>CM057455.1:114432500-117314166 GCA_016271365.2 Neoceratodus forsteri | reverse complement strand
TGACGAATAGTAATGTGTCCAATTACCATTATCAAATTTAGGTTGTGGATATTTACACTTTTCCTTACGTCAATGCACCTATATACAACTGTTATTTATTTTGATACATGTATATGGAGTGCAACTTGTATTAATATTTTTTATCATAACTTTTCTATGCATTATTGTTAATATGGTTAATATGGTGTACTGTCACTTTAATGTTGTTTTATTATTTAAATAGGTGGTTGTGATTGCAACATTAGTCAATAAGGAGGCACGCTAGTGCGAAACCGGTGGAAGATTTGTGTGTTGGGAGCTGCCGTCATCCTGCATGGCGCCATTGTGTTTTACTCTGTATTGTGATAATTGTGGGTAAAAACTTTTTGAATTTCCTGAAGTGTTGGTGCTGTGCTTTTTTTGCTTCCCTTAGAGATATATGGGTGTCAGGAGTAGATTGTGGATAACCATGTCTCAACAAGTGCAAGGATATCAGGTTGGTGTTGGGTAAACCAGACTTGGAGATCATTGAGTTTTTTGGGTAAGCTACAGATATTGATGGATGCAATACATCATCCAAGGTCATTTGCCTGTGTCTGGGTGGATGAGGTGGGGTGGCCAGGGTTAGAGTGGACATTTCCAGAGAGGAGTGGAAGGAGGGAGAGAGTTCTAAGCAACAGTTGACTGATGGTTTCTCTGGGTAATCTTGTTGCTTCATGAGGTGATATGCTGGAGGGCGGAGGTGGGGATGGGAAGCAACAGGAAATTACAGTAACATCTAAATGCAACCTGCACAGTTAATGATTACTACCATAAGTAATCTTTGCAATTAGCATCATTTCATTACAATTGATGTTATAACTCAGTCTTGTTGCTGGGTTGACCATTGGGTGAACAAGGTGGGCTGTGGCATATTCCAAATTCCTATTAGCCACAGCCCTAATGTGCTCACCAACTTGCTTTTTTCAATTTCCTTTTTGTCCTCCCCACATAATACACCCCACACTCGCACATCACTAAATATATTATGTGGCAGATATCACAGTTAATTAGCTGCGATACCGGCCACATAATATATTTAGTGATGTTCACTCAATGGTCGACTCAGCATCACATAACTGGTCCTTCAATGGAGTAGATAAAGTGAAGCTGGGACATCATGGAAGTGATTTAAATAAGGCCTTAGCCTGTAAAGAAAATTATTGAATTTCTAGATTACAGGCACTGAACCTTCCAGGGTTAAACAATAAAACTGAGTTGCAACGTCATCTGTAATGGAATGCTGGTAACGGTAAAGACTGCATCCGGTAGGAATAATTTGAATAAGGATTTTTGCCTATAAAAATACTGGAGTTTTAGATCACAGGTACTGAACCCCTCAGGGCTAAATGACAAGAACGAGTTATAACATCAATTGTAATGAAATGGTGCTAATTGCAAAGACTGCATATGTTAGTAATCACTGACTGTGAAGGTTGCATTAAGATGTTATTGTATTGGCCAACCCGGTAGTGCTGAGGGTTGAGGCGCTGGACGCCACACCTCATATCATGCTGGTGACCTGGTGCCAGGAGTTGGCAGGGGAGGGATTGAACAGAGTGCCCGCTGGGCTGCTCTCCTATCCCAGGGGGAGGCTACTGGGAAGTCCAGTGCTCCAGCGGCCCCTGATGGAAATCAGGGGTGCTGCAGAAGCACTGGGCTGCATGTACACAGTGTGGCCCGATGATGGCAGGGCTGTAATGTGCTGAGAAGTCAAGGAATGTGCACCACACAAGGGAGAGGAGGGTGCACCAGGGAAAAAGCCCTCTCCTGCCAGATAGGTGACAGCTTCCTCCAGTACCACCACCATACACCTGACTCTGGTCTTCTGTCACTGCCCCTTCAATCTCTCTGAGGCTGCAGGGCCTGTGTCTCCGAAGGGTCATAATGTCCTTGAAGATGATGGGGGAATACTGTGGGTGGTAGAGCAGTTAGGCCAGTGGGAAAGCCTGAGAGAGTTCCGGACCAGGAGAGAAAAACAAAAAAAAAAAAAAAAAAACATGCCATTGTAATTTATATAACAATACTGTTTGTTGTTAGTAGTGTTGTCTTTTGTATGTATTAAATTTATTAAAACATTTTTTATCATTGGTAGATATTAGAGTCCAGATAATTGCCTTAATTTTTTCGCAATATAATTGTTTAATGAGATGCACTTTAGTGAGCACTATTTAAGAAGACGTATTGTAGGGTACTTTATTCTCTTGACAAAGCGCAGCTGCAACTGCGTGAAATGTTGAGTTATTTCTGGCTACGTGTGTTTTGCTGTGTGGGACTGTTGAATTCATGATAAATAAAAGACTTTCTGCAATTTTCAGTTGCATTGTGTCTGAGCATATGTGCGTGCCAAAGTTCATAATTCACTTGATCAGTTTTACTTTGTGCACCATGCTCCGGGCAGCAGCTCTGTTTTTATTTGCAGCTGATTTCTCTCTGTCTGGGACCACAGAGACAGAACAGCAGGGCTGTCCAATCAGGCAGAGCAGAGATGGTGTGCTGGTGGGCAGTCCTAGAGGGGCTGGCAGGTAGGATCAGCGCAGCAGGTGGCAGCTGAACAGAGGGTCGTACCGCACCGCTTTTTTCCAAGAGCACCCAGTCAGAGTAAGAGGTAGAGGGGGAACAAGGGAGTAAGCAAAAATATTAAATAGAATGGGAAATTGGGGGGTGGGGGTCAGGGGGGACTGGTGGCAAACTGTCAGCAGGGAGATGGGGGGCAGACAGAGAAGTTAACAAACAATAGATTAGTGGGGGTGGTGTGAGGTGGGGAAGAGGGATGCAGGTTGAGATTGGGAAAGAAAGTGCAGCTGCGGCAGAACACTGCTTCCAGAAGGTAGTGATGAGTGTAGGCAAGGAAGAGCAGGATTCGAAATTAGGAAAGTAGGTTTAGACAGAGAGCAGCAGTGGCCAAAGATAGGAAAGCAGCTTTGCAAAGAAGGGCAGAAATAGTTCAGGTAGATTTAGTTTGGCAGAATGCAATTAGGGCAGAAGCTACTCACCAGTTTCAATCAGACAAATAAAACTAATTAGGTAGGCTAGGCTGATTATACTGGCTAACTACAGAATTTCAGAAAATTCATTAACACAAGCTGGCTAGGAAAGTTACAGTTTTTTAGTAGACAAAATTTTCAGTGATAACAGCCTCTGTAGAATGATAAAAAGGTACATGTCCAGAGATTAGCATTCAGAAGATCTTTCTGTTTGGGACTGCAGAGACAGAGCAGCCGGGTGGTCCAATCAGGCAGAGACAGAGCAGCCAGGTGGTCCAATCAGGAACCAGGACCAGACTGTGTAGCCATTCAGGGCAAAAGTGGAGAAAAAACACCAGAAATTCAGAGAGGCACAGATTGAAAATCGGATCCATACCTTGAATGGTGGGCTGGCTGGCAGGATCAGTGCAGTGGGCAGCCACCAAAGAGAGGTTCGTACGGCATTGCTTCTTCCCAGGAGTGCCCGGTCAGGGCGTACATACGGTGTAACAGCAGTGCAAGTGAGCAAGATACAAAAATTGCCTGGGAAGAGGCAAGTGCATGGTACAGGTTTTCAATACAGTGAAACAGCATTGATAACAAGCAGATTACCACCAAATTAGGTGGCTCAAAAAAGTGCAATGCAGACAAGCATGGTATTACAATCTATAGGGGCTCACACAAAATGCAAATATTGTAGAGGAAGTTGTTTGGGACTTAGGAGTCATGGAACTCAGGCAAAGAGTTAGTCCAATTGGAGGCATGAGCAGGGTGGAGGTGGTATGTGGCTGAGGGTCCTTTTAAAGAGGTTAAATTATGGTATTATTCAGAGTGAGGAGGGATGGGAGTTCCACAAATTAGGGAAGTGGAAGGAGGAGGTCGTCTTTCCAGAGTTGGAATGAGGCTGAGGAAGGGTGAAAGACTTGCGTCACACATGCGGAAGCAGTAGGGAGTGTGAGGGGAAGGGGATAGGAGGTAGGTAAGGTAGGGGGTGAGTAAGCTAAACCAATACTTGGCTGAGATGATGGAGGTGTGATGGTTTTGGCAGGATGTAGGGAGGGGACTGAGAGGAAGGTGTAGATGGTGCAAAGATGAGTTCTAGCAGGGGCTTTTAAGGTGAAATGACAAAAGGCATTGAAAAGGACATCCAATTTGGAGAGGGTGGATGCAGAGGCAGACCTGTATACATCTGCATAATTGAAAAGTGGAATGATTGTCCTGGTCAGGAGGATCTGGTGAATGGGGAGGGAGAGGGCATCTTTATTTCTATAATGAGCTCCAAGTTTGGGGTGGAGCTTAGCGTGGACATGTTTGATGTGTGTGTAGATACATCTAAGTGGTTGTCAAGCCAGACTCTTAGGTACTTGTAGGTCAGGACTATGTCTAATGTAATGCCATTAAGAGTGGAGAAAGGGGTGGGGGGTTTGGCAAGTTTTTGGGGTGTGTGAAAGTTCATGGAAACTTTTAGTAGTGTTTACTTTTAGCTGGTTATTCAAGAACCAGTTCAGGATGAGACTGAAATTCAATTGTAGCAAAAGGATCCTCAGAGGCTGAGGGGCCAGAAGTGTAGAGGATGTATCTTCAGTGTATAAGTGAATGTGGGAGTGGGAGCACATGAGGGGAAGATCATTGAGAAAGATGGAGAAGACTGTGGGACCCAGGATTGAGCCTTATGGTATGCTTGCTAGGACTGGAATGCAGGGAGAGAGTATCAACAGCCTGGACGCGTTAGGATCGAGCTGAAAGATAAGATCAGAATCATTGGACTGATAGAGGGGGGAGTCCAGCTAGTTCTAATTTGGTGAGTAAGATCGGATGGGAGATGGAATCAAAAGCTTTGGCCAGATCTATAAATATGGCTGAGGTAAGATGGCCTAGAACCATGCCAGTGAGAGTGGCATCTGTCACCAGGAGTAATGAGGAGGAAACCATTGTGTGAATCTTTCTAAAGCTCAGTTGATATGGGGACAGGAAATTTGAGGAGGAGAGGAGAGGAAATGGGTGAGTCTGGTTAGGGCTAGGTATTCTTGGAGCATGGCAAATACGGGGAGGAGGGAGATGGGGCAGTAGTTGAGACCCGTCCCTGCCTTTATGAAGGCAGATTACTTTTACAGATTTCCAGGCTTGTGGAATGGAGCTGAGGATGAAAGCAAGATTAAGAAGATGGGACAGGGGGTGGGCTATGGCTGGGGAAGAGATCTGAAGAAGGCGAGGGTCAAGCCCATTGGGACTGTATTTATATGTGTTCAGGGATTGGAGGACATGGAATACCTCCTGGGCTTTCACTGTGGAAAAATTGAAGTCATGTGGTATTGGGGGAGATGGAGGTGCTGAGGAGGCATATGTGTGGGGGTCAGGAGATGGGGGACAGGGTTGGAGAGAGGAGGGGTGTCAGGGATGGTGGGTAGGGCGCAGTTCATAAAAGAATTGTTTAGGGTGGTGGCAACATTAAGAGGGTCAGAGACTATGGCGTTGTTGATGACAAGGGGAGAAGAGGATTTAGGTGAGGTTTGAGAAGGGAGGAGAGTGTATGCCAAACTATTGAGGGAGTTGAGGCTGTCATGTAGAGTGTTCTTGACGTAATGAGATTTAGCTGCCCTAATAGCTTTGGTGCATGGGTTTCTTGGGGTAGAATAGGTTGAGAGGTAGTTTGGGGATAGAGATGCTTTGTAGTAAGTCCAAACACTGTAGTGCTGGCTGCAGTTTGATGTCTGTTGAAATCCATGGGTGGTAAAAATGTCTCATCCTGCATTGATACAACGGGGGCATGTACGTTCCAGACATTATTTAATATCTGGCAGAAGAGGGAGAATGCTGTGTTAACATCTCTTGAGGTGTAGAATAGGGACTAGTCTGAGGATTCAAGATCATGCAGTAGATAAGAAATGCTTAGGGAGCATTTGGAACATGTCCAGTGGTAAGTGGGGGGAGGTGAGGGAGCTGAAGTTTGCGAGTGCAGTAGGTCACAAGGAGGTCACTAAATAATCAGGGAGAATATCAGTGGCGGAGATTCGATGTGGGTGTGAGGACAAGATAGAGTCCAGATTAAATAGCAGCAATTTAACCTTCCAAGACCTCTATGAACCAGTCTAAAATGCCTTCCCCAGGCCAGTTTGCTGGAACAGTTCTCCCTTTCACTTTTAGTTCAGAAGAAAACAGCCCAGTAGAAGTATGAACAGGAGCTGTATTGAAAAGGCTTGAGTTACTTAAAAGAAATAATTTTTTTTTAGAATATCTAATATGGGAAAACCAAACATGGAAGCAATATGGTATCCAATATACTATCTAGCCTATGGGCAGACAATATCAAAAAATATCCAGCGTAAAATTCAGTTTATTTGGTTTATCACTTCTAGCACTATACACTATACACCATGCACTATGCCCAAATCCTATTTCTTGAAAACCTATGTACTGTATGGTGCTAAATGCATAGACAACAGTAAGTAGTGTAAATATTTTACCTTACATAGAAACATAGAAACATAGACTTTGACGCCAGATAAGCACCGCTTGGCCCACCTAGTCTGCCCATGTCCCTAACTAGAGGATAAGCTGCAGATCCTATTTAACCAACAGCCTATTTCTTCCTACCCCACACAAAAATTGCCTTATGTCTGTCCCATGCATTCTTGAATTATCCCACAGTTTTAGACCCCACAACCTCCTCAGGAAGGTTGTTCTATGTGTCCGCCACCCTCTCTGTGGAAAAATACTTCCTCACATTGCCCCTGAGCTGTCCCCCCCCTCTATCTTCAAATTATGTCCCTTGTTCTTGCACATCTCTTTTCTGAAGATGCTACCCTCTTGGACTTTGTTGATTCCACTGAGGTACTTAAACATTTCTATCATGTCCCCCCTCCCTCCTTTCCTCAAGGGTATACATATTAATCTCCCTTATCCTCTAGTCGTATGGCTTCTCTTGCAGACCCTGCACCATTTTAGTTGCCCTCCTCTGAACTGCCTGCATCCTGTCTATGTCCTTGCAGAGATGGGGTCTCCAGAACTGGATGCAGTATTCCAGATGGGGTCTCACCAACTGTCTGTACAGGGGGATAACAACTTCCTGTTTTCTGCTGGTGATGCCTCTCCCTATACATCCCAGTATACCCCCAGCCCTCCCTACTGCCTTCTCACATTGCTTGCCAACCTTTAGGTCATCTGATATGATTACCCCCAGGTCCCTTTCCATTTTTATTGTTGTTACTACCTCCCCCCCATTGTGTAATCTTCCCCTGGGTTTTTGTTTCCCAGGTGCATTACTTTGTACTTCTTTGCATTGAATCCAAGCTGACATACATCTGACCATTCCTCCAACCTTGCCGAGTCTCTTCTCATCCTTTCCACGCCTCCTTGTGTATCAATCCTGTTGCAGATCTTTGTGTCATCTGCAAAGAGGCATACTTTTTCTTCCAGTCCCTCTGCAATGTCACTTATAAAGACATTAAAAAAGACTGGACCCAGTACTGAACCCTGCGGTACCCCACTAGTAACCCCTCTTTCTTCAGAATGGACGCCATTTACAATTATCATCTGTGTCATGTTGTTCAGCCAATGTTTTACCCAGGCTACCACCCTGGGGCCCACTCCAAGTCTGGTTAATTTGACTACTAATCTTTTGTGTGGGACTCTGTCAAATGCCTTGCTAAAGTCTAGGTAGGCCATGTCCACAGCCCCTCCCTGGTCTACTACTTTGGTCACCCAGTCAAAGAAATCAATTAGATTCATCTGACATGACCATCCCACTGTGAACTCATGCTACCTTGGGTCCTGTGCCCCACTGGCCTCTAGGTACTCAACAATTCTTTCCTTCAGAAGTGATTCCATCACTTTCCATACCACAGAGGTCAAACTGACAGGTCAGTTTCCTGACTCTGTCTTGCTCCCACTTTTGTAAAGGGGAATCACATCAGCCTTCTTCCAGTCCTCAGGTACCACACCATCCTCCCATGATTTGTTATAAAGGGTAGTCAGTGCTGTCACTAGTTCTCTGCTTAATTCTTTTAGAATTCTGGGATGAATTCCATCTGGCCCCATTGCTTTGTCCACCTTCAGTTTAAGGAGTTCTTTCAGAACCCTTTCTTCTGTGAAAGGACTGGGATCGACCCCCCTCTCCAGAGTGCTTCTGTTAATTGGATTAGGCACCTTCCCCACATCCTCTTTTGTGAATACTGAACAGAAGTATTCATTCAGTATCCCTGCTTTTTCACTGTCAGTCTCTGCCCACCCGTCATCCATTCTATTCAGCCTCACTATCCCTTCCTTTGTCTTTCTACGCTCCCTGATATACCTATAAAAGGTTTTCTCCGCCTTCTTAACCGAGTTGGCTATCTTTTCCTCAGTTTGTGCCTTTGCTATTCTGACTACCCTCCCTGCTTTCTTCTGCCTCAACTGGTACAGTTCTCTGTCCTGCTCCTTCTGTGTTTCCTTATACTTCCTAAATGCTATCTTTTTCTCCCTAACCTTCACCGCCACTTCTTTTGAGAACCATAGTGGCTTTTTCTTTCATTTTGATTTGTTTATTTGCTTCACACAAAGGCTTGTTGCCTCTGTGATGGCAGTTTTGATATTTCCCCATTGTTGCTTCACCCCTCCTTCTAGCCTGTTTGCTAGTGCTTTTCTAAGGCACTCTCCCATCTTGCCAAAGTCAGCCCTCCTGAAGTCCAGAACCCTCACTTTTGTATGGCTTGACTCTGTAGCTGAGTTTATCGTGAACCACACTGTTTGGTGGTCACTTGTTCCCAAATGGCTACCCACTTCTAGATCTGAGATCGTCTCACTGTCCCCATTTGAGAGTATGAGGTCTAAGATTGCTCCCTCATGAGTAGGTTCCAAAACTAGCTGTCTGAGGCATGCCACCTGAAGGGCATCAAGAATGGCCCTGCTTTTGGATGTGGCTGCAGCAAAGGTGCTCCAGTTAACATCTGGCATATTAAGGTCCCCATCAACAGTATCTCCCTTTCTCTGCCATCCTAAGTATGCCTTCTATCATATCCTTGTCCATTCCTCCCCTGACATGGGGGTCTGTATACAACCCCTGTGCAGATTGTGGTGCAATTTCCAGTCTCTAAGGTGACCCACAGTGCCTCCTCTCCTCCCTGTTTACTCTTTTATTCAGTTGCTTTTATCCCTTCCCTCACAGGGAGCTACTTCCCCTTCTGCTCTCCCTGTCTCTCCTGTAGGTTGTGTACTCTGGTATGTTAACATCCCAGTCATGGTTCTCTGTGTACCATGTTTCTGTGACTGCTATGATATCCAAGTTCCTCTTCCATCAAGGCCACCAATTCAGGGAGCTTGTTGCCCAGACTACAGGCATTGGTACTCATTACCCTCCATTTCTTGATAGCCTTACCCCTTTTTGCCCCATCCCTGTCCTTATTGTGTTTGTCTCTTTCTCCATTTACCCCTGTGCTTCTCCCTATTGATATCTCTATGTTGGTGTCTACCTCACTTAGTACCCTGATTTTTTGTGGGGGGGCAAGGATTTCCCTGCTCTTTCCAGTGCCTCCCCCCTTGGCTAGTTTAAATGCTTGCCAATGAAGTATTTAAACCTGTCACCTAGGATTCTGGTTCCCCTTCTGGACAGATGCAGACCATCATGCTAGTATGGGCCTGCATCCATCCAGGTGGACCCCCAGTCCCCAATGAAGCCATATCCCTGAGCTCTGCACCAGTTTTTCAACCACTGATTGAATCCCATGGTGTGGAGCACCCTAGCCTCATCCTTGCCATAGACAGGCAGCATCTCCAAGAAGGTTACCGTGTGCTATTTTTCTAAGGCCCTTCCCCATCTCCCCAAATGCTTTTTACACTGCTCTGATCCCTTTCTTAGCCAGGTCATTTGTCCCTAGGTGGACAGTGACATCCAGCTCCCTCCCCTGTGCAGCTGCTCCTGTGATCCTGAGGATTCGCTCACTGTCCCTCCAAGCCATGGTGCCAGGCAGGCACCTTACCTCCCTCTCCCCTTCCTCCCCAGTTCTACCTTCCTAACAATGGAGTCCCCTACCAGGAGTTGTTTCCTACCCCTGTGGGGTCCCATGCCACCCTCCTGTGGGTCTCTTTTGTGGAGGTTCCCAGCATCTTCCTTGGTCTCTGCTGTGGGTGCCTCCATAGAGGAACCACACTTTTCCAGAATGGCATAGAAATTGTGGAACGGTACAACTGGAGGGATGCACCTCTGTTCCACCACCCTCACCATCCTTGAGCCCACTGTGGTCCAACTGCTCCTCTTTCTTGGCTATCTTTGAGGCAACGGCAGTGACTCTTGTGGTCCCTGGATGGGAGAGGAGGTCCTACAAATCCTGGACAACTCAGCCTGGAGATAAGCAACCTCCTCCCTCAGCCCAGAGAGGTGCCTGCAGATGGGACAACACTGCATCCTCCAGAATGTCTTCCGGAAGACTGCTGCTCCACAGCCACTGCACTGCACCACTCCCATCATGTCTTTTTTCTGGCCCCCTAACTGTTGTTTGGAATTTTACTCTTTCCTCTGTTTGTTTATTTTCTTTTTTTTTTCTTCCTCTACTTACTGCCTCTGTGCCCTTTTAGCTCCTGATCTTCCTGTTCTGAGACAAGAAGTTCCTATATTTCTCAGTAGTCTCCTTACTTGCTCAGAGTCCGACCTCCAGCAGCTAGGGCGGGACGGAGAGCTACTCTTGCCCTTCTAGGATGGTGAGTCTTTGGTGGCTCTGTGATCACTCACTTCCTGCTCCCAAACAGGAAGTTCCTGCTGTCATTTAAATCCTGTGCCTATAAAAGTAAAACTGGTTTAGGGTGGGGAGGGAAAGAGGGCAATACAGTCCCAGTAGAGAAGTTTTAGTTATACCAGTAGCTCCTTCCTCCTGGTGTTCTGTCTGTTCTCTGGCAGACGCTATCTAGGGCATCCTATTTAATACATTGGTTCTCTATATACTAAATAACTTAATAACTTAAATAAAGCACACAGAACAAAAGAACAAACCTACTCCATTGTGGGTCAGTTAATATACACAGTGCATACACAACATAGAGGCATTCAAGCAGTAGAAGATAGTGTCCACACATGCCTGTTCATCATGAACAAGGACCTAGAAGTACTATCCTAGCTCACACAAAAAAAAAAAAAAGAAGAGCTGGTACTGAAACATTGTGGAAGACGGAGTATACAAATTTGTAAAATTGTAACAGACAGCTCAGCTTTCAGTAATACTCCGATGCAGCTCTCCTCATTGCCTTGGTTAGAATGGTAATTTAGTCAGAGGATGCTGAACATATGCTATAAGATCACCATCATGTGACCTAGACTGCAAAACTTTAAAAGTTTAAAGGTTTAAAAAGAAATATAATTTATCAGAAGTACACAGCAGTATACTGTACAGATAATATATAGCCCAGACATATACAGCCATGAAAAATTGGATTGAGAATTGAGTTAATAGTAATCGTCTGTCACAAAAAACCACACACAATACAAAATATATGGGTTCTGGACATGTGGGTAATTTAGACACGTTAAAATCACCACCTACCTGTCTTAGATTCTGTTTTCCGCTTCATAAATGCAAAAATGCAGAACGCATTAATCCGAATCTTCTGGCTTAAAACCTTGGCGAGAAAACTGAAAAGAAATATATCCAAATGTGCTGTCTCCTCTGCTAACACTCTCCGTAGAGCTCCTGTCTTCTCCTCCTGTGAGTAGACTACACCACCAACTGAATTCCAAGCTCCTGTGGTGGAAAGAACAGCAGCAAATAAGATTGCACAAAACTGCTAGCTGCAAAAGTAGGCCTGGAAAGAGTCATAGAATAAGCACCAGGTATGGATTAAAGCAATGATTGCATACCTGTTATAATGAAATAAAACATCTCATGTGACTCCTGCTTCCCCTGTTAGCTCACAACAGAGTAGCATGCAGTGGCTCAGCTCTCTCCCTCATTTCAGTAATGTTTAGTTGCTGTGACAGGACAGGTGTATTCCTACATATAAATGTGTTTATATATATATTTATAGTTACATATATATACATATATATATATAACAGATAAACCACTCTGAGGTGAGCGATCACGAACTGATATATGCATGCCTTGGTGTGCATTGTTAGGCATGAGTCCGCAGGCCGAGCGTGTCAACCACCCAAGGTGTGCATATATCAGAGCACGACAGCACACCTCAGAGTGATTTATCTATCTTATAAAATGTCAAAATTGTTTTGGAAGGGTGTAAAAGTGCAGGTGTGCAGTCACGTTCTGATATATGCATGGTCATGTGATATGTTTCAACTAACCAGCAGGGATAACTTTTCCTACCCATTTTATAAATATATATAAAGTATATACTGTATATAGATATCTATATCTATACAGTATATTCACTGCAAAAAACTAATTAGTGCATCAGTTAGGGTTGTTTCCACAGTGACAAAAGTGGAAATGTGGTATTAGGGTTACTCCCCACCCGGCCCCATGTCTTCATCCTCAAAACCCTAACTCTGCACCCCCCCCACACACACACAGACATATACACACACACACAAGCAAGGGATGGGCCAAAGCAATGCAACCAATCAGAAACAACCAGCATCACATAACAGAAGTAACATAGAACTCTCTAAACATAGTACAAGACACATTCATCATTATGGTCCAGCAACTGTATGAGTTCTGCTGCCATCAGATTGCCTTCGGGGGTGCACACTTATGCTGTTCAACCATGGGAGATAGCTGACAGTAGGCATTTTTCTATTATAAACATCAATAACAAGATTTAAGCAGATGCCTCTATTTCAGCTCTTAAGAAATGAAATATACAGTATGTTATCTATAGATAGCTATACTGGAAATAAGAGTTTGGGTAACCATATCAACAGTCATTGGATGTTTGCATACTTTCTTTCCGATCGAGTGAGTCAGTCGTGATAACAAATGGTCATAATAACAAGAGTAATTTTATGTAGCATAGTTTATAAGCAGCATGTGACAGCAACAGTTGTAATATCCAAAGCTAAGCATAAAATGCTGCTAAGGAGTATTTTCAGGTATCGCAGCAGTATAGCAACACGCGATGGTGCTAGTTTCATATCGGAGCAGTATCAGAAAACTACTATGCATGTATCAGCTCTGTCTTTCCTGCTACCACATGCCATGTGCAAAATTTGAGGTTTAACATTAAAGTGGCTGCTCAACCCTAACTATAGTAGCACTACCGTGTCACTATTTTATATAGATATAGATATAGATATATATATATATATATAAAATATAATATTATATTACTTAGTTTAACATGTTAATTTATGTATGTCAGCCTGATCATCCTCTGACCCCAAGCTCTGTGACCTGTACAGGAAGTGATGCGAGCAAGGGGCACAGTTGCTTTACTCTTGGTGCATCTCAAGGCTAATTTGCCTGCTTTCTGCTGCTAAAATTCCCTCACTGAAATAGGGAGACTTCTTTGAAGGTACTTTAAACCATAAATTATGAGAGACAGACTTTTTGCAGCATCTCAATAACATTCAGGATAGCTGGAATCTTTTTTTTTTTTGGTTTGTACCTGTAAAGTCAAGTGGTTTCCCTTCAGGCATGCAGACAAGGATTACCATTCCCCAGTGTTGCACTCTGACTCCTCAGTATTTATAAGTGTGATTTATTGGGATATATTATGAAATCGACGAGAAACTTGGTTCCCTAGTTTCACTATCCCTACTCCAGGAGCCCAAAACACAGTTGCCCGATAGTTGGAAACTGCCCACGGCGGATGTTTTGTGGGGCTTCACCCTCCACATCCCCTTACTTTTTATAACAAACTCCACCTTGGGCAATTTCTGACTGTCAGGCAACTGGGTTTCAGGCTGATGGATTCAGGTTAATGAAACTGGGGGAAGTGAGTTTCTAGATTTCAGAATACTACCATTTATTGCACATTAACATTGACATTGTGGCAGAGTAGCACTACCCAGTCTGTTTACATAATTAGTTAACTGCAGTCTGTTTAGAAAACAGTGATTTTGCATGGACAGAGTAATGAGCTCTGTCCAAAGGAAATGGAATATGTGCAAATCAGACACTAGGGTTGGTTTAGGAAAGTAGTGTCCCAGTACTGCAGTTTCTCATGGAAACTGCCAGGCGTTATTCCCAAGAGTGTTTTGGCATCAGTGCACTAGCTGATGGTAAAAGTTGCACTACTCTGAGGGGGAGGGCATGACAGACCAGTGGATACATTAGTAAAATGCATGGTTATCTGGGACTGCTGAATGCTGATACCAGGTACTCTAATAGATATGTAGATAGACAGGCAAATGAGCAAATGCATTGGAGGAGACTGTGTGCCTGTCTCTCCATGCATCCAGATTGGCAATAGGCATCACAGTAGTGTGCATGACCATGGAGATCAGGTGATAACTAGCAGAGGGAATTTAGAGGATGCATTTCATGAAGCACTGTCATCCTGTAGCCCACTCAGTTGTGCAAGGGACAGGGCATTACTTGTGTTACCAAACAGAATAGTTCCATTTTGTGGGGTGTGGCACATGTTGTAATGAAACTGTACTGGGATTGTTTAGCATGCACCATGGTGCATATCGTGACATTAAGCACCATGGTGCATGCTAAAAAATACAGTTTTATAGCAACATGGGCCACACCCCCCAAAAAGAACTGTCAAGTTTGGTAACACAAGTGATGCCCTAGACCCTGCACAGCTAAATGGGCTATGACATGGCAACAGTGCTTCTTGAAGCCTATCCTCTATGTGCCCTTTGCATGTTAGCCCCTGATCTCCATGCCTGTGCACACTACTGTGATGCCCATTGCCAGTCTGGATGTGTTGGGAGACAGGCAGATAGTCTCCTCCAATGCATCTGGATATCTGTCCATCTGTCCATCTGTCCATCTGTCTGTCTATATATCTATTAGGCTACTTGGTTTTAACATTCATCAATCCCAGAAAACCATGCATTTTACTAATGTATCCACTGGCTTCTCATACCCTCCCCTCAGAGCAGTGTAAACTTTACCATCAGCTAGTGCACTGATGCCAAAACACTCTTGGGAGAAACACTTGACAGTTTCCAGGACAGACTGCGTTACTGTGGACACTAATTTCCTAAACCAAACCTAGTGTCTGTACTGCACATATTCCATTTCCTTTGGATAGAGCTCATGAATCTCTGTCTGTATCTCATAATTTATGGTTTAAATTACCTTCAAAGAAAGTCTCCCTGTTTCAGTGAGGGAATGTTAGCAGCAGAAAGCAGGCAAATTAGCCTAGAGATGCACCAGGAGTAAAGGAAGTGTGTGTCGCTCAGTCACATTACTTCCTGTTCCGGTCACAGAGCTTGGGGTCACAAACAGCAAAACATGAAGGATTATCAGGCTGACATATCTGATATACATAAATTAACATTTACCAAACAACAGGAAGGTCATGTCAAGCAAATCTGATAGATTTGTTTGACTGGGTTACAAGGGTAGTAGATCAGGGAGGGGCAGTGGACATGACCTACCTAGATTTTAGCAAGGCATTTGGCACAGTCCTGCACAAGAGGTCAGTAAACAAGTTGTGCAACCAGGGAGTGGGTCACAAGGTGGTAAACTGGGTCAGAAATTGGCTTAGCAACAGGATGCAGTGGGTGGTGGTAAATGGAGGTCAATCTGAAGAGATGTACATGCGATATTCGAAAAGCAAAGGCTGAGTACTATAAAACCTTGCTCACCAACACGTGGGGCTCAGGTCACAAGTTTTGGGACTCACTCAAAATGCTAAGTTGCAAAGCCTCCACTGCCCCACCTACCCATATCAGGGCCAATGGATCTATCACCTCAGACCTAGCCCTTATCGCAAACACATTAAATGACACCTTCTCTGACCTCACTGGTGTTCTCCCTCCCAACTTTTTCTCACCCACCCACCCTACACCACACTGCCCCCTCCCCAACCCCCTTTCCACTTTAAAGCAGTTTCCCATCATGAAGTTGCCCCTCTCATATGCAAAGCCCTCAGTAAATCTTGTTTCAGCAGTGACACACTGGGCTTGAAACTGCTTAGACTCACATTCAGCGAGGTTCTCTCCCCCCTTACCATGCTCTTGAACAGCTCCCTTTCCCTGGGCCAGTTCCCCACCAAATGGAAATCCACCCTCATCACTACTATCTTTAAAAGTGGTGACCGCACCCTGCCTGGGAACTACTGCCCAATATCAATCCTGCCTCCCCTTTCTAAAACCCTGGAGAAAATCGTGGCCACCCAACTTACAGACTACCTCACTAAATATAGTATCCTGTGTCCTTAACAACATGGCTTCCGCCAGAACCATAGCACCACCACTGCCCTCATGGAATTTCCAAACGCCCTCCATACATCTCTGGACACCGGCTACACTGCTGGCACTGTCTTTATAGACCTCTCAAAGGCATTCGATACCATGCACCACTGCTTCTCCTGGACTCTCTTACTCAGATAGACCTCTTCCATGAGACCATTGACTGGTTTGCCAGCTATCTGTCTGAGAGAACCCAGACCACCTGGACTGCCCACTCCCTGTCATCCCCCCACCAAGTCAGGTCTCGGGTCCCTCAAGGCTCTATTCTTGGACCACTTCTCTTCTCCCTATTCCTTAACACCCTGCCCAATGCCTGCTTGGTAAAAATGCTATTGTATGCAGATGATGCAGTCCTCTACGACTCACACACTGATCCCACAGCCCTCCACTCAGAACTCCAGAAATCCTTCTCTGAAGCTGAATGCTGGCTCATTCAGCATAGGTTAGTACTAAATTACAAAAAAACAAAATCCATGATGTTTGCGCGCCCCCAAAATAAGAACCTAGGACAACCCTTGCTCATTCTGAACTCACTGAATGACCTCCTTGAGCAGGTTACCACTTTCAAATACCTGGGCATCACCCTAGACACTGGTCTCACTTTCCACGGCCATATCCGTATGCTAAGCACCGCCGTCAATATACGTATTGGTCTCCTTCACTATAAGCACTGCCTCCCTCCCTCCTGAATCTCTCTGCCTAGCCATCTCTGAATCTATCCTATCTCTAATTGACTATGGAATCATTGTCTATGGTGCAGCTGACACCACCCACCTACACAAGATTAGACTGGCCCTCAATAAGGCTTGCAGACTTGCTATAGGCTGTCCTTGACTTACTCATACCTGCACCCTCTATGCCTCAGCAAACTGGCTCAACTTCGATGGGAGGCTAAAGTACCAGGCCTGCCTCTTCACTAAGAAAATCACCTCAGGATTGCTCCCACCAGCCCTCTCCCCACTACTTCAGGCCCCACAGTCAACCCACCTCACACAACAATCAGTGACTTCCCACTTTAGGGTACCATGCTGCAAGACCACCTCAGGCCAAAGAACATTTTGATATCTTGCCCCATCCTGGCTCAACTCACTCCCAAACTCCCTCCTCACTGAACCCAAACTTGATCAGTTCAAGTCCCAACTGAGGAACCTTATCACCCACGGATCACTATGTGACTGCCCCTAAACCTGACATTCCTTTTCTACCTCCCCCTACCTCCCCCCATCTCCCATGACTATGGACCTAACACTGGTCCACCACCCCTGGGTGTTCCTATACCTGACAATGGACCCCACTGTCCTGCCTTGGCCAACAAAGAACTCCTGGGCATGGCTAGCGCCATCACCCTGACTATGCTTGTACCTGCAACCTTTTGCACTTTGTACCTTGTTTAGCAGCTCTCTGTTACCATGTATTCCCTGCAGTTATGTTGTATTTTATGTATTCATTTGCAACCATTCTGTAACCATTGCCTTTAATTTCTATGTTAGTTGTTACTTTGTTCACGGTTGTCTCTGTCTTATGTATGATGTGGAACCTTTGTAAAGGAGTCTTTGACTCAAAGGTGTTATCTGATATTTATCAATAAACAAAAATAAATAAACAGAAAGTGGAGTATCCAGTGGAGTGCCACAGGGTTCAGTGATGTGTCTAGTTCTCTTTAATGTTTTTATTAGCTACATTGCAAATGGATTCGAAGAAAAAGGTATACCTCTTTGCAGATGACACAAAGATCTGCAATAGGGTTGACACTCCGGGGGGAGGGTGGAGAAGATGAGAAACTTAGCCAAGTTGGATGAGTGGTCACCAGTGTGGCAGCTCAGATTCAATGCCAAGAAGTACAAAATAATGCACCTGGGGAACAAAAACCCAGGGAAGGAGTACAAGATGAGGGAGCTTCTAACAACAACCAAACTGGAAAAAGATCTGGGGGTAGTCATAACAGATGATCTAAAAGTAGCCAAACAATGTGAGAAAGTAGTGAGAAAAGCCATGGGGATGCTGGGGTGTATAGGGGGAGGTATCACCAGTTGTAAACAGGAGGTGGTGATGCTGCTTTACAGGCAGTTGGTGAGGCGACATCTGGAAAGCTACGTGCATTTCTGGAGACCTCATCTCTGAAAGGACTTTGACAGGATGGAGGCATTCCAGAGAAGGGCAGCAAAAATGGCGCAGGGCTACACCAGAAATCATACAAGGAGCGATTGAGGGAACTCAATATGTAGACACTGGAGGAAAGGCGGGAGAAGGGGACTATAACAGAGATATTCAAATACCTCAAGGGGATCCATAGAGTTCAAGAGGGCTTAAAAGGGCAGCATCTTTTAGAAAAGAAGATGGGCAAGAACAAAGGGTCACAATATGCGGCTGGAGGGGGGAAGACTCAGGGACAACATGAGGAATTTTTTAATTCACAGAAAGTGTGGTGGATGCATGGAACAGCCTCCCTGAGGAGGCTGTGGGGACAACAACAGTTGGTTAATTCAAAAATGCATAGGACAGGCAGAAGGCAACACTAGGGACAGGAAGGTAGGCTGCAGATCAGTTAGGATCTGGAGTTTATACAGTAGGTAGGGAAATGGGCAGACCAGGTGGGCCAGGCAGTCCTTATCTGCCATAGGATTATATGTTTCTGTTTCTGAAATAGGTGCTATACAAAAAAAAAATGTATCTATATCCTATTCTGCAGATGGGTACATAAGGAACAAATAGGGAACAGAGGTTAGAATACTGCTGGTGGAAGACCGGGCTTGAGGCAGACAAACCGTCCCTGTGTACTCACTACAGTAAGCACCAGGGGGCAATCAACCATAAGAAGACAGAGTTCCTGTCCAGGGAGATTGCTGCCAGGAAGAAGCGACCAACTGTGCTTTTTCAAACTGTAGACAAGCTATCACATCCTGCTTGTCTGCAGTAAAAAAATAGCTTTTCAGATGCATTATGCAAAGAGTTTGCTCAATTCTTCTCAGTGTGTCTGCCATTTGGCTAGGAATTCCATTAGTGAGTCAAACTGTGGTTGACAGTAGTTGCCTTGGATGCCCAGAGACCACTCTGTCTGCTTGGGATGAGTTTAGACCAGTGGAGGTGGCCGAGGTCATTGGGGTCAACTGAAGGTTGAAGCACACATTCTGTGAACTGGATCTGGTGCCGACACGGTTTTTGATGGGATGTGTCGACTCTGTAGACCCAGAGTTTGCCTTGACTGTCCAGTGCTCTTTGTCAGAGGGGGTCTTCCCAGATGCCTTGAAGGAGGCACTGGTGAGGCCCCTTCTGAAGAAACCATCTTTAGACCCTGATGTCAAGGCAAATTACCTTCTTATCTCCAACCTTCCTTTTTTAGATAAGGTTGTTGAGAAGGTTGTGGCACTTCAGCTAGAGGAGCACCTCATGGCCAATGATCTATACGAGCCTCTCCAGTCTGAGTTTTGTGTGAGGCAAGGCACAGAAACGGCATTAGTTTGGATGCATAATGACCTTCACAGGGTGAGAGATCAAGGAGAGGGGACAGTTCTCATTCTCCTCAATCGCTCCTCAGACTTTGACATGGTGAACCATTCTGTGCCACTCGACCACATGAGGGAATTTTGTGGACTCGCTGGTACTGTCATTTGCTGGTTTGAGCCCTATCTCATTAACATGAGGCATAGGGTAGTGATGGAGAATTTCTCATCCTCCCCTAGTCTTCTGTTCTGTGGACTACTTCAGGGTGCTGTCTTGTTACCAGTGTTGTTCACTGAGTACTTGCAGCCCCTGGGAAATCTCATTAGGAAGTACACTTTGGAGTTTCATTGCTACGCAGGTGATACCCAGATATAACTTTCCTTTGCCCCTGGG
The DNA here is from genome assembly GCA_016271365.2 of Neoceratodus forsteri. Taxonomy (NCBI): domain Eukaryota; kingdom Metazoa; phylum Chordata; order Ceratodontiformes; family Ceratodontidae; genus Neoceratodus; species Neoceratodus forsteri. The sequence continues at coordinate 117,294,051 of CM057455.1, read as the reverse complement.
GCATCCAATGCAGTGGATGTGCTAAATAATTGCCTTGCTGAGATCAATGACTAGATGGCCTCCAGTTGGTTGCGACTGAACCCCGATAAGACACAGGTACTGGTAGTGGAGTGGAACAGAGGGCATGTTAGGATGGTCTGTGGCACAGAGACAGGACTTGTTCTGGGCTCAGTGCCATTAAAGGCCTCCTCTAGGGTGCGGGAACTTGGTATTATCCTCAACAGTGGATAGATGCTTGAATAACAGGTGTCATCTGTTGTCCATATCAGCTTATATCATCTAAGGAATATTGTCAGGATCAAGCCCCTAGTTCCATCCCTGGACCTTCCTACCTTGGTGCATGCGTTCATGACATTGAGTCTTGACTACTGTATTGTGCTCTACCTCAGGGTCTCAGGAGGGTCCTTTCACTGGCTGCAGCTAGTGCAGAATGCAGCTGCCAGGTTGTTGACTGGGCAGCCCGCACTGCACTGGCTGCCAGTTAGATGGAGGATCCTCTTTATGGTGAGCTTTCTCATCTTTAAGGCCCTACATGGCTTGGGCCTTGGGTTACCTGGGGGACTTTCTTACACCTGTTGCCTCAGTCCACTCCCTTCATTCCTCCTCTAGGGGCCTCCTTGCGATTCCCAGCATGAGGTTAAAAATGGCCAGCTACAGAACTTTTAGTGTCGCCAGCCCAGTCCTGTGGAATTTGCTACTGCCAGCTGTAAGGGAAGCCCCTTCAGTGGAGGTTTTCAAGGCCCATCTCAAGGCCTTCTTGTTCAGTCAAGCTTTCCCAGACCACATTTTTAATCACAGCCTAGGAAACGTCATACTGAATAACAGCATTTGTTCCAGACCTTTTATTTATGTTTTTAAGGATTTCTGACTTTATTTATTATAGTTATTTATTTAATACTGTTGAATGTATTGACATTTTGTTTTATTTTTGATTATGTTTTTACATATGATGCCCAGAGCCCTTGGGATTGGGCATCTTGAAATAAAATTTGCCTTGCCATGCCAGTAGTTTTAACTGTGACAATGCAGGAATTCCACTTGAAACAAGTCCACACCTACTTTTTCCCAAACTTTGGCATTTTCTGAGTCTGAAATTAAAGGTTCCTTCTGAAGTGTAAGCTGTATTTATGCAACACACCAAAACTGTATTTTCCATATCTTTAGTGATCCCAGGCCTAGAAATGAAATGACATCTTTTGCACTGTGTTTGCATTTTTCAATACCCACATGACCTTCATGAATTTTATGTAGCATTTCCTAACTTAGTGTGCTAGGAACTTCAATTCTATCGCCTTTCAGTAACACTCCATCAGCCACAGATAAAATCAGTGTGAAGTGATAGAAACCTGTGTGGCAATACTGTCCTTTCCATCCACTGAGCATTGCTTTTGTTACTGCTTGCAAAGTTTCAACAGCTGCAGTTTCAGATTACAGTCTTTTCCACATCTTTGCTGAGCTCCTGGATTTTTTATTCTATTGATGTGAACACACACTTCTGATTCCAAGTTTTGATTTTTGCTCCTGTGAATTTAATCCCTCATTCTGGATAAAGCTTCAGTCACAATCAGATGATTTCCTGGTGTGTATTTTAGCTGGTAATCATACTTCAGTAGTTTGATTAAAAGTCTTTGTATTTGTGGTGGTGCCTGCCATAAGTCACTTTTTGAAATAATAATTTGCAGTTTATGACCTCTTTCAATCACAGAGGGGATTCCATAAATATAATTATGGAATGTGTCACATTCCAATGTGATGCCCAATATGTTTTTTTCTAATTCAGCATTTTTGTATTCTGTTTTAGTGAATGATCAGAATGCATAGGCGACAGGTCTGCAGCTTTTATTTCTCGGTTGTAAAAGAACAGCTCCCATGCCATCCTTCAAGGCATCTGTAAAAACTTTTGTCAGACAAGAGATTTCAAAATATTGCAAAGCAGTTGTTGCTGTCAAAAGTCTTTTTATTTCTTTAAATTCTTGGTTGTGCACCTCAGTCCAGGACCATTCACTTGATTAACCAGTAGTTTTCCTAGGTTAAAAGTCTTACACTCCCTGATGAAGGCTGTGGTTGAAGCACATTGGTGTTAGTGTGAATGAGTCCAGTCCCACTTTCCAGTTCACTTTTCTCGATTTGAAATAAATTGATTATATTTAATTTTGCAACTCATTACTGTCAGCATTATATCTTATTTAACCAAGGTTAATACTCAAGAGATTGGCTTCTCTTGACCTCTATACATGTATCATCAGCTATACTGTTAATTAAGTTTCCAAGGTAGTTTACCATTCCAAGAAAATGCTGTAAATATGTTTTATTCTTTGGCTCCAGTATCCTGTACACTGCTTGCCCCTTGGTCAGATCAGGTTTTGCACCCTCAGGTGAAAGAATCATATCCAGATATAGTATTTCTGTTTTCTTTATCTAGCACTTTTGTTTATTCTGTTTGTCTTTTTTCCTTTGGCAATTTGTAACACTTTTTCCAATCTGGAATCATGTTCCTCAGCTCTCCTGCTTCAGGTCAGAATGTCATCAAAGTAAATGTTGAGTCCTTCAATGCCTTCCAGTATTTGCTGCATTGTTCTATGAACAATTTCTGATGTGGAACAAAGGCCAAATGGTAATCTTTTAAAACATTATCATCCATAGAGAGTGTTAAAATGACATAAGCAAGCACTTTGATGTGTCAGTGGTATTAGTCAAAATCCTGAGAAGGCATCCAGTACTGAAAAACACTTGGCTCCTGCCATTTCACCTAGAATTTCATGTTTAGTTGGAATATTGAGATGTTCACTTTTAATGCAAGAATTCAACTCCTCTGGATATAAACACAAAAGCAATGATCCATCTTTTCCTCTATGATCACCAAAGAAAGAATCCAGGGTGTTGGTTCATCTACCTTTTCTATTACAGTCATTTCTATTAAATGAGGCAATTCTTTTTTTCATTCTCTCTCTCAGTGTAACAGGTGCTCTGTCAGAGGCATGTGTCACTGGCACTGAATTCTCAGAAACTGTACTCTGATGTGTAATCTGTAGCTTGCCCAGTCCCTGAAAAACATCACTATATTCTGACATAATGTTGTCAGTGGGATGCATTTCCTTTTCCATTGTGAATCATTTTTATGTTGGCTTGCCGCGCTTGTGCGGCAGTCAACATATTGGGAGAGTGGAGATTTGGAGGCGTGGCTGCTGCTGGGCAAAAGCAGGGCACGCATCAGTAGGCATGTCCCTCATTACCCAATAAGCCAGCATGCTAGCGCTGACACCAACATTATGTAAAGTGGACAAAACTACTAAACAAAGTGCCGCTGCAATCAGAGACAAGCTCGTCATGCAGCGGCACTTTGTTTACAAGTTACATCCACTACATAATGTACCCGTTACGTCCACTTTACATAATGTGCCATCCCCCCAGTACAGAGTGCCACTGGGAGCCCACCCAGCTGTAGGAACTGATGCTACTGCCGACGGGGTGCCCAATCCCCGTCGGCTCCATGCCCCACCGCATTCTTCTGCCATGCTGGGAGCCCACCCCAGTGTGGCAAAGCGTCCCCATCGTCAATTTAAAAAAACTGTAAATTGAAAACGGTCCCCACAACTTCCCTGCCCCCACAACCCAAGACTCCACCCACTGCGCACCCTGTCTCCCCACACTCCTCATCCCATACTTACCTCCAGAGTCTGGAGCAATGATCCGCGGTGGACAGGGAACACGTCTGCACTCTTCAAGCCGACCACAAACTGAGGAAATGCCGGTAAGCTGTATAATGGGCTAGATAGGGTTTTCAACTTTGTTTCATATCTCAGGCATTTTGGAATTTTGACCAAATTTTCAACTTGAGGTTTTGGGACCCTTCTCATGAATGCTCTCACTGTCATGGCGTTGTCGAGCCCGAAGGGTGATTTAGCGATCACTGCGGAAAATCACCTTCGGGACTGATGTGAATGACACTGCCAATTTTTCATGGTGGGCTCTCAAAAGCCTATTTTGAAAATTTGGTGGAAAATCAAAAATTACTGTTGACTGCGCATGTACGCAGTTCCTCACGCACGTCAGTAAGTTGCGGAATTTTCAATATCTCACTCAGATTTTCAACATTGCCATTTTACCACACCTTCTTATGAGTAGTACAGCTGTTATTTTTCACATCTCACCCAAAATGTGTTTCCGCCCATGTAGCGCACAATGGCGTAGTCGGTGTGCGAAATCAATGTATGGGACAAATTAAAAAATCACAGTGACACCATTCATGAGCAGAGGTCTTAAAATGGCTATGTTGAACATTTGGTGAAAAAGATTCAAAAAATGACTGTTTATGAGCGTGTGTTGTACAGTTCCTACGCACGCTCGTAAGTTCGTGAATTTTCAATATTTTCAATCTAGATTTTCAACATTGTCATTTTACCTCACCTCCTTATGAGCAGTACAGCTGTCATTTTTCACATCTTGCCCAAAATGTGTTTCCGCCCATGTAGCGCACAATGGCACAGTCAATGTGCGAAATCAATGTATGGCACACATTAAGAAAATCACAGTGACACTGTTCATGAGCAGAGGTCTTAAAATGGCTATGTTGAAAATTTGGTGAAAAAATTCCTAAAAATGACTGTTTTATGAGTTTGTGTTGAGCAGTTCCTATGCATGCTCGTAAGTTTGTGAATTTAATATTTTCACTCCAGATTTTCAACACTGCCATTTTATTACACTTCGTTATGAACAGTACAGCTGCCATTTTTCATATGTTGCCCAAAATATGTTTTCGCACATGTAGCGCACAACGGTGCTGTTGGTGTGCGAAAGCAATGTTTGGGTCAGATTACAAAAATCACAGTTACACTGTTCATGAGCAGAGGTCTTAAAATGGCTATGTTGAAAATTTGGTGACAAAAGTCCATAAAATGACTGTGTTACGAGTGAGCATTACGCAGTTTCCACGCACCCTCGTAAGTTCATGGCTTTGTAATATTTTCAGTCCAGATTTTCACCAGTGGCATTTTTCCACACTTCCTTATGAACAGTACAGCTGTCATTTTTCACAACATGGCTGAAGTGTGTTTTCACACTTTCAGCCCAGAGATGCGTGGTCGCTGTGGGAAATCATTGTTCGGGACAGATAAAGAAAATCACAGTGACACTGTTCATGATCGGAGGCACCAAAATGCCTGACTTGACAATCTGCTGTAAAAATCCCCAACCTAATTACATTCTGGTTAATGCGTTCACAGTTTCTCTGTCTTTCAGTGACTTTGCCAGTTTTTAAATATTTTACTGCAGATTTGCAACATTGCCATTTTTACACCTCCCCATGAACAGTACAGCTGTCATTTTTTACATCCTGTTCGGAATGTTTTTGCACCTGTGGTGCTAAATGCCGTAGTCGCTGTGCATCATCAGCTTCCGGCTAACAAACTAATATTGCCACTGTTCATGAGATGGGGTCACAAAAAAAACATGTTGAAAATTTGGAGTGAAAATACCAACAAATGCCTGAGGTATTAGGGTTTCCAACCATAATGCCCAACCCTGTAGAGAATAACAGGCATCTGGGGTGTGACTTGGGATTCTTGCCTGTGATGCTCATACCATTCCATACCCTGCAGCCAGTGAGAGGCATCGAGGTATGCCTTGGACTCTTCAGACCCAAAGTTCACCCCATTCTCCTATATCGCACCCATCTCATCATATTTCCTAATGGAATGGGGTGTGCATAAGGGCCAAAGACCCCAAGGAACACAGTGACTCTTGTCAGTGTCTGCAGGGTGGGGTGTGGTGAAATGGCGTGGCCGTTATGCCTGACGACCCAAAGGCACACCCCAATGCCTGTCACTCTCTGCAGGGTGGTGGTGGGGTTGGCTTCAGTTCTATACTTCACTGCCATTCCTATTACGCTGCTCTGTAACTTCTACACTACCACTGCCAATGCCAGCAAGCCAACATTCGGCATTGACAAATGCTTGTTCTGTTAGACCCAACTTCTGACTGGCATCTGGCCTCAAAATTGTCTTTTTTTATCTCCTGTGACAATGACAAAATTGTGATTACTGACCTTGTCTTTATGCTTCTAGCATACAGTATCCTACTGTGGGTATACTTAGTCCATTATATGCCTTTAAAAGAGTGACCTGTGTTTTGATCTGTTGTCTGTTGTCTGATAGCAGTCACCACAGTCAAGCTGGCAGTACATTTATTTCTGCACCAGTATCAATCATGTACTGAACCTTTAAGCTATCAGTTTCAGTTTGAATAGTCCTTTCCTTTTTCTCTGAAAAGCCTTGCTTTTCAATTGCCCCCATAAACAAGTCATTTTCACAGCTTGAATCTTCCATTTTGGTAACAGATTGGGCAGTTTTTTTTTTGTGTCTACAACATCTAACAAAATGATTTGATTTTTCATAGGATCTGCATTGCCGACCAAAAGCTGGATAGTTTCTGTAGGCATGCTCTTTTACACATTTACAGCATACGTAAGTTGCAAACTTTCTTCACATGGTTGCAGTCCTTCCTTTCACTCTGTAAGTCTTGCCTTAATAAACCTGTAGGAGACTTTTTCACTTATTTCTGTGCTGTAAGCACTGCTGTTAAATCAGTTTTGTCTCTTTTTACTTTAGTGCTGTAAATCACTTCCATTTCCATCTACGTTTGCTTAGCAGACTGGCAAATCTGAACAGCTTCTTCTATAGTAAACTCACAGGCCTGGATATTCAAACTGCGCCAGGCTGTGGCGCAAGCATGGGTGCAGCTCAACTTTGTTGTGCAGGGGTGTGGCATGGGCGATATTCAATGGAGCTGTGCTATGGCACAGCAGCTTTGAATATCGCACCCTGGCTACCCCCACTGTGCATGGCACAGTGGCACTGCACCAGCGCAAGTGGCCAGAGTGGAGCATGGAGATGCGCTAGCACAAGTGCCATTGTGCCATGCACGGCACCTGCGATATTCAAAAGGGAACATGCAAATGGGGCCATAATTCATGCAAGGTGCACATGGGACCATTTGCATGTCATTATGGTCCCATTTGCATGCCATTAGCATGCAGGTGCACCGATCCCCGACGACTTGCGCCTGGCGCCCTGCCAGGCAGCAGCCATCGGGGACCGACGCCCCCTGCAGGCCAACCATGGGCATTAGTCTTCAAGAATAATCCCCCCATCAACATCCCTGGTGGTCCAGTGGACCGCTATGTGCCCGATCGCGGGCATTTGTCTACAAGAATAACCCCCCCTCCAACATCCCTGGTGGTCCAGTGGACTGCTATGTGCCTGATCGTGGGCATTTGTCTAAAAGAATAACCCCCCACCGTCCAATATCCCTGGTGGTCCAGTGGACTGCACTCTGCCCGATCACGGGCATCAGTATTTACCCCCCCCCACGTCCAATATCCCTGGTGGTCCAGTGGACCGATCGCTGCCCGATCGTGAGCATCTGTAAATCATGAAATATTCCTATTACCTTGGTGGTCTAGTGTACCCCCATCCCCACCCACACACTGATCCCCACGCCCGCTCTCCCTGACAGCTGGTGGGCGGCAGCACCCACCGCCTACCACCCTGCCCGCCGACTGAAGCTGGTAGGGCTGCACGCCGAGTGGTTCACAGTGTGAGCCAATGGGTGCAGCCATACCTGTACACTACTCAGTCCAGATATGTGAATGCAGCCCTACTGAGCTGTCAGTCGGCGGGCGGTGGTGTGGCAGGCGGGTGGGGTGCTGCTGCCATCGGCTGACCGGGGACCAGGGCGGTGGGGCCCAGTGGGCGGGTGAGGGGTACATTAGACAACTAGGGTACTAGGAATATTTCATGATTTACAGATGCCCGTGATCGGGCAGCGATCGGTCCACTGGACCAACAGGGATATTGGACATGGTGGGGTTATAATACCGATGCCCGTGATCGGGCACATAGCAGTCCACTGGACCATCAGGGATATAGGAGGGGGATTTAGCTACACGGATGCCTGCGATGGGGCATGGGGGTGGCGCCACCAGGTGCGGCAGGAACTCGGGTGGCCACCCACAGGTGGCAGCCACCGTGTTGCGCCCTGCAATGCGGCAGCTCACCTCTGGGTGGCCATCACTTGTTCCTTTTTTTGGGGCTTAACTTTGTGCAGGCGCAGGTAGGGGTTGTGCATGCATGACTCTGCACATCCCGGCTGAACATCGGGCTGTGCAGATTATGCATGGCACGCCTACCAATGCCAGAGAATATTGATGCGCTCTGCGCTGTCGATTTGTGCAGTGCACTTTCTCTTTGAATTGTGCCAGGGCGTGATCAGGGTTGTGCATGGCGCAACACTGTTTCACCATGCACAACCCTTTGAATATCTGGGCCACAGTCTCTTTGTAAATTTTCCTTCACTTTTTCTTCATTACAGCCCATAACCATTTGGTCTTGTATTAAAGAACTGCAAAGGGTGCCAAAATTGCAAAATTTATCTTTTAATTTCAACTCAGTAACAAATTATTTTGCACAGTAATTTTGTGATTCTTCTGCATTCAGGATCTACTTATGAACAGCAGTCAGAGGAATGTCATTGGGGGCAGCGGAGCAATGGATCAAGCTGCAGATAAGTGCTGTTTAGAGTTCTTGGGGCGCCGAGTCCTGTATTGCTATAAAAATAAGAAAACATGCTTTAATGTGTTGAGAGAACAAAGGGATGGGAGATTGGAGACTGTTCGGAGGAGAGGGGAAGCACCAGAGAGTAAGAGATTGGTGGCAATTTCCTGGCTCCATGGGAGGACCCAGCAGACCTTGTGACTACAGCCAGCAAATAGGGTGGCTTTAGTTCAGCAGGGGATTGAAATATATGTCTTTCATACAGTAAGTCTCATTTTTTTCTGCACGCACAGTAAGCTTAAAACCGCATCATTACAGTATCATCATCCTCACTAGCAGCTGCAAACAACTGAAAAGTATTGTAATCAGTGATAATGTGACTTTTTGTGAGCTCTCTCTCTCTCTCATCTGCACCACTTAATGTTGATTGAAATGTTTCCATGTTTCTCCTAAACTGTCGACAATCCTGATCTCTGGTGGTGGTTTTAGTTGCTCCATTTCAACATACTCCAGTATCGATAAGACCAGCAAGCAAAATCCACATTCACTTGAACCTGTTTGACTGTGAAGCAAATACTGTTCCTTTTGCACAACATTTCAGCGTCTTGGTGTTTTTCTACATATTCTCAGAAAACATTCTGAAATCACTCCTGGTGACCTTCTCTCAAAAAGCAACACAAGTCATGCCACCGGTGGCTTGTGCTGCTCACCAGTACACCAGGGACCTTGTGCCCAATTCACAATCAGGTCGGATCCTGGCACCAATGTCATACAGCTGGTGGCAAAGGTGGTGATGTGGCAGAGAGTCAGCACACTGAGAGGATTGCCACAAAGTGTAGGGTAGTTGGGCAGCATCTGTGATCGGATAATGAGACCCACCAGGGGGCTTCTGGGGTTATGGGGCATGAGGCAGTCCATGGGGAAGGTTGGTGGTGCACAAATGGGTACCTGGATGGGAGTGGTGTCACCAGAACCCCAATAGGGCATCAGGGGTGCTGCTGCAGTGCCATGGTGTTGGGGGTGTCCTAATGCTGGGCACCATGGGGAGGATGCTGCTGGCACTGCACCACAACGGGCACTAGATCTTCAGTTTAATTTTCCAGGTATGTTCAATAGGTAAATACAGTTGTGGAGTAACCCAAAGTAAAGTCCTTTTCTGTCCGACTGCCTGAATAAATATCAGTGACCTGTGATTGTGATTATGAATTTCAGTATTTTATATTTATTTATTAATGCCCTTTGTTCTGCATGTCATCATTTAATAATATTACCTGTACTGTTTTTATTGTTAGGTGCCCAGAGCTTCCAGAATTGGGTGCCGTAGAAATAAAATTTGCCTTGCCATGCCAGTGCACATATCATGCTGTCATGGGGGTGAGGGGAACTATTGCCATGCAGTGACACATGTTCCCTCCAGCTTAGAGAGGGCTCCAGGGGTGGTGCAAGGATCATAAGACCAGCCCTGGTTTGTCTAATGGTACTTGGTTGTGAGCACACTGGGGTGGGGAGGTTATAGAATCCTTTTTCAGGGTATATGGCAGTTTGTGGTTGCCATAAACCTCCTAGCACCCTGGCACACCTAGCAATATGGTGCAGGACACGACTGGTGCACTGGGTCACAGTGTGGCTCAGGGGTCCATTGCAAATAGTCAAATCTGCCTGTTTTGACATGAGATGCCCCTTGCACCACTGCTCTGTGATGCAGGCACCTTGCATCAAAGTTGAGCAGTTGGGAATCGAGTCCCTGATATCGTGCCTTGTTTTGTAGTAATCAAAACAAAGGGTTCTTTAGAGTCTTTTAACAGCACTTTATTCCAGCATTACTTGTATGACATACAGAGTCGCTAACTTTTCTTGCAGTTACACAGGCAGACTGTCCCCTTTAAGATCCTGATTCTCACATGCCCTGTAAATCTCTGCATGTGACTTACAGCACTGCAACATTATGCATTTATTAATATTCATACCTTTACTTGTATCTTGTCAACACACGTAAGGGAGGGAATCAAGGCTACGGAAGTTCAGGAGCACCTGAAATAAAAGGAAGGACTGGAAGTGCTGTAGGTCATCCTGTAGATGGGGACTAGGGCAGCTATCTGTACATGAGTGGCATACAGATCTCCAGCACAGGGAAAGGAGTTGGATAAGACACTTGGGGAAGACATCATCAGGATGGCAAATAAGGGGGAGGTGTTGCTAGCTTGTGACTTCAATCTGCCAGATGTGAATTGGAGCCTTCAAACTGCAGCTTAGCCAAGGAGCAGGGCCATCTTTGACTCCCTACAAGGGGCTTTTCTCAGGTAGCCAGTCACTGAACCCAGTAGGTCAGGGCAGTGCTGAATAGTGATGGCCAAAGTGGCCTCAATTCACTCCGTGGAGTGATTTGCGGCGTGAAGGCAAATTTGCGGAGTGCTTTGCAACGTGAAGCGGAGTACTTCATGTTATCAATGGGTAACGTGAAGTCCACTGTAAACAATGACTTCGTGTTACTCTGCCTTCCCAAACCACTACTCCACCAATTCTTAAGGCGAAGTACATTGAAAATAATGTACCTCGCCTCTCTTCACCTTGTTTTTAAGCTCCAAAGGCAAATTTTGCAGTGATTCATGGGATTTCAGGTCACATGGGCTCTAGATTGTTCTGCACAGCCTCAGTTTGGGGTAGTGTGTGCCGGAAGCTGTAGGAGACAATCTGCTCTGAGAGCTCTCTGTGATTCAAACCTTGTAAAAGCTGTTAAAAAAGCCTTTTGAGTCCTTTTTTTTTTTGCTGAAACTTTAGTTCATCAATTATAGGAAACCCTCCTGTGCTCATATCATCGAGCATTTATGGTTTGTGTATGGATTTTGATTGTTAATGTACAACATTCAATCTGAGTGTTGAGAGACAGGGGAAGTGTGCTTTGGGGGAGGGGCGTATCTGTGGTGTAGGCAGAATAACTTGGAGAAAAAGACAGTGTTTTCTGTTTTTTTAGTGATATTTTTCTTGTATAACTGTGTTAATGTACACACAGTAATATTTTCAATATTTCTTGCCATTTTTTTTTGCTGATTGTTGTGGTGCAGCAGTGCATAATTTTAGTTTGTTTAAAATGTGTGGTTAGATTACTGAAGTTTTCAATTTGCTATGCATTACTTAGTGTCTGTGTGAGTATGTGTGTGATGCGTGTCATCAAATCAGACACCTTTTATTTTGCCACATAATAATTTCAGCAATGTGAACCTGCTATCCACTGCAGCTGTGTGATTTTTGTACTTCTAGTGGTATCTTTACTGGTACTAGTACTAGTGACTGTTACTGCAGCAGTTCAGTACACTGCCCCCTCCACGGCCTGCCCCAACCAGCAAAGGTAATCTTTTCCAGATTTGAATTTCTGATGGTGAGCACTGGTTAGGTGTTCTGCCTTTGTGTCTGCATCTCTTCAGTGCACAGCGCAATCTTAATCTGTATGGGCATTTGCATCTCTTTAGGGCCCAATCTCCATCTGTAACTTAAGTCACAGTTGTTTCTTTGACTTCCCTTCAGAGTACTGGACAGGTGTGGTGCTTAATTCTGCATGAACATTGTACTCATTAATATGCATTTTTAAGTCAGGACCATCATCACGAGTCAGTTGTGAAACAAATCACGTTCTTCATCATCACGGTCACAACTGCAGTCACAAATCATGATTCACGATCAGTCACGTTACGAATCACAACATAAATTTTTTTTCTAGTTACTTGGATGTATTGTAAGACTGTTTTGTAGTATCTCTCCAGGCTTCACCACCCCACCTCTGTACTCATTGATACATGTTTTTAAGTGTGAGTGTTTTAAGCTACTGCTCATCAGGGAAGTACAGCCGTAGGCATTCACATTTCTTAATCATCATGGTCACAAATGCAGTCACAAATCATGATTCACGATCATGTCACGAATTACAACATTAATTTTTTTTTAATAATTACTTGGATGTATTGTAAGCCTGTTTTGTAGCATCTCTCCACACTTCACCACCCCACCATTGTACCCATTAATGTTTGTTTTTAAGTCAGGGAGTTGGACAGTGGACCAAATGCAGTACATACACACACTAGAAAGAAGACTGATTGCACACATGCAGTTTAGTACAGTATACTTGCACTGCTCAAAATACAAAGTGTCACGCTTACGGAAGACAACAAAAAAAGGGCATCATTACATACAAGGGTCGGGGATGGTGGAGGAATACATTTTATAACACAGCAAGGAAGGTGTGGGGGGCACATAATAAGAGGAAAAAAAAAACTAATGTGGGATCCCATGGTGATCCAGCAGCAGTTCCAGCATGGACATTATTTGCAACTGATGTCCCTCTATGTGATACAGCCACTGCTCCACAGCACTCACCCTCTCATTGTTATCCTCAACAGCACTTCAGAGAACTGCCAAGTCAGCCTGTGTTACATGCAGTTCTCTGGGGTCCACACGTTCTACAGGCTGACCTGCTGGTGGTGGTGGTGGTGTGGCTGGGGGTGCTGGTGGAGCAGTAGGTGCTGCTGTGGTCCTTCTCTTCTTAAGGATGCCACCATGCACAGCTGCACCCTCTTCCACAGAATGGCCAGCTGGCGCAGGCACGGTCCATTCTGTGGCAGCCTGCCACTCCAACTGCTGGTGATTGAACATATGGGTGCGCTGACCCCCAGTCCCCAGGTGAGCCCCCCAGGGGCCACGGCACACCTTCACCTCACATAGGCAGTACTTGACCACACTGCTGTCCCCCCTGACATAGTCAAAAAACTGCCAAACAACAGAGGTGCAGGGAGGACCAGGCACAGGCAAGGGATGGCCAGATGAACTGGCAGCCAGCTGGTCATGGTGCTGAACAGGGATTGGGTCCACACCTGGGTCTGGGGGAACAGACACATCCTGCTCCAGAGAACCTGATGCTGGACTTGGTGGTGGTGGTTCAACTACCTCAGAGTCTGGACAGGAGAAAGTGTTGGTCCTGCTTCTGGGAGGGGGGTACTCACAAGTTTTGAGTGGTCCAACAGGAATCGGTGCCCATGCCTTCCATATATGCACATGGTACAATGCTTACCACTACCACGCTCTCCCAGAGCTGCTCCTGCCCCAGACATTCCCTCACCCTGGTCCATCTCTCCTACTGAGCTCCCTCAGTCTGAGCAATCACTACTCACACTGTCACACAACACACACACAGACACAAAGACACAGACAAACAGCTAACTACTTATAAAGTAAGAAAAATAAAATTTAGAGAAAGAACAAATTAAGTAAAAAAAGAGTACAGAAAAGACAAAAAAATGTAGCTTTTACAAAAGCTGTTGGGTCTAAATCTAAGTTTAAATCTCCTTCTCGCTCTGATCTCAAAGCATCAGCAGTCACAAAACACACTACTCTCTCTCCGTCTGCACAGGAGAAAGTAAAAGTGTCTGCTTGTATGACTCACTTTCTTCCTACCTAGCTAAAGAGCATGTGACTTACAGCATTGTAAGCCATGTGATGTGTGGGGGGGGCTGCCAAGTCTGAAACACCAAGTGAATCACTTAGAATCTTAATGAGTAATGCAAAGTCCATTAAAAACAATGACTTTGCCTTTCTTCGCATTGCCATTCTGCCTTAATGCAAAGTGGTAATGACAAGTCGGAGTGAGCACTTGGAATTGCCCACTCCACGTTCACTTCACCAGTGGAATTTAAATTCACTGCATCTCTAGTGCTGGACCAGGTGCTTACATACTGGGACAACATTGATGATGTCACAGTGGGCAGTCCCTTAGGTACCAGAGGTCACTGTATGGTGTGGTTTAACCATAATACAGAAGCAGAGTAAACCACATGAGGACAAGGATCTCAGCCTTTAGGAGGGGAAGTTTTAAGGAAATGGGAGACTGCCTCAAGAACTGACAAGTAGGAAAGGAATGCCAGGGAGGGGTAGGGCAACAGTGGGGGAAAAATAAGGGAAGGCATAATTAAGACAACCAGTGAACCAGCCTCTGTGTGAAGGAAGTGAGTAGAAACAAAAGGAAACATAGACCATTATGGTACTCTAGCTAAGTGGCTATGGCGGTGAAGGAAAAAGGGTGGCATTCAGGAGGTATAAGGAAATGCAGAGGGAAAAAGACAGGGAGATATACCAGGAAAAGAGAGAGAAGCAGGTAAGGCAGTAAAGGAAGCAATGGTAGAGGTAGAGGAAAGGATGGCAAAAGTGGTAGCGGTAGTGGTAGCAAATGGGAACAAGACTTTCTTCAGGTACAGACAGAGGAAAGGATAGCAAGAGCGGTAGCAAATGGGAACAAGACTTTCTTCAGGTGCATAAGTGAGAAGAGGAAAGCAAGGGGAAGGATAAGGAGGATAAGAGGGTGGCAGAGGGAGACAGTGCAGAACAGGACCAAGGAAAAGCAAGCATTCTGAACATGTATTTTGCTCAGTCTTCACAGTGGAGGGAGGGAGGAGGAGGGAGGGAGAATGGATCACCACAGATCATCAGGAACAAAGAGGGTGGAGGAGGCAGGCTCAGGTCCATTTTCAGACTAAAGAGTCCTGAAGAGACTTGCGGCAATAAAAGTGGACAAAGCTATGGGACTGGATAGGATAAACCCAAGGGTACTGTTAGTCTTGGTCCCCTCACCCTGATTGGAAACCCACTGTACTCCACGGACAGCATCTACAATATTATATAATTGCAGCTGAAATGAGCTTAATAATCTTTACTAATCTATAGGGCACAGGTACCTACCATATAAGAATAAGCACCAGGGACAATACACCGATAATTATTACTGATCTATTGGGAACATGTAAGTGTTTCTGCCAGGAATACATTTGTATTCTTTGTATAACATTGCTGTAATCTTCTGATATTTGTGATGCCTTATTTTCTGTACAACACTGCCATCATGCTGCTTTATGTAACACCGTATTTATACCTGTTATTTCTGTGTATTTTGTATGAGTTCTTTGTTCTCATTTTAGCTGACCTTTCACCAAATGTATAGCTTTTAGGCACACTGTGCAGCCACATATGTTTTGGCCCAGAGGGCCCATTTTCTGTATCTAACATTTGCACGTAAGAGTTGTTGTCACAACAATTATCTAAGTATATAAGTATATGTCCACCATTTTCTCCCCAAGACCATCTTCATCCCCTGGGGTATTGTGAAACTCTGGCTACCAGCGTTTAACTTTTTGGTAAGACTCTGGCTAGAGATTTTTCTGATTTGTGTAATAAACCTTTTTATTACCACTTATGCCTTTTGTCTGTGGTGTCCTCTGTTTACTTGTTGCCACCAAGAACCTGAGAGGTGATTCACCTCAACATGATTGGTGACCGTGTGCAGGTGGTACGAGTTAAACAGTGACTTACTTTCCTTTGGCATTCTCTGCTCCAGGACTCCATGTGGAATTCTGTCTGTTTAGAGGACAAGGACAATACCATCTCGTCTTGCTCCACAGCAGATTTGACTTGTGAGATTGCACTGGGTACAGATGCCTGACCGTCTTTTGGTTTAACCTCTGTGGGTTGATACACACGTGGGTCAACACCAATGGGTTAATTTGAGTTTCCAAGCAACATGTCCAATATCTGCGCAGATCTGTGACTTGATGTCTCTAACTTTCTTACCTCTCATAGAGAATGGAGTGACTTTGCGCTGGCAGCAAAGTCCTCCGATAACCCCGTACTCGGAATTTCAATCCAGTACTTGGACACAAGACTACCAGCGAAGAAACATACTCAAAAAGGGCTGTTAGTCATGACTCTTTTTGCTGCTTTGTAAGCCTCTGAAGTGAGATTACATTCCCTTGAACGGCAAAACTTTGCTCAATAAAAAGAGATGGGCTAGCAGGAAACTGAGATGCATAAGAAAGAGCAGCAGCTGAAGAACAACTCCAAGCTCTGCGTGGTAAGAACAAGACTCTTTTCACTGTGCTGTACAAAATAGCAAACATTGGGTTATATATGTTGAGAGAGGACTGTGACAGGTTGAAGCAGAATAAGAGGCAGATATTGCAAACTGAATGACTTATTGAATGAAACAAATAAAACATTACGAGATGAGAATGAAGAGTTGCGAGAAGACCTGCAAAGGGTAAGTGGTGAATTGGACAGGGAGCTTAGGGATAATTGAAAAATTAGCGCCACGTATAGAGTGTTGCAGACAGAGATTGCAAAAGGTGTTGCTAAGAACAATGCAAAAGTCAGTCACAAACAGTGTAGCGCAAAGATGGTGAAATTGGATCATCAGCGAGAGGCGTTGGCTGGTCACGTCAAAGCGATGGGCAGAGTTCACTACACACCCATCGACATTGTGTCATCAGGTGATGATGACTCAGATGACGTAACCACCCAAGATGGCAGTGCCCAGCCATATCCTCAAAATGTTGTTCCCAACTCCTGCCATCCACAAGATGATGCCACCCTATGTCTTAGTCAATATGGCGATTGCCACATGCAATGTCAAGATGGCGATCCCATGATACAGGACAGACTGAAGGTATCCACCTCCGATTGCTGTCCAGAGAAAGGAAGACACATTGGAAATCAATCAAATGGTAAGCACGGCCCTGAATAGGAACGAGATGACCAACGAGCAAAAACAGATCTTTTGAGAAAACATGGAACAGATGTTGAAAGAAGATGCTACTTAGGAGGACATGTTCTGCTCTGTGGCAGATGCTGCAGCAGAAGCTGCCATCCACGGTGCATGATCTCATCTCTTCCATGACCAGCGTCTGGCAGTACCCACAACTAATCCCCTTCAGGCAGCCAACTCTGTTCAGTAAATCACTGACAGTACAGGCCGCATGGGCCCCAGTGAAAATCTCAGCTGCCATTTGGAAAAAGTTTGTTCCAAATGTGAAATGCTTAGTCTCCCAGTGGACTACCAAGTACAAGTCCTTTGACAGACCGTTGACCCAGGCCTCTGGGTGAAACTCCCTGAAGAAGTCTGCCAAATGGTGGATGTGGCTTTTGATGATGTCACTGTGGCACTCATCACCACTCACTCCCCAGGCGTGGTCGGTGTCATGCTTGCCTACCCCATCAAACAGTATGCCAAGGAAAGTCTGGCATCATACCATCAGCAGTTATGGTTGGCTCATTGCACTGGTAAGGCCCTTTCACAAGAGGGATCAGATAGGGACCTAATCAAGTATCAATCCTTGGTTATCTGAAATACACTTCCAGCAGTATGGGATAAGGTCAAGCCTGCAGCCTTTCCCCAGATCGACAAGTTCACCAATATCCTTGCAAAAATGGCACAAGTTTACCAACTCTACCTCCATGATCTCAATTCAGGCTAGAAGGCCAAGCTGGCTACAGTACAACCTGCCAGTGGCCCCAAACCCACCATTCCATGGATGGCAAGACCAAGTATGTCAAGGCCTCAGCCTCCAATGACAAACAACCCTATTGGGGGGGGGGGCAATGCAATACAAACAGGGGAAAACAAAAGAACTGGAATAATTCCAACAAGAATCCCAGTAACAATCAGAGCAATCAGATTCAGCAGGGAAAGGAGGAGGCACTACTTCACTGAAAGAGTGGTAACAGGGTCGAATGCACTGCCTGAGCAACTTGTATCAGTGCACACTGTGTTGTGCTTCAAGAGAGGGGTGGGACAAATTCAAGGGGAAAGTACATACTGGGAGGCAGCTGGGGAAGGGAAGAGTTAATGGAAGGAGGGGCAGCTGCAGTTTAATGGGCTGAAGTGGTGCACACTTGAGCAGACTAGATAGATCATATGGCTTGTATCTGCTGGCAGTTTTGTATGTTTGTATGTTCATATGTAATCAAAATCATTGAACAGGCTCCTCTCATAGCCAGATTATGGAGGATAACAAAAACCTTCAGAACCTACTTGAGAAGGTCCAATCTGTGGCCAAGTCCACCCTAAAACAGGCCATGGTAGTACTCACACCTGCGGCCTTGTCTCCATTATGACATGGAGACATCTCAGTCGCCTCTGACTGGGCCGCAGTAGGCCCAAACCCCAGTTCATGGTCCATTGTGGCTACTTCTACCCAGAAACACCTGTACCCCATACAGGACCTAGAGGAGGCCAGACAAGACCCTGCAGATCTATAGTTCTAGGAACAGCCAGAACACAGTGGTGACACTTATTGTTCCGATTGATTATTACAGACCCCAGTCCATATTGTCACCAATCTTACCATTGATACAAATGGATGTCCTTGCACCAAGGCCATGGTCAGGGGCCACCAATTCATTGCACTCCTTGATACAGGTGCAGCCATGTTTGTGCTACATGATGAGGACCCAGCCTCATCATCCTGGTCCACAGGATGGTGAACCAATTCCCAGGGTGTGGATGGTACCAATCTTCAAACCTACCATTCTATTGTACTTCCCATTGTATTAGGGACCTTTACCACTGATTTTACCTCTGACCTTTTGGTGTTACTTCACCTCCCCAGCATCCTAGGAATTGACTTCCTAGCACTACATGGCTGTGTAGTAGACTTGGCCAACAGGCTGTTGATCCAAATTAAAGGTCAATATCATGCAGTCATGATCCCAGACTCTCACATCATGACTGCCATTTCAGCCAACAACCAGGAATATGATGTCATAGCTCTATTCGAATCTCATGAGTTCTCTGAATATCTTTTGCCCCTTCTGTAGAAACACATTGACGTTTTTGCCAAACATAAACATGACTGAGGGAGAATGCAAACCAGCATTAAAGTCCCAGGCCCTGACCCACTCAGACAAAGTCAGTATCCCTTTGCTGCAGAAGCACTGCCATCACTCAGAGAAACCATCAAATCACTTCTCCATCTGGGAGTAGAGATGCTGCGAAATTAAATTTTGCAGGAGAAATTGCTGCAAAACTGGCAATTTTGCCACGTGGAACATTTCACAAAATTCCACCACTCTATGAAATTTTTTGCTAGATGCGAAATTGTGAAATTTCACCCAATTTCACCTCGAAATGTGCCAGTTTGCCCGAAACAGCAAAAGTTTGCCCGAATTTCAATGTTTTGTGGGTCACATTTCACATTTCCTGGCAAAATTTCACCCAAAATGTAAAATTTTGCGTTTTGCCTTTTGAATTTCACATTTTGCTCCCACAAAATATTTTGCAAAATGTGAAAATTTCACGAAATATTTAATTTAATGAAATTTTCTAATTTCACACATCTCTATCTTGGCATGATTAGGCAGTGTGTTTCAACCCTCTACTCACCTATATGGCCTATGAAGGAACCCGACAAATCTTGGAGACCCATGATTGATTATAGGAGACTTAATCAAGTCAACCCTAGCTGCTCACCCACAGGAGCATCAACACATGATGTGCTAAAACTGCTAACACCAGATCACAGCTTGTTTAGAGCCCTTGACATCTTCATTGGATTTTCATCACTTCCAAAGTCCCAGAAAAGTCAATACAAGTTTGCTTTCACCTTTGAGGGTCGCTAGTACACGTGGACCTGCCTTCCACATGGCTTTCACAACAGCCCCTCCCTCTTCTATCTTCACCTGACAGATGCCTTACAGGGCTTCTATACCCCACAGTGTCTTCTGCAATATGTGGGTGACTTACTTTTAGCCACCACAACCAAGGAGGAACACTTTACCCTCCTTGATGAACTTCTGATCCACTTGCAGAGGGCAGGTCTCAAGTGCAATCCTGCCAAAGCACAACTTTACAAAAAGAATGTTATCTTCCTCAGTCTGCACATCACTGAGATAGGTAGAAACCCAGTCTGTAACAAAATCTAAGGCCAACAGGATCTGCCACTACCTACTCAGACATCTCCTGAGAATGGCAAATTATTATCGGGATTTCATCTGTGGCTTTGCACAAAAGGCCACCCCTGTATGAGCGTCACAAGAAAGATATTCCATGGACATGGGGTCCACTCCACATCAATACAGTGACCCTACTAAAACAATCTTTGGCCTCTGCTCCAGTATTGGTCAACCCAAACCCAGTACTTCCTTTCCATTTGGAAACTATTACCTCTGACATTGACATGTCAGCAGTGCTCTCTCAAAAGGTAAATGGGACTCTCAGGCCCATTAGCTGTGCCTCTCAGATGTTCTCATCAGTAGAAATGGAATACAGTCTTTGCAAAAGAAGCCTCTTAGCTACCTATAGGGCTATGAAACATTTCCTGTACATCACAGGGTACTCCTCCATTGTGTTACATACAAATCACACACCCATCAACTTTTTGCTTTCAGATAGAGAGAAGGATGGCTCAGTTTCCAACACCAGACTAACACTAACACATTGGTCTCTTCTTTTACAGGATCACGATATCCAGGTACACACTGCCAAAATGCCTTCAGTTATAGCCCATGGTCTTCTGTACACAGGAGCACCACATAATTGCAGTATCCAGCATCCTGGTTTGCCTGATCCAGGTCTCTTTCTTCTAGCCATCCCACAACTCCTGGATGATCCTTCTCTGTGTCACATCTTTACTGATGGCTCAGCATCATAGCACCAGGGGGAACACGAACCTGAACTAGGAGTGCGGATCCAATACCCCAGTGGTAACACTGTGCATGCTTCCAGATGCTACAATGTTGCATTATCCCAATAAGCTGAATTGGCAGCTGTGGACTGTGCTCTAAACTTGTCCACTGAGGTACTGCAGATACCATCATTTTTATAGACTCTGACTGGGTCTGTTACTCTTTGATGGAATTTTTACCTTTCTGTCAGAGAAACTCCTTCTCTTCTAATGGTACACCTGTCAAGTATAAAGATCTCTTTCTATATATTGACATTCTGGTCCAACAGTTTCAATACAAACTGCATGTTCACAAAATGAAGGCACACTCAAAATCAGAATCCTAGCATGCATTCAATGATCAAGCAGACACCTTTGCCAAGGATGGTGCTCGATTATCAGACACTTGGAGCATGGCATGCCCAGTTGCCTCAGCAGCAGTACATTTCACAACCACAAAGAATAAATATGAAACATTTGTGCCATTGGATTTATCCACAGCACAGAAAGCTAATCCACAACTCATGGAAGTGTTCAAATTCCTAGACAAATGTATTGACCAGGCACTACTGACCAACAACCCCTACAAGAGGCATGCAGAAAAACTGCACCTGTCCAGTGACAACAAACTGGTATGGTACCAGTCTTATGACCTAAGCCACAGGTTGTGGGTGGTTCTGACATCACTGTGACCTGAGTTTATTCATCAGGTACACAACACCCCAACTGGAGGACACCAGGGGATGGAAAACACAGTCAAAAGACTGAAAGCTGTGTGTTTGTAACCTGGTATGACCAAAGATGTTAAGCACTACATTGCCATCTGTCTAATCTGTGCACAAAACAACCCCACCCCAAACAAAAAGTATGCTAAATTACTTCCCTAAAGACAATCTGGCCCTTGGCATGCAATCCAAATTGATTTCATTGGACTATTGACTAATACCAGCAGAAATAACAAATATGCCCTGGTGATTACTCATTTGTTCTCAAAATGGGTTGAGGCCTTTCCTACCTGCAAATGAACAGCAAAAGCAACCACAAAAATTCGGGTAGAACAATTGTTTTCCAGGTGGGGCCTACCCCTTAAGGAAGACTCTGACAAAGGAACCAGTTTTACATGTGAGTTGATGCAAGAAACCCTCAAACTTCTAAGAGTACACCAGAAGTTTCACATTCCTTACCACCCTCAATCCTTAGGTAAGCTAGAGAGAGACAACAGATGGATAAAATCTATGTATCCAAATTCATTGAGGACAATCCCAAGGATTGGGATTCCCTTTTGCCTTTACTCCTTATGGCAACTAGAAGTACTCCTTCAGCCACCACCCAGTGCACCCCCTTTCAGATGATGACTGATAGAACCATAAGAGTAACTGAGCACCTGTTGATTGACCTGAACACACCCACTGCAGACCACGCGTCTGTTGACACCTATGTCACCAAACTTAGGAATGATATCATTCAGACCCACTTGTACAAAGCACACCACATGGGTAAAGCCCAACAACAGTCCAAGATCCACTTTGACAAGCACACAAAAGAGGTGGATTGGCAGGTTGGAGACCAGATAATGGTACTCAAAACTGCACACACAAAACACCCCTTTACCAACAAATGGGATGGCCCTTATCCCATCATCAACAAATTGAGCCCCTCAGTCTATCAAGTTAGTCTCCTGCAACTGAACAAACCTACTGACAAGTGTCTACACATCAACCAACTCAAATTGTATAAAGAAGATTAATCACTTTTCCTAACCATATTGGGTGTAATAGTATCTACTGACCTTTTTCTTTTTTTCCTTACAGGAACATCTGCAAGATGGCTATCTTGCTATTATTCCTCATCACAGGAATACTTCATTTTATCCATTCCAAGGATATCAGCAAATTAATTGACACCAATCAACATCTTAGGTGACTCCTTACACTTCTCCAACCACCAGAAGAACATTGCTTAACCCCACACAACAAACCTACAACAATCCTTGAAGGAGTCCGCATAGATGTTGCCGATAAATTGATTACTGTTCAGCAAGGCACAGAGGCCTACCTGAATGCCATGTTTGTGGCACCTGATAAATCATCACTCCAAATTGAATTGCAAACTACAGTAGCAGCCAAAGATACTGCCAGCTATTTCCTGAAATTGCTGTGGTATTTCCAGAAATATCTCCTGCTTTCTGCATTTCTACAGTAGGGGCAGCAGAGAGAAACTTTTCAGAAATTTCACAAAATAGCTGGAAATAGCTGCCAATGTCTGTGGCTACTACTGTAATGCTAATGGTAAACAAATCCCAGTTGCTCACCTCTCCAAAGGCACTTTCCAAAGTTGGCCCTACACAAGAATTCCACCCAGTGGAACCCTGTCTACCCAACAGGCTAACCTCAGACATACAGATTTATACAGCCTTCCTGCTCTCATTAATCCAACCTTCTGTGATACCCTTCTAGATAATTCAGCACATGATTAATGTACACAACACTACATGACTACTGCCACTATGTTTATCTCTGTAGTCCCATCTACTGAAGAAACACTCACTGAATGTCCAAGCCAAGAGCCAGGACCAGCTAGTGGTCTGGCTGCCACATCACTTCCTGGCACACTTGCAAATAACATGCAGTTTATGCACATTCCTGTTATTTTTCATCTTTCACACTGGAATATGGCAGAATTCGGCAGGTTCTCAAACACGAACACTTCTAAATTTCATAGTGCCATGTTATTAGACATTCTTGCAGCATACCAGACATGTACTCAAGAACCAGTAGCAGGGCCACATACTATTGAACACTTAGGAGTGTTTCAACCCAGATGAAACCCCATTCCAAACACTAAAAATAAGAAATGCTGCAGGCGTGCTTCTGCTGATGTCACTGGTGTCACAGACACCATCTCTGGTCTCTTCAGAACTGGCGTGTCCATTTGAAATAGGGCAGATATTGCCACAATTAAAAGTTACTCTTCTAAATTTATAGATGGCATGGAAATGAACGTTGTTCCCCCAATCCTACATGGTATAGATCGACTTAGTTAGGAAAAGCGCTTTACCATGTAGAATGTGCACGATACAGCCAAACACTTTAATGACACCAAAAATAAAATTACTGAACTTGTAGCCCTCAATTATAAAGAGGCAGACAAGCAGTACATTGCTAGGGAACTTTTATTATTCAGCCTATGGTTCTTATGGTCTCACAACAATGAATAACCTCTTCTGGGATCTGGAATTAAGTCTCATACCAGACCTCATCCATGACAGAAGATTAGCCAAACGGTACTGTCCTCACCGTAAATCATTTTCATGTGTCACACTATGCATGCATAGATCTCTTTCCATCTGATTATCAACTGCTTGAAATCTAGGTTATGTCACACACCACCCTAATCAAGGCCCCTGTTATACTGTTAAGCAATGTAGCATTTCTCAGACTATGTTTGTAACCTTCACAGTCTCACTTCCATGTTTTGGTCTGCAAACTGACATTTTCAACAAACTGGCCTCCATTCACTCTGTGGGACACCTCAACAATGGAATCTTCAGGAAGAGAATTGACCTCCCACCTCTACTGGTCTTTCATCCAACCCTTGATGCTTGGGTTGCACCTCATACTGACTGTTGTGCCAAAAAGGGTTATCACTACCTTTGTTATTGTGACATCTTTGATGTCATCAGGCCTGTCTGTGGCTAGTCACCAGAAAGCGTTGATTGGTCCAATGCTTTGGACTCTGCTCTGTCTACTAATGGAACTTCTAACCCTTGCACACCTGTCTTCACTTATCTTCTTCAACTAAAACAACTAAAAAGAACCAACAGGAAAGGCTGGCCAGCTCTACTCAAACTACAAGGTGGAAGTACATCACTTCATCACACAGATGACAAATCAATATTTCACCTGTCCTAGCAGACTGCACAAATGGCAGATCCCACAAGTGAGAATGTCATACAATTCTGATGGTTAATACTGTGTTGTAACTAACCATAAAACTTTTACTTGTGATACTAAAACTTGAGACATACCTCATCCTAACTTTTGTTTTTTTCCTCATTAAACAATTGTTCTTGGTCATGCTGTTACTACTCCTGTTCCCATACCAGAAGCAGATATCATTGACACAGACCCGGAATACTTGCTTGCCTTGTCTCAGTATTTACTCATATTAATGTTCATATAGAGCCACTTAACTTGGCACTTAAAACACTTGTAGATAGGAAAGATTCTCACCTCATCTACATCAGCAGCAACAACATCTCCAAAGCTGGATATGATCTTAATACTCTCATACATGGCGGTGATTTAAACACTGCACTCTCCAACACCTGTATTGAACTCATGTTCAAAAGTTTTGTGATTATACAAGTTTTTCTGATTATTTTTATGATATTTACTCTCTGCTGTCTAAGGTGTATGCTCAAATCAGACTGTGAACAACTTGAATTCCTTTACAAGTCTCATGCAGCTGGCCTGTAATGATGCTATCACCCATAACTTAGCAATTAGTTGTTGCCTTTTCAGTAAGGCAATAAGGGTGGGGGGGATGGTAGGCTTGGTCCCCTAACCCAAAGAACTCAGGGATGTGCTGGCTGCTCCTCTGATGGCTTCATTCAACAACTCACTGGAATAAAGTGTGGTTCTAGAGGACTGAAGCAGAGTAGGCATGGTCTCTCTACATAAGAGTGGCAGCAGAGAAAAAGCTAGTAACTATAGACTGGTGAGCCATCACCTTAGTGGTAGTAAAATTAATTGAGGCACAGTTAGAAGAAAGGTTGGTAGAGTACTGTGCATCCAATGAACTGCAAGACAAAAGGCAGCATGGATTCACGATGAGGAGGGAGGAGGTTATGCCAGATTAATCTGAGTTAGTTCTTCAATTGGGTGACCAGGAAAATAGATTAGATGAGGGCAGTGGACATGGACATGACATTAGCAAGGCCTTTGACACTGTGTTGCACAACAGACTGATTCAGAAATTGAGCAGCCTGAGAGTGGGATACAAAGTGGTGAACTGGATTAGAAACTGGTTAAAGGATACGAGACAGAGGGTGGAGGTTAATGGCAATCACTCTGATTATGAGACAGTGACCAACGAGATGTCACAGGTCTCAGTTCTGATACCAGTCCTCTTTAAAGTCTTCATAATTGATATTGCAGATGAACTGGAAGGGAAGGTATGCCATTTTGCAGATGATACCAAACTCTGTAATATGATGCAGAATAAGGTAGAGGTGGAATGAATGCATAGGGGTCTTGGAAAACTTGAAGTGTGGTCGAGAGCATTGCAGTTGCAGTTCAGTGTTTCAATGTGAGAAAGTACAAAATCATACACATAGGATGTAATGGAACCCAAGAACTGAGTATACTTTATTTATTTATTTAATGAATTTTGTTAACCAGATAGGACCACTGGAACTGAAAGTCCCTTTCTCAGGGGTGACCCAGAGTTAATTACACAGAATGCAAAACAATGTAGATTTTACAGATGTCAGACAATTCAAGGGGTAATGAACTACTTGTGCTAATTCAAAGACATACCTTAACAAGAAGCAATGTACACAATGGTATCTTGGTATTATCAGACACGGAAGGCTACAGCCCGTCTGATGTCTCCCACTGCCAAGTGGGCCAATGATTTCTTCCACCCTAAATAATTGTCTAATCCAGTTTTGAAGAAAGGTTTCTGAAGCCACAACGTCCTGCAGTAAGCTATTCCATATTTTCGCTGCTCTTACAGTAAAGAATTAGGTAATCTACCCGAACTACAAAGAGGAAAAATATCACTTCATTGTATAAAGTTATACATATCAGAACAAGAACAGTGTACAAAAGGGTAGGGGAGATTAGTTCACAGGCTGGATCATAATACACATCCAGGCAGTAACACAGTATTAGACAAGCATGTCAGATGAGTATAGGATGGGGTGTAGGGTCTGTTGGTCACTATGCAAGAAAGGGACCTTGTGGTTATCATATCTAATGACCTCAAAGTGGCAGGGTAGTGTGACAAAGCAGTGGATAAGGCCAGTAGGATGCTGGGATGTGTAGGGAGAGATATTTCAGACATATTTCAGGCATGAGGAAGGAGGTGGTGATGCCACTGTATTGCTTGCTGGTGAGACCCCACCTGGAGTATTGCATCCAGTTCCGTAGGCTGCACTTCAAAAAGGAAGTAGAAAGGAGGCATTCAAGAGGACAACTAAAATGGTGCAGAGGATGCACTAAAAGCCCTATGAGAAGAGACTTTTGATGTCAACATTTATACTGTGGAAGATAGGAAAGCGAGAAGGGACATGCTAAAGGTCTACAGTTACTTTGCCGGGGTTAACAGGGTGCAGGAGTAGAGTTTCATTAAATGAGGAAGAGCAACAGAACAAGAAGGCATGCAATAAGCTTGAGGGATGTAACACAGAAACATAGAATTTGATGGCAGATAAGGACCGCTTGGCCCACCCAGTCTGCCCATTTCGATACCTAATGGATAAGCTGCAGATCGTAGCTAACTCCAACAGCCTACTTCTTCCTACTCCCACCCTCTAGAATTGACTTTTGACTGTCCCATACATTTTTGAATTCCACCGCTGTTTTTGACTCCACAACCTCCTCAGGAAGGCCGTTCCATGCATCCACAACCCTCTCCATGAAAAAATACTTCCTCACATTACCTCTGAGCCATCCCCCCTCTAGCTTCAAATTGTGCCCCCTTGTTCTTGCACACCTCTTTTTCTGAAAGATGCTACCCTCTTGGGATTTGTTGATTCCCTTGAGGTACTTGAAAGTTTCTATCATGTCCCCCTCTCCCTCCTCTCCTCTCCTTGAGGCTATACATATTAAGCTCCTCAAGTCTCTCTTGATATGTCTTCCAGTGCAGACCCTGATCATTTTAGTTGCCCTCCTCTGGACTGCCTCCATCCTGTCTATGTTTTTGCAAAGACTGGGTCTCCAGAACCGCACGCAGTAATCCAGATGGGGTCTCACCAGCAGTCTGTACAGAGGGATAAAAACTTCTTGTTTTCTACTGGTGATGCCTCTCCCTATGCATCCCAGTATCCCCCAGCCCTTCTTACTGCCCTCTCACATTGCTTACTCACCTTTAGGTCATCTGATATGACTACCCCCAGGTACCTTTCCATTTTTGTTGTTGTTAGTATCTCACCCCCCATTGTGTACTTTTCCATTGTGTTTTTATTTCCCAGGTGCATTACTTTGCACTTCTTAGCATTGAATCTAAGCTGCAATACATTTGACCATTCCTTCAACCTTGCCAAGTCCCTTCTCATCCTTTCCACCCCACTTTGTGTATCAACTCTGTTGCAGATCTTTGTGTCATCTGCAAAGAGACATACTTTTCCTTCCAGTTCCTCAGCAATGTCACTTATAAAGACATTAAAGAGGACTGGTCCGAGTACTGAACCCTGTGGTACCCCACTAGTAACCCCCCCTTTCTTCAGAGTGGACTCCATTTACTATTACCTTCTGCATCTTGTTTCTAGCCAATTGTTTACCCACACTACCATCTTGGGACCCACTCCCAGGCTGGCCAACTTGTATATTAATCTTTTGTGTGGGACTGTGTCAAATGCCTTGCTAAAGTCTAGGTAGGCCATGTCCACAGCCCCTCCCTGATCTACTACTTTGGTCACCCAGTCAAAGAAATGTATAAGATTCGTCTGACATGACCTTCCCATTGTGAATCCATGCTGCCTTGGGTCCTGTGCTCCTCTGGCCTCAAGGTACTCAACAATTCTTTCCTTCAGAAGTGATTCCATCATTTTCCCAATCACTGAGGTTAAACTAACAGGTCTGTAGTTTACTGCTTGTGCCCTGATCCCACTTTTGTGAAGTGGAAAAACATCTACCCTTCTCCAGTACTCAGGCACCTCCCCATCCTCCCATGATTTATTAAAGAGGGTAGTCAGTGGAGTCACTAGTTCTACCCTTAGCTCTTTTAGAATTCTGGGATGAATCCCATCAGACCCCATTGCTTTGTCCTCCTTCAGTTTTAAGAGTTCTTTCAGAACCCTTTCCTCTCTGACTGGGCTGGTATCAACCCCCGTGTCCAGCGTGTTTCTATTGTTTGGTTTAGGTACCTCCCATTCTTCATTTGTGAATACTGAGCAAAAATATTTGTTTAGTATCTCTGCCTTTTCCAGTCACCCTCTGCCCACCCCCCTCCCCTTTATTAAGCCTCACTATCCCTCCCTTGGTCTTCCTTCACTTCCCCGATGTACCTATAAAAGGTTTTATCCTTCTTAACTGAGTTGGTTATATTTTACTCAGTTTGGCCTTTGCTGTTCTGACTGCCTTTCCTGCTTCCTTTTGCTTTAACTGATACAATTCTCTGTCCTGCTCCTTCTGTGATTCCTTGTACTTCCTGAATGTTGTCTTTTTCTCCCTAACCTTCCCTGCCACCTCCTTCGAGAACCATAGTGGTTTCTTACATCGTTTTGTTTTGTTTTGTTTATTTGCTTCACACAAAAGTCTTGTTGCCTCTGTGATGGCGGTTTTGATTATTCCCCATTGTTCTTCCACCCCTCCTTCCTGCCCATTTGCTAGTGCATTCCTTAGGCACTCACCCATTTTGGCAAAGTCAGCCCTCCTGAAGTCCAATACCTTTGTCTTTGTATGGCATGACTCTGCTGCTGTGTTTATCCTGAACCATACTGTTCGATGGTCACTAGTTCCCAGATGGCTACCCACTTCTAAATCTGTAATCCTCTCGCCATCTCCATTTCAGAGCACCAGGTCTAAGATTGCTCCCTCTAGAGTGGGTTCTGATACTAGTTGTCTCAGACATGCCCCCTTTAAGGCATCTAGAATTGCCCCACTCTTAGAAGTGGCTGCTGCAAATGCACTCCAGGTAACATCTGGCATATTCAGATCCCCATCAGCAATATTTCCCCTTTTTCTGCCATTCTAAAGATAATTTCTATCATTTCCTTGTCCATTTCCTCCCCCTGAAATGGGGGTCTGTGAGGAAGTACTGTTTCACTGACAGGGTGGCGGATGCCTAGAACAGAAAGCAGAGATGGTGGAGGTGAAGACAGTAGGGAGCTTCATGCATGCATGGGATAGACATAGGGGAATGTTAGTAAATATGCAGTTTGAAGGGAGGGTTTTAGGAGACCAGTTAGGGGCTACAAAGACAGACTAGGCAAGGGAAGTCTGGGCAGACTGGGTAGGCCAAGTGGTCCTCTTTTGACAACAAATTCTATTTTTCTATGTGTTGCATCATCCTTAAAACCTACCTAGCATGCTCAGAAAACAAATTTAAAAACCTTATAACTCTGGAACCAATTAATATTTCTTTGCACAACACTTCAAAGGCACACCCTTGGCACAACTCCCTTCAGCCCTGAAAGTTTCGGAACAAAATTCAGTGTCATCTAGGCTGTAGGGAAATCAGAAAGATGTCTAAAAATGACCAAAAGTGATGTTTGTGTATTTGCGACATCTTGAGAACATTCCACCTGGTCAACACATGCCACATTTGGGGCAATTTCGTTGAACACCACCAGAGTTGTTGAGGGGCAAAGATTGGGACTTAACAGGGCTGGCAGTATAGTCTAGAGGTTAGAGTAATGAACTGTGGATGAGCTTGGTACATCCAGCAGACCAGACCTGGGTTTGGTTCTCACAGCCTCCGCTTGCATACTGTGTGACTCTAAGCAAGTCACTTAACCGCCCAGTGCTCCCAGGTCACCCCTGAAAACAGGCACTTGTGCCTGGCGGGCCTTATCTGGTTACCAAAGACTAAAATAAAAATAAATCATTGAGAGCTCTGTTTAACCCTAACTGTAGTTGCACTACCATGTAAGTTAGATAGATAGATAGATAGATAGATAGATAGATAGATAGATAGATAGATACAGTACTTTATTTGTATAACACATCATTTCAAGAGTCGGAGTGCTGAACATTAAAAAATTATTTAAAAACAACAATTAAAATACATATCCAAAAGGGGGTGAACATCAATAGAGATAAAAAATGATCTATCATTATGAAATATAAATCAGAATTCACTTAGAATTTTATAAATTAAAATTAAAAGCCTGGTTAAACAAGAAAGACTTCAAGCCCTTTCTAAAGGTTTCCACTGAGGGTGCCTCCTGTAGATAGCCAGGCAAGGAGTTCCAGTGCAGCCATGGAAAATGTATGATCACCTGAAAGCCATGGCCTCACCCTGGGAACCACAAGGAAGCAACCAGTGACATAATGGAGAGCCCATGATGGGCAGTGGGGCACAAGGACATCTTGCAGGTAGCCTGGTCCCCCTTTGTGTAGGATCGTATAGGTCAGTAACCTGACCTTGAAGACAATTCACCACTCGACTGGCAGCCAGGGCAGTCCACTGAGGACAAGCGTAATATGATCGAATCTTCGGGCACTTGTCAATAATCTAGCTGCCATGTTCTGCACCAGCTGCAATCAGCGGAGATTGCCTCCAGATAGCTCTAGGGACAGGGCATTGCAGTAGTCCAATCTGGATGTGACAAAAGCAGGTACTAGAATAGTCAGTTCCTCTGCTGGTATAAGAGTTCGGATCCGGGTGATATTCCTCAGATGGTAAAATCCATTTTTGACAATGGCTGACACCTGTGCATCAAGTGTCAGGCCATCATTGAGGATCATGCTGAGATCCTTAACCTGTGTGGAGGGGCTCAGTGGAAAACCCCCAATACTAAACTGGGAGGGGGGCATCCCAACCTCCCCCACCCCGGCAACCCAGATCCACAACTAGTACCTCAGTCTTGTGTGGGTTGAGCCATAACTGGTTTTGAGCCATCCAAATCTGGATCTCATCCAGTCAGTTATTAAACACAGAGGATGCCATCTGGTTACCAGGTCCACATGACAGGTATAGTTAGATAGATAGATAGATAGATAGACAGACAGACAGACAGACAGAGAGACAGGCAGACAGACAGATAGATTGATAGATAGATAGCCAGACAGATAGACAGACAGATAGATAGCTACAAATAAGCTCTCCAGGATGAAGTGCACGGTCACAGGTTTACTGCATGACAAAAGGGATTAACTTTCATTGAAATTGCATTGTTTACTGCAGTAACTCTACTGCAGAATTCTGAAGCACTGCACTTTATCCTGGAGGGCTTATCTATAGACAGATAAATAGACAGATAGACAGATAGATAGGTGGAATTGGTTAGGTTTCAGGGAATCTCCTCCCCCACACAAGGGCCACCAGGTCTATACCCAATACCTCAAAGGTGGACCAGCAAAAAGAGTGGGTGGACTACAGTGGGCTCAGGGATGGTGAGGCAGGTGGATTAAAAGTGCATCCCCCACCCAGTACAACTGAAGAACTCTTACACAGTTTGGAGGAGTGGAAGAATCCCACAGTGTCACCTGAAGTTGCAACCAAGGGGTATGAGTGGGTTCTTCACAAGACAGCCCAACAGTTGGATGGTAAAGTACCCAACGGAAGAGGAAGATTCTCCTATTGGGGGACTCCATAGTTTGGGGAGTGGACCTGGGGATAGGTACAGTGGATTAAAGGGAGATAAAGCGTCTACCAGGAAGCACAGCTTGGAGGGATGGGAAGGGGATCCTGAGAATCACTATGGCATCAGTGAGGAGGAGGGAGCTTGATGTCATTGTCCATCTGGGGACAAATCACCTGTCTAGGGATAAAGCAGGGATAGAAAGGGTGCAGGAGGAGTTCAGGGAGATGGGGAGGGACCTTGGGCAGGTAGCAAGCTCTGTGACCTTCTTGGAGGTGCTGTCTGCTCACGTCAAGAGGGAGGCTAGGAATCGCGACACCAGGGACTTCAATGCTTGGCTGGAGAACTAATACAGAGAGAAGGGTTTTGGCTTTATTGGGGACTGGGGACCCACCTAAGGTAATGTGGACATGTACAAGAGTGATGGCCTACATCATAGAAACATAGAAACATAGACTTTGACGGCAGATAAGGACCGCTAGGCCCATCTAGTCTGCCCATTTCCCTACCTACAGGATAGGCCACAGATCCTAGTTAACCAACAGCCTATATCTTCCTGCCCCCCACAAGAATTGCTTTATGTCTGTCCCATGCATTCTTGAATTCTCCCACAGTTTTAGACCCCACAACTTCCTCAGGAAGGCTGTTCCATGCATCCACTACCCTCTCTGTGAAATAATACTTCCTCACATTGCCCCTGAACCGCCCTCCTTCTATCTTTAAATTGTGTCCCTTGTTCTTGCAAGTCTCTTTTTCTGAAAGATGCTACCTCTTGGACTTTGTTGATTCCTTGAGGTACTTGAAAGTTTCTATCATGTACCTCTCCTTCTTTCCTCAAGGGTATACATATTAAGCTCTGAGTCTCTCCTCATCGGCTTCTCTTGCAGACCCTGCACCATTTAGTTGCCCTCCTCTGACTGCCTCTATCCTGTCTATGTCCTTGTGGAGATGGGGTCTCCAGAACTGGACACAGTATTCCAGATGGGGTCTCACCAACTGTCTGTACAGAGGATAACAACTTCCTGTTTTCTGCTGCTGATGCCTCTCCCTATACATCCCAGTATACCCCGGCCCTCCCTACTGCCTTCTCATTGCTTGCTAACCTTAAGGTCATCTGATATGATTACCCCCAGGTCCCTTTCCTGTTTTGTTGTTGTTACTACCTCCCCACCCATTGTGTATTCTTCCCCTGGGTTCTTGTTTCCCAGGTGCATTATTTTGCACTTTTTTGCATTGAATCCTAGCTGCCATACGTCTGACCATTCCTCCAACCTTGCCAAGTCCCTTTTCATCCTTTCCACGCCTCTTTGTGTATCAACCCTGTTGCAGATCTTTGTGTCATCTGCAAAAAGGCATACTTTTCCTTCCAGTCCCTCTGCAATGTCACTGATGAAGACATTAAAAAGGACTGGACCCAATACTGAACCCTGTGGTACCCACTGGTAACCGCCTTTCTTCAGAGTGGACTCCATTTACAATTACCTTCTGTGTCCTGTTGTCCAGCCAATGTTTTACCAGGCTACCACCCTGGGACCCACTCCCAGGCTGGTTAATTTGACTAATAATCTTTTGTGTGGGACTGTGTCAAATGCCTTGCTAAAGTCTAGGTAGGCCATGTCACAGCCCCTCCCTGGTCTACTACTTTGGTCACCCAGTCAAAGAAATCTATTAGATTTGTCTGACATGACCTTCCCTGTGAACCCATGCTGCCTTGGATCCTGTGCTCCACTGACCTCTAGGTACTCAACTATTCTTTCCTTCAGAAGTGACTCCATCACTTTCCCTACCACAGAGGTCAGACTGACAGGTCTGTAGTTTCCTGCCTCTGTCTTGGCCCACTTTTGTGAAGAGGAATCACATCCGCCTTCCTCCAGTCCTCGGTACCACACATCCTCCATGATTTATTAAAAGAGTAGCCAGTGGTTTCACTAGTTCCTTCCTTAATTCTTTTAGAATTCTAGGTGAATTCCATCAGGACCCATTGCTTTGTCCACCTTCAGTTTAGGAGTTCTTGCAGAACCCTTTCTTCTGTGAAAGGACTGGGATCGGACCCCTATCAAGAGTGCTTCTGTTAATTGGATTAGGCACTTCCCCCTCCTCTTTGTGAATACTGAGCAGAAATATTCGTTCAGTATTCCTGCTTTTCACTGTCCCCTCTGCCCACCCATCGTTCATTCTATTCAGCCTCTCTATCCCTCCCTTTGTCTTTCCACTCGCTGATGTACCTATAAAAGGTTTTATCCCCCTTGTTAACTGAGTTGGCTATCTTTTCCTCAGTTTGGGCCTTTGCTATTCTGACTTCCTCCTGCTTCTTTCTGCCTTAACTGGTACAGCTCTCTGTCCTGCTCCTTCTGTGTTTCCTTATACTTC
Source organism: Neoceratodus forsteri (assembly GCA_016271365.2). Lineage (NCBI taxonomy): Eukaryota > Metazoa > Chordata > Ceratodontiformes > Ceratodontidae > Neoceratodus > Neoceratodus forsteri. Next base: position 117,259,189 of record CM057455.1, on the reverse strand, counting down.
CGAATGCTATCTTTTCTTCCTGACTTTCACAGCCACCTCTCTTGAGAACCATAGTGGCTTTTTCTTTCGTTTGATTTGTTTATTTGCTTCACAAAGGCTTGTTGCCTCTGTGATGGCAGTTTTGATAATTCCTCATTGTTGCTCCACACCTCCTTCTAGCCTGTTTGCTAGTGCTTTTCTGAGGCACTCTCCCATCTTGCCAAAGTCAGCCCTCCTAAAGTCCAGTACCCTCACTTTTGTATAGCTTGACTCTGTAGCTGAGTTTAACGTGAACCACACTGTTTGATGGTCACTTGTCCCCAGATGGCAACCCACTTCTAGATCTGAAAACCTCTCACTGCCCCCGTTTGAGAGTACGAGGTCTAAGATTACTCCCTCACGAGTGGGTTCCGAAACTAGCTGTCTAATGCCTGCCACCTGTAGGGCGTCAAGAATGGCCCTGCTCTTGGATGTGGCTGCAGCAAATTTGCTCCAGTTAACATCTGGCATATTCAGGTCTCCCATCAACAGTATCTCCCCTTTCTCTGCCATTCTAAGAATGCCTTCCATCATATCCTTGTCCATTCCTTCCCCCTGACATGGGGGTCTGTACACAACCCCTGTGCAGATTGTGGTGCCCTTTTCAGTCTCTAAGGTGACCCACAGTGCCTCCTCTCCACCCTGTTTACTCTTTTGTTCAGTTGCTTTTATCCCTTCTTTTACATGAGAGCTACTCCTCCCCTCTTCTCCCTAGTGTCTCTCCTGTAAGTTATGTACCCTGGTATGTTAACATCCCAGTCATGGTTCTCTGTGTACCATGTTTCTGTGACTACTGCAATATCCAGGCATCCCTCTTCCATTAAGGCCACCAGCTCAGGAGCTTGTTGCCCAGACTACGGGCATTGGTACTATTTGCCCTCCATTTCCTGATGGCCTTACCCCTTTTGCTTGCATCCCTGTCCTTCTTGCCTTTGTCACTTTCTCCATTTACCCTGCCCTTCTCCCTATCGACACCTCCATGTTGGTGTTTGCCACACTTACTACCGTGATTGTTTGGGGTGCTAGGATTTTCCTGCTCTTTCAGTGCCTCCCCTTGGCTGGTTTAAAAGCTTGCCAATGAAGCATTTAAACCTATCACCTAGGATCCTGGTTCCCCTCCCGGACAGATGCAGCCCATCATGCCAGTATAGGCTTGCATCACTCCAGGTGGACCCCCAGTCCCCAATGAAGCCAAATCCCTGAGCTCCACACCAGTTTTTCAACCACTGATTGAATCCCATGGTACGGAACACCCTAGCCTCTCCTATGCCATAGATGGGTAGCACCTCTGAGAAGGTTACCGTGCGTGCTACTTGACTAAGGCCCCTCCCCAATTCCACAAACTCTTCCTGCACTTCTCTAATCCCTTTCTTAGCCAGGTCATTTGTTCCTAGGTGGACAATGACATCCAGCTCCTTCCCCTGTGCAGCTGCTCCGGCAATCCTGAGGATTCGCTCCCTGTCCCTCCAAGCCAAGGTGCCAGGCAGGCACCTTACCTCCCTCTCCCCTTCCTTGCACAGTTCTACCTTCCTAACAATGGAGTCCCCCACCAGGAGTTGTTTCCTTCCCCTGCAGGGTCCCCTGCCACCCTCCTGTGGGTCTCCTTTGTGGAGGTTCCCAGCATCCTCCTTGGTCTCCACTGTAGGTGCCTCCATAGAGGAACCACACTTTGCCAGAATGGCATAGGAATTGTGGAGAGGTACAACTGGAGGGATGTGCCTCTGTTCCACCACCCTCACCCTCCCTGAGCCCACTGTGGTCCAACCGCTCCTCTTTCTTTGCAACCTCTGAGGCAACAGCAGTGGCACTGGTGGTCCCTGGATGGAAGAGGAGGTCCCACAAATCCTGGCCAACTCAGCCTGGAGATGAGCAACCTCCTCCCTCAGCCCAGATAGGTGCCTGCAGATGGGACAACACCGCATCCTCCAGAACATCTCCCGGAAGACTTCTGCTCCACAGCCACTGCACTGCACCACTCCAATCATGTCTTATTTCTGGCCCCTTAACTGTTTGCAATCCTTACTCTTTCCTCTGTTTTTTCTCTCTCTCCTTACTTTCTGCCTGTGTGCCCTTTAAGCTCCTGATTGTCCTGTTCTGAGACAAGAATATCCCATATTTCTCAGTAGACCACTTACTTGTTCAGAGGCAGACCTCCAGCAGCTATAGGGGCCGGAGGCTACTCTTGCCCTTCTAGGATGGTGGATCCTTGGTGGTTCTGTGATCACTCACTTCCTACCCCTAAACAGGAAGTTCCTGTTGTCAGTCAAATCCTGTGCCTATAAAATTAGAACTAGCTTTGGGTGGGGGGTGGAGGGGAGGGAAGGAGGGCAATATAGTCCCAGTAGAGAAGTTCAGTCACACAGCAGTCCTTTCTTCTGGTGTCTTCTGCCAAGCTTTTAGCAGAATCTTTCTAAGGCAGTCTTTAAATGTAGCTTCCTTCTAGCTAAGCCACTCCCCCTACTTACTAGATCTTTTTACAAGTAATTTAAACCTCACAACAGTTAAGTCCTTTCAGTCACCTGAGATTTACACCTAGATGACTTTTCAGTTACCCATTCAGTTCAGTTAACCCAAACACACACTTTTTTTTTTGTTTGTTTTGTATGTTAGTTTTTTTTACCCTAAATTAAAGGTCCAAATACAAAAGTTCTTCTACTTTAGTCCCAGCAGAGAAGTTCAGTCACACAGCAGTCCTTTCTCCTGGTGTCTTCTGCCAAGCTATTAGCAGAATCTTTCTAAGGCAGTCTTTAAATGTAGCTTCCTTCTAGCTTAGCCACTCCCCTACTTACCAGATCTTTCTACAAGTAATTTAAACCTCACAGCAGTTAAGTCCTTTCAGTCACCTGAGATTTACACCTAGATGACTTTTCAGTTACCCATTCAGTTCAGTTAACCCAAACACACACTTTTTTTTGTATGTTAGTTTTTTTACCCTAAATTAAAGGACCAAATACAAAAGTTCTTCTACTTTAGTCCCAGTAGAGAAGTTCAGTCACACAGCAGTCCTTTCTCCTGGTGTCTTCTGCCAAGCTATTAGCAGAATCTTTCTAAGGCAGTCTTTAAATGTAGCTTCCTTCTAGCTAAGCCACTCCCCCTACTTACCAGATCTTTCTACAAGTAATTTTATTTATTTAGCTTTTGTTAACCGGGTAAGTGCACTAGACAAATCCTGCCTATTTTCAGGCACGACCCGGGGAAGGGGGATACAGATGAATGCCAACTGACCTTGAACCAGATTAAGCTGTTGGTGGTATTTTTAGCGAATGAGGGAAATTTGGCCAGGACACCGGGGAAATTCCCCTACTCTTTTCGATAAGTGCCATGGGATCTTTAACATCCACCTGAACTACTACCAATCCAGGCAGATGGGACCTCGGTTTAACGTCTCATCCGAAAGACGGCACCTCAGAAATGCAGCACCCCTCTCATGCTGCATTACAGTGTCAGTACTGGGATATTAATCCAAGTGCCAGATGTGGGAACTGAACCCACAGCCCTCTGATCTCCCGGCCTCAGAGGCGAGTGTGCTACCTACTGAGCCACTGACACTGCTATATTATTAATTATTAATTTAAACCTCACAGCAGTTAAGTCCTTTCAGTCACCTGAGATTTACACCTAGATGACTTTTCAGTTACCCATTCAGTTCAGTTAACCCAAACACACACTTTTTTTGTTTGTTTGTTTTGTATGTTAGTTTTTTTACCCTAAATTAAAGGTCCAAATACAAAAGTTCTTCTACTTTAGTCCCAGCAGAGAAGTTCAGTCACACAGCAGTCCTTTCTCCTGGTGTCTTCTGCCAAGCTATTACATCCATCCAGGGAAGGGACTATTGTCCTCAGCGAATGATTTAAATGTTTTATTGGCAAGCATTTAAACTAGCCATGAGGGGAGAAGGAAGCAGGGAGAATCAAACTGCCCACCACCACAGGGACAGTGCAGTCAACATGGAGGACCCTAAAGTTATGATATTGACAGAGGTAACTAAAATCATAAAGGGGGGGAACAGCAGAAGACAGGAGGAAGGGGGTTAAAAACAGGAAGGACAAATGGAAGAGGCAAAAAGGCAAAAGAGGGGAATGATAAAAGGAGAAATGGCAAAACATGGAAGGCTATGTATACTAATGCCTGCAGCCTAGGAAATAAAATCTCAGACCTGGAAGCCTTGATGATGGAGGCCGACCTGGTCATTGTAGCTATTACTGAGATGTGGTATACTGAAAACCATGACTGGGATGCAGCAATACCAGGTTATACTCTGTTTATGAGTGTCAAGGAGGGTAAAAAGGGAGGAAGTGTTAGGGTGACTAGGATACAGGCAATGTGCGGGGAAAGGGGTACTGTGGGTGATCCTTGAGATGTGCAATGGTACAGCTATTAGCACAGGCATGATATACAGACCTCTAGCACAGGGAGAGGATGTGGACAGGGTTCAAGTGAAATCAATCCAGATGATGGCAGCTAAAGTTGAGGTGCTGCTGGTAGGTGATTTCAATCTGCCAGATGTGGATTGGAGCATTCCAGCTGTGGCCTCAGCCAGGAGCAGGGACATCCTGTACTCCATGCAAGGAGCAGGCCTCAGGCAGCTAGTACTAAAGCCCACCTGGGAGGGTGCAGTTTTGGACCTGGTACTCACCAACGGAGACAGACTTGTGGAAATCAGGGTGGGTGGACACCTGGGGTCCAGTGATCATTGCACAGTGTGGCTCAGTATGAGAACAGCGGCAGAGTCAAACCACACAAAGGTGAGAGTCATGGATTTCAGGAGGGAGGACTTTACTAAGATGAGGATATGTCTCAAGAATGCCCAGGCATTGAGGCACAAATGGTGAAAGTTGAGAAGCAGTGGGCTCATCTGAAAGAAGCCATAATGGAGGTGACAAGTCTTTGCATTAGGCATATAAACAAGGGCAAGGGAAAAAAAACCACTATGGTTCTCAAAGGAAGTGGCCGTGAAGGTAAGGGCAAAACAGATGGCTTTTAGGAAATACAAGGACAGACAGAAGGAGGAAGACAGGGTAGCATATCTGGATAAACAGAGAGAGAGGCAGGGAAAGCAGTCAGGAGTGCAAAGGCTCAATTGAAGGAAAAAATAGCACAGGACATAAAAAAGGGGGCAAGACTTTTTAGAGGAATATTAGTGATTGGAGAAAAAAGCGGTAGGATTATAAGGCTTTAAGGGAAAGAGAAAGGAAGTGTGTGTGGAAGGGGACCTGCCAAAAAACTTCAATACTGAACAAATATTTTTGTTCGAAATTCACAGAAGGAAAAGGTGAGGAACCACAGTTAGGCAATATAAGAAAATATGAGAGGGAGGTGGACACCAGTCCATTTATGGAAGAGACAGTCCTAAAAAACTCACAAAACTGAAAGTGGACAAGGCAATGGGACCAACTGGGATACATTCTAGAATATTAAGGGAACTACGGGAGGTTCTGCCAGCACCACTGGCAGCCCTGTTCAATGAATCATGCAATACGGGAGTGGTTCCAGAGAACTGGAGGAGGGTAGATGTAGTCCCTCTTCACAAAAGTGGGAGTAGGGAGGAGGATGGAAACTATAGACCAGTCAGCCACACCTCAATAGTGGGGAAAATTATATAATCACTATTTAAAGAAAGGATTGTGGAACACCTTGAATCCAGCAGAGCACAGGGTTTGAGACAGCATGGATTCATAGTGGGAAGGTCATGTCATACAAATCTAAATGATTTATTTGACTGAATGACAAGGGAAGTGGATCAGGGGGAGCAGTGGCAGTGTCTTACCTGGATGTCAGTAAGGCCTTCGATAACGTTCCACATAGAAGACTTGTGAACAAGCTGGGCAGCCTGGGAGAGGGTCACATGGTAGTACACTGGGTTAGGAACTGGATGAGTGATAGAAGACAGAGAGTGGTGGTACATAGAGCTCAATCTGAGGAAAGGAGGGTGACCAACAGGGTGCCACAGGGATCAGTTCTGGGGCCAATCCTGTTTAATGTCTCCATAAGCGACTTTGCGGAGGGGCTGGAAGGGAAGGTGTGCCTCTTTGCAGATGACACTACGATCTGCAAGATGATAGACACTCTGGGAGTAGTGGAAAAATGAGGAGGGTCCTAGGTAAACTGAAGGAATGGTCTAGAGTGTGGCAGCTGAGATTCAATGCAAAAAAGTGCAACATCTTGTATTTGGGGTACAAGAACCGAGGGGAGGATTACATGATGGAGGGGAGATACTAATGATCACCAAGCAGGAAAGGGATTTAGCGGTAATCATATCTGATGGCCTAAATGCAGCCAGACAATAAGCCAAGGCTGTGGGGAGAGCCAATGGAATGCTGGGGTGCATAGGGAGAGGTATCACCAGCAGAAGAAAAGAGGTGGTGATGTCACTGTACAGATCATTGTTGAAGCCTTGTTTGGAGTACTTTGTCCAATTCTGGAGGCCGCATCTCTGTAAGAACATAGACAGGGTGTAGGCAGTTCAAAGAAAGGCAACAATGATGGTGCAGGGCCTGCATCAAAAGTTATATGAGGAGAGACAGGGATACCTCAATTTGTATACCCTGGAGGAGAAGAGAAACAAGGGAGATATGACAGAAACCTGTAACTATATAAAGGGCATAAATATGGTACCAGAGGGTAACATTTTTCAGAAAAGGAGATGTTCAGGAACAAGGGGGCATAACATAAGTTTGGAAGGGGGTATGCTAAGGGGTAATGTGAGGAAGTATTTATTCATGGAAAGGGTGGTGGATGCATGGACAAGACTCCCTGTGGAGGTGGTGGGGGCAAACACAGTGGGGGAATTAAAAAATGCAAGGGACAGGCATAAGGGAACCCTAGTGATGGGAATGAGAATGTAAGGCTGAAGATCAAGTATGGTCTGCGGCTTTTGCAGTAGGTAGGGGAAATGGACAAACTGCATTGGCCTAGCAGTCCTTATTTGCCATCAGTTTCTATGTTTCTATAGATAGACAGACAGACAGACAGACCGATGGACGAGTGGACTGGTTGACTGACTGACTGACTCATTGACTGGTTGATTGATTGATTGATTTAAGGTGCTTAACCTGAGTATGGTGTTAATTTTATCTGTCTGCACTGCAAGGGCTTTCAGAGGCATTCCTTTCCTCCATCCAATGCAGTTTCAGAATATTGAATCTCCTCCATAATTCCACCTGTTTTTTGCCTTTCTCCGTTTTTTCCAGTTGAAGTCCTTGTCAAATCATAAGGCTGGAAAATGCAAGGTGGAAGTATTTTTTTCTGTGCAACTCCTAATTCCTGCATGAAACCTTTCCCTTGCTTTTCATTCCATATGTGGGCTACTAGTTACTGTTTTCATATGTGTACTGCTCAGTATTTTGTTTCTCAGGAAATGGCAGAGATGTTGCACAACTCATATCATTTGCATACTCATGATGCAATGCTTGCAACTCATGGAATTAATATATTCTCAAACTGTGGTAAGCAGCAAACAAAATAGATCTGCTGACATGTTCCTACACTCATTGATCAGTTTAGATAAGGAGCTGTGTTACTAATCGGACCTGTGTTCTGAACATTAAAGTAACCAGTAGTTGGCCTGACATTTCCTATCACTGTTTAACCAATTAAAAATACAGAAAGGAGGGAAAGAGAGAGATTGAGTCCCCCCCACTTCCTCTGTTTTGGGCAGTGGAATCCTTTTTCTATCCTGTGTTCTTTATTTCTGTCCCTGGTCTGGTCAGACAGGGTTTCTTGTTTTCCCTGTTGCCCGGAACAAATTGGAAGTGATATAATATATGCAGAAAAAGTGAAGCAGTAACTAGAGGTATGGTGCCATCTTGTGGCAGAAGAACAGTGCAGCAGAATTACAGTAGTGTTACTCATAGGTTCTAGGATTTTGATGGAAATTGACAGACAGCATGTGCAACACTTCTAGTTAAGTTAGGCAACTTTTTTATTTCTTATATATTTATAGTAATAAAGCACAGTTGTATTTCTGAATAACATTGATTGCATTAAATGCATTATCTTGTTGTTATGCAATACTATAATACTGTTGTGTACTTTCCAGTACTTTGTGTGAAGAATGATGTTCTGTGGAGCCTATGAGAACTGGGGGAGATGGAGCTTTTCCTGTAAAGGAATCCTTGTTGATTGGGACTTGAGTCCATTGGCATCTGTTCACTGTAGAGGAAAAAATACTTGCTGATGGAACTAATGGAAGGAACTGTGACTGTCAGATTTCTTCTCAGATACTTTAAACCTGCCACTCAGTAGCCCAGAAAGGTTCCACAATTCCAGCATTGGATTAAGTGTTTTGATATTCAAGTATTTTATTTGTTATTTTTATTTGCTTGATCTCAAAATAAAAGCACACCTACTGAGTTTTCCTTGAGATTTGCTGTCCGTGTGCTTTCCTAACACCTATGCTGTGACAGAAACAAAGAATTTGATGGCAGATGAGGACCTCTTGGCCCACCTAGTCTGCCCATTTCCCTACCTAATGGATAAGCTGCAGATCCTAGTTAACCAACAGCCTAGTTCCTCCTGCTCCCCCCACTAGAATTGCCTTATGTCTGTTCCATGCATTCTTGAATTCCCCCACTGCTTTTGACTCCACGACCTCCTCAGGAAGGCTGTTCCATGCATCCACTACCCTCTCCAAGAAGAAATACTTCCTCACATTACCTCTGAGTCTTTCCCCTTAGCTTCAAATTGTGCCCCCTTGTTCTTGCACATCTCTTTTTCTGAAATATGCTACCCTCTTGGACTTTGTTGATTCCCTTGAGGTACCTGAAAGTCTCTATCATGTCCCCCCTTTCCCTCCTTTCCTCAAGGCTATACATATTAAGCTCCTTTAGTCTTTCTTCATATGTCTTCTAGTGCAGATCCTGCACCATTTTGGTTGTCCTCTTCTGGATAGCCTGCACCCTGTCTATGTCTTTGCAGAGATGGGGTCTCCGGAACTGTATGCAGTACTCCAGATGTGGTCTCACTAATTGTCTATATAAGGGATAACAACTACCTGTTTTCTACTGGTGATGCCTCTCCCTATGCATCCCATTATCCCCCCAGCCATCCTTATTGCCTTATCATATTGCTTGCCCACCTTTAGGTCATCTGATATAACTACCCCCAGGTCCCTTTCCATTTTTGTTGTTGTTAGTATCTCACCCCCCATTGTGTACTCTTCCCCTAGGTTTATGTTTCCCAGGTGCATTACTTTGCACTTCTTTGCTTTGAATCCAAGCTGCCATACATTTGACCATTCCTCCAACCTTGCCAAATCCCTTCTCATCCTCCCTCCCTCCCTTGTGTATCAACCCTGTTGCAGAACTTTGTGTCATCTGCAAAGAGACATACTTTTCCTTACAGTCCCTTTACAATGTTATGTATAAAGACATTCAAAAGGACTGGCCCCAGTACTGAACCCTGCAGTACCCCACTAGTAACTCCCCTTTCTTCACTGTGGACTCCGATTACTACTACTACCCTCTGTGTCCTGTTGTCCAGTTAATGTTTTACCCAGGCTACCACCCAGGGACCCACTCCCAGACTGGCTAATTTGTTTATTAATCATTTGTGCAAGATTGTGTCAAATGCCTTGGTAAAGTCTAGGTAGGCCATGTCCACAGCCCCTCCCTGGTCTACTACATTAGGCACCCAGTCAAGGAAATTGATTACATTCGTCTGACATGCTCTTCCTGCTGTGAATCCATGCTGCCTTGGGTCCTGGGCCTCACTGGCCTCTCGGTACTTAGCAATTGTTTCCTTCAGAAGTGATTCCATCATTTTCCCTACCACTGATGTCAAACTGACCTACAACATAAATAAACATTGCATGGCTCATATACACCACTTAACCCTGCATTTTAAGCTTGTCCTTCTCTACTAGGAGTCCAATTGATTAACTTTGCTTGCAAAGCATGCAAGCAAATTGATTGATATCAGTGTGAGCTATGAAAGCACTTTCTGGGGATGTGCCCTTCCAACTGCTATTGCAGTTTTAGAATACTGAATCTTCTCTCTATGTCTACCCACACTCAGCCTTTCTCTGCCCTTTCCCTTTGAAGTTCTTGTCTAATCACAAGGCTGAAAAATGCAAGTTGAAAGTGGGCTTTTCTTTGCAACTCTTAATTCCTGGTAGAAACCTTTCTCCTGCTTTCATTCCACATATATGCTACAGTTTACTACTTTCATCATAGTGGTACTGTTTAGTTCTTTGTTTCTCATGGAATAGCAGAGATGTTGCACAATGGCCACAGCTTTTACTGTCTGTTGCCTCTATTTCAAGATCCACCAGCCCCCCAGCATAAGTAGCAGCAGGTGCTAAATCCCTCCACTAGTACCTACTGCCTGACCCAACCACTACACAAAGTTATCAGAGGGTGTTCACTTCCACTACCATTATCCCCCTTCTGCCTGACCCATACAGAAATTCAGCAGTGGGTGCTCACTCCACCACTGGTATCTACCACTGTCTGACCCATCCAATACGGAAAACCAGTAGCAGGTGCTCATCCCCATTGCCAGTATCTCATGAAGCCAACACTGGGGTGCCCAACCCATGCATCTGGCTAACATTCTCCTGCCACTGTATGAGACACCAGGGTACCAACTCCTGGTGCTGCTGAACAACTCTGCAAAACAGTTTCCCAATTCCCAGTATCAGAACCAGTAAAAAAGCCCTTTCTTTTTTTCAAACCTGAAAAGAAGAAATAAAACATGCAAACATATTGATTGGTATCAGTTTGAGCTGTGAAAGGGCTTTTGGGGAGGTGCTGCTCCAACACCTATCACAGCTTCAGAATATTGACTCTCCTCCCTAATTCTGCCCACTGTCTGCCTTTCTCTGCCCTTTCCCTTTGGAGTTCTCATCTCATCACGAGGCAGAAAAATGCTAGATGAAACTAAGTTTTCCAATGCAACTGTTATTTCCTGCTTGAAACCTTTCTCCTGCTTTCTGTCCACATATACTGTATGCTACTGTTTACTACTTTTGCATGTGCTACTGTTTAGTACTTTGTTTCTCAATAGCAGAGATGTCACACAATGGTCAAAGCTTTTCATGTCTGTGGCCACCATGTCAACATCCACCCATCCTCCAACAAAACAGGTAGTGGGTGCTCAATACCACCTGACCCAACCATTACACAAAATTATCAGAAGGCATTCAATCTTGCTGCTAGTATCCCCCCTTCTGCTTGACCTAGGTCATGCAGAAAATTAGCAGTGGGTGCTCAACCTACCACAGGTATCTACCATTGTCTGACCCAGCCAGCACACAAAACCACTACCAGGTGCTCAGTCCCACTGCTAGTATCTTCTCTCCCACCCAACCCATCTCATGAAGCCAACACTGGAGTACCCAATCCCTAGTGCTTAGAATTATAGAAACATAGAAGGTGATGACAGAAGGAGACCATAGGTCCGTCTAGTCTGCTAAAGGGTTACTGAGGCCTTCTATGGGTCCTGGGACCTAGTCACTCCCCCTCATCACTGCATGAGACAACAAGGAATCCATTCCTGGTGCTGCCAAACAACTCTATAAAACTGGTGTCCTAATTCCTAGTGTTACAACCAGTAAAAAAGTTCTTCATTCTTATTTCTAAATCTGCAAAAAAAAAATCCTTAAATATCATCTAGACCCTTGTGATTCCCGAAAACCCAGACCCCTCTAAGCACAACCCCCACCCCTCATTTACCTAAAAAGGGTGCCAAAAAGTAATCCTATCATAACCAGAGAAGTTATTTTCTCTAATGTGCCCAACCAACAACTAACAGAAAACAAGGTAAGTCTGATTATTGGCTATTTATTATGTTTTTAATTCTTATGCCCCTCATTTTCAAATTTTTTTTTGCCATATCTCATTCACAAGTTAGATCTATTTTTGTTTTCAAATTCCCTCTGAAACAAGTTTTGACATTCACTCAGTGAAATCACCTTTTGGGAACAGAACGGGAACATTGTTTAACCAGGAGTAGCACACTACGCCAAAGCTTGTTTCCAGATGTGACCTAGAAGCACAAGGAAGTTAAGTTACTTGCTCAGGATAACACAGTATGCACCTAGGTGGCTGTGGGATTCAAACTCAGGTCTCTAGATCTGTAGCTCAGAGCCTTAACCCACTGCGCTATATTGCCTTCTTTCAGGCTGGATTTAAAAAATTCTACCTGTCTTGGTCATAAGGTTGGGTTATGAAAAGACTATTATGAAAACTTTGAGGTCAAGATGTCAGAAAAATAACAATAAAGTTGTTTGTCAGTGTTTACTCTTAGCGTTCCTATTTTTCCTGCTTTTGACCCCGTACTTCCAACATATCCCTTTTGTTAGCAGACCTCATGAGCATGATAGGTGTCATTCCTCACATCCTGCACAAGAATTATTTTTACACTCACACAACAAAAATAAAGTTTTGGCCAACATTTTACAAATGACATCTGTCATGTTCATAAGGTAATGCCATAAAAGACGTTGCTGAACATTTGGGATCACAATCTCCAAAAATACAGTTATAATGAAACATTGACATTTTCAACATTTACGCATGACAATGAAGTTTCTTTACTGTCAGAATCCACATTTTCAGCAAACTCACTGATTTACCTCATCTCATGGACAATGCAGGTGTCAGTTGAAAATCCCTCTCCAAAACCTGTTTTGCAGTCATTCTGAACAAACACACTAAGGGTGACAGCTGATAAATGACACCTGTCATGTTCATGTACTGAGGTTATAAAATTACTAACTTGAGAATTCATTATTACGATCTAAGTTAACATCAGCACTATGTGTGAACCTCTTCACTGTCCAATCATGACAATTCCACTTGTATAACTCATGTCATTAATTAGTTCATTTAAGATCCACAGTGGAGGGCTTCAAGAGAGGGTGGGACAGACACAGAAAGTGGATGTATCAGATGATGGCCTGTCCCGGGGGGGGGTGGGGATGGATGATAGGGGTTTCTGGAGAACAAGGGATGGAAGGGTCTTGGCATCCAACTAAGGATCTAGGTTCGAGCAGACTCGATAGACCGTAAGGCCTAATCTGCTGGCAAATAGTATGTTAGTATGTTAGTATAATCATAACCATAACTCTCTCCTCCAAGTTGCTCTGAGGTGGTGCTCCAAGCACTCTGAACTATTACAGTATCTATACAATTTGAAAATAGAGGGGAACGGCTCAGGGGCAACGTGAAGAAATGTTTTTTCACATAGGGGGTGGTGGATGCATGGAACTGCCTTACAGAGAATGTCATAGGGTCAAAAACAGTGGGGGAATTCAAGAATGCATGGGAAGGATATAAGGCAATTCTAGTGGGGGGAGTAGGATGAAGTAGGCTGTTGGTTAACTAGGATCTGCAGCTTATCCAATAAGTAGGAAAATGGGCAGACTGGGTGGGCCAAGTGGTCCTTTTCTGCCATTAAAGTCTATGTTTCTTTGTTATGCCTAACAACTACACAGGAAATACAAGTGAATATTTGTCGTTCGTTGACCAGTGCTTATTTAAAGAATGATATGGGACTCAGCATTATTTGTAACAGTCATCACAGTATTAGAAACATAGTGAATGCTGTACACTTGGTTACATCAGAAGTACTGAAGTGTGTTATGCAAGCAATAATACCAAACAGGTTGGATGGCATTGGGCAATACCAGACCACCCAGGGGTGTAATGAGGCTTGACGCCACAGGCAGAGGGCCTTATAGCCCCTGGAAGGTCTGGTATTGCCCATACTGCCCATCCTGGAGGGTATTATGGTGCTTAGAAAATGAGCTATGTGTGAAATGTTTTATAAAATAATTTTAAAATGGTAAAAATATGCTTAAAAAAAATACGGTAACTTAATAGAAGTTGTTTTGCTGCAAAATAGTCCCTGTAGTGGTAAAGTTGTCTAGCTGGCAGCAGAGGGCACTTTTGTTTTGCATGTTGTTATTTTCTGTGCCTTTATCCCTGCTTGAGAAGTTGTTTCCTTGTGTCCCCTTTGTTTTTTGGAAACAATTTACAGTCTTCTCTGTCATTGTGTGGCTTTTTTTATAAAAGAGACTGAGGTGGGGTGAGACTGTGATCAGTGGCATGGTCGGAAGAAAGTGTTTGGATCCGCGATTATATTTAGAAGCTGCTGCTCTGTGTGATGCTATGTCAGGCGGGAAGCACGAGTAAAAAGTCTTCGGTAGGAGAGATTAGAAGGAGATGCTAGCGGGCACCATTTACTGGCAGGAACAATGAAAGTAAGATTGTTTTAAACATGTAAAGCATTCCGGCCAGCGTGCTCTAGTCCGGTGGTCACAGCATGCTCAGTTTAATTATGAATGATGATGACGAGGGGGGGGGGCAAGTGGGGCTGCGCTTGAGTCCGTGAAGGAGTTTGAGTATGTGACAGGACTAAACAGTTGGGAATTTTAAAAAAAAAGAGTGTTTTGTGGACTAAAGTGTTTAAGACATTGAAAAAACTGTTACAGGGTGAGAGTGTCACATCGCGTATTTGGGGGACAAACACTCACTAAGCCTGGGAAAAAATGGTGGCGATTTCAAATTTGGAGATGATCTTTCGTCCAATGAGTAAGCAAAGTGGGCAACGAGATCTATTAGGTGGTGATGGGGTCAAGTGAGTGGCACTTCTTACTTGCTGGGCGTTTATTGAAAGTTAATGTACCCCCCACCCCCGGCAGGGGTACTAACCAATCAGAACCCAGCAAACAAAAAGCCCATTTTCTAAATAACATGGAAATGCACCATGTTCTGAAACATACTAATTCTAAAATAACTTCCTGTGTTTTGTCTGCAAAGAGCACCAACAATATAACTGTTTCTGATTACCCACATCCAAGAGACAGTTTCCTCAGCAAATTATTTTCCTAAGACTTTAAATCACAGTAGATCTTAAACGTGGCAGCTGAGCTTCAATGCTAACAAATGTAAAGTAATGCACATTGCATAAAGGAATGTAAAGGGGATGGGGCGGTGGTCCTGGGATAGCATTGCACAGGAACAACATTTAGGGATGATGAGGTACAGAAGACCCTAAATATGTCTGCACACTGCAACAAGGTGGTGAGCAAAGCAAAGCAAATGCTGGAATGCATACGGAGGGGATAAGCAGTAGAAGCTGGGAGGAGATCCCCCCCACTGTACAGGTCACTGGTGCATCTGCATCTGGAATACTGTGCATGGTACCGTAAGATACACATGAGGACAGCAAAGAGAATGCTAGGATGCATAGGAAGGGGGATGAACATTGGAAGCAAGGAGGGGATCCTCCCACTGTACAGATCGTTGGTGCATTTACGCTTGGAATACTGCACAAGGTACTAGAGCCCACACATGAGGAAAGCAAAGAGAATTCTGGGATGCATAGGGAGGGGGATAAACAGTAGAAGTCAAGAGGAAATCCTCCCACTGTACATGTTACAGGTGCATCCCCACCTGTAATACTGTGCAAGGTACTGGACCCCACACATGAGGACAGCAAAGAGAATGCTGGGATGCATAGGGAAGACAATAAGCAGTAGAAGCCAAGAGGAGATCCTCCCACTGTACAGGTCACTGGTGCATCTGCACCAGGAATACTGCACAAGATATTGGGTCCCGCACATGAGAAAACCAAAGAGAATGCTGGGATGCTTAGGGAGCAGGATATGCAGCAGCTGTCAGGATGGGATCCTCCCACTGTGCAGGCCACTGGTGTAGCCGCTCCTGGAATAGTGCACAAGGTATTGGAGCCCACACAAGAGGGCAGTAAAGAGAATACTGGGATGCATGGTGGGGTAAGTTGTAGAGGTCAGGAGGAGATCGTCCCACTGTACAGATCACTGGTGCATCCACCCCTGCAATGCTATGTAAGGTACTGGACCCCACACATGAGGACAGTAATGAGAATGCTGGGATGCAGAGGGAAGGGGATAAGCAGTAGGAGGCAGGAGGAGATCATTCCACTGTGCAGGTCACTGGCGCAGCTACATCAGGAATACTGTACAAGGTACTGGAACACACACATGAAGAAAGCAAATAGAATGCTGGGATGCATAGGGAGGGGATAAGCAGAAGAAGTCAGAAGGGGATCCTCCCACTGTACAGGTCACTGGTGCTTCCCACCTGGAATACTGCACAAGGTACTGGAGCCCACACATGAGGAAAGGTGGCAACAAGGTGCAGGCAGTACAGTAAAGACAACTGAGATGATCCATGGCCTCGGGGGAAATGATGTATGTAGAGAGGCTACAGGATTTAAACATGTACGCCGTCGAGAAGAGGAGGAGGAAAAAGGGTGACATGACTGAGACATACAGGTAACTGTATGGCATAAATGAAGAGGACACCAATGAACTCCTCTTGAGATTGAATACAGAGATAAGAGGGAATTCATTAATTACAACATC
Source organism: Neoceratodus forsteri (assembly GCA_016271365.2). NCBI lineage: Eukaryota > Metazoa > Chordata > Ceratodontiformes > Ceratodontidae > Neoceratodus > Neoceratodus forsteri. Next base: position 117,242,820 of record CM057455.1, on the reverse strand, counting down.
TTTATTTGGTCAAGCAGTGAAAAAGCGCATAAGACACATATTAGTTATACAAAATGAAAATAAAAATATATAGACAATGGCACAGATCAAGATGTATAAAAAGTGAAGAGACATTTACATATCAATTACAATATGTGCAAACTAAAGTTTAACATTAGTTCACAGTAAGCAAACATTTGCATTTCTTCAAAAACTGCATTGCAAGATGGGAACATAGCTTAAGCAACATAATCTTAGGAATTATATTCGCACAATGCTTTATGTTGCTGTTAAATACATTTATATGTAGCAGTGATGCACACTCTTTATATTTCAGTAATAGGTAATATTGTAAGACAGAGGTATAAAGTACTCCAAATAATCTTCTACTGGCACAAAGAATAATGCTGATCAGCCTAGACAACAGTTGACCATTTGCTAATATCCTGAGAAAACCAAAGGTATGAAATATGATTTGATGCGGGTTCAGCTCTCATTATCTACATCACTATGCTATAGAGCAGGTACAGTAATCTTCAGGAAGGTAAACTTACTTAAAAAGTGCATTAAATAGGAAAGACTAAGTCAAGTTTACCATACTTTGAGGGAAATCAGCAATGTGTAGGCTTTGATAGTACAATTAGACTGAGTGGGGAATTCACAAAAACTGACAGGGTATTCAAAAAGGATGCCCAGACTGTAAATACTTCTTCATGAAAAGGGGAGTGGATAAGAGGAATAAGATGCCAGTGGAAATTGTACCAGCCAAGCCAATCAGCATCTTCCAGCAAGGATGGTACAGGCAAGTGGGTTTAGTTAGGAAAAGATGGGACAGTAACAAAGATGATAATTGCCAGTAGGGCAAGAGAGAATCGTTACTGTAGGTAGATTGGACAGACTGGATCAGTCATGAGGCTTGTTCTGCCATCAATATCTTTGTATCTACACAGTGCAGACTATTTTTTGACTGAACTGTACACCAAGGTAAGTAGCCTTGCGTAACTATTCTGGAAAAAATATGATGATGCATGCTTTAGAAAAGCTGTTCCTAGTGTGCAGAAAGGAGTTACATTCAAGACATCACGTAAAATAGATGTGATTAAGGGAGAATATGAGATCACCAGTGGCTGGGTGAACAAATTGTGTGTCTACCATTTCATTTTCATACGACAATTTCTGCCACAAGGACTTAGTAACCAAGAAAGTGATGGAGTAGATTAAATGTAAATTTTAGAAAACATTTGCTTTTAAATCTTTTTTTTTTTTTTTTATCAGATGCCACTGACTGTATCAAGTGTCCAGAAGATTCCTGGCCTGATGAACAAAGGATAAGATGCATCTTGAAGCGTGTCGAGTTCCTGTCCTTTGATGATCCCCTCGGTTCAACATTGACTGGTGTCACCATTTTCCTTTCCATCATTCCTGCTTCCATACTGTGGATTTTTATTAGATATCGGGACACACCAATAGTGAAAGCGAACAACCGTGATCTCAGCTACTTTCTCCTGGTAGCTCTTATTCTTTGCTTCCTCTGCTCCTTAATATTTATCAGTAAACCACACAGTACAAGCTGCTTACTTCGGCAATCTGCATTCGGTATAACATTTTCTGTATGTATCTCTTCTATTCTGGCAAAAACAGTCACTGTAGTCATTGCATTCAGTGCAACAAGGCCAGGAAGCATCCACCAGAAGTGGGTGGGATCTAAGACTCCAAGTTTTATAGGCCTTTCCTGTGCCATTCTGCAGCTCCTTGTATGCACTGTTTGGCTTGGACATTCATCACCTTTCCCAGAGAAAAACATGAATTCTTACAAGGACAAAATAATCATTGAATGTAATGAAGGCTCTATGACCATGTTTTATTGCATGCTGGGATACCTTGGATTATTGGCAAGTGTGTGCTTCATAGTTGCTTTTTTAGTACGGAAATTACCAGATAGATATAACGAGGCCAAATTCATTACTTTTAGCATGATAATCTTTGTTAGTGTTTGGCTGTCATTCATACCAGCATACCTGAGCACAAAAGGGAAGTATGTGGTCGCTGTGGAGATATTTGCCATCTTAACCTCAGGCTTTGGGTTACTGAGCTGTATTTTCTTTCCAAAGTGCTATGTAATTCTACTGAGACCTGATTTGAACACTAAAGAATCTGTAACACGGAAGTCACACTAAACACACTTTGTATAAGAAGCCATTTCTATTTTACAAGGCTGTTAAATACTAAACTATAGGATTCCTGAGATGGAATCAGAAGTACCAATATGTTTACTCAACCACTGCTATCTCCCCATGTCACCAGCATCCCATGTTTAGTTTATGTAGCTCAGCTACTGCAAAGCATCATAATACTATGTTATGGGCACTGGTTCCGAGGAGAGGAACATCCTGCGGGAAACCTATGCCCAACATACCTTCCTGTTCCCCTTAAATATACAGTTTCATTTTCTAAAGTGCAACCTGCATGACTACATAATTTTACACATTTGTTACTTAGCTTCATATTTGGGGTAGCTCTGTTAATATCAATATAAACTGTTCTAGATGACTTTAAACTCCTCTATGCAATGAGCGTTATTCTCAATTTTTTTCATAGGGAAAGTCTAAGATCACAAGTGAATACAGGCACACATGGTGCAAATAGTATAGTAAGACGTATGTACATGCCAATGCTAAATATCTGTACACTGTATCTCGTAACATTTTAAATTCACTAACATCTAAGTTTAAAAGAATACAAACCTCTGTTCTGCCTGCCTTTACCATGTCTGCAACCTATTACATAATCTCACCACTCTTAAGTACAGGAAGTGTTTTGCCCTATCTCTTCCCTCATCTTAATCTAAGATTATGGCCCTATTCTTATTGTATTGTAGTAACTGATTAATGTTATTGGTACTCTATATGATCTTGAATACTATTATCACACCTCTTTTATCCAGTTTAAAAATCCTCAGATGCCTAAATCACTCTATAAATTGGCTGCACATCTTCTCTTGCTACCAGCGAATCCCACATGCAATTTATTTAAAATGTTAAACTGCACAATCTTTAACTTCAATCCTTGTATCACACCACTTAACTTCTCTCTATTCTTACCACACTCTCCCTCTCACTAGATCTTCCTAAAATCTCAGCCAGTGGCTATGCTATTTTTATGAAATAATTCCCTTACTACTGTATCATGGAATACAGCATATCAAGCACCTTTAAGTTAATCACTGTGAGCATTCCTACATTTCCAATCTCTAATACTGTAGTGTATGTGATGGAGACTACAGTATGTAGTATTCCTCTTCACATGCCCCTGTAATCACTGTTAGCCTCCCTACATCTTCCACCACTAATACTGTAGTGTCTGTGATGGAGACTACAGTATGTAGTATTCCTCTTCACATGTTCCTGTAATCACTGTTAGCCTCCCTACATCTTCCACCACTAATACTGTAGTGTCTGTGATGGAGACGACAGTGTGTAGTATTCCTCTTCAAATGTCCCTAAGTGATCTTAATACATCTGTGACTTTGGCCACACTTCCTTAGTAAATACTAACTATAGTACCAGTGAAACATTCTCATTATGATAACTCCTGATGCCTCCCACTCTATATTCAACTGCTCTTCTCTGTCCCTAGCCATTCTTTTTCTTCATACCCAATTAAAGAACTGTGTTAGTTCCTTCACTATCTCTAGACCCTTTTAAAATTCTAGATTATACTTTTAATTTCTTTCTTGCATCTCATCTATATTATACACGTGATGTAGCATTTGTTAAGGTTGAGTTATTGTATATGCGTTCATGCAAGTGCGTGCGTGTGAAAATTGAGGATTTTGACTGCATATATCTGTTACCATAACCCTTAGGGTCATGCAATTTGATATGCCCCTTTTAAGTCCTATGGGCTAATTGTTAGAAAATTTGATGAGAAATGTTCTGACCATTTAAAATATATCAATGTGTGTATTTACAGTATGCAAAAATCCCTGTTTTATGATGCTTTGTTTCCCATGAAAAATGAAAAAAAAAAAATCTACACTGTGAACCCTACAGTTTCATTAGAGCTGGCTTCTGAATGGATTGTTTGGCAGTTTCAGAATGAAAATTCTGCTTCTTTTCAGAGTTAAAATTAGACACAAATAAAAGCTTTAAAAACTGAAAATAAAAACAATGTTTAACTTTAAAGGTTTTATTTATTTATTTAATTGATTGGATTTACAAACCTTTGAGTCAAAGACTCATTTACAAAGGTACCTCATCGCAGGGAAGGGGGACAAACATATTTGTGAGGCAAGACATTGGTTAACAATACAGGTGAAATACAAAGGTGTATATAGCAAGGCAATTGCAGTGACAAAAACAGGTGAGATACAGCAGAGGGGAGACAAAAAACAAAATAATACAAAACAAGAAAGCAAAACAAGAAAAAATAACAATACAAGACTGATTAGCAACCCTGTGGCACCCGCAGGGTACTGTGCATGGCATGCTGACAACAGAATGGTTGACTTGTATATGTTTTCGGAACAGAATCTAACAAAATGTTTGAGCTGATTTTCACCAAAAAGTAATTTCAGTTACTATTTTAGTTAGAAAAACATTTGTGACTTGACATTGTATTTTAAAAGTAAGTATATTTTGAATTTCAGGACATTTAAATCTTTTGACCAAAGATGGACTGTGTGCTATTGTTGTAATTAAGTGACACTTAAAGTGTAACTGAGCATTTCCCCCCTTGTCACTAATGGACTCGCTCTTCACTCTCTCCTCACACTGATCTGATGGTGAGTTCATCCTCCTGAGTGTCCTCAACATTAATTGGCTTTCCCTGGCCTCCAGGCTAACCACTCACAGAACTGAGTCCCTTAACCTTTCGCAGCTCATCACAGAGCCCACCTGACTCATTCCCTACTCATTAATCCATACCCTTCTGGACTGGGTTCCTGCCTCACACCCCCATCACATTGTTTCAACAAGTATATTGCCAGACACCTTCAGCAATACTGTAGTTATAGTTTAATTGCATTGCAACTGCACTGCATTTGTAATATAGTTGCATGCAAGAAACATGCAACTACAGTGTAATTACCTTGTAGCATGCAATTAATAATTAGTTACATTGAAACAAACACTTAAAATAAAGTGCAACCAATTTCTTTGTGAGGCATAGATGACACCAATGAAAATGGATAGTGAGGAAGGAAAGGAGAATTTAGCTAGCAAAAACTCATGGGAGGAGAGTGCAGCCTCCCTGTGAGTGATGGTGCAGGAGAGGTTCTGGCAGGCATATAGGGCAATCCCACCCCTTTGTTTACTGCCATCCTACCTAAAGAAGTGGTAGTCTGGAAAGATCAAGCAGGAATCAGGAATCCTGGAGGAGATCCATGATTCTATGATACAGAGGTGGTCTGGAGAGTGACGAGAGACATATATAGTGAGGAGGATCCAGTGTAGAGAGGAGGCGTCTGTCATTGAAGTGGAAAACATTAAGGTCTTTAGTAATGGTGGAAGGGATCAAGGCTGAGTTTCACATTGCCAGCCGGGGGGGGGGGTAAGGAGGTGAAGAATGGAGCAGGACTGATGTCCTCTTGGCTGGGAAGGGGAGGGAGGAATGAAGGAATGGGGAAGGGACAGGATGGAAGGGTGGAGGAACTCCAAGTCAAGGGAGGGGGAAGGAAGGAGGCTAGGATGGATGGGAAGGAGGGGGAGAATAGGTGAACTGGGAAGGAAGGAAGGAAGGAAGGAAGGAAGGAAATATGAGGGTGAAGTGTGGAGAGGGAGTGGGAGGGGATCGGGGAAGGTGGGGGAGTTGGAGAAAGCAGAATAGTACAGCAGGGAGTGCAGTAAGCAGGTAGAATGAGATCTGAAATAAGCAACTTGTTCAGACACTAGCAAAAACAGCAGTACATAGGCAACTGTTGACTATAAAGCAGTTAAAAACAGTAGTATATAAGGAGCTGTTGACTATCAAGTATTTAAAAACAGCAGTATTTAGCTAACTTTTAACTATTGAGAAGTTAAAAACAGCAGTACTGAAGCAACCATTGACTATCGGGCATTTAAAAATAGCAGGTGAATAGTATTAAAGCTGGTGTGCAGGTTTAACAGAGGTAACAATGATACTGAACCCTAGAGTGGTGTAAAAATTACAATTACCTGAGTTCAGCAAGGTATCAGAGTAAACAGCAAGCAAAGCAAACAGGTGTGTAAATGGTGAACGCAGCTGAATAAGATATGCACTGCAATATGATTGTAGCAAAAATCAGTCTAGTCCAGATATAATCAGTCCAAATATAGTCCAGGAAGAAAAGTACAGTCCAACACAACCAGTGTACTAAAAAAAACTGAATAAGGATGCTTCCTTGAGAAGAGACAGAGAGGCAGACCAGTACCAGTTCCAACAAGTCCCACGGTGTCTCAGTCTGTGAGTAACTGTGTACAGGGGTGCCTTGCTACTCCAACTCAGTCAGGAGAAGAGAGAAGAGAGAAGCACTGTTTTCCCCACTACATTCCAAGCTATCCCCAATAAAGACTCCCAAGTGCAATCTGGTGAGTATTGGAACCAGTGCTGTCAACATGCACTGTATATGCCAGTAACAAAGCACTATGCCAAGAAACACAGTAATAAGTCAAAGAACCTCTGTGCGTAAACACTGAGGCAAGGGTTACCCCAAAGGGCATTTGGCTGGGAAGCCAAGTTTCAAGAAAATACAAAATCACACATGCCCCCACAATGCAAAGCATCATGGGCTGCATATGCAAATCCCCACAGAATGTTATGCTGGTCCAACTTTAAGAAGAACTGCATGGTGCCGAAAGGCATCTCACACAGTTTGCAAAGGGTGCTAACAGAAGACATAGACACGTGTTTCGTCCTACCGGGATTCATCAGTATGCCTCATCTGTTTGACACCCCAGTGGAATGGACCAGCTACCCTAAGGCAGTGTGCCTGGGATATATTGTGGTGAACCCATTAAAATAAAAAACTATTTAAAAGACAAAGAACCTCTGCGTAAACACTGAGGCAAGGGTTACCCCAAAGGGCATTTGGCTGGTAAGCCAAGTTTCAAGAAAATACAAAATCACACATGCCCCCACAATGCAAAGCATCATGGGCTGCATATGCAAATCACCACAGAATGTTATGCTGGTCCAACTTTAAGAAGAATTGCATGGTGCCGAAAGGCCTCTCACACAGTTTGCAAAGGGTGCTAACAGAAGACATAGACATGTGTTTCGTCCTACCAGGATTCATCAGTATGCCTCATCTGTTTGACACCCCAGTGGAATGGACCAGCTACCCCTAAGGCAGTGTGCCTGGGATATATTGTGGTGAACCCATTAAAATAAAAAACTATTTAAAAGACAAAGAACCTCTGTGCGTAAACACTGAGGCAAGGGTTACCCCAAAGGGCATTTGGCTGGTAAGCCAAGTTTCAAGAAAATACAAAATCACACATGCCCCCACAAAAAAGAGAGACAAAGCCAGAGGAACTGATGAACTGCCAAGGCCCAATTAACTGTTGTTGCTGTAGGTCTTCTGTTAGCACCCTTTGCAAACTGTGTGAGAGGCCTTTTGGCACCATGCAATTCTGCTTCAAGTTGGACCAGCATAACATTCTGTGGGGATTAGCATATGCAGCCCATGATGCTTTGCATTGTGGGGGCATGTGTGATTTTGTACAGTAATAAGTGCAGTACTTCAAGGAACGTAAGTTCAGATATGTAATATAATGCTTTGTCCAAGAAACCAAGGGTCAAATGATGAAAAAAAGAGAGACAAATCCAGAGGAACTGATGAACTGCCAAGGCCCAATAAACTGTTGTTGCTGTAGGTCAAAGACACTGAATGTGATAAATTCCAGGAGGTGATGAAGTGTGACCTGGGACATTTGCAGGATGTTAAAACCATTTGTCAGTAACAGCTAGAGTCTGTCAGCAATATAACCAGGATATGTGGATCCAGAACCAACCGAGAAAGGTACTGGAAAGTATGCTGTGTGGAATATAAAATTCACCAGTGGAATGCCTATGGAATTACCATTCAGTTCCATGGAATTTCACAGAATTTGTACAGAAGTCTGTGAAATTTTTCCAGATTTTAAATTCCAGTTGTTTTGGTCTAGTTTTTAAAGTACGTATCCAAATGATACAGAATTTGGCAAGTATACCGGTTCTGATTGCTTGCAGAAAGGCACCAAATTTCCAAGTCCTAGACTGCAAGAGAACTGAGATATGGGTGGCCAAACATTTAAACAGCATTTATTTTCATTTTTTTCACCTATTTTGTAAATCTCTTATCCAAAACTCTCCACACATTCCAGACTGAGAGAATCCTGCAACATGATTATATGCACCAAGGTTTGTCTCAGTCTTTAAAGATGGATGTGCTATAAGTAGCCAAACATTTTTTTTAAATTTAGATTTTAGTTTAGTAGGATTTTAAAAGTATTCATCGTGTGACTAGACCTGTTACTTAACCTTTGTGAAACAGGTGTCTGTTAAGGGGAGGAGCTGAAAGGGGCCTAGTTGAACTGAGGATTTATAACTGGAGTTGTTTGTGGTCTCTGTCTGCTCAGACTGAGACAGAGAGAGTGAAAAGGCAGCCACAGCTTCCTTGAATCAAGGAGGTTATTTCTAGACTACATTGAACTGAATTATTACTTTTTGCACTTGTGTAAGTAACCAGTATTGATTCTGCCTTTGGGGTGGAATTCTCTTAGTTTTAACTTTAATTTGCCAGGGAGGAACTGTAGCTGGGAGATATTTGCAGTCAGTTGTGACTAGACCTGTTACTTAGCCTTTGTGAAATAGGTGTCTGAAAGGAAGGAAGGCACTCCCTGGGGTGGATGGTAAGAGTTGTAGGTGATTGTATCTGGATGGCATAGGTTTACTTCCACACACCCTTCCCCTCACCCCCTCACCCCAAGCGCATAATTTCCTTTATAGCAGGGGCTCTGACATCACTTCCCCAAAACTGCTAACAAAAAACACCAGTTCATACCCTTAAAGGCAGAGCACACTGAATAGGGGGTAAAGACACTCACAAGCTTGCACACACTAAAACAAGAACAAAAAACAAAAAAGCATCTATAACTGGAAGGGACACAGACATGTGGGGAGTGGTGCAATGCACTGGCTGTGGAGCAGCAGTCTTCCAGGAAACATTCAGGAAACTGCGTTACTGCCCTATTTGCAGGCACCACTCTGGTCTGAGAGAGGAGGTTGTTCGTCTCCATGCTGACCTGGCAAGGATTCAGGAAACCTGCTCCCCCACCCAGGGACCACCCAGGCCACTGCCACTACCTCAGAGGTTGCCAAGAAGGAGGAGTGGTTGGACCATGATGGGCTCAGGGACGGTGAGGGTGGTGGAACAGAGGTGCATCCCTCCAGTTGTGCCTCTCCGCAATTCATTCACCACTCTGGTGAAGTATGGCTCCTCTATGGAGGCACCTGCTGTGGAGACCAAGAAGGATGCTGGGAACCTCCACAATGGAGACCCACAGGAGGGTGGTCCAGGACCCCACAGAGGAAGGAAACAACTCCTGGTGGGGGACTCAATTGTTAGGGGGTAGAACTTGGGGAGGGAGGGGAAAAGGAGGTAAGGTGCCTGCCCAGTGCCAAGGCTTGGAAGGACAGGAAACGAATCCTCAGGATCATGGGAATAGTGGCAACGGGGAGGAAGCTGGATGTCATTATCCACCTGGGGACGAATGACCTGGCTGAGAATGGGATCAGAGCAGTGCAACAGGAGTTTGTGGAGTTGGGGAGTGGCATTAGACAAGTAGCACACACGGTAACTTTCTCAGAAGTGCTACCTGACTATGGCATGGATGAGGCTAGGGGTACTCTGCATCATGGTATTCAATGACTGGTTGAAAAGTTGGTGCAGAGCTCAGGGATTTGGCTTCACTGGGGACTGGGGCTCTACCTGGAAGGATGCAGGCCTATACAGGCGTGATGGTTTTCATCTATCTTGGAGGGGAACCAGGATCCTAGGTGATAGGTTTAAATGCCTCAATTGCAAGCATTTAAACTAGCCAACGGGTGAGGTACTGAAGAGAAAGGAAATCCTAGCCTCCCAAAAAATCAGGGTAATTAGTGAGGTAAACACCATGGTAGAGCAGTCGATGGGGAGAAGGGCAGGGGTGAATGGAGAAAAGGGCAAAGGCAGTAGGGACAGGGATGGGGCAAAAAGAACTAAAGCCATAAAAAATGGAGGGTAATGAATACTAATGCCCGTAGTCTAGGTAAAAAGCTCCCTGAAATGGTGGCTTTGATGGAAGAAGGATGCCTGGATATTGTGGCAGTCATAGAAACATTGTACTCAGCTCAGAGCCTTAGACCACTGCACTATACCGCCTCCAGAGGAGGAGGAGGAGGAGTAGCTCTCTATGTACGGGAAGGGATCAAAGCAACAGAACCAAAGGGTGAACAGGGAGGAGAGGAGGCACTGTGGGTCACCTTGGAGACTGGAAATGGCTTCACAATCTGCACAAAGGTTGTATACAGACCACATCTCAGGGGGAGGAAATGGACAAGGAAATGATAGAAGGCATTCTCGGGATCGCAGAGAAAGGGGAGATATTGCTGATAGGGGACCTGAATATGCCAGATGTTGACTGGAGCACCTTTGCCGTAGCCACATCCAAGAGCAGGGCCATTCTCGGTGCCCTATAGGGGACATGCCTCAGACAGCTTGTTTTGGAACCCACTCAGAAGACAGCAATCTTAGACCTAGTACTCTCAAATGGAGACAGAGAGAGGATCTCTGATCTTGAAGTGGGTAGCCATCTGGGAACAAGCGACCACCAAACAGTGTGGTTCATTATAAACTTAGCTGTAGAGTCAAGCCACACAAAAGTGAAAGTACTGAACTTCAGGAGGGCTGATTTTTTCAAAATGGGAGAGTGCCTCAGAAAAGCACTAGCAAACAGGCAAGAAGATGGGGTGGAGCAACACTAGGGAAACATCAAAACCGCCACCACAGAGGCAACAAGCCTTTGTGTGAAGCAAATAAACAAATCAAAATGAAAGAAAAGAACACTATGGTTCTCAAAAGAAATGGCAGAGAAGGTAAGGGAGAACAATATAGCATTCAGGAAGTATAAGGAAACACAAAAGGAGCAGGATAGAGAACTGTACCAGTTAAAGCAAAAGGAAGTGGGTAAGGCAGTCAGAATAGCAAAGGCTCAAACTGAGGAAAAGATAGCCAACTCGGTTAAGAAGGGGGATAAAACCTTTTATAGGTATATTTGGGAGCAAAGAATGACTAAGGCAGGCATACTGAGGCTGAACAAAGAGGAAGGTGGTTGGGCAGAGAGTGACAGTGAAAAAGCAAGGATACTGAACGAATACTTCTGCTCAGTATTTACAATGGAAAAGCAGGGGGGGATACCTAATCTGGTCAATAGAAGCACTCTGGATAGGGGGATTGATATTAGTCCTTTCACAGAAGAAAGGGTTCTGAAAGAACTCTTAAAACTGAAGGTGGATAAAGCAATCGGACCTGATGGGATTCACCCCAGAATTCTAAAAGAACTAAGGGAAGAACTAGTAACACCACTGACTACCCTTTTTAATAAATCATGGGAGGATGGAGTGGTACCTGAGGACTGGAGGAGGGCAGATGTGGTTCCCCTCCACAAAAGTGGGAGCAAGACAGAGGTAGAAAACTACAGACCTGTCGTTTTGACCTCAGTGGTAGGGAAAATGATGGAATCACTTCTGAAGGAAAGCATTGTTGAGTACCTAGAGGCCAGTGGGGCACAGGACTCAAGGCAGCATGGATTCACAGCGGGAAGGTCATATCAGACAAATCTAATTGATTTATTTGACTTGGTGACCAAAGCAGTAGACCAGGAAGGGACTGTGGACATGGCCTACCTAGACTTTAGCAAGGCATTTGACACAGTCCCTCACAAAAGATTAATAAACAAATTAGCCAGTCTGGGAGTGGGTCCCAGGGTGGTAGCCTGGGTAAAACACTGGTTGGACAACAGGACACAGCAGGTAATAGTAAATGGAGTCCACAGTGATGAAAGGAGAGTTACTAGTGGGGTACCGCAGAGTTCAGTACTGGGGCCGGTCCTTTTTAATGTCTTTATAAGTGACATTGCAGAGGGACTGGAAGGGAAAGTATGTCTCTTTGCAGATGACACAAAGATCTGCAACAGGGTTGATACGCAAGGTGGGGTGGAGAAGATGAAAAGGGAATTGACAAGGTTGGAGGAATGGTCAAATGTATGGCAGCTTAGATTCAATGCAAAGAAATGCAAAGTAATGCACCTGGGAAAACAAAAACCCAGGGGAAGAGTGCACAATGGGGGGTGAGATACTGACAAAAAAAATGGAAAGGGACCTGGGGGTAGTCATATCAGACAACCTAAAGGTGGGCCTGCAATGTGAGAAGGCAGTAAGGAGGGCTACGGGGATACTGGGATGCATAGGGAGAGACATCACCAGTAGAAAACAGGAAGTTGTTTGCCCTCTGTACAGACAGTTGGTAAGACCACATCTGGAGTACTGTGTACAGTTCTGGAGACCCCCATCTCAGCAAAGACATCGACAGGATGGAGGCTGTCCAGAGGAGGGCAACCAAAATGATGCAGGGTCTGCATCAGAAGACATATGAAGAAAGACTGAAGGAACTAAAGATGTATAGCCTCGAGGAAAGGGGGGCATGATAGAAACTTTCAAATACCTAAAGGGAATCAACAAAGTCCAAGAGGGTAGCATCTTTCAGAAAAAGAAATGTGAAAAAACAAGGGGGCACAGTTTGAAGATAGAAGGGGGATGGCTCAGAGGTAATGTGAGGAAGGATTTCTTCACAGAGAGGGTTGTGGATACATGGAACAGCCTTCCTGAGGAGGTCGTAGAGTCAAAAACAGTGGGGGAATTCAAGAATGCATGGGACAGACATAAGACAATTCTAGTGGGGTTAGGAGGAAGTAGGCTGTTTGTTAACTAGGATCTGCAGCTTATCTGTTAGGTAGAGAAATGGGCAGACTAGGTTGGCCAAGCGGTCCTTATCTGCTATCAAATTCTATGTTTCTATGTTTCTAAAATGGTATACAATTTTGCAGGAATATTGAGCAGGTGGTGGACAAGTGGAATGAGCTGCCAAGATACAGTAGGTTGTATTCCAAAAAACAGCAGACAGCTTCAAAAGGGCTGGGACAGGCTGAGGGCAGAAATTGTGGATAGAAGGGGAGCGAGTGGGGGAGAGGGGAAGTAGGGGAAATCAAAAGGGAAACAGTGGGAAATTCCCTTGGTAAATACATAGGAAGCTGCACATTTGAGTAAACATGATACAGTGTTTGATAACATTGCGTTGTTTGGATGTTTCCAAACTCCCAGCAGTGTAAGGCCTTTACCTGCTTGCATGTTGTTACGTTCAAATGACTGTGGGGGACTTATGCTAACCGTCCCAACAATGTAGTTTGTTACATATCATGCCCAAGTCTCTTGCTTTGTTGACACAGCCTTGATACCTCTTAGGTTGAATGATAAAATCAATCAAATATTGTACAGGCTCATACCTGAAAATAACACAGAGAAGAATGCATTCTGTGGTGTAGATTATTGTGACAGGGCCAGTGCACTGTCCCGGTAGATGGGGGGAATGTTGGTACACACCCATCCCCCCTCCCCTTTGTTGTTGCTGGACTCCAGCATTTTAAACACAGAAAAAAAACTATAGCTATTTATATTCTCTGCAAAAAGCTTCATTAATGGACCATTATGGTTTCATCATCAATAGTAGGGAAATGATATCTTAGGGCTCCCAAACCTAAGACCCCGCCATCACCCTCAGTTTCCAAACCTGACACCCCACCCCCACTCTGCATGCAGGAAAAGGTGTGAGGGGTGTGACTTGGGGTTGTTAACCCTAAAGCTCATTTCCCTACTTAACACAGAAACAGAAACATAGAATTTGACAGCAGATAAGGACCGCTTGGTCCACCTAGTCTGCCCATTTTCCTACCTAATGGATAAGCTGCAGATCCTGGTTAACCAACAGCCTACTTCATCCTATGACCCATTAGAATTGCCTTATGTCTGTCCCATGCATTCTTGAATTCCCCCACTGTTTTTGACTCAACTACCTCCTCATGATGGCCATTCCATGTATCCACAACCCTCTCCATGAAAAAATGATGTGCCCCCTTGTTCTTGCATATCTCTTTTTCTGAAAGATGTTACACTCTTGGACTTTGTTGATTCCCTTGAGGCACTTGAATGTTTCTATCATGTCCCTCGTCTCCTCAAGCGTACACATATTAAGCACCTTCAGTCTCTTTTCGTATGTCTTCTGGTGCAGACCATGTACCATTTTAGTTGCCCTCCTCTGGACAGCTTCCATCCAGTTTATGTCCTTGCTGAGATGGTCTCCAGAACTGCATGCAGTACTCCAGATGGGGTCTCACCAACTGTCTGTACAGATGGATAACAACTTCTTGTTTTCTTCTGGTGGTGCTTCTCCCTATGCATCCCAGTATCCTCCCAACCCTCCTTACTGCCTTCTCACATTGCTTGCCCACCTTTAGGTCTTCTGATATTTATTTATTTTATTTATTGAAATGTTTCACTAGGACGGCACACTGAACAACAAGTTGCTCGTCTCACGGTGCGACCTGGGGGGAGCGGGTTACATAAGGTTGTGAAGGATGATCAGTTACAGTAAGTAGTATGTGGGTAGTACAAACAATACAACATGGTAAGATTATGCAACAGTTGGAACACAAGGAATTGTATAATAAACAGTAGTAGAACAGTGGGTAAATTACAATACATGTCCAAAATCGTACAAAAGAACATATAAACGTACAAAACAGTAATAATGCAACAGAACCATGATATGACTACCCCCAGGTCCCTTTACATATTTGTTGATGTTAGTATCTCACCCCCCATTGTGTACTTCCCATTGAATTTTTGTTTGCATTACTTTGCACTTCTTTGCACTGAATCTAAGCTGCCATATATTTGACCATTCCTCCAACCTTGCCAAGTCCCTTCTCATCCTTTCCATCCCAACTTCTGTATCGACCCTGTTGTAGATCTTTGTGTCATCTGCAAAGAGACATACTTTTCCTTCCAGACCCTCTGCAATGTCACTTATACAGACATTAAAGAGGACCAGTCCCAGTAATGAACCCTGCAGTACCCCACTAGTGGTCCCCCTTTCTTCAGAGTGGACTCAATTTACTATTACCCTCTGCATCCTATTGTCTAGCCAATTGCTTACCCATGCTACCACCTTGGGACCCACTCCAAGGCTGCCTAACTTGTATATTGATCTTTTGTATGGGACTGTGTCAAATGCCTTGCTAAAGTTTAGGCAGGCCATGTCCACAGCCCCTCCCTGCTCTACTTCTTTGGTCACCTAGTCAAAGAAATCTATTAGATTCATCTGACATGACCTTCCTGCTGTGAATCCATGCTGCCTTGGGTCCTGTGCCTCACTGATCTCTAAGAACTCAACAATTCTTTCCTTCAGAAGTGATTCCATCATTTTCCCTACCACTGAGGTCAAACTAACAGGTCTGTAGTTTCCTGCCTCCGTCTTGCTCCCACTTTTGTGAAGAGGAATAACATCCACCCTCCTCCAGTCCTCAGGTATCACACCATCCTCCCATGATTTGTTGTAAAGGGTAGTAAGTGATGTCACTAGTTCTACCCTTAGTTCTTTTAGAATACTTTTGATGCTTAACCTTAATCAACTGCTTTGATGCTTGATCTTAATGGTCCATTAACAATGTTTTTTTTTTTCTTAGTCCTTTTTACCTGCTGGCTCCTCAGTCTGCATTTCACATCCTGGCATCTGTCCTCCTCTGGCCACCATCTGGTACTACCTCGACCCCCAGTGAAGCCCCCTACTGCCATTTTACTCCCAATGTGTGGTGGCTGAGAGTCTCCCTCACTCCCCACCAAGACCAGATCCAGTATTGGCAGTGGTGCCCCTGAGGTCAGGCATCCCATAGACGGCCATCAAGGCACCACGACGAAACACTATATTTTCCTGTTTTCCTGGCCAGCATGAAGTGGGGCATGCAATGGATTGGGGGGGAGCATGCACACATCTGCATGCGTGCCCACCCCGGCGCTGTGCTCCAACTTCATCCCTTTCAGTACTGTGCCAGCGCACCACCACCCCCGCCTCCGCCAGGCAATGCAAGCATGCCGACAGCACATGGGAACCCCCTTCCTCAGAGAGGGAGAGCAGTCCTATGGATGCTCAATCCCTCTTCACACCCTGCTGACCCCTGGTGGTCTAAGTCCATTCCCAAACCCTGTCACCAGCATGGAGCGAGGTGTGGCATCCAGTGCCTCAACCCTCAGTGCCACCTTGCCATCCGACAATTTTTTTTTTACAGAGAATTTCAGTACTCCAGGCCTGCAGTCCCAACCCTTCATAAATTTTTTAAGAGATTGTAATTGTATCCTTATTTATCCTTCTGGCCCTGCACTCCCATCACTCCATACTCCTCTGCATATTTGGGTGTGGGAGTGCAGGGCCCTCTGGGCCCTGAGCTACTATCCATGCATCAGTCCCTAGTCATATCCATAGTTCTCTTTGGGAGCACAGGGCCTTAATGCTAACTCTGGAACAAGTAATATTTAATGGGGGGGCATACATGACAGAAAGTGTACCTCAGCACTCTGAACAATATCACATGTGTGCCAACATTTAACTCCAACAGATACATAAACTAATCCTAACCTAACTCCAGAACAAGGTATATTTAATGGGGGGTGGGGGGGTGGTCACACACAACAGATGGTGTATCTCGACTTCCTAAACAATATCAGATATGTTCTCCCTATTTACTCCAACAGATATATAACCAACCCTAACCCAAACCTGCACAAACACAAAAAATTCCTATAGAATAACATTAGAATGTTCACAGGCCATACTGTAGCTCACTCAATATTTGGAGCTAGCTGTAACACTATATATGAAATTAAAGATTTCACTGAGTACTACAGCATTAATGCATCGTACTAAGGACAGTCATCGTAGGATACCAACAGCATCTGGATATTGCCATCAAAATTAAACATGTTGGCTAAATACAGAATTCAAGGCCGATCTTCACCACGTTACACACATTTGTACTTCCTGTTGGACTACAAGTTCACTAGGTTTCATACAGATCCCTTGACAATTGATGGAGTTGTGCCTAAAAATCTGAAATTAGATTTTTACCCATATTTTCTAAAACGCTGAGAGTTAAGTGTAAACCTAAATTTATGTTACTCTATGGGGCAAGCCCCATAGACTGGAGGGATCCTACTACCCTTCCCTGAATGTGTACATTTCCTTTAACCTTGGGCCTGCCTGGTGGTGCTGAGGGCTGAGGCACTGGATGCCACACCTTGTGCCACACTGGCAACCTGGGTTCCGACATGAGCCCAGGTTGTCAGGGGTCAGCAGGGGAGGGATAGGATTTAGCATCCGGAGGACTGCTCTCCTATCCCAAGAAGGAATGTGGGTTCCCACTGCTCTGCAGCAGCCCCTGGTGATGACAGGTGGCACTACTAGAGTCGGTGCAGCAAGAGGGGAAGAGTGCAGCAGATGACAGCATGTTAGTGCTTTGACATCACTGCACGTCTGCACTCTGGGGGACAGATGCAGGGAGGAAAATGGCAGCATTAAGTGTGGCAGCTTGATAGCCACAGCTTCCTGAGTCCAGCAGGGCTTGTTGGGTGCAAGCCACATGCTGGTATTGGTTCCTGGCCTGGTTTGGGGACCATGGTGGGTCCCTTTCATGGGTACAGCTGCATATGCTAGCTGGTGTGGGGATGTACCTCCGGGGTTGTTCGGAGGAAGCAGAGTGGTGGCTGAATTCATAGCAGGTCAGTGGCTGCAAGGAGGAAAAAATAGATGTGATAAAAAAACATTTCCCCTTATCCCTAACAATAATCTTAAGCTTAACCCTAATCCTAACCCTAACCTTAATTTCTAAACTACCTGGAGTTAAGTGCCAGTCAACATATATGTTTCTCTGTGTATCAAGCCGCACAAAGAAGAGGGGGCAAGTTCCCCTCCTAAGCTTTTCTGAATGTACACATTTCCCTTAACCCTCTATAGTTTTTTAAAAGATTGTAATTGTATCCTTATTTCATTGTGGTAATGCTCCCATCACTCCATACTCCTGTCTGCATTTGTGTGTGGGAGAGCAGTATCAGTATCACAGTTTTATTGTTTGACTCATTAGGTCATTACAATTTTAAAAGCACAACTTACACAGAATAAAATTATATTAGAAAAAAAATTAAAATACAGTTAGACACAGATGTTTTTTATGCAAACATCATTACATAGCAGTTAATCCACTTGGAATAAATATCAGTATATCAATTAGTGTACATTTCATATCCATGGTTTTACAGTACATCATCCACATGTAACCTCTAACTTTTTATATTCCTAATTTTGATACGCCTAATCTTATTTATTTGAAAAAAAAATGTGCAAGTCTACTAATTATTCAGTCATCATGATTAGTAAAATGTATTTGTGTTAATAATTCTTTATCAGTATTCTACCACTCCGACATGAATGGTGCAAGTCAGAATGTTCTCTCTTTTTTGTACCAGGTGCAATCCCATAGGACATGTATTAACTCTTCTTTTAGTTCAATTCCACAAAATCATTTCATTTCAGATACTGGAAGTTTTTATTTATTTATTTATTTCAATTTTGCTAACTGGGTAGGCCCACTGGACCCCAAAGGACCCTTTTTCAAGGGCAACCTGGAGTTAGTTACATGTACAGTATAGTAGTTTGGCAAGGATAACAAATAAACATACAGGTCATAGAGATGAGGAGCCTTACCAATGGTACAGAGGATCAAACAATACAATTCATTAGTGAAAACAAAAGTACAGAGTGGTGAACATCAGGGCAAAATAGGTTTACATTCTAGCTTAGGGACGTAATTGTTAAAACATTACTTTCAGGGGGTGTGGCCTGACCAGGCAGAAGATGGCAGCATAGCTTGGTCTCTCTGCAGGAATTTATGTAATCTAACCTCATCCAGCCTTCACCAGACCTTCTTTTGGTACTAGCTCCTGAGATCATCCTGCAATTAAACTGCTCCATAGGAATTGTGTCATTTTTGATCCTGCATACTTTTATTCAGCTTTATTAATATTGTACTGCACCATACTAGGCCTCAATAACCATCGCTATGACAGATCCTCACTCTCAGCCCAACTCGCTTGCCAGAGTCAAGGTGATGTTTTCAAAACTAATGGCTGAGATTAATGACTTAAAAACCTCCACTCATGAGAACATAACCACACTTGAAGGTTTTGGACAAAGAATCTCTGTCAACAAAAACACAACCGCCTGTAATTCTGCCACCATTCAGGACCTTCAGGCCACTGTTCATAGTCAAGACCACATCATAAAGTCCCTGCATGCCAAAACTGATGATATTGAAAACACAACAGAAGGAACAACTTGCTGTTTTTTTGCTTCCCCAAACGTTCGGAGTTAGGGGATACAACTGCTTTCTTACTGCACACACTGCCAGCAATGCTAAAATTACCTCCTGAACTTACTCTTACAATCGAAATATCCCACCGCACTTTGGGTCCCAGGTCAGGCCAAGATCAGTGACCTAGGCCCATCATAGCTCAGTTTTTGAACTACTCACACACAGAAATAATTTTAAAACAAATGGAGTGTACTACTTAACTATAATATCATAGACACACAATGGTGTAATTGCTGGAGTCTGTCCCACAATACATGCAAAAATGCCCATAGTTCCTTAATACAAATTAAAATCCTACATTTATGGTACAGAACTCCTGCTGTACTTCATTGTATGTTACTTTTAAATAATAACAATTGTTGGTACTGTAACTCACCTAATGGGGATTTACTTCACATTTTATGGTCCTGTGCTCCCATTAATAAGCTTTGGCACAAAGTCTATTTATTGGCTGCCAGAGTCACTGGACAAAATATTCCTTTAGACCCTAAACTTTTTCTACTAGGTATCTTTATCTCAAATAATCCTCCCCTCTCACATGCACATTTTAGATGGCTAAACATACTATTTCTCCTTGTTAAATGCCTGAGTCTCATGAACTGGAAAACAACCTATGTCCCAACCCTTTCAGATGTTCTTCAAAACCTTTCCCAGTACGCATCCCTAGATTGACTGTCTCATGTCATCCATGACCAACTCACTGTATATGATATATGCAGGCAAGACTATTATAGGTACATTGAAATCTTCGGCTCCTCTAGACCTTAATCTATGGGTATTCAAGTCTTCACTTTTATCCCGACTTTAGAGTAGGGTTATCTCTGTTCCTATGCACAGATATCTCTCTTGTCTCTTTTCTCTTTGTTTTTCAATTCTTCACTATTTCCCCGTTTTACTATCTCCCTTTCACACATTACATTTCTACTCTTATCCTCCTAATACTGAGCACTGATTGTATTCTCTTATATACTGAATCACTTTATGCATTTTACTTAAAATCCAGGTTAAAGCATTTACTAGGATTCACTTTATATATGGTGGATCTTTTTCTGAATTAACAGTTGCCCTGCTTGATTTTAACCCCGCCATTATCCACCTGCACATTTGTTTACATGTAAGATCTAAGAATAATTATGCAATGAGACTTCTGTATTTCTATAACCCATATACTGTTATGCATAATGTGATGTTTTGTTTCTTTATAATGGATATCTTCCAAATGTATTGTATGTTTTGTCCCTCTTTATGTATTCAAAACATCAATAAAAAGATAAAGGAAAAAAAAAAAACATTACTTTCAAAACTTTCCAGCCTGTATCTTGTAAAGGTTTTTCTTAACACAGTGTCCTTTAATGAAATTAAATAGTATTGGACTGAGTGATTAGCCACATTACACACATACCAGGTTGCTATCTCGGAATTACATATCAATTCCCTCTATCTTGAAATCCAATGATTTATTATTTTCTTTTTGATATCACTTCTATATTTTAGACTTAAAGTAATATTTCTTTCCACATATCTATTCAGGACAGCAAGGTCATACATTTCCAATTTTTGAAAAATTCCTTTCAGCCAGCAGTTACTAACACAATTTCTTTTAACCCAATCATTTTGTTCAATCATGCACTGTACAGGTAATATGCTAGCTGTTAGCCTTGTCACCTTAATCCAATACATAATTTTCTGCACATCCACTAGGGCTCTTATATCTACATGGCCCATTTCTGCTCAGAAATTGGGCTGTATATGATAATGGTAGTCTCAGGCTTTTTTACAGCAGATTATGGACTAGGATCATTATGATGTTTAAATTTCTAGTATCCCATATATCTGCTCCATACAGAAGTTAAGAGTAATATCTGACTTTGATTGCTGTTATGAAAGGTTCTAGTGACAAGCCACCATATTCAAAATTAAATACCTGTTTAAGGCTAGGCTCATTTTCTGGGCTGATTCCCTTATTTTCCTTAAGTGTTCATTACACTCCTTTACACATGAAAAAGTAAGGCCCAGGTAGGTGTAATCTCATACCTTTGCCAGCCTAGTTCCTCCTATGTTAAATTTAACTATCTCTACTTTAGATCCAATGACCATTGTTTGTGATTTATTAATATGTATTTTTAATTTTAAGTATTTGGTTTGGTTATGTAATAAATCCAATGTTTTCTATAACCCTGACTTAGTTAGTGAAAAAATGTATTAAATCATCTGTATATGCTAAGGTAGATACAGAAAACATGTTACCTTTAGGAGAATCAGATTCAAGCTGGTGAATTTTCCTCAATAACCCATCTATATACAAACAGAATAGGGTTGGCACGAGTACGCAACCTTGTCTCATCCCTCTGTATATGGCTATCATTGTTGTCAGCTGAGCACTCGCACCCATCCTAATTTGTGCCCATGTTTTTGTGTATAGAGCCAAGATTACTCCCACAAGTTCCGATATAATTCCTCTTTCTAGCATTAATACCCAAAGTATATTTCTACCTATAATATTGAATGCAGATGAAAAGTCTACCTAGGCAACATACAAAAATTGTTTCCTTGACTGTACATATTTTTCTATTAAATGATTATACACAGAACAATTGTCCATTGTACAGCAGTTGGCTCTAAAACCAGTGTATTGTTCCAAGAGACCTCCTGTTGCTTCTTTTTTGTTGTTACAATTTTTCTAATAGTATTTTTGAAAATATTTTTAAGTTAACTTCAAGAAGGTTGATTGGGTGGCATATTGCGGGGTCCATAACACTACCCTTTTTATGTATTGGAACCACCTCTGAACCTCTCCAGGATTCTGAGACACACTTTTCCATAATGCATAAATTAAAGAAATGGATTAATAGATCTCTATAGGTTCTTTGGTTTTGCTGTGGAACCTCCACAGGGATTTTATCCAGTCCATGTGTTTTTTCAGGTTTTAGAGATTAAACTGTAAAATAAACTTCTAATCTCTGTATTTTTAGAATTGTGTTAGAAGATATAAGTTCTATATTCTGTGTACCATCTTCATCAGGCCAAAAGATATTTTTATAATGACTGACCCAAACCTCTTCCAAAATATATGAAACTATACTTTTCCTGCTATTACATGTCCCCTTAACCACAAGGTTCCAAAAGGATTTAGAATCCTTTTCTTTAATTTTCCAAAGTATTTTTGTCCATAGTTTATTTTATTTATTTAGTTTTTGTTGACCGGGTAAGTGCACTAGACAAATCCTGCCTATTTTCAGGCACGACCAGGGGGAGGTGGATACAGATGGATACAAGCTGCTGGTGGTATTTTTTTAGTGAATGAGGGAAATTTGGCCAGGACACCGGGGAAATTTCCCTACTCTTTTCAATAAGTGCCATGGGACCTTTAACATCCACCTGAACTACCACCAGTCCAGGCAGATGGGACCTCGGTTTAACATCTCATCCGAAAGACGGCACCTCAGAAGTGCAGCACCCCTCTCATGCTGCACTACAGTGTCAGTACTGGGATATTAACCCGTGCCAGATGTGGGAACTGAACCGACAGCCCTCTGATCTCCCGGCCTCAGAGGCGAGTGTGCTACCCACTGAGCCACTGACACTTATGATAGAATGCCTTCTTTTTCTCTTCAAGCAGAATTCTATATGATTTCCTTTCATTATTTAGTTCTTTTATTTTACAAGGAAGTTTTGTTTTCCTATTTTCTCTAAATAACCTTAAAAGTTTATGTTTCCTTTCTATACATTCCCTATCAAACCAGGTTTCTTCATTATTACCCCTTCCTATTTTAATTTTTTTTATAAAGAATCTTATGTAATTCCTCGAACAGAAGAAAAAGTTTTTCTGTAAATATGACAGCAGTTAGCCTGCAAAGCCTCGGGACTGCATTCTTATTTAAAACATTTTCAACTGTTAATGCAACTTGGTCATCTAAAACCTCATTCCATTGTATCTTTTTTTTGGTTCTAATTTCAGTAACTAAGGAAGGTAAATGTGATTCTTTTTCAGTATTTCTTAGACATTCTTTCAGGATTACTGGATAGTGGTCACTTTCTATTCTAGGAACTATTTTAAAAGAAGACCAGGTAATTACTGGTCCTGGCCACAGAAAAAAAATCTGGGATTGTGGAAGTGTTTTGTTTATTTATATATGTACAGTACCCTTCTAAATAAAGATGCCGCAAAATTTTATTTTGCTGGCGAAATTATGGCAAAATTATGGTGAAATAGCCAATTTCACCCAGTGAAACATTTTGCATCATTTTGGCCTCTCGGTGAAATTTCACCATAAAATTTTGCCTTTAATTTCACCTGCACTTCAAAGGTGAAATTAGGTGAAATTGGGCTTTTGGCTGTGCTGGCAGTCACATGGTTGAGTCTAAACAGGCAGGAAGTGAGTGGTTCATTTCCTGTGCTATATAGCTTGAGAAAGCAGACAACATTTTTACTCCCGCTGATTGCAGAGTGTACTTTTACACATACATTGCTTAATTTGTGCTATATTTTTCAAACCTTTTCTTGTCTGTCTTTGTTCTAGTTCATATTTTTGTACCTGGTGATTGTGTTTGTGTATGTGTGTGTGTGTGTTTGTGCATGATTGTGTGTGTGTGTGATATTGCAACAAAGGCATGCAGAACAGCACAATGGAGGTATAAGTAATAACATGACAATGAATGAAATCTAATTACCATGAATCACTTGACCAGAAGACAGGCAATGGAGGAAGAACATATATATTTATTGCTTGATGATGATTTGTGTTGCTTTCTAAGTGGCTCTTTCTTTGGCTGGAGGGAAAACAACACGATGTGTGCTTACTGGGATGAAAGAGCTGCATTGTGCTGGTTGACATACTGGCCCAAAATGTTCTGGCAATGTTGTCATCATGGGTGGTTGGCAGGAGGGAAAATGACACCAAGTGTGCTTGCTGGGATGAAGGTGCTGCATCATTCTGGTTGTCATACTGGCCCAAAATGTACTGGCAATGCCATGGTTCTTGTTGGTGGAAGACTGCTGGAGGAGGAGGAGTAATTTAGCTGGACTCAGAGTCAGCATTGACGTACTGGTCTGTGACTGCTGTTTATGCTGGAGCATGCATCTGTCAGCTTCATAGCTTTTCAGCGGTATTTCTTGGCAGTATGAGAGTGATGGCCCACACAATCGAAGTCTGTATTATACACATTAGGATGGCTGAGAAGGAGGCTGATTACATTAAGGTTAATTATACACATGAGGATGGAGTATACATGCATTTCTGATTAACATAGTACTGGCTGTACACTGTCCAAAAAAGTTGTTACATCGAATATACAGTGGCCCAGATATTCAAAAGGGTTGCTCCATGCGCAACAGGGTTGCGCATGCGCAAGTCCTACATTGCGCCATTCTGCGATATTCAGCAGGAGGCAGTTGCTCCACTGGCAACAGGTTGCGCAAAAGAGCAATGCAAATGAATGCATGCTCAACAGGAGGGGGAGGAACCATGCATAACCTGCGCGACCCGATATTCAGTCGGGTTATGCGGAGATGTCTGTCGCGCAACCCCAACCTCGCCTGCAACCTTGAACCAAAAAAAGGATCAGGATTGAGGGCCACCCACAGGTGAGCTGCTGTATTGCAGGGCGAACACAGCAGTTGCCACCCTGGCTGGCCCCCAACTCGGTCCCTGTGCCTCCACCAGCCCGATCGCGGCATAGAGTAACACATACCTCTCAACTGTCCCTGATTTTCAGGGATGTCCTCGATTTATGGCTAGAATTTTCCTCTGTCTCTCGTAAAATTCGTGTTTCTGTGATACAGAACAGTGGGGACTGTAAGCATAAAATAATTTCAAACATTAAAAATACAGACTAGTTCTTCTTCAGAAATGCATCTTATACAAAGCCCCTTATTCTATCAGATTTCTGAGTGAATATTACCAATTGTTAAGATGTGTCCCTGATTTGGCATCTTTGTCCCTGATTTTTTTAAGCCTTGTCCCTGATTCATGACACAAGAGGTTGAGAGGTATGGAGTAACATGAACCCCCCCACACATCTCCCACAGCCCGATCGCGGGCAGTACAGTTACATGAACCCCCACACACACATCTCCCACAGCCCGATCCCGGGCAGAGGCGTATATGAACCCCCTCAGTGCCTGATCGCGGGCAGAAAGTAACCCTCCCCAATCGAATATCTCCTGGTGGTCCAGTGGACGTAAAGCCCGATCACGGGGCACGTCGTATGAACCCCCAGTGCCCGATCGGCGGGCGGAATGTAACCTCCCCCAACAAAATATCTCCCTGGTGGTCCAGTGGACGTAAAGCCCGATCGCGGGCAGAATGTCACATCACAACCCCCAAACATCTCCCTGGTGTCTAGTGTCCCCCACCCACCCACGAGCCCCTCCACCCGCTCCCCGCGGCGGCGGGCGACAGCATCCACCGCCTGCCGCCCGCTGCCTGCCGACTGACTGTCGGTAGGGTCGCATGCCCATTGGTGCAGAGCTACAGCCAATGGGCATGCAGCCATCCGTACATGACAGTCCAGATTTGTGAATGACATCATTCACAAATCTGGACTATTATGTATGGTAGGCTGCACCGTGGCTGGCTCTGCACCACTGGGCGTGCAACCCCTGCGGACGGTGATCAATCGGCGAAGCGGCGGGGAAGCGACAGCGCCGTGAATGCTGTTACTCCCGCCAACTGCTGGCGGTAAGGCTTTCGTGGTAAAGACTGGGCTACGAAGACTGAGGGAATGTGACGTCTCCTCGTCAGGCTGCGATCACTGGACCGCCAGACCGAGTGGAAGATTATTCTGCCTGCGATGGCCTGAAATTCGCTGCGTTCTGCCAGCGACTCGGCTGTGAGATGGCCGTATTGTGTGGGGTTTCATGTGCCTGTACTGCGGCGATCGGGCTCAACAAGGAAGATATTGAGAGGTTTCATCCTGCCTGTACTGCCAGCGATCGGGCTGTGGGAGATGTGTGGAGGGGTTTCATGTAACTGTGATGGCCGCAATCGGGCTGCATTGTGCGTCGGTCCCCGATGGCTGCTGCCTGGCAGGGTGGCCAGGAGCAAGTCCTTGGGGATCAGCGCACCTACATGCAAATGGCATGCAAATGGGGCCATAAATAGATGCAAATGGCCGCCCCCCCTGCGCCTTGCATAAATTATGGCCCCATTTGCATGTCACCTTTTGAATATCGGAAATTTGAGCATGGCGCAATGGTACTTGCGCCACCGCAAGTTTAATGCTCAACTCTGGCAACTTGCGGTGGCGCAAGTTCCACTGCGCCATGCGCAAGTGCTTTGGCTGGGGGGTGATATTCAAAGGAGTTGCTCAACAGCGCAACTCCTTTGAATATCAGCCCGGCCACACCCCTGCGCAACTATTTTGAGCAGCGCAGGGGCTTGCGCCTCAGAATGGCGCAGTTTGAAAATCTGGGCCCGTGGTGGCAGACTTGCTAGACACACATTCATGGTCTCATGGAAGAGGTATATGTGGAAATGGGGAAGATGTTTTTCAGTATTTGTCACTCAATGGGGCCATTGTGTATTGCTGACCTATACATTCCAGTTAGATAAGCAGGGGTAATTAATTTTTCAAAAAATGAACTGAAGTAAACATTGCTATTAAGTTGTGTAATTAATTTAAATGGTTTAACAGGATGTGTAACACAGAACAACCATCAAAATAACATTTAAAACATATAACAATAGCATAAAATAGCATATTCAATGGAAATGGGTGGGGGACACTGGTGGTGGATGGTGGGGGGGGCAGAACACCTTTAGCCTTCTTCCAGTGACACATCATCTATGAAGCAGCCCTCACAGTCTTCAAGACTGTAGTCCTCACCAGGTGGAAATTCAGTCATCATTGCTGCCTCATCTACCTCCCTGCTAGTAGAGGCCTTACCAGTGTGGATGTCTCCATTGTCATCATCATCACTGAGACACAGTTCTTGTGGCAACACCATTGACATAACTGTGTTATGTGGAATGTGAGCCTCTTTTATTTTCATAATTCTTAGGATGGAAACATTGTTCAGTGACAGATTTGTCACAATGGCCCCAGCAGAACTGAACACCCATTCCACACTGACACTGGATGGTGGGCAGCTGAGGTATTTAAAAGCAACTGATGCCAGTGCAGGCCAGTCTCTCACTTTGCTGTTCCAGTACACCAATGGCTCATCAGTGATGCCAAGATGCTTGGTGTCTCCCTTGTAGGCATCCACCATATGTTGTGCTGCCCTGAGTCCTGCTGCCTCATCAGGCTCCTCCTCCTTGTCTTTAATTTCTTCCACGCCCACCTGGTTCAAAGCATCCCAAATGGGATTACCCACCATGTTCTGCTGCGACTTTGACATTTTCTCAGATTTGGTGGCCTGTGATGAGCTACTGGTGGTGATGGTAGTAACACCTGGTATATGTGCCCTCTGTGTTTCTACATTTTTCATCTCTGCACCATGTAGTCGTCTGACATGGTAATTGGTCAGTTTGTCCACTTGCACATGATCTCCTTCAATCATGGCAGGCAATCCATGTTTGTACCATGGATCCAACATAGTAGCAATAGCAAACTCATTAGGTTGCATAATGCCAGAGATATGTGTATTGCTGTCCATTATACCAAGCATGTGACCCATTACATGAATAGCACTGTGATCATCACTTACCTCCATCTGGTGATGGACATTCACCAGTGTCTGCCTCAGCACACGTATAAGGGATATTGACTGACTTATACAGGCAGTGTCCCCACTCACAGCCTGTGTTGCACGCTCAAATGAATGCAGAATGCATATTATGGCATCCATTTGTTGCCACTGCACTGTTGTTAGAGTGATGGACACTCTAGCATTGCCCCGGGTGGTGTGCAGCAGTAAGTAATCTGAAACCGCCTTATACTGTTCATACAGCTGGTCCAGCATGTATAGTGTGGCATTCCACCTGGTAACAACATCGAGCTTCATACAGTGCTGAGACAGATAGTTAGTGCTTTGCAGCTCATGCAGATGGTCATGGGCATTTGCAGAATGTGCAAACTGCACACAGATGTGTCTGGTGACAGACACAGTGCTACCACCACAGTTTTGCTTTACGCAGCTTTTGCCAGGCCTCAAATCAACAACCACCCCAGGTACCTGTGCCCAGTGTGCTGTTATGCACAGATATAAGCTGCCCACTGTTTGTTCACTTGTCCACATATCCATGCTAAGGTGGATATATTTGGAGGCCGAATGCTTCACGGCATGTAGGAGTGACTGTGAAACTGTGCTATACAATTTGGGCATGACACGTTTTGAGAAATATGTTCATGATGGCACCTGCCATTTGGGACAGGCATGAGCCAACAAATGGCAGAATCCTGGATTCTCCACCAAGGAGAAGGCAACAGGTTAATAGCAAACATTTCAGCAGTGGCTGCGTTCAGCTCATGGGCAGCAGCATGATTGGGGGGTACTTTGAGTGCCGCTCAAGCACACTCTTCAATATGGGCTGCATCTTGGGAGTGGGTAGACAAAAATGCTTTACTTGTGCCACCAGTGTTGTCCTTGCTTTGGTACCAGGTGACTTTTGGGGCCTGGGATGTGCAGCATGTATGGAATTGGTTATTTCTGTGGATTTGGTGCCTGGTGGTGTATTTTTATAACTCAAGGGAGTGGCAGCTCCACTGCTACTATGCCCACTGCTCGAGAGAGAAAATTATTCCTCACACTCCTCCCCCACCAACCCAGTCAGCCCTCCCTCCTCCTGCTCTATTGTACTGCTGTCACTAACATTAAGCTTTACAAGGGAAGTCCCACAAAACAGCTCTGGTATCTTTCTGGTGTTGGTGCCAGCGCAATGGGTACTTGTTTTTCAAGCGGGCATGCTGGCCACTGGTGCCTATGTGGCTACCCTTTTTTCCATGACTTACACGTGCTTGACACAGCTGACATATTGCCATGGTGTCATCAGCTGCATCAAGCACAATCCCAAACTAGGGACTTTGCACCTCTAGATTTGACATGGCACTGAGACTTTGACAGTGGAGCCAATGGTGTGGACGATTTTGCTTTTTGGGACACTTGCATAATTTCCACCATGCTATGTTTGGGAGGTGGGGTGACTGGGCTGCTTGTTGTAGGTTTGCTGATATCCTCACACTCAGGCTTGTCATCTAAATGGGCTACATCATCATCTTTCCACTTTTTCAGTTCTGGCTCTACAGGGGATCCAGCACCTCATCATCATCTGTACTACTGAGACATATTATATCCTCCTCCTCCTCCCTATCACTGTCTACTTCCAGAGAAACCTTTCCCTTCTCTGGCATCTCCTCACTGTGGGGGGGGGGGTCTGACTTTCCTTATCTCCTTCTCCAGGAGAAACAGACTGAAGCTGGACACTATCACCCTCACCACCGTCAGCTCCTCCTTCAGCAGGAACAACAGTGACACTGACAACTTTTTCCATGTCCTCCTGGACCTCTGTGCCTCCACTGGTGTGAGTGTTTCCCTTATTCCCAGTCTCATCCCCAACAAGCACGCTAGCTACAGATTGGGCAGCAAAAAAATGAGTCACAGACTTCAAGCCACTTCTAGCTTAGATTTTGTTGCTTCTTACTGCTGCCACAGCAGCAGTGAAGTGGCTGGAGCCCACAGAGTGCACTGATTCAGGAATAGGTTAGTTTATTCCAACAGACTTCTTTGAGCCACCTACCACCCGGGCACCTTTACCTGAGGTTGAATATCTCTTGGCAGGCATATTTATATTCTTGTTACATTTGGCTTCCTCCGGAAGTATATTATTATGTATTTCTATTGAATAAGTGTTATTTAACACCTGCAATGCTATCTACAGAGGGCAAACAGAAATCAGAACAGGTAGCTGCTCTGTGGTGTACACAACTACCTACAACTGCTACTGTAGCCTATTCAAGTGTTAAAACACTAGTTTATTTTTTCAATTACTAACATACTAATTGCCAGCAGATTAGGCATTACGATCTATCAAGTCTGCTCAAACTGCAGATCCCTAGTTGGGCACAAAAATACAAGTTAAGTAACATGTGGTTACAGGAGGACAGAAGTAAGAGACTTTCAATACAAAACTGACAGAGAACACCACAGCAACAAGGATGTGCAGTAACTCTGAAAAAATACTTAAGTAGTTCTTAATCAAATGTCAGTTTTTAAATGGAATGATTATTACACAACTTGATTATAACTGGATAGGTACTGGTAGGGCCATGCAAACTAAACTGTAAACTAACTGCACAGAACACCTCACAGTTAAAATAGGATCTGTAGTACAGTCTGGATAAGTGGTGACTGGATAAGGCGAGTACTGCAATGTGTTAATACTTACTAAATACAATTTTGGCTTATAGATATATCAGATGGAAGGGACAACAAGATTTGAAATGAACAAAGTCACCTCCAAAAACCATGCAAGGACCACCACTAGCTTGAAAAGTATGTCTTTTTTTATATAGTAGGGTCAGGAAGTAAACACCAGTGGCATAACAGGGAGGAAAGGGTTAATATGGTAAGCAAATTAAATAGAAAAACAGGATTGCCGCAAAGCAGAGGCTAGATCACAATTTTTATTTCTGTGAGCAATTCAACAATACAGTGTGCCTAGATATGGACAAGTCAGGTGGTCAGTGTACACGGATACTTCCAATAAAAAAAATAAAGCCCAAAAGTAATTAAGCAAAGGGAAACAGGAACAGAACTAAAAATACCACCAACAGCTTAATCTGGTTCAAGGTCAGTTGGCATTCATCTGTATCCCCTTCCCCTGGGTCGTGCCTAAAAATAGGCAGGATTTGTCTAGTGCACTTACCTGGTCAAAAAAAACCTAAATAAATAAATAAATAAACTACTCAGAATAAGTAACTGTTCAGATAAAGTTACCCCAAAAAGGGTCATTATGTAAGAAAAATATAAAAATAAGTAGCACACCAACAAAAATATTAAGACTTAAAAGAAATTATAGAAACTCACTCAAAACTTCTGAGAAATATGTCAAATATTAGCCTGCTCTACTTTCACACACACACACACACACACACACACACACACACACACACACACACAAACACCATTGTTGACCCTCCCTCACTCAGCTCCCTCACAGACACAGACACAGAGAAAACTGAGACCACTACTTAAGTTTAACTAAGTATTATCCAAAGATATATAAAAAAAAATCACTAGCAGCACTACGAACTAAACTTAGATGTTGGGATCAATTAATTCTCAAAAATCACAAATAAAGAGGTTTTTTAAGGGTTTATTGGCTGTGATGCACCACACTGAATTGCTTTTCGACTCAACAGACAATATACTGGGCAGGAAACAGCCTGCACATGATAGTTCAGCTATTTACCCACAATGCATTGCAATTTGGCTGGCAAACTTGAAAAACATTGGCGAAATTCAGGGTAATGTCGAAATTATACCTTCCGTAAAAACAGTAGAGATGAAATTGGGCAAAATTTTGCATTACGTGAAAGTGAAATCAGATGTGAAATTATGTTTTGCCTTGGTGAAAAACTTCACGTAACGCAAAAATTATGTGATATAGTTTGCTAGGAGAAATTTTTCAATTTCGCACATCTCTACTTCTAAATCTCCTTCAAACATCCCATTAAGTGGCTATAAGTTACATTCTTTCATAAGTTTTATTAGTGTCATACCTGATTTATTTTCCTTTATATCCTGTGTCTTTCTTGCAAATTCTACAATAGGTACTTCTAAATAGTCCCATACAGAGGCATCTAGCAATCCATCAAAATAATCTATTTTGGCATTAAAATCTCCTGCTATTAGAATATCATAATCAGGGTATTTAAAAGTAATTTCTTGTAACAGTGACTTTAACTTTTCCCATGTGTCTTTATAGAAGTTTGAGTTAGCTGGCGGTAGATAGCAATTTATTAAAATAATCTTATAGGCCTCTAATATAATTTTAAGGGCTATATATTGTTCAATTGTCCCTAATAATTCTGTTTTTATCAAAAGTTCCTACTCCTAAATATGTAGCTAAGCCTTCAGCTCTCCTCCCATACCATTTTATCTTGAGACCAGTTACATGAAATAGTTCAAACCCATTCAACACCAGTTTAGATTCTCCTTCATGCCAGGTCTCCTGGAGGCATAGTACTGTATATCCACATCTGAGACAAATTCCAGCCAATCCCTATCATTAAATTTATTCTGTAGTCCTGCAACATTGCAAGTTACAATTGCAAGTACTTTCTTATCTGAGGCCTGTGTATTAAGTCCTGATATTATAACATCAATGAAATCATCCTTGTATATGTATATTTGTTGAAAATCTTTAAACAAAGTGGTTAATGCCTCAATTATTTTATGCTTAGTCTCATTTTTGGAGCTGTGGGCGGAGCCTGCAGCCCTATTGGGATTGGATAGTAGCTCTAAAAATGGCTGATCATGGAAACTTCCATTGGACATTTGAAAGTATCCTACTGAGTGCCCAATGGAGCATGAAACCCTCCACCATGACTGGCCATTATGGAATAACATCCGCACTATTTTGGCTGTTACTTCTGCATTCCGATGCATGAAATGCACATGCATGCCTCATGCGCATGTGCAGTTCCGCTGGTGCCATCATGTTGCTGCTGCTGCCAGCTCTGTGGCATTCTGTGGCACCTCCAACTAATGTGGCACACTTGGAGCCCACCCTAGTGTGCCCCCCCAAAATCATTCATCTATTGACATCGGGGTGCCCAATCCCCATGTCGGCATTATTTGGCCCCCCCACACACTCATGCGGCACAGTGGGTGCCCACCCCAGTGTGCCTAACTGTTTTTTTTTCCTTCCTTTTCTTCCCTCCATTAACATTTGGGTGTCCAATCCCAGAGTCAGCATCATGTACAACCCCCCCCCCAGTCATGTGGCACAATGGCAGCCCATCCCAGTGTGCCCAATATGTTTCTTTTTTTTTGTAAAAGAAAACAGTCACTTGTGGTCATGTTTTTTTCCCTGTAAAAGAAAAATGGTCCCTCATTGTCACTGCAGTCCCCTCCCATCCCCACCCTCCCATTGAGCACCACCTCCCACACCCCTTACCCCATACTCACCCCTGAGGCCCTGAACAGTCTTCTGTTCTGTACCAGGATATGTCTGCACTCTTCAAAGCTGAATTACAACCAGAAGAATCAAAGGTAAGTGTGCTATAGTACCATTCAATGGGGTTTTCAATTTATGCTGATGAATCAGCCATTTTTTTTTTTTAATGTTTGCCCCAAATTTTCAACATGGGGTTCTTGGGACCCCACCTCATGAAAACTGTCACTGTCATTTTGAAACTCCATCCCAAAAGGTGATTTCATGGTCGCTGAGTGGAATCACCTTTCAGGATCAATTCATGAAATGACAGTGCCACTGTTCATGAGGTAGGATTCCAAAAAGCCGATGTTGCAAATTTGGAGAAGTCCCAAAAAATGATTACGTTACATGTGTGCATTGTGCAATTTATATGCACGCTCATAACTTCACCATTTTTTTATATTTTCACTCCACATTTTCAACATTGCCATTTTTGCACACCTCCTTCAAAACAGTACAGCTGTCATTTTCCACAATCTGCCCAAAATGTGTTTTCGCACCTGTGGCACAGAATGCTAAATTCACTCTCAGAAATCACCTTTTGGGACAAGTGAACAAAATGACACTGGCACTCTTCATGAAGAGGGGTCCCAAAAAGGCCATGTTGAAAATTTGGTGCAACACCTCCAAAAAACAGCCAAGTTACACCTGGGCATTGAATAATTGTTATGCACATGTGTAACTGGTCATTTGGTGGCTTTTAACATCCTTATTGGATCTGGCTAGAGTTTGTCTATGAGAAGCATACTTAGAGCACCAAAGCATTGCAATTTTGGGTCTCTGACATTTTCCATACTGGAATTTCATTAAACAATCCCTATTGGCATAATAAATTGGAATCCCCCATCTTCTGAATAAGTCAACATTGATATAGATATGATTTACCAGTCTTGGTGAAAATAATTGTACATCCAGGATCAAACCCCAGGCATTTGTTACTAGTTGGGTTTCATATATATCTGTCTCTTCAATAGCTGCCTCTATTACATGTTTAATAAAGTATTTTATGGCCACAGAATAACTGGTACCATCACTCTGTAGCCAGCTTTCTGTGCTCATAAATCTTAAAACCATATAACTTTGATTTGTGAAATTTTCAGTACTTAATCTGCTAATTTCCTTTGACCCTTCAGCTTTTTTATCTTTGTTTCCCTTCATTGTATTGTTATTCTCCTTACCTATATCTTGAGAATTGTCTGTAATTTTATTATCCCTATTCTGAGTAGATGTATGTACCTTGTTTTGTTTCTTACATCCTTGATGTTCCATATTTAGCCATATGTTTTTCTGTGTATCCAATCTGGTAATGTCTAAGGGACATTCTTCCTTTTGAAGTTTAACTTTAACTGAGTTTATATAGCTGTGTGCTCTTTCCACTACCTGTAGTTCTAAAGTGATTTTCCACAATCTGCTTTTGGGAGTTGTTTTGCTGAGACACTTCAGGAAGTGTTTGCGTTTGATAACAGATTCAAGGTAACTTCTGTGTTTTGTAACAGGTTTTATGTAATGCTTCTGAAGTTTACAGAATAAATTCTTTTTTTATTCCCGATTGTTTTTATAGGCACACAGCTCCAAAGGAACACCCCCCACACACCCCCATTCCCCAACCACCCCAAGTGGTCTAACTTTATAGTGGTAGGTCAAGCCACACCTTCTTAAAGTCACAGGAACAGTTAGGCAGCACAGCACAAGCAATAGCCTAGCTGGTATACAAGCAGAAGTACAAAGGGTGCAGCTAGAAGGTCCACAAGGGCACAAACAAGAGGTTGAGAGAGAAGCTGTAAGTCACTGCAAAAGAAGAGAGACAGGGAGAGAGGGAGAAGGAAAAAAAAGGATTAGCACTCAGAACAGGGAAGAGGATTAGGAGATAGCAGATAGCAATTAGGAGGCATAAGCAGACAGAAGAGTGAAGAGAGTAACAATCATGGTGGGGGTGGTGCAGTGGTTGTGGAGCAGCAGTCTTCAGGGAGACAATCTGGAGGCTCTGATGCTGCTTTATCTGCTGGCACCTCTCTGGGCTGAGGGAGGAGGTTGCCTGTCTCAACACAGAGTTGGCCAGGTTACAAGCGGCATCCACTCCCACCGAGAGAGTACCGGGTCCATAACATGAACCTCATAGGATGCCCAGAAAGAAGTGTGACTTGACCATCATGGACTCAGGGATCATGAGGGGGAGGGAGTCAGAAGCATATTCCCCAACTGGTCCAGCTGAATAACTTCTACACTGTTTTGGAAGAATGGAAATGCCCCACATAGGCACCCACAGCTGGGATCAGGGAGGACGGACAGGACCTCCAAGCTGGAGCCCCAGGGAAGGGGAACAGGCAACCATGGAGGAGGGAGAAGCTTCTCCTACTGAGAGACTCTATTGTCCAGGGTGTGAAGTTAGGAACAGCTAGCAGAGGGGAGAGGGAGGTCAGGTGCATCCCAGGAAGTGCTGCATGGTGGGATGGGAAGCAAATCTATAGGCTCACTAGGGTGATAGCCAGGAGGGAGTAGCTGGATGTCATCATTCACCTGGGGACCAATGACCTGGTGGGGACAAGGGTGGAGTTAGCCAGAGTCCAGGAGGATTTCAGGATTTCTCAGAGGTGCTACCTGTCCAAGGCACAGGGGAGGATAGGGCACTTCACATCCAAGCCTTCAACATCTGGTTGAAGGATTGGTGTGGAGGGAAAGGATTTGGCTTCATAGGGGATTGGGGCCCAACCTGGGCAGATGTGAGCTTACATCTGGAGGATGGCCTTCATCTGTCTGGGAAGGGGACCTTACTTCTTGGTGAGAAGTTGGGATACTTAAGTAAAGAAAATTTAAACTGGCCAAGGGGGAGAGTCAGGAGGGACAGGTGGCTTAGGATCACTTCCCATGGTAGCATGCAAAAACACAACTGACAACAGGAACAACTGAAAAGAGCAGGGAGGAGCAGGCAGGTAAAACTTGTAATGGGGTGATAGAGGAGGGGCAGAAGCACATGAACAAGAAAACTGAGGTGGGGGAAACAGGCAAGGGAGAGAGAACAAGAGCAGAGGGAGGGCAGGGTATAAAATATGAAAGGTCATGCTCACAAATGCCCGTGATCTGGGAAATAAGGTTCCTGATCTGGAAGCCTTGATGATAGTGCAGACCTTGACATCGCAGCAATAACAGAGACATGGCACTCTGCTAATCAAGGCTGGGATGTCAATGTACCAAGCTAATACTCTGTTCGGAAGGGACAGGGAAGTTAAAAAGTGAGGGGGGATAGCCCTGTACATCAGAGAAGGCATAAAGGGTACAGAAGTACAGGGAAGACAGGGGGAGGTTGAGGTAATGTGGGGGGAGGAGAGGAGAGAAAGAAGGGGCATGATAGAAACTTTCAAGCACCTCAACAGCATAAACAACGTGCAGGTGGGGGATATTTTCCAATGTAGAAAAGATAACAGAAAAAGGGGACACAATATGAAATTGGATGGGGGTAAATTAAGAGATAATGTGAGAAAGTTTTTCTACACAGAGAGGGTGGTGGATGCTTGGAACAGTCTGTCACAAGAGGTGGTGGGGGCAAGCACAGTGGAGAGGTTTAAACATGCCTGGAACAGGCAAAAGGCTACGTTGGTTGGGGAGGGAGTGATGAAAAGCCATTGATCACTTGGTGTCAGTGACTGCATACAAGTTTAGTGCTTATGGGCAGACTAGATGGGCCCAGTGGTCCTTATGTAACCCGCTTGTTACCCGGGGTTACTAGAATCCCAGTAAGACCTAGTGGTAGACAGGGAAGGCAGCTTGTGAAACTCCAGTTAAATGGGTTTCACACTGTCTCACTCTGTTCTCAGCCTCAGCTGAGACTGAGGGATGACATCACCATAGAACTGCCGCAGCTGCATGAGCCACAATGGAATCTGCAGCAGGGAGTTGGAATAGAATGTTGGGAGGTTTGAATAGTAGTCTGTAGGTCAGTTGGAGTTGGGTGCTTGCTGAGAGAGCAGCACAGCAGCTCTGTGTAGGCTCTGGGAGCCTCAGTCCTGACATAGGGCTACAGTCAGGAAAAAGGGTATGTGTCTCCACCAAAAGAGAGACACAGAAGCAGTTTGTAAGTGGTGGAGACCGCTGATTTGGGTCTCAGTGCCCCCTCCCTCTGGGGATGTGGGCAGGAAAGGGTTTCCTGCATTTTCCAGGGGCAACCCCCTGGTTCTGCTACTAGTGGAGAAGCTGCCTATTTGTTCAAGAGTTTTTTGTGGGAAACAAGAAGATTTGTGAATTGCCTTTGGGGCACCTGCAACCAGAGGGTGAGTTTCTGCTCTTTCTAAAAGGCCTATGTTTTTCACCCTGGGACTTGTGTGATAGTGGGGATTGGACTACTGAAATAGTGGGAGGCCTAGAGTAATAGGCTTAGCCAAAAAGTAAAAGTATGTTCAAGTCCAGCACTTATGGGAAGTCAAAAGACATGTACAGGAGATGTGACATACTGTATGTCTACCCGGTAATCTACATTGCCAAGCTTTAAGAAAAAGAGTTGTTTAGTTTCCAGAGAAATGGCCAGGTATGGATTGTGGGAGCTGGAGGTGGGAGACCCACCATCTTCATTGACCAGGTCCACCTCTACGGATTTGCTCTGTGGAATTCTACTTTGCCTCATGCACTTGGCCAGTGATGAGGGAAGTACCCAGATGTGGGATTGGAAGGAAAATTCCCTCTAGGAGTCGAAGGCTCTAAGGTGGTTTGGGGAGTCACAACAGGAAAACTGGTTCATTTCCCAAAATGGACCACGGATTAAGTGGCTGGTGGGGGAGCCGGACCAGTGGGGCAAACCCAAGTAGTGTACAAGTCGGGCTGTGTACCCAAAGCTGCGTGCAAGTCCAGGCTATGTGCCTGGTGGGTTCAGAGCCTGAGGGTTGGAAATAGTAAAGAAGTGTTCTGTTGTCTCTAATCTAGAAATGCAGCCCCATGGGGGTCCATCTATGCTTTGTTTGTTCAGCTTGAATGTGAATAAAAGCCACACTGTACAATCCCATTCCTGGTTCTGGACATTACAGTTATTGCTTTCTGTGTTCAGATTTACTTGGGTGCCCCTGTGCAGAGTAGCCAAACCTAGGCCCCCTGTGCCGAGTAACCTCATCCTTCCCAAACCCAGTCCCCACCAGGTACTGCTGTCAGCTTCAACAGCATGCCACCTGTCATTTTGCTAAAAGGCAGGGGTGAGGGGTTACAAAAATGGAGGCACCGCTGGGATTTAATTTTGGGAGGAAGGTGCTTGGGCGAGGGGCTAATGTTTTGGCTATCTGGCAGTGGGTAGCACAAAAATCTGAAGCAATGTACCTAGTGTGTCACTGTGTGCTATGGATCTTATGCTGCTGTTTAAATTGCCAACTGTTTACCAAGGAGTAGTAAAGCTAAAAGGGTGTGCCCTTGTCCTGCATAGAAACATAGAAACATAGAAACATAGAATTTGACGGCAGATAAGGACAGCTTGGCCCACCCAGTCTGCCCATTTCCCTACCTGATGGATAAGCTGCAGATCCTAGTTAACCAGCAGTCTACTTCTTCCTACCCCAACCCCCTAGAATTGCCTTATGACTGTCCCATGCATGCTTGAATTCCACCACTGTTTTTGACTCCACAACCTCCTCTGGAAGGCCATTCCACATCCACAACCCTCTGTGAAAAATACTTCCTTAAATTACCTCTGAGCTGCCCCTTCTATCTTCAAATTGTGCCCCTTGTCCTTGCACACCTCTTGTTTTGAAAGATGCTACCCTCTTGGACTTTGTTGATTCCTTGAGGTACTTGAAAGTTTCTATCATGTCCCCCTCCTCCTTTCCTCGAGGCTATACATATTAAGCTCCTTAAGTCTCTCTTCATATGTCTTCAGGTGCAGACCCTGCACCATTTAAGTTGCCCTCCTCTGGACAGCTTCCATCCTGTCTATGTCTTTGCAGAGATTGGGTCTCCAGAACTGCATGCAGTACTCAGATGTGGTCTCACCAGCTGTCTGTACAGAGGATAATAACTTCTTGTTTCTACTGGTGATGCCTCTCCTATGCATCCCAGTATCCCCAACCCTCCTTGCTGCCTCCTCACATTGCTTGCCCGTTTAGGTCATCTGATATGACTACCCCAGATCCTTTTCCATTTTTGTTGTTGTTAGTATCTCACCCCATTGTGTACTCTTCCCTGGGTTTTGTTTCCCAGGTACATTACCTTCACTTCTTAGCATTGAATCTAAGCTGCCATACATTTGACCATTCCTCTAACCTTGCCAGTCCCTTCTCATCCTTTCCACCCCACCTTGTGCATCAACTCTGTTGCAGATCTTGTGTCATCTGCAAAGAGATATACTTTTCCTTCCAGTCCGTCTACAATATACGCTTATAAAGACATTGAAGAGGACGGTCCTAATACTGAACCCTCAGTGCCCCACTACTAACCCCTTTTTTAGTGGACTCCATTTACTATTACTCTCTGTGTCCTATTGTCCAGCCAATTCTTTACCCAGGCTGTCATCTTGGGACTCACTCCCAGTCTGGCTAACTTATATTAATCTTTTGTGTGGGACTGTGTCAAATGCCTTGCTAAAGTCTAGGTAGGCCATGTCCACAGCCCTCCTGATCAACTACTTTGGTCACCCAGTCAAAGAAATCTATCAGATTTGTCTGGCATGACCTTCCACTGTGAATCCATGCTGCCTTGGGTCCTGTGCCCTCTGGCCTCTAGATACTCGACAATTCTTTCCTTCAGAAGTGATTCCATCATTTTCCCTATCACTGAGGTTAAACTAACAGGTCTGTAGTTTCCTGCTTCTGCCTTGCTCCCATTTTTGTGAAGGGGAATCACATCTGCCCTCCTCCAGTCCTCAGGTACCACCCCATCCTCCCATGATTTGTTAAAGAGGGTAGTCAGTGGTGTCACTAGTTCTACCCTTAGTTCTTTTAGAATTCTGGGATGAATCCCATCAGGCCCCATTGCTTTGTCCACCTTCAGTTTTAAGAGCTCTTTCAGAACCTTTTCTTCTGTAAATGGACTGGTATCAAGTTCTGTATCCAGAGTGTTTCTACTGTTTGTTTTAGGTACCTCCTCCTCTTCCTTTGTAAATACTGAGCAAAATATTTGTTTAGTATCTCTGCCTTTTCACAGTCACCCTCTGCCCACCCTCCCTCCCCTTATTAAGCCTCACTATCCTCCCTTGGTCTTCCTTCGCTCCCTGATGTACCTATAAAAGGTTTTATCCCCTTCTTAACTGAGTTGGCTATCTTTTCCTCAGTTTGGGCCTTTGCTGTTCTGACTGCCTTTCCAGCTTCCTTTGCTTTAACTGATACAGTTCTCTGTCCTGTTCCTTCTGTGATTCTTTGTACTTCCTGAATGCTTTCTTTTTCTCTTGAACCTTCACTGCCACTTCCTTTGAGAACCATAGTGGTTTCTTACCTCGATTCATTTTGTTTATTTGCTTTACACAAAGGCTTGTTACCTCTGTGATGGCAGTTTTTATTATTTCCCATTGTTCTTCCACCCCTCCTTCCTGCCCATTTGCTAGTGCATTCCTTAGGCACTCACCCATTTGGAAAAGTCAGCCCTCCTAAAATCCAGTACCTTTGTCTTTGTATGGCTTGACTCTATTGCTGTGTTTATTGTGAACCATACTGTTCGATGGTCACTAGTTCCCAGATGGCTACCCACTTCTACATCTGTGATCCTCTCTTCATCTCCATTTGAGAGAACCAGGTCTAAGATTGCTCCCTCTCGAGTGGACTCCAATACTAGTTGTCTAAGGCATGCCCCCTGTAGGGCATCTAGAATAACCCCACTCTTAGAAGTGGCTGCTGCAACTGCACCCCAGTTAACATCTGGCATATTCAGATCACCCATCAGCAATATCTCCCCTTTATCTGCCATTCTAAGTATACTTTTCTATCATTGCATCAATTGTTTACAGCATTTTGCCTACTTTTAAAAGAACTGTAGTACAGAAAGGTGTGGAAGACTAGGGGTAGCAACAGGAAAATTGTACCCTGGACATTGGAAATGCTTTTAAAATGAACTGTGGTAAAGAAAAGTGTGGAAGACAAGGGGCAACAACAAAAAAATTGTGCCCTGGACATTGGAAATGTTTCTGAATGATCTGAGAGACTTGCAAGTGTAAATGGCTATGTTAAATGGCTGAAATGGGCTCCTGCCGTGGAGTCAGTTGAGGGAAACAAAAATGCATTCTGCAGTTTAAATTTGCCTGCTCGACGATCGCCGTGAGGAGAAGAGCACTCGCGAGGAAGAAGAGGCTCATTTGCATGGCGTCGTGTGATTGGTGAGGCTGCAGTCAGTCCTGCCCCTCAGCCAGCTCTACAGTGACTGCCCCAGCATTCGAAGGGAGTGTGAGTGGAGTGTGTGTACTGGCTAGTGGAGGAGCATCGTGGAGTTGTGAAAACTCTGTAAACCTTCTAAAAATAGATTTGTTTGTTTAAAATCGGGCTCAACCAGCTAATCGATCGTCTAAATTGCAAATGTGGTGGTCGAGGAGATGATCGGCAGGACTGCCCACCCGTTTCTGTTCTAAGGCCTCCTAGAACTGGCTGCAGGCTGTTTTTCCCCATCGCAGCAAACTACTACTGATAACAGTAAGTACTAACAGTAAAACTGCTCAAACAGTGATTTTCTGCCAAATGCCATATAAATATG
This sequence comes from Neoceratodus forsteri, assembly GCA_016271365.2. Lineage (NCBI taxonomy): Eukaryota > Metazoa > Chordata > Ceratodontiformes > Ceratodontidae > Neoceratodus > Neoceratodus forsteri. The sequence continues at coordinate 117,200,582 of CM057455.1, read as the reverse complement.
TGTGCAGTAGTGTAGTCGCTTTGAAAGTAATGACTGTGTCAAGTCCTGCCAGCAAGTGCAAGTCTGTTAAGCCATTGACTGTGTGCATAGTAATGAGTTCAGCCTCAGTTTAAAGTTTAAAGCCAGAGAGAGACTGTGAGTTGTAGCCAAATGTGCAGCACTAGTTTTACAGGCAATTCTGTGCTTAAAAACCTGAAGCTTTAAGGGACTGTAAGTCAAAGAAATGTTTCCAGCATGTAAAAAGCCATGGGAAATCAAGTAAATGTGTTTAGAACAAGAACAGTGCAAGTTTGTGCAGTTTGAGCAAAAGTTATCAGTAGTATGTATAAATTGGGTGCACAGTGGCTTGACCCAGTTTCTGAATGTTGATGCATAGGAGTGCTGCCGCCGCCATTACAGGGTGGGGTAGTAAAGAAGACACAGCAGCAGAGGAGCCATTTTAAAACTAAAGAGAGTGTTCAGCGAAGTGGGACTTTCAGTTACAGTGAGCTTTTGTTTTTTTTTTCTGCAGTTATGGCCTCAGGACCAGCTCGCTATCCAGATCATGCCCGGGTTGCAGTAACAGCAGCTGTAAATAGGCTGAGGGATATTGAAAAGTGGTGCTGTGGAGGACAACTGCCTCCTCATGTGGCGATTCCTGGTTTTCCAGTGCATGTGTGTCAAATATGCTTGAGAGCTGGAAGGGATGTCTTCATGATTCCTCACTGTGCTGGATGCCTAGAAAAATATGGCTTGTATAAAGCGCCTCCAATTCATTTGGCTCCCACATGGACAAAGGTTCAGGAATCTGCAGTTGGCAGCACACAGCACCAGGTGGAGCCTGTGGAGGAAGGCCCCTCGGGGGAGTGTGGCACAAAGCTAGAGGGTGCAGAGTTAGAGACGGAACCAGAAGATGAAGTTTCAGATGCAGGATCCCAGAAGCAAAGTTCGGATAATGCATCAATTGACCCCTGGAGGGGGGAGCCTAGTCCAAGTCTCTTAGGAGAAGATGAGATGCGGGAGGCTTTTGAGTGGGAGGTGTCGACCTCTGCACCTAGTGATCAGTGGGTAGTCTGAGGAGTGAGAATGACTGCTCACTCCTGGGATCAGATCCTCAGTGACGAGGAAGATAAGGGGGAACCAATGTGGCCTTGTGAAAAAGGAATAGATACACAGCCTCAAGATCTTGCCTCAGAGGAATGCATGGAAGAGAGTGGTGATGCCACTGCCCTGGCTATGCAAGATGAAGAAGTTAGGGATCCATTTTTAATTTCATTAAGGATGCGAAGCTGGCAGAACCAGGACTGGCCACCACCAAGCCAGGCCAGCGGTCTCAGGTTGACCAAAGCTAGTAAAGAGGAGAGACCGGTTTGTAGGAAGGCAAATGAGATCTATGGGATGACCTTTCCTACCTTTCCTCAGAAAGTCTGGGATGAGATTGAGAACAGCAGGAAATCCTGGATCTGGGCCGAAGCAATGAAAAGTGTGCATCCTGGGGCAAACAAGCATGTAAAGAACAGACTGTTTCATCAGAAATATACCCAGCGGAAGAGAGGCAGGGGTGAGGGGTTACAAAAATGGAAGCACCGTTGGGATGGGTGAGGGGTTACACTTATCTGCCAACAATTTCTATGTATCTATGTAACTTCATTTTCTAATTGCCTTAAATGTAGCAACAGGTTATTGTCTCTCACAGCTTCCCCATTATTTCCCTGCAATCTATTCCCGGATTCTTCTGGGTCATTTTCCAGGGTATAGATCTTATGCTAAATGTTTCCTTTATATTGGATTTGTTTAATCTTTCCTTTTTTACTTGTTGACTGTGACTATTCTTTACTTTCCTTTCTCTCCTTTTCTTCTTACTCTTCTTTTTCCTTTTCCCTGGGACAGGTGTTTCTGGAATTTCCACTGTAGTGAAATCTGGTCTAATAGTTTAGTTATAATTCTGCAAAATGGAAGATGCAGCTTTTGGAGGGAAGAAAATATCAAACTTTTTAGATAGTGCTTCTATTTTTGCATCAAAGGTGGCCATATTTAATCTTGCAGCTTCTAAATTATCAGTTGTCAAAATTAGCTGCTCCATTAATACCAGGTTAGCAGAGGCTTGGTTCTTGAAAAGCTTTAGCATATCTTCCCCTAGAGAATATGGGGTATACACTCCTGACGTTGAAACTTTAACATCAACGGACACTACAGCGACTACATCACAGGGTCACTGTAGTGTCAGCACTGGACCTCAGCGCTGTATCCGGGGGGGTCTTGTACCCCCTCCCAAATAAGCTCCAACTCAAAGTTGATTATATTTAGTGGGGGGGGTGCAAACAAAACATGTTAGTGTGTTAGAAACCGTATACTGACCGCAAAAGCAATCGACATGATGGTTTAGCTGTCTGGTCGTTCAACAACATTTTTGTCAATGACTGGTTAAAGATCTAGAATATGGGATGTCATTTCCAGTGTTCTCATCTCCTGGGTGGTCCCTAGTAGGAGGATGAACAACAGAATGAACGGGAATATTTGCCCTAATATTCTCATTTAATACCCTGCCTCAGTATTATGTTTAGCCAGGGTATCATCTAAGGTTTTTAAACCCTCAATAGTATGATGAAAAATCAACAAGAATCCATGGGTGGGATATTCAAAGTCGGTACGCATGGCGCAAATGGGTTGTATATGCGCAACTGTGGAAATGTGACAAAGAGCGATATTCAGCAGCAGCAACTGAGCAGTGCAAGTAGCAGTGTGCCAATGTGCAATGGGAATGTATGCATGCGCAAGGGTAGGGGGCGTACCCATGAATATGCGGCACAGTGCGATATTCAACCCCCGACCAAAGGCACGAGCGAGGAGCAACCATGAGTTGCACGGAGCAGACTTAAGCCTATATAAACAGGGAGCAAGTAGGAGGATGGCACTTGCACCAGATGGGAGCAGGACAGAGGGAGACAGATAGGATGTCTGCTGATGAAGAAGGAGATGGGGAGAGATAAAGAGACAGTGACGGGGACAGAGAGGGAGAGACAGTGTGAGAGGGAGTGTGAGTGAGAGTGTGACTGACAGGGAGGCGATGGCGTGTGTGTGTGTGAGTGGGCATGACACAGAGCCACCAGGCCTAAGTGGAGTGACACAGGCCCCCACAGGGGTGAGAGACAGAGGCTGCAGGCAACAGCCAGCCAGGGGCAGGGTATACAGGAGGAGATCATGCTGAGCATCACATACAGCCACACACAGCTGGGTGAGCCAGTGGAGCTGGATGCCCAGGGGGTGCAAGGACAACAGAGGCCATGGCAAGTGCGATATTCCAGATGAAGGTCATAATGATGGGTGTGGGGAGGCAGGAAGCAGAGCACCGTGGCAGTGTAAGGGCCTGTTGGCGGTACGCCCAGAACAGGCGGTAATGACCCCGCATCAGCTATGAGACCTACACTGACATGGAAATCGTGGGCCAGTACCGACTGAACCAGGCAATTCTGAGGCAGCTCTGTGAGCTGTGCAGTGAGGAGATGCAGGCACCCACTAAACGGAGCTACGCCCTGACAGTGGAGACAAAGATAACAGCTGTCATGTGCCTGCTCACAACGGGCACCTTCCAGAGACCAACAGGGGACACTACAGGTATAACCCAGTTGGCCGCATCATGGCTTCTCACACAATTCCTCAACACTCTGCTACCACATGTGGCAACACCCTGCTGCCACATGCTACAGAATATATCCACTTCCCAAGCACACAGGCAGAGCGTACAGCAACCATGCAGGGGTTCCACAGGGTAGCAAGCATGCCTGGTGTGCTAGGGGCCATCGACTGCACCCATGTGGACATCCACATGCCACCTGGCCCTGAGAATATAGCCTACATCAACAGAAAGGGCTACCTCAGTATAAACTGCCAGGTGGTGTGGGATGCCAGGGTGAGCATAACCAATGTCTGTGCCACACACCTTGGGGGAGCACATGACTCCTTCATCTGGCACAGCTCAGCACTGTGCCTTGTTTTCAAGAGTGGGGACATCCCCACTGGTCATTTAGTGGGTGAGTATGTCGAGACCACAGGCAGCTGGGTACACCAGGGCATGGGAGGGTGGCGGCCAGGATAGGAGCGCCACAGAATGCAGCTGGGAAGGACACGGGGCACAGTGACAGAGGACACAAGGCTAACCATATCTCCATCCACACATGTGACAGTGGCTACCCACTCCGTCCCTGGATACTCACCCCCTACCGGCACCCATCGTCTCCAGCGGAGGAGCGGTACAATGAGGCACCCACCAGCACGCTGAACATCATTGAGCATGTCTTTGGTCTGCTGAAGGCACATTTCCGTTGTCTGCACAGGTCTGGCAGTGCCCTACAGTACAGCCCCCTGAAGGCCTGCGGCCTATTCTTGGCCTGCTGCATGCTGCAGAACATGGCCACTGACCATGGGATAGCTGTCGAGGTCGAAGAGGGAAACAGCAGTGGCGACAACGTGGCTGACGGTCCGTGTGGTGGTGGGCAGTCCCCCCGTGGTGGAGGGATCCCTGGCTGACGAGGATGGCACACCAGCACCAGGACGCTATAGCAAAGGAGTACTATGGAGCATGCAGGTAGGTGGACAAACACCCATGCACAGGGCAGACACAGTGGCATGGCACAAAGGCATGTGTGGGGCGTGTCCTGCAGCTTGCACAGACAAGCGAGGGGCAGGGAAGGGCATGGGGCTGTGTCACACATCCACACGCAACAAGACGCAGCACAGCACAGCACAACACACACACACACACACACTGGCACCCGCAGGCATGCTCCCGGGTGCTAGTTCCTGCCGTGGATCAAATGCACGGCACTGGTGCACATGTGCAACCAGTGCAGTGGTGGCATCATCACACACATGCAACGTGGGCCAGCAGCCAGGCAGGTGCACACATGGACAGTGTGTGTGCAACCCATGGATGCCATGTCCATGGTATGCACACACACAATGCCCATGTGCACACAGGGCAGTGGCAGCAAATAGTGGACAGTGTAGCAGGCATATCAGCTCTGCCATGTGGTCACACAGCAGCCATGAACACGAGGACGGCCACGCCATGGCCACCCAGCAGACCAAGGCTGAGCAATGGCCACGGGGGGTCTGCGACTGTCCCCCAGGGGTAGAACTATGGGAACACGACCGTGTCCTTGCAGAGGTCTGCAGGCTCCCAAACAGGCCTGCACCAGGCGTGCCTGGGATGCACACAGTGGAGCCTGGCAGCAACTCTGAGGGGGTCACCTGACACTCGGTCCTTGGGGTGGTCAATATACTCCATGGGGTCTCGGCTACCGGCCGCACTCTGTGGCAGCCAGTGGGGCAAGGCCGACCATAAACGCAGTGGCTAAATGGTCCAGGGCCATGGTCTTATCCTCCCACAGGTGATGTATGACCATCTGGACCTGCACGCTTCCCCTGTCACCCTGCTCAGCAGCCTGGTGCATCTCTGCATGGAGTGCATGCACCCCAGCCATAAGCTGCACCTGTTGGTCCATGGAGGCCTGCAGCAATTGGGTGTGCTTGTGCAAGGGGTCAGTGGCTGGGGGCTCATGGGCGTGGCGCCGACCCACCAGTGGCATATGACCATGCTGCACTGCCCTCTGCTCAGGTGGGTGCTGCACAGCAGGGTCCCCATGGGGTTGCTCAATGACAGGCACACCTGCAGCGGACACTGCACCTGGCTTCCCAACATCCCTGGCCATCTGCCACTACAGCCCCTCCGGCCCCTATGTGCTGGCCTGTGTCTGTGCAGCTACACCACCACCACACGCCACTGGCTGCACTGCCAGGCATGGTGAATGGTATGGGTGTCTCCCCCACGACAAGTTCCCCAGTGTCCAGGACAATGGCCACATCATCTTCAGAGTCGGACCCCACCCCAATCTGTGTCTCCGCACACAGCACGCCATGACTAGCGTCCCACTGGAACACACCCAGGGTCTTGCCCACCACCACCACACCCAGGTCATCTGGCTGGATGGCAGTGTTATGCTGTATCTTTCTCGGGTCCCCGGATGCCAGTGGAGGTGGATGGCTGGTCCTCCAGGGCTGGGCATGCCCCCACGGCAGACGCAGGCTCCCTTCCACTGCATGCTGGTGTTCTGGTGCTGAAAGGGAACACAGATGCATTAGTGCCGCTGATGCAATGAACCCCCCACCCCCCCCGATGCTGCTGTATCTACCATGCAGTGATGGGCTTCCTCCAGTCTGGAAGCCACCACCCAGCACACCCTCGACAGCGCTGCACCACATGGTGGCCGCCACCAGCTCCTCCTGTGGCATGAGCTGTGGTGTGTTGGCTTGGCCCCACCTGTGGCTGACCTGGAGGCCCATATGGCTGCCACCTTCTCCTTGATCCGCTGCATGTCAGTGCCCACTTTCTTCTTGCACTCCTGTGCAGATCTCTGGTGGCTGCCCTGCTGGCTCACAGCCTCCGCCACCTCCACCCAGACTGCGGCCCTGGCCTGGGGTGTGCCAGTGGTGCCACACAGCAAGGGCTCCCTGTCAAGGTATGCCTCGAACAGGGCATCCTCCTACACCTTTGTAAAGTTGGGCCTGGGATTGCGGGCAGGCCCACACGCTCCTCACCCTTCTCACGTTCGGACATGCTGCTTCCTGTGGGCAGGGACATGTGGTTAGTGGCTGCTGCGGCCCACACCAGCCATCCACCCCACTGTGCTGTCCATCCCCTTGGCAGGTGCAACTTACCTCGGATGGTTGCCATACCGGTCCATGGCCTGTGCTGTCATGCATCACCTTTATAGCGCATCGCATGCAAATGAGCAGATGTACAACAATAATGAGATGCTAATTCCCCCATTGCACCACAGATTAGCTAATGAGCTAATCTGCATATGCCGGCTGAATATCATGTTGTTGCGCCTTGCGCAAATGGACTTGCTCTGGCACAAGTCATGGCGCAATGCTGTGACATGCACAGTGCACCTGTCAACACACGTGCACCATGGCATGTACTACTGCCTATTGCACAGTGTGCTCTAGGAGCACTATTGGTGGCCAATGTGCCCTATGGGCCATGGGCTCTATGGCACATGGGCACCATAGGGCCGATAGCTCTCGGGCACTATGGGACCTATGGCACTCAGGTGCTACAGGGCCTATGGCACTCAGGTGCTATAGGGCCTATGGCACTCAGGTGCTATAGGGCCTATGGCGCTCAGGTGATATAGAGCCTATGGCTCTGGGGCACTATGGGGCCTAAGGTGCTTGGGCACTATAGGGCCTATGGCACTCGGGTGCTATAGGGCCTATGGTGCTCGGGCACTATAGGGCCTATTGGGCGTGGTGCCTTCAGGGCCCTATTGCACAACATGCATCATGGTCCTGATAGCGCTCATGCGCACATTGCACATGCTGACCCCTCACCCCTGCCCTGCCCTATGCTCCCCAGGGACCTCTGCCCCACGTGCCAGTGTGGCCACACCCATGCCGCGCATCTGTGGGGATGCACTATTGCCGCGGGCAGTGCATCTCCATGCAAGCCGTGCATCCCAAGCACATTGAGATCATGCGCTACGGGGTACCATTTTGGACTGCTTCATCGCAGAGGAAGCATGCCACAGTGCGCAGTGCCCCATTCCCAAAACTGGAGCCAGGTTGAGTTTGTGAACCTGGGGACCCAAGTGGAGCCCCAAGCTGCCAGCCTGTTCAGCCAGCAGTCCCTCTACAGGCCCAGGACTGAGGTGTGGCAAGAGGTGGCAGATGGCCTTTTCCAGACAACCAGTTTGCAGTGCACAAGGGAGCAGTGTCTCCCCCAGTATGGGGACCTGTTAAGGAGGGACCCAGAGAGGCTCAAGTCACTGCAGGCATGCATCTGGTGGGGGGCTATGCCATGGCCAGGTAATTGTGCTCCGACTGTGTCTGTGCATGTCCAGTGTTAAATGGGGCAGGCAGGGCTGCTTGCCATCCCGGTGGGGGTGCTGTCAGAGCGTGCACCATGGCCTGGCATTGCCAGTCACTGGGTATGCTGCATCACTGACCTGCGGCCTTGCCAGGCTGGGGCGCACACTGAGCTTGGGGGGGTGGGGGCAGTGGGCTCATGATGTGGCTGTGTTCTGATGTGTGCCTGGTTGTGTTCCTGTCCTAGGCCCTGAAGACTGGAGGATAGCCAGGGTGGCGGGGGAGCCTGGCAGGCCATGGCAGGCCACTGTGGGCCCTTCTGCAGGTGCTGCGGGACTGAGGGGAGGAGCAGCTGGACCAGCACGCACAGCGCCACGGCAGGCAGGTAGGTGCTGTACATTCATACATTGATGAGCAGGGCAGTCAGCGGGGGGTATGGCCTCAGTCCCTGTGCGCTGAGTCGTGGCAGCTGTGTTCAGACCACGGTGGGCGTGGTGGCGTGGGGTGGCCAGTACACATGTGTGGCAGCCGTTTGTGGGCTGTGGGTGTGTCCGGCTGCCACCAGTGCTGCTGCAGTTCCGCTGCTACACCATGCCACCTACCTGCCACTGTGCTGGCGGATGGCCCTTGGGTGACAGTGTCCAGTGCTATGCACAGCCATGGCATGCTGGGTCAGTGGCAATCATAGGCCTACTCACTGTGGGTGGCCGGGCTGCCACCGCAGGGGTATGTGTCCCCACTGTCGGCTGTGCACGGTGGGATGGCTAAGGTGCCCTAGACATGCACTGATCTCCTGTTCCTTCCTTTGCCATAGGTGTCCAATGGGGTGGTTGCCAGCCACTCTACTATTGCCTCCTGCGGTGCATCATAGCCATCACCACCACCACCCTGGAGATAGCGAGGCAGACGAGGAGGCTTCTGCTGTGGGGGCAGCACAGAGTACAGTGTCAGATGGTGGGACGTAGCCACCCATAGGGGCTGACATTACCTTTCCTTACCCTGACCACCCTTCCCCCTGCCTTCCCCTGTCCCTTGTCCCCATCCCTCCCTCACCTACCCTATCCCTGCTTTGTATATAGTTCCCCTGCCTTCTTCACTGTTTTGTATTGTTCATTATTCTTTTATACAGTTTGGTTTGCTTACCTGTCTGTGTCTGCTTTGCAGCTGGCAAGTGGAGCCATGCTGCAGTGGTGTGGTGGGTGGCTGTGTGGTACTCCGTGTTGTTCTGTGTGTAATGCATGGTGGGGTTTGCCCATCGGTCAGTGGCTGTGCCTTGGGGTGGCCATGGGCTGGCTGTTCGGGCTGTGTGACATGTGTGTTGGGTACAGTGTACTAGGGTGTGGCTGGCTGTGGACCAGGTGGGTGGGGGCATGCCATCCAGTGGGGGGTGGCCAGTGGCGGCCCCAACCTTGGCCATTGGTGCCACCTGTTTCATATGTCCACTGGTCTGGTGCTAGTGGATGGGGTGCTGGCTACCTGCTGTGCCTGTGGCAGGTCCTTTTGTGCCTAGGCATATCTACCTCGGCCCCCTGCGCATCCATGGTTGCACTTTTGTGCATGTTGGGTTGCTCCCTGGTGCACATCTGACTGCGCTGTGGCACATCATTGTGATATTCAGTCGTGCTGCACTGGCGCATGTTGCCATGCGTGACCTTTGAATAAGGCACTCATTGTGCCATGGCGCATCGGATTTGCACTTCATCGGACTTGCGCTGGCATCTAGCGCATTTCTGAATATCCCACCCCATTTATATTCCCTTTGTTGCATAGGTGGGTTTGCTGTAGGAAAATAGGAGAATCTCTTGAAATTACCTCTTCATTACTTATAGTAACAAAATCATTATCCAGATCAATAGTTACTGACTGATTTGTTTTTGACTCATTTGAGCTGGCAATACCTTCTAAATCAGGAGTGTTTGACAGTCTACTGTAATTTCCCTCAGCCATGTCTATCTGCTTATTGCTAAATTTTCATTTTGTGAATTATGCATACAGTATATAAATTATCTTACATACAATCTTTTGTAGTAGCATGAACAGTTAAAGAACCACAAGATCTCATGACTCGGGTTGAAGTTAAGTCTTTGCCTTCTTTAAACGTGTGATCTGTAATTTTGATTGGTCTTTATTGTTTTTTTGTCCCTTGCAGGGGGCTCATAAGTGGACAGTCCTCCAGTAATTTACTTTGATATCTTGTTACCACCGTATTCCACTAAGTAAATATAGAACCAGATACCCTATTCATGTTAAATCAAATAATACAATTAACAGATTAAAAGTACTATATGTTGTGAAAGAAATGTAAGTGGGTCCATAAATATACGGTGTACTTGTTCACTCAGGTCTTCAAGTAAAAATTATCTTCTATTACAGCAGCTGGCATTCCTGGATTGTAAATGCCTTGTTCTAATTTCCCCTGAGATATGATGTCAGTTTATTCATATAATTTTCATTAAATACAGGACACCGTATATATTTTTTTATCATTGAACACTTTCTCCCTAGTGGAGCAGGCCCCACAACCTCCGGCCACCAGCACCCGCACCCCCGTACCTGGTCTGGCATGCAGAATTACTTCATCGTACAGGGTCGACCATACCTTGATGAAGGCACCTCTCATGTCCGGGGGCAAGGGGCATGGCCATCAGCCGCTTAGGTCGCCCCACCATTTTCCACCTTTCTAGTCCCCAGGGAGCTGGACGTGCAATGGCATCCAAGCATGTCCATGATGATGCCCGCTGTGCTCCCTTTCCTTGCTAGGCACACCACTGCAGCATAGCTGGCTTCCGACAGTCACTACTGCAGCATGACACACCATTCCCACCCACCCCAGAGGAAGGAGAGCAGTCATGGTGCACTCAATCCTTCCTGCCCCCTGCCAGACCCCTGAGGCCTGAGTCCATTCATGAACCCAGGTCGCCGGTGTGGCGCTAGCTATGGCGTCCACGCCTCAACCCTCAGCACCACTGGTGCAGCAGAAATACAGGAAACCACAGATAGTAAGTGAGTCCCAGCACCTTCTTAATATTGCAGGTGTCTAGATGGATATAGAATGAAACGCCATAACTAACACCAGATACATGAAAAAATGTAACCTATCCTGTAGACTAAATTGAAGACAGCTGAGAGCAGCCTGGAGAAAATCCCATAAAATAGCTGAAGCTTATAAATAAATAGTGTGGGTGAGCAGAGCCTGCTATTCATTGAGCAAATCCTAGTAGCATGTGTATTTCTCTTTGGAAGTGTAGGACCTCTAGGCCCTGGGCTCCCATCCATGTATCAGTCCTTAATAGTTTCTAATTTCTTTGTGGGAGTGCATGGCCCCCCTGCGCTCCCATGCATGAAGTGACAAAGAAACACTTGCATACTGCTAACATTACAATATTATCCTATGGGAAATTAGGCAAAATGTAAAGCTGCAGAACACCAGAGCAAAATAATTTATTTTCACCAAACTAGCAAAAGGCACACCTGTGAGGCAAGCCTTCAGAAACCTGAAAATTTCAAAGCAAAATTGCAAACCATTTCTTAACACCATAATGACAAAGAAACAGCTCTGTAAACCTCCCGGTATGATGTTATACTAAGGGAAATCAACCAAATTCAAATCCACAGGTCTCCAAGCCAAGTAATATGTTTTCACCAAACCAGCAAAAGGCTCATCTGTGGTGCAAACCTTTTCTACTCTGAAAATTTCAGTCCAAATTCCCAAACCATTTATTTGCCTTGAGGGGACAAAGAAACAGCTACATAAAATGTATTTTTTCACAAATTGCGATCAATCCATTTTCTTTTTTATCTACAACTTAGAAAGATGCTTATAGAGAATTCAATTCCTGATAATAAAGAGTGGGATCAGCTAACTAGAATAGCACCTTTAAAGAAAGGAGCTGGCTTTATTTATAAAATACTTAATAATTATCTCCTAACCTCATCGTTAACCTGCCCAGCTAAACAGAAATGGGAACACAAACTTAATACACTTATCTCTGACTCAGATTGGAGTGAAGATTGGGATATTACTTACAGGGGTAACACTGACACTGAAGGTAAGATGATTCAATTTAAAATACTGCATTATTTTTACCTGTCACGTCTAAAACTTGCAGATATAGGTTTAAGTCATAGCAGTAATTGTTGGAAATGCCAGGATCCCAATGCTACTTTACTGCATATGTTCTGGACTCGTCCTAAGTGTGTTCCACTCTAGAAGTAAGTTATTAAGATATGTGGAAAATCTTTACAGACCAGTTTAATCCCTTCTCCTTTGATTTTTATTCTTGGCATTTTTCCTGATGATTATCCTGTCACCCGTCAACAAAAAATATGGCTTTCAGTGGCATCTGTATGCACTAAGAGACTGATCTTAAAATACTGGAAAAATCCTAACCCCCCTTGTATGATGAAAAATATTTATTTGATGGGTTCTACTGCCAACAATAAAAGAATTACTTATGTTTTAAAAAATAAATTGAATGTATTTTTAGACATCTGGGGTCCCTTTTTTATTTAAACTTGAAAACAGTTAATTTACAGTACAGTGTTTTGCATAGGTTTTAGCTAGTATAGGTATGTATTACTTGTTATATTGATCATTATCTCTAAATATTCTAAATTTACCACCTTTTTGCATATAAAAATAATAAGATGGGTATATGCTGTTTATATGATGATATGCCAGATTAGAGAACAAAGTTCATATTTAATTGCATATACTGTACAATACAGTCTGTTAAGAAAAACAGAAAATGTTTTAAAATATGCTGCAATGTTTATATGCTTTTAAAATTAATAAAATTCTATTATGGGAAAAAGAATCCTATTTCACAAAACAAGAATCCTGTTTTGCGAAACAAGAATCCTGTGTCACAAAACAAGAATCCTGTTTTTGTGAAACAAGAATCCTGTTTTGCAAAACAAGAATCCTGTTTCGCATAGAAACATAGAATTTGATGGCAGATAAGGACCACTTGGCCCACCCAGTCTGCCCATTTCCCTACCTAATGGATAAGCTGAAGATCCTAGTTAACCAACAGCCTACGTCTTCCTACCCCACCCCCGAAATTTGCCTTATGACTGTCCCATGCATTCTTAAATTCCACATCTAATTTTTTCCTTAGGAAATAATGGGAAACTTTGAAATTTAATAACTTTTGATTGAATTAATATTTTTTTCACCAAACTTTCAAATGGCACATCTGTAATCCAAGACCTATATACCCTGAACATTTCAGACCAAAACTCCAAGCCAGTTTTTGCACAGTGGCATGACAAACAATTTGACAAACAGTGGTAATTTTTGCATTTTGTTATACTGTGTCTCTGCACCTCCACATCAAACCAGAAAAAAAACTTGCCACATCAAGAGATATTTGGTCCACAGAAGTGCATGCAAAATGTCATGCAAATCAGTGAAATGGTTTTGAAGTTATTAAAGTTCAATTTTTGGGGTTTAACATAGAAGTGACCATTCAACCCTAATGTACAGGTGCAACCGAAGCTGGATAATTCTTTTCTGTCCCATCCTATCTTGTAAAGTCTTTCATCATAGCATTTCTGTTTCCTGGCTGATTTAAAAACAGGCCCCTATAGAGATCTGATGTACCTCCTCCCCCAGACTCTCATATCCTCACCATACCTTCTCTTCTATCTGCTTTTTTCTATTTTCATTTTTCTTCAATTTTCATAATGGTTACCCCTGTCCCCCCCCCCCATGCTGTGTCCTGGAAGTCTCTCTGAGACTTGAAGACAGAGAGATTGTATAAAGAAAAGTTTAACCACAAGTGCTGTCCTGCTTGAGGAGAGCACCAATTACTGTTAAGAGGAGTCAGCAGGGATTTTTGTGATGTGGGCTACTCCCCAAAGGAGAGTCCCCATAGAGCAACGGACACCAAGTGAACGCATGAAGGGTGAGCACACAGAAAGGGTGAATGCATGGCAAGGGTGAGCACATGGAAAGGGCAAACCCCACAACAGGCACCTGCCAGGAGAGTGCACATCAAAAGAGTGACTCTAAGGAAAAGGGAAGGGGGAGTGGGTGCCCATACAGGACAGAACCGCATGACCGCTGGGCATGGAGCCGGCAGGTGCCCTTGGCATGCAGGCATGGATGCATAGGGACAGGAGGGTTCCACGGCAGCAGGGCATGGTGGGCAACTGCACTACCTGACCATGTCTGGTCACACATGGAAGGTGAAGTTGTGTGCCAGCCCACGGAGGTAGTCATAATGGCCCCTGGTGCCATACTTGGTGACCACAGTGGCAATCTGGGTGTTCAGATTCTGGTAGCAGAGACGGGCATATGGCACCTCAGCAGCAGATACCAACTGCTCTGAGTGGACCACGGCCAGTCACTCCTCCTCACGGAGGCAGTCCAGCAGCTGCCATATACTGGGGTGGCACACACCGATTCTGGTGTTAAATGCTCAGTGCCACCCCTCAATGACATTATTCATCCTGGCCAGGACCTGGATGGTCACCACATGGCAATTCCACTGCTTGTTGAGGAATGCCACATGACAGCGACTGGACCGGGCGCTGAGCTGACCGACCCAGGTGTCCTCCTAGTAGTCCAGGATCAGCTGTAGCACCTCCTTATTCTGCACCATGTACTCCCACTCCTGCATCTCCTGGAAGACTGCTGCTACATCAGCGGGTGGCACAAATGCTAATGCCAGCAGCATCTGGAGGTACAGGGCAAGGTCTGGGTCCATGGAGTACTGGTGCAGAACCTCAGGGCACTGCTGTATCTTTTGCCAGATGACCTGTGAATAGTGGAAGAAGCAGCCCCTGATGATGGTAATCGGGAATGTGCTGGACACTGCACACCAGCTGGCATGCTCAAAATTGAGCAGCATGGTGGTAGGGACGAGTGTCAGATGGTGGAGGCATAGCTGGCCCATCAGCCGCATGTAGGTGTGCACCCTCCTGGTGCAGGTGAGGGCATACACTGCTGGCAGGACTTCCCCTGACTGGACGGCGTGGATTGTATAGAGCTGCCCGAAGAGTGTTGGGCATGCCCTGAAGGTGCCATCCAAGAACCTGCTGGGGCAGTCCCCCAGCTGCTGCAGACCCCAGTCACTCACATAGATGACAATCCAGTCCCACTCCTGGCCACTGTTGTAGAGCAGGAACTGGCCCCCATCCCCTGTCACAGTGAACTCGGCCGGTATGGCCAGGTCATTGACTGTGGCCAGTGTCATGTGCCAGCCACACGCCATGTGTCACATGTGCTGCATGGTCCAATGCAGTAACTGCACCCCTGGCAGTCACCCAGCAACAGCCGCTGGTATCCTCGAGGTGATCGCCACAACCACTTGCACAGCACTGTCCATCGTCCTCCTCGCTCTGTCCTACAGCGTCCCCAGTACCTGGCACAAACCGACATCCACTGCATTGGGGGCATGATTGTGCTCCGGTATGGTGGCCATCACAGTGTCCTCTACTGTGTGCAGGTGGGTGAGGCAGCTGGAC
Organism: Neoceratodus forsteri; assembly: GCA_016271365.2. NCBI lineage: Eukaryota > Metazoa > Chordata > Ceratodontiformes > Ceratodontidae > Neoceratodus > Neoceratodus forsteri. The sequence continues at coordinate 117,185,261 of CM057455.1, read as the reverse complement.
TTGCGTGCCTCGGTGCACAGACAATAGACCTTCTCAGGGCTGGCCTTGTCCCTGCGATAGGTGTAGCCATCATGTACAGCCAATGGTTTGTCCTGTTGGCTTTGAATGAATTGGAGAGACATCCTCTGGTTTGGATGGCATTCCTGCTTGCACTGTGGCACAGCCCCTTATGTGTGTGGTCCCCTGCCCCCGCCCACTATGGCCTGTTGCTGCCCCTTCCTTTCCGGCCTCCATATCAGGTGTGCATCCAGGGGCCCCCAACCCCTGTTTGGTGCCTGTGCCCTGGTGCCCCTGCCTGTGCTGTGCCCGCTCTGGTGAGTAGCAGTGTCCATCATCGTTCTGGTGTGTGGTGTGGTGGAATGCTGGGGGGGTCTTGGGTGTATGCTCACATTCCGTCACGCTGCAGTGCTGCAGTGTCCAGGACATGCCAGCACTGTGCTCTGGCCCAGTGTCCCTGTGTGGCTGACCCGCTGTGTGTCTGTGGCGTCGTGCTACTGCTTTCCTCCTGGCTGGCAGCCCTCTGGTTGCTGCTGTGCACCGTCTCTCTGTTGCTGTGCTCGCCCATAACAGTCTGCAGTGCACCTCACTCTTGTGCTGTCAGTTGGCTGTGCTGTGCAGTCACTCTTCTTGCTCCCACTACTGTTGCCTCACCACCCTGAACCGCTCCGTGTTGTAGCGCTCAACTTGGTGGTTACCATCAGCAGTATACAATATGTCGAGCATGCACTTTCAAAGCATGGAGGTGTAAAGAAAATAAAAAGGGAGCAAACCAAAACAAAAAACATTAAAGGAAAATGGGAAAGTAAAAAAAGGAAGAAACTAAATCAATTTAAAACCATGTAAAATGGTTTGAAGCAAAGAAAAGCATGTTTGCTCTTCCTCTGTTTTTCCATAAGCTGCTAGGGAAGTAAAGAGAATGCTGCATGGAAAGGAAATCAGACTCCATTAAGCACATGGTGTCTCTCACCCTGCAGTAAGGTCAGAACAGACCAAACATTGAACCTGCTGATCAGAGACAGGTTTGTCTGAGGAAAAACAGTTTAGGTAACAAACCTACTTTTTGTGGACTAGCAGTACCACAGAAATAAAAACAAAGGGGAGTCACGTGATGCCCTCATCTGGACAGTGGTTCCTCCTTCATGCTCCACTCTCCTCCACCCTTTTTGTTGATAAATATATAGACTTTTTGGTATTTTCTTTTACCTGGCTACAGAGGTTCATCTTGCGAAATCTCCAGACTCCTCTGGTGAAGTTTCAGATCGATCCTTGCAGCCATGTCCGAAGTTGAGATGCAAGCAGCCCCACTGAAGCACACCTCACACCAGACCCCAGATAAGTAGTTGAAATGAGAGAAGGGCCAGATTTTGGGCTCTGGCCACTCTACTACCACTACCACAGCATCCATTCTCTTGACTGAGGAGTGTTTCTGTTGGTGTTTGAGCCTTTCCGTGATGCCGTTCAGGAGCTTACGGGGCAGCTGAAATTTCTGAGAGCTGACATTGGGGATTTGGGCAGGTGAATGAGAGATGTTGAAGCCCGGGCCCACTCCCTTCAGACTCAGTCAGCTAAAGCTGATTTAGACAATACTCACATGTGGCACAGGATCTCCAAGCTTGAGGTGAAGATTGAAGATTCAGAGGGGAGAAGTAGCCTCAATAATTTGTTAATTTTTGGGCTTCCTGAAGGTAAAGAGTGGTCCAATCCCCCCTATTTGTTCAGAAACATCTTGAGTGTGTAGCTGATCCCTCCCCAAATGGCCCCTTTTATGTTGTGGAGCAGCAGCACCCTCCCTATGTCCCAAACCACTGACTGAATCCCCTCCTCGTCCTTTCATGTTGAAGCTATTGAACGTGCTGGACAAACCGTTTGTGCTTCAAAATCTGGGACATAAAGGGCATCCTTTGAGAGGGCACCAAATTGCAGATTGCCCAGGATCTTCCAGCTGGGGTTAAGCAGAAGGGAGCAGCCTTCCACCCCATTGTGGCTAAATTACTTGCAGCTGAGATTCCGTTCAGGATGCTCTACCCTGCGCATTTACAGATCTCTATTAGCAGCAGGTGACATTCATTTGAAGAGGTGGGCACTGCTACCCAGGAACTTAAAGGCATATTGCCAGATCTCTTCAATGATTGATGAGACCTGGGATCTAGTCTCCTATCACTGGTTCAGACAGTGTCTTCTCTGCTCATGTTATTAACTTGTTAACTTTTGGACTTCCCTGCTGTTTATGGGGTCAATCTGGAGTTGTGACTTTGTTTGTCTGCTTGTTTGCCTGAACTGTTTGGTCTGCCCTCTCCCACATCATGCTGCATTCAGCAGTTCATGGATGATGTTCTGCTGCCTTTTTTCATATCGGGACTGTGCCTGTCCCAATTTACTGTTGCTGGTCTGTGTATTTAGTGTGGATTCGATTCTGCTGCAGCTGTTCCCTTTAAATCACCATTTTGGGGGTGAGCCTTAGACATGAGACACCTCCTTGTCAATGTTTCACACTTTTCTTCAGTCCCCACTTTTATCCATTTTCCCCTCACTGACTGGCTCATGGTTTTAAACTGGAATTTCATGTTTCTGCTTGCTGCCATCCAGGACCATTCAGTTCAGCACTCCATCTGCTTGCCATTCCACTTTCAACCTGACAAATCAGATTTGGCAGCTTGTCTGCTGTTAAATGGGTCCAGATTCCTTTTGCCACTACTCGATGCTGGCACCCTACATATTGGGACTTCTATTCAAGGACGCTCCTTTCCCTTCTTTCCTGTCTTGGCTGTGTTCCTCTCCTTTTAATTTTCCATGGATTATCTAGCATACTTTTTCCTTGGTTCTCTGGTATTGGATAAGGGTTGACTCAACTGTCACACATCCACACATCAGCACTGGATCCATTCCACGGATGATGCATCAGACCTTCATGGGTGAGCAGTCTTCACTTGGGCTTTTGTGGGGGTGAACTCTGTCTTCTGTTTTTTTTTTTGTTATAAGAGGAAGGGCTTCACCTTCACTTTGAGCCTGGGATTCATTAGCATCAGGCACTGCTTTCTGAAAGTTTGGGGTCTATCTTAACCAATATCTATATCTATATTTTATTGCAGCTTATATGTCATACTAGTTTGTGGCTGATATGCTATAGATTGTTTCATCACTGGCGTTTATTGTTAACTTTTATATTGTGGAAGTGCTGTTCGGGGTGCTGGGGATGGGTCGTTGGTCACCTCTTTTAGGTATTTCAGTAGAGTTTGAAGATATTCCTCCTATTGTTGTTTGTTACTGCAACTATATACAGGTTTTCTGAAATGTATTGATCACTTTGAAGGGTGGGGGGAGTGGAGGGTGGGTTGATGAGTGTTGCTATGCTAAGTATGAGTGTCATGCACCAGATAAATGGGTGCTATGGGGTGTTTCATTGTTGGGGGAGTATCTTTTTGGGGGAATTTGTCTGGAATTTTTAGACTGTCTGTATGGTTTTTGACTTTTCATGAATGGGGATGGCTATGTTCAGGGTTTTTTTGTGCAATCATTAATGAAGTAGGGGTATGGTTTCAGGGGGAGAGGGGTCTTGGGATCCTTCTCTGGGGGCTGAATGGTACACTGAATAGACTTTTCTACCTTTGCCACAGAGGATGGCTTCCAATTTGATCACCCTCCATGTTTTTAAAAATGATGCCACATAATTTTAAACACTGTTTATGGAATGTTAAAGGGGTTCAGTCCCCCACAAAACATTCTAAGGTATTGTTGCACATGCTCAGGTTGCAAACCAATGTAGCTTTTCTCCAGGAAACCCACCTCCCACCAGCCCAGTTTATGTCCTTTCGACATTCCTGGGTTGGGCAAGTTCTCGGCTAGGGGCAGGACTTTCATAGGAGGGATGCAGCCATTCTGGTTGCTAGATCCATTCCATGCCATCTCCTTCAGGAAGTTAATGATCCCTCAGGTCATTATGTTTTCATGAGGGCTCTCTTGGGGCATTTAGAGGTGATTTTGGGCTTGATCTATGTACCTAACGCAGAAGACCCCTCCTTCTTTTCCCATCTCATCTCCATTTTGTCCCCATAGGCCTCTTTCCCTAAAATTATTGCTGGGGATTGGAATCTGGTGATAGATAATGATCTAGACAGATTTACAAGATGTGGCCAATCCATCTCCTCGAGTCAACTGGCCCTCCAAGACTTTATGGACTCTCTGGGGTTGATGGACCCCTGGAGAGTTTTACACTTGATGGAGAAGGAATATTCCTTCCATTCTGTTCCACACAATTTTTTTCCATATTGAATTTTTTCTACTGAGTCTTGAGGCCTTACTGGGAGTTGTCTTGTGCCACTAGGGGGCCAAAGTACTGTCTGATCATCACCTGGCAGTATCTAGAAGGTATGCAGTTTGGTGTCTGATGCAGATAGAAGGAGTATGATAAGCCATGAATTGGATGAAACGATGCATATGGTGAATTCAATAGAGTATAAGGTTGCAAGAAATAAAAATTAAGCCATATAAATACCTCAGAAGATACAGGATTGTGATTTCAGATAATGACTGAATAAGGGAATTATAGAGATATAAATATAAAAACAAAAGGGCATCTCTTTGATAAAGCCTACTTGCTAGGTGAAACGTTGAGGCTTGCCATTTTTATGAAATAAAAGGAATATTGGAACATGAAAAGACTGTCTACAGATTTAATTCTTGAGCACCTCCCACTTTTTGCCCTAGAAATGGGATCAACATCTTTTAGTATTACAAGTTAACCTGGCTCCTTCAGTGGACCAGGACAGGTGTTGGTGTCTCAGTAACCAATTACTGAATTGTCCCGATATTGTTGACTGGCTTTAGCACTTTATCCCTTTATTTTTTTCCCTTAACTTGCCCACAGTGCCTAAGCTTGCTATTCTATGGGGAGCCTTCAAATGCTTTGTGAGGGGGGAACTTATCCGGTTGGCTACGATCCATAAAAATAAATTCTGTCAGTCTACCTCCCTTCTTCAGCAACAGATTAGAGAGACTGATCTGAGGATCTCCTCCTCTTTCCCACAGACAGATTGGGAACATTTGGAAGCCCTTCAGGCTCAGTACAACACTTTTTTAGGGAAAAAGCAGAGTACCTCCTTCTTAAGACAAAGACTAAATATTTCAATCAAGGGGAGAAAACAGGAAAACTTCTTACTTTATGGTTAAGGAACCAGATCGCAGACCCCATCATTCCTTCTATCTGGTTTCACACCGGTCAAGTCCCCACGGGATATTGTGTCGGAGTTTCAGGCTTTTTATAGCCCTCTGTAAGCTGCCCCCAATTTCCTTTTGATCTTTCCCAATTCAAGACCTTCCTGCAAGACTTGGACCTACCCTCTTAAGGGGATTTGTAGGCTGACTCACGCAAGGCTCCCTTAACACTTTCTGAGGTTCATCAGGCAATAGATTCCCTAGCTCTTGATAAATCCCCTGGCCCCGGTGTTTCTTCTTCTAACTTTTATAAAAAAATTAAACAACTACTTGCTCCATATCATTTGGATATGTATCAATATGTTTTCTCCCACGGTCTATCAGATCTTTCACTTAACAGCTGTCATCATTGAGGTCCTCCCTAAACTGGGTAGAGATCCCTCCCTCATGGCCAATTACATATCTATATCTTCAATTAATGTAGACCTTAAAACTTTAACAAAGATCCTGGCCACTAGACTAAATTTGGTATGGGACTGCCTTCTTAGCAGAGAGCAGATGGGGTTTGTCTCTGTGAGGGTCTCTGCTTACCACCTTAGAAAGCTCCAGCACCTTATTTCCATGGCTAGGGATTCCTCTACCTCTGTGGTCCTGGCATCCATGGATGTGGAAAAAGCCTTTGATTGGGTGTCTTGCGAGTATCTGTTCTGCTTGCTCCCGAAATATGGTTTTCTCTCTGAATTTTTTCAGTCACTCAGGTTCCTATACAATCATCCATCAGTGTGTATTCTTTCCAGTTGTGTTCTTTCAAATTCCTTTGCATTACAACAGAGAACCCACCAGTAATGTCCCCTCACTCCTTTTTTATTTAACTTATATCTTGAGCCTTTAATTACAAAACAGATTGCCCCTTGTTCATGGTAGTCCCCTAGGTCCTGAGCAATACAAGTTGCCTGTGTATACAGATGGCATTCTTCTCTATGTGACATCCCCTGTCATTTCCCTACCAACTGTGTTGGAACTAGTCACCCATTTTGGTGCCATCTCCAACTATAAACTTAATAGATCCAAGACTGAAGTAATACCCCTAAATGTCATCACCATCTGTGCGAGCCATGAACACCTGGGTTTCCTTTGGGTCAGGGACAAACTTAAATACTTGGGGATATTCCTTAGTACAGATCCTGTTAAAATTTGGCAGTATTAACTGGATCAGGTAGTGGCCTGCATTAAAACAGATCTGGAACTCTGATCTGGGTTGCCACTCTCCCTGTAGGGCCATTTGAATGTTCTTAAAATGAATGTTCTCAAGTGGATTTTATATCCTCTTATCACGCTTGACCTGAATATGGTAAAATACTGGTTTCTCATTATTAACAGGCTTTTTTCTAATTTTCTCTGGCATGGTAAACCCCTAGGAAAGCCCTGTTTAAGCTTATGGAGTGAAGGGAGGCCGGTGGCCTCAAGGTTCCAAATATATATTTATATTATTTAGTTATTCATTGTCCTGATATTTTCATTGGTTTCATCCCAGTCAGTCACAACAAGGTCTACTGTACACACATCAATGGTTAGACATAGAGGGGTTTGTGTGTTCACATTTGGGTCAGGATATCCGAGCTTTGTTATATGCTCCCCTAAAAGTGATCCCTGAAGGGCTCAAGACCACTCCTATTGGTAATTCTCTTCAAGCCCATAAGCAACTCTGCCTCTTGTTAAACTTAGATCCTGGTCATCATATTTCTCAACCCATCTTAGGCAAGCCTAATTTTAAAATTGCTGGGAAAATTCTTACACAGCGAACATGGCCCTTTTTGAAGGCCCTCTTGGTTAAAAATTTGGTACAGGCCGGCAAGATCCTTACTTTCCCTGAAGTTCAGTTGAAATTGGCATGGTTCTGCTCCATATCTTTTAAATTTTTTCAAGTAAGATACATGTTACTCCATCATTTTGGCACTGGCGGGCGGTTGAGGTCATATGGGGATAAGTTACTCAGTCTTCCATTGTGGGCTCCTTCTTCCATACATAGGATGGGTAAAGTGGCCTCCAATTCATGTACTTGCTGCCAGAAGGACAAAGACACCCTATCACATATTCTTTGGTACTGTGAGAAGGTTGTGCCCTTCTGGGATATCATAAGACAACGCTTACGCCCCCAATTTCTCCAAGTCAGTTTCAGTAGGCTAGGTAAATGATGTCCTGCATAATTGTATTGTCCTCTAGAGGGTTTGTCACTTCCCCTGTATTTGGTACATTGGAATATTGTAGGGAGTAGATTAAGAGGTAATGTGAGGAAGTTTTTGTACACAGAAAGGGTAGTCTACACTTGGAATAGTCTCCCCCAGGAGGTAGTGGGGGAAAGCACTGTGCAGGGATTTAAGCATGCCTGAGACAGGCACAAGGGAAACTTGAAAGGAGAGTGAGTGAAGAAAAGCCATTGATCACATAGGGTCAGTGGCCACATACAATGTACAAGTCCTACGGGCAGACTGGATAGGCCTAGCGGTACTTATCTGCCAACAATTTCCATGTTTGTAGTTTTCTATATAGTTCCCTTAAGTTTTCAGGTCCTATTCAGTGCTGGTTAACACTCTGAAGAAAGGGGGAGGGAGGGGGATTGCTGTTTTTGGGTGTGGGTGGGGGATGGGATTGTGGCATTTTTCCTGTTTGTTTGGCATTATTGTATTAAGTCTTTATTTTTTTCATGTGAATACCTTTCCTTGCATTTTAATAGCTGTGCACTGATTGTGTAGGTGTTCTATATCATCCTTGTGCCTGTATTGATCACTGTATCATGTGATCCTGCCTTGTGTTTTTCTCATGTTATTTTAAATTTAATAAAACTTATTTAATTGGGGGAAAACATATGAAAATGAAAAAAACCCTGTAAATATTGTAAATAGTTTGTACAAGTTGTTTCATTTTATGTGAGCATTACCACTGTTGAAATGTGAAAAGTCCTATAAAAGAGACAAAGAGGAGCTAAATATAGGAGAGGAAAAAGGAATATACAAAAAAAGGGTAACTGGTTAGAATAGCTCTACAATAATAGTGCCAAACAGCACAGTGCGGTCTGTATAGTGCTACCAAGCATGATGAGAGGGGATTAAGAGCATGATGCAATATGTGTTCCCCAGATTGCTGTGTGTGGTGCTAGTAGAATGCACAAGGGCAGAGGAATTCATGAGGCTGGCCAAGTTGCTCCTGTGGTGGGGAAGGCTGAGGCATGGAGCAGCTTGGCAGAATGGTGGTGGAGACGAGGGTTCTAATCTTGGTCTCCCTTTATTTCCTCTTGTGGGATTTTTTATTTTACAAGGTGCCATGGAAACAGTGTTCAATTGCCCTACAATTTTTGTGTTTCCCTGTAATCCACTCCCCAGGAGTGAGAATCCTTTAGATCAGGTGTGCAGGGGAGCAGATCCCCCCACATGGGGGGGGTGCAAGGGGTGAAGCCCCCCACATTAAAATACATTATTTCAATGGCTGGTGCTCTGTTGTGTAGTGGCATTCTGTACTGCCGCTGTAGTGGAGAGCATTGTCAATACAGTGCTAGTGGATGGCGTTGCTATTGACAGTGTTTTTCTGAGCCAGTGTCCAAAAAATGAAATAAGTCAAACTTACCTGCTAAGATTCAAAATGGTTCCATATGATGCAGGTGGCAAGAACTCTGTTTCTCTTCTTGCCGAGCTGAGAAGGGGGAGGGCTTGAAGGAGGATCCAGAGACAGTGCCAGACCCCTTTAAAAAGACTTTTGCTAAAAATCTCCTTGTCTGAACGTAAAAGAAGAATTGTAACAGTGAGGTCTATAACAGCAATGTATTTCACATTGGATTCTGTTATATTTGTATTGATGAATAGTATATGAAAGATATAAACCAATAATTTGTTACTGGAAGCTGATCACATGGTCAGAGGGAGTGGTATAAAGAGACCCATTCCACTACCAGATAGTTTGTTGGTATCCAGCCTTGCTGGAATTAAGATGTTTTCTAAACTCATGGTGCTGGTGGTTTCATCACTCCTATAAGTCTGTGGGGGTGTATCCAGCTGCAATTTTGCTGAGCTCGTCTGTCCTGAAATTCAAAGCATTAAAAGGTCACTGTGGGAAGCTTCTATACTGCAACTCAGTCATTCGACATATTGATAAAAACTGGTAAAGAGAGTTTGTACTGAACTTTTCTGCAAATTGGAAACATACCTACTTATCACATATCATGATTAAACTGTGCTGCACCAGCTGCACTGTGTATTAACCACAGCCTAGCCTCAACAGGAAGCAACTGAAACCCACTGACAACACTATTACCTGACAACAGTTATACGTTATCCACTCCTAGTAGAGGGATAACTATGCCCCAACAGAGTACTCCTATCGCTAGGCTAGATGTAGGCCAATCCCAGAAAAGGACTAGCTGCAGCCCATAATCTCCAGAGCTAGCTGCCCTTTTCTTGACTGTTAGTTATAGGCCTTCCCTAGATAAGGGACCATAGACAGGGAGTAGATGCAGCCTCCTCCTGAGACTGACTCTAGATATGTAATATTAACATCGAACCCTGAGTTACTTCTTCCTTTCCCCTCTTGCCATATCTGCCCTACATATCCTCTGCAGAGCAGCTTGGCATTTGGCATGTGGTCATCACTGCAGATGCTCTGCCAATGCCCAAGATGTCAAATAGATAGATGCCACACTCCTGATTCATCGCACTCATGTTTCAAGGTCGCCTACACTTTAGGGTTGATTGGAATTCTGGTTAATTCATAGCTGACTGCAGCTACACTACTGGTTGGCTGCAGTCATGTGACTTGGACACTTATTGAAAATGAACAGCATGGGCAAAGGCCCATAGAAAACAACAAAAATAACAACATAAATAAAATAATTAAAAGGACACCCACCTTTAAAAACAAATCAAAACAAAGGGCACCCACACACTGAAAAACAAAGCACAAAAAGAGGACCCACCTACTAAAGAACAAACTAAAAAAAGGGCCTGTTAAAAAAAACTAGAAAAGGGCACTTGCCTGTAAAAAACAACAACTATGCACAGGGCACCTGCCTTTTGCAGTTTAACAATGTTTATTGTTTTAACATAGAAAGGTACATGCATGTATACATATATCAGCCCAGATATTCAAAAGGGTTGCGCATGGCACAACAGTGTTACTCCATGCGCAACCCACTGATGCGCCCTGGCATGATATTCAAAAGGGAAACGTGCGAGGCACAAATCCCGATCTGCCAGAGTGCATCAGTACTGTGTGCAGGCACAGGTAGGGGGGTTGTGCCCATGCATAACCTGCACAGCCCGATATTCAGCCCAGAATGTGCAGCGCCGTGCATACGCAACCCCTACCTGCGCCAGCACAAAGTTACACCAAAAAAAAGGAACAACTGATGGCCACCCACAGGTGAGGTGCCGCATTGCAGGGTGCAACACGGCAGCTGCCACCTGTGGGTGGCCACCCAAGTTCTGGCAGCACCTGATGGTGCCCCCATGCCCGATTGTGGGCATCTGTACAAAATGATAACCCCGTCCTATATCCCTGGTGGTCCAGTGGACCGCTATCTGCCCGATCGCGGGCATTTGTAAAACACAACTCATCCAATAACCCTGGTGGTCCAGTGGACCGCTATCTGCCCAATCGTGGGCATTCATAAAAAACAACTCATCCAATATCTCTGGTGGTCCAGTGGACCGCTGACTGCCCGATCATGGGCTATTGTTAAAAAGAAAGGAACAGGTCCAATATCCCTGGTGGTCCAGTGGACCACTGACTGCACAATCATGGGCATGTGTAAAAAAGAAAAATTCCAATATCCCTGGTGGTCTAGTGGTACCCCCCCACCTGCCCACTGTGCCCCACCACCCTGCTCCCCCTGGTCAGCCGGCAGGCGGCAGCACCCCACCCACCTGCTGCCCCGCCACCCATCGACTGACACCTCAGTAGGGCTGCACACCCATTGGTTCACAGTGTGAGCCAATGGGCGTGCAGCCCCTACCGTACTATACATTCCAGTTATGTGAATGAATCATTCCCATAACTGGAATGTGTAGTATGGTGCAATGGAACTTGTGTAGTGCATCTCCATGCTCCACTCTGGCCACTTGAGCTGGTGCAGTGCCACTGTACCATGCACACTGGGGGTGGCCAGGATGTGATATTCAAAGCTGCTGAGCCATGGCGCAGCTCCATTGAATATCACCCAGGCCACACCTCTGCGCAGCTAAGTTGAGCTGCGCCCAAGCTTGCGCCACAGTCTGGCACAGTTTGAATATCCGGGCCATTATATATAACTTTAATTGTAACTTAATTTCCATACAATTTAAAATGAATAACTTACAGGGTAGTATTTTGGTAAGAATCATGTCCTAAAGTTGGACTGAGACAGCCAGCAAACATGCACCTGCCTTTAACAAAAAAAAATACAAACCTAAAAAGGGCACCTGTCCATTAAAAAAAAATTAAAACAGGGCACCTGACTGTTAAAAAGGGCCTTAGCATGTTAAAAGATAAACCAAAAAAGGGCACCTGCCTATGAAAAAAACAACTAAAAACCACACTAGCCTGTTAAAAGGTAAACTAAAAAAGAGCACCTGCCCATTAAAAAAACTAAAAATGTCACCTTCCTGTTAAAAGACAAACTAAAAAAGGAACATGCAAGTTAATAGATAAACTAAAAAAGTGCACCAGCCTATGAAAAACAAACTAAGAGACAAACTAAAAAAGGGCACCGGTCTATTACAAAAACAAACTAAAAAAGGGTAGTGGTCTGTTAAAAAAAACTAAAACATGACACCTGCCTGTTAAAAAAAACTAAAAGGGGCACCTACCTGATTTTTTTTTGCAATTTAATAAACTTTATTGAAAAAGTTTTAGAGCACCTGCCTGTTAAAACACAAACAAAAAAAAAACAGGCATCTGCCTATGAAAGAAAAAAAAAACTAAAAAAGGACTCCTGTATGGTAAAGACAAACTAGAAATGGTACCTGCTGATGGGAAAAAACTAAAAAAAGGCACCTGCTTGTTGCAGAAAAACTAAGAACGGGCAACTGCCTATGAAAAGAAAATCTAAAGAAAGAGCATCTGCCTGTTTAAAAAAACTAAAAAAGTTACCTGCCTCTTAAAGAAAAATTACAAAAAGGGCATCTGCCTATGGAAATAAAACTAAATAAGGGCACCTTCCTGTTAAAAGGCAAACTAAAAAAGAGCACCTCCCTATGACAAAAAAAGCTAGAAAAGGGCACCTGCCTGTTAAAAGATATACTAAAAAAGGGCACCTGCCTATGAAAAAGAAACTATAAAAAGGTCACCTGTCAGTTAAAAAAAACTAAAAAAGGACACCTGCCTTTAAGAGAAACCTGCTACAAAAATAGACAAACTTAAATGGGCACCTGGCTGTTAAAAGAGAAACTAAAAAATGGTACCTGCCTATCAAAAACAAACAAAACAGGACACCTGCCTGTTAAAAAAAGGGGGGCAGCTGCCTGTTAAAAGACAAAATAAAAAATGGGGACCTGCCTATGAAAAATGAAACTATAAAACGGGCACCTGCCTGTTAAATGTTAAATGTTAAACTAAAAAGGGCCCCTCATCATGAAAAAAACCCTAAAAAAAGCACCTGACTGTTAAAAAACTAAAAAGGGTGCCTGCCTGTTAAGAGACAAAATATAAAAAGGGCACCTGCCTGTTAAAAAAAATCTAAAAAAAGGAGCACCTGCATGTTAAATGTTATACTAAAAAATGCCGCTCCCCATTAAAAAAACTAAAAAAGGGCACCTGCCTATGAAAAATGAAACTATAAAAAGAGCACCTGCCTGTTAAAAAAATCTAAAAAAGGCACCTGCATATTAAATGTTAAACTAAAAAGGGTAGCTCCCCATTTAAAAAAAATAAAAAAGGTACCTGCCTTTTAACAAAACTAAAAAGGGGCACCTGCCTGTTAAAGGACAAATGAAAAAAGAGCACCAGCCTGTTAATAAAAAGAAACTAAAAAAGGGCACCTTCATGATAAAAAACAAACTATAAATGGGCACCTGCTTATGAAAAAAAAAATTAAAAAGGGGCACATGCCTGTTAAAAAACTAAAAAAGGACACATGCTTGTTAAAAGACAAACTAAAAAGGGTCACCAGTCTGTTAAAGAACAAACTAAAAAAGAGCACCTGCCAATAACAAAAATTAAAACAGGATATCTGCCTGTTAAAAAAAAAAAAACTAAAAAATGGCACCTGCATGTTAAAAGACAAACTAAAAATTGGGGACCTGACTATGAAAAAAACAACTAAAAAGGAGCATCTCCCTGATAAAAAAACAACTAAAAACAGGCACCTGTCTATGAAAAAAAAACTAAAAAAGGGAACCTGCCTGTTTAAAAAAAAATAAAAAGGGCACCTGCCTGTTAAAAGGCAAACTAAAAAGGGCACCTGTCTTTAAAACAAATAAAAAGGGCACCTGCCTGTTAAAAAATGGGCACTTGCCTATGAAAAAAGAAACTATAAAAAGGGCACCTGTCTGTTAAAAAAATAACAAAAAAGACACCTTCCTTTAAGAGAAACCTACTACAAAAAAAAATACAAAAAATGAGCACCTAGCTGTTAAAAGAGAAACTAAAAAATGGTACCTGCCTATCAAAATCAAACAAAACAGGACACCTGCCCATTAAAAAAAGGGTCACCTGCCTGTTAAAAGACAAAATAAAAAAGGGGGACCTGCCTATGAAATATTAAACTATTAAAAGGGCACCTGCCTGTAAAAAAATTTAAAAAGTGCACCTGCCTGTTAAATGTTAAACTAAAAATGGCCTTCTCATGGAAAAAATCCTAAAAAAGGGCACCTGTCGATAGCAAATTAAACTATAAAAAAAGAACCTGCCTGTTAAAAAAGTCTATAAAAAGGGGCACCTGCATGTTAAATGTTAAACTAAAAAGGTCCACTCCCCATTAAAAAAAAATAAAATGGGCACCTGGCTCTTAAAAGACAAACTACAAAAAGTCACCTGCCTATGAAAGAAAAATGTAAAAATTGGGACCTAAATATAAAAAAAAAAACTCAAAAAGGTTGACTGTCTGCAAAAAAAAAAAATCTAAAAAAGATACCGGCCTGTTAAAAGACAAACTAAAAAAGGTACATCCCTATAAAAAAAAAAAACTAAAAAGAGGACGTGCCTGTTAAAAGACAAACTAAATAAGGTCACTTGCATATGAAAAAAGAAACTATAAAAAGGGCACTTGCCAGTTAAAAAAAAAAGTCAAAAAGGGCACCTTCATTATAAAAGACAAACTAAAAAAGGGCACCTGCCTATAAAAAAAAACTAAAAAAGTTCACCTGCCTGTTAAAAAAAGTAAAAAAGGGCACATGCCCATTAAAGGAGAAACTAAAAAAGGGAACCAGCCTGTTAAAAGACAAACTAAAAAAGGACACATGCCTATGAAAACTAAATAAAACAGGACACCTGCCTGTTTTTTTTTTTTTTAAAAAGGGCACCCGCCTATTAAAAGACAATATAAAAATGGGAACCTACATATAAAAAAAAATAAAAAAGGGTGACAGCCTGTAAAAAAAACAAAAGCTAAATACTGGCAGATGCCTACAGAAAAAAAAAACTAAAAAAGCACCCTTGCCTGTTAAGAAAACTAAAAAAGGGTACCTACCTGTTAAAAGACAAACTACAAAAAGATCACCTGCTTAAGGAAAAATAAAAAAAGGCCACTTGCCTGTTAAAGACAAATTAAGGAAAGGCACCTTCCTATGAAAAAAAAAAAAAACTAAAAAAATGATCACTTGCCTATTTAAAAACAACATGAAAAAGGACAGCTTCCCATTGATAAAAAAAAATGAGAAAAGGGCTCCTGCTTATGTAAAATAAATAAACTGAAAAAGGTCTAGAAGCAAATGATTTGATACCTTTTATTGGACCAACATAGATGTTACAAAAAGAAAACAATGTCTAAGCTTTCGGACCAACCAAGTCCTTCCTCAGAGACTTATGACAATTGTTCAGAGAGTCACATTCTATTAACACCCTGATAACACATAAAAAAATAGAAAAAATTATCATTGGTTAAAAGTATCTATTTCAAAAAATCACAAATTTAAAGGGAATGAAAAGCATCACATTAGCTTGCTATTGCTGAGAATCTTTTCAAGACCAATGACATACATTAGATACAATAAGCTGAGTATTCAAGCAGGAAATGCCTGCAACTGAAATTATTAATGAATGTGTGTGCTATGAGAATTCATTCAAAATGAAAAGCAAGACTTTTAGATTTAATAACACAAATGTCCAAGTTAAGACTTGATTGTATTGTATGATGAAAACAAAACCTATACAACAGAAATGTATGTATGGAAAGAAGAGGGGAATAAGAAAAATGTACCAAGTATGAACAAAAGTATGTTTAAAACATTCATACAGAATTAAACTTATCTGGAGATATTTTCTAAACTATACTCTCAACCAGTTAACACACTCCATAAACATTAAAATCTACAGTGCTGTAACATTAATTTTTGCAATATAATATTAATTGTCAGTATTAATGCCAAATAAAAAAAAATAGTTACAAATAAATATCTCACGAACCACCTAGGAAATGAGTTCATGTATCTTAAAATGTTCAAAGTCCAATAATGAGTCAGTATATAATCAATTAACTATATAAACAGAAACAGTCTTAAGCATCTATATAAACCCCCACATGCAATTTAACTCTGCACCCCTGAGAAAAGATAACTAGAAAATAAGTATATGCTAGGTGTGTGAGCCAAGAGTCCAAACACCCTGTAGCATAATTATGACATGTACCCAAATATAAGCCTACTTAAATATGTAAGCACAACTTCAACCCTTACCCCCACACACAGCCCCCTCCTCACAAAAAACACATTCCTTCAATCCCCCAAAAACACACACAAAATTATCCTACACACACTCACACACACACACATTAACCCCCATACACACTCACTCAAGACAACCCAGCCTCCCCAACCCCCTTTCTCACATACACACACACACACACACACACACACACACACACACACACACACACTTATAATTGGTAAGAAACCATCATATTGATAACCAGTTAAAAAGGACTCTGTGAAAATAAAAACAACAATATAGGAGCATTGGAGGGAAGGAGGTGGATACTCTTCCTTTTTTGGAGGAGAGAATCCTGAATGAACTCACAAATCTTAAAGTTGACAAAGCAATGCAGCAATGCAGCAGGTGGAAGATCTCCCACCTCCGTGCAGACTTTGAAGACTATCGTGCATTACGTAACAACTGCAAAAGACAAATTAGTATTGCCAAAAGCACCTACTATAGGAACCTACTAATAACATCCTCTACAAATCCGCGCAGGTGCTGGTCCAAAATTAAGGACATTCTCAGCAATGACAAGCAACAGAATCCAGCTGACATGAACATTCAAGGTGTTCACTGCACCAACCATGACACCATTGCCAACGCCTTCAATGCCCTTTTTCTTCTCCACCAGTCGCTACTCTAACTAGCCCACAACCTTACTGTTCCTCTTCTCCTCCCTCGCCTCCCACCCTCCCTTTCATTCTGGCTCCAACCACATACCTTGAAGTTCGCAGCTACTTAACTCCCTTCCGCCACGCGGGGGTCAAGGGCCTGAGGGCATCCATCCTTGCATACTTAAGCAGTATGCACCTTGGCTGACCAGACCTATCACCTGGCTTTTTAACCTCTCGATTCATACGTCTACTGTCCCATCCACCTGGAAAACTACCAGAACCATCCCTATACCCAAAAATGGCGATGTCAAACTCATGTCCAACTACAGCCCTATATCTCTTCTGCCCACTCTCAGTAAGCTGCTTGAAAAAATAGTCCACCGCCAGCTTGCTGCTCACCTTGACATGTTTAATCTTCAAACCCCGTACAACATGGTTTCCGCCCGGTTACAGTACCACCTCTGCACTTACACAACTTACAAATGACATCAGAAATAATATGGACCGTGGCCTACCTCACTGGGGCCTTCTTTATCGACCTGTCTAAAGCCTTCGACATGGTACACCATCCTCTCATGCTAAAGAAACTCCAATCCATTGGAGCATCTGACCAAGCCCTCCTGGTTCCATAGCTATCTTGACAATCAGACTCAGGCAGTAGCATTTACAAGGCCCTTCCTCCCTAAACATCTCCCGTGGAGTTCCCAGGATCCACTCTGACCTCTACTCTTCTCCCTCTTCCTAAATGATATTCCCACCATGTCCCGGCATAACTGCACTCTTATGTACGCAGATGACCTTGTTCTCTACTCTGGGTCAAAATTGGTTGCTGCCATCAACTCCACTCTCACTAATGACTTCCAATTCCTGCAGACCTGGCTCTCTAGCAACCACCAAGTCCTGAACCTAGAAAAAACCTGTGCTATGCTATTCGGATCCTCTAAGAAACTGTCTGCCCCTGCGAACAGGCTCGGTTCAATGCCTTGATGGCTCCTCATCTTAAACACTGAGTCCTTCAAGTACCTTGGGGTCACTTTGGACCCCACACTTGACCTGTCTCAACATGTCAATATGGTGTGCCGTCCATGCTAAAATTGGCAGAGCTTATCGCGCGCTACTCCCTCGCCTCCTTCCGCTAGACTTTCTGTTGTGAGAGGTATTCTCTACCCCAGCTCCAATATGCTCTGCCCTTCCTCTTGCTGCAAACTCTGCTACACTCCACAAATGGGACACTGTCTACAACAACATCTGTAGATTCGCCTTTAACTGCCCTAATGCCTTACCCATCATTGTCTCCTTTACGCTGGCTTAAATTGGCTGTCACCAAGGATATTCGAGCCTACTCCTGGGCTGCTTTATCGACTCCCTGTCTAGACCTCCCTGCCCTGTCTATCTTGCCAACCTCCTGACTCCTGCCTCACACACCGCACCTCAGGTCTTCCTCTGTCCCCATGCTCTCCACTAGACCTTGCATGACAAAATGGGTGAACAGGCATTTGCCCATTTTGCTCCCAAATTCTGGAACTCACTCCCTTATGGTGAAAACTTCAGCCTCCCATCGAGAATTCAAAACTCACTGTTCACCCACCTTTCTAGCCTCTGGCCAATGCAAATGCTCTTAATTTGCTTTGTCCCACTGCAGGCTGTCAGGTCTGACCCTGAGTACTACACTAATGTTCTCCCATGCAATATGCTTGTCTAGGTGGCTATGAACCTTGATGTCTTTACTGTCCTCAGCTGTCTTATGGTTACCCTAATTGCTTTATTTTACATCCTTATTATGATCTATGCCTAAAATGTACCCTTATGTAACTATTACTGTGCTACCCAATGTATATCTTGTTTGCTCCTGTACATCTATATTATGTCTGTGCATTTCTGCATATTGTAACCAATGTCCTGTGCTCTCCTGGGTCGTGCCTGAAAATAGGCAGGTCTGTTGCCTAGCGCACTTACCCGGTTACCAAAAGCTAATAAATAAATAATTAAGATGGCATGCATCCAAGGGTGTTGAAAGTGTTCAGGGAGGTACTGGCTGCACCGCTGACAGTCCTATTTAGCAGATCACTGGAAACCAGAGTGGTCCCAGAGTACTGGAGATTTTGTGTAATCTGTATTGGGGGTAATATCCACCTCAATCCACTGTTTCTAGCACTCTGGAGTTCAGGTGTAACCTGTTTGTTGTTGTATTGTGTTATGTTTTATATTCATGTCACTCCAGTCATTACATCATGGGTTGCAGCCCACCTGATAAGCTAATGATGCACATGTGACCCAGGATCAAATTTCACAGTATACCTAGGTCTCAGGAGTCCCTGTTCTCCAGTTCTTTCTGTGCATCTGAGAAGGCTGCAGCACACCAGGAGTCCCTCTTCGTGATTTTATTTATTCAACCCTAAGGTAGACATAAGTTTGCTATTTAAACCACACCATTTTCTATTTGAGTTTCTGGATGGATGTTCCTTATTAAGTAGTTTAATAAGATAATTGATTGTGCTTATTGGCTCTCAATCATGATTCTGTTTTCTATTAATGATTTAACTACTTTATTGATTAGCGTGGCCTGTGGGCCAGCTTTATTTGTCATTAAGCCAGATTAAGTATGTGAGTCCTGCAGTGACTGCAGATTTGTTGGTACAGAAAAGTGATAGCGTTGGATTTTTTATATTAGGTAAATAGTCTTTTGCTTATGTATCAATTTATACATTTTTTCAAAAGTTGGATAACCTTAGTGCAGTCCAGAGTCAGGCAGGTGCTATGTGGGGATGTGGTTTTTTTAAAATTTGCGTGCCTTACCCAAGCACTTCCTGGGATTCATTTCAGAGTCTACTAAAAGTATGAATAGTCTCGCTCATACAGCAGCCTGGGGGAAACAGACACCTGGCATTCTTTTCAGGCCAGGTTCTCTGGGCCTTGGGACCATGTGGTTCTGCATAGCGTCACTGCAGTTCCTTCCCCCCCTTGTCTCCTAGCCTCCCAGCTCCATACAAGGCCTAGTCTCTCTCTCAAGTGGCTGCAATCTGTGGTGCAGTTTTAACAGGAATGTTCCTTCCCCCCTCACAAGCAAGGCTGTAAAACCTCCTGGTGCTTCCACTGTGTGGTGGCCTCCCCTCAGCTAGCGTGAGGCCAGTCAGGGCTGCGGTCATGATCCTGGGCATGTTCTGACTCCCCTTACAAGTGGAGTAGGGCATTTTTTTAACAATAATCTTTGGTCCGGATTTATCTCCTTCAGCCAGGATTCACGGCCTCTATATCAACGACCATTAATCCTCCCAATATGGCCAGAACTCTGTCTCTGCAGGCCCCATTGCTCAGCAGCCTACAGGGAACTAGTTACACAGACTGGACCATCTCAGATCTCATAGCCCCTTTAAACACCTCTCCCAGTGACTTATAGGGGCACGCAGGCACCTAGGACTACTGCGGTGAGATGGTCCTTGATCTGAAGATGTTTTGATAAGCAATTTAAAATTTTACATATGGGTACCTTATTTGTTGACCATAGGGATCTCCTTTCTTTCTCCATGTTACCATCCAGTTGCTAGGCTGTGAGACCTACCTAACACCAGACCAGTCTCCTCGGCAGGCAGTGTCTTGCTGTTCCCTGCTCTCTCTAGCAAGCCTGGCTACCATTTAATAAGGGTCTTTCTTCCTTCTCAGATTCTCACTCCTATATGGACATGCATGAGCGGAGCACACGGGGCAGCCTTTTTTGTAGTCCCAGCTCACAATCTACATATGCATGTTTTTTGCATTATGGCCCAGTTTATAGTCCACATGGCTCAAATCCACACATGCACGGATATGAAGTACCAGCCATATTTGTAGTCCACTTCTCATATCCATTAGAGCAATCCCCATCACTGGAACCTGGCAATTCAGGAGCCAGCAGTACCAACTGGGTGAAACTGGAGGCACTACTTCTTCAGAATCAACAGGCCACTGTGGCCATGATGGAGAGTCAGTAAAACATCATGTTGAAAGTAATGGAGAGAGTGGCGCCATTAACACCAACGAGGCCACTAAACCCAACCATGGTCCCACTACCAGAACCTGATGCTCCACAACCTGATGATCATCTGGGGATGCTAATGCTAGTCCTGATATTCCAGAACCAAATCCAGGGAACAAAAATGAAGACAAAGAATTGCCAGATGAGGAGGAGGAGGATGTAGGCTCGGATGAGGAGGAGATACATGTCAGTCAATCCAACCACTCACTAACGTCCAAACTCATTTGACCTGATACCAGACCTCATGAAGACCATCAAATCAACAGTGGGGTTCAATCTAGAACCAGCAAAAACTGAATCTAAAGTCGACCCTATGATTCAACAAAAGCAGATCTTAAAAGAAACCTTCCTAATTTGCCCCGCAATTGAGGATATTTTCAACAACGAGTGGTCGCCTGTCAGAGAAGAGGAACATGGACAGGATGTATCCAGTCCAGGAAGATAAAGTTAACCTCTGGTGCATGGCTCCCACCATTGACCCACAGATAGCGTCCTTCAGAAAAAAGATGGTCCTGCCCTGTTTCACTATTTCATTAAAAGATTCCACTGAAAAGAAGGTGGAAGACATGTTGAAGAAATGTTTTGAGATTACAGGAATGGTGGCAAGCGCAGCCATAATGGCAGTTTATGCAGCCAGATCACAAATCCATTGGCTGGAGGAACTTTTGGACAAAACAGACCCCAAATCCAGGGACTCTGACTGATTGAATGTACCCTGGAAACAACTAAGTATTTAGGAGACATGACAGTAGATACCCTCAAACTGAAAGCAAGAGCGTCCGCATTAACTAATAGAGTCAGAAGAGCCCTATGTCTCAAGTTATGGGAAGTCGACAATGAATCTAAAGGTCTGCTACAAAACTTACCCCTAAAAGGGAAACCTGTATTCAGAGACGGTCTCCAGGAATACTTAAAACAAAAGGAAGAAAGCAAGGACCTAGGCAAGGACAAGAACAGAATGACATATCTACCATCCAATAGACGTTGCTTTTGGGAGGCAATAGGTTACAGCAGGGCAGGAGACAAACAAATTACAATGGTGCCAATTCCTTTTGAGGCAGCAGTTACCACTACAACAATGGCAACTGTGCTTCCTTCCATTCCAAAAACAATTCCTCCACATTTCAGAGGAAGGAATTCAAAATTTGGAGGCAGAGGACGAGGAGGAAGAGGCAAACAACAATGACCTCATCATATTCCTTCTCACAACTGCACAGGAGCATCAATACCCTCCAGTGGGGAAAAAATATCAATGTTCCAAGATCAGTGGTGCCACACAACCTTGGACAAGTGGGTTCTGGAGGTAGTGTCACATGGGTAAATGAAAGAATTGACACAATGACTGGAAGGATACAGGTTCATTCAGTCCCTGGTAGCAAAAAAGAAAAGCATCGGCACATCAAGTTCAACAAGTAGTGCAGTATCTGGTACAAAACAAGACCATAAAGCTAGTTCTGTACAATGAATGGGAAATGGGGATCTACTTAATTTTCTTCCTGGTATCCAAGAAAGAATGGGGATCTCGGACCCATTTTGGATCTGATGTTTCTAAACGAGTATGTCATAACTCACAAATTAAAAATGGAGATGATAAGATTGACTATAAGGAGTGTTCAGATAGGCAACTACATGACCTCTGTCGATCTAAAAGATGTGTGTCTCCACATCCCAATCAGTCATTGGCAATACTAGATCCACAATGCCGCATCGACAATTTCATGTCAACGTGACGTTACCCTGACACCACTACATTGACTGCAATTGCAGTTAGGATGGTGCCGGTGTGATAAAACTTATTGTTTTGCAGGGGGCTGTGGTCCGCAGCTCCAATGCAGGGGTCTGTGCCCTCTGCACCCCTCCCTTTAGGATTCTCAACTCTGAAACGGAGCTGAGTCCGGGATGGGGTGCAGGACCTTGGGGAAGGGTGCTGGGATCCCTGGCAGACTTTACAGTAATGTGACGATGTTGTCTGTATCAACCATGTCACTGTAAAGTTGTTACTATAGCAATGGTATACTGGCAGTACCTAAGGTTCCGTATCCCCAGAAAGCATTTTCAATATCAGGCCCTACCCTTCAGACATGCTTCCGCACTGAGGGTTTTTACAAAGGTCTCCATTGTCCTCATAGCCAGTCTGTGGGAGCAGGGCACGGACATCATCACTTATCTGGATGACTAGTTGATCACACACAACTAGTTCTGCAAGCCCTGGTATAATGGTTCCATGTCATAGCAGTGATCATAAAACAGTGACTGCTGTTACAGTGAGTGTACATCGTCGAAAAGCAAAATGGCGATGTACACTACTTGGTGAACCCAACAACAGCAACCATGGACTAAAAAGCTATCTATTCAGGGGTGGATGCTGTACACCCCTAAATTAAGATTCTCAAATCGAGAGGGATGCATCTCAGGGAGGTGGAGAAACTGGGAATGCAAAGAAGTTAAGTCCCACAACTGAAAACAAAAAAAAATAACACCCTTACCCAGCCCCCCGAACCCTGGATGTCCCTCACTGCAGGCCTAATCCCTGACCACTCCACCAGAATGCCAGCTCAGCAGCACACCACCAAACCACAACCCACATACCTCTGATTCCTGTCTGGACCCTCCTGTTCCTGTCCTTCACCTTGTTAATACTTTGCCCTTTTTTTCCCCTACCTTGTCACTATAACTCCACTCGCTACCTTTTCAGAGTAACTCAAATTACAAGCGCTCAAATGGAGTTGCCCAATTTGAGTCACGATTATGACATGCTACCTGCGGAACATGGTTGGGTAGTCATCCACCGCAAGAGCTCACGTCTACCATCCCAACATATAGAGCATCTGGGGGCAAAGAGCAATACATCCGAGAGAAAGGCAAGGCCATCTCAAAAGATAGTGGATAACATCATAACACAGAAACATAGAAACACAGAAGTTGTTGGCAAATAAGGACTGCAAGGCCAATTCAGTCTGCCCATTTCTTTTTCTACCTTATGAATGTGCCATCGGCTTTTGCTCTGTCAATGGCCTATCTATTCATACTCACCTATATTGCTCCCTTATGCCTATCCCATGCCTGTTTGAAGCCCTGCACTGTATTCATATCCACCACTTCCTTAAGTAAGGTGTTCCATGCATCCACCAAACTTTCTGTGAAAAAGAACTTCCTCACATTCCCCCTTAATTGGCCTTCCTCTAATCTCATGCTGTGTCATCTTGTCCTGTTATTTTTCTTATATTGAAACATGTTAGACTCTTTCACATTGTTAATGCCCTTAAGGTGTTTGAATGTTTTGGTCATATCGCCTCTCTCCCTCCTTTGTTCTAGGGTATACATATTGAGCTCTGTTAATCTGTCCTCATATGTTTTCTGATGCAGTCCCTGCAACATTTTGGTTCCCCTTCTCTGGACTGACTTAATTTGGTTAATGTCCTTGTGAAGGTGTGGCCTCCAATACTGCATGCTGTACTCCAAATGGGGCCTAACCGGTGTCTTGTAAAGAAAGATTATTACCTCCCTCTTCTGACTTGTGATATGCCTACTAAAGCACCCTAACTTCCCTCTAGCCTTACCTACTGGTTTAGTTGTCTGCTTGGATGATTTCAGGTCATCGGTGAAGACGATGCCCAAGTCTCTTTCTTTCCTTGTGACTGCCAGTAACTCCCCGCCCAGCCTATAGGTGGCTTCTGGGTTTCTCTTCCCTATGTGCATGATCTTGCACTTCTTTGCATTAAACCCCAGTTGCCACTCTTTCAACCATTTTGCTAGTTTATCTAGATCTCTTCTCATTCTGCCCACCCCATCTGGATCATCTACTCTGTTGCAGATCTTAGTGTCATCTGCAAACAGATAAACCTTACCATCCAGTCCATCTGCAATGTCACTGATGAAGATATTGAAGAGGACTGGCCCCAGGACTGATCTCTGAAGTATCCCACTTGTGACTTGCAACTCTTCTGATTGTATGCCATTTACCACCACTCTTTGTTTTCTGCCTGTCAACCAGTTTGCCACCAAGTTGACCAACTTCTGACCCACCCCAAGCCTACCTAGCTTATTAATCAATCTTCTATTTGGAACAGTATTGAAAGCTTTGCTAAAGTCAAAGTAGGTGACATCAACTGCTCCCACTTGGTCCACCACTCTGGTTACCAATTCAAAGAAATCTATGAGATTAGTTTGACAGGACCTTCCTTTTGTAAACCCATACTGTCTTGGATCCTGTGCTCCTATGGATTCCAGGTGTTGCACTATCCTTTCCTTAAGGAGTGCCTCCATAATATTGCCCACTACTGAGGTAAGACTGACTGGTCTGTAGTTCCCTACCTCCCCCCTGCTACCACTCTTGTGAAGAAGGATCACATGAGCCCTTCTCCAGTCTTCTGGGACCTCTCCTGTGCTCAGAGACTCACTAAACAATTCTGATAATGGCTCTGCTAGTTCCACCCTTAGCTCCTTTAGCACCTTAGGATGTATGCCATCAGGTCTCATTGCCTTGTCCACCCTGAGCTTATCGAGCTCTTGCAGGACCCTTTCTTTTGTGAAGGGACTAGTGCACACCGCCTTCCCCCCTGTGTCCATGGTGCTGAGTTGTGGGTCCTGCCCTACCTTCTCTTCAGTAAATACTGAGCAGACGTATCTATTTAGGATAGATGCTTTTATGTGGTCCTCCTCCTCACATGCCCCCTTATCACCTTTGATCTTATCAATACCCCCTGTGGACTTTCTCCTTTCACTAATGTATCTTTAGAAAGTCTTGTCACCTTCTTTTACCGTTTGTGCTAGTGTTTCCTTGGTTTGGGCCTTTGCCTGCCTAACTGCCTTCCCTGCTTCCCTTAAGGAAGTTTGGTATGCATCCCTATCTTCATCCTGCTACTTTCCCTTATATTTCCTGAAGATCAGCCATAGGTCTAGTATGAGCCCTGAAGACAAACAAGTTCCCCACAATCAGACAAAGAGCTCAAGTCCTACGTTGCATGGCAACATGCATCGATCTGGTACCATAGGCCAGATGGAATATGAGACCTCTCCAGAACTATCTTCTGAGTCAAGGTTCCCCATGAGGAGAGAACCTGGGAGAGAAGATACTCCTGCCATTGGCAGTGAGACAATCTCAGTCCTGGTGGACCAACATGCACAATCTCATATGAGGCACCCCACTGAAGTTGTCTTATGAAACCACTCTGGAGACTGACGCCAGCCTAATGGGGTGGGTAACATGCATGGACTCATCATCCACCCAAGGCCACTGGATGACATCAGAGTCCAAATTGTCCATAAATGTCCTGGAAATGAGGGCAGTAAATCATGCTCTATGGGCATTCAAAAAGACCATGTCTGGTCTGTCAGTCCTGATATAATCTGACAACTAAGTTACCATGGCAATCATTGCCAAGAAGGGGGCACCAGAAGCAGAGCCATGCAAAGATAGGTAAGGAGAGTAATGGTATGGGCTCAGACCAGCCTTGCTCATATTGGAGCTGTCCATCTTGCAGGCAAACTAAATGTCAGGGCAGACGGGCTCAGCTAACAGCAGGTGTACCTGGGGGATTGCTAGCTACATCTGGACATTTTCAGAATGCTCCAGAAGAAATGGGGTCCAATAAACATGGACCTAATGCCCTCCAGGGCAAACACCCAAGTGGGAAGGTTCTTCTCAAGATACAGGGAACACCAGTCCATGGGATTTGACACATTGTTCCAAGACTTGACACGAGACTGGGCATAAGTTTTCTCTCCCATTTCCTTAATTCCACAGTTCCTGCCCAAAATCTAGCAATCTTGGAGACTCATCATCCTAGTAGCTTCCTACTGGTAGTGGAGGGCTTGGTTCTCTATAGAGATGACCATGACAGTAAACAGGTGGAGTCTGCCATACAGATTTGACATGTTGATTCAGGGTCCAGTGACTCACCTGGCCACAGAAACCTTCAAATTGTCAGCTTGGCTCCTCAGAGGCAGAGATTGCTAAAAGCAGGGTTACCATACCTCGGTCATCTCAACCTTACCGCAATCCAGGATATCATCCACCACCTCTACTTATGGAAGACAGTGGAGTATCTTCTCAGCCTGGTGTAGAAGAAGAGACATGGAGTCAGAAAAAGCCAACATGTTGACAATCCTACTGTACCTACAACAGGGTTTAGACAAAGGGTTGTCCCCTTCTTTACTCAGGGTGCAACTTTTGGCCATGGGGTGGCTCTGGGACATGTAGGAAAATCCAGCCCAGGTGCCCACCAGGATGATGTGAGAGTCCTAAAAGTGGCTGAGGTGATCAAACCACTTATCTGATCACCTATATCCCCATGGGACCTCACACTAGTCCTCAAAGCCCTTGGTGTTACTCCCTTCGAGCCATTTCATGAGACACAATCATTCTGGGCAGGCCATAAAATCTGTTTCCTCCTTGCCATCTGGCAGCATGCAGGATAAGTGAACTAGGAGCAGTATCCTAGAAGGAACTCTATATCATCTACACCCCAGATGGGGGTTAATTAAAAACAGTGCCCACATTTCAACCAATTATATCCTCCCTCTTCCCCAGGGAATGACCTATCAAGCTCCTAACTCTGTATAGACATACAGAACAAGGTGACAACCAAACCCCATCTGTTGGGTGTCAGGCACACTCTTGTGGCATATATCATAAGAACCCTAACAATACACAAATCAGAAAGACTGTTCATTATTGCACAGGGATAGAAACAGGGTATGGCAGCATTCTAGACCACTATTGCTGGATGGCTAAAGAGAGCTATTCAGGAGGCATACAAGGCAAAGAATCTCACTCCTCCAGAAGGTATTACGGTTCACTCAACCAGGGCGGTGACCACTTCCTGGGCTGAAAGGGCAAATGCCACCACTGATTATATTTGCAGAGTGACAACATGGACTTCCACCCACACTTTCACTAGACATTACAGGCTCAAAGCATTATACAAGCAGAGAGCCAGATTTGCAAACAAAGTTATCTCAGCATCTTGCACAACAAGTCCGCCCACTGATCACTGTGTCCACCCCTGCTGGGATTAGTACTGCTGTTTAAGTTAACCCACGATGTAATGACCAGAGTGCTATGGATATAAAATATAACACAATGGGTGTTTATTCACATGTTAAAGGTGATTGTGTTTTTTATATCCATGGCACTTCACAGCCCTCCCATCAGAGCAATAAATGAGGAAGAATACTGATCTTGTAAAGGTGAACATGAAATGTATTTATAATTATATTGATAAGGAGTTATTGCGGGCAGCTTACAACCTCAAGCAGTGTGTGTGGAGTGATATTTCCTTATAAGTAGTATGTGTAGGATGTCTGTCAGTCACATTAGGTGACTGAGTTTTAGATTTGTTTCAATAGGGAATTAAAATAGAGTCTGATTATAACCTTAGATGAAATCTCTGTCTATTTTGTTTTGAGCTGTGGTTCAAAGGGGCATGCTTCCTTTAAGTAACCATTTATTTCAGATATGGAAGAGTCAAACTGAAGAACAGGGACTCCTGGGACCTAGCTATACTGTGAAATTTGATCCAGTGTCACATGTGCATCATTAGCCTATCAGGTGGGCTGTAACCTATGATGTAATGACTCGAGTGCAATGGATATAAACTAACACAATCACCTTTACCAAGTGAGTAAACACCAAATATGTTGGAGTTAGTGGCCCCTCACCTGCACCTGCTCCACTCCATTGAGTGCAGCACATCTCTCTGTCTAGCTGTTTAAAATGTTATTTGTGCTGCGAACTGGACATTAACTAAACACTGGTGCCATGGAGGTGTAGAGTACTTCTCAGTGAGTCAATAATCTAGACTTTTAAAAATATTCTTTCAGTTACAGAATTCACTGGTTTCATTGGCAACAAAAGGCATGTCTGAAAGCAATGAGCATAAACAGGGAAAATGGAGAGCATCATTCTGACTATGAACGAGTGTGTATGCCTATAATTAACAATGTTGCTAAACGGAAAGAGACTGCAAAACAAAAACTTGCAGGAAATCAGCACCCAGAAGAATGTGAGCTTAAAATGCTATTCCTCAATCTTGGAAAAACAATTATTTCATGAGCTAAACCTTACATATGATGCAATCAGTTTGGAGCAATATCTAGAGGCATCATTTGTAACCAGAGGGTTAAGAACTACAATTATTCCCTCCGGTGGGCAAGAGGAATTTAATAATAAAACTGAATGGGAAACTGCAGCTGCAACCTGTTCAGAAACATTTATTAAGTTGCTAATAGGAAGCGACATAGACAAACACAAAAAACTCACTAAAGAGATAGCTGAAACTAAATCAACTATAAAAAAAACTTTGTGGCACATGAAGAATACATAGTTCTTGACTAGAAACTATAAGAAAAACTAAAGAAACACAAATCTAACATAAGGATGAAACACGTGTCTATGTCTTCTGTTGGCACCCTTTGCAAACTGTGTGAGAGACCTTTCAGCACCACACATTTCTGTTTAAAGTTGAACCAGCATAATATTCTGTGGCAATTTGCATATGCAGCCCATGATGCTTTGCATTGTGGGGGCATGTGTGATTTTATATTTCTTTGAAACTTGGCTTCTCGGTCAAATGCCCTTTGGGGTAACCATTGCCTCAGTGCTTGCACACAGAGGTTCTTTGTCTTTTAAATTGTTTTTTGTTTTAATTCAGTTCACCACAACACAACCCAGATAGATCATGTTAGGGTAGCTGGTTCATTCCACTGGGGTGTCAAACAGACGAGGCATACTGATGAGTCCTGGTAGGATGAAACATGTGTCTATGTCTTCTGTTGGCACCCTTTGCAAACTGTGTGAGAGGCCTTTTGGCACCACACATTTCTGCTTAAAGTTGAACCAGCATAATATGCTGTGGTGATTTGCATATGCAACCCATGATGCTTTGCATTGTGGGGGCATGTGTGATTTTGTATTTCTTTGAAACTTGGCTTCCCGGCCAAATTCCCTTTGGGGTAACCATTACCTCAGTGCTTGTGCACAGAGGTTCTTTGTTTTCTAACTGAATTAGTCACAAACAACACAAAATAGATAGAGACATCACTGTCGACAATGAGGGAAGAATTTATAAATGGGCCAGACCGCAATCTGATAGATCACACTTGAGAGGCAGATCATTTTCTAGGAATAAACATTACCCGAAAAACAAGGGAGAAACAAACAGAAAGTACCACAGATAGCACTAAATCCAGACTTCAAACAGGATCTGTAACATTTTCACAAGAACTGTCTACCAGCAATACTGACAAACAAACCATCAGTCAACCCTCAAAAAACAGAAGAAGAAAAGGATCCAAAGGGACGTGAGGGGGAGGAGGAAAAACAAGCAAATTCAATAGCAGGAGTGGCAAGACGAGTTTTAAATCTCATGGACCCGATCCTAAATGACTGCCCCAAATCTTTTTTGGCAAAAGGTTTTCCTTTGTCCCTAGTAATAGACCCACAGAATTCAATATTTACTTTGATTTAGCGAATCTATTAAGACGCTTGCAACTGAAAGACTATTTTGGAAACAGCTCAATATAAACATTACAATGGGTTTTACATCGGAAGATATTGACCCTGCATGTGAAATACCTGAAGAAATTGACATTGGGCTGCTAGATTTTTCTGTTTTGATAATATGTCTATATCTTTAAATGAAGGGGAAACTGGAGATCTGAAGACAGACATAATCTCTATGCTTTTGAATCAGTTTATGCTAAGAACAACAATGTTTTCTAAAAGGGCAACTTACATTGTTCAAGGTATGATGCAAATTTAAATGGATTACGTAGAGTGAGGAAAAGTATTTTTAAACCAAACTTTATTCCTATTGTTATGAACCCAGCCATTAACACTATAAAAAACTGTTTTTCAAGAAGTAGAAAAAAACTGTTGCAGGGTTGACTAAACAATTCAAAACCAAGTATGAACCTGTGAAGAAAACAGAGCAGTACATTAACTACAAAATTTGAAAGGGGTTATTATCAAACCGAGTGATAAAGTCGGTAATGGTGTTCTACTGAAGGAGGAATACAATATCAGGAAGACTCTATAACTGTTAAATGACCAAGACAAAAATGCAAACCTGAAAACAAATCTCTATCACTGTTTAAGACTGAACTAATCTGTTTACTAGAGAAAGCAAAAAAATATAGGGGAAAACAGTAACAAGGAATTTCAATATCGGCTGCCTGAACACCCAGTCACACCTATATTATACACACTATCTAAAATACATAAAGACATATTTATTTATTTCATTTATTTAGCTTTTATTAACTGGGTAAGAGCACTAGCCATAAAATGACTATTTTCAGGCACGACCCGGGAGAGTACAGACATGCAGAAACTTAACAGGATAACAAATTATAAGTGCTTTACATACAATGAGTTAAAGAGGATACAATTTATCAGAACATACAAAGTAAAGCGCTTTACATACAATGAGTTAAAGTGGATACAATATATCAGAGACATACAGAGTAGACCATTCATAAGTTCATAGATGCCTACCTATGCAATGAATAGAGAGGACCTTAGACAATAAATTATCAGGTGACATGTCATATGAACAGAACAAGGTACACAAAAACAAAAACAGGTAATACAACAGGATGAAATAACCATTGAGAGCAGGAGTTGTCATTAAGGAAAAGGTCGGTAAGTGAGGAAGAGGGGAGCAAGCCATGAAATTAGATTATATGAGTGTATGTAAGTGTAAGGGAGATGCCTGCAGTGCAAGATTGTATATGGGCAGGTAAAGGGAGCCAGGACAGGCTGAGGCAGTAAGAGGGTTATATAGAGGTGAGGAAATACTATTGTATGGCCAGAGACATCAGTCATTAGGTAGGGTGAAAGCAGGAACAGGTATCAGCAATCAGCAGTTTTCTCCTAAAGCATGTGTTGGAGCAAGAAAGTCTAATGTTGAGGGGAAGGGAATTCCACAGCTGTGGAGCCACATGTTCAAATGCAACAGTTCCTTTCCTAGTGCGGCACCTCGGCAAATTCAGAAAGGATTTATCAGCTGATTGTAGACCATGGAGTGTGTCCTGAGGAACAAGCATAGTTGCAAGACACCTAGGGGTTTGATTTTGAATTATCGAATCAATAAGAGAGCCAAGGTAGTATTTCCTGCTAGCTAATGGATAGAGCCAACCAAGATCATTATAAAGCTGACAGTGGTGTTTAAACCGAGGAACAGAAGAGACATAGAGACATATGTGGTTATACATAATATCCCATCTGAGTAGGTCAGTTTTATGAGCAGCCCCAAATAAGGGAGCCCCACAGGTTAGGGTAGGGAGCAGAATCCCCCTCGCAATGGCCATTTTAGCAGATGGCATGAGCATATAACTAGTCATACATGCAACACCCAGTTTGGAGTTGACAGCTCTGCAAATAGACTGTACATGAAGATTAAGATCAAGAGATTGATCTAGCAGGATGCCCAGGTACTTGAAAGAGGTCACACATTCCAGTAATTGACCTTCTAAGTCCTGCACCATCAGTGCTGTTGTGCAAGCCTGGAGCTTTGGGGCTGATCCAAGCAGCATGGCTTTAGTTTTGTTAGTGTTGACAGTTTGTGGTTATATAGCCAGTTTTGGACATTGTTAAAGTCAGAGGAAAGGGTTGTGTTGATAGTGTCTATATCAGTAGAACTTGTATAGATGACAAGATCATCAGCATATAGAATAACAGAGCAGAATTTTGGAGCAGCTCCAATGTTATTTATATAAAGAGAGAGAATAGGAGGGGCCCTAGGATGGAGCTCTGAGCTACACCAATGTTAATTGTGGTACTGTTTGATAGAAAGGAATTAAATTTCACCACATGAGTTCTATTTGTCAGGTAGCTTTCATACCAGTCAACAACAGAGGAGGAGAAATGCAGGTGTCGAAGTGAGGAGAGAAGCAAAGTGTGATCAACAAGGTCAAAAGCCGAGGTCAATAAAGACAGCCCCAGTCAGATTGCCAGTATCCATTTTTGAAAGAGTGTCTGTGGTGAATTTAAGGAGTGCAGTCGTTGTGCTATGTCCTTTCCTGAAGCCATGTTGGGTATCCGAGAGCAGGCTGTGCTTAAGTAGATAGTCCGTTGTCTGAGTTGTGACAATTTTCTCCAGGATTTTGCTCAGTACCAAGAGTATGGCAATTGGTCTGTAGTTCATAACAACCTTAGGATCCCCTTTTTTAAGTACAGGTGTGATCCGAGCAGCTTTCCAGAGGTCAGAGACCACTCCACCTGAAAGTGATAACGAATACATTTTGGCCAGTGGTAATGCAATAAGGGGAGCTGCAAGTTTCAAGAGGCGGGGTTCAAGGGAGTCTGAGCCAGAGCTGGTATGATCAGAGATGGATCTCAGGAGCTTCAGGACTTCCTTTCTAGACACAGCCTTAAAATAGAATGGAGGAGTATAAGGAGGCACAGGGGACAACACTTCCAACTTATCCAGACAGTTTCCCAATGAGGAGTGGGAGGACACTGCAGTGGGATCGAAGGAAGAGGTATATTGGGAGAGATCAGAGAAATGCAGAATGAAACTAAATCAACTTTTTGTTATTGTAGGATGTTTTCATGATACAGGCTTTGTAATACGACCATGGTTCCACTAACCTACACTTTTTTTAACCAAAATACACTGCACTATTTTTTGTAGCGTAAGAACAAATTCAGTACAAAGCTGTAAAAAATAAAAAAATTATTATTTTTCTATCCATTTTTTTGAACAAAAAATTAAGTGACACATTGTATAATTGCAATAAGCCACTCCAGGATGTGGGTGATGCTGGGATTTACCCATGCCTGTATGGTTTGATCACTGGGCCTGCGGCCTCGTGACTGAATCACGGCAGGCATGGGTAAACCCAGCATTGCCCACACCCTGTCATGGTTTATTGCTTAATTATAGTGAGGGGTAGGAGAAAGTAGGCTGTTGGTAAATTTGAATCTTCAGCATATCCAATAGGTAAGGAAATGGGCAGACTGGGTGGGCCAAGCAGTCCTTGTCTGCCATCAAATTTTAAGTTTCTATGTTTCCTCTTCTATCCTCCCTGTCCCTCCTGTAGATTGTGTACCCTGGCATGTTTACATCCCAGTCATGGTTCCCAGTGTACCATGTTTCTGTGACTGCCACAATATCCAGGCATCCCTCTTCCGTCAAGGTCACCAGTTCAGGGAGCATGTTACCTAGACTACAGGCACTGGTACTCATTACTCTCCATTTTTTATAGCCTTACCATTTTTTGCCCCATCCTTGTCCTTACTGCCTATGTCTTTTTCTCCATTTATCCCTGCCCTTCTCCCTATCATCTTCTCTGTCTTGGCGTTTACCTCACTATCTACCCTGATTTTTTGGGGGGAGGTAGGATTTATGTTCTCCTTTTCAGTGCCTCCTTCCTTGGCTAGTTTAAATGCTTGCCTATGAAGCATTTAAACCTATCACCTACAATCTTGTTCTGTTCCTGAACAGATGCAGACCATCACGCCAGTATAGGCCTGCATCACTCCAGGTGGACCTCCAGTCCCCAATGAAGCTAAAACCATGAGCTCTGCACCAGTTTTTCAACCACTGATTGACTTCCATGCTTTGCTACACCCTAACCTCACCCATACCATAGACAGGCAGCACATCCATGAAGGTTATCATGCATGCTACATGTCTAAGGCCTCTTCCTAACTCCACAGACTCCTCCTGCACTGCTCTGATCCTTTTTCCAGCCAGATCATTTGTCCCTAGGTGGACAATGACATCCAGCTCCCTCTCCCATGCAGCTGCTTCTGTGATCCTGAGGATTCGCTCCCTGTCCCTCCAAGCCATAGCGCCAGGCAGGCACCTTACCACTCTCTCTCCTCCTTCCCTCTCTCCCACAGTTCTACCCTCCTAACAATGGAGTCCCCTACCAGGAGTTGTTTCCTTCCCCTGTGAGGTCCCATGCCGCCCTCCTGTGGGTCTCCTTTGTGGAGGTTCCCAGAATCCTCCTTGTGCTCCACAGTGGGTACCCCCATAGAGAAACCACACTCTGGCAGAACAGAATATGAATTGTGGAGATGTACAACTGGAGAGATGCACCTCTGTTCCACCACCCTCACCCTCCATGAGCCCACTGTGGTCCAACTGCTCCTCTTTCTTGGCAACCTCCATGACAGCAGCAGTGGCACTGGTGGTCCCTGAGTGGGACGTATGGCATCATATGGGTTAACATGTTGAGTCTTCCATTGAGTTCCAAACTTCTGTTCTAAGAACAGTGTCTGGGTCCTGACATATTGGTTGCTGCACATCTCCGATTTAGTTGCCTGTATCTGATCTGAATAATCTTCTCCCATTTCTTTAGCATGGGAAATTAAAATCTGCAATTTTTCCCAAAGTTTAAGATAGTTCAAATACTTTGTAGTGGAGGTTTATTTTGCAATTTGACTACAAAAAGGGCAGACATATTTTTTTGTGTCTTGCCATCTCAGCAGTGCATTATCATATAATTCAGATACATAAATTCTAATCTCTAATTCCCCCTGTAGACCTTGAAAAAATTCTAGCTCTT
Organism: Neoceratodus forsteri; assembly: GCA_016271365.2. Classification (NCBI taxonomy): domain Eukaryota; kingdom Metazoa; phylum Chordata; order Ceratodontiformes; family Ceratodontidae; genus Neoceratodus; species Neoceratodus forsteri. The sequence continues at coordinate 117,150,089 of CM057455.1, read as the reverse complement.
CCAGAGTGGAGACATTCATTCTACAGACTGTGTTGGACTGGGGTTTATTAGGTGGGTCCCTAAGGCCTACTATAATCATTTTATTGTCAGAAGTTTCCACTGGGATTACTTTGAATTGATTGACAGGTATCCACTGGGATGCAAAAAAGAAATATATCCAAGTAGATAGCTTCCCCTTAAAAACATATGCTCTGTGGTATAACTTTTATCTGTAGCACAGTCTTTTAGTTTTGCTTTTTTGTACATAGCATCTAAGAAATTTGTATCACTGTATAATTTCTGCATGTACCCCATTTTATCGTTTAATGAGAGTATACAAGTGAAATCTACTCCTAACACTACCGTTTTTGATGCATATAAGTACGGGCTGTATGCCCTTCTAAACCTCAATTATTTTATACTTAGTTTGGGAGTTATACACATTTATAAGTCTAAAACCCTGACCTTTAAATCTGGCATCTAAAATAAGGACTCTTCCAGGTATTAAATCAATTAGATGGGACACAGAGAAACCAGACTCATTAAATAAAATAATAAGACCTGTGCAATGCTCTTCACCCTACGACCAAAAGGACAGTCCAGTAAACCATTCTTTTGCATCTATAGATTGTTCTCTTAAAGTATGCAGTCTGGTATCTTGTAAAAAATATATGTCCACCTTTAGAGCTCTCAAAATAGAAAATGTGGTGCGTCTTCATTTTGGTTTTTTTATACTGTTCACATTAAGTGATCCAATTATAAGTTCCTGCGTCATTTGCCTTTACATAATATTAGGCTTGGACTCCTTCATGCCTTCTTGCATGCAAGACTTATTATTTGATTTTTTTTTATTTCTTCTTCTTTTTTGAGGAATTAGAGTCTCCAGATGTAATTCCTGTATCAGTATTGTGGTCTGGCTGCGAATAAACCACTGATGACTTCTCTGAGTCATCATCCTCTTCAGTCCATTGTTTGCATTTTATTAAATTAACAAATCTGTTCCTGGTTGGGACTGTAAATACTCTGGGTGGTCTAGGCTGTATGCCCTCTTTTTGAGCATGGATGTCTGTAACCCTCCTGGGCTTTTGACTTTCCCATTTTTCTGTACATGGGAGTGGCAAGTTAAAGGCCTCTTTAGATGTAGAGGGTGTTACAGATGGTGCTGTGGCATCAGGTTCTGCATTATCCTCCCTCTGTGTAATTGCATTAGAGCAGGTAACATTGCCTTCTGTCAGGATATCTCCCTCCGAGAAAGTGCTGTTGTCTTGTGAGCAGATACCAGGTTGACTAGGTGCTATAGCATGTGCTATCCCTTGCCTGGGGCTACTTTTCTGTGTGCCTTGGGGTCTTCTGTTTTCCAAATGAGGAGCCCCTTGTTCTTCCTCCTCATTGTTGTCTGGGTTATTACGTGAGGCCCATGGGCAGTTTTTAAATGAGTGAGTTGTTTCTTCACATAGATTGCAGCAAATGGGCCTAGGGCAACTTATTGCTGAATGTCCAATGCCACCGCAGAGGAAGCATTTGAGTTGGTCACATGCATTACTAAGGTGGTTGCATGCCCTGCAGGTAAAACATGATTTAGGTTGTCCAGTGTAGAATGTGAACCCTTGGACTCTTCTGAGGTAAAAGCATGGAGAGGTGTTGGATAGTGCCATTTGCTTGTGGTAGTTGAACTGTAATGTGCCAACCTCCCAGTCCAGATGTCCTCTGAATCCATAACTGGGTCTGGTAACCCTAGAACTGTACATTTAGTTTTTAACCAATATAGGATGTTAGCTATTGCCACCCCCTTATTTTTTAAAAGAACCATTATGGTTCTGTTTGCTGGTTTAGAAAGTGGGATGACAATAAAAGGGGCCCATGCAGGTGTCCGTCGAGCCCCTTGATACTGTTGCCAAAAACCTTCCAGCCCAGCGGCTGTTTTAAAACTGGCATTGAAATTTGGATCACCAGACATGTGAATAAAAACATATATTTCATGTGCTGAAAAGACCATACTTTCTTTCAATAAAATTTTGCCAATATATATTCTGTCAGGATATGTGTCCAGGCCTCCCCTGTACTTAACTGTTACTGCATTTCACCTTTTTGCCAGTTCTGGCAGGGTGTGGAATAATACAACAAAGGTTCTTTGATTGGACCTTCTCGGCTGAGGCTCAGGTCTGTGTTCATGATTCGGGGCTGTGATATGGGGAGGTCGGGTGGAGAGGGATTGAGTTATTTGTGGAAGCATTCAGACTGATTTATTCTCTAATAGGGTCTGCAGTCCTTTTCTCATTAAAGTCATTACCCCTATTGGGGTTCCTAGCAGATGGTTTTCTTAACCTTGTGGAGTTTACTAGTTCAAGGGATGAAGGAATGTCCAAAGGATCCTGTTGAGTGTTATTCTACCTCTCAGGGGATACCCAAGGCCGGTCTTTTGACAGTCTTATTTTGACAGGCTATTGGGGGTGAATAGCCACAGTTTGCAGCTAGTGCAGAAAGCAACAGCCAGGTTGTTAACTGGAACCTCTAGATCCAGTCACATAACACCTGTGCGGCATGAGCTGCACTGGCTGCCGATACAGTTGCGGATCACCTTCAAGGTCGCATTGTTGACCTATAAGGCCTTACATGACCAGGGACCCCTTCAGCTGAAAGAACCCCTGTCTCCTTACTGCCCCACCCACTCACTCTGATCCTCTGGATAGGGATTGCTAGAGATTCCCAGGGTATCCTTAAAAACATCTGGAGGAAGATCATTTGCCTTTATGGCTGCTACCCCGTGGAATTCTCTACCACGCCAGATATGAGATAGCCTGAACGTGGAAGGTTTTAAAAAATCCTTAAAGACACATTTGTTTCAACAGGCCTTTGAAGGGACCTAGTGAATTGCTGCATAAAATATTATAGGGTATATTTATTGTTTTAATGTATTATGGAGATTACTTATTTTACTGATGATTGTTAAGGCACCCTGAGCTTTGAAAGGGTGCCTGATACAACTAAAGTTTTACTTACTTACTTACTTAACCATCCAGCCTGTTTAAGGGTGTCCTCAACTGTAAGTCCTGTAAAATAAATATTTTCATCATAATCTGGAAGGATTTGTAATGCTGAGCGGGTGTGCGCACAATCCTCATTTACAATGGGAGTTACTTCTTGCTGTCCGCACTCATGTCCAATAGTTGCAGGTTTGTAAATACTAGCGCTATCCCCTACTTGTATTCCTCCCTCCTATTCTTCTTCCCCATCCACATTCATATTCTCCTCAGTTTCTATAATTACTTTACCGTTTGAGTTCTTAAAATTGTCCACATTACCTTCAGCAGTTATCGTAACAGGAGATGGCTCTGAACATTCTGGTGCACATTTTGTCTGCTCTCTAGCTGCCTCTATCTTCTGAAAATGTCCCTCCTCTGCTTTGAGAAGAGCTAGCAAGTAGGTCCTCTGCTCGTTTTTGTCATCAATCAGGATACTAGTGGAAGCTACAGGCGAAAACAGGGTAGATAAGGCCGAATCACTAGCAGCGGCAGCAGCACTTTCTATTCTCCCAATAGTGGGTTTCAAATTCATGGTTTTGGCTTCCTTGACATTCTGGGTGGGGAGGGAAGCAAGCATCTCCACCCAGGATGACATCTTCACTCAGAAAGGCCAACCAGAAGACCGCAGCATCCCCCACCACAAGAGTGGTGGGGTTATTAAGGAATCAAAGCCATATCAAAATAACATAAAAAAGAAAAACAGAAATAATCAAAATACAAAAATACAAACATAGGTTCAAAAAATTACAACTAAAAAGTAAGTAGGGAAAATAACAATACAAAAATAAGGAAAAAGAAAACAACAAGGTCCACACATAGTCCATGCCTAAAAGAGATTAGGGGGGAAATAAGAGAAACAAAGTAATGACATATCTATAAGCGTATACTTCAACAGTTTGGAATATTATATCCAAATACAATCAGGCAATAAGATTCCTCCTAATAATTCATCTAAGACATGCCAGTCCCTGTGTCCCAAATTCAGCAATGTCCTCATTTTAATTTAATAAAAAAAGAGAAACCCTTACACCAAGCATTAACAAGTTGTGTATCATGGATTGAACAATCTGCAACATAAATATTTCTAAAAGCAGTGTCACATATGACCTGAAATACTGTATAAGGCATTCATTGCTGCCTCAAAACCCATTGGACTCTGGCATTCCATAGATAAAATGTTAAGACTGCAAAAAACACGGGCAAAGTCCCCTTATGGTATTTCTTTAGTTAAGTGGTATATCCACCTAACACAAAGTATTCATAAGTCAGATTTTGCAGCCATGGAAGGTTCCATGCAACTGGCAAAAAAATCCATAAGTGTCGAGAAATGGGGTATTGAAATAAAAATGCTCCATAGTCGCCTTTGGGGCTCCACAGTCCGAGAAGGGACATTCTCGTTCTTCCAAGGTTTTGTGTTTATGATTACCTCTCACATTCAACTTCCCATAGGCACTAAGCCAAATCACCTCCCACATGTGTTCAGGTATCTGGGGTTCATTTAAGAGTGAAAGCACCTGGTTTTGCTTATGGGGCCTACAGTGCTTAAATTCCGGTTGTGTGGGGCCTACAGTGTCAAGGACATGGTGATACAGTTGTTTACAGGAGGAACGTACCAGTAAGGGACTTAAAATATTCCATTTGAATATTTTTTGAGCTGAGGAGTTCATCGAGGGGGGAATCAATAAGGATTTCAAATTTTGTGGTGGGGCCTCCTCCCATTTAAGTAAATAAGCTTACCAGTTGTTTTGGAACCAGAAATTCCCCCAATGAATCTGTCAGTAGACAAGGTGTTTTAATAGAATGACAGAGAAATAAGGAATGAAAAAAACCTACAGGATCAATCATATCCATCGCACCCTGACTTCGTTGTAAGTATGTATACCCCCTTTTTATCTGGTTCAATTGGCTCCACCACAACATGCTAAAGAAAACACCGTAAACCAGGTCTCAAGACAAACTGGTGGAGAGAAGATCATGCCAATATATATTAAGCTGGGATTTAAAAGTCGTTTAATAAGATGGTTTCTTTTTCGTTTTGAAAGTTTCCATCCTTACCATAAGTTTACCTTCGCTTCACAACTTTGAAGCACCTTTTTCCAATTTGTAAAACCCATATTCTGTGTACCAAATATAATTCCTAGGATTCTAACTGGACCCAATACAACTGGAAAGACACCAATGGTACTAAGTAGCGTGGAAGGATCCTGAATTTTCCCCAGAGGAACATCTTTACGTTTGGCCAAATTCAATGCTGCAGATGAGACTCGGGAAAACAGCTGGATTTCTTCATAAGCTTCCAGAACACTAACCAAGTTTTTAAGAGTTAAACAGGTGTCATCTGTGTGTACCACAAGTTTTACTTCATCTCCTGCTAACTTTCCTGACAACCCTTGGATTCGAGAGTTCCCCATAATTTATGTGATCAGAGGGTTAAGAGAAAATATGTACAGAAGTGGGCTCAGGGGGCAGCCCTGACGAACCCATTCCTGAATTTTACAGGCTGGGCCCATTCTACCTTGTATGAGAGGAACATATGAGGCCTGACCATATAACATCTGAATTTTGGAAAAAAAAGTAATCAGGAATCCCGTATGCTTGAAGAACTAAAAACAGAAAGTTGTGATTTACTTTATCAAAGGCTTTTCACTGGTCCAAGGAAATAATCCATCTCATACCCTGCGTTTTCTGGTAATATTCCCATAGTCCCACAGGATGATTAGCTGATGAGCTATTGACCTGCCTGGAAGGCCACAAAACTATAAAGGGTGGATTATCTCGGGAGCTATCAACCATAGCTAGAGATGCAGGATTTGTGCCAGAAGTTTAAAATCAGCATTAAGGAGGCTAATTGGTCCCCAGTTTTGCAACAGAGTCCTATCATCTGATTTAAATAAATAAATCACCAAGCTTTTTGAAAAGGCCTTTGGCACAGAATTATTCTGAAAAAAATTGAAAAACCATTGCTAAACACAGGGAGAGTTCCAAAAAGACGGTTTTATAGAATTCAAAAGGTAGTCTGTCCAATCCTGGAACTGCTTTTAATTTCCTAGAATGAATAACCTCCAAAATGTCCTGCCTCGAGATAAAGGTAGGTAGCTGAGAAAAAAACCTGTGTTGGAAATATATAGCTTTGTAAGTTTGCTAAATATTGGATCCACAGTATAGTCTCTGCATCATCCTGTGGAAAAATAGAAACATAGACTTTGATGGCAGATAAGGTCTGTTTGGCCCACCTAGTCTGCTTATTTCCTTACCTATAGGATAAGCTGCAGGTCCTAGTTAACCAACAGCCTATTTCTTCCTACCCTCCACAAGAATTGCCTTTTGTCTCTCCCATGCATTCTTGAATTCTCCCACAGTTTTAGACCCCACAACCTTCTCAGGAAGGCAGTTCCATGCATCCACCACCCTCTCTGTGAAAAAATACTTCCTTACATTGCCGAGAATTCCGTCAGAAGATGACACCAGGTTTCCAGACATATTCCGTAAAGAAGAGAGAGAGAGAGGTTCCTTGACGTTGATTTTTTACAAACTGCACAGGGATCAGAAAACGGATTTTTTGGGATGCCATATACAAGCTCCACTTGTAAGGAAGCTGCCCTGTCATGCTGTAATTGTTTCATTTCAGACTGCACTGACTGTATTTGTGATTCTATACTATTCCCAGATCTGGGCGTATGTGAAAAAAGGTGTTGGAGAGGCTGCCATGACATAAGGTATTTAAAATATTGAGTGTGGGATAATTGTTTCCCACGATGTTGAAAATACCTCTAAATATTAATTTTAGATTGCTCCCACCAATCCCCTATGTCATCATATATATCGATAACTGATACCAGTGCTGCCAACACCTGTCTGACCGAGTATTGAACACCTTGGTCAGAAAGCAGACGAGTATTCAGTTTCCAGTGGGATTTCTTAACTGGAAGTGTGAGATCTGTACCAATCGTGGAAATTATCATTTGGTGATTGGAAAATTCTATAGGACAGACTGTAGTTTGTTGAATTATCAGGTGTTTGGATTCCAAGATGTAATCAATAATTGTTTGAAACTGGGCCATTTTATAGGTAAAAAATGAGGGATTCTGGATAAAATCATTACAGTTTGTAAGCTCAGCCAGGTTAATACACCTCTGAAATGCCAATGAGTCACAATAGATCTTGGGCACAATCGTGTGCCCTTTTGGAACCCTTAGGCTACAGTTAAAGCTCCCACCCCCGACTATCACCATTCTAGCAGAAGTAGTAGCTAAGTAAGGTTGAATCATTTCTAATAACTTGACTCTAACAGCCTTAGTTTGAAGGGCATAAACAGTAAGAATGTGACATGGCATCCTATCCCAATATCCATCTAAAATCAATGCCCTCCCAGGCACGAGTTTTATCAGTCGGTATAGTACAAACCTGGTGCCAACAAAAAGAATTCCCATGCCAATGTGACCTAAACAGGGTCATTTGAGAGACCAAGCTCATCCATGTCTCTTGTAACAGAACAATATTAAGTGGTAAGTCATGTAATAACTGGAAAATGGCCTGTCTTTTTTTTCATTGACCACACTATGGCAATTAAGAGATGCCACAGCAATGTTACTCAGTCCAGCCAGTGGTTATCAAGTCATTTTCTTTTTCGTTCTTTTCTTTTTCCACAGGTAGATTGTCTCAAAAGGTTGTGTCTCAGCATTGTCCACCTCAATACCTTCGTTGTGATCTTCCTCCATCTTTGCATCCCCCCAACCTGAAGGGGTTAGCACCTCAAAAGGATTGTTTGATAAACTATTTGTTGGTACTTCTTCCTTCTTGAGCCTTCTTGATGATCTTCTATTTGAGACGGAGAGGGGCTGAGAAGACGGTAAGTCCTCAGATTGTTCTGGGAATGGTACAGTACCCTCCGTGTCCTCATAACACACTGGCGTAAGAAGGGTGAGAGGATTATCAGTAGGTTTCGTTATGTAGACTAGGCTGGGGTCAAGAACCATCTTTGCTTCTACAGGAGGTTGATGGACTGTGTTATTCATGTTTTTTTCATTTGTGGCTGTGGTTCAGTAGGGTTAGTGTAAGAGTCAGTTTCTGGTTCTTCCCCTGCTTGCACATTGTTAATTAAGTCTTCAGGGTCCAGGATTTGCATTTTTAGATTCACTGATGCCCATGGACATTCCTGGTATAAATGACTTGATTCCTCACAGAGGTTACACCTTGACAGGTTAGTGCATTGATAACTGGTGTGACCTATGTCATTACACATCTCACAGCACAATTTATCACAGACACTTGACAGGCATGTCCGTGATCCACACTGATAACAGGCCTTCAGTTGTCTGGGGTAGAACCCTCATGTCATGCCCCAAGAAGAAACAATTTGGCATATGTACAATGCATTCATCAGATTGTCATAGCTTAATTTTGAATTGCCATCCTCTGGTCCAGAATTGTTCTCTGTCCAAGACTGCTTCTAGTGAGCTTAGAACTTCACATTTCTGCGGCAGCCAATGATTGATGTCCCCCACAGGGATACTTTTGTTTCTAAATATGATGGTGACTGTTTTGATGAATGGTTTCATGAGGGGGATGGCCATTAAGGGAGTCCATAATGGGGAAGTCTTAACTTGATCATATTTTGTCCAGAATAAGTCAAGCAAATGTGCTGACCGAACGCTGATGTCAAAAGTATCTTCTCCAGATATATGAATAAATGCAAAGACATCTGCAGGTTGAAACCACATTGAATCTATAATGAGGGATTTCCCCACATATTGGCGATCTGGACATTGGTCTAGGCCTCCCCTATACTTCAGTGGAACTGCATGTCTGCAAGGTAAAGGATCCATTTTCTGGTACTTAAAAGGTCTGAAAGCAAGGAATGTGCTCCATAGGAGGAGCTGGAGCCGTAGTGGAGGGGTTTAAACCCAGCACAGTAATATCTTCCATAGGTATTGCTGTGGGCCCTGGGGATGGTCCCTGATCAACTGTGAAATTAGAAGTGTTTGTCACCTTAGTCTGAGTAGTGGTATCTGAAGCAAGTGGTCCTAGTGTGTGTATAGCGGAGTGCTTCCCAATGCATGATGGTAGAACTTGTAAGGCTGCCTCCACTGATGAGGTAGTGGGCAAAGCTTCTTTCTCATACACCTGTATACCCTCTGGAGGGTGCCATTGTGGTGTCCCTGGTTGTGAAAACAAAGAGGAATCCCATGTAGTGTCAGGGACCCATTCACCCCTGTGATCCTGAATCCAGCCAGCCCCTTTTAGGGCATAATCCATCCAGGGAGTATCCATTCCAGTGGGGGTAGTCAAGCTAAAGGCCATTTGAATAGTGTGTGTTGCTGTATCAGGAGGTTTAAACATTGCTCTCTGCCCCTTTGTAGTCCCTGAAGCACCCACCGATTCAGTACCAGCCGAGAAATTCCTATGTGAGAGCATCACACTATCCTTTTTATGACACAAATCTTCCAATCGCTGTTTCAAACTGCCACCATCTCCTGTCAAGATTTTCAGGAGAGCAGTTTTCTGCTCAGTAAGCTCCTTCTCGAATGGTTCTGTGCTAACTGTAACAACTGAGGTAATCATATCCTGGCTGAGCCCTGGGCTAGAGGGTATGACCCCAGTATATACCCTTCCTGACTCCAAAATCCCATTTGCATTATTTAGTGCCTTGCTATCAACCATTTCGGTCATTGTGTCAATCAAAGGCTTCAGAGGTAACTCACTGTCCCCCTATATATCCTGCACAAGCTTTTCCTCCATACCTGTCTCTGGAGCTCCCTTTAGGGTACCCTGTATTAACATATGCGGTAAGAAACCTGAATCCTTACTGTCCACCTTAGATACTGTTTTGTACATACTTGTAGCTGTAGGCCAGGGTTTGTTATGAAATGACACCTCCTGGAGACTAATCAGTGGTTGCCCACTTTTATCAGTATTAGAACCATTAATACCTCTGGCTGAAAAAGAGAAAATTGTAGCAGAATCTTAAGTAAAATCATCCAATTGATAGGAAATAGTTGGAGAGCATACCTGTAAGATTTACTGGTGAGATGGTAGGGCAGTACTGTCATCGGTGGTTACGTTGTCAAGCAGGCCTGCAGCCGAATCCAACACTTGCACGCTAAATCCATGCAATGCTCTTGCCTTTAGTAGCACTGCACATCTTTCCCGAAAGGGCTTTTCTTCTTCACCTAAAAGGAAGTCCGGTTCTTGTGCAGATTTATCCATAAAGCATGTCACTCTGTTGAAAATAATATCCGGGCCAACTTGCAAAAGCCTTGCTTTGGTTTGTAATTCTTTTTTCTTCCAGCTCTGGAATCTGGTATCTCTTTTCTTGTATCTGAATTTGAAGCTTTCAATCCAACATTTTCTTTGTTGCTCTGTGCTCCCTCAGTATAATCCCTTTCTTCTTTTCCTTTTTCTTAAAGTCCTGTCAAATTATAAAAGATTTACCCCTTCACTATTTCTGTTGCTGGTACAGAGGCCTGCTCCTCATCCATCTTCCCTGTCACATCAGCACTTCCTCTTCCTCGGTCCAGCACCAAACTGGGCTCCTCCATTCTGCTCCCAGGAAGTGAAGCCCCCTGCTGGAAGAGTAGGGAGATTTCCCTGGTATCCTGGTGAAATTTCCCCCAGTCACTAAAAAACTACCACTAACGGCTTAATCTGGTTCAGTTTCAATTGGTTACCATCTGTATGCTTCTCCCTGGTGTCACCCCTGGAAAATGAACTTCTAGTCTCAGTGTGCCTACCTTGTCAACAAAATTCAATAAATAAATTAACAAAATAAATCGGTTAAACCAATGTGCCCTATGCATAGTATTGCATATTTCCTCTTTAAGTTGAAGAATTTGGGCCATAGTGTTATAATGCTGTTCCTTTAGCTCTAGGCCAAGACAATCCCATAAATTGTTGTTTGTAAATGCAGAGAGTGGCAGCACGGAGGAGGCAGAGAACTACAGACCAGTCAATATTATCTCAGTAGTGGGCAAGATTATGGAGGCACTCCTAAAAGAAAAGGATAGTGCAACACCTGGAATCCATAGGAGCACATGATCCAAGACAGCATGGGTTTACAACAGGAAGGTCCTGTTAAACTAATCTCATAGATTTCTTTGATTGGATAGCCAGACTGGTGGACCAAGGAGATGCAGCTGATGTAGCCCATCTTAACTTCACCAAAGCTTTCAATACTATTCCACATAGAAGAATGATTAATAAGCTGGGTAGGCTTGGGGTGATCAGAAGTTGGTCAACTAGGTGGCAAACTGGTTTGTGGGCAGAAAACAGAGAGTGGTGGTAAATGGTATACAGTCAGAAGAAACGCAAGTCATAAGTGGGGTCCCTCAGGGATCAGTCCTTGGGCCAGTCCTCTTTAATATCTTCATCAGTGACATTGGGGATGGACTGGAGTGTAAGTTTTGTCTGTTTCAATCAATCAATCAGTCAGACAATCAATCAAAATCTTTATTTATCCAGGTGAACATCAGTGAGCAGAGCTCTTTTACAAGATGGACCTGGTTAGAACAAGGTCAGGGTATTATCCATCATAAAAACATATAAATACACATAAATAAGTATATAAACACAATCACATTGGTGCAGTATTAGGAGAGTCAGTGATAAAAATGGAAGACAAGGAGAACCATAACAGAGGAGAATTCAAGTACAAGGGGGTCAGGTCCACCACTGAACCGTAAATGTATAAATGCAACTGTATAAAAACTATGTTCTCTGTAGAGAAATACCAGTTAGTCCATTTACAAGGGGCAGTCACCGGAACTAGCCTTGAAAATGGTGTAAAGAACCACCAACTAATGGCAGCAGGGGTACCAGGAGGGGTATGTAATGTGTGAATGAAGGATAACAAGGTGAGATGTGTAGTCCCATGGATAGGAGAGTAGAACAGATTTGTGGCAGAGGCCTATGGGGAGGGGGAAAGGGGTGTTAGGACTGTTATAGTATGCTTGCATGTAGAATGTGGATAAATGCTGTGTAGTGTTGTGAGAAGATAGCTGGAGAAAGTGGGAAAGAAGACCAGTATCAAGAATGAGGACAGAGTCATCAAGTGTTACTGTACAGGTTAGCATGATGACAGACCCGGGTCAAGGTAGGAAACAAACAATTGAACTACTTTGTTCCTGATAAAATGGTACCGGTTAGCATGATGACAAATCAGGGTCATGGAAAACAATTGCACTGATCATTTCTGAGACATGAATATAAGAGCTTGAAGGATGAAATGCTGATGGGTGACCTCAATTTCAGCTTTTATTGCAAATCATTCCACAAGGAGGACAGTGTAAAGCTTATAGCAGCCCTGCCAAAGCGAGAGTTAACTTTGGGAACCTTCAGTAAGAGAGATTTGTAGCTTCTCAGGGCATAATTGCCTATTGGTTTTGTAGGAAGACAGCCTGTAATATATTGGGGAAGTTTTTTGGAGATGGATCTCAGGGTCCATAAGGCTGCATTTCTATCACGCCTGTATTGAAGAGAACTCCACCCCACTGATTGATATAGGTAGCAGTGATGGGTGGAATAAGGCAAGCCTGTGATGAACCTCAGAGCTCTATGATATAGTGTGTCAAGTTTGGTGAGGTAGGAAGTGGGACAGTGACTGTACAGGATGTCAGCATAATCTATCAAGGATACAAAGGTTGATTGGACCAGCTGTAGTTTGGCATCTCTAATTAAGAAGCAGGCTATCTGGAAAAACAGGCCAAGTCTCTGTCGTAGTTTTTTGAGTAATTCTTCAGTGTGTTTTATAAAGGATAGCCTATGGTCCAGCCCTACTCCCAGGTATTTGAATTTAGAGACAAATTCCAACTTTTCACCAAGAATTGTAATCTGTGGCACAGGATCTGATAGAGCTGAAGTTACCATTTGAGCAGAGAGAGAAAAGATCATTGCTTTTGTTTTCTTGGCATTAAGTAATAGATTTTATTTAGAAGTTGATGATGCAGCTGGTAGAACTCAGATTGAAGGTCATTACATGCAGATTGTAATGAAGGGCGGCCTACGTAAAGAACTGTATCATCTGCAAACAGATGTATGTTGGCCTTAGTTATGCTTTCATCAATATTGTTGACGTAGATTGTGAATAAAATCGGTCCTAAGATAGAACCCAGGGGAACACTTCTTAGGAGAGGTTTGAGAGTCGAGAGATCTCCTTCCGCTTTCACCTGCTAGAATCGATCAGAAAGGTAGTTGTTGAACCACTGTAAAGATAGTGGGTCAGCACCTAGTGAGGTCAGGGAAGAGAGTAGCAGAGAATGGTCGACAGTGTTGAAGGTCTTGCTCAGGTCCAAGAACATGACACAAGTGTAATTCCTGTTGTCTAGCTCTCTTTGCCAGTCATTTGTCACTTTGGCAAGTGCTGTGATGGTGCTATGTTTAGCTCTGAACCCTGATTGGACAGGATTAAGCAGGTTATTTTCTAGATACTGCCTTAGCTGGTTACTTATGACTTTTTCCAGTAATTTTGACAAGACCAGGAGAATTGAAATCGGTCTGCAATTGTTTAGATCACAGGGATTTCCGGACTTGAACAGTGGTATAATGTGCACTGTTTTCCATATTGAGGGAATGGATCCTTGAGTTAATGATAGGTTAAATAAATGGGTTATGGGCATGGCTAACACATGGATCTCCATCTTCAAAAAATATGGGTTAAGGGTATCTGCACCAGCACTTTTTTACATCTAATTTTAGCAACAGGTCTTCAACTTCTTTCAGAGTAGTAGGACGCAAGGAGAAGACTGAATCGGTGACGCTAGAATCAGCACCTTGATTATCCACCCGGGAGTGTATCAAATTCACAAGAGAATTGTCGAAAGTTAAGCCTGCAGTCACAAAGTGATTATTGAAGGCATTCAGAATTTCCAGTCTGTCACTAATGGTGTTATTGTTTAAGGATATTTCATCGGGTAATGAGCCACCCGATATGTGACCAGACAAATCTTTGACGGTTTTCCAAAATTTTGTTGGATTTTGGAGGCAGAGAGAAATTCAGAATGATAGTAGGCAGCTTTTGTGTCTCTAACCATTCTAGTACATGAGTTTGCAGATGACACCAAGATCTACAACAGAGTAGATGATCCTGATTAAGTGGGCAGAATGAGAAAAGATCGGGAAAAACTGGCAAAATGGTCTGAAGAGTGGCAACTGAGGTTTAACACAAAGAAGTGTCAGATCATGCACATAGGAAAATAGGGTTATAAAGTATTTTTTCAAGAGAAGGTTGTGGATGCATGGAACAGCTTTCCTGAGGAGGTTGTGGAGTCAGGCACAGTGGGAGAATTCAAGAATGCATGGGACAAGCATAAGGCAATTCTAGTGGGGGGGGTGGGAGGAAGTAAGCTGTTGATTAACTAGAATCTGCAGCTTATCCATCTGGTAGGGACATGGGCAGACCAGGTGGGCCAAGCAGTCCTTATCTGCTGTCAAATTCTATGTTTGTGTGTTTCTAAAAAGAAACCCTGAAGCTACCTATTGGTTGGGAGAGGAGTTGCTGACAATCACAAGGGAAGAAAGAGACTTGGGCATCATCATCACAGATGACCTGAAATCATCCAAGCAGACCACTAAAGCAGTAGGTAAGGCTATAGGGATGTTGGAGTAGGAGTATCACAAGTCATACGAGGGAGGTAATAATCCTTCTTTACATCTGGAATACTGCATGCAGTACTGGAGGCCATACCTGCACAAGCATATTAACATAATGGAGGCAGTCCAGAGAAGGGCAACCAAAATGGTGCAGGGTCTGCATCAGAAAACATATCAGGACAGATTAACAGAGCTCAATACATATACCCTAGAGTAACAGAGGGAGAGAGAGAGGTGATATCATCAAAACATTCAAATATCTTCAGGGCATTAACACAGTGAAAGAGTCTAACATGTTTCAATATAAGAAGATGAGCAGGACAAGAGGACACAGCATGAGATTAGAGGGAGGCCGATTAATGGGTAATGTGAGGAAGTTCTTTTTCACAGAAATGGTTGTGGATGCATGTAATGGCCCACCTCAGGAAGTGGTGGATATGAATACAGTGCAGAGCTTCAAACAGACATTGGATAGGCATAAGGGAATGATACAGATGAGTATGAATAAACAGAACATTGACAGAGTACAAGCCTATGGCGCATACATATGGTAGAAAAAAATGGGCAGACTGGATGGGCATTGCTGTCCTTATCCGCAGTCAACTTCTATGTTTCTATTTTATGTTTCAGAGAAAAGGAGGCATAAGTTTTCTCTAAGCCTTCTATATTTTAAAGAATACAGTCGCAAAGATTTTGTTCTGTCCTCATATGCCATGTCCTTGTGTCCAGTTACCACCCCGGCTGTATTACGCTGCACCCTTTCTAATGTATTCATTCTGGCTTTGGTGTATGGTGCCCACATCTGGGCACAATACCCCAGGTGGGGTTTCACCAGGGAAATATAAATGGACATCACAACTCTTTGGTCATGGCTAATGATGCGCCTTCTAATGCAATATAGTATCCTGGATGCAGTCTATGCACTGGTACTGCACTGATTATTAAATTTTAGATCATTAGTAATTATGATACCTAGATCTTTTCCCTCTGTGACTTCCTACAGTGTTGTGCCATTGAGATGGTACTATGCTCTGAGATTATTTCTGCCAAAGCGCATCACTGCACACTTTTCCAAGTTGAACTGGAGCTTATGCTCCCTTGTCCAGTCTTCTAGCTTAAGCAGCTCTGCCTGTAGATTTTCGAAATCTTCTGGTGTATTTGTCATCCTGTTAAGTTTTGTATTGTCTGCAAACTTAGAAATGCAGATATCCTCCCACATTAATTGAAGCAACAAAGACATTGAACAGTGTGGGCCCCAAACTGAACCCTGTGGGGCATCACTAGTTATTCCTGCCTAGTCAGAGTTCACACCATGGATTATCACCTGCTGAGTTCTGTTATCTAGCAGAGATTTGATCCTTGGCACAATATTTATTCCAGTGCCTGATTTTGCAAGTTCATTTATCAGTTCATAATGAGGCATAGTATCAAACACCTTACTGTAGTCCAAATATATGACATTGATCCCATTTCCCCTATCCAGTTCTTTACCAACCATGTCATAACATTTTAATAAGTTGGTCTGTTATGACCTGCCTTTAACAAAGCCATGTTGTGAGTCATCAGTCATGTTATGCTCCTTGATAACATTTAAATTTTATCTTTAACATATATATAAATACTGAGCCACTGACATTGCTAATGGCATATGATATATGATATATGATATGTGATATATGATATATGATATATGATATCCTTCACTGATTATGTAATGTTCTGATGAGGGCCATAAATCATGACAAAGATAAATGACATCATTATGTACACCCCTAAATGTTGCCTTACCCTGAATTCCCCTTAGAGTCACTATAACCACCCTTACTAGTTTTGATGTTCCTGCATCATATAACATAAATCTGAAGATATTTTGGTAATGCGTTGGGTACTCTGTACCTCTATGTATACTATGTCACATGTATAAACAGAGATTGTGCATGTAAGACAGTAGCAACTGCTACCCTGACTTAATAGTAGCAAAACATTCCATCTATGAAGTTGGTGTTGTGAGAAGATCATCACTGTGATAATCAGACATTGAAGGACAAGTACCAACCTCAACCCCCCTCAAGATGTTTCATCAGCTCACTCCTCTCATGTACTGAGTTAAGAAATCACCATCTGAGATTCAACCCCCCTCAGTATGTTGCTTCAGGATCAGGTCACTCCACTCATGTGTTGAGTTAGGAAATCACCATTTGAGATTCAGGTCACAGAGCACATTATGGTGTGTAAACTAAGTTTTGGTACATTGGAAAGGATTTTGGTATAGTATGACCAACAGGATGTCCCCTATCCATCAGGTTCAAAATGTCTTCTGCCAGAGTGTATGAGTATGGTGGGTTGGCCCCCTCATAAGTAGATGGTTTATAGGTATTTACTAAGGTAGGTAATGCCAAATGTCCCATCATATCAATACCCTGCTAACACTTGTAAATGATGATGAAATCTCCCAGTCGAACTGAAAGCATCAACTTGAACTGGAGCTCAACTTCCCCTAGGCAATCAATCCCACTAGACTGATTCAGCGAGGGGTTATTGAATCAAATCATGATCAGCTTTCTTTGACAGACTCTGTAGGTAAACATGTAACTAGTATATAGTCTGTTTGCACATCTTTTTAATATTGAAGCATAAAGAGACATAGCAACTGACACATTACTGCACGTGCATACCATCTGAGGACTTGTCATACACTTTAGCTTTTGAATGCTGAGCTATCAGAGTAAATACCAAATCCCATGGCAGGTTTAATTTCTCAGCACTGTAGAGTGTTTTTGTTTTTCAACAGTACAATCAGAACAGATGGTCTGGGAAAAGTCTGATGCAATCCACTGACAGCAACTAGCTGCCATCTAATTATTAACAGGTTGCAAATGAATAAAATATTCACTCCAAAGGCATAGAAAGCTCACACTGAGATGCTGGACTGCACACTACTTCTGTATCTTCTGATATTTTGCTTTATATATTGTAGAAACATACTTAAACCTTGAAAATAAATTAACATATTTCTGTGGTTATCATAGCAGCATGGTAGCATTTTGATTGTATTTTACAATATTATTAATTAATATCATATTATATAATTTCAGTTTATTTACTCAGAACTCAGTGTTGATAACCAATTGCTAATTTGTTCCCATTTTCAAGTGCTTTACCTTCCCCAGGACAGCATTGGAAACAAGTATTTCTCTCTTTGGCTCTTACAAGGTGAAGCAAATATATTATATTGAAATAAAAATGCAAAGTTTGAAATGGGTTAATTCATATTGACAAATACATTAGCAAAACATATGGTGCCCCATATTCAAAGCTGGCTGGTTGAGAGCACACACAGGGGCACCATGTGAAAAAAGAGGAAAGACCGGCTCTCATGCCATATTCAGAGAAATAGAGCAATCTGAACTTACCATGCTATCTATCTGAATATTGAGCCTAGGTAGTCTGGCACCAGCCAATGGTTGCCATGCTGTGTGCCAAGCTACCAGAGCACCAGGCAAAAAAATACCCCTAGGGATAAAGTGCAGCACTCACTGGTTAGTGCTATGGCACCTATGGATGATATTAAGCCCAAACATGCAGAAGAGCCCATCGGACACGCATGTTGCTAACTCACCATTTGCATGTCCGATATGGGCTCATCTGCTTGCCTCCACAGCAGCCAAGAGTGCCAGGCAAGGGCCCCTCTCCCAATCCCCAATCCATGGCTATGTAAAAAAGAAAGAAATCCTTGGTAGTGTACATACATAGATACATAGACAGTGTCGGCAGATAAGGGCCTATGGCCCACCCAGTCTGCCCATTTGAGCTTGTAAGTTCAGTTTATGTTTTCCTAGAAGTCTGTTGCCCCTTACCCCTGACCTACAGAATTCCTTTATGTCTATCTCATGCATTCTGAAATCCCGTGATTGTTTCAGCCCCCACCACTTCCTCTGGCAGGGTGTTCCACTTGTCCACCACCCGTTCTGTGAAGAAATTCTTGCTCATGTTTCCTCTGAATCATCCTCCCTCCAACTTCATCCCATGCCCTCTAGTTCTGGAACATCTTTTTCGCTTAAAAATAGTGTATTCCTGCACCCTGTTCCTCCCTGTGAGATACTTGTATGTCTCTATCATATCCCCTCTCTCCCTCCCTCCTCTCCTCCAGGGAGTACATGTTCAGTTCCTTCAACCTGTCTTCATAGGACTTATGATGGAATCCATGCACCATCTTTGTTGCCCTCCTCTGAACCTTCTCTACCGTGTCTATGTCCTTATGTAGGTATGGTCTCCAGAACTGTACACTGTACTCCAGGTGGGGCCTCACTAGTGTCTTGTATAGCGGAATTATGACCTCCCTTTTCCTGCTGGTGATTCCCCTGCCTTTACATCCCAGCATCCTATTTGCTTTACCTACTGCCTTGTCACACTGTTTCCCTACCTTGAGGTCATCAGAGATGATAACCCCAAGATCCCTTTCCTGCTTGGTGCATGCTATATCCTCACCCCCCAACTGAAATATTGTGCCAGGGTTTTTGTGCCCCATTTGCATTACCTTGCACTTCTTTGCATTGAATTTCAACTGCCAAATCCCTGACCATTCTTCGAGTTTCTGCAGGTCCCTTCTCATTCTGTCTACACCCTCTGGTGTGTCTACTCTGTTACAGAGCTTTGTGTCATCAGCGAACAGTGAAATTCTGCTTTCTAGGTCCTGTGCAATGTCACTGATGAAGATGTTGAATAGGACCGGTCCCAGCACTGATCCCTGTGGTACCCCACTGGTCACTCTTCCCTCTGTGGAGTGACAGCCATTTACCACCACCCTCTGTGTCCTGCCACCCAGCCAGTTACCTACCCACCACACTATTGTCCTGCCCACAACCATATTCTCCAGTTTGTGTAATAGTCTTCTATGTGGCACGGTGTCAAAGGCCTTGCTGAAGTCCAGATAGGCCATGTCCACTGCCCTCATATCCCACTCTCCAACTGTGTATAAAAAAGAAATACCTGGTAGTTCATGGAAGTCTAGTGCTCCCTACCCAGCTCCAGTCCCTCAGAGTTGATACAAAACTGCAATCCCTGGAATTCTGGCAGTCCTGCCCCAGACCTGATCCCCAAGGGGTGACATGAACAGTAAGCCCTAGTAGTCTAGCGGTCCCTCCTGAGTCCTGATCCCCTCTGTTCATGTAATAAAACAATCCCTGGTGGTCTATTATTACCCCTTTCTAACCCAGACCTGCCCGTATCAGACATATACATGTCCCTGGTAGTACAGTGGACCCGGCACCCAGCAGGTAGTGCCTCACAGCCCCATTTCCCCTTTCCCAGCCCTGAGAGCTGATGACCAGCCCAGCCCTCTGCTCACCGCCAAGGCTGGCTGCAGGCTAAGTGCATCTGGTAAGCATATTGTACAATTAGGTTGCACAATATGCGTGCCAGGAGAGCTCAGTCTGTGGCTGGCTGTGATGGTGAGTGGAGGGATGTGCCGGTCACAGGCTTTTGGGTTGGAAGAGTGGCAGCTTTTGAGGATTGGGACTGGGTAGGGACCAACTATGCATGGTGCACCACCTTAAAAGTAGATTTATTTATTTATTTATATAGTTATTTAAGGGAATCAGATACACCTTTGAGCCAGGGGCTTTTTTACGAAGGTTCCATGTCAGGTTACTTGAAACATTAGGACAGGCAGTGGAATTGTGCAAAAGAGAAATACACATAGCAGCTAGAGGGCTTTGTCGATTACCAAAACATCACAATTGTGCAAATCACTTCTATAACAATTTAAACAATATAGATTCATATAGGTAGCCATCCGACAGAGGGAAGCGAGACCAGCGACTGATGCAAAGAGGGACAAGGGGGGGGGTTGGTCAGGGGCAGGGTCAGATATTGCCTGTCAGCTGCCTTATCCAAGGTAATTATAATCTAACAATGTGTCAAAGCAGGACATCACTGGAAATAAGATATTGTATTTTATCTGCTCATTCTCCTTAGTACAAGTACTATAGAAGGGTACAAGCCAAACCATAGTAATTAAATTAAAACATTTTATTCAAAATACCTGCTTAAATATTAAGATGTTTCTAAAGGTGCAGTCACATGTAATGTATTAATGTACAAAACTCACTAGCTGGTCATCATTTCCTTTTTACTTTTGCTGCTTAGAAGGGCCCTGTCATTAAAACTTTAGCACTACACTAATTGGAATAGCACTTTGCTAAGTGTTTATAATGTCACTAGCAACATCTATTTTTAACTATTTGGAATGTAGAATTCTACTTGTGTAATTCAGGCAAAATTACCATTCTGATGTGATGACATTTTTATGAAAATCTCATAAAATGTCACCAAAATTTGAATTTATGTTAGTTAGATCTTAAAAGTATGCATCTAAATAACCGTTGTTCATAAAACATAGAAGCATAAAATTTGATGGCAGATGAGGACCGTTTTTCCCACCCAGTCTGCCCATTTACCTACCTAATGGATAAGCTGCAGATCCTAGTTAGCCAACAGCCTACTTCCTCCTACCCCCAACCTTAGAACTGCCTTATGTCTGTCCCATGCATTCTTGAATTCCCCCACTGTTTTTGACTCCACAACCTCCACAAGAAGGCTGTTCCATGCACCCACAACCCTCTCTGTGAAAAAATACTTCCTTAAATTACCTCTGAGCCGCCCCCCATCTTCAAATTGTGCCCCCTTGTTCTTGCACACCTCTTTTTTTGAAAGATGCTACCCTCTTAGACTTTGTTGATTCCCTTGAGGTACTTGAAAGGTTTTATCATGTCCCCCATCCCTTCATTCCTCAAGGGTATACATATTAATCTAATTACATCTCGCTTCATATGTCTTCTGGTGCAGCCCCTGCACCATTTTAGTTGCCCTCCTCTGGACTGCCTTCATCCTGTCTATGTCTTTGTGGAGACTGGGTCTCCAGAACTGCACACAGTACTCCAGATGGGATCTCACCAGCTGTCTGTACAGCGGGATAACAACTTCCTGTTTTCTACTGGTTATGCCTCTTCCTATACATCTCAGTATCTCCCCAGCCCTCCTTACTGCCCTCTCACATTGCTTGCCCACCTTTAGGTCATCTGATATGACTATCCCCAGGACCCTTTCCATTTTTGCTGTTGTTAGTATCTCACCCTCCATAGTGTACTCTTCCCTGGGTTTTTGTTTTGTAGGTGCATTACTTTGCACTTCTTAGCATTGACTCAAAGCTGCATTCATTTGACCATTCTTCCAACCTTGCCAAGTCCCTTCTCATCCTTTTCACCCAACCTTGTGTATCAACCCTGTTGCAGATCTTTGTGTCATCTGCAAAGAGACATACTTTTCCTTCTGGTCCCTCTGCAATGTCACTTATAAAGACATTGAAGAGGACCTGTCCTAGAACTGAACCCTGCGGTACCCCACTAGTAACCCCCCTTTTTTCAGAGTGAACTCCATTTTCTATTACCCTTTGTGTCCTGTTCTCCAGACAGTTTTTTACCCAAACTACCATCTTGAGACCCACTCCCAGGCTGGAAAATTTGTATATTAATCTTTTGTGTGGGACTGTGTCAAATGCCTTGCTAAAATCTAGGTAAGCCTTGTCCACAGCCCCTCCCTAATCTACTACTTTGGTCAACCAGTCAAAGAAATCTATTAGATTCATCTGATATGATCTTCCTGCTGTGAATCCATGCTGCCTTGGGTCCCGTGCCCCTGTCTCCTCTAGGTACACAACAATTCTTTCCTTCAGAAGTGATTCCATCATTTTCCTTATCACTGAGGTCAAACTAACACGTCTGTAGTTTTCTGCCTCTGCCCTGCTTTCATTTTTGTGAAGTAGAATCATATCTGCCCTCTTCCAGTCCTCAGGTTACCACCCCATCCTCCCATGATTCATTAAAGAGGATAGTCAGTGGTGTCACTAGTTCTACCCTTAGTTCTTTTAGAATTCTGGGATGAATATGCTCAGGCCACATTGCTTTGTCCACCTTAAGTTTTAAGAGTTCTTTCAGAACTCTTTCTTCTATGAATGGGCTGGTATCAACACCCCTATCCAGAGTGTTCCTTTTATTTGGTTTAGGTATCTCCCCTTCGTCACTTGTGAATACTGAGCAAATATATTTATTTAGTATCTTTGCCTTTCCACAGTCACCCTCTGCCTACCCTCACCCCTTTATTAAGCCTCACTATCCCTCCCTTGGTCTTCCTTCACTCCTTGATTTACCTATAAAAGTTGTAATCCCCCTTCTTAACTGAGTTGACTATTTTTTCCTCAGTTTGGGCCTTTATTGTTCTTACTGCCTTCCATGCTTCCTTCTGCTTTAACTGATACAGTTGTCTGTCCTGCTTCTTCTGTGATTCCTTGAAATTCCTGAATGGTATCTGTTTCTCCATAACCTTTCCTGCCACCTCCTTTGAGAACCATATTTTTTTTACATCATTTTGTTTTGTTTATTTGCTTCACACAAAGGCTTGTTGCCTTAGTGATGATAGTTTTGATTGTTCCCCATTGTTCTTCCACCCCTCCTTCCTGCCCATTTGCTAGTGAATTCCTTAGGCACTGACCAATTTGGCAAAGTCAGCCCTCCTAAAATCCAGGATCTTTGTCTTTGTATGGCTTGACTCTACTGCTGAGTTTATCATGAACCATACTGTTCGATGGTCACTAGTTCCCAGATGGCTACCCACTTCTACATCTGTAATCCTCTCTCCATCTCCATTTGAGTGTACCAGTTCTAAGATTGCTGCCTCCTGAGTGGGTTCCATTACTAGATGTCTACGGCATGCCTCCTGCAGGGCATCTAGAATGACTCTGCTCTTTGATGTGGCTGCAGAAAATGCACTCTAGTTAACATCTGGATATTCAGATCCCCATCAGCAATATCTCCCCTTTTTCTGCCATTCTAAGGATACCTTCTATCATTTCCTTGTCCATTTCTTCCCCCTGAGATGGGGGTCTCTATACAACCCCTGTGCAGACTGTGGTGCCTTTACCTGTCTCCGAGTTGACCCTCAGTGCTTCCTCTCCTCCCCATTTACCATTTTGTTCTGTTGCTTTGATTCTTTACCTTGTGTGGATACCTACTCCACCTCCTCTTTTACCCTCCCTTTCCCTCTAGTAGATGGTGTACCCTGGTATGTTTACATCCCAGTCATGGTTCTGTGTGTTCCATGTTTCTATGACTGCCACGATATCCAGATGTTCCTCTTCCATCAAGGCCACTTGTTCAGGAACTTTGTTACCCAGACTATGGGCATATTGGTACTCATTACTCTCCATTTTTTGATAGCTTTTCCTCTTGTAGCCCCATCTCTGCCCTTACTGACTTTGCTTTCTCCATGTACCCCAGTCCTGCTCCCTACTGACCTGTCTACCTTAGTCTTTACCCCATGTAGTACCCTGATTTGGAGGGGAAGGTTGGGAATTCCCTGTTACTTATCAGTGCCTCCCCCCTTGGCTCGTTTATAAGCTCACCAATGAAGAATTTGAACTGATCACTGAGGAGACTGGTTCCTTTCCTGGGACAGATGCAGACCATTTTTCCAGTATAGGTGGGTATTCCTCTAGGTGGAACCCCAGAGATGGGATCATATGAAAACAATGTTGAACATCTGGCATAAAAGTATTAAAAGACAACAAATGTATGAGCCTACATTAAAAATTAAGAAGACCGGCTAGTAACTTTTGTAATTTTCAAAATGCTGACCCCAAATGTTCAACATAGCCATTTCTTCATAATACCTCATTAATGTGACAGCTGTCATTTTCAGATCCTGGCCAAAATGTGTTTTCATATCAGAAAATGTGATTTTGTGATTGCTGCATGAAATCACCTTTTGTACAGGAGTTGAAAATGTTCTCTGCCCTTGTTCTCAAGGCGGGGTCATAGAGAAGTCTATGTTGAACATTTGGGGTAAAATATTAAAGCACAACAAAGTCATGAGCCTACATTGAAATTTACAAATGCAGGCTCATAACTGGCAATTTTCAATATTTTGACCCCAAATTTTCAACATAGCCAGTGTCAATTTTCAAATGCTGGCCAAAATGTGTTTTTGCACTTGTACCATTAACTCAACTTTTGGGCAGGATTTGAAAATGTTCATCACCCATTCATGAGGTTGTCTCATAAGAATGCTATGTGATGTCTTAAGAGGGCTATCTTGAAAATGTGTGGTAAACATATGAGAAAACAACATGAGCCTATATTGCAATTTTTCAATACACTCTCATAACTATGGCAATTGTCAAAATGTTGACCTCGACTTTTTAACATAGCCATTTTTTTCATACCACCTCATGAATGTGACAGCTGTCATTTCTCAAATCCTACCCAAAATGTGTGTTAACACTTTTTGCACAAAATGATGTTTTGGCCATTGTTTGATAAGTGATACCTGTCATACACAGAAGGAATGGTCATTAAAAGATTATGTTGAACATTTGGGGTAAAAATTTAAAAAACAAACTAAGTTGTTAGGAAGCAAATTGTCCATTTACTCATAACATTAGTTTTTACAGATTTTGGCCCTTAATGTTCAACTTATCCCTTGTGTTACCCCACCTACTTAATATGGCAGGTGTCATTTTTCAAATTCTCTCCAAAATTGTTTCCCCAGTCACACAGTAAAATCACCTTTTAGATGGAATTTTAAAAATTCCACCTATCTTTATCCTACTGTACTGTAGGGGGATTGTTGAAGCTAGCGACCGTGTTGGCAGTCGCAGACAGGATTGAAGCAGAAAAGCAAAACATTTCAGCCGCATTCGGTGGTGCGAGGACCAGCCCTGAAGTTAGGGCAGTGGGGCCAGATTGGGAGTCTGTATCGGGGGGGGGGGAGAAGGGACTTGGATTTTGAGGTTGCATTTGGTGACCATGAGGAGCAGGAGCATCAGTGCCAGGGGGCCTATCACAGAGGCCAAGTTCGAATTTCACATTTTCTTTGATTCAGCTGGGCATATAAGGGCAGGTCCATCCATGTGGGAGCTTGTGACTGAACTGTAGGGGAATTGTTGAAGCTAGCGACCACGTCGGCAGTCACAGAGGAGAGCAGAAAATTTTAGCTGCATTCGGTGGCATGAGGACCAGCCCTACAGTTTGGGCAATGGGACCCAGTTGGGAGTCCGCATCGGTAGGGGAGAAGGGACTTGGATCTCATGGTCACATTCGGCGACCACGAGGAGAAGGAACATCAGCACAAGGGAGGCCTATCACAGAGACCAGGAGCAAATTTCAAATTTTCTTTGTTGCAGCTGGGCATATAAGGGCAGGCCCAGCTGTGTTGGAACTTGTGACTGAACTGTAGGGGGAATATTTGTCCTGCCCAGCCACCAGGACCTGATCTCTATTAAATGGGTTGAGGTGGTGTGTCCTATTAGAGATTGATCACATAGTAGAGTTTTAAAGGTGCAAGTGGTTAATGAGCACATGGTGTGATAAATTAATGAAATCTGGCTGAGCTGTTAGCTACTTCAAAGTTAGCACTGTTTATTCAGTATCTTCAGTTAGAGTTTAAATGTCTACTTAGATCTTGTTTATCCTGTCTCATCAGTTAGAGCTTAAGTGTCTATTTAGAGCAGGGCTGTTTGTTAAATGTGAATAAGTCTGATCTAGTAGACCCAGTATAGCCACTTGAAGGGGAGGGAGGGATAGTATTGCAGGGGGAAGGGATTGGGAAAAGGGGTATGTGCCCATTATGAATAGAGAGAGGGACAAACAGGGTAGCCTCTTTCCACCACTGCAGGCATCTTCAGAAGGGTTGTAGGCTGCACGGGTTGTGGTGCAGCAATAATTCTCAATTGGACCTGGAGAAAGGGAGGCTGCCCACTCAGTAGACAGCTGTCTCAGATCAGTAGTGAAGTATATTGGTTAAGGAATAAGCTGGGGGAGTTGGGGATGTGACCAAGGTTAAGGGGTGTGGGTATAGGCAGCAGATGGGTGGGGTGGAGGGGAGGTTGGGGCAATGCTCAGCAATTAGAGGAGGTCACATAATAGCAAGCAGGAGGGGAGTTATTAGGGATAGTGGACCCTTAGACAGGGATGTTGACATTAAGGGGAAAACTTATGGGGTAAACTTTCCGAATATAAGGAGAGTAGAGAGGGAAGAGTCAGAAGGGGCTGTTGTGGGGAAGTTTAGATAAGCAGACAGTGGAAGGGAGCTCCTATGGAGGACAGGGCAAAAGGGGAGATCGAGGAGCATCTTAAAGGGGCAGTCGGGGAAACTCAGGTCACTTGTTGGAGGCTGGCATAGAGTGTTACAATAAATTTGAGCTACTAAGCAACCTAGAGAGGAAGGAAGGGGAAGATGGTAATGAGGAAACTGATACAGAGGCCGGGGGGAGGGAATCAGATACCCATAGGGCCTCACAGGTCAGCAATGGAAAGGATAGAAATAGTCCCAGGGGGAGAAGGGAAAACTTAAATGTTAAGCAGATGGGGGAGATGCAACATATTGCAGACACAAGGAGGGAGATCATGACTGGAGAGAAACTGGAAGATAAGAAGGCGGGGGAGGGTCCCCACTTCAGGAGGGGGGTCCGTACCAAGGAGGGGGCCCTAGGTAAAAGGGACCCGCAGAGAGCCTCTGGAGGTAGGAGTACTATTACAAGGGGTGATGATAATGGTGTGGGGAAAGGGGAAATGATCAGGGCCAGGACAAATGGCTCAGATAAGACAGGGTTAAAGGGGACACCCATTTGGGGGGGGCTGAGTTAAGTGGGCAAAATAATAAGGGAGTCAGAAAGCGGAGGGTGACAAGGGGGTCTCTTGTAATAAGGCAGGAAGACTCCGATAGAATTGAGGTCATGGATGGGGGGGGGATTGAGAGCACATAGTGGAGGTAACCTTAAGGATGATGGTGGAGTTAAGGTTCTGTTATTGGGAGACTCGATGGTTAGGGGTATCCATTGGGAGGGACAGGGTTGATGCTATAGCCAGGTGAAGGTAGTGAGTATCTCTGGGCTGATGGTGGACAGAGCAAAGTTCATGGTGTATGAACTGGTTAGGGATTGTGGAGGGAAACCAGATTTCCTGGTGCATTTGGGGAGTAACAATATAGAGGGACATAGCGTTCTTGAAATCCAAGCAAGGTTCTGAGAACTTGCCAGAGTCTGTTGGGATAATGGCTGCAACATTTTCTTTTTGGAAATATTGCCAGTACCAAGGGCCTCAGTGGAGAACAGAATGAGGATCACAGCCGTTAATAACTGTACCAGGAAGTGGGGTGAAGAGAGTGGGTCGGGGTGTTGGGAAACTGGGATGGAGTTTGAGAGGATTAGGGACTGTATGCCAAGGACAGGCTTCATCTTACCCCATTAGGGAAGGAAGTCCTTAAACAGGGAGTGGCAGACTACATTCAATAAAGGTGGGGTTTAAACTTGTGAGAGGGGAGTGATAACGGATGTGCTGGCCTGAAGCCCTTTCCTCTAGATGAGGGGGATTGACCATCAAACCCAAGGAGAGAAGGGGGTAAACAGACTGGGGAAGAGGTTTCAGGAGGAGCAGAGGGAGGTTGGAAGCATAAGGATCCCAGGTGGGGTTCTACAAAGGGGATCAGGGATAAGGGGTGGGGGATGGTGTTAGTAAATGCCAGGAGCTTGGGAAATAAGTTGACAGAGTTCCAGACCATGCTGTTCAGGGGTGGGGGGGGGATGTGGCGGCGGTCTTGGAAATGCGGGCCAACAAAAACCATGATTGGGACCTAAACATGAGGGGGTACACTATGTTTAGGAAGGATAGAAAGGAGGGCAGAAGGGGCGGAGTGGCTATGTTCATTAAAGATGGCATAGAAATTGCTAGGGTAGAAGAGACAGAGGGAAACATGGATGCCTTATGGGTCACCTTACGAACCCAAGCAGGAGGTAATGTCAAGTTGGGTGTAGTATATATGCCCCCTGGCATGGGTGATGTTCTGGAGGATGGTTTGCTGGACAACATTGTTGCCCAGTGCAGACCTAAAGGGGAGGGGGTGGTGTTGATGAGGGACTTTAATATGCCAGGTACAAACTGGGGAACCATGTCCTCTAAGGTGGCCAAGGAGCAGAGGCTGCTGGATGGCTTCCAGGATGTTTTCTTAACACAGCACGTGATGGAGCCCTCAAGGGAGGGGCATGTCCTGGACATGGTTCTGGCAGATGGGGATCTGGTAAGGGACCTGGTTGTAGAGTATCCCCTGACAGGGAGCAACCACAATACCATCTGGTTTCAAATAAGCATGGGGGGAGGGGGGAGAGAAAACTAGGACACTGGCCATGGACTTCAGGGGGGGAATTTTATGGGAATGGGAAATACTCTCAAGGATCACTTGAAGGGGATGACAACAATGACAGATGTTGAAAAGCAATGGGAGGTCATAAAATGGGGACTTCATGAGGCAGTCAGGACCTGCGCTAGGGTGAAGTGTAAGACAGCAAGGTCACATAAACTGTGCTGGTGGTACAGTAAAGTTCAGGTAGCTGTCAGAGAAAAGAAGGCTGCCTACAAAAAATACAAAACAATGAGAGGGTATAGGCAAATGGAAACGTACCGTCTAGCATCTAGTAAAGTCACCCGGATGGTGTGGGGGGAAAAGTCAAGTAAAGAGCAGCAACTGGCACAGGGAATACAGGGATGGGAAAAAAGATTATTCTGGTACATTTGGAAGTGGAGAAAAACTAAGGGCCAGCTCTGCAGATTGAGATCAGAAGGTGGGTGAGTGGAAGAGGCGAGGGACCGGGCGGAGGTATTAAATGAGTACTTCACCTCATTGTCCACTAGGGAGGGGGTTGGGATATTTACAAAGTAAGGCACAATGGGGATAGAAGCTGTAGTGTGTGGGATTGGGGGGAGCAACAGAAATGGAGCATAAGGGAGGGAGAGGTTCCCTGGGGTGTCACATCAGGATGAGGATAAAAAGGCCAGGAAGGTGGAGGGACAGATGATGCTATCCCCACTGAACAGGTGTGGCAGGCCCTAAAGAAAGATAAATCTCCTGGGCCGGATGGAATATATCTGAGAGTACTATGGGAATTGGCGGACATACTAGCTGCACCCATGGCGGAGCTCTTCAACAGGTCGCTTGAGACAGGGAGGGTACCTAGGGATTGGCGAGAAGCATGTGTAGTGCCAATCCATAAAGGGGGTTCTAGAGAAGTACCAGATAACTATAGACCCATCAGTTTGACCTCAGTGGGAGGAAATTAATGGACAGTATACTGAAGGAATGATTTTGAGTGTTCTTGGAGGAGGTGAGAGGTCTGAATAGTTGGCAACATGGGTTTGTGCCATGTAGATTGTGTCAAACCAGCCTTGTGGAGTTCTACAAATGGGTGACATTGGAACTGGATGGGGAAAGCCTGTGGATGTACTATTCTATAGACTTCAGCAAGGCATTTGACTCGGTCTCCCACAATGGTCTGGTGGAGAAACTGATAAGGATGGGTGTGGGCCCATTGATTGTCAGATGAATAAAAAACTGTCTAGTTTGACGCACACAGAGAGTATTGGTCAGTGGGGAGCTCTCAAACTGTAGCGGGATCAGTAGTGGGGTACCATAGGGCTTGGTCTTGGGTCCAATCCTGTTTAATGCATACATATCTGACATCAGGGTGGGTATAGTGTGTGAAATGAGTCTCTTCATTGATTACTCTAAATTGGGAGCAGTAGTAGAGGGGTAAGAGGGGAGGTAGGCCCTGCAATGGGATCTGGACACCTTTAAAGGTGGGATCACACCTGGAAATTAAATTTCAATACCACTAAGTGCAGGGTGCTACATCTTGAGTGGGGGAACTCTAAACAAGGCTACACATTGGGAGGGGAGGTGGTGGAGACCTCAACAGGGGAAAAAAACATAGTGGTCATGGTGGATGCATGTATGAATAACTCTGAGCAGTGCAGGAGCATGGCTAGCAATGCAACCAAGATGTTGGGATGCATCATAAGGGGGATCACCTCTAGGAGCAGGGAAGTGATTCTGCCACTGTACAAAGGACTGGTTAGACCACACCTTGAGTACTGTGTACAGTACTGGAGACCACACTAGAAGAGGGACATACAGCTCTTGGAGAGGGTATAGAGGAGGGCTGCCAAGATGATACGAGGACTGGGGGATTTGACATATTAGGACAGACTTGAGGAGCTCAGCTTGTTTTCATTGGAGGAGAGGAGAGAAAGTGCGGACATGATTGAGGTCTTCAAGTACCTCAAGGGAATAAATAGTGTAAACATGGAGGGGATCTTTAGACTAAAGGAGGGAGGTGTCACCAGAGGACATGGCTTGAAGTTGGAAGGTGGAAGGATGAGGGGGGAAAAGAGCAGGAGGTTTTTCACTGACAGGGTAGTGGATCTTTGGAATGCTTGCTGGAGAGCTGGTTCAGGGTTCCACGGTAGAGGGCTTCAACAGAGGGTGGGACAGATACAGAAAGGGAATGTATCAGATGAGGGCCTGGCCCAGAGGGGTGGGGAGGGATGATAGGGGCTTCTGGTACATGGGGGGGGGGGCCAGTTCCGAACAAGGGATCTGAGTTTGAGCAGACTCGATAGACCATAAGGCCTAACCTGCTGGCAATTAGTATGTTAGTATGTTGCTGTCAGGTCAAACAAATGTTGTTGGACAATTGAGGTCAAAATGTGGGAGCCCACTTTAAAGTAGGTATTAGCTGTCAACTGCCCTATCCTGAGTAATTACACTTTAACAATCTGTGAAAGCAGGACACCACTAACAATGAGATACTGCTTCTCATCTGCTCTATCCTGGGTAAATGTATAATAAAAACATGTATAAGTAAGACCCCGTACAACAACAGTACCAGATGTGAGCTTTCAGCATTGATAAATTCTTGTTTTTAACAAGACTGGTGACAAGGCTCTGGGTGGGGCATGGGGTGGGGGTGGGTGGAGGTTTACAGAAGCACAGGGGTGCAAATAAATGCTTTAGTTGAAACACAAGGATGAAAATGACACCTCCCTTTATTAGCAACATGATACACCATAGAAGCGCAGTGTTCTTGTTACATGGAATATCAGTAATTAACAGATACAAAAAAAAAAAACATTCTATTATGTTCTAGTTTCCCTGAAGAAGATGAAGTACTTGCTTGGAAAAGACAAACAGAAATAAAAAAAAATATATAGAAACTGATGGCAGATAAGGTCCACTTGGCCCACCCAGTCTGCCCTTTTTTCTCTACCTACAGTAATAACACAGAACACGTCGGTTAGTGGTGTGCACAGGACTGGTGGTACCGAGATGAAGCAGCCGAGTTACAAACACAAAATAAAGAAAAACTCAGCACTTGCTTTCATTTAAATCAAAAGTGCACACGTGCAAATCATTCCAAGAGAAGTAACTTGTACAACCTTAGCCATGCATTTCAACCCTCAAGCGGGCCTTCCTTAGGGGCAGGTGTAAGGAAGAGACAAACCATTATTACTTTTATACAAAAAGTTTCTTAAAGTGACGTAGGTTCACACTTCCTAGAAAATCATGACAGTAAACCAGATTGCTTAAAATGTATTATTCTTGACTATGTTGAGAGATGTCCAAGGGGAGGGGGGAATATAGTTAACATTCTAACCTAAAGAGAAACCAAAAGGATTCTGAGAATGGACACAGCTATTCTTCTGGGGTTAAATGAGGTATTGAATTTTTCACCATAACTGTAGATGTGCAAACTTAGAAAAATAGAGAAAGCATATATTAACATTTTCTAATGTGATGATTCTCTTCTTTTTTCTTTCTATTCCTTTTTTCTTTATGTCATAGGAACTGCCTGATCCATCAATCTGAAAACAGCAAAGTGTGAGCTGCAAACAGTATGCCCACAGAGCTCAGATAAGGTTCTTTACCATACTGAACTGGAGAAAGATTATTTCCTTTTTTTTCCAACTGTTTGTATCCTCCTATGTTGGGTCACCCTTCTTGTCTGCCACCCTACCAGAATCTGGAATCGTTTGGAGTCATGTGGCACCACTGCATGCCCTGGGGAATCCCCTGAGTCAGGCCCAGAGGCTTCATCCTGGCTGGCCCCCGTTTTTTTCCTCCATTTTCTCCCCGTGTAGCTCACTAACCCAAGACCCCCGGAAGCAGTGGCACATGCACTTGGAGGTACACATGCGCACTGCAACTCCAGCGCCAAGACTCTTCCTCCCTCGCTCCATCCCTCCCTCCCTCAGCCTAGCACTGTCAATCCTCTCAGTGTCGCCACCATGCCGGCCTCCACCAAGGCACCAAGGGGTGGCCAGGCTCCGAGGGCTGAACTACTCCCTTCTGAGGTGGGGTGTTGCCCACCAGCATCCAACCCACATCATCACCCCCCTCCAACCTCTGATGTCCCTGGCTCATTCCCACACCCAGGTCACCAGCGTGGCGCAAGATGTGGCATCCAGCACCTCAACCCTCTGTGCCACCAGACCGGTTTGAGAAAGGTTATTTCCTACAAGCTTCAACCCCTTTCTAGTACTATTTACCAAAAATCTTGAACTACCACTTCCCAAAGTATTCATTCAAACATTGGCCCTCTTGGAACCGGTGGACACTACTCCTGAGGTACCAACATATCGTCATTTGTGGTCAGAAGACTAAGGGCTAAACTCAGATGACTTGACTGCAAGTTTTGCCATTGGAAATAAGACAGAGGTTTTCTTTCTTTTGGAACGTACTCTCCCCACAAGCACATTTTTCACCTTTTAGTTTATCTGGTAGGATTGTCTCCTTTATCCTTCTCAGAAACTTCTTTAACTTTATTACAAGAAAAAATGACATTAGGTTAGAGTCACCTAAGAATTGTATTGTGTTTAAAATCAATTTTTGAAGTAAAATTAAAATTATAATCTTGGTGACCTTTTGCATTGTGAGCTGACCTCCCAGAAAAAGATAAGCAAATTTAAAGTTATAGTTTAGAAGGTCCAATATTCCTTATTATTGCTTGTCCGTAAAACAAATGTGTTATTTACAGTATATTCTAACTGTTTAGTAGGTGTGACCGGGTTAAGATAAAATCACTTGTTCCATGGTATTTCTCTTACTGAAGGTCAGCATTTGGTTTAGTTACAGCATACTATATGCAAATGTAATGAAGTGAAAAGACCTTTTATCAAACAATATAACTGAAAACCTTTTCAAGATGAATCCCTATGCTTTGCTGCCTAAAAGAAGAAGTAAAAAGTTTTAAGTGATCACTTTAGCACTTTTTTCACAACACTGAATTTGTACTGTTTTACACTGTTTTGTAAAAAGAGATTCCAGCCATATTGGTCATTGCAAAACAGGAGAAGATGGAAGGTTTGATACCTTTTACTGGATCAGCAAGTGTCTTGTACACAGATGGAATTATATACAAGCTTTTGGGGCCACACAGGCCCCTTCTTCAGGTGCATAGCAAAACTGAGCAACATAAGCAGTATTTATATACACCATGGAGCAATTAAAAATCAGGAAGTGAAACATCGAATCTGATGGCAGATAAGGACCGCTTGGCCCACCCAGTCTGCCCATTTCCCTACCTAATGGATAAGCTGCAGATCCTAGTTAACCAGCAGCCTACTTCTTCCTACCCCAACCCCCTAGAATTGCCTTATGACTGTCCCATGCATGCTTGAATTCCACCACTGTTTTTGACTCCACAACCTCCTCGGAAGGCGTTCCATGCATCCACAACCCTCTTTGTGAAAAAATACTTCCTTAAATTACCTCTGAGCCTCCCCTCTTCTATCTTCAAATTGTGCCCCCTTATTCTTGCACACCTCTTTTTTTGAAAGATGCTACCCTCTTGGACTTTGTTGATTCCCTTGAGATACTTGAAAGTTTCTATCATGCCCCACCTCTCCCTCCTTTCCTCGAGGCTATACATATTCAGCTCCTTACGTCTCTCTTCCAGTGCAGACCATGCACCATTTTAGTTGCCCTCCTCTGGACAGCCTCCATCCTGTCTATGTCCTTGCAGAGATTGGGTCTCCAGAACTACACACAGTACTCCAGATGGGGTCTCACCAACTGTCTGTACAGAGGGATAATAACGTCCTTTTTTCTACTGGTGATGCCTCTCCCTATGCATCCCATTATCTCCCCAGCCCTCCTTGCTGCCCTCTCACATTGCTTGCCCACCTTTAGGTCATCTGATATGACTACCCCCAGGTCCCTTTCCATTTTTGTTGTTGTTAGTATCTCACCCCCCTTGTGTACTCTTCCCCTGGGTTTTTGTTTCCCAGGTGCATTACCTTGCACTTCTTAGCATTGAATCTAAGCTGCCATACATTTGACCATTCCTCTAACCTTGCCAAGTCCCTTCTCATTGTTTCCATCCCACCTTGTGCATCAACTCTGTTGCAGATCTTTGTGTCATCTGCAAAGAGACATACTTTTCCTTCCAGTCCCTCTGCAATGTCGCTTATAAAGACATTGAAGAGGACCGGTCCTATTACTGAACCCTGCGGTACCCCACTAGTAACCCCGCTTTCTTCAGAGTGGACTCCATTTACTATTACTCTCTGTGTCCTATTCTCCAGCCAATTCTTTACCCAGGCTGTCATCTTGGGACCCACTCCCAGGCTGGCTAACTTGTATATTAATCTTTTGTGTGGGACTGTGTCAAATGCCTTGCTAAAGTCTAAGTAGGCCATGTCCACAGCCCCTCCCTGATCTACTACTTTGGTCACCCAGTCAAAGAAATCTATCAGATTTGTCTGGCATGACCTTACAGCTGTGAATCCATGCTGCCTTGGGTCCTGAGCCCCTCTGGCCTCTAGATACTCAACAATTCTTTCCTTCAGAAGTGATTCCATCATTTTCCCTACCACTGAGGTTAAACTAACAGGTCTGTAGTTTTCTGCTCTGCCTTGCTCCCACTTTTGTGAAGGGGAATCACATCTGCCCTTCTCCAGTCTCGGTACCACCCCATCCTCCCATGATTTGTTAAAGATGGTAGTCAGTGGTGTCACTAGTTCTACCCTTAGTTCTTTTAGAATTCTGGGATGAATCCCATCAGGCCCCATTGCTTTGTCCACCTTCAGTTTTAAGAATTCTTTCAGAACCCTTTCTTTTTGTAAATGGGCTGGTATCAACTTCTGTATCCAGAGTGTTTCTACTGTTTGTTTTAGGTACCTCCCCCACTTCCTTTGTAAATACTGAGCAAAAATATTTGTTTAGTATCTCTGCCTTTTCACAGTCACCCTCTGCCCACCCTCCCTCCTCTTTATTAAGCCTCACTAGCCCTCCATCGGCCTTCCTTCGCTCCCTGATGTACCTATAAAAGGTTTTATCTCCCTTCTTAACTGAGTTGGCTATATTTTCCTCGGTTTGGGCCTTTGCTGTTCTGACTGCCTTCCCAGCTTCCTTTTGCTTTAACTGATACAGTTCCCTGTTCTGCTCCTTCTGTGATTCCTTGTACTTCCTGAATGCTTTCTTTTTCTCTTGAACCTTCACTGCCACTTCCTTTGAGAACCATAGTGGTTTCTTACATCGTTCGTTTTGTTAATTTGCTTCACACAGAGGCTTGTTACCTCTGTGATGGCAGTTTTTATTATTCCCCATTGTTCTTCCACCCCTCCTTCCTGCCCATTTGCTAGTGCATTCCTTAGGCACTCACCCATTTTGGCAAAGTCAGCCCTCCTAAAGTCCAGTACTTTTGCCTTTGTATGGCTTGACTCTATTGCTGTGTTTATTGTGAACCATATTGTTCGATGGTCGCTAGTTCCCAGATGGCTACCCACTTCTACATCTGTGATCCTCTCTTCATCTCCATTTGAGAGGACCAGGTCTAAGATTGCTCCCTCTCGAGTGGGCTCCAATACTAGTTGTCTAAGGCATGCCCCTTGTAGGACATCTAGAATAACCCCACTCTTTGAAGTGGCTGCTGCAACTGCACTCCAGTTAACATCTGGCATATTCAGATCACCCATCAGCAATATCTCCCCTTTTTCTGCCATTCTAAGTATTCTTTCTATCATTTCCTTGTCCATTTCCTCCCCCTGAGAAGGGGGTCTGTATACAACCCCTGTGCGGATTGTGGTGCCATTGCCGGTCTCCAAATTTACCCACAGTGCTTCTTCTCCTCCCTGTTTTTCGTTTACCCACAGTGCTTCTTCTCCTCCCTGTTTTCCATTGCGGTTACTTAGAGATGTTTTTGCACAAAACAATTGCTGCTGTTGGTTATGCAGTTACAAAAGTATCTCTGAAATACAGATGTTGCTTTATGTCTCTAAAATTACCATTTGGATTGTACCATGTTGGCATTTTATTTAGTACTGCTGAAAGATATTTCTTAAGTGAAAATTGTATTTTCTGGACTGATACAAGTTATTTTCTAGCTAGTACAGTATGCTTCATGAATAATTCCAGTGGTACTGATGCAGATGTACTCAAGCCATATTTAGGCACTGTTTCTGCAGACTGCATAAATCTGTAACAGTGGCTCTGTCCAGACAATGATACCAGCTGTGTTTGTACACTGGTACACTTTTTTGCCTTGGTATTTTTAAGTTCATACTGCACATCTCTGGTATCACAAACATAGACCTGGCAATTACAGTTACAAGTTTTCTAAATAAAAAAAAAATCCATAAACACTTCAGATGAAGAGAAGGGAAACTTGACAGCTTTCATTTAGAAATTTCACACTACATGAAGCAGGGATATTGAGGTCCTCATATTCTATAAAAGTCATGTTGCCTCCTGACTTCCCAACCTGTCATATTTCATTTACTGAGTTATTTTTTTAATTTTATATATTTATTGAAATCTCAGATTAAAGCACCTTTGAGCCAGGGGCTTGTTTACACAGATTCCACATCATTATGTAACATAGTATATAAAACATATTTTAGAAAGACACCATATGATAAAAAAGTGCAGCAGAAAACTTGATTTAGGATAACAACAGAAAAAAACATAAAATGTGATTACAGTGCAGCAAAACATACTGATACACAATTAAGAGTTAAACAATCAGTGGGATTCATTGCAGAACAAGCTGTGAGGTAATATATACATCTAATGTTGGGTATGACATAACAATTTCAATAGCTATTCTAATTATTCTAGTAGCCAGGTAGACCTAGACGGTGGCTCAGATGGGCCAAACAGGGTGGACAGAGCACTCAAATAAAGGAGGGATGGGACACATGGGTGAGACATATAGATGGACAGAAGTAAGAGGAAGGGGTGGGTAAACCATGATGACTGGGTGGTAAAAGGGAGGTGGGACAGGACAACTGATGGAAAGGATAGGATAAGTGCTCTGGTACCTAAATACAGTGTAAAAGTGCATACAAGGGGCAGTGCCAAGAATTCAGCCTGCTGTAGAGTTTACGTTTGGTAGTCACAGTTACTGAGCTCAGTCAGGGAAGTTCTCATCTTCCATATAAAGGTGCCAATTTTAAGTTGGGAAAGTACATTATGCTTGCCTCCATCCCATAGCCCACTCAATTGCTGATAGATTACAAGGAAAAACACTAAACTGCACCCCACTGGGAAGGCAAATGACTGCTTGAGAATCCTCAAGGGCTGTATAAGGTCTGTCAATGCATCTAGCTTGGATGGATTTTCACGCCTGTGCCTTCTCTTTTCCTTGAGCAATCACACTGTTTTTTCCAAACACCATCAGCACAGGAAAGGTCATACTGGATGGGCCTTTTAGTCCATATCTGCCATTAAATTCAATGTTTCTGTGCTTCTATATTCTAGTCTGCAATTTATAATTTCATGGGAGTGGCATATTCCCTTTATTTTTCAATTTCAATGAGTAGTGCAGTGGTTTTAACACATGATATTACGTTACATAATATAACATTATTGGCAAGGTTCCTTGTCTGTTAGCTTTTTTTTTGTTTTTATTGGGCTTACCACAACCCAACCCAGATAGACCAACTTAGGGTAGCTGGTTCATTCCACTGGGGTGTCATACAGATGAGGCACGCTGATGAGTCCTGGTAGGATAAAACATGTGTCTGTGTCTTCTGTTGGCCCCGACTGCACACTGGGTGAGAGACCTTTCGGTGCCATGCATTTCTGCTTAAAGTTGAACCAGCATAATATTTGTGGTGATTTGCATATACAGCCCATGATGGTTTGCATTATGGGGATATGTGTGATTTTGAATTTATTTTAGATAGTATGTTTCAAATCACCTATAATAAACATATTTTTGTAAAGTGTTATTTTCTCAAAGCTTCAAGGTATGGTTGGCAAAGCTGAATAAGTGTTCATATGTTGCTGATTGCCCCAGAGCCAAGAGCCACTCCATAACAGTAGGAACATCCTGTGACTGCCCCTGCATAAAATGAGGCATTTGGCAGGCATTTCAGCTGCTGGAATCCATTGTGCTAAAGGAAAGGACCTGAGTGCATTTTCTAGAAAGCATCCTAGGATAAAGGCCTCCATGGATACTTTATAGAGTATCTGACACCTTCAGGAGAACGTTAGCAAAATATAATATTTAGACATAGTTCATAGAAACATAGAAACATAGAAACATAGAATTTAATGGCAGATAAGGACTGCTTGGCCCAGCTAGTCTGCCCATTTCCCTACCTAACAGATAAGCCGCACATCCTAGTTAACCAACAGCCTGCTTCCTCCTACCCCCCACTTGAATTGCTTTATGTCTGTCCCATGCATTCTTGAATTCCCCCACTGTTTTTGACTCTATGACCTCCTCATGAAGGCTGCTCCATGCATCTACAATCCACTCTGTGAAGAAATACTTCCTCACATTACCTCTGAGCCATCCTCCCTCTATCTTCAAATTGTGCCCCCTTGTTCTAGCACATCTCTTTTCTTGAAAGATGCTTCCCCCTTGGACATTGTTGATTCCCTTGAGGTATTTGAAAGTTTCTATCATATCCCCCGTCTCCCTCCTTTCCTCCAGGCTATACATCTTAAGCTCCTTTAGTCTTTCTTCATATGTCTTCTGGTGCAGACCCTGCACCATTGTGGTTGCCCTCCTCTGGACAGCCTCCACCCTGTCTATGTCTTTGTAGAGATGCAGTCTCCAGAACTGTACACAGTACTCCAGAAGGGGTCTTACCAACCATCTGTTCAGAGCGCCAACAACTTCTTGTTTTGTACTGGTGATGCCTCTCCTTATGCATCCCAGTATCACCCCAGTCCTCCCTACTGCCTTTTCGCATTGCTGGCCTACCTTTAGGTCATCTGATATGACTACCCCCAGGTCCCTTTCCTTTTTTGTTGTTGTCAGTATCTCACCCCTCATTGTGTACTCTTGCCCTGGGTTTTTGTTTCCCAGGTGCATTACTTTGCACTTCTTTTCGTTGAATCTAAGCTGCCATACATTTGACCATTACTCCAACCTTGCCAAGTCCCTTCTCATCCTTTCCACTCCACCTTGCTATCAACCCTGTTGCAGATCTTTGTGTCATCTGCAAAGAGACTTACCTTCCCCTCCAGTCCCTCCACAATGTCACTTATAAAGTCATTAAAAAGGACTGGCCCCAGTACTGAACCATGCAGTACCCAACTAGTAACCCTCCTTTCTTCACTGTGGACTCCATTTACTATTACCTGCTGTGTCCTGTTGTCCAGTCAGTGTTTTACCCAGGCTACCACCCTAGGACCCACTCCCAGGCTGACTAATTTGTTTATTAATCTTTTGTGTGGGACTGAGTCAAATGCCTTGCTAAAGTGTAGGTAGGCCATGTCAACAGCCCCTCCCTGATCTACTACTTTGGTCACCCAGTCAAAGAAATCAATTAGACTTGTTTGACATTACCTTCCTTCTGTAAATCTGTGCTGCCTTGGGTCTTGTGCCCCACTGGCCTCTAGGTACTCAACAATTCTTTCCTTCAGAAGTGATTCCATCATTTTCTCTACCACTGAGGTCAAACTGACAGGTCTGCAGTTTCCTGCCTCTGTTTCCCACTTTTGTGAAGGGGAATCACATCTGCCCTTCTCCAGTCCTCAGGTACCACACCATCCTCCCATGATTTATTAAAAAGGGTAGTCAGTGGTGTTACTAGTTCTTCCCTTAGTTCTTTTAGAATTCTGGAGTGAATCCCATCAGGCCCCATTGCTTTATCCACCTTCAGTTTTAAGAGTTCTTTCAGAACCCTTTCTTCTATGAAAGGACTAATATCAGCCCCCCGATCCAGAGTGCTTCTATTGACTGGATTAGGTATTCCCCCCAGCTTTTTCATTGTGAACACTGAGCAGAAATATTCATTCAGTATCCCTGCTTTTTCACTGTTGCTGTCTGCCCAACCACCTTCCTCTTTATTCAGCCTCAGTATCCCTGCCTTCATCATGCTTTGCTCCCTAATGTACCTATAAAAGGTTTTATCCTCTTTCTTAACTGAGTTGGCTATCTTTTCCTCAGTTTGGGCCTTTGCTATTCTGACTGCCTTTCCCACTTCCTTCTGCTTTAACTGGTAAAGTTCTCTGTCTTGCTCCTTCTGTGTTTCCTTATACTTCCTGAATGCTTTATTTTTATCTCTTACCTTCCCCACCACTTCTTTTGAGAACCATAGTGATTTTTATTTCATTTTGATTTGTTTATTTGCTTCACACAAAAGCTTGTTGTTTCTGCAATGGCAGTTTTGATGTTTCCCCATTGTTGCTCCATCGCACCTTCTTGCCTGTTTGCTAGTGCTTTTCTGAGGCACTCTCCCATTTTGACAAAATCAGACCTCCTGAATCCAGTGCCTTCCCTTTTGTGTGGCTTGACTCTACAGCTAAGTTTATTGTGAACCTCACTGTTTGGTGGTCGCTTGTTCCCAGAGGGATACCCACTTCAAGATCAGAGATCCTCTCTCCTTCCCCATTTGAGAGTACTGGGTCTAAGATTACTCCCTCCCGAGTGGGTTCCAAAACTAGTTGTCTGAGGCATGCACCCTGTAGGGCATTGAGAATAGTCTTGCTCTTGGATGTGGCTGCAGCAAAGGTGCTCCAGTTAACATCTGGCTTATTCAGGTCCC
The DNA here is from genome assembly GCA_016271365.2 of Neoceratodus forsteri. Taxonomy (NCBI): domain Eukaryota; kingdom Metazoa; phylum Chordata; order Ceratodontiformes; family Ceratodontidae; genus Neoceratodus; species Neoceratodus forsteri. The sequence continues at coordinate 117,108,619 of CM057455.1, read as the reverse complement.
CCATCAGCAATATCTCACCTTTCTCTGCCATCCCAAGGATGCCTTCTATCATTTCCTGGTCCATTTCCTCCCCCAAGAGTGGGGTCTGTGTACAACCCCTGAGCAGATTGTGGAGCCATTTCCAGCCTCCAGGGTGACCCACAGTGCCTCCTCTTCTCCCTGTTTACCCTTTAGTTCTGTTGCTTTGTTCCCTTCCCTTCCATAGAGAGCTACTCCTCCTCCTCTTCTTCCCTCCCTGTCCCTCCTGTAGATTGTGTAACCTGGTATGTTGACATCCCAGTCATGGTTTTCTGTGTACCATGTTTTTGTGACTGCCATGATATCCAGGCATCCCTCTTCCATCAAGGCCACCATTTCAGGGAGGTTTTACTTATACTACAGGCATTGATACTCATTGCCCTCCATTTTGTGATGGCTTTACCCCTCTTTTTTGACCCATCCCTGTCCTTACTGCCTTTGTCTTTTTCTCCATTTACCTCTGCCCTTATCCCTATCGACTGCTCTATCTTGGTGTTTACCTCATTAACTACCCTGATTTTTGGGGGGACTAGGATTTCCCTTCTCCTTTTCAGTGCCTCCCCCCTTGGCTAGTTTAAATGCTTGTCAATGAAGCATTTAAACCTATCACCTAGGATCCTGGTTCTCCTCCAAGATAGATGCAGACCATCGTGCTTGTATAGGCCTGCATCCCTCCAGGTGGAGCCCCAGTCCCCAATGAAGCCAAATCCTTGAGCTCTGCACCAAATTTTTTAACCAGTTATTGAAGCCCATGGTGTGGAGTACCCTAGCCTCATCCATGCCATAGACAGGTAGCACTTCCGAGAAAGTTACCATTTGTGCTACTTGTATAAGGCCTCTCAAATCCACAAACTCCTGTTGCACTGCTCTGATCCCATTCTCAGCCAGGTCACTCATTCCTAGGTGGAAAATGACATCCAACTCATCCCCCCCTTGCAGCTGCTCTCATGATCCTGAGGATTCATTTCCTATCCCTCCAAGCCATGGCGATGGGCAGGCACCTTACCTCCCTTTCCCTTCCCACCCCAATTTCTACTCCCCTAACAATCGAGTCCCCCACTGGAGTTGTTTCCTTCCCCTGTGGGGTTCTGTGCCACCCTCCTGTGTGTCTCCATTGTGGAGGTTCCCAGCATCCTCCTTGGTCTCCACTGCAGGTGCCTCCATAGAGGAACCATGCTTTGCCAGAGAGGCAAATGGATTGTGGAGAGGCACAGCTGGAGGGATGCACCTCTGTTCCACCACCCTCACCCTCCCTGAGCCAACCGTTGTCCAACCACTCCTCTTTCTTGGGAACCTCTGAGGTAGTGGTGAAGGCCCGGGTGGTCCTTGGGTGGGGAGCAGGTTTTCTGAATCATTGCCAGGTCAGCATGGAGATGATCAACCTCCTCCCTCAGACCAGAGAGGTGCCTGCAAATAGAGCAGCAATGCAGTTTCCAGAATGTTTTCCGGAAGACTGCTGCTCCACAGCCAATACATTGCACCACTCCCCACATGACTGTGCCCCTTCCTGTTACAGATGCTTTTCTTTTGTTGTTTTTTTGTTCTTGTTTTAGTGTGTGCAAGCTTGTGAGTGTCTCTACCCCCTTCAGTATGCTGTGCCTTTAAGGATATGAACAGGTGTATGTTGTTAGCAGTTTTGGGGAAGTGATGACAGAACCCTATTATAAAGGAAGTTATGTGCTTGGGGCGGGTGGGGTGTGGGGAAGGGTGGGAGGGAGTAAACCTGTGCCATCCAGAAACAATGAACTACAACTCTGACTTTTCACCCCAGGGAGTGCCTTCCTTCCTTTCAGACACCTATTTCACAGAGGTTAAGTACCAGGTCTAGTCACAAATTACTGCAAATATCTCCCAGTTAAAGTTCCTCCCTGGCAAATTAAAGTTAAAACTAAGACACGTTAACCCCAGAAACAGAATCAATACTAGTTACTTATACAGGTCCAAAAAGTAATAATTCAGTTCAGTGTAGTCTAGAAAATAACCTCCTTGATTTAAGGAATATCTTGCTGCTTTCTCTCTCTCTCTCTCTCTCTCTCTCTCGCTCTCTCTGTCTCAGCAGACAGAGACCACAAACAACTCCTGTCTTAAGTCCACAGTTCAACTAGGTCCCTTTCAGCTCCTCCCCTTAACAAACACCTATTTCACAGAGGTTAAATACCAGGTCTAGTCACAAATGACTGCAAATATCTCCCAGCTACAGTCCCTCCCTGGCAAATTAAAGTTAAAACTAAGACAAGTCAACCCCAAAAACAGAATCAATACTAGTTACTTACACAGGTCCAAAAAGTAATAATTCAGTTCAGTGTAGTCTAGAAAATAACCTACTTGATTTAAGGAATCTCTGGCTGCTTTGTCTCTCTCTCTCTCTCTCTCTCTCTCTCTCTGTCTCAGCTTGTATTTTACCATAGTTCTGTATTTCTTCACCCCATTATTTATCACTGAGGTCATTTGCATGAAAAAAAGGATTTCTGCACATGAAGAGTTTAATTATTCCTCTTGCTCTCTCACCACCTGAGGTCATACAGATGACTATAACTTGTAGTAGGGAGTAAGCTACAGAGGCAGATTAACTCTAAAGGATAAACATCATGTATTTATGTAAATGTTCTCAGTAATAAATAATGAGGAGGATGAGAAATATCTAAAAAAAATACATGGAATGCAAGCTAAATTATATCTCAGTACTATGTTTTACAAAGTTTTCTTTGAGGCGCCAGCAGCTCTTCAAGTTCTTTGTAAAATATTGAGTTGCATATGTTCTGGTTTGTTTGCCAGGACGTCTGAAGGGATGGGTAGCTTCAGAGATGTGTAACAGGGATTCCTCTGGGAGTATGGCATCTCCAAGAATGATGCTGGCCAAGCAAGTCCATGGTAAGCCAGCAAGCAAATTAATTTCAGGCCTAAAAGATGCAACAGGGGCTACAAAACATGATCCTGAGGATATAAATCCTATCATGCAAAAATTTCAGGTAGCACTCTAATCCTCACTCTCTCCTATGGAATATTCAGTCGAGGACTTCCTAAACAATTTGCCTCTCCTACCTTCATGCCCTGCACAGGTAATGGTACTGGACAGTCTGATAACCTTACAAAAGTGTCTCAGGCCATTAAAGCACTCAACTTGCACAGATTTCCAGGGAGTGAAGGGTTTCTGCTAACTTCTATCCTTTGTTAATATATTAGCTATCTCTATATCTCTTAAGCCACCAGAGGGACCCACACTCTCCCACCTCAAGCTCCACTACCTGTCTTTCTCCTCTCCCAACTTCCTGGAACCTCTCTTACCCCCTGTTCCACTCCTCCCCCCTGCAACCCACACCAACCTTTCTGCCCACACCTCTTCCAGCACCCAGCCCCACAGCTCACCGTACACCCTGACTCATAACTGCACCCCTGTACCTACACCCAGTGACCACTAGGAGTCACTATTTCACACCCTGTTTTTGGCTCAACCCTACCTGCTTTCAGACCCCTTAAATGTGGATCTTTGCTCTCACCCAGGCACTCCCCTAGCTGCCCTGGCCAAGACTAGAACCTTGCACCCTGTCCACCAGAGTCTTTGTTACTACCACTAATCCAAAGTGGTATCTACACTTACTGGATGGCAACCAAAATTCTTCTTCCTTTCTGCCCTGCTGCCACTGCAAGCACCATGTTAGCCCACCTCCTCCTAAAATGGCTCCCCCTCATATTCACTCTGGTACCTATGACCCAGCAACCAGGCAGCCCACCTGGTACACTGGTCCTAGCAACAATTCTCCCAGACTTAATAAGAACCCACCCCTCAATGACCATGTGCCCCTACCCTCAGCACCCATCCACAGGTTACCTCCCCACTGCCTACCCTGGCTCCCTTGGGTGGCTAATCACCCTCACCCTCCCAGCCTTGCAGACCCAGCCCAGCCCCTGCTCCCAGACAGCCTCCTCCCCACCCCCGGATACCCACCTAAAGCTCACCCATCACCGCCCCCTAACCAGAGCCATGATCCTACTATTACTACTTTCAGGCAATATACATCCCAACCCAGGCCCCACCCTGAATTGCCCCCCAAATGGGACTTCTGGTCTCAGCATAGCCTCCATGAATATATGCAGCATTCTCAAAAAATTTGATTCCCTGCAATGCTGGGTAATGCTGCATAAACCAGTTGTCATAGCTCTGGTGGAAACATGGCTATCAAAATTCACCCCGACCACTTTGTCACACTACCAGTATACACCCTATACAGGGAGGATCATGTAGGCAAACATGGGGGAGGCTGTGCTATCTATGCCAGGGGCTCACTTGCTGGACTAGCACTCCCTGCCCCAGCTCTTGTAAACAGGGTGCAGGCCCTCACCCTTAAACATATGCCTGACCCCACCAGGGGCCCCCTACATCTCACTACTGAATACATTCCCCCCAAAAACCCAAATCCGGCAATGTTATCCTTAACCGATTATCTTGCCACCCTCCAACACAAGGTTGATCAAATCCTTGTGGGGGACCTAAATGTCAACTGACTCAGTGCCTCCTCCTCCACCACCTGGGACACCTTCGTGGCTATGGATCTGAAGCAACTCATTTCCCAACCCACTAAAGTGAACACTAAGAGAGGTACCAGTACCCTTGTTGAACTAATCATCACAAACCGCCTTAAAAAAATCCAAGATATCCAGGTCCTCCCAGAGTCACTTAGTGATCACTCCCCTATCCTATTCCAATGGACGACCCCCACACCCCAACTTAAAGCCCAATCCACAGTCTGCCGGTGCCTCAGACCTGGAGGGCTAAAAAGTCTCAAATTACTTCTTGCCCAGATAAACTGGTCACCCATACAGCATGCGCCTGACATAGATACTGCCCTCACCTTCTTCTCCCAAACCTTCAACAAAGCCTGTGACATCTTTGCACCCCTTACTAGAACCCGAACCAAAAAGCTCAGTGAGCCCTGGGTTACCCCGCCCTACGTCAACTGCTCAAGCACAGGGATAACCTATGGCACCTTGCCACTGAAACAGGCCAGATAGCTGACAGACAGGCATATAATGCAGCATGGAACAAGTGCACCTGGGCTATCCATAAGGCAAAGGCCGCCCATTACCAGGCCACGCTCACCTCCTCCTGGGGGTGTACACAAACTTTCTGAGACAACATTAAACAATTGAATGGGAGTGCGTGCTCCCTTCCCCCATCCCAAATCATCATTGATGGCACTACCTCGACTGGTCTGGCTTTCATAGCCAACTTCCTAAACACAACCTTCATGGACCTTAGCTCGGTTCTCCCCAGTAATTTCTTTGACTCCCCCTCCCTACTGGCCTCTGTTATCCAACTCCTTTGTTTCCACCTACACTGGGTAACTGACCAGGAAGCTAGACCACACCTGCTCAAAGCATTAAAGAGCAATAGTCCCAGCAGCGACTCCCTGGACCCCAGCATTCTCCGTCGGGTGCTGGATCAGGTACTTGCTCCCCTCACCACCCTTATCAACAAATTCCTCTGCCTGGGGCAATTCCCATCTGCATGGAAAACAGCCATAGTTACGCCCATACACAAAGGTGGTGACAGGTCCACTGCCGGAAACTACTGACCTATCTCAATCCTCCTACCCCTCTCCAAAGTCCTTGAAAAGCTGGTGGCCATGCAGATCACTGAGTACCTAACCAAATACAACATCCTTTGCCCAGAACAGCATGACTTTCATGCAGGGCACAGTACCGGTACGGCACTAATTGAGTTTTTAAACTTCATACACTCCTCCCTGGATGCCAGCTCCCTAGCCGGGGCAGTGTTTGTAGATCTCTCGAAGGCCTTCGACACTGTCTCCCACCCCCTCCTGCTGGATGCCCTCTCCCACATTGGCCTCTCTACTGGGCCAATCTCTTGGTGCACTAGCTACCTATCTGACCACTCGCAATGTGTCAAAATCAACGGGACACTTTCCACAACCTTTCCCACCCGCTTAGATGTCCCCCAAGGCTCCATCCTGGGACCACTACTCTTCTCAATCTACCTTAACACCCTACCCAGTGCATGCACTGGTAGAATTCTGCTGTATGCAGATGATGCTGTCCTCTTTGCCACCCACTGCAACCCCAATGCCCTTCAGGACACCTTACAACTCTCCTTTAATGACGCTGAAACCTGGTTTAAAGAGCACAGACTTGTCATCAATCTCAAAAAAACTAAAGCAATGCTCTTTGCCCACTCCCAAAACAAAGCCAGTAACTTCCCTCTCCACATCCTCCCCAGCTTCAAATAATACCTTAAACTAGTCCGCTCGTACAAGTACCTTGGGGTTTCTTTCGATGTAGCCCTCTCCTTCCACACCCGCATTGATGCACTTGCCTCTGCTACGAATGTGCGGCTAGGTATCCTCTACCGCTATAAAAACTGTATCCCCCATTGCCCTTTGACTTGCGGTTACTTCTTCGATACTGTCCCTGGTGGACTACGGCCTACCTGTATACGGTGCTGCTGACTTGACCACCCTCAATAAAATCTGCCTTATCCTGAATAAAGCATGTAGGCTTATTACAGGGGCCCCTAGGCTCACTCACACATGCCAGCTATATTACATGGCAAGGCTGCTTAAACTGGATGAATGACTTCAATACCAATCCAGCCTCATAATGAAAAAAAAACCTGCTCGGGCTATCCCCCCCCGGCTGACAGCCTCCATCTGCCAAGCCCAACCACTGGTTTACACCAGAACCTCTTGCAAGGCCACCCTTCTGATCCCAAGAACCAGGACAAGCCATGGACAGAGGTTCTTCTGTTACAGAGCCACATCCTGGTTTAACGTGCTCCCTCCCACCATCTCAGACACTCCCACAATCTCCATTTTCAAAACTGCACTGCAGAACCAGCTATTTAATACACGTAACTGCACCTGTTGCTAGTTATGACTTAGTCTATGACATACTGACAAAGCTCATATGAGCAGCACCTCTGTAACAAGACTTGTTCTCTCGCTCTACAAATGTTTATAAATACATGTGATTGTCTTTTACTATAGCTTGAAACTGTGTGATGTATCAATGAATCTGTAATGTAATGTATTTGTCCTCAATGTGATGAGGTACCTTTGGAAATGAGCCTCTGGCTCAAAGGTTGTAAACTGATGTACAAATAAATAAATAAATAAGAGGTGTATATGAATGCTTGACTCATGGTACCCTACTCCCCATGCAGGATGCAGTAATAACAATATTACCAAAGAAAGGGAAAGATCCTACTTCCCCTGGGAGCTATCACCCAGTTTCACTCATCAATGCAGATGTCAATATTCTGGCAAACATTCTCACAGCTCAGCTTGATAAAGTTCTCCCAGTGCTCATAGACACAGCCCAGGTAGGCTTTCTGAAGGGGAGGTTAGCATTAGATCATCTAAGAACCTTGGTTTCTAGAGAGATCAAGACCCCTCCAGTGACCTTAGCAGTAGATTTTGAGAAAGCCATCATCGCTGTAGAATGGTGCTGACTCCAGAACATTCTCTGGGCTGTGGGCTTTGGACCAATTTTTCAACAATGGGTCCAGTTATTGAATACCTCACCCACAGCCTCTATCCTAACTATTGAGCTATTGATCACTGACTTTCACTCTTCCTTCTGAAGAAGGGGATGAGACAGGGATGCCCCCTCTTGCCCCTCTTATTTGTGCTTGCCATTGAACCCCTGATTATTATGTTATGAGAGAACCTTTACATCCAAAGCGTGAAAATTGGAGACATGGCATATACCATCTTCCTTTATGCAGATGAATGTCATTGAATGGCTGAAGAACTGGTGCAGAGTATAGGGTTTTGGCTTCATTAGGGACTGGGGCCCACATGGAGATATGCAGGCTTGTTTGCGAGGGATCATCTGCATCTGCCTGAGGGGAAGATCAGGATCCTCAGCAAATGGTTTGAATGTTTCATTGGCAGACATTTAAAGCAGCCAAGGAGTGGGGTAGGAATATGCAGCTAGAACTCAATGCCCCCCACCACAGGTCAGGGTAGTCAGACAAGAAGATACTAAGGATGAGGAAACACAACAGACTGAAACAGGAGATAATGTCAGGGGAGGCACTGGGGAAAAAGATGGGATTGGAAAATATAAGGGTAAAGTAATCAAAACATGAAGGGTAATGTGCACAAATGCCCACAGCCTAGGTAACAAGATTCATGACCTAGAGGCATTGATGGAGGAGGGAGACCTGAAACAAGGTATACAGAAAGCTAAGATTGGGATGTTAATATACTGGGGTAGATGGTCTACAGGAAAGATGAGGAGGGCAAATAGGGAGAAGGTTTAGTAATCTACATCAAAGAAGGGATCAAGGTGGCAGAGATAAAGGGAAAGTAGGGAAGAGAGGAGGCACTGTGGGTCACCCTGGAGTCAAGAAATAGCACCACTATCTGCACAGGAGTTATCTAGGCAGCCCGTGATAATGGCAACTGTGAGTGAGTGCTTTCAAAAAGCACAACTCAATTGTAGCATCTGTCCACAGAGCTACTAGGCATTGAGGGCAACCAGATTGGGGGGTCCATGAATATGGCAACAGGATATTGCTATATTTACATGCCATGTGATGGGCGGTAGGGGAAGGGAGGGTTTGTGAGGTGTAGTCCACAGTGGGCTGCTGATCTGGCCCTGTGGTGTGGTGGGTGGGAGGCAGGCTAGGGTTGCGAGGGAGCCAAGTTCGGTTCTTTACGCATATTTGTTTTGTTATGCCCAGCTGTTTTTTTGGGATTCCCCCTGACATGCACCCCCCTGGAGTTGAGAATCCTTTAGTAGGGGGGTGCTGGGATGAAGCCCCCCATGGAGGGCTGGGGACACAGCCCCCTGCATAAAAAAGTCCCCAGCATTCTTTTGCTGTATGCCAGGAGTGTACAGAGCCAACATTTTCTACAATCACTGTTATCACATGGAACCATTATCTACAGACCTCCACAAAAGAGGAGGATGCATATTGGGTCATGGTAGATGACATCCTTAAAATGGCAGACACAGGGGAAGTGTTTGTGGTGGGGGGGGTCTTAATATCTCAGATTATGCTTATGCTGCAGCCACATCAAGGAGCTAACTCATCCTGTATGCCCTACAAGGAGCATGCCTTACAACTAGTGGATGACCCCACTCATGAGGTGGCAATATTGAATCTGGTACTCACAAATGAAGACAGAATAACATTTGTATCAGTAGGCAGCCATCTGGGGTCCAGCCACCACCATACAGTATGGTTCAGGGTAAAAGCAGTAGAAGAATCAACCAACACAAAAGCAAGAGTCCTAGTCTTCAAGAGGGCAGACTTTTCTAAAGTAGGAGAATGCCTCAAGGAATCACTGGAAAGGGTCCAGGAGGGGGAGTAAAGCTACAGTGGAAGAACCTGAACGGAATCATAACAGAGACAACAATTCTGCATGTGAAGCTAGTGAACAAAACCAGAAGAAAACAAAAACCATTATGGTTTTCAAAAGAAGTGGCAGGGAAGGTTATAGAGAAAAAACTGGCATTTAGAAAGTACAAGGAAACACAAAGGGAGGAAGACAAGGAAATGTATCATACAAAGCAGAGGGCGGCAGGTGGGTAAATCAGTCAGAAGTGCTAAGGCACAAACAGAGGAAAGGATAACCCAGACAGTGAAGGAGGGGGACAAAACCTTCTTAAGTTACATATGGGAAAGAAGAAAGGCCAAGAGAGGGATTGTGAGGTTAAGTAAAGGAGGGGGAGCGGGTAGAGGGGTGTGTGGAAAAGACTGAGATGCTGAACAAATACTTTTGCTCAATATTTACAAAAGAAGGGGAGGGGCAAGAACCAAAATTAGCCAGTACACACATACACACACACACACACACACACACACACACACACACACACACACACACACACAGCACACACAGGGAAGAGAGGTGGAGGCCAGTCCATTCACAGAAGAGAGGTACTAAAGGAACTCTTGAAACTGAAGGTGGACAAGGCAATGGGGCCAGATGGGATACATCCCAGAATCCAAAAGGAACTGAGAGGGGTGCTACTGACACCACTGACAGCCCTATTCAACAAATCATTGGAGGAGGGAGTAGTACCAGAGGACTGGAGGAAGGCGAATGTGATACACATTCACAAAAGTGGGAGCAAGGTAGAAGCAGAAAACTAAGCCTAGTCAGTTTGACCTCTGTGGTTGACAAGATGATGGGATCACTGTTAAAGGAAAAGATTGTTGAACATCTAGAAGCAAGTGGGGCACAACACCCAAGGCAACAAGGATTTACAGCAGGAAGGTCTTGTCAAATGAATCTGATAGATTTCATTAACTGGGTGACCAGGGTAGTAGATCTGGGAGGGGAGGTAGTCATGGTCATTTGACACAGTCCTACACAAGAGGTTAATTAACAAGTTGGGTAATCTGGGAAATGGTGGAATGGGACTTATGGAAGTCATAACAGATAATCTGAACATAGCCAAACATTGTGCAAAGGTGGTGAGGAAAGCTGGTGGGATGCCGGGGTGCATAGGGAGAGGTATCACCAGAAGGAATCAGGAGGTGGTGATGCCACTCTACATGCAGTTGGTGAGACCTCATCTAGAGTACTGCTTGCAGTTCTGGAGACCTCATCTCGGAAAAAACATTGACAAGGTGGAGGCAGCCCATAGAAGGGCAACAAAAATGGTGCCGTGGCTACACCAGAAATCATACAAAGAGAGGTTGACAGAACTCTATATATATATATATTTTTTTTTTTGAGGCAAAAAACTCCATTTAATCCATTAGTTAGGGTTGTTCCACAGCGACAAAAGTGAGGAAATTCGCTGTTAGGGTTGAAAACCCTAACTCTGAATTCATCCCCCCCCAGCACCACACACACACACAGACACACACACACATGCAAGTATGGGGGAGGACCTAGTCAACACAACCAATAACAGACATCCAGCAGCAGGTGACAGAAATAACAAACAATTGTCTAAATGTACTACAAGACATCCCACCCACCTGACCAGGTACTGCATGCTCAGTGGAGATCAACAGCAAACTGGAGGCCATGCGCTGTAAACAATGCACATCCCTGATTGCAGCTGCACACAACGTACCACACTTAGTAGTTGCATGGCTTTACCCACCGATGCCCCACACCAGACGACACCAGATGTGATGGGCCACCTGAGCAACAGAGTTGAGCAAAATCAAGGAATTGTACAGGTATAATATCTCTGATTATAACATGGGTTTGAGAAATGCAGTTTAATTGACTGTAAACATTGTAACAGTTTTATGTTTAGTTTTTATTAACATACATGTAGAGCCTAACCATATGATGGACATGCTTAATGTTGTTTAAAAAACAAGTTTTATTATGATAGCAATAAGCCACTCTCAGGTATTATGTTAATGGTCAGTTTATCACTGTCTAGTGACATGTGGCACTCGGCTACGCCTCATTCAACATTAAACCCCTACATGGTTATTATAGACCTATTTAACATAACCGCTGGTCATGCCTTATTGCTTAATTGTATTTATGACTAGATACTCTCCTCTGCTAGGCACTGCAGGAGTTTTGTAACACAGTGTCACACCCAGTTACACCATACTCTGTCTACTTACTGGAGAATGACTGTGAATATGTACTCATGAAGATGAACAGTGTAACCTGATCATTACAGTAATCAAAACCTTAGTGTGATTATAACTGACAGAGTCAGTGATAGAGAATAACCCTTGCCGTCCTAGTACACTTATCCCATTGTGAGTTAAATCAATACTGAAAGACATTCTGTTTATATCTACACTATACCTACTTGCTTGCTGTCGTACCACAATTTACATTGTTATCACTTTGATAGCATCAGTGACAGAAGTGTGGCAAACCCAAACACTACGTATACAGCCTGAGTATGAAACAACTGTTAAAAAAATTACGCTGTGTCCATAAGTAGCATAGATCACTCATTGCAACAATAGTAAATGTATCACTATTTGAATAAGTTAGTCATCACAGATGCAATGAGATTGTCTTTATCGGGTACAATATACTGAGTAAGTGCCTACAGTAAAATCTATCCTATAGACATCTCCGATTCAGGTATGTCATTGTTGGCTCAGTAGTCCTATGATATTTAGAAGTTGCTTGGCCTGATCCATGCAATTACATTGTTTCTTACAAAGAATACTTACTGCATCTTTAGTATTGAAACACACTGAAGGTCTATGTATGTACATTAGCAGTACAGCTTCATCAGTAAGAATGCATCTGATACTGGCAGTACGTAATTTCACAGCATTGGACAGGCAATGCTTTTCCATCACGCTTACATCAGCCTCTCTATCTTCAATAAACAGTTGCAGTAAATGTACTACTATGAAAATCACATACTAAATGTAACACTACTTTTATCTTGAGCATGCTAGTGTCTTGTAGTTAATTTATGTACTTCTCTTAATTAATGTATACTCACTAGTGTTAAAACCTTTCACAACTGTGATCATGCACCTTTAGCATTTATATTGACCAACGGCACAGTACCAGTTGTGGTGTGGGGCATCGCTAGGTAAGGCCATGCAACTACTAAGGTGGTATCGCTGCGCGCAGCTGCAATCAGGGATGTGTACATTTTGTGTACATGGCTCAGTTTGCTGTTGATCTCCACTGAGCATGCAGTACCTGGTCAGGTGGGTGGGGATGTCTCGCAGTACATTTAGACAATTGTTTGTTATTTCTGTCACCTGCTGCTGAATGTCTGTCATTGGTTGTGTTGACTTGGTCCTCCCCATACTTGCATGTGTGTGTGTGTGTGTCTGTGTATGTGTGGTGTTGGGTGAATTGAGTTAGGATTTTCAACCCAACAGCAAATTTCCTCACTTTGTGCTGTAGGAACAACCCTAACTAATGCATTAAATGGAGTTTTGCCTCTAATTTCCCTTCTTTTGAGAAGCGATAATGAGAAATAGTGAACGTAGCCAGAAGGAAGCGGAGCACGGGCACCCGGGGCTCTGGCGGCTCCCCCGCCCACATCATGTCTTGTGGCATAGTAACAGGAACAGCAACGCAAACAGAAGTGTAACAGTGGCACACATGGTAACACAAGCGCAAATGAGAACAGAAAGGGTAACACACACGGTGGCGTAGACGGGAAAGGTCTGCCACGTGATGTGTTGTCACATCGTAACATGGTGCCTGCAAACAGAAATGTCAATGGGCATGGTGACGCAAAGTGAAACAGAAAGAGAAACAGTACTGCAGACACAAATGGCAAAAAATAACAGAAACGCAAGCGCAAATGAAAACGCAAAGGTTAACGCACATAGGGCCCAGCGCTCACGCTACGAATGTGGCGCAGGAGGGCCCCGCATTCCCACCACATGATGTCTTGTAAGTATAGCAACAGGAACAGCAATGCAAACAGAAGCACCACAGTGGCGACATGGTAACGCAAGTGCGAATGAGAACAGAAAGGGTAACACACACAGTGGCATAGATGGGAATGGTCTGCCACGTGATTTGTTGTCACATAGTAACATGGTGCCAGCAAATGGAAATTTCAATGGGCATGGTGACGGTAAGTAAAATAGAAAGAGAAACAGTACTGTAGACACAAATGGCAAAAAATAAAAGAAACGCAAGCGCAAATGAAAATGCAAAGGATAACGCACATGGTGGCGCAGACGTCAACGGTAAGTGAAACGGGTATGGAACCACAAGCGGAAAGGGCAACAGTAACAGTAATGTAAGCACACAGGCTGGTTTTCCCAAAACCTGCAAAGAGAAAGACAGAGTACAAATAATGTATGCATAATAATAATATCAGACGGAAAATGAGAACTTGGAATACTAAATAGGTTTATATCTCAGGAACACGTGCAATGAAAAAAAATTTAAAAGTCGTATGATTTACAACTGTCCTGGCTAATTTTGTACTTAACAGCCCTGATTAGAGAGCTAAGCATTTTCTGGCAAAAGTCCGTATTTCTCACCGTTCCGAGATACAGAGCCCTGAAAAAGCATGCCAAGAACGCCAGAATGTTATCCTATGGGAAAGAGAAGTTTGAGTGCCATAACTTTGCCCCCTGTAATATTTTTCACCAAACCACTGAAAGGCACATCTGTGGGCTGTTGGCTATCTTCCCTCCAAATTTCAGGAAAAAAGACCAAACCGTTATTTTGCAGCAGGGATCTAAAGATTCCTGTAATGTGTTGGTGCCGAATGTTATCCTATGGGAAAACCAATAACTTTGGAGTGCCGTAACTTTTCTGCCATGTAATATTTTTTCATTACAACACAGAAAGGCAGCTCCTGTGAGATGTCTGCCCTTTCCTTCCAAATTTCAGCCCAAAACTCCCAACCATTCTTTTGCAGCGCAGTGCCAAAGAATCGCTGTCACTTTCCCACAGATAGAAAACTACTGTCGCAATTTGCGAAAGCTTTTGCAAAAAAGTTCGACACTTTCGTGAGCATGAAAGAAATTTGCGAAAGTACTTTTTCCAGAAATTTGAAAAACATATTTCTGGGGTGTTTTACCACAAAATAAAGACATGGCAAGCACCCTCAGGGTCCGACTAGGTGAATACAAAAAGAATTAGGTTGCTAGAGGGTCCCAAATTTAAATGCCAACCATTTTCTCATCACCAACTGAAAACAAAATGGCTGATTTGTGAAAGTAACAGGCCCATTTGCGAAAGTAAAGATGCATTTGCGACACTGTCGAACTTTTTAACTTTTCCCATTGACTTATAATGGGAAATTGTTTTTTTGAATAACTTTTGAACCGTTTAATATTTTTCACCAAATCTTTGAAAGGCACATCAGGGACCCTCGCCACATTCCCTGAAGATTTCGGGCCGGTCACAGAAACTGCAACCTGCATGCACGATCAGAGAATTCCAGAAAAGCGAATGCACACAGCAATCATGCTTTGTTAACCTGCAGCCGTGTATCTAACTGGTACAAAACTTGCAGCTGCCAAGGCCTATAGGTTCATGATCATGTATTCAAATTTCAGCCAACTCCATCTTATGGTTGCAAAGTTATTAAGGTGCAAAGTTTTGGGGTTTAACATAGAAATGGCTCTCAATTCCTAACTATGGTAGCACTACCGTGCTACCATTATATATATATATATATATATATATATATATATATATATATATATATACACACACTATGGAGAATAGGAGGGAGAGAGTGGATATGATAGAGGCATTCAAATACCTCAATGGGATCAACAGAGTTCAAGAGGGCAGTATTTCTCAGAAAAGGAGATGGGCAAGAACAAGAAATCACAATATGAGGCAGGTGGGGGGGAAGACAGGAGCAACTTGAGGAAATATTGCTTCACAGAAAGGATGGTGGATGCTTGGAACAGTCTCCTGCAGAATGTTGTGGGGCAAAAATTGTTGAACTCAAGAATGCATGTGACAAGCAGAAGGCAATGGTAGAGATAGGAGGAAGGAGGAGGTAGACTGCAGATTAACAGGATCTGGAGTTTATACAGTAGGTAGGGAAATGGGCTGACTAGGTGGGCCAGGCAATCTTTATCTGCCAAGAAATTCTATGGTTCTATGTTTCTATCACATTGGCTGATGCACCTGCTTACATGAGTCCTATTATTGAAACTTTAGCACAACATTACCTGGATTAGCACTTTGCTAAGTGTAAATAATTTCACTGACAGCACCTGTTTAGAGCTGTTCAGAATGTCAACTTCTACTGGTGTAATTCAGTCAAAATTACCCTTCCGATGTGATGAGATTTTGATGAAAATCCAATGAAATTGTTGCCAAAATTTAAATTTATGTTAGCTAGATCTCAAACATAACTTTGTTAGGCACCTTGACTTTAAAAGGCCCCATAAAAATAAAGTTTATTATTATTATTATTATCTTAAATGTTACCAAATTTGGCAGGAGTTCAGGCCCATACCAATTAGAGGAGCACCAAGTTTCACATTCCTAGCTTGAAGGGGGTTAAGTTACTGTTGGCCACATATTTTAATTAAATTTCAATGTTTGGTTATTTACTTTTAAGTTTCAAAAGCCTTATTCAAATTTCTCCAGTTTTAGGATTTAAAGAACATCACAACATGTGACTGTGTACCATGTTTTAGGTCTCAAGCTTTAATGGATGTCAAAACAAGAAACTAGACATTGCTGTTCACTTTTGTGACTTCCAGTAATGCTGTACACAGATTCAGAATGAACTGCACTTTCTTGCTGTAACTGATTGTGTGTACTGCAGTTTTTCTCCAGCGTGCATGATTAGATCTTCTTTTTCCACATTCCTTTAAAGGGGGCTGTGTTAGAAGCAGTTAGACATTTTGCCAGATTTAACATTTCAGTTATTTCAGAATAACTTTTAAAGCACTCATCTAAATGTTGAAAATTTGCCAGGTATATAGATACGTGCAACATATTTTATTTATTTATTAAGTTTAGGATTACAACATACCTTTGAGCCAAGGCTCTTTTATAAAGGTTCCAGGTCAGAAAACATTTACAATACGTTAAGAACAAAAAAGTAAAATACAGTAAGTTAGCAGATCTATTATCTACTGGAGAAAACAGTAACAGTGTAAACTAACATAAGAAAAGATTGGTGTGATAAACTAGATAGGGGCAGAAGAGAGGGGGGGCAAGGTGACACAAGGTGGGTAGGGTCACAATAGGGGAGGCAAAAGCAGCCGGTGGCCTTGTCGACAGTTCAGGGCATAAGGTATCAAAATAAGCCCAATGAGTTGCTAGAGGGGAGGGAGGTGAGACCGGGGAAGAGGAGAAGGGGGATAATAAGTGCTTGAAGGTGAAGAGATAGAGAGTGGACTGAGGTGACTATAATGTACAGTCACAGGAGCTAGAGGCAGATGGAGGTGAAGCTTAGGTTTGAATGAGCCAAGCATGGAGGCGGAGGAGATGTCAGGGATGAGCTCATTTAGCCAACTGGGGTCTCTGTGGGGCAAAGGATCTTGACCTTGGGAGATGCGCAGTGGGGGACCTGTAGAAGCTGGGATTCAGAGCCCTGGTGGTGGGAGGATTAGTCTCTTTGATTCAGGCTTGGTCTCCAGGAGGGGAGAGGCCCATAGTGACTTTCTTTGCCATGATGCAGGTTAGATACTTTTTGCGGTTGGAAAGTTGAAGCCATCCAGATTGGGCACAAAGGTCACAGGTATGTATGAGATGGGGGGTGCCAGTGGTGAGCCTACAGGCCTTGTTTAGGGATGTCGCTATTCACCTGAGAACTGTGGTGGAAGCAGAGCCATAGATGATTAGACCGTAGTCAGTAATAGAGACCATCAAGCTCTGGACGGAAATCCTAAGAGCGTCTGCCATGAGATGTTGTCTGTATCGGTATAGCAGGCCTAACCGCGTATTGGCAGATTTGGCCACACCATTGATGTGGTCCACACAGGAGAGATTTGAGTCCAGAAATAACCCTAGGTATTTGAAAGACTGCACCTGCTCAAGTGCACTTCCAAGACATGTTGAAATAGTGAGGAGGTGAAGTTTATGCCTGTTTTGAGGGCTGTTAAAGAGAATTGCGTTAGTTTTTTTAAGGTTAAGGACCAGCTTATGATTGCTAAACCAGTTTTCCATGGAAGCAAAGCCTTGCTGAAGATTGAGTTGTAGGGTCATTGGGTCCTTGTGGGAGGAGAAAATAACAGTGTCATCTGCATAGAGGATGAGTTTTTCAGGGCGGGATTTAGGGAGGGTTTTGAGGAAAAGACTTAAAAGTAGTGGGTCCAAGATAGACCCCTGGGGGACTCCAGACCGGACCGGTCTGGGGTCTAAGAGGACCCCCCCAATTTTTACTTTTTGCAACCAATTTTGCAGGTAGCTATTGAACCATGCTACAGCATCAGGGAGAGCTCGATAAACTGGAGTTGTTTAGTCAGTAGGCGATGGTGAACAGTGTCAAATGCCTTGGTCAAATCGACAAAGGCTGCCTCTGCTAGATGACCCTTGTCCAGTGAATTGTGCAGTGCTCCAGTGAATTCCAGTAGGGCAGATGAAGTACTGTGTCCTTTTTCTGAAGCCATGCTGTTGTGGATATAAGAGATTGTGCTTTTCAAGGTAGTCAGTGAGTTGGTCGGCCTCTAGGCATTCGAGGGCCTTGGAGAGAGGAGGTAGTATTGAAATTGGCCGATAGTTCCCATGGACGGTCTTGTCCCCATTTTTGTGGACAGGAGTAACTGAGGCAGCTTTCCATTTGTCTGGGAACTGACTGAGTCTGAGGAAGAGGTTGATAATATGGGTTAATGGGATTATTATTTCATCCAGGGTGAGAGATAGCAGTTTTAGGTCTAGCGAGTCCCCACTAGTCCTTGACTTCGAGATTGCCTTGGTGATGTGCTTCTGAGCTTCATGCAGTTTAACTGTTTAGAAATAGAAAGGCAGGTGATTTGACGGGGTGGGGTAGCCACAGGGTGTGTCGTCGGTTGTATCCAGGAAAAAGTCCAGGGGAGCACGTGGCTTAGGTCAGTGAAAGCTTCATTGAAAGTGTTTGCAATGACCAGTGGGTCAAGAATGATAGATTCATCAATCTTTAGCATGATTGGGGAGGCTTTAGATTGCTTCCCTTGCGACTTGTTTGATGTTTTTCCAGAAATCAGACCCATTTTCCCAGGTGTTGGATAGAGCTTCTCTGTACTACATGCTTTTTTGTAGTCAAATGGATTTAGTGCAGTTATTACAGGCACGTCTGTAGTTCTGTATATCATGTTGGTTACCAGCGGCCCTAGCTAGAGCCCGTAGGTGTTCCCTGGTTTTTAGCTGTGCTAGAAACTCACCAGTTAGCCATGGGTTTCAGAGTGCCTTGACTTTTCACTTTTTGAGTGGGGCGAAGGTATCACATGCTGCATTGAAGGTTGAGATAAAGTAGTTGAGAGCTGAGTTAACATCCGTAAAATGGTAAATAGGGGGATCAGTCTTGTTGTTGGAGGCAGGATTTAAGGTGTTTTAGTTGACCACGAGGCAGGACGCTACTGGTGATGACTTTAGGTGGAGGCTTCCGGAATTTGTTGGACCATACAGAGATAACAGGGGAGTGGTCGCTTAGTGATTCGAGAAGGACAAAGGTGCTGCAGATATGGAAGGGTAACTGGTAAGAACCCAGTCCAGCAGAGTACTAGTGCCCATTTTGCAGTTTTTTTCTAGTGGAGGAGACAACCATTTGTGAGAGGTTAGCTGATGTTATAGCATCCCGTGAGGCAGCAGCATCAGATGCATGCCAGTTTTTGTTGAAGTCGCCTAGTGTGATAGTCTCAGCACCTCTGGGTAGGGTTTTGATAAAGTGCACGACAGTTGTGAGGGTATTTCCTTAGTCTTTTCATGGGATGTAAACTGTGGTGACTGTGAGGACCTTGTTGTGGGCCCCTAAAAGTATTTTGATTGGTAGGATCTGAGCTGTAGTGTCAAGGAGGGGGGGGTTGTGATGGGGCACTCCGTGAGATAGTCTTTGATGTAGATTGCACAACCCCCTCCTCTTTTGGACACATGGTCCAGCCTGTGCACATTGTATCCTGGAAGTTTGATTGAAGAGTCCGGAATTTTAGGCGACAGCCAAGTTTCAACAATTGCAGGGATATCTGGCCTATGTTGGCTTACAAAGACATGTACGTCATCAAGCTTGGGGATCAGGCTGCAAATGTTAATGGTAGCGATGATCAGTCCTCCTGAAGAATTCACATGGCATGCAGTGCTGGTGGTGCATGGGTCAGGGTTTGGGTGCATGTTTCCTGATAGCAGGAGGAAGAGCAGAAATTTCAATGTGTGCATAGATGGAGTTTCTTGAAAGATAGGTTATGGTTTCGTTGCTTGTGATAACATATCTGGCAGTGCAGGCATTTATCCCAGAGTGGAGTTATGTATGATAGAGGAGATAGTAAGCTCCATGGTCTGAAAATGAAAGACATGTGGATCTGCCAGTCAGGGGCCTGAGAGGATCTTGGGGGAGAGTAGTGCTCATCATGTAGTGAGCCTTTGGCAATATAGGGTATCAAGCTGGTAGGTGAGGAGTGGTAACAGGCTCCAAGTAAGTATGAGAGATGATTTAGGGAGGTGAGAATAGCAAAATAAAGCAACACATTTGGGAGGGTAAACATTTTCAGTAGGTATGCAAGAGGTAGTAGAGCAGGGACACCAGGAATGAAGGAGGAGAGAGGGGGAGAGGGATGAGGGATCAGTAGAGAAAAGAAAAGAGAGAAACGGCAGGGGAGGAGGAGTAGAGAGGAAAGGTATGATGGGTGTAGTGGGTCAAAGGAAGAGATAAAAAATGAGGGGCGAAACCTGGGAAAGGACCAATGGGATGGAGGCAGGGAGGGTCAGGAAGGGGGTGGGCAGAGCTAAGGTCTATTTAATAAAGGTAGGAGGGGGGTTGGGGGTGTGCGTAAAATTGTGGCACTTTCCACTGAAACTGAATAGGTGCTGAGCCCAGAGAAGCTCAGAGAAAGAAGGGCCAGTCAGGAGCAGAAGCCAAAATGGGAGTCCAATCAGGGATACCTGCTCTGAGCAAGCAACCAATCCCAGCTGCTCTCGGCTTCCCCAGTCCAGGCAGAAAGCTTACCCAGCTTTGCAGGAGTCTCCTTGGGGTCCTGAGTTGGTGGTGTGGGTGGTCAGGCTAGGAGAGCCATGGCTACACGAGAAGCGTGCCCAGTCAGAGGCTGGATCTAAGGGACTGAGCAGAGAGAGAGATGGTTAGTTTAAGGAAGGAGAAGACAAAAGGGAGTGACTCAGAGGTTTAATCGGGGGGTGGGTAGACTATGGCCGGAGATGGCTGAGTGGAGGCAGTAATTAAGGAAAGCATGGGGGGAAGGTGGGGGGGGGGAGGTGGCTAGGGACAAGCAAAGAGCAACTCAAGATTTGTCCTGGCACCTCTGGGCAGAGAGGTAGACAGCAGAAAAATCCAGAGAGAAGAACAGAAAAACAGAAAAATAATAAAAAAAAGAAGTTAGGAGGTGCAGCAAATGGATCAGATCAGGGCAAACTGGCAGTAAAACAAGCAGTAGAAACTGTTTCACAGAAATACAGTAATCCCTATTTACAGCAGGAGTCCTAAGGCAGTGATTTCAATTATAACAGCTACAGTGCATTTAACATAGAGAGAGAAGCAAATTACACTTTCAAGCTGCAAGCAATAACATTTCTGCACTTTCCACTGAAACTAAATGGGCGCTGAGCCCAGAGAAGCTCAGAGAAAAAAGGGCCAATCAGGAGCGGAAGCCAAAACAGGAGTCCAATCAGGGCTACCTGCTCTGAGCAAGCAACCAATCTTAGCTGCTCTTGGCTTCCCCGGTCCGGGCTGAAAGCTTACCCCGCTTTGCAGGAGTCTCCGTGGGGTCCTGAGTTGGTGGTGTGGGTGATCAGGCTAGAAGAGCCGTGGCCACATGAGAAGTGAGCCCGGTCAGGGGCTGGATCTATCAACCCTTTAACAGGTTAAACTCTACAAATAACATTTGTCTGATATAGCAGACTGTCACTGTTTAGAAAATGTATGAGTTTTTGCTGTTCATGAATTCTTTCCAATTATGTATGTCTATCATAACTGAGTGTTGTAATCACTTTGCATTTTGTACCTTTCCATGCTGTGTTTAAATGTCCAGATCATACACAGAAAAGGGCCATGTGGCCTAATTAATTTACCTAGTTATCAAACTTAAAAAAAATTTAATTAAATGAGTTACAAGGTTCAGATTCCTAGCTCTAAATGGGACTCAGAATAGCCAGACAGACATGTTGACATTTAAATTTCAGTTAGTTTCATCCAATTATTAAATAATTTGTCAAAATTTAAATAAATTTGTACTATTTGGACTACTGTACTACATGGCTAGCTATACCATACTGCACATGTTTAGCTTTATATACCACACAGCACATGTCTAGCTATATACAGTATATTTTTTTTATTTCAGTCTTTGGTATCTGGGTAAGGACCACCAGGTACAAATGCCTGTTTTCAGGGGAGATCTGGGAGCACTGGCTGGTTAAGTGACTTGCTCAGAGTTACACAGTATGCAAGTGGAGGCTGTGAGAATCAAATCAAGGTCTGGTCTGCTGGATATACCAAGCTTGTTCAGAGCTCATTACTCTAACCTCTAGGCTATACTGCCAGCCCATATACCATACTCCATATTTCTAAATATATATACTATACTGCACATGTCTAGCTGTATACACCATATGGCACATGTCTATCTATATATACCATACTGCACATGTCTAGCTATATGTTCCATACTGCACGTCTAGCTATATACACCATACTGTACATGTCTAACTATGTACACCATACTGCACATGTCTAGCTATGTATACCAAACTGTACATCTAGCTATATACACCAGACAGCACTTGTCTAGCTATATACACCATACTGCACATGTCTAGTTATATATACCAGACAGCACATGGCTAGCTATATGTACCGTACTGCACATGTCTAGTTTTAAAGGGGATACAATTCTAAGTAGCCAAATTTTCATACATTGTTAAATACATTACTGTCTCTAATTTGGCCTTGATATCTGCACACTTGACAACACCCACTGGGTGGCACTCCACCTCACCCCCCCCATTGCATATTGCCTCTGTTAATACCAGCATGTGCTCAGCTGTATCAATGTAATTGTAACTAAATTGTATCAATGTAATTGCAACTAAAGTTGTATAAATGTCCAGGTCCAATAAATGTCCAATGTGCTTCCAGGTCGCTCCTGTAAAAAAGCTTCCAGCTTAGTGTGCTATACCTGGTTAAACAACTAAATAAAAAAAAAAAAAATGTTTGAAACCACTCTGTGTATCTCTAAGGATGTGACTTTTATGCTGTACCCTAAATTTGTTCTGTCTGTCCTCTATGTGACGAGGTACCTTTGGAAATGAGCCTCTGGCTCAAAGGTTGTAAACTGATATACAAATAAATAAATTAAAAAAATAAATAAAGCATGCAAACTGCAAAATTGTAGCACCTGCAACTTTAAAACTGGAGAATGCAATGACATTTAATTTGGCAGTTTCATAGACCTTAAAACTGCAGCAGTGGAAATGTTGTTCCAGCAAGATTTTCAAAATGTGTTGCACTGTTTCCAGTCCAGCCAACTCAAGAGCAACATGAAAAAGACAGTGTCCATGACATTTCACACCAGCCAGAAGCTGGACAGTTGGGATTCTAAAAATAATGGCTGTGTCTCCAGTTCCTGGCCCCCTGATGAAGCCGTGCATTAGAAGCAAGGCACAGGGGCCAGGTGGTCAAGTCAGACTGGAGAAAGGCATTTCAATCTTTAAAGCCTGTTGTACTGATAAAACAACATATTTTGAATTAAAATACTGGATCCTCATTTTTTCCAGTTGGAATTCCTTCTTCTTTGAGAACATAAGCTGGCCTGGCTTGCCCCTCTTCTTGCCTTCTACAGCCTGGGTGGCAACCATTTTGCAGTGGTTACCTCCTTCCATTATATCAGTGTATGGCTTGATAGTTGGCTTGACTTCTCTGCCCACAATGATGCAATCCACTCCACCACTGGAGCGTTAAATCATAACAAAGACTGCCATTCCCTGCAGGTACCCTGGGAGATGGTTACCAAAATGATGCTCCTGGCCATTGACTATGTGGATGTGGTTTATGGAACTGCCTATCCTCCTGGCATGTCAGACTGGACACCCTCTGTAAGTAGCTAAAGCAGTTATCATGCTGTCCAACAGTGTCTGTGATATCCTGCAGTGCAGTAGGGAGGCCAGACAGACAGAGAAACAGCATTGGCTGTTTAAAGAGCAACTGTATGAATTTTGTCATTTTTTTTAATGAATGTTTCTGCTCTGGGCAAGGTTTGGTAGGGAGCTGGATGGTGGTTGGGGTGGAATGGGAAGGAAGGGTATTTATTAAAAATAGGGTCAGACAAGGTTGTTTGCCAGTGAGGATTGGAATGGGTGAGGAAGGTATTTATTAATATTAAAAAGGGGGGGTCAAAGAGTGTGATCTTAAATGTTTTCAGAGTCTGTATCCAGTGGGGTTTGAACAATAAAATAGTCAGAAGCTTTTGTTTGGGGGTGATCATGAAATCGTCATCTGTTCAAGAAGCAGCTCTATGATTTTTTTTAATTGTTTTTAATGTAACTAGGATGACAGTAGTCCTTATGTATGTTAACTGTTATTTAATAAACAATTATATGTTAAAAGTCTGTGTCTCATTTTTACACACACACACACACACACACACACACACACACACTACATATAAAAAATAAAAATGAGATCAGATACAACATTAAATACACATTTTTCATGTTAAAGCAGTAGTGAAATGAAAAAAGTTATTCCAAAAAGCTAATTTTCTGCTATGGTTATGAAAAATATTTCCAGAATTTTTGATTGGGGTTTTCTGGGTGCTTCTTATGGTGTGTATGATACATTTGCATTTCTGACTAGATTCTTACCTGCCTCATGTCTTCAGTATTATTTCAATGCAAAAATTAGGTGGCCATCTTTTTTTTTCTTGAGAACTAATTATTATAAAACTTTCATGAAAATATTAAAAGATAACAGAAACTGAGAATTTCACCACCAAAAAAACTGGAAGACATCTGGAATCAGTTGGGAAGAAAAAAGGTGGGGTACCATTTTAGCCCATTTTCATTGCACTGCTACTTTTAATACAGACTTATTTCTGTGTTGTGGGCTTGTCTTTGTCTTGTTCAAGTTCAAGTTCAAGTTTATTGCAGGAAAACTCCATAGAGCAAGCTCATTCACAAGGAGGTCCTGTGACATAAACACTTAAAGTACAAACATAGATAGGTAATAACAGTATATACATGAAATGCACGTAACATGGTACAGGCTGGATATACATACAAGGGTACCACATAGGGTGACCGCAGGTGGTAAACATTAATATGAGACAGGGAAGTGACTTACAGGTTGCATACTGATAAATGAAACATGATGACTGGTGTGTGCAATACATACATTTTGGCAGCTAGAACAAACAGCAGACTACAACTGATATGGTGGGGAGGAGTGATTTTGATAGAGTAGCAGTGGAGCGTAAGTATAGATAAAGCCAGGAGTAGAAGGGGAAGGGAAAGCAATTAATATGACAAAGCAATTATACCTTACCAGTGGATAAATATGGCACACATGGGGAAGGAAGAGACTTAATGACAGTTACAGGTGTCTTTTATTTTGGCTGGAATTAGCGATTTGTAGAAGTTTATTGAAACTGTGCTAGTTAGTTTCAGTACGGTTTGTAATTGGTTCCAAATGGAGGGGGCATATGCAGCATCGTTTACCAAAGGAGGTCTACGTCCTTGGTATGTCAAGCATAATAAAGTCAGATTTTCTTAATGAGTATGCACTATGTGAGATACTAATAAGGGAAGAGAGATAGCTTAGCAATTTCTGCAGGAGCAGTTTAGAGTCCATAGCCCAGCATGGGAGCAGGAATCTAGTAGTAAGGGATGTCAACCAACAGCTGCATATAAGTCACAGTGGTGCGAGCAGTAAGGGAGTTGGTAATGAACCGTAGCATACGGTGATAAAGGATGTCCAGTTTACTTAGATTTGCAAAGAGTGGTGGAGGAATAGATTACAATGCCATAGTCGGTAGGAGAGAAAAGTGGCCTGTACAAGCTTATTTCGAGATTTCAAGGGGAAAAGGGCCTATTTCTGTGGAAGAAACCTAACCTTGCTTTTAACCTTCTAGAGACATCTTCGACATGGTCATTGAAAGATAATTTATTGTCGATCCAGATACCCAGATATTTAAATTTGGTTACAACTTCCAGAGGCTCGTTTAGCGTGGTGACAATGAAGTCTTGGGCAAGGGTATTGCGGAGGCCTGTGATAGCACTGTGGGAGAATATCATCGCTTTAGTCTTCTTAGCATTGAGCAGAAGCTTTGCCTTTATTAGATTATGCTCAGGTTGTGCGAAGTCCGCTTGAAGCACTCCCTTGACTTCAGATAACGATGAGCCAGAAGTATACAACACAGTATCATCTGCAAAAAAGTACAGACTGGACATAGATATGTTAACATCTAAGTCATTAATGTACAAAGAAAACAAGATAGGGCCTAAGATGGATCCTTGGGGGACTCCTCTTGCAACTGGCAAGGCAGCAGAAAAAAAGTCTTCCGCCTTTACTTTTTGGAATCTTCCAGTTAGGTAGCTAGAGAACCACTGGGTGGTATGGTATGTGGCACCCAACTTTGCAAGGCAATTGACTAATAGTTTGTGATCAACAGTATCAAAAGCTTTGCTGAGGTCCAAAAAGACTGTGCCAGTTACCTTTTTAGCATCTATATCAGAGATCCAATCATTGGTTACTTTTGCTAGTGCAGTGACTGTGCTATGATTAGCCCGGAAGCTGGTTTGAGCTGGGTTAATGAGAGAGAAGGTTTCCAAGTGAGATTTTAACTGAATATGGATCAGTTTTTTGAGAACTTTAGAAAGGATAGGCAATATGGAGATAGGCCTATAGTTGTTTACATCGCATGGGTCACCAGATTTAAACAGAAGGAGGATATGTGCTGATTTCCAGCAGGACGGCACAGTAGCAGATGTAATGGAAAGATTGAAGATGTGGAGAATTGGGGCAGTGAGATGGGCGTAGCCTGACCTTAGGAAAAAGGGTTCTAAGCCATCATCCCCTAAGCTTTTTTAGTGTCTAAGTTAAGAAGAGAATCTTCTACTTCTTTATAAGTTATCTCGCGTAGTTGGAAGGGGCTGGGTGCAGGACTAGATGTAGGGGGAGGGGTATGCTGGCTCACCGCAGCACCAGCATAAGGTGATGAGTCAAAAGCTAAACCAGCTGTGGCAAAGTGGGAGTTAAGTTCCTCCAGGATTAGGGACTTGTTTTCCACAATCTTGCCACTTGCAACTATCTTTGTTGGGACAGAGGGGACCACGGGCCATCCTTGTATAGCTTTGATAGTCTTCCATATTTTATGAGGGTTACCTTTAGCTTGTTCGAGAGTAGAAATATAATAGTTAGTTTTAGCAGAGCAAAGTTTTTTCACACAGTTATTCCTGGCTGTTCTAAAGGCCTACCAATCCGAAGATTCTTTGGAATGTCTAGCTTTAGCCCAGAGCTTATCTCAAGCTATAAGGGCTGCCTTGAGATCCGAGTGAACCAGGGGGGTTGAAATTGTTCTTAATTCTTTGATGAAAGGAGCATGCTTATTTATTATTGTAGTGAGTTTGTCATTAAGGATGTAAGCTGCCTTGTTGACATCTTTGGATAGGTAGAGATCTTGCCATCTGATCATGCTCAGGTCAGATAGGAAGTTTACTGCACTGAATTTTCGAAAGGATCTTTTGTTATAAAGATGGGTTGCGGCCGGCCTTAATTTGAGATCTTATGCAAGCAACAATTCCATGATCGCCATGTCGTTGTGAAACACTGCCGAATGAGATATTTTGTGTGGATGGGTGGTTAGTACCACATCTAGAATGGAACTGTTGGCAGTATTTAGAGTGTTGTTCCTAGTGGGTTCACTGACTAATTGCCCAAGACCCAGCTCTCCACAAAGGGATTTGAGGTCGTGGTGATTTAGGTGACAGCCAGTCCATATTTAGATCTCCTAGAAATATTGTTTCAGTTTTGCATCTACGAACATGGATGTCAAAGATTAAGGACTTCATCACCACCAGATGGGGGTCTATAGTCACCTAGGATAGTGATACATTCCAAGGAGGGGAGATGAAGGCTCAGCGAAACTAACTCAAATTCCTTGGCTAGAGATTTGCAAATAATACTGGTGAACGAGTACTTAGATTTGGCATAGATAACCACACCCCTGCCTCTAGACTTTCTATCTGCTCTAAATAAATTGTAGCCCTGCAGTGATATTTGTTGATCAGTGTTCATCTTTTTTAACCACGACTCAGTAATTATGATAAGGTCAGGGTTAACGTGTGCAGCCCAGGCTTGCAGCTGTACAAGTTTTTTAGGCAGGCTTAAAATGTTGACCATCATCATTTTGAGACCCGTGGCCTCAGCAAAATCGATAGGCGAGGTAAGTTGTGGGGGAGGGGCCAGGGTTGAGCTCCACATTTCCGGAGCAGAAGACGAAGCAGAATTAAAATTTCTTTAAGGAGCTTAAAAGAATGGAGACTGCTTTTTTTTCTTGGCAAACCATATCAGTCGTACAGCGAGAGGCGGCACCACTGTAATGACAAGTTGATCGTGATCAATGTAAGTGCTTGAATAGACATAGGTGAGGACAGTAGCAAGGAGGTGTAGGCTAACTGGGGAATAGGCTAAAGGGAAGAGGAGAATGATATAGTGTCTGCATGGTAGCCGTTATAACATTAGGTATTGATAAGGTACATTGGAGAACTGAATTGCATTGAGGTACTTCGAATTGCACTGTATTGCTGAGAACTCTGCACCTTAGGAGCAATAAAAACACAATAAGGAGAGCCATGGTCCCAGATTGAGTGGTCTCGTGATTTGTATTAGTGCAATATTTTCTAGGCAAATAATTTGCCCACCTAGGTACTCACTTAAAACCTAGATGAGAAAATACATCAGAGAGGGGAACAAGGAGAGCAGGAGCAGCTTAGTTAGTGGTGAGGCTCAAGAGATATTCACACAGGGCAGCCTTATTGGCCACACTCAGATACCAATCATAGGTTGGCAGCAGTCGAAACTAGGCCAATGAAGCAGTAATATGATATAGGAGGCGGATCATGAGTGTATTTAAAGGAGGCCTGGGAGAGGGGGGTGGTGGGGTGGAGAAAATTTCAGGTCAGAGCGAGAGCTGAGAGGTCACAATTAAGAAAGGAACACTGTAACAGGCTATAGAGAAGGTGCCCCAATCAGAGCAAAGCAGGCAAGTGGGCGTACCAATCACAATCCCTCTAGGGCAGTGCCGTACCAATCAAGGGTGCCCAGGTATGCTGGCTCTCTGCAGATGATTCTTTCGGTATCTATCAGTATGACAGCACAGCGTAGGTAATAATAGGGTGCTCAGTATCTGTCTGACTTGATTCTGAAGGGTGGATGGCAGACACTGAGGGCTTCCTGTTTTCAGCTGCAGAGCTGTCGCACAGGCAGTTTTAAGGAAGTTGTCAGTCTGTTGAGTGAAGCTTAGGGGAACCTCAACTACAACCACCCCTTGCAGCAGCACCGGGAAAGAAGTAGAATGATAATGCAGGCCATATTGCCCATAAATGAGTACAGTGATTTATGAAGAAGACCAAGAATCCCTCTAGTGGCAGGTCAGTATAACCTGCTAATGGAAAACTAGCCGCTAAAAAATAAAAATTCAGTTAGACTTATTGGCGCCAAGGCAGAGTGCTTGGATGGGGGGGTGAGGGCACTGCAGGAAGAGCAGTGTTTGAGTTACTAGTTATCAAACATCAGGCACTTCCAAGGCACATAAAGGTCTATTTATAGACCAGCAAAGCACTGACTTAAAAATCAAATCATTCTGATGGAAAAACTTCAAAAACAAATGGTTATTTAAACCTGAGCTCTGGTTGGGAGAGTGGTGTGATCAGGTATGGATTTCATAGCTACTAGATGAGATTGTGGGGTGGGAAAATGGAAGTCTCTTTGTTTAAAGTTTTTTTTAGGGTTGTGGAATGGTTTGCTCAGTCAGGGACATTTCTCGATGCTCCTCCCTTTACATTTGGTGCCTCCCCCCCAGTCTCTTGGTGATTTTCATGGTTATATATCTTGTATATTTTTTATTGATATGCGAGGGATTTCAGATCCCTATTATAAATATACATTGTGGCCCTCTCAGTGCTCAGTTTTAATTATCAGGCACCACAAAAGGCTTAGGATTACTGCTTTTACTGAGAGAACATCTTTCTACAGTTAGCATGGGAAACAATTACACCTCAGGAGTGCGCTCCTTCCCGAGGTGCATTCTTAAGATGGAGACTCATCCGGTGGTGGGTTATTAAAGCTTGGCCCAAGGGAATAAGGAATCTAACTAAGAATCATCATAAGAGGTACAAATACTTCTTTTTTTCAGCTATGGGAGCATTCTAAATTACAGATATGATTTGTGTGTGCCAACAGACACACTGTTTAGATTTTCCAAATATTGAAGGGGCAGAGCTGTCAGTTCCCCTTTAAAATTTTTACCCAGTTACATCAAATGACTATGTCTCCTTTTATAGCCCCACTTGACCAGCCGTTATGGTAAAATCCTAAGTTTTGGCTACAGAGAGCACTGTAAAGAGACCAAAATGGCAGGCAAAGTGAATAATTTAAAACATTTGGTATTTGAAGGGAGCTGGATTGCTTTTCTTAACCTTCAGGAGCAATACCAGCTGCTTTTGAGGGATGCCTACTTTTTTCAACAACTTCAGCATGCTGCAATTGGGGTTTAAGGTATTCAACCACCAATACCACTCAAGTGCATGTTAATTGTACAGTGAACACTGATTTAATCTATTTCTACCTTTTTTTTCTCTTGCAGGTAATCTGGTGAATGAATGTCTGTGGATCCCCCAGCCTAATAAATGGATAAATGGTTCTTCCAACCACACTGTGGCATGGAAATAGACTTAGGGTGATCACATCTTGATGTCTTACCAGTCCACCTTAGATCACCCTTTTTCTATCTGTACAATTTGTTATTATGCAGTGATTTCTCTGAGTCCCAGTTACATCACTACCCCCTTACCTTTTTTTCTTTTCCCCCTCCTTTCCCTTTTCACTTCCCCTTCACCATCCCCCAGTTCCCTACTTGTATTTTCTGCTCCCCATTAAACCCTTTTTCTTTCCCCCTTTCTCCCCTCACTCCTCCCTTTTTCCCTTCCCCTCTTTTTCTTTTCCTTTTGCTTTCCTACCTAATTTTGTGACTACATTTCCACTTCCTATTACAATGAAAGATGATGAATACTATTTCCTGTAACTTAATATATGGAATTAAATAAATAAATAATAAAACGTGGTAAAATAAAGTGTGTAAATATATATGTAGATTTTTTGTACTAATATGTATGTAAATTGTATTAATATGTATGTAAATTGGGAATATAGTGGTATGTGTATTTCAGTATTCACGTCACTTTTTTTATGATGTCAGACACTGTTTAAGTATGTTTCCGTTCTCACATACAGCCAACCCCCTTTGAAGGCTATTCAGTCGAAGCACAGGGTTCCTGGCCATGGATATTCTGGCATAATAAAAGGCTAATTTAGCTCTTAAAACTTTTGGTGTGCTCGTACTTTTCTTTTTCTGCTCAGTTTGAGGTTTGCCACTTCCGCAGGAGGACCCACCTCACTGTAGTGCACTGCTTCTTTTCTTTTTGTTTGGATACTTGCACCTGTTAAGCCGCAGCACACGGAGAAGCTAAAAAATGAACACTTCAATCTCCAGAGGACATTTGATTTAATTGTGACTGTGAATTTGCCAGAAATGGAACAGGAGGCTTTTTTTCAGTACTCGTAGTGTCTTAGAGATTTGCCCTTTCAGTGAGTGCAACGCGCAGAATGAATGAAAGGAATGCAGAAGACACCAGTTTGAATTTTGAATGGGAAAGTACAGACACCTGGGCCACACAGAGAAACAAAGCAAGCAACAAACTCTTCAGAGAGGAATCAACCAACATACCAGGTGATATAAAAATAAGTTTTTATAAACTTGAGAAATTACTCAGATATCACCTACAATATTATAACCCTTGAACAGTATCTTGCTAAAGAACAAGCACCTCGAGGACTTAGAATTAATATATTACCCTCCTCTGGTTATGAGAACTTTTTGTTAAAAGAAGAATGGCTGGCAGCTGCATTACTCTGTTCTAAAACCTTTATAGAACTGCTAATCAAAGCTGATATATAGAAGCATGTAGAACTAGAAACAGAAATTGAGCTAGCTAAAAAAGAGATTTTAGCATTTAAAGAAACACTAGTGTTCAAATAATTGGATATATCTATGAAGGACAGATTAACAAAACATGAAAAAGACCTCATAATTAAAAAAACAAAAGAAATTAGCACGTGACCAGAATGATTATGAAAATGACAAAGTGTTGAACTGGAAGAAGGGTAATTACAGGAATAAGAGCAGAAGCAGAAGTAGCAGTAGAACCAGAGTACACTTTTCAGAAAAAAGAGGGAATGAAAATAGCAGAGATCGGAGTCCTTTTTTAGATCACAGGACACTCAGGAACCGAGAAAAGAAGATCTAGGAGGAAAAGAAGAGGAACGAGATGGAGAAAACGCAACTACAAACAAAAGGAAACTGAGGGGTCAAGGGAGAGGCCGGGGCAAGAACTCCAAATAGTGAATTTATCCAGTAAAGAACTAACTGACGGACAAATTAGACTCTTGAAACATGGTCTATCCTTTGTCCCAACACCAGCCCTAAATCCATTCCAAGTTCAAGTCGATTTGTTCAAATTATTTTGGAAGTTGAGACTAAAAGCATTCTTTTCTAGGAAATTAGCACCAAAAGACCAAGTGGAAAATATGGGTTTTATGGAGACTTCATTTGAACAGAACATTTTTTCAACATCTGACTCTAATCTGGAAATGAATACTGACGCTCAGAACACCGTGGAGGACATTGACTATATCATTAATATGTTGGAAGGAGATTCTTAGGGATTAATGGGTTTGAGTCCCACCACTGTAAGTATAGACTCTGATATAAAGCTACAAAAGAAAAAAACTATTTACTCCATCTTCTGATTTTATACCACACATATTGAATTCAGCAATTTCTACCTTTGAAAGAGCTGGCCTTAGCGAAGTAGAAAAAGTAATAGAAAAAGCAGGACAGCCAAAGGATAGAAAGTTATCTGCATTGGAGATACAGGATCTTAAGGAATTACAGGCAGAAGAGACTATTGTAATAAAGTCAGCAGATAAGGGTGGTAATATTGTTGTTTTAGATAAAAATCATTATATTACCATTGTACTAAACTTGTTGAATGATGCATCAAACTATGAAAAGCTTAAAAGTAATCCCATGTTTCAGTATAGAACTGAATTAAGTTTGTTATTACAGGAAGCAGTGGTGAAAGGGGAAATAACAGAGAAAGAGTTACAGTTCATGTGGAATGAGAATCCAACATTACCTTGTTATTATATACTACCCAAAATTCATAAAAATATGAATGACTTTCCTGGAAGACCCATTATTTCTTCCATAGGCTCCATCACAGAGAGACTTGGAATGTTTGTGGACTTCTTTTTACAGAGAGAAGTAGTTCAACTTCCGTCTTACACAAAGGACACCACACATGTTCTTAATAAACTTAAAAAAGTACAGTGGACAGATGATATGTTATGGATAAAGTACAGTTAAGTAAGAACTTACCGTAACAGTAGATCTTCGAGAACAGCTCTTGCAGCAGGTTACACCATTAGGACTGAAGCCGGCAGGCATCAGGACTCCACGGAAAAATTCTAGCTAGCTATCTTCAGCGGGGACCGCCCCCGACATCGGTCCCGCCTCCGACGTCAGGCGTAGTATATAAGGGGGCAGTCCCGCCAGATTCCCCAGTTCTCCCACCGGAGACTTCCGTCCGCAGGCTGACATTGGAATGGGAGACCGAGGATCCACCGTCAGAAGACAAAAGGGTAAAATCCCTGTTGGCAAAGGCTTAAGCCATGCCTCCTCCAAGGGGGAAGGTGGGCGGGAAGGTACCTGCTGCAAGAGCTGTTCTCGAAGATCTACTGTTACGGTAAGTTCTTACGTAACTGTACTATCTTACTTCGAGACACAGCTCTTGCAGCAGGTTACACCATTAGGGCTGATTCACAAGCAGTAGCACTTGCAAACACTCTGGGAGGAGGAAATTGGAAGGAACATTCCAGGTCCTGAATCTAGGACAGGAGACTCTGTAGCACAGCCAGGCTGAAGCCTGCTCTTTGCCGTGAAGCGATGTCCAGGCTATAATGCCTGATAAAGGTATGTACAGAGCTCCAAGTGGCTGCAGCACAAATGGCAGAAGTGGAGACGTTTCGAAGTGCTGCAAAGGAGGTGGCCACACCCCTAGTGGAATGGCCCAGGACTGATCCCGGAAGGGGCTTTTGTTTGATATCATAACAGTATGAGATACACTGGACAAGCCAGCGAGACAGGGACTGTTTGGATACTGGTTGGCCCTTCATCCTTTCGGTAAAGGAGACGAAAAGCTGCTCCGAAGTGCGAAGCTGCTTAGTTCTGCTCAGGTAGTACCTGAAGCTGCGGTGAACATACAGGGTGTGAAGAAGCACCTCTCCTCTGTTAGAGTAATTAGGAAAGTAGACCGGCAGGTCAATATCCTGGTTGAGAGTGAGTGTGGAAACCACCTTAGGCAAAAATTTAGGATTCGTCCTCAGGGATACTCTGTCCCGGTGGAAAATTAAATATGGCTTTTTGCACATGAGAGCCTGAAGCTCAGAAACTCTTCTCGCTGATGTAACAGCAACCAAAAATAACGTTTTCCATGACAGAAAACACAGCTCGCAATCCATGGCAGGTTCAAAGGGGGGGAGCATGAGTTCTTCCAGGACAAAGAGCAAGTCCCAAGGAGGCACTGGGTCCTTACTGGGTGGCCTAAGGTGTAACACCCCTCTTAAGAATTCTCGACAGGCATCTAATTGTGCCACTGTGTGCTGTCCCACCGGGAGGTGATAAGCTGAAATGGCACAGAGGTGCACTTTAATCGAGGAGTAGGTGAGACCTGAATGGAAAAGGGAGAGCAGGTACTCTAACACCGCTTTCACCGGACAACCTAAAGGGGAAAGGCTGTGTGCTTGCGACCATAGACAAAAACGGCGCCATTTCATGGCATATGTCACATGTGTTGCCGGCTTTCTGGCTGCAGAAAGGACTTCTGCAACCTCTTGCGAGACCCCGTGGTGCAAGATGGCTATGTCTCTAGGAGCCATGCATGCAGGTTCAGTGAGCGTAAGTCCGGGTGGACCAGTGAACCCTTCTCCTGAGACAAGAGGTGGGAGCTGAATGGCAACGGGAGCGGAGGTTCCCAGGACAGCTGAATTAGCAAAGGGAACCAGATCTGCCTGGGCCAGAATGGGGCCACAAAGATCATTGTTGCATGCTCCCTGCTCAGTTTGAGAAGAACTCTCTGGATCAATGGGAAGGGAGGGAAAGCGTAGAGGAATCTGTCTGCCCAGGAGAGGGACAACGCGTCTCGCCAGAAAACACCAGGCCCTGGATCTAGTGAGCAAAAATTGGGCAGTTTTGCGTTGGATGGGGAGGCGAACAAGTCCAATTCTGGAGTTCCCCATCGAAGAAACAGATCCTCTGCTACCTCCTGGAGAAGTTCCCACTCGTGGACTCTGGCCTGGGAGCAACTCAGGCTGTCTGCAATCATGTTGTCCACCCCAGGAACATGTACTGTGATCAGGTTCGCGCCATGTTGATTACCCAATACCACACCCTCATGGCCTCCCTGCAAAGGGGATAACAGTGTGCGCCTCCTTGTTTGTTGAGGTAATACATCACTGCCGTGTTGTCTGTCTGAAGCAGGAGAGTACTCGGCGGGATTTCTGACTGAAAGGCCTGCAGGGCATAAATGACCGCCCTCATCTCTAGGATGTTGATATGGAGGTGGGCCTCCAGAGGGGTCCACGTACCCTGGTACTTCACCCCATCCAGGTGTGCTCCCCACCCTAGACCTGAGGTGTCTGTGGTGAGGATTACCTCCAGAGATGGCGCTATGAATGGGACGCCCATAGAGAGTGTCCCTGGGTCTAGCCACCACTGCCAGTCTAGAATCGCGGTATTCGTGATTTTGACCGGATGTTGCATGTCGTCTTGCCTTTGGTCCCATTGCACCTTGAGCATCCACTGAGTCACCCGCATGTGGAGCCTTGTGAAAGGGATGGTAGGAATGGCCGCAGCCATGTGTCCCAGCAAGCGAAGGACCGACCTAGCTGGGGTGGTCTTGTTCAACGAAAGCTCCCTGATGAGGGATCTGATGCGCTCCGCTCTGTCGTCTGGAAGAAATGCTCTTCCCTGAATGGTGTCCAGTACTGCACCTATGAACTGCAGTTTCTGCGATGGTACCAGGAGGGACTTCTCCGTGGTTGATTAGGATACCCAGAGATCGAAACAGGTCCTGGGTGCTCTGGATCGCCCGTGACAACGCTTCTCTGGAGGCAGCCATGAGAAGCCAATCGTCCAGGTACAGGAACACATAATGGCCCTGTCTCCTTAGAGACGCTGCCACAACTGCCATGCATTTGGTAAAGACCCTGGGTGCTGATGACAGCCAGAATGGAAGGGCTCAGAACTGAAGATGATGGCCGAGAAACTCGAAGCGCAGGAACCTCTTGTGCGCTTGAGCTATAGGGATGTGCAGGTAAGCATCCTGCATATCTAGAGATGCTAAAATGGCGTCCTGCTTCAGCATGGGAATAAGACCCAGAAGAGTTACCATGCGGAATCTTTTTGTAGGCGACCGACAAATTGAGGTCGCTGAGGTCCAGAATCGGACGGAGGTCCCCTGTCTTCTTTGGAACCAGGAAGAAGTGGGAATAGTATCCGTGTCCTCTCTGGTTCTCTGGGACATACTCTATCTCTCCCTTTTGCAGCAGCATGAGCACCTCTTGCCTGATCAATGATTTGTGCTGACCCGGGTACCGGGAGAGCAACGGAGGCCTCGAGGGTGGCTTTTCCGCTAATTCTATAAAGTGGTCTCTTCCGACCAACTGTAGAACCCACCTGTCGGTGGTTATAGTCTGCCATCCCAGCAGAAAATTCAAAATGCGACCCCGGACCATGACGTCCCATTGATCCTGAGGGGCGGGGGCCGGGAAGGAATCAGGCTGTGGCGGCTGAGGGTCCAGCTGGCTGGACCTGCTTAGGAGCGCGCTGGCTCCAACCTGTGGGTTGTTTTTCCTGGACTCTGCGAAAACCAGAGCCCCTCTGCTGTGGAACGGGGTGGGACTGTTGTCTCTGCGTCCGTCCACGAAATCGGCTTTGGTTCCTACGAAAGGAACTAAGCTTGGGTCGGTACATGGCCTGAACCAACCTCACCACCTTCCCAGCCTCTTGGAGTTTGGTAATTATCTTCTCTGAGGGTTTACCAAACAAAACTTCTCCCTCGAATGGGGCATCCATGATGTTTTTCTGGACGTCCGGGGTAAAACCGGAGACACGGAGCCAAGAGTGCCTCCGGAGGCATACGCCTGAAGCTGCTGCTCAGGCCGAGGAGTCCGTGGAATCATACGCGGCTCGTGGCACCTGGGTTCCCATGTCTGAACCCATACGGAGGAGCTGTAACATCTCCTCCTTCTGCTCACCTTCCGGCAATTTCTCAGCCTCATCCAGACCCTGCTCCCACAGGGCATTTTGGAACTGCACCATGTGGGTCAAATAATTCAGGGATCTGATGGCGCAGGTAGTGGAAGCATACATGCCCCTACACATGAAGTCCAGCTGCTTGGACTCTGAGTCCAGTGGTAGGGTGCTCAGATATTGCGGTCTCTGGGACCGGTCATGAGAGGCTGTTATGACCAGAGATTCAGCCTGAGGATGCTGAGTCAAGTACTGGTCTTCTCTTGGAGCCTTGTACAAGCGGTCAGCTTTCTTCGGCATCGCCGGGAGTGAATGTGGACGCTTCCATGCTGCCTTGGTGACGTCCACGAAAGTGTCTACCAAGGGTGGCAGCACCACAGGCTTGGGGTCCTTCTGCCGAAGATACTTCGCAAGGCACAGCCTTCCGGGGTCTAACTCTTCCGCATCCCATCCCATGTTCTCCTGGATGTGTCTCATGATATCCGAGAATGAAGGGTCATCCAGAGGAGACTTTGGCAGCTCACGTGGGTCCGGAGAAGGGATGGAGAGGGGAGATGGGGATCTGGATGTAGAAAACTCTGATCCCGTGTCCTCCATCGAAGGTGAATGGCGGCGTCTTCTGGGTCTCTTGGGACTGGTTAACCTAGAAGAGGATCTGGACAGAGGTCTCCTTTTATCGAGTCTCCCCCTTGGAGGGGTCCTGGGCTCCCGGGGAGGAGGTAACTGGCCTGCAGACCCAGATGGAGACGGGGGCACAGGAACGGGAGGAGTAACCGGTGTAGGAGGAGGAGGAGGAGGAAGTGGAGGTGGAGTGGGGACCATATCCTTTTTGATGGTATCCCACCAGTAAGTGAAAAGCTCCTTCACCTCTGAAAAGGAAAGGCCCGACGACGGTCTGGGTGCCAGTGGACGGTCGTCGGGACCCGGCATTGGCCTAGGGTTCCCTGGGCGTCTCAACAGGACCGGGGTTGCCCGTCTGGTCCTCGGGCTGGGTTAACTCCTCCTCAGTGTTGGTCTCCTGACCGACGTCGGTCGGAGGCATCGGGGTCCTCTTCTCAATTGAAGTGGGCACCGGTCCCCCTACCGGCATCCGGTGATGAGTAGGCCTGGCCAGCAATGGTCTTCTGGCAGACAATGGCTCTGGGGACCTGTGGTGAGAGGCTGATGTCGGATGAACCGGCGTCGGGTCCTGTGGCCTCTTGAGTGAGGTGAGCTCCTTGGTTTTGCTAGGAGGCAAGGAAGCAGACCTGACGTCGGGTTCAGAATGGCGGGAACCCAACTTGTGGTGATGGTGGCGATCCCCCGACTTAGCCAGGGCCTTGGAGGATGAGGAAGGCCTGGGAGTCTTGGCCTGAGAAGAGGAAGAAGATTTTCTCACTGCAGTGGGGGGAGGCTGAGAGCTGGCCTGGGAAGGAGAGCAGTCAGACCTGGAGCCAGAAGAGCACGAGTCGGAGGCCCTAGACGGGGACCTGGAAGGGGCCTTCTCTCTGTGCTTCTCAGCATGCTTGCAGGCCTTCTGCGAAGAATCCCCCTTGGAAGCCATGGACTTGAGTTGCTCCTCTAACAGGAATGCCTGTAGGGCCTTCTGGCGACGGATCCGGGTTCTGCTGTTAAAACTCTGGCAAAAAGAGCAGGACCAGGTGTTGTGGTCTGGGCCCAGGCACCGGACACAGGCCGAGTGTGGATCCTTAAATGGGATCTGCTTCCCACAGGCACACTTCAAGGAGTGACCAGAGGTCGGGGAGGACATCAGAGAAAAAACTGAACTCGGAGAACAAATTTCCCATAGGAAAGCACTTTACCACGCGTCGCGCTCTAGAAACTGAACTGAAGGGTCGAGACATGCAAGTCGACGACGGGAAGAACTGGGAATCTGGCGGGACTGCCCCCTTATATACTACGCCTGACGTCGGAGGCGGGACCGACGTCGGGGGCAGTCCCCACTGAAGATAGCTAGCTAGAGTTTTTCCGTGGGGTCCTGATGCCTGCCGGCTTCAGTCCTAATGGTGTGATCTGCTGCAAGAGCTGTGTCTCAAAGTAAGATCTATTGATGCAGAATCCCTATATACTTGTATGCCTCATGAACAGTGACTTAATGCCTGTAGATACTTTTTAGAGAAAAGGAAAAGCTCAGAGGAAATGCCTGTAGACTGTATCTTTTCAGTAACCCACTTCATTCTGACCCACAACCATTCTGAATTGTTAGATCATTATAGGCAGATAAGGGGGACAGCTACGTGTCCCTGTATGACCCCAACTTATGCAAACCTATTTTTAGGCAAATGGGAAGAGATTACAGTCTTCCAGAATTTAAACCCTTACCTAGAGAAAATAGCCATATGGACATACTTTATAGATGACATTCTGGTTGTGTGGAAGGGGGACAGGCAGGAGGCAGAACAATTTGCAGGATGGCTAAACAACAATACTATCAATATGAGGTTCACATCTGAAACACATTCTGACAACATAGATTTTCTAGATCTGACTTTGCAAAGACCCACATTACCTAGAATTTCTGTCGCCCAGGGGTGCCAGAAGATGGTAAAAACTGAGGGGGCGGAGGATCAGAGGGGTACTTTTAAGTGTCAAAAGGGCACTTTCGACACTAGTTTTTGCCATACAAAAATACAATAAATCATGTACACACATCATAATGTTAACAATGCAGTCCCATTTAGGACTAATTATGCAACGGCATACAAAGGTGCCAGCAAAAAGACCACCCAGTCTAAGTCTGCTCATGTGTACAGCAATATTAAGAAAGCAGCTGTCGACCCATTCCCTCCAATAGCTCCACATGACGTTTGAACCACACATTCCTTAACCTGTTACAGTGGTTGTCGAGGTGCAACAGAGAGATGCCATAGTAATGTGCATCACCAGTCCCAAGCATGCAGTCTTCACACTAA
Source organism: Neoceratodus forsteri (assembly GCA_016271365.2). Classification (NCBI taxonomy): domain Eukaryota; kingdom Metazoa; phylum Chordata; order Ceratodontiformes; family Ceratodontidae; genus Neoceratodus; species Neoceratodus forsteri. The sequence goes on along the minus strand of CM057455.1, from coordinate 117,068,521 downwards.
TGAGTTAGGAGTTTTTGGTTCCACTAACTTCAAGATAGAAGTTAGTGGTTAAGCCCAACCACCAGCGACAAGGTAAACTCCTGAGGCTGGGGAAATAAAGACACAGAGCCATTATGTTTACACAGCTTATTTATTAATGAATCAGTGTGCATCGTAAAGTGTATTTATTAATGAATCATAGTATACAATGACAGTAAACAATATTGTACAACGACAGGGTATAAACAGATTTTACAGCAGTCTGGATGGATGGATGGAGGAGGGATACATTTGGAAATGGGCCAATGTTCCAAAGAATTCAATAAAGGAAAGACATCTCCTCATTCATTCCTGTACTGTTGCTACTGCATACCACAGACCCAACCAACCAATTTACCATCACATCTATACTCCTGTCATGAATTAATCCTTGATGCTCTGGTCACCACTTCAGGCTGGTAAGCCTTGCAAGCCTCCACCAAGCCCTGGTGGCCACCAAATCATCCCATGAATGCTCTGGGAGCCACTTCAGGCTGGTAAGCCTTGCAAGCCTCCACCAAGCCCTGGTGGCCATCAAAATCAACCAATTTACCATCACATCTACACTTCTGCCATGAAGTAATCCTTGATGCTCTGGTCACCACTTCAGGATGTTAAGCCTCTGCAAGCCTCCACTAGGCCCTAGTGGCCACCAAAAATCAACCAATTTACCATCACATCTATACTTCTGCTATGCATTAAGTGAGCAGTTAAGCCCAACCACCAGCGATAAGGTAAACTCCTGAGGCTGGAGAAATAAAGACACAGAGCCATTATGTTTACACAGCTTATTTATTAATGAATCAGTGTACATCGTAAAGTGTATTTATTAATGAATCATAGTATACAATGACAGTAAACAATATTGTACAACGACAGGGTATAAACAGATTTTTACAGCAGTCTGATGGATGGATGGAGGAGTGGGATACATTTGGAAATGGGCCAATGTCCCAAAGAATTCAATAAAGGAAAGACATCTCCTCATTCATTCCTGTACTGTTGCTACTGCATACCACAGACCCAACCAACCAATTTACCATCACATCTACACTTCTGCCATGAATTAATCCTTGATGCTCTGGTCACCACTTCAGGCTGGTAAGCCTTGCAAGCCTCCACCAAGCCCTGGTGGCCACCAAATCATCCCATGAATGCTCTGGGAGCCACTTCAGGCTGGTAAGCCTTGCAAGCCTCCTCCAAGCCCTGGTGGCCACCAAATCATCCCATGAATGCTCTGGGAGCCACTTCAGGCTGGTAAGCCTTGCAAGCCTCCACAAGCGCCTGGTGGCCACCAAATCATCCCATGAATGCTCTGGGAGCCACTTCAGGCTGGTAAGCCTTGCAAGCCTCCACCAAGCCCTGGTGGCCACCAAATCATCCCATGAATGCTCTGGGAGCCACTTCAGGCTGGTAAGCCTTGAAGCCTCCACCAAGCCCTGGTGGCCACCAAATCATCCCATGAATGCTCTGGGAGCCACTTCAGGCTGGTAAGCCTTGCAAGCCTCCACCAAGCCTGGTGGCCGCAAATCATCCCATGAGTCTCTGGGAGCCACTTCAGGCTGAGTGAAGCCTTGCAAACCTCCACCAAGCCCTGGTGGCCACCACAACCAACAACAAATTTACCACCATATGAATCTCTGTAAAGTACAGAATTTCTGTATCAGATTTTTCCAAAAGTTGTAGTCTCTCGTTTCATTGCACAAACTCCAACAATTAGTGTCCGATCCAAGTTGTCCGTTCTCTCTTTGTGAATGTGCAACAGCATTAGGTGATTGTACCTCTTCTCTGTCATGGTGCTTCTTAAGGTAGACTTTATCGTCCGCTGAGTTGAAAAAGATCTCTCCCAGTTGCTGTACTCATTGGGACGAGGAGGTAAATTTGAATGAGCTTCACTACTCTGAATACAGTATCTGCTGCTGGCAGTCTTTTCCCACCAAGGCATCAATAATGGTGTTGATTGAAGTTACTGCCCTCACCTCTGGCAGAACCTGCCGCATAAGTCCTGGGAGCAAGTTCAGTTATGCATTCAGAATGTCAATGTCCAAGTCCTTGTCTCCATACAACTGTGTGATCTGAAGAGGAACTGAAAACGTCTTTGCATTGGCTGCTTGAAGCAACAAATTCTCCATGGATGACAGCAAAGCGTAGGTTTCTTGATCAAAACGTCGGTCTAGTTCAACAAGACAAGCATCAATGGCTTCATAGTACATCTGTCGATACCAGTCCTTAGCAGATTCGGGATGGTGATGTGGTGTACTACCATGTTGCAGCCTTGCTGGCACATAGTGCTGTCTGGGAAGTTTGGCTCCTTCACTTTTTTCAGTAGTTAGCTCTCTCATTGATGCCTTCATAGACCTGGTCAAAGTCATCGCTGGCGTTGTAGAATTCTTCTTCAGGGGTTTATGCTCATCATTGTAGTTTCTGCTGTCAGTGTTTTGTTTGCAGGATTGAAGCCACTTGTTCTGATCGCTGAATATGTTGTATGATACAACCAGTCCAAAATAGGTCCGAAACTTTTCATCACCGACATCAGGCCTTTGACCTTAGTTCTTACATCTGTAGCTTTGTCTCGTTCAGCTCCTCTAAGGTGTCATGGAGTGCTCCATAGTTTTTAGAACTGACTTGATACTCTTTGTTCTTGCTGTCCATCTTGTTGGACAAAGTAAGTGCAGGCCTTCTATCATCATGTAAGGGTCGTCACTGTCATTCACTGCAATATTTTCATAAAGAGCCAGCCTCTGTGGGGATCCCCAAATCAACACACTTAAATTCTGGATAAAGCTGAGAGCATCGTCAATGGCATCACTCGTTTTGCTACAGTTTTGCAACACCAGGTCCAAGGAATGACTTGCACAATGGACATTCAATGCTAGTGGATTTTCTCTTAATTCTTGTTGCAGTTCCAGAAATGCATCCACTCATATTTGCTGCTCCATCATACGCCTGTCCTCAGGTTGTTGATTGGTAAGTTGCATCTTATTAGAACATCCTTAATGGCACTGGTGATGGATTCTGCATCAGTCTTAGCCATTTCATACATCCCAATAAAATCTTCATGTATGACAAAATGGGGCAGGGAAACCATCGGATACATATTGTCATCTGTTCATGTTGGCTAATATCCTGTGATTCATCTGCGATGATTGCATAGAGCTTTGATTCATTGCGTATCTCTTCCAGAAGGTTCTCGTCAGCTGATGTGCCATGATTTCCATGACTTCATTCACAACATCTGAACTCTGATACTTCCTTCCTGGATCCATCCCTGTAGTTCTGGCATGTCAACTGCCCTACTTAGCATTTCCTTCTCAGGTTGCTTTCCTGTTCTTCATGGCCACGGGTGCTAGTCCTTGCGAACTAGAAGCTTTATTGCATTTACTTGTTTCAGGAACAGGTCTCTGTTTCTTGCCTGTTCCTGTGCAAGATGCTGGCTGAGCTGAGCACCAACGTTCATCCTTGTGTTGTTGAATGCAGTATACTTCTCAACAGCTTCATGGTGGAATAATGATGTCTGATGTTTCTTGAATTTGTCAATTGCTTTCTTCCAATCACTAAATCCTGCTGAAATGAATGTAGTTTCACCACAACGACTGCCTGTGATTAGTTTTCTTTCCACTGCTGCCCGACAGTAGTAGCAGAACACACATCCTTTTGAAACACAATATGTTAGCCAGTTGAAAGATGAAAACCACCGTGTTTGACAAGTTCTTGTTTCACTTCTCCCATTGGTTCGCAGAATGACTTGTTTGATTGAAGTATCTATAACACTGCTTGGTTGAAAAACACTGTTAAGATTGTGGCAACAAACAGAAGAGCAGGAGGGGAGAGACAAAGAGACAGCAGATTCAGACACGGTTGGTTCAACTGCAGTTACCCAGGCTTTCTCAGAACAGGAGGGGAGAGACAAAGAGACAGCAGATTCAGACATGGTTGGTTCAACTGCTGTGAACTGAGTATTCTCAGAGACATGCACGATGTTGCCATCACTGTTGCTGTTCATTGGGAACAGCTCTGCATCTCTGTTTTCTGTATCAGAGAAAGAGCAGGCCTTACCATCCAGGGGCACTGGAATAGCAGCTGCAGGACAATCATCAGGCAAGAAACATGTTAGTTCTAGCACTGATGCAGCATTTGGAAACAAACATGGCTGCATTTGACTCTGTCGAAGCCATTGGCATGGTGGTATGCACAGTTACATTGGCACTTACAATACGGTACAGCTGACAGCTGCAGTGCTTGTGGCAGTGTCAGTGGTATTATTCCTGGCAGCGATGTCCTTGCATGCTTGAAGCTGTTGGTATGGGGCACTCCCAAACCAGTAATTTAGTTTTCTTGGCATCTTGGCAGCAATATCAGCCAGTTGTTTCTCCATCTGTCGTTTTAGTCTCTCAGACCGTGGCATATTTGAATGCAGTGAGTCAGTGCAGGCTCTGAGAAAGAATTGCGATACACAGTTTAGTGAACCCATCCAATTACCATCTTCTGATAAGGTACTGCAGCATGAACATTAAGCATGCAAGCAATAGAATTTCTATGGCAAATATTTCATATTTGCCTTTCTCAACCCCAATGCGTTGTCAATAGTTATCAATCCATGAACTACTGGGCCTACTTTAGATATTCTCGGCTAGTGATCCATGCAGCAAAATGCTTTGTATTGCACCAGTGTACAAGACTGGAGTCCAATAACATTTATTGGATGCTTTGGCTTGTAGACACTGGGGAATGGGACTGGGGCGCCCTCCTGAAGACAAGCCGGCAGCGCAACAGAGGAAAAAAAAACAACTAAAAAAAGACATTCTGCTTAAGGGAGATTTGGTCAGTAAAGCAATGGGTAGCAAGACAAGAGAGGGAGTATAAAATGTTGTACTTGTTTATGCGCATTCATATAAGCTACATACTCCTCAGAATGGACACATCTACCAGCTGTAATAAGAAGGTATCAGAGGTCTGATTTCAGTCCAAGCCACTGGATTCTTGTAGAGAACAAAACCCGATGTTTTACTAATCCAAGTTCACCTTTTGGAACTAGGTGGACTCAGTGCGACGCTGGTACTGACAATTAAACTGTTTTGTATGCCACCAACACTGTTACTCAGCTGCCCAACTGTTACAGTGGCAGGGCTTTTGTTATGGCCATGACTTCAGTATTGTGAAATTGCCTCCTCCCCTATGTCACATATCGGCCACCCTCCCAGCAGCTGCAACTCAGAATTTTCAAATGCCCAACTTCTGCAACTCTTCCTTCTCAGACATGACCCAGCAGCAAGGGAGTAAGCAATTCCCTACCCTATTACTGCCTGGCTATGCAACCAAGGGTGGTGACAGAGGCCAAAGTTCAGTGCATGCAAGGACTATGCTATTCACCCAACATTGAATTGTTGTTATCACGAGAGCACAAACCTCAGTTGTTTCATAAACTGTGCCCACAGGAGAACTTGGACACAGTGGTACTACTTTTAATGCTCCTATACCACTCAGTGGTTTCTCACAAGTCATGCCAAGTGCCAGCTTCATTTACCACCCTGAACACAACAGTGGCATACTCTAATCCAGTCCAACATGCAAGTCAGATTCCATGCCATTGTCTGCCAGTGCTACACTACGTAAAACATGCATCATTAATCATTCTAAGCATGCTTACAGCTGCCTCCTCCACACCCAGCTCACTTTAGACACATTTGTAAATCACTATTTTATAATGCAAATGCTCCCTAGATTTCTGAGATGTGAGTCCTGGCAATCCAAGCTATTAGAACAATTACAGTTAGGTCGTGAATGCCACCAGTCACAGGAATTAAAAAGGCAGATGTGCAGAGTCAATCGAGAGAGAGAGGGGGACACACAATACACAAATTATGTTAGCAGCAGTATGTGGTCGCTTTGAACTCCCGACAGTGCAATGTTTTTTTTTGTTTGTTTGTTTTAACTGGTTCCATAGCACTCCATAGGCTCCGCAATGGAGGTCTTAGCTAGTCAAGGTGGCTGTATAACAGGAGATGGTGGGGCCTCAAGTACTGCACAGGGTGTCATCTCCAGAACCTGTACAGGTCCAACAACTATACAGGTAGCTTTAGGGGCTGTGCAGTATAACAGCTCCATAACTAAGGGAAGTGGGAACTGGCTCTATACCCGCTTTCTCATATGAGAATAAAGACAGTTCCTCACTCTGCTGAGTATTTCCTCCACCACCACCAAAACAATTTCAAAACTCCACCAATACCTGGTTGCTTAAGATGGGCCAGGCATTGCTTGTCATCAGATCACAAATTGATTTTTGCTCAGGCTATCCTCCCCATGCTAGATTACAACATGCCAATGCCTCCAGTCTTTCCCTAACTGTTCATAATCAGCTTATATTTATTTTAAAATCAAAATGGAATGAACACCATTGTACTCTACCTACCAGTTAAGCTGCTTATTCCCTCATCCAGATGCACCTTCAATTGGCTCTAGTAATTTACAAAACTTAAACAAGCAGACTGCAACGTATCCGAGATTCTTAGTTCCCACCTATAGTCAGCATTAGAGACATACCCAATCAAGGTTGTTCTCTGCCTAGGTTCCAAACCACAATACAAAACAGTTTTCAACTGTGTATTCAGGCACAATTAGATAAGTCTTTTAGAGGTATGATGAATCTCATTACTGTAAATAGGAACATTACTCACTACTGCCAGTTTGAAAAGGGCCTTTTCATGTTCTAAAAATTAGTGCTTTGGAGAACAGCAGACATTTTAGAATTTGGCTCTTTAAGAGCAATCTTTACTCAAGATGAGTCGTCGTGTCATGGGACACCCTTTAATGTCCCTAATGTTTTGATTAGATATTACCAGGTGTAGTGCAGCCCTCCTTTGTAGCTTCACTCACCCATTGTGTGAGGAAACAGTCCAGAGTAACATCCACAAATTTTGACCCTTTCTGCCTTATAGTAGCTGCCGTCCCCAGCCTATGTCTGAAGCCTGCAGTAAGCCATTAACACTATGGGCCTGATTTTAAAGAGCCCTTAGAGCGATCGTGTTGTATCACTCTAGGGCTGCGGCAAACTTCAAGTGCATCAGAACCCTGTGCCTAGTTTTATAGATTAGTCCCTGCACAAAGACCCAGGAGTTACTGCAGTTGCAGGCTTGCACCAAACATTTGGCACACCTGCGGGATTGCCACAGGGATCTAGCCCACTGCCTAGCACAACACTAGAGGGCTGTGAAGGTTGAGGGATGCATATGCAAGCCAGGAGGGGCCTGGGGCAGGAGAGTAGCATGGGGGAGTGCCCTAGAGGATTTGGGAAGACAGCAGGAATGACAGGGATGTGAAGTGGCACAGTCACTTGATGGAACTGCCTCATGGGGATTGGCAGGCATGGACAGTGACATGGCACCAAATTCCAATGGGACACAGCCTTACACCTGCCCCATAGGTGCAACAACTGACAACCCTGAAGGTGTAAAGCTTAGCTGAAGGTTGAGGACTGCCAGTGGTGGAGGGAATGTTCTTCAAGCACCACAATAGTCCCCTGGTACCCACCCTCCCCATCGTGGCAGGCTACCTACCACCCACAGGTGGTCCATTGTTGCACCTATGGGGGCTGTGTCACTGTTCATGTCTGCCAACCTTCCACAAAGCAGTGCCTCTCTGTGCCCACCTGGGGCCATGTCACTACCATGGCTGCTGGGTGCCACATCACATTCCTGTCATTCCCGCTGTCTCCTGATGCCTCTAGGGCACCCGCTGCACCTTCTGCCCTGCCCCTACTTTCAGGTACCCTCCATCACCAGTGTCTGGCAGTGATTCATGTCTCTTAAACCTCCTCCTGGCTAGTCTAACTTGAACCTTCTGTTGCCTCCATGGTGGGGCTTCCAAAATTACAAATAAGGAGATGGTGCAGCCCCTCTGTGGTGCAAACCCTCTTGCAACCTGGTGCAACGGTGCTTCTGTCACAAGGGCCAAGGAGGCTTGGGTGCAAGGCATCCCAATCTCAACACAAATTTCCAAATCTCAGTACCAGCATTCTGTCGTTAAGTCAGTGGGTGCAGTTATAGGCCAGTCCCAAAATATATTTCTTGTATGTGTTATTGACTAGCGTCTACTTTAGAGCTAGTTGGCTCAGCAATACGTATCTTGCGACATCATTTTGTTGTTCTCTATCTCTGGAGTGCAGTTAATTACTTTTTCCAATCTCAACACATTCAAAAAATCAGGATTTCACAAAGTTTGATGCAAGGTGCCACTTTATCATACCCATTTGGTGCAGGCACCTTGCAACAAACATACGCTTTTTAGAATCAGGCCCCATGGCTCCAGATCTTGCCACTTTCCTTATCTCTGTCTCCATAGCTTCATCCATTTTGGTCATTAGATCTGGTGGTTACACTTTATTTTGTGTCTGTTTCAACGTAACTAATATCTAATTACATGAAACAGGGTAGTTGCATGTTGGTTGCATGCAGCTGCATTGTAATTGCAATGCAGTTGCAGTGTAGTTACACTGTAACTAGAGTGTAGGTAAGTGACAAAATAAAGTGTAACCAATCTGGTGACCTGTACACTACCCCCTACCTTGCACTTCTTTTTACTCCACTTAACCTGTTTTCACAGTGCCCCCTCCCCCTTAACTGTTGTAGCTTTAGACACCCCTTAATATCATCCCCCACATACACTGCCACCCCAACCCCTTCTGTTTTCCCTGTCCTTCCTGAAGAGCTTGTACCCTGGAACATTTAGAGTCCCAGCAGTTCAGGTTAGCCCAAGTTTCTGTAACAATCACTATGTCTATTTTGTCTGCAGCCTTCACCACCTAAGCTTCATCCATCTTGATGCCCTTATGTCTGGCATTTATGTATACCACCTTCCATTTGTCCCCCTTCTACAATTCCATCCTTTTGCCCCCTCTGATTTAGTCCTTCCATAAATGCAGGGAAGTCTGCCGTTTGTAATGGGATTCAAGCCACTCACCTCTGCAATGTGCCCAGCCCCACTTCCCATCAGCCCCCGTGTAGTATTATTTAGCTCACATAAGACTGTGTTCCCTCAGCTGGTGCATTTATTGATAAGACAAAAAAAAAAAAAACATGGAATTTACGGTTAGACAAAAGACTGGCAAACAGGCTAAGCCTGCGGAGGGAATTTTCCTGAGTAATGTCAAAAAGCAGTACATATGAAATGCCATGCCACAATATTATCTAGAAGGCTATGAATATGGGGCACCGATTCTATTTTTATGCATGTGAATGTGCACTTTTGGATTTGTGTCAAGGTGAAAAATGGAACATTTTAACTTTTCTGCTGGTAACAAGAATAATTTTTTTCCAGTGAAGGGGTAGATTAAATAGTGATGCAGAGAAACATTGTTTAGTTTTCAGGGCTATAGTTGGTGTTCATAAGCCCCAAACCTGCCCCCAGACTCCCACACAGGAGCCTATTTGTCCTGAAGACACAAACAGTGCAAGTGTTCCTGCATTGCTTTGTTGCCACTCATGACACCAGTAACCTCAATTTGGGAATTAGGCTTAGCTCAGGATGCTGAAGCATAGGGGTGGTGAAGCTCCCAAATCAAAGCCAGCCTGAGCCATCGCCCATCATATAACATGTATTTCTCACTACCTTCTTTAAATCCCCCCCACCCCAATTTCATAGCATGCCTCCCAGTTCAAGAGCCTGCCCTCTTTTGGAAGAGGCCCCCTCACTGCATTCTGTTTACCCCTGTGAGGTACTTAAAGGGGTCAATCAAGTCACCCCTTACTCTCCTGTCCTCCAGAATATACATCTTGAAACACCTCCCTCGTAGCCTGTGTGCCTTCTTGTTTCTGCTTCTCTGGACTTCCTCTACCCTGTCTATATCTTTCTTTAGGTGCAGTTTCCTGAACTAAACATAGTATTCCAGGTGGAGGTGTACCAGAGAGCAGTACACCAAATCTCATCCTGCTGGTGATGTCCCTCCTGTGCATCCCAGCATCCCACTAGCCCAGCCCACATACTTGTCACAACTGTACTAACACCTTGTGGTCTTTTGAAATAACCATAAGGTCCTGTTTCTCCCTAGCAACTGACAGCATCCGCCTTCCCCCCATCTTATACTAAGCACTGGGGTTCCTGTGCCCTAGATGCATGATTTTGCACTTTTTGGCACTGAACCCCAACTGCCATGCCTAAAAAATGGTTTTAGACTGTTTATTTTTTTTTTTTTTGGGGGGGGGCTTCGTTTCTTTCATGCCCTCTACTGCCACAGAGTCAGGAACAGAAGAAACTGATACTACAGAAGTACTGCTGGTGTTCTTATATTGGATTTCAGGATTCACCACAGAACTTCTGCATTTTCTGCTGTTTACACAGGCAGTGGTGTTGAACTAACAGGGCCATATAAAGAAACTGCAAATAATTTACCTCTTTTCTTTTTTAGCTTGATTTTCTTTTCAGGACAGTTGCTCAAAATGCGTAGTATCAACACCAGTGCTGCTATCCAGCATATTCATGAGCATTTGACTGCATTTTAATTTTGCTGCACACATCCAACTGGTTAAGGGCAAGTCATGTGGTTACTTGTTATATACCATATTACAGAATACTTAGTTTGGAATTCAAAATATATACAAGTTATACAACAAACAATGTGACTTACTTTTTTAGTGGTATCTGGTGCAGACTGTACAGTCAGTGAAAAGATGTTGCGCTGCCGCGGGCCCGCCGTCGATAAGGAGATTCTTTTCTCCAGATGCCCAGGCACAGTTCTTCAGGCACAACAGCTCTTAAGCTACAGACTAAGTCTCGACTAGCTTTCTCCTCGCTGTGGCTCAGGAACTTCGGGGGGGGCTCTTCTAATCTCAGTCTCAGTACCAGCTTTCTCCTCTTCAGACAGGCTCCACTGCTGCCGCTCCTCTTTGGGACCCTACTCCGACTCTCACTCTCACTCTCAGTACTACAGGAGCGAACGCCGCCGTGTTACTGAGCGTCACCCCATGAGTGACGAACTAGAACTTTACTTGATTCAGGCTTCAGGCCACAAAAACTCACAGAGTCCACCAGCACCAACTTGCTGCTGCAGGCTGCAGCTAAGGAATTAGACAAAAGTTAGTTATGGATGCCGTCCTGATGCCGACGCCGCAGTTGTAGTCCTTCACTAGCAGCAGCTGCCCCCGGTTAAGCTGAGCTCCACAACCCGACCAGTTTCTCCAGTCTGACTCTCCAACTGCCCCCGGTTAAGCTGAGCTCCACAACCCAACCAGTCTCCCTCCAGTCCGACTCTCCAACTATGCGCCGCCTAGTCGCCCTCGATTCTCACTCTCTGTCTCTCCTCTCAGCTGAGCTCAGTACAGTCAGTCAGTCACCTCCGCTCTCCGCAGAGTCCGCACTATCCAGACCACGGACCACGCACACAGCTCCTCAGGCTCAAGTCTCACTCTCGGTCTACTCCAGGCAGGAACAGAGAAGCACTGCAGGATAGAGGAAAAGCTATGAAACCACTGGGCATTTAAAGAGCCCGCGCGACCCACCCCCAACTAAAGACACGCCTTATTCTTAAAGCGGACCTGATTGAGAGATATGTTTGCCATCTCAATCAGGTCCGCTCTGGGGTACGCACGTCACATATTTAGATCCCACCCCCATATGCAGCTAGAGAAGAAGGGAATCACGTGGGAAAAACAAACAAAAAAAAAAAAAAGTACACCAGTCGGCTCCCGCTACCCTTCACAGAAGCATAGGGGCAATCTTCTAGGCTGCACAAAAGTGGTGGGGCGGCCACCCCTCCCGCCCCCGGTTCCAGCGCCTCTGCTGTCGCTACAAAAAAACAGAAAATCAACAACCACCAATACACTACTTAGGGCTGACAATACATACCCTAAGAACCTAAAAGATTCTATCCCCTATGGACAATTCTTGCACTTACACAGGAACTACTCTGAAGATCAAACTGTTTGGACCCAAGCAGAAGAACTAAGAGAAAGGTTTTTAGAAAGGGGTTATAAAAATGATTTACTGACCCAAGCTTTAAACAAAGCATATAATCTGAGAAGGGAAGGAACATTAGCTGAGAAAAGGAAGGAATCTAAAAATGATACTATGCCAGTAACATTTGTCACTGAGTATAACAACTGGACAGAACAGATAGGGAACATTGTATTCAAGAATTGGCATATACTACAGTCTGATAGACATTTAAAAGGGGTGATAGGAGAAAAACCAAAAATTACTTTTTCAAGAGGCCAGAATTTAAAAGACAAAATAGTCAAGAGTAGACTAACTAAACCAGATAACAAAAAAACATGGATAGGAAAGAAACCACAGGGAAATTTCAAATGCTAAAGATGTAATGTTTGTAGTTATTATAACACAGGATATGAGTTCATACATCCTATGAGCAAAGAAAAGTATACAGTGAAGGAATTTATAAACTGTGACACTTCTTTTGTATTTTATGCTATATGGTGTGGATGCAATCAGCTATATATTGGACGTACTACCAGGGCCCTTAAACAGAGAATCCAAGAGCATATTAGGAACATAATTAATAGAAAAACAGATACCTCAATAGGCCTGTATTTCTCACAGAAACATAACTCAGATCCAAAGAGCTTCAGATTCATGGGGATAGATTGGCAATGACCCCTTAAATATGGTGCTGATAGAACCAATGAACTATTGAAAAAAGAAAGTAGGTGGATTTTTAAACTAGGGACAGTAAAACCTGATGGGTTAAATGAACAATGGGACTTGAAGCCATTTCTAAAAGACAAGAAATACTAGAATAACTGCTTTTTGCATGATTATATACAGTGAATACTCATTTAATCTATTTCTACCTTTTTTCCTTCTCTTGCAGGTAACCTGATGAATGAATGTCTGTGGATCCCCTGGCCTAATAAATGGTGCTTTCAACCACACTGTGGCATAGAAGTTTGTTTGTTTGTTTATTTTTATACTGTATGACCAGTGAGCATAAAATGGCCATTTTCACTGGTGCCCAGTCACAACATAATTACAACACCATATATAATACAAAAACATACAAAATCAAACAATAAATGTATCAATTAAAAAAACAGCATTTTGCTTCATTTGTCATAAGTTTTGCTAGAACACTCTTAAATAATGAAATGGTAACAGACTTTATAATATTACAAGGTAAATCATTGTATAATTTAACTGCATAATATTGAAGTGAATTTTGAACCATTGTACTTTTATAAAAAGGAATTTGAAATTTATATCTAACCTGTGACCTTGTCCTTACAGAATTTAGCAATCTTGGAAACATCTTACAAATAATACCTGGTAAAAATCCTAGATGTATTTTTTGCAGAAATACAGCAGCATGCATTTTAAATCTATTAACAAAGGACAGACACGCTAAAGAACTATAAAGAAAACAATGATGAGTTCTTTTATTTTGACTAGTAACAAATCAAATGATATCATGAAAAGTTGTTGTAAGCTTAGTTTGTATCCTATCTGAAGAAAAAAATATTAATAACCAATAATCAATAACTGAAAACAACAAATTATGTGCCAATATTGCCCCAGTCTCATATGTTAGATATATTTTTAATCGATACAGAATTCTTAATCTTTGCTGTAACTTACTAATTAATTTCTGCATGTGTAATTCAAAAGATAAGTAACAGCCTATAGTTAAACCCAAATAACATATTTCAGAAACCCTTTCGATTTAATTATCATAATTATCATTCAAGGTCAGCTCAAAATTTACTTTAGATCTAGGATTTTTGAAAACCATGCATTTTGTTTTAACATGATTCAACACTAAATTATTCCCAATAAATAAATTATGCAGTAGGATAAAATCCTTTTGCAAATGCTGTTGTACAGATTGACAAGAATCTCCAATACATAATAAAACTGCATTATCTGCAAATAAAATAAGCTCAGTGTAATTACATATGTTATGCAAAGAATTTTAAAAAAGAGTGAATAACAAAGGGCCCAATAAGGACCCTTGTGGGACACCACACATCAAATTACCGTCATCTGACATTACACCATTAATAAAAGTTTTCTGCACCATTTCAGATAAATAATTATCAATCCAATATATCACTTCATTAGAACAATTCACCTTAAGTAAACTCTACAATAGTTTCTTATGGTCAACAAGGTTGAATGCCTTAGTGAGGTCCACAAGACTTAGGGTGATCACATCTTGACATCTTCCTGGTCCACCTTAGAGCTACCTGTTTCTATCTGTAGGAATTGTTATTATGCAGTGATTTCTCTGAGTTTCAATTACATCACTACCCCTTTTACCCTTTTTTCTTTTCCCCCATCCTTTCCCTTTTCCCCTCCCCTTCACCATCCCCCAGTTCCCTACTTTTGTTTTCTGTTCCCCTCATTAAACCATTTTCCTTTTCCCCCTTCCTCCTCTCACTCCCCCTCTTTTTCCTGTCCCCTCTTTTTCTTTTCCCTTTGCTTTCCTACCTAACTTTGTAACTACATTTCCACTTCCTATTACAATGAAAGATGATGAATACTATTTCCTGTAACTTAATATATGGAATTAAATAAATAAATAATAAAAAAATGTGGTAAAATAAAGTGTGTAAATATATATGTGGATTTTTTGTACTAATATGTATGTAAATTGTATTAATATGTATGTAAATTGGGAATATAGTGGTATGTGTATTTCAGTATTCTCGTCTCTTTTTTTATGAAGTCAAATACTGTTTAAATATGTTTGTGTTCTCACACACAGCCGATCCCCTTTGAAGGCTATTCAGCCGAAGTGCAGGGTTCCTGGATGTGGTTATTCTGGCATAATAAAAGGCTAATTTAGCTCTAAAAACTTTTAGTGTGCTCGTACTTTACTTTTTCTGCTCAGTTTGAGATTTGCCACCTCCATATGAGCACCCACCTCACTGTAGTGCGCTGCTTCTTTCCTTTTTGTTTGCTTTTAAGTGATGCCTACTTTTTTTCAACAACTTCATCATGCTGCAATTGGGGTTTAAGGTATTCATCCACCAATACCACTCAAGCACTTGTTAATAGTACACAAAAATCCACATGGCCTCACCCTATCTCAAATCTGTATCAGATTCTGGCCACAGTTGTTCCTCACAAATTTGGGCAGCCATCAACCTACTGGCCTAAGGTTTTTAACTGGGAATCTCCTTCCCAACAGTGGGAGTCAATTTGGATTAACATCTACAAGTATCGTAAGATAGACAGATAACAAATAATGCAATTCAGAATCCTCCAAAATATTTATTATACACCCAAGAAACTGCATGTATGGGGGATGTAGAATTTGCTTTTTCATAGGAAATGTAAGACCAATATTGCAATGCTTAATCATCTGTTATGTGACTGCCCCTGTATTCTGTCTTTATGGGCCCAAGTCTCACATTCTCTTGACACTTTGCTGGGTCCACAAGATTCTTTCTTATCACAGTGGTGCATATTATGACTGGGAGTAGACCATCTCTTTGTGCTCTGCAGATATTACTTTATGTTGATTACAATGGCAGTTAAAACCATACTGTTAAGGCACTGGACATATTCTAACTCTCCTACTTTATTAGAATGGCATGCCAAAGATATGCTAGCAGTCCATCTAGTGAAGATGGGGGCTTCACTTACTCAAAAATATGACTCCTTTCACTCATGTTGGGAACTGCTTTATACTTTAATTGAGACATATCAGGCAACCCTCTCCTCCTTGCTTTTACTACAGATGTTTTCTTGTAGTAGAGGAAGGGGTAGGAGGAGGATCTACCTGACTGAGTATGAGAGGGTTAAGGGAGAGGCGAGGGGAGGTGCTTTAGAGATAAATTTGTTTATATTGGTTTTGCTGTGCTTTTTTGTTTCTTGATTTAAGTCATGCTTAGTTGTATATTGTACTATAATATCTTTATAGTTGTGTTTAGCTCAGTCTTTATTGTACCACTTCCTAATGTTATTTTTTAATAACTTCCGATAAGGCATATTAAATTAAAAAAAAAATCATTTTTTGTATGAGGGCATTCTTTTTTATATGAATAAAGAAAAACATAAAAAAAAGGATGCCTTCAAATAAAAAAAAGAATGGAAAAAAAACTGTCCTAATACTTTTTTTGTATGAATGCATTCTCTGTTTATAAATCAAGGATGGAAATGAGAAAAGAAAATGTGGGCGCACAAGCATTTGAACCTCAGACCTTTTGTATGCCGTTCCTGCACTCTAACCATTAAGCTATGGGCCCACTAGTTAAAGTGTTCAAAGAACTTCCTATTTCTCAGTTCCACATTCCTTTCTCTAGTGTTGCTCAATTCTGCAACCAGAAACCAATTTAGAAATACCACTTCTCTCAGTGCAATTTAACCCCTTCAAGGTATATAGTTTTTCAAATCAAAGATGGAAAGTGTGGGCGCACCGTGATTTGGACCTGAGACCTCTGGTATGCTGTTCCAGCACTCTAATCATTAAGCTACAAGCCCACTGGTTAAAGTGTCTGAAGAACTTCCCATTTCACAGTTCTACATTCCTTTATCTAGTGTTGCTCAATTCTGCAACCAGAAACCAATTTAGAATCACCACTTCTCTCAGTGCAGTTTAACCCCTGCAAGGTATATAGTTTTTTTTTTAAATCAAGGATGGAAATGAGAAAGGAAAATGTTGGTGCATCAGGATTTGAACCTCAGACTTCTGGTACACCATTCCAGCACTCTAACCATTAAGCTATAGGCCCACTGATTAAAGTGTCTGAAGAACTTTCTATTTCACAGTTCCACATTCCTTTCTCTAGTGTTGCTCAATTCTGCAACCAGAAACCAATTTAGAAATACAACTTCTCTCAGTGCAGTTTAACCCCTGCAAGGTATACGGCATACCAGAGGTCCAAGGTTCAAATCTCGGTACGCCCACATTTTCCTTTCTCATTTCCATCCTTGATTTAAAAAAACTATATACCTTGCAGGGGTTAAACTGCACTTAGAGAAAGGGTATTTCTAAATGGTTTCTGGTTGCAGAATTGAGTAACACTAGAGAAAGGAATGTGGAACTGTGAAATAGGAAGTTCTTCAGACACTTTAGCCAGTGGGCCTATAGCTTAATGGTTAGAATGCTGGAATAGCATATCAGAGGTCTGAGGTTCAAATCTCAGTGCACCCACTTTCTCATTTCCATCCTTGATTTAAAAAACTATATACATTGCAGGGGCTAAACTGCACTGAGAGAAGTGGTACTTCTCTGTTTATTTGAATTAAAAAAACATATGAAAAATGATGCCTTCTTGAGAGCAAGAATGGGCAAAAACTAAGCCTGAACTCTTTTTCTGTATAAAAGCATTCTTTTTTTGAATTAATGAAAAAAGCATATGAAAAAGAATGCTTCATAATTCAAAATAATTTGGACTTAGTTTTTTCACATTCTTTTTCATATGAAGGCATCCTGTTTTACATGTTTTTTGTTCATACTAAAGAGAATGCCTTCTAGTGAAAAAATCAATTGGAAAAAAATTGAGTCCGAATTCTTTTTTCATATGAAACCACCCTTTTTCATATGGACCTGTTATTTTTTGACATGCCTATAGGTAAAAAGAAAATCAGGTAAAGAAAAATGATTTTTAAATGTTAAAAAATACATTTCTGGATACTTTTTACAGAAACTAAATGATGAACACACTTAAAGGGGTCCCAATTAACTAGATACATGTATTGGTGTGAGTGTGCAGGATGTCATTTTTGTGGGGGTTGATTTTTTTAAAAAACTGGAATAAGATGGTGGTCATACAAAAAAGGAATATTCCACACACAAAAGGATTACTCCCATATGAAAACGGATCTTTTTTTTCTATGGACCAAAGTCGTTCTTGGTTCCAATCAGCTATCCAAAAGACTGTACTGAGCAGGCTCAGAACTGAAATTTCAGAATGTAATAAGTTTGGAACAGATTAATATGTTTTCACCAAACCAGCAAAAGGCATATTTGTGGGCCAAACACTTTATACCCCGAATGTCTCTGACCAAACTTCCACACCATCTGGGAGCTAGGCAATGATAAAAAAACAGCAAAAACGGAGATTGCTTAACGTGTTTCACTACATTTACAGAAGAAAGGGTTCTGAAAGAACTCTTAAAACTGAAGGTGGACAAAGCAATGGGGCCTGATGGGATTCATCCCAGAATTCTAAAAGAACTAAGGGTAGAATTAGTGACACCACTGACTACCCTGTTTAACAAATCATGGGAGGATGGGGTGGTACCCGAGGACTGGAGGAGGGCAGATGCGATTCCCTTCACAAAAGTGGGAGCAAGGCAGAAGCAGGAAACTACAGACCTGTTAGTTTAACCTCAGTGGTAGGGAAAAATGATGGAATCACTTCTGAAGGAAAGAATTGTCGAGTATCTAGAGGCCAGAGGTGCACAGGACCCAAGGCAGCATGGATTCACAGCAGGAAGGTCATGCCAGACAAATCTGATAGATTTCTTTGACTGGGTGACCAAGAGTAGATCAGGAAGGGCTGTGACATGGCCTACCTAGACTTTAGCAAGGCATTTGACACAGTCCCACACAAAAGATTGATATACAAGCAAGCTAGCCTGGGAGTGGGTCCCAAGATGACAGCCTGGGTAAAAAATTGGCTGGAAAATAGGACGCAGAGAGTAATAGTAAATGGAGTCCATTCTGATGAAAGGGGGGTTACTAGTGGGGTACCGCAGGGTTCAGTATTAGGACCAGTCCTCTTCAATGTCTTTATAAGTGACATTGCAGAGGGGCTGGAAGGAAAAGTATGTCTCTTTGCAGATGACACAAAGATCTGCAACAGAGTTGATGCACAAGGTGGGGTGGAAAGGATGAAAAGGGACTTGGCAAGGTTAGAGGAATGGTCAAATGTATGGCAGCTTAGATTCAATGCTAAGAAGTGCAAGGTAATGTACCTGGAAACAAAACCAGGGAAGAGTACACAATGGGGGTGAGATACTAACAACAACAAAAATGGAAAGGGACCTGGGGTAGTATATCAGATGACCTAAAGGTGGGCAAGCAATGTGAGAGGGCAGCAATGAGGGCTGGGGGATATTGGGATGCATAGGGAGAGCCTCACCAGTAGAAAACAGGAAGTTATTATCCCTCTGTACAGACAGCTGGTCAGACCCATCTGGAGTACTGCGTGCAGTTCTGGAGACCCAGTCTTCGCAAATACATAGACAGGATGGAAGCTGTCCAGAGGAGGGCACTCAAATGGTGCAGGGTCTGCACCAGAAGACATATGAAGAGAGACCAAAGGAGCTTTAATATGTATAGCCTCAAGGAAAGGAGGGAGAGGGGACATGATAGAAACTTTCAAGTACCTCAAAGGAATCAACAAAGTCCAAGAGGGTAGCATCTTTCAAAAAGAGGTGTGCAAGAACAAGGGCACAATTTGAAGATGGGGGCAGCTCAGAGGTAATTTAAAGTATTTTTCACAGAGGGTTGTGGATGCATGGAGCGGCCTTCCGGAGGGAAAGTCGTGGAGTCAAAAACAGTGGTGGAATTCAAGCATGCATGGGACAGTCATAAGGCAATTCTAGGGGATGGGGGTAGGAAGAAGTAGGCTGCTGGTTAACTAGGATCTGCAGCTTATCCAGTAGGCAGGGAAATCGGCAGACTGGGTGGGCCAAGCGGTCCTTATCTGCCGTCAAATTCTATGTTTCTTTGTTTCTATGTTTCTATCCAGATCTCAGAGTCTGCACATCTGACTGGAGCGAAACTTGGCACACCAAGAGATCTACACAGCAATACCATGCATACAAAATTTTGTGCAAATCTATTGAATGTTTTTAAATATATTAAAGTGTAATGTTTGAGATTTAACGTAGAAACCCCTGCTCTGCCCAAACCATTGTGGTGCTTGTCCTGGAGTGTGGGTATTGAGACACGGACACCACGTTTAAAGTATAACACACACTGGTAGTGCAGTATTTATTTTGAACAGAAGCAAGAATAAGAACAGAAAATGAAACAGAAATAACAAAACATAACCAACTGCAGAGTGGATATCAACAGCAGCAATTCCAAAATCATCTGGCAGAGGTCTTCCTTTCACAGCAACACAGGTCAAACTGACCCTGCTTAGCTTCCGGGGATGCCTTTTATAGGGATCTCTGTTCACCTCACCCACCTGCTCCACCCCAACCTAATACAAATTATTATAAAACTATACTAATACGTAGTCTGATGAACCTGGTGGACAGGGAAAACATCAACATTCTTACACATTTACAAGAAAATAAACATAAAGTATGTTAATACATTAAAGAAAACAGTTCTGACAATAAGCAAACGTAGGGAATCACTACTCCACCCACTTTCAAGAGATTGACAGGTGGATTACTATGATACAGTCTCTTGGTGGGGCTGCTGATTCCTATAGAAGCACCCAGAACACCGAGGTAGAAGGTAGGCTACAAACACCCTTATCTTCTCTTGGTTACCTGCTCTTTGGTTTCTTTGTTTTTATTCAGTGAAACTTGCATTAAAGCATAATTCAAAGGCAAAACATTATCTAGCGCTTTCCTTTAGTACGGCACTGCTTTTGTTTCTATTTTTAATCAACACAATAATAGTAAGAATAAACAGAAAAATAACAGCAAGAAAGTACTGTAATGATAAAGGGTGCAACAGGCAAAGCTTCCGTAAAGGCTGCATACTCTTTACATTATTATTTCTGTCTCCCTGTCCTCCCAAAGAAGGAACCGGTGTTTTATTTCATTTTACATACAGAGGGGGGAGAAAGAGAAATGTAAAACAGTAACTGAATGCCTGCGGTTTCAACTTCTGGCATTTATTATTTTGCAAGTTGTAACATGTGGCAAGAAAGCTCCACTCCTGCAACTCACAGAGTGCATTTTGCACATCTTTTCCCTCGCACAGTTGTGAGGTGCGTCCTGCGTGTTCCACAGTAGAAATTTAACACTGGGAACTAGGACATATCTCTAGGAGCTGCTGTGCTGCTTCTGCGGTGAGTGAGGGGGGAGCACAAGAGACAGTGCCACACATACTGGCATTTCTCCCTGGGTACAGTCAGACAGTTATGTCTGTACTGCATAGTGAGTGAGTTCTAGACCAGGACGCCACGCCGGGGACTGAACTGTTGTCTAGGCTCACAGCACCAGATCACCCAACACAAATTACAAGCTCCAAAGCACCAATATATTGCAACATTACAGGAACACATCTAATTTTTACCATACAAGGCACAAGAAGTACCTTTTTTAGTTTGCTGGTATTCTGGGCAGGAAGAAAGGGAAACAAAAGAGAGGAAAGTATAGGCAGAAGATACTTCAGTGGGTGGCCAAGCCACTGAAGTAGAAAAGGAAATAAAGGTAGATTTAATTAAAAAGGTGCTACTGTAGTAGACTTTAAAAAGAGGGAAAGGAAAATGACCAGGAATGCCTGTCATGGGGGTTGGGGGGACACCAACACTTTCACATACCTCAATGGCTAAGCAAAAACCAGTAATTAAGTAAGATTACTAACTGGTTTTTAAGACAACATACCCTTACTATGGGTACGATGGAGCTTCCACCCACCTTCGCTTAGAAGCTCCACCCCAAGGTCCATTACAAAGACATCACAAAACAGGCAATCTTATAGGGCATTAGCAGATGCCCCTACAAGATGCCAAGATGTCATATAAATGTAATAACTAACTTTACCCTGGGGTTTCTATTATCAGAAGAACATACGTTCTTAAGTGTATCTTCTTTACTGGTCACTTTTAGCACTATTAGCCCCATACTGGGACAAAAAAATCAACGTTGGCATGCTGGACTCCTGCTCTGTGTTTTCAACTTCTGGCATTTGCTGTTTTGCAAGTTGTAACATGTGGCAAGAAAGCTCCACTCCTGCAACTCGCAGAGTGCATTTTGCACATCTTTCCCCTCGCACAGTTGTGAGGTGCATCCTGCATGTTCCAAAGTAGAAACTTAACACTGGGAACCAGGACATATCTCTAGGAGCTGCTGTGCTGCTTCTGTGGGGGGGGGGCAAGAGAGACAGTGCCACACATACTGACATTTCTCCCCAGGTACCATCGGACAGTTATGTCTGTACTGCAGAGTGAGCGAGTTCTAGACCAGGATGCCACGCCGGGGACTGAACTGTTGTCTAGGCTCACAGCACCAGATTGCTCAACACAAATTACAAGTTCCAAAGCACTAATATGTTGCAACATTGCAGGAGCACGTCTATTTTTTATCTTACATGGCACAAGAACTACCTTTTTAGTTTGCAGGCATTCTGGGCAGGAAGAAAGGAAAACAAAGAGGGGAAAGTATAGGCAGAAGATCCTTCAGTGGATGACTTGAGCCACTGAAGTAGAAAAGGAAATAAAGGATATATTTAAGGAAAAGGGTGCTACTGCAGTAGACTTTAAAAAGAGGGAAAGGAGAATGCCCAGAAGTGTCTGTCATGGGGAGCACCAACACTTTTACAGTGCTACCATGCCACTATAATATAATTATTTATTTACTGAATTTTGTTATCCTGGAAGGCCCAGCGAGACTACAATAGAAGTCCTTTTTTCAGGGGCAACGCAGAGAGGGATACAGATAGAAAACAATTAAAATAGAACCAGATTAAGCTGTTGGTATTTGTTTTAATTATTTATTATTTATTTATTTGTTAAAATCTTGGGTTAAAGTACCTTTGAGCCAGGGGCTCATTTACAGAGGTTCCATGTCATTAGGTAACATAGTGCATAAACATATTTTAGGACGACACCATATGATAAAAGAGTACAGCATAACACTTGATTTAGGGTAACAACAGAAGAAAACACAGAAAATTTGATTACTGTGTAGCCAAATATACCTATACACAAGTAAAAGTTAAACAATCAGTATGCTTCATTGCTGAACAAGCTGTGAGGTAATATTTACAACTAATGTTGGATATGACATGTAACAATTTCAACGGCTATTCTAGTTATTTTAACAGCCAGGTAGGCCTTGCCAGGGGCTCAGATGGGCTAAACATGATGAACAGAGCATGCAGATAAAGTGGGGATGGGGCATGTGGGTGAGCATGGGGATGGACAGAAGTAAGAGGAAAGGGTGGGTAATCCCTGATGGCTAGATGGTAAGGAGGAGGTGAGACAGGACAACTGATGGAAAGTATAGGATAAGTGCCCTGGTACCTAAATATAGCAGACAAATTAATACGAGGGGCAGTGCCAATAATTCAGCCTGCTGCTGAGTTTAAGTTTGGCAGTTACAGTTGCTTTTTAATAATAATATTTTAATACTTCCAGATGTTTAAACAGGAAATACAAGATACTAAAGCAAGACTATGAGGGACAGTAATTCTACAGAAATTATTTTTTTTTCTTTGAACAATAGGATGCAAACGGGGGAGAATGTTCTCTCACCATCTCCTTTTTTAATTTTATCTTTTATTAATTTTCAAATCATAACTCAGTTACAGACTGTAAGAATACAAGTGTATTAATTAGAACACCATTATCTCATAATACTACAACAGTATCATTTAACTGTTACAGACAATATCAAAGAGTAACAAAACACCCATCTCAGCCCTCAGAACTCCCTCCCCCTGCCCAGAAACCCACAAAACAGCATTTGGAACTAAAAGAACAAGGCAACTATTGAGACCTCACAAGATCAATTAAGGTAAGGAGAGCATGGCTTGAAAAATAAACCTTATCTCAGATGAAATTGATAAATTTATCAACCTGGATAAAAATTTAAACTGAGTAAAGGGGCTAGAATGTTTGGGTGCTAAGAATCAAGTCGTACTGTACTGTTCACTACATTTAAAGGCAAATACATCTAAGTTGTTTTTCATATTGTCCCTGGATCGGATCCTCACCCAGGAATAATTCAAGACACTCACTTATCAGTTTGGATGCTTGCTGGCAGAATTTATTAAAAAGGCACAGTTATCTCATTACATGTACATCCCCCAAATCATGTCCAGCAATCAGTATTTACATTTTGACATAACAGTCCAATATCTCTTCTAGGACATAACAGTCCTGTCTTCCCTCTGGTGGCTCTTTGTCAGGTGGTCTTCTTCTTCTGATTATCTTCTCAGGGTCCAGACTCCATGATCTGCCCCCCCATTTCATCACAATGAACCAGGTACCATCTTACCTGGACCACTCCCCCCACCAGGTGTGGACACAGTGATGCACCCCCTAGCTCTATGTCCCTCCCCCCCATTACTCCCACACCAGGATTCCTTTGTCCCCAGCCCGTGGTACCTACCCTCCTCCCCTCTGCCTGCCCCTTCCCTCTGGCTCCCCAAACCCTTCTACTAACTCATCTCCAGCTTAGATGGAAGATGGGGCTCCCCCCTTGTGGGTTAGCCTTTAGATGCCTTCTTATTGATCTCACCTACCAATTACCATAAAGGCAGGAGGAACAATCCCATGCCAAATTTGGTCAGGTGCACCCCATCTGCCCTGTACATTCCCTCCTATTCATATGAGATATCCCTGTGTCATATATGTACCCCCCCATCTTGACCACTGCCCTGGCCACCTTTCAGTTCAGGTGCTTGCGCACTATCTCTATTGATTTCATCCCTTTCGCTCCCCTCCAAATCCTCAGGGATGTGATTTGAACCAGCCGATCACCACCCTCGGCCACCAGCACTTTATTTTTTCCAGGTCTGATAGAATGTCCTATAACAGGGACCTCCAGGGCACTATACCCAGGTCATTACCCCCTAGGTGGATAATGATACCATCCGGTGCTGCCCACTGCACCCAGAGCTCTTCCAGCATAGGTAGCAGCTGTGACCAGCGCATGCCTCTTAGGCCCCTCCACCGCACCTTGATCTGCTCTGTTCCTGGACACAACTGCTCACTTATCCTTGCGGTGACTGCAAATCTCTCTGCCCAGTAGATGAAGGCGTGCCCCACAATCCAAACCTGTCTTCTGTAGCCTGTTGTGGGAAGTGAAAAGGGGGATATGAGTTAACCATTGTCAGCATTGTACATTTATCCTGTAACAGTTCGATGCCCATCTACCCACCCTCTTGACCTCCTTCTCCCCTGCCCCTGAAGCAGCCACCTCCGAGGCTGCCCCAGTCTGGAAGGAGTGTGGGGTGAACTCCCTGGTATTCTGTCCCATAAATGCTACTGCTTTCTATAGTACTGCCCCGACCTGGAAACCTGTTACCACAGACCCATCCCCATGTATGAACCAGGCCCCTGGTCTCCAGCCCCTTGACTTCCCATAGTCCATCATGGCTTGCACCACACAGACTCCAGCTCCGGCCAGTTTGACCAGCTCCACTGGGGTGCCCTTACCATTCTGATCCACCTTGGACCGCCTGAGCCAGATGGTCATCCTCTCCCCATCCCATTTCACATCTCCATCCTGCAAACCCGTGGCACTTGCTCCCTTACTGGGTGCCACTATTTCTCTGACCCTGAAAGCCCCTTTTGCCATTACCGCAAAGATAGCCCAAAACAGGTAAGCCTCTTTCGCGGAACTGCACACGTGGTCCAATGCCCACAACACTCTCATGAGAAGAGGCCCCATTCAAGGCCGTCTCCCATCCTGCCTCACCACCTGTCCCCTCTTCCATCCTGAGAACATCCGCTTGATGACCCTGCCACCCACGGCATTCTCCCAGCCATGTTCCTGGCAGGCCCAGCTGATCCCGGCCAACTGGACCCCCATGGATGTGTGGGCTGACCCCCCTTCCCATTTTCCCACTACATACTACATCACCTTTTCCTTGTGAAGTGGCCATTCCATCTTCCAACCCCTCTCTTCCCAAAATACCTGAAAACTTGTCAGGCCCCTTCATAGGTATTCAGTGTGTTTGCTGACCATGACCCTCGGTACAAAGTCCTGGCTGTCACTCTCAATCTCTCACATCCATTCTGGGACCCTGGTCTGGGTAGGTGCCACCTGTGGTGCCAACTCCCGAAACCGCTCCAGCTGTAAATGAGAAAGACAGTCAGCCACCTCATTTTGTGTCCCCTCAATATGCTGCACCTTAAATGACATGTTCAACTGTAGTCCCAACAGAACCATGCATCTTAAGATCTGCCCCACTGACTCTGTGTGGCCACCTTGTCTATTGATTACCTCTTCTACTCCCTTGCTGTTGCACCAGAATATGATGCGCCGACCCACCATCCTTTCACCACACACATCAAGGGCCACCCAGATTGGGAAGATCTCAAGAAACGTGATGTCCTTAGTCCACTCCCATCCCTATAATTTTGCTGGCCATGCCTCTGTGATCCACTTCCCCCAGAAATATGCCCCTATCCCTAGGCCATCTGCTGCATCCATATACAGCTCCATGTCTGTGCTATGTGTCCACTCCTCCTGCCAAAACTTCACCCCATTATATGCCTCGAGAAAAACCTCCCAGACCCGTACGTCCTTCTTTACCCCTCTGTTTATGTCCACCCAGTGATGGGGCTGTTTTGCCCACCCCATGACCCTCCCCAACCTCCTCATAAAAGCTCTGCCCAGGCTTATGTCCTTGCAGGCAAAATTAAGATGTCTCAGTAGTTGTTGAACCTGTACCAGTGGCACACTCCTCCTCAAGCCCACTAGCATGAGCAAACCCCAAAACCACGCTACCTTGTCCCCTGGTAGCCGGAAACATTCCCCTTTGGTGTCCACTTCAATCCCTAGAAATTGCAGTATCTGTGCTGGGCCCACAGTTTTCCTAATCACCAGTGGGATCCCTATCATGCCGCACATGTCCTGGAAATCCTGTAACATCCCTTGGGTCTCTTCTCAGCTGGCGTCAATCAGCAAGAAGTCATCCAGGTAATGGACCACCCTCCTGTGCCCGTACCACTCCCCAAACACAGATTGTACCAATAAACTAAAAGCCTTAACATGGAACATGCTACCGAGCACCCCATGGGCATCATTTTGTCAAAATATGGCCTGCCCTCAAACTGAAAGCCAAGCAGGTCCCAGTCTGTGGGGTGGACCGGTAGGAGGCAAAAAGCGGACTCTATCTCCATCTTTGCCATCCAAGCCCCCCACTCTTCAGATCAATTCCACCACCTGGTCCAGACAGGCATACAAGACCATGCTCAGCATCTCCGGGATTCCTTCATTTACTGACCCCCCTTGGGGTAGGACTGGTGGTGTATGAAACAGAACTCATCCTCCTGTTTCTTTGGAACCACCCCTAATGGTGACACTCGAAAATGCTCACGGGGGGCCGAGCAACAGCCCCTCTACTCTCCCTGCCATGACTTCTTTCAGGATTTTTCCCCACATTATGCCCTCCTTCCCTCTCACTGACCCCAGGGTCTTTGCCTTCAACCCCACCCATGCTCCTTCAAAGCCCAGCTAAACCCATTTTTAAAATCCAAACTCAGCAACTCTGCCCCTCGCCTGTCTGGGTAGCCCATTGTCCATTGCTCCACTAATACCAACCTGAAGGGGGTGTGGGCCAGTGTGTAGCCCCACCTCCCCTCTCCAGTTCCTACCCTAGTTCCAGCCATAGCTGGACTCGTGGGCCACTGTTCCAAGCCTCCCCACACCCCATCCCCTCCCTGCCCTCCTCGAAAGGGCTGCTCCTGGGCCTGGCCACCCGGGACTCCCCTGCTTTCACTCCATTGTCTACAGTTCATTGCTGGGTGTGACTCCCCACACCATGAGCACACATGCCTAAACTTGCAGCTAGGCCATGTACAGTCGAGGCCAAAAATATTGGCACCCTTGCAGTTTTTTCTAATAATGCACCATTCCTTCCAGAAAATTGTTGAAATGAAAAAATATTTTGGTATCCACATATGCATTTCTTTGGTTTGCAGTGGAATAAAACACAAAAAGCAGAAAAATTTACTAAGACTTAGCTTATTCCACACAGAAATCCTTAAATGACTGGGACAAAATTATTGGCACCTTTTAGAAGTAGTTAGAAATAATTAGATTTCAAGCAGGTGATTCTCCTTCACTTTGGAATTGAACTCACCTGTGGTGAGTTGCAGGTGCCTGCAATATAAAAATCACTCATTCAACCGGTTTGAAAAGAGAAAAGGACTCATTCTCCTGTTTTGTGTCACTGTGTGTACCGCAATGAGCATGGAGAAAAGAAAGATAGCCAGAGAATTGTCTAAGGAGGTCATACAGGAGATTGTAGCCAAGCATGGACAATCTCAAGGCTACAAATCAATCTCCAGAGACCTTGATGTTCCTGTTTCCACCATACATAATGTTATCAGGATGTTTAAGGCCCATGGCACTGTATCCAACCTCCCTGGACATGGCCGCAAGAGATAACTTCATCGAAGACTGTAGCACAGGAATGTTTGAATGGTGGAGAAAGCACCTCAATCAACTGCCAAACAGATTCAAGCTGACCTTCAGACACAAGGAATGACAGTTTCAACTCACACCATCCGTCGCCAACTCAATGAAAGGGGGTTATATGGTAGGAGGCCCAGGAGGACCCCACTGCTGAGAGAAAGACATAAGAAAGCCCGACTGGGGTTTGCCAAAACACACCTGAACAAGCCAAAATCCTTCTGGGAGAATGTCCTGTGGATAGATGAGACCAAATTAGAGCTTTTGGTAAGGCACATCATCTCTATGTTTACAGAAAACAAAATGAAGCCTTCAAAGAAAAGAACACCTTCCCTACAGTCAAACATGGGGGAGGTTCAGTGATGTTTTGGGGTTGCTGTGCTGCCTCTGGCACTGGGTGCCTTGAACGTGTGCATGGCATCATGAAATCTGGAGATTAGCAGGCCATTTTGGAGCACAATGTTGAACCCAGTGTCAGAAAGCTGGGTCTCAGTTGCAGGTCATGGGTCTTCCAGCAGGACAATGACCCCAAACACACTTCAAAAAGCACCCAGGAATGGTTCAAGACAAGACGCTGGACTGTTCTGAAGTGGCCAGCAATGAGTCCAGATCTAAATCCCATTGAAAATCTGTGGAGAGATCTGAAAACAGCAGTTGGGAGACAGCACCCTTCAAATCTGGGAGAACTGGAGCAGTTTGCACAAGAGGAGTGGGCCAAACTGCCAGTAGAGAGGTGCAGGAAGCTCATCCATGGCTATAGGATGTGGTTGATCACAGTTATTTTGACCAAAGGCTGTGCTACCAAATATTAAGTCTAGGGTGTCAATAATTTTGTCAATGCTATTTCTTTTCATTTTCTGATTTAAAAGGATATATTAAATTCTGAATCAAAAACAAAGGTTATGTGATATTAACAGAGAAATAAAGAATTGTGGAGACCAAATACTGTACTGTTGTTAATTTCAACTTATGTTTAGAGGAAATTGTGAGTTATTTGAAAAAGTGCAAGGGTGCCAATATTTTTGGCCACGACCGGTAACGTCCGGTTAAAAGTCCAGCATGCATTGGCACCTTGGACCAGTGCTAACCTCCTTCCTTGCTCCACCTCTGATCCTCCCATTGAACCCGAGATAGTCCTCACCCACAATTCTGTGTGACTGCAGTCCCACCGAAGGTCCCCCTTCACTGCCATTTTCCTCTGGAATGCCTGATCATATTTAAACCAACCAAACCCATGCTTCACTTTGTATGCATCCCTGATGATCGCCATATATGTCAACAGAGGGACTGCCAGATCCGGCTACTTCTCCAGCACCAGTGCACTGTAGATCAGGAAACCTGCCTGCCATGTATCAATGTTCTTTCCCTTAAATATGGCTTCTTCCACTTTATGCCCCACCACCGCCAAAGTCACAGCCATCTCTGATTTGCCCACTGACTCCCTTTGCTCATACTTCTTAGCCATTTTCTCATCTACTAGCCCAGAGATATCCACATATTCCCCTTTCCAAATTTTCTCTTTTATTACTGTTGGCACATGGTCGCCCAGTGTAAAAGCTGGCTGGCCATCATATAGCTTCTTGGCCCCGCTTACGGCTCCTGCCCCTCCTTTCCCCTGGTTGCCTTTTTTGTTGATGGCCTTCAGAGCCCTCTCCATCTTTGAGACCTCCTCCTCCTCCTCCATGTCACCAAGCAAACCCTCAATACACTCCTTCAAGTCCACATCATTGGTCATGTCAATTTCATCCTTACCCCAGTCTGGCTGGGGGGGCAGCCAGGACCTGTATGGGCTCCTCTGCAGGGCTGGGTGCCACCCTCTTCGGCCTTTTGTTCCCTGTTCCAGCCCGCTCCTCTCGATCCTTCCTCTTTTTCTGGGCCTCCTCCTTCTCTTCCTCCCTTCTCTTTGCCGCCACCATCAACTGTGTCATCTGGGTCATTAATTTAGCCACTTCCACCAGCATGGTAGTGCTGGATGGCGGAGCCTTCTTTGGTGCCATCTCTACGGTTGTGTTCTGGGCTACAGCAAGAACCACATGATCATATCAGCGAAACTACCTGGTTGCCAAAAAGGCCCCTGCTTACCATACCATTACACCCCCACAACCCCACCCATGCTCCCCCATAGCTGCTGAGGCTCCGTCACCCTGCCCACTTTCAGCTACATTATCAAATTATTTCCCCTCCCTTCTTTACCCATCTTCTTATATCCTTCTGATTATGGTTCTTTGAAGAGGGTCCCTTGGCAGTCTCACATCCCTCCCTTTCCTGGAGCTCTCACTTTGTTGCCTTTCTGCACTGCCATGCCTGCAGGCTCCCAGTACTGGCCCCCTACACCCATGTGTGCCCCTTGATGCCGTTCCGTGCCTGACCCAGTCGGAGATTCTACCACGATCCTGAGGCCTCTCCCCTTCTGAGAGATTGAGCTTCAAAAGTGGGCCTTCCCCTACATATCCTCGATGAGCTATACAGGCATCCCTCCACCTGGTTTTGTAGGCCCCTCGGCATCCTGTGGCCCTCCCCTCTACATTGAAAGGGCCCCCCCATTTATCACATTAGTGTGGCTGTGTGCTGCTCCTTATTCATCTACCTCCATGCTGTCATGCCCCCGCCGAAACCAAGAAGGCCACCGGCCGCTGACGACATCCTTACTACGGCCTCTTACACCCCATGCCCTCCTGTAGACAGACCAAAAGCACCCACCCCTCGCTGTCCATTTATTTTTAAGGTGTCTACCCCACACCCACCACCATGGCCAAAAAACGTTATCAAAAGGGGAAAACCCCCCTCACTGCCCACTGCTACCTGCCACCCACCAGGAATGTTGGCAGTCTGCTTTCTTGCTCCGTTCTTCCCCGGCCCCAAACCAGCATCTCCAGGCCCAAAACTGACCTTCACTTCTCTGTGCTCTTTCATTCTGGGCCCACATTAAGCTCAATTCCGAATGCCATGGCACCCCCCTGCCCCCTGGCCTTCCCCCACTGAGCTACCATCAGCAGTCCTCTCTCGCCATTCGAGCAATGCAAACACCCAAACCATGAGAACCACCAACTGGTCCTTCCTTGGTTCCCCAATGCCCTTCCTTAGTTCCCAATGCAATAAACTTCCTTCCTTCGCTCTGTCAACAAAACCTCACCAGTCACGTGGTCATGTTACTGGGGCTCTGCCCCATCTGTCCATCTGCAAGCACCGCCGCCATCCCAGAGTCCTCCATTCTGGCTATTTCTGCCACGTGGTGCCCCAACCCTCCACTTGCATCTCAGGTCCACCAAAAAGCCATTCTATTCACAGTGCCCACTCAGCATTCCCCCATACTGGCTCCTCAACCGTTCCCCCACCAGCCTTTCATCGCAACCGGGCCTTCTCCCACTCAGCCCAGCCACTCACTGCTTAACATACAAACAGAGACTTTGATGGCAGATAAGGACCACTTGGCCCACCCAGTCTGCCCATTTCCCTACCTACTGGATAGCCTGCAGATTCCAGTTAACCAACAGCCTACTTCCTGCTACTCCCCACTATAATTGCCTTGTGTCTCTCCCATGCATGTTTGAATTCCCCCACTGTTTTAGACCCAACAACCTCCTCAGGAAGGCTGTTCCATGTATCCATCACTCTCTTTCTGTGGAAAAAAAAATTCCTCACATTACCCCTGAGCCATCCCCTCTCTATCTATAAATTGTGCCCACTTGTTCTTACACATCTTTTTTTCTGAAAGATGCTACCCTCCTGGACTTTGTTGATTTCCTTTGAGGTATTTGAATGTTTCTATCACGTCCCCCTGCCCCTCCTTTCATCAAGAGTATACATATTAAGCTCTCTCAGTCTCTCTTCATATGATTTCTGCTGCAGACCCTGCACCATTTTAGTTGCCCTCCTCTGGACTGCTTCCATCCTGTCTATGTCCTTGCGTAGATGAGGTATCCAAAACTGCACACAGTACTTCAGATGGGGTCTCACCAACTGTCTGTACAGAGGGATAACCACTTCCCTTTTTCTAGTTGTGATGCCACTTCCTATGCATCCCAGTATCCCCCTGGCTCTCCTTACCAACTTTTCACATTGCATACCCCCCTTAGGTCATCTGATATGACTATCCCCAGGTCCCTTTCCATTTTTGTTGTTGTTAGTACCTCCCCTGCTATTGTGTACTCTTTTCCTGGGTTTTTGTTTCCCAGGTGCATTATTTTGCTCTTCTTTGTATTGAATCTAAGTTGCCATATGTCTGGCCATTCCTCCAACCTTGCAAAGTCACTTCTCATCTTTTCTTCCCCCCTTGTGTATCAACTCTGTTACAGATCTTTGTGTCATCTGAAAAGAGGCATACCTTTCCCTCCAGACCCTCTGCAATGTCACCTATAAAGATGTTAAAGAGGACTGGACCCAGTACTGAGCCCTGAGGTACTCCACTAGAAACCCCTATTTCTTTGGAATGTGTTCCATTCACTACTAGTTTATTATAAAGTTGGACCAGCATAACATTCTGTGGTGATTTGCATATGCAGCCCATGATGCTTTGCATTATGTGGGCATGTGTGATTTTGTATTTTCTTGAAACTTGGCTTGCCAGCCAAATGCCCTTTGGGGTAACCCTTGCCTCAGTGTTTGCGCATAGAGGTTCTTTGTCTTTTAAATAGATTTTTATTGTAATGGGTTCACCACAACATATCCAAGACACAGTGTCTTATGGTAGCTGGTCCATTCCACTGGGGTGTCAAACAGACGAGGCATACTGGTGAGTCCTGGTAGGATGAAACACGTGTCTGTCATCTGTTAGCACCCTTTGCAAACTGTGTGAGAGGCCTTTTGGCACCATGCAATTCTGCTTAAAGTTGGACCAGCATAACATTCTGTGGTGATTTGCATATGCAGCCCATGATGCTTTGCATTATGTGTGATTTTGTATTTTCTTGAAACTTGGCTTCCCAGCCAAATGCCCTTTGGGGTAACCCTTGCCTCAGTGTTTGCGCATAGAGGTTCTTTGTCTTTTAAATAGATTTTTATTGTAATGGGTTCACCACAACATATCCAAGACACAGTGTCTTAGGGTTGCTGGTCCATTCCACTGGGGTGTCAAACAGACGAGGCATACTGATGAGTCCTGGTAGGACGAAACACGTGTCTATGTCATCTGTTAGCACCCTTTGCAAACTGTGTGAGAGGCCTTTCGGCACCATGCAATTCTGCTTAAAGTTGGACCAGCATAACATTCTGTGGTGATTTGCATATGTAGCCCATGATGCTTTGCATTATGTGGGCATGCGTGATTTTGTATTTTATTGAAACTTGGCTTCCCAGCCAAATGCCCTTTGGGGTAACCCTTGCCTCAGTGTTTGCACACAGAGGTTCTTTGCCATTCACTATTACCTTCTGTGTCCCATTGTGCAGCCAGTTTCCTACCCAGGCTACCACCCTGGGACCCACTCCCAGGCTGGCTAACTTGTTTATTAATCTTTTGTGTGGGACTGTGTCAAATGCCTTGCTAAAGTCTAGGTAGGCCACATCCACAGCCCCTCCCTGATCTATTATTTTGGTCACCCAGTCAAAGAAATCAATTAGATTTCTCTGACATGACCTTCCTGCTGTAAATCCATGCTGCTTTGGGTCCTGTGCCCTGCTGGCCTCTAGGTACTCAACAATTATTTCTTTCAGAAGTGATTCCATCATTTTCACTACCACTGAGTCAAACTTACAGGTCTGTAGTTTCCTGCTTCTGCCTTGCTCCCACTTTTGTGAATGGGAATCACATCTGCCCTCCTCCAGTCCTCAGGACACTGCCCATCCTGCCATGATCTGTTAAAAAGCGTGGTCAGTGATGTCACTAGGTCCTCCCTTAGTTCTTTTAGGATTCTGGGGTGAATCCCATCAGGCCCCATTGCTTTGTCCACCTTGAGTTTTAGGAGTTCTTTCAGAACTCTTTCTTCTGTGAATGGACTGGTGTCAACCCCCCAACCCAGAGTGCTTCTATTATCTGGTTTAGGTAACTCCTCCTCATCTTCTTTTGTGAATACTGAGCAAAAGTATTCTTTCAGTATCTCTGTCTTTTCACTGTCTCCCTCTGCCCACCTCCCATCTCCTTTATTAATCTTCACTATCCCTCCCTTAGCCTTCCTATGTTCCCTAATGTACCTATAAAAGGTTTTATCCCCCTTCTTAACTGAGTTGGCTATTTTTTCCTCGGTTTGGGCCTTTGCTAGTCTGACTGTCTTCCCCACTTCTTTCTGCTTTAATTGATACAGTTCCCTGTCATGCTCCTTCTGTGATTCCTTATACTTTTTGAATGCAGCCTTTTTCTCCTCAACCTTCCCTGCCACATCTTTTGAGAACCATTGTGGTTTTTTACTCCATTTTGTTTTCTTTATTTGTTTCACACAAAGGCTTGTTGCCTCTATGACAGCAGTTTTGATTTTTCTCCATTGTTCTTCCACCCCTCCTTTTTGGTCATTTGCTAGTGCATTTTCAGGTATTCATCCATTTTGCCAAAGTCAGCTCTTCTAAGTCCAGTATCCTTGTTTTTGTATGGCTTATCTCCATGGTTGTGCTCATTTGTAGAAGCACACTGTACAGTATAGGTATTATTCCCCAGATGTCTACTGACTTCTAAATTTGTGATCCTCTCTCCATTTGAGAGTACCAGATCTAGTATTGTTCCCTCCCGAGTGGGTTCCAACACTAGCTGTCTAAGGCCTGCTCCCTGCAGGGCATCGAGAAGGACCCTGCTCTTGGATGTGGCTGCAGTACATGTTATCCAGCTAACATCTGGCATATTCGGGTCCCCCATCAACAGTATCTCCCCTTTTTCAGCCATTTTGAACATGTCCTCTATCATTTTGTTGTCCATTTCCTCCCCTTGAGATGGGGGTCTGTATACAACCCCTGGGTGGATTGTGATGCCATTCCCTCTCTCCAAGGTGACTCAGAGTGCCTCTTGTTTTCCCCCTTTACTTTTTAGTTTTGTAGCTTTGATCCCTTCCCTTATGTATAGAGCTACTCCACCTCCTCTTTTACCTTCCCTGTCCCTTCTGTAGATTGTGTACCCTGGTATGTTGACATCCCAGTCATGGTTCTCAGTGTACCATGTTTCCGTGACTGCCACAATATCCAGTTGTTCATCTTCCATCAGGACTACTAGCTCAGGAAGCTTGTTTCCCAGACTACAGGCATTGGTACTCATTGCCCTGCATTTAATGTTGGCTTTATCCTTTTTTCCCCCATCCCTGCTCCTATTGTCCTTGTCTATTTTCCATTAACCTGTCCTGCCCTGTGTTGAGCTCTGTGCCTCAGTGTTTACCTTACTACATGCCATGTTTTGTGGGGGGAGGCTTGACATTTCCTGCCTTTTATTAGTTCCTCCCCCTTTGGCTAGTTTAAAAACTTGCCAAGGAAGCATTTTAACCTATCACCCAGGAGCTTGGTTCCCTTCATGGACAGAAGCAGACCATCATGCCAGTATAGACCTTTATCTCTCCAGGAAGCCCCCCAGTCCCCAATGAAGCCAAAACCCTGTGCTCTGCACCAGTTTTGCAACCATTCATTAAACTGCATGGTGTGCAGTACCCTAGCCTCACTCCTGCCATGGACTGGTAGCACCTCTGAGAAGGTTAAGTGCTTGCTACCCATCTGAGGCCCCTCCCCAACTCCACAAATTCATTCTGCTCTGCACTGATCCCATGCCTAGCTAGGTCATTTGTCCCAAGGTAGACTATGATATCTAGTTCCCTCTCCTGTGATGCTGCTTCTGTAATCCTGAGGATTCACTTCCTGTCCCTCCAAGCCATGGCACCAACCAGGCAGGCATCTTACTTCCTTCTCCTCTCCCTTTCACAGGTTTACCACCTAACAACAGAGTCCCCTATCAGAAGCTGTTTCCTTCCCCTATGGTGTCCCTTGCCACTCTTTTGTGGGTCTCCCTTGTGGATGTCCTTGGCATTCTTCTGGGTCTCCACTGAGGGTGCCATCATAGAGGAACCTTGCTCTGCCAGAATGGCATATGATTTGTGTAGAGGTACAACTAGGGGGCTTCACCTCTGGTCCACCACCCACACCCTCCCAGAACCCACTGTGGTCCAAATGATCTTCATACTTGGCAACCTCTGAGGAAGTGGTTGTAGAAGTGGTGCTCTTTGGAAAGGGGAGGCCTCCTTAGTCCTCGCTAGTTCAGCCTGGAGGTGGGCAACCTCCTCCCTCAGAGCTGACAGTTGCCTGCTAATAGGACAGCAATGCAGTTTCCAGAATGTCTCCTGTAAAACTGTTGCCCCACAGACAGTGCATTGCACCACCCCCACATGTCCCTCTTCCTTAAAATATACAATATATATATATATATATATATATATATATATATATATATATACAGTATATATGTTTTTATTACTATTTGTGGTGTGTACCTTGCCTTTTAGCACTGTGCTGGGTTATTAAGGATATGACAGTTCTGCCCCAAGACCTGTTGAGGAAGTGATGTCAGAACTGTGGCTATAAAGGAAATGCCACACCTGGGGGGGGTGGGGAGTGGGATAGGATGGGTGGGTAGTCCATAGCCACTAGTGACTGTTAGAAACAATCAAATACACAAGTGTTCCACCACCCTGGTGAGTATTGCCCTTTATAGTAATTCAACTAACACTACAATTTAGTAGACCACGGCTCTGTGCAAACCACTCTACTGAGTCCAGGGATAAAAATTAACTCACTCCTCAGCCAGCAGAACACTTAAAATGTTGCAAAAATATCTTTCCAAATCCTAGGTCTCAACCCCAACAATCAAGCAAATTCAGTTGTATCTCACTCCTTCTGGTTATAAAATTACTACACTTTTACTGGAATCCTGCAATTCTCTGCTTAATGCCATTAAGGAAAAAAATGAAAATTTTTGTAGAAAGCGTAGCTCCCCTTCTTTACAAGTATTATGCCTTACCAGGTTTCCAGGTCCTAAATGGAGTTATAGTTTGTTCTTTGCAGTGTAGCAAGGTTCTCAGCTTCCAACAGACAAATCAAAGTCAGACTGACTGGCTTCTAACTGTGAAGGATGCCTAAGACAGCAGAGTGATGAAACCCCACCCAGTGCCAATTGATTGACTAGTGAAACCTGTGGTGTAAGCAGGCCTTTCAATGTAGGCAGTCTGCTATGTCTGATTCCAATACACAAAATCTTTCAGTGAAACCAGGGATAAAAACTTAACTTCTCAGCCAGTAGGACACTTTTAAAATGTTGCAAAAATATCCTTCCAAACCTAGGTCTCAACCCCAACAATCAAGCAAATTCAGTTGTATCTCACTCCCTCTGGTTATAAAATTACTACACTTTTAATGGAATCCTGCAATTATCTGCTTAATGCCAATAAGGGAAAAAAAATGAAACTTTTTGTAGAAAGCGTAGCTCCCCTTCTTTACAAGTATTATACCTTACCATGTTTCCAGGTCCTCAATGGACTTATAATTTGTTCTTTGCAGTGTAGCAAGGTTCTCAGCTTCCAGCAGACAAATAAAAGTCAGATTGACTGGCAATTGCTTTCCCCTGTCATCTCCATTCACCCTTCTTGGGCTCCTACACACCCACAACTGGACTCCTCCCTGTCCCTGCTTATTTTATAATGACATTTAGCTTAAGTTATTATAGCATGTACTGCACAAATTCACCAATTTGCTGCATCGCATTGTGTTACTGTTCATTCAATAACAAACTGGCCTTGTGTAAAATAAAAAGAAAATTCACATTTAAATCCATTACATTCAGGTTCCATTATATGGACAGATTATTTTTTCTGTGTGCAACCACCACAGCGCTGCATTCAAAACCATCAAATTCCTACCCCACTGAGTGGAACCCGTTCTACCACAAGCTCTCCTATGGCCCACCCATGCTACCTTCACACCAATGAGCACATGCTTAAAGCACACTGCAGGAAATCTGAGCCCAACCAGCCTGGTGAAAGCTCCTCCCTGAGCAGTACTCCATGCTACTTCCACACAACAAGTGCCTGCACATCACGATTTTCTTTTTTTTTTTTTAAGAGACTTTACCTCTAAACGTGCTCACCTTCCCCTGGACCTGATAGGCCCCAGTCCTTCGTGCCTTAGCTTCTGCTGAATGAATGTGCTGTACTGGAATGTTACAGAAAACAGAGGGCTTGCTGCCAACTTGCCTGCCCTTAAATACCCCCACACACACCCTTATTTGGCCCCTCCCCCTAGCCAATGGCCAGTGAGCAACCTGACCTGGTCATGTGACCCTTCTCCTGCGGTCATCCCCTTCCCCTCTGCTTTCTTGTAGCCCCCCCTTCCCCCCTCCCTTTTTCTGTATTCATGGCTGTGTCCCAGGACAACCCTGCTTGCCTTTAATTGGCAAGCCTAACCAGCTATACGTTTCTCAGCTCTTAAATTAAAAAGAACTTTATTCTTCCTTTCCAGCAAGGAAGGAAGAAAGGAGCTTGATGGTCTTTCCAATGGTTTACGATAACCTTTTTAGCTGTTGAAGCAATCATACAAATATTATGTTTCATTATGGAAGAAGGGATACACTAGTCAGATAGAAACATAGAAACATAGAAGTTGACAGCAGATAAGGACCGCAAGGCCCATCCAGTCTGCCCATTTCTTTTTCTACCTTATAAATGTGCCATCGGCCTTTGCTCTGTCAGTGACCTGTCTATTCATAGTCATTTGTATTGCTCCCTTATGCCTATCCCATGCCTGTTTGAAGCCCTGCACTGTATTCATCTATAATACAAATCTGAGGAGAATAATATACATCTAAACTTAATTTGCTACCTGCATTAGATTTCATTTCTAACCAAAAGGCCATAACCAGAAGGCATTCCCATAGTACATGGTCAATAAAGCCAACTCATCACCCAAATCCCAAACAAGCCTTTGAAGACAAAAAGCCCAAAATGGACCATTTTGAAGGCGTATAGTATGAATTATGTAAGACTTTAATTTGTGATAGTTTTAGTTTGCCATTTCAAACATATCTGTGTAGGTCTTTCTAGTTCAGTGACCATTTTGAAGTAGAGCATGCTTGCTTTTTTTACCAGAATTTAGCTATTATAGGTGTAGATAAAGAAAGTGTGGTTAAACAATATAGATATAGTTTAGAAATCAGGCTTGATCTTTTTAATTGTTGCCAGGATATTAGTCAATAATGGTCCATGGTTTTCCAGACAGAGCATAGGCCCAAAAGTAGATAGAATCAATTTTAAGTGTATAGTTTAAAATAGTACCCTTTACCAACTTTCAGCTTCATACTTACATCTTCAAAAGCCATTAAAAAGCCCTCATTCAAAAGGTTATTAACCGAGCATGTCATTACCACAAGAACCAAGTTTTATCTAAAATGTTATTGTTTACTTTTAAAGTTTCCATTATATAGTAGAACAGTGGACTGCTTCAAATAAGGATGGGACAGGACAAGAGGTAGGGTTAATGAAGGGGAAGGGTGGAAGGGAGGGGCAGCTGTAGAATAAGGGGTGCTAGCTGCACATTCGAGCAGACTTGATAGAACTCTAGGCCTTTATCTGCTGGCAAATTTCATATGTTCTTATGTTCGTATAGCAAAGGTGGGCCAGTATTTCTTGATAAAGGAATCTTAAGATATTTACACCATTGGTCGAAAATTGTGTAAGAAGTCCCCATGGTTGTATTTAGAGATGCAGTGACGTTTTACTCTGCCCGTGAAGTTAACTTGAAGTGGGCAACTTCAAATTCACGTGGTACTATGGGAAATTTCCATTAATAGCTGTAAATATGAACTTTGCATTATTCACTTTGAGTTCACTTCAAGTTACAGTTTGAGAAGGCGAAGTTGGTAAGAAACAGCCCACAGATCACATATCTGACTGCCTGCAGGTCAAATGATGCAAGCAGGCAGTTCATTGGGCAGGAAGTCAGTGAATTACTTTCATGTTCTCTCTCTCAGAAGAAGCTGACTAGGCAG
Source organism: Neoceratodus forsteri (assembly GCA_016271365.2). Lineage (NCBI taxonomy): Eukaryota > Metazoa > Chordata > Ceratodontiformes > Ceratodontidae > Neoceratodus > Neoceratodus forsteri. The sequence goes on along the minus strand of CM057455.1, from coordinate 117,028,335 downwards.
CATAGTATGGAGTGTGTGGATAGTGTGCTTTTTTGGCAAAAATCATCCAGGTATTGATTTTTTGATGTCTTTACGTTTTAGTTTTGAAGGCAGTTTTAGTTTATTTTAAAACTTCTTTTATTTAAAAAAGGTTGCTGATTTTGTTTACTTAGTTTTAGTTAGTCAACCCGGTTGAACAACAAAACTGGTAATCACTCTCTAATTTACTTGGCCCTCATGTCCCATCCTCACAGGGTCATTAAATCTGGCATACTACCCAATGCCCTGAGTGATCATCACATGACCTTTATGGTACACAAAATCCACTGGGTTAAGGCCCCCCCCAAAAAATCCTATAAATTAGTTTGTAAAAATCTTTGAACCTCACTTTGTGACAGGGAGCTTCTGCCACTCTTGAGGGCCAACCTTTTCTTATATCTGTTGTAACAATTCTTCTATTTCTTAGCCGTATCTATACTTTACAATTACTAGTCCATAAGGTTGGCCACCTATGGGCACCCCATTCCCTTTCTATGCTATAGCGTCCTCTTTAATTTTCCTTTTTCCTATCAGGTCCTAGTACAGGGAGGGTATTTATTTAGTTTTTGTTGACCAGGTAAGTGCACTAGACAAATCCTGCATATTTTCAAGCACGACCCGGGTGAGGGGGATACAGATGAATGCCAATTGACCTTGAACTAGATAAAGCTGTTGGTGGTATTTTTAGTGAATGAGGGAAATTTTGCCAGGACACCGGGGAAATTCCCCTACTGTTTGCCAGTAGGGGGACCCTTTGAGCTGTCGAAGGATGGCTGCCTCAATTGGGGCTCTGCCGCTGGCAGGGAAGGATGTGTTGCTGACTGCAGACCCTGTCTCCTCTGCTGTTCCTTTACAGTCTCCGATGGAAGTTTTGACTGTGCAAATGGAGCTTGTGCAGCCCAAGGATTCTACTCCTATGCCCAACTCGACAGACCTACCTCGCTTGGAGGCCATTGTTTTACCTGCGAATGATTCTCCTTGCCCAACAACCGTCTCCTTCAATAAGGAGTTGCAACACCTTTTACAGCTTGAAGAACAACGCTATATGGAAACGAAGAAAGATATTTACCACCGTTTCTACTCCACTGATAAATCTTCTACTGCTTCGGTTTTGGAGCGCTTTGTTGATACTATGCGACCGGTCACCATGGAAACGACCCAGAGTGAGACACCGGCTACAACAGATATTGTTTTTCACCATGCTAGTCAGGACCAAGTGTCCTTTTCAGCAGGACATAAATCTTCTCGCCAGGACCGAGTTATGAAGCAAGGAAGCCCACATAAATTGTGCTGGGCAGAGACTCCAGTGTGTGAGGGTGACACTTGGACAGTAGAGGATTCTTTACAAGCAGCTGGCTGGGTGCACTCCCCGGACACAGGTTCCTGGATTTCCAGCTTTACGCTAATAAAGATACCGGGAGTTCACCTTGCTTCTTCACCTACCCCTACTACAGAGCCTGTGAGTACAGTTTCAGAGCCTCAGATCACTGTCTTGCCTGATGTGCCCCCTAATCCAGGTTCCCCTACACCTAATCCTGGTTCCCCTAAACCTAATCCTGGCTCCTATATTCTTACTTCAGCACATGATTCTCTGCTACCATGTTCTGACCTCCAGCATTCTCCACTCCACCTGTCCTTGGACTTTGCTTTTTCTACGACCCCAGACTTTCAACCACGGGGAGTTACAGGGGCTAGTACTCAGCCGTGTGAGGTGGAGGCTGCAGCCCTCAGTGATGATTCTGTATTTTCAGATATTCCAAGATCTATTCCTGCAGAACTCAGACATGCTACTGAGGGTTCTCCTAAGGTGGCCTTCCAGCCCCCTCCGGTTGTCCCTCCCAAACCTTATGTTTCCCTTTTCTCTAACTCTGTTTCTTCTGCCAAACACCATAATGCAGTTCATATAATTTATAAAGGGGGTTTGGATGTATTTCCTGATCAAATTCATGTGGGTCATCAATTATTGAGGTACAGTTTGCATTTTCAAGTTTCAGAATTGTATGCACTTATTCATGTATCAGGGGAGTCCATATTTGATGTTAGTTTTAAACTAGGTAGCGGTCTTGAAAAATTTTGGGCTTGTTATCAACGCGAAAAAACTACTCCCTTGTGGGCCCCTTTTGAGGTTCTTCCTCTTACTAGGCCTGCACATAAAACCATTACGGTTCTCTTTCATAACGAAGGGATCAGTGTCACTGATCTACTGTATTGGTTGAAACAGCGTTGTACTGTGTCTGGCCATCCAGAGTCTATATTTGATTCCGAGGGGATTTGGATGGGTGATTGGAAGATTCGAGTCCTGCTGCATACTGAAGGTGGGAATCCCCGCCATCTTCCAAATAGTTTTTTTCTAGTTAGAGACCAAGGGGTTTTATTCTACCCTGGTCAACCGAGGACTTGTTACAAATGTGGCCTTTCAGGACACATTAGTAGTGCATGTGACCAAGTTAAATGCTCCCTATGTCACAACACTGGCCATCTTAGTAAACAATGTTCTAACTCGGTTCATTGTAACCTTTGTGGGGAAGAAGGCCATGTTTATATGACTTGTCCTAAAGCAGCTCATAAAACTTCCCTTTCTGCAGATAGAGAGGAACAACATCTTTTGATTTCCCTAGCCCAGCGTAAAGTTACTAATGTTGCAGGTTCAAAATTAGTAATGGAGGTACCTACTACTACGTTGCCTGTTACCTCACTTCCTGATCCTTCCCACCCCCCTCCAGAGGTTAGTGTGGTAGTCCCTGTGACTGCTGTTCAAGACCCTTCTTCCTCTCCTTTGACAGTCCTCCCTGCTAATCCCCCTGATTTTTCTTCTGACTTTGTGTCTGTTAGGGACTCTGCACTTCTTTCTGACTCTATGCCCCCCCCACCCAAGCTTGAGGACCCTTCTTCCCGGAGACTCTCGACTCGGAAGTGGTCCGCAGGTCCTTTGCCTACCCCTAAAATATCCAAAACTTCACTTCATGATGTTTCTAACAGATTTTCAGTACTTTTGAATGTGGATCATTCAGACACGGATTCAGTTTGTTCTTCAGAGGATTCTGTTCTATCTAAGGACACTGCTGATTCCATCTTGACTGATGATGGTGGTACTTTTCACAGCCCTCACATCGTAAGGGTAAATCTCGGAAAAAAAAACATTGATTTCCTGTCTTTTAATTTTTCTTCTCATGCCTTTTTCCCCTCCATTCCTTATCTTGACAACCAATGTCAATAGTATTAAAAATAAAATTAGATGGACTGTAGTGTTTTCCTTTTTAAGGTCTTTTTCTTCTGGTATCTTTCTTTTACAAGACACTAGGTTTCACTCGACTTTTGAACTTTCTCAACCCACTAAAGAGTGGGTTTCTGGGATCTCATATTGGTCCAAAGGCCCTGACCGTTGTTCGGGTGTTGGTATCCTTTTCCATCATATTACACCTACAGTAGTTTGGGTGTTGGACCTAGTCCTGGGTAGGGTATTGCTCTTAGATTTCATTTTGAACACCGTTTTTTTAGACTAATTAACACATATGCTCCACAGACTAAAGCTGATCATGCATTTCTTTTTCAACAAATCAGTCCCTTTCTGCATATAGCTTATTATGTAACTTGGGGAGGGGATTTTAATTGTGGTTCGAGTAAAGGGGAGAGAGAGGTTCAGGCACCAAAATGGAAAAAATATTTGGTGATATGACCGCTCTGAAAAAAACAGTGAGTGATGCCCATCATGGATGCCTTCCAGGACAGCTTCCTGCTGCAAATGGTCAGTGAACCAACCAGGTTAGGAAATACCCTTGACCTTGTGCTGGCAAATGGGGACTTTGTGAGAGAACTTACAGTGGAGGAACCGCTGTCAGGGAGTGACCACCGCTCAGTATGGCTCACATTGGATATGGGCAAGGAAGAGTGGAATCTGGCACAATAGTGCTGGACTTCGGGAGGGCCGACTTTGGGAGGATGGGGAAGTGGTAAAGGGTACCTGGCCAGAATTCAATCTAGTATGGATACTAACCAGCGGTGGGAGCTCATAAAGCTGGGGATAGTGGAGCAACAAAACCTGCTGCAAAGCCCAGAGCAAGAAGGCTAGGGCTAAGAAACCGATCTGGTTGAGCTAGGAGGTCATGGAAAAGGTAAGGAGGAAAAGAGCTACCTTTAGGAAGTACAAGAAAACAGGGAGGGGGAGGACAGGGAGGAGTACTTGACAGAATCGAAGGAGGTGACAAGGGCGGTAAGGGGAGCCAAAGCATCTATGGAACTCAGGCTGGCACAAGGCATTAAGAAGGAGGAGGAGAAGGACTTCTTTAAGTACATCAGGGAGAAAAGGAGCTGTAAGAACCACGTAGTAAGGATTAGGAAGGAGGGGGGTTGGGTGGAAGCAGGGTGCGATAAGGCAGAAGCACTAAATGAATACTTCTGCTCAGTATTTACTAAAGAGAAGAAAGGGGTGACACCCAAGGTGGGAGAAATGGCAGAAGCAGGGGGGGAAGGGGGAAGTGGTGACAGATGGGGAAATCATGGAGAGCAGAGTTCGAGAGAGTTTGAAGGCACTGAGGGTGGACAAGGCGCCAGGCCCAGATGGCATCCACCCCAGGGTACTGAAAGAGCTGGCAGAGGTCCTTGCAGGACCTTTGGCAGACCTATTTAAGGCCTCACTACATTTGGGGTGTGTATCTCAGGAATGGAGGATGGCTCATGTGGTGTCTCTCCACAAGAGTGACCCCAAGGATGAACCGGGAAATTACAGACCAGTGAGCCTCACATCCATCGTGGGTAAGCTAATGGAGACTATCATGAAGGAGAGGCTGGTGTCCCTCCTAGAGGCCAAAGGACTACAGAACAGCAGACAGCATGGCTTCATATGTGGCAGATCCTGCCAAACCATTCTGGTCGAGTTCTATGACTGGGTAACTAGGCAACTGGACAGGGGCCATGCAGTGGATGTCCTGTATCTGGACTTCAGTAAGGCATTTGACTCAGTGCCACATGGAAGGCTGGGAAGGAAGTTAGTAGGCACAGGGGCGGGTGCAAAGCTGGTGAGATGGGTAGGAAACTGGCTGCAGGGAAGGCAACAGAGGGTGGTGGTGGGTGGGGAGCTCTCACACCCAAGGCAGTGATGAGCGGTGTTCCACAGGGCTCAGTGTTGGGACCAGTGTTGTTTGGGATATTCATTGCAGACATATCATGGGACATCAAGAGCAAGATCCGTCTGTTTGCTGATGATACCAAGGTAGGCGTGGTGGTGGATGACCTAGGGGGATGGCAGGGGTTGCAGGATTATCTGGCAAAGCTTGAAACCTGGTCAGACACCTGGCAACTGGGCTTTAATTCCAAAAAGTGCAAGGTGCTGCATTTTGGAATGAAGAACCCAAGGAGGAGTTACCAGCTATTGGAAGTGCAGCTAGCCCAGACAGAGGAGGAGAAGGATCTGGGTGTGCTCATTACAGGGTCAATGAACAACTCGGCACAATGTAGGAAGGCAGCTGCAAAAGCAAACAAAATTCTAGGTTGTATTGCAAGGGGTATATCCTCGAGGAGGGAGGAGGTGATTCTGCCACTGTATAGGTCGTTAGTTAGACCACACCTGGAGTACTGCGTGCAGTACTGGTGTCCGTATCTGAAGAGGGACATTAAGTTACTGGAGGGGGTGCAGCACAGAGTGACAAAGATGATCAAGGGGCTGGGGGACTTATCATACGAGAGGAGGTTGAAGGAGTTGAACATGTACTCACTGGCGGAGAGGAGAGACGGGTGACATGATTGAAACCTTTAAATACATGAAAGGAATAAACAAGATGGGTACAGTGGGGCTGTTCAAAGTAAGGGAGGGGAGGGCCACCAGGGGCCATGATATGAGACTGGAGTGAGGAAGGTTCAGGAGGGAGATGAGGAGACACTTTTTTACAGAGAGGGTGGTGGCTGGGTGGAATGGGTTACCTGCTGAAGTGGTATGCAGTAGAACAGTGGACTGCTTCAAATGAGGATGGGACAGGACAAGGGCGAGGGTTAATGAAGGGGAAGGGTGGAAGGGAGGGGCAGCTGCAAAATAATGGGTGCTAGCTGCACATTCAAGCAGACTTGATAGACCTCTAGGCCTTTATCTGCTGGCAAATTTCGTATGTTCGTATCTTAAAGATGCTGTTTTGTCCCATACAGGTATTAGGGAACATACGTTTTTTAGAGGTTCTTTATCTACCCAGATTTATTTTTTCTTTTTGTCTATTCTTTTTGTTGCTTCAAGCAGTCTCTGTTGAACCAACTCCTTACTCGGACCTTCATCTGGTGTTGATTACTCTGGGAGCTGCTGTCTCTCCTAAGGGCCAGGATATTGGAAATTAAATTCTACACTTTTGCAAAGAACGGATCTCCTTCAAGTTATCTCTACTTTTTTTGATTGTAGGAAATTGTTATATCCCTTATATGATGACCCTGTCATCTGGTGATTGGAAACTAAATCGGATCTTCGTTCCCTTCTAATTTCCCGCAGTAGGTGTTTTCGGAAGGTTTCATATTTTTCCTACTTACAAGACAGAAAACAGCTCCAACACTTGTATTCCCTTACACAACTCAACAGGCATGATTTTTTGGCCCAGATTGCTCATTTTCAAGAGAAAATGAAACAATATCATTTGACTCAGTCTAACGACATAGAGTCCCAACAGCCAGCACAAAACAAGAGGTCCTTTTTTTCATACTTGTCCCCTACTTAGCCGTCAGGCACGGGTACAGGCCAAATCAGTCCCTGCTCTTTATGACCAACAGGGTGTGGTTCATGAGGATCAGGACAGTATTTTACGTATAGCACCTGAATATGCTGCTACTTTATTTTCTGTGACCTATGTACGTCATACAGATTTTTTTCTTTTTTTAATGGTGTTAAGGTTCCGTGTGCTCCAAAAGCCCAACTTTCAGGTCTAATAGCTCCTTTTACCACACAGGAAGTTGCTACTGCTATTCAATCTTTGTCTAAAGGTAAAGCTCCTGATCTAGATGGCCTTACTACTGATCTTTATCATTTTTTTAAAAGGTGAACTGCTAGATGAATTAACTTCAATTTATAATACTATTTTACAGACACAATCTGTACCTTTTGATATGTCTACAGGTGTTCTTATTTTTCTTTTTAAGGACAAAGGTGATAAATTAAATTTACCAAACTGGCAGCCTATTAGCCTTTTGAATACTGATTTTAAAATTCTTTCCAAATTATTGGATGCAAGATTGTTAACAGTAGCAAAATTCTTGATTTCTCCCGCTCAGTCTTGTACTGTGCTAGGGAACTTGATCACTGACCAATTGCTTTTATTAAAGGACATATTCTCTCATGATTTGGTTTCCCCATTGACTGGATATGTACTGTCTCTAGATCAGAGGCAAGCTTTTGATAATGTGGCACATGTTTTTTTATGGCACGTATTGCACCACTATGGCATTCCCTCTACTTTTGTAACCTGGCTCCAAGCCCTTTATCATACTGCAACTGTCCGTCCTTGTATAAATGTTTTTTTAGGCCTTCATGTTCCCATAAAAACTGGAGTTAGGCAAGGATGTCCGACCAGTCCTTTTTTGGATATCTTTAGTATAGATCCATTATTACAGCTTCTCAATTCCTCTTCTGATATTGACCCAATCAAATTATCAACCTTTATAGTTCCTCATAAGGCTCTAGCTTACGCAGGTGATATAGTTATTTTAGTAGGGAATGATCCCTCAGCTGCAACTGCGTTATCTCTTTGTACCACTTATGGTACAATCTCAGGTACCAGCCTGAACTTATTGAAATGTATTGGGAAGCCTCTGGGGGGTCAGTTAGCCCAACAGGGTCATATAGCTGGTCTCCCTTGCATGTTTGGTCCTTTGAAACTATTAGGTATTGAGTTTGGGTTGCCCCATGTGGATGTTGATAACTGGGATAAAAAGTTACTTCTTGGATCCCGTATGGTACAGACCTGGAACAGGACAAAAATGAGTTATAGTAAAAGAGTTTACTTGATATGCACTTATTTGGTGCCTCTATTTTTATTTCTTAGTTCTGTTTTTCCTATTCCCAAGATACAGGAAGTTAAAATTTATAGTTTATTTTTTCAGTCTTTCTGGGGCAGTCGCTTAAATCCCATCAAGAGAAATGCTTTGTATTTATCACATGCCAAGGGTGGGCAACAAATGATTAACCCAGTCCTGGGTTTTTTCTGTCAATTTCTATATGCTAATTTCAGACCATTATTTCTTTCCCCAGATAAATATTGGTGTGATTTCTTTGTTTACTCCATATCACCTTAGTTTGCAGCATGGGACTTAGGTATTATGCATCGTGTTAACAAGGGTGCTCAGTCTCCTCAGTATTTACTGGACATTTTTGTTAAATTAAAAGCCATGGGGATCACGAGTAGGCAAGTGATCTCACTCTCAAAAAAGCAGTTATATGCTATTGTTTTGGAGACCCATTTTGGTACATTGGAGGTTTTTCCCAAATGTCCTGTACTGCATCGTGAAGCCTTATTTCTTTTCTTAAATGAGCCATTTATCCCACAAAAATATAAAGATCATTGGCTTAATTGTCATGAGAAATTAAATGTTAAGGCTAATCAAAAGCATAAAAGGGTGGAAGAACGTATTTGATCCAGACCCAGATGTATTACCCAACCTGAGACTCTGCTGCATTTATATTTTACTTGTTCTTATGTTTTTCATTTTTGGAAATTCCTTCATGACAGGTCTAATTTACCCTTTTTTTAACATCTTACATATCCAGCCCTTCTATATGGTAGTTAATCCAGTAATTTGGATATCTGGGATAAAAGTACGCTGTCTGTTATTTTTTTCTATTATCAAATGGTTTATGTGGCATTCTAGGTGTCTGTTTACTCTTCAACAACATGAACTTTCGTACCACGAACTGTATGGTAATATTTTTAAATCCATACAAGCTGTTTATTTCTCAGAAACAATGACTCTTACTAAGATCCATCTAATGGCACTCTGGAAGAACTTGCCCTGGATTACTGATGATGACTTTCCGATTATGTAATGATAATATCAGCTTTTGTTTATCTTATTCTTCTTATTGTTCTTTAGTTTTGATCTGCTTTTCTGTGCTCTGACTGTACTGTTTGATGCTGTTGATTTGTTCTGTATGATTTCCTTAATAAAGTCTTCCCCATCTCTGTTGGGGACAGCAGAGGGCGTTTGTTGTCCTGAGATGATGGCAGACAGTGTTTGGAGTGAGAAGGAGCAGTACATGCAGACTGAAGCTCTGCAGGATGCTTTGAATGCGTCTGAAAGTCGGGCTTTGCCTGGTACAACTTTATTGGTACTGGAGACCTCTGGAGATCTACAGGTGACTGAGCATGCAGTTGGGAGGCTTTTTTTATCTACGTTCCCATCGGAGCCTATGCATACAGCCTTAGAAGTGGAGAAGGCTGGAGTTTTGGAGGATTCAGCACACATTATGCCTGAGGCTGCAAGCTGCACAGAATCAGCTGGGAGGGTGAATGACAAAGCGGCTGACGTACATGCCGTCATCATTACAGCTGACACAGGGAATGCGGAAGTGTCAGCATTATCGGAGGCAGTGAGGAGCTCTAGTGACAGGCAGTTGGCTGCCGAAACGACCACAGAATGGTCCAAGGAGTCTGCCTTGTCTCAGGCAGGTTAGGTAAGGCAGCCAGATGGTCGGTGGGTCCCGGACCCGAATTGGCTTACTTTTTCACCGGATGGACCGGGGGCTTCACAAACAGTTTCACAGGATCACAGCAAAACTTTTTCTGCAGGTCAGACTTTGTTTTTTATAGCCAATACTGATATAGTAGGTCCAGAGATTGAATCAGAGACTGCCCCCTTGTCTGAAGGTCAGAGACTGCACTCTCCCCTACAGTCACCTCGGGATCAGAATTCAAGAAGGGGCCCATGTTCCTCAGACTTGTTTAAAAATAACAAGTTAGAACAGGCCCCGACAAGAAATGCGGTTTGGCTCTGGTATAAAGGAGGGTTACCTGAACACCCTGACAGAGTGTACGTTGCAAGAAAATTGTTGATGGACTCAATGCAATTTTTTCCTACTGATATTTATGCCTTGATTAATTTTTGGGGAGAAGACACGTTCGATTTCAGTTTTAAACATTTTTCAGGATTAGATAAATTTTGGCAAAAATATGAGTGTTGTAAATCCTTGCCCTTATGGTTACCTTTCTGGGAAATACCGATTACTAAACCCTTATTGTAAACTATCAACATCAAGTTTAGAAATGAGGGGGTGAATGTGGGGGATATCCAATACTGGTTGGAAAATAAATGTACAGTTTTGGGCCCCTCTGAACCCATAATAGATACAGAAAGGATCTGGACTGGGGCCTGGCATTTTAAAGTTAAATTACATATTATGAATAATGAAGTTATGCATGTCCCAAATAGTTTTTTTGGGGGGAAAGCCAGGGGGGTTTGTTTCTACCCTGATCAAACTAAGGCCTGCTATCGTTGTGGTAGTCACCGTCATTTAAGTAGTGCATGTCATAAAGTTAAACTTGCGCTTTGTGGGGAATTAGATCATGATAGTGAAGTTTGTCAGAATGTTTTTAGATGTAATTTTTGTGATTAAGCAGGTCATGCATATCACTAATGCCTATGGGCAGGCCAGAATAGGCAGGGAGGCCCAAATAAGGAAGATTTAATAAACCAGGCCCAAGGCAGATACAGGCCTTGGACAGTTACTCCCTCACACAGGGACACAGACTCTACAAACCAGCCTGGAAGGGAAATGGCTCAGGATCTGCTCCCTGATCAGCAGCAACCTTCAGTTGATGTAACTGGGCAACCAGAATCCTTTACTCAAGACCAGGCAGTGGTTTCCTCTGAGGATCGTCCTCTTAGTCAGGGATCCATTCTGCCAGTTTCACGACCCCCCCCCCCGAGGGCCTATTGGTTGTAGCTTCTCAGGACTCTGACTTTAAACCCCTAGAAGGATTACTCGGGCAAGTAGTCACCATAAAGGGGTGGTGGGGGCTTTCCCTACTCAAAATTCCTTTCATATGTTAGCAGAAATGGATGGGGATTCAGGCCCGGATATAGTAAAACCGGACGGAAGTTCAGGGATGGAGGTGGAAGATGGGGGTGGAAAGGACCTTTCCGAAGTAAAAATAAAGAAAGGGAAAAAACAAGATAAACCTTGAAGTTTAGCATTTTAATCTTTATGGCCTGCTTAAAGATGATATCTATTAACTGCTGTAGTATAAAAAACTACAAGAGACATTTAATTTGTTTTCAGCAGTGCTGAGATTTATAGGCAGATATCATCTTTGTGCAGGAGACACACTTATCTTCCTTGGCTGAGGTGGCTTAAGTTAAAAAATCCTGGTTGGGGGGGGGCCCTCTTTTTGGTCCTTTGGTTCAGATACAGCAGATGGGATAGGTATTCTTTTTTCTCACCCCTCAGTGCAAGTAATGAGGCTGGTGAACATTTTGCCAGGTAGAGCTTTGCTTCTGGACTATTTTTTTCATGGGTTTTGCCTCAGACTAATTAATACCTATGCACCCCAAGTAAAAACTGCAAGGATCGATTTGTTTCAACAGATCAAACCCTATCTATTCACTTCCAAGCCTGTGGTTTGGGGAGGTGATATGAATTGTAGTCTTGATGTCCGTATAAAGAATAATGTGCAGCAGAAAACTTATTGTGACTCACATACACTCTTTCAAACAGTGGCTGGGGCAAATATGAGGGATGCCTATAGGGGGCTTCATGCGTCAGATGGATTTACCTATAGAAGGGCTTCCTTTCAAACTAGGACTGATTACCTTTTTCTTTCTCAGCATTTAATAACCCAAGATTGCTCTGTACAACATTGTGATTTTTCAGACCACAATTTTCTCTATTGTGTTGTAGGACTTCATCAGATTCCCACTATTTTCCCTGCTGTCAATAGACAATGGAAGTTAAATTCACGGCAGTTGAATGATGTCCTTTTCCTAGCCCAACTTCATCTTTCTCTAAATCTTAGAAAATCTGTTGCCGATTTTTATGATGATTGGGTGTCCTGGTGGGTGGATACCAAACTAGCTATTAAGGATTTTTTTGTCTCTTATGGTAGAAGAAAAGGTTCATCCGATTATTTACAATATTTAGATTATAGGAATCAATATTATAAATTACTGTCTAATCCTCGGGTGGCAGACTTAGAGGTTCAAACACAATTAGGGGTTATACAGAAAAAGATGAAACAATATCAATATGAGAGGGCAGTGTCTATGTATGCAGAATTAAAATTTGGTACTCAGTAACAACCATTTAAAGATCTATATATTGCATGTAAACAAAAACTGGATAAAACACTTATGACTGGTCTTCGCAATTCTAAAGGCCAGATGAAGACATCAATAGCAGAAATGTTAGATATTGTGGAACAACATGTATCTTTGGTTTTCAGTACTAGGTTTACTCCAATGGCCTTATGGGAAGATGTTCTTCATTTCCCAGTTCCCCAAATTTCCCAGTTGGAAGCGGATACATTGCAAGAACCTATTTCCCCTTCAGAAGTTCTAATAGTTAATAACACACTTCGAACAGGGGTTTCACCAGGGACAGATGGGCTTACAAACAAATTTTATGAAACCTTTTAAGATGACATGAGTGTAATTTTAGCTGAAGTTTATAATGATATTTTACAATTTGGCTTCATGAATACAAAATTTAATCTTGCACTTCTAACTTTTATACATAAAAAAAGGGGATGTTACGGATTTGGGTCTACTGGACACAGACTACAAGATTCTTTCTAATTTGCTGTGTAAGAGGCTTCAAATCATGGCACAAGGGGTGCTCCACCCGACGCAAACTTGCTCTATTCCCATCATTCTAGTCAGCAAAATTTAAAATTTCTTAGGGACATATGTGAATTTGGTGCTCAAAATCAATTATCGGGTTTCATTTTAGCTCTTGATCAGTCAAAAGCATTTGATAAAGTTTCTTATTCTTTTCTATTTTAAGTTTTGGAAAAGTATGGGATCCCTCGACCCTTTCTTAACTATATCGGCATATTATACTCTCAGGCGCATTCTTGCCCTTTAATTAATAATCTTTTAGGAAAGAGATTGAGTTGACACTGGGTGTTAGACAGGGATGTCCTATTATCCCACTGTTATACTCCTTTGTGTTAGATCCTCTTTTAAGAGAAATTGAAAATAATAGAACTATTCAGGGTTTGACTCCATCTTATACTATACCGGCCCAAAAAATCTCGGCATATGCAGATGATTTATGTTTATTGGTAGCAGATGTACAATCAGGGGTTGAAGCAATAAGGGTAATTGAACATTTCTCAAAGTTAAATGGAACTATGTTCAATTTTGATAGATGTGGGTGCATGGCTGTGGGCAGGACCCCAACAGTTAGTGATATTTGAGGCATATTAGTTACTAATTCCCTTAAAATTTTAGGACTCCATTTTGGGGGTGGGGACCTGGCTCATTTGAATTGGGAAAAGTACCTAGCTGTTGGAGAAAATAAGGTACAGCAATGAAAAGCCTGGGTTTTTTAAAAAAAAAAACGGGTGTTGGTGATTAAGAAATTTTTATTACCAATCTTTTTACATGTTTGCTTGGTTTTTCCAGTCCCAATTTCTATGGAAACCAGACTGTATAGTTGTTTTTTTCAGATGGTATGGGGCAGCTGGTTAAATCCCATCAAATGGGCTTTCACATATTTAAAAGTCTCTCACGGGGGTTTGGGGATGATAAATCCTTTAGTTTTTTTTAACTCATTCTTTATGATAGCCTCATTTCAAGAAAAAATCCTGCCTCAGGACCACCCATGGTCTGTAAGGTCTGCATGGACCCAGCTTTTATTTTACTCATTTTTGACCCAATGGGAGGGTGGGGGAATACCAAAACAAAATACTAAATGTGCTGCACCTTCCTATGCAGATTCAGTAGTGTGGAAACTCAGGGAATGGAAGTTGCGTAAAGCACAATTACATGAGGTTCCCGGGAAAGAATTTTATACTGAACTTATGGGTAATGTTTTCTATGTTCAAATAGATTTCTCTTTTTGTGTTCCTACTAAGCTTCCTCAAGCAGTACGCCTTTTAATGGATCACAGGGTGCCACCCCAAATGTGGGATATCCAATGGCTCAGCTGCCATGGTACATTGGGTGTCCGGGGAAACTTGAAGCATAAACCCATTACTGATAGACTATGCATTCGACCTGAATGTACTGATCAAGCAGAAACTCAGGAGCATTTTTTCTTTTATGTCCTCATACTGTTACATTTTGGTCAGATTTGGCCATGCGGTGGCAATGGGGTATTGTACACCACATTTCATACCAGAGTCTTATTTTAGGGAATTATTCTGTTTTTTTAGGGAGGTACCATTAAAGTACACTTACTTTGATTTTTGCCTGTATTAAATATTATCTGTGGCAAGCCAAATGTCAGTTTTCTTTGCAACATACTATTCTTCCTAATATTGTTGTGCTAAAATGTATTGAACAAGCTTTAGTTAAACAAAAGATTTTGGAGCAAAAATCATTGGATAGCCATGTATTTCTAAGCTTTTGGAAACATATTGACTGGCTTACTTGAATTACTTTGATATTATATTTTTCTTTTATTAACTACAGATTATGGTAGAGTTTTGATTTTGTGTTTTTTAAAAAAACTTGAAGATGTTTGTCTACCTGAATTAACTGTGTTTTCCTTATCTTTTTTATTTCCGGATGGCTATATGTGATTTTTTCTGATGTATGGTCTGTCTTCCAATAAAAAATTCCCCTACTCTTTTCGATAAGTGCCATGGGATCTTTAATCATCCACCTGAACTACCACCAATCCAGGCAGATGGAAACTCGGTTTAACGTCTCATCCAAAAAACGGCACCTCAGAAATGCAGCACCCCTCTCTTGCTGCACTACAGTGTCAGTACTGGGATATTAACCCAAGTACCAGATGTGGGAACTGAACCCACAGCCCTCTGATCTCCTGGCCTCAGAGGTGAGTGTGCTACCTAGTGAGCCACTGACACCATGTTTATGTTTATGAAACCTGTAAATGTTGAAAATACTATGCACTAAATGTTTTTTGATAATGATAAAAAGTACTAGGTGACTATTATAAAAATTAAGTTAGTTGTACTACTTAAAATGCATGTAAATTGCTGTAAACTGAAAAAGTCTGAAATATCTTAGTGATTTGAATATATCCCATGATGCTTTGCCTTATGGAAGTATGTGTGATGTTGTGTTTCTTTGAAACTTGGCTTGTCAATGCCCTCTGGGGTAACCCATGTTTTAGTGTTTCTGCATTGAGGTTCTTTGCCTTTAGCTTGTTTTTTCTTTCCTTTTTTTTTATTTGAGCCCCCACTACCCAAGCAAATAAGGCCCACATAGGTGTGGAGGCTGAATTTCAACTGCTAAGTAGATCAGAGATCAGTGTCAATAGGTGCTGGCTAAGTGCATAAACATAAACATAAACATAAATATAAATATAAACATAAACATAGACTTTGATGGCAGATAAGGACCACTTGGCCCAGCTAATCTGCTCATTTCCCTTTCCACTGGATAAGCTGCAGATCCTAGTTAACCAACAGTCTATTTCCTCCTACCCCCACAAGAATTGCCTTATGTCTCTCCCATGCATTCTTCAATTATCTGACAGTTTTATACCCCACAACCTTCGAAAGAAGGCGGTTCCATGCATCCACCACCATCTCTGTAAAAAAATACTTCCTCACATTGTCCCTGAGCCATTCCCCCATCTTCAAATTGTATCCCCTTGTTCTTGCACATCTCTTTTTCTGAAAGATGCTACCCTCTTGGACTTTGTTGATTCCACTGAGGTACTTAAAAGTTTCTATCATGTCCCCACCAACCCTCCTTTCCTCAAAGGTATACATATTAAGCTCTTTTGGTCTCTCCTCATATGGCTTCTCTTGCAGATCCTGCACAATTTTAGTTGCCCTCCTCTGAACTGCCTCCATACTGTCTATGTCCTTGTGGAGATGGGGTTTCCAGAACTGGACACAGTACTCCAGAGGGGGTCTCACCAACTCTCTTTACAAAGGGATAACAACTTCTTGTTTTCTGGTGGCGATGCCTCTCCCTATACATCTCAGTATCCCTCCAGCCCTCCCTACTGCCTTCTCACATTGCTTGCCAACCTTAAGGTCATCTGATATGATTACCCCCAGGTCCCTTTCCATTTTAATTGTTGTTACTACCTCCCCTCCCCCATTGTGTACTCTTCCCCTGGGTTTTTGTTTCCCAGGTGCATTATTTTGCACTTCTTTGCATTGAATCCAAGCACTCATACTTCTTACCATTCCTCCAACCTTGTCAAGTTAGGTCTCATCCTTTCCAAGCCCCCTTGTGTATCAACCTTGTCGCAGATCTTTGTGTCATCTGCAAAGAGGCGTACTTTTCCTTCCTGTCCATCTGCAATGTCACTTATAAATACATTGAAAAGGACTGGACCCAGTACTGAACCCTGCGGTACCCCACTAGTAACTCCACTTTCTTCACAGTGGACTCCGTTTACTATTACCTTCTGTGCCCTGTTGTTCAGCCAATGTTTTACCCAGGCTACAACCCTGGGACCCACTCCCAGGCTGGTTAATTTGTTTATTAATCTTTTGTGTGGGACTGTGTCAAATGCCTAGCTAACGACTAGGTAGGCCATGTCCACAGCCCCTCCCTGGTCTACTATTTTGGTCACCCAGTCAAAGAACTCAAATAGATTCCTCTGACATGACCTTCCAGCTGTGAATCCATGCTGCCTTGGGTTCTGTGCCCCACTGGCCTGTAGGTACTCAACAATTCTTTCCTTCAGAACTGATTCCATAATTTTCCCTACCACATATGTCAAACTGACAGGTCTGTAGTTTTCTGCCTCTGTCTTGCTCCCACATTTGTGAAGGGGAATCACATCTGCCCTCCTCCAGTCCTCAGGTACCACACTATCCTCCCATGATTTGTTAAAAAGGGTAGTCAGTGGCGTCACTAGTTCTCCTCTTAATTATTTTAGAATTCTGGGGTGAATCCTGTCAGACCCCATTGCTTTGTCCACCTTCAGTTTTAGGAGTTCATTCAGAACACTTTCTTCTGTGAAAGGACTGGGATCACCCCCCCCCATCCAGAGTACTTCTGTAAACTGGATTAGAAACAGCCCTTCTCCTCTTTTGTGAATACTGAGCAGAAGTATTCATTCATAGAAACATAGAAACATAGAAACATAGAAACATAGAAACATAGAAACATAGAATGTGACGGCAGATAAGGACCACTTGGCCCACCCAGTCTGCCCATTTCCCTACATACTGGATAAGCTGCAGATCCTAGTTAACCAGCAGCCTACTTCTTCCTACCCCCACCCCCAGAATTGCCTTATGACTATCCCATGCATGCTTGATTCCACCACTGATTTTGACTCCACAACCTTCCTCCGAAGGCCATTCCATGCATCCACAACCCTCTCTGTGAAAAAATACTTCCTTAAATTACCTCTGAGCTGCCCCCCCTCTATCTTCAAATTGTGCCCTCTTGTTCTTGCACACCTCTTTTTTTGAAAGATGCTACCCTCTTGGACTTTGTTGATTCCCTTGAGGTACTTGAAAGTTTCTATCATGTCCCCCCTCTCCCTCCTTTCCTCGAGGCTATACATATTAAGCTCCTTAAGTCTCTCTTCATATGTCCTCCGGTGCAGACCCTGCACCATTTTAGTTGCCCTCCTCTGGACAGCTTCCATCCATTCGGTATCCCTGTTTTTCCCTGTCCCTCTCTGCCCATTTACCGTCTATTCTATTCAGCCTCACTATGCCTCCCTTTGTCTTTCTACACTTTCTAATGTACCTATAAAAAATTGTATCTCCCTTCTTAACTGAGTTGGCTATCTTTTCCTTAGTTTGGGCCTTTGCTATTCTGACTGCCTTTCCTGTTTCCTTCTGTCTTAACTGATACAGTTCTCTGTCCTGCTCCTTCTGTGTTTTCTCATACTTCCTAAATGCTATCTTCTTCTCCCTAACCTTCCCCGCCATGTCTTTTGAGAAACATAGTGGATTGTTTTTTATTTTGATTTGTTTATTTGCTTCACACAAAGGCTTGTTGCCTCTGTGATGGCAGTTTTGATGTTTCCCCATTGTTGCTCCACCCCTCCTTCTTGCCTGTTTGCTAGTGCTTTTCTAAGGCTCTCACCCATTTTGCCAAAGTCAACCCTCCTGAAGTCCAGTACTCTCACTTTTGTATGGCTTGACTCTGCAGGTGAGTTTATCGTGAACCACACTGTTTGATGGTCACTTGTTCCCAGATGGTTACCCACTTCTAGTTCTGAGAACCTCTCACTCTCCCCATTTGAGAGTACAAGGTCTAAGATTGCTTCCTCCCAAGTGAGTTCCAACAATAGATGTCTGAGGCATTCCCCCTGTAGGGCATTGAGAAGCCCTGTTCTTTGTTGTGGCTGCAGCAAAGGTGCTCCAGGTAACATCTGGCATATTCAGGTCCCCCATCAACAGTATCTCCCCTTTCTCTACCATCCTAAGGATGCCTTCTATCATATCCTTGTCCATTCCATCCACCTAAGATGGGGGTCTGTATACAACCCCTGTGCAGATTGTGGTGCTATTTCCAGTCTCTAATGTGACCCACAGTGCCTTCTCTCCTTCCTGTTTACTCTTTTGTTCAGTTGCTTTCATCCTTTCCCTTATGTAGAGAGCTATTCCTCCCCCTTTTCTACCCTCCCTGTCCCTCCTGTAGGTTGTGTATCCTGGTATGTTAACATACCAGTCATGGTTCTCTGTGTACCATGTTTCTGTGACTGCTACGATATCCAGGCATACCTCTTTCATCAAGGCTACCAGTTTAGGGTGCTTGTTGCCCAGACTATGGGCATTGGTACTCATTACCCTCCATTTCTTGATGGCCCTACACCTTTTTTCCCCATCCCTGTCCTTATTGCCTTTGCCATTTTCTACATTGACTCCTGCCCTTCTTCCTATTATTGTCTCTATCTTGGTGTTTACCTCACTAACTACCTTGATTGTTTTGGGGCTGCTAGAAATTCCCTGCTCCTTTCCAAAGCCTCCCCCCTGGCTAGTTTAAATGCTTGCCAATGAAGCATTTAAATCTATCACCTAGGATCCTGGTTCCCCTCCTGGACAGATGCACACCATCATGCCAGTATAGGCCTGCATCACATCACCATTCCCTATGAAGCCAACCCTCTGAGCTCTGCACCAGTTTTTAAACCACTGATTGAATTCCATAGTGTGGAGCACCATAGCCTCACACATGCCATAGACAGGCAGCACCTCTGAGAAGGTTATCATGCATGCTAATTTTCTAAGGCCCTTCCCCAGTTCCACAAACTCTTTCTGCACTGCTCTGATCCCTTTTCCATCCAAGTCATCTGTCCCTAGGTGGACATTGACATCCAGCTCCCTCCCCTGTGCAACTGCTCCAGTGATCCTGAGGATTCTCTCCCTGTCCCTCAAAGTCATGGTGCCAGGCAGGCACCTTACATCCCTCTCCCCTTCTTCCCCCAGTTCTACCCTCCTAACAATGGAGTCCCCCACCTGGAGTTGTTTCCTTCCCCTGTGGGGTCTCATGCCACCCTCCTGTGGATCTTCTTTGTGGAGGTTGCCATCATCCTTCTTGGTCTCCACTGCAGATGCCTCCATAGAGGAACCACGCTTTGCCAGTACAGCATATGAATTGTGGAGAGGTACAACTGTAGACATCCACCTCTGTTCCACCACCCTCACCCTCCCTGAGCCCACTGTGGTCCAACTGCTCCTCTTTCTTGGCAACCTCTGAGGCTTCCACCCTGCCCACCCCCTGCTCCCTTAGCCTCCTCTCCCCCCCCATGTCAATCATAGGAAAACCTCTCACCATCTCCCAGCCAGGGTGTTAGTCATGCTACTACTCCTGTCAGGAACATTCATCCAAACCCTGGCCCGGTTCCCAGGAGCTTCCCGACTAGCACCACAGGCCTATGCATGGTCTCCATGAATATCTGTAGCCTCCTGAAAAAGTTTGACTCACTACAATGCCTGGTCACATCAATTAACCCTGATGTCATCGCTCTGGTTGAGACTTGGCTGTCGAAATCCTCCCCTGACTCCCTAGTCTCCCTTCCTGGTTTCACCCTCTTCTGGTCTGACCGTGTTGGGAGACGGGGCAGCGGCTGCGCTATTTATGTCAAGGAATCTCTCCCCGTACTAGCCCTGCCTGCTCCCATCCTTGACTCCAGGGCCCAGGCGCTTACACTGAAACTAACCCCTGACCCTTTAAAGGGACCCCTTTATCTGACTACTGCATACGTGCCCCCCAGGTACCAAATACAGGCCATTGCCTCTCTTACAGAATACCTTTCCTCACTACCTCCTTCCGCTGATCAAATTCTGGTGGGTGACTTAAATGTCAACTGGCTCAGCCCCTCCTCCTCCTCTACTCGAGACTCCTTTTCAGCAATAGACCTAACGCAACTAGTTACCCACCCTAGCAGGACTAACCCCAAGAGAGGCTCCAGTACCCTGCTTGATGTGGTACTAACCAACCGCCCTAATCGGATCCCCAATGTACAAGTCCTCCCAGACTCTCTCAGTGATCACTCCCTCATTCTATTCCACTGGTCATCCTCAGTCCCCAAACCCATAGCACAGTCCACATGCCGGCGGTGTCTAATACCTGGTGGACTGATAAAACTTAAGGAACTTCTGTCCCAAATTGACTGGTCTCCTATACAGGCAACTCCTGACATCGACACAGCTCTCTCCTTCTTTATCCAAACTTTTAATAATGCCTGTGATATCTTTGTCCCAATGTTGACCCGCCGTTCTAAAAGGCAGAATGCCCCCTGGGTAACCCCAGCTTTGATCCACCAACTCAAACATAGGGACAACCTATGGCACTGTGCCATTGAGACTGGCCAGCCCAGTGACAGGCAGTTATATGCTGCCACCCGAAACAAGTGCACTCAGGCCATCGAAAGGCCAAGTCTGAGCACTACCAGTCCTCACTCACTGCCTCATGGGGGAACCCCAGAACCTTCTGGGATAACATTAAACAGTTAAATGGGAGTGCACACAACCCCCCACCCACCCAGATCAACATTAATGGCGTGATCTCCTCAGACCCAGCCCTCATAGCCAACCACCTCAACACCTCATTCACTGACCTTAGCCCTATCCTCCCTACAAATTTTTTTGACCCTCCTCCCCCAGCACCTGCCATAAATCTTTCTCGCCCTTATTTTCTCCTCTGCTGTGTTTCTGCCCAAGAACCTAGGCCGACCTTGTCACTGCCCTCAAGAGTAATAGTACAGGCAGTGACACCTGGATCCGTATCTCACGTCTGGTCTTAGACACAGTCCTTACCCCGATCACATGCCTCATCAACCACTCTCTTTGCCTGGGGAAGGTTCCAACTGCCTGGAAAGTCACCACTGTCACCCCTATCTTTAAAGGTGGTGAAAGGATTGTGGCTGGAAACTATCGGCCAATCTCCATTCTCTCTTCTCTCTCCAAGGCCTTGGAAAAAGTGGTGGCCTCTCAAATCTCTGACTACCTCTCCATCTACAATGTCAAATGTCCTGAGCAGCATGGCTTCTGAGCGGGCCACAGTACCAACACAGCCCTCCTAGAGTTCTCCAACTTTCTCCACTCCTCCTTAGACACTGGTTCTCTGGCTGGTGCGGTCTTCATTGACCTCTCTAAAGCTTTCAACACTGTCTCCCACCCCCTCCTTCTTGATGCCCTTAGTCTCTCTGGTTTTGCTGCTGGGCCTATCTCCTGGTGCACCAGTTATCTGTCTGACCGCTCACAGCATGTAAAATTAATGGGACCTACTCAGACATCTGTCCCATCTTTTCTGGGGTTCCCAGGGCTCCATTCTGGGCCCTTACTTTTCCTTTACCTTAATCCCTTTCACGCTTTTGCTCGGGAACATTCTATTGTGCGCTGATGATGCAGTCATCTTTGCCTCAAGTCGTAACCCTATTGCCCTCCAGGACTCGCTGCAGAAGTCCTTCACTGAAGCCAAGGGCTGGTTCAAGGAACATAGATTGGTGATAAATCTTAAAAAACCAAAAACCATGTTCTTCACTCATCCTCAAAACAAGTCCTGCAACTTCAAACTCCTCATTCACTCTGGGTCCTCTTTCCCACTCAAACAAGTTTGCTCCTATAAATACCTAGGGATCCATTTTGACCCCTCCCTCTCCTTCCATGGACACATCACTGCCCTAGCCACTGCCACTAATATCCGATTGGGCATCTTACATCGGTATAAACACTGCCTTCCCCTGGAGGCTCTTCGACTAGCAGTCACCTCCTCTATCCTGTCCCTAGTGGACTATGGACTGCCGGTGTATGGTGCTGCTGATCAGACCGCACTCCATAAAATTCGCACTACTCTGAATAAGGCCTGCAGGTTAATTACTGGGGCACCTAGGCTAACACACACCTGTCTCACTGTACGCTAAAGCACTGGTACTTGATCTTGATGAGCGCCTCAAATATCTGACCTGTACCTTACAAAAAGACCCTCTGGGCTATTCCTCGGGATTGACCACCACCATACGCCTCTCTGTCCCACTAGTTCATACTGGACCTCTGGGAAGACTTCTTGTTATCCCTAGAGCTAGGACCTCTCACGGCCAAAGAGCCTTCAGCTTTAGGGTCCCCTCCTGGTTCAACACACTGCCCCTCCATCTCTGAGCTCCAACTATATCGTGCTTCAAAACTTCACATAACCACCTTATTAACACCCTGAGCTGTAATTGCCACTAGTCAAAGTCAGTACTCAATACTTATGACAAAGCTTACTACTGCTGCTAGGACAACATAACTCTGGTATTGTTTGCATCAATCCTACCTGTACCAGCTTGTTTGTATCTATGTCTTAAGTTACTGTTATACTGTGTTGTACTGTTATACTGTGTATTTTCATTTGTCTTACTGTGAAAAGGTACCTTTGTAAATGAGCCTATGGCTCAAAGGTTTTCCAAACTGCTGTTTAAATAAATAAATAAAATAAATAAATAAACAGAGGTGGCCCTGGTGGTCCCTGGGTGGGAGAGGAGGTCCCCCAAATCCTGGCTAACTCTGCCTAGAGATGAGCAACCTCCTCCCTCAGCCCAGAGATGTGCCTGCAGATGGGACAACACTGCATCCTCCAAAATGTCTCCCAGAAGACTGCTGCTCCACAGCCACTGCATCACTCCCATCTTGTCTTATTTCTGGCCCCTTAACTGTTGTTTTGAATACTTACTCTTTTCTCTGTTTGTTTATTTATTTATTTTCCTACTTACTTACTACCTCTGTGCCCTTTAAGCTCCTGATCTTCCTGTTCTGAGACAAGTTCCTATATTTCTCAGTAGTCTTTGTACTTGCTCAGAGTCAGACTTCCAGCAGCAAGGGGTGGATGGAGAGCTACTCTTTTCCTTCTAGGATGGTGAGTCTTTTGTGGCTGTGTGATCACTCCCTTCCTGCTCCCAAACAGGAAGTTCCTGTTGTCAGTCAAATCCTGTGCCTATAAAAGTAGAACTAGCTAAAGGTGGGGGGGGGGGAAGGAGGGCAATATATTCTCAGTAGAGAAGTATAGTTATAACAGCAGCTCCTTCCTCTTGCTGTTCTCTGACTGTTCTCTGCTAGAAGTTATCTAGGTCAGAGAAAGGACATACATAGTCTGTTGCTGTAAACTGATGTACTGAAGAAGGGATATGCCATTGCTTAAGGTTATCTTTTGTATTTTGAATAAACATCACACAGAGATTGTGTGTGGAACTTGAAGTTAGGTGTCTGGTCTATCTGTTATCCCACAATCACTCCACAGACTTTGTGTCAAAAGTGGAATAATTTTCTAGCAGCATCTGGACTGGCAGATGAGGGTTGTTTTCTGGGTAATATCACCCAGATATCCCAGATGGACTGATGCACCAGGAGTTGACAGAGGAGAACCAGGAGAAGAAAGTCCATGGAGTTCTGACCAGAACTGTGGCTGGCAGACTGAGTGAAGCTGCTGCCTGGAATGGATCTGGGATCTCAGAGGAAGGTCAAGCCTGAAGATGATGAAGAGATGCAAAGGGAACAAGGATCTACCGTAGGGTCAAGGCAGATCAGAGATGCAAGATGATGCCCTGAAGGTGGAGACCCTGATGAGGATGATTCAGTGGATGAGTGGTCAATGGGCAATGGTTTGATGAGTGGGCAATGGCTGTAGCCAGACCAACTACACAGAGAGGTGGAACACGGGTGCCAGTTGTTCAGGAGGTCCCTGCCAGAGACTTTGGATAAAGAGTCTGAGAAGGATTTTTCTTGGGCTCAGTTTCAGGAGGACCCCTCACTGAGCAGGATATTCTTTTGTTTCCTGTGTTCCCAGGATGTTAGCTGTTGGAGGTCAGTGATGCAAGTATGGAACTTGAATGCGAGACCCCAGGTAAGATGGTGCCTAGTGATATTGTGTTGGGGTTGAAGACCCCAAGCAAGCAAGAAGAAGCATATGAGCTGAAGGGACTTTTTCTTGTACTGATGCAGCTAAATCTATTAACAGTACTGGCTGGGGTATACTGCAGGCTAAATATGCTAATATTGCCAAACTGTTACAATATGTTAAGAGCAAGGAGGTGGTGCATGTTTTATTTATTTTTTTTCCTTAATGGAAAATCTGCAAAGGAGGAGATATGTGGAAAAAGGATAGGAATCTGTGTTGAGGTAACACCTAGACTGTCTAACCTCAGGTGTCTATATCAGTAGCAAGTGAAATGAATGAATGAAAAGACATAGTGGCTTTATGAAGAGAGGATGATCCTAGGACTTGGTCCTTGCTAAATCTGATATCTTTGGTGGGGTTAGAGCAGGTAAGTATTCACCCCACAGAAAGTATTTCTGTAGTACTGGGTTTACAGAAATCCAGATTTTTGGTTAAGAAATATGATAAACTTTCCCTAAAAGGAGATGGGAAGGTACTGCTAGTCTCTGTTCAAAAATGTGTTAATGCCTCGGGGTAAAGAATGATGATATCCACTATGTTTATGATGGAATGTTTATCATTAATAGGTACCCAACAACAGAGCTTCTGAAGATGGATGGGTGAAATCTTCATCCCTTCTTGGGACAAGAAGGTGGACAGCAGTCTGCAATAACTGCTTCCCTCTTAAGGTAGGGGATATGTGACAGGGAGCTCCTGCCACTCTTGAGGACTGACCTTTTCTTAAATCTGTTGCAACAGTTCTTCTATTTCATAGCCTAATGTATTCTTTACAATTTCTAGTCCATAAGGTTGGCCACCTATGGGCACCCCTTTCCCTTCCAGTTCTTGACTATTCTATAGTGTCCTCTTTTATTTTCCTTTTCACTCTCAGGTCCTCATACAAGAAGGCTATTGTGGTGACCTCCAAGCATATGTAAAACAGGTTGTGTTTATCATTGTTGGATTTAGTATGTAACAGCGCTATGTCACAAAATGCTTTGCTGTATATAACTTATGTTTATGAAACCTGTAAATGTTGAAAATATCATGGCACTAGGTGTTTTTGATAATGCTAAAAAGTACTAGGTAACTATGATGAAAATTAAGTTAGTTGTGCTATTTAAAATGCATGTAAATTGCTGTAAAGTGAACAAGTCTGAAATTTCATGGTGATCTGCATATATCCCATGATGCTTTACATTATGGAAGTATGTGTAATTTTGTGTTTCTTTGAAGCTTGGCTTATTGTCAATGCTGTCTGAGGTAACCCATGTTTGAGTGCTTCAGCATTGAGGTTCTTTGCCTTTAGCTTGTTTTTCTTTTTTTTTATTTGAGCCCTCACTATCCAAGCAAACACCCACAACCCCTCCACAGACTCCCCTCCTCCAAGACCTGGCCCACATAAACTGGAAACCAGTAACCTCATCAAAAACCATTGATGATGTCTCTGCCTATTTTCAAGGTAAGTTTCTGGAGATCTGGAACAAGCAAGCTCCTCTACGATGTACCAGGGTCAGAGGCAATAAACTTTATTGGATCATTCTGGAACTCCTGGCATGTCAAAGAGTTGGGGATCAAGCTTGGAAAACTCATGAAATTCCTAAGCTCCCTAATGACTTCAACACCTACCATAACCTACACAACAGATGCACAAAAGCTACTTGCTTAGCTAAAGCTGAATACTTCTCTTCAACCTTTCAGTCAAGTATAAACAAACGCTCCCAATTCTGGAAAGTTGTACACTCCCTTTTCTCCCCTCCTTCTTTCCTGCTCACCCCTTTTCCTTAACATAAACAACACCCTAGTTTCTGGTCACCTTAGTGTTGCTACTGAATTTAACACTACTTCACATCTTATACCTCCACCCTCCTGTCTATCTCCCCGGACTGCTGACTCCTCCTCCCCTCCCTTCCCTGTCTACTCTCACTGTCTAATTCCTTCTCCTTCTCCAAAATCTCACCCTCTAACACTCTGGATGCATTCTATGCTCTAAATCCTTCTAAGGACAGCATGCCTGATGGTTTGGACCCTAAGCTGCTGTATCTATCTGCTCCTGCTATCTCCTTGCCCCTATCTGATCTTCTTAACCTTTCCTTCACAACAGCCTCCATCCCTTCTACTTGGAACTGTGCCATTGTTCTTGTCCTACCTAAGGGTGGAGACCCTACAGCTTCTGTGAACTATCACCCTATTTCTCTCCTTCCAACCCTTGCTAAGCTTCAAGAACATCCAGTTCTCTCACATCTCTCTTCTTACCTCTCTGATACTAACTTTTTCACTCCCTTTCCAATCTGGGTTCCTGAAGAATCATTCCACTACCTGCTCCCTGATTAGGCTGCCTGACTCTGTCTTCTTAGGGATAGACAATGTCCAAATCACTTCTGCCATCTTTGTTGACCTAGTGAAGTCTTTCAACACCATCTCCCACACCGCTCTTCTATACACCCTCTCTACTGCAGGCCTATTTGATTTTGCCACAAACTGGTTCTAAGCCAACTTGAGAGGCAGAACCCAATCAGTCAGAATAGCTAACTCCATATCCCTGCCTCTTTATATAAATACTGGCATCCCACAGGGGTCTGTGTTGGGCCCTATCTTATTCTCCATATTTCTAAATGATCTTCCCTCAGTCTGCTCATGTACCTCCATCCATGTGTATGCAGACAACACAGTCCTCTTAACCTCCAGTGAGTCCCCTGATGACATAACACCAGATATCAGCAAGATTTCATTAAAGTCCAGCACTGGCTTAGCTCCCATCAGCTCTCTTTAAATGCAAAAAAGACAGTCTCAATGATCTTTGGCACTAGGCAGAGACTCTCTAGTCTCCCCACATTGCCATCATTCGATACCCTTGATGGGACAGTCCTTGAGGACACTTCATCCTTTAGGTACCTTGGGATGTGACTTGAACCTCACCTCACCTTCTCTGGTCACGTGGATGCTATCTTTAAAAAACTGCACCCGAACTCAGTGCATTATCCAGGAACCGTAGTACCCTCCTGCTACCGACTAGACATGAACTTGTCCAGAAGATGATCCTACCTGTTTTCGATTACTGTGATGTAGTCTATAGTGCTGCTCCCAAGTCATCCTTATCCAGATTAGACTCCCTATTTAAATCCTTCTGTCACTTTGCTCTAGACTTCCCTTCTCTCACCCATAATTATAACATCTACCACTCCCTTGCCCTCTCCTCTTTAGAAAACTGACGTCATATGCAGTGCTATAAATTTGTGTCAAAAGTTTGTTTTGGTACACTCCCTTCCTATTTTATTTCCTCGCTATCCATCCTTCCTCCTCCTGCTCATTCACTTAGATAAGATAATTTGACTCCCATTTAATGGTAGTCCCTTGATGGTTGTCCACAGTAGATCAGGCTGCCTTCGCACCCCGTTTCCCTAAACTTTGAAATGCACTTCTCCACCAGATTTGTCACTCTTCTTCCCCTCACTCCATCACTTCAGTCTTACATAACTTCCTCTCTGTCAGTTGTGCTTGTAACTAATCACGTCTCTCCTCCCCCCATCAGAACTTCTACTAATTAATGTACCTATTTTTAACCCTTAAAGTGCATGCTGAATGATGTATATTATAAACTGGCAACATTTAGAAGATAGGAAATTATGGGGTGGGGTGCCATGGTAGGTGAGGTGACTTCAGATGACTTGAGAGTATTTAGATTGTGTTTGTTGTTGGTATGTATACTACAAAACTTTAACACAGTAAACAGTATCCAAAAAGTTATAAAGCCTGACAATGAAAGTATCAGTATAAGAATGCAGTTCCAATTTTGACTACTATTTTTTTTATTCTATTTTACATTGCCCCTTATCTAATAACCTGCATATATGCGGATGCTACCCTTCTTTCAACAATATATGCTGTTCTGCAACACTCCATTTTTCTAAATGAGAAATAATAAAAGTAGTGTTCATTGTAATGTTACTGTGTGACCTGGCTTGCATCAGTATTCCCAGATGTTTTTGAACAGATACTGTTCCATTATGTCATGTAGCACTGTCTACTGTATGCAACTTCACTGTAGTCACAACAGAACTGAATAGAAATGGTTGCTGTCCAAAAGCATGTAAGAATATTGATCGTGACCAGGTGCAAGGTCAATTAAATGAACACTCCATTTATTACTTTTGAGTCCAAAAAAAATGTAGTGCTGTATACTTAAATTGTTGAAAGAAGGGTATTGTTCATACTCACAAGTTATTAGATTAGGTGGCAATGAATAATAGAATAAAAAAGTATCGGTCAAAGTTGTAGCTGCATTCTTGTACTGATGTTTTCATTGTCAGGCGTCATTACTTTTTGGATACTGTTTACTGTGTTAATGTTTCATAGTATACATACCAACAACAATCTAAATACCTAAATCTAAATACTCTAAAGTTACCTGAAGACACCTCATCTACCATGGCAACCCCCGCCACCCATAATTTCCTATCTTCTGAACGTTGCCGGCTTATAGTATACATCATTTAGCATGCTGTATTAGTGTCACAATGTGAATAATAATCCCCTGAAAAAATATTTATAAAATTAAAGAGGATTTTGTGATGGTCATAATATTTATAAATACCCAGCACCCCCTAATGTTCCACCCCATTATGGTTTCCCGGATAGAAGCAATTTATTTCTTATTACTTTCTTTATTGTATTTCTTAAAATTCCCATGGTCACCAACTATTTATAAGTGTCACCCAGAAAGGCATACTAAGCAGCAATTGCTCATTTCCAGAGGAGTCCAAGGAGGAGGGGAATAGGGAAATGAAGTATAAATACAGCTACATAGTAGCATAACCACATTTTGCAGCACTTTGGAACACTTAGTTGGCGAGGTGGCTAGCAGTGGACCTCAATCCTGTATCTCTTGCAATTCATGCAGCAGTCCTTCGGGGAGGTTTAGCACCCAGTGAGGGAGCCCTAGGTTGGTGGTGTGTTAAAGTGCTTTATTGCTACAGTTACAGTGACAAGCCATTTACAGTGATTTTGTTAAGATTATAGTGATAAGCCCCACGCAGTGATTTTATTATATATGAACATATGAAGATGCCAGCAGAAGAAGGCATTTGGTCTATCAAGTCTGCTCGTATTGCAGGGTCCATAGCATGAGCTACTGTCCCAGCCCTCTCCCCACTCCTCCCATCCTCCCTACCCATGACCCTTACCCTCCCCCTATGCCTGTCCCAGCCTCTCTTAAAGCTGCCACTGCCTTCAATGAGATTACCTCTTCTGGAAAATCATTCCAAGTGTCCACCACCCTCTCTGTGAAGAAGTGCTTCCTAACCTCCCTCCTAAACATCCCACCCTCCAGCTTAAGACTGTGCCCTCTTGTGTTATGGTTGCCACTCAGCTTAAAAAAACTTTCCTTATCAACATTATTTGTCCCTTTTAAGTACTTGAAAGTCCCAGTCATGTCTCCTCTCTCCCTCCTGTCTTCTAGGGAGTATATGTTCAGTGCCTTAACATCTCCTCATATGCCTCACCCTGCTGACCAGCTATCATCTTTGTAGCCCTCCTCTGGACCTTCTCCAGAAGGTTAATGTCCTGTTAGAGGTGTGTGCACCAGTACTGAACTCCATATTCTAGATGCAGCCTTACCAGTGATATGTACAAGGGCAGTATAACCTCCTCTCTCTTACTACTGATCTCCCTAAATATGAATCCCAGTATTTTGTTTGCCTTTGCTGCTGCTTTCTTGCACTGTGTGGAGTGCTTCATGTCACTAGTTATCATAACTCCCAGGTCCTTCTTCTCCTCCTGTGATGCAGATACTTGGGCTCCATCCAGGTAGTACTCTGTCCAAGGATTCTTGGCTCCAATATGCATAACTTTGCATTTCTTGGCCATAAAGCCAAGCTGCCATATTCTGGACCACCGGGTTCTGCCCTTTAGCCAGTTTTCCTCCCATCTGGCCATCTTTGCCCCAACCTCAAGATCCACCAACTTCCTGATCAACCTTTTGTGTGGCACAGTGTCAAAGGCCTTGCTGAAATCAAGATAGAGGATGTCTACCGCTTGACCCCTGTCTACTGTCTTAGTGACGCAGTCAAAGAAGTCACTGTTTGACACAATCCCCCACATGAACCCATGCTTCCTTGCATCCTGTAGACCATGATACTCTAGATTTTCTACCAACCTCTCTTTAGTATGGTCTGCATGAGCTTTCCCACAACAGAGGTCAGACTGACTGGTCTGTAATTCCCTGAGTCATCCTTGGAGCCACTTTTGTGAAGCAGCACTACATGTGCTGTTCTCCAGTCCTGTGGTACTATGCCTGTCTGTAGTGAACTATTAAATAGATCTGCCAGTGGCCCTGCCAGCTCCTCAGACAGTTCCTTTATTACCCTTGGATATACTCCATCTGGGCCTGGTGATTTGTCCACCTTTGATGCCAGTGGCCCCTCCCTCACTCTGTCCTCCTCTATCACTACATGTGTTTTCCCCTCCCCCAGCTCTTTTTTTCCCTCCTGAAGGCACTGGTCCATCCGTCTCTCTGGTGAAGACGGAACAGAAGTATTCATTTAGTATTTCTGCTTCCCCCCATTATCCTCCACCACTCCAACCCTTTTCTTAGCTTAACAATCCCTTCTTTCTTGTCCCTTTTCTCACATATATAGTGAAAGAAAGCCTTCACCCCTTCTTAATTCCTTTCGCTATCTGCAGCTCCTTCTGTGCCTTTGCTCTCCTGACTTTCTTACTTGCCTCTCTAGACAACCTTAGGTAATTTTTCCTATCCACCTCTCTCTTGGTCTTCCTGAATTTTCCATAGGCCAACCTCTTTTTCCTTACTGTCTGGGCAACCCCACAACTGAACTAGCTGGGCACTTTGGCCGTTGTGTTCTTCCTCCTGAGCCTAATGCACTGATCTGTGGCAACCAGTATTCCTTCTTTAGTGATGGACCACCTTTGTTCCACCCCATATCTGCTCTAATGCCTGCCAGATGGCTTCATAGCACTTTGCCAATTTTCCTGAAGTCCACCCTCCTGAAATCCAAGATTTTGGTTTTAGTCAGGATGCTTGCCCTGCCCATATTCAACTGGAACCACACTGTGCAATGGTCACTTCCACCCAGTGGCTCCAAGACCATTATTTCCTGTACATGCTCCCCATTTGTGAGCACTAGATCAAGAATTGCCCCAGCTCTTGCTGGCTCAGGGATGCCCAGAGTCAGGAAACCACTCTGCAGTCCTTCCAGGATCACCTGACTCCTAGCACATGTCTTAGATGGCATGCTTCAGTCAACCTTGGGTGGGTTGAAGTCCCCCACAACTCCCACCTCCCCTTTCCATGCAGCTTCTGATATTTGTGAGCTCAGTTCCCTGTCCCTCTTTTCATCCATACTCGGTGTTCTGTAAACCCCCCTTCACCTTTCTCCATCTATTGAACCTTAACTAAACCCATAATGCCTTCGCCTCCCTTTGTCTGACTCCTCCCTCATGCAAGTTATTCCTACCCAAGAGCCATTGCTTCCAGACCTTGAAGAACACCTAGAGTGTGAATCTGATACCAAGAAAGATGTGAAAATGGAGCCCAAAAGAAAGAGTGACCTGAAGGGAGAGCCAAACAGTGATGCTTTGACATAGCCAGAAGCAGCATCTGCTGAGGAGTCAGATGATGGTGAGATTTTTACAACCAGCAATCCCCAGGCAAAGAAAGAAGAAAAGGATATGAAAAGCCTTGCAGTGCAGAGATAAATTCATGTTTATTTTCAAGCTGTGGGGGTAGAAACATACGCATACAGTGTAACTGAACAGATGAGATAGCGGCTGATCTAGAATTAATACTGTATTTTTTTTTCTGCTTTATTAGAGTGAAGAATTGGTGATGGAGCATCAGTCATATTCAGACAGCATGGATGCACGAGTCTTCACAAACCTACTGTTTGACTGTGTGTGCTCTTTTAAAGATACAGATGTAGTTACTAATGAGATGTGTGAGGGCCAGTATGTTAAAAATACAGAGAGCAATGGAATGTGTGAAAAGAAGACAGAAAATACTATAATCACTACACAATCAGAACCATTTTCTTCTACTGATATTTGACAGGGTCCATCATGTGAGAAACCAGATCTCAGGGTTAAGCCCCCCAAAGCTGAACATGATATGTATTGTAAGTATGCTATGTACCGTACCATTTGTGGCATAATTGCTGTGGTGATAGAGAGGGTGATACATTGTGAAATGGTTGATGCCTATCCTGGTTGTGAGATAGATGACTCTAGTCAGAAAAAAATTATTGTATCCCTGATGAATTGATGGCTAGTGAAGTATTAAGAAATGTTTATGAATTTTTACATATAGGGCAACTCATGCCTGTCATTGTAGCCATACCTATGAAGCAGCAGGGGTTAAGCATGACCAACAAAACTCTAGAAACTGTAAGATACATTTTAAATTATGTAAAAAGAGCTGATGATTTCACATGGTTCCTTATACATATGCTCCAGCAGACAGACAGAGGGATTAGAAGAGCGGTCAGATGTCAGTAAAGGCTTCTTTAAAACATTTCTAAAAAGAAATTCAGGGACCCTGTTAATTTAAAATAAAAATAATTTACCTCTGCTCTGTAACAGGTTATATGTGTGTAAACATTTCAGTACCAGAAACTTCATATTTTATTTTACAGAGAATCACACAGAATGCAGTCAAAGAGTACATCGAAAGACTTATGCATCTGATCATAAGTCATTACTGTTAGCCCTCGATGTTGATTTTACCTGAATTCAAAACATGCCTTTGTGACATACTTGCTGCTGCTGAACTGATGTTGCATGCCCCCAGAAATGTGGGAGCATGTAGATAAATATATGAAAGAATCTGAGCTGAACCTTTTAGAAAATGTTAGACTGCTTGCAGCTGTAGCCCTGGAGGACCCCGAATGTCTTTGCTGACTTTGTTTAAAGATGATCATTGCCATGTGTGAATCTGATCTGAAGCAGGAAAAAAAACAATGTAGTATTTTTGAAATTGTGTAAGTGACTTCTCAGCTTGTCACCCTGCTCCATGCACTCAGAGGTCACTAAACATCATGCTGTATGTTTTTTTTAGTGTAGAAAAATGGGAATCCCCCTGTCAGTGCATGCAGTGTGTATATTTAGAGACAGGCAAATAATTTTTTGATGCCATCCCAAAAATGTCCTTGAAACTAACTGTGGGCTATTTTAAGCAAGGGGGTACTACTCTTCAGAAAGTGATGAAAGATATTGTTATGGAGTTTATGCATAGTCCTTATGATGTGGTACACTTTTTTGGTTTTCTCTGTACAGCTGTTGATCTTTTAGTGTTTAGTCTACAAAAAGAGTGGAGTGAGTTTGTCATCATACACTACGCAGAATTTATCGCTTATCTTATATTTATAAAAGTGATTTAGCACTCACTTTTCCTGAATATAAAAAAGTGACACAGTAATCTGTGTAACATGTATAATGATGTACTTTCAGATGATATGTGATAATGACATGTTTCCAATGTTCCAGATAATCTTCGAGTACACCACATTCCGTGTGATAAAGAACGTATTAAAGGACACTCTATTCATTGTAACAGACATTGCAGTAGATGCATCTTCTGAAGCTACAGTAAAACCATTGGAAGAAAGGACAATGACTCTGATTAAATGTATGCCACCCCCACTTTTATGGCATATGTATATCAATGCAATCAATACAAAAAAAAACACAATCCCATTTGTAGTGTGGACTGCATCTTTTCTGCTGTGAAAAAGACCCTAAAAGAACTCCATCCTTTTTTTGAGAGGTGTATGGCCCATGTGTGTATGGTTTGTAACCACTTCATCAACTGGGGAAAGTGACCAGAGCCCGTGCATGTGTGAAACATGCTCCTCAGGTGTAACTGAGTGTGATTCCAAGACAGGCTATGCTGACATAAGATGAGATACACCAAGCCCATTGGCGTATCCCATGACTTACACCATGTGTTACACTCATTGGAATTCCAAGTGGCAACTTGCGCAATGGCAGATGCAGGCTTTGACAACCATGGGTTATGCCACTTGATATGCCAGAGCCCACAGTGCCCTGGTGCAAGTGTGGGTTGTAACAGTAACATCACCCAATTCCAAGAGGGCAGTTCTTATAACCTGCCAGTACAATTCTAAAAGATGCACAGGCATAGCTTTGTTATAGCAGCTCGGAGCTGTCCTAAGTGGCATCCAGTGGCTGACACCATCTGATGCAGCCATGCAGCACCATGGCAATGGTGCCATACTGCCCCCTAAGTCCCCACAAGCACACCCCTGCCACAATCCGCCCATCATTGTGGACCTCCAGGTGTCCGATCCATGGGGCACCCACCTGGACACCTGTACCATCAGTCCTGCCCCCTCATGCCTCCTGGTGTGTGCCATGGTGGCCTGGGGTGGGGGAATTTGGGGGTCTGGCTGTCACCAGCCATGATTTGCAATATGCAGGGCATATACACCATGTGCATGGCATTATCCTACTCATGGCATGTCCCGCATGTTGTGAGTGCCGGGACCCTGCCACTCTTGGAATATGGCTACGGGTCCATGGTGTAGCGGTGAATGGCATACCTTGCAGCTGCCTGTGAGTTATGCCATTCATCTTGGAATCAGCCCCACTGTCTCTGGGCATCTGCAATGTAGAATGTTTAGTGAGGGTTTGGATTTATATCATGTTCCTTAGACTGCTAATGGTATAATCATTCGCATGGAATATATTTTGTATTAACATGACTGATGTCATTGCAGTGCATATAAAATACTGTCTGACTTTGTAGGATATGAATAAAATATATTCATGCTTTGCATTTGGTGACTGTAATAAATGTTTAAGGAATAAAACAGCACACTTTATTTTATTGATGACAAGAAGTCTGATAGCTAATGGGTGTAATGGGGCTGTTGAAAGAAGATGACTGACCATCTGTTCCAGAATATACAGTATATTTTAATGCAAAAACAGTGGTGAATTTCTCCGGTTTGACTCAGCTCTATAGGACTGCAAAAAACAAAATAAAAAAACAATAAAGGTGTCACCAGCAAAAGTGTTGCAGAATAGCTTTTGAAGCAAGATCCTTACTCTCTACATAAACTTGCAAGACTCCAGTTCAAGAGAAATCCTATCGTTTCTGACACAGACAGACAATGACAAGCCAATTTAGTGGATATGCGTTAAATATGCAAAGTACAGTAAAGGTTCTATATACATTCTGATGTGCATCGATGTGCTGTCCAAGTATGCATGGGTAGTGACTTTAAAAGACAAATCAGGCATGCCAGTGACGCAGGTCTTTAAAACTATGTTTAAAAGTGGATGCACACTTCAGAAGTTGCAGACAGATCAGGGTAACAAATTTCTGAATGCCTCCTTAAAGACATTACCAAAACAAAAAAAAAAGTAAAGCATTTTGTGACAATGAAGTTAAATTAGCACAATAAACTGTTTTAATGACTTTAAAGTCACACATGTGGCATTAGTTTACAGCCCGGAATACGTGGAGATGTAGTGATGTGTTGCCCGACCTGGTGCTCAGCTATAATCATACTTATTACAGAAGCACTAAACACAGGTCTGTGGATGTTAACCCTTCAAATGTCTGGGCTGTATAGAAGACCCTCTATGAAAATACTGTTCTTTGCAAAAAAATGAAAGGGTACCCTTCAGAAAGGTGATCATATGAAAATATATAAGCTGAAAGGGGTGTTTGAAAAGGGATATGAACAGACATACACAGATGAGATATTTATTGTGATGGAGGCTAAAAACATAGAGATCCACTTATAAGCTAAAAGACTATCAGGGGAGGACATCAGAGGTACTTTGTATGCAGAGGAGTTGCTGACAATTGAAGGGGATGAGGACAGATTGTATAGGGTACAGAAAAAACTGGCAGAGAAAAAATGTGGAAGAAAAACTTGGTATCTGGTAAAGTGGCTTTGGTGGCCCGATACATTTAACAGCTGGGTCGAAGCTACACAGGTTCAGAACATGAGAAGCAGATAAGATTTAAAATGTTCAAAAATGATTTCTATATTACCTTGCCCAGCAACACCTCGTACTACATTTTCCCCAATAATGCTGCATCCTATTTTACAGTAAAGTTGCCACAAACACTTGAAGTTCCTGGTTAATGGAAAGTGGGGCTAGCAGAAATTCAGCACCCCCATACCTTGGACAGTGTGCCTGCAAACAAAAACAGGCTCAGTGTGCTCTATCAACCTCTTAGTGTAGTCCACAGTAAAATGTCACTGACTAGCCCCTATGTTGAGTCAGAAGTGTTTACAATTCCGACAGGCTATTATCAAAACGTGGCGAATGTTATCAGTCAGATCAATAGAAGCATGTTTGAAGCTAAAGAAGTACCTGTGGTTTGGGAATCACAAGCTGTCAGGAGAGATATAATTATTAACTGTTACTTCAAATGTATTCTGTTAATTCAAAAGCAGTTACGGTACCTTTTGGGTTTTACCAGACTTGATGAACGTGGGGGAAAGACTATAGCAGGTATTAATGGGGTTTTTACACATTATGTATCTACACTGACATTATTACACATGAAATAATGGGTGACAGTCCAGTGCCTTTGCTGAGATTCGTACCCAGGAGGGGCCTTGACAATGGGATAGTAACTGTGCCCCATGATAAACCCCACTACCAAATAGTCAGAAAACATCAGATCGAAGCTGTCAGTACTGCAATAAAGAATGATCAAAACAAACCTGCGCCATATTCGGTTTGGAAAGCTGATCATGAAGTTGCACTTCTGCCTTCATAAAGTACTTTAAAATGTAAACAAGGATGGTGATTGTTTGACATCACTTGGACCCTGCCCTGTACAAAAGTTGTTACGAGGCACAGGCAGGATACAGCCTTCTGGGGTTTCATGGACTTCTGTGCATGAATGGTTCTGGTATTGGGGAGATATGTCATAGTCTGTTTAGAAATGCAGCTCCATTTTAAATAATGGGGTTCAAAATTGCCAAACCACATCTACAAACGGCAGCTAAAAATGTCACAAAGGATTTTGTGGGGCATGTGACTAGTGCTGTCTCTCAAAAGATGCCAGGAGGATATAAGACCACTCAAGAGGGTTCAAGGCTGATTGTTTTCAAGATAGGGAGAAAGAGAAAGTGCAAAGTACCCCCCCAAAGTAACATACATACTAACATACTAACATACTATTTGCCAGCAGATTAGGCCTTACGGTCTATCGAGTCTGCTCGAACCTAGATCGTTAATTGGGTGCCGAGACCCTCCCATCCCTTATTCTCTAGAAACCCCTATCATCCATCCCCACCCCCTCGGGACAGGCCATCATCTGATACATCCACTTTCTGTGTCTGTCCCACCCTCTCTTGAAGCCCTCCACTGTGGATCTCTGTGAACCAGCTCATCAGGCAGTGCATTCCAAGGTCCACCACCCTCTCGGTGAAAACCTCCTCCTCTTTTCCCCTCACCCTTCCACCTTCCAACTTCAAACCATGCCCTCTGGTGATACCTCCTGCTTTAGCCTACAGATCCTCCATGTTTACTCCTATTTATTCCTTGAGGTACTTGAAGACCTCAATCATGTCCCCCTGTCTCTCTCTCTCCTCCAATGAAAACAGGCAGAGCTCCTCAAGTCTGTCCTCATAAGTCAAATCCCTAGCCTCGTGTCATCTTTGTTGCCCTCCTCTGTACCTCTCCAGGAGCTGTATGTCCCTCTTCAAATGTGGTCTCCAGTACTGTACACAGTACTCAAGGTGTGGTCTAACCAGTCCATTGTACAGAGGCAGAATCACTTCCTTGCTCCTAGAGGTGATCCCCTTACAATGCATCCCAACATCCTGTTTGCCTTGCTAGCTGCTCTCCTGCACTGCTCAGAGTTATTCATACATGTATCCACCATGACCTCAGGTCTTTTTCCCTATCGAGGCCTCCAGCGCCTCCCATCCCAGGGTGTACCTGTGTTTAGGGTTCTCCGACTAAGATGCAACACCTTGCACTTGGTGATATTGAAATTTAATTTCCATGTGTGAGCCCAGCTTCCAGGGTGTCCAGGTCCCTTGCAGGCCACCTCCCTCTTCTCCCTCAACTACTGCTCCCATCTTGGAGTCATCCAAGAGACTCATTTCACACCCTATACCTCCCTGATGTCCGATATGTATGCATTAAACAGGATCGGACCCAGGACCGAGCCCTGTGGTACCCCACTACCAACCTCTCTAGGGTTTGAGAGCTCCCCACAGACCACTACTCTCTGAGTGCGTCCAGCTAGCCAGTTTTCAATCCATCTGACCATCAAAGGCCTACTCCTAACCCCATCAGTTTCTCCACCAGACCATTGTGGGGACAGAGTCAAACGCCTTGCTGAAGTCCAAGAATAATACATCCACAGGCTTACCCTGTCCAGTTCTGATGTTACCCATTCATAGAACTCCCAAGGTTGGTTTGACATGATCTACCTGGCACAAACCCATGTTGCCTACTCATCCAGACCTCCCACCTCCCAAGTACACCCCCAATCGTTCCTTTAGTATACTGTCCATTAATTTTCCCACCACCGAGGTCAAACTGATGGGTCTATAGTTACCTGGTACTTCCTTGACCCCCCTTTACGGATTGGTACCACATGTGCCTCTCGCCAATCACTAGATTCCCTCCCTGTCTCAAGTGACCTGCTGAAAAGCTCCGCCAGGGGTGCAGCCAGTATGTCTGCCAATTCCCATAGTACTCTGGGATGAATGCCATCCGGCCCTGGAGATTTGTTTTTCTTTAGGGCCTTGAGGGCTAACCACACCCTTTTGGTGGAGATAGCATCATCCGTCCCCTCCCCTTACTGGTCTTTTATCCTTATCCAGATGTGACACCCCTGGGGTACCTTTCCCTCCCTCTTGCTCCATTTCTGTTGCTCCCTGATCCCACTCCTGCTGCTTCTATCCCTCTATGCCTTGCTTTGTAGATATCCCATCCCTCCTTTGACAACACAGAGGCAAAGTACTGCAAATACCTCTGCCTGGTCCTCGCCTCTTCCACCCACCCTCCTTCCGATCTCAATCTACTGAGATGGCCCTTAGTTTTTCTCCGCTCCCCAATGTACCGGAAGAACCCCTTTTCCCCTCCCTGTATCCCCTGTGCCAGCCGCTGCTCTTTACTGGACTTTGCTCCCCTCACCATACGGGTGACTTTTCTAGATGCAAGCTGGTACATTTCCTTATCCCTATCCCCTCTTGTTGTTTTATATTTTTTGTAGGCCGCCTTCTTTTCTCTGACTGCTACCTGTACCTCACTGGACCACCAGCATGGTTTGCATGACCTTGCTCTCTTACGTTTCAACTTAGCGCAGATCCTGACTGCCTCATGAAGTCCCCGTTTTATGACCTCCCATCTCCTTTCCACACTTGTCGTTGAGGTAATCCCCTTCAAGTGATCCTTGACAATATTTCCCATGCCCATAAAGTCTGCCCCCCTGAAGTCCACTGCCAGTGTTCTAGATCTCACCCCCACTCCCCATGCTTATTTGAAACCAGACAGTATTGTGGTCACTCCCAGTCAGGGGTCCTGTACAACTATGTCCCTTACCAGATCCCCATCTGCCAGAACCACATCCAGGACATGCCCCTCCCTTGTGGGCTCCATCACATGCTGTGTTAAGAACACATCCTGGAAGCCATCTTAGCAGCCTCTGCTCCTTGGCCACCCTAGAGGACATGGTTCCCAGTTTGTACCTGGCATATTAAGGTCCCCCATCAACACCACTCCTTCCCTTTTGGACCACACTGGGCAATGATGTTGTCCAGCAAACCATCCTCTAGAACATCACTCATCCTGGGGCCTATAGGTTACTCCCAGCTTGACCTTATCTCCTGCTGGGGATCGTAAGTGACCCATAAGGCCTCCACGTTTCCTCTGCCTCTTCTACCATAGTAATTTCTATATCATCTCTAATGAACATAGCACTCCACCCCTCTGACCTCCTTTCTATCCTTCCTAAGCATAGTGTTCCCTGTACATTTAGGTCACAGTCATGGTTTTGTTGTTGTTCGCTCGTGACCGCCACATCCACCCCGAACAGCATGGCCTGGAACTCTGGCAACTTGTTTCCAAGCTCCTGGCATTTACTAACACCAACCCCACCCTTTCCTGATCCTCTTTCTCGAACCCCAACCAGATTCCTTATACTTCCATCCTCCCTGCTCCTCCTGAAACCTCCACCTCCAGTCTGTTCTCCTCCCCTCTTGGGCTTGATGGCTACTCCTCATCTGGAGGAGAGGCTCTGGTCAGCCCCTCCTCATCCTTCCCCCTTACAAGTTTAAACCCCACCTTTCTTGTATGTAGTCAGCTATCCCTGTTTAAGGACTTCCTTCCCTAATGGGGCAAGATGAAACCTGTCCTTGGCATATAGTCCCTTATCCTCCCAAACTCCATTCCAGTTCCCTAACACCCCAACCCATTCTCTTCACCCCACTTCCTGAGCCAGTCATTAACCTCTGTAAGCTTTTTTTGTCCACTGAGGCCTTTGGTACTGGCAATATCTCTGAAAAGGAAATGTTGCATCCATTATCCTGACAGACTCTGGCAAGTTCTTGGAACCTTGCTTGGATCAAAATGCTATTTCCATCTAGATCATTAGTTCCCAAATGCACCAGAAATCCGGTTTCCCTCCACAATCCCTAACCATTTATACACCATGAACTTTGCTCTGTGCACTGTCAGCCCAGAGATACCACTACCTTCACCTGGCTATGGCATCCACCCCTGTCCTCCCAATGGATACCCCTAATCATGAGGCTCCCAGTAACAGAACCTTAACACCTCCATCATCCTTATGGTTACCCACTATGGCCTCCTCAGCCCCCTTCCCCCTTTATTCATGATCTGAATTTCATGGAGTCTTCCTGCCTTATTAGAGACCCCTTGTCACCCTCCCATTCTGCCTTCCTTGCTGTTTTTCCACTTAACTCAAACCCTCTGAATAGGTGTCCCTTTAACCCTCATATCTGAACTATTTATCCTGGCCCTGATGGTTTCCTTCCCCACACCACCATCCTCCCCTTGTAATAGTACCCTGCTTCCAGAGGCTCTCTGTGGTCCCCTTTAGCTGAGGCCCCATCCTTGTACTGACCTCCCAGCTGAAGGGGGCTTCTCTCCCACCTCCTTGTCTCCCAGTTTCTCTCCAATCATGCTCTCCTCCTCATGTCTGGAATATGTTGCATCTCCCCATTTGTAACATATATGTTTCCCTTCTCCCTCTGGGACTAGTCTGTCCTTTCCATAGCTGGTCTGTGATGCCTCATGGGTATCCAACTCCCTCCCCGGCCTCTGTATAAGTTTCCTCATTTCCACCAACCCCTTCCTCCCTTCTAGGTTGTTTAGTAGCTCAAATTTATTGTGACAGTCTATGTCAGCCTCATCAAGTAACCTGAGTTTCCTGACTGCATCTCTAACCTGACCTCTTCTTCCTCTCTTGCACTATTCACCTTAGGGCTCCTTCCCACAGTCTGCTGTTTTAGGCTTCGACGCACAACCCTTCTGACTCTTTTCCAGTCTCTTTGTATTCAGAATGTTCACCCGTGACTTTCCCTTAGCATCAACTTCCCTATCTAGGGTCCTCCATCCCTATATCCCCCTCCTGCTTGCTGTAACATAACGTCCTGTAATTTCAGAGCATTGCCCCAGCCTCCCTCAGCCCCACCCTTCTGCTGCCCATATCCACACCCCTTATCCTTGGACACCCCCCCCGAGCTCCCACAGCTTACTCCTTAACCAATATACCTCATTCCTGATACAAGATAGCTGTCTACAGAGTGGGCAGCCTCCCTCCAGGCCCAATTTAGAATTATTGCCATCCCACAGCCTGTGCAGCCTACAACCCTTCCGAAGATGCCATGGTGGAATATGGCCACCCTGATTATCCTCTGTTTATAATAGCACACCCCTTTTCTCAGTCCCTTTCCCTGAAGTGCAGTTTCTCTCTATACTGACTGTAGTTGTTACAAACCCAATTTCCAGCCCCACCAATATCGTTCCCAGTCTCACAAACACATACAGTCCAGTGTGTGTTCGGTCACCACTAACAGTGTATGTAAGCGACATCAGGTACCATAAGATGTCACAGGCCCACAGCTCCTGTTGCTTTGAATTTCAGTCCCAAACAGAAACATCCAGCCCTTCAATCCCAACCCCAGTGGCTTTCAGTATTTAAGAAGGCATACAAAATAGGGTGGTGGGAGGGCTCTTACCAAACAATTGTGCAAACAACACTTTAAATTTCCTCTAAATATCCCTGCTAGACAACTATCCCCAAGCCACCAAATTACAATGTAACAATTCTAATTCAAGGTAATAATTTTTACCACATAAAACTAATTTCACTTACAAACTATTCAAATATTTCAGTTAAAACAGATTATAACTCCAGCTCTCTCTTCCTCCTGCCTGCTGCTTAGCTCCCAAGTGAACAATGAAAGCCAAGTTAATTCCTGTTTAGAGACAAGGTAATTGCAGCTAATGTCCCTTCCCCCCAAACACCAGGCAAACAACACTTTTAAATTTCCCTCTACATATCCCTGCTAGACAACTATCCCCAAGCCACCAAATTACAATGTAACAATTCTAATTCAAGGTAATAATTTTTACCACATAAAACTAATTTCACTTACAAACTATTCAAATAGTACCCCCTTCGCTTCTCATCAGACCGCTCCATTACTTTAAAAGCCATTCTTCATCTGCGAGCTGTGTGAGAAATTCTGTATTGCACTTGATGTCTGCAACAAATGTGCACTTTTGCTTAATTCTGTGGGAGGTGAAACTAACCACCCTTGGTAATTGCTTTTTATTCACATTTATTTAGTGTTTAACCAAGAAGGGGCTTGTAAACTCTGTTTATCTTGTTAGTAACTTCAGAAGGATTTAAATACTGCATTTGGGTAGGTCCTTGGAGGTAGCTAGATTGTCTACTAGATTTGCTGACAGTTAAACTATTTTAAATGAATTACAGTTGGCTGAGGAGTTGAAAAAAACTTGTAAACTCTGCTTATCTTGGAAGTAACCTATATAAGTGTTTGAATACTGCATTCTGGTTGTCCTTGGGGTAGCTGGATTGACTACTAGGATTTTGGGACAGAAACTATTTTTAAATAATTTACTGTGCGTGGGAGTTTGTGATAGTTAAACTCTTTAACAGAGTTACTGGGGTTAAGAGTGGTCACAGAAAAACCTGCAGAGTGAATTGAAACACAGACAGCCTTAGGGGGCAGGACATTGTTTTCAGACCAAACAGGTTGTATTGGAACAGGAAGGGTTACATATAACCATTGGCAACAAATTGCCCTGGATGAAGATATCCAGACTAGATCAGATTACTATAAGTACTGCTGGCTTCAATTTTCAAAAACACAAAACACATTTTCTGGAGCTGGAAGGACACTACTTTCTTCAACTGCGAGCTGTGTGAGAAATTCTGTATTGCACTTGATATCTGCAACAAACGTGCACTTTGCTTAATTCTGTGGAGGTGAAACTAACCACCCTTGGTATTGCTTTTATTCACATTTATTTAGTGTTTAACCAAGAAGGGCTTGTAAGCTCTGTTTATCT
This sequence comes from Neoceratodus forsteri, assembly GCA_016271365.2. Taxonomy (NCBI): domain Eukaryota; kingdom Metazoa; phylum Chordata; order Ceratodontiformes; family Ceratodontidae; genus Neoceratodus; species Neoceratodus forsteri. The sequence goes on along the minus strand of CM057455.1, from coordinate 116,984,304 downwards.
TGTTAGTAACTTCAGAAGGATTTAAATACTGCATTTGGTAGGTCCTGAGGTAGCCAGATTGTCTACTAGGATTTGCTGACAGTTAAACTATTTTTAAATGAATTACAGTTGGCTGAGGAGTTGAAAAAGAAACTTGCAAACTCTGCTTATCTTGGAAGTAACCTCATAAGTGTTTGAATACTGCATTCTGGTTGTCCCTTGGGGTAGATGGAATGACTACTAGGATTTTGGGACAGAAACTATTTTTAAATAATTTACTGGTGCGTAGGAGTTTGTGATAGTTAAACTCTTTTTAACAGAGTTACTGGGGTTAAGGAGTGGTCACAGAAAAACCTGCAGTGTGAAACAGGAGAAGACAGTCTTTCAAGCAACAGAGGGTGGTGGATCTAGGTTTACATTTGTTTGTTACAATTCTTAAGATTTTCAGTGCAGGAAGAGTTTAAAGCACAGCTGACTTATTTTGGGGCTGACAGCTCTCAGAGCACAAACCACCAGGCCTGTTTTGGGGCTGGGAAGGTTTACCTGTGTCTGGCTTGGATGTGTGGATTTTTCTCTGTTGGATTAGCAGGGTATTTCTCTATCAAATTGTTGTGTAGGGCATCTTGCTGACAGGAAGGCACTCATTGCAGCAGTGGGTCAGAGCTTTTAGCTGATTGTTTTGCGAGGGTACAGTTTAGGCCCAACCCTTCCCACCCTCACCCCACCCACCCCTGGAAATAGTTCCTTTATACCTGGGGTTCTGACATCATTTCCTCAAGAGTGCAAGGTGCATGTCACTGTCATATCCTCTCTAGCACACTGCACTGACAATATAAGCATACACATTGTATATTATAAATATATATTTCTACATTACAAACCAATCACACACACAAAAAAAAATGTGGGGAGTAGTGTAATGTAATGGCTGTGGGGCAGCAGTCTTCTGGGATTCTTTCTGGAGGCTGAGATGCTACCCTATTTGTAGAAAACTCTCTGCCCTGAGGGAGGAAGTTGCCCGTCTTCAGGCCACACTGGACAGTAGTACAGGGACCTTCCCCCAGGCCACACTGGACAGTAGGAAGGGAACCTCTCCCCCATCCAGGGAGCACCACAGCCACCACCACTACCTCAGAGATTGTTAAGAAAACACAGCAGTTGGACCACAGTGGGCTCAGAAAGGGTGAGGATGGTGGAACGGAGGCACACCCAGTCAGTTGTTCCACTCCACAATCCATACACCATTCTGGGGGAGCATAACTCCCCTATGGATGCACCCACAGAGGAGACTAAGGAGGCTGAGGACAGCTGTCACAAGGGAGGCCCACAGGAAGGAGGCAGAGGACACCACAAGGAAAGGAAGCAGCTCCTGGTAGGGGACTCAATTATTAGGGGGATAGAACTGGGAGGAGCTGGGAAAACTGAAAGTAAGGTGCCTACCTGATGCCATGGCTTGGAGGGATAGGAAGTGCATCCTCAGGATCACGACAACAGCTGCAAGGGATTCTGAGCTGGACGTAATTGTCCACCTAGGGACAAATGACTTGGCTCATCATGAGGTTAGAGTAGTGCAGGAGGACATTGCAGAGTTGGGGAGGGGCCTAAGACAAGTAGCACACACAGTATCCTTCTCAGAGGTGCTGCCTGTCAAAGGCATGGGTGAGGCGAGGGTAATTGGCACCATGAATTTTAATGAATGGTTGAAAAAATGGTGCAGAGCACAGAGGTTTGGCTTCATTGGGGACTGGGGTTCCACCTGGAGGGACAACAGCCTATACTGGCAGGATGGTCTGCATCTGTCCAGGAAGGGAACAAGTCTTTTGAGCAATCGGTTTAAATGCTTCATTGGCAAGCTTTTAAACTAGTCAAAGGGGGAGGCACTGAAAAGCAGCAGAAAAATCCCAGCCTCTCCCTACAAAACAGGGTACTAAATGAGAAAAAGACCAAGGTAGAACGGTCAGTGGGAAATGCTGCAAAGAAGGTAAAGCCATCAAAAAATGGAGAGCAATGAGTACCAATGCCTGTAGTCTAGGTAACAAGCTTCCTGAATTAGTGGCCTTGATGGAGGAGGAACATCTGGATATCGTGGCAGTCACAGAAACATGGTACACACACAACCATGACTGGGACATAAACATACCAGGATACACTATCTACGGAGGACAGGGAGGTAAAAGAGGAGGAGGGAGTGGTTCTTTACACAAAGGAAGAAATAAACAACAGAACAAAAGGGTAAACAGGGAGGAGAAGAAGCACTGTGGGTAAATTTGGAGACAGGCAAAGGCACCACAATCCGCACAGGGTTAGATACAGACCTCTTCTCAGGGGAGGAAATGGACAAGGAAATTATAGAAGTATACTTAGAATGGCAGAAAAAGGGAGATACTGCTGATGGGTGATCTGAATATGCCAGATGTTAACTGGAGTGCAGTTGCAGCTGCCACTCAAGAGTGCAGTTATTCTAGATGCCCCACAGGGGCATGCCTTAGACAACTAGTACTGGAGCCCACTGAGAAGGAGCAATATTAGACTTCATGCTCTCAAATGGAGATGGAGAGAGGATCACAGATGTAGAAGTGGGTAGCCATCTGGGACTAGCGACCATCGAACAGTATGGTTCACAATAAACACAGTAATAGAGTCAAGCCATACAAAGACAAAAGTACTGGACTTTAGGAGGGCTGACTTTGCATAATGGGTGAGTGCCTAAGGAATGCACTAGCAAATGGGCAGGAAGGAGGGTGGAAGAACAATGGGAATAATAAAACTGCCATCACAGAGGTAACAAGCCTTTGTGTGAAGCAAATAAACAAAACAAGACGATGTAAGAAACCACTATGGTTCTCAAAGGAAGTGGCAGTGAAGGTTCAAGAGAAAAAGAAAGCATTCAGGAAGTACAAGGAATAGCAGAAGGAGCAGGACAGAGAACTGTATCAGTTAAAGCAAAAGGAGGCTGGGAAGGCAGTCAGAACAGCAAAGGCCCAAACCGAGGAAAAGATAGCCAACTCAGTTAAGAAGCGGGATAAAATCTTTTATAGGTACATCAGGGAGAGAAGGAAGACCAAGGAGGGATAGTGAGGCTTAATAAAGGGAGGGAGGAGGGTGGGCAGAGAGAGACTGTGAAAAGGCAGAGATACTAAACAAATATTTTGCTCAGTATTTACGAAGGAAGAAGGGAGATACATAAAACAAACAGTAGTAACACTCTGGATACAGAAGTTGATACCAGCCCATTTACAGAAGAAAGGGTTCTGAAAGAACTCTTAAAACTGAAGGTGGACAAAGCAATGGGGCCTGATGGGATTCATCCCAGAATTCTAAAAGAACTAAGGGTAGAACTAGAGACACCACTGACTACCCTTTTTAACAAATCATGGGAGGATGGGGTGGTACCCGAGGACTGGAGGAGGGCAGATGTGATTCCCCTTCACAAAAGTGGGAGCAAGGCAGAAGCAGGAAACTATAGACCTGTTAGTTTAACCTCAGTGATAGGGAAAATGATGGAATCACATCTAAAGGAAAGAATTGTCAAGTATCTAGAGGCCAGAGGGGCACAGGACCCTAGGCAGTATGGATTCACAGGGAAGGTCATGCCAGATGAATCTGATAGATTTCTTTGACTGGGTGACCAAAGTAATAGATCAGGGAGGGGCTGTGGACATGGCCTACCTAGACTTTAGCAAGGCATTTGACACAGTCCCACACAAAAGATTAATATACAAGTTAGCCAGCCTGGGAGTGGGTCCCAAGATGACAGCCTGGGTAAAGAATTGGCTGGAGAATAGGACACAGAGAGTTATAGTAAATGGAGTCCACTCAGAAGAAAGGAGGGTTACTAGTGGGGTACCGCAGGGTTCAGTATAGGATTTGTCCTCTTCAATGTCTTTATAAGCGACATTGCAGAAGGACTGAAGGAAAGTATGTATCTTTGCAGATGACACTTAGATCTGCAACAGAGTTGATGCACAGGGTGGGGTGGAAAGGATGAGAAGGGACTTGGCAAGGGTAGAGGAATGGTCAAATGATGGCAGCTTAGATTCAATGCTAAGAAGTGCAAGGTAATGCACCTGGGAAACAAAACCCAGGGAAGAGTACACAATGGGGGTGAGATACTAACAACAACAAGAATGGAAAGGGACCTGGGGATAGTCATATCAGATGACCTAAGATGGGCAAGCAATGTGAGAGGGCAGCAAGGAGGGTTGGGGGATACTGGGATGGCAGGAGAGGCATCACCAGTAGAATACAGGAAGTTATTATCCTCTGTACAGACAGCTGGTGAGACCCCATCTGGAGTACTGTGTGTAGTCTGGAGACCCAATCTCCGAAAGACATAGACAGGATGGAGCTGTCCAGAGAGGGCACTAAAATGGTGCAGGGTCTGCACCGGAAGTTGTAAGGAAGAGAGACTTAAGGAGCTTAATATGTATAGCCTCGAGGAAGGAGAGAGAGGGGACATGATAGAAACGCTCAAGTACCTCAAGGGAATCAACAAAGTCCAAGAGGGTAGCATCTTTCAAAAAAGGGTGCAAGAACAAGAGGCACAATTTGAAGATGGGGGCAGCTCAGAGGTAATTTAAGGAGTATTTTTCACAGAGAGGTTGTGGATGCATGGAATGGCCTTCCGGAGGAAGGTTGTGGAGTCAAAATCAGTGGGGGAATTCAAGCATGCATGGGATAGTCATAAGGCAATTCTGGGGGGTGGGGTTAGGAAGAAGTAGGCTGCTGGTTAACTAGGATCTGCAGCTTATCCAGTAGGTAGGGAAATGGGCAGACTGGGTGGGCCAAGCGGTCCTTATCTGCCATTTAATTCTATGTTTCTATGCTTCAAAATACAAAGCTTCACATAAACGAAAGAGGTCAAAGTGCAAAGTATCTTCAAGGGGGCGTAAAAAAAAGATCTGTTCTCAAAAAACATAGCCTTTGTGCACTATGGTTTGGAAGAATACACAGAATCAGAACTGGACTTGTTTGCCATTGCTTCCACACAGACAAGCATTGAAAAAAGCATTTATGTAGATATACAGTGAAGCCCACCTGAATGAAGCACTGCACTGCAAAATACTACAGTAGAGTTACTGCTGCAAATAATGCAATTGCAATGGGTGGGGTAATCACTTTAGTCATGCAGGAAACTGATGACACTGTGCTTCTTCCTGGTGGGCTTCACTTTACCCCCTCTTACTACCATTTCAGAAACCTTGTCTCATGAATTTTATACAGAGGGAAAAGGCAAAGATTACAGTATTTGGATGTAAACAACATGTTTCTTTACCTGGTTTGCAAGATCACTGAAGTGGATGGCAGGGATATACCTGCAGAGGCCAAGGTGGGTCTCATAAACTACCCAGTGGCCACCATATCAGACAGCTGGATGTGACTGTTGGGAATCAGCTTATCAGTCAGAGCAATAACTATTACCCCTACAGGGCTATTATAGAATATGTGCTGAACTTAAGCAAAGAGACACTTTTTACCGAATTCACAGTAGGGTTATTTTACAAAGAAATCCCGGAAAAACATAAAACCATAGACAAAGCCAGTGACAATGCAGGACTTAGTAAAAGAAGCTCTTTCATACATCTCAGTAAAGGGGTAAAGCTTCTGGGTCACTTGCACATGGACATGATATTTGAAGAGAAACTGATGCTGAATGGTGTGGACATTAAAATTAAACTGATAGGGAAAGCGTTTGTCTTATGAGTGGAGATGCTGAGCTTTATAAGCTAAAAATCATGCCTGTTTGTCAAGAGGGTAAAAGTGACCCCCAAGTGTTCATCTGAAACACTCAAAAGCCCTGTTGACCTCCAATGCTAAATACCCTATAGACAGAGTGGGGATTAAAGTGTTCAGCATCCCTGCAGCAGGGTCTTTAACCAAGATCATTTGTTTTGGGGACAGTTACCAAAAATAATGGTCATGGGATTTGTTGACAATGATGCTTTTAGTGGTTCCTACACTAAAGCCCCCTTCATCTTTAAACAATACAACATTCATTTTGTGGCTCTGTGTCTGGATAGTGAACAAATCCCTGCTAAGCCTCTACGGCTAATTTTAGAAACAAAAATGAAGTGAGAGAATATTTTAATCTAGTGCAGGCTGCCGGGAAACAACATGAAGGACCGGACCCTCATTTTCAACCATCAGGAATTCACCCAAGAGTACACACCATTTGCCTTTGATCTGACTCAAGGCCAAGAATTTGCTGACCATTACTCCCTCATCAGAGCCGGGAACCCCAGAGCAGAAATCAGATTTGCAGAAGCCCTTCCTCATACGGTTAATCTCATTGTCTGTGCTGTTTTTGAGAATGTCCTTGAAATAACCAGAGAAGAAATGTAATTTTACTCAGCTGCATGTGGAGTCTCTTTTGTACAAAACTTTGATGGATATTATGGACTTTCATGGCTGCATAAGTTGTTACCAGAAAAAGGAATTCCCAACTCTTGTTTCTGCCCTTGAGACTTCAGCCCTTTGGGAATTTATGTATAGATGCAATAAACTGGGTAAGTTGTGATTGATGCAATATAAGATATTACATATAGAATAATATATGGATGGGTGTGTGTAACCAGAATTTTACACACACCAAGGGTGTGTGTAAAATTCTGGTTTTACAACCACCCACCCACCCATTTGCTATTTTATTTAAGGGTCATTATTTTTTTCTGTGCCACACTTGAGTTAGTGCAGCAGTTCTGCCAAAAACAGACACACACACACACACACACCCTGTCTCTCACTCTTTCTTACTGTCTCAAACACACAAACACACACACACACACACACACACACACTCACACTCACCATCTCTCACTCACTTGCTGCCTCAATCATCAGTTGCGGTCAGTCAAGAACGCAGCCGTGAATCCCTGCTCAAGAGATGCATTTGGCAGGATCAACCATATACATGTTTGGCTCTTTGAAGTCAGAATCAACCAGATATATTGAAAATTCAATTTATTTATTTATATTTTGGAATTTCGGAAACATCCTTTGAGTAAGAACTCTTTAACAAAGGATCCACATCCATTAAACAGAACAAATACAGATATAATTGAATTCACAGTAGAAATACAGACATAGATGAATTAGCAGTACAGGAAGTAACAAAAACATAGAAAACAGCTAAGAATTTCTTGTGAGTTTCACTAAGGGTTTAATACTAAGAGCTGTATGAAATAGGGAAGTATGTGAGAGAGAGAGAGGGGAAAATGTAGGCTAGGGAGAGAGTGGTTAGTGAATGGAGCATGGGGATAGAGCACCCAGGAGGAGCATTGTCACATCGCATTACAACGTTGGACCTGAGGAGCTGGGGTTTGTGCATGTGAGAATGTGGTAGGGTGGGAGAAAGTGGTTAGAGAGAGAGAGAGAGAGAGAGAGAGAGTGAGTAGGGTGAGAGAGGGAGGGGGAACAGAGTGGGGAAGGAGGGAAAGACCAAGTGGAGGAGGGGAGGTATTGGAACATATGGGGAAATTGATGGATAAAAGGGGTGTGGGAGGTGGTGAGGGAAGGGGGGAGAGAGAGTGAGAGTGAGAGGTGATAAGGTAAGAGACAAATGAGATAGCGCAACCAGTAGCAGAATAAGAGCTACAGAGCATGAGGTGCCAGAGTCGGGGGAGCAGGAGTGAGGACAGGTGGCCCATGTGAATGAGACCATGAATAGTTGCTGTTAGGCAGGGTTGGTGCAGGCTCTGGAGACCTGCTCTGAACAGTTTATCACTCACAGGCATTCTTTTGCAGTAGAAACTGCTTATGTTTGGCTTTGAAGGTTCTAGGATTAGCAACATTTAGAGTGTTAGCTGGGATCTCATTAACGCACAGTGGGGCACAGTAAAAAAAATTACCTGTCGCAAAGTTTAATGCAATGAATATGTTCTCATGGCCCATCCCACGGAAACTCAGTTAGCAAAGAATTGAGCTGTCATGTTTGGAGTGATGATCATCCCACTCAGTCGTAGAGCAGCAGCCAATGAGCTGCACAGATCTTTTTTGAGTGTCAGACGGTGATTACAACCTCTCGTGTTGTAACCAAAAATATCAACATGGGAGGATGTAATCGAGAATAAAACCATTTATCAGTGGATAAAAAATAATGCCCATTAATTAAATAATGTTTATTATAAGCCAAAGTGTCTTTTCTCAATGGATAAACTGAACTCTCCATTGTGCAAGAAATGTGATGCCTTTGAGAGTACCTTGGAACATTTTTTATGGGACTGTGTGACTATACAGAATTTTTGGACTACTTTTAATTCATGATTAGACCCTCTTTTAGGTGTACAAGACTATTTTAGCCCAGAAATTTGTATTCTAGGTATTGGTATCACACAGCTGTAGGGCCCTCAGAGATACCACATGTCTCTTATTACAGCAGTAGCCAAATTAGATATTCTGAGACACTGAACTTATTTAAATCCTCCCTGTTATAAGGAAGGGCATGCTGAAATTGTAAATATTTTACAGATTAGGAAGTTGTTATCCAGCTTAAGCCACAATCTTACATACTAACATTCTAAGATGCCAGCAGAGTAGGCTCAAAGGTCTACCGAGTCTGCTTGAGAATCAGCACTCGGTAGGTGCACTGTTACTGCCCTCCCCCATAGATCCCAACAACCTCATCCCATATCGGGGGTGCATCTCCAGGTCTGGCATTACTCAGGTTTGCCTTCCCCCATATCTGTCCCATCCCCTCTTGAAATCCCCAACAGTATTCACTTCCACCAGTTCTGCAGGCAATGCATTCCACAGCTCCACCACCCACTCTGTAAAGTAACATCTCCAAGTCTCCACCCTGAGCCTCCCACCTGTCAGCCACATGGGATTCCCCCTGGTGACTCTGCCTCCCTCAGCTAGAAAATTCTATCAATGTTTGGCCTATCTACCCCCTTCAGGTATTTAAAAATCCCAGTCATATCCCTTCTGCCCCTCCTCTCCTCCAGGGATTACAAATTGAGCTCCTTGAGTCTCTCCTCATAGGACTTCTCCCTCAGTCCCTGTATTATCCTGGTCTCCCTTTTCCAGACCTGTTCTAGGAGTGCAACATCCTTTTTTAAATGTGGTCACCAAAACTGCACACAGAATTCAAGGTGCAATCTAATCAGGCAGTTATACAGAGGGGAATCACCTCCCACTTATTTTAGGTTATCCCCCTGGCAATGCATCCCAGCATTTTATTTGCTTTGGCTGCAGCCCTCCTGCACCGCTCAGAGTTATTCATTTTGGCACTCACATACACCTCAAAGTCCTTCTCCCCATCAGAAACCTGAAGTTTCTCCCCTCCCAGAATGTATTCCTGAGCTTACATTTCTTAGCATTAAATTTCAGTCTCCAGGTGAGACCCCATCCCTCTAGAGTCTCCAAGTCCCCTTGAAGGGCTCTTTTATCCTCCTCCCTATTCACCACTGTCCCCAGCTTTGAGTCATTGGCAAAGAGGCTCATCTCACTCCTGATACCGATTCTGATGTCAGAGATGTAAGTGTTAAACAGGAGTGGACCCAGCACTGATCTTTGTGTTATCTCACCCCCACCACCACCCTCTGAAATAGCCCAGTTAGCCAGTTTCCTATCCATTTAACCAACTTCTCCCCACCCTCATTCCCCCCAGGTTATCCAGCAGCCCAGGATGTGGCACCGAATCAAATGTCTTGCTGAAGTCTAGGAAGAGGATATCCACCAGCCTGGCCTGGTCCAGCGCCTTTGGGACTCAGTCATAGAACTACACAAGATTAATCTGACTTGATCTGCCATGTACAAAGCCATGATGGTGATCATCCAGGTTGCCGCTTGCCTGCAGAAACACCTCCAGCCTCTCTTTCAATATGACATTCATCATTTTATCCACCACTGAAGAAGAAGAAGAAGAAGAGAAGAAGAAGAAGAAGAATCAGTATTTATATAGCGCGTTTCATAGATCCAAAGCACTTTACAAGCAATGCTAGACTGGTAGTGAAGTGACTGAATGTGTGGTGGCTGCCATATCGCACATCATCACCCACACACAACCTGGATAGTTTGCATGAACCGGTTTTATGGGAAGGGGAATGTTGGCCAGGACACCAGGAATGTTCCCTACCCTTTGCGAAGAGTGCCCTGGGTTCTTTCACTTCTCCTGGACACCCACCAGGACAACACCAAGATGGGCAGAAGGGACCTTGGTTTAATGTCTCATCCGAAGGATGGCACACCTCAGAAGTACAGCACCCCCCAATACTGCACTCAGATGCCAGCGATTTTTAGGTGCAAGTCCAATCCCGGTGTGCGACAAGAACCCATGACCTTCTGGTCCAGAGGCGGATATGCTACGAACTGAGCCATGCTGACACCACTGACATAAGACTGACAGGCCAGTAGTTACCCAGCTCCTCATGTGGCCCTCCTTTATGGATGAGTACAACGTGTGCCATCCTCCAATCCTGATGCAACCACCCCATCCAAAGGAAGGAGTTAAAAAGGTTCACCAGGGGTGCAATCAGGACATCCACCATTTCCTTTTGCACCAATCTTCCTGTACATAAAAGAAAATGGGAGAAATTGACAACATTCCTGAGCCTACATTTCTTAGCATTAAATTTCAGTCTCCAGGTGAGAGATCACCCCCCAAGAGTGAAGCGGTGAAATGCAGTAAAGTGCTGGGAGCTTGAGGGAGGGTGGCAGGTTTCCTCAGGCTCACCAATTGTCCACCTGCACATTGAGTACTCACTGAATTGTTTGTGGCCAAACCCCAAAGAGAGAAAACTGTTTTGGAAATTCTGCTGCTGCAATCAGTCCCTATTTGAAGAAGTCAGCAGGACTTAGCCAATTTAGCTGTTGCTGCTGTAAGATAATCGTGGCATTATTCTCAGCTTGCGTTCTTTTTGTTTTAAACCTAATGTTTTAGATTATTGCTGAAAGTGGATGATTGCCCTGCTGTTATTGAGCCAAGACTGTTACATGAATTAATCCTATGCTGCTAGAACTTGGGACTGTGCAACTAAATGTGTTGGATCGTATGCCGTTTTAAAAGTGTTGTGTGGGACTACAGCATATATCGTTGTAGTTGCTTGCGGCTGAAACAAACTTGTGCAAGACTGCTTTATTGCTGCCATTTTTCTACACCCTGTAGATTTAATTGGGTAAATTTTTTCCCCTGCAACTTGAAGGACTGCCTGCACATTCCTGCTGTTTGCAGTGTCCACTTCTCCCATTGGTGGTGGCAGCCCATTGGGAGGGGTCAAGTGGGTTTAAACTTTTGGCCAGCTTTCAAAAGCAGTGGCGTTTGAAGAGGCAGCTCCACGAGCTCCATCGGTGAAGTCCAGTAAAGTGCTGAGAGTTTGAGGGAGTTTAGGAGGTTTGGGAGGTTGGGAAAGGTATTATAGTTGTATTAAATAAGGTAGCAAACTGTTTCCAATCGTATTATTTAGTTCATGGTGAGTATGTTTGTTTATTGGTATTATTTATTGTTGTCTAATTTTAAGTGATAATGTTGTGTTGATTAATAAGGAGGTTGTTTCCTTAACTGCAGGGTTAAGTGATTTTTCTATGTCTAAAATACTTATTGACTGGGTAAGTTATATTAATTTTGTTTGTTTGTTGTGTTCTGAAAAATATGCTTTACGGGTATTAAGTGGTGTTTTAATTTTTGGTTTTTATTTTATTTGTTTAGGGATTTTGTTGTGTGTTTGGTTAAATAGAAAAATGTTGATTTATTTGGTAATGTTAAAAAATTTAGCTGGTGATGTAGAATTAAATCCAAGCCCCTCCTCTGTAGATGGTAGTGAAAATTCTGACTGGTATTTAAATTATGGAATTAAGATATTTCATGTAAATGCCAAAAAGTTGTTTCCAAAAATGGCCCATGTAGAGGCCTTTACAGTTTTGTATAGACCTCACTTCATTATGATCTCTGAATCCTGGTTAAAGCCTTCAGTGCCTGATAATGCTTGTAAAATTTCTGGTTATAGAATGTTTCAGTCAGATCGTAAGGGTAAAAATATCTGCTGGCGAAATAGTTGTTAATTGCTTAGATAATCTGGAGGTTTCTCTGTTACTGTCTAGTCAGGATTCTAATTTACAAAATGACAGGTTATTATTAAAATTGCTGTTAGAAGGGGTCAAACAGGTAGTTGTAGGATGCCTGTATCATCCACCGCAATATGGCAAAGCTGGTTTACAGGAATTTTAAATGCTACAGCTCCTAGTCTGGTAAACAGATATTTGGTTTTGGTTGGGGATGTTAACTTAAATTGGGTGAAGGCAGATGCTTTTGGCTATGATAATTTAATGCAGTCTTATAACATGTTTCAGCTAATTAACCAATCTACAAGGTTAAATTCTGCATCTGATAACCACTCTATTTTGGATTGGATCATCACTAAAAATAAACAAATGGTATCATATTTTCAGATTTTGGGACATTCCATAACTGATCGTCAAGCAACATATGGACTTCTAAATTTTAAGGCTCAAAAGTTGCCCCCCCCCCATGTGATTTTCTCTTGGAATTTTAAAGCCATTCCATATCAATTATTATATCAGGAATGCTGTTACTTGGATTGGTCATTTCTTCACTCAATCCCAGACCCAGATTGTGCTGTTGATTTTTCCTGTCAACAATTGTTAGAATTGCTGGAAAAATTCTGCCTGGTTGCAAAAATTGAGGGTACGGGGGGTTCAAAATGGATGGTTTACTCCTGCTCTTAAATTACTTGTGAAACAGAAACATTTTACAGGGAAAACATATAAGGTATCTCTTACTGAAGCATCATTACAAGCTTATCAGTTCGATAGAAATTTGGCCGGTAATCAAATTCAACAGGCAAAAATTGAATATTTTAAATATAGGATTGAGGTGGCCTCATCTGATTCCAAGCTTTTTGGGGGAGCTTTAAATTCACTGTTATCTCCTAAAGATAGGACAACTATTTCCCACTTAAAAACTTCTGATGGGTTGATTACAGACTCTTTTCAAATGGCAAATTTGTTGAATGCTAAATTTACCAATACTGATGATCTTATTTCTGATGTATTAGGAACTGATGGTCATGTTGATGATCATGAGTCTGACTTGTTTGATTCATTATTGGTTAATTCTACTGAAGATTTGTCTGGTTTTCAGTTTAGTTGTGTTAATTCACATCAAGTGTTGAGATTATTATATCAGCTACCTAATAGGTTTGGTGTTTGTGGTAATGGTTTAGATATCAGATTTGTTAAAATGGTTGCTCCTCTTATTGCAGAACCTCTTTGTTCTATATTTAATTTATGCTTGTCTGCTGGTTGTTTTCCTTCTTGTTGGAAGGTTGCAAAGGTAGTGCCTATTCTGAATAGGCTGGTTCTGATACAGTGGATGATTATCGTCCAATTTTAATATTGAATCCTTTAAGTAAAATGATAGAAAAGCTGGTAGTTAAGCAGTTTAATGATTATCTAGAACTATTTATTTATTTTTGTATTGGATTTTGATGACCGGGTAGGCCCACTGGGCCCCGAAGGTCCCTTTTTCAGGGGCGATCCAGGAGTTACAGGACTAGTAGGATACACAATTAGTACAGATGTAGGTTATAGTATGTACAGGTGAACATATAGCAATGACATAGATACATAGATACATAGACAGTGTCGGCAGATAAGGACCTATGGCCCACCCAGTCTGCCCATTTGAGCTTGTAAGTTCAGTTTATGTTTTCCTAGAAGTCTGTCGCCCCTTACCCCTGACCTCCAGAATTCCTTTATGTCTATCCCATGCATTCTTAAATCCTGTGATTGTTTCAGCCCCCACCACTTCCTCAGGCAGGGTGTTCCACTTGTCCACCACTAGTTCTGTGAAGAAATTCTTCCTCATGTTTGCTCTGAATCATCCTCCCTCCAACTTCATCCCATGCCCTCTAGTCCTGGAACATCTTTTTCGCTTAAAAATAGTGTATTCCTGCACCCTGTTCCTCCCCGTGAGATACTTGTATGTCTCTATCATATCCCCTCTCTCCCTCCTCTCCTCCAGGGAGTACATGTTCAGTTCCTTCAACCTGTCTTCATAGGACTTGTGATGCAATCCATGCACCATCTTTGTTGCCCTCCTCTGAACCTTCTCTACCCTGTCTATGTCCTTACGTAGGTATGGTCTCCAGAACTGTACACTGTACTCCAGGTGGGGCCTCACTAGTGTCTTGTATAGCGGAATTATGACCTCCCTTTGCTGCTGGTGATGCCCTGCCTATATATCCCAGCATCCTATTTGCTTTACCTGCTGCCTTGTCACACTGTTTCCCTACCTTGACGCATCAGAGATGATAACCTCAAGATCCCTTTCCTGCTTGGTGCATGCTATATCCTCACCCCCAACTGATATATTGTGCCAGGGTTTTGTGCCCCATATGCATTATCTTGCACCTCTTTGCATTGAATTTCAACTGCCAAACCCTGACCATTCTTCAAGTTTCTGCAGGTCCCTTCTCATTCTGTCTACACCCTCTGGTGTGTCTACTCTGTTACAGAGCTTTGTGTCATCAGCGAACAGTGAAATTCTGCCTTCTAGGTCCTGTGCAATGTCACTGATGAAGATGTTGAATAGGACCGGTCCCAGCACTGATCCCTATGGTACCCCACTGGTCACTCTTCCCTCTGTGGAGTGACAGCCATTTACCACCACCCTCTGTGTCCTGCCACCTAGCCAGTTACTTACCCACCACACTACTGTCCTGCTCACACCCATATTCCCCAGTTTGTGTAATAGTCTTCTATGTGGCACAGTGTCAAAGGCCTTGCTGAAGTCCAGATAGGCCATGTCCACTACCCTCCCCTGATCCATCTCTCTAGTCACCCAGTCAATAGATTCAATGAGGTTGGTCTGACATGACCTTCCCCTGGTGAAACCATGCTGCCTTGGGTCCTGCAGTCCATTGACAACCAGATGTTCCACCAATCTCTCCTTCAGTAGTGCTTCCATGATATTCCCCACTACCGAGGTGAGGCTGACTGGTCTGTAGTTCCCTGCTTCCTCTTTGTTCCCACTTTTGTATACAGGGACTACATCTGCTGTCCTCCAGTCTTTGGGTACCTCCCCTGTTTCCAGTGATCGGCTAAACAGGATAGCCAGAGGTTCAGCCACCGCCTCTCTTTGTTCTTTAAGGACCCTGGGGTGCATCCCATCTGGCCCCATTGCTTTATCAACTCTTATTACTTCCAGTTCCTTCAGGACTCTTTTTTGTGTAAAGGGACTTGTGTCCATTTCTGCACCATTCTCACCCCTTGTACTCCCTTCAGACCCATTACCCTCCTTCCTCAGTAAAGATTGAGCAGAAATACCTGTTCAATATGTCAGCTTTACTGTTGTCATCCTCCACGCAGCCCCCATCCTCCCCCTTCAGTCTCATTATCCTCCTTTGTCTTTCTTTTTCCTCTTATGCACCTGTAAAGGTTTTGTCCCTCTTCCCACTGATTTTGCAATGTGTTCTTCTGTCTGAGCTTTGGCTTCCCTTACTGACCTCCCTGCCTCCTTTGCTTCTCCTGGTACTTCTCCTATCCCCTTCTGCCTGTGTCTTTTGTATTGCCTGAATGCAATCTTTTGGCTTTCACTTTCTTTGCTACCTCTTTGGAAAACCATAATGGTCTCCTCTTCCTTTTCCTTTTGCTAACCTGCTTAATGCATAATTCTGTTGTTCTTGTAATCCCCATTTTAAATACTGCCCACTGTTCCTCAACCCCTGATTCCTGTCACATTCCCCTTAATGCCTCTTTCAAATATCTCCCCATTTTCCCAAAGCCTGACCCCCTAAAATCCAGGATACATGTTTTTGTGTGGTTTGGTTCTGCTCTTTCTGTGATTTCAAACCACAATGACTGGTGGTCACTGTTCCCCAGGTGCTCCCCCACTGTTACCCCCCATCACACTGTCCCTGTTTGTGAGCACAAGGTCCAGTATTGCCTTCTGCTGAGTTGGTTCCATGACCAGTTGCTTGAGGAAGGCATATTACATAACAGGCTACAGTGATTAGCAAAAGTAAGTGAAACAATGGAGGAGAGTCAGAGCCAGAGCAACACCTGGGTCACAATTACCAGAGTGGAGTATGTTAGGAGGAGAGCTAGTAGAGAAGGATTAAGGCTCCTAGCTTTAGTAGATATGAGGTAAGTGCTCAGGCAGGAGGGTAGTGTGGAAGTGTCAGGTAACATAGCATTGGCATTGACTCGTGGCAAGCATGTGTGCCTTGAGTCTTGTTCAGAAGCTCACAGGTGATGGTGCTTCCCAAACCTCAGGAGGAAGGTTGCTCCATAGGATAGGGGCAGTGTGGGAAAAGGACATGCCCCCTGACTTGGTCCTTACCCTTGGGACTTTGAGAAGAGTTTGGCCTGAGGTCTGTAGGTTGCGAGGTTTTTGCTTGGCAGTTATGAGACCTGAGAGGTTGGGGGAGGTGCTGAGCTAATTAGCTTATATGCTTGGCAGAGCACTGTGTACCTGAGACAGGCTTCGAATGAAGGCCAGCTGGTAAGTGCTAGAGAGTCACAGTGGTGGCTCCTAGAGTGGGACTGAGTGGCGAAGCATACCACCTTGTTGTACAAGACCTGTAACTTATTGAACTCACGCATGACCATTCCCTGAAGTATCGGGGCAGTGTAGATGAGTGTTGGGAGGAGGACACACAAGGCAATGGCAGTCCTTGCTTCTGGGATCAGCTGATCCTTGAGGCGATAAAGTGTTCTAAGTTTACCATGAATGACTTTGGTGACTTGGTCAACATGTTGTTTTAGAGAGAAACCTTGGTCCAAAGTAAGGCCAAGATATTTTGTGGAGACAACCACTTCTAGTTTGTTACCCGCCCTGGAAGTGAGTTGCAGGTGTTGTGTTCTGTTTAGGTCAAGGGATCTATGTCCGAACAACATGGCCTTGGTTTTGGTAGTATTAAGGACCATTTTATTCTTAGTAAGCCAGTCCTCCATAGTGAGTAGATCCTCTTGGAGGGATGGACCTAGGTCACCCCGGTTGTCAGAGGATCTGTAAATCATGGTGTTGTCAGCTTACTGAATGACAGTACTGCTCCCTCAGTGGTTGTGCAGACCATTTATAAACAAGGAGAACAGGAGGGGATCCGAGTATGGACCCTTGTGGTACCCCCTCCTTTAGGGGTAGTGGATCAGAGATCTTGTCCTTCCACTTGACCCTCTGAGAATGACCAGTAAGGTAGCTTTCAAACCACCTGAGAGCATGAGTGTCCATGCCTATGTTACACAGTTTGTGAAGTAGGAGTCAGTGGTCGACCAAGTCGAAGGCCTTGGAAAGGTCGATGAAAACCATTCCTGTGTTGGACCCTGAGTCAAGTTCCCTAAGCACATCTGCTGAGAACTTAGTTAGAGCGGTGTCTGTCCCATGCTTAGCTCTGAACCCATGTCAGGCAGGGGAAAGAAGCCGGTGTGCCTCTAAGTATTCAGGGAGTTGGATGTACATCAGTTTTTCTGGATTTTTGCTAGGGTGCAAAGCAGGAAGATTGGCCTGTAGTTGCCAATGGGTTCCGCTGGCCTGCCCTTGTGAATGGGGACCACGTGAGCGTGTTTCAACAGCTCTGGGACAGTACCTTCTAGAAGGGACCGGTTTATGATCCAGGTAAGAGGTCTTGCGAGTGCTGGAGCATGTCCTTGAGTAGTCTGGCTTGGATACCGTCAGGCCCACCTGATCCTCTGGTTTTCAGGGACTTTAGGAGGGTGAGGACTTCTTTAACCTTAGCTAGCCTCACATGAAGGGATGGGCAGTCAGGGTTCAGAGGTTCCAGTATGTGGGACTCATTGTTATTCACTGGAAGTCCAGCCTTGTAATCATCAAGGTTTGTGAAGTGGCAATTGAGGGCCACAGCAATGAGGGTCCCATCATTCAGTAACTGCCCATTGGCCTCGATAGAGCCTGGGGCAGCCTTGGTTTTTCAGTTTATCAGCTCGTTGATGTGAGACCAGAATAACCTCGGGTTGCCTAGGTTAGTGTTCTGGAGGTGATTGATGTATGCCCTTTTTGCCAGTTTGACTGCATGCTTACTTTGGTTTCTAAGAGCTTTGTAGGTCTCAAGGTCAGCTATGAGGGAGGTGGTCTTGAACTTTTTCCAGGCTTTGTCGTGGCAGATCATTAGGGCCTTTGGGAGGAGTGATCCACTTATAGCAACTGCCTTTAACTCGCTGGGTCTTCAACAGAGCAAAGAGGTCAGCAGCCCTGATGAGGGATTTCTGGAAGAAGGCAATGGCCCCATCCAGGGTAGGGGGGCATCGTAGTGGGCTCAAATCAATGTTACTGAGAAAGGTATTATATTGCTCGGGTTAGAATTTAGAGTAGTCCTGCATTGTGAGGATTCTAGATTAAGTCCTGTCTGCCCTGTTCTTCCAGACACAGAAGATGGGAGAGCGGTCACTCAGGGCATCAGCCATAGGGCCTGCCAACTGAATATTCTTTGGTTTTGACACCAGAGCCCAGTCAATGGTTGAGTGCCTTCCCGTTCTGTGATTCAGTCTGGTGGGTTCAGTGATTATCTGGGCAGGGTTTACCTCATGTAGCAAGGCATTGATAGATGACTTTGCCTCCTGGACCCAGTTCAGGTTAAAGTCCCCCAGTATGAGGAGTTCAGACAAGAACTCATTGGCTAGGACTTTAGTGAGTGTCTCCAGGGATTGGAGAGCATTCTTTGGGGGGGGGTTATATACGCACCCAATGGTAAGGTGCTTGGCACCACCTAGGGTGAACCGTATAAAGATTGATTCATTCTCAGAGCACGTGCTGTGCAGCATGCTGATCTGGGAGGAGATTAGGTGTCCTTCGCATAGATTACCACCCCACCCCCCCTTCTAGTTATTCTGTCTTTTCTGTAGTGGACGTACCCTGAGACAGCTACTTCGTGCTCGAGGACCTGGGGTTTTAGCCGGGTGTCCGAGACTGCTAGCATGTCTGGTTTATATAGGGCAAGCCACGCTTGAACTTTGTGTACCTTTGGCTGAAGGCTGCATATATTCATATGAGAGATCCACAGCCCCTTCAAGGGCAGCCAGGTCTGGTCCTGGGGGGAGGATATTGAGAGGTTTGCAATTCCAGGGCCTGGGTTCAGTTGGATATCACCCACAAGAAGAAACATGGCTGTTAGCTGGAGACGTAGGGTTAGGGTAAGAGAGGGGAGCCTCACTTTGCTGGGTATACTCCTGGTTTGGAGAAGTGATCTGTACCAAATCCCATTTCTTGTGAATTCGTAGGCAACTTGGAGGGAGATAGTGCTCACAGGGGAGGGGGAGTAGTAGTGGCTGGTGGGGTGGGTAGGAGATCTGCTTTGTTTGGAGCAGCATGGGTTTAGGAAGGGCAGGGGTACTGGTGCAGCTCTGGTCAGGTTCATGAACACTGTCCTCCTTGGGTGTGACAGTGGTTGTTATATGGGGGCGGTGTTCATGGACCTGACCTGGGCATTTGACTTAATTAATCATAATTTGCTTTGTCCTAAGCATGTTGATTTGGGTTTCTCCACATTGGTGGTCTCCTTTCTTAGGAGTTTTCTTGAGGGACGTTTTCAACAAGTGTATATTGAGCCTTCCTTATCTAATTTACAGTTAAATCCTAGAGGTGTTCCACTGGGGTCCATTTTGGGCCCCTTGTTATTTTCTATATTTATAAATCAAATCCCTTCGATTTTTTCTACCAGTTTTTGTCTTCATTATGTAGATGATTTGATTTTGTATAACCAAAATCAGAATATTGAATTAGTTAATGTTGGCTTAAAAATGATTTTGATAAACTCGGTTCCTGGTTGCTAGATAATCAAATGATTTTGAATGTAAAAAAGACCAAATGCAAAGTATTTGGGAGTGCTCTTCGTCTAAAGTCAAATCCTAGTTTACATATACTTGATAAAAGTGGTGATTTAATTGAACAGGTTACCCTTTTCAAGTATTTGGGAGTCTTTTGGGATCCTTGTTTAGGATTTTTGCCCTAGGTAAAGGCTGTCAGTAAAACAATAAACTCAAAATTGGGTTTGTTATATAAATTTAAAGCATATTTAACATTGGAATCTCAAACAACAATTGCAATAGGTACCTTATTACCCTATATTGATTATGTTTCTTCCTTATATTATGGTTTGGGTGTTAGGGATGGGAGGGTTTTGAGAGTAGCTTGTAAAAATATTTGTTGATTTGTTCTTGATGTTCCACGATTGACACATCATTGTGTATTATATTCCTCTCTGGGTTGGTTATCTCCCAAATTAAAGTTTGCCTATGTACTTGGTAATTTGGTATATCAGGCTGTTCATGCTAGGAATTCTTTCCCGTTAGCTGATCTTGTAAAAATCCGAGACTCTCAAGTTAATTTCCATTCTAAGCTTGGAATTGTTTTAAGAGCAACTATTGATAAGGGAAAATCTGGTTCTCATAGATACATAGACAGTGTCATCAGAAAAGGGCCTATGGCCCACCCAGTCTGCCCATTTGAGCTTGTAAGTTCAGTTTATGTTTTCCTAGAAGTCTTTTGCCCCTTACCCCTGACCTCCAGAATTCCTTTATGTCTATCCCATGCATTCTTAAATCCCGTGATTGTTTCAGCCCCCACCACTTCCTCTGGCAGGGTGTTCCACTTGTCCGCCACCCGTTCTGTGAAGAAATTCTTCCTCACATTTCTTCTGAATCGTCCTCCCTCCAACTTCATCCCATCCCTCTAGTCCTGGAACATCTTTTCGCTTAAAATGGTGTATTCCTGCACCCTGTTCCTCCCTGTAAGATACTTGTATGTCTCTATCATATCCCCTCTCCCTCCTCTCCTCCAGGGAGTACATGTTCAGTTCCTTCAACCTGTCTTCATATGACTTGTGATGCAATCCATGCACCATCTTTGTTGCCCTCCTCTGAACCTTCTCTACCCTGCCTATGTCCTTACGTAGGTATGGTCTCCAGAACTGTACACTGTACTCCAGGTGGGGCCTCACTAGTGTCTTGTATAGTGGAATTATGACCTCCCTTTTCCTGCTGGTGATGCCCCTGCCTATGCATCCCAGCATCCTATTTGCTTTACCTGCTACCTTGTCACACTGTTTCCCTACCTTGAGGACATCAGAGATGATAACCCCAAGATCCTCTTCCTGCTTGGTGCATGCTATATCCTCACCCCCAACTGATATATTGTGCCAGGGTTTTTGTGCCCCATATGCATTATCTAGCACTTCTTTGCATTGAATTTCAACTGCCAAACCCCTGACCATTCTTCAAGTTTCTGCAGGTCCCTTCTCATTCTGTCTACACCCTCTGGTGTGTCTACTCTGTTACAGAGCTTTGTCTCGATCTTTCTCATCACTAGTTTCTAGTCTATGGAATGATTTACCTTCTTGTCTTAGATGTACTTTTTCAGTTAGTGGATTTAAGTCTAAATTTAAAAGTTATTTGTTATCTATTGATGTATGTAATTGTTAGTTTATTTATTTTTCTCATCTTTCTTATTTGTTGTATGTCATTGTTGATTGTTTGTTGGGTCGGACCTGAAAAAGGGCTTTGCCTAGTGTTCCTTACCCGGTTAACAAATTTAACATAACAATAAAATAAATAAACACTTCATCAGATTACTACTCCAAGCTTCATTTTTTTTTTACTTTTTGAGTTCTAGCCTACAGTTCTATATTTTCTCATGACTTAAGGATGGATTCTTTTTATTTATACACCTATTTATATTTGTGATACATAGATTATACAAGGATATGTATCCGTCTTATTTGTTCATGGATTTTTCAACTAATAGGTATGTGTGCATTAAGTCTTGGCTTACTAATTGTGTATTACTTATAGGACCATTTTGTATGTATGTGATCACTATTTTGTCTACTTGTCTCTTGTTGATGCTCTAATATGTACCCCTAAAACTCCTTTAACTTTAATAAAGTATATTTATTTTTTTAAAAAGGGAAATGTCATTTTTGATTATATGTGATAAACCATAAACATGAACACCAAGAAGCTGGAAAAAATTGTAACCAATGACTCCCATATCCATGACTGTTTTCTGGGTATGTTTTCCTGTAATCTGCAACCCAATGAAAGACTGAGAAATCTGCCCATGGCACTAGTAATCAATACTGACTCCCATGACTTCCCTGGACAGCACTGGTTAGCTGCATACAGCTCAGAAAATGGGTCTTGGTAGCTTTTTGACAGCTATGGTTTTCTTCCTGATAATTATACATGAATGATCGGGGACCTTTTAAACAGAAAAGCAGATACTATTATATATCAAAACACACAATTGCATGATACCTTTCTCTACCGATGGAGGACTTCACTGCATCTTTTTCTTACACCAGAGACATAAAGGATTTTCTTATGATTGAGTTCTAAAAATGTACTCTAATGATTTACTTAAAAATTATGCTGTGGTGACTGGTTTTGTGCGTTGCCCTTTCAGACATTAAACATGTCAGGGCATGCCCCGGTGACCTTGCAACATGTTCAGACTTATTTGCCTTGTAATGAATTTAAAATGTGCAATCACTTGTCATTCAAAAACATTATTTATGAAGTCATATATGACCCCATATTTTGATTTGCATCTTTCTTCAGTCATGACACACTGTGTAAAAAATAAAGGCATTTATTGTGAGCAGAACCGTGCACATAAATGAATCATACATCAGAGGTAGGCCAACACAGAAGAATACTTTAAGTACCTTTTTTAAAAAACATGATTACATATTTGAATATGAGACAGACATTTAATATAGTCAGTATATATAAGTCACTAAGGTATATACAAATTCTGCGATTCTGCTGTGGTAGAATTTTCCACAGAATTTGCATCATGCCACAGAATATACATAGTGCCATAGAATTCATTGTTTTTGGTAAATTTTCATTCAAATATACTATTTTTCTGTAGTGTCAGGCTTTCTTTCCCATCTCGTTTATCCTAAAGCCCTGCTTCTACACTCAGTATATGATGTCATCGATGACATCACATCAAATTTAACCAATGGCAGGACTGTGTTCTTCCAGAGAAATGAATAAATCATGCTGCAGAAATCAGAAAATGCTGCCTCAGAAGCCAAGGAGCCCTGCTGAAGAAATCATAAAATTCTGCCGCAGAGCATTGGGGGCCCTGGGTATGTAACATTTACATTTATTATACAGAGAGAACCAGGCAGGTTTCTTAAATGTCTTTCACTATTTGGGTGTCACTGACCATTTAGTGACTAGAGAAGGTTCAGAGACTTTTGCATCATTTTTTTGTTTTGACTTACAACATATCTCATTTGACGAATGATCAAAGACAGATGTGGGTAGATTAGACTCAGCTATGGGTCTATGAAAAACATCCAAGCCCTTTGTTTTTAGTGGCCAGAGATAGTGTGTCTGGCTGTAGTAACCTTTACCAAATTGACCATATGAGATCCAGAAACAACATCACCTTTATACATCAATTCATACTAACATACTAAAATACCAGCAGAATAGGCCTAACAGTCTTTCAAGTCTGCTCGATATTCAGTACCCACACTGAGGGCTGATTTTGGTGCTCCTCTTCCCCTTGGGTTATCTCCACCTCTACCAGCTCCTTTGGCAGTGCATACCATGGCTCCACCACCCTTTCAGTGAAATAACATCTTCTCCTCTCCCCACTGAGCCTTCCCCCGTCCAGCTTACATTCGTGACCTCTCGTTGCCCCACCCTCCTTCCTTTGAAGCACCCTGCCTGGGCCTCCTTTATTGATCCCTTCCATGTACTTAAATACCCTATCATGTCCCCCTTGTCTCTCCCCTCCTCCAGAGTGTACATGTAGAGCTCCTTAAGCCTCTCCTCGTAGGTCCTCTCCCCCAGGTCCCAGATCATTTTGGTTGCCCTCCTTTGGACCTTCTCTAGGAGTGTAATGTACCTTTTTAAATGTGGTCTTCAAAACTGGACACAATACTTGAGGTGTGGCCTAACCAAGCAGTTGTACAGTGGGAGGATCACTTCTGCCTTTCTGGAGGTAATTCTCCTGGCAATGCATACCAGAATCCTATTTGCCCTTGTCACTTCCCTCCTACAGGTCTCTGAGTTGTTCATTTTGACATCTACCACTACTCCCAAGTCCATCTCACCCTCCATGACTTGAATCATGTCACCTCGCAGGGTATATCTCTGGCCTTGACTTCTGACTCCCAGGTGCAGAACCTTGCACTTCCACACATTGAATTTTAGTTTCCATTTTCCCAACCACCTTTCCAGAGCCTCCAGGTCACCCTGCAAGGTCTCCCTCCCTTCCTCCTCAGACACCACTGCACCCAGCTTTGAGTCGTCTATGAATAGACTCATCTTACTCCTGATCCCCTTCATGATGTCTGAGACATAAACATTGAATAGGAGTGGCAGCAGCACTGACCTCTGGGGCACCCCATTAGTAACCCTCCTTGGGGATGAGGCTAACACTCCAACCACCACCTTCTGAGTATGCCTAGAGATCCAATTTCCTATCCATCTTAACAACTCTCTCTGTACCCCCATTTCCTTCAGCTTAGCCAGAAGGCCACTGTGGGGTACAAATCAAATGCCTTGCTGAAGTCCAGAAAGAGGACATCCACTGGCTTACCCTGGTCCAGGGCCCTCGTCACCTAGTCATAGAACTCAACAAAGTTCATCTGACACGATCTTCCCAGGACAAAGCTATGCTATCTATTCTCCAAATACCAGTTTGCTCCAGTAACCCCCCCAGTCTTTCCTTAACAATACCCTCCATCACCTTGCAACCACCAATGTCAGGTTAATGGGCCTGTAATTTCCCACCTCCTTTTTTGATCCCTCCTTGTGGATCGGCATGACGTGGGCCACCCTCCGGTCTTGGGGCACTACCCCAGTCCTCAGGGAGATATTGAAAAGCTCCAATATGGGGGCTGCCAGGACATCTGCCAGTTCCCTCAGCACTCTGGAATGTATCTCATCTGGCCCAGGTGCTTTCTTCATCTGAAGGGACCGTAGGGCTTCCCTTACCCTCTTTACTAGGATTTCAGCCTCCATGTTCTCCCCCTTTTTACTCTGTACTGCTGGCCCTCTGCCTGTCTGTGGTGGCCACTCCCTTTCCCCAGACCCTTCAGGCCCCTGATCTCTACCTGTTCCACCCCCTTCTCTGGTTTGCCCATGCTCGCCCCTGCAAGACATAGCCCCTCCATCTCTCCTGGTAAAAACTGAGACAAAGTACTCATTTAGGACTTCTGCCTGTTCCCCCACCTTCTGTGCCCAACCATCCCCTATCCTTATCTTGCTGATCTGCCCCCTTACTTTCCTTTTTTCCCCTATGTTTCTAAAGAACCCCTTGTTCCCCCTCCAGATCCCACTGGCCAAGATCTGCTTCTTTTTTGCCTTATCTGCTCTCACCACCCTCGTGACTCTCTTGGCAGTCAGCTCATATTCCTCTTGATCCCTTTCACTCCTTGAGAAATTGAAATGCCCATAGGCCACCTTATTGTCCCTCACCACCTCCTGTACCTCACAGGTCCATCAGCAGGGGTTTTCTAGCCTTACCAAACTTATGCCTTTCCCTAGTGCAGGATCTGGTAACCTCCTGTATTCCCCTCATAATAATCCCCCACCTACTGTCAGCATCCATATCCAGCTTTATCCTGTCCAAATGATCTTTAAGGATCCTTCCCATTTCCCTGATGTCTGCACCCTTAAAGTCGGTTACTACTGTCCTTGTCCAGCCCCCCGGATCCAGGAAGAATCAGATTGTGGAATGATCACTCCCCACCAATGGGTCCCTCACCACTAGGCCCTAATCTGATCACTTTCTGCCAGGACCATGTCTAGTGACTCGGCCTCCCTAGTTGGCTCACCCACCTGTTGTGTCAGAAACACATCCTGGAAGACATCCAGCAGCCTCTGCTCCCGGGTTACTGGTGCCGTCATAGTTCCCAGTCTGTTCCTGGCATGTTGAGGTCCCCCATTATCACTACCCTCCCCTTTCCCAATCTACAGTGTCCCTCAAGATCTGCCACCAGACTTTCTTCCAGAACCTCTGCCAGTGCTGGTGGTCTGTATACCACTCTGACCTTTATGCTCTTACCCCCCTGCATCAGCAGGGTGACCCAAATAGCCTCCATGTTCCCCTTTTCCTCCTCTACCCCTCCAATACCCATGCCATTTCTGACTAGCAGGGCTGTACCACCCCCCCTTCCCTCCCCCTATATTTTCTGAACATAGTATAGCCCAACAGATTTAGGTACCACTCATGTCTTTGAGTGACCCAGGTCTCAATGACTGCTGCCTCATCTACCTTTCCTCAACTAGCATCACCTAGAGCTCAGGCATTTTATTTCCTAAGCTCCTGGAATTTATCAGGACCACTTTCCACCCCTTTTCCATCCTCTTCACCTTTACTATTCCGAAAAGAATATCTTTGTTTTGTGCTATCTGATTTAATAAATTCTCAGTAATTTTTAGACATTTTAGAAATACTATTCAAAATGTCTTTTTCCATAGAACCCATGACAGAAAGAGTCTCAGAGGGGGGCTACTCAGAAACAGCCTCAGAGTCAGGATTCAATAAAGCCAAACTGGTTTTAGCCTGTCCACCTTGATGCACCAGAGTGAGATAACATTGCGAAACAGCAGAGTACAGCTTGGCTTTGTCATGATCTGACAAATCAGTCTAGGAAAGTAAACATCTCATTTCAGTATCCAAGCTGTAGGTTGCAACTTTACTTATGTCCTCATTGGGATAGTCTGTTTTCATATGGTCCAATTGTTGTTGAGGTACCAGATACATTTTGTGAGTAAAATCCATTATCTGTTAACAAGCAATCTAGTAATCAATGGATTAGCGTTTCCCAACAACATAAGTATGAACCCAACTGTCTGAATCACAATCTTTTTTTTTTCTTTTTAGAGACACTTTCCTGTTGCTTAAATTTTTTGTGACTCTTTATTTTTTTTTTTTTTAGAAAAGCTAGCTGCTTAGCAGACAGTGGGATGTTTCCTTTCAGAGTGTTTAACACCCCCTCCATTATGGCAGATATCAAGTCATCAGAGGCTGAGCACAAAATAGCTTTTTTTTTTAATTGTGAGGTCCTCTCAAAAGTAACTTTAGAACAGACAGCTTTCTCTGCAGCCTTTTCAACATAATGGCAATACAGCATCATGTATTTCTAGAGCCAGAATTTTATATTTATTTATTTTATTTATTTAGTTGTTTAACCAGGAGTAGCACAATAAGCTGAAAGCTTTTTTACAGGAGGGACCTGATGTATACCACTGGCCAGTCAGAGAGAAACAACCCACTGAGCAGCCTGTGTTCATCTGGTGTACTGGACCGCAAATCAACCAATAAATAATATAAGGTCATCTAGTGGCATCTTCAAAAGTTTGGAAAAGGAATTTTTCCTGGCTTGGGTACATCTGCCAGCCATTGTCATGATCTACAGCTTATCCTATGGGTTTTTAAACAGGACCATGTATTTGACATTTAATGTGATGGTCGAGCTTTTCTTGCTTTGACAAAACACATTCTGTACAAGATAAAAGGATAATAGACTACGATGGTTGCTGTGCTTGGTAAACACACATTCAGTCTTACTATTTTGACTGGCGGATTCCATAAAATCATCAATGACAATCCGATCAATCTTGTCTGGAGACAACAGATCATCATCGGCTAATGATGCAGGCAGTCCTGCCACAACTTTAATCTGTGCAAACTTTAACATCAGCTCATTATACAAATGTTACCAGTAACTGTAAAATCAGACATTATTTTCAGGTTTGTGTGTTAAAGTGGTATCGGAATGTTCCAATACTTTTTTTATAAAAACACTTTTATCAGACTTGGACGGTCCAGCTATCAGACATGAAAATGGATGTTGCAATCTAACATAAATTTTTTCTCAATCTGTACCCATAAGGAAGGGTTTTAAAATTTGCTTGTAAAACTCATTTGTCATAAACTACTCTCTGGGTCTTGGACAGCGTTCCTGTTTCAAGGGACCACCACTTATTATTTCTTACTATACTGGGTTGCCTCCCTGTGATTTCTTTAAACATCTGCAACCCTTTGTAATCAAACACCAGATCTTTTAAACTTTCAAAATTAATATGTTCACTGTTGGCTACATTAAGAGTAAAATATTATACTGTAAGAATAATTTGTCATCTGGATTGCCAGTAGCCATATGTCTTGGGACCAGTAGCCACAAACTTGGTAATGTGTTAGTCTGGAGGAAGCTTGCTGATCAGCCCCCTTAAATAGTCACCTAGAGGAGGGTTATAGCCACCCAGTCGAGACACAAAAATGATGGAGTCTGTGTTGTGATAAAAGCACCTGTCCTATAATGTATCTAGCAGTTTGTACAGTTCAGCTCTCATGTATACAGTGGTGAAATGCACTATGAATATGTTGATGTTGTTAGAATTTGGGTAGTGGTCCTAGGTGTACTTCCAACTTAAACACACTGTTTCATCATCAGTGAGACAGCATGAGGCCACGTCATATTGGGGGAAAACACATACCGACATAGTTTGTCAGGGTCTGTTACTAAGCTCATGGTAGGCAGATTAGCTCTCTGTCCAAATTAATCCCAAATTGAATTTAAAAAACAGTTTAGATATCTGCCTCCTCAGAGCGTTAACAACTATGTCAGTGGGGCTCAAATTAGGGTTGTGTGAATATCTTTTTCCGAATATTCGGCTGAATATTTGGCATCCGGTGTACAAATATTCGGTATTTGGTATTTGGTATTCGTATTCGCTATTCAGTCATTAACATAATGAATAAGAACTAGCCCAATTTCTCCTCTGCCAGCCATGGAAGCAGTGAAAAAAACAGGCCTCCACCCTCTGTCAAAAAGCATACCTCCCCAGCACCCAAAAGTGTTTTTTTCTTCATATTAAATGCCCCCATAAAATATTAATAAAAATTGCAGGTGACTGACTCTACCCACCTGCTTCCGTGATCAATCTGTAAAGTTCTGAAGCTTTGTCTGCATCATGAACTACCCCCTCCCCACCCACAGCACCCAACCTTGGCACCCACCCAGTCAAGCATCCAGGCAGTAATTCAAACTGAAGCCCAGAAGGTGTTTGCCAGCACAACCTTCCCTCCTCCATGTTCAGCTACCTTGTAATGAATGAAGCTCTTGAGTTGCTATAGTAAGTAACACCAGCGCCGGAGGTCCAAAAACTCTTTCTCTCGATGTCTGAGAATGCATGTTTTGGGTTGGACCACCTTGAGCCTCATCTCCTTAAGCTTGCAGCCTACTATATTGCCTCTCCATTGGCTAAAATGTTTACCCTGTCCCTCTCTGGCAGCACTATCCCTGACATCTAGAAAATAGCTTGGATAACTCTGTTTTTTAAAAAAGGGGAGAAAAAGGAGTTAATTAACTACAGACCCATTGCCATTCTCTCAAGCCTTGTTGAAACTTCTTGAAACTGCTGTTGCCTCACAAACAGTTGATTATCTCTTTAAGTTTAACCTACTCTCCGATGCTCAACATGGTTTTAGAAAGAACCATAGCACGTCAAGGGCATTGTTGAAACTTACCTCTGACATTCTCTCAAATATACATACAGGGCACCTTAGAGGAGCTGCTTTTGTCGATCTGACTAAGGCCTTTGACCTGGTAGACCATCCTTTGCTTCTATCGGGCCTCACAAACCTGGGTTTCTCTATTCTGGTTGTAACATGGCTTAAACGCTACCTATTCAACAGGTATCAGATGGTGAAATTTGACTCGGCTATATTAGACCCTGCAGCAATAAGTGCTGGTGTACCTCAAGGATCCATCTTGGGACCACTCCTATTCTCACTCTTTATTAATAATATTCCTTGTGCCCTTAGAAACTGTTCATCTCTCCTGCATGCAGATGACCTGGTCCTCTATACCAGGGCAAACAAAGTTGAGGACCTTAACACTGCCCTCTCCCATGACTTCAAGAACATCCAAAACTGGCTCAATGATCATAAACTGGTTCTAAATGCAAAGAATACAATGTTTATGCTGTTTGGCTCTGTCCCTAAACTCAGGACTGGTCCCTTTTCAGTGATGGTCCTCAACATGGATGGATCTCAAATACAATTTGTCTCATCCTTCAACTATCTAGGAATTCAGCTATATCAATCCCTGGATCTCAACCTGCATATTCAAACTACCTGCAAGGCAGTAAATAACAAATTGGGTGCTGTGTACAAGACTAGCCACATGCTAACACCATCAGATGAACTGGCCATTGCAAGGTGAATTCTGTTACTGACCCTCAACTGCTGGACCCCTCTCCTTGGTTCTGCCCATAAAACCTCCCTACTGAAGTGGGACTTACTTACAATAATGTATGCCGTAATGCATCCCCTTCCCCTTGACTTAGGCACTGTTGTCAACTTTATGATGACCTGGGCTGGCTCTCCCCTATGGCTTCTAGACAACAGTACCTGGGCTCTCTTGTTGATTCTATTATCAGGCTAAAAAAAACCAACTACATTGGTGGAGCTGTTCCTTCCTCTCACCCCTCCTCATGAGCTGAGATCAGTTGAAAAATCCCTACTAAAAGTCTCCAGATGTCTTACCTCAAAAGGTACAGATGCCTTTGGACACATGGCTCCTAAGTTCTGGAACACTCTCCCCCTGGAGATCAGACAGACAGGAACCCACCATCACTTCAAAACTATGATCTGTCACTATCTTATGCAGGCTGACCGTAGCCTTTGTTTTCTCTAATTCCTTCCTGTCAGGCCCCCTATCTCCTGTCCCTTGTGTCAGTACCCCAAGCCCTTATCCATAAGCCCACTAATCTTTGGGCTTGGGTAGACAGCATGTCTCCTAGCCATGGCTGCTCCCTCTACCCTCACTTATATTCTAACCTCTACTGTTTAATTACCAGCTAGATTTCCTGTTTACTGCCCTATTCTATGTTTATTCTTTTCCTGTAACCTATTCGTTATCAGTGCTTGTTAAACTACTATGTTATGTACTTCCATCATAGGGTGTAACTCCTACTCAGTACCTGTTAATTATACTGCTGCCCTTGTGTTTTTGTGCTCAAATCTCTATTCATGCTATGCATAAGGATTTTTCTTCCCTGATATGTAACGTTTGTTTCTCACTGCTAGAAACAGTAGAGGGGGCACTAAATAAGACATGATAGGAGTGGTGCAGTGCAATGGCCGTGGGGCGGCAGTGTTCCGGGAGACATTCTGGAAGCTGCGATATTGCCCTATTTGAAGGCACCTCTCTGGTCTGAGAGAAGAGGTTGCCCATCTCCAGGCTGTTCTGGCTAGGATTTGTGAAACCTCGTCCGCCACCCAGGGACCACCAGGGTCAATGCCACTACCTCAGAGGTTGCCAAAAAAGAGGAGAGGCTGGACCAGAGTGGGCTCAGGGAGGGAGAGGGTGGTGGAACAGAGTTGCATCCCTCCAGCTGTACATCTCCACAATTCATTTGCTCTTCTGGTGGATAGTGGTCCCTCTGTGGAGGCACCTGCAGTGGAGACCAAGGAGGATGCTGGGAACCTTCACAAAGGAGACCCACAGGAGGGTGGCATGGGACCCCAGAGGGGAAGGAAACAACTCCTAGTGGGGGACTCAATCATTAGGGGTAGAAATGGGGGAGGAAGAGGAGAGGGAGGTAAGGTGCCTTCCTGGTGCCACAGCTTGGAGGGACAGGAAGCAAATCCTCAGGATCATGGGAGGAGTTGCATGAGGGAGCTGGATGTCATTGCCCAACTAGGGACAAATGACCTGGCTAGAAATGGGATCAGAGTAGTGCAGGAGGAGTTTGTAGAGTTGGGGAGGGGCCTTAGACAAGTAGCGCATACGGTAACCTTTTCGGAGGTGCTGCCTGTCTATGGCAAAAGTGATGCTAGGGCACTCCTCACCAGGGAATTCAATGAGTGGTTGAAAAACTGGTGTGGAGCTCAGGGTTTTGGCTTCGTTGGGGACTGGGGAGCCACCTGGAGGGATGCAGACCTATACTGGTGCGATGGTCTGTGTCTGTCCGGGGTGGAACCAGGATCCTAGGTGAGAGGTTTAAATGCTTCATTAGCAAGCATTTAAACTAGCCAAGGGGGGAGGCACTGAAAAGGATCAGGGAAATCCCAGTCTCCCCCTACAAAACATGGTAATTAGTGAGGTAAACACCAAGGTAGAGAAGTTATTAGGGAGCAGAACAGAGGTAAATGTAAAAAAAGACAAAGGCAGTAAGGACAGGAATGGGACTAAAAGAGGTAAGGCTATCAAAAAGTGGAGGGTGATGAGTACCAATGCCCGTAGTCTGTGTAACAAGCTCCCTGAACTAGTGGCCTTGATTGAAGAGGGTTGCCTGGATATTGTGGCAGTCACAGAAACATAGTACACAGAGAACCATGACTGGGATGTCAACATACCAGGATACACAATCTACAGGAGGGACAGGGAGGGTAAAAGAGGAGGAGGAGTAGCTCTCTATGTAAAGGAAGGGATCAAAGAAACAGAACTAAAGAGTAAACAGGGAGCAGATGAGGCACTCTGGGTCACCCTGGAGACAGAAAATGGCACCACAATCCACATGGGGGGTTGTATACAGACCCCCATCTCAGAGGGAGGGAATGGACAAGGAAATTACAGAAGGCTTCCTAAGAATGGTAGAAAAAGGGGAGATATTGTTGATGGGAGACCTGAATATGCCAGATGTTAACTGGAGCACCTTTGCTGCAGGCACATCCAAGAGCAGGGTCATTCTTGATGCCCTACATGGGGCATGCCTCAGACAGCTAGTATTGGAACCCACTCGGGGGAGGGAGCAATCTTAGACCTGGTACTCTCAAATGGGGATGGAGAAAGAATCTCAGATTTAGAAGTGGGTAGCCATCTGGGAACAAGCGACCACCAAACAGTGTGGTTCATGATAAACATAGCCATACAATCAAGCCATACAAAAGCAAGAGTATTGGACTTTAGGAGAGCTGACTTTGGGAAAATGAGAGAGTGCCTCAGAAAAGCACTAGCAAACAGGCAAGAAGGAGGAGGAGTGGAGGAACAATGGAGAGTAATCAAAACAGCCATCACAGAAGCAACAAGCCTTTGTGTAAAGCAAATCAATAAAACACAAAAAAGGAAAAGAATGCTATGGTTCTCAAAAGAGGTGGCAGGGAAGGTTAAGGAGAAAAGGATAGCATTCAGGAAATATAAGGAAACACAGAAGGAGCAGGACAGAGAACGTTATCAGTTAAAGCAGAAAGAGGCTGGGAAGGCAGTCAGAATAGCAAAGGCCCAAACCGAGGAAAGGATAGCCAATTCTGTTAAGAAGGGGCATAACACCTTTTATAGGTACATCAAGGAGCGAAGAAAGACCAAAGGAGGGATACTGAGGCTTAATAAAGGGGAGGGAATGTGGGTAGAGGGTGACAGTGAAAAAGCAGGGATACTGAATGAATATTTCTGCTCAGTTTTCACAAAGGAAGAGGAAGGGGAGGTACTTAAACCAAACAAGAGAAACACTCTGAAGATGGGGGATGATACCAGTCAATTTACAGAAGTAAGGGTTCTGAAAGAACTAATAAAATTGAAGGTGAACAAAGCAATGGGGCCTGAAGGGATTCACCCAAGGATTCTAAAAGTACTAAGGGTAGAAATAGTGACACCGCTGACTACTCTCTTTAACAAATCATGGGAGGATGGGGTGGTACCCAAGGACTGGAGGAGGGCAGATGTGATTCCTCCTCACAAAAGTGGGAGCAGGACAGATGTAGGAAACTACAGACCAGTTAGTTTGACTTCAGTGGTAGGGGAAAATGACGGAATCTCTTCTGAAGGAAAGAATTGTTGAGTACCTAGAGGCCAGTGGGGCACAGGACCGAAAGCAGCATGGATTCACGATGGGAAGGTCATGTCACATGAATCTAATAGATTTCTTTGACTGGGTGACCAAAGTAGTAGACCAGGGAGGGTCTGTGGATATGGCATACCTAGATTTTAGCAAGGTATTTGATACAGTACCACACAAAAGATTAATACACAAGTTAGCCAGCCTTGGAGTGGGTCCCAAGGTGGTAGCCTGGATAAAGAATTGGCTAGACAATGGGACTGTGGAAGCAGGTGGGTAGAGCCAGTCGCCCACAGTTCTTATTAATATTTTATCAGGGCAATTCATATAAAGAAAACAAACTTTTGGGTGCTGGGGAGGCATGCTTTTTTGACAGAGGGTGGAGAGCTGGCATGATTTTTGCTACTTACATAGGCAGGAAGGGGGGGGCCTGTTCTAGTCTTTTTTTTTTTAAAAACAGTGTTTCCCAAATACCAGGCGAATAGTGAACAATTAGTTATTTGGGATCCGAATAATGAATAGTGCGTTATTCATGGAATTCGGGAAATAATATTCATGCTATACACAGCCCTAGTTCAAATGTACATTTTCTCTTTCAAAATCCTGCCGTATATACCTGGCTTTATCTGCTTCATTTTTTATCCATGATGGGAAACAGACACTTATTGGTTTCCTTTCAAGTGCGGTTTGATGCAGTCTGCAAACAGCTCTGTTGACTCCCTGAAATTCCATACTTCATAAATGTTAATGGTTTGGTACCCCTTTTCTACAGCTAGTTTAGTTCCAATGTACATAGGGTACCGGTCAGGGCCTTCTCTTCATCACTGTGTGTGCATGACGTTATCCGAAATCTCTCTTCAGAGCATGAATGGCATAATGTGAACATGAGTTTTTTTTCCAATTCCGGATGACAGCACTGGAAAAAAAGAGACCTCTAGTGGATAAACCTTTACTTTTGCTAAACCAAAGTATGGACTCAGGCCTTCAAGGTTCTTGTAGATGATGGTAGGGTGCCCCACGGGTTACTGGATTGTTGTGTTGACAGAAGGGTTCAGTCTAGTGAAATCATAATAGCAAATCTTTTCATCTGACTGTGATTTGTAGAAGAAACAGGTGGCATTCATTCTCTCTCCAAATAGCAACTCCCTAGGGTTGAGTGGTTATGGAAACTACCTGTCCCTCAAGAAATTATTCAACCCCGGATCTGTAGCCAACATTTTCTCCACTCATGTTCCCACAGTACTCTAATAGCACACTCCTTGCTTTTTAGAAAATTAAATTTGTGCATGGTCCTATTGAATAACTGTCCCCAACTAGTCCCAGTCATGTGTATTCTATCTTTCTCTCAGTAACATATGTTTCAAATATGGAAAAAAAACAAGTTTTAAATTCAAAGGTGGTGGGGATCTCATCTACTAAAGCATACCCATCGAAAAACAGGGACCCACTTTAAATTCACCACCCCTTAGAGCGTGCTGATAGAAATGTTTTCTTTCTCAGCTACATACATTAACCACTGGATAGCCACTGTGGAGTACCTCTTTTACTGACTGTGGTAGTTATCTGGGGGGGGGGAGAACCATGAGTGTTTTCTCACTCAAAAACAAAAATCTGTAAATGGCCATTCCACCTGGAATGGATCTAAACATACTATTTCATACTCTGTTGTGCCACCATCTGACTGTTTTAAACCCATTTGGCTGTCATGTTCATCACTTCTTGCCTAAATCTGTCATATGCTTTTCATAGAATTTCAACATCTAACTAACAATCGTAGGAAAGCTCTTTTTTCTGATCAAATTCTGTATGTCGGTTGGCTAGTTACCAACGCATGATCTCTATTTTCTCATTAGGCATCATATAGTCCACCCCATAACATTTTGCATTGGGCAAGGGACTTACATAATTTTCATTAGTCTTGGTGTTACAAAATGCAGAAAGTACCCTTAAACGACCTCATTCTCAAACCCGAGTGCCTTTGGAATTTTACTTAATTTCATGGGCATAAAGGACAACTAATCAATAAATCTGATGTGTAGGGCAGTTACAGTCATGCACCCTGCAGACCCCATTTCCTTGGGTAGTGGGGGCCCCCCCCAAAAAAAAACAAGCAATAAACAAAGAATCTCAATGCAGAATCACTGAATGAAGGGTTACCCCAAAGGGCATTGGCAACAAATCATGTTTCAAAGAAATACAACATCATACATATTTCCATAATAAAATGCATCATGGGATGAATACAAATCACCATGACATTTCAATCTTAAGTTTACAGCAGTTTACATGCATTTTAAATAGCACAAGTAGCTTAATTTCTATAATAATCACCAAGTACTTTTTACCATTATCAAAAACACCTAGTGCCATGGTATTTTCAACATTTGCAGGTTTCAGAAATATAAGGGCCCAGATATTCAAAAGGGTTGCACACTGATGTGCCCCGGAACGATATTCAAAAGGGAAAACTGCGTGGCACAAATCCCGATGCACCAGAGTGCATCAGTAATGGATGCAGGCACTGGTGGGGGGTGCCCATGTATAACCTGCACAGCCCAATATTCAGCCCGGGAGGTGCAGAGCCATGCATGTGCAACCCCTACCTGTGCCAGCACAAAGTTAAGCCAAAAAAAAAAGGAACAACTGATGATCACCCACAGGTGAGCTGCTGCATTGCAGGGTGCAGCATGGCATCTGCCACCTGTGGGTGGCCACCCAAGTTCCAGCTGCATCTGGTGGTGCCCCATGCCCGATCATGGGCATTTGCAAAAAAATATAAGAATCTGTTCAATATCCCTGGTGGTCCAGTGGACCGCTATGTGCCCAATCATGGGCATCTGTCTAAAAATAGGCATATTTGTCCAATATCCCCAGTGGTACAGTGGACTACTATGTGCCCGATCATGGGCATCTGTCTAAAAATAGACATATTCATCCAATATCCCTGGTGGTCCAGTGGAGCACTATCAGCCCAATCACAGGCATTTGTAAAAACAAAAACAATTCTAATATCCCTGGTGGTCTAGTGGTACCACCCCACCCGCCCACTGAGCACCACTGCATCACCTCCCCGGTTAGCTGGCAGGTGGTGGAACCCCATCCTCCTGTCGCCTGGCTGCCCGCAGATTGACACCTCATTAGGGCTGCACACCC
This sequence comes from Neoceratodus forsteri, assembly GCA_016271365.2. NCBI lineage: Eukaryota > Metazoa > Chordata > Ceratodontiformes > Ceratodontidae > Neoceratodus > Neoceratodus forsteri. Next base: position 116,947,446 of record CM057455.1, on the reverse strand, counting down.
ATTGGTTCACAGCGTGAGCTAATGGGCATGCAGCCCCTGCTGTACTATGCATCCCAGATATGCAGCATCCCACTGGCTGGCTGACCGGGGGGGAGCGGGGCGGTGGTGCTCATTGGGCAGGTGGGGGGGTACCACTAGACCACCAGGGATATTGGAATTGTTTTTGTTTTTACAAATGCCTACAATTGAGCAGGTAGTGCTCCACTGGACCACAAGGGATATTGGACGAATATGTCTATTTTTAGACAGATGCCCACGATCGGGCACATAGCGGTCCACTGGACCACCAGGGATATTGGACGAATATGTCTGTTTTTAGACAGATGCCCATGATCGGGCACATAACAGTCCACTGGACCACCAGGGATATTGGACAAATATGTCGATTTTTAGACAGATGCCTGCGATCGGGCAGCAGGGGGAGTCGGTCCCCGACGGCTGCTGCCTGGCAGGGTGCCAGGCACAAGTCTTTGGGGATCAGTGGACCTGCATGCAAATGGGGTGATAATGACATGCAATTGGCCCCATTTGTACCTTACATACATTATGGCCCCATTTGCATGTTCAGTTTTGAATATCGTGGTTGCTGTGCATGGTGCAATGGTACTTGCGCTAGCGCATCTCCATGCTCCACTCTGGCCACTTGCACTGGTGTAGTGCCATTGCACCATGCACACTGGGGGTGGCCAGGGTGTGATATTCAAAGCTGCTGAGCCATGGCGCAGCTCCTTTGAATATCTCTTAGTCCACACCCCTGCGTAGTCAAGTTGAGCTGCGCCCAAGCTTGCACCTCAGCCTGGCGCAGTTTGAATATCTGGGCCAATGTATATTATGACATAGTGCTATTACATATTAAATCCAACAACATTTAACACAACCTGTTTTACATACATCTGGAGGTCTCCACAATAACATCTTTGTACGAGGACCTGAGAGGGAAAAGGAAAACCAAAGAGCACACTATAGCATAGTCAAGAAAAGGGAGAGGGTGTCTATAGGTCTAGAAATTGTAAAGGATAAAGTAGGCTAAGAAATAGAAGGACTGTTGCAACAGATTTAAGAAAAGGTCGGTCCTCAAGAGTGGTAGGAGATCCCAGTAACAGATACCCACCTTAAGAGGGAAGCAATTATTGCAGACTGCTTACTACCTTCCTGTTCCAGGAAGGGATGGAGCTTCCACCCATCCATCTTCAGATGCTATGTCTCAGGGTCTCTATTAATGATAAACATTCTGTCATAAACATAGTGGATATCATCATTCTTTACCATGAGGCATTAACACATTTCTCAATAGAGATGAAACGGTACCTTCCCTGAACTATCTCCTTTTAGGGAAAGTATGTCATATTTTTTATCCAAAAATCTGGACTGCTGTAAAGTCCAGTACCATAGAAACAATTTCTCTGGAGTGAGTAATTACTTTCTCCAACCCCACCAGACATATTAGTTTTAAGCAGGGGCCCAGTCCTAGGTTCAACTCCTCTATATAAACCCACTATGTCTCTTGATTCATTCATTTCGCTTGCTACAGATACAGACACCTGAGGGTAAACACTCTTCTGGTGTTACCTCAACATAGGGTCCAATCCATTTTCCACCAACCCCCTCTTTTGTAGGGTTTTCATCAACACAATAAAACATATGTACCACCTCCTTAATCTTAACTTATTGTAACCTTTTGGCAATATTAGCATATTACATAGACTTTGATGGCAGATAAGGACCACTTGCCCATCTAGTCTGCCCATTTCCCTTCATATTGGATAAGCTGCTGATTCTTGTTAACCAACAGCCTACTTCCTGCAAACCCCCCCCACTACAATTGCCTTATGTCTGTCCCATGCAAGTTTGAATTCACCCACTGTTTTAGACCCAACAACCTCCCCAGGAAGGTGGTTCCATGCATCCACCACTCTCTCTGTGAAAAAAAATTTCCTCACTTTACCCCTTAGCCATCCCCCCTCTATCTTTAAATTGTGCTCTCTTGTTCTTACACATCTATTTTTCTGAAAGATGCTACCCTCCTGGACTTTGTTGATTCACTTTAGGTACTTAAAAGTTTCTATCATGTCCCCCCGTCCCTCCTTTCAGCAAGGGTATACATATTAGGCTTTCTCAGTCTCTCTTCATATGGTTTCTGATGCAGACCCTGCACCATTTTAGTTGCCCTCCTCTGGACTGCTTCCATCCTGTCTAAGTTCTTGCGTAGATGGGTTCTCCAAAACTGCACACAGTATTCCAGATGGGGTCTCACCAACTGTCAGTACAGAGGGATAACCACTTACTTTTTTCTACTTGTGATGCCCCATCCTATGCATCTCAGTATCCCCCTGGCTCTCCTTACTGACTTCTCACATTGCTTACCCACCTTTAGGTCATCTGATTTGAAAAACCCCAAGTCTCTTTCCATTTTTGTTGGTGTTAGTACCTCCCCTGCTATTGTGTACTCTTCTCCTGGGTTTTTGTTTCCCAGGTACATTACTTTGCACTCTTTGCATTGAATCTAAGTTGCCATATGTCTGACCATTCCTCCAACCTTCCCTAGTCCCTTCTCATCCTTTCTACCCCCCCTTGTGTATCAACTCCGTTACAGATCTTTGTGTCATCTGCAAAGAGGAATACCTTTCCCTTCAGACCCTCTGCAATGTCACCTATAAAGATGTTAAAGAGGACTGGACCCAGTACTGATCCCTGAGGTACTCCACTAGTAACCCCCCTTTCCTCAGAATGTGTTCCATTCACTATTACCTTCTGTATCCTGTTGTGCAGCCAGTTTGCTACCCAGGCTACCACTCTGGAACCCACTCCCAGGCTGAATAACTTGATTATTAGTCTTTTGTGCCTGCAGTATACCCCAGTCAATATTGTTAATAGATTGCCCTGCCTTAATACAAGAAAAAGTCCATTCAGCCTCATAGGCTTCTTCTTGCTTGCTTGGAGTCTTAAACCCCAGCACAATATCACTAGGCACAGTCTTACCTGGGGTCTCACATTCAAGTTCCATGCTTGCATCTCCGACCACCAAAAGGTAACATCCTGGGAACCTAGAAAACAAAGGAATATCCTGCTAAGTCAGGTGGTCCTTCTCAAACTGAGCCTATGAAAAATTCTCTTCTGACAATTTATCCAAACTCTCCAGCAGGGACCTCTTGAGCACCTGGTGCCTGTGTTCTGCCCCTCTGCATAGTTGTTCTGCCTCCAGCCATTGCCCAATCATCCAGCAGATTATCCTCATCAGGGTCTTAACCTCCGAGGTGGTGTCTCTTGCACCTCCAGTCTGCCTCGACCTCCATCTCTTCATTGTCTTCAGGCTTGGCCTTCCTCTGAGATTCCCGGTCCAGTTCAGGCAGCAGTTTCTCTCCATCTGTCAGCCATGGTTCTGATCAGAACTCCACAGACGTTCTTCTCTGGGTTCTCCTATGGTCCCTCCTGATGCATCGGTCCACCTGGGATATCTGGATGATATCCACCAGAAAACATCCCTCTTTGGCCAGTCCAGACACATCCAACAAGTTATCCCTCTTCTGACACCAAGCCTGTGGCGGGGTTGTGGGATAATAGATGGACCAGACACTGAACATCAGGTTAAACACACAATCTATGTGTGATGTTTATCTAAAAAAACAAGAAACAACCTTCTGCAATCGTATTTTTCTTCTTCAGTACATCAGTTTGAAGCAACATACAATGTATGTCCTTTTGCGGCACTTAGCCAGCACTTACTGACACTGATCTCTGACCTAACTTACCAGTTGAGATTTATCCTCCACCCCTATGCAGGCCCCATTTGCTTGGGTAGTGGGGGCACAAAAAGAAAGAAACAACAAAACAAGCTATAGACAAAGAATCTCAATGCAGAATCACTGAAAGAAGGGTTACCCAAAAGGGCACTGGCAACAAATCAAGTTTTAAAGAAATACAACATCATACATACTTACATATTGCAATGCAGCATGGGACATATGCAAATCACCATGACATTTCAGACTTAAGTTTACAGCTGTTTACATGCATTTTAAATAGCACAACTAGCTTAATTTCTATAATAATCACCTAGTACTTTTTACCATTATCAAAAACACCTAGTGCCATGGTATTTTCAGCCTTTACAGGTTTCATAAACATAAGGTATAATATAACATAGTATTAAATCCAACAACAATTAACATTAACTGTTTTACATACATCTGGAGGTCACCACAATAACCTCTCTGTACGAGGACCTGAGAGGGAAGAGGAAAACAAAAGAGGACACTGTAGCATAGTCAAGAAAAGTGTGTGTGGGGGGGGTGCCCACAGGTGGCCAACCTTATGGACTAGAAATTGTAAAGGATAGATTAGGCTAAGAAACAGAAGAACTGTTGCAACAGATTTAAGAAAAGGTCAGTCCTTAAGAGTGGCAGGAGCTCCCGATCACACCTGGCAACTCTGTTTCATGCTCCCCCTATAGGCCCCTTCACCCCCACTGTGTCAGCTCTTTCTGTTTCATTACTAAGACCCCTCTAACCTTTTACTTTACATGCATCAAGCCACCTGAACAAGATGTTCCTTCCTATCCCACGTTTCTTGCATCCTCAAGCCATTTATCCTGGTGCCCATGCCCTACTTCTGTCACTCACTCTTTTTTCCTGCTTCTCACTTTCCTAACCAAAGACAAGGCCTTAGGCTTGAGGCTGATCCTTACTTACTAACCTTAGCCCCCCTTTCATTGCCAATGATTGCCTTCCAGGTACTCAGCAGTTGTAATCTTCAGTTCAAAGATCTTTTGATGTAAGTTGGCTGTTTATTGTATTATTACATGTACAGTATATACCTTTCGTATTGTGTTTTATCATATGGAACCTTTGTGAAAGAGCTCTTGCTCAAAGTTTGTATCTGAATAATTATTAAATAAATAAATAAATACAAACAAATAGCCTTTGGCATTGTAGGCTATAAATGTGTACTGTTTGAACGGCGTATCTATAACATGTCTGGCAAATTCTTCTACACAATCATCCACTTCAAATTCCCAGGACCTCTTCAGATCTAATAGATTGGCAAATACATTTGGGATCTGAACCCCAGTTTCTTGTCTGGCCTCAAAATCAAACCTTATAAATCTTGCAGAGGTTTTCATGGCTGTGATTGGGGCCATGTAACAGATATGCTTGTCTGTGGTCATCAAAGAGCCGCATCTAGCATATTGAATACATTTGAATGCAAGAGTCCCTTTGTAAAATACAAAACACTCTTCACACAGTTTCATTAATTGACAAGGGACCATACCCAAAGCCACTCTGCCCAAACGTCTCTCCAGACAAGCTGAGGATCTACAGATTGTTTTTCACTTTGGGCATGATGCATATCAGCTTTCTGTTCTGTACAGTTTGGCTTACAGCACACATTACAGAAAAGTGTGCAGGAGTGAATGTTTATGTAACTAAATGGTGTGTGGCAATAGTTACAGATCTACCTAGCCCCGATGAATTTCTTTACATCTGTGACACTGTAGAAGTGATTATCATGATGTACTACAAATAGGGTTTTAGGAAGTCTTTCTGACACTGTGTAATACATTTACCATGCACCCTGATTGTGATACAGAATCTTAATTCTGAATCCTAAAAACTGTTCAAATTGTGACATGCCACTAAATGTTATTGGAATTTGCTCTGACAAATCTTTTTCAGCATGCAGAATGTTAGCCTTATTAATTAAGTATGCATCTTTAAATATGTGTGGATTTAGTAATGGATGATACCAGTTGCAAAACACAAGTCATTTTCTTTGTTGTATAAATCAATCAGATAGTGACTTTCTTTATGATTTTACTGTATAGGACAGAACTTAGTGTATATCTGGCACCCACCCCTTTCCCTCCCCTCCCTATTTCTAATTGCATTTAACACAAAGTGCAAAGACCCATCAACGATCACCTCAGTATTACTCTGAAGCATACCTGTAATCTGGTCTAAAAATGTCCCTTGTTAAGTTCTCCAGGGGCCCTCTTCTTTTGGAATAGTGGATGATTAAGACTCTGAATGCAACTGGAGAAAATCAGTGGCACTCAGTTGAGGTATGACAATGTCTAACAGCTTTCAAATAGCTTGATGAATAGCCCGAATATCATCTGTAAAGGATTCTATCCTGTCAAGACTGACAAAATGAAACCTTTAATGACATTTAACTACCCAGAACCACTTTAGCAACCTTTCATAACTTTGATTTTTTTCTAAAAGACTGCAGGAGGAGACTTGTGGTTTTCTAACTCAGCATCTTCCTGAGAATCAATGCATTGATGATTCTCAGCAAGATGCTGTGATGCCCTACGGTGTAATATCTTTTCCTGGCATGCTTTACTTTCCTTGTCAAATTTTCTATGATTCTTTTATTTTTCCCATATCATTCTTTTCCCCAGTCTGTAAATTGTGTCTTATTTTTAGCATTGCCATCCTTTTATGTATTCTGTTTTGTCACTGTTTTTGGCACACTTTTAGTTCTAGCACTTTCATTCTTTTATACATTTCTGCAGCTAGCAGAGCATCTTTCAAATATCAGACAGATTCCTTTGCTACACATAAAAAAGAAAATACAGATTTCATCACAGTACACATTAAAAGGTCCTTTTTATAAACACACTTACCAGTTTTCATTCCCTGTAACATATCATTGCCTGCAAGTCCTTCAAACAAGGCACCAGCTATCAATGGAAAAAATGTCAGCAATGAATTCAGTGCAGACATATTCCATTCTTCAGTCCAGGGCTGTGACATGAATCTGTCTGTATTCCCACACTGGAGTGCTGTGCCCCTTGAAACAAATTTAAGAAACGTTTACGTAGAGAGTCTAAATAATCACCACTATTTGTGAATGACCATTACAGTTTGCACTGCAAGCCCACTGGTCCACACTGTGGAGCAATGGGCTTATGGCTGCCACTGTAAGCTGGCATTTGGTGGGCAGCCAGGCAGTAAGCTGTTTGAGATTGCAGCTGCCCACTGATGACAGGGGGACACTGGGTGGGTTGGAGTCATGTGTGGGTGGGGTGCCACTGGACACCAGGAAAATATCTATTGGCACATACTGGTGATCAGGGAAGCAGGCAGGATGAGGGTTACAACTAGACTACCAGGAAATAGTAAATGACATTGTATGGCCAGCAAAGCTACAGGTGGGGTGGGGGTGCCAGTAGACTACCAGGGATGACTATTATATTACGGGCATCTCAGCTATGGGAGGGGTTTGGGGACCTCTGGACTACCAGTGCAGAGTTCTATATGCCCTGTATGATGAATGCTGCTATGGAGAGAGTGGGGGTCCACTAGACCACTAGGGAAGATGTGGGTGTTTTTGCACAGTGTACTGGGTGGGCGGGTGGCCACCCATGGCTGGCGGCTGCTGTGTTACAGCTTGCAGTACAGCAGCTCACCTGTGGGTGACCACCATTTGAGAATTATTTCTGGTTTAACTATGCCCAGTGGTATGCGGTGCATCTCTAGGTTGTGCCAACATATGCACCACATATCCCAGGCTGAATATTGGGATGTGCCACATATGCATGGGCACACCACCTGGAGTTGTACCATATACATTACCTACAGTATGCACGCCAGCCCATCGGGACTTGATCTGCACATGTCCCTCCATTGAATGCCCTGGGGTGCATTTCTTGGGTTGCACTGGTGCAACTCAGTTGTACCAGGAGCAATCCCATTGAATATCTGGGCCATAGTGTTTATCTGCTTGCTAACTCATTATGAATTCAGGACAGACTTCAGTGTTGTTCCTTTCCCATGTAAATCTATGTCCCATTATATGATGTAGAGATTAGCTCATTGTTTTCCCAGCTTACTAACAAAAGCCCCCACCCTCCATATGATTTAACAGAAGTGTGTGAGACTATCATTTCCACTTTCCTTATATGAAATAGAATAGGCATCCGTAGTTTAAAATATTCCCTATATTTCACTCAGATGCATAGTAAATTGCTGACACAATTGCTTAACTACCAAACACTTTTGAATTCACACTGATACAGACTCTTTCAGATACAGACAAAGCTACCTATTATTATGACTTGTCGGGGGGGGGGGTTATTATATCTAGATGCAAATGTAAGCCTTTTACATGCTATAGAGATAATCTCATTATTTTCTGAGCTTGCTAACTAGTTATGAATGCAGGACAAGCTTATCAGTATTCAAAAACAGTGTTTTTCTTGATGCTAGCAAATTGTGTTTTGAAGCAATGATTTCAGAATCTAGTCATTTTACTTCTAATGAAAAAAAAACTCACCCATCTCATGTAATTTGGAGCAATGACTGCAGAGGCTTGTAGACTCTGTGAGAGGAATGTTTCTTGTGTGAGATTCACAATACACACTTACTAAGCACTTTCTCTTTAAACATGTAGTCACAACTTGCAACTCTTAAACTCTGAACTGGTTATATTGTATCTCAAAAAGTATAAAGGGGAACTTGAAAAAGACTGCAGTCTTTTGTTGGGCTTAACACAAAGCAGACATGTTCTGATTACAAATGGATTTAACCACAATCAGAGATGTTCTGAATTGACGGTGGATTTTACATGCTTTTTTCATGTTGTATTAAAAAGGTAATCTGTTTTTCTTCCCTAAATCATCAGGATCAAGACTAAGTGTAGATTTTTTTTGTTAGCTAGCTAAGGAATTGTATTTTTGCAGCCCTTAACAAAACTTGGGAAATATTTTTTTCTACTTCAAACAAGGTATTTCAAAGATATTTTTTCTGTAATCTTACAGGATACTGCTGTCCAAAACAGTGTAGATATTTTTTTTAACCTTTAAATTAATAACAATAATACAATTTATTTATAAAGTTCCTTTCCAAAGATCAAAGCACTGAACATAAAATCCATTGAAACACATATAAATAAATAACACATTTTCAAATATTTCATAAACTCAAATAAATAAAATCATATATTCCAAGTAATATAATCATCAACAGTGACATTAAGTAATACATTTTGTCAGCTGGAACTATAAGGGACATCCTGACCAAGTAAATAAAGTCTTGAGGGCTGACTCAAAGCTCAGGATGGTCAGACACCCCCTCATCCAATCCGGTAGAGAATTCCACAGGGTAGGGGCCACATTGGCAAAGGAGTGAGCACCAGATATCTTCAAATGCACTCTGAGAATCTCTAGCAATTCATCATTGGTGGATCAAAGTGGTCGGGAGGGGCAGTAAGGACAAAGGTAATTTTTCAGGTAATGGGGTCTTTGTTCATGTAGTGCTCTGTAGGTCAGCAAGCCAACCTTAAAGGTGATCCACCACTGCACAGGCAGCCAGTGCAAGTCCATGAAGCACAGGTGTAATGTGACTCATCCTAGAAGTACCAGTTACAAACCTGGTTGCCCGCATTCTGCACCAGCTGCAAGGGGCAGATATCAACCCTCAGTAGCCCTAGGTACATGGCATGTCAGTAGTCAAGGGGGATGGCCATAAAGGTGTGAACCAAGGTAGAAAAATCACTGGGAGGAACCAGGTGCTTAACCTAGGAGCTATTCCTCAGGTGATAAAAGGAGGTCTTGACAACAGCCAACACCAGAGATTTCAGAGTCAGCTCAGTGTCAAAAATAACACCCAGGTTATGCATTTGATATAAGGTAGTCAACTGAGCATCCCCAGGCCAAAACCCAGATGGTTGTCAAGCCAACACACCCACTGCTCGATGATCTGTGTCCACCATCAAACCTCAGTCTTATCTGGATTCAACCTCAGTCAGCTGGCATTCATTTAGTCCTGAATCTCAGATAGGCAGTTGTTAAATACTGAGACTGCATCCCTTTGCCCAGGCACAAAGGAGAGGTACAGCTGAATATCATCTTCATAGCAATGAAAACTCAAGCTGTACCACCTAACAATGTCTTCCAATGGCAGCATGTACACTGCAAACAGCAAGAGTGACAAATTGGAGCACTGCATAACCCCACAGGATGGGGAAGAGTGTAAGAGGAATAAACCCCTGTGACAACTCTCAAAGTCCTACTCTTAAGGAATGATCTAAACCATCTCAAGACCATACCAGATAGTCCACAGATGAACCACTGGCAATCCAGTAGCACACAATGGTCCACACTGTCAAATGCCACAGAGAGATCGAGGAGTATGAAGATGGAACAAGTCATCTGATCTCTTGCTATTAGGAGATAATTTAGTACATGAACATGCACCATCTCAGTATTATGTCTCTTGCTAAATCCAGACTGGAGAGAATCATAAACATCATGTGTGGTAATATGATCACCCTGCTGCAGCACAGCCACATTCTCAATAACCTTGCCCACAAAAGGCAGGTTAAAGGCAGGTCTCTAGTTGGCAGGACAGTCTGAGTCAAGGGAGGGTGTTTTTCAGGAGTGGTTGCATGACTGCCTCCTTTAGGGGATCAGGAAAGATCATACTCTCCAATGAACTCCAGACTAACTCAGCCAGCATTGGGCTGATCTCATTCATGCAACCCACAAGGAGTCATGTGGGGCCTGGATCCAAACTCAGCTGGTTGGCCACAAAGTCTTGATGACTCCCATGTTGTCAATGAATTCTAGCCAACTAGTCTGTCCAAACAAACCTGGTGTTTGTGACCTCCTGCAGACCACCAGAGCACCTTCAAGGAGGGGATCTGGCCAATCTTGAACCTGATGGTGGCAACCTTATCTGCAAAAAATCAACAAAACTCATCACACTTCTCTTGTTAAAAATTTTTTTCAGGCTGAAGACAGGTTGGATTGCACAATCTGTTTACAGTCTGGAAGAGCAGAGCTGGTCGATTTTATGCAGTGGCAATCTTCCTGGACAGGAATTCTGCCTTCTTATGGGTTATTGTCAATTGATAGATTATATAATGTTCCAGCAATCTATGTCTGTCACCCTCCAGGCCCTCTCTAACCTTCATCCCACTCTCCTTAACTCCCACTAACCATGGGGACCATTGGCAGAGGGTGAGGGGATGAACACGAATAGAAACAATAGAATCCAGGGCCTACAGTACTATCATATTATTGGCAAGCACCAGAAAAAGAAAAAAAAAACAAGATCCCCTGGATCCATGCACTCCCTTGACACACATTACATCATCTGGGGTCACACCCCTCAAAGGGTGGTACTGGACCATCTCCATAGGGGCAGACATATTGTGGGGAGCCACAAAACTGAACCCTATGGTGTGAAGGCAAGACCATCTAACTAGTTCCACCACCAAGTCAGATATCTCCATATCTAAGAAGAACACCAGGTCCAATGAGTGACCTATAACTTGGGTTGTGGATGTAACAACCTGTATGAGGCCCAACAAAGTCATTAGTTGGAGGAAGTCACAACCAAATTGTGAGAGTTCATATCATCAGCAACTCAGGCATTGAAATCCCCCTGAATCAACCTTCTGGGGATCCAAATACCACATTGACAATGAAATCTGCGACTTCCTGCATGTACGCTTTCCCATCTCCAGGTGGATGGTAGATGAGCAGTATCCTGCACCCAACACCCACACCCATGAGACACTCAAAGGATCTAGTGGATCTCACTGGCACTTCCATGAGGCTAAGTAGGTGGCTATACCCCCACTCCAAGGGTCCACCATCAGATGGTGTATCACTGAATACCCCTTCTGAAGAGCAGAGGCCAATACTGGGCCTGCATTCTTGTCCAGCAAGGTCTCGGTGATATTCACCAGGTCAGATGTCCCAATCTGCTATAATAGCAGTCTTGTTTCTAATAGACCTGGTGTTACATAACACCGTCCAAGTAGGATGAGCAGTCGAGGAAGACTGTGCCACCTGCTTGCATTTAGCAGATCCCTTTGGTATGGGAACCAGACAGGGAGGGCCCCCTATTCTGATCCTATTTTTCCCCAGGGCATCACCTTGTCCCTACTACCTCAATCTGACCATCCCTCTCCATTCCTCCCATTCCCAGCTCCTCATCCTTTTTCCTTCTCCTAACTATCCCCAGGGCACAACATCTACTGTATGCCCTTGACGACAAAGGGGAACATTCAAAAGGGAGAAGGTCCCTGAGTCTGGAAGGAGAATAGTGCCTGACCATCTTATTACCCTCCATAGATATTCCAAAAATCAAAGACACTAACACAATCAACAAAAACCAAAAATAAAGAAAAATTCCAGTCACACACCTTCCAAACAAATACACGGTCAAACAATACTCCAAAACTCATGTAACATAATGTCATCCACTCAGTCAGTACACCATCAACTAAAACAATCAATCATCACCAATACTTACAACTCTCAAGCACACTCTTAAATACACTCAACCGATACAGTCACACACCATACACCAAAATGACTAAGACACAAAATGAATACACTACTAATCCCCACCACCCACAATTTACAACATAAAATGGTAAGAATTTATAGCAGCATGTAAAGCACTTAGCAAAAAATGAGCAGTCACTGGTGGTCTCAGAAAAGTCTGTAATTTGAGTCTGAAGAGCTCCCCTTCACTTAAGAGAGATATTTTCAGAAGAGCTCCTAAGTGCTACCTCTCATGTAGACTTATGCGAGCCACAATAATACTTTGAAACAGATGGATGGATGGATGGATAGGCACTGTCACTACCATAATTGAGTTTGGGCCCAAAGCAGAGAAGAAAAAGAAATATCTGTCCATTTGATTGTGAAACAGGTAAGGAAAGCCTCCTCAGTGTAACACTTCAGATTTGATGATTTTACAGATAATGCAATCCAGGGCTAACAATCTTCACTGTGACAAAATACTGGAGAAATGCCCTTAGCACCACAGAGGACCAGAGTCAGAGATTTTGTGTACCCCTCTTCAGCTACTTTCACCACCAACCCACCAGCTGGCCCTCCAGAAAGCCGAGGAGGTATTGAGGACCTTGAACTGCTCTCCAGCAGACTTAATCCCCACCTCCTGAATGGCCCATGAATCTGACCAAGACCCCCACGGTTGTCTAGACAGACCCCCCACAACACCAACAGGCCCCAGCACTGGGACTCCACAAACCATGAAGGAAGATGTTTAAACATTGAGTGGAAGCCGGGCAGAATTTCCAGCTACAATCCATCAACCTTGCTTTCCTCCACTGACGTGCAGTCCATAAACTCCCAGCAAGACCTTTCCACCTCTGGACATCCAGAATAACAGTTTCACCTAGAGATGGTCCAACTCAGTCACACACAAACCCTCTTGACTTCTTTGGAGTACTTTCAATCAGCTTGAGTAGATGCCTAAGGGGGTCAAAAATCCCAGCTCTGTGATAAGATACCAGCAGCCACTGTTTGCAGCTGTCAGGTAAAAACAATCCAAAGGCACTGCTATTTAGGATTAATCAGAGGAGTCACTAAACTAACAGTAGTGCATTACAATTGATGATTTAACATTTTCTAAGCCAGAAACATGAACCAATCTAAACTTACTACCCCACTTAAAATTGCTATCTGACTGCTACTAAGCTTCCTAAAGAACAATGAAACAAGCACAAAAGAAATAAGATAATGAACAGACAAACCACTAGCACATTAGTGCTAAGAAAAGAAAATTAAAATAAACAAAAGAAAAATGACTGCTCTGCTACTCCCCGATGGTTAACCCAGCATGGCCACCATCTTACCATTCATCACACACACACACACACACACACACACACACACACACACACACACACAGACACACACACATACACACACACACACACACATACACACACACACACATACACACACACACACATACAGACACACACACACACACACACACACACACATACAGACACACACACAGACACACACACATACAGACACACACACACACACATACACACACACATATGCACACAAAGACCCAGATATTCAAAAGGGTTGCGCATGGCGCAACAGTGTTGCACCATGCACAACCCACTGATGTGACCCCGAGCGATATTCAAAGGGAAAGTGTGCGGCACAAATCCTGATGCACCGGAGCACATCAGTAATGTATGCAGGCACAGGTGAGGGGATGTGCCCATGCATACTCTGCACAGCCTGATATTCAGCCTGGGATGTATGGAGCCATACATGCACAATCCCTACCTGCTCCAGCACAAAGTTGATCCAAAAAAAAAAGGAACAACGGATGACCACCCACAGGTGAGCTGCCACATTGCAGGGAACAACAGGGCAGCTGCCACCTGTGGGTGGCCACCCGAGCACCGGCTGCCCCTCCATGGTGGTGGCTCCCCATGCCCGATTGCGGGCATCAGTAAAAAAAAGAGTAATCCAAAATCCCTGGTGGTCCAGTGGACCGCTGCCTGCCTGATCGCAGGATAAGTAAATAAAATATAACTCCTATTATCCCTGGTGGTTCAGTGCACTGCTGCCTGCCCGATCATGGGCTAAGTAAATAAATGACACATCTTATTATCCCTGGTGATCCAGTGGACCTGTCTGCCCGCCCGATCATGGGCTAAGTAGATAAATGACACATCCTATTATCCCTGGTGGTCCAGTGGACCTGTCTGCCTGATCGCGGGCTGGTAAATTTGATGAAACCTATCATCCCTGATGGTCCAGTTGACCCCCTCCTGCCCACCACTGATCCCCACTGCCCTGCTACCCCCCAGTCAGCGGCAGGCGGCAGCACCCCACCTGCCTGCTGCCCTGCCACCCACCAACTGACACTGTCGGTAGGGCTGTATGCCCATTGGACCACAGCGTGAGCCAATGGTCATGCAGCCCATACCATACTACACATTCCATATATGTGAATGGATCTCATTCACATATCTGGAATGTGTAGTACGGTATGGGCTGCACGACCATTAGCTCACACTGTGGACCGATGGTCGTACAGCCCTACTGATGGTGTCAGTTGGTGGGCGACAGGTGGGTGAGGTGCTGCCGCCTGCCGCTGACCAGGGGGAGTGGGGTGGTGGGGATCAGTGGGCAGGTGGGGAGGGAAGGGGGGTCTACTGGACCACCAGGGATGATAGGTTTTGTTAAATTCTACTTCAGCCCGTGATCAGGCAGACAGGTCCACTGGACCACCAGGGATAACAGGATGTGTGTGAATTATTTACTTAGTCCACAATCGGGCAGGCAGACAGGTCCACTGGACTACCAGGAATAATATGGGTTTTATTTCATTTACTTAGCCCGTGATCTGGTGGGCAGCTGTCCACTAGACCACCAGGGATTTAAGATTATTCTATTTTTTACTGCAGCCTGCGATCAGGCTGTGGGGAACATTGCCGCGCTGCAGTGGGCGTCAGGCCCCAATGGCTCCTGCCTGGCAGGGCGCCAGGCACAAGTCATTGGATATCGGCGCACCTGCATGCAAATAATAATGACATGCAAATGGCCCCATGTGCATCTTGCATATGTTATGGCCCCATTTGCATGCCAGCTTTTGAATATCACGGTTGCTGCACCATGCACAATGGAATTTGCGCTAGCGCATCCACATGCTCCACACTCTGGCCACTGGCCACTGGCACTGGCGCAGTGCCACTGAGCCATGTGCACTGCAGGTGGCCAGGGTGAGATATTTAATGGTGCTGAGCCATGGATCAGCTCCGTTGACTATTGCCCAGTCCACGCCCCTGTGCTGCACCCAGGCTTGCACCACAGCCTGGTGCAGTTTGAATATCTGGGCCAAAGTGTTTCTTAGATTAATAATAAATGTCTCAGTAGGCTGAGAGGCCATCGAACCAACTTAATTACAATGAGATCCTGGGTAAGATAGTCATAGGCAGCATTACATTTTTTTTCTAATACTTTAAAAGTATGTACCTTGTTTGAAAAATAAATGTGCTTTCACAGTGTCACCAACTAGTCCACTGTGGTCACTGCATGATAAAGTGCACTTGTAATACTGCATTCCAGGAAACCTCCAAGTCACAAAGCACTTACACACATACTGTACTGTGGAGGAAGAAGAAGACTCAGGTGTGAGGTAGGATGGGAGACGGTTGAGAGGGAGGGGTCAAGAAGGAGCGAGAAAGGGTTCAATGGGAAAGGTATAGAGAAAGAGGGACTTGGGTGAAAGCTAGGATGGTGCAGCTGGGGTGTAAGGTGTGGGTTGGGATGGAGTAAGAGGAATGTAAGCTAGATTGTTGTGGTGGGGGTTTGATGGGAGGGGATGAAAAAGAAGGGACTCAGATTTAAGCTAGGATGGTGCGGAAGCGGTTTGAGAGGAGGAGGATGAAGGAGAAGGGATTTGAGTGCAGCAGGGCTTTAAGGGTAGGGGAATGGATGAGGAGGGATGTAGAGGTAAAGAAAAGGGGTGGACTTTGGGGTTCAAGAATGTGTCACTTCCGGCATTTGAGGTGGGACTCCCGATAACAGGAGGAGGTGGGGCCTCCACCTGTCAAATGATGTGGCATGCTCTGATTGACTACAGTTTAACATTTGAAGAGTTATATTTTATTTATTTAAAAGTTTTACCAGGAAGGCATACTGAGCAGAAATAATGCTCGATTCTATATGCATCCTGGGGGCAGAGGGTAGGGGAGAGTACAACCAAAAATACAGGATACATTCAAATAGCAAATACAGCATGAGATACAAAATACAGTGCAAATTACTATACAGTAGTATTAGGCAATTGGACAGTCGAAGTACTATCTAAGCTAGGCTACCCACATACTGCTGAACACAGGTAGATCATCATATGTTTCAGTCACATAGGAGGAACTGGCCCTAGGCAGACAATATATTTAGATGCAAGTGCAGGTGGAGGGGAAGTGGGCTTTGAGGAGGGGGTTAAAGAGTGGGGTGTGAGAGGCATGCCAGACTTCTACAGGGAGGGAGTTCCACAATTTATGCATGTGGTATTTGAATGCTGCCTGTCCAGCAGTGGTGGACATGTGTGGTACAGATAGTAGCCTGTCATCATTTTTTTTATTGAGTACACTGGAAGGGTAGAGGCAGATAATTCAGAGGTGAGGTAATTCAGCAGTGATGGTCCAGAACTTGACTATCATGTAGGTGCAGTGGGACAGTCTTGCGTCATGTAGGGAGGGGAAGCCCTGGGTATGGTATGGGCCATTATGGTGGGTTGTGGGAGGACAGTCAAAGGCAAAACGAATGAAGGAGTGGAAGAGTGAGTCCAGTCTGGCTAGGGTAGACTAGCGCAGCACTGTAGACTATGTCCACCTAGTCAAAGATAGGAAGGATCATTTTCTGTACAGTGGCATGGCCAGCCTGCTGTGGGATGCAGCCATGATTACGGTATAGGGCACAAAATCATGGGTGGAGCTTGATGTGGACGGCATCAATGTGTACAGAAAATCTGAGTTGCTGGTTGAACCAGATCTCAGTATATCTGAAGGAGGTACATGCCGCCAGAGAAGTCCCATCCAGGATGTGGAAAGTGGGGGTGGAGAGGAGCCACTAGAGTCTCTGCCTATAGCCAAAGGTCATAGAGACAGTTTTCTTGGCATTGAGGGAAAGCTGATTTGTTCAAACCAAGAGCTGGAAATTTTTGAATTCCCGCTGGAGGCTGCACACCACATCAGCAGTCCTAGGGCCAGAAGTATACAGCACTGTGGTGTCATCATAATGTGAATAGATGTGTGAGGACTGGCAGATGGCAGGTCATTAAAGAAAATATAAAACCACAGCGGACCAAGGATGGAGCCCTGTGGCACACTAGTGGTGACTGGGAGGGTGGCAGAGGTAGGGTTGTCAATTCAGACCAATTGTGATCTCTTAGCCAGGTTAGAGTGGAACCAGTTGATTGCTGCACTGGACAGTTCTGTGAGAGATAGCTTGGACAGGAGGAGAGAGTGACAGTGTTGAAGGCATTTACCAAATTGATAGAAATTGCTGAGGTGATGTGGCCTTTGTCCATACCACAATGGATTGCATCAGTGAGCCTTAACAGGGAGGTAGTGGTTTAGTGGGTCTTCCTAAAACCAGACTGGTAAGGCAAGAAAAAGGATGAGGAGTTCAGAAAGGAGTGGAGCTGCAAGAGGACAAGTTGTTCCTGGAGCTTAGACAGAAAGGGGAGGAGGGAGATGGGGCAGTAGTTGGCAAGGATGGATCAGTCACCATCTTCAGGAGAGGGATGACAGTGTGCTTCCACTCTGATAGGATACTAGCTAGAGAGAAGGAGAGGTTGTAGAGTTTTGCCAGAGGGAAAGCAATGGCAGGTGCTGACAGGTAGAGCATTTTGGAGTCCTGGCCAGAGGAGCATATACCTTTGTACAGGTATAGGGCTAGCAGTGCAGTTAATACTTCCTGCAGGGTAAATTGGTGGAAAGAGAAAAAGGAGGTATGTGGAGGGGCTTGGGAAGAGGGTGGAGTGTGTCTGGGGGCTAGTGGGAGAGATGACAGCAGAGATGATGTGCAGTATGTGAAATATGAATTGAATTCAGAGGCCACTGTGAGATGGTCCATAGCAGTGGAGTCACCAATGTTTAAGGCTAGGGTTGGGTGTTAGGAGTGTGGAGAGAAAAGCAATTTGACTGCCTTCCAAAATTTAGCAGGATGGTTTAGGTTCATGTGGAAGGTGGATTTGAAATACTTGGCTTTAGCCTGCTGATTTGCCATGCACAGCCATCACACAGAGTATGATACTGTGAATGATCAGCAGGTAAACTGGAGACCTTAAAGAACTTCCATGCCTGATCTCTGGCTCTAATGTGTGCCATGATTTCAGCTGTGATCCAAGGCAGTTGTGCACTGCTTACCCATGCCCATCTGAGGGGGGCATAGTAGTCCCAGACAGCCATGAACCTGGTCAATAAATAATCCAGGGCAGAGTTGATGGAGGTAGCGTGGGGGATGCTTGACTAATCAGTGTTGGTCAGGTTACAAAAAAGGGAGGCTAGGTTCAAGGAATTAGAGGATTTTGTCAGAAGGGTTTTGGGGAGGAGATGCCTTTGGCCTGAAGATTTTTCTTACCAAGAAAATCATGTGATGATAACTAAAGGAGTCAGGTAGGAGGCCAGAGGCTAGTATCCATTGTGGGTGGGTGGTGAGGGACCAATCGAGGAGAGAGAGAGTGAGGTTTTGAGACATAGGGATGAGGTGTGTCCCTCAAGGTATCCTGTGATGTGGGGTCATCACAAGTGGGTGCCTACCGAAATGGTGACCCACTTGTGGTGATTAACGCATGGAGAGGGAGGGTGACCAGATGTGGAGGGTTTGTGAATGGTGATGGCATGTAGCCATACCTACCCACACATGCAGGGGGAGCGAGCATGTCAAGCTAGGGGTGGGAGGATTTGTGAGGGGTGGTGCCATGGACCACTGTGGAGCTGGCTCCATGGCGTGGTGGGGTGGGCATTGGCCTGGGGTGGATGTGGTACAGAGTTCAGGTCCAGGTACAGGAATATTTTGTTGTGCCTGGCCCGAGTAGGGATTTTATTTTTTTCCCCACTATTGCACCCCCCCGACAGACACCCTGCCGGAGTTAAGAATCTATAGTAGGGGGTGTGGGGGTCTTTGCTTCACATGGGGGGTGGGGTAAAAGTAAAAAAAAACAAGTTTTCGTGTCGCTTTCACTGTTGCTGGAGTTGTACATCACCGATATTGAATGTTGGTGATGAACACTCGCCATAAGGACGATCACCGTTTGGCAGTTGCCCTTATGACATTGAACCGGGCTCGGTGATCATCTGAGACAATTTGAGGGCGGTTACTTGATTGTGCAGCCTTGAGTTGGAATTGAGAGCCACTTCAACTTGTAATCCCCTAGGATATAAATCTGACCCCAAGATGCCATTATTTTAAGGTTGCTGAGGTGTGCCAAGATGTTGGGCATAGTGGCATCCAGTGAGCAGTACGATCCTGCTATGTAGATGGGCATGGTGTGGGGAAGGGGCAATTTCAGCAATAGCACATCAGTGGACTGTGTGGCTGTGGGTAACAAAACTTGGGTGAATTTAAGCATGGATGTGACATACATTGCTATACTACCTTCTTTTTTACCTCCAGGATGATCATGATGAATTAAAGTGTAGGCAGGAATAGTAATTTCAACATAATTGATGTTGGGTTTTAACCAGATCTCTGAGATAATCAGTATGTCAGGGTGAAGGGGTAGGGCAATTGGTTGTCATAGGTTTAGTTTGTGCAGCAGGCTGCATATATTTGGGGGGACCAGTTTTTGGCCCTAAGGAAGTGTTATGGGGGGAAACTGAGCCAAGGGTGGGGTTTGGTCTGGGATTTGGCTCAACATTCCCAGATAGGAGGAGTAGGACTTTTATCATACATTTACTGAGAGACCAGGTCCACGGGAACTTGCTGAGGGAAGCAGGTGTTAGAATGGTATAATCTGAAGTCAGTTGGGCTTGGAATTCTAGAGCTAGTATGCCTGCAAGGAAGGAGGGCAGCAGAATGGATGGTCCTGCAAAATGATAGCAAAGGTGTTCCTTAGGAAGCAGGCCAGCATGGGAGGTGGCAGAGTGGAGAGCGAAGACATCCAAGGGACTATGTGCCATCAAACATTGTTCCAGTTTGAGGTATGAGGATGGTGGGAGTGACATCAGTGGAATAATAAGTGAGATGGCTGTTATTATGTGCAGCAAGGTGATGCTGCTTTGATTTTGGAGAAATATTTGATGCTATAATTAAGAGCCTTTAGTGGCAGGAGAGGTAACCTGCAAATGGGGAAATAGGTCGATTGGTTTTAACCATCACGTGATGCAAGCTAAATGCATCAGTTCACCAAGGGTGGTGAAGGGAGTGATGGGGCAGCTGTCATGAAGCACTGGTGAGGCCTTCCTTGCTTTGAATCGAGACTTGTGCCTTTCCTTTGTCCAGCTAACATACCTGGCTTTGGATGGGGAACAGAACATGGTGCCTTGCAGCTCTGGAGAGGGCTCCTTCTGCCTTGGCCTTCATGACCACCCTTGGTGGGAGCCAAGAAACTGTGTTAAAGGCAAGAGAACCAGGATTATTTATTTTTTTTATTTTATTTAGTTTTTGTTGACCGTGTAAGTGCACTAGACAAATCCTGCCTATTTTCAGGCACGACCCGGGGGGAGGGGGATACAGATGAATGCCAACTCACCTTGAGCCAGATTAAACTGTTGGTGGTATTTTTAGTGAATGAGAGAAATTTGGCCAGGATACTAGGGAAATTCCTCTACTCTTTTCGATAAGTGCCATGGGATCTTTAACACCCACCTGAACTACCACCAATCCAGGCAGATGGGACCTCGGTTTAACATCTCATCTGAAAGACGGCACCTCAGAAGTGCAGCACCCCTCTCATGCTGCACTACACTGTCAGTACTGGGATATTAACCCAAGTGCCAGATGTGGGAACTGAACCCACAGCCCTCTGATCTTCCAGCCTCAGAGGTGAGCGTGCTACCTACTGAGCCACTGACACTGGTTGATTAAAATAGGTTAGAAGGAGGTGGAGCTTGAACAAGGGGAGTGCTGCCAGCAGGGCTACTTGGCTCACAAAATAGCTCATTTGCCCAATTCAGCCAAGGGGGACTCCTTGCTAAGCAGTCTAATTGCTAAGGGTAGGGGTACCAAAGTGGATTAGTGCAGTACTGAAGTTGCTCCACATTTATGAGGGTTACACTAGGAGGCTGCATTGGTGTAGCAAAATAATGTTGTGCAGGTTGTCTTGCTGAAAGGAAGGTTAACACTCATCTTAGTAATGGGTCAGAGCTTGTAGCTGATTGTTTCTGAGGGCACAGCATAGGCCCACGCCCACTCTTCCCTTCATCTCACCCTCCAAGTGTCATTTCCTTTATACCAGAGGTTCTGACATCATTTTCTCAACATAGCAAGGTGCATACAGCTCGTATTCTTACCAGCACAACACACTGCACTGAAGGTAAGAACATGCTCACTAACTATATTTAACAAAAAAAAAAAAAACAGCTTAACAAAGGAGAAACAGGAAAGAAGACAGACGTGTGGAGAGTAGTGCAATGCACTGGCTGTGAGGCAGCAGTCTTCCAGGAGACTTTCTGGAGGGTGAGACACTGCCCTATTTGTAGGCAACTCTCTGCTCTGAAGGAGCAGGTTGCCCATATCCTTGCCAAACTGGGCAGTAGTAGGGGACCTCCCCCACCCAGGAAACACCAAGGCCGCCATCACTGCCTTAGACATTGCCAAGAAAGAGTAGCAGTCAGACCAAGGTGGGCTCAGGAAGGGTGAGGGTGTAGTGCATTTCTTCAGTTGTAGCACTCTACAATACGTACACCATTTTGGTGGAGAATAGTTCCCCTATAGAGGCATCCACATGGGATACCGAGGAGGTTGCTGGCAGCCATCACAAGAGAGGCACACAGGAAGGTGGCACAGGACACCACAGGGGAAGGAAGCAGCTCCTGCTGGGAAACTCAGTTGTTAGTAGAAAAGAAATGAGAGGCAGGGGAAAGTGAAGTAAGGTGCCTACCTGGCACCATGGCTTGAAGGGACAGGAAGTAAATCCACAGGATCACAAGAGCAGCTACATGGGAGATGGAGCTAAACGTCACTGTCCACCTAGGGACAAATGGCTTGGCTGGGCAGGGGATTAGAGCAGTGCAGGAGGAATTTGTGCAGTTGGGGAGGGCCTTAGACAAGTAGCACACACAATATCCTTCTCGGGGTGCTGCCTCTCCATGGCATCGGTGAGGCAAGGGTACTCTGTATCATGCAATTCAATGAATGGTTGAAAAACAGGTGCAGAGAACAAGGCTTTGGCTTCATTGGCGACTGGGGTTCCACCTGGAAGGACACCCACCTATACTGGCACAATGGGCTGCATCTATATGGGAAGGGAAACAGTCTCCTGGGTGATCTTTTCAAAGGCTTCATTGGGAAGCTTTTAAACTAGCCAAGGGGGGAGGCAGAGGTATGAAGAAGGAAATTCCTAGCCTCCCTCAATAAAACAGGGTAGTTAGTAAGGTTAACAACAAGGTAGCAAGGTCAATAGGGAGCAGGAAAGAGGAAAATGGAGAATGCAAAGGCAGAAAAATCAGGGATGGGGCAACAGGAGGTAAAGACATTAAAAAGTGCTGAGTAATGAGTTTCAATGCCCATAGTAAGGGCCCCTGGTGTTCTGTGAAGAATTTTCTGATTTCTGCAGCAGGGTTCCTTGGATTCTGCGGCAGCATTGTCTGATTTCTGCCGCATGATTTATTCATTTCTGTGGTGGAATGCAGCCCTGCCATTGGCTAACTATGATGTGATATAATCGATGACATCATATGCTGAACATAGAGGAGGGGCTTCAGGATAAATGAGATGGGAAAGAAGGGCTGACACTATGGAAAAACAGTATATTTATAAGAAAATTCACCAAAAATAATGAATTCTGTGGCACTATATACAGTATATTCGCTAGCATGATGCAAATTCTGCTGCAAATTCTGCAACTGCAGAACCGCAGAATTCCAGGGGCCTTGCCCATAGTCTGGTCTACAAGCTTATAGAACTAGTGGCCTTGATGGAAAAGGAACAACTGAATATTGTGGAAGTCACAGAAACATGGTAAACACAGAAGCATGACTGGGATGCAAACCTACCAGGGTACACAAGCTACAGGAGAGACAGGGAAGGTAAAAGAGGAGGAGGAGGAGTAGCTCTCTACATAAGAGAAGGAATCAAAGCAACAGAACTAAAGAGTAGACAGAGAGGAAAGGAGTCACTGTGGATCAGCTTGGACACAGGCATTGGCACCACAATCTGCACAGGGGTTGTTTACAGACCCCCATCTCAGGAGATGAAAGGGACAAGGAAATGATAGAAGATATCCTTAGAATAGCAGAAAAATGAAAGATATTGCTGATGGGGGAACTGAATATGCCAGATGTTGACTGGAGTGCATTTGCTGCAGCCACATCCAAGAGTGGAGTCATTCTTGATGCCCTGCTGGGGTCATGCCTTAGACAACTAGTATTGGAACGTATTCGGGAGGGAGCAATCTTAGACCTGGTGCTCTCAAAAGGAGACAAAGAGAGGATCACAGATTTAGAAGTGGTAGCCATCTGGGAACTAGCGACCACTGAACAGTATGGTTCAAAATAAGCACAGCAGTAGAGACAAGCCATACAAATGCAAAGGTTCTGGATTTTAGGAGGGCTGACTTTGTCAAAATGTGTGAGTGCCTAAGGAATGCACTAACAAATGGGCAGGAAGGAGGAGTGGAAGAACAATGGGGAATAATCAAAACTGCCATCACAGAGTCAATAAGCTTTTGTGTGAAGCAAATGAACAAAACAAAATGAAGTGAAAAAAACACTATGGTTTTCAAAGGAGGTGACAGGAAAGGTTAGAGAGAAATAGATAGCATTCAGGAAGTACAAGGAGTCACCAAATCAATAGGATAGGGAACCGTATCAGTTAAAGCAGAAGGAAGCAGGGAAGGCAGTCAGAATAGCCAAGACACAAACTGAGGAATAGAGAGCTAACTCAGTTAAGAAGGGGATGCAACCTTTTATAGGTTCATCAAGGAATGAAGGAAGACCAAGGAAGGGATAATGAGGCTTAAAAAAGGGGAAGGCAGAAGCTGACTGTGAAAAGGCAGAGATACTGAATGAATACTTTGCTCAGCATTCACACATGAAGAGGGTGAGGTAACCAAATCAAACAATAAAAGCACTCTGGACAGGGGATTCAATACCAACCCATTCACAGAAGAAAGGGTCATGAATGAACTCCTAAATCTCAAAGTGGACAAAACAATGGGACCTGATGAGATTCACCCCAGAATTCTGAAAGAACTAAGGGGAGAACTAGTGACACTATTGGCTGTCATTTTTAACAAATCATGGTAGGATGGTGTGGTACTAGAGGACTGGAGGAGAGTGGGTGTGATTACACTTCACATATGTGGCAGCAAAGCAGAGGTAGGAAACTACAGACCTGTTAGCTTGAACTCAGTAGTAGGAAAAATGATGGAATCACTTCTGAAGGAAAGAATTGTTGAGTACCTGGAGGCCAGTGAGCAGCAGGACCCATGACAGCATGGGCTCACAACAGGAAGCTCTTGTCAGATGAATCTAATAGAGTTTTTTGACTGGGTAACCAAAGTAATAGACCATGGAGAGGCAGTGTATATGGCCTATATAGATTTTAGCAAGGCGTTTGACACTGTTCCACATAAAAGATTAATAAACAAGTTAGCCAGCAGCCTAGGGGTATACCCAGGGTGGTAGCCTGGGTAACAAGCAGTCTGGACAACTGGATCCAGAGGGTAATTGTAAATGGAGTATACTCTGAAGAAAGGGGGGTCACTAGTGGGGTACCACAGGGTTCAGTATCAGGACCAGTCCTCTTTAATGTCTTTATAGGTGACATGGCAGAGGGTCTGGAAGGAAAAGTATGCCTTTTTGTAGATGACACAAAGATTTGCAAGTGGGTTGATACACAAGAAGTGTACAAAGGATGAAAAGGGACTTAGCGAGACTGGAGGAATAGTCAAAAATATGGCAGCTTAGATTCAATGCAAAAAAGTGCAAAATACTGCACCTGGGAAACAAAAACCCAGGGGAACAGTACATAATGGTGGGGATGCTAACAACATTACAAATGGAAAGGGACCAAGTGGGAGTTATATTAGATGACCTTAAGGTAGGTAAGCAATGCAAGAAGACAGTAAGGATGTATAGGAAGAGGCATCACTAGTAGAAAACAGGAAGTTATTATCCCTCTGTACAGACAGTTGGTGAGACCCCATCTGGAGTACTGTGTGCAGTTCTGGAGACCCCATCTCCGCAAAGACATAGACAGAGTGGAGGCTGTCCAGAGGAGGGCAACCAAAATGGTGCAGGGTCTGCACCAGAAGCCATATGAAGAGAGACTAAAGGAGCTTAATATGTATACCTTTGAGGAAAGAAGGGAGAGAGGGACATGATAGAAACTTTCAAGTACCTCAAGGGAATTAACAAAGTCCAAGAGGGTAGCATCTTCCAGAAAAAGAGATGTGCAAGAACAAGGGGGCACAATTTGAAGATAGAGGGGTGATGGCTCAGAGGTAATATGAGGAAGTATTTTTCACTGAGAGGGTTGTGGATGCATGGAACAGCCTCCCTGAGGAGGTCGTGGAGTCAAGAACAGTGGGGGACTTCAAGAATGCATGGGACAGGCATAAGGCAGTCCTAGTGGGGTGTAGGAGGAAGTAAGCTGTTGGTTAACTAGGATCTGCAGCTTATCTGTTAGGTAGGAAAATGGGCAGACTGGGTGGGCCAAGCGGTCCTTATCTGCCATCAAATTCTATTTGTTTCTATGTTTCTAGGGAGGTTGTAGGGTCAAAAACAGTGCGGGAATTCAAGAATGTATGGGACAGACATTAGACAATTTTAATGATGGGTAGAAGGAAGTAGGGTGTTGGGTAACTGGAAACTGCAGCTTATCAGATAGGTAGGAACTGGGCAGACTAGGTGGGCCAAACTGTCCTTATCTGCCATCAAAGTCTATGTTTCTATGCTTCTATGTTACTTTTAAAATAAAATAAAATAAAATAAATAGGCTACACACTAGAAAATAACAGGTATTTGACTGAGATAGCAGGCAGAATTGAGCCCCCTGACATTCCAGGTTATCATGGAAGTTTCATCCATAGTCAAGATTAAAAAGGAAAAATTTAGCCAATTTAATGTAGTATGTCATCTGGGAGGGAAGTACGTCAGGGTTGGGGGTAAGCATTTGGTCCTGTACACTGCTGTAACATGGGGTCAGAACGGTGTCGGTTGAAACATTAGAATTCTAAGGCTGCAAAATATTTAATATGCAAATTTGTAACACTATAATTAGTAAGGTTGACAACATAAAAAACATCAAAATAATTAAACTATGTGCATTGAGTGCATAACCTTGCACAATGGCTGAGGTGGAAACTTTTGGCCAAGGTAATATTAACCCCACAGACCTATCCACCAAGCCAGTCATGGGAATGAGAGCAGCATAGGCCAGAAAGTGGTGGTCATTCCCAAAGCAGGGGACACCCTTCCCCGGGGATGGGCAGTTATGGGTCTGAAAGGCTCATACTCGAGTTCCAGTGCTAAGCCCAGTGAAAATGATCCTGACCCGAAGGCCCCCATAACATAGTAGGCCTCATACCAGAGGGAGTAATATCAAATGAAAGATGCAAAACATAAGACTGGGATTCACCATGTCCCTTTCGTCAATATGGCTAAACAAATTTAGAATGTAAGGGGGGCATTACGCAATGGAAATTACCATATCTGTATTTGTCGGTCCTTGGGAGAAAGTATCCGCTATATGCCCCCCCCCGACATAGAGTCAGAAAATAAATTCAGGCAGTTGCTGTTTAAAACCTTATGCTAGCACTGTGGAATACACCCCACAAGCATCATGCCCTTCAAAGAGACTGCACATTATGATATTTAAAGCTGGCAGTAACATATTACATATAAGATAATATACAGAGATACACTTATCAAAGGTGGATCCAAATGTTCTGCAGCCTGGAGCAAAGCAACATCAGGCGGCGCTTGATATGTCCAATCTGTGGCAATATTGATTGGAGGTTTGGTTGTCTAAGGAAAAGTTATAATGTCCACTTTAGATGTGTTTTGCACGCGATTAGTAGGGTCAGGCCCCTGCGTATCTTGCAGCATCTCTTCTTCGGTGGGAATATACCAGTAAGTAGGATCAGTACTATCCGACGGTGTTAGAGGGGCAAAACGGTTTGGTTTGCAGAATCGGGAGAGTGGGTCATCCATGGTTTCTGAAGTGACCGCTGCCGAATCCCCCATCCTTTCCTGAGGGTGATGCTATTTCTGGTGCCTCCCTGATTGTTGCCGCATTCGAGATCTGGCAGGGACAGCTGTCTGCGAGCCCTGAAATTTAAAGCTGTCAGGCCCACGATCAGCAGCATACATAGGAATTCCATTTGGTCCAAACTCATTTCTGAAGTGAGTGGCTGTTGTTGTCTGACTTTGTAGTGTGGTTTCTGGATGGCATTGTGGCACTTTGTTGGTATTCAGATATCGGGTGAGGCTTTCTGGTGTAAAGAAGGACATGTATGTGCCCTCAATCTCTAGATGCATAACAGCAGGATTTCGGAGTGAACATTTTATGCCCCGACTATGCATCAGTCTTTTTGCCTCATTGTATTCCTTCCTTTTAGCCACTGGTTCCCAGGAGTAATCCTGGAAAATGAGAACTCTGTGCCCTCTCCAAGATAAGGGGCCCAACTCTCTTGCTCTCGCTGTAATCCACTCCTTGTCAGCAAAATTTAGAATGCGTTACATTGTTGGTCTGGGCCTTTCACCGCATTTGGGCAGCAGGTTCAACGTCCTGTGAGCATGCTCTATAGTTAGATGAGGAGGGACTTCCTGATGAAGGAGTTCTGGCAGGGCATCGTAGAGAAAGTCCAGGGGAGCTCCTTGTTCAACCCCCTTGGGGAAACTGATAAATAGTAGGTTATTCCTAGGGTTGCGATTTTCTATGTCATCGAGCTTACTTTGCAGGTAATTTATCGTTTTACCCTGTTCCCTCATAGTGGCAGATAGGTTATCGATGGCCTCCACATTAAGATTTACTTTCATTTCTGTACGGCTTATTTTTGATTCCAGTTGTTGCAGAGCACTAGTAGTTTTATTTGAAGCGAGAGTAACTTCAGACATTTGTTTGAGGAGGGTATTAAACATTTTGTTCATCTGCCGCATACTTGAATCTGTGGAGGCCTCGGAGTGATTGCGTAGCACCATCTTGAACCTTGGATTGCTGAGTCAGATGACTTAAAAAGACAAATCTAAGTAGATGATCATGATCCTGTAAGTTCACAGCATAGATTCTACCAGTCAGCGATGCAATTACATTGGTAGGGCAACGAAACATGAGGAATAAAGCCTGAGGATTGAGAGAGCTCCCACTCTAGGTGGCCATCAAGATCAGAGCCAAGCCACTACTTTTAATGCATGGACCCTGTACATATGGAGACAGTATCTTGTTGCAGTCAAAACTTATCCCATTTCCAAAATGTTTGCTTTGACCTCTGTTGGAAAGGGAGCTGTCAAGAAATTAGTCATGGTCCACATGATCAGCTCAAGAAGAAAGAACCTACTTTTAAGGAATGAGTCTCTGTCTTTTGAGTAACTTCCTAAATTGCAATCTGGAAGAAAAATTTAGATTTTTTTACTGCAGTAAATGTAAATTAAGCAAATATACGTATTTTGTTTCCAAATCTGCAAGAAAGCAGATTCCGTGAAAGACTTTCTGAATTATGAACTTTATAATAAAGATGAACATGTCATGCTTGATGTCTAAATACTAAAGGTGTTATGCTAAATCTGAAAATATATGTTTCAAATCTGTATCTAATTGCTTCTGGATGCATGAGAGAAAAATTATTTTAAACAAAAAAAGTGTCAAGCTAAGAAACTAAACAAACAGGTTGCCCTAAAGGCAAGGTGTTAGCCAGTCCAACATCATTTTCATTATCCAATCAAAGCTGGTAAAATTTATAGGAAATTATGTCAGGACAATGCTCTGGCCAGAGATAATAAAATGGAGCTCTGAAGGAAATGCTAAGAATCTTCTCAATCCTTGTGCAGTGAAGATCGCTGCCTGTGAAATGGACAGAAAAAAGGACCCATTGCCTATTGATGTCCAGCAACCTTGAAGCAAGTTTGCATTACTGTGTTGACAACAGACAGGTTCCAAGTCCAAGGTTCGAGTGTAAACAGAAAAAGGAACAGAAACAATGACATCTAGTCACTAAAAGAACTTTGTTATTCAGGGAAGAATATTTCTCAACAACATTCTGAAACCATGAAGGAACTTGAAAATTCAGCCTCCAAAGATAACCTGAAGTCTGGGTAGTATTTTAATTATTTTTTATAATATTCAAATTGGGCTTAGCTGGGAGGTTGTATATGGTGAGTAACTTCATAAAATGCTGAAGTGGGGGTATGTAGAAAAACCTAAAGGGGAACTGTCATCTACAGGATTTCTTAATGTCTGAATGCCCATAAAAAGTTAATTTGAGTGAGCCATTGTGTGTATCTGTGAGTCTCTGCAGCCCAGAGTTATTCCTATGTAAATCAGCCTGTAATTAAGGGCTGGTGGCAGTCATGTGTTTTAGGCTCCTGTCAGGAAATGATGCCATGGAGGGTCCTGGTCCTCCTTTAACTGTATTTAATCCAACAGATAAAATAGGAAATTGATGGTTTTAGTAAATGTGTTTTAAGGTGTTCTTTCAACACTTTCAACAGTTACAATAATTGTTTTGTTTACGCATTTAAACTAGTGAGTTCACACATTTACATTTCAAACTGTTAATAAAAAATAATCCTTCTTCAGGATTGCTTTAACCTCTAGGCTACACTGCCAGCCAGTCTGCAAAAACTACACATCTTAAGGCTGGCTCTGTCTTGCCAGCAGGTACTGGGGCCCAGTATCTGGATTTCAAAACAGTGGCTGTGTTCATGTCAGTAAAGAGTTCTGGGGCTGACACAGCACCAGCATCTGTATTTTTCCATTTCCTCTCTGAAGCCGTTTCTCTTATAATTTCAGGTGTGAATTCAGGTCTACAAGATGAAAATGTGGCTACATCCCTACTGGCCTGGCATCATGGGGCCAACCTCGAAATGTGTAGCGTTTGATCATCAGCTGGCAGTACAGCCTGGAGGTTAAAGCAAAGAGCAGTGAACAAGCTTCTTTCATCCAGCTGAAATGGTTTTGAGCATGTGTTAAGATTCTGAAAATATTATATTCTTTCTATCCAGATTTGACTTGAAATAAAAAAAATAGGACACAAGTACTTGTTTATTAATTGCAAAAACACATAGATGGATAACATTGTTAAAACACGCTTAACCTGAAATGCATAGTTAAAATATTGAATAATGTATGGGTGTGTGGGAGGGTGTAGCCCAAATTTTACATGCACCCATGGTGTGGGATGCTACATAAACCCCGAGGGCATAGCCCAAGGGATTTATTAAAGCATTCCACACCAAGAATGCCTGTACAGTTCTGTTTTTTACACACACATGTGCACGCACACATGGACACATTATTTTATTTAATTAATTGTGATAATGTTTTCCTCTTTCAGCTCAGTTTAGTTAGTACAGAACTTCTGTCAGAGATTCACACACACACTGCCTGCCTCTTGCATTTGTTTTTTTCCTTTTGTGTTGTTTGTTTTTTCTTTTTTTACTTTGCAGTAGTAAACAACATCGTGTAAAGTCATGCTCTATCAGCAAAGTTACATAATGTAAGATGCGCTTGAAGGGTATAAGTAGCAGGATGAACCAAACTGATTTTTTTTCATTTTCAAGGCAGGATCAACTATATAGATATTTAAAAATGTTTAAATCTTACTTGCCTTGACAGTGTGAGGCAAAGATCAAGTGTTGGTACAGGTGCTCAGTAACAGAGCCACCACATTGGGCAAAATGTTCAGTCCACCCACAGAGGATCTATGCACCAGTGTGCTTTCTGTGGCAACACCTGATTCACAGGTGCTGATTACAACCTACCAGTTGTAACCAAAAATATCAACCGAGAGGTTGTAACTAGAGATAAAAGTGTCATTATCTGTATCTAAAAATGATCACCATTAATTAAAGTGTATTTACTTCTTTTGATGAAGTTAAAAGTAAAGCAGTTTCATGCTGAAATACTTTGGATGGGATGGGATTTTCTACTGTAACAGTGCCAGAATTGTGTTGGATTATTTGTTAATAACAGTTTGAAATGTAAAGGTGATAACTCACTAGTTTCATTGCACATACAAAATGATTATTATAAATGTAGAAAGTGTTGTAATTACAAAATCCCATTCCATCCAAACTATTTTATTAAGAAACTTTTATACTTTTAACTTCATCAAAAGAAGTAGAATACTCTTTTAATAAAGCACTTCTGATTATGCATGTTTTAACAATTATGTTCATCTGTGTGTTTTTGCAAGCAAAAACAGGTAATTGTGTCCTATTATATTATTTTCAAAACCAATCTGGAATTAAAGCGGATAGGAGTTTCAGAATCATTACTCATGCTCAAATTGTTTTTACAGTCTTGTCCAGGAAAGGCAAACTGAGCTACATCTTGTTCCCAGGTGTGTTGTAGGAGTACTGGGAGGCCATGATGCCAGGCCAGTAGGTACATAGCCACATTTGCATCTTGTAGACCGGAGTTCACACCCACAATTGTAAGAGAAAAGCCTTTAAGAGATGGAACTGATAAAGACAGAGTTGGTGCTGTCGCAGCCTGAGAACTCTGCATTAAGTTCAGCTGGCAGTATAGTATAGAGGTTAAAGCAATCCCGAAGATGGATTATTTTTTCTAACAGTTTGAAATGTAAAGGTGATAACTCACTAGTTTGAATGTACATACAAAATAATTATTATAGATGTAGAAAGTGTTGTAATAACACCTCAAAACACACTTAATAAAACTGTTGATTTCCTTTTGAACCTTTTGGAACAAATACAATCAAAGGAAGACCAGTCCCTCAGTGATACAATTTCCTGTCAAGAGCCTAAAACACATGGCTGTCACCAGCCCTTAATTACAGGCTGATTTACATATGAATAACTCTGGATTGCAAAGACACACAGATAAACACAATGTATCACTCAAATTACCTTTTTATGGGATTTCATACATTAAGAAATCATGTAGATGACCGTTCCCCTTGAAATTCCAATAACAGTATCAACATTATTGCCAAAGAAAAGGTATCTTAAATATGTAAAAAGAGAAGTTTTGATATACTATTAAGACAAATCTATTTGATATCTTGATACAAGAATGGTTTTACTGTTTGTAAAAGTTACCACAACTGCAAGTGGTTTTTGTTTTCTCTTTCTTTTGTTTGTTTTCTGAGGCCTTGTTTTGTATTTATGCTGATTTTCACTGTGTTTACAGCGTTTTATTATCCATGCAAAAATTCTTAATAATTAGATGAATAGTACACGGACAAATAAAACACATTTTCTTATGTACTACATGATGGTGTGATGGAAACGTTATTCCATTTATGTAGAACTTATATACAGTAGGTTGTAAAGTAAAGTTTGAGCAACGCTTACATTGTTTATATGGTTTTATACAAATTGTATGACTTGGGTCTAAAGACTTAGCTAAGAGTCCATAATAAGAAATTGATATTCCAGTATAATAACTGGTCAGCAGTTTCTCTCAATGTACTGACCAGGTTGATATTTTCCATAACAACTGGCTGGTTGTTATGACATTCATGAGCCATGCCAGTCAAACTATGCAGCTGCCTCATTGGCCAACATTCTGTGTGTGGCCAGGCCAAACAGTCTCACAAACTGCTGGAGGAAAATTGCTGGTCTTTTATTATAAAAAATAAAAGATGGGAAGGGTGTTGCATATGAGAATTTAATACACACCCTCTTTGGGGGATGCTTTGATAAACCCCTCTGGCTT
The DNA here is from genome assembly GCA_016271365.2 of Neoceratodus forsteri. Taxonomy (NCBI): domain Eukaryota; kingdom Metazoa; phylum Chordata; order Ceratodontiformes; family Ceratodontidae; genus Neoceratodus; species Neoceratodus forsteri. Next base: position 116,914,127 of record CM057455.1, on the reverse strand, counting down.
CGCCCTTGGGGTTTATGTAGCATCCCACAACTTGGGTGTGCATTAAATTCTCATATCAAACCCTTCCACATCCATTATTCTCTATATATTGTTCTGACACTGATGATATGCAAGAAGGAAATTAGAAGGGATAGTAGAATTTTTAAAGTATAGAGGGAGAGAGAGAAAGAATCAGCTAATGGTTCTTTAAAGTGATTTTCTGAGTTTTGCCATACCAAATGGGATTAGTAACCTACAGTAACCTGTGGGAGTTGTGATTCAATCTCCCACTATTCAAACTGCCAAAAAGTGCTGTTTTCCATGAAAAAAGTTTGTATTTCTAAGCTCTGCTTCATTTGCATAATCCATCCTTTTTTTCTCAGTGCTTCAACCCCCATCTGTGACATTATGCAAGAGAAAAAAAAAACGTTTAAAGAGCAAATGCTTAGTAAGGGTGCATATCATAAAGAATGAAGGTTCATGTTTTTAGATGCCTCTGCAGTCATTCAGTTTGCTTTTACTTGTCTCTTTGCTTACTTTTTCATAATTTTATTTGTATTTTGCCAGCTGCTAGTGAGAAAAGAATCCAATGGAATCCTTGTATTATGGGTCAGGAACTCTTCATTGGCAAGGCTGCCAGTGTATTCCAATGGGAAACTACAAAATCTGTTTCTGGATTTTTATGGAGAAATAACACTTTTTGCCACAAAAATATTATATATTTAATAGAAATATGTGATTTCTTTTTTTTTTTTCCATTAAGATTTTATTGCAGGTATAATTACAGAGAATGCATCCAGAGAAACATGCACATCAATTGAATATACATTCATACATATCACAGATAATAACTGGATCCATCCTCTGCCATGCCCCAAAACTCCCCACCCACCCCAACCCCTTCCACCCCCAGCACAAGACACCTTATCAGTACCATTTTTATCCAAGAGGATCTTTCTTGCACTATAATGAGTAAATAGTATAAAGGGGACCCCAAATCTTTTCAAACCTAGGGAGTTTATTCTGAAGGATAGCAATCATCCTTTCAACTCTAAGGCTGGCAAGTAATTCCTCTAACCATTCAGTATAGCTGATCATGACAGAGTCCTTCCGATGTCTGAGAACAACTTTTTTGAGAGAAGCCAAGAGTAAGGATATATGGAACTTCCTATTCTTGACTGGAATATGAGCTACATCTCCCAACAGACATATTTCGGGTGTGAAGAGATCCTCCAAAGCTAGTAACGGATCTACTTCACTTTTAATGGCTGTCTAAAGTGGAATTATCTTTGGACAATTCCAGAAGATATGCAACAGGTCCCCTTCCCCTTGATGACACCTAGTGCAAGATGGGGCCGCCACAATTTTTAAGCTCGCCAACTTCTGAGGAGAGTAATAAATGTTATGAAGTATTTTGAATTGCATCAGTCTCAACCGGTCTTGTAGGATAAATTTGTGGCAGTTTTGCCAAAGTGCAGTCCAGTTAAGTTCCTCCTTGGGAAAGACCGAGGCCCAGTAAGAACTCGGGGTCAAGTTCTAAGAATAAGCCCAATTAAATAAAATGTTGTATAACCTGGAGACCGCATGTGGAAGACCTACCAAAGGTTTCAGGGTCCCATAAAATTCTACTTTCGGAGTCTGTATTGGAATCTTGCCCACTTTGCTGAGTAATAGATGATGAAGCTGATACACTTTAAAAATCACCGAAGTAGGCAATTTAAATTTATTCAGAATTTCTGGTGAGGAAGGCACCTTTCCATCAACTGAGAGAAAATCTTTTAAGCGGCAATCACCCGGCTGGGCCAGCCAGGCGACACTGAGGGGTTTACCTTCGATCAGGAAATGCGGATTGCCCCTTATGGATTGTGACAGATCACTGAGGTGATTATATTTTAGAAAGCTGCAAAACTGTGTGTGGGCCCCTCACAGAGACCCCAATCAAAGATTTTCTAAGGGAAGGGGGCAGGAGTTTAGGGCTAAGGTATAGCAAGGCCTCCGGTGCGAGACCGTGTTTTCTAATGAGGGCTAGCTCAATTTGTATCCACAAAGGAACATACGGTAGTTGAGTTAAAAGGTCCATGCCCTGCACCCACCTAAGATATTTATTAACATGACTCGCCCAAAAATAGAGAGCAAAATGCGGTAATCTTAATCCCCCCAATGGTTTAGGAGCAGCTAACTTGTGGTAGGCCATCCTCACTTTTTTGTAACCCCACACAAAGTTGGCTATGAGCCCATGAAGTTTCTTGAACCATGAGAGTGGTAGTCAGATGTTTAATATGCTAAGGGGATAAAACAACCAGGGAAATACATTCATCTTAACTAAATTTATCCTTCCCCATAAGGAATTTGGAAGCTGCGCCCAACTTTTCAAATCTAAATCTATTGTATGCACCAAGGAATCCAGATTTAACTGGCGTATTTGTGTCGTGCTCCTAGCCAGGGTGAGACCCAGATATTTGACAGATTCTGATTTCCAAGCTAGTCCTAGCTCGGTAATCTCCTGTATAAAAAGATTCTTATTGAGGGGGTACACCACAGTTTTGTCTAAATTTAATTTATAATTAGTCAATTGACTATATTCCCGTATGGTTTTCAGTAAGAGTGGAATGGATTCACTCGGACTTGAAATGTACACCAAGAGATCATCTGCATATGCAGTTACTTTAACAACATTGTCCAGAATTTTAATGCCATTTATCTCTTGATTGCACACTATGCTTCTTATAGGGGGCTCAAGATATAAATTAAAGAGGAGGGGGGACAAAGGGCATCCTTGCCGGGTGCCCACGTGCAAGTCGAAAAGGTCTGAAATAACCCCGTTGCAAGAGATCCTGGCTGTGGGCTTTAGAAAAAAAGGGAGCCAATCCATCTCAGAAACACCTCTGGAAAGCCAAATTTTTCCATTGTGGTTAGCAGGAACCTCCAGTAGACCCTATCAAAGGCCTTCTCGGCGTCCAACGAGACCAGAGCCATGGCAGAACTGCTCTCCTCGGATGCCGAGAAGACATGTGCCAATGTTCTGAGATGGTCGTTGGCTGATCTATCCTTCATAAAGCCGACCTGTTCCACCCCAATTAATTCAGGTAGCACCTTGTTTATTCGGTCCGCTAGTAGCTTCACCAGAATTTTTATATCATAATTGGGCAGTGAAATAGGCCTGTAACTAGCAAGTTGATCAGGGGCTTTATCTGATTTTGGGATTAGGACAATAAGTGCCTCAAATAACGACTGGTCCGTTGTCTGGCAATTGAGAAAATACTGGAATAATAAAAGCAATAATGGCGAAAGCTGCTTGGAAAACTTTTTATAGAAGTTAGACGAGAATCCGTCTGGGCCGGTGATTTGTCCAGCGGGATACCCTTAATGACCATCTCAATTTCATCTTGAGTAATAGCAGTAACCAGATGTGCACATTGAGATTCTACCAGAGAAGGGAGATTCAGGCCCTCCAGAAAGGATAGTATCATCATTTCGGTAGGAGGGTTCGCCATTGCACCATACAGGGATTCAAAATACTTTCTGAATTCCTGTACTATCTCCTTGGGGGAGGTCTTAATATGACCATCCTCCATGGACTGGATCCCTGGAATTATTCGAGAGGATTCTAACTGCTTAATACGTCTCGCCAGAAGCCTACCCGCCTTTTCCCCCTGATCCAGGTAATTGGCCTTAGTTTTGATTAGTGCTAGTTCAGCTTGCTCCCCTAGTAAGGTTAAGTAAAAGTCTTTCAATTGAACTAGTTCCTGTTTATCTTTCTCCGTGGAATGGGGGGATAAATTAGCCTCCCTGAGTCTTATCCGGGTCACTAATTCTGACATAACTCATTCCTTTTCTCTTTTCTCTTTAACTGCCTGACCAATCAAAATACCCCTTATAAAGACTTTAAATGCCCTCCAAACCATATCTGGCTGGTTATTGTCCTTCAATTTATTAGACATGAATTCTTCTATTTGCATCGAGATGTATTTAACCGTATTAGGGCTCCTCAAAATTTGGTTGTTTAATTTCCACCTATTACCCCTCTTAGGTAGGGATGAGAAGGAAACTGATGCCGATACTGCCGTATGATCAGAGGGAGGCCCTGCCGTGATTTCTGTACCCATAACCCCTGAAAGGAAAGTTCGGGAAAGTAATACATAATCAATGCGGGAGGCTGCACCATGAACTTGAGAAATAAAGGTATATTCCCGAGACTTTGTGTGGAGCACCCTCCACCCATCTGATAGGCCAAGCTGATCCAGTAATTCTCTCATGGCCCTTTGAGCCAGTGAGAGAGATTGCTTAGAGGGTTTGGACATGTCCATTAAAGGTTCCAGTACAAGGTTAAGGTCCCCACCCAAAATCATAGGGAGATGTACAAAAGACGCTAATGCCTCCGGTAATTGTACAAAAAAACCTTGCGTGTCAGTATTAGGGCCATAAACAGATCCCACTAGGATCTCTGTATTTTGCAGTTTCCTTCTAATGAGAACGTATCTACCTGCATTGTCTTGAATGACCTGGAGGGGGGTAAAAGGGACAGACCTATGCACTAGCACCATGATGCCTCTACTTTGTGTATTGCCTTGTGAGGCGAAGACTAGCCCCATTTGTAAACATCTCATACTATTGCTCTCTGTGTGAAGCAAATGTGTCTCTTGTAAGAACACTATATCTGCTTTTAAAACATCAACATGCTTCAGAATTTGGTACTGTTTGGACTTCTGTCGTGCCCTTTTGACATTCCAACTTAGGAATTTAATAACCCTATGTGATGCCATGACCCATAATAATAGCTTGATGCATTAACCTACCGAGTCCTAACTGTTTCCCCCAACTTCTAAGCCTTAAGTCTTGTGCTCCCTTCCCCCCATCGCCCTAACCAAACAAAACCCACAAACAAAATACCTATCAAGCTAAACCTAGACCCGAATCCCCGCCCCCCCCCTCTAACCCACCCACATTATCGCGGTCCATGACAACAGCTCACCCTGCTGTATCCTCTCCCACTCTGCCACCCCCCTGTCCCACTCCAAAACCAATCTATTATTTACCCTTTTACCTGCTAAACCTTAAGTGAAGTACCAAGGAAAACACTCAACATTTGTCATAGATCTATTACCCAAGAGCAATAGACAAGAAACAATAAACCCGAGCCAGGACCCTCGTTGCTAATACCCGATTCATCTCAGATCTGTATCCCTCTGTAACCCATGCATTCTGGTATGTCCAATTCTACACTGCATCCCACCACAGCTTGCCCGGGTGAGCTACAGTTCTGGAATTGAAGGCCAGGGATTGATCCCATAGAGCAATTTCAGCCCTTATAATAATGGCCAATGCTCCCCTTTAATGCCTTGAGGTAGCTCGAACACTGTAAGCACCCATGCTCCTATCCCTGTAGGAGAGATTTTAAACAAAAAAGGGATTAAAGCACCCATCCCATGGTTGCAACACCAAAACATGCCTGCAACAAATTAAAAGTGAAGGGATATATATAGGTATGGCTCTGGCTCCCTCTAACTACGGAACCACAGTAGTGCAACAAAAGAACAGTGGGGAGACCCATGTTCTACATCCCCATCAAAAGCTTCGAGTCCCACCACTGAAAACGCTCCTTACAACTACCATTTATTTGTACATAAACCCTGGGGATGCCCTTAATTACAGTTCGGGTAATCAGTCTTGGAAACGCTGCTGGTATTTCGGTAGCACTCCTCAGTGACAGAGTTCCGATAAACAGCTACCAGAATTAGCATTGCGCCACCGAGTACACAGTTCCCTGATGTTTGAAGGGACCATCGAAATTCGGCAATCACAGAGGATCTTCCATAATAGTCCTTTCCAAGCAAATCAAGAGGAGAAAACACACCCTCTCCACTAGGCGAAAAAGTCCGGAAAGATCTTTAACCTTTTAACAACTAGGAGGGAAATTTCCAAAGGGGAAACAGGCAAAGCACTCATTTAGGCTTAAACAGGCTGGGTAGCGCAGATTGGAGTGTAGCTGAAGCCGATTCTGGATCTTTGTACTCCTTCCAAGTATCAGCCGTGAAGACGTGCAATTTGGCTGGGTAAGACATTCTGAACCTGATGCCCACTGCGATTAACTTAGAAACAAGCGGGTGGAAGGTGGCCCTCCATTGTCGAACAGACAGTGGTAGATCTTGAGCCACCCTGAGGCTTATTCCCTCCCATTGCAGATCTTTAGCCTCCTTGACTTTCTGTAGAAAGAGCTGTCTTTCTTGATAGTTCAGGAATTTGGCCAGAAAGATACGGGGGGGGGGTGCACCATGAGGTACAGTAGGTAGGAGGACACGATGTGCTCTTTCAATACTATAGCAGGGGCCAAAGGGCGAAGGGCCTGCTATTTTCTCCATGAACTTTTGGAAAAATTTAACCGATCCCCTCCTTCCTCCTTTTCAGGTAGGCCGATTAAGACAACATTATTATGTCGGCTTCTGCCCTCGAGGTCTTCCACCTTCGTATCCAATTTTGTGATGTGGTGGTTTATATGCACGATCATCGGATCCATCTTGTCGGCTCAGCTCTCCAGGGATCTTACCCGCACTTCATTATCAGAAGTTTTCTTTGCCAGGTCGTCCAAGGCGGAGGTGATGTTTTAATTTCAGAAGCAATCTCAGCCATTTCAGCCTTAAAAGGGCAGAATTCTTCCAGGAATCTTGTGACAGTTAGCAGCTCCTCTCCTCCAGTACCAGGGTTGCAGGACTGGGAAGGCTGCTGCGATGAGGCCCGTGATTTCTTCGGGGCCTTCTCGGGGGTTGCTGGTGGGGTATGCTTAGGGGCGCTTTCGGCATTTCTGCTTCCATCAGCATCCCTGGAAGATGCTCCGGTGTATCCAGGCCATCAGTGTTCCAGTTTTGAGTACAAATTCCTATAAGATAAGCAGGTTATTGCAGTTTTGAACAGGGGTTAGGCAGAGCTCCCTGAGAGTGCAGCTATCAAGAGCACTGCATCACGTGACTCCGAAATATGTGATTTCTGATAACATGTAATCTTTTGTTATAATTTAACATGGTGATATTTTCTTCATAACCGCATTTTACTTGGAAAGAAGAAAATATAATCTAATTATTGTTTTCAGATACATAAAATCATACAGACGGACCACAATAAAGCAAACTCATAAAAGGCAGTGTTTGTTGATGAAATAAGTATCAGTTTCTTGTGAAAAGAAAAGAAGACTACATTTAGTTTCTCCTTGAAACACATTAGGCTTTTAAGTAGCTGGCAGTTTCTGACATTACAATACCAGAATTCTACGGAATTCTTTTTTACTAGCAATGTGAGACGCAACAGTGACAATTGACTTGTTTCACTGAACTAACAAAAATCTTATCATAAAAGTAGCAAGTAATTACTAACACATCAAAATACAATAAATAAAATAGTTAGTCTTCTATTTATTAGAAGTAAACACCTGCTCTTTAAGCACTGTTTTGAAAGAAACCTCTACTGGTCAGTTTTTGGTATTGCAGACATATATACTACTGAAATAGGAGACTGCATATTGAGTAGGGAGACATAAACATCAGCTATTAACTATACTCACAAAGCCACATTATGTAAATTAGTATGCACAATGCCTTGCTTTGAAAATAAATATATGAAAGCTATTATTGTTGAATCCACTACAGAAATATAAGACTGCATTTCACAGTAAGGAAATTGGATAACAACTTCTTGTTGTACACACAGTGTCGTGCTACATAAATCTACATATTAGATGTTATACTGTAGTCAATACCACCAAAATAAGGGACTGCACCACTGAGTAAAGAGCATTTAATTCAACTGTATAATTTACCTAGAATTCCTTGCTACAGCATTTAAAACATTAACAGATCCCTGCCATGAGATCATTCTGTATGGGGAGGGTAGGGTAGGGGGTGTCCACACACCGAAAACTGGAGGACAAAGTGCTAATAAAGCATAAAAAAAAATTTCTATGACAGATTTTCTTTTACAAAATGAAATGCTGCTTTAACATCTGAAGCATGGGTGGCAATGGCATACTATATGAAAAAGGCATGTGCAGAATCTCAGAAAATCACTTTAATTGATTATGAAGAAAAAGTATTGTTAGGGACAGAGATGAGCAAACTGAAAATAGAGTGGGAACCATCAGGAGTTATTATAATGAGAATGTTTAACTAGTACTATAATTTAGCATTTAATAAGGAAGTGTGGTTAAAGCTGCACGTGGATTATGATTACTGAGGGGCATGTGAAGAGGAATAGTACATACTATAGTCTCCATCACAGACACTACAATATTAGTGGCAGAACATGCAGTGAGGCTAATATTGATTATGCTATAGATGCGTGATATGCTGTGCTCCATGAGATTAATGGAAGTACTGCATAAAATAGCATGCCCACTGGCTGAGATTTTAGAGACCTAGAAACAGGAAGCATGCAGAAGGACCAGAAAGAAGTGGAGTGGAGTGGGCTGGCTATATAGCCTTGAGGTTAGAGGAATGAGGTGTGAACAAGCTTGATACATCCAGCAGACCAGACCTGAGCTTGATTCTCACAACCTCCACTTGCATACTGTGTAACTCTGAGCAAGTCACTTAACCACCCAGAGCTCCCAGGTTTCCCCTGAAAACAGGCACTTGTGCCTAGTGGGCCTGACCCAGTTACCAAAGGCTAAAAAAAAAAATGTGTGGTTCGGAGTTGGACTGTAGTATGTTACATTTTATATAAACTATATGTGGACTTCACTAGTAGTGTGACAACATGTAGCCAATTCTGATGAATGATTTCAACATCTTAGATTTTTTTTTAAACTGGATAAAAGTAAAATTGGTGCTAATAGTATTCAAGATAGATAGATAGATAGATAGATAGATAGATAGAAACTTTATTTATATAGCACCTCTTCCCTGAGGCTCAGGGTGCTTAACAATATTTAAAAACAATCCATGCATGACTCATAACAAAGTTCAAAACATAATGCAGAGATCCAAATAAATTCTGTCTATCATTATTTAAAACAATCAGTCATAACACAACCATCCATTCAATTTTCAGACTTCACCTTAAGGCAAATACCTGATAAAATAAAAGCATTTTTAATCCTTTTTCAAAAGTATCCACTAAGGGTGTCTCCCTCAGATGTCTCAGCAAAACATTCCAAAAGGTTGGTGCAGCAACTGAAAACACTCAGTCCCCGGAATTCTGCAACCTGGCCCTGGGAACAACAAGAAGGAAACCTTCTGTGGAACAGACAGCCAGAGATGGGCAGTGAGTAACCAGGAGGTCTTTCGGGTAAACTGTTCCCCTGTGCATGGCTTTATAGGGTTTATAGGTCAGTAATCCAACTCTGAAGGCAATTCTCCTCCTTACTGGCAGCCAGTGCAGCTTATAGAGGACAGGTATGAAATGACTGAATCTTGAACCAGCAGTCAACAGCCTAGCCGTTGCATTCTACACCAGCAACAGATGGTGAAGATTACTTCCAGATAGCCCCATGTGCATGGTATTGTAGTAGTCCAGCCTGGACATGACAAAGGCACGTACCAGGGTGGTCAGATCATCCGTTGGTATCAGGTCATGGATCTGGACAATATTCCTGAGATGGTAAAAAACACTTTTGATGATGGCCTAGACCGGTGCATCAAGTGTCAGATCATTGTCAAAGACCAAGTCCTGAACCTTAACCTAAAGATGGGGCCTGGGGAACACATAGAACATAGAAACATAAAATTTGTCAGCAGATAAGGACCACTTGACCCACCTAGTCTGCCCATTTCCCATCCTGATGGATAAGATGCAGATCTTAGTTAACCAACAGCATACTTCCTCCTATCCCCCACTAGAATTGCCTTATGTCTGTCTCAACACCCCCCAAAAAACTTGTCCAGGGAATATCAAAACCCTTCTCCATCATGCCAATGGCCCAGATCTACCACTAGTACCTCAGTCTTGTCTGGGTTGCATTGTAATCAGTTGTGGGTCACCCAAATCTGGATCTCCTCCAGGCAGGTGTTCAACACCGGAGACACCATCTGATTTCCTGCTGCACAAGAGAGGTATGGGTATCATACCTCATTGGTTAAGAGAATGCCCGACCGTTGACAGTTTTAAAATTGCTTTAAAAACATATATTTTCACTTTGGCTTTTCCTTTATAGTTCTGATTGTTTAATGTTGGATTCTCTTGTTTTATTTAATCTGTACAGAGCCTTGATTTTGAAAAGTGCTCTAAAAATAAACATGAATTGAATTGAATTGAATTGAATTGAATTGAATCATCAGTGTAACAATGAAAACCCAGTCCATACCACCTGATAATATCTCCCAATAGCAGTATGTTCACCAAGAACAACAATGGTGACAGAACCAACCCCTGCAGATCTCTATAGCATAGAGGCAACAGGTAAGATGAGGCAAGCCTCATCATCACCCTTTTTACTCTGTCCATGAGAAGGGACCTAAACCAGTTAATGACAGTTTTGTATAGTCCATATCAGTTCTGCAGTCGGTCCAACAGCACCTCATGGTCCATGGTATCAAACACCTCTGAGAGATCAAAGAGGAATAGCATTGTATGCTCTCCACCATATTTCACCATTAGGAGATCATTTAGCACCTTCACTGGGGTGATCACTGTCCTGTGTCCACATATGAACCCATGGTTGAAACAATCATAATTGGTAGAGGAGGTGAGACATGTCTTGGGCTGGATGGCCAACATTATCTTTAAAACCTTCCCTAATAACTGGAGTTTTGTAACTGCTGAGACACTCTGGGACTGTTGATGCTTTCTTCAATAGGAATCTAACCAAGGCCTCCTTTAATGCCACAGGAAAGACCCCACACTCAAGGGAATGCCAGACAATCACAGCAACCACAGATCCTATCAGGTCCACACATCCAACCAAAAGTTCAGTTGAACCTGTGTTAAGATCACAGTATGTTGGTTGCAGCCTTAAGACTATGTCAGCCACCTCCTCCAAGATAAGAGGGGTGCCCTGGCACACCTCAGGTTGAACCTCACAAGCCCTTTGAGTGATGGTGGAATGGATCTTGGTCCAGACATTGGAAACTCTGTCAGCAAAGAACAGAGCTAACTTTTCACACCTTGTGCTTGAACCAGTCCCTCCTTCACAGAGACTGGCTGGATGTAAAAGCTCATTCACCATGAGGAAGAGTTCAGCTGGTCTGTTCTTTGCTGCAACAATCTCCCTTGACAAAAAAATCTGCCTTCTTTCGGAAGAGTGCCCCCTGATAGTGACCACAATGCAACGTCAGGGTCAATTTGTCCTCAATAAATCCAGATCTCTTTAAGCACCACTCAAACCTCTGACCCATTATTTTTAACTCCCTAAGCTCCCCTTCAATCCAGGGGGCCTTCAGTGAGTAGACAAAGGTTGGCCACAGACAGGAGTGATTGAGTCAAAGGCCCAACCAATGGGACATTATGGGACACCACTGCCTCCTCCGGCCCAATTCCACATGCAGTCTCCACACTTGATACATCCAGCACCTCCTGTAGTCCTATTGGGGCAATCCTCATAAAGGGTGGTACCAAACCATCTCCACAGAGAAGGACCCTCAGTGGGGCCCCAAACAGTAACTTCAAGGTGCTATTTTTTGACCAAATGACCAGATCAATCTTGAGGTCATTGACCCCAAGACCCAGAGTGAACACCAGGTCCAATGTGTGACAGTGTGAGTGGGCCACTGAGGTGACAACTTGCAACAGGCTCAGAGTTTCCATACTCTGCAGGAGGTCATGTCCAAAGGACAAGAGTTAGTTATCAACCCACGTGTTGAAATTCCCCAGAATTAACCATCACTGGATTCCAAAACAAGGCCAACAATGAAGTCTCTGTCCTGTCACAGGAATTCCTTCTCCAAGCCCAGTGGGTGGTAAATCAGTAGGATCCTGCAGCCTGCGCGCGGACCCCCCCCCCAACATTGGAACACTCTCAAACATTATGATAGAACCCACTGGTTGCACTGTGGAACCCAGACTGGCTTTAAAACAAATACCCACACCTTCTCATCTGCAATCATTCCTCAGGGTATGTATCAAGGAGTACTGTCACTGCTGCCTCCAGAATGGAAACTGATTTTTTGTCCAGCCAGGTCTCCATCATGCTAGCCAGGACTACAGAGGAAACCAAGTCCAGTGCTATTACAGTCTTGTTCCTTTTCAACCTGGTATTGCAAAGCACAGCTTGTGTAGGATAAGGGAAAGCTATTGGATCAGCCACCTGCCTACATTCAAAGGTGGAACCCTTGGGTACGGGAATAAGACAAAGCAGATTCCTCTCCAACTCCCATTTCGCCCCAGGACATCTCCTGGGCCCCACCACCCAAATCATATAGGATACTAATAACATTCATCAGTTACTAAAATACAATAAGAATAGGGACATAATCTTAGCCAAAGATAAGGGAAAAGATAGCACAAAATATATACTGTTCTCAAGAGAGGTGAGATTATGGAATTGGTTGCAAACACAGTGGAGGCAAGTAGGACTGATGCTTGTACTTTTTAAGAACTTGAATTTTACTGATTCTAACATGTTACTCGACATGTAGACATTCAGAAGTGACATGTACATCATTTTTACTGAACTATTTATTTATTTATTTATGTACGTATTTAAAAGTTTCACCATGAAAGCATTCTGGGCAGCAATTGCTCATTTCCAGGAATGTCCTGGAGGAGAGGGGAAGGGAACAACAGTTAAACAGCATTAAGTATAGTTCATCAATGAATTTACAGTTGAACAACAACAAAATATCACATATAACAGAGGAACAGAGCACATAAGTTCACATGTTCACATTCTAGTTATACTATACCACAGTATGAAGTGTGAAGTGTTAGGAACTGGCAGTCAAATTATTACAGGAAGGACTAACATAGGGCCAGAGAGGAGAAGGCAGAAAGAAAAGGGGACATTAAGGTAGTCTGGGAAGTTGAAAAAGGAAGTGGTTAGAGGTGAGTGGAGTGAAGGAGGGGGACAAAAAGTGGGAGGGGAATAAACAAAATGGGGGGATTAGAACAACTGCAAGTGGAGGAAAAATTACATAGGAAGGAGCAAGTGAGGAGGGGGCGTGGTTGATGGATGGAAGAGAATTCCACAGTTTGGGAAAGTGATGGGAGATAGCAGCCTTGCCAACACTATCTGTACCATGTTTGCTTGCATTCACTTTGTGATTTTTGACTTTCTCTGCTAATAAAAACTCAGAATAATTCTGATTGCATAGAGGATTTCTGGGTCATATCTGAAAACAGGCAGTTTCTGTCTAGTGTTCCTACCTGGTTAGCAAAAACTAAATAGAACAATAAAAGGATTTTAAAGTCCATCTAGGCAAGTGTATTTTGATAATAACAGAGCTACCTCAAATATGAAGATCAGTAGCATATGGGTACCATTGTGTAGTCATGCAAGTTGCACTTTAGAAAATGAAATTGTATAATGAACAGGAACAGGTAGGTCTGCTGGGCATAGGTTTCCCACAGGATGTTCCTCCCCTCAAAGCCAATGCCAGTAGCATTGGTCCTCCCCACAGAATCAATTCCCATAACTGAGTATTATGATGCTTTGTGGCAACTGAGATACATAAACTGAACTTGGGATGCAGCTGTCATGGGGAGTTAGCAGAGGTATATTAAAATCATTGGTACTTCTGATTTCAACTCATGAATCTCGTAGTTAATTATTTAACATGCATTTAAAATAGAAATGGTTTCTTATACAAAGTGTGTTTAGTGTGACTTCCGTGTTACAGATTCTTTAGTATTCAAATCAGGTCTGAGTAGAATAACATAGCACTTTGGAAAGAAAATACAGCTCAGTAACCCAAACCCTGAGGACAAGATGGCAAATATCTCCACAGCTACCACATACTTCCCTTTTGAGCTCAGGTACGCTGGTATGAATGACAGCCAAACACTAACAAAGATTAGCATGCTAAAGGTGATGAATTTGGCCTCATTATATCTATCTGGTAATTTCCGTACTAAAAAAGCAACTATGAAGCACACACTCGCCAATAGTCCAAGGTATCCCAGCATGCAATAAAACATGATTATAGATCCTTCATTGCATTCAATTATTATTTTATCCTTGTAAGAGTTCGTGTTTCTCTCTGGGAAAGGTGATGAATATCCAAGCCAAATAGTGCATACAAAGACCTGTAGAATGGCACAGAAAATGCCTATAAAACTTGGAGTCTTGGATCCCACCCACTTCTGGTGTATGCTTCCCGGCCTCGTTGCACTGAATGCAATTACTACAGTAATTGTTTTTGCCAGAATTGAAGCAATACAAACAGAAAATGTTATACCAAATGCAGATTGGCGAAGTAAGCAGCTTGTATTGTCTGGTTTCTCAATAAATGTTAAGGAGCAGAGGAAGCAAAGAATGAGAGCTACCAGGAGAAAGTAGCTGAGATCACGGTTGTTCGCTTTCACTATTGGCGTGTCCCGATATCTAACAAAAATCAACAGTATGGAAGCAGGAATGATGGAAAGGAAGACAATGACAGCAGTCAATGTGGCACCCATGGTATCATCAAAGGACAGGAACTCGACATGCTTCAGGATGCAGCTTATCCTTCGCTCATCAGACCAAGAATCTTCTGGACACTTGAAACAGTCAGTGGCATCTGGCAGAAGAACAACAAAAAAATGAATTGATTTAAGAGCAAAAGCTATCTACAGTTTATATTTAATCTGCTACACCACAGATTTTTGGTTACTACGTACTTGTACAAGAAAGTGCAACATGAAAATGAAATGGTACAATAGACACATGATTTGTTGTTTACACAGCCAGTAGTAGTCTCCCCTAATTGGGTCTCTCTTAACGGATGTCTTGTATGATATCTCCTTTCTACACCCTATGAAAAGCTTTGCTAAAGCATGCATCATAATATTCCTTCCAGAATGTTTACAGAAGGCTGCTCTCATTGGGATGGTCTACTCATAACCTTGTACTCACTGCATGATGCAGTTCAGTCAAATAAACAGTCTGTATTTTGTAGATACTGTACTTACACAGTGGTGGCAGAACAAGGCTTGTGGCTGATACAGTCTGCCCAGTTTTGACAATCTACCTAACTGTTCTGTCGTGCCCTAATGGCAATCATCATCGTTATTACTGTCCCATTTTCTAACTAAACCCACATGCTTGTCCCATCCCTACTTGAAGCTGCTGTTTGATTTGGTCTTCACAATTTCCACTGGTGTCCGATTTCTCTTGTCCAACACCCTTTCCAAGGAGCAGTACTTACAGTCCAGGCATTCTGCTTGAATCTCCCCCTGCCAGCTTTAATGAATTCTGCTCCCAACCTAATTGTGCTATCAAAGCTGACAAAAGTTCTGATTTCCTTCAAAGTACAGTAAACTAGACTTAGGTGACATTTGCCCATTTTATGCACTTTAAAGTACCTTTGCATTCCCAGAGAGTGCTGTACCTGCTCTAACATGTGAGGGTGTAGGTAACCAGAGCTGAACCCACAGTGAACATGTTTCATATTCTGTTTTTTTTCAGCATCTTAGCAAATGGCTAACTGTTGCAAAGGGTGATACATTTTATTCTTTGAGCCATTAGCAGACTGTTTGCTGTACTTTATACCTCTGTCTTATTATATTTTATTGAAATAACAAGTGTATGTATGACTACTAAATGTAAATGGATTTAATAGCATCATAAAACATTGGACATATACATTTCATGACTAAGATTTTGTTGTCTAAGATATGGTCCCATATTGTACTGAAATTTTTGAAGAAATCCAAATGTTTGCTTACTGTGAACTAATGTTTAACAATTCATTACACATATTGGGCCTTTTTCACCAATGGGTATGAATTATACACCAGAGGTGCGTATCCCGCCTGCGTAGGTCCACAACTGTGGCCAGGTGTGTGCCAGTGGCATGCAACACCGGCTGTCACCTGTCTGCAGCCCCATCCCCCCACAGTGCAGAACTCCACAGGCTGGCCAGAGGCAGAGTCTCAGACCCAGTAGGGAAACCAATTGGATGCCGGACTGGGTCACTCAGTGGATCCCCTATGTGGCAGGATGTGGACTGGCAGCATGCTCTGTGGATGTCCAATGGCTGGCTGCAGTGGAGGTGAGAGGAGGGAAAAGTTGCCAGCCATCCTTCAGCGTAGCACCAGAGCAGTGCACAGGGATGGGGTTGTGGGGTTCTGTTGGTGGTGCTGGAGGGCTGGTACTGTACCCCACCACATGCCAGAGGGGACAGTGGCAGGGGTGGGCCGGTCATGCCATTCAGCAGGAGTCTGCATCCTTGGGCCAGTGCCCCTGTGTAGGGTGTGTGTTGGGTTGGAGGGACACCTGTTAAGGGCCATGCAGTGATGTGTGTTCGGGAGGGTGGTGCCAAGTAGCCATATGGGAGCACAGCTGCCGTGGTCCCAGTGATTGTGTGGGCTATCTGCTCAGTCCCGGTGGAGACCCAATATGTGCATGGCATGAGTAAGGGGCTTATGGCAGGGTTCTGTCTGGTATTTTTCCTGGAACCCCTCTGCACCCCAGCGGCCATCACTATGCACCTTTGTGCATGGCTTGTAGTGCTGGAATGTCCCCAGCCTGCCCCGAGAGTGATGCAGTCCATGGATCAAGGAGGTCAGTTGGGTTGCTACTGTGCATCCCCCATTAGTGCATCCTGCACTGGGGTTGCCTTTGTTGTGGAGTGGCTACTCATCCCAGATACATGGCGCGTAGCTACTCCGTCCATTGGTGATTACTGCCTATTGTAATTAACATGTGAATGGCTCTTTATATTCTTTATACATTTTTCTGTGTCATAAATGTGATATATTTTCATGTTTTTGTAACTAGTATGTATCATAAAATATGTTGTCACTGCTTGAATGAAAAAAGATGAAGTAACAAATTAATTCCCTCTTATCTCTGTGTTTGAACTAAAGAAGACTTCATTGGTGTCCATTCCATTTATTCCATATAGGCACCTGTAAGTCTCAATCATTTCACCCTTTCCTTCATCTTCTGAATGGCATACTGTATATATTTAAGTCCTGTAACTTCTCTTCATGCATCATTCCCTGAGGCCAATGATCATCTTTGTTGCCCTCCTCTCTGCTGCCTGCACCTTGCTGCTGTCTTTTCTCATGTGTTGGCTTCAGTACCTTGTGCAATAATCCAGGTGAGGATACACCAGTGACCTGTACAGTGGGAGGATCCCCTCCTGATGTCTTCTGCTTATCCCCCTACTTATACATCCCAGCATTCTCTTTGCTTTCCTCACATGTAGGCTACAGTACCTTGTGCAGTATTCCAAGTACTGATGCACCAGTGTCCTGTACAGTGGGAGGATCTTCTCTCAACGTCTACTGCTTATCCCTTCCCTGTGTATTCCAGCATTCTCTTTGCTTTGCTCAATGTGCTGTTTTAGTGTGCAGGCATTTTAGGTCTCCAGTATCCCTATCCATAAATCCTATTCTTACGTAGTGTTCTCCAGGAGTACCCCCATTTCATATTGCACTCCTGGGTACCTTTACGCAATGTGTATTACTTTAAATTTTTTAGTGTTGAAGTTCAGCTATCATGTTTAAGTTCAGCTGTGTTTTAAAGTTTTAGAAAAATAATCAGCTGTTAAAACAGACCCTTAAATGTGGGTTATCAGCAACAGTTTTATTGTTGGTGCCCTTTGCAGTGAAAATGCAGGATGCTACTGTAGAATTAGTATGTTTCAGAACATGATGCATTCATATTTTGTATATAACCCATTTCATCACACCTGATGTAACCCAGTGCATAGCTCTCAGTGCTTAACCAGTACTGTGGTGAATGTCACAGATAATGCTGAATCTCACAACTTTACTAAAAGAAGTACTCACCATCAACAAATATTCACTTATATTTGCTGAGTACAGTAGTTGTTAGGCATAGATACTGTACTAGTTAAAATTAACTAATTAATAACAATAGCTATAAGGGTGAAATTGCCATGCCTGGGTAGTGAAGAGGTTCACACATAATGTTGCTGTTTTCTTACACTGTGACCCTGAATTTTCAGATTAGTATTTTTATAACCTCAGGATACGAACAAGACAGGCATCATTTATCAATTGGCAGTCAATACTCAATTATGCAGAATGACTGAAAAAACAGGTTTTGGATGGGGATTGGAAAATAATATCTGATATATTTATGAGATGAGGTAAATAAATGAGAAAACAATAAAAACCTGGCCCACAGAGGACAGACAACCCAACAGCTACATATTCATGATTAATACATCTACTATCATAACAAGCATTTGTCAATGCCGAATGTTTGCTTGCTGGCATTGGCAGTGGTAGTGTAGAAGTTACAGAGCTGCGTAATAGGAATGGCAGTGAAGTATTGAACTGAAGTCAACCCCACCACCACCCTGCAGAGAGTGACAGGCATTGGGGTGTGCCTTTGGGTTGTCAGGCGTAACGGCCATGCCATTCCACCACACCCCACCTTGCAGACACTGACAAGTGTCACGGTGTTCCTTGGGGTCTTTGGCCCTTATGCGCACCCCATTCCATTAGAAAACATGGTGAGATGGGTGCAATATAGGAGAATGGGGTGAACTTTGGGGCCAAAGAATCCAAGGAATACCTCGATGCTTCTCACTGGCTGCAGGGTGTGGAATGGTATAAGCATTACAAGCAAGAATCCCAAGTCACACCCCTGATGCCTGTCATTCTCTACAGGGTTGGGTGTTATGGTTGGAAACCCTAATACCTCAGGCATTCATTGGTATTTCCACTCCAAATTTTCAACATGTGTTTTTTTGTGACCCCACCTCATGAACAGGGGGAAAGCTGCTTATGCACAGTGACTATGGCATTTAGCACCACAGGTGCAAAAACATTCCGAACAGGATGTAAAAAATGACAGCTGTACTGTTCATAGGGAGGTGTAAAAAATGGCAATGTTGCAAATCTGCAGTAAAAATATTTAAAAAAATGGTGAAGTGACGAGCATACATAGAAACTGTGCAACGCACACCCGTAATATAATTAGGTTGGGGATTTTTTACAGCAGATTGTCAACTCAGGCATTTTGGTGCCTCCGATCATGAACAGTGTCACAGTGATTTTCTTTATCTGTCCTGAACAATGATTTCCCACAGCGACGATGCATCTCTGCGCTGAAAGTGTGAAAACACACTTCGGCCATGTTGTGAAAAATGACAGCTGTACTGTTCATAAGGAAGTGTGGAAAAATGCCACTGGTGAAAATCTGGACTGAAAATATTACAAAGTCATGAACTTACGAGGGAGCATGGAAACTGAGCAATGCTCACTCATAACACAGTCATTTTATGGACTTTTGTCACCAAATTTTCAACATAGCCATTTTAAGACCTCTGCTCATGAACAGTGTAACTGTGATTTTCTTAATCTGTCCCAAACATTGCTTTGGCACCAACAGCACCATTATACGCTACATGTGCGAAAACACATTTTGGTGACATATGAAAAATGGCAGCTGTACTGTTCATAAGGAAGTGTAATAAAATGGCAATGTTGAAAATCTGGAGTGAAAATATTAAATTCGCAAACTTACGAGCATGCATAGGAACTGCGCAACGCACTGTCGTAAAACAGTCATTTTTAGGATTTTTTTCACCAAATTTTCAACATAGCCATTTTAAGACCTCTGCTCATGAACAGTGTCTCTGTGATTTTCTTAATGTGTCCCATACATTGATTTCACACATTGACTGCGCCATTGTGCGCTACATGGGCAGAAACACATTTTGACCAAGATGTGAAAAATGACAGCTATACTGTTCATAAGGAGGTATGGTAAAATGTCAATGTTGAAAATCTGGAGTGAAAATATTGAAAATTCTCGAACTTACGAGCATGCATAGGAACTGTGCAACGCACACTCGTAAAACAGTCATTTTTAGGAATTTTTTCACCAAATTTTCAATATAGCCATTTTTTTTTTATTGAACATCTTTATTAATTTTACGCAAAACACCTCAAAGCAGATACACAGCTGAGAGTGCGAGATAGAGGAACAAAACACCACCAGACACTAACCCACCCAATCATTGAAAAAAAAAATAATCCCTCCCTCCCCCTACCCCTCCCAAGGCTACACACATGAGCACATCCTAACTTGCCAGCCCTGAGGTACTCTGAGGGCCAGGTCTCCACGCCATAAGGAGCGTTTCAAATGAACTCCAAAGCGCTGTGTATGCTATCAATCTATTCTGCATGCAAGCGATATGTTTTTCTAATTGTACTGCTAAGGTACATTCACGGTACCATTCCAACAAAGAGGGAACTTTATCACTGGTCCAATGTCTTAAGATTACCAATTTAGCCACAGCGGATAAAAGCGACATTTGGGCCTTTTTAGCCACGGAAGTACCAACTGGAAAAAGGCTCACCAGACATACCTCAGGGGTAAACAAGTTTGTTAAGCCAAGGATAGGGTCGAGGAGATCGTTGATAGCCCGCCAAAAGACCTGAATTGAAGGGCATGACCATACCATATGATATAAAGTACTATCTTCCTTCCTACACTCGCACAAAGAGATGTATCTTTTGCCCCATATTTACACAATGGGATGGGGATAAGTATAAATGGTGCATTAAGTTAAAGTGTACCATCCTCAACTGATCTTGTTTTACATATTTATACATTGTAAGCCACAACTTCTTCCAGAAATTGGGTGCCTCCGATATACCTAGTTCCCTTGTCCAATAGAAGCATACTCCTAAAGGAAGTCTGTGATCCAATTCCTGAAGTGTTTTGTATAACTTAGAAACTGAATTTGGTTGAGAGGCTATGGTGAGGAGACTATCGGTGTCTCGGTCACCATAATCAATTAGCGCCCTCTGTGAGAAGGTAGATTTTAGGGCCTTACTAATTTGTACGCATAAAGAAGTCCTGATCCACAGCCCCAAAAGCATTCACCAACTGACCAAAGACCGAGGACCCCCATTTACCCAGAAATCCGAGATTCTAAGGTGACTTTACTGAGGCCAAAAGGTAGCAGACAGGGTCTTACCCCCAACTCTAATGTGGGGATTCTCAAAAATGGGTTGATTGATAGATAGATGCCACTTAACTGTAAGGTAATTTTGCAACTGCTGAAAGGCCCTTAACGACCAACCCATAGGATTATTTTTCAATAGTTTGGGTATAGCCAACGGAGAAGCATATAATAGGGCCCATAGAGAGCAGCTCGCCCTCTTCACCAACCCTCGCTCTATATCAACCCACAGGGGCAAGTAAGCTGATTGGGCGCCCCTTGCACTCCAATAGCCCAACTTGCCTACGTGTTGCTCAACATAATACAAAAAGAGAGAGGGAGCAGCTAGTCCTCCCTTAACTTTCGGGGCTGTTAATTTAATATAGGACCTACTGTCCTTTTCCCTTCCAAATAAAAAATTTAACTTCCTCTGTAGGTTGGTGAACCATGTCTTCAGGAGGTATACACCGAGCATACCCAAGGGTATAATAATCTAGGCAGAACATTCATTTTAATGATATTTAGCCTACCCCAAAATGACAAAGAGAGCAGCCTCCACCTATCCATATCCCCAATAATGGCTTTGACTTGACTATTCAGGTTATATTTAATCATGTAATTCAATCTAGTACTAATGTTTATCCCGAGATACGTAAGCAACTTTGCCTCCCAACATAAGCCAAACGATAATAAATCAGCTTTCCTAACATTGATATTTAAGGGGAAAATCTTCGTTTTTGTGCGATTTAACTTATAATATGAGATTTTAGAAAAGGAATCTATTTCCTCAATATGGCGGAACCGAGGTCCGGATCCTCAACATGTAATAGTATGTCATCTACATATACGAATACATGTATCTAACATCCCACCCGTATACCCTTAATCAAACAGTTTCTAGCCAGTCTATGTAATAAAGGCTCTAGATATAAATTAAATAGTAATGGGGATAAGGGACAACCTTGCCTAGTGCCTCGCCCAGCCTTACAATCGCACATAATCCCATTACATTTACTCTAGCAATAGGGGAAGAATATAAGATTTGGACCCATCTCAAGAACACATCAGGTAAGTCAAAGGCAGATAGGGCAGCAAACAAATAGTCCCAGCATACCCTATCAAAAGCCTTTTCGGCATCTAAAGAAATAAGTGTTGCTGGGAACTTGGCATCTTTAGCAACTGTAATCAATGCAATAACTTCCTCATGTGATCTTGGGATGACCTCCCCTCATAAAACCAACTTGTTCCTACTAACAATTTGTCCATAACATTGGACAACCTGTTAGCTAAAATTTTTGCTAGAATCTTAACATCCGTGTTTAGCAGGAAATAGGCGATAACTATCCATACTGAGAGGGTCCTTCACCTGTTTTAAAATTAAGGAGATCGTCGCCCAGAAAACTAGGCTCTGATAACCCATTATCAAACCAGTACTGAAAGACCTCCTTTAGAATTGGGATATAGAGTATGACAAGCTTTGTAAAATGACTAGGAACCCATCCGGGCAGGGGACCGATCTAGTGGCATTTGTTGGATGGCCTGCTGGATGTCTAGAACCGCTTATTGAGCACTCATAAGAGCTGCATACTCTCCGTTATTCTAGGCAACTCTACTGATCTGAGAAATAGCCTAATGTCATCCATGAAGGTTTATGCTCTCGGTCAACGTATATAACTCCTGAAAATACAATCCAAAGGCATTCGCCATTTCCCTGGATCGTGCAAACCTGTTCCCATAACCCTTACATATCCCGCTATAAAATGGGAAGAATCTAGTTGACGATCGCATGATAGCGCAGCAACTTCCCGCTCTCTCCCCACGTCAAGGTATTGAAGCCTGGTCCTCAAAAGGGCCAGCTCCACTTTTGAGACATAAGACTCACATATTGGGCCTGCAACTGATGAAGCCTGGCCCAATCTGCCGAGTCGAGGCACGGATAAGTTACTTTCCTCCATCCTAATCAAGCTAGCAGGGAATCCATGCGCCTGCTGCACTTTGCTTCCTATTAGAGGCCATTTTAATCAGCTCTCCCTCAGGGAGCATTTTAAAGCAGCCCAAATTAGGTCCTTACACTCCACTGAGCCTTGATTACTATCAAGGAAGTCCTTAATGAAATCAAGAATGTGCATCAGTGAAGATTCTTCCTTCAACATTTGGGAGTTTAACCTCCATTGTGGAGATCACCTAGGCCCCAAGGCTAACCGGTAGTCCAGACTAACTGGTGCATGATCAGATATTACTCTGGTAGTTATCTCGGCACGTGTAACCCCAGATATTGCAAACAAGCTAACTAAAATATAGTCTATTCGAGAGTATGTCTTATGTATGGGAGAGAAAAAGGTGTATTGACTCTATGTAGGATTAATTACCCGCCAGACATCAACCAGGGCAGCCTTATTAATGAGGTCCTTTAATGCCCTTTGTGCAGGCGTTAAACCCCGCCTCTCTTTACATGATCTATCCAGATCATTCTGAGAACTAGATTCCAATCCCCACCTAAGACCGTAAACTTCATGGGGTTGGACACAACCATATTTAGTAATCTCATGGAAAAAGGCTGGGGAATCACAATTGGGGCCATATATTGAGTCCATATTATTGGTGAGACTCAGCATACCATGCATGATGATATATCGACCTCCGGATCCCAAAACTCTTCCACTAATTTGAAAGGGATATTCTAGCTATAAGGATAACAACACCTCCCTATTCGATGATACCCCAGCCCCAAAACTTGTCCTACCCATGCCCTCCTAAAGTAATGAATATCACTCCTCTTCATGTGTGTGTCTCTTGGAGAAAGACAATTTGAGCTCCTAAGTGATGAAGGTGCCTTAGTATAACTTGTCTTTTGACCCTATCCTTGGCTCCTTTAACATTCCAGCTAATGAACTTGTACAGATTGCACATTATGCTCAACTATCAAGCCCCGAAGGTGGTGCAAAGAGAAGGTAACAAACAATCGTGTAACAGCAATATTAAGCACATGCAATTCCCCTGACTTAGGCAGACCATGATGAAACCAGATAGTGTGTAGCCTTGGAACCCCACCCTCTCTCCCTGAAGACCAAACAAGCCATAATGACTTGCAACCCAAAAACCCCAATACCCCCACAAATATCCCCCAATTAAACCCCCACCCTCCAAACACACACATACCCCAGTTCTAAGAGAAACTGCCCTCCTAAATATTCAGCCCACGTGATTCACTACTAAGCAACCCAAACTACCTAACCCCACCCCGGATCGCCTCCTACTCATGATCATTACAAAACTACCCTCAAACAACCAACAATTTTTGTCAATAGATCCTGATCCAAACTATATAAATGTAGATACCCGTCCCAATATACTCTATCTAACCCTATTCGCAAGAACAAGTTCAGTTATTAACTATATGCTTGCCCCCACTGCAATAGTAGTTCAAAAGCCCAAATTACCGACTCGAGTAAATCATCGTTCCCTGAAAAAAAAAAAAGGGGGAAGGAAGGAGGAGGGGAGGGGAAAAGAAAAAAGAGAAAAAAAGACCTGCAGGTACTAAACCCTGCCAGCCAATCTAATACATATTAGACCACTCATTGTCCAGACACCACCATAAGAGAGTGATGCCAAGCCCGTCAGGCCGCCATACAGACATCACGAATAAGCCACATTATGAGGCCACTCTTCTTTCCATTGTCCACGTCCATACATCCACCGTACGACCTTCCCCAGGAAACAATGAAGCTGCTACATGTTGCATCATGCGAAATAAATCTGTCTACCAAAGATGAAAAAGGTCCAAAAAGCAGAACGAGCCCAGACAATGTCCTCGACATCGACTCCAGTAGCCCAAAACGAGGGGGTTACGTACATCAGAGCAGCGGGGAACAATCAAATAAATATCCAGATGAGTAATGAATACCCCGGGTCAGCTCCGTCCATTTCAAGGATTTCCATCCTAGGCCACTCTGTGTTATTTTGCGCAGTCTAAGAAGACCACCAACAATCAGTAGCCACCTGGCAAGTAATTGCCACTGAGTTTCTGAGATTGCATTGACCCTCGCAAAAGGCACTGCTCATATGTCCAAGATTGCCCTCTTGACCCCCGAGACAGACAGCTGTATCTGTACTCACAGCCCCTCAGCCGAAAAGTTCTCCAGCACACAATCATTTATATAGTTCTGGGAAAATAACCTTCAATCCTGTGTAGCTTGTTGTGGGGAGTCGAAAGATAACCATTTGTCCTCATGTTTTACCATCAATATAGTAGGGTATTTGACCCTGAATGGCTTGGAGGCTGCCACCAACTTAGAAACGACCGGGTGTAGCTCTTGTCTACGAACTCTCACCGAGTGTGGAAAGTCCTGTGTGATACAAATCTTCTTACCTTCCCATGACAACTCTTTTGCCTCCTTCGCCTTAGAAAAAACATGCTGCCTGTCCAGGAAATTCAAAAATTTCAGAATTATTGGCCTTGGCAACTGACCCTGGGTCGGGGGTGGGCGTAATGCTCGGTGGGCTCTCTCAATGATATATTCCCCAACCCCCCAGGAGGGGCACCAGCTATTTTACAGCAAAGTTTCTGTAGAAAAGTGATTATGCCATTTCCTTCTTCCTTTTCTGGCAATCCAATAATTACCAGGTTGTTCCTCGGCCTTCCAAGTCCTCCAGCTTCTCTTCTAGCTTTTTTATTCTGTGCCTCATGTTAACAAACTCAGACTCACTCCTTCCCTGTTTCTTTTCAATTGAAATAATCTTAGCTTCTGAGTCCACAACCCTCTTCGTAAGTACCTCCACAGCACCTTTGATATCATGCTAAATCATGATAAATGGACTCGATGGCCATCTGAAGGGGTTGCATTATTTCCAAGAACCTGACTTCTGAAAGAGCAGCCTCTGGTGTGGGCATCTTAATACTGCTAGCTGCCTGCTGCTTGGCCCGCTTTGCGGCCTTCTCTTTCTCGGGCGTCCGGGAAGGGGAGTGCCTCGGGGGTGCTTTTCTCATAAAAGCATCCATCCATCCAATCGGC
Organism: Neoceratodus forsteri; assembly: GCA_016271365.2. Taxonomy (NCBI): domain Eukaryota; kingdom Metazoa; phylum Chordata; order Ceratodontiformes; family Ceratodontidae; genus Neoceratodus; species Neoceratodus forsteri. The sequence goes on along the minus strand of CM057455.1, from coordinate 116,888,146 downwards.
GATCGCTGGAGCCGGGAGAGTGTTACAACGTGCCTCGCGCAACGGGGATGGGTTAGTGTGCTAAAATGCCACGATTACCGACCGAAATCGGGAGAACAGGAGCGGAGCTCCAGGAGGCGAGTGTCTCCGTCTAGGCTGCCATTACATGACCTCCAGATTAGCCATTTTAAGACCTCTGCTCATGAACAGTGTCACTGTGATTTTCTTAATTTGTCCCGTACATTGATTTTGCACACTGACTGCACCATTGTGCGCTATATGGGAGGAAACACATAGTGGGTAAGATGTTAAAAATGACAGCTGTACTACTCATAAGAAGGTGTGGTAAAATGGCAATGTTGAAAATCTGGAATGAAAATATTGAAAATTTGCGAACTTACGAGCGTGTGTAGGAACTGAACAACACACGCTCGTAAAACAGTCATTTTTTGGAATATTTTGACCAAATTTTCAACATAGCCATTTTAAGACCTTTGCTCATGAATAGTGTCACTGTGATTTTCTTAAGGTTGCGGTACATTGATTTCGCACACCGACTGCGCCATTGTGCACTACATGGGCGGAAACACATTTTGGGTGAGATATGAAAAATGACAGCTGTACTGCTCATAAGAAGGTATGGTAAAATGGCAATGCTGAAAATCTGGAGTGAAAATATTGAAAATTCGCAAACTTACGAGCGTGCGTAGGAACTGCGCAACACACGCTCGTAAAACAGTCATTTTAAGGAATTTTTCCACTAAATTTTCAAAATAGTCTTTTTGAGAGCCCACCTTATGAATGCTGGCAGTGTCGTTTCGTCACTCATTCCAGAAAGGTGATTTTGCACAGTGGTTGCAAAATCACCCTTTGGGCCTGAGTAATTCCATGGCAGTGCAAGAATTCATGAGGAGGGGTCCCAAAAACCCCATGTTGAAAATTTGGTGCAAAAATTCCAAAAAATGCCTGAGATATGCAATAAAGTTGAAAAACCTCTATCTAGCCCATTATACAGCCTACTGGCATTTCCTCAGTTCAGTCGGCTTTTCAAGAGTGAAAACGTGTTCCCAGTCCACGAAGATCATCGCGCCGTGCTCTGGAGGTAAGTATGGGGTGAGGGGGTGGGGAGGCAGGTGCCCAGTGGTGGGTGCGGGTTGTGGAAGGGGGGTCTGGGAGACTGCGTGGAACCATTTTTGCTTTTCAGGTTTTTTTTTTTAAAAAATATGACATAGGATGTTTGCCAGGCTGGGGTGGGCTCCCAGCGTGTCCCAAGGATGGCTGGGGGAGGCGTGAAGTTGACCGGGGATTGGGCACCCCCTTCGGCCATAGCATTAGTTACCATGCTGGGGTGGCTCCCAGAGTGGCGCCCAGTACTTTTGGGGAGGACAGTGGAGCTGATTTAGGATTGGGCACCCCATTGGCTATGTTATTAATCTCTGCCATGCTGGGATGGGCACCCAGCATGGCATTTGGAAGGCTTTGGGAGCGCAGCATAGCTGATGGGGATTTGGCACCCCCATCTGCTATAGAGTGTGTGCGTGGGGGGGCAGCACGCAGTATGCGTACGTGTGTGTGAAGGGGGAGCTGCGCATGCGCAGGCGATATCTTATCACTGCTCACTAAAGCATAGCTCCCCTTTCTACTGTATGCCACTGCATTTTGGAGCTTGTCATAGACAGCTCCAGCATGCATTGGTGGACAGGGGCCGCGCCTACCAACACACTGACTGAATCGGAAGAGGGGTTGACACACCTCCGAAAACTCGGATGATGGCACTATGTTTCTTGCACATGCGTGCAAGCAAACATAAAAATGGCTGAGCTGAATTATCTCCATTCTGTATAAAATAGATGGATTAGTCAGGTATCTATATTATCGGGATATCTTTTGATAAAATCATTATGGCGGAACATTGAATGTTTTTGTGTGCACCCTTGTCACTTTACTAAAGGTTTAAAAAGCTTTCTAGGTGGTAATTGGACATGTGGGTGATGTAAATGTTGTCCTGTTGTGAGAGAGGGGTCTTCTTTTGTTAATCCAATAAATGCTGAAATCATAAGGCTCAAGAAGTTTATCAATCGGTGACAGCACCATCACTGTGTATGTAGTCACTTGTATATGTGGTAGAGTTCATAGGTTGAAAGATTGGGTAGGGAACCACATGAGAGCAATTAATCATGGTAATAGAGACCAGTGCCCTTGTGAGCCACGTGCTGCTCTCTAATGACCCAGAGGCACATCAGAAGTATATACTGGATCTAGGGGTGAAGGTCTACACACGGTAGCTGCACAGCAGGAAATTTATTGCATCTTTAAACTCCAGGCAACTCTGTTTCCTAGTTTAAATGACTAAGTTGAATCATCTCCAGTCTTATAAAACAGACAGATCAGTCAGATATCCATTTTAATCTGGATATTGTTTTATCTCTTTCAGATAATACCAGATACTTTCAGAATACATTTTCATAATGCACTTTGAACTTTTGCCAGGAGCTATGAATTGAGGAATAATTTTCTATAATGATTTTAAGGTTTTTGTATCATGACATAATCTGTGAGGTGAAATAGTCTGTTATTTTTGAGACAGTCTATGTTCTGTAGTTTTAGGGTAATTGTCACAGAGCACTTACAAACACAATGCACTGCTGATAATAATTTGTTACTGTGCCTTTAAGTGTTTACTATTTAAGTTGCACTCTACAGTAAAAACTTGCATTGTTATCAGTAAATGTTGAAACATATCAATCTTTCATTATATCTTGTTGTTTCTTCAGTCAGTCTTATTTTATACTGGAGAGTGTGTGAGCAAAAATGGAAATTTTCATAAATGTCAATTTGTACATGAAATTACAGAGATACAAGAGAATAAATTTACTGTATACAGTTGCAGACCAACATAAAGGCAAAGGTAATATACAGTACACATGAACTTATTTACAGGAATATAAGAATGAAAGTGCAAGGTAAAATAATAATTTACAGGACATAATTGACAAAAGCATTTTGATTAATTTGCATACACAGGATAACAAAAAGAAATAAAGAGGGAAGGAAACATGAGGGGTTGGGAGGAGGTTTGCTCGGAAAGATTGAGGGAAGGGGCGGAGGATGAGGGGGAAAATAGCAGGGGAGAAAAAGCTGTGGAATTGAAAGCACAGAAGTTAAAGATCAATGTTAGATTTGGACTGTATTAAGAGAACAAGTGCTTGTGAGTTTTACTTGGAGGTGGCTAGAAAGGGACCTTTGACAGGCATGTATAGTGTTACAGACTAGGCAGTCAGGTGGCAGCCAGTTCCACTGCTTTGTGCCCTTGTAAGCAACTGAATTTTGTACAAGTGAGGTGTGAAAGAATGGGAAGTTGAAAACAGTGCTAGAGGTTCCTCTGGTTTGGTGGGCAGGAGTAGATTTGGGGAACAGTGGTGTCACGCTCAGAGGTAATTTATTCAGCTGAACTTCGTGGAGAAAAGAAAGCTCTCTGAGGGTGAAACACCCCTATGAAAGGGAACCAATCAATAGCTTTGTATAGGGTGCAGTGGTGAGTTTTCCAGGGAAGTCCAATGACAAAGTGAATGATATTACTGTAGCTAGATCTGAGTTTAAGGAAGAGTTGAGAAGTGGGGTGGGGGAGTAAATGATGTATCCATAGTCCAGAAGTGGTATGGGAATGGCACTTGATAGGTGGAGTCTAGATGCAGGGATTAAACATTTATGGATCCTACAAAGTAGCACCAGCTTCTTGTGAACTGTATTTATGATTTTAGAGATGTGGAGGTTGAAAGACAGGTGGGGATCAAGCAGAAGACCAAGGTATTTAAACTCAGAAACTTGTTATATGCAATTTCCATGGTTATTGGATATGTTTTGTCTTAGGTTGTAAACATGATGAGCATCTTGTCAGGGTTTCTGTTTCTGCAGTACAGTGCAGCATTGTCCTTGTTAAGGACCATTTTGGTGTTGCTATAGACTTTGGGAGCTTATTGATGAACAGAGTAACAAACTCTGGTCAGAGGAGCTGAAATGGTTGTGGAGAGCTTTTTGAATGCTTTTGCCAATTATTTCTAATGAATTTGTACAATGCAGATCTGCTGAGAGGCAGTTTCAATATGGTCTTCCTGTTGCACATTTTTATAATGTGTTTTCCTAGAATATGCTGCTGATTGCTATGTATTTAGCCTGGATAGTTCACAGATGACATGGCATCTTATTTTCAGCGGGGCTCTGCATCTACACACTATAATGCTGCATTGCTTGAAATCAAAACACATTGAAAAAAATATTTTACATCTGGACTATGCTACCCTGAATAAACACTTTATAAAACCGGTACAATCATGACCTCATTAAAAACAAGAAATTACGTCTAATCTAGGACTTCTCGATTAAATACGGTGCAAAAATGTGTAAATAAAGATCCCTATGACAATGAGATGTAGCATCTCCCCTGCGCTATCCAGGTTACAAAATACAGGATAAGAAATATATAAAGGAAATCTACTGTAAACTAACCATCAGTCTGTTCACTAACATAAACGGTTTCTTTATTGTTTTATAATATATTAGACTGTAGTATTTATTTCAAACGTTGTGGCCATAAGGATGACGTGTACAGTGGGTGTGTGTGTTTGCTGTAGCTCAATGTATTTTTGGCCCAAAAAGCAAAGTAAAAAATGGCTGCAGATTGTTATATATTTAGCCAGCATAGTTCACAGAGAACCTGGCATATGTCTGAGTCAGGTATTATCAGACAGTGTCTTAAGAGGTTAGAAAAACACTGTAAATCATTCTTGGAGATTCCTTGCTGAAAAAGGATGACATTTATGAGGTATGAATCTTTCTTAAAAGAGAATACCTGCCCAACTGAAGCTAGTAGCAAGAAAATGATAAGTATTTAAATGTGCAAGTTGTTGCATTTTGAAGGGGGTAAAGAAACTTCCAGTTTAATAGGTAATCAATATTTAACAAGCTGTTTCAGTTTCCTAATGCCCATCTGATAAGCAGCTTGGAGTTATGACTCCAACATTCTAAGCAGAAAGAAGGAAGTATTTTATTTCAGATGGCATAGTAATTTGTAGATGTGGAAGAAACATTGAAAACTCCAAAAATGTGTTCAACAATACTCCATTTTTACAGTTACAGGCAGCAAGATGGATGTAGGCTCTGCCCACAGCCATAAAAAGGAGGGGGCCAGGATAGAGCCCTGGGGAACCCCATATTTAATGGGCATTTAGAGGAGAGCAGCCCGTTGATTGAGGTGAAGTGTGTTCTGTGGGAGAGATAGTTCCCAACCCATTTTACCATGTTATTAGAGAAAAAGAGGTCAGATAGGGTGTTCAGGAGCATATTGTGGTCAGCAAAATTAAAAGCCTTAGTCAGGAATACAAAAACAGCCTGTGTAAAGGTTGTTATCTATGTCTCCATAGATATCCCTGGTGAACCTAACTGAGGCAGTCTCTGAGCTTTCTACAGCTCTGAAACCATGTTGGGCATCTGTGAGGATGTGATAGTTGTTTTGAATGAGGTCACCTGAGAATGTATTACTTTTTCCAGACTCGTGGGGGGAGCAAAAACAAAAGATTGGCCTGTAGTTTCCTACCTTGTTCTTTGAGCCTGACTTAGAGGTTTGACTATCATTGTTTTCCAGATGTGTGGAAAGGACCCAGTGCAGAGAGAAAGATTTATGAAGTTAATAAGGGGGACCACTAGCTGGGTAATGGCAAGCTTAAGAATTTTGTAATCGATTCTGTCTACCTCTTACTTGGTCTGGGGTTATTTAAATGGATGAGTTTAATGGTGTCAAAGGTTGACATTACCAGGAAGTAGAAATTGGGAATAGAACCCAGGTGTGGCATGGTTTGAGAGTAGGAGAGTGTTTTACCTGAGCCTTTGTGGAGGGAGTATTTGCCTAAATCCCAAAATAATGAATTAAACATGTTAGCTACATCAGAGGGGTCATTAGTGAGCTTGTCCCAGTGCTTGAGGGTGATGGGCTCAGCTTTCCTGACCCTTCTGAGGAGGTTATTCAGGGAGCCCCAAGAGTTGTCTGGGATTAGTATTTGCCCCAAGCTGTTTATTGTTGAAAAAGTTCTTCGAGGTTTTGATCCTAAATTTTCATTATAGTCTTTTATGACACCCCCTGATGAACATGACAGGTACCATTTATTATACCATGGCCAAAACATTATTTTGTGGCATGTGTGAAAAGAGTTTTGGGGCAGGATTTGTAAAATGACACCTGTCAAGCTAATGAGGTGGGGGTAAGAAAAAGGTTATGCTAAAAATATGGGATCAAAATCAGGAAAAATAGCAAAGAGTAATGCTTGAATAATAAGTTTAGTGTTATATTTCTGACAACTTGATCCCAAAGTTTTCAAAATAGTCTTTTTATGACCCCACCTTGTGATCAAGACTGGTGGAATTTTTTTAAATCCAGTCCAAACGATGATTTAACTTAGTGACTGTGAAAACTTGTTTCTGCAGGGATTTGAAAAAAAAATTACACCTGACTTGATGCTGAGGTGTTGTTAAATAAGGCTGTGTTAAAAATGTGGGGAAAATATTAAATAATGAAAGAAAGAAATACACCTGACTTGATGATGAGGTGTTATTAAATAAAGCTATGTTAAAAGTGTGGGGCAAACATATTAAACAATGACAAAGTTATGAGTACAGTAACAGACAAAAACACATTAAAAAGTCATTAACTCAACTTACCCTGTTTTCTTTCAGTTGTTCGTTGGGCACTTTATTGAAATAAACTTCCCCTGTTATGCTACACTTGCTTTTTGAGATGTTTCTTGGGTAAGTGAGTGTGGGGATTTGTGGGTGCTAAGAGTAGGATCAAGGCTTATGGTGATCACGGGTGGCTAGAAAAACTATTCTAGATGTTTTTCTTCTTTTCAGGTTTTAAAAAAAGAATGAGTAATATTGTTTACTGGTTCTGACTCTCACAATTTGGGAAACTGTTTTTTGGGAGCTGTTTGGCAGCACCAGTGGTGGGCACCCTGGTGTCTTATACAGTGGCAGGGGGATGTCAGCCAGCACCAGGGGTTGGGCACCCTGGTGTCTTATACAGTGGCAAGGGGATGTCAGCCAGCACCAGGGGTTGGGCACCCTGGTGTCTTATACAGTGGCAGGGGGATATCAGCCAGCACAAGGGGTTGGGCACCCCAGTGCTGGATTTATGAGATAGGTTCGGAGAGAAGATACTGGCAGTGGAACTGTGTGCCTACTGCTGGTTTTCTGTACTGGTGGATCAGATGAGGTATACCAGTAGTGAGGTGAACACCCACTGCTTATTTTCTGTATTGGCTGGGTCTGGTAAAAATGGGGAACTGGTAGTGGAAGTGAACACCCTCTGCCAATTTTATGTAGCGGCTAGGTTAGGTGGTAGAGACCAGCAGTAGGATTGTGTACCTACCACTGGTTTTGTTGAAAGGCTGGTAGATGCTGACATGGTGACCAGACAGGAAAATGCTATGACCATCTCAGTGCCATTCATTGAGAAACAAAGTACTAATCAGTAGCATATATGAAAGTAATAAACTGTAGCATATATGTGGAATAAAAGCAGGATAAATGTTTCAAGCAGGAATTAAGAGTTCCAGAGGAAAGCCCCATTTCATCTTGCACCTGTCAGCCTTGCAGTCAAATAAAAAACTTCAAAGGTAAAGAAGGAGAAAGACTGAGAGTGGGTAGAATAGGAAGGAAATTCAATATTCTGAAGCTAAAATAAATGGGCAAGGAGCACATCCCCAAAGGCCTCCATAGCTCAAACTGATACCAATCAAATTTTTCAGGCTTTGCAACTGGCCTTAATCAACTTAACTCCTAGGAGAGAAAGTAAAGCTTATATATATAAAATATAGGGATAAGTGGTAAACATAGTCTGTGTCTTGTTCATGTTGTAAGGACTAAAATTATTTACTTTCAGTGTTCAAAGCACAAGTCAGATAAGTATCACAGCCCCTTAGCTAAACTGATAAATGAGTGTAGGAGCATTTCAAAATAACTGTTTCCTTTGCTGTTCACCACAGTATGAGAATATATCAATTCCATGAGTTGAATGCACTGCATCATTGGTATGCAAATGAGATAGGCTATGCAACATCTCTGCCATTTTCTAAGAAACAAAGTACTAAACAGCAGCACACATGACAGCACTAAACAATAGCACCTATACAGCATGAAAACCCAGGAAAGTATTTCATGCAGGAATTAGGAACTACACAAGAAAACTCACTTCCACCATGTATTTTTCAGCCTTATGATTTGGCAAAGGACTTCAAATGGAAAAAGAGGAAAAAGGCAGAGAGTGGGAGGAATTATGGAGGAGATTCAGTATTCTGAAATTATGATAGATAGCGAAGAGGCATGAATCCAAATGCCCTCTTACAGTTCAGAATGATACCGGTATGTTTGCTTGCTTTGCAAGCTAACATAAAAATCATTCAAAATGAACACCAAGCTCAAGTAAAGCACCATATATCAATTTATCTGTCTGTATGTGTCTGTCTGTCTGTCTATCTAGCTATCTATTTATAATATACCATATCTATCTATCTATCTATCTATCTATCTATCTATCTATCTATCTCTATCTCAATCTCTATCTATCTGTCTGTCTATCTATCTTTCTATCTATCTATCTGTCCTACCTGGATTTCAGGAAGGCATTTGACTCCTTCACCATAGAAGGTTGGTAAGCAAGTTAGGTAGCTTAGGAGTAGGGGCAAAACTCACAAAGTGGGTGGAGGATTGGTGAGATGGAGTACACAGAGAGTGGTGGTCAATGGGAGGCACTTCAGAGAACTAGGGGTGATGAACGGGGTACCACAAGGATTGGTGTTGGGTCCCATATTGTCCAATGTGTATGTGGGGGACCTGGCAGAAGGTCTAAATGGAAAGGCATGTCTGTTTATGGATGACACTCTGGGGGGGAAGGAGATGAGGCAGGATCTAGTCAGACTGAAGGAGTGGGCAGAAAAGTGGCAACTACAAATCAATGCAAAAAAAGGGTAAAATAAAGCACACAGGATAGAATAATCCATGGGGTGATTACTGTCTGTGTGGGGGCACTGCACGCCATGGAGCAACAAAAGGACCTGGGAATTTGGATCATTAACAATCTCAAGGTTAGTTACCGGTGTGAACAAGTGGCTGATAAAGCAACAAGAATGCTGGCATGCATTGGGAGGGGCTTCACAAGTGTGAGAAGGGAGGTGATAATGCCGATATACAAAACACTGGTCATATTCCAGCAGTATGCAGCTGGAATATGGGGTTCAGTTCTGGAGGTCACACTTGCAGAGTGACAAGTACAGGCTAGAAAGAGTTCAAAGAAGGGATACCAGAATGGTCCAGGTGATGCATGGAAGGCCATATGAGGAGAGGCTGGAGGAGCTAAGTCTGTATTCGCTGGAGATGAGAAGGGAAAGGGGAGACATGGTTGAGACCTTCAAATACATGAAGGGACTAAATAAGGTGAAATGGGATAGCATCTTTAATCTAAGTGGGAACAGAACCACCAGAGGTCATTCACTCAAGCTGGAAGGGGGCAGATTTAGGGGGGCATAAGGGGTGTTACTTCTCACAAAGGGTTGTAGGTCCATGGAACAGGTTGCTAGAATGGGTTGTGGAAGTAGGTACACTGAAAAAATTCAAGAGAGCATGGGATATCTACTGTATATGGGACTTGACTGGGGAGGTGAGGGAGGGCAGGGAGGTGGGAGGTAATAAAGGTGGGGGGATATCTCTTTTGGGCAGACTAGATGGGCTGAATGGTCTTTTTCTGCTGGCAGTATTCTATGATTCTGTTTATCTATCTATCTATCTATCTATCTATCTATCTATCTATCTATCTATCTATCTATCTATCTATCTATCTGTCTGTCTTTTTACTACCAGCATTGAAAAAGATTTAGGGGTATATTAAGAGTATATCTGATGATTTAGGTAGCACAAGGCAGGTTAATGAAGTGATTAACAAAACTGATAGAGGTATATGGTCCATAATGCTTAACATTACTTTAATCAATGCTAAAGTGTTGATGCCACTGTTTCAAGTGTATGCTGGGCCCCAACTGGAGTATGCCTCTCAGCTCGGGCACCCTTTTAAAAAATTCTGACTGCAAGTCACTTGAAAGAGCACAGAGGAGATACACTAAACATGTTTCTGGTTTAAAAAAATAGACCCTATGAAAATCAGATGGAATTACTTGAATATCATGTTGCTCGAGACAAAGAGACTTAGGGGAGATTTACTTCACTTGTAATACATCATTAATGATATGTGTCTTATGCCCAAACTAGGGATCAATCTCAATAGCAATTTTAGGGGCACTAGAGGGCACCCACTGCAAATTATTGGTAGGTCTTTTAACACAATGAAAATGTATATTTTTTTACGCTTAGAGTGGCCAACATCTGCAGTAGTTAACCATCATAAGTGGTTGTTTGCAAAGCAAAAGATGAATTTATAAATGTCTAGACAAATATATTCTTTCTAGAGGAAAAAAGCAGTATTATACAGATTAAAGTAATAGGATCAGTCATGGGCATTCCTGCCTTCTCGGTCCTCAATCTCATTAGTATGCTTCTGTCTGTCTGTCTATCTATCTATCTATCTGTATTGCATGTTAGCCCAAGTATAGAGAAGGTTTGGTGGAGGTCTCAGTATTAAACCCCAATCACTTCACCTTAAAAACTTTGGCAATGTTCAATAGAATTGTCCCAAATTTACCATGTATTGTCCAGGAGGAAAGTTCTTGACACATCACAAATACACAAAAAGCATCACTCAGTGACCTTCCTACAGCTTGCTCCACTTCCTCCGTCCATATGTACACCAATGATACTGTCTTATACAGCTCTGGCAATAACTTTGCTACTGTGGAAACCAGCATACAGCATGACTTCAGCTAGGTTCAGCTCTGGTTTGCCTCATACCAGCTCTTTCTTAACACCAAGAAGACAGTCTCTATGACCTTCAGTACCAGGCAGAGACTCTAGACCTACTGCCCTGCCCTCTTTCCACACCCTTGATGGGACAATCCTTGAGGACTAATCCTCATTTAGGTATCATGGGGTTTGGTTGGAGCAACACCTCAACTTCCCTGTTCGTGTTAATATCATGAAGAAACTGCTCCTCAAGCTTAGTGCTCTGTACATGAACCATTGTTGCATCTGGCTGACTGTGAGGCATGAACTTGTTCAAAAGATGATACTCCCCATATTTGACTACTGTGATGAAGTCTATGGTGCTGCTCCCAAATCTTCCCTGACCAAACTGGACACTCTGACTCCATCTGTAGCTTCACCCTTGAAGCCCCTTCTCGAACTCTTCAATGTGACCTCTGTCGTGCCTTACCTTTTCCCCCACTGTCTCACTGATGCGTCTCCCACTGCACCAAACTGACCTTCAGATTCTGGCTTCATGAACTCCCCTCTTACTTTTCATCCTCTCTTTCTATCCCTCTCCCACTCCTTCAGATCTAATGACATGTGGACCCTGATGGTCCCATGCTTTTCTACCCTTATTTTCCCATCTGAATTTTCCCACCACATCCCTAAAACCTGGAATGCTCTACCTCCAAGAATATACCACTCCTTTTCTACCAATTCCCTTTGAACTGCACTTCACAATTTCCTCTCTTCTATCTGCACCTGCTTTAATCCTTTCTAAATACCTCTTTACTTTGTTCCTACTCACTGGTACCCTAACCCATTGCAGGGTTCTCAGCATCCTGAAAAGGATTTAGTTTGGCTCTCTGGTCTCTGCATCTTATCTCTTGTGTCCTTGTACAGGTGAAATCTCCAAAACTGAACCCTGTACTCCAGGTAAGGCCTCAAGATGGATTTGTAAAGTGATATCAACTTCTGCTTGTTATACTTCTCCCTATGCACACCAGCATTCAATTTGCTTTGCCCACCACCTTGCTACATTGGGTCCCCACCTTAAAGTTATCTGAAACTATAATCCCCATATCTCTATCCTGCGCAGTAGCTTTAGTTATAACCCCCACCCCAGTGTGTAACGTGCTTGTGGGTTGTTTCACCCCATGTGCATTACTGGGCACTTTTTGTCATTGAATTTCAGCTGCCAGGTTTCTGACCACTGTGCCAGTAATCTTAGATGTTCTCTCATAGTCTCCACCCCCCAGCCCCCCCCCCAACGGGGTGTCCACCTTAATGCAAATCTTGGCATCATTGAAAAATAGATCTTCCTTTGCAGCTCCTCTGCTATGTCACTGATATAGATCAGATATAGAAAAGACATAGAGTGGAAGCACCACAGAGGAGGACAGCTAAAATGGTTTGAGGAATACACCAAAAAGGCCTATGACAGAGGGATCACAACACATACACTGTGGAAGATAGGAGAGTAAAAAGGGACATGATGAAGACCTACAAATACTTCACGGGGGTAAGAGGGTGCTGGAGTAGAGTCTCTTTCTAATGCGGAAGAGCCCCAGAACCAGAGGGCATGCAGTGAAGCTGGAGGGGAGAAGTTTGGGAGGGATGTCAGAAAGTACTATTTCACTGAAAGGGTGGTGGATGCCTAGAAAAGAGTGCCAGTGGGTGGTGGAGGTGAGGACAGAAGGGAGCTTCAAGCATGTGTGGGATAGACATAGGGGATTAGAAAATTAGCAAAGAGGAGAGGGGGTCATCGGAGATCAGTTAGGGTCTGCAAAGACAGAATAGGCAGAGACCATCTCGGCAGACAGGGTGGGCTGAGTTGTCCTCTTTTGCCAACAAATTCTCTGTTTTTGCATATCATATCAGAGGGTTATTCTTCAACCCTACTGAGCATGCTCAGAAGCCACATTTCAAATTTGTTTAACTCTGGAACCGATGAAGGCAGTCTCTCATTTTCTTAAAATTCACCCCCCATGAAGTCCATGACCCTTGACCTCATGTGGTTTGCTTCAGCCCCCCCATGTTAATGTTTAGCCACACTCTATGGTAATTACTGGTAGCTAAGCAACTGCCTGTTGTGATATCTGGAAAGCTCTCCCTGTTTGTAAGCACATGGACCACCACTGCCCTGTTTCTAGGGAGTTCATTGACTGACTGGCTGCCTGAGAAAGGTCCCTTGAAGGGAGGCAAAGGTAGCCCTTCTCTTTGGAAAAGCTGCAGCTGGAAGGCTCCAATCCACATCTGGCAGATTTAAGTCTCCAACCAGCAGCACCTTCCCCTTATCTGCATCCTGATGATGTCCTCCCCAAGAACCTAATCCAACTTCTCTTCCTGTGCTGGAGGTCTCAGTTCCACTTGTGCACAGACAGTAGCCCCAACACCTGTCTCTAGGATGACCTACAGCATTTCAAGTCTTTCCTTTTCCTTCAGGTGCCCCTGAACATTTGTAGCCTTGATTCCTTCCCTTTCATATACTGTAGTACAGCCTCTCCTCTCTGCCCCATCTTTCCTATACACAAAGTAGTCTGGTATGTCTGTATCTCAGTCATGGCTGCCTGTGCACCATAATTCCATTATGGCCACCAAATTTATTTATTTATTTATTAGCTTTTGGTAACCGGGTAAGTGCGCTAGGCAACAGACCTGCCTATTTTCAGGCATGACTCGGGAGAGCACAGAACATTGGTTACAATATGCAGAAATGCACAGACATAATATAGGTGTACATGAGCAAAACAAGATATACATTGGGTAGCACAGTAATAGTTACATAAGGGTACATTTTAGGCATAGATCATAATAAGGATGTAAAATAAAGCAATTAGGGTAACCATAAGACAGCTGAGGACAGTAAAGACATCAAGGTTCATAGCCACCTAGACAAGCGTATTGCATGGGAGAACATTAGTGTAGTACTCAGGGTCAGACCTGACAGCCTGCAGTGGGACAAAGCAAATTAAGAGTATTTGCATTGGCCAGAGGCTAGGAGGTGGGTGAACAGCGAGTTTTTGAATTCTCGATGGGAGGCTGAAGTTTTCACCATAAGGGGGAGTGAGTTCCAGAATTTGGGAGCAAAATGGACAAATGCCTGTTCACCCATTTTTGTCATGCAAGGTCTAGTGGAAAGCATGGGGACAGAGGAAGACCTGAGGGTGCGGGTGTGTGAGGCAGGAGTCAGGAGGTTGGCAAGATAGACAGGGCAGGGAGGTCTAGACAGAGAGTTGATAAAGCAGCCCAGGGAGTAGGCTCGAATATCCTTAGGTGACAGCCAATTTAAGCCAGCATAAAGGAGACAATGATGGGTAAGACATGGGGCAGTTAAGGCGAATCTACAGATGTTGTTGTCCAGGCTAGCTTCCTCCATGATGACCTCCAGGCCCAGTACTGTATTTCCCAGACTCCTTGAATTAGCACACTCCCCATACCTTACTCCCTCCCTTCTTGCTTCCATGTTTCCCTTCCTTCCTATCTGTGCTGTTCCTTGAAGCTCCCTCTGTTTCCCCTTTCCCTTGCTACCTTTTCTGTTACCTGTCTCCTTTATTCATTTTTTCTTGCTTTCCTGATTAAAACCCCCTTCTGTTCTGTCTTATCCCCATTCAAGTCTTCTTATGCTCATGTCCTGGGAGAGCTTACTACTCTCAGAATATCCTTTCTGACTTCTTCTTTCATTATCTGGGGCTGTGGTTCCACTTCTGGATAGATGCAGGCCATCTGAAACTTTGAAGCTCCCCGATCCCATCTTGGAATGGGTACGTTGGTGTTGGGAACAGAGTGCCAAATGATTGGAACAGTTAACTGGTAGAAAAATATACACTAACTTGCTTCAACTACTTTTAACTTCAACATTTGTTATTTTGATTGTTTAAAGCACTTAACAGCTGAATTGGAGTGCAATGAAGTTGAGGGAGAGCACAAAATGACCACAGGCAGATAAAGGAGCTGTACACTAACCTGCTTCTTGTTCTCTTGGTTCCACAGTTTGTTGTGTATCTTATAAAATCAGCAACATCATAATGTACTGAGGTCAGGCAGACAGTTGGGTTACTCAGATTTCAGTTTTCAAATTTAAAATCTTTGAATTCTGTTCCATGTTTAGGATTTCAGATTTTTGGTATTCATGGTTGAATTCAATGATTCACCACTCAAGATTGGATGGACGGGGGTGGTTGCAGTCTGTTTCAAGACTGATCTGGGTCTCACGAGTGTACCAGTTCAGGAGACTGAGTCATCTGAGTGTACTGTGGTATAAGGTGTAGGCTGCAGGACCACCCTTATCTACTGTCCACCTGGTGATGAGAAGCGGTTGCTTCAGGAAGAAGCGGACTTCGTGATCAACATAGCATTTGAGTCTCCCAGGCTGATGGTCCTGGGCAACTTTAACGCCTGGGTTGATGATGAACTCTCACAATATGGACAGCACTTCCTCCAGTTGATGACTTCTCTGGGCCTTACACAAATTGTTACCACTGCTACCCATAAACATGGTCACTCCCTTGACTTAGTCTTCCTACTGGGAATCAAAGTCTCAGATTTGGGGGTGCAACTAGTTGGATAGTCTGATCACTACACTGTGGGGTTCAGTTTCTGCACCACCCTTCATAGGCCTACCCCTGTGGGAATGGTCAGGTACCACCCTTTATGAGATGTAAGCTCCGAAGGACTGGCGGTGGTACTTGACCAATTGATACTTTCATTGGCAAACAGCAACCCAGAGGCCCTGGTGGTGGCCTATAATAAGGCCATTTATATGGCCCTGGATGTCATTGTACCTGTCCATGTTCATCCTCTCTCCCTTCACTCTTGGTTGCCTTGGTTTGATGGGACCTTGAGGGAGATGTGGTGATTAGGACAAAGGTTAGAGCATTGCTAGTAGAAATCCGCCCTGGATGCCGATCACCTTAGATTGATGGACCATTATTAAGTCTATCAATCTGCAATGACCCGTAACAAGGCAGAGTTCCTGTCCTGGTAGATTGCAGTCATCCCGAACTGACCAGCTCAGCTGTTTCAAACTGTAGGCAGACTGTGCAACCCAGCGTGTCTGCAGGTTCAGAAAGCTTTTTCACAAGTAGAGTGTGATGAGATTGCTCAATTATTTGTGTCTAAGGTGGCCAACATTAGGGTGGCAATCCAACCAGCACACTCTATGGGCGTTGCTTTGGATCAGCGCTCGGTCGCTGCTCCTCAGTTTTCCTGGAGTACCTCGTCCGGCTGGAATTCATGGATGCCATGCGGATTGTCCAGGTTATGTGCCCTAAGTGCTGTAGTTTGGACCCAGGACCAACTACGCTGATTATGGGTTGTAGCGACATCATTGTTCCTGTCCTAGCATGGATTGCCTGGTGCTCCTTGGAAATAGGCGAGTTTCCTAGCTCCCTGAAGGAGGCAGTGGTAACACCCCTCCTGAAGAAAGCTTCTTTGGACCCTCACTGCCATGCAAATTACAGACCAATCTCAAACCTTCCCTTTATAGGGAAGGTGACTGAGAAAGTAGTAACCGTGCAGCTGAAGAGCCATTTAACCATCCATGAGATCTTTGAACCTCTGCGGTTTTGTTTTCAAAAGAGGCACAGTACTGGTTCAGGTGCTCAGTGATCTCCTGATGGTGAGAGATTGGAAGAACTGCTCCATCTTGGTGCTTCTGAATCTCTCTCCAGCGTTTGACACTGTGGACCATGCTGTTTTGCTTGATCACCTGAGGTTCATCTCTGGTCTGTCAGCGACGATCCTCAGGTGGTTTACATCTTTCCTCACTGGAAGAACTCAGAGGGTGGTGTCGGTGATTTATTCTTCTGACCCAGTTCCTCTGTCATGTGTGGTTCCTCAGCGATTGGTGTTGTACCCCATGTTGTTCGCAGTGTACATGCTACCTTTCGGAGACATTTTTTTTTTTTTTTTAGTCTTTGGTTACCGGGTAAGGCCCACTAGGCACAATTGCCTGTTTTCAGAGGCGACCTGGGAGCACTGGGTGGTTAAGTGACTTGCTCACAGTCACACAGTATGTAAGTGGAGGTTGTGAGACTCAAACTCAGGTCTGGTCTACTGGATGTACCAAGCTCGTTCACACCTGGTTCCTCTAACCTCTAGGCTATACTGCCAGCCAATTGTAAGAAGGTATGGGCTGAGGTTTCACTGCTATGCTGATGATACCCAGCTTTACCTTTCTTTTGCACCTGACTAGGATAGAGCTCTCTCAGTCTTTAATAACTGCCTCACAGAAATCCAAGACTAGATGAATTCGAGCTGGCTGAGGTTGAACTCAGAGAAGACTGAGGTGCTGGTTGTGGACCCAGGGCACTGGATAGGGGTTGGGGGTGGGCTTGACTTCAGGACTTTGTCTTGGGGCCATGCCACTCCCGACCTCTCAATGGGTGTGAAACCTGGGGGTAATTTTTTATGAAGTGCTAACTCTACGATCACAGGTGTTGGCCATCATCAAATCCTCTTTCTACCATCTGAGGAATATCTCTGGGGAGGCAGTATAGTACAGCAGTTTAAGGCTCTAAACTGCAAATCTGGTGACATCCAGCACACCAGACCTGGGTTTGAATCCCATGGCTGCCACTTGCATACTGTGTGATCCTGAGCAAGTCACTTAACTTCCTTGTGCTCCCAGGTCACACCTGTAATAAAAGCTTTCAGCTTAGCGTGCTACTCCTGGTTAAACAACTAAAAATAAGATAAAATAAATTAAATAAACAAAAATAAAGCATCTTGTTCCTTCTGGTGATCTTCCCATGCTGGTCCATGCCTCTATGTCCTCGCGCTTAGATTTTTGAAACTCCCTATACCTAGATCTACCTGGGGTGGATATCCATTGCTTGCAGCTGGTGCAGAACGCGGCAGCCCAGTTATTGACAGGAACCACTCGGTCATGTCATATTTCTCTGGTGCTGTGCGGACTGCACTGGCTGCCAGTAAAGTGGTGGATCACTTTTAAAGTTGGACTTCTGACGTATAAAGCCCTACAATAATAATAAATAAATAAATAAATAAATGCATGGACAGGGCCCTGAGTACCTGAAAGAGCTTCTGGTCCCTTACAGTGCCGGGTGATCACTCTGCTCAACTGAAGAGGGGTTGCTAGAGGTTCCAAGGGTATACTTAAAATTCTCTGGGGCCTGAGCATTCTTGAATGCGGCCACTACCCTTTGGAATTTTCTACCCAATCAGTTACAGGAGTGCGTGACCTTGGAGGGGTTTAAACAGGCTCTCAAAACTCACCTATGGAAATAAGCTTATGGTGTCTGATTCAACCCATGCTTTATTTGTATCATTTGTATTTTACAGGACTTAAGGTGTTTTAAATGTATTATTCAGCTTTTTGTTTGTTAGGTGCCTTACTTGCAGAAAGGCACCATATAAATAAAGAATCATTATTATAATTATTATTATTATAATATCCAAAATCCTAAGCTCACTGTTAGATGTAGATTTTGGATATCAGAGTCCAATTCCAACTTGGCGCTGGTAAACCTCCACAGCACACTAGTAACTCTGTCAAGTGAGAAAAAAAGACTTGATTACTCCACCATTATCTTCCCCCCCATCCTTTATCACATGTCTGAGTGGCTGCACTGAGAGGTCGTACATCAGCGCAGAAGGCTATAAGCCTGTTTCCCCCTTCCATTATCATTTGACTGAGTAGCTGCACTGAGAGGTTGTACATCAGTGAAGAAGGCTGTAGGCCTGTTTCCTCCCATCCCCTGTCACTTGACTGAGTGGCTGCACTGAGGGGTCATACATCAGCACAGAAGGCTGTAAGCCTGTTTCCTCACACCCATTATTACATAACTGAGTGGCTGCACTGAGGAGTTGTATATCAGCACAGAAGGCCTGGTTGGTAGTCTTAGCTGGGAAGTGGGGGATAGTCAGAGATCAGGTAGGGTCTGCAGTGAAAGTATAAATAGGGAAAAGGGGCAGACTATGTGGTCAAGTGATCCTTATCTGTGGATTGCAAGGATCCTGAAACTTTGGTTTTGGCATATAATAATGCCATCACCTTAGCCTTGGATACTATTGCACCAGTACATAGTACCAAGACTGGTTCGGGTGCTTAATGATCTCCTGATGACGAGAGACCAGAGAAAATGGTCCATTTTGGTACTTTTAGATCTGTCATCAGCTTTTGACACCATTGATGATGGGGTTCTGCTTGAGCATCTGAGATTTATCTGTGAGATCTCAGGTTTGGTCCACAGATGGTTTACATCTTACCTCACAGGAAGAACTCAGAGGGTTGTGTTGTTGTTTTTTTCCTCTGATCCAATCTTGCTGTCATGTGGGGTTCCTCAAGGCACAGTATTGTCCCCCATGTTGTTTGCGGTGTATATGCTTCCCCTCGGAGACACTGTAAGATGGTATGGGCTGAGGTTTCATTGCAAAGCCGATGATACCCAGCTTTACCTGTCTTTTTCGCCCGACTGGGAAGGAGCAGTCTCGGTATTTAATAATTGCCTTGATGAAATCCAAGATTGGATGAAGTCCAGTAGGTTGAAGTTGAACTCTGGGAAGACAGAAGTGATGGTTTTGGATCCAGGTCACTGGATAGGGGGTCTGGGGGCAGGCTACTCCATAGGATTGTTCCTTGGAGATGCTAAGCTTCAGACCTCTGAACAGGTGCGAGACCTAAGGTTGTTGTTGGATGTGGGGCTGACACTTCAGGTGCAGGTGTCAGCCGTCGTAAAGTCATCTTTTTGCCCTCTAAGAAACATCGCTAGGATCTAGCACCTCGTTCCATCCGGAGACCTTCCTACACTGATCCATGCCTTTGTGACCTCGCGCATAGATTACTGCAACTCGCTTTACTTTGGGCTACCGGAGGTTGATATCCGCCGCTTGCAGCTGATGCAGAATTCAGCAGCCTGGTTGTTGATGGGGATTTCTAGATCTTCCCATATCACACCGGTGCTGCAGGAACTGCACTGGCTGCCGCTTCAGTGGCGGATCACCTTTAAAGTCAGGTTACTGACATATAAAGCCCTACACAGACTTGGCCCTGACTACCTGAAAGAGCTCCTGATTTCTTATCACCCTGAGCGACCACTCCGCTTGACCAATGAGGGGTTGCTGGAGATTCCGAGGGTGACTTTAAAATCTGCTGGGGCCAGGGCATGCAAGTTCATGGCCCTGACCCTCTGGAATTCTCTACCCCGTCGGATTAGGGAGTGCATGACCTTGGGGGGATTTCAACAGGCTTTAAAAGCTTTTCTGTGGAATAAAGCTTACGGTGAAGATGATGGCTGATATTGTTTGTATTTATTGAATGTGATAATGCTTTTTTTATTTGTTTTAATTGTTTTAATTGTACTGCACCTTGGCACTTGAAAGGCGCACTATAAATAAAGTATTTTTATTATTATTATTTGTCAGTGTCAGTGGCTCAGTAGGTAGCACATTCGCCTCTGAGGCTGGGAGATCAGAGGACTGTGGGTTCAGCTCCCACATCTGGCACTTGGGTTAATATCCCAGTACCGACTTTGTAGTGTAGCATGAGAGGGGTGCTGCATTTAATTGCCGTCTTTCAGATGAGACATTAAACTGAGTTCCCATCTGCCTGGATTGGTGGTAGTTCAGGTGGATGTTAAAGATCCCATGGCACTTATTGAAAAGAGCAGGGGATTTCCCCCGGTGTCCTGGCCAAATTTCCCTCATTCACTAAAAAAATACCACCAACAGCTTAACCTGGTTCAAGGTCAGTTGGCATTCATCTGTATCCCCCTCCCCCGGGTTGTGCCTGAAAATAGGCAGGATTTGTCTAGTGCACTTACCTGGTCAACAAAAACTAAATAAATTATTATTATCTGTTAACAAATTCTGCATTTCTCTTCCCTCATTACCTTCCCTTTTACCTGTCTCCTTTTTTCCTTTCTTCTTGCTTTAATGATTTATAGTCCCCTTGTGCTCTGTCTTGTTCCCATCTTGTCTTGTATCTCTACTTCTCTAGAGAGCTTACTTCCCTTGGGCTCTTCCTCCCTGATGCTTCATCATCTGGGGGGGCAAAGGTTCCCTTGGTTTTACAGACCTCAGTGGAGAAGGACTATCTATGTATCCATTCACATTTATTTATTTATTGAATTTTGGTAACATGGTAGGCCCTCTGAGACCAGATGGACCCTTTTTCAAGGGCGACCCTGGGTTACTCATATAGCTAATTAAGTATGGTAATTTAAATATTACATATTTTAGGAAGCAACAATATACACATCATGCAGAGGAATACAACATTATTAGTCAACACAAATCACAAACAGTTCTTACCAAGATGGAGACAGTAACCATCGGTTCATTAGGAATGCACTGTATGTACAAGGGTATTTAACAAAAGAAGAGAGGGGAGAGGGAGCATCACTGAACAGTATATTATAGCAGGGGACACGCATGCTTTCAGAACATCATATAATTTCAGAGTAGGAATTAATCTCAAATATATGCAATTCATAATTTCCAAAGTTGGGGATTAAGTCAGGCCATTCCCATTTATAACAGGAACATTGGTTTGAGTTCAGCAAATGGGATTTGAGCCCATTATTGATGATCCATAGGGAAGTAGATGCTTGGATGCCTCATGGGAGTCTATTCCATTGCGAAGAAATGGTGGCCAGAGATGAGTAACGCTCCATTAGAGGTTCTGACTCTGGGATCCTGAAGTAGCTGGTGTTCAGAGAACTTTAAAGTGCTTTTGCAATGTTTGGGTTCCAGAAGACTTTTTAGGCTAGGAAGGGAGGAGTTCTCTTTTCTTAGTTTGTAGGCAAGGCAGAAGGAGCCATAGTCCATTCTCTCTCCTACTTCATAGCAATATATCAGCGTGGCTCTGCTCATGCAGTTGTAAAAAAATTATACCTTCTTGTCCTCAGACTTGTCCCGCTCCCTTTCATATTTTTCTCCTGCCATAGGGGAGCTTACTACCCTCAGGCTCTTCCTCCCTGCAACTTCATCATCTGGGGTGCAATGGTTGCATCCCTTGGTTTTACAGCCCTCTGCTTGCACTATCCTGTTTCATAGAAACATAGCAGTTGATGGCAGAAAAGGGTATACCTAACTGACAGCGTGGTCCCTACAGCGACTACAGTGCCACGCTGCTGCAGGGAACCCACTGGAGCCTGGCACTGTCTGTCTGTTGGGGTCCTGCACTCCCCAAATCCACACCGACTCTGAGTTGATAATCCTAAGTGGGGGGTGTGGGGGTGCAGCTCCCCGCATGAGGTGTCCGGGGGGTTAAGACCCCGAAGAAAACACTTAGTGGCACTGGAAACCGGCAACCGACTGCAAAATTTGGTTGACATGCCGGTTTCGCAGTTGGGATGTTCAACAAAAATTTTGTCGAACACCTATTGTGGATCCACAGAAAAGGGCCACAAGGCTCATCCAGTCTGCCCATTTTACTAATTTACTCCTGCTGCCTCTCCTTGGTCAGTGGCCACAGCTATGCCCCCCACCCATATGTATGATTTTCTTGTGTCTATCCCATGCCCTTTTGAATCCCTCCACTGCATGTGCTCCTACTGCTTCCTGAGGTAGGGCTTTCCATGCACCACCTCCCTCTCTGTAAAAAAGAGCTTTCTCATGCTACACCTTATGTGACCCCTTCCAATTTCATGTCATGCCCTCTAATTCTATTGTACTTTTTATACTGTAAGATGCAATCCCTTTCCACATTATTTATGTCCTTAAGATATTTGAAAATCTCAACCATGCCCTCCCTCTCCTGTCTCTGTTCCAGTGTGTATATATTGAGGTCCCTAAATCTATCCCCATATGCCTTGTTGTACAGAACCTGCACCATCTTATTTGCCCTCCTCTCTACTGTTTCCACCCTTTCAATATACTTATGCATATGCAGCCTCCAGAACTGCACACAGTACCCCAGGTGAGGCTAACCAGCATCCTGTACAGTGGGATCACCACCTCCCTCATATGGCTTGTAATAATAATAATAATAATAATAATAATAATAATAATAATAATAAATTTATTTATAAGGTGTCTTATCGATTGCCAAGGCACCTAACAATATAAAATAACACAATCATACAAACATCAGACATCAATTCAATTCAGTTAGAATCACATGACAATAAATCAGTAACAAATATTCAATTGGCTAAAAAGACTTGTTGCCACAGAAAGGTTTTTGAGCCCTGCTTAAATCCCTGCACAGTTGCACATTCCTGTAACCAACAGGGTAGAGAATTCCAAAGGGTGGGGGCTGCATAAGTGAAAGCTTTTGTACCAGATGATTTCAAATTCACCCTTGGAATCTCTAACAACCCCTTGTCATCCGAGTGGAGTGATCGACCAGGGCAGTAGGGGACCCAAAGCACTTTCAGATAGTCTGGGACCTGTTCATATAGGGCTTTGAAAGTCAGCAAGCTGACTTTGAAGGTAATCCTCCACTATACTGGCAGCCAGTTCAGTTCGTGCAGCACCGGAGTAATATGACAGGATTGAGCAGATCCTGTCAAAAGCTGGGCACAAGCTGCAAGCAATGGATTTCAACCCCAGAAAGCCCTAGATAAAGCGAGTTGCAGTAATCCAAGCGTGAGGACACAAAGGTGTGGACCAAGGTAGGAAAGTCATCAGATGGAACCAGATGCCTAATCTTGGTGATATTCCTAAAATGGTAAAAGGATGTTTTGATGACAGCCGACACCTGAGAATGTAGGGTCAGTCCATCATCAAAAACTACCCCCAGGTTACGCACTCATTCAGAGGTCAGGAGTGAGATGCCACCAAGAAAATTCCAGAGGGTGCACCAACACCCAGCCGCCCTATCTGACAACCAAGGTCCACAACCAATACCTCAGTTTTTTTCTGAGTTCAACTTCAGCCAGGTGGAATCCATCCACTCCTAGATTTCTTTCAGACAGCTATTTTTTTTTATTAATCTTTTAATCACCCCTATGTGTGCCCAAGTTGCTTCTCCTTCAGGCTTCCATGGTCCACAGGCATTCTCCCTACTGTCCCCCCTTCAGTCACCTACTTCATATTTGTAGCCATCCATGGAGTAGCCTCAGTGTAACCCTTCACCAGGTGGGTCCCCACTCCTCCAAGGGGGAATGCACCAGTGGGCAGGAGGCACCAGCATGCTATTTCTTTCTTACAGCTGCCTCAACCCTCTATGCCACTGGGCTGGCCTCAGATTGTTATTAAAGACCGAGAGAGCTCCATCCTAGTCAGGTGCAAAAGAAAGGTAGAGCTGGGTATCATCTGCATAGCAGTGAAACCTCAGCCCATACCTTCTTACAATGTCTCCGAGGGGTAGCATTTACACCGCCAACAACATGGGTGACAGCACTGAACTCTGATGCATCCCACGTGACAGCAGAATTGGGCCTGAAGAATGAACCCCAGGCACAACTCTCTGTGTTCTACCCATGAGAAAAGATGTAAACCATCTGAGGACTCTCCCTGACAGTCCACAGATATGCCTCAGGCACCCTATCAACACAATGCGGTCCATGGTGTCAAAAGCTGAAGAGAGATACGGAAGACCAAGATGGTATGGTTCTTCTGATCTCTCACTATCAGGAGATCATTGAGCACCTGAACCAGCACTGTCTCGGTACTAAGTCCCTTACAAAAACCAGACTGGAGCAGTTCATAGATGTCATGGATGGTCAAATGGTTCTCCAGTTGAACTGTCACTACTTTCTCAATCACCTTCCCTATAAAGGGTTGGTTAGAGATAGGTCTGTAGTTTGCATGACAGTCGGGGTTGAAGGTAGCTTTCTTCAAGTGTGGTGTCACCACCGCTTCTTTCAGGGAGCTGGGAAACTCTCCAGATTCCAAGTAGCACCAACCTATCCACACAAGGACAGGACCAATGACATCAGTACAACCCAAAATTAGGGAAGTCGGTCCAGGGTCCAAACTACAGCTCGTATGGCGCATACTCTGGATAATCCTCAAGACATCCATTAACTGCAGTCGACTGAAGGTACTCCAGGAAAGCTGAGGTATGGTGACATCTTGCTGATTAAAAACAACCCCCATAGGGTGTGCTAGCTGAAGTACCACCCTAATGTCAGTCAACTTGTTTGCAAAGAATTGAGCAAGCTCGTCGCACTCTAATTGCGAAAAAGCTTACTGAACATGTAGACAGACTGGGTTGCACAGTCTGTCCACAGTTCTAAAAGGCTGAGCTGGTCGATTCTGAGCAGCCACAATCTCCCCAGATAGGAATTCTGCCTTCTTACGGGTGATCGCAGATTGATAGACTTGATACTGGTCCATCAATCTAAGGTGGTTGGCATCAAGGGCGGATTTTCACCAGCAACGCTCTAATCTTTGCCGTAGTCTCCATATCTCCCTCAAAGTCCCATCAAACCAAGGGGACCTGCGGTGAAGGGAGAGAGGTCAAACATGGACTGGAGCAAAGTAATCCAGAGCCACCGAGACGGCCAAATTATAAGCTAATATGACAGTGTCTTGGTCATTGCTTGTCAATGAGCGGGACGAGACATCAAGTGCAACCGCTAGACCATGGGAACTTATATCCTGTAAAGGGCGGTACCTAACCATCTCCACAGGGATAGGCCTATGAGGGGTGCTAGAACTAAACCCCATGGTGTAATGATCAGACCACCCAACTGGTTCTACCCGCAAGTCAAATGTTTTGATCCATAGGAGAAAGATTAAGTAAAGAGAGTGTCCGTGTTTATGAACAGCAGTGGAAACCAACTGTGTAAGGCCCAGATATGTCATTAACTGGAGGAAGTGTTGTAATACCCCTCACTATACACCCTAACATCCCACAGGCTGTCCCAACTGCTTTTGCAGTCTGTTTGATGGATTTCAGGTTATCTGATATAATAATCCCCAAATCCCTTTCCTCCCTGGTGACGATCAACAACTCACCCCACAACATGCAGCTGCCCCCCAGGGTTTCTGTTCCCCACATGCATGATTTTGCACTTCTTCATGTTAAACTTTAACTGCCATACCTCAGACCATTTCTACAGCTTGTCCAGGTCTCTCTTCATTCTTTGTATGCCCCCTGGAGTACCTACTCTGTTGTAGATCTTGGTGTCATCTGCAAACAGGCATACTTTTCCCCTCTAGCCCTTCTGCTGTGTCTGCTATGAAGGCATTGAAGAGTACTGGGGCCAGGACTGACCCCTGTGGCACCCCACTGGTGACTTCCATTTCTTCTGTGTGCCAATTACCACCACCCTCCTCTGCCTTCTGTTCACTAACCATTTTCTTACCCAGATCACCACCCTGTGTCCCACCCCTAGACTCCTCAGCTTGTTTACCAGCATTCTATGAAGGACTGTGTCAAAGACTGTAGTGATATCCAGGTAGGCAATATAGTCAGGAACACCTGACTAGGCTGGGTGACAAACTATCATCTATTTCGTCCGGCATCTCCTTCTCTGAGATCCTGCCAGTCTGGGAGAAGGGAGCAGATGGACGGAAGGTCAGAGAAGGAGATAGGGGAGCTAAACACGTGGCTCAAGGACTGGTGCCAGAAAAAGGACACAGATTTGTAGGAACTGGCAACAGTTCTGGGAGCGAAAGTTCTTTAAATTTGATGGACTGCATCTGACTAAAGGGAGTCAGTGCATTGGGGCAGAAGTTTGACGTCTTTGCAGAATATTTAAACTAGCAAATGGGAGGAGGGTGCAGCAGCCCATACGTGAATGGGAAGAACACCCTCCCCTCAGCTAGTAGGTCAAACAGGAATTCAGCGTGTTTGCCGTTCATTTGCATCACCAGGTAAGAAAAAGGTTTGTCTCCCCATACGATGCACAGGGTAATGCCAAACTTCACCCAACAACTAACACACCAAAATCTGGCCAATGGAAAATCATGTACACAATGCTCACAGCCTGGAAATAAGATCCCAGACCTGCAGGCAATAATGTCAGAGGCTAAACTGGACATAGCAGCAATTAGTGAGACGTGGTTTACCAGTAACCACACTTGGGAGACTTCAGTACCTGGCTATGTATTGTTCAGAAGAGACCGAGGTGCAAAGGGGAGGAGTGGCCCTGTATGTTAATGAAAATATCAAAGCTACAGAAATTCAGAATACACAATGAGCCAGAAGAACTGTGGTCACCCTGGAAACAGGAAATGGGACAGCCATAAGAACTGGGGTTGTCTACAGGCCCCAGACCAGAGGGAGGACATAGACACATTACTGTTAGAAGATATACAAAACATGACAGCTAAAGGGAGGTTCTGATAATGGGAGACTTCAACATGCCAGATACAGATTGGTCAATACCAGCAGGAACATCGGCCAGAACTAGACACATAGTGGATTCCTGCAGGGAGGGCCTCAAACAACTGGTACAGCAACCCACAAGAGACAGGGCTATCCTAGATCTAGTACTGACTAACAAAGAAGGGATCACAGATCTCCAGGTAGAAGGTCACCTGGGGGCCAGTGACCATCACATGGTATGGTTCAATTTGGCTACTACATCTAAATCATCCCATTCCAAGGCAAAAATATGGGACTTCAGAGGAGCTGACTTTGATAAGATGGCCAACAGAGTTAAGCTAGCCCTGGCAAAAAGAAACACAGGTGAGGAGGTACAGGCAAAGTGGGCAAGCATTAAGGATACAATACTTGAAGCAACATCCCATTGTGTTAGACAGAAAAGGAAGTGTAAAAGAAGAAGGAAACCACTTTGGTTCTCAAATACAGTAGCAGAAAAGGTCAGAGCCAAAAGGCTGGCCTTCAGAAAATATAAGGGAACACAGCGGGATGAAGATGGAGGCATACCAAACTGCCCTAAGGGAAGCAGGTAAGGCAGTAAGGCAGGCAAAGTCCCAAACTGAGGAAACACTAGCACGGACAGTAAAGAAGGTGACAAGACTTCTATAGATACATTAGTGAAAGGAGAAAGTCCAGAGGGGTATGCTGCTTAATGGAGAAAAGGGAGCATGTGAGGAGGAGGACCTGTGAAGGCATCTATCCTAAATAGATACTTTTGCTCAGTATTTACTGAAGAGAAGGTAGGGCAGGGCCCACAGCTCAGCATCATGGACACAGGGGAGGGAGGTGAGCACTACTCCTTCAAAAAAGAAAGGGTCCTACAAGAGCTTGCTAGCTCAGGGTGGATAAGGCAATGGGACCTGATGGCATACATCCCAGGGTACTTAAGGAGCTAAAGGAGGAACTAGCAGGCCTTTAGCAGAATTGTTTAGTGAGTCTCTGAGCACAGGGAGGTCCCAGAAGACTGGAGAAGGGTTCATGTGATCCCACTCCACAAGAGTGGTAGCAGGAGGAGGCGGGGAACTACAGACCGGTCAGTCTTACCTCAGTAGTGGGCAAGATTATGGAGGCACTCCTTAAGGAAAGGATAGTGCAACACCTGGAATCCATAGGGGCACAGGATCCAAGACAGCATGGGTTTACAAAAGGAAGGTCCTGTCAAACTAATCTCATAGATTTCTTTGACTGGGTAACCAGAGTGGTGGACCAAGGGGAGCAGTTGATGTCGCCTACCTTGACTTCAGCAAAGCTTTGACACTGTTCCACATAGAAGATTGATAAATAAGCTAGGTAGGCTCGGGTGGGTCAGAAGTTGGTCAACTGGGTGGCAAACTGGTTGACTGGCAGAAAACAGAGAGTGGTGGTAAATGGTATACAGTCAGAAGAGATGCAAGTCACAAGTGGGGTACTTCGGAGGATCAGTCCTGGGGCCAGTCTTATTCAACATCTTCATTAGTGACCTCGCAGATGGACTAGAGGGTAAGGCTTGTCTGTTTGCAGAGATGACACCAAGATCTGCAACAGAGTAGATGATCCAGATGGGGTGGGCAGAATGAGAAGAGATCTGGATAAACTAGCAGAATGGTCAGAAGAGTGGCAACTGGGATTTAATGCAAAGAAGTGCAAAATCATGCACATAGGGAAGAGAAACCCTGAAGCCACTTATAGGCTGGGAGGAGTTGCTAGCAGTCACAAAGGAAGAAAGAGACTTGGGCATCATCATCACTGATGACCTAAAAATCATCCAAGACCTCTAAAGCAGTAGGTAAAGGCTGGGGGGTGTTGGGTGTATTAGTAGGGGTATCACAAGTCGTAAGAGGAGGTAATAATCCCTCTGTACAAGACATTGGTTAGCCCCATCTGGAGTACTGCGGCTATTGAGGCCACACCTTCACAAGGACATTAACAAATTGAGGCAGTCCAGAGAAGGCAACTAAATGGTGCAGGGACTGCATCAGAAGACATATGAGGACAGATTAACTGAGCTCAATATGTATACCCTTGAGCAAAGGAGGAGAGAGTGATATGATCGAGACATTTAAACACCTTAAGGGCATAAACAAGGTGAAAGAGTCTAACATGTTTAAATATAAGAAAAATAGCAGGACAAGAGGACACAGCATGAGATTAGAGGGAGGCCGATTAAGGGGAATGGAGAAATTCTTTTTCACAGAAAGGGTGGTAGATGCATGGAATGGCTTACCACAAGAAGTGGTGGCTATGAATACAGTGCAGGGCTTCAAACAGGCATGGGATAGGCATAAGGGAGCAATACAAATGACTATGAATAGATAGGTCACTGACAGAGCAAAGGCCGATGGCACATTTATAAGGTAGAAAAAGAAATGGGCAGACTGGATGGGCCTTGCGGTCCTTATCTGCCGTCAACTTCTATGTTTCTATGTTTCTATGTTTCTACTGCTCCTCCCTGGTTCTCCATTTTGGTCAACCCATCAAAGAAATCTATCAGATTAGTTTGACAGGACCTTGCCACCATGAACCAATGCTGTCTTGGATCCTGCATTCCAATGGATGCCAGGTGATCTGTGATATATTACTCAAGTGGTGTCTCCACGATCTTCCCCACTATTGAGGTGAGACTCACTGACCTGTAGTTCCCTGCATCCTCCTTGCTACCACTCTTGTGAAGAGGACCACAGTTGTTCTTGTCCAGTCCTGCCAGACAATCCTCATGTTCAGTGACTCACACCCTATCTAGGGTAAGGTTACAATGGGGTAAAGTAAAAACAAGGAGGAATATTAGATGCACCACATCTAGGGTAATGTTACAGAGGGGTACAGAAAAGAAAAAAAGGAGAATACTAGAAACTCCCTATAAAGGGAACAGTTACAAATAATTTCCTGTAGAAGTAGAGAGTGAAGGGAAGGAAATGTTGTGGAGTATTGCAGTGTAGTGGTCATGGAGTTGCAGTTCCATCTTAAAGTTCCCTCCACAGAACTTCTACTTGTGTCCTCTGGTAGTTGAGCCCTTAACCCTGATGAAGAGTTCTGTGTAGGACCCTGTATTTATGCCTCTCATGAACTTGAAGGTCTCAGTCATATCCCCTCTCTCCCTTCTAGCTTCAAGCAAGTACGTATTAAGTGATTTTAGGCACTCTTCATATGATAAACACTGGAGAACTTGAATCATCTTGGTTGCCCTTCTTTGCATGCCTCTTACCTGTCCTTATCCTTCCTTAGGTGGGGTTCCAAAACTGGACACCGTACTCCAGGAAGGGTCTCTGCAGGGAACTGGTGAGGGGGAGGATCATCTCTTTGCTCCTGCTATCGATACCTCTTCCTACACACCCCAGCATTTTACTTGCCATGCTGTATACCCCGTTGCATTGGTTTGCCTGCTTTAGAGTATCTCACACGATGATACCCCGATCCCTTTACTCAAGGACTGCACTAAGCTTTGCTCCACTGACCCAGTATTCTGTCCTGGGATTCCCATTTCCCAGGTGCATCACCTTGCATTTCTTCACATTAAATATGAGTTGTGTGACAAGGAAGTAGGAGGGGCCATAGAGATATAGCATTTTCCTGCAGATAAGGACTGCTTGGCTCACCTAGTCTGCCCATTTCCCTGCTTATAGTATCACTACAGATCCTACTTGCTGTCCAATGGGATGCTGGGGTGCATAGGGAAGGAGGGCTATCACCAGCAGAAGGGGTAGGGGTGCTGCCACTGTATAGATCACTAGTAAGACCCCATGGAGTAATGTGTTCAGTTCTGAAGACCAAATCTCAAGAAGGACATAGGCAGTGTGGAGGCTGTCCAGAGGAGGCAACTGAAATGGTGCAGAATTTGCATCAGCATCCCTATGGGAAGATGCTAAAGGATCTCAATATCTACACTCTAGAAGAGGAAAGAGGGAGGGTGGATACAGATTTATAATTATACCATGGACATCAAAGAACCAATCAGAGCAGCAGGCTGGCACTTTACATATGTTGTAAATCCCCCCATAATCACTGCAACAGGTGCCAGCCAGCCTCCTCTCTTAAAGCAGCAGTGCAATAATTTAAAAAAATGCGTATTTTTGACAGTTTATTCCCTGTACTCTGCTGAGCACGTACATGGTATTCTTTCCCATCAGCAATGTACTATCATCCTGTAATTTGCTCAGTTTTCTTTATGTGCTTTTGCATTTCTGCCGCACGCTCAATTGACTAGATAACAGCAGACATATTTTCTGTGGTGTTACAACAGCTCTAACAGCTCACTTCCTGGTTGGGTAGTACTGCTGCTTTATAAATCATCTGACCTGAGAAATTCAAACCGGAGATCCGCCATATTGAAATGCTCACTAACTGGCGGTCTCCGATTCTCATTACATCCTACTCAGCAAAGCACAAAGCATCAGTAACACAAACCTCCCAAGAAAGTGGATCCACACTTAAAAAAAAACACAACACTCTTCAACATATATTTCTCCCTAACCACTAAAAGTCTCCATGTATGTAACACTGCTTTAGCCCTTGCTCTGTCTCTCTTCTCTCTCTTTCTCACTGTTCTCTGCTGGCAGCATGCTGGGGAAGGAAATACATTTTGTGCCACTGCCTAACAATAAACTTAAAATAAATAATACAAATAGGAATACAGGTTCCCCCTTTTTTTCTTACACAAAAAACGCTACTTACTTGATATAATCGCAGTAAGCCACTAGGGGCATGTGGGTTATCAGGGGATTTACCATTGCTCTTAAGGATTTACCCACTCAGCCGCACCTCATGGGCAAACCACTTGGGTTGTAGTAAATCCCCATATAACCCACACACCCCCATGGCTTATTACTTAAATACCCCACAGGGTTGCACAAGGTACAGAGGGAGTATTTGTCAGAGAAGAAAGATGCACGAGAACAAGGGGATGTGCAGTGAAGCTGAGAAGGGGAAATTAAGGAGGAATGTGAGGAAGTAAGTTTTTACTGAAAGAGTGGTGGATGCCTGTAACAGTTTTCCAGCATAGGTATTAGAGGCAAAAACAGTGGTGGGCTTCTAGCATGCGTGGGATAGGCACAAGATAACCTTAGTTGGGAAATGGAAGGTGGAAGATGGAGATCAGGTAGGATCTGCAGTACAAGTGTAGACAGAAAGAAAAGGGCAGAATAGGTGGGCTAAGCGGTCCTTGAGTGGTATACACAAAACTTCCAAAGCTGCAGAAAAAATGCACTGAGGACTATGGAAAAAAGTACAGCTATGGATGTTCCTGAGGAAAAAAAAAGCCATTGAAAAATATGGCATATCAGCCAGTGTTTTTTCACAGTTATGAACAAAATGTTACACACATGCTGCACAACAGAGAGTGAGGCATAACGCCCTTAGCAAAATGCAGTGTACCAACAATTGGGATATAATTACAGTGGAGGCACCAATCAACAGTAGATCAGTGGGTATGTACTGTAGTAGTGTAAGTTGCTACAAAAATAGCACACATTTTTATTGAAAGGCAACAAACCACAATCACTAGACCTAGTGCAGCCCATAAATGAGCCTCACAGGCAGTACAGGCAGAGCTCGTAACAGCCTGCAGCGAGTGCTACTGAAGCAAGCAACATAAACACCCCAGGGAGAGACACAACCATCAGTTCCATTATCTGTTATAAACATAGAAACACAGAATTTGATGGCAGATAAGAACCGCTTGGCCCACCCAGTCTGCTCATTTCCCTACCTGATGGATAAGCTGCAGATCCTAGATAACCAGCAGCCTACTTCTTCCTACCCCCACCCCCTAGAATTGCCTCATGGCTGTCAGATGCATGCTTAAATTCAATCACTGTTTTGACTGCACAACCTCCTCCGGAAGGCCATTCCATGCATCCACAACCCTCTCTGTGAAAAAATAGTTCCTTACATTACCTCTGAGCCACCCCCCATCTTCAAATTGTGCCCCCTTGTTCTTGCACACCTCTTTTTTTGAAAGATGCTACCCTCTTTGACTTTGTTGGTTACCTTGAAGTACTTGAACGTTTCTATCATGTCCCCACCTCCCTCCTCTCCTCGAGGCAATACATATTAAGCTCCTTTAGTCTTTCTTCATATGTCTTCCGGTGCAGACCCTGCTCCATTTTAGTTGCCCTCCTCTAGACAGCTTCCATCTTGTCTATGTCCTTGCAGAGACTAGGTCTCCAGAACTACACACAGTACTCCAGATGGGGGTTTCACCAACTGTCTGTACTGAGGGATAACAACTTCCTGTTTTCTACTGGTGATGCCTCTCCCTATGCATCCCAGTATCCCCCCAGACCTCCTCACTGCCCTCTCACATTGCTTGCCCACCTTTAAGTCATCTTATATGACTACTCCCAGGTCCTTTTCCATTTTTGTTGTTGTTAGTATCTCACCCCCATTGTGTACTCTTCCCCTGGGTTTTTGTTTCCCAGGTGAATTACCTTGCACTTCTTAGCATTGAATCTAAGCTGCCCTATATTTGTCCATTCCTCTAACCTTGCCAAGTCCCTTCTCATCCTTTCCACCCCACCTTGTGCATCAACTCTGTTGCAGATCTTTGTGTCGTCTGCAAAGAGACATACTTTCCCTTGCAGTCCCTCTGCAATGTTGCTTACAAAGACATTGAAAAGGACCGGTCCTAATACTGAATATAGACAGCCACTGTGGTGCATGGTCCTGCTGGTACCAGTGGTGCTGCTGTGGTCCCAGTTGAGGGGTTGGCTGCTGGTCTTTCTGTGAGTACTTTCTGCTGCATCCATTGCAAGACTGTTGAAGTCTCCTGCTCCAGGTAATATGGATCACCTGTTGTAGTGCCTGCTGAGCCTTTCCCAGCTGCGGATACTCACTTATGACTTTTAAGCAGCTGCAGAAAAAAGTTGTAGATTTCTAGCACTTGTGGAATTTTGTAGCTTGCCTGTTTTGTGAGCTTGAGCAACTGCAGAACTTTTCCTTGTGAATATGCCGCAACTAAATTTCTACAGTGCAGCATGCTTTTTTCCTCAAATGCAAAATTTTTGGCTGTCTTTCTGAATCCTGCCCACAGTACACAGGTAACACTTCAACAAAAGCCACCATGCATACCACTGGCTAGAGGCACCTTCTCAGATCCCTGAATTTCCCTGCACTACCTCATCCAATTCCCAGATCCAAGAATTACCCTTCACTAGCCTTATCCTATCCCTGAATTTTCCTGCCCTCCCTTTATCCTATCTCGAGCTATATGACTTCCCCTTCTCTACCGCAGCCTATCCCCAGCTCCTTGTATTTCCCTCCACTACCCCATCCTATCCCCAGCTCCCTAAATTTCCCTGTACTTTCCCTGTCCTATCCCCAGCTCCCCGAATTTCCTTGCACTACCCTTATCATTTTCCCAGCTCCCTGAATTTCCCTGCACTACGCCACCATATCCCCAGTTCCATTAATTTCCCTTCACTTGAATTTCCCTTCATTGACCATATCCTATCCCTGAATTTCCCTGCACTACCCTTACCCTATTTCTAGCTATATGAATTCCCCTGCACTATCCCATCCTATACCCAGCTCATTGAATTTCCCTGCACTACCCCTTCCTATCCAAAGTTCCCTGAATTTCCCTGCACTATCCCATCCTATCTCCACCTCCCTAAATTTCCCAGCACTTCCCCTGTCCTTTCCCCAGCTCCCTGAGTTTCCCTTCACTACCCCATCCTATCCCTAGCTCTCTGAATTTCCCTTCAAAACCCCAATCCTGTCCCCAGCTCCCTGATTTCCCCTGCACTACCCCTTTCCTATCCTTAGCTCACTGAATTTCCCTGCACAACCCCAATCATGTCCCTTGCCAAGTTATTTGTCTCCAGGTTGACAAGCATAATTAGCTCACTCTCATATACTGCTACATTAAATAGGAGGCAGTATAGCACAGTGGTCTAAGGCTCTAAGCTGCAAATCTAGTGACATTCAGCAAACCAGACCTGGGTTTGAATCCCACAGCTTCCACTTGTATACTGTGTGACCCTAAACAAGTCACTTAATCTCCTTGTGCTCCCAGGCTGCTCCTGTAAAAAAGCTTTCAGCTTAGTGTGCTATACCTGGTTAAAAAAACAACTGAAAAAAAAAAAAAAACAACACTAGTGATCATATTGATCCACTCAGCCACTCACTAAGCTGAACCACCTCTCAGGCACTTCACTACCATTTCCCTTCCCCCCTCAGTATATCACCCTAACAATAAAGTCCACCACCAGGAGCTGAAATCTGTTCTTGGGTGGAATCAAACCTCTGACCTTTTGCTTGTAAAGACAAGAGGCTAGATTCACAAAGAGATCCACAAATTCTACATGTGTGGAAAAACTCTTTGGGAACTGCAGAAATGCCACTGCCACATATTCATAGGCAACATTCCTGCCTGTGTGATAACTCACAAAACAGGCAAGTTGCTAAATTCCACATGTGCTGAAAAAGTATTTCTTTTTCAACAGCAACAGAAAAAGACTAGCAGACACAACAACAGGGCCAGAACTCCCATTGAGAAGAGCAGACAGTCACACAGCTGGGGCCACAGTAGCACCAGCTGCACCAGCCAGACCAGCACTCCCACTGAGATGAGAAGCCACGCCCACAGCTAGGACCAGAGCAGTGCCAGCTGTACCAGAAGGACCAGCACTCCCACTGAAACAAGCAGCCAGTCCCACAGCTGGGACCACAGTAGTGCCACATGTACCAGCAGGACCATTACCCCCACTGAAACAAGCAGCCAGTCCCACAGCTGGGGCCACAGTAGTGCCACATGTATCAGCAGGACCAGCACTCCCTCTGAGATGAGCAGCCAGTCCCACAGCTGGGACCACAGTAGTACCACCTGTACCAGCAGGACCAGAACTCCCACTGAGATGAGCAGATAGTCCCACAGCTAAAACCACAGTAGAGCCACATGTACCAGCAGGACCAGATCTCCCACTGAGATAAGCAGCCAGTCACACAGCTGGGACTACAGTAGCGCCACCTGTACCAGCAGGACCAGAACTCCCACTGAGATGAGCAGCCATTCCCACAGCTGGAACCACAGTTGCACCACATGTACCAGCAGGACCAGCACTCACACGGAGATGAGCAGCCAGTCCCACTGCTGGGACCACAGTAGTGCCACAAGGTACCAGCAAGACCAGCAATCCCACTGAGATAAACAGCCAGTCCCACAGCTGGGACCACAGTGGCACCACCTGTACCAGCAGGACAAGCATTCCCACTGAAACAAGCAGCCTGTCACACTGCTGGAACCACAGTACTGCCACATGTACCAGCAGGACCAGCACTCCCACTGAGTTGAGCAGCCAGTCCCACATCTGGGAAAACAGTAGTGCTACATGTACCAGCAGGACCAGCACTCCAACTGAGATGAGCAGCCAGTCCCACAGCTGGAACCACAGTGACACCACCTGTACCAGCAGGACCAGCACTCCCACTGAAACAAGCGGCCAGTCCCACAGCTGGGACCACAGTAGTGCCTCCTGTACCAGCAGGACCAGTACTCCAAATGAGATGAGCAGCCAGTCCCACAGCTGGGACCACAGTAGTGCCACCTATACCAGCAGGAATAGAACTCCCACTGAGACGAGCAGCCAATCCCTCAGCTGGGACCACAGTTGCACCACATGTACCAGCAGGACCAGCACTCCCATGGAGATGAGCAGCCAGTAGCAATGCTGGGACCACAGTAGCGCCACAAGGTACCAGGAAGACCAGCACTCCCACTGAGATAAGCAGACAGTCCCACAGCTGGGACCACAAGAAGCACCACATGTATCAGCAGGACCAGAACTCCAACTGAAACAAGCAGCCAGTCCCACTACTGGGACCACAGTACTGCCACATGTACGAGCAGGACTAGCACTCCCACTGAGATGAGCAGCCAGTCCCACAGCTGGGACCACAGTGGCACCACATGTACCAGCAGGACCAGCACTCCCACTGAAACAAGCAGCCAGTCCCACAGCTGGGACCACAAGTAGCACCACAAGTATCAGCAGGACCAGAACTCCCACTGAAACAAGCAGCCAGTCCCACAGCTGGGACCACAGCAGCACCACATGTATCAGCAGGACCAGAACTCCCACTGAAACAAGCAGCCAGTCCCACAGCTGGGACCACAGTAGCACCACAGGTATCAGCAGGACCAGAACTCCCACTGAAACAAGCAGCCAGTCCCACTACTGGGACCATACTACTGCCACATGTACCAGCAGGACAGCACTCCCACTGAGATGAGCAGCCAGTACCACAGCTGGGACCACAGTGGCACCACATGTACCAGCAGGACCAGCACTCCCACTGAGATGAGCAGCCAGTCACACAGCTGGGACCACAGTAGTGCTACATGTACCAGCAGGACCAGCACCCCAACTGAGATGAGCAGCCAGTCCCACAGCTGGGACCACAGTGACACCACCTGTACCAGCAGGATCAGCACTCCCACTAAAACAAGCAGCTAGTCCCACAGCTGGAACCACAGTACTGCCACATGAACCATCAGGACCAGCACTCCCACTGAGTTGAGCAGCCAGTCCCACAGCTGGGACCACAGTAGTGCTACATGTACCAGCAGGACCAGCACTCCAACTAAGATGAGCAGTCACTCCCACAGCTGGGACCACAGTAGTGCCACATGTGCTAGCAGGACCAGCACTCCCACTGAGTTGAGCAGCCAGTCCCACATCTGGGAAAACAGTAGTGCTACATGTACCAGCAGGACCAGCACTCCAACTGAGATGAGCAGCCAGTCCCACAGCTGGAACCACAGTGACACCACCTGTACCAGCAGGACCAGCACTCCCACTGAAACAAGCAGGCCAGTCCCACAGCTGGGACCACAGTAGTGCCTCCTGTACCAGCAGGACCAGTACTCCAAATGAGATGAGCAGCCAGTCCCACAGCTGGGACCACAGTAGTGCCACCTGTACCAGCAGGAATAGAACTCCCACTGAGACGAGCAGCCAATCCCTCAGCTGGGACCACAGTTGCACCACATGTACCAGCAGGACCAGCACTCCCATGGAGATGAGCAGCC
This sequence comes from Neoceratodus forsteri, assembly GCA_016271365.2. NCBI lineage: Eukaryota > Metazoa > Chordata > Ceratodontiformes > Ceratodontidae > Neoceratodus > Neoceratodus forsteri. The sequence goes on along the minus strand of CM057455.1, from coordinate 116,850,020 downwards.
AGTAGCAATGCTGGGACCACAGTAGCGCCACAAGGTACCAGGAAGACCAGCACTCCCACTGAGATAAGCAGACAGTCCCACAGCTGGGACCACAAGAAGCACCACATGTATCAGCAGGACCAGAACTCCAACTGAAACAAGCAGCCAGTCCCACTACTGGGACCACAGTACTGCCACATGTACGAGCAGGACTAGCACTCCCACTGAGATGAGCAGCCAGTCCCACAGCTGGGACCACAGTGGCACCACATGTACCAGCAGGACCAGCACTCCCACTGAAACAAGCAGCCAGTCCCACAGCTGGGACCACAAGTAGCACCACAAGTATCAGCAGGACCAGAACTCCCACTGAAACAAGCAGCCAGTCCCACAGCTGGGACCACAGCAGCACCACATGTATCAGCAGGACCAGAACTCCCACTGAAACAAGCAGCCAGTCCCACAGCTGGGACCACAGTAGCACCACAGGTATCAGCAGGACCAGAACTCCCACTGAAACAAGCAGCCAGTCCCACTACTGGGACCATACTACTGCCACATGTACCAGCAGGACTAGCACTCCCACTGAGATGAGCAGCCAGTACCACAGCTGGGACCACAGTGGCACCACATGTACCAGCAGGACCAGCACTCCCACTGAGATGAGCAGCCAGTCCCACAGCTGGGACCACAGTAGTGCTACATGTACCAGCAGGACCAGCACCCCAACTGAGATGAGCAGCCAGTCCCACAGCTGGGACCACAGTGACACCACCTGTACCAGCAGGATCAGCACTCCCACTAAAACAAGCAGCTAGTCCCACAGCTGGAACCACAGTACTGCCACATGAACCATCAGGACCAGCACTCCCACTGAGTTGAGCAGCCAGTCCCACAGCTGGGACCACAGTAGTGCTACATGTACCAGCAGGACCAGCACTCCAACTAAGATGAGCAGTCACTCCCACAGCTGGGACCACAGTAGTGCCACATGTGCTAGCAGGACCAGCACTCCCACTGAGTTGAGCAGCCAGTCCCACATCTGGGAAAACAGTAGTGCTACATGTACCAGCAGGACCAGCACTCCAACTGAGATGAGCAGCCAGTCCCACAGCTGGAACCACAGTGACACCACCTGTACCAGCAGGACCAGCACTCCCACTGAAACAAGCGGCCAGTCCCACAGCTGGGACCACAGTAGTGCCTACTGTACCAGCAGGACCAGTACTCCAAATGAGATGAGCAGCCAGTCCCACAGCTGGGACCACAGTAGTGCCACCTATACCAGCAGGAATAGAACTCCCACTGAGACGAGCAGCCAATCCCTCAGCTGGGACCACAGTTGCACCACATGTACCAGCAGGACTAGCACTCCCATGGAGATGAGCAGCCAGTAGCACAGCTGGGACCACAGTAGGCCACAGGTACCAGCAGGACCAGCACTCCCACTGAGATAAGCAGCCAGTCCCACAGCTGGGACCACAGTAGTCCACAAGTACCAGCAGGACCAGCACTCCCACTGAGATGAGCAGCCAGTCCCACAGCTGGGACCACAGTAGTGCCACATGTACAGCAGGACTAGCACTCCCACTGAGATGAGCAGCCAGTCCCACAGCTGGGACCACAGTGGCACCACATGTACCAGCAGGACCAGCACTCCCACTGAAACAAGCAGCCAGTCCCACAGCTGGGACCACAGGCTACACAGTAGCAGGACCAGAACTCCCACTGAAACAAGCAGCCAGTCCCACAGCTGGGACCACAGCAGCACCACATGTATCAGCAGGACCAGAACTCCCACTGAAATAAGCAGCCAGTCCCACAGCTGGGACCATACTACTGCCACATGTACCAGCAGGACTAGCACTCCCACTGAGATGAGCAGCCAGTACCACAGCTGGGACCACAGTAGCACCACATGTACCAGCAGGACCAGCACTCCCACTGAGATGAGCAGCCAGTCCCACAGCTGGGACCACAGTAGTGCTACATGTACCAGCAGGACCAGCACCCCGACTGAGATGAGCAGCCAGTCCCACAGCTGGGACCACAGTGACACCACCTGTACCAGCAGGATCAGCACTCCCACTAAAACAAGCAGCTAGTCCCACAGCTGGAACCACAGTACTGCCACATGTACCATCAGGACCAGCACTCCCACTGAGTTGAGCAGCCAGTCCCACAGCTGGGACCACAGTAGTGCTATGTACCAGCAGGACCAGCACTCCAACTAAGATGAGCAGTCACTCCCACAGCTGGGACCACAGTAGTGCCACATGTGCTAGCAGGACCAGCACTCCCACTGAGTTGATCAGCCAGTCCCACATCTGGGAGAAAACAGTAGTGCTACATGTACCAGCAGGACCAGCACTCCACTGAGATGAGCAGCCAGTCCCACAGCTGGAACCACAGTGACACCACCTGTACCAGCAGGACCAGCACTCCCACTGAAACAAGCAGCCAGTCCCACAGCTGGGACCACAGTAGTGCCACATGTACCAGCAGGACCAGTACTCCAAATGAGATGAGCAGCCAGTCCCACAGCTGGGACCACAGTAGTGCCACACTATACCAGCAGGACATAGCACTCCCACTGAGACGAGCAGCCAGTCCCACAGCTGGGACCACAGTTGCACCACATGTACCAGCAGGACCAGCACTCCCACTGAGATAAGCAGCCAGTTCCACAGCTGGGACCACAGTAGCACCACATGTACCAGCAGGACCAGCACTCCAACTGAAACAAGCAGCCAGTCCCACTACTGGGACCACAGTACTGCCACATGTACCAGCAGGACTAGCACTCCCACTGAGATGAGCAGCCAGTCCCACAGCTGGGACCACAGTGGCACCACATGTACCAGCAGGACCAGCACTCCCACTGAAACAAGCAGCCAGTCCCACAGCTGGGACCACAAGTAGCACCACAAGTATCAGCAGGACCAGAACTCCCACTGAAACAAGCAGCCAGTCCCACAGCTGGGACCACAGCAGCACCACATGTATCAGCAGGACCAGAACTCCCACTGAAACAAGCAGCCAGTCCCACAGCTGGGACCACAGTAGCACCACAGGTATCAGCAGGACCAGAACTCCCACTGAAACAAGCAGCCAGTCCCACTACTGGGACCATACTGCTGCCACATGTACCAGCAGGACTAGCACTCCCACTGAGATGAGCAGCCAGTCCCACAGCTGGGACCACAGTGGCACCACATGTACCAGCAGGACCAGCACTCCCACTGAGATGAGCAGCCAGTCCCACAGCTGGGACCACAGTAGTGCTACATGTACCAGCAGGACCAGCACCGACTGAGATGAGCAGCCAGTCCCACAGCTGGGACCACAGTGACACCACCTGTACCAGCAGGATCAGCACTCCCACTAAAACAAGCAGCTAGTCCCACAGCTGGAACCACAGTACTGCCACATGTACCATCAGGACCAGCACTCCCACTGAGTTGAGCAGCCAGTCCCACAGCTGGGACCACAGTAGTGCTACATGTACCAGCAGGACCAGCACTCCAACTAAGATGAGCAGTCACTCCCACAGCTGGGACCACAGTAGTGCCACATGTGCTAGCAGGACGAGCACTCCCACTGAAATAAGCAGCCAGTCCCACAGCTGGGACCACAGTAGTGCCACATGTACCAGCAGGACCAGCACCCCCACTGAAACAAGCAGCCAGTCCCACAGCTGGGAGCACAGTAGTGCCACATGTACCAGCAGGACCAGCACTTCCACTGAAATAAGCAGCCATTCCCACAGCTGGAACCACAGTAGCACCACCTGTACCGGCAGGATCAGAGCTCTCATTGAGATGAGCAGCCAGTCCCACAGCTAAAACCACAGTAGTGCCACATGTACCAGCAGGACCAGAACTCCCACTGAGATAAGCAGCCAGTCACAAGCTGGAACCACAGTAGTGCCACCTGTACCAGCAGGACCAGAACTCCAAATGAGATGAGCAGCCAGTCCCACAGCGGGGACCACAGTAGCACCACCTGTACCAGCAGGACCACAACTCCCACTGAGATGAGCAGCCATTCCCACAGCTGGGACCACAGTTGCACCACATGTATCTGCAGGACCAGCACTCCCACAGAGATGAGCAGCCAGTCCCACTGCTGGGACCACAGTAGTGCCACAAGGTACCAGCAAGACCAGCAATCCCACTGAGATAAGCAGCCAGTCCCACAGCTGAGACCACAGTGGCACCACATGTACCAGCAGGACCAGCACTCCAACGGAGATGAGCAGCCAGTACCACAGCTGGGACCACAGTAGTGCTACATGTACCAGCAGGACCAGCACTCCAACTGAGATGAGCAGCCAGTCCCACAGCTGAGACCACAGTGGCACCACCTGTACCAGCAGGACCAGCACTCCCACTGAAACAAGCAGCCAGTCCCACATCTGGAACCACAGTACTGCTACATGTTCCAGCAGGACCAGCACTCCCACTGAGATGAGCAGCCAGTCCCACTGCTGGGACCACAGTGGTACCACTTGTACCAGCAGGACCAGCCCTCCCAGTGAAACAAACAGCCAGTCACACAGCTGGGACCATAGTAGCACCACATGTACCAGCAGGACCAGCACTCCCACTGAGTTGAGCAGCCAGTCCCACAGCTGGGACAACAGTAGTGCCACCTGTACCAGCAGGACCAGAACTCCCACTGAGATGAGCAGCCATTCCCAATGCTGGAACCACAGTTACACCACATGTACCAGCAGTACCAGCACTCACACGGAGATGAGCAGCCAGTCCCACTGCTGGGACCACAGTAGTGCCACAAGGTACCAGCAAGACCAGCAATCCCACTGAGATAAGCAGCCAGTTCCACAGCTGGGACCACAGTGGCACCACCTGTACCAGCAGGACCAAGCATTCCCACTGAAACAAGCAGCCTGTCACACTGCTGGAACCACAGTACTGCCACATGTACCAGCAGGACCAGCACTCCCACTGAGTTGAGCAGCCAGTCCCACATCTGGGAAAACAGTAGTGCTACATGTACCAGCAGGACCAGCACTCCAACTGAGATGAGCAGCAAGTCCCACAGCTGGGACCACAGTGGCACCACCTGTACCAGCAGGACCAGCACTCTCAATGAAACAAGCAGCCAGTCCCACAGCTGGAACCACAGTGACACCACCTGTACCAGCAGGACCAGCAGTCCCACTGAAACAACCGGCCAGTCACACAGCTGGGACCACAGTAGAGCCTCCTGTACCAGCAGGACCAGTACTCCAAATGAGATGAGCAGCCAGTCCCACAGCTGGGACCACAGTAGTGCCACCTATACCAGCAGGAATAGAACTCCCACTGAGATGAGCAGCCAATCCCTCAGCTGGGACCACAGTTGCACCACATGTACCAGCAGGACCAGCACTCCCATGGAGATGAGCAGCCAGTAGCAATACTGGGACCACAGTAGCGCCACAAGGTACCAGCAAGACCAGCACTCCCACTGAGATAAGCAGCCAGTCCCATAGCTGGGACCACAAGCAGCACCACATGTATCAGCAGGACCAGAACTCCCACTGAAACAAGCAGCCAGTCCCCACTACTGGGACCACAGTACTGCCACATGTACCAGCAGGACTAGCACTCACACTGAGATAAGCAGCCGGTCCCACAGCTGGGACCACAGTGGCACCACATGTACCAGCAGGACCAGCACTCCCACTGAGATGAGCAGCCCGTCCCACAGCTGGGACCACAGTAGTGCTACATGTACCAGCAGGACCAGCACCCTGACTGAGATGAGCAGCCAGTCCCACAGCTGGGACCACAGTGACACCACCTGTACCTGCAGGATCAGCACTCCCACTAAAACAAGCAGCTAGTCCCACAGCTGGAACCACAGTACTGCCACATGTACCATCAGGACCAGCACTCCCACTGAGTTGAGCAGCCAGTCCCACAGCTGGGACCACAGTAGTGCTACATGTACCAGCAGGACCAGCACTCCAACTAAGATGAGCAGTCACTCCCACAGCTGGGACCACAGTAGTGCCACATGTGCTAGCAGAACCAGCACTCCCACTGAAACAAGCAGCCAGTACTACAGCTGGGACCACAGTAGTGCCACATGTACCAGCAGGACCAGCACTTACACTGAAATAAGCAGCCATTCCCACAGCTGGGACCACAGTAGCACCACCTGTACCAGCAGGATCAGAACTCTCACTGAGATGAGCAGCCAGTCCACAGCTAAAACCACAGTAGTGCCACATGTACCAACAGGACCAGAACTCCCACTGAGAAAAGCAGCCAGTCACACAGCTGGGACCACAGTAGTGCCACTCTGAGCAGGACCAGAACTTCAAATGAGATGAGCAGCCAGTACCACAGCGGGGACCACAGTAGCACCACCTGTACCAGCAGGACCACAACTCCCACTGAGATGAGCAGCCATTCCCACAGCTGGGACCACAGTTGCACCACATGTATCTGCAGGACCAGCACTCCCACAGAGATGAGCAGCCAGTCCCACTGCTGGGACCACAGTAGTGCCACAAGGTACCAGCAAGACCAGCAATCCCACTGAGATAAGCAGCCAGTCCCACAGCTGAGACCACAGTGGCACCACATGTACCAGCAGGACCAGCACTCCAACGGAGATGAGCAGCCAGTACCACAGCTGGGACCACAGTAGTGCTACATGTACCAGCAGGACCAGCACTCCAACTGAGATGAGCAGCCAGTCCCACAGCTGAGACCACAGTGGCACCACCTTACCAGCAGGACCAGCACCCCACTGAAACAAGAAGCCAGTCCCACATCTGGAACCACAGTACTGCTACATGTTCCAGCAGGACCAGCACTCCCACTGAGATGAGCAGCCAGTCCCACTGCTGGGACCACAGTGGTACCACTTGTACCAGCAGGACCAGCACTCCCAGTGAAACAAACAGCCAGTCACACAGCTGAGACCATAGTAGCACCACATGTACCAGCAGGACCAGCACTCCCACTGAGTTGAGCAGCCAGTCCCACAGCTGGGACAACAGTAGTGCCACCTGTACCAGCAGGACCAGAACTCCCACTGAGATGAGCAGCCATTCCCACAGCTGGGACCACAGTTGCACCACAAGGTACCAGCAAGACCAGCACTCCCACTGAGTTGAGCAGCCAGTTCCACAGCTGAGACCACAGTGGCACCACTGTACCAGCAGGACCAGCACTCCCACTGAAACAAGCAGCCAGTCCCACAGCTGGAACCAAAGTACTGCTACATGTTCCAGCAGGACCAGCACTCCCACTGAGATGAGCAGCAGTCCCACAGCTGGGACCACAGTGGTACCACTTGTACCAGCAGGACCAGCACTCCCAGTGAAACAAACAGCCAGTCCCACAGCTGGGACCATAGTAGCACCACATGTACCAGCAGGACCAGCACTCCCACTGAGTTGAGCAGCCAGTCCCACAGCTGCGACCACAGCAGTGCCGCCTCTACCAGCAGGACAAGTACTCCAAATGAGATGAACAGCCAGTCCCACAGCTGGGAAAACAGTAGCGCCACCTGTATCAGCAGGACCAGAACTCCCACTGAGAAGAGCAGCCAGTCCCACAGCTGGGACCACAGTACTGCACATGTACCAGCAGGACCAGCACTGCCCTGAGAGAGCAGCCAGTCCCACTGCTGGGACCACAGTAGCACCACAAGTATCAGCAGGACCAGAACTCCCACTGAAACAAGCAGCCACTTCCACAGCTGGGACCACAGTAGCACCACATGTATCAGGAGGACCAGAACTCCCTCTGAAACAAGCAGCCAGTCCCACTGCTGGGACCACAGTAGTGCCACATGTACCAGCCGGACCAGCACTCCCACTGAGATGAGCAGCCAGTCCCACAGCTGGGACCACAGTAGCACCACAAGTATCAGCAGGACCAGAACTCCCACTGAAAACAAGCAGCCACTCCACAGCTGGGACCACAGTACCACCACATGTATCAGGAGGACCAGACTCCCTCTGAAATAAGCAGCCAGTCCCACTGCTGGGACCACAGTAGTGCCACATGTACCAGCCGGACCAGCACTCCCACTGAGATGAGCAGCCAGTCCCACAGCTGGGACCTCAGTAGTGCTACATGTACCAGCAGGACCAGCACTCCGACTGAGATGAGCAGCCAGTCCCACAGCTGGGACCACTGTGGCACCACCTGTACCAGCAGGATCAGCACTCCCACTGAAACAAGCAGCCAGTCCCACAGCAGGGACCACAGTACTGCTACATGTAACAGCAGGACCAGCACTCCCACCGAGATGAGCAGCCCGTCCCACAGCTGGGACCACAGTAGTGCTACATGTACCAGCAGGACCAGCACCCCGACTGAGATGAGCAGCCAGTCCCACAGCTGGGACCACAGTGTCACCACCTGTACCAGCAGGATCAGCACTCCCACTGAAACAAGCAGCTAGTCCCACAGCTGGAACCACAGTACTGCCACATGTACCATCAGGACCAGCACTCCCAATGAGTTGAGCAGCCAGTCCCACAGCTGGGACCACAGTAGTGCTACATGTACCAGCAGGACCAGCACTCCAACTAAGATGAGCAGTCACTCCCACAGCTGGGACCACAGTAGTGCCACATGTGCTAGCAGAACCAGCACTCCCACTGAAACAAGCAGCCAGTCCCACAGCTGGGACCACAGTAGTGCCACATGTACCAGCAGGACCAGCACCCCCACTGAAACAAGCAGTCAGTCCCACAGCTGGGAGCACAGTAGTGCCACATGTACCAGCAGGACCAGCACTTCCACTGAAATAAGCAGCCATTCCCACAGCTGGGACCACAGTAGCACCACCTGTACCAGCAGGATCAGAACTCTCACTGAGATGAGCAGCCAGTCCACAGCTAAAACCACAGTAGTGCCACATGTACCAACAGGACCAGAACTCCCACTGAGAAAAGCAGCCAGTCACACAGCTGGGACCACAGTAGTGCCACCTGTTCCAGCAGGACCAGAACTTCAAATGAGATGAGCAGCCAGTCCCACAGCGGGGACCACAGTAGCACCACCTGTACCAGCAGGACCACAACTCCCACTGAGATGAGCAGCCATTCCCACAGCTGGGACCACAGTTGCACCACATGTATCTGCAGGACCAGCACCCCACAGAGATGAGCAGCCAGTCCCACTGCTGGGACCACAGTAGTGCCACAAGGTACCAGCAAGACCAGCAATCCCACTGAGATAAGCAGCCAGTCCCACAGCTGAGACCACAGTGGCACCACATGTACCAGCAGGACCAGCACTCCAACGGAGATGAGCAGCCAGTACCACAGCTGGGACCACAGTAGTGCTACATGTACCAGCAGGACCAGCACTCCAGCTGAGATGAGCAGCCAGTCCCACAGCTGGAGACCACAGTGGCACCACCTTTACCAGCAGGACCAGCACTCCCACTGAAACAAGCAGCCAGTCCCACATCTGGAACCACAGTACTGCTACATGTTCCAGCAGGACCAGCATTCCCACTGAGATGAGCAGCCAGTCCCACTGCTGGGACCACAGTGGTACCACTTGTACCAGCAGGACCAGCACTCCCAGTGAAACAAACAGCCAGTCACACAGCTGGGACCATAGTAGCACCACATGTACCAGCAGGACCAGCACTCCCACTGAGTTGAGCAGCCAGTCCCACAGCTGGGACAACAGTAGTGCCACCTGTACCAGCAGGACCAGAACTCCCACTGAGATGAGCAGCCATTCCCACAGCTGGGACCACAGTTGCACCACAAGGTACCAGCAAGGCCAGCACTCCCACTGAGTTGAGCAGCCAGTTCCACAGCTGAGACCACAGTGGCACCACCTGTACCAGCAGGACCAGAACTCCCACTGAAACAAGCAGCCAGTCCCACAGCTGGAACCAAAGTACTGCTACATGTTCCAGCAGGACCAGCACTCCCACTGAGATGAGCAGCCAGTCCCACAGCTGCGACCACAGCAGTGCCGCCTGTACCAGCTGGACTAGTACTCCAAATGAGATGAACAGCCAGTCCCACAGCTGGGAAAACAGTAGCGCCACCTGTATCCGCAGGACCAGAACTCCCACTGAGATGAGCAGCTATTCCCACAGCTGGGACCACAGTTGCACCACATACACCGGCAGGACTAGCACTGCCTCGGAGAGGAGCAGCCAGTCCCACTGCTGGGACCACAGTAGCACCACAAAGTAACAGCAAGACCCGCACTCCCACTGAGATAAGCAGCCAGTCCCACAGCTGGGACCACAGTAGCACCACAAGTATCAGCAGGACCAGAACTCCCTCTGAAACAAGCAGCCAGTCCCACTGCTGGGACCACAGTAGTGCCTCATGTACCAGCAGGACCAGCACTCCCACTGAGATGAGCAGCCAGTCCCACAGCTGGGACCTCAGTAGTGCTACATGTACCAGCAGGACCAGCACTCCGACTGAGATGAGCAGCCAGTCCCACAGCTGGGACCACTGTGGCACCACCTGTACCAGCAGGATCAGCACTCCCACTGAAACAAGCAGCCAGTCCCACAGCTGGGACCACAGTACTGCTACATGTAACAGCAGGACCAGCACTCCTACTGAGTTGAGCAGCCAGTCCCACAGCTGGGACCACAGTGGCACCACATGTACCAGCAGGACCAGCACTCCCTCTGAAACAAGCAGCCAGTCCCACAGCTGGGACCACAAGTAGCACCACAAGTATCAGCAGGACCAGAACTCCCACTGAAACAAGCAGCCAGTCCCACAGCTGGGACCCCAGTAGCACCACATGTATCAGCAGGACCAGAACTCCCACTGAAACAAGCAGCCAGTCCCACAGCTGGGACCACAGTAGAACGACAGGTATCAGCAGGACCAGAACTCCCACTGAAACAAGCAGCCAGTCCCACTACTGGGACCACAGTACTGCCACATGTACCAGCAGGACTAGCACTTCCACTGAGATGAGCAGCCAGTCCCACAGCTGGGACCACAGTGGCACCACATGTACCAACAGGACCAGCACTCCCACTGAGATGAGCAGCCAGTCCCACAGCTGGGACCACAGTAGTGCTACATGTACCATCAGGACCAGCACCCCGACTGAGATGAGCAGCCAGTCCAACAGCTGGGACCACAGTGACACCACCTGTACCAGCAGGATCAGCACTCCCACTGAAACAAGCAGCTAGTCCCACTGCTGGAACCACAGTACTGCCACATGTACCATCAGAACCAGCACTCCCACTGAGTTGAGCAGCCAGTCCCACAGCTGGGACCACAGTAGTGCTACATGTACCAGCAGGATCAGCACTCCAACTAAGATGAGCAGTCACTCCCACAGCTGGGACCACAGTAGTGCCACATGTGCTAGCAGGACCAGCACTCCCACTGAAACAAGCAGCCAGTCCCACAGCTGGGACCACAGTAGTGCCACCTGTACTAGCAGGACCAGAACTTCAAATGAGATGAGCAGCCAGTACCACAGCGGGGACCACAGTAGCACCACCTGTACCAGCAGGACCACAACTCCCACTGAGATGAGCAGCCATTCCCACAGCTGGGACCACAGTTGCACCACATGTATCTGCAGGACCAGCACTCCCACAGAGATGAGCAGCCAGTCCCACTGCTGGGACCACAGTAGTGCCACAAGGTACCAGCAAGACCAGCAATCCCACTGAGATAAGCAGCCAGTCCCACAGCTGAGACCACAGTGGCACCACATGTACCAGCAGGACCAGCACTCCAACGGAGATGAGCAGCCAGTACCACAGCTGGGACCACAGTAGTGCTACATGTACCAGCAGGACCAGCACTCCAACTGAGATGAGCAGCCAGTCCCACAGCTGAGACCACAGTGGCACCACCTTTACCAGCAGGACCAGCACTCCCACTGAAACAAGAAGCCAGTCCCACATCTGGAACCACAGTACTGCTACATGTTCCAGCAGGACCAGCACTCCCACTGAGATGAGCAGCCAGTCCCACTGCTGGGACCACAGTGGTACCACTTGTACCAGCAGGACCAGCACTCCCAGTGAAACAAACAGCCAGTCACACAGCTGAGACCATAGTAGCACCACATGTACCAGCAGGACCAGCACTCCCACTGAGTTGAGCAGCCAGTCCCACAGCTGGGACAACAGTAGTGCCACCTGTACCAGCAGGACCAGAACTCCCACTGAGATGAGCAGCCATTCCCACAGCTGGGACCACAGTTGCACCACAAGGTACCAGCAAGACCAGCACTCCCACTGAGTTGAGCAGCCAGTTCCACAGCTGAGACCACAGTGGCACCACCTGTACCAGCAGGACCAGCACTCCCACTGAAACAAGCAGCCAGTCCCACAGCTGGAACCAAAGTACTGCTACATGTTCCAGCAGGACCAGCACTCCCACTGAGATGAGCAGCCAGTCCCACAGCTGGGACCACAGTGGTACCACTTGTACCAGCAGGACCAGCACTCCCAGTGAAACAAACAGCCAGTCCCACAGCTGGGACCATAGTAGCACCACATGTACCAGCAGGACCAGCACTCCCACTGAGTTGAGCAGCCAGTCCCACAGCTGCGACCACAGCAGTGCCGCCTCTACCAGCAGGACAAGTACTCCAAATGAGATGAACAGCCAGTCCCACAGCTGGGAAAACAGTAGCGCCACCTGTATCAGCAGGACCAGAACTCCCACTGAGAAGAGCAGCCATTCCCACAGCTGGGACCACAGTTGCACCACATATACCGGCAGGACTAGCACTGCCTCGGAGAGGAGCAGCCAGTCCCACTGCTGGGACCACAGTAGCACCACAAGTATCAGCAGGACCAGAACTCCCACTGAAACAAGCAGCCACTTCCACAGCTGGGACCACAGTAGCACCACATGTATCAGGAGGACCAGAACTCCCTCTGAAACAAGCAGCCAGTCCCACTGCTGGGACCACAGTAGTGCCACATGTACCAGCCGGACCAGCACTCCCACTGAGATGAGCAGCCAGTCCCACAGCTGGGACCACAGTAGCACCACAAGTATCAGCAGGACCAGAACTCCCACTGAAACAAGCAGCCACTTCCACAGCTGGGACCACAGTACCACCACATGTATCAGGAGGACCAGAACTCCCTCTGAAATAAGCAGCCAGTCCCACTGCTGGGACCACAGTAGTGCCACATGTACCAGCCGGACCAGCACTCCCACTGAGATGAGCAGCCAGTCCCACAGCTGGGACCTCAGTAGTGCTACATGTACCAGCAGGACCAGCACTCCGACTGAGATGAGCAGCCAGTCCCACAGCTGGGACCACTGTGGCACCACCTGTACCAGCAGGATCAGCACTCCCACTGAAACAAGCAGCCAGTCCCACAGCAGGGACCACAGTACTGCTACATGTAACAGCAGGACCAGCACTCCCACCGAGATGAGCAGCCCGTCCCACAGCTGGGACCACAGTAGTGCTACATGTACCAGCAGGACCAGCACCCCGACTGAGATGAGCAGCCAGTCCCACAGCTGGGACCACAGTGTCACCACCTGTACCAGCAGGATCAGCACTCCCACTGAAACAAGCAGCTAGTCCCACAGCTGGAACCACAGTACTGCCACATGTACCATCAGGACCAGCACTCCCAATGAGTTGAGCAGCCAGTCCCACAGCTGGGACCACAGTAGTGCTACATGTACCAGCAGGACCAGCACTCCAACTAAGATGAGCAGTCACTCCCACAGCTGGGACCACAGTAGTGCCACATGTGCTAGCAGAACCAGCACTCCCACTGAAACAAGCAGCCAGTCCCACAGCTGGGACCACAGTAGTGCCACATGTACCAGCAGGACCAGCACCCCCACTGAAACAAGCAGTCAGTCCCACAGCTGGGAGCACAGTAGTGCCACATGTACCAGCAGGACCAGCACTTCCACTGAAATAAGCAGCCATTCCCACAGCTGGGACCACAGTAGCACCACCTGTACCAGCAGGATCAGAACTCTCACTGAGATGAGCAGCCAGTCCACAGCTAAAACCACAGTAGTGCCACATGTACCAACAGGACCAGAACTCCCACTGAGAAAAGCAGCCAGTCACACAGCTGGGACCACAGTAGTGCCACCTGTTCCAGCAGGACCAGAACTTCAAATGAGATGAGCAGCCAGTCCTACAGCGGGGACCACAGTAGCACCACCTGTACCAGCAGGACCACAACTCCCACTGAGATGAGCAGCCATTCCCACAGCTGGGACCACAGTTGCACCACATGTATCTGCAGGACCAGCACTCCCACAGAGATGAGCAGCCAGTCCCACTGCTGGGACCACAGTAGTGCCACAAGGTACCAGCAAGACCAGCAATCCCACTGAGATAAGCAGCCAGTCCCACAGCTGAGACCACAGTGGCACCACATGTACCAGCAGGACCAGCACTCCAACGGAGATGAGCAGCCAGTACCACAGCTGGGACCACAGTAGTGCTACATGTACCAGCAGGACCAGCACTCCAGCTGAGATGAGCAGCCAGTCCCACAGCTGAGACCACAGTGGCACCACCTTTACCAGCAGGACCAGCACTCCCACTGAAACAAGCAGCCAGTCCCACATCTGGAACCACAGTACTGCTACATGTTCCAGCAGGACCAGCATTCCCACTGAGATGAGCAGCCAGTCCCACTGCTGGGACCACAGTGGTACCACTTGTACCAGCAGGACCAGCACTCCCAGTGAAACAAACAGCCAGTCACACAGCTGGGACCATAGTAGCACCACATGTACCAGCAGGACCAGCACTCCCACTGAGTTGAGCAGCCAGTCCCACAGCTGGGACAACAGTAGTGCCACCTGTACCAGCAGGACCAGAACTCCCACTGAGATGAGCAGCCATTCCCACAGCTGGGACCACAGTTGCACCACAAGGTACCAGCAAGGCCAGCACTCCCACTGAGTTGAGCAGCCAGTTCCACAGCTGAGACCACAGTGGCACCACCTGTACCAGCAGGACCAGAACTCCCACTGAAACAAGCAGCCAGTCCCACAGCTGGAACCAAAGTACTGCTACATGTTCCAGCAGGACCAGCACTCCCACTGAGATGAGCAGCCAGTCCCACAGCTGGGACCTCAGTAGTGCTACATGTACCAGCAGGACCAGCACTCCGACTGAGATGAGCAGCCAGTCCCACAGCTGGGACCACTGTGGCACCACCTGTACCAGCAGGATCAGCACTCCCACTGAAACAAGCAGCCAGTCCCACAGCTGGGACCACAGTACTGCTACATGTAACAGCAGGACCAGCACTCCTACTGAGTTGAGCAGCCAGTCCCACAGCTGGGACCACAGTGGCACCACATGTACCAGCAGGACCAGCACTCCCTCTGAAACAAGCAGCCAGTCCCACAGCTGGGACCACAAGTAGCACCACAAGTATCAGCAGGACCAGAACTCCCACTGAAACAAGCAGCCAGTCCCACAGCTGGGACCCCAGTAGCACCACATGTATCAGCAGGACCAGAACTCCCACTGAAACAAGCAGCCAGTCCCACAGCTGGGACCACAGTAGAACGACAGGTATCAGCAGGACCAGAACTCCCACTGAAACAAGCAGCCAGTCCCACTACTGGGACCACAGTACTGCCACATGTACCAGCAGGACTAGCACTCCACTGAGATGAGCAGCCAGTCCCACAGCTGGGACCACAGTGGCACCACATGTACCAACAGGACCAGCACTCCCACTGAGATGAGCAGCCAGTCCCACAGCTGGGACCACAGTAGTGCTACATGTACCATCAGGACCAGCACCCCGACTGAGATGAGCAGCCAGTCCCACAGCTGGGACCACAGTGACACCACCTGTACCAGCAGGATCAGCACTCCCACTGAAACAAGCAGCCAGTCCCACTGCTGGAACCACAGTACTGCACATGTACCATCAGGACCAGCACTCCCACTGAGTTGAGCAGCCAGTCCCACAGCTGGGACCACAGTAGTGCTACATGTACCAGCAGGATCAGCACTCCAACTAAGATGAGCAGTCACTCCCACAGCAGGGACCACAGTAGTGCCACATGTGCTAGCAGGACCAGCACTCCCACTGAAACAAGCAGCCAGTCCCACAGCTGGGACCACAGTAGTGCCACATGTACCAGCAGGACCAGCACCCCCACTGAAACAAGCAGCCAGTCCCACAGCTGGGAGCACAGTAGTGCCATATGTACCAGCAGGACCAGCACTTCCACTGAAATAAGCAGCCATTCCCACAGCTGGGACCACAGTAGCACCACCTGTACCAGCAGGATCAGAACTCTCACTGAGATGAGCCGCCAGTCCACAGCTAAAACCACAGTAGTGCCACATGTACCAGCAGGACCATAACTCCCACTGAGATATGCAGCCAGTCACACAGCTGGGACCACAGTAGTGCCACCTGTACCAGCAGGACCAGAACTCCAAATGAGATGAGCAGCCAGTCCCACAGCGGGGACCACAGTAGCACCACCTGTACCAGCAGGACCACAAATCCCACTGAGATGAGCAGCCATTCCCACAGCTGGGACCACAGTTGCACCACATGTATCTGCAGGACCAGCACTCCCACAGAGATAAGCAGCCAGTCCCACTGCTGGGACCACAGTAGTGCCACAAGGTACCAGCAAGACCAGCAATCCCGCTGAGATAAGCAGCCAGTCCCACAGCTGAGACCACAGTGGCACCACATGTACCAGCAGGACCAGCACTCCAACGGAGATGAGCAGCCAGTACCACAGCTGGGACCACAGTAGTGCTACATGTAACAGCAGGACCAGCACTCCAACTGAGATGAGCAGCCAGTCCCACAGTTGAGACCACAGTGGCACCACCTGTACCAGCAGGACCAGCACTCCCACTGAAACAAGCAGCCAGTCCCACATCTGGAACCACAGTACTGCTACATGTTCCAGCAGGACCAGCACTCCCACTGAGATGAGCAGCCAGTCCCACTGCTGGGACCACAGTGGTACCAGTTGTACCAGCAGGACCAGCACTCCCAGTGAAACAAACAGCCAGTCCCACAGCTGGGACCACAGCAGTGCCGCCTGTACCAGCAGGACAGGTACTCCAAATGAGATGAGCAGCCAGTCCCACAGCTGGGAAAACAGTAGCGCCACCTGTATCAGCAGGACCAGAACCCCCACTGAGATGAGTAGCCATTCCCACTGCTGGGACCACAGTTGCACCACATATACCGGCAGGACTAGCACTGCCTCGGAGAGGAGCAGCCAGTCCCACTGCTGGGACCACAGTAGCACCACAAGGTAACAGCAAGACCAGCACTCCCACTGAGATAAGCAGCCAGTCCCACAGCTGGGACAAGAGTAGCACCACATGTATCAGCAGGACCAGAACTCCCACTGAAACAAGCAACCACTTCCACAGCTGGGACCACAGTAGCACCACATGTATCAGGAGGACCAGAACTCCCTCTGAAACAAGCAGCCAGTCCCACTGCTGGGACCACAGTAGTGCCACATGTACCAGAAGGACCAGCACTCCGACTGAGATGAGCAGCCAGTCCCACAGCTGGGACCACTGTGGCACCACCTGTACCAGCAGGATCAGCACTCCCACTGAAACAAGCAGCCAGTCCCACAGCTGGGACCACAGTACTGCTACATGTAACAGCAGGACCAGCACTCCTACTGAGTTGAGCAGCCAGTCCCACAGCTGGGACCACAGTGGCACCACATGTACCAGCAGGACCAGCACTCCCACTGAGTTGAGCAGCCAGTCCAACAGCTGGGACCACAGAAGTGCTACATGTACCAGCAGGACTAGCACTCCCACTGAGATGAGCAGCCAGTCCCACAGCTGGGACCACAGTAGCACCACATGTATCAGCAGGACCAGAACTCCCACTGAAACAAGCAGCCAGTCCCACTACTGGGACCACAGTACTGCCACATGTACCAGCAGGACTAGCACTCCCACTGAGATGAGCAGCCAGTCCCACGGCTGGGACCACAGTGGCACCACATGTACCAGCAGGTCCAGCACTCCCACTGAAACAAGCAGCCAGTCCCACAGCTGGGACCACAAGTAGCACCACAAGTATCAGCAGGACCAGAACTCCCACTGAAACAAGCAGCCAGTCCCACAACTGGGACCACAGTAGCACCACATGTGTCAGCAGGACCAGAACTCCCACTGAAACAAGCAGCCAGTCCCACAGCTGGGACCACAGTAGCACCACAGGTATCAGCAGGACCAGAACTCCCACTGAAACAAGCAGCCAGTCCCACTATGGGACCACAGTTCTGCCACATGTACCAGTAGGACTAGCACTCCCACTGAGAAGAGCAGCCAGTCCCACAGCTGGGACCACAGTGGCACCACATGTACCAGCAGGACCAGCACTCCCACTGAGATGAGCAGCCAGTCCCACAGCTGGGACCACATTAGTGCTACATGTACCAGCAGGACCAGCACCCCGACTGAGATGAGCAGCCAGTCCCACAGCTGGGACCACAGTGGCACCACATGTACCAGCAGGACCAGCACCCCGACTGAGATGAGCAGCCAGTCCCACAGCTGGGACCAAAGTGGCACCACCTGTACCAGCAGGATCAGCACTCCCACTGAAACAAGCAGCCAGTCCCACAGCTGGAACCACAGTACTGCCACATGTACCAGCAGGACCTGCACTCCCACTGAGTTGAGCAGCCAGTCCCACAGCTGGGACCACAGTAGTGCTACATGTACCAGCAGGACCAGCACGCCATCTGAGATGTGCAGTCACTCCCACAGCTGGGACCAAAGTAGTGCCACATGTGCTAGCAGGACCGGCACTCCCACTGAAACAAGCAGCCAGTCCCACAGCTGGGACCACAGTAGTGCCACATGTACCAGCAGGACCAGCACCCCCACTGAAACAAGCAGCCAGTCCCACAGCTGGGAGCACAGTAGTGCCACATGTACCAGCAGGACCAGCATTTCCACTGAAATAAGCAGCCATTCCCACTGCTGGGACCACAGTAGTACCACCTGTACCAGCAGGATCAGAACTCTCACTGAGATGAGCAGCCAGTCCCACAGCTAAAACCACAGTAGTGCCACATGTACCAGCAGGACCAGAACTCCCACTGAGATAAGCAGCCAGTCACACAGCTGGGACCACAGTAGTGCCACCTGTACCAGCAGGACCAGAACTCCAAATGAGATGAGCAGCCAGTCCCACAGCGGGGACCACAGTAGCACCACCTGTACCAGCAGGACCACAACTCCCACTGAGATGAGCAGCCATTCCCACAGCTGGGACCACAGTTGCACCACATGTATCTGCAGGACCAGCACTCCCACAGAGATGAGCAGCCAGTCCCACTGCTGGGACCACAATAGTGCCACAAGGTACCAGCAAGACCAGCAATCCCACTGAGATAAGCAGCCAGTCCCACAGCTGGGACCACAGTGGCACCACATGTACCAGCAGGACCAGCACTCCGACTGAGATGAGCATCCAGTCCCACAGCTGGGACCACTGTGGCACCACCTGTACCAGCAGGATCAGTACTCCCACTGAAACAAGCAGCCAGTCCCACAGCTGGGACCACAGTACTGCTACATGTAACAGCAGGACCAGCACTCCCACTGAGTTGAGCAGCCAGTCCCACAGCTGGGACCACAGTGGCACCACATGTACCAGCAGGACCAGCACTCCCACTGAGTTGAGCAGCCAGTCCCACAGCTGGGACCACAGTATCACCACCTGTACCAGCAGGACCAGCACTCCCACTGAGATGAGCAGCCAGTCCCACAGCTGGGACCACAGTAGCACCACATGTACCATCAGGACCAGCACCCCCACTGAGTTGAGCAGCCAGTCCCACAGCTGGGATCACAGTAGCACCACCTGTACCAGCAGGACCAGCACTCCCACTGAGATGAGCAGCCAGTCCCACAGCTGGGACCACAGTAGCACCACATGTACCATCAGGACCAGCACTTCCACTGAGAAGAGCAGCCAGTCCCACAGCTGTGACCACTGTGGCACCACCTGTACCAGCAGGATCAGCACTCCCACTGAGTTGAGCAGCCAGTCCCACAGCTGGAACCACAGTACTGCCACATGTACCAGAAGGACCAGCACTCCCACGGAGTTGAGCAGCCAGTCCCACAGCTGGGACCACAGTAATGCTACATATACCAGCAGGACCAGCACTCCAACTGTGATGAGCAGCCAGTCCCACAACTGGGACCACAGTGGCACCACATGTACCAGTAGGGCCAGCACTCCCACTGAGTTGAGCAGCCAGTCCCTCAGCTGGGACCACAGTGGCACCACCTGTACCAGCAGGACCAGAACTCTCACTAAAACAAGCAGCCAGTCCCACAGCTGGGAACCACAGTAGCGCCACATGTACCAGCAAGACCAGCACTTCCACTGAGATGAGCAGCCAATCCCACAGCTGGGACCACAGTAGTGCCACATGTACCAGCAGGACCAGCACTCCCACTGAAACAAGCAGCCAGTCCCACAGTTGGGACCACGGTAGCGCCACATGTACCAGCAGGACCAGCACTCCCACTGAAACAAGCAGCCAGTCCCACAACTGGGACCACATTAGCACCCCATGTACCAGCAGGATCAGCACTCCCACTGAGATGAGCAGCCAGTCCCACTGCTGGGACCACAGTAGTGCCACCTGTACCAGCAGAACCTTTCACCCACTGGCAATATGTATCTGTTGGTTCTGCCTCTCTCTCTGGGATATTTGTTCCTCTTGTGTCTGTATCATAGCACACACTTCTGGCAGTTACCACCTCTGCCTCAACCATCTGTAAGGCTCCTTTATGCGCTACACTTGGTCATGTGGTTGTGGTTGGTTGCTTTTCAATAGAAACGTTTGCTATTTTTGTTGTAGCAAGTGACACTCCTATAAAACCCATGTTTTCTGTAGCTTGGTGACTGAATCCCCACTATGATTGTTTCCCAGTTGTTAGTACATTGTCTTTTGCTCGGGGTTAGTAACACCTCACTCTCTGTGGGGTGGCATGTGTTCAACATTTTTTTCCACAACTGTGGAAAAACAAAGGCTGAGAATAGCCTTTAAGGAGTAATGCCATACTAGTCAATGGCATTTTATTGCTCTGGAACTTAAGTAGCAACACTTTTTCCATGCATGTAGAGAGCGTAGCAGACTGTTTTGTGTATTGTGAGAGGGAGTACATGTTCTGAATGTGAGCCATAGCTAAGCACTGCATGTAGAGAGTGTATCAGACAGGTGTGTGTACTGTGATAGGGAGTGCATATTCTGAGTGTGAGCTATAGCTAAGCACTTCATGTAGAGAGCCTATCAGACTGCTGTGTGTACTTTGAGAGGGAGTACATGTTCTGCAAGTGAGCCATAGCTAAGCACTGCATGTAGAGAGCATATTTATTTGTTTATTTATAGGAACATTCAACCAGGGAAAGACAAACTGAACTACAAGTTGCTCATCTCATGGTGCATCCTGCGAGGGTAGTGGAAATACATACATGCATGTAACAGCAAACATTATTACAACAATATTGGCAGCAATAGAAAGCAAATAACAAAAAGAACATATTGGCCTCTATGCATTATTGGGGCACGGGTATACGGGATACACCCGTACTCCACCAGCATAGCTGAGCATCCGCAGGCAGGTCAGGCAGGTGTGCAACGGCAGCATCGCCATAGCTATGTACTACATGTAGAGAGCGTATCAGACTGATGTGTTTACTGTGAGAGGGAGTACATGTTCTGAGTGTGAACCATAGCTAAGCACTGCATGTAGAGAGCATATCAGACTGTTGTGTGTACTGTGAGAGGGATTGCATGTTCTCAGTGTGAGCCATAGCTAAGCACTACATGTAGAGAGCATATCAGACTGTTGTGTGTACTGTGAGAGGAATTGCATGTTCTCAGTGTGAGCCATAGCTAAGCACTGCATGTAGAGAGCATATCAGACTGCTATGTGTACTATGAGAGGGAGTACATGTTCTGAGTGTGAGCCATAGCTAAGCACTGCATGTAAAGAGTGTATCATCCTGTTGTGTGTACTGTGAGAGGGATTGCATGTTCTCAGTGTGAGCCATAGTTAAGCACTGCTTCTAGAGAGCATATCAGACTGTTGTGTGTACTGTGAGAGGGAGTACATGTTCTGAGTGAGAGCTGCCGATAAGCATGGCATATAGAGAGTGCATCAGACTGTTGTGTGTACTATGAAAGGGAGTACATGATTTGAGTGTGAGCCATAGCTAAGCATTGCATGTAGAGAGTTTATCAGACTGTTGTGTGTACAGAGAGAGGGAGTACATGTTCCGAGTGTGAGCCATTGCTAAGCCCTGCATGTAGAGAGTGTATCTGACTGTTGTGTGTATTGCCATAGGGAGTACAAGTTCAGAGTGTGATCCACAGCTAAGCACTGCATGCAGAGAGTGTATCAGACTGTTTTGAGTACTGTGAGAGGGAGTACATGTTCTGAGTGTGAGCCAAAGCCAAGCATTCCATGCAGAGAGCATATCAGACCATTGTGTGTATTGTGAGAAGGAGTACATGTTCTGTGAGTGAGCCATAGCTAAACACTGCATGTAGAGAGCATATTTATTTATTTATTTATTTATTGGAATGTTCAACCAGGGAAAGGCACACTGAACAACAAGTTGCTCATCTCATGGTGCATCCTGGGGGAAAGAATAGTGGAAATACATACATGCATACAACAGCAAACATTATTACAACAGTATTGGCAGCAATGGAAAGCAAATAACAAAAAGAACATATTGGCCCCTATGCACT
This sequence comes from Neoceratodus forsteri, assembly GCA_016271365.2. Taxonomy (NCBI): domain Eukaryota; kingdom Metazoa; phylum Chordata; order Ceratodontiformes; family Ceratodontidae; genus Neoceratodus; species Neoceratodus forsteri. Next base: position 116,827,282 of record CM057455.1, on the reverse strand, counting down.
ATTGGGGCAAGGACAAGCAGAATATGCCTGTACCCCGCCTGCGCAGCTGTGCACCCATAGGCAGGTGCACAACGGCAGCATTCACAACTGGTCACCACCTGTCCATGGACCCCCACCACACACAGGGCTCTACAGGACATCTGGGGGTGAAGTCATTGTCCTGGCTAGGCATCCAATTGGATGCCTAGACCTGGGCCCACAGTGTATCCCCTATGCAGGTGGCATGCATTGACAACATGCCCCTTGGATGTCAGAGGGCTGGCGGCTGTAGTGGTGTGTGGAGGACAATGTCTCTGGCCCTCCAATGGCACTGAAGAGGTTCAAAGGGACAGGGTGGGGGGTGGCAGTTGGCGGTGAGGGGAGAAGACACTATATCCTGCCATTAGTGGGGGGTGGGCAGGCGTTGCCATATAGGGACAGGGCAGCAAAGGCAGCTTTCACATCCTGTGCCCCTGTGTGGGAGGTGTCCTCGGAGGGGGGACCAATGTATGCTGGGGCAGGAGGGATGCACATGGCGGCCATATGCAGTGGCCCCACTGTGTGTGTGGGCAACTTGACTTGTTGCTGGTCAACTCCCACTGTATTTGTGGGGTACGTAGAGGGCTTATGGTAGGATTCTCCCTGGTATAACCTGTGCCCCTGCACCTCCACAGTTAGCACTACATGCCTTGGTGCATGGCACATAGTGCTAGCATGCCCCTGACCAACCCCTGGTGCATTGCTCTTAGCACTGCCATGGGATTGGGAGCATAGATGCTGTGTGTCCCCTTAGAGCATCCCATGCAGGAGGGCATGTAGGGTGCAGAGTGGCTGTGTTCCACAAATATGCACACAGAGCCATTCTTTTCCAATAGTGCGTAGGGCCCATTAAGTGCAGCATATGAGTACAATTGTTTACAGACATCACAATGGCAAGTCAAGTGCATTACATTAGGATAACACCTTAAATCCATGATGATGGTTAAATTTAGCCAGAAAGGAAGGGGTGAATAGGGAGTAACAGCAGTGGTGGAATGGTAGCGAGGCTGGGAGGGGAGCAGGTGAATAGGAATCAAGGTTATAGATATATTGACAGTTGTAGATTGATAGGCATCTAAAGCCATAGTTATATTGGCAGTTATAGATAACCCAAGAGAATGGCTAGGTAGGGATCACGCCAGGGAAAGAAAGTAGTAGGTCTGGAAGAGAACTGTAATTTAGAATAGTTACTTAATATATTGATAGAGGTTGGGAGCAATTCAGGAATACCAGGCAGTTTAATTGCAGGTACATTTCACAGAGAAGAAATGATGTAGGGCTGAAATTATGGAGGGGAGGGAGTGGTGAATCTGCTGAGGAAGTCAATTCCACTGTTTTAGGAAGTGAAACAAGAAAGCAGCCTGGTATACAGTGGTAGACCGGTGAGGGACAACCAAGAAATGAGAGTTGCAAGATCTAAGTGAGTGGGCAGAGGGAGGGAGGGAGGACTGATAGAGAGAGTGAGATACAACCACTTCCTCTGGCAGGGTGTTCCACTTGTCCACCACCCGTTCTGTGAAGAAATACTTCCTCACGTTTCCCCTGAATCATCCTCCCTCCAACTTCATCCCATGCCCTCTAGTCCTGGAACATCTTTTTCACTTAAAAATAGTGTTTTCCTGCACCCTGTTCCTCCCTCTAAGATACTTGTATGTCTCTATCATATCCCCTCTCTCCCTCCTCTCCTCCAGGGAGTACATGTTCAGTTCCTTCAGCCTATCCTCATAGGACTTGTGATGCAATCCATGCACCATCTTTGTTGCCCTCCTCTGAACCTTCTCTACCCTGTCTATGTCCTTACGTAGGTATGGTCTCCAGAACTGTACACTGTACTCCAGGTGGGGCCTCACTAGTGTGAGAAATGCTGGTCAAGTCAAACAGCTAGATATCTGAACTAGGAGTTGTCCTCAAGGACTGTCCCATCAAGGCTATAGAAGGAGGGCAGGAAGGGCAGCCTAGAGGGTCTCTGCCCAGTGCCAAGGGTCATGCAGACTGTTTTCTTGGGATTTAGAAAAAGTTGATAAGAGCAAAACCAGAGCTGAATATTATTGAAGTACTGCTGAAGTCTGTTTGCAACATTAGTGGGGAACTGTCTGGAGGTGTAGAGAACCATGTAATCTGTGTACATATGTATTGAGGCTGATGTACAGACAGATGTTAGGTAATTAAGAAATATGGAGAAAAGTACAGGGCCCAACAAGGACCCTTGAGGGACACCAGTGTTGATAGGGAGGGGGGAGATGTGAAGTCAGCGACTCTGACCGACTGTGTCCAAGCTACAAGGTAGGCTCTGAACCAGTTAGTGGTCGAGTCAGTCAAACCTGCTAAGGAAAGGGAGTGTAGTAGTAGGGTGTGGGAAACGGTGTCAAAAGCCTTGGCTAGGTCGACAAAAATGACAGACATGACATGACCACTGTCCATCCCTGAGAGGATGGAGTTGGCAAGCCTAATCAGGGAGGGGGTGGTGGAGTGTTTCTTCGAAAACCAGATTGGAAGAGATTGACAATTTGAAGTTAGAGAGATAAGAAGATAGCTGGGCAAGAACCAAGTGTTTATGCAGTTTGGCAAGGGTGGGAAGGAGGGATATGGGACGGTAGTTCCTCGGTGAGGAAGGAGGCATATCAGACCATTGTGTGTACTATGATAGGGAATATATGTTCTGAGTGTGAGCCATAGCAAAGCACTGCATGTAGAGTATGTCAGACTGTTGTGTGTACTGTGAGAGGGAGTACATGTTCTGAGTGTGAGCCATAACTAAGCACTGCATGTAGAGAGTGTATCAGACTGCTGTGTGTACTGTAAGAGGGAGTACATGTTCTGATTGTGAGCCATAGCTAATCATTTCATGTAGAGAGTGCATCAGGCTGTTGTGTGTACTGTGATTGGGAGTACATGTTCTGAGTGTGAGCCATAACTAAGCCCTGCACATAGAAAGCGTATAAGACTGTTGTGTGTACTGTAAGAGGGAGCACATGTTCTGAGTGTGAGCCATCGCTAAGCTCTGCATGTAGAGAGTATATCAGACTGCTGTCTTACTGTGAGAGGGAGTACATGATACGAGAGTGAGCCTTAGCTAAGCACCGCATGTAGAGAGAATATCAGTCTGCTGTGTGTACTGTGAGAGGGAGTACATGTTCTGAGTGTGAGCCACAGATAAGTACTGCTTGTAGAAAGTGTATGACTGCTGTGTGTACTGTGATAGGGAGGGTATGTTCTGAGTGTGAGTCATAGCTAAGCATGATTCACTGATCTGTGAAAAAATGGCAAATTAAATAATTTTTTTTTCTGGTAAAATTCTGGGATTTTATCTGATTTTCCAGTCAAACTGAGAATCAGTGTCCTTATACCTAAGGGATAGCAGTCTAGAGTGGTTTTCTTCAAGTCCCTCAAGGTTCAGTGGCCTGTGATGATTGGCCTGACAGTGGCATCAATCAGAGAAGCATATTTTTGTTAATATTCTGTTGAAAGAGGCAGGGTCTTCTTTTTCTGGTTAGTAAGAGAGCATTTGAGGGCACTGCAAATATTAAATTCCTCTAGTGAAATTCTGGAGAGATGTAAGGCATCACATTCCATCCCTCTGAGAGCCCAGTGGTGGTTTGGGTTGTTGCAGCATGCAAGCCTGGAAGTTTGGTGCTCCCAACATCAGGGATGGAAAGCATCAGGTTCCGCTCCTCTGGTGACCCCTGCTGTGGTCCGTGTTTTGGCAGCATGCAAGGCTACAAGTTTGATGCACACAACATCAGGGAGGGAAAGCATTGGGTTTTGCCCTTCTGGAAACCCCTGCGGTAGGCTGTGTTATTGCAGCATGCAAGGCTGCTAGTGGGATGTGCCCAATATCAGGGAGGGAAGGCATCAGGTTCCACCCCTCTTGTGATCCCTGAGCTAATCTGGTTTGTTTGTCCCTCTACAGGAGCATGCCTGAAGCATACGAAGCGGGCAATGTGATGCCCACAAGATCAGGGATGGAAGGCATCAGGTTTTGCCCTTCCCATGAACACTGTGCTGGGCTTTGTTTTTGCAGCATATGAGGCCAGAAGTGGAATGCACCCAACATCAGGGAGGGAAGCATCACGTTTTGCCCTTCTGGTGACCCCTGTGGTGGGCTGTGTTGTTGCAGTATGCATGTCTGGCAGTGGGATGCACCCAAGATCAAGGAAGGAAGGAAGGCATCAGGTTCCATCCCACTGGTGATCCCTGAGATAGACTGGGTTGTTTGTCCCTCTACAGGAGCATGCCTGACTCACATGAGGCTGGCAATGTGATGCCCCCAAGATCAGGGAGAGAAGGCATCACTTTCTGCCCCTATGGTCACCTCTGCAATCGAGCATGTTGCTGCAGAATTCAAGCCAGAAGTGGCATGCACCCTACATTAGGAAGGGAAAGTATTAAGTTCCACTCCTCTGTCGACCCCTGTGATAGACTGTGTTGCTGCAGCATGCAAGGCTGGCAGTGAAATGTGCCCATCATCAGGTATGGAAGGCATTAGGTTCTGCCCCTCTGGTGAACCCATGTGGTGGGCTTTGTTGTTACAGCACGTGAGGCTGGTGGTGGGATGCACCCAACATCAGGAAGGGAAGGCATCATGTTTCACCACGCTGGTGACACTTGTGGTGGGCAAGGTTGTGGCAGCATGCGAGGCTGGCAGTGGGATGCACCCAATATCAGTGAGGGAAGGCAACATGTCCCACTCCTTTGGTGACCCCTGCTGTGGCGTGAGCTGTTGCAGCATGCAAAGCTGGCAGTTTGATGCACCCAACATCAGGGAGGGAAGTCATCAAGTTTCACCAGGCTGGTAACCCTTGTGGAGGGCCTGGTGGTTTGTCTCTCTGCAGTGGCATGCCAACAAATAATGAACTGTCATTTATATTGGGGAAATCATTTAAAAAAAGTAAACAACAGACACCCACCCTCCTCCCCACCTGAACAGTTTTAAGATACAGAGCCCCTATTTCTCCACACTCCCTCCTCACCCCCAGCACCAACAATTTAAAATTTAAATAACGATCCAATGATGGGCAATCAGTACATAGAAACACAGAAACATAGAATTTGATGACAGATAAGGACCGCTTTGCCCACCTAGTCTGCACATATCCCTACCTATCGGATAAGCTGCTGATCCTAGTTAACCAACAGCCTACTTTAACCGTTCCCCTACTAGAATTGCCCTATGTATGTCCCATGCATTCTTAAATTCAGCCACTGTTTTTAACCCCATGACCTCCTCAGGAAGGCTGTTCCATCCATCCACAACCCTCTCAGATGAAATACGTCCTCACGTTACCTCTGAGCCCCCCCCATCTTCAAATTGTGCCCTCTTGTTCCTGTGCATCTCTTTTTCTGAAAGATGCTACCCTCTTGGACTTTATTGATTCCCTTGAAGTACGTGAAAGTTTCTATCATGCCCCCCCTCTCCCTCCTTTCCTTGAGGTTATACATATTAAGCTCCTTTAGTCTTTCTTCATATTTTTTAGGGGTCAGACCCTGCACCATTTTGGTTGCTCTCCTCTGGACAGCCTTCACCCTGTCTATATCCTTGCAGAGATGAGGTCTCCAGAACTGCATGCAGTACTCCAGATGTGGTCTTACCAACTGTCTGTACAGAGGGACAACAACTTCCTGTTTTCTATCGGTGATGCCTCTCCCTATGCATTCCAGTATCCCCCCAGCCCTCCTTACTGCCTTCTCACATTGCTTGCCCACCTTTAGGTCATCTGATATAACTACCTCCCGGTCCTTTTCCATTTTTTTTTGTCAGTATCTCACCCCCCATGGTGTAGTCTCTCCCTAGGTTTTTGATTCCCAGGTGCATTACTTTGCACTTCTTTGTGTTGAATCTAAGCTGCCATACATTTGACCATTCCTCCAACCTTGCCAAGTCCCTTCTCATCCTTTCCACCCCACCTTGTGTATCAACCCTGTTGCAGATCTTTGAGTTATCTGCAAAGAGACATATTTTTCCTTCCAGTCCCTCTGCAATGTAATTTATAAAGACATTAAAAAGGACCATCCGCAGTACTGAACCCTGCAGTACCCCACTAGTAACCCACTTTCTTCACTGTGGACTCCGTTTACTATTGCCTTCTGTGTCCTGTTGTCCAGTCAGTGTTTTACCCAGGCTACCACTCTGGGACCCACTCCCAGGCTGGCTAATTTATTAACCTTGTGTGTGTGGGACTGTGTCAAATGCCTTGCTAAAGTCTAGGTAGGTCATGTCCACAGCCCTTCCCTGATCTGCTATTTTGTCACCCAGTCAAAGAAATCGATTAAATTCATCGACATGACCTTCCTACTGTGAATCCATGCTTTCTTGGGTCCTGTACCCCACTGGCCTCTAGGCACTTAACAATTCTTTCCTTCAGGAACATAGGAACATAGAAACATAGACTTTGACGGCAGATAAGGACCACTTGGCCCACCCAGTCTGCCCATTTCCCAACCTACTGGATAAGCTGCAGATTCTAGTTAACCAACAGCCTACTTCATGCAACCCTACACTATAATTGCCTTATGTCTGTCCCATGCATGTTTGAATTCCCCCACTGTTTTAGACCCCACAACCCCTCTATGCGTCCACCACTCTCTCCATGAAAAAAAAATTCCTCACATAACCCCTGAGCCGTCTTCCCTCTATCTTTAAATTGTGCCCCCTTGTTCTTACACATCTCTTTTTCTAAAACATGCTACCCTCCTGGACTTTGTTGATTCCCTTGAGGTACTTAAAAATTTCTATCATGTCCTTCCTGTCCCTTCTTTCATCAAGGGTATACATATTAAGCTCTCTCAGTCTCTCTTCATATGGTTTCTGATATAGACCCTGCACCATTTTAGTTGCCCTCCTCTGGACTGCTTCCATCCTTTCTATGTCCTTGCTTAGATGAGGTCTTCAAAACTGCACACAGTACTCCAGCTGGGGTCTCACCAACTGTCTGTACAGAGGGATAACCACTTCCCTTTTTCTTTTTTTTTTTTCAATATAAAGTTTATTAAAGATTTTTACAAAACCCAGCTGGGCCATGTCCATCTAACTCAAGGCAATACATATACAATGAAATACATGGTCCCATCCCACTAACCAGCCCCACCTCTAAACCCCTCAACTCCACCCTCTCCGTACACAGTCCAACAGTCTGATAATCCAAGGTAAAGGGTAGATATACAAGATACAACTGAAATTGTAAACAAAGAATGTAATGGAGCCCAGATCTTTTTATATTCGGATTTATTATTTTTAAGACTAGATATGGTTTGCTCCGTTCTAAGATTAGCTAAGAGTTTGTTAAACTATTCAGAATAAGAGACTATTCCTGTACTTTTCCAATATTTGAGAACCAATTTTTTAAGTGACATGGAGATCAGTGCCATATGGAATTTACGGGAATTCACCGAAATCTGCGAGTAGTCACCCAGAAGACAGACAACGGGGTAAATAGGTTGGTTTAACCAAGCAATGGGTCTGTCTTAGCCTTAATACTATTCCAGAGAGGGGATATTTTGGGGCAGTCCCAGAAAATATAGAGCAGAGTGCCCTCATCCTGGGAGCACCTAGTACATTGGCCTGAGTTTAATACACCCCATTTGGCCAGCTTCTGTGGGGAATAATAAAGGTTATGCAAGATGTTAAATTGAATGAGACATAACCTATCCTGTGTAATGAAACGATGACAATTGTTCCACAAGACGGACCACTCTTTATTCCATTGTGGGAAAAGGTCCAATCAAAATTCTGTAGGCCCAAACGAGTCCGGAAAGCACCATTCGTACAATATATTGTACAGTTTAGAAACTACCTTAGGGGTGTTGACAAGCTGGTACAAATCCGAATGGAAAGAAAATTTAGGAAATGTAAGCGCTCTTTTATCGAATTTATTGCTAAGAAGGTGACAGAGTTGGAGAACTTTAAAGAAGTCCTTTGCCTGCAACCAAACTTTCTCATGAAATCCTGTGTTGTTAGCCAAGATCAGTCTGGTATAAGAAAGGAAGATAGTTTACCCTCTCCTAGTTTTGGCAACCAAGAGGGGGGTAGAGTCTTACCATAGTTTTTAAAAGCTGGGGAATTCCAGGTCAACTGAGACAGGTCCAAGAACTGTTTGTATTTCAAAAGGCCACACAACTGTGCATGAATTCTAATGCAAATTGCCACCGTAGTATCTTTTAGCTTTTTCGGCAAGGACAAGGTCTTTAAATATAGAAGAGTGGAAGGGGCTATATTACCTGACTGAATCATTTCCAACTCTGTCCTGAGCCAAGGAGGAGAAACTGAGACAGGGTTAGGGTTTAGCCATCTGAGATATTTGGCCAGATGACTGGCCCAATAATATAAACCAAGGTAAGGAAGTCGTAAACCCCTCTTACTTTTAGGTGCTGCTAATTTATAACATGCTAGCCTCGATTGTTTTTTGGACCAGATGAAGTTTATCATCATCCCCTGGGCTTTATTGAACCAACTCATCAGAAGGTAGATATTGAGTGGTTGCAAGGGATATAATAATCGGGGGAAAACATTCATCTTAATCAAATTTATTTTTCCCCACAGGGAGATGGGAAGCATCGATCACCTATCTAAGTCCTGCTTCAACGTAACTAATAACAAATCCAAATTTCTCTTGAAAGTGAGTGACGTATCCCTGGTTAACTTGATACCCAAGTAACACAAAGAGTCTCCGGACCACGAGATACCTAAAGCAGTAATGCTGTTCTTAAAGACCTTATAATTCAGAGGAAATACTACAGATTTATTAACATTTAACTAATAGTTTGAGAAACCACTATATTCCTCTATGATATTCAACATTACGGGGATCGAGGAATAGGGATAAGAAAGCTGTAAAAGGAGATAGTCCATATAAGCGGAAACTTTAACCTCTATCAAAAATTGTGAGCCCACGAACTTCCGGACATAGGGACAACTTACGGATTAAGGGTTCCAAATACAGATTAAACAGTAATGGAGAGAGAGGACAACCTTGTCTAGTACCAGAATATAGCGAAATTGATTCAGAAATTACCCCATTCCCTGAAACTCTGGCAGTCAGGTTCTGATAAAGGCTTTTACCTACCATAAAAATTGTTGGGGAAAACCAAAAGACTTTAATGTCTGGAGTAGAAAAGTCCAGTTAACTCTATCGAAAGCCTTCTCGGCATCCAGGGACACCAAGACTGCCGGAAATGGGGCATCTCTGGATGCAGAGAAGACATGAAAAAGAGTGCGGAGGTGATCAACTGAGGATCTGCCTTTCATGAAGCCCACCTGCTGCGCACCTATCACCTCAGGGAGGATGGGGGCAAGCCTATCAGCTGATATTCTAGTTAGAATCTTAACATCCTGATTCAATAGATAGATAGGTCTGTAGCTCTGCACCAGTTCTGGATTTTTGCCCATCTTATGCAACAGCACAATAAGTGCTTCAAATAAAGAGGAATCCACTCGTGCCCCAGAGAGAATATGCTGATTTAAAGAGAGAAGGTGTGGTATAAGTTGCTCTTTGAAACATTTATAAAAATTGGCCGAAAAGTCATTAATCCCCGGTGTTTTATCTAACGGGAGGCCATATATCATTGTCGAGTTTTCAAGAGCTAAGACAGGGGCAACTAGCTTTCTACACTGAGCTTCTGAGAAAAGAGGTAATTGTGACCCCACTAGATAAGATTCCACCGCATGAACAGAAGGAGGGTTGGGCATCTCACCATACAGTTGTTTGTAATACCAGGTAAACTCTGAAACAATCTCCTGAGGGGAAGATCTCAGGGCTCCGTCTCTAGAGGAACAGATTGGGGGGATAAACGAGGCAGACTCATGTTGCTTAATTCTCTGGGCCAGTAACTTACCTGCCTTCTCCCTTTGGTCAGAATAATATGCCCTGGTACACAGCATTGCCAACTCAGCCTTTTCATTCAACATCCCTATATATGAGTCCTTTAATTTTGCAAGTTTTAACTTGACCTCCTCTGCAGAGTAAGCGTGAACGTTTAATTCCAAAGATCTGATTTGGGATAATACAGCCCTCTGTTTTGCCTCCTGCCCTTTTTTCCGGGCAGAAGCCATCCCGATCAGGATACCCCGGAGATAAGATTTTAATGCACACCAGAGAATATCAGGCCTAATATCTGGGGTACAGTTTAAATCAAAAAACTGTGTAATATGTTCTTTAATACGTTCCCTCTTTTTAGAGTCTTTAAGCAGCTGCTCATTCAATTTCCACCTAGTTTGCCATTTGATCACTGAGGTGAGAGAAACCCTAGCCAGAATGAGAGAATGGTTGGAAAGAAGACAAGGTTGGATAATAGAAGTTATTACCCCAGATAAAAGGGATTGAGAGATCAACAAATAATCAAGTCGAAATGAGGATCTGTGGACCGGTGACGTGTATGTAAACTCCTGACTCTCTGGGTGCAAAACCCTCCAAACATCACACAAGCCCATGTGTTCCATTAAGTCATGCAACGTCCGCTGCACCGGGGAAAGTGTGCCTGACACTTTACCAGAGCAGTCTTTATCCGAATCCAATACTAAATTCAGTTCTCCCCCTAATATTATGGACGCGGGTAATAATGGGAGAATAGACAACAGTTGCTGCATGAAAAAAGAAGGGTCGGCCTTATTGGGGGAGTAAATGCTGCCCAATAAGAGTTCAGTGGAATAAAGAGCACCCCACACTAGGATAAATCTCCCATGAGGGTCTTTAACCTCCTGCTTAACCCTGAACAGTATATTCCTGTTAACCAGTATCAAAACCCCACAACTATTAGAGGTACCTTAGGCTGCAAAAACCTGCCCTATTTGCAATCTTCTCATCTGAAAGGCTTCAGAGTCTAGTAAGTGAGATTCTTGTATAAAAGAAATATTAGCACATAAGAAACTCAAGTGCTTCAAAATCCCATACTGTTTTAACTTTTTACGAGCTCCTTTGACATTCCAAGTAGCAAAACAAGTGTCAGCCATCCTTCCTGCCCCTGCAACATGAGAAATCGGAAACATGATAGGATATTATAGAACACAGAAAGAACCCCTTTACATCACACTGTGTCCCCGTCCCCAACCCCCAACCCCCATACCGCCGTACCCCAGAAAGTAAACCAATAAAATGCCCCAACTACCCACCCATAGAAGTTGCAAAACCCTGCCCCTCCCCACCCCCTCTCTTCCTTGATTTGCTATGCAGTTCCCACCAAATTGCTTTCACCCTCCTGCCCCCTCTTCTATGTTTCACCTACTAACATTATCTGTAGAAGAAGCATGCTAACTATCAACTAAATGCCAAATAAAAAAACAGCAAAGGATGCCGAGTGACCACTACCTTCGGTATCCCAATAAGCGGTTGCCCTATTAATTCTAACTACTAACATCTCCTAGGTCTAAACTTCATAGCATGCCAGAGGATTAAACCCCATGGTATAACTTCCCCCCGATAACGTGGCCTAAACAGAAGCCTCTGTCTCGCCAGTTTACCTTCTAACGTACACGGGTCATTATTCGCCCGTAGACAAAAACCAGATGAATAATGACAGTAAAGGAGGCAAGAAAAAAGGAAAAACAGCCCAATGTTAAATAACACGTAATTCCTCCTAATGCCTCCACATTAGCCACGCCAGTAATTAACCCTCGGCACCTGCATCTGTGCCTACTCCTCTGTATTCAGGGCTGAAAGTACCCTCTCAGCAGGTGCCCCTTTACTCTGAAGGAGAGCACATATCTTTCTGGAATCCTGCCTTTGCACCAGAGTGCTCTAAACGTTACACCACACTCCCCCCATGTGGTTCTGAAATGCCATAACAGCCTGATTTATCAGCTCAAATTTCGCTATACAATTCCCTGGAGAACCAGAGTAAGAGCTCTCCCCTTCCTGGCTGGGACTGAGTAAGACAACTCGTGAATTTCACCCGGGGAAGATGCTGCTCTCTAACTGGGCAATGCCCATAAGATGAGGCTCCTTCAAATAAACAATAAAGGGTCTGACTGAATTGGACCACATGCCCATAAAGTAAAAGCAGGGCCTCCATGTTGGCTGCACACCCATGTCAACACCCGCTAACCAGAGCATGATTGAGTTTTCCATTTAATCTCCTAAAGGAGATAACGAGTGTTTAGGCTGAAGAATCCCTGGACAAGACTCTTATCCCTACTGCTAGCCTATTGTCTCTGCCTTATCTATCTAATAACAACCCTACCTGCACCATCAGCAAATCTGTGTCCTTTTAACCTAATTACATCTGTGATTGTCGCAGCACACGGTGCCGGGGTCAATAGGCCACCATTTAACTAGCAGATGGCCCTCTGAGCTTGTCAGCTCATTGCAGGAACTCTTTCGGCACCGTATAATTCCAAGCTACGCCCTATCTAAAAGGAAACAAAAAAAAGTTAACTATTGCCTGCCTCCAGCTTAAGCCCGGCTGCCTCTCACATGTAAGCCTAAAATGGTAGCCCACCTACCCAAGCCTTCGTAATAAACTAAATCCAGTGGGCGCTATGCTACGATCCCCACAGACCCAGAGGTAGTTATCACCCATCGGGATTGAATGTTTAATCAAGCGCCCAACCGTCGGATTCCCTGACATACCCCCCCAGTCTTATAGCCCCAATCAGCCTATGTATTGTGTAGTCGGGATTCCTTATCTGCTATGATGACAAAGCATTAAATTGATGATTCTAACTTAACCCCAAATTTTCTTACAGGTCCTTCCCCAATGCTATTTCGAGACCTGGTTAAAGTCCCTTTGTCAAAGAACACCACTTGTAGGGTACAAATATTCTCGATATTTCCCTGTAAGAGTCTCAGAACATTGTAAACTGAATGTCCTTTATGCCATAAGAGTCCATCCGAGAATCCAGATCATGATGACACTAAGAGTACATCCTAAGTCGCAATCAGAAGGATAATACCAGGGAAGTTCTTGAAGTAAACCCCATGCTCAGATAGCTTTGAAAAGCTCAGGCATGGCAACCTTGAGGCCTGAGGTCGCCGCATCTACATCTTTGAAGGTATGCCATGTACCCGAGACTAGGACCTGCAGTTTTGTAGGATACCCCATCTTAAATTTGATGCTGGCTGCGATTAGTTTAGTAACCAGAGGATGAAAGGTAGCTTGGCGCTGACGAACGGTGAGCACAAGATCCTGGACAACTCGAATCTTCACCCCCCCTCCCTCCGCATTGCAAATCTTGAATGCTCCTCGTCTTCATGAAGAAATGCTGTTTTTCCAAAAAATTCAGAAATCTAAAGATCAAGGGATGGGAGCTCCTGCCAGAGGTGTGGGCCTAAGTGCTCTATGAGCCCTTTTTATAATGTAACAGGTGCCATATGGAGAAGGCCCTGCTATTTTTTCAATGAATTTCTGTACAAAGAGCACCACATCCTGCCCTTCCTCAGACTCAGGGAGGCCCAAGATCACTGCGTTATTTCTGTGGCTCCGCCTTTCTAAGTCCTCTAAATTCATATAGATCTTTGTTAGCTTTTGCTTAATGAGGACCACCTCAGGATCCTGTTTATCCACTCTTCTTTCAAGGGAGGTAAGTCGGGCTTCAGTGTCAGACGTCCGCAGGGTGATTGCCTCGATTGCTTGTGAGATTGTCTTAATCTCCACATTAAGGCTCTTCAGTTCCTCTTTAAAGGGATGAAATTCCACTAGGAAATCAGCCAGTGTCAGAGGTTCCTGGTCTGAGTCTGGTTGTGGCGCCAGCTGGCCGGTAGCAGGTATGTGAGCTCGCTACTTCTTAGGGGCCTTTTCAGGCATGGCAGGAGGGGTATGCTTGGGCTGGGATTTCTTCATTTCTGCATCCATCCCTCCTGAAACTGCCCAAGCAGATGCGCTGGCACCTTGAATTTCCCTGGTTTGCTTTCATTAGACGTTCTGACCAAGTCAAATACTGAAATAATAACAAAATAATGGCAGTCGGCAGAAGAGGTTAAGCTAAGTGACCATTCAGGTTCGCTGCATCATGTGACCTCACCACTTCCCTTTTTCTACTTGTGATGCCCTTCCCTATGCATCCCAGTATCCCCCTGGCTCTCCTTACCGACTTCTTACATTGCTTACCCACCTTTAGGTCATCTGATATGACTACCCCCAGGTCCCTTTCCATTATTGTTGTTGTTAGTTCCTCCCCTGCCATTGTGTGCTCTTCTTCTGGATTTTTATTTCCCAGGGCATTTCTTTGCATTGAATCTAAGTTGCCATATGTCTGACCATTCCTCCAACCTTGCCAAGACCCATCTTATCTTTTCTACCCCCCCCTTGTGTATCAACTCTGTTACAGATCTTTGTGTCATCTGCAAAGAGGCATACCTTTCTTTCTAGACCCTCTGCAATGTCACCTATAACGACGTTAAAGAGGACTGGACCCAGTACTGAGCCCTGAGGTATTCCACTAGTAACCCCCCTTTCTTCAGAATGTGTTCCATTCACTATTACCTTCTGTGTCTTGTTGTGCAGCCAGTTTGCTACCTAGGCTACCACCCTAGGACCCACTCTGAGGCTGGCTAACTTGATTATTAATCTTTTGTGTGGGACTGTGTCAAATGCCTTGCTAAAGTCTAGGTAGGCCATATCCACAGCCCCTCCCTGGTCCATTACTTTGGTCACCCAGTCAAAGAAATCGATTAGATTTGTCTGACGTGACCTTCCTGCTGTGAATCCATGCTGCTTCGGGTCCTGTGCCCCACTGGCCTCTAGGTACTCAACAATTATTTCTTTCAAAAGTGATTCCATCATTTTCCCCTCTACTGAGGTCAAACTAACAGGTCTGTAGTTTCCTGCTTCTGCCTTGCTCCCACTTTTGTTGAGGAGGAATCACATCTGCCCTCCTCCAGTCCTCAGGTACCACCCCATCCTCCCATGATTTGTTAAAAAGTGTGGTCAGTGGTGTCACTAGGTCCTCCCTTACTTCTTTTAGGATTCTAGGGTGAATCCCACCAGGCCCCATTGCTTTGTCCACTTTGAGTTTTAGGAGTTCTTTCAGGACTCTTTCTTATGTAAATGGACTGGTGTTGACCCCACTACTCAGAGTGCTTCTGTTGTTTGGTTTAGGTAACTCTTCCTGCCGAGCAAAAGTATTCATTCAGTATCTCTGCCTTTTCACTGTCTCCCTCTGCCCACCTCCCCTCTCCTTTATTAATCTTCACTATCCCCTCCCTTAACCTTTCTATGCTCCCTAATGTAACTATAAAAGGTTTTATCCCCCTTCTTAACTGAATTGGCTATCTTTTCCTCGGTTTGGGCCTTAGCTTTTCTGACTGCCTTCCCCACTCCTTTCTGCTTTAATTGATACAGTTCCCTGTCGTGCTTCTTCTGTGATTCCTTATACTTTTTGATTGCAAGTGATTCCATCATCTTCCATACCACTAAAGTCAAACTTGACAGGTCTGTAGTTTCCTACCTCTGTCTTGCTCCCACTTTTGTGAAGGGGAATCACATCCACCCTTCTTCAGTCCTCAGGTACCACACCATCCTCCCATGATTTATTAAAAAGGGTAGTCAGTGATGTTACTAGTTCTCCCCTTAGTTCTTTTAGAATTCTGGGATGCATCTTATCAAGCCCCATTGCTTTATCCACCTTCAGTTTTAGGAGTTCTTTCAGCCTACCAGGTCAGAATGTTGTACACCTAATAGCGTACGACATTCCAGCTAACCCGAAATAGCGCTGTACGGGTAAGAGAATGGTGCAATACTGCATATACTGCTGTACACAGTATTGCACTATTCATATTACTTCAGGCAGAGGATAAGACCTCTGCTGGGACTGGGTTTCACAGAGCAGCTGCCGTGGCTCACTGGACTAGGCCACAGCAGCAGGAACCCAGGTGCTGCGTCTGTCAAAAAAGACAATTATGCCGCATGGTAGAAATTGTACTGTATTGTCAGTGCAATTTTGCCATGCAGGATAATGTCTTGTGACATTATGACCTCGTACCTTCTTTCCGCACCATTTCTTCTGTGAAAGGACTGATATCAAATCCCCCTTATCCAGAGTTCTTCTATTGGCTGGATTAGGTACCTCCCCCTGCTCTTCCTCCATGAATACTGAGCACAAGTATTCATTCAGTATCCCTGCTTTTTCACTGTCCCTCTCTGCTCAACTCTCCTCCTCTTTATTTAGCCTCAGTATCCCTGTCCTAGTCTTTCTTTGCTCCCGAATGTACCTATAAAATGTTTTATCCCCCTTCTTAACCAAGTTGGCTTACTTTTCCTCGGTTTGGGCCTTTGCTATTCTGGCTGCCTTCCCCGCTTCCTTCTGCTTTAGCTGGTACAGTTCTCTGACCTTTTCCTTCTGTGTTTTCTTTTACTTCCTGAATGCTATCTTTGTCTCCCTAACCTTCCCTGCCACTTCTTTTGAGAACCATAGTGTTTTTTTCTTTTGTTTTGATTTATTTGCTTCACACAAAGGCTTGTTGCCTCTACGATGGCAGTTTTGAAGTTTCCCCATTATTGCTCCACTCCTTCTGATTGCCTGTTTGCTAGTGCATTTCTGAGGCACTCTCTCAATTTGACAAAATCAGCCCTCCTAAAGTCCAGTACCCTCACTTTAGTATGGCTTGACTTTGTAGCTGAGTTTATCGTGAACCACACTGTTTGGTGGTCACTTGTTCCCAGATGACTACCTACTTCTAGATCTGAGATTTTCTCTCTGTCCCCATTTGAGAGTACAAGGTCTGAGATTGCTCCCTCCTGAGTGGGTTCCAAAACTAGCTGTCTGAGGCATGCCCCTGTAGGGCATCGAGAATGGCACTGCTCTTGGATGTGGCTGCAGCAAAGGTGCTCCAGTTAATATCTGGCATATTTAGGTCTCCCATCAGCAATATCTCCCCTTTCTCTGCCATCCTAAGGATGCCTTCTATCATTTCCAAAATGGCCTACTTGCCTCCATAGACATCCACTATCTCTATTAGTTTTTTGCACTTTAGGACGTAAAAGAAATAAATTATACCCTCACCCCAACACCAGCACCTGACTCCCAAACTCCTCCTCCCACGCTAACATTTTATTATTGTAAGCCCCCCTCCCAGGCACTGGAAGGTGACTGATGCAATCTGCTCTCCTCCATTGCCAATTGCCTTCTTGTGAATAAAAGCACTTCCATGCTCTTAAATAGTGAAACAACTCATGACTTCTGTAATGTTGGCTTCACTGGTAAGTGTGAATTGGGGTATGATTTCTGTAATGTTTGCCTGCCAGATCTGTGCGTATTAGGGAAAGATTTATGTAATGTTTGCTTCACTGATCAGTGTGAAATGGGGAACAATTTCTGTAATGCTTGCTTCACTGCTCTGAATGCATTAGGGAATGATTTCTATAATGTTTGCTTCACTGATCCTTGTGCATTGGGGAATGATTTCTCTACTGTTGGCTTCACTTATCTGTGTGCATTAGGGTATGATATCTGTAATGTTTGCTTCACTGATCTGTGTGCATTAGGGAATGATTTATGTAATGTTTGCTTTACTGATCTGTGTGCATTAGGGAATGATTTCTGTACTGTTGGCTTCGCTGATCTGTGTGCATTAGGGAATGATTTCTGTAATGTTTGCCTCATTGATCTGTGTGCATTAGGGAATGATTCCTGTAATGCTTGCTTCTCTGATCTGTGTGCATTAGGGAATGATTTCTGTAATGTTTGCTTCACTGATCCTTGTGCATTGGGGAATGATTTCTGTAATGTTTGCTTCACTGATCTGTGTGCACTAGGGAATTATTTCTGTAATGCTTGCTTCACTGATCTGTGTGTATTTTTTTTTATTTATTTATTGAAAAGTTGCACCAGATAAGGTGCACTAAACAACAAGTTGCTCATCTCCCGGTACAACCTGGGGGAGTGGGTAATGGGAGTTACATCGTATTATTGAGTACTCGCAATTACCACTAAAGCAGTTTACACAAAAGCATATAGAGCATGGATTACAAGCATTAAAGGCATAGATTACAAGGTATACAAGTTTAAGCCTGTACTATGACCTAATGGGTGAGACAAAGAGTTGCTAAAGTATTACAAACTAGTCTTAAGGCCTACAATACGAGGACCAAATAGTAAAAAATAACAATGTGAGGAAAACTAACAATGTGGCAACAAAAGAGCTAAAGGCCAGGGCGAGTCACGAGTGTATTAAAGAATGATTTCTGTAGTGTTTGCATCCTTGATCTGTGTGCATTAGAGAAAGATTTATGTAATGCTTGCTTCACTGATCAGAGTGAATTGGGGAACAATTTCTGTAATGTTTGCTTCCACCACTGCAAACTCTATCGCTCTCTAACCTTCCTTCCACTATCTCACAGACGCATCTCACACTGTGCCAAATTAACCTCCAAATTCCAGTTCGAAGTGCTCCCCTCCTATCCCTCATCCTCTCTCTCCACTCCCCCTCCCACTCTTTCAGATCAAATGATGCCCGCACCTTGATGATCCCTCACTGCACAACCCTCATTGGTCAGACTGGTTTCGCCCATCGCTTCCCTAAAATCTGGAATTCCTTCCCCTCTGAAATATGACACTCCTCCTCCAGCTACTCCCTTACCTCCACCCTACACAATTACCTCTCCCTCAGCTGTTCCTGCTTTAATTCTCCTTAATACCTATTCCCAGTTTCTGCCTTCCTACCCTGACTTCCCCCTGGCAGCATTCTCAACATCCTGAAGGGGAAATCAGGAAATGGCTACCCCTTCTTTTCATATTCAGTTGTTGCCTCTCTCTCCCTCTCTTCTCCTCCTGCCCTTCTGGGTCACCCATGTGCACAACCTACCCCATCCTTTTTATTCCTACAGCACCTGTATACTACCTCGAGCCTGCTCCTAGTACACTTATGCACAATAAATGGTTTTGTTGCATTATTACTGTTTTGTACGTTTGTATGTTCTCTTGTATGATTTTGGACACGCATTGTAATGTACCAAATGTTCCACTACTGTTTATTGTATAATACCTTGTTATCCAGCTGTTGCATAATCTTACAATTCTGTATTGTTTGTACTACCTCCATACTATTGTAACTGTTCATCCTTCACAACCCTATGTAATCTCGTCACACCGTAAGATGAGCAACTTGTTGTTCAGTGTGCCCTCCTGGTGAAACATTTCAATAAATAAAAATAAATAAATATAAATTTCTGGAATGTTTGCTTCACTGATCTGTGTGTATTAGGGAATGATTTCAGTAATGTTTGCTTCACTGGTCTATGTGCATTAGGGAATGATTTCTGTAATGTTTGCTTCACTGATCTGTGTGCACTAGGGAATGATTCCTGTAATGTTTGCTTCACTAATATGTGTGCATTAGGGACTGGTTTCTGTAATGTTTGCTCCACTGATCTGTGTGTGTTATGGAATCATTTCTGTAATGTTTACTTCAGTGTTCCTTGTGCATTGGGGAATGTTTTCTGTACTGTTGGCTTCATTGATCTGTGTGTATTAGGGAATGATTTCTGTAATGTTTGCTTCACTGATCTGTGTGCATTAGGGAATGATTTCTGTAATGTTTACTTCCCTGATCTGTTTGCATTATAGAACATATATTCCTACAACAGGGCTGGGTGCACTGATATGCTCACAGAAACTAGTCATGCTTTAAAATGAACGATGATGCAACTTCATGAGCCTATGTCACATGGGAGTACCATGGAGTCAGCCAAAATTCAATGATCTTATCACAGTTTCTGCCAGTGACATGCTACAGAATACTGCAGGAATACAATGTAAACCAATGGCAATTACTCCAGTTTGTCATGCAGGAAAGCCTGACATGCTGCAGAATACTTCAGGAATACAATGTAAACAAATGGTGATTACTCCAGGTTGTCACGCGGAGAAGCATGGCAAGCTGCAGAATACTGCAGGAATATAATGTAAACCAATGGTGATTACTCCAATTTGTCATGCAGGAAAACATGACGTGCTGCAGAATACTGCAGTAATACAATGTAAAGCAATGGTAAATTACTCCAATTTGCCACGCAGAAAGCACGACATACTTAGAAACATAGACACATAGGCAACAACAACAGAAGAAGACCAAAGGTCCATCCAGTTTGTCTGAGTTCCCTATAATAGCCCTGGGAACTACTGATCCTGCAGGCTCCTTGCCCTCCAACCTCACCCCACTCTCCTTCCATTTTCTGAATCTCCAAGCAACCTCAATACCCATCATTCTTTCCCAGCTGTGCTTAAAACCATTAGCAGTTTTCACAACCACCACCTTGGCCAGCAGCCTGTTCCATGCTTTCACCACCCTTTCTACAAAATAATACTTCCTCATGTCCCTTCTGAACCTCCCTCCTCTTAGCACCCATTCATGATCACATGACGGTAAGCCAGTATTCAAATTATATAGTTCACCACAGTTCACCCTTTTAATTACTTTTAGGAATTCAAAGGTCTCTGTCACAGCTCCCCTCTCCCTTCTGTTTTTGTAATACTTTGAGGTGATGACTCCAGGGCATTTTTATGCAGTCATGGTATAGGGACTCTCACCATTCACATCCAGTCCTCTGTCCTGGTGTTCCTATTCCCCAGGATCATCACCTTGCATTTTTTGGTGTTGAATTTCAACTGCGAAACCCTGGACCACCCCTCCAGCTTTTGCAAGTCTGTCTAAATTTTCCTTATTCATTCATCAGCATCCACCCTCCAACAGAGTGCAGTGCAATCTGTGAAGAGGCATGACCCACCCAAGATCCACTCACCAGTGTCACTGATGAACATGATGAAGAGAACCAGCCCTAGGAGAGAACCCTGTGGAACCCCACTTGTGACCTCACTCTCTTCTGATCTAACCACATTAACCACAATGCTTTGCTGCCTTCTGTTTTGTCTGTTACCTACCCAGTTTGCTATGACCTTAGCCTCACCCAGATTCTTCATTTTCTTCAGTAAGCATCTGTGAGACACTGAGTTAAAAGCTTTGCTGAAATCAAAGTAGAGAACATCTACAAGATGGCCTCTATTTAATTCCCTCAAGAACCAGTCAAAGAAAACTATCAAGTTAGTCTGACAAGACCTCCCTGCTACAAATCCATGCTGTTTACTATCTTGGAGACCATCACTTTTCAAGTAGTCCATGAGGTTCTCTTGGATCATTGACTCCATCAGTTTCCCCTACTATAGAGGTAAAACTGACAGGTCTGTTGTTCCCTGCTTGTTTCTTGTCCCAACCCTTATGGAACAAAACTATGTTCACCACCCTCCAATCCTTTTTGAATAACCCTGTTATTAGAGACCTGTTAAACAGACATACCAGGGAACCAGATAGTTAGGCTGCCAATTCCCCAAGTATCCTCTTATGAAATCCATCTGGTACTGGGGTCTTTTTACTCTTAAAGGTAGCCATCCCTTTCAAGACCCTTTCTCTAATGAATGTTGACTGCCTCATCCCTGGGATCCCGCGGGTGACCACACTGATGTCACTCCATGGCAAGGGTCACTATTCCTCTTGCTCACCCCTATTCCTGCTTACCCTTAAATCCCCCTCTCTCCCTCTTGACAATGTCAACCCCTGACTTCTTTTCAGTGCCTACATATTGTGTATACATCCATTTTGTAATAAATTTTTGTTTTCTACTATGTACTTAATCTGCCTATCATTACCTGTAACTGTACTTTTCATGACATGGGACCTTTGAAAATATATTTCTAGCTCAAAGGTGCTACTCCAAGATGATAAATAAATAAATACATGAATGAATGAATACTGAAAACACACTTACCCCAGCACATTGCATCCTGGCTGACTCAACTGTATTGTATGTCAGAATGTTGCAGAGCGATGGGGTACATTATTCCTGGAGTGTTATTGGGGATGTGTGAATACCATAATACCATCACATTCACAAGGTTTCACCTATGTGTGCAAAATATGACAATATGTGCCACTGTACTGCAGTGTCTTTTATCAGGGTCCCTCAGGGCTCCATCCTGGGCCCTTTATTATTCTCCCTATTCATAAACTCCCTTCCCACTAATAGCCTAAACTGCCCAGCTCTGCTGTACTCTAATGACTGAGTCCTCTACTAAAGTAACACATCTACTCAGAACATATCCTCTGTGCACACGCAAAATTATGGCTCAGCTTACAATTGTTTTTTTCTCTCTAACCTGCTCCTGGTAAATGAGAAAAAAAATCAAGGCAGTGCTCCTTGGGTCAAAGCCCTCTCTGGCAAATGCTGTGAAACCAAACTCCTCCCTCTTGGTGGTCTCCCCATTGGAGCCTTTCCTGGAGATTGTCTCAGCTTTAAAATACCTAGGCGTAACCTTTGATCCATCCCTCTCCTACACCATACACATCAACACTGTTGCATGCAGAATTCACCAAAAGCTATGTGCCACCTCTCGTATAAAGAATTACCTTACCCCTGCTGCCCATTTAGCCAGTGCCCATAGAAACCTGCTCCCTATCCTTGATTATAGAGCTCCTCTACTCCACCTCTATGTCCATTACCCTTTGCCTTAGACTTGCCTTGGTTTAAAACAGTGTCTGCCTTTCTGCGTTAATATCTCCCCTCTCCACCCACCACTATGACTTATATAATTCACTTGTTTGGGGGAGTCAGGTGATGTGAACAGCTGGCTAACCCCTTCTCCCTGGAGCTTCCACTTCCCCCCACTGAAAATCACATTTTTTGCACCACAAAAGTGATAACTCTTTCCAAATTTACCATTATTGCTATCCTACCCTCTTGGGTGCAAGCTGAACTGGGTTCACTTTTTATCACGGATGTTGAAAAGATGACTGTACCATCTTGGCATATGCCATCTTCTACCCCTGATAAGAGCACTAAGTCCAAAGGCCCACATATCCTCTTCTGCTCACCTACCTACTGCTACATCAGCATTGGCACCATTATCGAAGGAGAATGTTCTCTCAGAGTTTCTCCCCTTTAAAAAGGAGCTTCAAGGGCTAATGAAGGAACTGAGTGTCATGCGAGTGTCAGTCAAGGAACTTACTCACCAAGTTGGAAACAATGAGGCAGTAAGTAAGTAAGGAGAAAAAATTAAAATAAAATAAATAAATAAATAAAAAGAGTAAAGAGTAAGTATTCAAAACAACAGTTAGGGGCCAGAAATAAGATGTGGTGGGAGTGGTGCAGTGCATTGCAATGGCTGTGGAGCAGCAATCTTCAAGAAGATGTTCTGGAGGATGCAGTGTTGTCCCATCTGCTGGCACCTCTCTGGACTGAGGGAGGAGGTTGCTCATCTCCAGGCTGAGTTTGCCAGGATTTAGGGCATCTCCTCTTCCATCTAGGGACCACCACGGCCACTGATGTTGTCTCAGAGGTTGCCAAGAAAAAGGAGTGGTTGGACCACAGTGGGTTCAGGGAGGTGAGGGTGGAGGAACAGAGGTGCATCCCTCCAGTTGTACATCTCCACAATTCATATGCTATTCTTGCAAAGTGTGGTTCCTCTATGGAGGCACACACAGCGGAGAACAAGGACAATGCTGGGAACCTCCACAAAGGAGACCCACTGGAGGGTGGCATCGGACCCAACAAGGGAAGGAAACAACTCCTGATAAGGGACTCCATTGTTAGAAGGGTAGAACTGGGGGAGGAAGGGAAGATGGAGGTAAGGTGCCTGCCTCATGCCATGGCTTGGGGGGACATGGAGCAAATTCTCAGGATTGTGGAAGCAGTTTCACGAAGGAGGGAGCTGGATGTCATTGTCCATGTAGGAACAAATGACCTGGCTGAGAAAGGGATCAGAGCAGTGCAGAAAGAGTTTGTGGAGTTGGAGAAGGGCCTTAGAAAAGTAGCACACAAAATAACATTCTCGGAGGTGCTGCCTGTCTATGACATGGGTGAGGTTAGGGTGCACCACACCATGGTATTCAATCAGTGGTTGAAAAACTGGTGCAGTGCTCAAGGGTTTGGCTTCATTGGGGACAGGGGTTCCACCTGTAGTGATGCAGACCTATACTGGCATGATGGTCTGCATCTGTCCAGAAGGGGAACCAGGATCCTAGGTGATAGGTTTAAATGCTTCATTGGCAAGCATTTAAACTAGCCAAGGGGGGAGGCACTGGAAAGGGGCAGGGAATTCCTAGTCCCCCAAAAATCAAGGTAGTTAGTGAGGTAAATATCAAGATAGAGATGTTAATAGGGAGAAGGGCAGGGGTAAATGGAGAAAATGACAAAGGCAATATGGACAGGGATGGGGCAAAAAGGAGAAAGGCCACCAAGAAATGGAGGGTAATGAGTACCAATGCCTGTAGACTGGGCAACAAGATCCCTGAACTGGTGGTCCTGATCAAAGAGGGATGCCTGGATATCATGGCAGTCACAGAAACATGGTACACAGAGAACCATGACTGGGATGTTAAAATACCAGGGCACTCAGCCTACGAGATGGACAGGGAGGGTATAAGAGGGGGAGGAGTAGCTCTCTATGTAAGGGAAGGGATAAATGCAATGGAATAACAGAGTAAACAGGGAGGAGAGGCGGCACTGTGGGTCACCCTAGAGACTGGAAATGGCACCACAATCCATACAGGGGTTGTATACAGATCCCCATCTCAGGGGGAGGGAATGGACAAGGTTATGATAGAAGGCATCTTTAGGATGGCAGAGAAAGGGGAGATACTGTTGATGGGGCTACCTGAATATGTCAGATGTTAACTGGAGCACCTTTGCTGCAGCCACATCCAAGAGAAGGGCCATTCTTGATGCCCAACAGGGAGCATGCCTCAGACAGCTAGTTTTGGAACCCACTTGTGAGGGAGCAATCCTAGACCTGGTACTCTCAAATGGGGACAGAGAGAGGATCTCAGATCTAGAAGTTAGTAGCCATCTGGGAACAAGTGACCAGAAAACATTATGATTCCCGATAAACTTAGCTGTAGAGAACAGTGAGAGGATCTCAGATCTACAAGTGGGTAACCATCTGGTAACAAGTGACCACCAAACAGTGTGATTCACCATAAACTCAGCTGCAGAGACAAATCATACAAAAGTGAGGGCACTGGACTTCAGGAGGACTGACGCTGGCAAAATGGGGGCATGCCTTAGAAAAGCACTGGCAAACAGGCAAGAAGGAGGGGTGAAGCATCAATGGGGAAACATCAAAACTGCTATCACAGAGGCAACAAGCCTTATGTGAAGCAAATAAACAAATCAAAATGAAAACAAAAGCCACTATGGTTCTCAAAAGAGGTGGCAGGGAAGGTTAGGGAGAAGAAAATAGCATTTAGGAAGTATAAGGAAACACAGAAGGAGCAGAACAGAGAACTGGATCAGTTAAGACAGAAGGAAGTAGGAAAGACAGTCAGAATAGCAAAGTCCCAAACTGAGGAACAAATAGCCAATTTGATTAAGAAGGGGGATAAAACCTTTTATAAGTACATTAGGGAGTGTAGAAAGACAAAGGGAGGGATAGTGCGGCTGAAAAGAATGGACAGCGGGTGGGCAGAGAGGGACAGTGAAAAAGCAGGGATACTGAATGAATACTTCTGCTCAGTATTTACAAAAGAGGAGGAGGGGGAAGTACCTAATCCAGTTAACAGAAGCACTCTGGATGGGGGGGGGTCGATCCCAGTCCTTTCACAGAAGAAAGTGTTCTGAAAAACCTCCTAAAACTGAAGGTGGACAAAGCAATGAGGCCTCATGGGATTCACCCCAGAATTCTAAAAGAATTAAGGGGAGAACAAGTGACACCACTGACTACCCTTTTTAACAAATCATGGGAGGATGGTGTGGTACCTCAGGACTGGAGGAGGGTGGATGTGATTCCCCTTCACAAAAGTGGGAGCAAGACAGAGGCAGGAAACTACAGACCTGTCAGTTTGACCTCTGTGGTAGGGAAAATAATGGAACCACCTCTGAAGGAAAGAATTGTTGAGTACTTAGAGGCCAGTGGGGCACAGGACCCAAGGCAGCATGGTTTCACAGCAGGAAGGTAATGTCAGACGAATCTAATAGATTTCTCCTACTGGGTGACCAAAGTAGTTGATCAGGGAGGTGCTGGGGACATGGCCTACCTAGACTTTAGCAAGGCATTTGACACCGTCCCACACAAAAGATTAATAAACAAATTAACCAGCCTGGGAGTGGGACCCAGGTTGGTAGCCTGAGTAAAACATTGGTTGGACAACAGGACACAGAAGTAATAGTAAACTGAGCCACCTCTGAAGAAAGAGGGGTTACTAGTGGGGTACCGCAGGGTTCAGTATTGGGTCCAGTCCTTTTTAATGTCTTTATAAGTGACATTGCAGATAGACTGGAAGGAAAAGGATTCCTCTTTGCACATTATACCAAGTTCTGCAACAGTGTTGTCACAAAAGGGGGCATGGAAATGATGAGAAGGGACTTGGTAAGGTTGGAGGAATAGTCAGAAGTATGGCAGCTTGAATTAAATGCAAAGAAGTGCAAAATAATGACCTGGGAAACAAAAAACCCAGAGTAAGAGTACACAATGGGTGGGGCATAGTAACAACAACAAAAATGGAAAGGGACCTGGGGTGATCATATCAGATTACCTTAAGGTTTGCAAGCAACGTGAGAAGGCAGTAGTTAGGGCTGAGAGGATACTGGGATGTATAGGGAGAGGCATCACCAGCAGAAAACAGGAAGTTGTTATCCCTCTGTACAGATAGTTGGTGAGACCCCATCTGGAGTGCTGCATCCAGTTCTGGAGAACCCATCTCCACAAAGACATAGACAGGATGGAGGCAGTACAGAGGAGGGCAACTAAAATGGCAGCGGGTCTGCAAGAGAAGCCATATGAGGAGAGACTAAAGGAGCTTAATATGTATTCCCTTGAGGAAAGGAGAGAGAGGGGGGACATGATAGAAACTTTTAAGTACCTCAGTGGAATCAACAAAGTTCAAGAGGGTAGCATCTTTCAGAAAATGAGATGTGCAAGAACAAGGGGACACAATATGAAGATAGAGAGTGGGTGGCTCAGGGACAATGTGAGGAAGTATTTTTTCTCAGAGAGGGTGGTGGATGCAGGGAACTACCTTCCTGAGAAGTTTGTGGGGGTCTAAAACTGTGGGAGAATTCAAGAATGCATGAGACAGACATAAGGCAATTCTTGTGGGGGATAGGAAGAAATAGGCTGTTGGTTAACTAGGATCTGCAGCTTATCAAGTATGTAGGGAAATGGGCAGACTAGGTGGGCCAAGCGGTCCTTAACTGCCTATCTATGTTTCTATGTTTCTATGTAGGTGCACACTTCTTCCATAGAAAAATGGAGGGATATAGTTGACTCTGAACTGGCCATAATCCATCAAAAGTGCAGTCGTCTAGAAGGCAAGCTTGAAGGTTTAGAGGGTCAAAGCCACAGGAATAACTTTGTTGTCATTGGATTACCATAAAATGCAGAAGGCTCCGATCCTCTTTTGTTCACTCAAAAACTAGTTAATAAAATTGCTGTACCTTCATCCTGTAGTTCAAACTACTTCATCTAGTGCACTCACCACTCACTGAACCCTATGCCCTCAGATGGCTTGCCTCCCAGACCCTTTATTTTTTGGATTTACCTATTAGGGACGGGATTGAGTGTGGGTTGGGGGGTGGGTGGCAGAGTGACAGAGTGGCTTTTCTCGATTTCTTTTCTATTTTTGGGGGGGGTAGAGGGGGTTTCCTTTTGGTGTGGGATCTTCATAATAGGCATTTATGGCCAGGGACACAGGAAAATTGCAGAAAAAGTTACCCCAATTTGTGAAGCGTTTGGAAAAAATTGCTGGAAAATTGTGCGAGTTCTGTTTCAGTCCCTGAGTGCTTCACAAAAAATCTTTTACTGCTTTCTGCAGCATGTATTAGTCAGTATAAACTTCTTAATGAATACACTGCCACTTGAATGTATCTTAAACATAAAGAAAAGCATATGTTCCTAAAATGAGTACTGAACTGATAGGCTATCATAAGCATTACCCATCTTCTAAAATTTAAAAACATCTGCGGCATACAGTGCTAAATTGTTACTATAAAGTGAGCCATAGCAAATCAATATTAAATAAATCCAGAATAAGCACATTGTTATGTTTGTGTATGTAGAATAATGAAGTCTTATCAACAGCTGTGTACCTTGCTTTGTCAACTATACACCCACTTTGGTACAAGAAAATATAAGCAGATAGAGTGGCAAATAACTGAGTTTTAGTAAAGTGTTTACTGCTCAGAATTTGCACTGTTGGTAATGTACACTATTTTTAAAATCACATACTGTATTTCACCATTTTAAAGCCGCCCTCAAATAGAACCAGCCCTCAAATTATAACTGTATGGTTCACAGAGTGTTAGTACTAGAAGCCACCCCCGTTTATAAGCCCTTTCCATAGTATTATCAAATGAACAAACCAGTGACTAGCCCCCTGTAAAAAAAACTGAACCTGAACCACAGATCATAAATAATAACAGGTATTACCACTACCACAGACCATTTGTTTTCCTGTTCTAAACTAAGCAAGCTCCTCTCTCTATTGTGCGGTATGCCGTGTTGTTCGCTCCCTACTCCAACACTGGTAAACAGAGAGGAGGCACTGTGGGTCACCCTGGAGACTGGAAATGGCACCACAATCTGCACAGGGGTAGTATACAGACCCACGTCTCAAGGGAAGGAAATGATAGAAGGCATCCTTAGGATGGCAGAGGAGGGGGAGATATTGCTGATGGGAAACCTGACTATGCCAGATTTTAACTAGAACAAGTTTGCTGCAGCTACATCTAAGAGCAGGGCCATTCTCAATGTCCTACAAGGGGCATGCATCAGACAGCTAGTTTTGGAACCCACTCAGGAGGGAGCAATCTTAGACCTGGTACTCTCAAATGGGGACAGAGAGAGGATCTCAGATCTAGAAGTCGGTAGCCATCTGGAACCAAGTGACCCCAAACATTGTGGTCATGATAAACTTAGCTGTAGAGTTAAGCCATACAAAAGTGAAGGTACTGGACTTCAGGAGGGCTGATTTTGTCAAAACGGAACAGTGCCTCAGAAAAGCACTAGCAAACAGGCAAGAAGGTGGGGTGGAGCAACAATGGGGAAACATCACAACCACCATCACAGAGGCAACAAGACTTTGTGTGAAGCAAATACACAAATCAAAATGAAAGAAAAAAACACTATGGTTCTCAAAAGAAGTGGTGGGGAAGGTTAGGGAGAAAAAGATAGCATTCAGGAAGTATAAGGAAACACAGTTGGAGCAGGATAGAGAACTGTACCAGTTAAAGCAGATAGAAGCGGGGAAGGCAGTCAGAACAGCAAAGGCCCAAACCTTGTAAAAAGATAGCCAACTCTGTTAAGAAGGGAATAACACCTTTTATAGGTACATTAGGTAGCAAAGAAAGACTAAGGCAGGGTTACTGAGGCTGAATAAAGAGGAGGGTGGTTGGGCAGAGAGTGACAGTGAAAAAGCAGGGATACTGAACGAATATTTCTGCTCAGTATTCACAATGGAAGAGCAGGGGGAGATACCTAATCCAGTCAATAGAAGCACTCTGTATAGAGGGGTTGATATCAGTTCGCTTTCACAGAAGAAAGGGTTCTGAAAGAACTCCTAAAACTGAAGGTGGATAAAGCAATGGGGCCTGATAGGATTCACCACAGAGTTCTAAAAGAACTAAGGGAAGAACTAGTAACACCGCTGACTACCCTTTTTACTAAATTATGGGTGGGTGGTTTGGTACCTGAGGACTAGAGGAGGGCAGGTGTGTTTCCCCTTCACAAAAGTAGGAGCAAGGCAGAGGCAGAGGCAGAAAACTACAGACCTGTCAGTTTGACCTCAGTGGTAGGGAAAATTATGGAATCACTTCTGAAGGAAAGAACTGTTGTGTTCCTAGAGGCCAGTGGGGCACATGATCCAAGGCAGCATGGATTCACAGCAGGAAGGTCATGTCAGACAAATCTAATTGATTTCTTTGACTGGGTGACCAAAGTAGTAGACCAAGAAGGGGCTGTGGACATGGCCTACCTAGACTTTAGCAGGGCATTTCACACAGTCCCGCACAAAAGATTAATAAACAAATTAGCCAGCCTGGGAATGGGTCCCAGGTGGTACCCTGGGTAAAACACTGTCTGGACAACAGGACACAGAGGGTAATAGTAAAGGGAGTCCACAGTGAAGAAAGGGGGATTACTAGTGGGGTACCACAGGGTTCAGTACGGGGGCAGGTCCTTTTTAATGTCTTTATAAGTGACATTGCAGAGGGACTAGAAGGAAAAGTATGTCTCTTGGCAGATGGTACAAAGATCTCCAATAGGGTTGATATGCAAGGTGGGGTGGAAAGGAGAAAAAGGGGCTTGGCAAGGTTGGAGGAATGGTCTAATGTATGGCAGCTTAGATTCAATGAAAAGAAGTACAAAGTAATGCACCTGGGAAACAAAAATCCAGGGGAAGAGTACAGAATGGGGGGTGAGATACTGACAACAAAATGGAAAGAGACCTTGGGTTAGTCATATCGGATGACCTAAAGGTGGGCAAGCAATGTGAGAAGGCAGTAAGAAGGGCTGGCGGGATACTGGGATGCATAGGTAGAGGTATCACCAGTAGAAAACAACAAGTTGTTGTCTCTCTGTACAGACAGTTGGCAAGATCACATCTGGAGTACTGCGTACAGTTCTGGAGACCCCATCTCTGCAAATACATAGACAGGGTGGAGGCTGTCCAGAGGAGGGCACACAAAATGGTGCAGGGTCTGCACCAGAAGACATATGAAGAAAGACTAAAGGAGCTTAAGATGTATAGCCTTGAGGAAAGGAGGGAGAGGGGGGGATATGATAGAAACTTTCAAATACCTCAAGGGAATCAACAAAGTCCAAAAGGGTAGCATCTGTCAGAAAAAGAGATGTGCAAGAACAAAAGGGCACAATTTGAAGATAGAGGGGGGATGGCTCAGAGGTAATGAGAGGAAGTATTTCTTCACAGAGAAGGTTGTAGATACATGGGACAGTCTTCCTGTGGAGGTCATAGAGTCAAAAACAGTGGGGGAATTCAAGAATGCATGGGACAGACATAAGGCAATACTACTGGGGCGTAGGAGGAAGTAGGCTCTTGGTTAACTAGGATCTTCAGCTTATCTGTTAAGTAGGGAAATGGGCAGACTAAGTGGGCCAAGCAGTCCTTATCTGCCATCAGATTCTATGTTTCTATGTTTCTATTGAACAACCCAAGAGCACAAATCACAAATTGCAAAATGGCTTATCTTTCACAGCCAATGTGTAATTTTAGCCCCATTTTAGCTCCTTTCGATGCAAACAAGCCATTAAGCGAACAGCTTCCGTGTCTCAGGTCGCTACCACTTGGTTTCTAGTTGTACCACACAATCACAAGCATCCTAGCTGGCATGGTAACCATAGGCATGGAGGCACTCAAAGCAAATGACCGGGGACAGATTTGTTAACAGAATTAACAAACTTATTGCATTTCAATTTTTTTACGTTATTTTTGATGCAAGTAAAAATGCAAGTAAATTATACTGTCTCTTGGCAAGTCATGGATTTCAGTCAATTTCATCATTACTGTCAGGATCTGCTTCTGCTTCAGAGCCATCGACTTCAGGATCCTCAATGCAGAAGTCTGATTCCTGTGATGCAGTGCCACTGCTACCAGCACCTATGAAGAAAAAAAAAAAAGGATTAATACTTCACTACACTTTAAATTTTACAGAGATGGGGTCAGCAATCATACCTTTCAGTGATGTCAGCTTATCACTTATGGATTCTCTAGCATCAAACGCCACCCCATCTTGTCTTGTGCAGATTATGGTATCCATGTCCATGGATGTGATGCCACAAACAGCAAAGGAGTTTGTCACATTTTCTTTTCTGATAGCTCCCCAGGCATCTTTCACCCATTCTAACATTTTGAGCTTTGTTAGTGCTTTGGGGTTCCTACTTGCTGTAAGGTGTCTTTCTTCTGTGGCAAGCCAGACATCATAGCACTCATGATAGTGTGCTTTAAATGGGGCATTCCATGACACATTTGTGGGTTGCAGAAGTTTTGAACAGCCACTGGGTATAGCAGCCATGCACTGTATTTATTTTCTTCAGGCGATTCTTGACAGCAGGTGAAATGTGGCAACGAAAAGTGTCCCACACCAATATTTGCTTGCCAAATGCTATGCCAACTGACACAGCATCTACCCACTGAAGTGTTAACTCTTCATTCATCCATCCATTTTCAGACATGACCACAATAACTCCTTGAACGCCAGCAATATCCTTCAGTAATCTTTTCCCTTTAAGCACTACAAAGGGAGAGAGTTTTCTACCATCTGCCATTGCAGCTAAACAGACCATGATTCTTTGTTTTTTGTGGCCAGTTGTCAAGAGAGGGACTAACTTTGCTCCTATGGCATCCACATGTGTTTCTCCCGGTATGTCAGCTCCCACCACTGTCTCATTCATATTGCCAATGCAGTGCAGAAGTATTTTACTGTTAAAAATCTGCTTGGCACAAAAAACAACAAATTCAGTCACCTTCAGAATGTAGTCTTTAGGCGGACGCTGTCCCACTGTGGTTCGCTGCCGAATTATAAAACCTCACCATGACAGAAAGCGGTCCATCCAGCCCCTGCTAGCTTTGAATTCGGGGTTGTGTGTCATTGCAGAGCCTTTGAGGGCAATCACATTACGGGTGACGCCGACATGCTGATCTCTCTGCAGAGAAATCCAGATTGCTAGTTTTCCTCCTAGGTGGGATAGGAGGTCTTACGACCAGCACCCACACGACATCCTCTCTTTCAGTTGGATTCCAAGCATCTGACTTCTGTCACCATCGCCTGTAGCCGGTCTTTATTTTTATGCCACTGTCTTATCTGTTTCTCATCCAACTTAAGAACCTCAGCAATTAGATGATTTCCTTCCCATTCTGTCAGATTCACAACTGACAATTTAAAATCCAGATCGTAGCATTTATGCTTTGCCATGGTAGGTAGGTACTACGGGTTACTGTACAGCAATGCACCAGAGAACACAGTGATTACACAGAGCTTAACTGCAAGGCACTTAATACCCTCTTTAAATGTCAAACTAATTACTGGGACCACCAAATAGAAGTTCAACTGAATGTCCTACCGTAGTGATAATAATGTAAGCTGCCCTTGAATAGTGTCCACCCTTGAATGAAAGCCTCCTGTCAAAAATAATTGTACTAATAGATGTCACAATTTCAAAATGGTGGAATACAGTATTTAAACATTAAATCTGGAGGTAACTGGGGCTGGCAGTATATTCTAGAGGTTAGAGTAACTAACTGTGAATGTGCTCGGACATCTAGCAGATCTGGGTTTGATTCCAACAACCTCCACTTGCATATTGTGAGACTCTGAGCAATTCACTTAACTTTCTCAGTGTTCCTGGGTTGCCATTGAAACAGGTACTTGTGCCTTGTGGACCTTACCCAATTACCAAAAAATATAAAAAAAATTACCAATACATTTTCCTTTTTTGAACTTTGTGCACCTACCACACTGGGGAATTCTCTCCAGCTACCTTCTGCTCGATCTCTACCTCCCACTTGTGGCACTTCTTCAACTCTGCACTCCCGGCCTGGCACATATCCCCAAGTCTGATCTCTCTGGGGATGGGCCGCTCTATCCTCCCAGAGCGCTTTCTTATAGTATTGAGCTCCGTGTTGGGGGGCCTGGATCAGAGATAGAGAGTTGTCCAGCATTGGAAGTGTGGAATGAGGGAGGTGCCATTGCCTATCCCCAGCGAGAGAGATTTTTCTCTACTTCCCTTCCCCCATTGGCTTGGACATACAATGCATCCCAGCACGGGCACACACACTCCTGCATGTACCTACAGGGTCACTGCAACAGCCAATCCTTATTGGCACTGGATCTTGGGCTAACTGTGCCTCCAGCCACCGCTAGGAGTCCCCAGAGCCCAAGATCAATCCCCCCCTCTGAAAGCAGGAGAGCCATCCTTCAGATGCTCCATCCTGTCCTTCCCCTGCCAGCTCCCAGCAGCCCACGCTCGCTCCTGAACCCGGATCACCAGTGTGGCATGAGGCACGACTTCCAGTGCCTCAACCCTCAATGCCACCAGGCCAGCTTACCAATATATTTTTAATGCATCATACAGTAATCAGGGTACCCTGTAGTTTACTTTTGTTTTACTCTGGCTTCAATGATTTGGTTTAAAGATAAATGTTCAAATACATTTTATGTATTTTATAAGCTTGTTTCTAGATGTAGGTTTTTATTGTAGTCTTTGCATGTGAGCATCTAGGGGGTAGATTGCTGAGAGCAAGATTATTGTTACCAACTAGCTTATTCAAGTTCATAATCAGCAGGGCCATCCAAAATCCTCAGCTGTTTGAATCAAAACTGTCTGAATGACAGTATGCTCGCAAGTAAAAACCTGTCCTACCACTTACAAAGAGGCTTAGTAGTTAGCACCTCATTTCGGTGAATGGAAAAATCTACACCTTTTCTTCCATCTTTTGTTTCAGTTTCTGTAGCAACAACATTTTTTTCTGGTAAACTGCTTCAACATAAATCAAATGTTCAGTGTTTAAGTGTACTTAGCTTGACCAGTGGATTTTGAAACCAAACAAGACGAACATTTAAAATAAAGCAGTGTCACATTTAAAATAAAGCAGTGTCACATAAAACCCTTCCTCTACCTTGCAGTGCATTCTCTCAGCCAAACCTAAATCTTCATGCATAACTGTCAATATATTTGAGAGTATTTTATTTAAAATGTTAACACTTTTTACATAGTTCAATGTAAAAACTCAGAAATTGCAAGACATTGTGGAACATATCAGTTTTTTGTGGAGAATAGTGATAACTGCGGATTCTGCAAAAAAAATATGGGTGCAATTTTCCAGTGGCCCTGCTCATGGCAACAGTGATTAAATATCCTTCATGAACTGTAAAGAGAGTCCATTCTAGGGTAAAGTGGTATCAGCTCCTTAAGAACATACAGCACCTCAATGTAACTTTACTTTTCTACAAGGGGCACACCTTCTTACAAGGGAAGGAAATGTGTTTCATAGGCAGTTTGTCAGCCAAGTTTTTGCTGCCAGAGACAGTACGAATAGCAGATGAGTTGCTATCCTTATCTCCTAGAATGTCCAATGTTAAAGTACACAATGTTTAGGGGTCCATCATGATAGATATATTTTTGCCAAGGGCTTATTAGAATGTACTGAAGAAAACCTTGGTTGCATTG
This sequence comes from Neoceratodus forsteri, assembly GCA_016271365.2. Lineage (NCBI taxonomy): Eukaryota > Metazoa > Chordata > Ceratodontiformes > Ceratodontidae > Neoceratodus > Neoceratodus forsteri. The sequence continues at coordinate 116,792,175 of CM057455.1, read as the reverse complement.
CAGATACTCCCTCATTTTTTATGGAATTCTGCTCACTTGTGGTGGCACCATTCCTTTCTTTTCCTATGAGGTTTATCTTTTGGAGTTGTGACTACTTTTTGAGATGAGTAAACCTAGTTGTAAGGATAATTAATTACTCATGACCTGTTTCTGCTCTGTGATTCACTACTGGATTGATCATTAATGGGCAGCTAATGACCAATCCAGATGTGTGAGTTTCATGAGTGGCCACCTCACAGACAGTGACATTTAAACAACTCACCCAGGAACAAACATTTTTATCTGATCCGTGCTTCAGGGTGACAGCTACAGTAAAAAAAGTGTCAGAAAACACACAAGGTGACTTTGAAGCACTGTCAAAACCATAGCAAACACAAGTACATTAAAAAATTATTAAAGGTCCATGCAACCCCGAGGTTCCTGTGTGAAACATCTGTTCCCCCTTCAGGTCCCCAGAGTCATCACTGCAATAGGAAGTAAAGCTCTGTTGGTAGCTGTCTGTTCTCTCTGAAATAGAATCCTGGTATCCTTCTGCACAGCTCCTGTTCAAATCCTAGCTTCTAACTGAATTCAGCTGCTCCTGCTGTCCTGGATAACCCACCAGACTGGGTGAGCCACTACTTCTGCTCCCTCTCTGTTACTTATCTATCTGCCTCACCCCCTTGAGCTTGCTCTTCCCTCCCCTCCCCTCCCTCCCCAACTATTATTCCTAGATTTCTGTATTTGCTTACAGCTGTTAAACTGGGGGAGGGAGGGGATAGGGAGGTAAGGTACCTGCTCGGTGCCATGGCTTGGAGTGACAGGAAGTGAATCCTCAGTATAGTGGGAGCAGTTGCACAGGGGAGGGAGCTGGATGTCACTGTCCACCTAGGAACAAATGACCTGCTTAGGAATGAGATCAGAGCAGGGCAGGGGGAGTTTGTGGAGCTGGGAAGGGGCCTTAGACAAGTAGCACACATGGTAACCTTCTCAGAGGTGTTGCCTGTCTATGGCATGTTGAGGCTATGGTACTCTGCAGTATGAGATTCAAGCAATGGTTGAAAAACTGGTGCAGAGCTCAGGGGTTTGGCTTCACTGGGGACTGGGGGTCCACCTGGAGGGATACAGGCCTACACTGGTGCCATGGTCTTCATCTCTCCAGGAGGAGAACCAGGATCATAGGTGATAGGTTTAAATTTTTTTTTTCAATTGTTTAACCAGGTGAGACACACTAAGCTGAAAGCTTGTTTACAGGTGCAACCTGGGAGCACAGGGAAGTTAAGTGACTTGCTCTGGTCACACAGTATGCAAGTGGGAGCTGTGGGATTCAAACCCAGGTCTCCAGATTAGCAGATCAGAGCCTTAAACCACTGCATTATACTGCCTTCCTAAATGCTTCATTGGCAAACATTTAAACTAGCCAAAGGGGGAGGAACTGAAAAGGAGCAGGAAAATCCCAGCCCCCCCCCAAACAAAATAGGGTAGTTAGGGAGGTATATGACAAAACAGAGAAGTCGATAGGGAGAAGGGAAGGGGTAAATGGAGGAAAAAGGCAACAGCAGTAAGGACACGGAAGGGGCTAAAAGGGGTAAGGCCATCAAAACATTGAGGGCAATGAATATCAATGCCCGTAATCTGGGTAACAAGCTCACTGAACTAGTGGCCTTGATGGAATAGGGTATCCTGGATATCATGGCAGTCACAGAAACATAGAAACACAGACTTTGATGGCAGATAAGGACCGCTTGGCCACCTAGTCTGCCCATTTCCCTACCTAGAAGATAAGCTGCAGATCCTATTTAACCAACAGCCACAGAAACATGGTACATAGAAAACCATGACTGGGTCGTCAACTTACCAGGGTGCGCAATCTACAGGATGGACAGGTATGGTAGTAAGGGAAGGGATCAAAGCAATGGAACTAAAGGGTAAACAGGGAGGAGAGGAGGCACTGTGGGTCACATTGGAGACAGGAAATGGCACCACAATCCACACAGGGGCTGTATACAGACCCCTGACTTGGGAAGGAAATGGACACATAAATGATAGAAGGCATCCTTAGAATGACAGAAAAAGGGAAGATATTGTTGATGGGGGACCTGAATATGCCAGATGTTAGCTGGAGCACCTTTGCTGCAGTCCCATCCAATAGCAGGGCCATTCTCAATGCCCTACAGGGGCATGCCACAGACAGTTAGTGTTGAAACCCACTCAGGAGGGAGCAATCTTAGACCTCGTACTCTCAAATGGCGGAGAAAGGAGCTCAGATTTAGAAGTGTGCAGCCATCAAGACCCAAGGCAGCATGGAATTACAGTGGGAAGGTCATGTCAGATGAATCTATTAGATTTCTTTGACTGGGTGACTGAAGTAGTAGACAAGAGCTGGGCTGTGGACATGGCCTACCTAGACTTTAGCAAGGTATTTGACACAGTCCCACACAAAAGATTAACAAACAAGTTAGCCAGCCTGGGAGATGGTCCCAAGGTGGTAGCCTGGTTAAAAAATTGGCAGGACAACAGAACACAGAGGGTAATAGTAAATGGAGTCCACTGCAAAGAAAGGGGGGTTACTAGCGATTTACTGTAGGGTTAAGAACTGGGACCGGTCCTTTTTAATGTCTTTATAAGTGACATTGTAGAAGGACTGGAAAGAAAAGTATGCCTCTTTGCACACGGCACAAAGATCTGAAAAAGGTTGATACACCGGGGGCGGGGGGTTGAAAGGATGAGAAGGACTTGGCAAGGTTGATGGAATGGTCAAATGTATGGCAGTTTAAATTCAATGCAAAGAAGTGCAAAGTAATGATGACCCTATGAAACAAAAACCCAGCGGAAGAGTACACAATGGGGAGCAGTACTAACAACAATAAAAATCAAAAGGGACCTGGAAGTAGCCATATCAGATGACCTAAAGGTAAGCAAGCAATATGAGAAAGTAGTAAAGAGGACTGGGGGATACTGGGATGTATAGGGAGAGGCATCACCAGCAGAAAACTGGAAGTTGTTATCCCTCTGTATAGACAGTTGGTGAGACCCCATCTGGAGTATTGCGTGCAGTTCAGGAGAACCCATCTCCTCAAGGACATAGACAGGATGGAGGTAGTCCTGAGGAGGGCAACTAAAATGGTGCAGGGTCTGCACCACAAGCCATATGAAAAGAGACTAAAGGATCTTACTATGTATACCCTAGATGAAAGGAGGGAGAGGAGGTACATGATAGGAACTTTCAAGTATCTTTAGGGAATTAACAAAGTCCAAGAGGGTAGTATCTTTCAGAAAAAGAGATGTGCAAGAACAAGGGGGCACAATTTTAAGATAGAGGGGGGACAGGTCAGGAGCAACGTGAGGAAGCATTTTTTCATGGAGAGGGTGGTGGATGCAGGGTCTGCAAGAGAAACCATATGAGGAGAGACTAAAGGAGCCTAATACGTATACCCTTGAGGAAAGGAGGGAGAGGGGGACATGATAGAAACTTTTGAGTACCTCAGTGGAATCAACAAAGTCCAAGAGGGTAGCATCTGTCAGAAAAAGAGATGTGCAAGAACAAGGGGACACAATTTGAAGATAGAGGGGGGATGGCTCAGGGGCAATGTAAGGAAGTATTTTTTCACAGAGAGGGTGGTGGACACATGGAACAGCCTTCCCGAGGAGGTTGCGTGGTGAAAAACAGTGGGGGAATTCAAGAATGTATGGGACAGACATAAGGTAATTCTGGTGGGAGTTAGGAAGAAGTAGGCTGTTGGTTAACTAGGATCTGCAGCTTAACTAATAGGTAGAGAAATGGGCAGACTAGGTGGGCCAAGTGGTCCTTATCTGCTGTCAAAGTCTATGTTTCTATGTTTGAATGCTTGCCTCTACTCTTATAACCTCTTCTTCTTCCTAAGCTCTATTCACTATTTGTCCTTCCCCTGCATCCGACCTTTATTACCATTATGCACTTAGCTACCATGGTCCGTGCTCCTACCCACTTCGTCACTTAAATTCCCTACACTTCTCTAGCTCCAAACAATCTTCCCCACCTAGGTATCTCTTGCCTTGCTACCATCCCTATCTATGATTCTGTCCTTGTTGTTTCCTTTATGCTATTAGCCTATGTAGTTTGGTTGTGAATGCATTTTCTACTTGTATTTAATCTGTATTTTGGATTTTTATTATCCCATCCCATTATTTATTTTCTATTGCTGTTATATATGTTGTAACTTGTATTACACTGCTTGTTTCTGCTTTTCCTATTGCATTTGTCATGTATTTTAATCTGTTATTTGTGCCATTGTTTGTAGCCAGGTCATGCCTGAAAACGTTCCCTGGATAAGTGGCGCGTACCCGGTAAATGCCACACCATTTTCCTACCCCTGCTTGCCAAGAGGCACCTCACTCATTGTGCCAAACTCACTTCTAAATTTTGGTTAGGGGAACTTTCCTCCTGCCTCTCATACTCACTCTCTTCCCCCCTCCCCCCTCCCTCTCCCTCAGATCCTCTGACACTCACACTTTGTTGGTCTCCTGTCATACCACTCTCATTGGTCAGTCAGGTTTTACCCATTGTTTCCCAAAATCTGGAACTCCCTCCCCCCCAATAGGACTGTCCTCCTCCTTCTCCCACTCCCTTGCCTCTGCCTTACATAACTTTCTCTCATCGAACTGCTCCTGCTTTAACCCTCCTTAACTGTCCTCCTATGCCTCTGCTCCTCTCCATCACTCACATCACCTATTAAACCTTCCATCCCCCCAACCTGTGTCTCAGCGTGCTCTCCTTCCCTTCACCACTATGTACTATGTTCCTCATATATGCCATTGTAGTTAAATGCATATTTCACAGGTATGATATATTTAATTGTAAGTTATGTTATAAATGCGACTGTATGATTATTTATGATATTTTTTAACTGTATGTCTCGTTACAAATGTAATTGAATGTTAATTTCTTGTATATCTTAAATGTTAAACTTTATGTCTAATTCCTCATCCAATTGCACCTTCCCCCCAGGTCACACCAGGAGACGAGCAACTTGTTGTTCAGTGTGCCTTCCTGGTGAAACATTCCAAAAAATGAAAAAATAAATACATAAATAAAGACTTGAATAAAAAAACAAGTAAAAGAAAGTATTTTCACCATGTCTCACAAGTGAGGGCATGTCTTCTGTCATGGGCAGTTGAGGTTTCTCAGCCTCTGCCCCCACCCTGTAGAATAAATTACCTGCATCTACCTGCTCCTCTGGCACTCATTTGTCCTTCAAAACCAATCTGCACAACTGGCTTCTAGTTGGGTCAGGCTGTAACTGTCCCAAAGACAATACCAGAGAAAGCAAGCTATCAAGATGCTAGGACCTGGTGAGCTTTTAGGACAACTCCATCACCCTACAATTCTTGCCTTTCCCACTCTGTTTGTCCCTTAGCTTTCTCATCTAGAATTAATTGCCCCCAAGATAACACCAATGAGTGTGAGCAATAGTGGTATCAGGACCTGCTGTGCCATCTTTTGGAACCCTCCCCTTTCTCCAACTCAACTCCCTGTTGCCCCCTAACCTTCTCTACCTGCATCGGACCTCACGGTGCTCTACTCTTCTAACCTGTTCATATCTGTTTGCAGCACTACTGATCAACTGTTTTGATACTTTACTGGCAAGTCTGAGCTTCTATGCACCTAATTATCCTAGATCACTGTCATCTTGTATGCTGTATGTAAGCTTCCATGCACCTACTAATTTAGCCTACTGCCCACTGTTACAGCAGGTAGGCATCTTAGATAGACCTTGAACACTGAAAATGTGCTTGTAGACCTGCTATGTCTCCATCACCTGTTAATTACCTCGTCTGAAGGAACGTCACCAAATCTTGTATTATATTGTATGTGACAGGGTAGAATAGGACCCTGCCCCATTTGTTTTGGAGAAAGTGTGTAAATGAAAAGATCTGTATTCTTTCCTTTTCTGTCTCTTCTGTCTGGTTGAGCAACCAAATTTTCCTGTAAGACTTTCAGACTTGATCAACCCATAGAGTCTCACAATCCCTTGCCTCTCACCGTCTCTCAATTTTCTCTTGCTGTCTGTTTTTCCTCCCTTGCATATCTGTATCTGCTAATATGAAATACATGAGTATCAATGTATGGAGTGAAGCTGATGATGGAATCCCTTTTGTTTGAAAGATGTTTAGTGTTGCTGTTGAAATGTGTAGACTTGTGATTTGAGATAACTGTAAAAAGCTAGCAGTCATTTGAGTGCAAATGCCTGAGCCTTTTGCAAAGGCTGTTGGGACCTCACGAAGTTCTCAATGTTCTAAGCAGCTCCTGAAATTTACAAAGAACAGGATACTTGCAAAGGATGGGGGTTGAAAAAGACTTATGGAAACAGCTAAGCTGAGCTGCAAGAGAGATTTTTTCCCCCCCTCAAGACAGATTTTTTTCCAAGAGATTTTATTTTGGAACTGTACAAAGTTATTCTGATCAAGTGTATTTTATTTTATGTTACTGCAACTACAAATAAACAGTTTTGTGGAATTTTACAACTGCTCCTGAGTTTTCACTATGCTTCCTGACCTGTGCCTCGACAACATTGTATGTAGTGTATTATATGTGTTACTCTGTACTATTGCTATTTTTGTGCATTGTCTCTATTGATTATGTTATTTTTCAGCCACATCTGTGGCCCAGATCATGTCTGAAAGTGGTTCAATACATCAGTGCACTTACTTGGTTACCAAATAAATAAATAAATGTGCTTTTGCCTTTTTCTTGTGTTTTCAGGAGTATCATGGTCCTGTTTGTTGGATAAGCCTCCCTCAGAGGGATCTGGATAGTCTTATTTGTTTGATAATCCTACATTGAGAGGATCTGGATGGTCCTGTTTATTGGATAACCTTCCATCAGGGTGATCTGGAGGATTCAGTTGGTTGGATAATCCTCCCTCACTGGTGATCTGGATGGTCCTGTTTGTTGGATAATTCTCTATCAGGGGATTTGGATGGTCCTGTTTGTTGGATAATCCTCCATTAGGGGGATGTGCATGAGATTCATGTCTCTACACCACCACCTTGAAGGCAGAGGCTTGGTGTCAGGAATAGGTAGACATTGTAGCTTCAAGTTGGGCCACAATAGTTACCACTAGGAAGGCAGAACATGGAGGGGGTCAGTGGGTAATTGGGTGATGTTGTCTGTGTGCTGCTGTTTTGGGGGGATGGTTGTATTGTGGCTTATGTCACCACCAGAGCATTTATTGTACAGCACATTCATGTTCTGTGTTGTGTTTTGATATTGTATGCTATCTCATGTTTTGTAGTGTATTGCTCAATTAAAGGGAACAATCACCACCAAAGGCCCTTCAAATGCAAGTGTGGAGCTGGTCCCAATGTGCACTTTGTGTGCAAAAACATTCTGGCTTTTATAATCTCTAATCAGATGTTCTCCAGGGGCTTGGTACAGTCCTCTGTGAGTGCACATAGCCTAGGCAGGTCAGTGGTACCAGCAAGCAAAAGATCAGAGCTTGTATATAAAATATATCATGCACTACAGGATACTGAATCTTCTACTGCTCTGATGTCTGCTGCAGAGAATCCTGGGATTTATAGTAACAGAAGATGTTGGCCTAGAGCTAAGCAAACATAGTCCGATACAATCTACTGTACTATAGTATACAGCCAGTAAACCAAAATGCTTTTCCACACAAAGTGCAGATTAGGAAGAGCCCCGCACTTGAGTGTGTGGGCCCCTTGTGCTGGTTGTTCCCATTTAATTTTAGCAAGGGGTTATTGCTGAAACGCGGAAACTATGCCCCTGATGTTGTGTTCCATGTGTGCATTCCAATGACAGTGAAGCCACAGGCTACGGCTATGTCATTGTGATGAGTTACATAGCAAAACGTGGAGGTTATTGTTGAAATGAGGAAGGCATGACCCTGATGCTATGTGCCATGTGTGCATTCCAGTGATGGTGTGGCCACTGGTTATGGCTATATTACTGTGATTAGTTGCATGGTAAAACATGGGGGTTATTGTTGAAATGAGGAAACTATGCCTCTGATGCTGTGTTCCATGTGTGCATTCTAATGACAGTGAAGCCAATGGTTATGGCTACATCACTGTGATGAGTTACATGGCAAAAGTTGGAGGTTATTGTTGAAATGAGGAAGGCATGACCCTAATGCTATGTGCCATGTGTGCATTCCAGTGACAGCGTAGACACTGGTTATGGCTACGTCACTCTGATGAGTTCCATGGCAACAGGTATACACTTTCTGCACTGTGTATATGTGTTTGTTCAGTTGAGTGCACTTTAAAGGTATACTGATTTACAGCAGGTGTACAGGTTGCATACTGGTTATCTGCCAGTAGAATTATCATGTGTGCATTCCAACGACAGAGTGGCCACTAGTTATGGCTAGGTCACTGTGATGAGTTACATGGCAACTAATGCACACATTCTGCACTGTGTATTTGTGAGGGTTCATCTGGGTGCACTTTGGTGAGTATACCGATTTAGAGTAGGTTTACAGGATATGTACTGGGTGCACCTTGGGCAGTACATTGAGTTACGTCAGGTTTACAGGTTGTATGCTGGTTACTTGCCAGTAGTATTCTCATGTGTGCATTCCAATGACAGTATGGCCACTGGTTATGGCTACATCACTGTGATGCATTTCATGGCAACAGGTGCACAATTTCTGTACTGTGTCTTTGTGAGGGTTCAGTTGGGTGCTCTTTGGGGGGTTATACTTATTTCATATACCATTGTAATGTCAACATTTTGACATCAAAATCCATAACAGCAACAAATTCGAGGTTGTCTTTGTAATGGACCTGATGGTGAAATTTTGCTGATTTCAAATGTGTCTCTCTCCCTTCAAATAAACTCTAATTCGGAGTTTAGCATATTATAGATGGGGGTGGGGTGTGAAGTCCCCTGTGTGGGGGGGTGCAGGGGCAAGGCCCCCTGCAAAAATAAAAACACTCGATATTGGACAGGCAAAATTTTGCCTATCAACATTGTTTGTGTCACTGTGCTGCATTTTGACAACTTGGTTGTCAATGCGGCTTGGTGAAACTTTCTGATTTATAGCAGGTTTACAGGATGAATACTGGTTACCTGCCAGGAGTATTTTCATGTGTGCATTCCACTGACAGCTTGGTCACTGGTTATGGCTGTGTCACTGTGATAAGTCACATTGCTACTGGTGTACACTTTCTGCACTGTGTATTTGTGTGGGTTCATCTGAGTGCACTTATTTAGGTTCAGTATACTAATTTACAGCAGGTTTAAGGGTTACATGGCAACAGGTGTACATTTTCTGCACTGTATATTTGCGTAGGTTCATCTGGGTGCACTTTGGTAGGTACAGTATACTAATTTACAGCAGGTTTAAGAGTTACATGGCAACATTTGTACACTTTCTGCACTGTGTGTTTGTGGAGGTTAATCTGGGTGCACTTTGGTAGGTACAGTATACTAATTTACAGCAGGTTTACGGGTTACATGGCAACAGGTGTACACTTTCTGCACTATGCATTTATGGGGGTTCATATGGGTGCACTTTAGGGGTATACTGATTTACAGCAGGTTTAAAGGTTGTATACTGGTTATGGCTACGTTACTGTGATGAGTTATAGGGTAACAGGTGTACACTTTCTGCACTGTGTGTTTGTGGGGGTTAATCTGGGTGCACCTTAGGGGTATACTGATTTACAGAAGATTTACATGATGCATGATGTTTACCTGCCAGTGGTATTATCATGTGTGCATTCCAATGACATCATGTCCACTGGTTATGGCTATGTCACTGTGATGAGTTGCATAGCAACAGGTGTGCACTTTCTGCACTGAGTATTTGTGTGGGGTAGGTTGCATGGCAACAGGATGTTTACTTTCTGCACTGTGCATTTATGTGGGTGTATCTGTGTGCACACTGGGGTTATAGTGATTTACAGCAGGTTTACAGGTAGTATACTGGTTACCTGCCAGTAGTATTATCATGTGTGCAGTCCAATGACAGTGTGGCCACTGGTTATGGGTATATCACTGTGATGAGTTGCATGGCAATAGGTGTACACTTTCTGCAATGTGTTTTTGTGGGGGGTTATCTGGGTGCACAATGGGGGTTATACTGATTTACAGGTAGTATATTGGTTACCTGGAAGTAGTATTATCATGTGTGCAGTCCAATGACAGCGTGTCCACTGGTTATGGGTACATCTCTGTGATGAGTTGCATGGCAACAGGTGTACACTTTCTGCACTGTGTATTTGTGGGGGTTTATCTGGGTGCACAATGGGGGGTATAGTGATTTACAACAGGTTTACAGGTAGTATATTGCTCACTTGGAAGTAGTGTTATCATGTGTGCAGTCCAATGACAGCATGGCCACTGGTTATCGGTACATCACTGTGATGAGTTACATGGCAACCGGTGTACACTTTCTGTACTGTGTATTTGTGGAAGTTCATCTGGGTGCACATTGGGGGTATACTGATTTACAGCAGGTTTTACAGGTTGAGTACTGGTTATCTGCCAGGAGTATTATCAAGTGTGCATCTATGTATTTGTTTGCCTCTGTTATACAGCCACACCCCAATGTCAGTCATATAGCATGTGTATGTGTACCAGTATAGTGAAGGTTAGGCACCTTTGTTGCACAGGTGTTGTGTGGATGCTAAAGAATGTTTCTTCCATGTTGTGCCTTGTAGCACATGGCAAGCACACATTATGTGGTGCAAAACTCAGGTCATTCATTCATGTGCAGAGTCCACTGAATGTAAGTCATGTCTATAGTATTTGTGGGGGTTGGGTACATGGATGCTCTCCTGGCTTATACATTTGGGGACAAATGGTGAAGCATAGTCGAGGGAGTTGTACCTCTAAGGTGCAAGAACAAGACAATCTCTGAAAGGGTTGAGGAAGACTCAGAACTCCTAAGACCCAGAACTCCCATTTCTATTAAAGCATTTAATTAATTATTAAAGTTGTTGTATGAGTCACCTATCCTAACAAACAGCCAACATATCGTGGACAAGGGGGCCACATCTTCAGGGCCCATGATGGTCCAATTGTGAAAGCAATATAGATGTTACTCACTAGTGTACAATCAACCTTCAACACATGCCATTAGAATGCACTTAGAAAATGGGCAAGAGTGAATCTTAATCCTGATTGGCTAAAAGAGCCAACCAGCTGGTCCAGTGTGAGACAACAAAGACCAGGAAATAACTAGTCCCAGTCTCTGTTGTCTCATTTAGTTTTAAAATTAATGGACCAGTGGAATGTCCTAAAAGGCAACTACTGCCATCATTTGTTCTCTTGCTTAACAGTGGCCCAGACCGTCGGCTGATCTTGTTATTTTCCTCTTCACTAGCATCCACATCATACAATGCAATAGAAAAAGTAGAAATCAGACAGTAGCAGTTAAAATTAACCTGGGCTGCAAAATCCTTAGGTACAGTAGTTCATCGACAGCAAGACTGCTACCTAATCTACTGTAACTGTGTATGAGAGCAGCAGTGCTTTCTTTGATTTCCATACTGCAGATGGATGTCCATCTGTGGTACAGAGATGAAAGAAAGTACCACTCATCTCACATACAGCAGTGGTGCTGCAGCTAGCAATCTGTCTGTCAGACTGAACTCAGCGATTAACAGCAAATGTTTTTTTTTTCTCATATCAATCATGACTCAGTTCCCTTTCCAAATTCAGTAATATGCCAGCTGATTGTCATCCCATCTAGTACTCCCCACTCTCTAAAGCTGGACCAAGGATACTGAATTTACTGGGCTAAACCATCTTTGCACAATTCTTCCCTTTGCCTGCTGATAAGGTGTGGTAACTAACGGCAACACAGAGCACCAGAAAATGTGTTTGGGGTGGGGAGGGAGAAGCTTGCAATCAGCAACTGACCAGGAGGATAGAGTAAGATAGTAGAAGAAATGTAGACCGGATGAATATAAAATAAAAGCACAACAAAACTATTTTAACTTAAGCCCTGAAAGTGCATGTGTGTGTGAGTGTGTGTGTGTGTGTGTGGGGGGGGGGGGGTAACCATGACAGCCAGCTCAGAAGTAAGAACTACAAGGGCTCCAGTGTGACCAAAGTAAAACAAAACATAATTTTAATCTAGGTGGAGGAACTATTTTATTACAAAATAAACCAGAAACTAAGAGTTTTCAGATTAAAACATAAAAATACATATTTTTTTCCAAATGTATATAATACAGTGGCCCATTTTCTAAGTGCAATAATACCCTACAGGGTGGGTGGTACAGTTTACACTAGACCTTCCAGGGTCTATGAGGCCCTCCACCTGTGGTGTCCAGCCTCATTACACCCCTGGGAGATGTGGCATAACCTAATACCACCCACCCTGTTGGTTATTATTGCTTACATTTTGCCCAACATTCCTTGAAATGTTGTTGTTTTACAGTTCATAAAATGTGCTATTTTGTATGTAATAAACCTTTAATTTTAACCTTATAACCCAATAATAGACCATAAAGTACTAGTTTGTGCAATAGACTCTATTAATGGTTAGCATTATATCATAATCAGTTTTTAACATCACCTCAGATAACATCACACTGAGCTGTTCATAACCCAACCAATTTTAACCAGTACTGTCTACAGACCCTTCATGAAAGCAATCTGCTTACTATGGTAATCACACCTAATATAATAGGCATGCCAATTTCTTGTTTTACCTAATGTAAAGAAATGCAGACATATACTTTAGTTCTATGCTATTGATATTATTTCGGTATTAATTACCACCACATTGTCTGCTTTATTATATCCTTTTGCAAAAATTGCCTGTTACATTGAAATAACTTGTTAAGCTGCGTCAGTCATCGCTTGGCAGAAATACTTGGAACATCTTTTTAGAAACAGAGTTTATTGCTCAAAGATGTACAGTTCTATAGTCACAGGTATTGAAGCCTACTGATGTAAATTATCTTTTGTTACTGTGAGATACATCTTATATGCTGTCTCAGTACCTTCTATTTAAAAGACTATTGTTTTCTTTAAAAAAAAGTTACCAAGTTAAACACTTTTTCAAAGTATTGATGCTAATGGACACAATTGTATCACTACCATAGCTGGTGTAGACACAAAATCAGACCCAGTGTGATGCTTCAAGGCTTTTGGCCACTAGCTTTGACTTTAGCTGGATGCACTGTATTGAAAAAAGCAGCTCAAAAAAGTGTTAAAAACAAGTGTGTTTAACTTGGTAAAGTTTAGTTTTAAAAAAATGTCAATGGCTTTTAATAAGAAGGTACTGAGACAGCCTGTAAGAACATTTATCTTACAGTACGAAGAGAAGAGCTGTGTGATTAATAAAACAGTATTTTCAGAATATCACAAAAATGCACTGTTCCTTATTTACAGGCCAATAATGAAACAGTTGCACTAGTTGTCCCCAGTTTGGGAACTCATAACTTAAAAAAAAAGAACAACCCCCACCTTTCTCCATAGCCCTGATCCATTAAAATAGATAACCCCTTTCCCCAGCCCTCGTTTAAAGCTCTTACTCACTCTCCTCCCCTCAGTAACAACAATTTGATAATTGTTGTTTTAATTTTTAAACTCCAAAGGTGAATGACTGGCACAACCCTCCCACCTCCATGGCTGGCCTCTGACTTTCAACAGTTCCTCCTCCCCCTCATGTGTACACCCTGCACCCAATTGGGAATTGCAAGATGAATAGAAAGGAAACTGACATAGCCCATTCTAATCCTTGTCTGGCCACCTTCTTCTGAATGAAAGCACTCACTTGCTTGTTCTCATGGTAAAACCAAATGAGATCAAATTGTTTTACCATGTGAGCTAACATGCAAGTGCTTTCATTCAGAAGAAGGTGTGAGCTGTGGAGCAGAGTGGGCTGTTTTGGTTGCCTTTATATTCATCTTTGGGGTCATAAGTGAGTGACAAGAGCAAATGTGATGGGGGGGGCAGAACAGGGAGCACCCCCTTGGGTGCAAGGAAGGACAGGAATTTCTGAAAGTCAGTAGCTGGCTATGGGGGAATGCTGATCCTTTTTTTTTTGTTGTTGTTGTTAAAATAACACAAATAAATTCTGCATACCTAACTATCCAAGGATCTAAATAGAATATTTGACCAAATAGTCAGGATATGACAAGATAACTGACAATGATATGTTTCAGTACCTGTGGCTATAGAACTGTATATCTTGGAGCAATAAATTCTGTTTCTAAACAGATGTTCCAAACATTTCTGCTACAGTTACAGCTGGCTGATGCAACTTAGCAAATCTATTACACATACGAGTATTTTTGGAAAAGGATTTAAGCAAACATGCAATGTGGCTGTATTGATTTTCACAGTTAGCAGACTGCTTTCAGTAAATGTCTCTGAACAGTATCAATTAGAATGGTTTGAGTTATGAAAAGCATGGTGTAATGTCATCTGAGGTGATGTTAAACAAGAGTGTGATATAGTAAAAAGGTTAATAATGAGCAGTGAACCAATAATAGTGTTGCTGGAACATACTAGCACTGAATGGTCTACTGGGGGTCATAATGTTAACATTAAAGGTGCATTATGTAAAAAATAGAAAGCTGCTTGAACTGTAAAACAGTGGGACTTCAAGGAATGTTGGGCAAAATGTGCATTCTTAGGGCATGCATAGAAGACTGGTTGTACACCAGTGATAAAAAAGTATTATTTTGTTTACACAGTAGGAACATTGTGGCCCCTGAAGAAGTAACCTCCTTTCCTACAAAATGTTGGCTGGCTATTAGGACAGGGGGCTCATACAAAAACTTTAATAATTACTAATATGCTTTAAACAAAACAGGAGTTCTAAATAGAGCTGTGCAGAATATAAACTTCTGCCTGCAGAATGCCGATAGAATAAACATTCTGATTCAGTAGAATATGTAGAATTTTCAGGACAATTCCACAGAATTCTGCCAAATTTTAAATGTCTGTTATTTTGCTATAATTGTAAAGGTACGCATCCCAGTAACACTACATTTGGAACTGAAACAACGGTTAATGGCTCACAAAAACCTACTAAATTGTATGAGTCATAGGTTGAAAGAGGGCAGAGTCATGGGTTACCAAGCATTTAATTAAAATTTAATTTTCTGTTATTTTCAGATCATTTTAAAATTTCTTATCTGAATTTCCCCATAATGTCAGGCTTTAGAGGTGCCTCTAACATGGGTATATGCACCACTTTGTTAGTCTCAAGCTGCAATAGTAGCTAAGTTACATGTAGCAAAACATTTTATAACAATTTTGATTTCTGAAATGTTAGTATAATTTTGATAGTATTCACTGAAATGTTATGCAGTTTGACAGGTGTACAGGTTACATAGAAACATAGACATTGATGGCAGATAAGGACGGCTTGGCCCATCTAGTCTACCCATTGCCCTACCTACAGGATAGGCCGCAGATCCTAGTTAACCAACAGTCTATTTCTTCCTACCCCCTACAAGAATTGCCTTATACCTGTCCCATGCATTCTTGAATTCTCCCACAGTTTTAGACCCCACAACCTCCTCAGGAAGGCTGTTCCATGCATCCACTACCCTCTCTGTGAAATAATACTTCCTCACATTGCCCCTGAACTGCCCCCTTTCTATCTTTAAATTGTGTCCTCTTGTTCTTGCACGTCTCTTTTTCTGAAAGATGCTACCCTCTTGGAATTTGTTGAGTCCACTGAGGTACTTAAAAGTTTCTATGATGTCCCCACTCTCCCTTCTTTCCTCAAGGGTATACATATTCAGCTCCTTTAGTCTCTCCTCATACAGCTTCTCTTGCAGATCCTGCACCATTTTAGTTGCCCTCCTCTGGACTACCTCTATCCTGTCTATGTCCTTGTGGAGATGGGGTCTCCAGAACTGGACGCAGTACTCCAGATGGGGTCTCACCAACTGTCTGTACAGAGGGATAACATCTTCCTGTTTTCTGCTGTTGATGCCTCTCCCTATACATCACAGTATACCCCCAGCCCTCCCTACTGCCTTCTCACATTGCTTGCTAACCTTAAGGTCATCTGATATGATTACCCCCAGGTCCCTTTCATTTTTGTTGTTGTTACTACCTCCCCACCCACTGTGTATTCTTCCCCTGGGTTCTTGTTTCCTAGGTGTATTATTTTGCACTTCTTTGCATTGAATCCTAGCTGCCATACTTCTGACCATTCCTCCAACCTTGCCAAGTCCCTTTTCATCCTTTCCACTCCTCCTTGTGTATCAACCCTGTTGCAGATCTTTGTGTTATCTGCAAAAAGGCATTTTCCTTCCAGTCCCTCTGCAATGTCACTGATGAAGACATTAAAAAGGACTGGACCCAATACTGAACCCTGCGGTACCCCACTAGTAACCCCTCTTTCTTCAGAGTGGACTCCATTTACAATTACCTTCTGTGTCCTGTTGTGCAGCCAATGTTTTACCCAGGCTACCACCCTGGGACCCACTTCCAGGTTGGTTAATTTGACTATTAATCTTTTGTGTGGGACTGTGTCAAATGCCTTGCTAAAGTCTAGGTAGGCCGTGTCCACAGCCCCTCCCTGGTCTACTACTTTGGTCACCCAGTCAAAGAAGTCTATTAGATTCATCTGACATGACCTTCCTGCTGTTATCACCACATTTTGATACATGTACATAGTTCCAGATTTCTAACTTAAATAGAACTGTTATAAGCTGCCAAATATGGTGCAAAAATTTTAATTTCAGTTATTCCCCTCCAATTTTTAATACAACTTATCATCATCATCAAAGTTTTATTGATTGGTTGTAAGACCATTAAAATCATTATAAAAATAGCTGACATAGCAAAGTGATTAGGGCAAAAAGTACGACATTCATATTAAAAGTACCATATACAAGCATCTGTGCAAACCTGACTTCTTAAAGTAATAAAAACACTCTGGATATAATCATCATCAAATAGTTATTCAGGCAAACATTGTAGAACAAAGTAAAAAAAAAAGAAGATAGGAGAGAAAAGGTGCTCCAGATGAGCTACTTTATGCTGTGCTTCTAATAAGATCCCGTAGCCCACTGTTGCATCTCTGTTAGTTTAGGAGTTTAAATGCAGCCCTCTTTGTTCAATTATTTTGAGAAGGGAGACCACAGGGACCAGCACTTCTGAATCTTGGCAATTCAGCAAGTAAGTCAATAGATGCTGAGGATGATATTGCTGTTGTTCCAGAATTCTTCCTGAGAAGACGCAACGATGTTTCTTATACAGTGGGCAGAATAAAATCAAAGGTAACAGACTACCATGTCCTAGTTTACATTTTCGTAGAGAATCCATATACCTTTTCCCTTCAAACTGTTCCTTTTTCTGGTTGGTCAAAAAGGATTCAAATCTAAACATTGCCAGCTAAATTCTCTGCCTTGGATCTTCCAAAATGGACAAATATTTTTAAAGTGTATGTGTTCCCTTATTTTTGGCAAGCCAAGAGCAAACCTGAGACAGTCTGTATGCCTGTAAATCCTTTTGTGTAAAGATATCCCTGATTCTGATGTTTAAAGTCTCTTTGATATAGCCAGTAGTATACTTTAAACTGTCTAGAATAATATGCCAAAGGCTGTGAGGTTTAATAGTATTCTCCAGCACTCTCAAACAAGGAAAAATTATATTGGATTGTTCATAATTAATAGCTTCCTCCAGACATAGATGAGGAAATCTGTCTGGAGGCATCCTAAAAGCCTTAATCCAGTAAATGATTAACGTCTGGGTACAATAACACTCAATGGACAATTGGCTAAGTTCGGCCCTGACCAGGGCTAAAGGGGTGCTATTTAGAAGGCCTAACAATTACTTATAGAATTTGTTTAAACTGGAGTCTAAATTAGTTCTGAAATATATTCCCCAGACTCCATCACCATATAGTAATTGACTTTTAATTGTTGTGCGGGCTGCCATTAGGTTTCCCTTTATCAATTTTCCTCCATACTTATAAGAAAAAGAGGACGGTACTGGAAGAAAGCTGTCAGCCTTTAGTTTCATGTCTCTGAAGTGCACTCCCCAAATTCCATTTTGATTAACTGTAAGCCCTAAATAAAATTCTTTAACAACCTTGAGCTTATGCTTGTTCATGTAGTATCTATATGTTTTCTTGTTTCCCTCAAATACAATAACTTGTTTTGTCATAATTTACCTGTAAATCAGCTTTCTGGCATTCTAGGTAAAATTTTTCTAGACTCCTGTCATCATACCCAAATGACTGACAGAGAGCAGTGCAACATCATCTGCATATGCTAAATAAGATATAAGATATACTCCAATTTTAAGTAAATGGAAATCAGATTTATACATTTGTTTAGGAACTGTCGTAAAATAAAGGTTAAACAGCTTAAGCACTTTGTTCAGTTTGTGACATCTATGTTGGTCCAATAAACGGTATCAAACCATTTGCTTCTGGATCTGTTCTTACAAAGACCAATATGGCAGAAACTGAAACTGTATTTCAGATTTTAATGGGGTTTGTCAATGTAAAGTACAAAGAGGATAGCAGTGTGATCAGTAATTCTACCAAGTCAATCATGCTAGGCCAAAACAGAAGGCCGGGGGAATAATCACCCTGATAGGAACAGCAGGACTGCAAAAAGCTCAGCCCAGCTTATCAAATGAAGTATTGATATGTTCACTGTTAATGTCAAATTCCACAAATGAATTCTGGCTGTTTCACCTACCATTCAATCAATCAATCAATCAATCAAAATCTTTATTTTGCCAAGTGGAACATCATTGAGACAAGCTCCTTTATAGGATGGACCTGGGACAAAACAATTGACAGCAGGGTTAAGACATCACAGGTTGAGTGAACGTACATAACAATTACATAGTAATAATAACAACATAATAACATATAACCATCTCATGTGATAAGATACTTGCACCAGAACATAGTAGTAGGTTCAACAGGAGGTAGTGCCATTTAAATACAAGTGCGTGGATACAGATATATGGATGTAAGATTATGAGCTAAAGTTTATACAGTAAACATCATTGGAGGAGTCATAGTGAGCAGGAGTGGCAGTTCCTCTAGTATCAAAGTGTGAAGAAGATTGAGATATAAGTGTTCTTTGATACATACTGTAGGCATGGCCTGGCAAGTGGTGTGAGAAGGGAAGGGGGGTATAGGGAGTGGGGTGGAAAGATCAGCGGAGATAGGAGAGGGTTGGACATGATGACCTAGTGAGGAAGGACTGTTTGAAGGGAGAACACAACAGATGCCACAAGCAATTGTAGGGGTTTAAGTCCAATATTTGAAGCAAAGACAGATTGTGATGTTGGGACCTTAATATGGACAATGACAGAGGGGAGAACTCAAGTGATACCTCAGGCAATGGTCGAGGTTTAAGTTCAGAATTTAAAGCAATGACAAACTGTGATGTTAGGACCTTGACTTGAAACAATGACAGACCTCAGAGAATATCAGGAACAAGGATCTGAAGAGGGTGAACGTGGCAGGGTTTGTGAGTCTTAAAGTTTTCTGGATCTTATTCCAGAGCATAGGAAGAATGAAGCTTATTGAGACTCTACCAAAGTGCACTTTAACTTTAGGGCTAGCCAAAGATAAGATGGTAAGACTTCTGAGAAAATAGGAACTAGGGATGCTGGGAGTTAGGTAGCTTGTGAGGTACTAAGGTAATTTATGAGTGATTGCCTTTTACATCCATAGAATAGCATTCTTTTGCCCACTAAAGCTACGGAAGCTCCAGTCTACAGAAGAATAGAGGATGCAGTGGTGCGTGTCATAAGGGGCATCCAAAATTAACTTAAGGGATCTGTGATATAGGGTATCAAGCTTGGAGAGAGCTGTGCTAGTACTATGACCATATAGGAAGTCCGCATAGTCTAGGAGAGGCAAGAAGGAAGCTTGGACTAGGAATTTTCTAGCCTCCTGGGTCAGTGAGTTCTTGATCCTGAAGAAAATACAAAGCCTTTGAAGCAGTTTCTTAGTGAGTTCATTAGTGTGATCCATAAAGGACAATTTGTAGTCAATCCAAACCCCCAGGCATTTGAATGTTTCCACAAACTCCAGGGCTTCTCCCAAATGGGTGCTTATGTGAGGAATCTTATTTGTTTTTTTTGTTTTTTGTTTTTTTTTTGAGATGAGGGGCCAGTGGAGATAAAATCATGGCCTTAGATTTTTTGGCATTGAGCAGGAGTTTCAAGTTGAGTAGATTTTTTGGGAGGATGTTGAAATTGTTCTGGAGGTTCAAAATGGCTTGATCTGGGGTTGATCTATCAATGTATAGCACTGTATCATCAACGAAGAGATGGATACTAGATGACTTTAGGCCAGTGTCAATGTGATTAATTTAAATGGCAAAGAGAAGTGGACCAAGTATGGATCCTTGGGGGACATCTCCAAGGAGTATTTGTTTTCAGTGATAGGACTCCTTCAGTCTTGACCTGCTGGTCTCTGTCCACAAGATAGTTTGCAAACCAACTTAGGGCCAGATTATCCATTGCAACTTCTTCAGGGTCAGGAGACTGGAGAAGAGCTCATGTGATCCCACTCCACAAGAGTGGTAGCAGGGAGGAGGCAGGGAACTACAGACCAGTCAGTCTTACCTCAGTAGTGGGCAAGATTATTGAAGCACTCCTTAAGGAAAGGATAGTGCAACACCTGGAATCCATAGGAGCTCAGGATCCAAGACAGAATGGGTTTACAAAAGGAAGGTCCTGTCAAACTAATCTCATAGATTTCTTTGACTGGGTAACCAGAGTGGTGGACCAAAGGGGAGCAGCTGATGTTGCCTACCCTGACTTCAGCAAAACTTTTGATACTGTTCCACATAGCAGATTGATTAATAAGCTGGGTAGGCTCAGGGTGGGTCAGAAGTCGATCAGCTGGGTGGCAAACTGGTTAACAGGCAGAAAACAGAGAGTGGGGGTAAATGGTATACAGTCAGAAGAGATGAAAATCACAAGTGGGGTACATCAGGGATCAGTCCTGGGGCCAGTCCTCTTCCATATATTTATCAGTGACATTGCAGAAGGACTGAAGGGTAAGGTTTGTCTGTTTGCAGATGACACCAAAATCTGCAACAGAGTAGATGATCCACATGGGGTGGGCAGAATGAGAAGAGAACTGGATAAACTAGTAAAATGGTTGAAAGAGTGACAACTGGAGTTTAACGCAAAGAAGTGCAAGAACATGCACAACATAGAAACATAGAAACATAGAATTTGACGGCAGATAAGGACCGCTTGGCCCACCCAGTCTGCCCATTTCCCTGCCTACTGGATAAGCTGCAGATCCTAGTTAACCAGCAGCCTACTTTTTCCTACCCCCATCCCCTAGAATTGCCTTATGACTGTCCCATGCATGCGTGAATTCCACCACTGTTTTTGACTCCACGACCTCCTCTGGAAGGCCGTTCCATGCATCCACAACCCTCTCTGTGAAAAAATACTTCCTTAAATTACCTCTGAGCCACCCCCTCTATCTTCAAATTGTGCCCCCTTGTTCTTGCACACCTCTTTTTTTGAAAGATGCTACCCTCTTGGACTTTGTTGATTCCCTTGAGGTACTTGAAAGTTTCTATCATGTCCCCTCTCCTCCTTTCCTCGAGGCTATACATATTAAGCTTCTTTAGTCTCTCTTCATATGTCTCCTGGTGCAGACCCTGCACCATTTTAGTTGCCCTCCTCTGGACAGCTTTCATCCTGTCTATGTCTTTGCGAAGACTGGGTCTCCAGAACTGCACGCAACACTCCAGATGGGGTCTGACCAGCTGTTTGTACAGAGGGATAATAACTTCCTGTTTTCTACTGGTGATGCCTCTCCCTATGCATCCCAATATCCCACCAGCCCTCATTGCTGCCCTCTCACATTGCTTGCCCACCTTCAGGTCATCTGATATGACTACCCCCAGGTCCCTTTCCATTTTTGTTGTTGTTAGTATCTCACCCCCCATTGTGTACTCTTCCCCTGGGTTTTTGTTTCCCAGGTGCATTACCTTGCACTTCTTAGCATTGAATCTAAGCTGCCATACATTTGACCATTCTTCTAACCTTGCCAAGTCCCTTTTCATCCTTTCCACCCCACCTTGTGCATCAACTCTGTTGCAGATCTTTGTGTCATCTGCAAAGACATACTTTTCCTTCCAGTCCCTCTGCAATGTCACTTATAAAGACATTGAAGAGGACTGGTCCTAATACTGAACCCTGTGGTACCCCACTAGTAACCCCCCTTTCATCAGAGTGGACACCATTTACTATTACTCTCTGTGTCCTATTTTCCAGCCAATTTTTTACCCAGGCTGTCATCTTGGGACCCACTCCCAGGCTAGCTAACTTGTATATTAATCTTTTGTGTGGGACTGTGTCAAATGCCTTGCTAAAGTCTAGGTAGGCCATGTCCACAGCCCCTCCCTGATCTACTACTTTGGTCACCCAGTCAAAGAAATCTATCAGATTTGTCTGGCATGACCTTCATGCTGTGAATCCATGCTGCCTTGGGTCCTGTGCCCCTCTGGCCTCTAGATACTTGACAATTCTTTCCTTCAGAAGTGATTCCATCATTTTCCCTACCACTGAGGTTAAACTAACAGGTCTGTAGTTTCCTGCTTCTGCCTTGCTCCCACTTTTGTGAAGGGGAATCACATCTGCCCTCCTCCAGTCTTCGGGTACCACCCCATCCTCCCATGATTTGTTAAACAGGGTAGTCAGTGGTGTCACTAATTCTACCCTTAGTTCTTTTAGAATTCTGGGATGGAATCCCATCAGGCCCCATTGCTTTGTCCACCTTCAATTTTAAAAGTTCTTTCAGAACCCTTTCTTCTGTAAATGGGCTGGTATCAACTTCTGTATCCAGTGTGTTTCTACTGTTTGTTCTAGGTACTCCCCCTCTTCCTTTGTAAATACTGAGAAAATATTTGTTTAGTATCTCTGCCCTTTCACAGTCTCCCTCTGCCCCCCTTATTAGCCTCACTATCCTCCCTTGGTCTTCCTTCGCTCCCTGATGTATCTATAAAGGTTTTATCCCCCTTCTTAACTGAGTTGGCTATCTTTTCCTCGGTTTGGGCCTTTGCTGTTCTGACTGCCTTCCCAGCTTCCTTTTGCTTTAACTGATACAGTTCTCTGTCCAGCTCCTTCTGTGATTCCTTGTACTTCCTGAAAGCTTTCTTTTTCTCTTGAACCTTCACTGCCACTTCCTTTGAGAACCATAGTGGTTTCTTACATCATTTAGTTTTGTTTATTTGCTTCACACAAAGGCTTGTTGCCTCTGTGATGGCAGTTTTTATTATTCCCCATTGTTCTTCCACCCCTCCTTCCTGCCCATGTGCTAGTGCATTCCTTAGGCACTTACCCATTTTGGCAAAGTCAGCCCTCCTAAAGTCCAGTACCTTTGTCTTTGTATGGCTTGACTCTATTGCTGTGTTTATTGTGAACCATACTGTTCGATGGCTACCCACTTCTACATCTGTGATCCTCTCTTCATCTCCATTTGAGAGAACCAGGTCTAAGATTGCTCCCTCTCGAGTGGGCTCCAATACTAGTTGTCTAAGGCATGCCCCCTGTAGGGCATCTAGAATAACCCCACTCTTCGAAGTGGCTGTGGCAACTGCACTCCAGTTAACATCTGGCATATTCAGATCACCCATCAGCAATATCTCCCCTTTTTTTGCCATACTAAGTATACTTTCTATCATTTCCTTGTCCATTTCCTCCCCCTGAGAAGGGGGTCTGTATACAACCCCTGTGCGGATTGTGGTGCCATTGCCGGTCTCCAAATTTACCCACAGTGCTTCTTCTCCTCCTCCCTGTTTTCTCTTTTGTTCTGTTACTTTGATTTCTTCCCTTATGTAAAGAGCTACTCCTCCTCCTCCTCTTTTACCCTCCCTGTCCCTCCTGTAGATAGTGTATCCTGGTATGTTTATGTCCCAGTCATGGTTTTGTGCGAACCATGTTTCTGTGACTGCCACGATATCCAGATGTTCCTCCTCCATCAAGGCCACTAATTCAGGAAGCTTGTTACTCAGACTACGTGCATTGGTACTCATTGCTCTCCATTTTTTGATGGCTTTACTTTCTGTTGCAGCATCCCCCACTGACCTTTCTACCTCGGTCTTTTTCTCATTTAGTACCCTGTTTTGTAGGGAGAGGCTGGGATTTTCCTGCTACTCATCAGTGCCTCCCCCCTTGACTAGTTTAAAAGCTTGCCAATGAAGCATTTAAACCGATTGCTCAAAAGACTTGTTCCCTTCCTGGACAGATGCAGACCATCCTGCCAGTATAGGCTGGTGTCCCTCCAGGTGGAACCCCAGTCCCCAATGAAGCCAAACCCCTGTGCTCCACACCATTTTTTCAACCACTCATTAAACTGTATGGTGCAAAGTACCCTTGCCTCACTCATGCCATTTACAGGCAGCACCTCTGAGAAGGTTACTGTGTGTGCTACTTGTCTTAGGCCCCTCCCCAGTTCTAAAAGTCCTTCTGCACTGCTTTAATCTCATGTTGAGCCAAGTCATTTGTCCCTAGGTGGACAATGACATCCAGCTCAGACTCCCGTGCAGCTGTTCTAGTGATCCCGAGGATGCGCTTCCTGTCCCTACAAGCCATGGCACCAGGCAGGCACTTTACTTCAGCTTTCCCTGCTCCCCCCAGTTCTATCCCCCTAATAATTGAGTCCCCCACCAGGAGCTGCTTCCTTTCCTTGTGGCATCCTTTGCCTCCCTCCTGTGGGCCTCCCTTGTGACAGGTGTCCTCAGCCTCCTTAATCTCCTCTGTGGGTGCATCCATAGGGGATCTGTGCTCCCCCAGAATGGTGTATGGATTGTGGAGTGGAACAACTGACTGGGTGTGCCTCTGTTCCACCCTCCTCACCCTCCCTGAGCCCACTGTGGTCCAACTGCTGTGCTTTCTTTGCAACCTCTGAGGTAGTGGTGGTGGCTCTGGTGCTCCCTGGATGGGGGGGTTCCCTTCCTACCATCAAGTCTGGCCTGGGGGAAGGTTCTCTTACTGCTGTCCAGTGTGGCCTGAAGACAGGCAACTTCCTCCCTCAGGGCAGAGTTGTCTGCAAATAGGGCAGCATCTCAGCCTCCAGAAAGACTCCTGGAAGACTGCTGCCCCACAGCCATTACATTGCACTACTCCCCACATGACTATGTACTTTTTTTTGTGTGTGTGTGTGTGTGTGCTTGTGGGTGTGATTGGTTTGTTATATAGACATATATATATATTATATAATGTGTATGTGTATATTTTCAGTGCTGTGTGCTAGAGAGGATATGACATTGATATGCACCTTGCACTCTTGAGGAAAGTATGTCAGAACCCCAGGTATAAAGGAACTATTTCAGGGGTGGGTGGGTGAGGGGTGGGAAGGGGTTGGGCCCAAACTGTGCCCTCACAAAACAATCAGCTAAGAGCTCTGACCCACCGCTACGATGAGTGCCTTCCTGTCTGCAAGATACTATACACAACAATTTGACAGAGAAAATCGTCTGCTAATCAAACAGAGAAAATCCAGACATCCAAGTCAGACACAGGTAAACCTCCCAGCCCCAAAACAGCCTGGTGGTTTGTGCTCTGAAAAGTGTCAGCCCCAAATAAGTCAGCTGTGCTTTGAACTCTTCCTGCACTGAAAATCTTAAGAATTGTAACAAGACTGTCTTTTCCTGATAATTGTAAATTCCTTCTTTCACCTTTCAGTTAGAAGCAGCCTCCACCTGCAGTATATCTGCTACAAACCACAGACAATTGAAAGGTTCCCCTCCCTCTGTTGTGAGCACAACTCACTTTCTTGCAAATCCTATGTTTAATATTGCAGCTCCCAACAAGAGATAGTTTGGCTAGGAAAAATATTAGCTGTTCTGATGAGTTTGCTATAAACACTTGCTTATAATACTATTCTTCTCAGGTCTGTTACCAAAGCTATTGGCTGAATTAAGTCTCTGTGATGAAATCACTTCCTGAGAAAGTTTGGAATTGCCTTTTAAGGCAAACAAAGATAAACACAGAAAACAGTTTACTGTCTGGGTCAAATACACAACCTGTACCTGCACTTATTTCAGGATTTGGGAAGAAAAACCCTGAAGCCACCTATAGGCTGTGAGGGGAGTTGCTGGCAGTCACAAGGGAAGAAAGAGACTTGGGCTCCATCATCACTGTCATCACTGATGACATGACATCATCCAAGCAGACCACTAAAGCAGTAGTTAAGGCTAGAGAGATATTGGGGTTTATTAGTAGGGGTATCACAAGTCATAAGAGGGAGGTAATAATCCCTCTTTACAAGACACTGGTTAGGCCCCATATGGAGTACTGTGTGAAGTACTGGAGATCACACCTTCACAAGGACATTAACCAAACTGAGTCAGTCCAGAGAAGGGCAACCAAAATGGTGCAGAGACTGCATCAGAAAACATACGAGGACACGCTAGAGCAAAGGAGGGAGAGAGGTGATATGATCGAAACATTTAAACACTTTAAGGGCATTAACAAGGTGAAAGAGTCTAATGTGTTTCAATATAAGAAAAATAGCAGGACAAGAAGGACCAGGATGAGATTAGAAGGGGGTTGATTAAGGGGTAATGTGAGGAAGTTCTTTTTCACAGAAAGGGTGGTGAATGCATGGACCGGCCTACCTCAGGAAGTGGTGGATATAAATACAGTGCAGGGCTTCAAATGGGCATGGGATAGGCATAAGGGAGCAGTAGGGATGCGTATGAATAGATAGACCATTGACAGAGCAAAGGCCAATGGCATATTCATAAGGCAGAAAAAGATATGGGCAGACTGGATGGGCTTTGCATTCCTTATCTGCCATCAACTTCTATGTTTCTATGTTTCTATGTCATCAGGAGTAAATTGTGGCCCACCGTGTCAAAAGCTTTGCTAAGTTTCAGAAACAAGGCTCATACATATTGTTTGCTATCAAGTGTGGACTGCCAGTCATTTATAACCTTAGCAAGGGCAGTGGTACTACTATGCATGGGACAGAAACCAGACTGAATCGGATTCAGTAGATTAAAATTTTCCCAATGAGATCTGAGCTGATCATTTACTACCTTCTCCAATAGTTTTGACAAGGCCGGGAGCAAGCAGATTGGGCAGCAATTATTAATTGTACCTGAAGGGGATAAACAGAGTAGACTTCCATGGTGGGGTCACTCTCCAGAATGGAAGAGATACTAGAGGGCACTCCCTGAAGTTAAATGGGGCAGATTCAGGAGGGAAAAGAAGGAGGTACTACTTCACTGAAAAAGGGTAGAAAGCACTGCCTCAGCAACTTGTATTAGTGCAGACTGTGGTGTGCTTCAGGAGGGGGTGGGACAAATTCACGATGAAAGTACATACCGGGGGCAGTGGGTGGGAAGAGTTAATGGGAGGAGGGGCAGCTGTAGTGTAATGGGCTGAAGTGCTGCACACTCGACCAGACTAGATAGCCCATATGGCCTGTATCTGCTGTCAATTTTGTATGTTTGTATGTTCGTATTAATGTCACAGGGGTCCCCCGATTTGAACACAGGGATGACATGGGCCATCATCAAGACCTTGGGGGAGGAAGCCCTGACTGAGAGAAATTGAAAAGGTGGTTAATAGGAGGAGCCAATATATAGTGGACCAACTTTAGGAAGAAAGGCTCAATCATATCCATGTCCGCACTTTTCTTAGTATCAAGTTATAGAAGAAGATCCTCAACCTGTTTGATGGTGACCAGACAGAAGGAGAAAAAGTGGTATGGGTCAATAGATTCTGGATCATAGCAATCAGATGACTAAGGAACTGTGCCCTGATGGCATTTGCTGGGGAGGTATCACAAGCCATGCCTGCTGTGGCACAGTGATTGTTACGGAGGTCAAGGACCTCATTTTTATCTGTAGTGTGGGTACCACAAGTCAGACTTTTGTAGGAAGGGATGCCAGTGCTGCTATGGCCTTCTACCTCCCTTAAAGTTTTCCAAACCCTAGCACCAGAGTTAGTGGATGCATTAAGCTCAGAGTGGAAATAACTAGACTTGACAGCTCTGATAGTTTTCATGCAGAAATTCCTTGCGGTTTGGAAAGCAGATCAGTTTGTGGCCAATTTAGACTTTCTGGCTCTTTTCCAAAGATCATTCTTATACCATAAGGCAGTTTTTAGGTTATCTGTGAACCAGGACAGGATTTTATTTTGCTACATGCTATCATAAATGTGTGAGAAAATGTTTCCAATAATTGTTTAACTGCAAATTTAAAACTGCGGTTTATCTGTGTGTGCCTTAAAAGGCCAGGCCAGACTATGTCAGGAAGTGCTTACATCACAGTTACTTATCAGCCAATAGCTTTGGAAGAGTCTTCTACAGACCTGATAACAACATTATTATAAGCAAGTGGTTTATAGCAAACTCATCAGAAAAGCTAAAATTCTTCAGGTGAAGCTACCTCTGGCTGGAAGCTGCAATACTGAACTTAGGATTTGCAAGAAAGCGAGTTGTGCTCACAACAGAGGGAGGTGAACCTTACAATTGTCTTTGGTTTGTAGCAGATATTCTTCAGGTGGAGGCTACTTCTAACTGAAAGGTGAAATAAGGAACTTAAAATTATCAGGAAAGATAGTCTTTCAAGCAACAGAGGGAGGTGGACCTTGCTTTACTTTTGTTACAATTGTTGAGACTTTCAGTGCAGGAAGAGTTTAAACCCTGAGGGACTGAATACTGTTTACTGTGTCTGTCCTTGTGCACAGCTGACTTGATTGGAATTATTGATTGACTGTTTGCATTGCAATATTTGTAATACTGTGAATTTTTCACTGGGCTAAGAATTTGTCATAAGTCCTGAAGTGAGTGCATGTTACAAGCTGTGAATTTGACCCAGACAGTGCCCCAGTGGATGGAAACTTTTTTTTTGTGTATTTATTTGTGTGTGCCTTAAAAGGCCAGGCCAGACTGTGTCAGGATGTGCTTACATCACAGCTACTTATCAGCCAATAGCTTTGGGAGAGTCTTACAGACCTGATAACAGCAGTATTATAAGCAAGTGTTTTATAGCAAACTCATCAGAAAAGCTAATATTCTTCAGGTGAAGCTACCTCTGGCTGGAAGCTGCAATACTGAACTTAGGATTTGCAAGAAAGCGAGTTGTGCTCACAATAGAGGAAGGTGAACCTTACAATTTACAATTGCCTTTGGTTTGTAGCAGATATTCTTCAGGTGGAGGCTACTTCTAACTGAAAGGCAAAATAAGGAACTTAGAATTATCAGGAAATACAGTCTTTCAAGCAACAGAGGGAGGTGGACCTTGCTTTACTTTTGTTACAATTATTAAGATTTTCAGTGCAGGATGAGTTTAAACCATGAGGGACTGAATACTGTTTACTGTGTCTGTCCTTGTGCACTGCTGACTTATTTTGGGGCTGACTACTTTCAGAGCACAAATCACCAGGCTGTTTTGGGCTGGGGAGGTTTACCTGTGTCTGACTTGGATGTCTGGATTTTTCTCTGTTTGATTAGCAAGGTATTTTCTCTGTCAAATTGTCATGTAGGGCATCTTGCTGACACTAAGGCACTCATTGCAGTGGTGGGTCAGAGCTTTTAGCTGATTGTTTCCTGAGGGCACAGTTAAGGCCCATACCCTGCCCACCCCTCACCCCACACACCCCGGGAAATAGTTCCTTTATACCTGGGGTTCTGACATCATTTCCTCAAGAGTGCAAGGTGCATATCACTGTCATACCCTCTCTAGCACACTGCACTGGCAATATAAGCATACACATTGTATAATATATATATATTTCTATATAACAAACCAATCATACAAACACACACAAAAAAAAAGTAGATAAACATATGGGGAGTACTGCAATGTAATGGCTGTGGGGCAGCAGTCTTCCGGGAGTCTTTCTGGAGTCTGAGATGCTTCCCTATTTGCAGACAACTCTCTGCCCTGAGGGAGGAAGTTGCCCATCTTCAGGCCACACTGGACAGTAGTAAGGGAACCTCCCCCATCCAGGGAGCACCAGAGCCACCACCACTACCTCAGAGGTTGTGAAGAAAGCACAGCAGTTGGATAACAGTGGGCTCAGGGAGGGTGAGGATGGTGTAACAGAGGCACACCCAGTCAGTTGTTCCACTCCACAATCCATACATCATTCTGGGGGACCATAGTTCCCTTATGGATGCACCTGCAGAGGAGCCTAAGGAGGTTGAGGACAACTGTCACAAGGGAGGCCCAAAGGAAGGAGGCAGAGGATACCACAGGGAAAGGAAGCAGTTCCTGGTGGGGGACTCAATTATTAGGGTAATAGAACTAGGGGGAGCAGGGAAAACTGAAGTAAGGTGCCTGCCTGGTGCCATGGCTTGGAGGGACAGGAAGCACATCCTCAGGATCATGAGAACAGCTGCACGGGAGTCTGAGCTTGACATCATTGTCCACCTAGGGACAAATGACTTGCCTCATCATGAGATTAGAGCAGTGCAGGAGGACTTTGTAGAGTTGAGGAGGGGCCTAAGACAAGTAGCTCACACAGTATCCTTCTCAGAGGTGCTGCCTGTCAATGGCATGGGTGAGTCCAGGGTACTATGCATCTTGCAGTTTAATGAAGTGTTGAAACAATGGTGTAGAGCACAGGGGTTTGGCTTCATTGGGGACTGGGGTTCCACCTGGAGGGTCGCCAGACTATACTGGCAGGATGGTCTGCATCTGTCCAGGAAGGGAAGGAGGCACTGATAAGCAAAAGGAAAATCCCAGCCTCTCCCTACAAAACAGGGTACCAAATGAGAAAGAGACTGAGGTAGAAAGGTCAGTGGGGGATGCTGCCACAATAGGTAAAGCCATCACAAAATGGAGAGCAATGAGTACCAATGTCTGTAGTCTGGGTAACAAGCTTCCTGAATTAGCGGCCTTGATGGTGGAGGAACATCTGGATATCATGACAGTCACAGAAACATGGTACACACAAAACCATGACTGGGACATAAACATACCAGGATACACTATTGACAGAAGGGACAGGGAGGGTAAAAGAGGAGGAGGAGTAGCTCTTTACATAGGGGAAGGAATCAAAGCAACAGAACAAAAGGGTAAACAGGGAGGAGAAGAAGCACTGTGGGTCAATTTAGAGACAGGCAATGGCACCACAATCCGCACAGGGGTTGTATACACACCCCCCTCTCAGGGGGAGGAAATGGACAAGGAAATGATAGAAAGTATACTTAGAATGGCAGAAAAAGGGGAGATATTGCTGATGGGTGATCTGAATATGCCAGGTATTAACTGGAGTGCAGTTGCAGCAGCCACTTCTAAGACTGGGGTTATTCTAGGTGCCTTAGACAACAAGTATTGGAACCCACTTGAGAGGGGAGCAATCTTAGACCTAGTTTTCTCAAATGGAGATGGAGAGAGGATCACAGATGTAGAAGTGGGTAGCCATCTGGGAACTAGCGACCATCGAACAGTATGGTTCACAATAAACACAGCAATAGAGTCAAGCCATACAAAGGCAAAAGTACTAGACTTTAGAAGGACTGACTTTGCTAAAATGGGTGAGTGCCTAAGGAATGCAATAGCAAATGGGCAGGAAGGAGGGGTGGAAGAACAATGGGGAATAATAAAAACTGCCATCACAGAGGTAACAGGCCTTTGTGTGAAGCAAATAAACAAAACAAAACGATGTAAGAAACCACTATGGTTCTCAAAGGAAGTAGCAGTGAAGGTTCAAGAGAAAAAAGAAAGCATTCAGGAAGTACAAGGAATCACAGAAGGAGCAGGACAGAGAATTGTATCAGTTAAAGCAAAAGGAAGCTGGGAAGGTAGTCAGAACAGCAAAGACCCAAACCTAGGAAAAGATAGCCCACTCAGTTAAGAAGGGGGGATAAAACCTTTTATAAGTACATCAGGGAGCGAAGGAAGACCAAGGGAGGGATAGTGAGGCTTAATAAGGGGGTGGGGTGGGCAGAGGGTGACTGTGAAAAGGCAGAGATACTAAACAAATATTTTTGCTCAGTATTTACAAATGAAGAGGGTGAGGTACCAAAAACAAACAATAGAAACACTCTGGATACAGAAGTTGATACCAGCCCATTTACAGAAGAAAGGGTTCTGAAAGAACTCTTAAAACTGAAGGGGGACAAAGCAATGGGGCCTGATGGGATTCATCCCAGAATTCTAAAAGAACTAAGGGTATAACTAGTGACACACTGACTATGTTCTTTAACAAATCATGGGAGGATGGGGTGGTAACTGAGGACCAAAGGAGGGCAGATGTGATTCCCCTTCTCAAAAGTGGGAGCAGGGCAGAAGCAGGAAACTACAGATCTGTTAGTTTAACTTCAGTGATAGGGAAAATAATGGAATCACTTCTGAAGGAAAGAACTGTTGAGTATTTAGAGGCCAGAGGGGCACAGGACCCAAGGCAGCATGGATTCACAGTGGGAAGGTCATGCTAGACGAATCTAATAGATTTCTTTGACTGGGTGACCAAAGCAGTAGATCAAGGAGGGGCTATGGACATGGCCTACCAAGACTTTAGCAAGGCATTTGACACAGTCCCACACAAAAGATTAGTATACAAGTTAGCCAGTCTGGGAGTGGGTCCCAGGATGACAGCCTTGGTAAAGAATTGGTGGGAGAATAGAACACAGAGAGTAATAGTAAATGGAGTTCACTCTGAAGAAAGGGGGGTTACTAGTAGGGTACCGCAGGGTTCAGTATTAGGACCGGTCCTCTTCAATGTCTTTATAAGTGACATTGCAGAGGGACTAGAAGGAAAAGTATGTATCTTTGCAGATGACACAATGATCTATAACAGAGTTGTTGCACAAGGTGGGGTGGAAAGGATAAGAAAGGACTTGGCAAGGTTGGAGGAATGGTCAAATGTATGGCAGCTTAGATTCAATGCTAAAAAGTGCAAGGTAATGCACCTGGAAAACAAAAACCCAGGGGAAGAGTACACAATGGGGGGGTGAGATACTAACAACAACAAAAATGGAAAGGGACCTGAGGGTAGTTATATCAGATGACTTAAAGGTGGGCAAGCAATGTGAGCAATGTGAGAGGGGATACTGGGATGCATAGGGAGAGGCATCACCAGTAGAAAACAGGAAGTTGTTATGCCTCTGTACAGACAGCTGGTGAGACCCCATCTGGAGTACTGCGTGCAGTTCTGGAGACCCAATCTCCGCAAAGACATAGACAGGATGGAAGCTGTCCTGAGGAGGGCAACAAAAATGGTGCAGGGTCTGCACCGGAAGACATATGAAGAGAGACTTAAGGAGCTTAATATGTATAGCCTCGAGGAAAGGAGGTGGGGGGACATAATAGAAACTTTCAAGTACCTCAAGGGAATCAACAAAGTCCAAGAGGGTAGCATCTTTCAAAAAAAGAGGTGTGCAAGAACAAGAGGGCACAATTTGAAGATAGAGGGGGGGCAGCTCAGAGGTAATGTAAGGAAGTATTTTTTCACAGAGAGGGTTGTGGATGCATGAAACAGCTTCCAGAGGAGGTTGTGGAGTCAAAAACAGTGGTGGAATTCAAGCATGCATGGGACAGTCATCAGGCAATTCTGGGGTGTGGTGGTAGGAAGAAGTAGGCTGCTGGTTAACTAGGATCTGCAGCTTATCCTTTAGGTAAGGAAATGGGCAGACTGGGTGAGCCAAGCAGTCCTTCTCTTCCATCAAATTCTATTTTTATATGTTTCTCTGTTTCTAAACCAATTTATCCATTTTTTTAGAGACCAGGATTCGCTGACTATGGATGTGCATGTCATATGCTAAGTCTATGCCTGAAAGAACAGAGAAGCTACAGGCATCCACATTTTGTGAGAGTTTTCACAAATTTGTAAAATATTTACATAGTAAAATGTTGAACCCATGTAACTTAAAAATCTCTCATCCAATTCTCTCCATATTTATAACATTATATGAGCATTTCAAAAAATGTATTCTTGCTAATTTACAGATGTCTAAGTCCAAAGATGACTGACTTATATGCAGATGAAACAGTTTCCCAAAATTTCCCACAACAATAAAATGACAGATTTAGAGCACATATACTTTTGACACGATGCACCATATTGTCATGAAATCTGGCACACCTATCATCAAGGAATCATACCAAATTTAAGATCTCTGAACCAATAGATGGCTAAGGGATATGTAGAGAAAAATGTTCATGAAATTCTGAACAAAAATAAAATTACATAGTGTGAATACCTAAAATTTTGCAGCGGTCCATTCTAATTTCATTATATGTGACATAATTTTGGCTCTCCACCCAAACAGTGAACATTTCAAACTTCAGAGCTCTAGTCTAAAAGATGGCCAAGTTATGAACAAATTACAAAAGTTTAAACATTCCAAAGAATTTCATCAAAATTCAGTGAAATTTCATGAATTTCATTGAAATTTCATGAATTTAGAATTTTTCCATTCTGCACATCTCTAGTTCTGAGTCTTCCTCAACCCATACAGAGGAAGGCATGTCTGTTGTGTGACGTTTTTGAACAGGTACAGTATGTAGGACAGGTTACTTAACATATGTTATGGATTTATGCCGTGCTGATGAACTTTCACTTCAGAAATATAAAAAAAACCATTAATGATGAACACTTACCAGTTTGGTTGGCAATTTCTCCTTCAGAACATGGCACGCAGTCATAACAGCAGATGGGCATTCCATGAAGTGGAGCTTTCCGGTACCCTGAAGGGCAGCTATTACTGCAGACAGAGCAGGGGGTCTGTGAAAAAAACAAAATGTCAATGCAGACAGTCTGACAGTAGCTGAGCAGACTTTCTCTGTACTATTTAGAACAGAGTTAGTAGTATTCCCTGTATAAACAATTGTATACAGCGTACCTTGTAGTGCTGCTATAAATGTTCCATGTATGCAAACTGGAATATTTGGAGATACTGTTAGAGGTGCTTCCTGTACACATAGTAGAATATCTTGGGGTGTTGTTGGAAATGTTCCTAGTACACAAACTGGAAGATATTGGGAAGCTTTCAGAAATATTTCCAGTACACACACTGGAATATCCTGGGATATTGTTGAAATGTTCCCTGTACATAAACTGGAATATCTTGGGATGTTCTTAGAAATGTTCCCTGTACACAAACTGGAATATCTTGGATTAGAGATGCAGCGAAGTTAAATTTTGCCTGTGTAGTGGACATGAAGTGGCCCACTTTGCGTTACCATCCTGCTACACGAAGTGCCCATTTAAAAACCCTCACTTTGCCACTTTGCATTGTAATTATGACTTTGCGTTGTTCACTCAACCTTATTTCACACTATGGCAGAGTGAGAATTCACAGGCAGCCCACACATATCACATGGCTTACACAGTGAATGTCATATGCTTCAGGAAGGCAGAAAGTGACTCATGCTTGAAAGACAGTTTCACTTTCACCTTGTAGTAGGAGAAAGAGGTTATGTGTAGAGATACAGCAAAGTTAAATTCTGCCAGTGAGGTAGATGCGAAGTAGACCACTTTGTATGGCAGCTCAGATTCAGTGCAAAGAAGTGCAAGGCAATGCACCTGGGAAACAAAAATGCAGGGGAAGAGTACACAATGGGGGGTGAGATACTGACAACAACAGAAATAGAAAGGGACCTGGGGATAATTATATCAGATGACCTAAAGGTGGGCAAGCAATGTGAGAAGACTGTAAGGAAGGCTGGGGGGATACTGGGATGCATAGGGAGAGGCATCAATAATAGAAAACAGGAAGTTGTTATCCCTCTGTACAGACAGTTGGTGAGACCCCATCTGGAGTACTGTGTGCAGTTCTGGAGACCCTATCTCCGCAAAGACATAGACAGAGTGGAGGCTGTCCAGAGGAGGGCAACCAAAATGGTGCAGGGTCTGCACCAGAAGACATATGAAGAAAGATTAAAGGAGCTTAATATGTATACCCTTGAGGAAAGAAGGGAGAGAGGGGACATGATAGAAACTTTCAAGTACCTCAAGGGAATCAACAAAGTCCAAGAGGGTAGCATCTTTCAGAAAAGAGATGTGCAAGAACAAGGGGGCACAATTTGAAGATAGAGGGTGATGGCTCAGAGGTAATGTGAGGAAGTATTTTTTCACAGAGAGGGTTGTGGATGCATGGAACAGTCTCCCTGAGGAGGTTGTGGAGTCAAGAACTGTGAGGGAATTCAAGAATGCGTGGGACAGACATAAGGCAGTCCTAGTGGGGGGTTGCAGGAAGTAAGCAGTTGGTTAACTAAGATCTGCAGCTTATCTGTTAGGTAGGAAAATGGACAGACTAGGTGGGCCCAGTGTTCCTTATCTGCCATCAGATTCTATGCTTCTATGTTTCTTTGCTTTACTTTATGGCTGAACAAAGTGCCAATTGAAAGTGCTACTTCGCCACTTCGACTTTTGATATTGGTGATAATGACTTTGCATTGCTCACTCTATCTTTAAGGGCAGAGTGAGAATTTATAGGCAGATTACACACATCACATGGCTTCAACAGTCTAGGTCACATGCTTCAGGCAGGCAAGAAGTGAATCATGCTTGAAAGAGAGTTTCACTGCAGCAGCATCCCCTGTTTCCAACAACACCTGGGCCCATCGCCTGTGACTGGTCCTCCCCCCACCTAATTAGTGTGGGAGTTCTTCACTACACTGCCTGGGGACAGCAGTATAGTGAAATGTAATCTGTGTAGCGCCATGGCCCCAAAGGAACTCACCTTGGTACAGGTGGTCAGCACACCCACCTGTACAACCACCACCATGGACATTGACAGGCCAAGGTTGCTGAATAGTGCAGTAATGCACCTGCTTGCCCTGCTGGGGAAGTGGTGGCAGCACGGTGTCCACCTGCACATGATGGTTTGAAGCAGGGGAGGGCCATGGATCAAGTGGCTACTCCACCATCACAACCTTAAGCAGGTGACAGTGGCTACCCTGTCCAACTACCCACCAAACCGGCTAATTTGGGCCTGATGTGGAGAGAGTTGGAGGCTGTTAACCACCATCTTGACAACGTTGAGCAGCATTTGGAGTGAATTGAGTGGCACCAGCTACAAATTATCGGAATGTTTCAACTGCTGCTGTCCCATCAGAATGTTGTTCATCAGTTTTAGTTTGTGCTTGCACCCATCGCCCTCTGTGTGAAAAAATAGTTCCTGATTTTGCCACTGGCCTGCTCCCCCCACCATGTTCACATTCTGGGCCATTCCTCATGCACATCTCTTTTTCTGGATGATGCTACCCTCTTTTACATTGTTGATTCCCTATTGGTACCTGATATTTTCTATCACGCCACCGCCCCCACCCCCGGGTCAGTATCATCATCAATAGGAACAACTACATCACAACTTTTTTGAGGTGGGGAGGATTTAACATCAATACACCCAGACATAGCCTCCTTGACTTTCTTTTTCTCTGGTTCCCAATCAGCGTATAATCAGAACTGAGAAAAATATATAACTGCTGTGACTCGTGACGAGCGTGATTTGTCTTTTGTGATGAGTGGCTGGTGTAACATGATTAATGAACTGTACGCAGATACCCTTGGCTGTACTTCCCTGAGCTGTAACACCCCAAACACCCTGACTTGAAAACACATATTAATGAATACAATGGTCAAGCCGAGATACTACAAAACATGGTTACTGTACATGCAATTTACAACCCAAAAACTTAAACGTTTTGCAATTCATGAATCATCAAGACCATGAAGATGAAGAAGGTGATTTGTATCATGAGTGACTTGTGATGGTCTCCCTGACTTAAAAATGCACATTAATGAGTACAATGTTCATAATGAGATATGCACCACACAGTACTCAGAAGGGACGTCAAATAAACAAAAATGTCTTATACAGTACATTGATTTCAATGTACTTCACATTAAAAGTGGTACAGAAATGGTTGGGGAAAGGCGGAGTAATGCAAAGTCATTGTTTCCAATGAACTTCACGTTCCTCATTATGACACAAAGTACTCTGCTTTGCATTGTGGATTACTTCGTGGATTCTGCCTTACTTAGCAAATTGCATCGTGTAGTGTATTTTGGCCACTTAGCCCGCTACTACTTGAGATGTTGTTAGAAATGTTCCAGGTACACAAACTGGAATATCCTGTGATGTTGTTAAAAGTTTTCCCTGTACACAAATGGCAATGTCTTGGAATGGTGTTGGAAGATGTTCTCTCTAGGGCTTGGAGGGACAGGGAGCGAATCCTCAGGACTGCCGGAGCAGCTGCACAGGCGAGGGAGCTGGATGTCAATGTCCACCTAGGGACAAATGACCTGGCTAAGAAAGGGATTAGAGAAGTGCAGGAAGAGTTTGTGGAATTGGGGAGGGGTCTTAGTCAAGTAGCACGCACGGTAACCTTCTCGGAGGTGCTACCCATCTATGGCATAGGAGAGGCTAGGGTGTTCCATACCATGGATTCAATCAGTGGTTGAAAAACTAGTGTGGGCTCAGGATTTGGCTTCATTGGGAGTGGGGTCCACCTGGAGTGATGCAAGCCCTATACTGCATGATGGGCTGCATCTGTCCGGGAGGAAACCAGGATCCTAGGTGATAGGTTTAAATGCTTCATTGGCAAGCTTTTAAACCAGCCAAGGAGGTACTGGAAAGGAGCAGGAAAATCCTAGCCCCCAAACAATCACGGTAGTAAGTGTGGCAACACCAACATGGAGGTGCTGATAGGGAGAAGGCAGGGGTAAATGGAGAAAGTGACAAAGGCAAGAAGGACAGGGATGGGGCAAAGGGGTAAGGCCATCAGGAAATGGAGGGTAATGAGTACCAATGCCCGTAGTCTGGGCAACAAGCTCCCTGAGCTGGTGGCCTTAATGGAAGAGGGATGCCTGGATATCGTAGCAGTCACAGAAACATGGTACACAGAGAACCATGACTGGGATGTTAACATACCAGGGTACATAACCTACAGGAGAGACAGGCAGGGGAGAAGAGGGGGAGGAGGCCTTTCATGTAAAGGAAGGGATAAAAGCAACTGAACAAAAGAATAAACAGGGAGGAGAGGAGGCACTGTGGGTCACCTTAGAGATTGGAAAGGGCACCACAACCGCACAGGTTGTGTACAGACCCCATGTCAGGGAAGGAATGGACAAGGATATGATAGAAGGCATTCTAGAATGGCAGAAAGGGGAGATATTGTTGATGGGAGACCTGAATATGCCAGATGTTAACTTGAGCACTTTGCTGAAGCCACATCCAAGAGCAGGGCCATTCTTGATGCCCTACAGGTGGCAGGCATTAGACAGCTAGTTTTGGAACCCACTGTGAGGGAGCAATCTTAGACCTCAGACTTCAAACGGGACAGTGAGAAGATCTCAGATCTAGAAGTGGGTTGCCATCTGGGGACAAGTGACCATCAAACAGTGTGGTTCACGTTAAACTTAGCTACAGAGTCAAGCCATACAAAAGTGAGGGTACTGACTTTAGGAGGGCTGACTTTGGCAAGATGGGAGAGTGCTCAGAAAAGCACTAGCAAACATGCTAGAAGGAGGTGGGAGCAACAATGGGGAATTATCAAACTGCCATCACAGAGGCAACAAGCCTTTGTGTGAAGCAAATAAACAAATCAAAACGAAGAAAAAGCCACTATGGTTCTCAGAGAGGTGGCTGTGAAAGTCAGGAAGAAAAGATAGCATTCCGGAAGTATAAGGAAACACAGAAGGAGCAGGACAGAGCTGTACCAGTTAAGGCAGAAAGAAGCAGGAGGAAGTCAGAATAGCAAAGGCCCAAACTGAGGAAAAGATAGCCAACTCAGTTAAGAAGGGGATAAAACCTTTATAGGTACATCAGCGAGCGAGAAAGACAAAGGGAGGAATAGTGAGGCTGAATAGAATGAACTGTGGGTGGGCAGAGGGACAGTGAAAAGCAGGAATACTGAACGAATATTTCTGCTCAGTATTCACAAAAGAGGAGGGGAAGTGCCTAATCCAATTAACAGAAGCACTCTTGATAGGGGTCGATCCCAGTCCTTTCACAGAAGAAAGGGTTCTGCAAGAACCTAAAACTGAAGGTGGACAAAGCAATGGGTCCTGATGGAATTCACCCCAGAATTCTAAAAGAATTAAGGAAGGAACTAGTGAAACCACTGGCTACTCTTTTTAATAAATCATGGGAGGATGGTGTGGTACCCAAGGACTAGAAGAAGGCAGATGTGATTCCCCTTCACAAAAGTGGGACCAAGACAGAGGCAGAAAACTACAGACCTGTCAGTCTGACCTCTGTGGTAGGGAAAGTGATGGAGTCACTTCTGAAGGAAAGAATAGTTGAGTACCTAGAGGTCAGTGGAGCACAGGATCCAAGGCAGCATGGGTTCACAGCGGGAAGGTCATGTCAGACGAATCTAATAGATTTCTTTGACTGGGTGACCAAAGTAGTAGACCAGGGAGGGCTGTGGACATGGCCTACCTAGACTTTAGCAAGGCATTTGACACAGTCCCACACAAAAGATTATTAGTCAATTAACCAGCCTGGGAGTGGGTCCCAGGGTGGTAGCTGTGTAAAACATTGGCTG
This sequence comes from Neoceratodus forsteri, assembly GCA_016271365.2. Classification (NCBI taxonomy): domain Eukaryota; kingdom Metazoa; phylum Chordata; order Ceratodontiformes; family Ceratodontidae; genus Neoceratodus; species Neoceratodus forsteri. The sequence goes on along the minus strand of CM057455.1, from coordinate 116,751,798 downwards.
GACAACAGGACACAGAAGGTAATTGTAAATGGAGTCCACTTGAAGAAAGGGCGGTTACTAGTGGGTACCACAGGGTTCAGTATTGGGTCCAGTCCTTTAATGTCTTCATCAGTGACATTGCAGAGGGACTGGAAGGAAAAATATGCCTTTTGCAGATGACACAAAGATCTGCAACAGGTTGATACACAAAGGGCGTGAAAGGATGAAAAGGGACTTGCAAGGTTGGATGGAATGGTCAGACGATGGCAGCTAGGATTCAATGCAAAAAGTGCAAAATAATGCACCTGGGAAACAAGAACCCAGGGGAAGAATACACAATGGGTGGAGGTAGTAACAACAACAAAAAAGGAAAGGGACCTGGGGTAATCATATCAGATGACCTTAAGGTTAGCAAGCAATGTGAGAAGGCAGTAGGGAGGGCTGGGGGTATACTGGGATGTATAGGGAGAGGCATCAGCAGCAGAAAACAGGAAGTTGTTATCCCTCTGTACAGACAGTTGGTGAGACCCCATCTGGAGTACTGTGTCCAGTTCTGGAGACTCCATCTCCGCAAGGACATAGACAGGATAGAGGCAGTCCAGAGGAGGGCAACTAAAATGGTGCAGGGTCTGCAAGAGAAGCCGTATGAGGAGAGACTAAAGGAGCTTAATATGTATACCCTTGAGGAAAGAAGGGAGAGGGGACATGATTGAAACTTTCAAGTACCTCAAGGGAATCAACAAAGTCCAAGAGGGTAGCATCTTTCAGAAAAAGAGACTTGCAAGAGCAAGGGGACACAATTTAAAGATAGAAGGAGGGCGGTTCAGGGGCAAAGTGAGGAAGTATTATTTCACAGAGAGGGTAGTGGATGCATGGAACAGCCTTCCTGAGGAAGTTGTGGGGTCTAAAACTGTGGGAGAATTCAAGAATGCATGGGACAGACATAAGGCAATTCTTGTGGGGGGCAGGAAGATATAGGCTGTTGGTTAACTAGGATCTGTGGCCTATCCTGTAGGTAGGGAAATGGGCAGACTAGATGGGCCTAGCGGTCCTTACCTGCCGTCAAAGTCTATGTTTCTATGTTTCTCTACCATTTGGGACAGTGTTAGTAGTGCTCCTTTTATACAAAATAATATAGATCTTTGGATGGAAATGTTCTCCATATTGTATACCAAATAATGTACAGTATACCTTGGGACACTGAGGCAGTATGTATAGTGGAGTGGTTTAAGGCTCTGAGCTGCAAACCTGGAGACCTGGGTTTGAATTCCACAGCCCCCACTTCATAGGTTTCATAGTCATTTTCAAGCTAGCAGACTTACATCCATATTTGCTTGCCATATACCAACATTTTTAAATCGAGTAGTTATCTTACTGAAGTGTTGGTCAGAGTTGGCTTTAAAATTATTCATACTAGGACTATCCACAACCACAGATGGAAGTTCATTCCAGGGTACCACAACCCTTTGACTGAACCAGCTCTTACGTAGGTTATGGTTCCATTTGAAATGGACAAGTTGACTATCATGCCTCCTACTGCTACACCAACTAATTTTGGGCTGGATACCAACCTCTGCCCGAAGATTGTTGTCTCCCATAATTCTGTATAACAAACACAGGTCAGCCCTAAACCTCCTAGAATGAAGGGAATTCAGGTTGAGGGATGATAATTTTGCTTCATATGGTATGCCCTTTAATCCCTTTATTGATCTAGTAAATCTTCTCTGAACCCCCTCCATTCTGTTAATATCTTCCCTATTCTGTGGGGACCACACGTAGGCACAATACTCCAGATGGGGCCTCACCAAAGCTGCATATAGTGGTTTTCATCCCTGCTAGATATATGCCTAAGGATGCAATTTAAATTCTGGTTTGCTTTCTTCACGTATGCCCTACAATGGGACCCGAACTTAAGATCAGCAGTGACCTGAATCCCCAAGTCTCTTTCCTCGTGACTGTGAGCTTATTGTTAGCAAGATTATAAGAGCCTCTAGCATTCTATTTGCCAAAACGTATAACCTTGCATTTGCCCATATTCAGGACAAGTTTATTTGATACTGTCCATTCCAAGATCACATTAATAGCATTCTGTAGGGATGCAATATCTACTTAATTGCTCACCACTGTCCAAAGTCTGCAGTTTTCTGTGAATTTACAGAGCCAGATTTTAGGGTTATTTAGTTTAGGGGAAGATATATAAATATTAGAAACTCTAGGTCCCAGAACTGAGCCCTGGGCAACCCCACAAGTGATTGGTGCCCAGTCAGGAAGCACCCATTAATGGCAACCATTTGTTTGTAAACACTTGCATACTGTGTGACCCTGAGCAAGTCACTTAACTTCCTTGTGCTCCCAGGTCGCACCTGTAGACAAGCTTTCAGCTTAGTGTCTCTCTCCTGGTGAAAAAAAAAGTGTTCCCTGTATATGCAATAATGTGCTGTATACCTTGGGATGTTGTTAGCAGTGCTCCCTACATAAGAAATATATTCCCTCCCACCCTCTTCACTGACCTACCTTGTCCCTCCATTCACTCTGTCTCCTAGCCTTATCTATCCCAACCAGGTACCCCCTTCCATCCCATATGCTTCTTACTCCACCCCCTTCCCTGATCTTTGTGTCCCCCTTTTTACTCTGTCTCCTAGCCTATCTCTGCCTGATACCCCCTATCCATCCCTTCGTCCTATGACAAGTCCTCACTGGTTGCTCACAGGTTATCACCTCCAATTCCCCCACTGTCATCCTACCTATCAGTTAATTTTTAACTACCAGCTCCAGAGGGAAGCACTGCAAGTACCCTGGGTTTGGAGGGGTGCAGCAAAGGCAGTTTGCCCTAAAGTAACAGAACAACTCCAGGAGAGCTTGCATGCCACTCGGTGAAGTATAGGAGCAAAAATCATTCATCACCAAGATTATTTATTTCTTATGCCTATATACAATTTACGGTGTGAGTGCTTGCAGACAGCTTCCACTGCCACAAAGCCCCAGGGCTATGGGTCTCAAAACCATGCCTCAGGGGGAAAGGGTTTTAAGATCCAGAGCACCAGGGCTTTGTGGTGGTGTGAATAGATGGGGAAAGGGTTGAGAGTTTTCTGCTACTTAGGAGACTGCATCAACTACAAATGAGTTAACTGAGGAACAGTCACCAGTAATGCAGAGGCCACCTAACTAAAGGTCCTATACATCTAACGTAGACCAAATGAATGAAATGGACATGGGCTCATTCAGACACATTGAAATACAATGGCTATGCTGGAATGCTGTGTTCCAGCATTTATTCCATTGGTTGCACGATACTTTTTGGCCTTTCTGTACTATTTGTCATAAAGAGTTTTGGCACAGCCATCAAATTCTAGGACTTTTGCATTTATTTTCCCTCAGCTGGGCAATAGCCTACCAGTAATATTTATATTATTTTGCTTTGGCACCACAGCTAAATCATTAGAATTTTGAACTGCATTATCCTCCAGTTGGGTAAAAGCCTATCAAATTAGCAGCTCTAGTGGCTTTGGCCAGAGTTTGTTATTGTAGTAGGATTGAATTGTACCTTAAAAATGGAAAAAATTGGATCAAAAATGGAAGTTGCCATTTTCAAGCACCGCTTAGAGTCATTATGCAGATATGTGCAGCTGTCACCCTGTCTTCTTCCCACCCCATGTCCCCTTCCTGAGCCAGTCTCCAGGCAAGCAAAATAATATGTTTCTGTTCAGCAAAAAAGTACTGTAAGCACTGGGACTGGAGTCCAACATTTCTGATCTGTTGCCTCATCTCTCACATAAATAGAACGTGCTTCAGCAGCAGCTCTGAGTGTTCCCAGTGTGGGACTGTCAGGCTATCCCAGCACTTTGGGGAGAATGGAGACCTGTGGAGGTCCAAAGCACTGAGTGACAGGGTTATTGCAGCAGCATTAAGCACTGGTGATCCTCTGGGAATGATTGGCAGGGCAGTGTGAGGTGTACTAGGATTCAGAATACTGAGCTGTTTGTGTTGGAGAGCTGGGAGTTGGTTCACAGACAGACACAGATGGACATGGTCTGGGTCTGGGTCTGGGCTGGACTTCACCCACTAGGTGAGCAGCAGCAGCTTGTAAAGATTCCCTATTGGTTAGTGGAGCACCATTGGATCTGGGCAGCCTGCCTTTAGACATAACTTGCAGGGTGGGTTTATGTAGCCCTCCGGTGCATTGGAACAGACTGAAAGACAGCAAAGAGAGGATAGATCCTAACAAACACTGAAATGCAAAAAATATAAAGCTTAAACTTGAACAGAGATGCAAGTTGATGGTTCCGTTAAAGATCAACTTAGCATCTTTCTGCCGACATCCCAAGCAGAGATGCAGCATGCTGAAGTAACAAAGCAGTCCAGGTTTCAAGGCACCTTCTCTAAAAGCACACTCTTTACCTTGTGTAACAGATATTTTTAAGTGAGTTAGACAAAGTAATCTAGGAGTGTGTTTTTACAGTAGGTGCCTCCAAGCCTGCTTAGTTACTTCAGCATCCTGCACCTCTACTTGGGAAATCAGCAGAAACATGCTGGGACCGATTCTCAAGGCCCTGATAATGACACAAGGTGTCTGCACCAAACACAAATGGTGCAATTAGCACCATACATCATAGACTGCCCACCGAGCTATTCGCAAAGGCTGCCTACATCAACCACAGGCTGCTTGCCCAAAAAGGGGCTTGCACCACTAAACAAGGTGCAGCATGGTGCAAGGGGTCATGTGCCAGACTCAAGCTGCCACATCCCCTATAATGTAATTCACAAAACTGTCCCAGGGAGAGAATTCCTAAGTACTCCTAGACCTGAGAGGGCTGGTATAAGAGTGCTTAGAATTTCTCCTCTTGGAACAGTTGCACAATGTGTGGCAAAATGTTGCTTCCCGAGCCCCTGGAAAAACAAATGAAGTCACTTCCTCAGTGGTATATAGTGCCGATCCCCAGCGCTGCCCACTCATTTGCATACTAAAATGCCCCTCTCCTCAATGTTGCTGCAGTATTAGATAATACAAAGTCCCCCTACCAGATCTCTGAAGCTGTCCAGTTATGTCAATAAAATAATGCAGCCAAAGTATATTGATAATAAAATGTACCCCCACCAGATCCTCAAAGCTGTCCTGCTATTATAAAAATAAAATGCCCCATCCTCGATGCCACCGTGTATTATAGTACATAAATGAACCCACAACTGAACTCCAAGGCTGTCCACCTCTCACCTCCACAGTCAGCTTTTAGTAAATGCATACTTACTGTAGTGCGTGTTCATTCAGAGCTCAGTTTGTGGCTGACCATAGAGGTGTGAGGTGAGCAGAGCCAGTCGCCATTTATTACAGGATGGGCATTACTGGGGTAGGGGTTGGGGGTCCACTAGCCCAGTGATGCCCCCTCCCATCCTTGTCCATAAAATAATCCAGGTTTGAAAATCCCTGGTAGTCTAGTGGCACCCCTCCCAGCCCAAGCATATAATAAAATCATTCAAACCTTATGTCCCGGGTAGTCTAATTGCCCCCTGTCTGTCCCCAACCACAATGCAGACTGAAAATCCTGTGTGACACACTCTGGTAGTCTAGTGGGCCCCTGCCCTCAGATTTAAGTTGTTTAATTTTTGTATTTCACTGTTTGTTGCTATATGTCCACTCCTTGTGGTCTTGCAATCTGTTCCGATGCAGAGGGTTGGTTATTATCAGATCTTGGACTCACCTCAGGGAGTTGTGAACTTCCCCCTTGTTTCTCCATTTCATGTTTGAAACTTTTGTATAAAGCCTTGTTGTTTCCTCTCAATTCATTAGTAGTACAGGCAGCAGACAGGAGGTGGAAAATAAAAAAAAATTGTTGACTGACAAGATGGTGAGCAATGGAAACTCTACAGAGCAATTGGAATACAAAAGTAAACATCTGTTTCTTTAAAAAAATGTACAGCAGTCGGTCTGGTAACTCATTTGCAAGGTAAGCTCCTTACATTTCTGCGGACAAATGTTTTGCAGACAAAGGTCATACACTAAGAGAATTACTGACACACTTGTGCTTCACAAATTAAAGCAAGAGTCATTTTGTGGGACAGTACTTGCTACTCTGAGTGTCCGTAGAGCAGGGTCTCCACATTTGGTAGTGGGAGACACACTCACAAAAAGCATGATCTACAGGCAACAATAATTTTCAAACTGCATTTTGCAGCCAGTAGCCACCAGGGCTAGTGACTGAAAATTAAAAAGCCTAGCAACCAGGTCTAGTAACTGAAAATTTAATGGCTGAGCCATCAGTGCTAGTGACTGAAAATTAAATGACCCCACAAACTTTTCCATTGGTTTAACTGGTGTACAGACCTGGGTGGGGGTCAGGATTGACGGTGGTCGGCACTATGCAAACTCAGCTGACGTTGAGAGGGAAAACCAAATGCAACTTGAATTTAATTTCTGTTGTTTACATCCATAACTTCTCCAGTGTGCAAAAAATCAAAACAAAACAGAAACAAACAAGTATCAGTGGGAGCTAAAATGACTTGTGTCACTGCGGGTCATTTCTTTTTATTGTAGCTTTGAGGATCTCTCTGCTAAACTTGTTTTATGTTATTTTTCTTGTAGTTTTGTTTTTCTTGTAGTTTTAGAAACATAGAATTTGATGGCAGAAAAGGACCGCTGGGCCCACCTAGTCTGCCCATTTCCCTACCTAATGGATAAGCTGCAGATCCTAGTTAACCAACAGCCTACTTTCTCCTACCCCTCCCACTAGAATTGCCTTATGTCTGTCCCATGCATTCTTGAATTCCCCCACTGTTTTTGACTTTATGACCTCCTCGGGAAGGCTGTTCCATGTATCCACAACCCTCTCTGTGAAGAAATACTTCCTCACATTACCTCTGATCCATCCCCCCTCTATCTTCAAATTGTGCCTCCTTGTTTTTGCATATCTCTTTTTCTGAAAGATGCTACCCTCTTGGACTTTGTTAATTCCCTTGAGGTATTTGAAAGTTTCTATCATGTCCCCCCACTCCCACCTTTCTTCGAGGCTATACATCTTTAGTTTCTTTAGTCTTTCTTCATATGTCTTCTGATGCAGACCCTGCATCATTGTGGCTGCCCTCCTCTGGACAGTCTTCACCCTGTCTATGTCTTTGTGGAGATGGGGTCTCCAGAACTGTACACAGTACTCCAGATGTGGTCTTACCAACTGTCTGTACAGAGGGCCAACAACTTCTTATTTTCTACTGGTGATGCCTCTCCCTGTGCTTCTCAGTATCCCCCCAGCCCTCCTTACTGCCTTCTCACATTGCTGGCCCACCTTTAGGTCATCTGATATGACTAACCACAGGCCCCTTTCCATTTTTGTTGGTGTCAGTATCTCACCGCCCATTGTGTACTCTTCCCCTGGATTTTTGTTTCCCAGGTGCATTATTTTGCACTTCTTTGCATTGAATCTAAGTCGCCATACATTTGACCATTCCTCCAACCTTGCTAAGTCGCTTTTCATCCTTTCCACCCCACCTTGTGTATCAACCCTGTTGCAGATCTTTGTGTCATCTGCAAAGAGACATACTTTCCCTTCCAGTCCCTCTGCAATGTCACATTTAAAGACATTGAAAAGGACTGGCCCCGGTACTGAACCCCATGGTACCCCACTAGTAACCCTCCTTTCTTCACTGTGGACTCCATTTACTATTACCCGCAGTGTCCTGTTGTCCAACCAGTGTTTTACCCAGGCTACCACCCTGGGACCCACTCCCAGGCTGGCTAATTTGTTTATAAATCTTTTGTGCGGGACTGTGTCAAATGCCTTGCTAAAGTCTAGGTAGGCCATGTCCACAGCCCCTCCCTTGTCTACTGCTTTGGTCACCCAGTCAAAGAAATCAATTAGATTTGTCTGACATGACCTTCCTGCTGTGAATCTATGCTGCCTTGGGTCCTGTGCCCCACTGGCCTCTAGGTACTCAATAATTCTTTTCTTCAAAAGTGATTCCATCATTTTCCCTACCACTGAGGTCAAACTGACAGGTCTGTAGTTTCCTGCCTCTGTCTTGCTTCCACTTTTGTGAAGGAGAATCACATCCACCCTCCTCCAGTCCTCAGGTACCACACCATCCTCCTATGTTTTATTAAAAAGGCTAGTCAGTGGTGTTACTAGTTCTTCCCTTAGTTCTTTTAGAATTCTGGGGTGAATCCCATCAGGCCCCATTTCTTTATCCACCTTCAGTTTTAAGAGTTCTTTCAGAACCCTTTCTTCTGTGAAAGAACTAATATTAACCCCCCTATCCAGAGTGCTTCTATTGACTGGATTAGTTATTTCCCCCTGCTTTTCCATTGTGAATACTGAGCAGAAGTATTTGTTCAGTATCCCTGCTTTTTCACTGTCGCTCTCTGCCCAACCACCTTCCTCTTTGTTCAGCCTCAGTATCCCTGCCTTAGTCTTTCTTTGCTCCCTAATGTGGGGGGTTTTGGGGACTTACGAACTAAACTGTTTTTATACTAGTTTGCTTTACTATATTTTGTAGGATCTCTTCAGTAAGGTTTACTGGAGGTTTGAGGGTCTCCCTGCTAAGCCTGTCTTCTTTTGTTATTTTGGTTCTGAATATATCCTTACTAATCTTGTTTTCTGCTGGTATTTTATTGTGGGTAACAGTGGCACTGGGGGTGCCCAATCCCCCAGTACAGGAAGTCCCACCCCCCACCACCACACTACTGTGCATGCACGGTTATTTGTTAATATTTTTAAGTTTACAATTTTCATTTCTTCTCCCCACCCAACCCTCACTCTCAGCACCCCACACCCCCACACTTCCCCCCTAGAAACATAACAGTCACACTGGGGGGGCGCAGTCCCTCTGTGTTGTGCTTGGCATCTCAGTCTTTTTTGTTTAATATTTAGTTTTAAGTTGTAACAAGAAACCTGTCCATCAATGTTGTTTGTGCCATTTCAGACACCCAAACTGCCATCCCACTGAGAACCCCCCACCTCCCCCACCAAGCCCTTACTTACCCATTGGGGGTCCAACCCCATAATCCTCCCTGGGTCACAGACACATCTTCACTTTTTAAAGCCAGACCATGAACTGAAGAAAACAGGTAACAGTACTTTTGACTAGATAGGATGTGATGTATGGATGTTGGAAATCAGTTATGTAGTTAGCTAAGTTGATATATTCAGTTATCTCACTGAAGATTGTGGTTGCCTCCTGGATGAAAGCAGGCCATCACCTTAGTATAGGTTCTTAGCCTTCTAGCTTGGACTACTGTCCCCAGTATAGACATGCCTCTTCTCCCTGCACCATTCCTTCTACCAGGATCTACGATGCCAGTTTGACAAAACATTTGTCAACCAACGTTAAAGTGACGGCTTTATGTATACTGCATAATCCCCTGTGTTTTACCCCTCATATCCCCAGTATTTTAATATACTCAACTCTGAGTAGGAGTTGATTTAGGGAGAAGGTTCAGGACTTAAAGAAACAGTACCAGGGTCCCGTGGGTACATTGCAGTGGCAACTTCGACTTGCTACTGTAATGTCGTTCAATGTCAAAATGTTGCTGTTGGGTCTGAATACACTTCTACCATTACTTGAAGGCCTTGGTGCAGAGCTCCCTCTCCTTGCACACACAGTAAAACACACACTCACAACTCACATTTAAACACATGCAAAACACAGGATCACACAGATAAATGATCTACCTTTACAAAAAAATAAACTTACACACTGAGCTGAATATGGCAATTCATTTTGATATTTAAGGCCACGAAACACCCTTATCAAGTTAATGTAGTAGCAGGTGTGGTGGCTGTGACCAGAGTTTGCTTGATTAATGTCCTGTAGGCACAGTGCTGAAGGACTTGCTGAAATCTAACTGGGCCACGTGCACTGTGCTTCCTCAGTCTATATTCCTGGTCACCCAGTAGAAGAAATCAGTCAGATTCCTCTGGAAAGACCCTCCTCCACCACAGGAATCCAGGTTGTGTTTGGTCTTGCAAACCACTGGATTCCAGGTACTCTGCCAGCCATAACTTTAACGGGATTTTCATTAATTTCTTTATGTCTGATATGAGACTTACCTGTCTATAATTGCTAAACTCCTTCTTTGTGCCACTCTCATGGAGTGGGAATATGTCTGCTCTCCTCCGATCCATTGGAACCATTTCCTTTTCAAGTGGGTTGTTGAATAAGGCTGACAGAGGTGCAGCACACACACCCCTGAGTTCCTTTAGCACTCTTGGGTGTATCCTATCTGGTCTCATGGCTTTGTCCACTATCAGCTTTGCAAGTCCCTTCAGGAGTCTTTCATCTGAAAATGGACTTGTGTACACCCCCAACCCCCTCATTGTTCCTGCTGCTCCTTGGTGATCAGTGACCGCCCTTCCATTGTGAAGACTGAGCAGAAGTATCTGTTTAGGATATCCTGCTTTTTCCTGATCCTCCTCTATGCAGCATACCTGTGCCATGCACCTTATGCTCACTATCCTTGCCCTTGTCTTCTTCTTCTCACTTTGTATCTGAAGAAAATCTTGTCCCTGTTTGCTGCCCCTTTGGCTATCCTTTCCTCTGATTGCATCTTGGCTCTGCTAACTATGTATTTATTGAATTTTACTGACCCGGTATGCCCACTTTTTTAGGGGCGACTGGGGGGGAGGGGGGACATAGATGGTAAGCAACAGAAATTGAACCAGATTAAGCTGTTGGTGGTGTTTTTAGTGAATGGGGGAAATTTGGCCAGGACACCGGGGAAATCCACTACTCTTTTTGATAAGTGCCATGGGATCTTTAACATCCACCTGAACTACCACCAGAACAGCCAGATGGGACCTCGGTTTAACGTCTCATCTGAAAGACGGATCTTACATGTTTCCCTCTGTTTTCCCTGGCACACCTCCCTTTCCTCATTTCTCTGGATTTCTTTGTGCTTCCTGAATGCCACCAGCATTCCTTCACCTTTATGGCCACTTCTTTGAGTACTGTAATGTTCTTGTTTTTCCTGTTGCTCACTACCTTAAGGCAAAGGCTGCATGCCTACACTATGCTTTCCCTTTATTTTTTACACTGTTCCTCTACCCCTCACTGGCAATCCTTCCCCGCTAGGCAGCCTCTGAAGCAGTCTCCCATTTCTTTAAAATTCACCCTTATAATGTCCAGGACCCTCGTCATTTTGTGGTTTGCCACTGCACCTGTCTTAATGCAAAAAAATAATATACGTCTTGGGATGCTGTTAGAATGGTTCCATTTACGCAAAATTTAATATCTTGGGATGCTGTTAGAAGTGTTCCCTGTACACAAACTGCATTATCATAAGATGCTGTTGGAAATGTTATATCTTTGGATGCTGACAGACATGTTCCCTGTACACAGACTTGAATATATTGGGTTGCTGTTGGAAATGTTCCTTGTACAAAAACTGGAATATTTTTTGATGCTGTTGGAAGCATTACCAGAACAGAAACTGTTATAGCTTGGGATACTGTTAGAAGTGCTCCCTGTACACACAATGTAATATCTTAAGAATCTGTTAGAACCGCTTCCAGTATGCAACTGTAACATGTTTTGGTGCTGTTGGAATTGTTCCCAGTGCATAAAACTGTTATAGCTTGGGATACTGTTAAACGTGCTCCCTGTATACACATGTTAGGTTTCTGATAGAAGTGCTCCCTGCACACAGGCAGTAATATCTTATGATTCTGATAGAAGTGCTCTCTGTATGCAAACTATAATATCTTGGGATGTTGCTAGAAATGTTCCCAGTACATAAACTACAGCATTTGGGTGCTTTTAGAAGTGCTCCCTATAGGCAAACTGTGTTATCTTGGGATGCTGTTGGAAGTACTCACTGTTTTGGATGCCATTGGAAGTGCTCACTGTATAATAATATTTTCTTGGGTTGCTGTTGGAAGTGTTCTCTGTATACTGTATATAAACTCAGGCCCTGATTTTCAAAGGAGATGCACCCGGCACAATTAAGTTGCATCAATGCATCTATGAAATGTGCTCCAGGACCATATTCAAAAGAAAGTAATGCACTTCACAATTCCAGATGCACCGCAGCTCAAAGATAATGTATGTGGCTCATCTGGAGAGTGTGTTCCCTTGCATATGTGGCACATCCCAATATTCAGCTGAGATGTGTGCAGCATCTGCCTGCACATCTCAGAGATGTGCCGCACAAACTTAGGCATAGAAGAACCATGTCTAAGTCTTTGCCACCCACAGGTGGGCTGCTGTACTGCACAGCATAACACAGCAGCTGCCAGCTCCTGGGTTGCTAGCTCCCCATTTCCTGAGCATGAGAAAAGTGATAAGACCCCATTCATTCCTTGTACTTTAGTGGCTCCACCTTTCCCAAACCTGATAATAGTGTAAATATTGTTAGAAATCCCTCCCTGTTAGTCTAGTGGTGCCCCCTCCCATCCCCATCTGTAAAATAATCCAGGATCGAAAATCCCTGGTAGTCTAGTGGCTCCCCTCCCATCCTCAAGCATATAAAAAAATAAATCATACCCTATGTCCGTGGTAGTCTAGTGGACTCCCACCCACCCGACCCGATGTAGAATGAAAATCCTGTGTGATATACCCTGGTGGTCTAGTGGACACCTCTGCCCATCTTTGACCCCGATGTATCAAAAAACATCCCTGTCCAATATTTTCTGGTAGTCTGGTGGACCCCCCACCCACTGAAGACCTACATCCCAACCCACATCCCACATCCCAGCAGTGGCACATAATCGGCAGGAAGCACAGCCTACCCACACACCACCATGGCTGCCTGCCAACTGAACAGTCATGAATGACAGTGTACTGTACAACTACAAGCCTATTGGGCCACACTGTTGACCAATGGGTTTGCAGTGTGTACAGTAAGCTGTCATTCACAACTTTCACAAAGGAGGAAGGAAGTGCTGTTTATTCATAGAGAAGCATATAGCATATTTACTCTTGGATCTTTGCATGGTGCAGTGACAGTGTGTAGCTGTGAGGAGCCAGGCTGTCAGGTTATGTTTAAACACTTGGTGAGTGGCAGAAAAGCAAATGGACAGAGGTAGCTTGTTCCATAGTGAGGGAGCTGCGACCAAGAAGGCTCAATTTCCCATAGTAATGATGACAAGGGGTACTTCTAGTGGAGTCATTGAGAAAGCTCTGAGATGCCTAGTGACCACTCTATCTGTCAGTAGGGATGAATATGGGGACAGGTGCTGGTTACAAAGTGAGTTGCCATCCAGACAGCCCATAGCATGGTCAAAGCAACCTTGAAGCAAGAGCCATCCTAAGTTCTGGTAGCTGGAGCAGTGATGGGAGAGGAAAGGAGCTAGGAGGACAACATAACATATTGAGATGTAGGTCGAGTTTAGCCATGAAAGAAGGGTAGAGCATAAGTGTAAGTAGACCGGGGAGCAGTAGTCAAGGAGGGGTAATAGGTTTCCACATGCTATGGTGAGGCTTGCTTCAGCACAGAGGCAATGTTTGTGTTGGTGTGCAGTGCCCAGCTTTTGGTGGAGCCTATATGAGATGTGATTGATATGCTCAGAGAAAGAGAGGGAGGGGTCAAGGGTGACTCCTAAGTATTTAAAAGATGTGACATTTTGAAGAGGAGGGCCAGTTGGGGTGAGTACCAGGAGGGAGGAGTTTGTTTTGGTGGTCTTAGCTAGAAAAGTTTTGGAGCCAAAGATCATTGACTGAGTCTTTTTTTCATTGACTAGATGTTTGTTAGAAAGGAACCATATGTGGACAGACCCAAAGTCATTTGACAGGGCAGAAGAGATGGAGTTAACTGATTTGTCACTGTGGTATATAACTAGTTCATTGGCATACAGAAGAGCTTTACAGCTACAGTGGCATGAAACAGTATTTGCCCCCTTCCTGATTTTCTCTATTATTGCATATTTGTCACACTGGATGTTTTCAGGTCTTTAGACAAAATGTAATATTAGATAAAGGGAACCTGAGTGAACAAATAACACTTGTTTTTTTTTACTTATTTCATTTATTTAATGAAAACAGTTAACCAACACCATCTGGCACTGTGTGAAAAAGTAATTGCCCCCCTAAACACTTAATAACTGGTTACGCCATCTTTAGCTGCAATGACAGCAACCAAACGCTTCCTATAATTCAATATCAGTCTTTCACATTGCTGTGGAGGAATGTTAGCCCACTCTTCCTCACAGAACTGCTTTAATTTAGTAACATTGGTAGATTTTCGAGCAAGAACTGCTTGTTTCAGGTCCTGCCACAGCATCTCTATTGGGTTTAGGTCTGGACTTTGACTAGGCCGCTCCAAAATTTTAAGTTTACTTATTTTCAGCCATTCTGATGTGGACTTGCTTTTGTGTTTTGTATCATTGTCTTGCTGCATGACCCAACTACGCTTCAGCTTCAGCTGATGGACGGATGACCAGACATTCTCCTTAAGAATTTTCTGGTGCAGAGCAGAATCCATGGTTCCTTCAATTATGGCAAGTCATCCAGGTCCTGAGGCAGCAAAGCATCCCCACACCATCAGACTACCACCACCATGTTTGACTGTTGGTATGATGTTCTTACTGTGGAATGCTGTGTTTGCTTTACGCCAGACATAATGGGATCCATGTCATCCAAAAAGTTCCACTTTGGACTCATCTGTCCATAGAACATTTCCCCAAAAGGCTTGTGGATCATCCAGGTGCTTCTTGGCAAATGAGAATTGAGCATTTATGTTCTTCTTGGTTAGCAGTGGTTTCCACCTTGCTACAGTCCCATGAAGCCCATTTTTGCCCAGTCTCTTTCTGATTGTGGAGTCATGAACACTGACCTTAGCTGAGGCAAGAGAGGCCTGCAGTTCTTTGGATGTTGTTTTAGGATCCTTTAAGACATCCTGGATGATTTTACGCTGCTCTTGGAGTAATTTTGGCAGGCTGCCCACTCCTTGGAAGAATCATTACTGTTCCAAGTGTTCTCCATTTGGAGATTATGGCTCTCACTGTTGTTCGATGGAGTCCCAGAGCCTTAGAAATAGCTTTGTAACCCTTTCCAGACTGATAGATAGCAACAACTTTTTTTCTGATCTTTTCAGGAACTTCCTTTGATTGTGGCATAATGTGCTTGTTCAATCTTTGTGCTGGCAACTTGACTCTGAAGGTAAGGGTCAAAATAAGTGAGGTTTATTTTGAGCAGGGCTGGCTGTAATCAAGCCTAGCTGTGTTCAATCAGCTGACTCTAATTATCCCTTTAATTGGGTTGATTTAGCTAGGAGGCAATTAGATATCACACAGCGCCAGTTGGTGTTGGTTAACTTTTTTCATTAAATAAATGAAATACTGTAAGTAAAAAAAAAAAAAACAAGTGTTATTTGTTCACTCAGGTTCCCTTTATCTAATATTACATTTTGTCTAAAGACCTGAAAACATCCAGTGTGACAAATATGCAATAATAGAGAAAATCAGGAAGGGGGCAAATACTTTTTCACGCCACTGCTAAGTCTATCCCTGGGGAGTGTGCTGACAAACATGGAGAAAAGCAGAGGTCCAAGTATGGAGCCTTTGGTGACCCCGGTATGTACAGGGAGGGGAGCAGAGGATGCTTTCCCAATAATGACTGATTCTGACCTGTTTGATAGGTAGCTATGGAACCAGGCAGCAAGTCCAGAGAAGCAGCCAAAGCATAGCAGGGTGGAGTGGAGGAGTTGATGGTCGACCAGGTCAGATGCTTTTGACAGGTCAATGAAGATCACACCTGTCAGCTTGCCCTGATCCATTTTCCTCAGAATGTGATTGGTAAAGATGGCCAGTGCCAATGTTGTGCAATACTGCTTGCAGAAGCCATGCTGAAGGGGACATGGGAGGTTGTGTTTTTCCAGGTGCTCGGATAGATGAGCATTCATGATTTTCTCAAGCAGCTTGCTTAGGCGGGGAGGAGGGAGATGGGTCTATAATTGTCAGGAGATAGGAGATCGCCAGCTTTAAAGATTGGCACTATGTTGACGTGTTTCCATGAGTCAGATACAGTAGCTGTGGTGAGGGCAAGATTGAAGATGTAAGTGAGGGGTTTAACAATTACAACTGAGATGAAACTTTGGAAAGCAGGGTACAGCCCTTAACTGCCAGGACTTCCTTTAGCTTGTAGAGACTTTAGCATTTTGATGGTGTCTGTCTGGCTAATGGCCCTAAAATGGAATGGTGAGGGCAGGGTTGAGGTAGAAGAGGAGGGAGGGTTGCTCAACTGGGGGTACTGGGAAGAGGAGGCCTGGGAGGGGAGCTTGCTAAGATATGGGGATAGGTTGGTGAATTTTAGGTTTAAAGGGTTTGCAATTTCAGTGGAGTTCAAGATGGGACCATCGGGGGATGCAAGTCATGCTATCTGCCTGTTATTTATGGGGTTTAGAAGAGATCCAATCATAGCCCAAAATGTGCATGGGTTACTGAGGTTGTTTTTTTGTTAATTAAGGTAAAATTGATGTTTGAGCAATTTGGTGGTCTGTTTGCAGGAGTTTCTCAGCTGCTGGTAGGCATTCCAGAGTTAGGGGAAGGGGGATGCTTTGTGTGCCTTGCATTTACTATCCTGGTCTTTCAGCAAAGCTAGGAGTCCTCTGGATATCCAGCGAATGGAGCCACCTCTTACCCTTCTGGTCATGAAGGGGGAGTAGATATCATGTATGTGTGAGATGGTGCAGGTAAAAAAGTGACTGCAGTGCAAATATTGCTGTGGCAGTAGAGAACAAACTAATCTACTGCCCTAACCTCTCTGAAGACTGCATTTAGAACCTGGTGAACAAACCAGAAGGACAGGAGTTTGTGGGGGGGTGGATTGCCTTGGTGGATAGTATAGCTTAAGTTTGGATGTGGTCACTGATCGAGTCAGACGTAGTGCCTACTTGGAGGATTAAGTCTGCATGGTTTTTGGTGACCCAGTCAATGAGGACGTGGTTTGTGTGTGAGCATTGTGTCTTGTGGGGGTGAAAATAAGTTGTTTAAGATTAGATTCCTTCATCAGGTTTGCATAATCTGGCAAGGGGGCATCCAACCAATTGCTGTTGAAATCTTCAATCTCAATGATGTCTCTTTAAAAGTATACCTCACACCATCCAAGAAGTTGGATAGCTCTGGGATGCCTCCTGTAGGAGGGTTATAGCAGCAGCCTATGTGTAGTATTTTGGATGCACCCAGGGTTAATTCAGCAAGTAGCCATTTACTTGATGAGGTGGGGTTGGAACAGTTGATAATGGTAGCAGTGATGTGCTCTCACACATATAGTGCTATGCCTCCTCCCCTCTTTCTTCCCGGTCTGTGCTGATGTAGCAGCAAATATCCCTGTAGTTGAAAGTGGGAGTCTAACTGAGAGGGTTTAAGCCATGTTTCAAAGATGCCTAACACCTGTGGCTTGTACAGGGTTACCCATGCCTTGAGCTCTGTGAGCTTTGATGCGATGATGCAGATATTTATATGAGCAATTTTTAGCCCAGAATGCCTTGCACAAATGGTATCTGTGTGGTCTATGTGGGGCTAGGGTTAGGTTCTATATTTCCAGAGAAAAGGCTAAGAGCAAGGAGAGGGCAGTATGGTGGGTGCTGGGGGGGGTTGGAGGGTGAGGGAGTGCACAAATAGGCAGAGCAGATGGCATTCATAATTGGACATTAGGGCCAGGATGATTTAACTTGTGAGAATGATTTCATGCCTTTACACATAATTTGGGGTACCCGAGTTGTCATAAGTGGTGGACGGGGGGACATAGATGTTGCTGATCAGCCATCAGGATTGATGGGTAGATGCCCCTTGCCAATAGTGGAGTGGTTAGAGAAAACCACATAAGCATGATCGAGCATGAGTACATGTGTATTTGTAGGTGACTGGTCTTGCAGGTGATGATAGCCAGAGTCAGAAGAGAAAATGTTTGGCCAGGAGCAGGGCAAAGGAGTCTTTAGGAGACACTTTTTGGAAGCTTTGGGTTATGTGAGCAGTAGATGGCAGTCCTAGTGCTAGTACTGCTATGGTGAAGTTCAAAAGAGGAGATACTTGAGGGGTCAGTCCTGTTGTAGTTAAATAGTTCAGGCTTGCAACAGGGATGCATGATATACAAGCACTAAAGGAGAGAGAGAATGGGCAAGACTGTATCTGGAGCACTGAAATGTGACCCTGTCTGGCTGAAAGCAAAATAAGGAGGGCCAATGAGAGAGGGGGAGGAAAGTGGGAGAAGCAAGTGAGTGTTTAAAAGAAGCTGGGAATGGGGAAGGCGGGTGGCATAATAATATAGCTGTGGAAAGCCGTAGGACTTGAGCTGCTGGCAAGGGCTGTAGTAAAAAAGCTGTAGGAGCCAAGCTTGGAGCCAAGCTGCTGGCTATGAGGAAGAACCAATAGCAGGTTTTGAGCAGAGGGTATTGGGTGAAGTCCCGATGTGTCAGTACCTGACATTCGGAGCTGGCTTGAGGGTGGGTGGTGAGGAGTAGCGCCTGGCTGGAAGAGCTGTGAGCCATGGCCACTGGCAGCTGATGGTGCTTGAATCAGGGAAGAAGAACAGTGGATTATCAATTAAGTAAGAAGACCCATTGCAGAGAAGCCTCCTTGTCTAATCAGTAATTCATAAGAATGAGAAAGAGCCACCAGGAAGGCCAATAGTGTCAGTGAACAAGTCACTTTGTGAACCTATATCATAGTACATTAACTTCCACCTACAGCCTGTGACTGAATTAACAGAGACATATGTTAAAGACACAGGACACATGCTACAGATATTACAAGCTTTATCTGAACAAGGGGTGTCAGATGAGGAATTTTTAGTCATTGCAGATATAGCTGGTCTATATACATCTAACCCTTATAAGCAGGGGATATGCACAATGGGAAAAATAATAGACAAGAGACCTTTAAATTCTAGGACAAAAACAGTGGTGCTACAGGAACTTGCTGAGATTATTTTAGCCAACAATTATTTTGAATTTGACTCTCAATATGATAGTCAAAAAAGAGGACCTGCCGTGGTAGTACCATGGCACCGGACTATGTGAATGCGTTCATGTACAGTATGATCTTGTAACACACAATATCCTAAATGGGTATTTAAATCCACATTTCCACAATATAAGGGCCTGGAGCTGTTATACTGATGACATAGTTTTTATATGGAAGGGAGAAGGGGCAGAGCCTAAGACCTTTGTACAGTACATTAATGGAATAAATGACAATATTTAAATGTGTTGTAACATATGATAAAAAAATCAGTCACATATTTAGACCTTAGGATCATTAAAGAACATGGCACTATCAGAACAGTTCTTTGCAGAAAGGAGACTGATTGTAACACTATCTTACATGGGACAAGTTTTCATGAACCTAAATTGATCAAAAGCATACCGTATTCCCAGCTTTTAGGGTAAAACAGAATTGTACAAGAGTAAGATTTTCAACAGCAAGTATCAGAAGTACTAAGTAGGTTTAAAGAACGTGGTGACACAGAAACAACACTGAACAAGGCAGGTAAGAGAATCAGTGATGCATTGGATGGAGAGTTGGGCAAGGGGGTTCAAAAGAAAAAACAGAATCAGAACAGCAAGGAAAATAGGCTGGTGTTCTCAACTAAATTTAACCAACAGTTTGCAGAAATGAGAAGGGTCATTAATAGACACTGGCATCTGCTATCTGTTCCAGAAAACCATCCAAAATGTTTTGACCAAAAACCTATGACAGCAGCTAAAAAGGTTGCCACCTTGAAAGATAAATTAGTTCGATCACAGTTTGTGAAACAAGATAGAACAGAGACATAGAAACATAGAATTTGACGGCAGATAAGGACCGCTTGGCCCACCTAGTCTGCCCATTTTCCTACCTAGCTGATAAGCTGCAAATCCTAGTTAACCAACAGCTTACTTCCTCCTACCCCCCACTAGGACTGCCTTATGCCTGTCCCATGCATTCTTGAAGTCCCCCACTGTTCTTGACTCCACAACCTCCTCAGGGAGGCTGTTCCATGCATCCACAACCCTCTCAGTGAAAAAATACTTCCTCACATTACCTCTGAGCCGTCCCCCCTCTATCTTCAAATTGTGCCCCCTTGTTCTTGCACATCTCTTTTTCTGGAAGATGCTACCCTCTTGGACTTTGTTAATTCCCTTGAGGTACTTGAAAGTTTCTATCATGTCCCCTCTCTCCCTCCTTTCCTCTAGGGTATACATATTAAGCTCCTTTAGGTTTTCTTTGTATGTCTTCTGGTGCAGACCCTGCACCATTTTGGTTGCCCTTCTCTGGACAGCTTCTACTCTGTCCATGTCTTTACGGAGATGGGGTCTCCAGAACTGCACACAGTACTCCAGATGGGGTCTCACCAACTGTCTGTACAGAGGGATAACAGCTTCCTGTTTTCTACTATTGATGCCTCTACCTATGCATCCCAGTATTCCCCCTGCCTTCCTTACTGCCTTCTCACATTGCTTGCCCATCTTTATGTCATCTGATATAATTACCCCCAGGTCCCTTTCTATTTTTACTGTTGTCAGTATCTCACCCCCCATTATGTACTCTTCCCCTGGGTTTTTGTTTCCCATGTGCATTACCTTGCACTTTTTTGCATTGAATCTGAGCTGCCATACATTTGACCATTCCTCCAACCTTTCCAAGTCCCTTCTCATCCTTTCCACTCCATCTTGTGTATCAACCCTGTTGCAGATCTTTGTGTCATCTGCAAAGAGACATACTTTTCCTTCCAGTTCCTCTGCAATGTCACTTATAAAGACATTAAAAAGGACTGATCCCAGTACTGAACCCTGCGGTACCCCACTACCAGAGACACAGCTCCTGTTAGACCCTCTCTGACCTGGAATGATAGCATGTGGGCACTGTTCAGTGTGTGGACATACCACAAAAAAGGATACATTTCAGCACCTCTTAACAGAAGAGAGCTTTCCAATTAGACAACACATTAGCTGTTCAACAGAATGGGTAATATATATATTACAATGCCCTTGTGATAATCTATATGTGGGACTGACCACTAGGCCTCTTAGGAGCAGAATCCAGGAACAGAAAAAGTGACATATGATTAAACAAAGATACGTCCCAGGTTGCCTTGCACTGTACTAAAGCCCACCATACGGGGGCATCTATAAGATTTTAGGGTGTGGAACTGATACCACAATTTGAGCGAGGGGGAAATAGACAGAAAGCACTTGACAAAGCAGAAATGCAGTGGATTTTTAAACTCAAAACCTTAGATTTAAGGATTGATATGAACATGGACACCAATTGGCAGGCATTTGGTAAATGTCTAATTTTGCCAGCAACAATACTGGATATAGAATATATATATATATATATATATATATATATATATATACACACACATATATATATATAAAAATGGTTGAATTTTGTTGAACCAGTAAGACCACTGGGCCTAGAAGTCCCTTTTTCAGAGGTGACCGGGGAAGGGGGGATACAGATGGTAAGCAACTGAAATTGAACCAGATTAAGCTGTTTGTAGCATTTTTAGTGAATGGGAGAAATTTGTCTAGGACACCGGGGAAATTCCCCTACTCATTTCGCTCTGCCAGCAGGGGCGCTTGACTTCCTGAGGGCAGAGTGGAGGAGCACAGTTTGGAACTGGACAGCAGAGGAGGAGGAAGTGCTGATGTGGCAGGGGAGAGGGTCTCCTCCCTTTCCTTGTATACCACTAGAGGCCTGAAAATGAGTTCAGACACTTTTATGGATCAAGAAGATCGAAGTGAGGAGCATAAAGGAAAAAAAAGGAATTAAGAGAGAAAACTTCTTCTGTGGAGATGGAGGGAGGAGATGTTGCAAGTGTGAGTAAAAAAAATGTTTTGGAAAATAATCAGCAAAAGAGTAAAGAAGCAGGAGGTCTTATAAAGCCAGATATTTCTGTTGTGGAAAGCAAAGAAAATAGGCCAGAGTCCTATCAGACTAAATTGAGAAGCAATAATATGGCAGTATCAGAGCAAGCTGCACCTGCTGAGATGGGGAAAAAACAAGTGAAAGTGTCCGCACAGAAAGGAAAGGCGAAAGTAAGTCAGGCTTGGCCTGAAAAGGATTGTAGAAAGCAAGACAGAAAGTAAAGAAAGAGCTGAAAGAAATAAAAAAAACACAGATTTTGAAGATATTGAGGAAGTCACAGAAAAAAAAGGTCCATGAGGAAACAGTAAAGGAGAAAAAAAGGAGGTTTCAGATTCAGAAGAGAGAACTTTTAGAGACTTTGCAGACACACCTGAATGGGTAACAGAAGCCTTATTGCAAGCAGGTTGGAAAAGAAAGGATGATGGGTCTGGGTGGGATCCAAACAGGCCCAGTACATCAGGAATTAGTAAAAAACAAAAACAAGACACAAGGGAAGTAGAAAGTAAATTTGGGGAAAAAGTAGATGAAGCTGAAAAACAGAAAGATGTAACATCAGAGGCAGATAAAACAAAAGAGATTACTTTTGATGGACTTGATAGCAATAATGAAAAGTCATCTATGGAGCTAGAGCAGAAAACAATATTAACAGATAAAGAAATGCAGGAGGAAGGGGAATGCCAGAAGTAGAAACCCTGGGATGGGAATACTAAAGAAAGATTATTTCCTAAAGATATAAAACCACAGAAAGCTAAAAGAAGAAATGCGGTATGCCTGAGATTTAGGGGGCCCTCCGAGGATGTGCCCAACAGAATTTTTATTGGGAAAGAAATCTTAATGAATAAAATGAAGTTTTATCCATATGAAATATATGCCTTTATTCATGTACCAGGAAGTACAGAATTTGACATAAGTTTTAAACATGGAGTAGGGTTGAACCGCTTTTGGAAATTATATCAGCAAATGAAATATACAGACTTATGGAAGGATTTCTCAGTTATTCCCTTATCAAAACCTGCTTTTAAGATAGTGACTGTGTTATTTCGAAATGAAGGCGTCAATGTGGTCGACATTAATTTCTGGATCAAGCAGAAGGGTGTAATGCATGGGCAGCTGGAACCGATATTGGATGAAAATGGTCTGTGGACAGGTGGATGGAAATATAAACTAACACTTAAACAAGTAGATGGGGAATTCAACATTTGCCGAACTGTTTTTTTCTAGGCCAAGATAGAGGCATTATTTTTATGCAGGCCAAGTGTGGGCCTGCTACCTAATGGAGAGTGAGGTCACTTAAGTAATGTCTGTGGTAAGTCAAGTGGCCTATGTGGGTTGTTGGGCATTTTAGCAGAATGCCAAACCAAGTTAAATGTAGTTTGTGTGAAGAGGAAGGCACACTTTGCAAATGTCCCTGGGCTTCCATAACAGCCCAGAAACTGGAGAAAGAGCAGAGCAAGATGTCTACCTGGCTGTGGCACAGAAAGAAAGAGAAGCAAGATAAGGTACAGGAAGCCATTATCAGAGAGGACATGGAAAAAGGAATAAAGGTACAACCTCAGACTAAAGGGTTGGTAATACCAGAGCAAAAAGAATCAAAAGGAAAAGCTGGGACTTTTAAAATGGAAATGAAGACAGAAAAATAAACTGGATTTACCATGGTTACATGATCTAAAAACCAAAAGAAGAGTACAGCAAAACAGATAATTTCATTGGAAAAAGACCATGAAGGTGTAGCGTTAACAAATAAATACACCTTATTACAAGACAAGGAATAGTCCACTATGGAGGAGGGCTCTGATTGGTCCAACATGGATCTTTCTAAAGGTGCAGGAGAGGAAGATGGAGACACAACAGACACACAGGTGTCAAAGAAAAGGAAAAAATCTACAGAGGCAGGGTAAAAGTGAGGGAAAACAAATTGGGAAGTTTAAAATGCTTCACTCATAATACAAATAGTATTAAAAAGAGAAGGAAGAGGCTGGTAACTTTTAAAATACTATATGGCTTAAAAAGTGACTTATATGTATTCCAAGACACAAGGTTACACACTATAGATGAAATTCAACAAACTCAGACAGACTGGACATGGGGACCATCCTTATGGTCCTTTGGGATAGATAGGTGTACAAGGGTGGGGGTAGCGTTCTCTTCTCATGATGTTCAAATTTTAAAAGTAATAGACTTGGTTCCTGGAAGAGCTATGATTATTGATGTTATCTTAAAAAAGAATTCTGTGAGAATTATTGTAATTTATAATCCACAAAGGAAAATAGAAAGGAATATGCTAATAGATCAAAAAGAGGCTTATTTGCATACTTCAAAACTTGTGGTGCGGGGGGGAGACTTTAACTGTGGGCTATCTAGAGCAGATTGGGGGAGGGCAACATCAAAATTTTTGTGTGATACGACTTCCTTGAAAAGAATGTTAGATAAAGCTGGGATGGAGGATGGATATAAGTTAAAAGGGAAAAAAGAACACACATATTTCAAGGGTTCACATTCTACTCGTATAGATTTCTGGATGGTACAAAAAAAAGTGGAGGTAGTTGACATTAGGAGTACACCGATTGAGACATCAGATCATATGGCAGTAGAAGTTGAAATTAACTTGGGGAATAGGATGAGAATAGGAAAAGGCTATTGGAGGATGAATACAGCTAAGCTACAAGAAGATACTTGTATAGAAAAGATTAAAATAATACTGGAAGATCAGTTAACATTTATGGAATTATATGATAGTGGAACAGAATGGTGGGAAGATACTAAAAATGAAATCAAACAATATATGATTGAAGAAGGACAGAAAGTAGAGGCAACAAATTATGGGAAGTATTTAAAATTAAGGACTAGATTATATAAACTTATGACAAGGTAGGTTAAAGAGAAGGTGGATGAATCTAAACAAATTGAAGAAATTAAGGTTAAAATCGAATCAGGGTCTGTCCTATCTGAAATACCTCCTGGTTCATTATTGCCCTGGCCGATCACTCCACTCGGCCGACATGGGGTTGCTAGAGATTCCAAGAGTGAGTTTAAAAACTTCAGGCAGCAGAGCTTTTTCTCATGCTGTTCCCACTATTTGGAATTCTCTACCAGGCCAGTTACGGGAGTGCACCTCCGTGGAGATATTCAAGAAAGAATTAAAACCTTTTTTATGGAAAATGGCCTTTTTGGAGGATTAGCTAGTTAGAAATTGATTGGATGTTATTGTTTATTATGCTTTTATGATGTATTTTTATATGTTTATGTTTGCATGGATATTTGTATTTATGTTATTAACCTGTTCAGCTCTTTGCTATTCTGAAAAGCGCTATATAAATAAAATTATTATTATTATTATTATTATACTAGGGTCACGTCTTTAATTATGGAACAAAAAAGTGGTACCCAGGGAACAAAATATCATACAAATCCTTATGATAGTAGTAAAGAAAGAATAGAAAATAGAGTTATGTGCAAATTACAGGATGGAAAAGGGAGGATACATACAGATATAGAAAATATTAAATGTACAGTACAAGAGTTTTTGAAGGAGAAATACCAGCAACAAAGAAGTAGGAAAAGTGAGGATTTTTTTCTGACAATTGAGATGCCAGAGTTGGAGGAAGATGAGGCAGAGGCGATAAAGAGGGAAATTAAAGAAGAAGAAGTGAAAGAGGCAATAAAATCTTTGTGAAATAACATGGCACCTGGGATGGATGGGACTCCAAATATGTTCTATAAAATTTTGGAAAAACAAATAGCTCCGATTTTAACAAGAGTATACAATGGTGTAATGAATGGATACAATTTGGCAGAAAGCATGAAAAAAGGAATAACAATTTTTTTTGCATAAAAAGGAGAAAAAACACAACTTAAAAATTGGAGGCCCATTAGTTTATTGACTTCAGATTACAAACTTTTAGCCAAGGTAATAATCGGTTAAGGACGTTTTCAGAGAAATTGATAATGCACTCTCAAATGTGTGCTATTCCTGGATGGAGCATACAACAAAATGTAATTTATATTAGAGAAGTCATAAATAAAGGACAGAAGGATTCTTTGCAAGGGTATTTGTATGCCTTGGATCAAGAAATGGCATTTGATGTTGTAATGCATCAGTATGTATGGGATACCTTAAAAAGTTTAAAATTCCAACAGAATTAATTAGTTTAATAAAAGCAATATATAAGGAAGTGCAGATTTGTCCTATGGTTAATGGGCATGTAGGGACTTCAATGTATATAAGGAATGGGGTTCGGCAAGGGTGCCCATTAAGTCCCCTACTATATGTATTTTGGCTAGACCCACTTCTGAGGAGAATAGAGGTGGAGAAAGAGATTAAAAGTATTGTATGGCAAAATACAGAACTGAATAAAACAAGTGCTTATGCAGATGATTGCTTAGTTTTAGTAAAAGATCAGAGTTCAGGGGATAAGTTAATAGAGTCAGTAGAGAAGTATAGCCAATATACAGGGATTAAGATAAATAAAGGGAAAAGTAGAATTTGTCCATTGGGGGCTGTGAAGAAAAAGAAAAGAGGAGATTTGGAGATAGCAGAAGGAAGCATTAAGGTGCTGGGAATAAGATTTGAAGGGGATGATGCAATACAACAAAACTGGGAAGAAAAGTATCAAATATCCCAAATAAAAGTACATAAATGGAAACAATGGAGTATGACATGAGAGAAAAGAATTTACTTATTAAAAACGTTTATTGTCCCAATATTTTTATTTTTAGCATACATTTTTCCAATACCATATCAAATGCAATCCAAAATTCAAAGTCTTTTTTTTCAGTTACTGTGGGGTAGCAAGTTAAATCCTATTAAAAGGGGGATAACGTATAGAACCATAAAAGACGGGGGTTTAAACATGATAAATCCAATTGTTTTTTATGTTAATATTTTTGTGTTTTCAAATATTGTATCATTAGTAAAAGGTGAGAACAAAGCTTGTTCTTGGTTAACACAGCACTGGAATGTACCTTTCATTAAATGTATTGCGAAGAAAGAGAATATGGTAGGAGGTAAAGTGTGGCCAATATATATGGAAATTGGAAGGATGTATTTAACCCAATGGGGGGTAACAGTGGATGCTCTAATTAGGGGTAAGAGAAAACAGATGTATAAAGAAATTATGGAGAGGAATTTCTGGGAAAAACAAGTTTTTAAGGTAGAAAAAGGAATAAAAGAGCAGGAAATGTTAGCTGTTACATTAGAAAAAAGAAATCCGGAAAAAATGAAAGATGTAGTATGGATGTGTAGTCATGGGAAGTTAAACATCAGAGGTAATCATAAACATAAAGCAATGGAGGAAAGAATATGTGCAGAAAGAGATTGTGGGACAAAAGAGGAAAGAATGCAGCATTTATTTTTTGATTGTGATTTTATTAAACCTTTTTGGGGTATGGTAGCCAGTTATTGGGGGATGCAAGCTTTTAAATATATGACATACAAGATTTTAATCTATGGTCAGTTAACAAAAGAATGGGAAAAAGTTAATAAAAAGACAGTCTATGTTATTTTGGCAGTTTTGAAATGGTCTATATGGCAAAACAGATGCTCAAGATTTTTGCAGAATAAGGATTTGACTGTACAGGATGTTTTTTTTTTAAGTTTCAAGATGAAGTAGATAACATTTTTCAAGGTGAATGTAAATTAAGGGGAGAAGAGAAAGCAAGAGAGCTTTGGGAAATTGTTACTGGAACTGGGTAGATAATATGGATATCATAATGACTGTGTGATTTGTTTTTGTTTTGGAAAAAAAGTGTGTTTTTGTTTTAATAAATACTTCCCCTACTCTTCTGTAGGGGGACCTCTTGCCCTTCTTTCCAAGATGGCTGACTCTGGAGATGCTGGAGGAGGAGGAAGACAGCAGGCTGCAGGGACAGGGAAGAATGCCTCCTCTTCTGTTCTTTACTTATCAGAGGCTAATATGGAGGAATCAGTTGAACTTATGGAAGAGGATGTCCCTGAGATATTCTTTGACACTGAACTGGAGTTAAAACAGCTGAAAGAACTACAATCTGACAAGGCACAGGTACAACTAACATCTCATGAGGATACTATAAATTATATTAAAATGAAGGAAGAATGTTTAAAAGAACTGCTTGATATGGAACAGAACTATAAACTACAGCAGCAAATGCTGCATTTAGAGCTGCCAGCACTGTATAATAAATGTCAAACTATAGAAGAAAATGACTCATCATGTCTGTTGCAAAAGAGCAATGATGCCAGTACTTCAAAAGCGCTGGACAAACTCAACTCAAAGGGGGATAGCCCGGCTGGCAGTTCAAAATGGCAGGAAGCCATGTGCCAAGAGCTGACCCTGCAACGTAAGGTATCTGTCCCTCCTAAATATGTGTGGGACCAGAGAACAGAAAGATCTAACACAGTGATGGTAAATGCAGCAACAAGTGTCATTCCTTTATCTGATGTGGCAGCTGATACTGCAATAGTGGCTTCAAAACACGATGAAAGGCAGCAAAAAGCCACACCACTTAGCAATAGTACTGCTCAGCAGAGCAGAAATGCAGAACAGGCCTGGTCTCCAGAGAAGGCTTTAGCGGGTGCAGGATGGCTTCAGAACTCAACTGGAAAGTGGCTGCCGGATCCTGCTGAAGCAGATGTCTGCCACTATCATCTACAAGCACAAGCCAGTGAAGCTCCACAGGAACTAATAGTACTGGTACAGACAACAACTAATTTTCAATTGGACATTTTTAAAGTTGGAAATCTGGGCCCCAACGTGAGTACTCAAAATAATGTAGAGACTGGTGACTGCATTACTCCATGGACTGTTCCGAATCCAGATGCCCTGAACATTAGAATGGGTACTTCAGACAGCATATTACAGGATCCTGTTCAAAGGGCTTGGTTTGAGCCGATGTTTAGACTATCAGATTTGTTTCAGTCTAAAGGGGAACCAGCCCCTCGTAGAAATGCAGTAAGGCTGATATTTAAAGGGGGGATGGAGAATCCTCCAGATAGATTATATATTGCAAAGCAGCTGTTAAAAGGTACCATGCGTTTTTTTCATCTGAGGTTTTTGCTCTTATTCATTTGGGCAATGGGGACTTCAATATCAGTTTTAAAACTATTTCAAGCTTGGATAGATTCTGGGCTCAATACCAGACCCTTAAGAACTTACCTCTTTGATCTCCTTCATGGCCATCCCCCTTATAAAACCTGCCATTAAGTATATTACAATTATGTTCCATAACGAGGGTGTCCACATGGAAGATATTTTGATCTGGCTTAAACAGAGGAGTGAGGTGTTAGATAGACCTTCCCCGATATTAGATAGCAAGCAGGTATGGAATGTGGGGTGGAAGATCAAGGTCAAATTGTATACCACAAATAGTGGGCCAGTACATTTGCCAAGCATCTTTTTTGGGGGAAAGATAGAGGTACCCTTTTCTACATTGGGCAGCCTAAATCCTGCTTCAAATGTGGAAACTGCTCACATCTCAGCTCAGCTTGTGACTCCCCAAGATGCAGTCATTGTTTGGAATTTGGGCATGCTTCTTCAACATGCCTAAACCTGTTTAAGTGTAATCTTTATGAACATATAGGTCACGATTATGGAAAGTGTCCTTGGACTTCCCACAACCATGAGGATTGCCCTACCCAAGAAGCTTTCATTAATAAAGCAAAGCAACTTTATGCAAAAAGGGCAACAAACTCTGTTTCTGGTTTGGAACCGTCCTCTCCCCCTCCTAGCCACGGCCCCTTCTGAGGGTAACCCGAGTGGCACACCAGAATCAGAAGGCTAAGAAACTTCCAAAGGAAGTGTATTAGACCCCTTAAGCCAGTACACTGCTAATGTAACAGAAGATAGGACAGAGGTAATGCCCCCCCCCACCCACTCAGGAAGCCCCCTTTCAAAAGGTGCTAGGGAAGAAGCATAGCATGGCAGGAAGGTCACTTACAGGAGCTCAATCTTTGACTCAAGGAAAAAGGCTTATGGAGAAGGTGAAAATGTCTTCAAGTTTAAAATTAGAGAATAAATTTACCCCCTTAAGCAAAAAAATGCCAAGAGGATGACTCAGGGGAGGAAGCATCTGACACCTCTTCTGCTACCTCGTTCTCTAGTGAGGTAACCTCGGATACTAAAGAGGGGGAGATACGGCAACTATATCACAAAGAACTAGGCGTAGAAGATGCAGTAAGAACTCTTAATTTGAAGACTATGGTAGATCGCTCCTTAGTTATGTACTCTCCTTTTCCACTTCCTTCCATAACTAGCCAGTCTCAGTTAATGTTAACAGCACAAAAAGTAATTTCAAAATGGTTACTGTGTTAAATACTTTACTTCAGAACAGCTGTGATATAACCAGCATTCAAGATACTAGAATTAAAACTCATTTTGAATTGCAGCAAGCTTCTAAACTTTGGACCAAATGGCACTCTTTCTGGTCTATAGGACCGAATTTGTGTGATGGGGTGGGTATTTTGCTGGGGAACTTTAATTTTACTGTATCTAAGTTGGTAGATATAGAACCTAGCCGAGCTCTTATGGTAGATATTGCCTACCAGTCAGAAAGATTTAGAATAGTTTCTATTTATGCCCCACAGACCAAAGCTAAAAGGGTAGCCTTATTCAAATCCATTCAGCCATACCTTCACACTTCCAGGCTGCTAATTTGGGCTGGTGATTTCAATTGTGGATTGGGGAGATCTGATAGGCGGCTTCAAACCAATAAATTGTTTTGTGACACCATTGTTTTACACCACATAATTGCAGATGCACAGTTACAAGATTCTTATAAGCAAGTTTTTCCTACAAGAGGAAACGTATTTTAGAGGAGCACTATCCACAAGGATAGATTTTATTTTTACTTCTTCAGTATTTCAAATAGTTTCAGTAAGTACACAAGTTAGGGAATTTACACACCATAAATCCATCTTGCTAACCATTGGTTGGGGGCATGTACCCCGATGTAAAAAGAACCCGTGGAAACTGAACACATCCTTATTAGCAGAAGAAAATGTACAACTAGCTTGGCAGGAAGAATGGAAAGCCAGGTGATCTGTAGTGGAATTTTATGACAATGCTGCCACCTGGTGGGAAGAGACAAAACACACTTGGGTTCTTTTTTTTTTTTTTTCAAAAAAAAGGCTATAGGCTTAGCCACAAATAAATATATCTCCTACTTAAAACTGCGAACACAACTGCAGAGCTTGATCGCTCAGACAGAAGTGTACAAAACAGATAACAACAAACACATTTCAGAAATTAAAGGGAAAATGGTTGCAATGCAATATGACAGGGCTAAGACCGTGGAACAAGAAATGAGAGTTGGGACTCAGATGCAGAAGGGCTCAACGGACCCCTTTAAAGAATGCAGGGGCAGGGTTGAGCATAGAGTCATTACAAGGGCCAGGAAGGAAGAAGGGGAGGTGGTTACCGCACCAGACAGTATTTTAAAACAGGTAGCTACCTTTTATACACAGTTTATTTCAGTAGCTCCTGGTATCAGAAAAGATTTTCAGACACTAGTAAGATTGCCACAGATTTCGTTGGATGACCAGCAGTTTTTAATAGCAGCAATCACTGAGGCTGAGCTATGCTGTGTCACACAAAACCTTAAAAATGGATCAGCCCCTGGCACAGATGGTATTGGTGCAAAATTTTATACAACATTCCAAGACAATTTGGTTCCTGCTATGACTATAGTACAAAATAACATGGTACAAGCTGGGGATCTCCCTAGGTCAATGAATTATGCCTCATTGATTGTATTATATAAGAAAGGCGACAGAACATACCTTAGAAATTGAAGACCACTTAGTCTCCTAAATTCTGATTTGAAAATATCAAGCAAAATTATTTTAAATTCAGTGGCAGACTCAGTGATTAGCCCTGCTCAGACTTGTGCAATACCTACCAGTTGAAAAAAAACTATATACCTTGCAGGGGTTAAACTGCACTGAGAAGTAGTGGTATTTCTAAATTGGTTTCTGGTTGCAGATTAAGCAACACTAGAGAGAAAGGAATGTGTGACTGTGAAATAGGAAGTTCTTCGGACGCTGTAACCAGTGGGCCTGTAGCTTAATGGTTAGAGTGCTGGAACGGCATACCAGAGGTACGGAATTCAAATCCCGGTGCGCCCACATTTTCCTTTCTCATTTCCATCCTTGGTTTAAAAAAAACTATATACCTTGCAGGGGTTAAACTGCACTGAGAAGTAGTGGTATTTCTAAATTGGTTTCTGGTTGCAGATTAAGCAACACTAGAGAGAAAGGAATGTGTGACTGTGAAATAGGAAGTTCTTCAGACGCTGTAACCAGTGGGCCTGTAGCTTAATGGTTAGAGTGCTGGAACGGCATACCAGAGGTCTGGAGTTCAAATCCCGGTGCGCCCACATTTTCCTTTCTCATTTCCATCCTTGGTTTAAAAAAAACTATATACCTTGCAGGGGTTAAACTGCACTGAGAAGTAGTGGTATTTCTAAATTGGTTTCTGGTTGCAGATTAGCAACACTAGAGAGAAAGGAATGTGTGACTGTGAAATAGGAAGTTCTTCGGACGCTATAACCAGTGGGCCTGTAGCTTAATGGTTAGAGCGCTGGAACGGCATACCAGAGGTACGGAGTTCAAATCCTGGTGCACCCACATTTTCCTTTCTCATTTTCATCCTTGGTTTAAAAAAAACTATATAACTTGCAGGGATTAAACTGCACTGAGAAGTAGTGGTATTTCTAAATTGGTTTCTGGTTGCAGATTAAGCAACACTAGAGAGAAAGGAATGTGTGACTGTGAAATAGGAAGTTCTTTGGATGCTGTCACCAGTGGGCCTGTAGCTTAATGGTTAGAGCGCTGGAACAGCATACCAGAGGTCCGGAGTTCAAATCCTGGTGTGCCCACATTTTCCTTTCTCATTTCCATCCTTGGTTTAAAAAAATACCTTCCAGGAAACAGACAGATAACCTGATAATGATTAGGGAGTTATTCCATTGGGCAACACTGAAGGGCATACAAGGCTTTCTGCCGAGAATTGACCAAGAGAAGGTGTTCAACATGACTGCACATCAGTTTTTATATCATGTGTTAGCTGCTTATGGCATCCCATAGAGATTTATAGACTGGATTAAGATCATGCATAAAAATGCTGTGCTCACACCAAACATGAATGGGTGGAAAGGGAAAGACATTAGAGTCTGCAAGGGAGCTAGGCAGGGCTGTCCCCTGAGCCCCCTTTCATACGTTTTTTGTATAGACTTTTTTTAAGAAATCTTGAACAGAGGGATAATATTTATAGTGTCACAATGATACCAGCTGTACCAACAATCAAAACATTAGCCTATGCAGATGATTTGTTACTATGTAAAGATAAGAAAACTACAGAAGATTCACTAAGAGACTGTTTTCAAACCTTTTCAGACTGGTCTGGGTCCAGGATTAATTACTCCAAATGTAGTGAGCTCTATTTAGGGGAACTATCCACATTAGAGGCACACACTTTTTCAGGAATGGATGTTACTAATGACACCATTAATATATTGGGCCTAGTTTTTGGCAAAGGGGACATGGCTACAAGGAACTGGGAGGGTGGTATAAATAATGCTTCTAAATTAGTTAATTCATGGATGGGGAGGCAGATATCAAAGAGAAAGAGGGTTGTAGTAATTAAAACCTTATTGCTTCCCATTTTTTTTGCACATTTGTTATATTTTTCCTCCCTCGCAAGCACTTTGCACCTCTTTGTATAGCATTTTTTAAGCACTGTGGGGTAGCTGCTTGAAT
Organism: Neoceratodus forsteri; assembly: GCA_016271365.2. Taxonomy (NCBI): domain Eukaryota; kingdom Metazoa; phylum Chordata; order Ceratodontiformes; family Ceratodontidae; genus Neoceratodus; species Neoceratodus forsteri. Next base: position 116,718,318 of record CM057455.1, on the reverse strand, counting down.
TCGGTTAAACGAGAAGTTACATACAGGCAAACAAAAGAATGGGGTTTGTCTATGATAAACCCAATTGCCTTCTATGGTAGTATCTTTTTGGTGTATACTTTGGGGAATTCACTGGAGCCAGGAAATAAAATATGGAGTGAAATAGTGTTACAATTGCTTACTCTGTGCTATGTTGCTTGAGCACAAAAGAAATCAGATGGGCTACATAGGATACAGAATATTCCAAACTATGCATTAGAGCAGATGAAACAGCTAATTAAATGGGGTATCACTGCTGAAATATTATCCGGCAAATCCCATATATAAGTTTATGCATACATTATCCAGCATGACAGGAGAGAGGATATTTCTCTAGCAGATTGTCCGCAAGAAAAAGTGCAATTGAACTTAAACATGCTAGCTTCTAAAAGGTTACCTGAATTTGTGTGGGATACAGTATGGTTAGAACTACATGGTAAGATACCAGTTAAATATAATAATAAACATAAACAGGTTCATGAGAGATATTGTCTAAAAGACACTTGCATACAGACTTTGGAGAATCAAGAACAAATATTTTTAAACTGTCCATCCACAAAAAGCTTTTAGTCGTACCAAGCACTTCAGTGGGATGAGCCTATGTTTGAAAAATTGACTTATGTAGCATCGTTTTATGGAGAGTTAAATGGAAACTGGGGGATATACCATGTTGAGACACTGTATGTAATATTAGCAATTATTACGTACTACATATGGCAGGCACGATATAATTGGGTTGCACAACAGAGACGTGTCATATTGAAATTTTGAAAAATGTTGAGATCAGTTTGCAAAAATTGTGTTCTATCCAAAATTCGCTGTATCTTCTGTTTCAAACATATGTTACTGTCAATGCTACCTGCTGATACTTTTGTACATACTGTATTATTATTTTTTATTGTATCTTATTTTATTTTTATCACTATTTTTGTGTCGCATCCCATGTATATTGTTCCTAGTTGACAATCCCAGGTCCACCTAAAAAATTAGCTTGCTCAACGGTGATCACCTGGTTAAATAAAGATTTTGATTGATTGACTGATTGATTGATTAAGAAGCTATAGCTTTCTGACAGTAAAAAACATAGTCAAGAATGTTTAAGATTGTTATGGATTAATTGTGAAAAATGTACAAAGTCCCCATAAAATTAGAAGTAAAGTTAAGATAAAAATTGATTATAATTGATAGTATTTAGGTCATGATAAACGTTTTATATCAAGACTAAATATTTATGTGCTCAGTTCATATGTTATGACATGTGACCTGTATTAATTTGTGATGTATGATTGTCTGTAGTCCTTTCAATAAAAAATTCCCCTAGTCTTTTTCAATAAGTGCCATGGGATCTTTAGAATCCACTTGAACTACCACCAATCCAGGTAGATGGGACCTTGGTTTAATGTCTTAGCCGAAAGACAAAAAACAAAACAAAAACTTTTGTTTAACCTCCCTCCCGATTAGTCTGCTCTTACATCATACTGGATTTCTATTTGTTTATATTCTTATTTGATTGCAGAATATTTTTAGTTCACTATGTGTTAAATTAGGGAAGTTTTTAAACATCAGAATGTTCCATAACCAAGGGAAATCAACCTCCGAACCCCAATCTCCGCCCCCATACCCTACCTATATCTCTACTAGCTTCAGACAAGTTTTTAAGTCTGTACAAGTTAATCAACACAATTCTTGTAGGTTAGGAATTGCTATATGCTTACTAATAGAATTAGAAAAGACTAAAACATGGATCTCGCCAAGTATGGTCAGTAAGTGCTAAAAGATAAAGTCAGTGGTATTTTTCCTTTTTTAAAGAATACCATTCAGTGCACTTCATATTGTCATGGGCCTGACCACAGCAGCTGAGCTTGTTTAAGCACAGCTTCACATTGCTTAGCAACAGATTTGCCACATTTAATTGTGGGAGTGTCATGTAGCAAGATCACATGACATGCGGTCAGGCCCAAGAGGAAGCACTGTCAAGGCCAGACACCACAGGAACACTTGGTAATAACAGTATGACAGAATTAAAAGGCAGCGAGTGAAGTAAGTTAACTAACATATTAGACTGATATTGAAATTTGCTAGCTGTAGATAATAGGGAATCCAAATATGTTAAAATGTTGTGATATCATTTACAGAAGCTGGAAAACACAGAAGTTTATTTTCAACCTGTGATTTAAAGCATAAAGGATAAAGAAACCTCACTGGGCTCTTCTATGAGGAGAAATAAGATTTACAAAGTAATGAAACATGACACAAACAAAACTAAAAAGCAGAAAAACCTTTTTTCAAAAAAATATAAGTACAGGAAATGGGGAAGGGTTACACTGTGTGTTTGAAAATGCTTTTATCATATTTGCTTATACCTTGCAGTTTGTAGCACAGTAAGCACAAGAAAATAAAGTGCAGAAGTTTGGTTTTATCCTGTGATTTAAAGCAGGAAGGACAGAGTAATTTTACTTGGTTCTTATATGTGGAGAAATAAGACTTATAAGGTAAAGAAACATTGTACAAAATTAATTAAAAAGCAGAAAACCCACCTGCCAGCCCGGTGGCACTGAGAGTTGAGGCACTGGATGCCTTACCCCGTGGCCCACAGGCGACCCAGGTTCGGGAAGAAGCCCGGGCCATTGGAGGTCAGCAGTGGGGGGAGGGCAGAGCTGGATAGAGCTGCCAGCAGTCAGGCTGTCCTCTCCGGGGAGGTTATGCAGCATCCCTCAGCCAATGGTGGCCCCTAGTGGAGGCTATGTATGGCACGGGCTTAGAGGGAGCCTGGTGCTAGACCATGGGGTGGGAAAAGGGGTCGTGATTGGGGCTGTAGGTGCATGAGCATCTCCACGTGCATGGAGTCATACTCTGGGGGCCCCTGGGAGAAAAATCAGAAGAAGAAAATGCCTGCAGCAGGATGATGACTGACTCTGCTCTGGCTCCACTCTCATTCCGGGCATAAGATAAGCGCCGGCTATTCCAGTTGATGTGGCTGAGGGGGGTTGGTCAGATGTGGGGGCTGACTGGAGGAGTATAAAGAAATATATGCAAAAGAAAAAGCAGAAAGCCCCTACTTTCTAAAAACAGGAGCAAAAGTAATGGGGAAGGGTTATTGTGGGGGGTAGAAAATGCACTGATTATATTTGCTTCTGCCTTTCAGCTTGTAGTGCTGTAAAGCACATGAAAATGAAGTACACGTAAATGCAGAAAAAGCTATAAATGAGAAATATAAAAAGTTTTATTAAGATTAGTCGCTATATTATAATTGACAATTCAAAAAAGAGCAGGAATGTGTGGAGTCTGGTGTTTCAGTGATTAGAATGAACAGTGGTAGCAAGTCCTTAAAGGGACAGCGCAAGATAGGACAATGTATATAGGTGCTCTGTGGTAATAAACTGCAATGTACTATAAATAAGTGATTATACAATGGCAAGAAAGAACTCTGCCTCTGATTGGTCACTGTAAGACTGGACCCGTGGTGTTATCCTGGCATAACACCACGGCTCTAGTCCCATCACACAGATGACCGCATTAATATAAAAAAAAAATCATTCAGCCATCATCGCGGTCAGCTTCACTGACCACTCACCAGTCCTCATCACTGTACCCCACTCTTCACTTCAACCAAACAAAACGGCATATAAGTAAAACAAAAAAATTTCCCCAAAAGCCACGAAACATCTGTAAATATTTTTCTATCCTTTCCCTTTTTTTGTTTGCTTCCGCTATTAAACACAGAAAGTCAGTGATTTAAAAAAACAGTGGCGCATGGCTCCTTTCATAACGCTCACTCACTCCATCTTCAAGCTACATTTTCTATCCCATTTAAAAAAAACATTCTTCCTACTGCCTCCATAGCTTTTTCCTGTAGGGATTTCACATCAACACTACCAGTCATGTGGCAGTACCGAGAATGGGTCGGGAGGTCCAAACCGTGACAATAGTAGCGGGCTTGCAGCCGCGGCAGTACCAAGAATGGGGCGGGAGCTCCAAACCGTCACAATAATAGTAGCGGGCATGCAGCAGCAGCATCAAGGATGGGGCGGCAGCTCGAAACTGTGACTGTTTTCAGGAAATGCCCCACTTTGAAAAGGTCGCCAGTACAATATTTTAACATTGCGAGGGGGGGGGTAGGTGCCAGGAAATTAAAGAAAGGAAACCATATGCCACACTGCCAAGCAGATACAAAACAGAAAGAATCCAGTTACTGGCCACACAGCTCCACCTACAGGACAAACTGGATAAAGGATCTTCTTTTTAAATAAGTATACTTCCACACACAAAATCAAGTGAAAAAGTATTCTAAAACATATTTATTTCATTGTTTTTTTTTCTTTATTAAAAATTAGCCATTAGAGCACAGGAATACGTATTTGTGTGTAGAATGTTGATAACGCCATGCCTGGGGTGATCGACTCGGCCTGCGTGCCTCGCGCTCCAACCCCCCCACAGGCATGGCGTTATCCCAGCACGACACACACCCTGTCATGCATTATCCCTTTAATAATGTATGCATCTTTGTTAATGGATGTATATTTGTTTAAAATACTTAAAGGTTGAACAGTTTGGTTTATGTTTTGGTCAAATATCCACCATATAAATAAGTAAAATATCGGAGATAAACACATGAATGAAACAGAATTTGAAATTGATTTAATTTAATTTTATTTCTTAATATTATAGGATGCCCTTTGAAAAAGAACACTTTAGTGAGAAATGTTAGGGCTTAGAAAAAGAAAAATAATAAAAGAGAATGAGAAAATAAGCCACAAAACAGTTTCTTGGTTCCTTCATTCAGTTTTCGGACCCCAAAAGAGTTCAGCTTGCCCCTTTAAAGAAGGAACAATTAACAGGCATCCATTTCCCATGGAACAGCAATTGCTCTTTGGATACTAATCAGTGGGAGGGACAGCTAAGGGCAGAAACAAAAGAGAAGGATTAACTTTAGTGTTTAAAGCTAAACGAGGGCTAGAAAGGTGGTAAGTGGGGGTGATCTGACCCTTGGCTCCAAAGCGTATTGAGTGGATGTCTGGGGGCTGGGGAAAGAAAGGAAAATAGAAACAGGCAGGTGGAGAAAAATTGAAGAAGGCAGCATAGTAGAAGTAGTGAGCTGGAGAAAACATTAAATAAATGGTAGGCAGCTAAGGAAATAAGAAAGGCTATAGTCTGGCTACCTTAGAATAGTGCAAAAACACAGTATAAAAAACAGTTTCTTAATGTTTGCAAAACTAATTAAATACATTAACTAGCGAAACAAATCACTAACTAAATGGCAGCTAAGGAAATAAGAGAGGCAGTAGTCTGGCTATCCTAGAGCAGTGCAAAAACACAGTACAAAAACAGTTTCCTGATGCTGGCTAACTATAATTATGAGCCGAGCTGCTGGCAAGGGCTGTAGAAAAAGAAAACCATAGGAGGCGCGCTAGCAGCCAAGCATCTGGTTATGAGGAAGAACCAATAGCAACTGATGAGCGGAGAGTATTGGCCAATAGCAGGCAGCTCAGAAAACACAGTAGCCAATACAGTTTACGGTGAAGTCCTAATGTGGCTGTACTTGACTTTCGGAGCTGGCTTGCTACCGGCAGCTGATGGCGCCCGAATTAGGGGCATCTTCTGACATTTGGATCTGGCTTCTGGGTGGGCGGGAGAGGAGTAGCAGCACAGGATATTATTTTCCATCTTTATTACATCTATATACTAAAACATTAATCAGAAAAAGTTTAAATCTGACCAAAGCTATCAGTCTCTTATAGTCTGGTGAAATAGAAGGGTAATAGAAAGGTAAGATATGCTTCTAATCCCTGTTTTTTTGTTATTCCTTGAACACCATGGAACTGTCTTAAGTTTTTCTATTGCCAAAACGTATTCTTGTAAGGATATACAAGAGTCTTTCCCTGATCCATTTTTGATAGGGTTGTAATACTAAAACCTTACTTAAATAAAGATGTCAAATAAGCTCATAATGAACTTGAGATACTGTTTTTGTAAGGCAGTGTAACCAACAAGAGGCCCAGGTGGTTGCCAGGGCAACTTTACCATTTACTATTCTTAGGCACTATATCCTTAGTCTTAAAATAGCCATAGTTTTAAAGAGACACAGTCAACCATTTTTACATCATATTATTTTTAGGTAAAAACACACATTTTATGATTACATACTTTCTGTAAAACTGATTGATGTCACAGGTTGTTTTTATTTGCCTCCTTGCTTAATAGAATGAAAATGAATGGTAGCATATAGCTATGCCATGCTTTGTTTCACTAATACACACTTTCTGAACATTAGCGACACCCTCAGACAATGCAGCCACTCATGATCCTATATTTTTCTTTACACCCACCGCATAACAGTTACACTGTTGTATCTGTACTAATGTTGTATCAACCTCTGTACTTTTCAGCTGTACTGCTCTTCCCAGGTCACCCCTGAAAAAGGGATTACCATGTCTCAGTGGGCTTACCTGGTTACCAAACTTCAACAAATAAATAAATAAATAATGAGTGGTTAGATTGTGCTGGGGATGTTCCTGAGTCCAGAAAAGATGCATAGGGAGCTGGTCAAGAAATGTAAACAAACATGTTTGGTGTGGTAACATCAATATAGCGGATAGTCAGTTTTTCATTGTTTTAAAGAAAAAAGGGATCTGAATCAAACTACCAGCTGCATCAACAGTCTCTATAAAATGTGAGCAATCAAAACATGTTTTTTTCTTTTTAAACTAGGGACAATTTGAGGTCTAAGGGGGTTGACAGTGCCGTTTTAATAGACATCCTCACAAATTCCACATGAGCTGCACAATTAGGACTCGCACTTGGGATTTTTAATCGTGTTTTATAACAAGAACTGTATGGTTTGTCTATATTGTTCATAACTTGAAATCACTATATTTCTGCTCCTTATAAGCTAATTGGATTTAACTTGAGGCTTAAGGGCAGACTGGATGGGCTGAGTGCTGCTTATCTGCTGTAATTTTTCTGTTTCTGTCTAACTTCATCTCTGCTACCTTTAACAAAGGGATTACAGACCACGCTCAATAATTGGAGTTAAATTTTAACCATCTAGCAATCAGTCTCACTTTATCTGCATGAGTATTTATGTGGTGTTCCCAATTGCCTGTACAATGGAGATGGTTCCCAGGGTATGCATATTGTTTGACTTGTTAAATTTTTATTTTATGAAAGAAATGTAGGTTTTATAAGTACCAAAAACTATGAGTTTGATTTTGGACAGATTTATCCCGAGTCTAAAGGATGTACAGGATTCTTCAAATGTGTCTAGTTTTCACTGCATTCTGACTTTGGACAGTGACAAAAGCACCAGGGCATCCATGTAGGCCAGTAAGGACAGTCTCTCTCAGGTATTTTTGGTGAGTGGAAACTAGGATCAGTACAGATGAACAAAAGACTCTTTGTAAACAAATTGTAAAGATGGGGCCAGTGTGCACCTTTGCTTTACCCCGATGTTAGCTAATATTTGTCTTGAAAGGTTACCAACATTATTGTATCTTATAAATGTCACATTTTTTGTCTACAGCTAGATTATTGGTATAAGTAATGCATGATCTATACTATAACTCGTTAGAATCTGCCACAGAAATTGTCTAGTCACCGAATCAAATGTGTTAGGAAAATCAACAAATATGGCAAATAACCAGCTTTTTCTTATACTGATATATTTCTCAATGAAATGTTACATAATGTGCATATGATTAACTGTAGAACATGATTTTCTAAAACTTGCCTGAAAAGGTGACAATATATTATATTTTATCAGCCCAAATAAGTAATGTGTTTAAAAGTATTCTCGAATATATTTTGGAGATTGAGTCCAGGAGGCTAATACTGTAGGTCTTTAATTATATGGGTCTGTTGTATTCACTTACATATGTACAGGAACAAGAATATTTTAAAGCCAGGAATCTGGGGTATATTTATATTTTAAACATTTATTAATTTTGTTAACACTGGTACCCATATGTTTGCATGCGATTTGTATATCTCATTGGGGATACTGTCCCCACCAGGAGCTGTTTTCATAGAACAGGCCAAAATAGCATCCTCCACTTCTCCAAAATATACAAGTAGGGCTGGTGCTGATAGATCAAGATGCGTTATCTCAGCCCAGGTTATGCATATATGATTATTATTAAAACATACTTTTTGTAAATGAGAAACCCAAATTTCTTCTGGTATATGCATTGGTATTGTGTTTGAATAGTTACAATAAGAACACAACAATAATGTTGGCAGATGGGGACCATGTGGTCCATCTTGTCTGCCCAAGGTGGCTACCCCCTCCAATTATATTTTTCCTAAGTTGCCCATATAGTCTGTCCCTAGTGAGTTTGAATTCCCCTTACTGTCTTCAATGCCATGACTTCTGGTAGCAGGCTGTTCCATTTGTGTATCACTCTCTCAGTGAAAAAGTGCTTTCTAGAGTTACTTTTAAACTTGCCTCCCATAAGTTCTTGTATGCACTGCCCTGTTTTCCTGGAAGAGGTTTTCCTTCTGAGTTGTGTTAATTCCCTTGACATACTTAAATGCTTTTATCATGCCCCCCCCCCGGTTTCTTCTCTGTCCCAGAGAGAATACATTTAACTCTTTGAGTCTTGTCTCATATGGCTTAAGAAGGAGCCCCCCGCACCATCTTTGTGGCCCGTCTATACACCGTCTTCAAATGGCTGATGTCCTTTTTTAGGTGAAGCTTCCAGAACTGGACACAGTACCTTTTGCTACCAGCCTCCAAAATTGGACTCTATCCCCACTATTCAAAATAAACATTAATTTTCCCCAGCATTTTTTAAAGGATATTTTTTTGGAATGAAAGTAGAGCAGTATACTGTTTTCGTTAGATTTCTCTTAGTTGGGTTTATTTTAGTCCCTCTGACTAATCTAGATAGTTTTTTTTTGGGGGGGGGGGCAGGCAACAGGTTTTACTAAACCATGTCTGTTCTTGTTTGAAAGTAGTTCTGAAATCTTTGTAAATGAAATTATAAATTTTAAGACATACACCATTCAAGTCCATATATGCTCTTTGTGGGTGATTTTTCATTTAAAATTTCAGCTAAACTCTTGATGTTTCCTGTTTGAAAATTAACTTGTCAATCTCATTTACTTTATGGAATTGTATTTGCTTTTTATTATTATTTAAATCCAGCTTCACAGGATGGAACACTGGAGATATTCTTTAGAGGTCTGACAGAATATTTAATGTTAATTTTAAAAGGGCTTTTGTTCTCATTTGTACTGTATATCAAGGGAAATGAAACAATCAATATTTTCAGGAGAAGTAATAATGTAGTCAATCACACTCTTGTCATGGGGTCCAAAAAGCTGAATTCCCTATCAGGTCTATAGGAAGCCTTCCATTTAGGACTAGCAAGTTTGAATCTGTTATAATGTGAATTAATTTCTTTCCATTGCCATTTAATTCATCTGTTGAGTCTCTTGGCTGGGCATTCATTAGAGAGGGTATCTAATAAAAGTTTTCTAAATTATCATATTGGGCTATCCTTGTATTAAAATTGCCTAAAACAACAAAAATGGATTCTGGAAATGCCATTAGATTATTACTGATGTTTTTAATTTGGATTTCTCACAAAATGTGCATTTAATAATGAATACTGTAACTGTTCTAACCATAGAGGTTATATGACCTCAGAGAGAATGTCTTGCTCCCAGTGTACTGTATAAAAATACATCTCGTGGCAAGTGGGGCAAGCAGCAAGACCAGTGGGACAGATGACTAAGTAGTTTCTAATTTGATTCTATCATTTATTTAATATTTCATGACAAGGCAAGGCTTATTGTTTTAATCCTACTAATGAAAGAGAGTTGGTATTAGTTAATGACACCACTTTACAGCAGCACATCTTCAAGTATTAGGATCATTCTTAGTCCACAATTTATCACCATATTAAACTAATTAAGGTACAACATAAATTGAAGTTTGGTGGTGCAATAGGTAGGTAAATAGTTTATTGTTCGACATTTCTGTCTTTACAATATTACAATAAAACACACATTTAAAATACTGTCCACAGTTACAAATCATATTGAACTTCCTTATAGTAATAATGATCTCAAAGCTTTACCAGCTAATACCATCAATAATTTACACTATGTACTAGTCATTATTCACAATATTCAGTGCCTCAAAGACATATATTCAGATCTGTAAGTTAATAGACAATAAAAACTACAAAGCTAATACCTAGAGGAAGAATTCACCACCCTTGGCTATTTTGTGAATATAAATTAGGGGGTCCTTCTATTTCAACATTATCTTGGAAGTTTATTTATGTATTTTATTTAGAATTTTCGTAACCAGGAAAGCCGACTGAGACAGTACAGTCACTTTTAAAGGGGTGACCCAGGGGTAAACAACGAGATAAACAACAAAACCAGAACAAATTATGTAACAAATACATGACATGTCCAGGAAAAATTAAGTAACGTGCAATAATTGTGGCATGGCTTGAGCATTAAACAAGACTATAAATACATACAGAGTCACAGTGCAGTGCCATGATACAAATGCAGTGTCCAAGATGCTGAACAATTCTAGTTGTGCTCTGTTGCACTAAACAGGGGGTGTTCACAATGTAATTAGTACAATAGTAGGATGCTGGTAGGAATTGGAGTTTAGTGAAAATGAAGATATGAAATGGCGTATGTACAGTATGTCAGATGGAACAGGATCAGGAAGCTAATTCAGTTGGGGGTTATGAAGGGCATGCTTAGAGAAAGGAAGGATATTACAGGAGAGGATAGATGGAGGAGGGAGTTCCAAGCCAATGGGGCTGCAAAGGCAAAGGACCTTCTTCCTTGATTAACCATACTGAGGACTTTTAACATATAATTTATGAAGCAGGCTCAGTAAATAGATGCAGGAGCTGTTTAATGTACGCAATGAATAAAATCAATACAGAGCATAATAAATACATTTGCACAAAATGTCAAGAGCAAGCTTAACAAATGTTTGAAATGAGAAACCCGAGAGACCCATTTAGAATGATTACTAGCAAAAACACTATGGAGAATCAAGACTGCAATACACTAATGGATAGATGAAAAACACGGGGAGGAACGGGATGAAACAGAATATAGTATGAGGGTCAAAAATGAAGAAACCAGCAATGATGATATCTGGTACCAAGTTGCAAAAACATTTAACAAAAAGGGGAGGTGGGCAATAAATGGGGCAGAAATTATTTTAGCAAAGAGGTAATAAAAATTAAATATGGAAATAAATCCTGAAAATGAGGAATCTAATACAGAAACAAAGACTAAGGAAGCAACGGTTACTGACGAGGGTAATGACAAGCTAAAATGACCCAGATGAAAAAAACAAAGTCTTTGTAGTGGGAGGCATCAAACGACTCCCCAAGTTTTTAATAAATGGTGAAACTAACCCAACTGTGAAGGTGCACTTTGGAATTAGTAATGTGGGAAGAGACCATGGTAAAGATGTTGCTGGGGAGGTAATAGAAATTGAGACATACATTAAAACAAAAGAGGTAATGACATAATATCTAACACCTACCAGTGCTCAATGGACACCCAGAAAAGAATAAAACAATAGACAGAATAAATGATGTCTACATAAGTGGAGGAAAAGCCACGGAATAACATTTATTAACACACAAGATGAATGCTACGGGAAAAAGCAGTTATAAGCTAGGGATGCATTGCATCTCCGTGTGGCATGGACCAATAACATGGGAAGATTTTTAACAGATCAGCTGCCTAAAGTACATTTAAGCTAACTCCCTTGGGGGTGGGAGAGTAGAGGGTGAGACAGATGTAAAGGATATAGTACTGAATGCTAGGAGTTTGCTCACTAAAAAAGAACTAGAGATATTACTGTATACTGAAGATATTGATGTTTGCACAGTGACGTAAACCTGGTGAAAGGGTGATGGCTGGGGCAAGGACATCCGGGGATATAACATCTATTTTAAAAATTGACATGAAAAAATGATGGAGGGGTACAAAAAATAAACTCATGGTTGACAGCATTGGAGGTACCTATTAAAGTAGATTTCATGGATATACTCATGGTTCTGTAAACTGTAACTGATACTAGTGTTTTGGGGAAAAAATGTTTTTGTTCACTGCTACTTTAAGATTTGAACAGGTAAATTATCTTACCTGCAAGTATCCTCCACTCCACATGATGGCACTGTTATTTATGATGAGCATGTGACTTCTGCCTTCTTGTAGTGTATATCTGCCAACCTTTACAAGCCTTGTGGAATCTTTGGATCTCAGCTGCCAGTTCAGTATATCATACATTGCTGGCACATCCCCATTGTCATCAAAATACACTTCCTGGCCAGCTTTGTTTCTGAAGCGAACTTTCTTAACATAATGGAGAAGCTAAGAATTCAAACAAAAAAGAAATGAAATGCAAGAGCTGAATTAACATTATTAGCAAAACCAAACTTCTTCAAATTAACTAAACAAGTAGCTCTCATTATCAAAGCAAGAAGGCCACTGACTTGGGCATCTAGAACATTTCAGTTACAGGTCTAAAGATTATCGTAATGATTAGTATAGAGATGAGGCTAATTAGGCAAAATTGGAGCAGTGGTGGATGGAGGGGAGTGATGGAAGCAGCTGCGGGGGGGCTAAACAAGCTAAAGGAGTGGTTACAGAGGTGTCAACTGGGGTTCAATGCAAAGGAGTGAATGGTTATGGACGTTGGGGTGAAGAACCCAAGGAGAGAATACTGGCTGGGGGGGTTAAGCTGGGGATCAGTGAGGAGGAGAAGGATGTAAGAGTAATGATAACGGGGACCATGAACAACACATCTCAGTGCAGGAGGGCGGCTGCAAAACCGAACAAAATGCTGGGGTGCATAGTGAGGGTGTTTTCGTCCAGACAAAGAGAGGTGGTCTTGCCCCTCTACAGGTCACTGGCAAAGCTGCACTTAGAGTATTGTGTGCAGTTTTGGAAGCCATACCTAAAATATGATATCAGGCTACTGGAGGGAGTGCAGAGGATGGCAACAAAGATGATAAGTGGAATGGAGGGGAGAGACTATGAGAGCAGTCTAGGAGACTTGAATATGTACACCATGGAGGATAGGAGGGATGGGGAGATATGGTAGAGACATTCAAGTATCAGAGGGGAATCAATAAGGATAGGTCGGATGGGTTTATTAAGCTAAAGAGTGGGAGGGACACCGGGGGCATGGGCTAAGAATAGAGGGGGGAAATGAGGAGACACTATTTCACAGAGATGGTGGTAGCAAAATGGAACACACTACCAGAATGGGTGGTATCATGTAAATCTGAACAGCTTTGAAAAGGCATGGGACAGGGAACAGGGAAGAGTGAAGGTGGGGGAGTTTAGGGGTGGCACTGGGATGACAGAGGGAAGGGTGGGGCAGCTGCAAACTAGGGGTGCTAGCTGCACACTTGAGCAGACTTAGATAGATGGGGTGGATCTGTTTCTGCTGGCCGATTCATATGTTCATAAATAGTAATGCTGAGAGGGGGCAGGCTTGTTGTGTACCTCTAAATAAACAAACATTTTTAGAAATATTATTGTTGGTTGTTACAGTATGTATGCACAGGGAGAGTCGTATAGAAGTTTAATGTACACACTGAGCTGGGCACTGAAACCCAGCTTTTGTATTGTGGCAAATATATGTGACCATTCAATATGATTGAATGTTTTCTGTGCATCTATTGCTAATAGTGCAGTGTCTTTAGATTTATTCAGAGCTATACTGTTTATTGTGCATCTAATATTCTCTGTGAGAATCCTGCCTTTTTATGAATCCTTTCTTATATTGATTAATGAGAGAGGGTAAGATAGATTCCAATTTATGTGCTATTTTTTTGGTAAATATTTTGTAATCGGTATTAAGCAATGATATGGGGCAGTATGTTACACATTTCAGCACGTCCATAACATAAAAACATAGAAACATGGATTTTGACGGCAGATAAGGACCGCTTGGCCCACCTGGTTTGCCCATTTCCCTACCTAGAGGATAAGATGCAGATCCTATTTAACTAACAGCCTATTTCTACTTACTCCCCACACAAAAGTTGCCTTAGGTTTGTCCCATGCATTCTTGAAGTCTCCCAAGTTTTAGACCCCACAACTTCCTCAGGAAGGCTGTTCTAGATGTCCACAACCCTCTTTGTGAAAAAATACTTCCTCACATTGCCCTGAGCCACCACCCCCCCTCCAGTTTTAAATTGTGTCCTGTTGAGCTTGCACATCTCTTTTTCTGAAAGATTCTACTCTCTTGGACTTTGATGACTCCACTGAGGTACTTAAACATTTCTATCATGTTCCCCTCTCCCTCCTTTCCTCAAGGGTATACATATTAAACTCCTTTAGTCTCTCCTCATATGGCTTCTCTTGCCGACCCTGCACCATTTTAGTTGCCCTCTTAGAACTGCCTACATCCTGTCTATGTCTTTGCGAAGATGGGGTCTCCAGAACTGGATGCAGTACTCCAAATGGGGTCTCACCAACTGTCTGTACAGGTGGATAACAACTTCATGTTTTCTGCTGGTGATGCCTCTACCTAAACATCCCAGTATCCCCCTCAGCCCTCCCTACCGCCTTCTCACATTGCTTGCCAGCCTTAAGGTCATCTGATATGATTACCCACAGGTCCCTTTCCATTTTTGTTGTTGTTACTACCCACCCCCATTGTGTTATCTTCCCCTGGGTTTTTGTTTCCCAGGTGCATTATTTTGCAGTTCTTTACATTGAATCCAAGCTGCCATACTTCTGACCATTCTTCCAACCTTGCCTAGTCCCTTCTCATCCTTTCCACACCTCCTTGTATATCAGTCCTGTTGCAGATCTTTGTGTCATCTGCAAAGAGACATACTTTTCCTTCTAGTCCCTCAGCAATGTCACTTAGAAAGACATTAAAAAGGATTGGACCCAGTACTGAACCCTGCGGTACCGCACTGGTAACCCCTCTTTCTTCAGAGTGGACTCCATTTACAATTACCTTCTGTGTCCTGTTATCCAGCCAATGTTTTACCCAGGCTACCACCCTGTGACCCTCTCCAAGGCTGGTTAATTTGACTATTAATCTTTTGTATGGTACTGTGTCAAATGCCTTACTAAAGTCTAGGTAGGCCATGTCCACAGCCCCTCCCTGGTCTACTACTTTGGTCACCCAGTCAAAGAAATCAATTAGATTCATCTGACATGACTTTCCTGCTGTGAACCCATGCTGCCTTGAGTCCTGTGCCCCACTGGCCTCTAGGTACTCAACATTTATTTCTTTCAGAATTAATTCCATCACTTTCCCTACCACATAGCTCAAACTGACAGGTCTGTGGTTTCCTGCCTCTGTCTTGGTCCCACTTTTGTGAAGGGGAATCACATCTGCCTTCCTTAAGTCCTTAGGTACCACACCATTCTCTCATGATTTGTTAAAAAGGGTAGTCAGTGGTGACACTAGTTCTCTGCTTAATTCTTTTAGAATTCTGGGGTGAATTCCATCTGGCCCCATTGCTTTGTCCACCTTCAATTTTAGGAGTTCTTTCAGAACCCTTTCTTCTGTGAAAGGACTGGGATCAACCCCCCTATCAAGAGTGCTTCTGTTAATTAGATTAGGCAGCTCCCCTGTCCTCCTCTTTTGTGAATACTGAACAGAAGTTCCCTGATCTGGTGGCCTTGATGGAAGAGGGATGCCTGGATATTGTAGCAGTCACAGAAACATGGTGCACAGAGAACCATGACTGGGATGTTAACAAACCAGGGTACATAACCTACAGAAGAGACAGGCCAGGGAGAAGAGGGGGAGAAGTAGCTCTCTATGTAAAGGAAGGGATAAAAGCAACTGAACAAAAGAGTAAACAGGGAGGAGAGGAGGCACTGTGGGTCACCTTGGAAACTGGAAAGGGCACCACAATCCGCCCATGGGTTGTGTACAGACCCCCATCTCAGGGGAAGGGAATGGACAAGGATATGATAGAAGGCATTCTTAGAATGGTAGAGAAAGGGGAGATACTGTTGATGGGAGACCTGAATATGCCAGATGTTAACTGGAGCACATTTGCTGCAGCCACGTCCAAGAGCAGGGCCATTCTTGATGCCCTACAGATGGCAGACCTCAGACAGCTAGTTTTGGAACCCACTCGTGAGGGAGCAATCTTAGACCTCGTGCTCTCTAATGGGGGCAGTGAGAGGATCTCAGATCTACAAGTGGGTTGCCATCTGGGAACAAGTGACCATCAAACAGTGTGGTTCATGTTAAACTCAGCTACAGAGTCAAGCCACACAAAAGTGAGGGTACTGGACTTTAGGAGGGCTAACTTTGGCAAGATGGGAGAGTGCCTCAGAAAAGCACTAGCAAACAGGCTAAAAGGAGGTGTGGAGCAACAATGGGGAATCATCAAAACTGCCATCACAGAGGCCTTTGTGTGAAGCAAATAAACAAATCAAAACAAAAGAAAAAGCCACTATGGTTCTCAAAAGAGGAGGCTGTGAAAGTCAGGAAGAAAAAGATAGCATTCCGGAAATATAAGGAAACACAGAAGGAGCAGTCTGAGGCATTCCACTTGAAGGGCATCGAGAATGGCCCAGCTTTTGGATGTGGCTGCAGCAAATGTGCTTCAGGTAACATCTAGCATATTAAGGTCCCCCATCAACAGTATCTTCCCTTTCTCTGCCATCCTAAGTATGCCTTCTATCTTATCCTTGTCCATTCCCTCCCTGTGACATGGGGGTCTGTATACAACCCCTGTGTGGATGGTGGTGTCATTTCTAGTCTCTAAGATGACCCACACTGGCTCCTCTCCTCCCTGTTTACTCTTTTGTTCAGTTGCTTTTATCCCTTCCCTTACATAGAGAGCTACTCCTCTCCCTCTTCTCCCCTCCCTGTCTCTCCTGTAGGTTGTGTACCCTGGTATGTTAACATCCCAGTCATGGTTCTCTGTGTACCATGTTTCTGTGACTGCTACGATATCCAGGCATCCCTCTTCCATCAAGGACACCCGTTTGGGGATCTTGTTGCCCAGACTATGGGTGCTGGTACTAATTACCCTCAATTTCTTGATGGCCTTACCCATTTTTGCCCCATCCCTGTCCTTATTGCATTTGTCATTCTTCTCCATATACCCCTGCACTTCTTCCTATCAACATCTCTGTGTCCTTTTTTATAAATGCATATATTATAGCTTGTTTGCAGGTTTCTGGAATTTGCTTTGCCTTGTTGAAAGAATTAAACAGTTCTTTTTAGACGGGCAGTAGCTGAGATTCTAATTTTTTGTAGAAACCAACCCCTTGGCTGTCTCGGCCAGGGGCTTTCCCTGTTGGTAAATGCTGAATAGCATCTTTCATTTCCTGCTGTGTGCTGGGCTAATTTAGTTTGTTTCTTGTCTCCAGATTTATATTAGGCATTTCTGTTTTACCTAAAAAGATTAGAGGATCTGGTGACTTGTTGAGTTCTGAACTGTATAATTTTTAATACAACTGAGCAAGACAATCATTCATTTCTTTAGGTGTATTAATTACTTGGCCTTGCTTATCCCAATTTTTTGTGAGTGCATGTTTTTTCTGAGTTTTCTTTGCTTGCCAAGCTAATAGTTTAAGTGGTTTGTCGGACGTTTCATAGTAGTTTGATCTAGTATTCAAAATCTGTCTTTCAGTTATTTCTGTTGTTATTTCATTATACAATTCTCTTTTTTTTTACCAGTCTGTTGTAAATATTGTAGTCAAAAGACGCATTGTAAAGATGGGTCAAGTTTTGTATTTTCTTTTTTATATTTTTCAGTTATGTATCCCTTTCTTTATTTTGTGTGGATACGATACTTATTACTATGCCTTTGATGTAAATCTTAAAAGCTTCCCACACATTTCAAATTGATGCATCGTTAGTAGTGTTGTATAAGTAATCTTGACTTGCCTTAATTATCATTTCTTACATATTAGAGCTGAAAAAAATTGTGTCTGGTTTAGATGCCAGATTTTTATCTCTTTATCCTTCATTAATTAGATGGTTAAAATACAATGTGAGTGATCTGACAATACAATGCCAGGCTATTCTGTTTACAGCATAGAATACATCAGTATTTCAGATGCCAGAAAGAAATCTATTTTGGAGTAGCAGTGGTGCACTCCTGAAAAAAAAGATCATGTTTTTGTATTTTTATTTCACTCCCTCCATTGATCTACTAAACCCAATTCTGCAGAACACATTTCTTATAACATTTCTGGCTTTTTTATATGTTTTCTCCAGAGCTATGGTTTTGTCTATTTGGTATATGGCAATATTAAAGCCCCTCCAGTAATATAAGGAGCATCAAATGTGACAAGTGCCAGGAAGAATTCACATAGAACTTTAGGTCATTTACATTGGGAGTATACAGTGTTGCACATGTGACTTTTATGTTGTATATCTGCATTGCATTACTACATAGCTCCTCAATGTATTAGCTTGATATTTTATTATTGAGTGTAGAAACAGAGAAACATGGAATCTGATGGCAGATAAGGACCGCTTGGCCCACCAAGTCTGCCCATTTTCCTACCTAACGGATAAGCTGCAGATCCTAGTTAACCAACAACTTACTTCCTCCTACCACCACTAGAACTGCCTTATTTCTGTCCCAAGCATTTTTGAATTCCCCCACTCTTTCTGAGTCTACGACCACCTCCGGAAGGCTGTTCCCATGCATCTACAACCCTCTCTGTGAAGAAATAATTCCTCACATAACCTCTGAGTTGACCCTCCTCTGTCTTCAGATTGTGCCCACATGTTCTTGCACATTTCTTTTTCTGAAAGATGCTACCCTCTTGGTCTTTGTTGATTCCCTTAAATTATTTGAAAGTTTCTATCATCCCCCCTTACTTTCCTTGAGGCTATACATCTTAAGCTCATTTAGTCTTTCTTCATATGTCTTCTGGTGCAGACCCTGCACCATCTTGGTTTCCCTCTTCTGGACAGCCTCCACCCTGTCTAAGTCTTTGCAGAGATGGGGGTCTCCAGAACTGTACACAATATTCCAGATGTGGTCTTACCAACTGTTTGTGCAGAGGGCCAACAACTTCTTGTTTTCTACTGGTTATGCCTCTCCTTATGCATCGCAGTATCCCCCCAGCCCTCCTTACTGACATCTCACATTGATGGCCCACATTTAGGTTGTTTGATATGACTACCCCCAGGTCCCTGTTCGTTTCTGTTGTTGTCAGTATCTCACCCCCATTTTTGCACTCTTCCACTGGGTTTTTGTATCCCAGGTACATTACTTTGCACTTCTTTGAGCTGAATCTAAGCTGCCATACATTTGACCATTCCTCCAACCTTTCCAAGTCCCTTCTCATCCTTTCCACCCCACCATGTGTATCAACCCTGTTGCAGACCTTTGTGTCATTTGCAAAGAGACATATTTTTCCTTCCAGTCCCTCTGCAATGTCACTTATAAAGACATTAAAAAGGACCAGCTCGAGTACCGAACCCTGCGGTACCCCACTAGTAACCCCCCTTTCTTCACAGTGGACTCCATTTACTATTACCCTCTGTGTCCTGTTGTCCAGCTAGTGTTTTTCCCTGGCTACCACCCTGGGACCCACTCCCAGGCTGGCAAGTTTTTAATATTTTGTGCGGGACTGTGTCAAATGTCTTTCTAAATTCTAGGTAAGTCATGTCCATAGCCCCTCCCTGGTCTACTACTTTGGTCACCCAGTCAAATTAATCAATAAAATTTGTCTGACATGACCTTAATGCTGTTAATCCATGCTGGCTTGGGTCCCATGTCCCACTGGCCTCTAGGTACTGAACAATTTTTTCCTTCAGAAGTGATTCCATCATTTTCCCTACCACTGAGGTCAAACTGACAGGTCTGAGGTTTCCTGCCTCTGTCTTGCTTCCACTTTTGTGAAGGGAAATCATATCTGCCTTCCTCCAGTCCTCAGGTACCACACCATCCTTCCAGGATTTGTTAAAGAGGGTAGTCAGTGGTGTTACCAGTTCTTCCCTTTGTTCTTTTAGAATTCTGGGGTGAATCCCATCAGGCCCCATTGCTTTATCCACCTTCAGTTTTAGGAGTTCTTTCAGAACTATTTCTTCTGTGAAAGGACTAATATGAACTCTCTATCCAGAGTGCTTCTATTGACTGGATTATGTATATTCCTCTGCTCTTCCACTGTGAATACTTAGCAGAAGTATTGATTCAATATTCCTGCTTTTTCACTGTCGTTTTCTGCCCAACCACTCTCAACTTTATTCAGCCTACAGTAAGTATCCCTGCCTTAGTTTTTCTTTGCTCCCTAATGTACCTATAAAAGTTTTTATCCCTCTTCTTAACAGAGTTGGCAATCTTTTCCTCAGTCTGGACCTTTGCTATTCTGCCTCCTTCCCCGCTTTCTTCTGCTTTAACTGGTACAGTTATCTGTCCTGCTTCTTCTGTTTCCTTATACTTCTTGAATACTATCTTTTTCTCCATAACTTTCCCACCACTTCTTTTGAAAACCATAGTGTTTTTTTTCTTTCATTTTGATTTGTTTATTTGCTTCACACAAAGGATTTTTGCCTGTGTGATGGCAGTTTTGATTTTTCCCCATTGTTGCTCCACCTCACCTTCTTGCCTGTTTGCTAGTGCTTTTCTGAGGCACTCTCCCATTTTGGCAAAATCAGCCCTCCTGAAGTCCAGTACTTTCATTTTTGCATGGCTTGAGTCTACAGCTAAGTTTATCATGAACCACACTGTTTGGTGGTCACTTTTTCCCAGATGGCTACCCACTTCAAGATCTGAGATTCTCTCTCTGTCCCCATTTGGGAGTACCAGGCCTAAGATTGCTTCCTCCCAAGTGGGTTCCAAAACTAGCTGTTTGAGGCCTGCCCCCTTTAGAGCATTGAGAATGGCCCTGCTCTTGGATGCGGCTGCAGCAAATGTGCTCCAGTTAACATCTGGCATATTCAGGTCCCTCATCAGCAATATCTCCCCTTTCTCTGCCATTCTAAAGATGCCTTCTATCATTTCCCGGTTTGTTTCTTCCCCCTGGGTCAGGGGTCTGTATACAACCCCGTGCAGATTGTGATGCTATTTCTAATTTCCAGGGTGGCCCTCAGTGCCTCTTCTTCTCCCTGTTTTCCCTTTAGTTCTGTTGCTTTGATCCCTTCCCTTACATAGAGAGCTACTCCTCCTCCTCCTCCTCTTCTACCCTCCCTGTTCCTCCTGTAGATTGTGTACCCTGGTATGTTGATATCTCAGTCATGGTTCTATGTGTACCATGTATCTGTGACTGCCATGATATTCAGGCATACCTCTTCCATCAAGGCCACCTTTTTGGGAAGCTTTTTACCTAGACTATGAGCATTGGTAATCATTACACACCATTTTTTATCCCTTATTTCTTTTTGCCCCTCTCCTGCCCTTATTGCCTTTGTCTTTTTCTCCATTTACCCATGCCCTTCTCCCTATTGACTGCTCAGTCTTGCTGTTTACCTTACTAACTACCCTGATTTTTTGGTGGGGGCTAGGATTTCCCTTCTCCTTTTCAATGCCCCCCTCGGTTGGTATAAATGCCTGCCAATGAAACATTTCAACCTATCACCTAGGAACATTGTTCCCCTCCTGGAGAGATGCAGACCATCGCGTCAGTATAGGCCTGCATCCCTCCAGGTAGAGCCCCAGTCCCCAGTGAAGCCAAATCCCTGAGCTCTGCACCAGTATTTCAACCAGTCATTGAATCCCATGGTGCAGAGTTCCCTAGCCCCATCCATGCCATAGACAGGTAGCACTACCAAGAACATTATGATGTGTGCTATTTGTCTAAGGCCCTTCCCCAACTCTACAAACTCTTGTTGCACTGCTCCGATCCCATTCTCAGCCAGGTCATTTGTACCTAGGTAGATAATGACATCCAGCTCACTCCCCTTTGCAGCTGGGCCCACAATCCTGAGAATTTGTTTCCTGTCCCTCCAAGCCATGATGCCAGGCAGGCACCTTACCTCCCTTTCCCCTCCCTCCCCAGTTCTGCCCCCCATAACAACTGAGTCCCCCACCAAGAGTTGTTTCCTTGCCCTTTGGGGTCCTGTGCCACCCTCCCATTGGACTCCATTATGGAGGTTCTCAGCATCCTCCTTGTTCTCAACTGCAGGTGCCTCCAAAGAGGAACCATGCTCTGCTGGAGTGGCAAATGAATTGTGGTGAGGCACAAATGGAGGGATGCACCGCTGTTCCACCACCCTCACCCTTCCTGAGTCCACTGTAGTCCAACCACTCTTCTTTCTTGGTAACCTCTGAGGCAGTGGTGGTGGACTGAGTGGTCCCTGGTGGGGGAGCATGTTTCCCAAATCCTTGCCAGGTCAGCATGGAGATGAACAACCTCCTCCCTTAGACCAGAGAGGTGCCTGCAAATAGGGCAGCAATGCAGTCACCAGAATGTCTCCTGGAAGATGGCTGCTGCACAGCCAGTGCATTGCACCACTCCCCACATGTCTGTCTCCTTTCCCGTTTCAGATGATTTTCTTTTTTTTTTGTTTTTGTTCTTGTTTTAGTACTGGGGACCCTGCCTATTCTGGAATACGACACAGGGTCCCTGGCATAGTGCCTCATGTTGCAAGCTGCATACTCCTATGGGTTGTGCAATGCACATTGGAAGTGGGCCCACTGTATCTATATACAGTCCATATCTATATGTATAAGCATAAGTATATGTATTTGTATATGTATATGTATATGTATATGTATATGTATATGTATATGTATATCCATATTTCTATATAACTATACAATGGGGTGAAGGAATAACGCTGTGAATAAAAGTTATTATTTTCACCACTATTGAATATCAGGGAGCTGATATAGACACTGTGGAACATTTTAACTCCTATTCCACAGTGTCTACGTCAGCTGCTGATATTCAACAATGACTAAGTCAGTGCCTTGTATTTAGACACTGGTTATGTCAGCCAAGCACCACATGCAGAAAACAGCCTCACTTAATTTATCTCACATAAGTACAGACCACATTAATTTATTGCACCTGAAAAAACAGTAGTACATATCCTGAGAAGCCCTTCTGACTTCTTCTACCACAGACACAGCTAACTGCATGACTGGAAGAGACATTCCTGCACAGATCATAAAATGCAAAGCCTAAACAAAAAAAATTGTTCCTGCGGTATTCCACAAAAGGATGAGTGCGGTCACAAGAAAAACCCGATATCACAAAAAGCAATTAACATAAAAAATTAAGTAAAAGAAACCCCAAGTACATGAAAAAACAGTCACTAAACACTTAAAAGCTAAGGAAATTCTGGCTCTTGACTCTGGTAGCAACCCCACCCCAAACAGTTCTAAACCAATCATGCCTGACACAACACGCAAAAACAATACCAACCAATAGCACAATCTCGCACATAGCCATTCAACCAAATAAACCAATTGAAAGATACACACTTCCTGTTCAAGACACAGTATCACACAACCAAGAAAGCATACTGCAATATTACAAAGAACCACAATGACAGATAAAGAACTAAACATAACTAAAGACTCAGACCCTATTGTACAAATCACACACATGATGTGTGACTTGTGAAATAGGGAAAATATTAGCACTCGTGGAGAGTGAACTGTGATAATATAACTTGTGGCTTTGCCACTTATAATATTATCACAGTTCACTCTACACTCATGCTAATATTTTCCATATTCCACAGTCAACCATCATGTATCCCCTCTATACATACATGTATACAGTATATGTGTGTATATATATATATATATATATATATATATATATATATATATGTAATAGATAACTCACTGTTAGGTGTGCGGTCGTGCTCTGATAGACGCACGCCTTGGTGTGCGTATATCAGAGCATGACCGCACATCCTAGAGTGGGTTATCTATCTTATAAAATGGCAAAATTGTTTTTTAGGGGGTTAAAAGTGCAGGTGTGTGGTTGCACTCTGATATACACATGGTCATGTGGTGCTCTATGTCCTATAAAAGGGGAGCAATTTCCCAACACATTTCATAAATATATATATCTATATATTATGAGGGTTGAGGCGCCATTTACATGTCAACCCAAAGTTTTGCACCTTAATAACTTTGCAACTGTTTGACAGATTTGCCTGAAATTTGGAATACACAGTCAAGACCCATACTCCTTGGGATCTACCAAGTTTTGTACTAGTCAGATACACGGCTGTGGAGTTATTAAGCATGATCAGCATGTGTGTTTATGCTTTTTCTGGAATTCTACGGTCACACCTACAGGTCGCAGGGTTTGCGCGACTGGCCCAAAATCTTCAGGGAATGTGCAGCCGGGGTCTCTGATGTGCCTTTCATAGATTTCATGAAAAAATATTAAATGGTTCAAAAGTTATTCAAAAAAACAATTTCCCATTATAAGTCAATGGGAAAAGTTAACAAAAAGTTTGACAGTGTCGCAAATGCATTTTTCCTTTCGCAATGGCCCTCTTACTTTCACAAATCTGCCCTCTTGTTTTCAGTTAGTGATCAGAAAAATGCTTGGCATTTAAATTTGGGACCCTCTAGCAACCTAATTCTTTTTGTATTCACCTAGTTGGATACTGAGGATGCTAGCCATGTCTTTATTTTGGGGTACAACACCCCAGAAATATGTTTTTCAAATTTATGGAAAAAGTACTTTCACAAAGTACTTTTATGCTCACGAAAGTGTGACAAATTTTTGTGAAAGCTTTCTCAAATTGCGACAGTACTTTTCTAGTCTGTGGGAAAATGACAGCAATTCTTGGGCTCTCCGTTGCAAAAGAACGGTTTGGAGTTTTGGGCTGAAATTTGGAAGGAATGCAGCCGACACCTCACAGATGTGCCTTTCAGTCTTTTGTTGAAAATATATTACACAGCGGCAAAGTTATGGTACTCCAAAGTTGATACTTTTTCCCATAGGATAACTTTTCAGCATACGATGCATTGCAGCAATAGTTTGGTGCCCTGCTGGAAAATAAAGGTTTGGTCTTTTGGGCTGAAATTTGCAGGGAGCACAGGCAACATCCCATAGATGTGTCTTTCAGTAGTTTGGTGAAAAAATATTACAGGGAGGCAAAGTTATGGCAGTCTGAACTTCTGTTTTTTTTCCCATAGGATAACATTACTGCGTTCGCCACGCCTTTCAGGGCCCGTATCTTGAAAACGGTGCGAGATACAGACTTTTTGTTGAAAAATTTCTAAGCCCCCTAAGAGGTGCTAGGTACATAACTAGCCAGGAAAGTGATAATTCATATGACTTTTACATTTTTTTTCTGTGTCATACGGTTACTGAGATATAAGCAATTTATTATTCCAAGTCCTCATTTTGTGTTCCGAGAGTCATTATTTTGCATACATTCTTTGTACTCACTGTCTTTCTCTATACAGCTTTTTTGTCAAACCAGCCTGTGTGCTTACATTACTGTTACCATTACCATTTCTGCTTGCAGTTCCGTACCCGTTTCACTTACAGTTCATGTTTAGGCCCCATGTGCGTTACCCTTTGCGTTTTCATTTGCGGTTGCGTTTGTGTTGTTTTTAACATTTCTGTCTACCGTACTGTTTCTCTTTCTGTTTCGCTTTGCATCACCATGCCCATTACAATTTGCGTTTGCGGGCACAATGTTACTATGTGACAAGACATCACGTGGCAGGAGCGCAGGGCCCTGCTGCATTATGTGGCAGGAGTGCAGGGCCCAAAGGGCCCCACGCTCCCATTGCCACATTACATTCACTATTTCTCATTATCATTCTCAAAAAGAAGGGAAATTAGAGGCAAAAAACTCTGTTTAATGCATCAGTTAGGGTTGTTCCACAGTGAAAAAAGCGAGGAAATTCGATGTTAGGGCTGAAACCCCCTTTGCACCCCTCCAACCCCCCAAATGAAATTGGTGTGTGTATTGGGGTCATCAGTCCTAACTGTCACCCCATTTTCCTGTTCCTCAGCTTCTTTCCACATGTGTCACCCCATTCTCCTATTCCTCAGCTTATTTCCACATGTGATGGGGTGACACTTAGGGATGATGACCCCAATGCACACCCCAATTCCATTTGGGGAGGTGGGCTGGAGGGGTGCAAAGGGGGTTTCAACACTAACATCAAATTTCCTTGCTTTTGTCTCTGTGGAACAACCCTAACTGAAGCATTAAACAGAGTTTTTGCCTCATATATATATATATATATATATACATACATATATATATATGTATAAATATATATATATATATATATACTCACACGCACATATATCTGTCTGTCTATCTATCATATCTATCTATCCGTCTGTCTATCTATCTTGCTATCTATCTTACTATCTATCAGCTGTCTGTCTGTCTATCTTTCTATCAATCTATCTCTCTATCTATCTAGCTGTCTGTCTATCTGTCTGCCTATCTATCTATCTATCTATCATATATGTCTGTCTATCTATCTATCTTACTATCTATCTATATCTGTCTGTCTGTCTATCTAGCTGTCTGTCTGTCTGTCTGTCTGTCTATCTATCTATCTATCTATCTATCTATCTATCTATCTATCTGTCTATCTATCTATCTATCATACTGGCATAATAGTGGCAGCATAGTTAGGGTTACCCTGTCATTTCTATGTTAAACCACACATTTTGCACTTTATTAACTTTGTAACCGATGTACCCAGCATGCTTCATGTGCCTTCTCGTACAATAGATCTCTGGATCTAGCAAGTTTTGCTTTGGTCAGAGTTGCAATTGCAGAGCTGTGGAGTGCAAAAAAGTGATAATTAGCATTTAGATGCACATTCTTTTCTCACCTGTAAGTCCAAAAAGGTTTTAGGGTATGGTATGAAATTTTTAGAGCAGGGTCTGGGTCACTAATGGTCGTTTTGAAGGTTTGGTTAAAAAAAATATATCCAATAAAAAGTTCATAACATTTAAGTTTATTGTTATTTCCAATGGGAAAAATTAGATCATCTTTCTTTCTTTCTTTCTTTCTTTCTTTCTTTCTTTCTTTCTTTCTTTCTTTCTTTCTTTCTTTCTTTCTTTCTCTCTCTCTCTCTCTCTCTTTCTTTCCTTCCTTCCTTCCTTCCTTCCATCTTTATTCATTTATGTCTTTCATAACTGGATAAGTGCAGTGATCCAAAAGACTGTTTTCAGTCATGACCCACAAAAATACAGGTATAACAGAGAGGTTTGAATAATACATAAAATGCATCAATATCAGGCTGTAACAGGGTACTGTACAAGCTGCAAACTGTGTCAGAATACAAGATCAAGTTCATTACTGAGTAAATAACAGGGGTTGTTCAAAATACAGGCAGAGATAAAGAAACACCAAGTAAAGAAACTCAAGAAGCGATGAGTACAAGGTTCAAAAGAAAGAGGAAACAAAAGAGGAGGGTAGTAGAGGGGAGAGGGGTAGGCAAGGGAGGGACAGGAGGAAAAGAGGAGTTACAGTGGGAGAAACAGCATGGGGGGAGGGTGGAAAGTGCTGTCAGGATGCCGGTGTAGACTAAGTGCTTAGGTAAGTGGAGAGATTCAGATCCTATTCTTGCAGTTAGAAACAGTGGCAGACTGCAGACAAGAAGACCCATGCTTTCATGGCATGCATAAAAGCTAGATGTGTGAGTGATGAGCAAATAGGCAGGGGGAGTTTATTCCATAGTGAGGAGACAGTGATGAAGAAAACTTATTTGCCCATGGCAGTGATGATATGAGGTACTTCCAGTAGAGGAATTGAGGATGCCCGAAGGTGTCTGGTGACCACTCTGTTCATCAGTAGGGGAGGATGGGGGTCATATGTGGGAGGCTTAGGGAGTTGTCCACTGAGCAGCCTAATGCATAGTCAAAATGACCTTGCAGGGTCAGCCACCCTGGCGATTGGTATAGTGAGCGGTGTTGGGAGTGGTAGGGGGCAAGAAGGGCAAAGTGACAGATAGCATTGTATGTAGTGTTTAGCCTTTTGTGCAGAGAGGGAGATGGGTGCGAGTAGACTGGAGAGCAGTAGTCTTGGAGAGAAAGTGTGTTGCTGCATGCTACCACCATATTAGCTTCCATGGACAAGAAATGTTTAGAATGGTATGCAGTGCCTAGTGTTTGGCGGATCTGGTGAACGGTGTGGTTGATGTGTTCAGAGAAAGAAAGGGAGTGGTCAAGGGTAACTCCTAGGTACTTAAAGGATGAGACAATTTCTAGAGGAATACCAGCAGGGGTGAGAACTAGGAGGGATGGCTTTGCTTTGGCTGCCTTTGTTAGAAAGGGTTTAGACCTGAAAAGCATAGATTTGGTATTTTTTCATTAACTAGTAGTTTGTGAGAGAGGAACCATTTGTGGGTAGATGCAAAGTTTAGTGTGAGGGTGGAGGAGATAGTGTCAACAGTTTTGTCACTGTGATATATGACCAACTCAGCAGCATAAAGGACAGCAGAGCAGCTAGTGCCGTCCTTGGGAAGCTTGTTGATAAACATAGAAAAAAAGCAGAGGTGTGAGTATTGAACCCTGTGGAACTCCAGTGAGTTAAAGAAGGGCAGCAGCGGAGACCTTATCAATAAGAACTGACTGATGACTGTTTGATAGATAGCTACGAAACCAGCCAGCGGTCCCAGAAGCGTAGCCAAAAGGGGACAAGGTCGAGTGGAGAAGAATGTAGACAAGAAGGTCAAATGCTTTAGACAGGTCAATGAAGACTGCACCTGTGGGTTTGCCCTGGTCCATACTTCTCAGCACATGGTTGGAAAAAAGTGCAAAGGCAGAGGAACTACTACTGTATGATTTTTGCAGAAACCATGCTGGAGGGGGCAAAGAAGGATGTACTTCTCCAGGTGCTCCATTAAAGGAGAGTGTATGATTTGTTCAAGCAGTTTGCTCAGGTGGGGGAGGAGGGAGCTGGGTTTATAGTTGTCTGGGGATAGGAGATTGCCAGCCTTGAATATTGGCATTACATTAGCATGCTTCCGAGAGGCAGGTATAGCAGCAGTAGTTAGGAAGAAGCTGAAGATGAAGGTGAGTGGATTCACAATTGCTGGGGAGATGAGTTTCAGGAAAGAGGGGTGTAGACCATCGCAACCAAGGCTGCCTCTGGCTGGTAGAGATTTTAAAGACTTGATAGTGTCAGTGTGCCCAATGGTCCTGAAATTGAAGGGAGGAGATGGGTGTAGGTATGGGGAGGAGAGGGTGGGGTCATCAGTCTCTGGCATGAGGTGGGGGGGCTGTGCGGGGAGCTTGTTAAGTTAAGGGGATAGGTCCAAATTTTTTGTTGAAAGTATCAGCAATTTCAGCTGGGTCACAGTTGGGACCAGAGGGAGAGGAGAGTTGGGTTATCTGACTGCTGTTTTTAGGGTTAAGGAGAGAGAGCTATTGGAGGACCGTAAACTATGTGCGTTGCCCAGGATGTTGATTTGTTGGTTATGATAGTATTTGCACTTTAGGGATTTTGTGGTTTATTGCAGTTATTATGCAGAAGTCTGTAGACATTCCAGAGTTGGGGGGGAGGGGATGCCTTGTATTCCTTTCACTTGTGGTCCCATTTTTTCATTAGTGCCAGATACTCCCTTGTTATCCAGTGAGTGTACTCACTTCTTACACTTCTAATTTTTAGAGGGAAATACGTGTCCTGGATGTGGGCTAGGTTGGAGGTAAATAGTGTGACTGCCTCGGATATGTCATTTAGGTGATAAAGGGCAGCCCAGTCTGTTGCTCACACCTCATTGAGGACTGGTGCTGGGTCTTAATTAGTGAATTGTCTGAAAGATAGAAGTTTATAGGGAGCGTGGCTTGATTTGAGGGACAGTATGGCATAGGTTGGTGAGTGGTCGTTGATCAAGTCAGACATTGTGCCTGCCTGGAGAATCAAGTCTGCTCAATTTGCAGCTACCCAGTCAATTAGGGAGTGGTTTAGTGAGCAGTTATTGTGCCTAGTGATGGATGAGAGAACTTGTTCCAGCTTATGATCTTTAAGTAGATTTGCATAATCAGGAGCAGAAACATCAACCAATTTAGGTTGAAATCCCAAATCACAGTCATGTACCTGAAGGGGGTTGTATATCTTATGTTGTTCAGGAAATTGAATAGTCCTGGAATGCCTCCTGGGGGGAGGGGGGTTGTAGCAGCAGCATATGTGTAGTTTCTTTGATGCTCCTAAAGTTAGTTCGGCAAGGAGCCATTCATGTGGGGAGGTGGGGGCTGAGCAGTTGACAATGGTGGCCGAGATGTGGTCTTGCACATAAAGTGCAACCCTGCCATCCCTCTTTTACTGGGTCAATCTTGGCACAGGAGGGAATATCCTGGGAGTTGAAAATGGGAGTTAGAGTGGGTGTGTTTTAGCTATGTTTCAGAAACACCTAATACCACAAGTCTAAATGATAGAATGGACAAATACAAGCTTGTGTGGGAGCCACTTTTCACTTTACCTTTGATTCACTGATATGGGTCTTTACACCCCATTTTTAACCAACCAAGTAGCCTCTATCAGATAGGGTTAACTCTATAAAGCCATATATCCTAAAGCTTCTTCAAATCAAACATCAGATTATTCCCTGTTCTTTCATCTCCAGTGGCATGGTTGAAGGGTGGGAGGCAGCACGGGGCAGGGTGGAGGCTATTAGAGAATGGAAAAAATTGATACATTGATTGCCACACCTAATGCTGCACCTATGTTTAAGTTTCTGTCAACAAACCATATGTACTCAGCATTTTTCTGTGCTGTACTTAATAAAGTATATTTAATATAAAAAAAAGAAAGACCTAATACCTCTGGCATGTAAATGGCTACCCATGCATCAAGCTCATGGAGCTTAGATGAGAGACTGCAGATATTCATGCAGGCTATTTTAGGCCTGAGGATCTTTGACCAGTTTGCACCCGTGTGGTCAATATGGGCATTCTTGGGGCCAGGATTACTTTCAATATCACTAGAGAGGAGAATAAGGCTGGGTAGAGGACAGGCTGGGGGGTAGCAGTGGGGGGATTTGAAGCTGAGGGCATGTATAAATAGGCCCAGAAGCTGCTGTTAATAATTAGTTAATAGGGCCAGGAGGATTTCATTTGTAAGGGAGGGTTCTGGTCCATACATGTTGAAAGGAGTGTGCTGGTAGTCATATGTGGTAGATTGGGGGCCAGGGTGTGAGTGGTCAGTGGCCAGAATAGATGCGCAGAGGTCAGCCACCAGTAGCATGGTTGCTAGGGAGACCAGCATAGAGAGGGAGGAATGCAAGCACTGGTATATTGTTGGAGTAACTGGTGTTACAGGAGGGGCAAAAATACTTGAAATGGTCAAGTGAGAGGTCTGGCAAAAGAGAAAGGTCAGTTTTGTCTGGGTGCCTTAGGGAAAACAGTGGGAGCCTAATGATGTGCTGTGTGGATAACAACTAAGGAGGTGGCAGTCCATGTTTCTAGGGCTTAAGGAAAAGAGACTTGTAGAAATCTTGACCAGGTCACTTGATAGGGGTAAAAATTGTAATAGAAAGTAGGGAGTCAATTGACTGTGAGGCTAGGGTTGGAGGTAGGAAGCTTAGTTATCAGCGAGTGGGGATTGTGTCCTCAGAAGCAGGGTTAAGGAAAGAAATATGGTACAGCTGGTGACCAGTGGTAGAGGAGGAAAAATCAAGGGTGGAGCTTTGGCAGATTTAATAGAGGTTGAGGTTGGGGCCAGGAAGGGTGGGCGGGACAAATTATAGGCTGCTTACCATTTACTTAGAGAGATAGTCATTGGGTAAAAAGCTATGCCCACTCTGAAGGCAGCCACGGGACTGAGAATTAAAGGTTTCTTCCTGGCTTGGAGTGCCAACCAATGGCACAGTAGCGTTTTGTGAGTGGACCAATAAGGAAAGTCCAGGCCCTCTCAGTGAGCCAATGAGAAGAAAAGCCATCGTCCATACTGTGACCTGGCGAGAAAGCGTACCTGTGGGCTACAGTGTGAGCAGGGGATGCCAGCTGTGGATGTGCTGCATCCCGATGCGGCTGAGGAGCCACTTCTGATGAGGGAATACCAGTCAGACTGCAGAGAGAAAGAGAGAAAGCGGAGAGGATATTAATAAATATAGCAGTTACAAAGGCAACAAATCAGTGGGTGGAACAGAGAAAACAGGAGAGAAATGGTGGGTGGGTGCAGACAGAGTATGGACAGATAGCCAGCAGGAGTTTTGTCAAGGAAAAAAATAAGAAAACAAAAAGGAAATTAGCAGATCAAAAGAAAAGAGGTGATGTGAGGCTCCAGTCCTCAGGCAGTGAGGCATTGAGTGCAGCTGAGAGAGCATGTGGTGGAGGGTAAGAGGACTTAGAAGAGGAAGTGTGAGAGTAAAGAGACAGAGAAAGAAAACAGTAAAGATTACACAAAGTAGATTTTAAGAAGTGGTAAAAGTTAAATGCTAACAAAGGGCTGCAAAGGGCTGGAAAACGCTAAGCTATAGCAAAATTAAACAATATGCAGTCCTAACCTCTTACATTGATTCTTAAGCATTTTAAATTTGTCTGATTAACATTAGATATTAGCAAAAAGAGCTGTAGCACATAATCTAAATCACAGTATGGCAATGTGCAGTTCTACAAAGTATAGGCTGCTAGCTATTTACTTGGTGAGATAGCCATTGGGAAAAATGTTGTGCCACTCTGAGGGATGCCACGGGACTGAGTTCAAAAAGTTTATTCCTGGCTTGGACCACCAACCAGTAGCGCAGCAGCATTTTGAGAACAGACCAATGAGGAAAGTCCAGGCCCACTTGATGAGCCAATGAGAACAAAAGCCATTGCTGGGGGTTCGGCCGATAATGTAACCGGGAGAGAAAGCATACCTGTGGGCTGCATTGCGAGCAGGGGATGCTGACTGAGGAAGCATTGCATCCCAAGATGTCTTTTGTGAAAGCACTTTTTGCTTTAGCAAAAATCACTTTTTACTGCCGCAAATGGGCTCAGTAGTGTCATGCTGCTATCATCTTGTTTTCAGTTAGCGATGGGTAAAAAAATGCTGTCATTCAAAAAATAATACCCCTTTGTAAACACCAACAGTTGTGTTTACCTAATCTGAGACTGAAGAACATGATCCTGGTATTAGATTTTAAAAACAATGGCCAGAAATATGTATTTTTAATTTGCTCATTGGAAGTGTGGCAAATTTGTGATACTACAAACTGTGGCACTTTTGCAAATGTAGTATCACAAATTTACAAAACTTTCACGAAAACATTTGCAAAATTTGCAACACTACTTAGACCTAAAAAAACCTCAGCCCCTGTGAAAACAGCAAAACCTTTTCTGTCCATTATTTTAAATAACTGCCACCAGAATCTGATTCCTCGACCCCCGTTAAGGTAAACACCTCTTGGTGTTTACCTAATTAAAGGATGTTTTATCTTTTAAGTGCCTCCATGGGGGCCGAAGCATGTTTCTTTCTTCAAGAAAGTTTTTTGCCAACAACGGGGTGTCCAATCCCCATGTCAGTGGAAGAAGCTCACCCCCCACCAGTGTAGGACACTAGGAAGCCCACTCCCAGTGTCCTAAAACATGTTGTTTAATATTAATTTACCAATTGGGGTGGTGCCCAAACCTCCTGTTGTCACTATAAGCCCCCCCCCTCGCCATTGTGGTAGCCCACTTCCAGTGTCCCTAGATAAAAACTAGTGCCTCACCAGTGGTGTGGAGCCCATCCCCATTGTTGCCAAAGATGCTGCAGTACAACACTCTAAAAAAGAAAACAGTCCCCATACATCTTTTTTTTTCCTGAAAGAAAAAAAAATCTCTCCAATTGTCTATACATCTGCTTCTCCCATCCTGACCCTCCCACTGGGCAACTCACCACCCCACACACCCCTTGCCCTCTACTTACCACTGGAGATCATCGGATGTCATCTTCTGTTGATGTGGACATGTCTGCACTCTTTAAAGCAGAATCACATACTGAAGAATCAAAGCAAATGCCCTATATTGACTGTCAATGGCATTTTGAACTTATGTTAATATCTCAGCCATTTTTCTTGTATCAAATTTTAACATGGGCTTTTTGGGACCCCACCTCATGATCACTGGCAATGCCATTTTCATTAATCAGACCCATAAGGTGATTTTGTGGTCACTGCATGGAATCACCTTTTGGGACTGATTAACAAAGTGACAGTGCCACTGTTCATGAGATAGGGTCCCAAAAAGCCTGTGTTGAAAATTTTGTGCAAAAATACCCCAAAATGCCTCAATTACATGCAGTCATAGAAATATTTATACACATGCATAATACTTTTTAAATTGCTTATATTTTCACTCCAAATTTTCAACATAGTCATTTTGTCATACCAACTGATGAACAGTACAGTGGTCATTTTTCACCTCCAACCTGAAATATGTTTTTGCACCTGTAGTGTGGAATGGCATGGATGCTCCTCAAAATCACCTTTCAGGACTGGGTAACGGAATGACAGTGACAGTGTTCATGAGGTGGGGTTCCAAAAAAACCATGTTGAAAATTTGGTGAAAAAATTCCAAGAAGGTTCAGAGTTACATACATTTGTTTAATTTATTCTTTGCATACATGTAACTTCGGTACTTTTTAATGTTTTGCCACAACATTTTCATCATAGCAATTTTTCCACACCACCTCATAAACAATACAGCTGTCATTTTTCACATACTTCAAAAATGTGTTTTCCATCTCTGAGAAAACCTATATAAATGGGTGAAATGTAAAAGGGTAAAATGTTTCTGCCTCGGCCTATTACACTGCCTTGTTTGGTGCCTTATGGAGGAATTAAAAGTGAATAACACCTAGTGTGAGTCATTTCCTTTTTGTTCCTAGACAGGAGTGAGTGCACTACACCATATTTACAAAATGTTTTCGCATCTGTGGTGCAGAATTGTGTTGAAGTTGTACATAATTATGTTTTGCCTTTTATTTCACAATTTCTCTTTACCAGAATACGTGAGGTGAGGGTAATAAGATGGCCATGCTAACAATTTGGTCACTGTTGTTTGACACATGGAAGCACAGAGTCTAGAGGGCCCTGCACTTCCACAGCTATATACTTATGCACATTTACTGAGGGACTGGAGTGCAGGTCCCCCACAGTAAAATAAGGATACTACTATATTATATCAAAAAGTAGGCCCCCCCCCTTACCTTTTTAGCCATAATCAATGTAACATCACTCTACACTAATATTCCACACATGGATGGCATTTCAGACTGCCTTTAATACATACAGGAGAAAGGACTGGATCAAGACATCAACCCTGAAGTGGCTGGGAACCTTGCTGAATTCATTCTGGCACATAATAACTTCAACTTCAATGGTAAACATTATCTTTAAACTGTGGGAGCAACAATGGGAACCAGGATGGCTCCACAGTATGCTGATCTTTTTATTGCGAATTTGGAGGAAGACTTTTTAATGCACTATACACACAAACCACTCACTTATTTCCATTACATTTATGATTTATTTATAATTTGGATGGAGGGTAATGTCACACTTAAGGATTTTCATCGGGAACTTAATAACTTTCACCCAACCATAAAGATTTCCTTGGAATATTCTGCTACATGTGTTAATTTTCTGGACATCACAGTCACCATCAAGGATAGAATCTTACATACATGTATTTACAGGAAGCCAACAGACATACAGAGATACTTACACAGGAACAGTAATCACCCGAGCCACAGTAAGAAGACTGTCATGTGCAGTCAAGCACTTCGATATCAGCATATCTGTTCAAATGAGGAAACCAGAGATACACATTTGGCTATGTTGAAAAACACCTTTATTGAGTAGGGACACTCTTCCAGAGAAATTGACAGGACAATAGAATGTGCAACACAAGAACAGAGACAACAACTATTTTAGTATAAGGAAGGGACAGCTACCAACAGAATACCCTTAGTAGTCACATCTCATCCTGCCCTTGAACTTCTGCGTAAGATTATTAAGGACCTCCACCCAATATTTAGTGAGGTTGAGACCCTAAATTGTATCTTTAAAGGAATTACCACTACATTCTTTTAAACAACCACCAAATTTATCCAGCCTAATTATTAGGGGCAAACTTTCACTGGAACAAAATACCGGGGGCCTGATATTCAAACATGCGGCCAGCAATGGTGTAAGTGGGTGTGCAGCACAACTTAGCTGCACTGGAGCAACTAAGGCAGATATTCAAAAGAGATACACTGTGGTGCATCCCTTCTGAATATAGCACAGAATGTGCCCTGTGCAAATACAATGCACTGGCGCATCCCCCTGATGGTTCCAAATACCAGGAATGGGTAATGCGCCAGTGCATCAGAGATATGCCATCCATGCATTCCTGAAATTTAGACACCGATATGCAAATGGTGCAATTATGCATGTAAGGTACAAACAGGGACATCTGCATGTCATTATGGCTTCATTTGCATTTGCATGAGTTGTGCAGGGCTGACTGGTGAAATGTGCCTGCAACTCTGCACACCATGTGATGCTGTCAGTGGCGGTCCAGAGGTACTCCCCCAGCCCATAGCAGTGATCGCCGTGTAGGCAGTACTGGCCATGTCCCCAATAGCTAGTGTAACCCCCACCCCTCCTGTGATGGTGATTGCCATGACACAATACATGCCAATGTCTCTGGTAGACTAGTGGCACCCTCCTCCCCATCCTGACCCTCCAGTCACCAGTGCTGTAATGTTATAAGGAACCCTGGTGGTGCAGGGGTTCCCCATTCCCTGGCAGAAGCCTCGATCACTGTAGGAAACTAACACAAAGACCCCCCTTGTGGTCCAGTGATAACCTTCAACCCCACCCACACAAGACACCCACTGCACCCAGTTCTCCTAGGGTCATCAGTGAGCAGCAGACCTGCCCACATACCACCGTGGCTTCATGCTGAATGATAACATACAGTAGTGGCCGCAAGTTCATTGGTCCACACTGTGGACCAATGGGCTTGGAGTGCATACTGTAATATCCACAGCTTTGTAAATGAATGACTGGGGATTGCCCAGGTTCCAGTTGTCTCAGTGGCACAGCTGGTTAGTGCAATCTGAATGGTATTTCAGGTGGCCTGGGTTCAAGTCCCAGCTGAGGCACTTACTTCTTTCTCACCTCTGTTTGTGTGTGTTCTACGGAAATGCACACTGAACTGCTATGTGATTGCTACAGATAATATTTGTGTTCCCATTGGGTTGTGCATTTGAGGAAGGGTGATATGCTCAGGGACAGCCCAGGTTCCAGTTGTCTCAATGGTGCAACTGGTTAATACAATCTGAACAGTATTCCAGGTGGCCTTGGTTCAAGTCCCAGCTGAGGCAATTACTTCTTTCTCATAATGAATAGGTAGCCTGGTTACTCCTTGCTGATGTACTGTATTCTATTTTGATGAACTGGATTGCCTGTTATCCTCATCCCAATTACTCCCCCCTCCACAATCTCAACTGCATAATTAAGCTGCCTACCTGCTAACTATCTGTTCAATAAATACAATTCGTAGTTTACTGTATGATTGTATGTATCTCAGATTACCACATTTTACTATTTGAATACCAATTGTAACTGTTGTTTTCTGTTTTCTGTTAAAATGTATGTATCTCTGTTTTTCCATCCTCATTGTACCCCTGCCCCCAGATCGCACTGGGAGATGATCAACTTGTTGTTCAGTGTGCCTTCCTGGTAAAATAATTTGATAAATAAAATAGGCAAATCAATAGTGTTACAGTGTGTTATAACTTAGTTCACACACAAAATTCATAGTATTTCCTTTTTACTACTTTTCTTCCCTGGACGTGGGGGTGGGGTTAATTCCATTCAGTTTTATTCAGATTCCCTAGTGTGTTACTGTACATAAAGTAATTTTATTACATACTGTCACATTTTTGAACTCTGAATATAGTAGGGTGCAAGATTCATTTGGTAAGTAGTTAGGTAACATTTTCATTTGTGTACAGGATAACAACTGTCATTAGGGATAAGGCAAGTCCTGTTAGGTGTCACAAGAGTAAAAGTCCATGTAATTTTGCAAATACAAAAAATAGTACAAAGTTATTTAAACATAACACACACCTCACACTGTACAAAATACATAATGTCATACAATCAAATACAATAAACAACCAATACAAAATCTCAATTGTACAAACAGACCCAGATGCAATGATTTACAAGAATTTCAATGAAAACAAACAAATTAAAGTGGAGTGCATTACGTTGACTGATCCAAAAACTACTAAATGTAGCAATGAACCAAAATTTTAGCAGTTACATACAACCTGAAATATTGATTTCAAACCTGTTCTAAATAAATTTGGAGATGCCACCATCATTGAATAAGGAAGTATATTCCACCATTTTGCCACTTGGTGTTTTAAAGTTTTTACCCCAAATTTAGTTTTATTATAATTTTCCTTTATTTTATTAACATATACAGATCTGGTCAAGGTCCAAGTAGGCTCAAACTTATTCATCAGTGTATTAACTGATTTATAATGAGCAGGTTGCTTTGTAAAAAAAAAAAAAGAACAATCCACTAATTTCAACCATATCTCTCCATTTCTTTGTTCTAAAGTAGTCCGTCCTGTAGTAATTAATAATGCACAAAGATGTGTTCTATAATGACAACCCAATATGAACTTCGTAAGTCTATACTGAATTTTATCCAATTTGTCCCACATCAACTTAGGTGCGACCCTATATATAACACTTCTATAATCAATGGTTGGCATCACCATCTGTTCCACTAAAGTTTTCCTAGTCTTTAAATCCAGGCATTTTGAGGTTTGTCTAAGTGCTCCTAATTTCTTACTTACTTTATTCAACAATTCCTTAATAAGTTCTTGGAAATTTAACTCGGCATCAAAAATTACACCCAAATATTGATATTCTGTAACCTGGTCTACTGGTGCATCAGATAGTGATGTTAAGCCTGAAGCTGGTTCATTTCTATTCCCAAAATAAAGGACTTCTGTCTTCTATATATTCATCACCAACACCAACCTGGCAAATCACTTCCCCAAGCTGCTGAAGTCCCTCTGCAATTTAACACTCAGATCTGCAAAGTCCACCTCAGTGGCAACAAGAGCCATGTCATTGGCATACAGTCAAGTACAAGATGTTGGAGCTGCCTGGGGAACATCATTGCAGAAAACCAAGAATAACAAGGGCCCCAAAATAGATCCTTGTGGAACTCCTCTTACCACTGGTTTAGTTGTTGACAGGACCTGGGACCCACATACTCTTTGAGATCTTCCTGTTAAGTATGATTTAATCCTAACCCATTGCCCTTAAGTGATGCCCATAACCCAAAGTTTCCTCAGCAGCAGAGAGTGGTCCACCAGGTTGAGGGCCTGGGATAAATCTGCAAACAAAACTGCTGTCTCCTTTCTTACATCTAAGGAGGTTACCACAAGATTGTAAAATTCAATTCAAGCCAACTTAGTGGAAAGTCCTAGTCTGAAACCTGCCTTATATGGTGTACGGATATTGTTTGTTTCTAAATAGTTCATGAAAGGGACACTGTCAACCTGCTTTTCATTATATTATTTCTAGTTGAAACCCCTCATTTTATGATTGCTTGCCCTCTCTAAAATTCATTGATGTTGCTGTTTGTTTTGTCTGTCTCCTTGTTTAGTAGAACTGAAATGCATGACAATGTATAGAAACAATAGAAACATAGAATTTGATGGCAGATAAGGACTGCTTGGCCCATCCAGTCTGCCCATTTCTCTACCTGATGGATAAGCTGCAGATCCTAATTAACCAGCAACCTACTTCTTCCTACCCCAACCCCCTAGAATTGCCTTATGACTGTCCCATGCATGCTTGAATTCCACCACTGTTTTTGACTCCACAACATCCTCCGGAAGGCGGTTACATACATCCACAACCCTCTCTGTGAAAAAATACTTCCCTAAATTACCTCTGAGCCGCCCCCTCCATCTTCAAATTGTGTCCCCTTG
The DNA here is from genome assembly GCA_016271365.2 of Neoceratodus forsteri. Lineage (NCBI taxonomy): Eukaryota > Metazoa > Chordata > Ceratodontiformes > Ceratodontidae > Neoceratodus > Neoceratodus forsteri. The sequence goes on along the minus strand of CM057455.1, from coordinate 116,678,471 downwards.
TTCTTGCACACCTCTTTTTTTGAAAGATGCTACCCTTTTGGACTTTGTTGATTCCCTTGAGGTACTTGAGAGTTTCTATCATGTCCCTCCTCTCCCTTCTTTCCTCGAGACTTTACATATCAAGCTCCTTAAGTCTCTCTTCACATGTCTTCCGGTGCAGACCCTGCACCATTTTAGTTGCCCTCCTCTGGACAGCTTCCATTCTGTCTATGTCTTTGTGGAGATTGGGTCTCCAGAACTGCACGCAGTACTCCAGATGGGGTCAACCTTGTTTTTGTTTACAATCATGGTTCTGTTCTTACTGCATATATCCTGAGCATTAGAAACACACACAGACAGTGTAGTCACTCAAAAGACAGTAGCCTCCTAATCTCCCAATGCATCATGAGGGTCTAGACTGTTTTGTGGGTGTTTCCAAGTCCAGGAAAGATGCATTTGGAGTTGGTAAAGGAATGTAAATAAACCTGTTTTGGTGTGATAACGCCAGTATGTTGGGCAGTATGTTTTTTACTTTTTTAAAGAAAATAAGAGTCAGAATCAAACTACCAGCTACATCAACATTCTTTACAGAATTTTGGCAATTATAAAGTATGTTTTTTAAACTAGGGACACTTTGAGACCTAAGGGGGTTGACAGCGTCCCTTTTAATTGTGTATGTGCTAACTTCTCTAGGCATTTGGATAGTACTGAAAGCAGGGCTATAGTCTGATAATTACCTGGGTCACTTTGCTCTCCCCCTTTATATATTGGAATATTTTTACTTTGTTTCCAAGTAGTGGGAAAAACAATACAAACAAACTCCAATTAAACATATATGCTATTGTTGGTGCTTCATAATCAGCAGTCATTTGCAAAAACCTTCATTCCAGCCAGTCCATACCAGGGGATTTATCAATTTGTATATGCTTTAAGCATGTTTTTACCTCTTTTACATTTAATATTCTAAAAAGAAAAGGTGGATATGACCTATTGAACCCTAATTCTTCTTGAGTATTATCTAACAGAACTCTTACATCCAGACCTGGGAGATTTACAAAAAAATCGTTTAACAAGTTTGCTATTTCTTTTGGTTCCTTTACTACCTTCCCTTAATGAATCAATTGATTTATACTTTGTTTATTTTTATTGCCCAGATTAACAATATTGTTAACTACTTGCCAAAATCTGTTTGAGTCATTATTCCTATCTATTTTTATTCTATAATAATTTGATCTTGCTTTCCTTATCTGTTGTTTGCAGTAATTCCTTTTATTTTTATAGATGCTCTAGTCCCTATTTGTTTTTGATTTTTTAGCCAGTTTCCACAGTCTATTCTTGATCTTAATACTTTTTTAGTAAATTATCATTTATCCAAGGTTCCCTGGCCTTTCTCTTACTTACATTTACTTTTGGTGAATACGTGTCGTATAACTCTAGGAATCTAGTTACAAAATACTATATTGTTTGATTTAGATCTGGAATTAGTTTACATCTCTCCCAATTTTCTGAATGCACATCCAAATTAAATCTATCAATTGAAAAATGTTTCTTGTCTCTGATCCAACCCTCCCACAATTGTGTCCATGGAAGTACCATACAGCCTAGAATTGCCCAAATTAAGTGGTGATCCCCCAATGGGGGGGGGGGGTCAACATCCTTTGAATAAATAACTAACTTAGGTGAGACTAGCAATAAATCTAATAGTGTACCCTTAGCCATTGAATTAGAATATCTAGTTGGTTCCTCTATCAGTTGTATTAAGTCAAGGAGTGCCAACATTTCTTTTAGTCCATTACCTCTCTGGTTATGCCAATCAAAGTTTAAATCTCCCAACAAAATCAACAATTTGTCTTTTACTTTGTATTGAATTACACTAATAGTCAGATCCAAATCTATCACCATGGCATTTGGGGGGGGGGTATACAATCCCTACAGCAATTTTTAAGTTTTGTAGATAAAGTACTATGTAATCCACATTTCCTGTATTACCTTTTGTTAAAGTTTTTACTAATTCCAGTGTATTGGTTAAATAAAGAATGGCCCCAACCCCTTCTATCCATCACATCTGAACAGTATAATTGATAATCTGCCAAACCTATTTCACCATCTTCTATTTTATTTGTGAGCCAGGTTTCAGAAAAGCCTGCTATATCAGGCTTTTGAGCATCTAATAACATGTCCACCATGTCCTGTTTTGGGGCCAGACTGCTTGTATTATCATGGATTATTTTTAAATTAGTCCTAAGCTTCTTTGCAGGCCCTGGGTTCAATTCTATGCCACCCCCTAAACAAATTATGAGCAAGATAAACATGGTGTTATTGGAGTGCATACTTTATGCACTTCATATGCATCTAAAGATTTAATCTGACCAGCTAGGCAGTATGTTGTCCAGATTCTTGTAAAGTCATTCCTATGTGGTTTTAAATAGCCATGACTCCCCCCCTTGAAGTCCTATTACTAAATAAGTCAGCCGATAATAATCTAATTTGCTTGAGTCACCCTCAGTTAAACAACAATGATCCATTGAACACTCAAACAACAAACACATCATTTTTTCCGCATACATTCTAGCACCTTAAATCTCTTAAAACTAAAATTCGAGCAGAATGTTAACTACACCTATATTTTAAATACTAAATGCTTCATAAAAAACAGTTTAAATAACAAAACCCATGCCTTTGAGGCAACTCTCCCCCTTGACACACTACTATAAACTATGTACCCTAAATCCCAATTGTAATATATTGCTATCTGTGTTTTAACATTAACATCTACCCTCCCCTTATTTTTACTATTTTATATGAAACACTACTACTTCATCAAATACTTATGCAAATTTTCCTGTATGAGTGGCACTCGCGCCACTCACATCACTCGCTTTTCTGAGCGACGGGGAAATTTAAAGCTCCCAGTCTCCACCTGTAGTGCAAATTACGAACAGCTGACTCTTTTTAAGCCACCTACTCAAAGAAATACACAGTTACAGCAGCTGGTATAAAGTCCAGAACATATAACAATCATACAGTCTCTCACCCTGATGATTTCTGGACACTGTACCTGCAGGGGAATCCTCTCGATGTTACAAGCAGTCAGTTTAAAGGTATGTCAACTCAGCATAGCCGCTTGCGAGCAGCATGGAAATTTAATGCTCCCAGTCCCCGCCTGTAGTGCAAATTAGGAACTGCTGACTCTCCTCGAGCCCCCTTCTCACAGAAATACACAGTTACAGCAGCTGGTATAATGTCCAGAACATGTAAAAATCATACAATCTCTCACCCTGACGATTTCTGGACACTGTAACTGCAGGAGAATCCTTTCGATGTTACATGGGGGACCTTGATGGATTAAATTACAGAAGGCTAATATTGTAGAGATTTGTGGAAATGAAGCTATGTTAGGACTCTTGTCTCACATACATAGTGTTACATTCACTTCTAACTAGTTATCTTACCCTGGGGAGGGTGGAAGTTTTATTTCATTGTGGTTCTATTCAGAATCCTTGGACTGCTACTGCACATATAGGAATATGATTATACAACGTTTCATTTTTAATCTCTACATAATAGGAAGCATGATCTCTTCTGCTTGGAGGTTCATGACAAGTTTAATTCCTTTGGGTAACTACTGAAGTGACTAATGTGAATGGTGGTGCATTAGGACTCATATGTGTGTGTGTGTGTGTGTGTGTGTGTGTGTGTGTGTGTGTGTGTGTGCAGGGGTGTAGCCAGGAATTTCAGATCTGCACACCAAGTGGACTCACTGCCCCGGGGTGAAGCCAGACAATATACAAATGTACACCAGTACCGTGTTTGTTGCCCCATTTGGCACAATAAATACAACTTTTGTATTCCATGACAATGGTTGGTGCCATGCATGGGTAAATATAAATGCCATGCATTGCTCCCTAAGACATCCACATACCAGCCCAGAGCCTGCAAAGTTGTATTGTCCATGGGATGCAAAGACAGTATTAGTGACCAGTCCTTCTAGTTTCAATTCCTATGAATAAAATTACAGAAAGGTTCAGCATTTTCTTTGTTAGTTTTCATGGAAAAAGGAAGCAGTTCAGAGCCTATTTGCTACCCCCCTTAAATAAAATTGCACACCATGGAGTACTTGGAGTATGCCTGGCTACACCTGTGTGTGTGTGTGTGTGTGTGTGTGTGTGTGTGTGTGCATATGTGTGTCTCCTTGCAACTAGTTATCTCCCCAATGGGGGGGGGGGATTTAAGTCCTGTGATGTCTTACTCAGGATCCTTAGGCATTTTCAGTACATCAAGTAGTTTTAATATACACTGAAAATTTATTGAAATCTGTACATATCAGGTTGCATTGTCTTAGTGTCTTGGTGGTGCTTGACAAGCAGCTGTCTGGTTCTTATACTGCCAATTTATATTATCATGTATAAAGTTATGTTACAACACGTGAGGCCTTAAGGTTTATGGAGCATAATAATCAGTTTGAGAGTATAGTTGGGTAATGTTTCCAGCTATGTTTTTCATTCCATATAGGGTGAAACTACTGCCTATGATAGGTAAAATTTACTTTAAACCCTTTGTATGTGATGTATATTTACTTTTTGTAGTTCTATTTTGCAGGGCTTGTTTTTAACTTACAGTTATATCACATTTCAGCATGTCTTTAATCTGAGTCGGTTTTGCTTTCAATGAACTGCATTCTTAAACACACTAAGACACTCATAGAAACAAAGACCTTAAGATGTTTGAATGTTTCAATCATATTACCTCTCTCCCTCTTTTGTTATAGGGTATACATATTTAGCTCTGTTAATCTGTCCTCATATGTTTTCAGAAGCAGTCCCTGCACCAATGTGTTTGCCGTTCTCTGGGTTGCCTCCATTTTGTTAATGACCTTGTGAAGGTGTGGCCTCCAGTACTGCATGTAATACTCCAGATGGGGCCTATCCAGTGCACTGTAAAGAGGGATTACTACCTCCCTCCTATGACTTGTGATACCCCTGCTAATACACCCTTAACATCCTCATAACCTTATCTACCATTTTAGTGGTCTGCTTGGATGGTTTCAGATCATCTGTGATGATGCTGCCCAAGTCTGTTTGTTCCCTTGTGATTGGCAACAACTCCCCTCCCAACCTATAGGTGGCTTCAGGGTTTGTCTTCCCAATGTGCATTATCTTGCACTTCTTTGCATTAAACCTCAGTTGCCTCTCTTCTGACCATTTTGCCAGTTTATCCAGTTCTCTTCTCATGCTGCCCACCCTATCTGGATCACCTAGTCTGTTGCAGATCTTGGTGTCATCCTCAAACAGAAAACTCTTACTGTCCAGCCCATCTGCAATGTCACTGATGAACATATTGATGAGGACTGGCCCCAGGACTGATCCCTGAGGTACCCCACTTGTGACTTGCATCTGTTCTGACTGTATACCATGTACCATCACTCTCTGTGCTCTGCTCACCAACCAGTTTGCCTCCCAGTTGACCAACTTCTGACTCACCCCAAGCCTACCCAGCTTAATCAATCTTCTATGTGGAACAGTATTGAAAGCTTTGCTGAAGTCAAGGAAGGTGACATTAACTGCACCCCCTTGGTCCACCACTTTGGTTAACCAAGCAGAGAAATCTATGAGATTAGTTTGACAGGACCTTCCTGTTATAAATCCATTCTGTCATGGACCCTGTGCTCCTAGGGATTCCAGGTGTTGCACTGTCCTTTCCTTAAGAAATACCTCCATAATCTTGCCCACTACTGAGGTAAGACTGACTGGTCTGTAGTTCTCTGACTCCTCCCTGCTACCACTCTCATGGAGTGGGATCACATGAGTCTTTCTCCAGTCTTCTGGGACTTCTCTGTTGCTCAGAAACTCACTAAACAGTTCTGATAATAGCTCTGCTAGTTACATCCTTAGATCCTTTAGTACCCTGGGATGTATGCCATCTGGTCCTATTGCCTTGTCCACCCTGAGTTTAGTGAGCTCTTGTAGTACCCCTTTCTTTTGTGAAGGGATTTGTGCACACCTCCCTCCCCCCTATGTCCATGGTACTGGGCTGTGGGCCCTGCCCTACCTTCTCCTAAGTAAATACTGAGCAGAAGTATCTATTTAGGATGAATGATTCTCCTTGGTCCTCCTCCACACATTTAACTTTATCCCCTTTGATCTTAGCAATACCCTCTCTGTACTGTTTCCTTTCACTAATGTATCCATAGAAAGTCTTGTCACCTTCTTTTACTGTTTGTGCTAGTGTTTCCTTGCTTTGGGCCTTTGCCTGCCTTACTGCCTTTCCTGTTTCCCTTAAGGACTTTGGTATGCCTCCCTATCGTCATCATCCTGCATTCCCTTATATTTCCTGAAGGTCAACCTTTTAGCTCTGATCTTTTCTGCTACTGTTTCTGAGAATCAAAGTGGTTTCCTCCTTCTTTTGCTCTAGCTTTTCTCCCTAACACAATGGGATGTTGCTTCAAATATTGCATCTTTAATGCTTGCCCACTTTGCCTGTACAGTACAAGTCACATTAAACTGTTCCATCAGTGAGTTAGTTTAGCAATGTTTTTTACAGCTGGCAATGCACTGGCAACCCATATTGTATTGTTTTTCAATGCTTAACCAGCTCAAAAGCAATGTCTATAAAATGTTTTTTCAACTCATTTGAAATGTGTTTGTAGTCCAGTCACAATGCAATACAAAACTGCATTTTAACTCGTAAGGAACAGTTTGTACAGGGCTTTGTGCTGGATCAAGCAACACTTACACAACTCATTCGGAAATGCTAAAGCAACTCATTAGAGGAACAGTTTAATGTGACTCATACTGTAACCACTCACCTGTATTTCTTCTTGCCATGGCTAGCTTGACTATGTTGGCCATCTTAGAAACATAGAAACATAGCATTTTATGGCAGATAAGGACCGCTTGGCCCACCCAGTCTGCCCATTTCCCTACCTAATGGAAAAGCTGCAGATCCTAGTTAACCAGCAGCCTACTTCTTCCTACCCCAACCCCCTAGATTTGCCTTATGACTGTCCCATGCATGCTTGAATTCCACCACTGTTTCTGACTCCACAACCTCCTTCAGAAGGTCATTCCATGCATCCACAACCCTCTCTGTGAAAAAATACTTCCTTAAATTACCTCTGAGCTGCCTCCCCTCTATCTTCAAATCGTGCCCTCTTGTTCTTGCACACCTCTTTTCTTGAAAGATGCTACCTCTTGGAGTTTGTTGATTCCCTTGAGGTACTTGAAAGTTTCTATCATGTCCCCCCTCTCCCTCCTTTCCTCGAGGCTATACATATTAAGCTCCTTAAGTTTCTCTTCTTATTCTTCCAGTGTAGACCCTGCACCATTTTAGTTGCCCTCCTCTGGACAGCTTCCATCCTGTCTATATCTTTGTGGAGATTGGGTCTCCAGAACTGCACACAGTACTCCAGATGGTGTCTGACCAGCTGTCTGTACATAGTGATAATAACTTCCTGTTTTCTACTGGTGATGCCTCTCCCTATGCATCCCAGTATCCCCCCAGCCCTAGTTGCTGCCCTCTCACATTGCATGCCCACCTTTAGGTCATCTGATATGACTACCCCCAGGACCCTTTCCATTTTTGTTCTTGTTAGTATCTCACCCACCATTGTGTACTCTTCCCCTGGGTTTTTGTTTCCCAGGTGCATTACCTTGCACTTCTTAGCATTGAATCTAAGCTGCCATACATTTGACCATTCCTCTAACCTTGCCAAGTCCCATCTCCTCCTTGCCACCCCACCTTGTGCATCAACTCTGTTGCAGATCTTTGTGTCATCTGCAAAGAGACATACTTTTCCTTCCAGTCCCTCTGCAATGTCACTTATAAAGACATTAAAGAGGACCGGTCCTAATACTGAACCCTGCTGTACCCAACTAGTAACCCCCCATTCTTCAGAGTGGACTCCATTTACTATTACTCTCTGTGACCTATTCTCCAGACAATTCTTTACCCAGGCTATCATCTTGGGACCCACTCTCAGGCTGGTTAACTTGTATATTAATCTTTTATGTGGGACTGTGTCAAATGCCTTACTAAAGTCTGGGTAGGCCATGTCACAGCCCCTCCTGATCTACTACTTGGTCACCAGTCAAGAAATCTATCAGATTTGTCTGGCATGACCTTCCTGCTGTGAATCCATGTTGCCTTGGGTCCTGTACCCCTCTAGCCTCTAGATACTCAACAATTCTTTCCTTCAGAAGTGATTCCATAATTTTCCCTACCACTGAGGTTAAACTAACAGGTCTGTAGTTTCCTGCTTCTGCCTTGCTCCCACTTTTGTGAAGGGGAATCACATCTGCCCTCCTCCAGTCCTTGGGTACCACCCCATCCTCCCATGATTAGTTGAAGAGGGTAGTCAGAGGTGTCACTAGTTCTACCCTTAGTTCTTTTAGAATTCTGGGATGAATCCCATCAGGCCCCATTGCTTTGTCCACCTTCAGTTTTAAGAGTTCTTTAGAACCCTTTCTTCTGTAAATGGGCTGGTATCAACTTCTGTATCTAGAGTGTTTCTACTGTTTGTTTTAGGTACCTCCTCTTCCTTTGTAAATACTGAGCAAAAATATTTGTTTAGTATCTCTGCCCTTTCACAGTCACCCTCTGTCCACCCTCCTCCCTCCCTTTATTAAGCCTCACTATCCCTCCCTTGGTCTTCCTTCAATCCCTGATGTACCTATAAAAGGTTGTATCCCCTTCTTAACTGAGTTGGCTATCTTTTCCTCGATTTGGGCCTTTGCTGTTCTGACTGCCTTCCCAGCTTCCTTTTGCTTTAACTGATACAGTTCTCTGTCCTGCTCCTGCTGTGATTCCTTGTACTTTCTGAATGCTTTCTTTTTTTCATGAACCTTCACTGCCACTTCCTTTGAGAACCATAGTGGTTTCTTACATCATTTTGTTTTGTTTATTTGCTTTACACAAAGGCTCATTACCTCTGTGATGGCAGTTTTTATTATTCCCCATTGTTCTTCCACCCCTCCTTCCTGCCCATTTGCTAGTGCATTTCTTAGGTTCTCACCCATTTTGGCAAAGTCAGCCCTCCTAAAGTCCAGTACTTTTGCCTTTGTATGGCTTGACTCTATTGCTGTGTTTATTGTGAACCCTACTGTTCGATGGTCGCTAGTTCCCAGATGGCTACCCACTTCTACATCTGTGATCCTCTCTCCATCTCCATTTGAGAGAACCAGATCTAAGATTTCTCCTCTTAAGTGGGCTCCAATACTAGTTGCTTCAAGGCATGCCCCTGTAGGCATCTAGAATAACCACTCTTCGAAGTGGCTGCTGCAACTGCACTCCAGTTAACATCTGGCATATTCAGATCACCCATCAGCAATATCTCCCCTTTTTCTGCCATTCTAAGTATACTTTCTATCAATTCCTTGTCCATTTCCTCCCCCTGATAAGTTGGTCTGTATACAACCCCTGTGTGGATTGTGGTGCCATTGCCTGTCTTCAAATTGACCCACAGTGCTTCTTCTCCTCCCTGTTTACCCTTTTGTTCTGTTGCTTTGATTCCTTCCCTAATGTAAAGAGCTACTCCTCCTCCTCCTCTTTTACCCTCCCTGTCCCTCCTGTAGATAGTGTATTCTGGTATGTTTATGTCCCAGTCATGGTTTTGTGTATACCATGTTTCTGTGACTGCCACAACATCCAGATGTTCCTCCTTCATCAAGGCCACTAATTCAGGAAGCTTGTTACCCAGACTATGGGTATTGGTACTCATTGGTCTCCATTTTTTGATGGCTTTACCTTCTGTTGCAGCATCCCCCACTGACCTTTCTACCTTGGTCTTTGTCTCATTTAGCACCCTGTTATGTAGGGAGAGGCTGGGATTTTCCTACTGTTTATCAGTGCCTCCCTCTTTGACTAGTTTAAAAGCTTGCCAATGAAGCATTTAAACCAATTGCTCAAAAGACTTGTTCCCTTCCTGGACAGATGCAGACCATCCTGCCAGTATAGGCTGGTGTCCCTCCAGGTGGAACCCCAGTCCCCAATGAAGCCAAACCCCTGTGCTCCACACCATTTTTTCAACACTTCATTAAACTGCATGGTGCAAAGTACCCTCTCTTCCCCCATGCCATTGACAGGCAGTGATTCTGAGAAAGATACAGTGTGTGCTACTTGTCTTAGGCCCTTCCCCAACTCTACAAAGTCCTTCTTCACTGCTCTAATCTCATGATGAGCCAAGTCATTTGTCCCTTGGTGGACAATGATGTCCAGCTCAGACTCCTGTGCAACTCTTCTCATGATCCTGAGGATGCACTTCCTGTCCCTCCAAGCCATGGCACCAGGCAGGCACCTTACTTCAGTTTTCCCTGCTTCCCCAGTTCTATCCCCCTAATAACTGAGTCTCCCTCCAGGAGCTGCTTCCTTTCCCTGTGGTGTCCTCTGCCTCCTTCCTGTGGGCCTCCCTTGTGACAGTTGTCCTCAGCCTCTTTAGTCTCCTCTGTGGGTGCATCCATAGGGGTGCTATGCTCCCCCAGAATGGTGTATGGATTGTGGAGTGGAACAACTGACTGGGTGTGCCTCTGTTCCACCATCCTCACCCTCCATGAGCCCACTGTGGTCCAACTGCTGTGCTTTCTTCGCAACCTCTGAGGTAGTGGTGGTGGCTCTGGTGCTCCCTGGATAGGGAAGGTTCCCTTACTACTGTCCAGTGTGGCCTGAAGATGGGCAACTTCCTCCCTCAGGGCAGGGAGTTGTCTGCAAATAGGGCAGCATCTCAGCCTCCAGAAAGACTCCTGGAAGCCTTCTTCCCCACAGGCATTACATTCCACTACTCCCCAAATGTTTATCTACTTTTTTTGTTTTGTTTTTGTGTTTGTGTGTGTGCGTGTGTGTGCACGCGCATGTGTGATTGGTTTGTTATATAGAAATATATATATTATATAATGTTATGCTTATATTGTCAGTGCTGTGTGTTAGAGATGATATGACAGTGATATGCACCTTGCACTCTTGAGAAAATGATGTTAGAACCCCAGGTATAAAGGAACTATTTCCAGGGGTGGGTAGGGTGAGGTGTGAGAAGGGGTTGGGCCTAAACTGTGCCCTCACGAAACAATAAGCTAAAAGCTCTGACCCACCACTGCGATGAGTGCCTTCCTGTCAGCAAGATGCCCTACACAACAATGTGACTGAGAAAATACCCTGTTAATCAAACAGAGAAAAATCCAGACATCCAAGTCAGACACAAGTAAACCTCCCCAGACCCAAAACAGCCTGGTGGTTTGTTAGCCACAAAGGAAAATCAAATATGCAGTTATTTCAACCCTTCTGAAGATGCTCACAAGATAAGCAGTTTTGAAAACCCCCTTCCTGAATTAAAAATTAAAATAATTATACACAAAGCAATAACAGTGTAAGACTGTAAAGTAAGAAAAACTTCCCTCAGATGTAAGCAAGAGAGATTTGTTGCTGATATCTAGTCCAATACAGTATATCCCATGCAGGTTCTCAGCTGTTTCTAAGCACACCCTGTTAACACAACTTGGAAGAAGAGAAATTGTTCATATACATAGCTGGGTCATTGGAGGTCAGGTGTGGGGTGAAATATTGAGTACCTTTTGAACTGCTCTCCTGCTCCAGCGGGGGAGGGATGGGAGCATGACCAGTGCTCAACAGACCCCTGGTGGATGCCAGGAGTATGCAGTAACCAGGTTGTCCAGTCTTTCTGGGGGTAATGCAGACCTTGAACATTATTCCATGTTCCTGCCCTCTGACAGACAGAAAAGCACTGGCAGTTCAGGATGATGCTGTCCTGACACTTGCCTGAATGACTGTCTGTCGTTGTTCTGCTCCACTGACTGAATTACAGTCCACAGCACCACCACAGGCCCAGAACCCCACCCTGGGGTGGTAAGCCAGGGTAGCAATGTCAACGATGCCGACACCCTCTTCCATCATTGACAGGCTGGCTGTGGTGTTGTGGCCCCACCTTAGGGGAGGTAAGCCAGTACATGGCAGCCACAGGAGAACAAGGTAAGGTGACCAGAATGAGTGCTGATGACAGTGTGCTAGGAAAAATAGAATAAATATAAAAAAAAATCTCATGAACCTTTCAACCTATGGGAAAAATTCTACTGCACAGGTACTGTGCAGTTTGCAATATTCTTGCAGTGGCATACATCACTGAATCTCACTTTGTTCCCAATGTAACGGTGCCGCAATGCATCACAGAGATGTGATCCTATGTGGAAAATGACAATTTTGTCATGGAATATCTCTGCAGCTAATTAATTCCCCAGCAGCTAAACAACATAATTGACATCAATAGGGCATCCCTCAAAACCCTAAAAATGTTATGTAAAAAGACCAAAGAAATGCAATATAATCATATGGGGAAAATGTCAACTTTGTCATGGAATATGTCCACAACTAATTAATTTTGCAACACCTAAACAAGCTAATTCATACCTCTAGGGTATCCCCTCAAAACCCTGAAAATTTTAAAGTAAAAAGACCAAACCATTTAAAGGAGATAGGAAATTATTTACTATGGCTTGTAAATGTTAAATACATTATAAACAACAAGCAGTGGCTTCTCTGTGTCTTTGTCAGTACTGTATATGTTTTTTTTTATAATTCAAATATTATTGATTTCCTTGTGCTTACATCCAGATGTTCCCCATATGGGGAAATACTAGTAACATACTGACAAGAGTTGTTTTTTTTAAATGAAATAACATACAAACAATAAACAAACATTCTCTAAAATTCCCCCATCCCTCCTTCCCCTCCCTTCCTCCCTCCCATCTCATCTCCCCTCCCTCCTTCCCCTTCTGCCCATGAGCCAACCATATAATTATACAGGAGGTTATATTATGTCATTCAAACTTGACAGAGTTATCTGGTCAAACATCACACAATTTTTTTCAAATGGAATACAAAACTTCTAAGGTTTCCCATCTATTTTTGTATATGTGCATTCTATTGTTAAGACTGGCCATCATTTTTTTCTATACGTAAATTGAAAAGAATTTCTTGTAGCCATTCAGTGTAAGTAGATTGAATGGAATCTTTCCAATTCTTTAGGACTACCTTCTTAACAGACATGGCTATTAGCATTATATGATGATTTCTAATCATCTTAGGAAGTGTGGTGAAATCCCCCAGTAGCACATTTTGGGTGTAAAGTAGTCTTGTAGCCCTAAAAGGGGATTTATTTTGGCTTTAATTTGGTTCCATAATGGGATTATTTTAGGACATTCCCAAAATAGATGTTGCAAGTATCCTATGTCATGATGGCATCTATTGCAAGTGGGGCATGGTGCTCTACCCATTCTATGTAGCTTATATGGGGTTATATACATGTTATTAAGGAACTGCATTTGCATTATGCAAAGTCTGTCTTGGGCAATCAACATATGACATGCTTCCCATATTTTAGACCAAACTGAAATAGAGTTCGGGTATAAATTATTCCAGTATTGAGGGATACCATCCTCTTCTAGGAATAACAGTGAGTGGAGCCATGCATAAAGAGACAAGAGAGTGTGCAGAGATACTGCTAGATTCCTGCTAGTTTGAATCCATTGTTGTGAGTCTGTTCTGTTATCCTGTTCTTAAAGTACCTGTATAGTGTATGTCTTAATTGAAATATTTTGAAAGCCCACTTGTTGAATAATCCAAATTTTGTTACTATTTCAGTAGTGGTTAGCCAGTTTAAGTCAGAGTCGCAAAGCTCCAGAGCCATACATGTTGATGGGAGTGGGACTCAGTGGAAGGGGATCATTTTCCCTCCTATTTTAAGGTTTGGATTTTGAAAAATGGATTGAGATAAATCTTGGGCATTATCATATCCTAAAGTGGAGTATAGTTTAATGTGGGTACAAATCAAGGACCCTATGATGTTATGTTGTAAGTTGGAAGGCGAGTTTTTGTATTTCAGAAAAAGTGCTGTAGCAGGATGTATGCCTGACTTGGATAGCAAGTGTTTTTCTATTGTGAGTCAGACAGGTGTGTAAACATTGACAATCAAGGAGTCCCAATAAATATATTTACTCAGTTGGCTTGCCTAGTGGTATAAGAGAAAACTTGGTAGTTTGAGGCCTCCTAGTAATTTTGGTGCAAGCAGTTTGTTGTATGCTCTACGAGGGGTCTTATTATTCCAGATGAATGTTGGACACGTTATTGTGAATTATTTTGAACCAGTATTTGGGGAGCCACATATTAAGAAGATTTAGGGGATAGAAGATTCGTGGAAGGAGATTCATTTTAATAATATTAATTCTACCCCAGAGTGTCAGGGGAAGATCCTGCCACCTTTTAAGGTCTTGTTGTATCAGTTTGTTTAAATTATCCAGGTTAGTTTCCATATTTGAGTTATAGTAGTAGAAAGGTGTATCCCAAGATATTTGATTGTTTTTGGAGCTCATCTAAAACCAAGTTCCAAGATTTCTTGTTTGTACACATTAGAATTAAGTGGGAAGATTAATGATTTTTCGGTGTTTAGTTTATAATTGGAGAGGGAACTGTATTCTTGTATTAACTCTAAATGTTTTTGACTGGAAGATTTTATTTGGGTGAGGTGAAGTAGAATATCATCTACATAAACCATAATTTTAGAAATAATTGCTTTCAATTGTATCCCATTTATCACTGGAGTATTTTGGATGGACACTATCAGGAGTTCTAAGTACAAATTGAACAGTATAGATGATAACAGACATCCCTGTCTAGTGCCTGATTCAAGGGGAAATGTGGAAGAGAGAATGCCATTACAATAGACTAGTGCAGTACGAGCAGAATATAGTATTTGGATCCACAAAATTAATTTTTCAGGGAAATGGAACTCATGAAGAGTTCTAAATAGAAATTGCCAGTCCACTGTATCGAACGCCTTCTCTGCGTCCAATGAGACCAATACCATACCCTGAGGGGAATCCCTGGATGCGGAGATGATCGACAGATGACCCACCTTTCATGAAACCTACTTGGTCCACACTAATTAGTGAGGGAAGGATTTGTTCTACCCTGAGTGCTAGTAATTTAGCGAGGATCTTTAAACCGGTATTGAGTAGAGATATTGGCCGATAATTTGTAATTTGTGTTGGGTCTCTGTCTGGTTTAGGAAGGATAACTATAGGGGCTTCTAACATAGAGGGATCAACATCAGCCTCATTGAGCATCTTATTATAAACCAATTTTAATAGGGGGGGCTAGTTGAGTGGTGAATTGTTTATAGAAGTTGGAGGTAAATCCATCTAGACCCAGTGAGCTTTATCCAGTGGGAGACAGTTAATTACTTGGATTATATCAGCTTCCAGAGAGGGTAATATTAGTTGGTCACTTTGAGTGGTTGTGAGGGAGGGGAGAGAAAGACCTTCTAAATAAGAGTCGACTTTACCTTGTGATTGTCAGAGAGACAATCTGGGGTATAGAAGTTTATAATAATATTCAAATTCCACATTAATTTCCTCCACCTTCATCAAGGGAGGACTATGGGGGTCTTTCTGTATGGCTAGTATGCATTTTGTTGCTTCAAGCTTTTTAAGTCGGACAGCTCATAGTTTCCCGGCTTTTTCCTCTTGTTCGGTATATTTTGCTTTCATTTTAAAAAGTGTCCATTCTGTCTTTTCACCAAGTAACTCTGAATATGAGTTTTGTAACTTTATCAGCTCCAACCGCCCAGCTTCTAAGGTATGTTTCAATAATTTTTTCTCTTTATCTCTAATTTGTTGAAGAAGTCAATTAATTTCCTGTGTTTCCTTCCTTTTCTTAATTACTGCCTATTTTATGAATTTGCCTCTAAGAAAACATTTTAATGCCCCCCAATTATTAGTGGCTTACTGGGTAGAGCCTTAAATTAATATCTTTGTACATCTCTATTGCTGATGTAATACTTTTGATTACATTTTTATCCTTTAATAGCTGGTTGTTAAGCCTCCTTTGTGAGCAAGTCCCCCAATTCAGAGACAGAGAGAGAAGGCAGGTCACCATAGCATGATCTGATCCTACCCCCAGTTCCATTCTACTATCCAGTAGACCCTGAATGAGTGATTTACTCATCAAAAAATAATTGATTCATGAATCAAAGTCATGGACAGGAGAATGAAAAGTGTACTCCTTTGTAGTCGGGTATAGCGTCCGCCATAGTTCACATAGACCTAAATTGTCAATTAAATCTCTGCAGGATCTTTGAGCTGGTGAAAGACCCTGTGGTTTCACCTAAGATGATTTATCTAGTAGAGGGTCAAAAGATAGATTCCAGTCTCCCCAAATCACCATGGGTGTATTTAAGAAGGGTGTTAAAATTGAAAGTAGATCCATAAAAAAAGGTGGAGAATCAACATTATGCCCATATACACTGCCCAAGAGTATACTATATGAGTAAATTTTACCTATAAGGAAAACATACCTTCCCTCCCTGTCTCTTATACACTTTTCACACATAAAAGGTAAAGATCTTTTGATAAGAATAGCTACACCCCTACTGGAACGGGAGTCTCCGGAGGTGTAAACCTGTCCTATTTGCTGCCTGCAACAAAGAAGTTCCTCAGATTGAAAGAGATGGGTTTCTTGCACAAATATGACTTCAGTTCTGATCAGATTTAGGTGCTTGAGAATATGTATGCGCGTATTAGGATGTCTTGCCCCTTTGATATTCCACGTACTAAATTTAACTGTGTGCATCATATCTTATCTACACTGCTATATAGTGTCTTGGAAGTAATTATCTTGACAAGATTTGACCAGCAATAACTTCCTATTTGTTTTTGTAGTTGGCATATAAAAGTACTAAACCTTCCCAAAAAATTCCCAGTTCCCAGTAAACCCTGTAATATCCCCCAGTGCTCCTCCCTTTGTATACTAATAAGTCCCGGTAAAACATTGAAACCAAACTAATCCAACTGTATTGCCTACATCCTAAATTCTTGTGGTAGGAGATAGAACCCCCCCCAACATATTGGTCCGTGGCAATTAGCAAACAAAAGACTCTCCCAACCCCCCAACCTATCCAACCACATTACACTCCCATCTCTGACTATCTAGAATGAGGTGGTATATACAATATTCACTCATTATAGTTGTGCATTGGCACATTGAGATTTGCACTACACACTGGCTCCCCCTGAATATGGCTCCTTGGCGCAAGTCCGCAATTGCGCTGGCACAAGTCAGTTGTGCCATGTGCAACTGCTTTGAATATCTGGGCCGTGGTCTCTTATTTTTGGATAAATCTAAAGGAGGCCTTAAAAATCCTATTAATCCTATTCCTTTTTCACTATTTTTGTCCAAGCTAATCTACAACCACTCTTATTGACTAAGGTTAAGTTATGGATTGCTTGGGTACATGAAGCTATTGGTCCTTTGGAGCAAGTTTGGCCTCTGCATCATATGCTCCCTATGCAATGGTCCCTTTTGTCTATTTCTGGCTATTTTCAGACCTGCTTTGGGAAAATTAAACTTTACCTCCTTTCTCAGAACCGTATTATTTCTATGCCTCATAAAGGCCTTTACACACATATCTTGGTTACATTTTTTAAGGAAGCCCCCCTTTTCTCTCTGTTCGCTTAGCAACCTGACAGCCACAGCAAAAATGTTGACTTACACATGCATCCCACCAGCTATGAAGGAAGTTACTTGGTTGTCAGTACATGGCAAGCTGAACGTTAAAGGTAATCTAAAAGATAAGAGTCTGGAGGAGACATTTTGTCCTAGATGCTCTTGTCAGGCAGTTCTAGAAACCATGGCTCACCTTTTTTTGGAATGTCCCTTTACACTCCAGTTTTGGGATATAGTTCAGCAACAATAGTCCCGGTCCCCATTTCAGGGTAGGACATTTGACATTTTGTGTTGGGGTCTTTTTCCTGCATCTTGGGTTTGTTATGATCCCCAGACTTTCTGGATTATGTTGGCTTGTTTTGCTTGGTTTGTTTGGTGTAGGTTATCTATCCAACAACTGGAGTTCTCTGAAGATCAACAGTTTATTATGACTAACTCTGCTATAGTTAAACTGAATCGGAACTAATTGGATGACCATTACTAGAGAAGCATGTTTTTCTTAAATAAGAAATAGCAAGAAACAACAAGAAATTTAGATATTAAAAGAAATAAGAAATTCAAGGTATAACAAGAAATAGCAAGAAATTCAGCATATAAAAAGGAATAAACTAAAAAAACAGGAATAAAGTAAAAAAAATGCTTTTTGGCAGGCAAAATCTAAATAAATGCTTGCAGCAGTTGTTGATTAGGCTCCACTGTTACCACAGAGATGGTCCACAAAGGAAGCAACAGCGGAATTGTTTCAGTCACAAAACCTTGCAAGACCATAGCATAATGCTGCTTAATGCAATGCAATATACTAGGAATGTGATTTCTAGTGCGTATAACATCATTTTGAGGTAGTTTATGATTGTAAATATGGCAACAAGAAATAAAAATTTCACGGGTCTCTAACCATTACCTTACCTGATGGATAAGCTGCAGATTCTGAATTTCTACTTAACCAACAGCTTACTTCCTCCTGTCACCCACTGGAATTGCTTTATGTCTGTCCCTTGCATTCTTGAATTCTCCCACTGTTCTTGACTCCACAATCTTCTCAGGAAGGCTGTTCCATGCAGCCACAACCCTATCTGTGAAAAAATACTTTCTAACATTACCTCTGAGCCATCCCCCCTCTATCTTCAAATTGTGTCTTGTTGTTCTTGCACATCTCTTTTTCTGAAAGATGCTACCCTCTTGTACTTTAATTCCCTTGAGATACTTGAAAGTTTCTATCATGTCTCCCTTCCCTCTTTTCCTCAAGTGTATACATATTTAGCTGCTTTAGTCTCTCCTCGTATGTCTTCTGGTACAGACCCTGCACCATTTTGGTTGACCTCCTCTCAACAGCCTCCACTCTGTCTTTGTGGAGATGGGGTCTCCAGAATTGCACGCAGTACTCCAGATGGAGTCTCACCAGCTGTCTGTACAGAGGGATAATAACTTCCTGTTTTCTACTGCTTGATGCCTCTCCCTATGCAACTCAGCATCCCCCCCCAGCCCTCCTTACCGCCTTCCCACATTGTTTGCCTACCTTTAGGTCATCTGATATAATTACTCCTAGGTCTCTTTCAATTTTTGTTGTTATTATCTCACCCCATTGTGTACTATTCCTCTGGGTTTTTGTTTCCCAGGTGCATTACCTTGCACTTCTTTGCACTGAATATAAGCTGCCATATATTTGCCCATTCCTCCAACCTTGCCAAATGCCTTTCTGTGCTTTCTACCCCTGCTTGTGTATCAACCTTGTTGCAGATCTTTGTGTCATCTGCAAAGAGACATTATTTTCCTTCCAGGTGCTCTCCAATGTCACTTATAATGACATTAGAGGACCGGTCCCAGTACCGAACCCTGCGGTACCTTGCTAGTTACCCTCCTTTCTTCACTGTGGACTCCGTTTACTAAAACCCTTTGCATCCCATTGTCCAGCCAATTTTTTATCCAGGCTACTACCCTTGGACCCACTCCAAGGCTAGCTAACTTGTATATTGATCTTTTGTGTGAGATTATGTCAAATGAATTGCTAAAATCTAGGTCGGTCATCTCCACAGCTCCTCCCTGGTCTACTGCTTTGGTCAGCCAGTCAAAGAAATCAATTTGGTTCATCTGACATGACCTTCCTGCTGTGAAACCATGCTGTCTTGGGTCCTGTGCCCCACTGATCTTTAGGTAATTAACAGTTCTTTCCTTCAGAAGGGATTCCATCATTTTCCCTACCACTGAGGCCAATCTAACTGGTCTGTAGTTTCCTGACACTTCCCTGCTCCCACTTTTGTGACATGGAATCACTTCCACCATCCTCCAGTCCTCAGGTACCACCCCACCTTTCCATGATTTGTTAAAGAGAGTAGTCAGTGGTGTCACTAGTTCTATCCTTAGTTCTTTTAGAATTCTGGGGTGAATCCCATCAGGCCCCATTGCTTTGTCCACCTTTAGTTTCAAGAGTTCTTTGAAAACCCTTTCTTCTGTGAATGGACTAGTATCGACCCCCCTATTCTGAGTGTTTCTCTTATTTGGTTTTGGTATCTCCCCCTCCTCTTCCATTGTGAGTACTGAGCAGAAATATTTGTTCAGTATCCCTGCTTTTTCACTGTCACCCTCTGCCCACATTCCCTCCCCTTTATTAAGTCTCTGTATCACTCCTTTGGTCTTTCTTCACTCCCTAATGTACCTATAAAAGGTTTTATCCACCTTCTTAACTGAGTTGGCTATATTTTCCTCAATTTGGGCCTTTGCTATTCTCACTGCCTTCCCTGCCTCCTTCTGCTTTTACTGATAAAGTTCTCTGTCCTGGTTCTTCTGTGTTTCCCTATATTTTCTGAATAATATCCTTTTCTCCTTAGCTGCCTTCTCTTTTGAGAACCATAGTGTTTTTTTCCTTTGTTTTGTTTTGTTAATTCACTTCACACAAAGGCTTGTTGCCTCTGTGATGGCTGTTTTGATTATTCCACATTGTTCCTCCACCACTCCTTCTTGCCTGTTTGTGAGTGCTTTTCTGATGCACTCTCTCATTTTCCCAAAGTCAGCCCTCCTAAAGTCCAATACTCGTGTTTCTGTATGGCTTGACTCTATGGCTGTGTTTATTGTGAGCCACACTGTTTGTTGGTCACTTGTTCCCAGATGGCTACCCACCTCTAAATATGAGATCCTTTCTCCATCCCCATTTGAGAGTACTGGGTTTTCTAATATTGCTCCCTCCTGAGAGGGTTCCAGCACTAGCTGTCTGAGGCATGCCCCTTGTAGAGCATCAAGAATGACCCTTCTCTTGGATGTGTCTGCAGCAAAGGTACTCCAGTTAACATCTGGCATATTCAGGTCCCCCATCAACAGTTTCTCCCCTTTTTCTGCCATTTTAAGAATGCCTTCTATCATTTCCTTGCCCATTCCATCCCCCTGAGATGGGGTCTGTACACAACCCCCATGTGGATTGTGGTGCCATTTCTTGTCTCCAGGGGGACCCATAGTGACTCATCAACTTCCTGTTTATGCCTTAGTTCTGTTGCTTTAATTCCTTCCCTTACATTGAGAGCTACTCCTCCTCCTCTTTCACCCACCATGTCACTCCTGTAGTTTGCGTATCCTGGTATGTTGATATCCCAGTCATGGTTCTCTGTTTACCATGTTTCGGTGACTGCCACAATATCCAGGCATCCCTCTTCCATCAGGGCTATTAGTTCAGGGAGCTTGTTACTCAAACTACGGGCATTTGTACTCATCACCCTCGATTTTTTGATGGCCTTACCCCTTTTAGCCCCATCCCTGTTCTTAGGCTTTTGCCTTTTTTCATTTACAAATTAGGAAATGTATGGTCATTACATTTGTTGATTTGGTATGCAGCAATATCTCTTTATGTTTTCCTTTTCTTTTCTCTCATGATTTATGTGACTTAACTCTATTATGTATACTGTTTGCTGTTGTGTTATACTGAAGGGCAGGAAATCTGTTCATTATATCTCCAGTTAAGTATATCACAGCAGGTATGCTGTAACATTGCGTTATAATTTTGCCTTTCTTTATTTTTTCTTGTTTATGATTTTGTTCCTAGTACATAATGCTTTTGTTAATATATTCTTTGCCAGCATGATGTAATACTTATTCTGTTTTTGGTTTTTTTTTCTTTATGATTTATATGAAGCAATACTACTTTATTTGAATGTTTTTTTCAGTTATCAATAAAAAATTCCCCTACTCTTTTCGAGAAGTGCCATGGGATGTTTAACATCCACCTGAACTACCACCAGAACAGGCAGATGGGACCTTGGTTTAACGTCTCATCCAAAAGTGTCAGCTGAGTATTTTAATACATTAAGACCTTCTACTAAAGTCTGTAAGGTGTCTTAAATGGAGCTATGCTCTTCCAGAAAATGCAATTCAGTAAGGCTGCCTGATAGTGTGACTTGCTGGTTGAACCCACTCTGCTATGCTTTGACCCGCTTAGCATTTTACCTCATTCTGGGGTGGGTGGGTGGGGCTCAGCAGAGGATTCTTCATGTCTACATCCATTGTGCTCCAAATAGCATTGCAAAGTGGTGCAGGAGGACTCCTGGTTGCCCAGGGAATCTGAGAAATCCAGGTAAAGAAGGATTTTTTGGCTATTTAACAAATACATTTTGGCAAGAAGATGGGAGCTGGAGCTAGAGACATTTGCTCAGGCAACCATCATGTGACCCCCCCCCAAAAAAAATAAAACCTTGTAGTTTAAAAAGCACCACATTATTTTATTTTGTTTATGTTTACCAGGAGACACACACTAAGCTAAAAGCTTTTTTAAAGGTGTGACCTGGGAGCACAAGGAAGTTAAGTGACTTGTTCAGGGTCACACATTACCTAAAATACACACTCGCTATCACCCATGCAAATACAACAACATGCAATTTAGTTTTGTTTTGTTATTTTACCCACCTAATCCCCAGGCTGCGGGACTATTTTTCTTCCATGCTTAAAATAAACTTAATTTCTTCACTATATAAACTGTTGCTGTGTGTAATTTCTTTACTCAGGCTATTTTATAAGCACAATAAGACACTCCTGATTGTGCATTAACTGCATGGTAACCACACTCCTAGTAGGACCAAGAATTCAGCCTTCAGCCTAGTGCCTAACTATGCCCCTTGGAGTGCAGTCATCACACCATAATGCTCACCCCTTCGTGTCTTATTGCTTACCTGTCCAGCTCATTGTCATCAGCAAATGTTGTCAAACCTGACTGAGGCCTCAGCTTTCAGATCATTGACAAATAGCC
The DNA here is from genome assembly GCA_016271365.2 of Neoceratodus forsteri. Lineage (NCBI taxonomy): Eukaryota > Metazoa > Chordata > Ceratodontiformes > Ceratodontidae > Neoceratodus > Neoceratodus forsteri. The sequence continues at coordinate 116,655,769 of CM057455.1, read as the reverse complement.
CTCCTAAGCATCCTTTGAGGGACAGCACTGAGTGCACTGAGTTTTCCCGCCACCATAACCCTCTAGTTCCTGCATTATATTATTAATTATTTGAAAATATTTGTCTCTTACCTGCCATGGTGGAAAATGATTCCTGTCTGCACATGTTCTGTTACTGAATGGTCCTTCTCCAGGTTTGCATGACTGCAGGTCATGTAATGCATGTGCCAGTGAGTACACCGCATTTAACATAGCGTAGGTATAGCTGAAATCGTCGACTGGAAATAAGCTCTGCTCCAGCGTGTCCAGTTTCTCTTCTCCAGTACAAAGCTGCAGTTCATTGATTTTTCCTTCTTTTTGTGCATTTTTAACAGTTTCATTATCTGTCCACTTGCAGTTGAATACAGCCTCCCAGAATGGCTTCATATAGATATCATGTTGATATTTGGAAGGGTGAATACTGTAAAGGAAGTCTTTAAAGCCTGGAATATCTCCACTAGATACTTGAAATCCTATTGTGCCATTTAATGTTGTCCAGAGTTCCGAGTTTGAAAAAATAGGATCTGTTATCCAACTTGAAGATGCTATCCAGACTTTTCCAGTTATACTCTGTACAGTTATCTCCTCCATGATTAAAGTTACCTGCGGTCCGTATGCGTAAATCATGACCACAACTGCAGATGAAGACACAATCATCTCCACAAGGGAAAGAATTCTCTTCCTTTTGAGGTCTGTTGGAAGGATCTCATAAAATGCTATGCAGACACTGGCCCCGACTAATGCTTCCTTTAGCTGCTGACTTCCTTGTACACCAAAGTCATTATCTGCATAGAGAATCCCTACCCAGGTCCAACCAAAGTACTTAATGAACTCTGCAAGGCCAAATGGTTGAGAGTACGCACTCCCCACAGTGCGAAGGAATGACGGAAACTGATCCTTATCACTCAGCAGTGGAAGTTCAGCACCATGGCTTATCTACAGATCAAGAGCACAGTTTAAATTATTAACAAAGACAACACTTGGAAAACAGGACCCCATAAAATATCACTATTTGTACAGCAAAGCATTTACAAGCACCACTTTGTAGCACCTTTCTAACATGAATCCCTTTGTGGTATGTTTATAATGTGCATCACACTGCAGTACCTTTCTAACACACACCCCATTGTGGCACATTTCTAATGTGCACCAGTTGTGGCACCTTTCAGTAATGCACCCCTTTGTGACACATTTCTAACATGCATCCCTTTGTGGCACATTTCTAACAAGCACCCTTTTCCTGGCACCTATCTAATATGCACCACTTTGAGGCACATTTGTAATGCACACCCCTTTGTAACACATTTCTAAAGTGCACCACTTTATGGCACATTTTTAATACGCATCTATTTGTGCCACAATTCTAATGCACACCAATTTGTGAAACATATCTAATGGTCACCATTTTATGTCACATTTCTAAAATGCAGCACTTTGTGGCACATTTCTAATGCACACCATTTTGTGGCAGATTTCTAACATGCAACAGTTTGTGGCATCTTTTTAACTCACACCCCTTCATGGCACATTTCTAACGTGCACCACTTCGAGGCAGGTTTCTACATGCACCACTTTGGGGACATTTCTAAGCCCTTTGTGGCTCATTTCTAACATGCATGTCTTTGTAGCACATTTCTAACACGCACCACTTTGTGGCACATTTCTAACATGCACCACATTGCAGCACATTTCTAACATGCACCATTTTGCAGCACATTTCTAACACGTATCACTTTATGGCACTTTTCTAACATGTACATCCCTTTGTGGTACATTTTTATTAACATTCACCACTTTGAAACACATTTCTTACATGCACCACTTTGTGGCACATTTCTAACATGCACACCCTTTTGTGGCACATTAATAACATGCATGCCTTTGTAGTAGATTTCTAACATGCACCACTTTGTGGCACATTTCTAACATGCACACCCTTTTGTGGCACATTAATAACATGCATGCCTTTGTAGCAGATTTCTAACATGCACCACTTTGTGGCACATTTCTAACATGCACCCTTCTGCGGTACATTTCCAATGCGCACTTATTTATGGCACACATCTAATGCACACCCCTTTATGGCACATTTCTAACAAGCATCCCCTCTGTGCTGTACACAAATACAGAAACATATAATTTGACAGTAAATTAGGAACACTTGGCCCATGCATTCTGGCCATTTTTCCCTACCTATAGCATCGCTGAAGACACTACTTCATCTTCAGATCTTTCTTGCTCCCTCCTCTCCTTTCTACTATGATTCTCTTGTGGCTATTCTGTGCAGTACTAAACACCACCACTGTTTTCACCACCATCACCACATCTGCTGGAATGCTGTTCCAGGAAAGCACCACTCTTTCTGTGAAAAGTACTTCCTCTCATCTTTCTTGACTCTATCCCCTCCAGCTTCTTAGTATGTCCCTTTGTTCTTGAGTACCTTTTTTTCTAAGAAAAAAAAAGTCCCTCCTGTACTTTATTTACCCTGTGAGGTATTTAACAGTCACTACTATATTCCCACTCTTCCTCATCTCTTCCAGGGTGTACATAATGATTTCAATTAATCTTTCCTTGGAGATGTGGCCTCTGCACACATACAGAAACCCAAGGGAACAGAATGAGTAGAGTGTTATTGATGACTAACAAGCAGGAGAGTGAAACTGGGGGTAATAATCTCTGATGACCTAAAGGTTGTCAGACAACACAAGACAGCAGTTGGGTGGGCTAGTGGAATGCTGGGTTGCACAGGTAGAAGTGTTAAGAGTAGAAGGGGGAGATGGCATTGCCTCCAAATAGACTTCTGTTAAGACCTCACTAAAACACTGTGTACAGTTCCAGAGGCCACATCTGCAGAAGGATAGAGAGACAGAGTGAAGGTGTTCCAGAGGACAGCAACTTCGATATGGTAGACCATAAGTTGCTCCTGTACAGACTTGGTAATTGGGGTTTGGGAGATAGAGCATGAGTGGTTCAGGAGTTACATAGGCTAACACAGTCAGAGAGCAATGATTAGGGATACAGTCTCAGAACCTGTCAAAGTGGAGGCCAGTGTGCCTCAGGGATCAGTGGTATAGCCATTGTTATATTTGGTATTTATGAATGATCTCCCTAACTCATCTTCCATCACAGACAATATGGTTTATGCTGACAATACAGTGATTTGGGATTCAGCACACGACAGCAGTGCCATGCAGGTGTCTGTGTAAAACAAATACAATATCTAGGCCCAATGGCTCAAACAGAATAAACTGATATTAAATGAGACCAAAACAAAAACCATATTGTTTGGAACTTCACAAAAACTGCAAAAAGGAATCTAGTTACAAATCCTAGGTCAAAATGGGGCATGCCTTCCTCTGGTCTCTTCCTTTAAATATTTAGGAGTTCTCCTCAACCCCTAGTTGAGTTTAGTCCCTCACACTGAAAAAAACAGGAAATTGGATTAACCAAAAGCTGGGTTTCTTATATAGGAATTTGAACTTACTGGCTGTTTAAGCTCAGATATTTATGGCAAAACAAGTATTGATGCCCACACTTGAACAAGGTAGTATAATATTTACCCATAGTAATGGGGTATTTGAATAAAAATACAAGCCCCTATTTAAAGAGCAACTGACACCATCAGGATAAAAGAGTTGCACTGCAGAATTAGAATAAGCATACCCCCAATAAATTGCATACCAAAAACTAGATTTCTACATTACTTCATTTTAAAGTTATAAGCTAGCCAGCCCGGTGGCGCTGGGGGTTGAGGTGCTGGACACCACACCTTGTGCCATGCTTACAACCCAAGTTCAGGAGTGAGCTCAGGAGTTGGGGGTCAGCAGGGAAGGGAGAAAGATTGAGTGCCCACTGGGCTGCTGTCCTCTCCGGTTGGGAGGGCATGGGTTGTCTGGTGCTCTGGTGACCCCCAGTGGAGACCAGTGGGCACCAAGAGATGCCAGGCTATATGTAAGTACCGTGGCTGATGCAGGCAGGGTTGCCATGTGCTGCAGCATCAGACATGCACCATGCATGGGGGGGCACCCGGGCTTACACAAGAAATATCCCACCAGATATGTGATGGCCCTGCCAGTGCCACTGCCACATTCCCAACACTGGTTCCCCCCACCACTGCCCCTTTGGTCTCTCCAGGTTGTAAGTCACCCGACCCTCCAGTAGTGGTGGGCGAAGTGGCCCCACTTCACTCCGTGAAGTGATCCGCGGAGTGAAGGTGAATTCGTGGAGTGCTCCGCAACGTGAAGCGGAGTATTTTGTGTTACAAATGGGTAATGAGAAGTCCATTGAAAACAATGACTTTGCATTACTCCACCTTCCCAAATCACTACTCCACCAATTCTTAAGGCGAAGTACATTAAAAATAATGTACTTCGCCTTATTTCGCCTTGTTTTTAAGCTCCAATGGCGAATTTTGCAGTTTTTTATGGGATTTCAGGCCACATGGGCTCTAGATTGTTCTGCACAGTCTCAGTTTGGGGTAGTGTGTGTAGGAAGCTGTAGGAGACAATCTGCTCTGAGAGCTCTCTGCAATTCAAACCTTCAAAAGCTGTTAAAAAAGCCTTTATGAGTAATTTTTTTTTGCTGAAACTTTAGTTCATCGATTATAGGAAATCCTCCTGTGCTCATATCATCAAGCGTTTATTGTTTGTGTACGGATTTTGAATGTTAATGTACAACATTCAGTCCGTGTACTGAGAGACAGTGGAAGTGTGCTTTGGGGAAGGGGTGTATCTGTGGTGTAGGTAGATTAACTTGGAGAAAAAGACAGTGCTTTCTGTTTTGGTGATATTTTTCTTATTTAACTGTGTTAATGTACACACGGTGAAATTTTCAATAGTTCTTGCCATTTTTTTTTTGCTGATTGTTGTGGTGCAGCAGTGCATAATTTTAGTTTGTTTAAAATATGTGGTTATATTACTGAAGTTTTCAATTTGATATGCATTACTTAGTGTCTATGTGAGTATGTGTGTGATGCGTGTCATCAAATCAGACACCTTTTATTGTGCCACATAATAATTTCAGCAGTGTGAACCTGCTATCCACTGCAGCTGTGAGATTTTTGTACTTTTTTGTGGTGTCTTTACTGGTACTAGTACTAGTGACTGTTACTGCAGCAGTACAATACATTGTCCCCCCCCACGTGGCCCGCCCTAACTGGTAAAGGCATTCCAGATTTGAATTTCTGATGGTGAGCACTGGTTAGGTGTTGTGCCTTTGTGTCTGCATCTCTTCAGTGCACAGCACAATCTTAATCTGTCTGTGCATTTGCATCTCTTTAGGGCCCAATCTGCATCTGTAACTTAAGTCACAGTTGCTTCTTTGGCTTCCCTTCAGAGTACTGGACAGGTGTGGTGCTTAATTCTGCATGAACTTTGTACTCATTAATATGCGTTTTTAAGTCAAGACCATCATCACGAGTCACTCGTGATACAAATCACGTTCATCATCACAGTTACAAATGCAGTCACAAATCACGATTCACAATCATTCACGTTACGAATCACATTAATTTTTTTTCTAGTTACTTGGATGTATTGTAAGCCTGTTTTGTAGTATCTCTCCAGGCTTCACCACCCCACCATTGTACTCATTGGTACGTGTTTTTAAGTCTGGGAGTTTTAAGCTACAGCTCATTGGGGCCCGGGGAAGTACAGCCATAGGCATTCACGTTCCTTCATCATCATGGTCACAAATGCAGTCACAAATCATGATTTACGATCACGTCATGAATCACAACATACATTTTTTTTTAATAGTTACTTGGATGTATTGTAAGCCTGCTGGTCACTGTGCTGAACAGGGATGGGATCCACACCTGGGCCCGGGAAAACAGGCACATCCTGCTCCAGAGGACCTGGTGCTGGACTCGGTGGTGGTGGTGGTGGTGGCGGTGGTGGTTCAGCTGCCTCAGAGTCAGGACAGGAGGTGGTGCTGGTCCTGCTTCGGGAGGAGGGGGCACTCCCAAGTTTTGAGCGGTCCAACAGGAATTTATTTGTTCAGTTTTTGTTGACTGGGTAAGTGCACTAGACAAATCCTGCCTATTTTCAGGCATGACCCGGGAAGGGGGATACAGATGAATGCCAACTGACATTGAACCAGATTAAACTGTTGGTGGTATTTTAAGTGAATGAGGGAAATTTGGCCAGGACACCGGGGAAATTCCCTTGCTCATTTCGATAAGTGCAATGGGATCTTTAACATCCACCTGAACTACCACCAATCCAAGCAGATGGGACCTCGGTTTAATGTCTCATCCGAAAGACAGCACCTCAGAAGTGCAGCACTCCTCTCATGCTACACTACAGTGTCAGTACTGGGATATTAACCCAAGTGCCAGATGTGGGAAATGAACCCACAGCCCTCTGATCTTCTGGACTCAGAGGCGAGTGTGCTACCTACTGAGCCACTGACACTGTGTGTGCCCAAACCCTCCACACATGAGCACGGTATGATGCTTGTCACTACCACGCTCTCCCAAAGCTGCCCCATCCCAGACATTCCCTCACCCTGGCCCATCTCTCCTACTGAGCTCCCTCAGTTCGAGAAATCACTACTCACACTGTCACACAACACACACACACAGTCACACAGACACAGACAAACAACTAACTACTTGTAAAGGTAAGAAAAATTAAATTTACAGGAAGAACAAATTAAGTAAAAATGAGTACAGAAAAGACAAAAAAAATGTAGCTTTTAAAAAAGCAGTTGGGTCTAAATCAAAGTTTAAATCTCCTCCTCCTCGCTCTGATCTAAAAGTATCAGCAGTCACAAAACACACTACTCTCTCTTTGTCTGCACAGGAGAAAGTAAAAGTGTCTGCTTGTATGACTCACTTTCTTCCTGCCTAGCAAAAGAGCATGTGACTTACAGTACTGTAAGCCATGTGAGGTGTGGGGGGGCTGCCAAATCTGAAACACCAAGTGGATTACTTAGAACCCTAATGTGGAATGCGAAGTCCATTAAAAACAATGACTTCGCCTTACTTCGCGTTGCCATTCCGCCTTAACGCGAAGTGGTAATGACAAGGCAATGTGAGTACTTTGCATTGCCCACTCCGCGTAGTGGAGTGGCAACGCAAAGAACCATTTCATGTTCACTTTGCCAGCGAATTTTAAATTCGCTGCATCTCTGCCCTCCAGATGGGGTCTCACCAACTGTCTGTACAGAGGCATACATGTGATAATATAAAACTGTGCAAGAGGGAGGTTTTGTGAAGTTAGGAGGGAGATTGGCCTTTTAGGAGGGAGAATGCGTATATGCACCATGTTGGCCACTAAGTAACAGGTTTTATATATATATATATATATATATGTATATATATAGTACATACATAAAATGCAGTTTATTAATTCAATTAGAACAAAACTATACAGAAATAAATACAAATTGTAAAAATCCACACTGATACATCAATAATAAATACCTTCTAATTTCACAAACTTGCCTTGGTGGAATGTACAAGTGAGTTCTTTCCCTTCCAACAATCATATTATTTAGCCCCTCATGGTGTGGTTCTGGACTCCCTATTAGTGTGGCAGAAGGATTAGGGGTCAAAGCACATGAAAGAGAAATTGTCCTGAGCTGCCTGAGTAGCTTTTACATTCAGCACTGTAGTGCTCGAAACAGCCAGATGTCAGCTCGCACATACATGCCGGCTCCTGCACGAAAGCTCACACAGGCATTGCAGCATTTGCAAACCGCTAGGCTGGCAGTTTTAACTTATCTACACAGCACCTCCAATCCTTACAGCAAATGTAGACACATCGGGGCTGGCAGCACAAACAAGAAGGCACCGACGGACTGAAACTTAGGGATAGAGGCCGTCAGGAGGCAGCAAGGTAAGCTGTGGCTGGCTGCTGAGATGTAAACAGAGATCGGAGGTGATAACTGTTGACTGACTAAGTAAATTGGGAGATCTGCTTTCCCGTGCAGGGGGTCGGGAGTGTAGTTAAAAAAATAGGACTCTCTCAGGCAAAACGGGAGAGATCACATGTATGCCCCTCCCTATGCATCCCAGTATCCCCCCAGCCCTCCTTGCTGACTTCTCACATTGCTTGCCCACCTTTAGGTCATCTGATATGACTGCCCCCAGGTCCCTTTCCATTTTTGTTGTTGTTAGTACCTCCCCAGCCATTGTGTACTCTTCTCTTGGATTTTTGTTTCCCAGGTGCATTACTTTGCACTTCATTGCATTGAATCTAAGTTGCCATATGTCTGACCATTTCTCCAACCTTGCCAAGTCCCTTCTCATCCTTTCTACCCCCCCTTGTGTATCAACTCTGTTACAGATCTTTGTGTCATCTGCAAAGAGGCATACTTTTCCTTGCAGACCCTCTGCAATTTCACCTATAATGACGTTAAAGAGGACTGGCCCAGTACTGAACCGTGAGGGACTCCACTAGTAACCCCCCTTTCTTCGGAGTGAGTTCCATTCACCATTTCCTTCTGTGTCCTGTTGTGTAGCCAGTATGCTACCCAGGCTACCACCCTTGGACCCACTCCCAGGCTGGCTAACTTGATTATTAATCTTTTGTGCGGGACTGTGTCAAATACCTTGCTAAAGTTTAGGTAGGCCATATTCACAGCCCCTCCCTGGTCTATTACTTTGGTCACTCGGTCAAAGAAATCAATTAGATTCATCTGACATGACCTTCCTGCTGTGAAACCATGCTGCCTTGGGTCCTGTGCTCCGCTGGCCTCTAGGTACTCAACAATTCTTTCTTTCAGAAGTGATTCCATCATTTTTCCTACCACTGAGGTCAAACTAACAGGACTGTAGTTTTCTACTTCTGCTTTGCTCCCACTTTTGTGAAGGGGAATCACATCTGCCCTCCTGCAGCCTTAGGTAAGACCCCATCCTCCCATGATTTGTTAAAAAGGGTGGTCAGTGGTGTCACTAGATCCCCCCATAGTTCTTTTAGGATTCTATGGTGGATTCCATCATGCCCCATTGCTTTGTCCACCTTGAGTTTTAGGAGTTCTTTCAGGACTCTTTCTTCTGAAAATCAATCAATCAATCAATCAATCAATCAATCAATCAATCAAATCTTTATTTAACCAGGCAATCATCATTGAGCAAAAACTCATTTTCAAGATGGACCTGGAAATTCTTCTGAAAATGGACTGGTGTCAACCCCCCTACCCATAGTGCTTCTATTGTTTGGTTTAGGTAACTCCTCCTCTTCTTCTGTTGTGAATACTGAGCAAAAGTATTTATTCAGTATCTCTACCTTTTCACTGTCTCCGTCTGCCCACCTCCCCTCTCCTTTATTAATCTTCACTATCCCTCCCTTAACCTTCCTATGCTCCCTAATGTACCTATAAATGGTTTTATCCCCCTTTTTAACTGAGTTGGCTATCTTTTCCTCAGTTTAGGCCTTTGCTATTCTGACTGCCTTCCCCACTTCTTTCTGTTTTAACTGATATAGTTCCCTGTCGTGCCTTTTCTGTGATTCCTTATACGTTTTGAATGCTGCCTTCTTCTCCCTAACCTTCCCTGTCACCTCTTTTGAGAACCATAGTGGTTTTTTACTCTGTTTTGTTTTCTTTATTTGTTTCACACAAAGGCTTGTTGCATCCATGATGGTAGTTTTGATTTTTCTTCATTGTTCTTCCACCCCTCCTTTCTGGCCATTTGCTAGTGCATTCCTTAGGTATTCACCCATTTTGCCAATGTCAGCCCTTTTAATTGTCCAATATCCTTGTTTTTGTATGGCTTGTCTCCATGGTTATGGTTATTGTGAACCACACTGTGCAGTGGTTGCTTGTTCCCAGATGGCTACTAACTTCTAAATCTGTGATACTGTCTCCATTTGAGAGTACCAGGTCTAATATTGCTCCCTCATGAGTGGGTTACAACACTTGCTGTCTAAGGCATGCCCCCTGTAGGTCATTGAGAATGACCCTGCTCTTGAATGTGGCTGCAGTACATGTCATCCAGTCAACATCTGACATATTCAGGTCGCCCATCAACAATATCTCCCCCTTTTCAGCCATTTTGAAAATGTCTTCTATCATTTCCTTGTCCATCTCCTCCGCTTGAGATGGGGTTCTGTATACAACTGTTACACGAGGTCCCTGCACCCTAATTGATACCCTCAGGGGTACACCGTAGACAACTAATGTTTAGGCATAGGCGATACTAATACATAGGGCATAGGGCATCTACCGTATAAGAGTAGATGTCAGGATATGAATACATATTATTGTAACTCACTTTGCTTGCTAATGCACACACATTATACCATGTATTTTCTGTCTATTTCTTACTTGTCAGATGCCAAGACACCTGTCCTTGAAGTAATTATAATGTGTAAGGCAACATTGCCATCTTTTGGTGATGGACACCACTTCACTTTGTTATGTAAGACTTTGTATAAGAACGTCTTTGTTCTAAAACTGCTGACTTTACAGAATTATATAATGTTATCTTGGACTGTGGAGCCACCTCTAATTTAGCCAATAGGGCTCATCTCTGTAACTAGAAATGTTTCTATCTTTTAGTAACCATAGAAATTATCATAGTTATATAATGTTATGCACAGGTTTTACACTCGGAGACCCGAGAGATCCCAAGAGACTACAAAGAAACCTCGAGGTGTAGGGAACGCTTAGCACTGGCTCCTGGTTCGTATTGGTAAGAACTGCTTAGGGCAACTGTGATCCATCCCTGTTTGTAGTAATAAACTTGTTTATTACTTGAATGCAACTTGTTTGTGATTATTTGCATCTCCAATATTGCCAAGAACCTGAAAGTGAGGTTTAGACCTCTTACAATTGGTGACCGCGTGCAGGCGATATTGGGTGTTGTAAGTTTTCACTTGTTGCTATAAATTTCCCTTTTCCCATGGGGACTGCAGGTGTACATTTCCGTATCACCTCTCCCATCTTTTCTACCAGTTTGTAGATACCTGCAAGGTCTGGCTGACTTTTCAGGTGTGGTCGATGCCGTCTCGACCCACTCCATAGCAGCTTTGAATTGCAAGCCTACAACTTATACAGTAGCCCGGCTGTGTTTAAAGTACCTGTGTTGTGGATCGATACGCAACGCATGGTCTTTTTCACAGTTTGAATTTTCGTTCCCTCCCACATAAATGGCCACCGTATCAGATATCTGCACAGAACTGAGACTCGATGTCTCAAACTTTCTTACCTCCCATGGAGGATGGGCTGACTTCGCGCGGGACGCAAGTCAATCCGAAAACCCTGTACTGGGATTTCAACCTAGTACACAGAGGCTAAACAGTCAACCAATAGGCGCGTGCTAAAGGGTTGATCGTCGCTGCTCTCTACGCTGCCTTGGAAGCCTCCAAAGCGAGGTTTCGAACCCTTGATCTGCAGATCGTATCTCTTAAGCAGGAGATGGGTCTGCAGGAAACAGAATGTATTCAGATACAGCAGAACTTAGAGTCAGAACTCCAATCTCTGTGTAATGAAAAGGATTCACTATTGCATCATTCTGCACAGGCTGGTGAACAAGAAATGTGTACTCTGAAGAATGAGTGTGAAAGTTTAAGACAGGATAAGAGTCAGGTGGTACAAATGAATGATTTGTTGAGTGCCGCGAATGCACAATTGAGTGACGAGATGGGTGAACTGCAGGATGAGATCAATCAGGTACGTAATGATTTAGAAACAGCCTATAGGGACAATCACGAATTGAGCACCGCGTACCGTGTTTTGCAGAAACAGAAACAGGATCAGGTTGATATGGATGTTGCAAGTGTGAGTCATGATGAATGTAGAGCTAAGATGGATAAACTGCACCATCAGCGAGAGGTTTTGACTGGCCATGTTAAGGCAATGGGTGGCGTAGCCTCTGCCTTTCATTCGTCGTCAGAGGGGGAGCCATCCAACGATGATATCTCGCAGTACAACACCCAGTCACACCCCTACTATGGCCCAGATTCCCCACCCAGCCATCCACAGCATGGCGGGTCCCCGCCCACTACTCCCCAGGTCACACGTAGATGACGTTGTGATGCTCATCATGGGAAACGCCATCATGGCGGCGCCCATGATAGGGGGGAGCAGGCCCAAGCCTGGTCCTGACTGCGCCTCTGGTAGCTGTTATTAGTGTGGAAGACAGGCAAGAGATTGAAACCATGACTGATAGGGCACTAGAAAGTGTCCCTCTTCCTGAAAGAAGTATGAAAGCCATTAAAAGTCAGATTCGACAAATTTTTCAAGAAGCTGGCACTCAGGAAGGTGTTGTGCAGACTGTGGCTGAAGCTGCAGCCCGCACAGCATTAGATGGTGCACGAGATGTGCTACCCTTGCCTGATCGACCACCAACTAATCCCTTGCAAATGGTCTACTCTGTTCAGCAAATTGCTAACAGCATCGGTCGGATGAACCCGTCCGACAATCTCAGCTGCCATTTGGAAAAGGTGCACTCCAAGTGCGAGATGCTTAGTCTCACCGCAGAATACCAGGTCCAAATACTACGCCAGACCATCGATCCTGGTTTATGGGCAAAACTCCCTGAAGTAGTTCGCCAAGACGGGAACGCTACCTTTGACGAAGTCGCAGCTGAGCTCATTTCCGCTCACAGCCCTGGTATGGTTGGAGTAATGCTAGCATACCCCGTGAAGCAAAATGCTAATGAAAGTCCAGTGACTTACCACCAGAGACTCTGGATGGCCTATCGAGCAGGGAAACATCTGGCACAAGAAGACGCAGATGTAGATCTTATTGAATATAAGACACTGTTCCTTAGAAACATGATCCCAGCCGTGAGAGAAAGTAGAGCCAACCACATACCCGAATACGGATAGGTTTGCCGATATTCTTTGGAAAACCGAGAAAGTGTACCAATTGTACATCTGCGATTTGGGTTCCAGTTCCAAAAAAGTTGCTACTGTGAAACCCACTTCTGGGACCACGACACACTACACGGTGGAAGGACAGGCCCAGCAACAACAGCCAAACCTCCATCGCCCCTCCAGCTAGCACCCAGCAAAACCCCCAACAACAATACCAACAACAGTGGGGTTGGGAACCGGAATTGGCCTAAGAACAGAAGGTACAAAGGCAAAGGAAGCCATTACAAAGATCGGGTCCCTCATATAAAGAGATAGCTGAAGAAAACCGAAAATTTCGGGAGCCCTGGGGCAAGTGCTCTGTAGTGGATGCCCGCCAAGCAAACACTTGCAGCAGTATAACTGGTGACCCATGACACTACTGGCCATGGAGACACCGGAGGTATAGGTGCGCAGACCCATACCAGCCTGAACCCGGAAGCCCCCCCTTACATTGCATCAGTGCAACACGGTGAAGTCATCCATGCAAGCCAAGCCCAACCTCTGCATGCCTCCAACAATACGGATTGACAATTACAGGCCCCAGTCTGCATTGTAAACAAGCTGGTCTAGGATACAAACGGAAGGCCCTGCACCGAGGCCAAGGTCGGGGGCCGCCAATTAATTGTCTTGTTAGATACAGGTGCAGCTGTATCTGTGTTACACGACGACCACCCTGCAACGTCTCCATGGTCTACCGGACGGAAGACCAATATGTCAGGAGTTGATGGTGCTAGGTTACCTGCATACCGTTCTCTGCCTTTACCGGTAGAACTAGGTCATCTGAAGGCCTCACATGCTTTCCAACTGATGGTGTTGCACGATCACCCTAGCATCATTGGGACTGACTTTCTTGCACCACACGGCTGTGTGGTGGATCTAGCAAACATGCTGTTGATACAGATACAGGGTCAATACCATACTGTCTTAATTCCTGACTCACATGCTGTGGCAACAATATCCATTAACAACAAAGAGTATGACATCAAAGATTTATTCAAGAATCATGAACTTTTCCCAAAACTTTTACCTATTCTGCAATGACATTTGGAAGCGTTTGCAGTTAACAAACACGATTGTGGCAGAATGCATACCGTTATTGAGGTGCCAGGCCGGCACATGAGAGACAAAGGCAATACCCATTTCCCTCTGAAGCCTTACCCTCTCTTCGAGAAACAATCAAGTCACTCCTTAAACAAGGAGTAATCAGAACCTGTGTCTCCACTGCCAACTCTCCTGTTTGGCCTGTGAAGAAACCCACAGGTACCTGGAGACTTACTATTGACTACAGGAAACTGAATCAGGTCACTCCCAGTTGCTCCCCAACTGTGGCGTCTGCACCGGATGTGCTTCGACTTTTAACACCAGATCAGAAATGGTTCAGTGCTCTGGATATCTCCAATGGTTTCTGATCACTACCATTGGTCCTCAAGAGTCAATATAAATTTGCCTTCACTTTTGAAGGGCGACAATATACGTGGACTTGTCTGCCACAGGGGTTCCATAACAGCCCATCCCTCTTCCATCTCCATATGATGGATGCCCTACAAGGTTTCTCAACTCCCCAATGTCTCTTACAGTATGTAGATGACCTGTTGTTGGCTACTGCCACACAGGAACAACATCTGGATCTCTTGGATGAACTATTGACTCTTATTCAAAGAGCAGGCTTGAAGTGTAATCCGGAAAAAGTGCAACTATGTCAGAAAGAAGTACTCTTTCTGGGTTTGAAGATAACAGATCAAGGTCGGAGTCCTACTTGGAAAAAGATTCAAGGGTTGCAAGACTTGCCATTCCCTACCAGTGTGGCAACTCTTAGGAGGTTTCTAGGCATGGTAAACTACTCCAGAGATTTCATTTGTGACTTTTCACAGAAAGCCGCTTCCACTGTACGATTTACTCAAAAAGGACGTTCCATGGCATTGGGGCCCTGTCCATATCCAGGCTGTGACATCACTGAAGCAGGCCTTGGCCTCCACCCCAGCACTGGTAAACCCCAATCCAACATTACCATTCCACCTAGAGTGTGCCACCTCTGACATTGCTATGTCAGCAGTGTTGGCCCAAAAGGTACATGGCTCTTTGAGACCTATTGCATATGCATCGCAGCTCTTGACCCCAGTAGAACAGAAGTACGGCCTTTGTGAAAGGAATCTTCTGGCCACTTATTGGGTAGTCAAGCACTTCCTGTATATCATTGGGTACTCTCCACTGATTCTTAACACCAATCATACTCCTACTACCTTTTTGCTCTCAGACAGAGTGGAGGATGGGTCAGTCTCTAACACCAGGCTGACACATTGGTCACTCCTCCTCCAGGATAGGGATATTCAGTTCCATCAAACCAAAGTTCCATCTCTACTAGCACATGGCCTCCTCTTTCAGGGGGAGCCCCACGACTGCACTTTGCAGTCACCTGATCTCCCAGATCCAGGTCCATTCTTCCCTGCCACCCCTGAGGTATTAGAGAACACCTCCTTGTGCCGCGTTTTCACCGATGGATCAGCATCATATTATCAAGGTGAACAAATTGCAGGGATGGGTATCATGGTGGTGTATCCTTATGGGAACACTGTCAAGATATCTAAATGCTGTACTGTAGCTTCATCACAGTATGCAGAGCTGGCAGCAGTGGCCTGTGCATTAGAGTTTATCCAACATGGAACTCAGGACACCATCATTTTTACTGACTCTAATTGGGTTTGTTGCTCCCTTACAGAATTTCTCCCTTTCTGGCGGAAGAACTCCTTCCTCTCTTCTGATGGCAGCTCAGTGAAATACAAAGAATTGGTGATTTACATACACGCATTAGGTCAGAAATACCCACACAAACTCTATGTACACAAGGTTAAAGCTCACTCCTTACATGATCCCTACCACGCATTCAATTACACAGCAGACAACCTCACCAAGGAAGGGGCCCGAGGGGGGGATGTCTGGGTGATGGAACATCCAGAGGCCAATGCGGCTGTACAGGTTGCAGCTCTTAAAAAGAAATCTGAATCTTTTTCCCCCTTGGACCTCTCAGCAGCCCAGCACTTGGACACTGAACTCAAAGAAGTGTTCAGATTCTTGGACAAGGGTACTGAAGAAAGACTTCCTACACAACCCTTACTGTAGGCATGAAGGTAAATTACACTTATCCCCTGGTGATAAACTGATTTGGTTTCAGCCAGAGGATACTACCACCAAATTGTGGGTGGTCTCCAGACATTTGAGATCTGAATTTTTGCACCAGGTACATGACACACCCACTGGTGGACACCAGGGGGCTGAAAATACCCTCCAATGCCTCAAAACCACCACATGGTGGCCTGGGATTACTAAAGATGTTAAACAATACATTGATAACTGCCTCGTTAGTGCACAAAACAATCCAATACCTACAAAACGGAATGCCAAACTTTTACCACAGAGACATACCGGCCCTTGGCATGTCATCCAAATTGATTTTATTGGTCCTTTGACCAATACCAGTAGAAACAACAAGTATGCCCTTGTAGTGACTGATCTATTCTCTAAGTGGGTAAAGGCTTTCCCCACCAAGACTTGCACTGCAAAGACAACTGCCAAAATCCTGGTAGAACAGATTTTCTCCAGGTGGGGCCTGCCTCTCAAGGTAGACTCCGATAAAGGAACCAGTTTTACAGGTGAGTTGATGAAAGAGTCCCTTGAACTCCTAGGGGTTCAGCAAAAGTTCCACATACTTTATCACCCTCAATCCTCAGGTCAAGTAGAAAGAGCTAACAGACGGATTAAGCAAATGCTTTCCAAATTCATTAAGAGACAATCCCAAGACCTGGGATTCCCTACTGCCTTACTCCTTGTAGCAGCCATGTGGGGTGCAGCCTCAGCCACTACCCAGCTTACCTTTTGAGGTAATGGCTGGCAGACAAATGAGACTACCTGAACACTTGCTCTTTGACCTGCACACCCCACTGCGGACCTGTGCTTTAGATCAGTATGTGGAAAACTTAGAAAGACCTCATCACACACACACTTGTATGTTGAAAACTGCATGGGCAAGGCCCAGCAACAGTCCAAAATACAATTTGACAAACATGCGAAGAAGTGGATTGGCAAGTTGGAGATCAGGTAATGGTACTCCGATTTGCACATCCCACCCACTCCTTCTCCAACAAGTGGGAAGGCCCTTACCCCATTGTCAACAAGCTCAGTCCAGCAGTCTATCAAGTTAGACTCCTCCACAACAATAAACTGACTGACAGATGGTTACATGCAAACCAATTGAAACTGTACAAAGGAGCTTAAAACTTACTCTTCCTAACCCCATTGGGCAGAACTGTACTAATATACTAATCTTTCATCTTCCTTTTCAGATACATTGACAAGATGGCTATCTTGTTCCTATCTCTACTCCTTGCAGGAGTACTCCCTTTGGCACCAAGGCACGGTACCGGACCTCCTTCAACACTTTGATCCTCCAGCACCTCCTACAGAGGGAGTTTCCATCAAAATTCCAGACACTATGATTACTGTCCAGGAAGGTTCCGATGCATACCTCACTGCCTCGGTCGTTGCTCCTGACAAATCTACCCTTCAGATTGAGTGGCAAACCACATCACAAGGACAAGTTCTCCCTGTGGCCAAACTCTCTAAGGGAACTTTCCAGGGTTGGCCCAACGCTAAATTGTCCCCGAATGGTTCACTGTCCTTGTTACAAACTGCATTAAGATACTCTAGTTTGTATAACATTACTGCTTTAATTGACCCTTCCTATTGTAACTCTCTTTCTCAGGATTCTGCCGGCAGATTTTGTGCTTTACACCACATGGCCTCTGCTGCCATGTACCTATCTGTGCTACCTCCTACTTAGAAACAGCTTTTGGAATGTCCAAAACATACCCCTGGTCCCCATAGTGGTCTCACAGCCACTGCCCTCCCAGGTTCTTTGATTAACAATTTACAGTTTATGCATATACCTGTTTTATTTAACCTTACTTATTGGAATATGAAAGAATTTGGTATGTGTCACAATATCAATACCTCCACATTTTACAGTACTTTGTTGCTAGATAGTTTAGCTGCATTTCAGATGCATACCAAAGATCCCTTTACTGGGGTTTATTCTACTGAACACAGAGGTAATTTTAGGAGGAAACCTCCTCCTAGTACTCTTACTCATAAATGTACTAAACGTGAAGTTGACAGTTCTGATGTCATAGGTGCCACAGGAACTGTCACAGGTATTTTTGGTACTGCTATGTCCATTTGGAACAAAGCAGACATTGCTGCTATCAAAAGTCATTCTGCAAAGTTCTCCACTGGTTTGGTTAATGATGTTTTACCACCTTTATTGCATGGTGTGGATGGTCTTAGCCAGGAAGAAAGATACACTGTAGACAACATGCACATCATTGCAAAAGCCTTCACTGATTCCAAAGATAAGATTAACGCACTCATACAACAGAACAATAGAGAAGCTGATAGACAATACATTGGTAGGGAAATACTTTGTTCTGCATATGGTTCATACATACTCACTACCATTAACAACCTTTTCAGAGACCTAGAAACTGGTAGGATTCCTGATATTATACATGACAGACGTTTATCTAAATGGTATTGTCCTAAATGTAAATCTCCATCTTGTATTTCTCTATGTATGCAACAAACTCTGTCTATTCCTCTCTCCACAGCTCGAAATTTGGGGTTTGTGACCAGACATCTGAATACTGGTCCTTGTTTTTTTGCTAAGAAATGTTCTATAACAGATACCATGTTTGTCTCTTTTACTGTCTCCTTACCACGCTCTGATCCCACTACAGCTTTGTTCGAAAAGCTGGCACTGGCGCATTCCATAGGGCATTTGGACAAAGACATCTACTGAGAATGCCTGGATCTACCTCCTCTACTGGTCTACCATTCCTTCCTGGATGCCTGGGTTGCACCGCTCACAGACTATTGTGCGCAAAAGCAATACATCTACCTGTGCCGATGTGATGTGTTTGATGTTATACGCCCTGTTTGTGGCTACTCTCCAGACAGCATTGACTGGACTTTCACTATGGATGCTGACATCACTGAGAATGGCACCAACGCTTTTGAATCAACGCAGTCACCGGATCAGCTCTACCAGTCCTATCGTGAGGAAGCTCATCGCCTGTCAACACGGATCTCCAAGACGACCTATACATGTCCTGTCCAGTTGCAAAAATGGAGACTGCCTACTGTACGATCACAGTACAACTCTGACGGTGAATATTGCATAGTTACTAATGTGAAAACGTATTCTTATGGTTCTGTTACTTGTGCAATTGATTACCCCAACTTCTGTTTTGTTCCCCATCAGAAAACTGTTATTGGACACACTGTCAAAACCCCCGTTCCCCTTATGGAAGCAGATATTATTGATGGTAATCCAGATTATTTACTTACACTTGAAGAATACCTACCCTACTTTAATGTGCACATAGATCCACTGACACTTACACTGAAATCACTTTTAGATAGAAAGGGCACACACCTCATCCACATCAGCAATAATATTACCAAAGCCAATGAAGCCATTCTTGACCTGATGAATGATGGAGACATGAATAACGCTTTGACTAACACTTGGTTAGAGATTACTTTTAAAGGTTTTGTTATAATACAAGCATTTTTGATATTTACTTTGATTATTATGCTTTGCTGCCTACGACGTACTCTTCGCCAACGCCATGAGCAGCTTGAGTTTCTTTACAAGGCTCGTGCCTCCAGATTGTAAAGACCCACTGCTCCTGCCCACTCCTTGCATTCACCTGTGTTGCCCTTTGCAGGCAACAAGGGGGGGAATTGTTACATGAGGTCCCTGCACCCTAATTGATACCCTCAGGGGTACACCGTAGACAGCTAATGTTTAGGCAAAGGCTATACTAATACATAGGGCATAGGGCATCTACCATATAGGAGTAGATGTCAGGATATGAATACATATTATTGTAACTCACTTTGCTTGCTAATGCACACACATTATACCATGTATTTTCTGTCTATTTCTTACTTGTCAGATGCCAAGACACCTGTCCTTGAAGTAATTATAATGTGTAAGGCAACACTGCCATCTTTTGGTGATGGACACCACTTCACTTTGTTATGTAAGACTTTGTATAAGAACGTCTTTGTTCTAAAACTGCTGACTTTACAGAATTATATAATGTTATCTTGGACCGTGGAGCCACCTCTAATTTAGCCAATAGGGCTCATCTCTGTAACTAGAAATGTTTCTATCTTTCAGTAACCATAGTAATTATCATAGGTATATAATGTTATGCACAGGTTTTACACCTCGAGACCCGAGATCCCAAGAGACTACAAAGAAACCTCGAGGTGTAGGGAACGCTTAGCATTGGCTCCCGGTTCGTATTGGTACGAACTGCTTAGGGCAACTGTGATTCATCCCTGTTTGTAGTAATAAACCTGTTTATTACTTGAATACAACTTGTTTGTGATTATTTGCATCTCCAATATTGCCAAGAACCTGAAAGTGAGGTTTAGACCTCTTACACAACCCATGTGCAGACTGTGATGTCATTTCCTGTCTCCAAGGTGACCCACAGCACCTCCCCATTTACCTTTCAGTTCTGTACCTTTGATCCCTTCCCTTATGTACAGCGCTACTCCACCTCCTCTTTTACTCTCCCTGTCCCTTCTGTAGATTGTGTACCCTGGTATGTTGACATCCCAGTCATGGTTCTCCTTGTACCATGTTTCTGTGGCTGACACACTATCGAAGTGTTCCTCTTCCATCAGGGCTGCTAGCTCAGGAAGCTTGTTCCCCAGACTACGGGCATTGGTACTTCTTGCCCTCCATTTAATGTTGGCTTTATCCTTTTCTCCCCCATCCCTGCGCTTATTGCCTTTGTTTTCTTTTCCATTTACCCCTGTCTTGCTCTATGTCAAGCTCTGTACCTTGGTGTTTTTTCTTTACTACCTGCCATGTTTTGTGGGGGGAGGCTTGAAATGTCCTGCTTCCTATCAGCACCTCCCCACTTGGCTAGTTTAAAAGCTTGCCGAGGAAGCATTTAAACCTATCACCTAGGAGCTTGGTTCCCTTTGTGGACAGATGCAGACCATCATGCCAGAATAGATCCGCATCTCTTCAGGTAGACCCCCAGTCCCCAATGAAGCCAAAGCCCTGTGCTCTGTGGCAGTTTTGCAACCATTCACTAAACTGCATGGTGTGCAGTACCCTAGCTTCACCCATGCCATAGACTGGCAGCACCTCTGAGAAGGTTACCTTGCTTACTACCTGTCTGAGGCCCCTCCCCAGCTCTACAAACTCATCCTGCACTGCACTGGTCTCATGCCTAGCTAGGTCATTTGCCCCACGGTGGACAATGATATCTAGTTCCCTCTCCTGTGATGCTGTTTCTGCAATCCTGAGGATTTGCTTCCTGTCCCTCCAAGCTCTGGCACCAGGCAGGCACCTTACCTCCCTCTCCCCTCCCTTCCCCAATTCTTCCCTAGTAACAACTGAGTCCCCTATCAGACGCTGTTTTCTTCCCCTGTGGTGCCCCTTGCCACCCTTTTGTGGGTCTCCCTTGTGGATGTCCTCAGCATTCTTCTTGGTCTCCACTGAGGGTATCATCATAGAGGAACCTTGCTCTGCCACACTGGCATATGAATTGCATAGAGGTATGGCTAGAGGGATGCGCCTCTGCTCCACCACCCTCACCCTTCCAGAACCCACTGTGGTCCAAATGCTCCTCATACATGGTAACCTCTGAGGCTGTAGCACTGGTGCTCTTTGGTTGGGGGAGGCCTCCATAGTCCTTGCCAGTTCAGCCTGGAGGTGGGCAACCTCCTCCCTTAGAGCTGACAGCTGCCTGCAAATAGGGCAGTAATGTAGTTTCCAGTATGTTTCCAGAATGTCTCCACACACTGTTGTGAGGTTTGCACACTGAAAAAGTTGATGATGTGGTGTAAGGCTGAGATCATTCACACCTATCATTCAATTAAAGTGGTTTCTAAGAAAGGCACCTTAAAACAATTATTCCATCTCCTTGTCAATGGCGGTGGGAGAGATAATGCTTTTTTAAAAACTTACTAGTAGTGTTTAATTTAGCCAGCACAATGTGTTATCCCTGTTAGGCTGCTTTGATGTACATTCAGGCTCATCTATGTTCTACTGTGAATTAAAAAGATAATTTTACTACAGCCAGCCCTTCCACCCCTAGTAGGAATTAATACATATACAGTAAGGCCCCTATTAAAACATATTGTAAAGCAGACACTGACAAATAGCAGTGAAGCTGCCAGCATTACAGTACTAGCACTACAGTAACCCGTCACTATAATGAACTAAAAGGGAGCCATAATTTGTATTTGTTGTAGCTCCCCATTTGTTACAGTGAGGGATGTTACTATGCACGTCTGTCAGCCGACGCATATGTCACCCACACACATCAAACACTTCCCATATACCTTATACACTGCACTGTCAGCAAAATAAAGCTAACATTAAAAAATACCCACATCTTAACTGCTGGCTGAGACTCCAAGTTAAAGACTGCACCTGTAACTGGAATGGCAGCTCAGAGCTTCCACGCCCTTTATAAACATGCTACCACCCCATTTATAGACTCATTGCTCCAGATAGCTGTACACAGACTAATACACTGGCCAATAATAAAAGCAAAAAAAGAAACAGATTCACAGAAAGAAAAGACTATCAACGAGAACAAAAACCACTTTCCAAATTCCAGATCTTTTTTGATGCTAATCCTACTTTCAAAATCACCCCATCCCACTCACAGAACACAGCTCCAGCACCACGACTCCTTTCTTCCTCAATATGATTCAGAACCTACTGCATGAAAAATAAATTCAGTACTGGATAACAGAAATTTACTAAGTAAAGATGAGAGTCAGGTTGGGAGTGGGGGGGGGCATCTTTATAAAGCGTGTGGGATCTCTGAGTCAGTATTCATGTTGCAGGTGCTGTCCTTAACTTTGAGTCTCAGCTAGCAGTTAAGATGTGGATATTTTCTAACTTTAGTTCTTAACTTTGTTGTGCTGAGAATACAGTGTAAAAGGCATATGGACAGTGTTTGATGTGTGCAGCTGACATGTGTGCCAGCCGATTGCCGGCACAGACAGGAATTCTGATGACCAAAAATACTGAAACATCAGTAGCCACATGATGCATTCATTATAGCTGAGTTTTCACTGTAGCGATGGGCTACTGTACAACTCCTTAACAAGCACAGAAGAGTAGCACTGCAAAAGGCTTAAGCAGCCTGGAGGCTTGCTGACACCGCGTCCAGCAACCCTTGATAAATATGCCACACTAAAAGGCATTCTAAAATACAGTTTTGTCAACCTTGTTACAAAACCTGAAACACATATATAGCAACGTCTTTCGAATGGTGCTGCCTATTTTAATTTAGACAACTAGTGCACATAATATTCAGTTCAGTTCAGTTTATTGATTGACAAGACAGAATTGTCAGTACAAAATATTGCACAATACATTTTAGCATACATAAATATACATATAACATTCTACATTGTTAAAATTCATAGAGGTACAATTACCAATAAATATACAGGGAAATTGAGTAGTACAATTAAATTAGTATTTCTACCAGTAAACTCATTCAGATGTTTATAATAAAACTATTGCACATATCTCTATATCCAGGATTTAGTAACAAATAAAAGCATCACCCATATAGTAATCTATTCTTTATTTCTAATATGTAGTTTCTTATGTTCTTTTTACAGAACAATGCAATACTTCCTATTATCTCAGTACTTTTTGATTTCAGTAATGCATTTACTTGATATTTAGGTTCCATGTCTAAAGTCAATAATACACTATCCAAGTACAGATTTCTTTCTCGAATACAAAGAGAACATAAAATCAATAGATGTACTGTACTAGGCTGTCTTTCCCAAGTTGGCACATGCAAATTTGTGTAATATTTTATTTCATAGAACCCTCTCCCATGATCGTTAAAACTCTGGAGAAACAGGTCCTATAAGCTTGCTGAAGGAATACTAGACTGTGAGGTCCTAAGATTACATCATCATCAGCTCTTCACTGACACCTGCTGTTTTTAAAAAGGTAGTGCAATCAGGGTTACATAATAGCTCATAACTTTGAACTGAAGTAATGTAGAAATCTAGTTTTTGGTTTGAGATTTACTGGGGGTATGCTTATTGGAATTCTGCAATGTTGCACTTTTCGTGTCAGAGGTTCTTTAATAATATTTGTAGATCAGCACTCCAAGCCCCACCATAGATGCACCATTGTGAGTTTTATCACTGGAAAAGAGACTTAGATTGCAAACAGAGAACTTTGTATTCAGGGTATTGAGTGCCACTGACCGGCAAATACTGTTTAAAGTACTGGTAGCAGGAACTAGGGAATGAATCAGAAGGAATAGTAGGTTATTAGATAATGTTGTTCCAAGATTTAAGTTACAAATGAGTAGTAAAGCCTTTTCTTGGTATGCACCTACCCTGCTGAATGAATATGTTCACCTGACAAAAGGGGTGCACAGTGTTAACACTTTGGTCAAAGGCTGTTTACATTTTTAAAGAATGAAAATGTTTCTAACTGTACATGAATGTACTGCATATATGCCCGTTTGTACTTTTTTACATGTTGTTCAGTGTCAGATATGGGTGAAAAAGAACTGTGCCAGGTCCACCTCCTGGTTAAGAATAACACATGAAAAAATGAAAATGTTGTGAGGTTTACATCTGAAGCCCTATAAGGAGAGATGAGGAAACTAAATATTTACACCCTGGAAGAGAGAATGGAGGGGGAGCATGCTAGAAACCTTCAAAAACCTCACAGGGGTAAATAAGGTACAGGAAGGAAGTATTTTCCAGAATAAAAGATGTACAAGAACAAAGGGACATGCTGTGAAGCTGGAGGGGCTAGTTTAAGGAGAGGTGTGAGGAAGTTCTTCTACACAGAAAGGATTGTGGATGCGTGGAACAGCCTACCAGCCAAGCGGTTGGGCCAAAAACAGTGATGGGGTTCAAGGATGCACAGGATATGCATAAGGGGATCCTAGTAAAAAGAAATGGGGGAAGAAAAAAGAGCC
Organism: Neoceratodus forsteri; assembly: GCA_016271365.2. NCBI lineage: Eukaryota > Metazoa > Chordata > Ceratodontiformes > Ceratodontidae > Neoceratodus > Neoceratodus forsteri. The sequence continues at coordinate 116,630,883 of CM057455.1, read as the reverse complement.
AGAGATTAAATAGGGTGTACAGTGACATGTAGGTAGGGAAAAATTAGTAGACTGAATGGTCCAAGTGGTCTTCATCTGCCAACAAATTCTATGTTTCTGTGTTCAACTGTGAAGATTCAGGAGTGTATTGGGCAATTCATTTAACCCGTTAGTGACCCTGACAGGTAATGACCACTTGCCTAGCTGAGTATGTTGGAAAAGAGGCTTGAGGGCATTCCTGGCCATGTTCCTGGTCTTGTATTGTTTGGAGATTGCAGCAGAAGAAGTTTGTTAAAGCAGTGGGTGTTACGCCCAAAAGTGCCTTTTTAGTTAGCAAACATGTTCAGAGTTTTATTCTGCTGTGTAAAGGTAGCCAACTGGGAGTGCATAAAGGGTACAACTAACGGTGTGGTAATGTGCACAGGGTACAAAATGATGCAATTATTACAGATCAGCTTTACTCTGTTTAGCATCGTGTCACAGGCAGTTGTATATTTTTTTGTGCCCCCTCTCACCTTGGAAGCAACTCTCTTCTGGGGGTCTTGTGCTCACTCTGTTCACCCCCAGTACCTCTCAGGGGCCTCCAGATCCACCTCCATGATGCCTCGGCCTACCCCCCCAGGCAGGGAGGAGGGGGGCCCCAGACTTCCCCCTTCCAGTCCATTAGAGTGTGCATTAGGCGATCTCGATCGGTCCCCCATGACAGCCGGGTTAAGGTGTCTGGGAGCTAGATCCCCCCTCTACACTGTCATCCAAGGTTCCATTTTCCTTGTTTCTGGTGCCATCCCCATGGATGTCAGCATGTGGGGGGGGAGCCTAGGGGCAGAGCACATGATGACGTGCTGACGCTCCAACTCTAGGCTGATGTCCTCTCTCCCTTACAGGCTGTGCCACTGCACTACCACCTGTGGTCACCCAGGTGGCAGTGTAGTAGTGGAGCAGGCAATCCACCCTCCCCCGGAGAAGGAGAGTGACCCATGGGTGCTCAATACTCCTCCCCCCAGGCCGGCCCTCCAGCCACCAGAGTCCATTCCTGAACCCGAGTCACTGGCGCCGCAAGCGATAGCCCTAGTGCTGCACTGGTGGGACCATTTAACTGTGACAAACCTAGGTGAAGGAGTTTAAGTAGGAGCTTATGGCTGTCCAGGTTAAAGGGTTTGGTAAGGTCACTATACATACTGTAGATTTGACTGTCAAGGGCCTCCTGATAATAATTGATGTATTCCAACAGTGTTGCGTTGGTGTTGTTGGGCTTCCAGAAGTCACACTGCTGTACATACTGTGCACACTTGACACTGTATTGTTCGAGGTATGTAACTAGTTGGTCAGAGACTATTACAGGGGGAACGGAATAGAAATGGATCTCCAACTGGCAAGGGTAGTGTGGTCTCCACATTTGAAAACTGGTGTAACCACTGCTGATTTCCACTTCTCTGGGAACTGCAAGTAGCAGAGAAAAGTAAAAACATCTAGAGATGAAGATACAGTTCCTTTACTGTCAGTGCAATAACTTTCATATCAACTCAAACACCTAGTTTTGCTAAGTACCCTACTGACAAATTTTGAGTTGTTTTTGAATGAAACAGCCTTTAAGTAGAATTCAGTGTACCTTGGTTTGGAGCCAACCATCTGAGAGCCTTGAAGAACTGGTTGCCCACAGGGAGCTTAGGCAGACTCATACATGAATATAGCAACAGGTGTGGGTGGCACAAATGGGGGTAGCTGATAATGTGCCGGCACATCTCAGGGGATGGGCTGAATAGCAGGAATAGGGATGCGCAGCTTGTCCCCAGATGTGCCATTCCAAGACTTCCAATATTCAGCCTGAATATGCAAATGGACCATCAGACATGCAAGGCATAAACAGGTAATTTGTATACCCATTACAGCCCCATTTGTATCTAGTTAGCATGGCTGTGTCTGGTAAGTTGCATTGGGCCAGACTGCATCCCCCCAGCCCCTTTCCCCGATACCCATGTATGGACAGCAGCAACCCCACTGCCAATAGGGAACCTCCTTCCCTGCCCAGTCCCATCACCATAATGTAATAGAGCATCCCCATTTACATAGTGTAGTGTACCCCCTCTGTGTCCTATCCCCAGCTGTGTAGCCACAGACTCCAAAGCCCCTGTCCCTATCGAAGTATCCCACCACTCCAGTGCCCCGATTCCCCTTCGCACAACAATCTCACCCATATCTGCTGCAATATGAATATTACCCCCACCCCATTCCCAAGCCAGCCCTCCGTGTGAATAAAAAATTCTCACTGATTATTTTCCATAGTGTAGCATCCCCCCTCCACAATAGACAAAACCCACTCCCTGCACCCCCACGCCACCAGGGCAGCGACTGGCACAGTTTCCTCGATAGCGTGGCCAGCCACCAGCTATCCTGACCCGCGATCTGCTGTACTGTATAGAGCATAAGCCCATTGGACAGCCAATAGTCTCGCGCTCTGTACAGTACAGCAGATCACGGTTGGGAAAGTTGGCAGCTGGCCGTGGCAGGGTGAAGAGGGCTGTGCTAGTCTGGGTGGTGGTGGGGTTGCGTGAAGGCGGCCTTGTCTCCAAGGGTGGGGGTTGAGGATCCGCTGCACTATGGACAATGCAGTGGTATTTTTGGTATCATACTGGGCACCTGGATTTGGTATGGGGTAGGGGGCCTTACAGTATTGCTTGTATTCAGGGTGGGATTCTTGTCCATATGGGGTCAGGGTACTGGGTTGGGGGGACACTATGCTATGGAAATGGGGTTTTGGCTCACTACTACTGAGCAGTGGAGAATCAGGCAAGGAGAGGGGTACTGAACACTATGGAAAATGGGAGGGGCTATTTGTTACAATGACGGGGTCGGGCAGGAAAGGGTGCCCTACACTATGGGGTCAGGGTTGTTTCTGCTCATACATGGGCATCAGGAAGCAGAGTTGGGGGATAACATAGGGTTGCAGGGGCTGGCAGCTGCAGCGATGCTGTGTGCACTAACGCAGCCTGCCTGTGTGTAGCCAACCAAGTTACAAACATACGAACATACGAAATTTGCCAGCAGATAAAGGTCTAGAGATCTATCAAGTCTGATCGAATGTGCAGCTAGCACCCCTTATTCTGCAGCTGCCCCTCCCTTCCACCCTTCCCCTTCATTAACCCTCCCCCTTGTCCTGTCCCATCCTCGTCTGAAGCAGTCCACTGTTCTACTGCATATCACTTCTGCAGGTAATGCATTCCACCCAGCCACCACCCTCTCTGTAAAAAAGTGTCTCTCATCTCTCTCCTGAACCTTCCTCGCTCAGTCCCATATCATGGCCCCTGGTGGCCCCCCTCCTACTTTGAACAGCCCCTCTGTACCTGCCTTGTTTATTCCTTTCATGTATTTAAAGGTTTCAATCATGTCACCCCTGTCTCTCTTCTCCTCCAGTGAGTACATGTTCAACTCCTTCAACCTCCTCTCGTATGATAAGTCCCCAGACCCTGATCATCTTTGTCGCCTCTGCGCTGCACCCTCCAGTAACTTAATGTCCCTCTTCAGATACAGACGCCAGTACTGCACGCAGTACTCCAGGTGTGGTCTAACTAATGACCTATACAGTGGCAGAATCACCCTCCCTCCTCGAGGATATACCCTTGCAATACAACCCAGCATTTTGTTGGCCTTGCAGCTGCCTTCCTCACACTGTGCCGAGTTGTTCATTGACCCTGTGATGAGCACACCCAGATCCTTCTCCTCCTCTGTCTGGGCTAGCTGCACCTCTAGCTGGTAAGTCCTCCTTGGGTTCTTCATCCCAAAATGCAGCACCTTGCACTTTTGGCATTAAAGCCCAGTTGCCAAGTGTCTGACCAGGTTTCAAGCTTTGCCAGATCATCCTGCAACCCCTTAGGTCATCCACCACGCTCCAACCTTGGTATCATCAGCAAACAGACTGATCTTGCTCTTGATGTCCCATGATATGTCTGCAATGAATATCCCAAACAACACTGGTCCCAACACCGAGCCCTGTGGGACACCGCTCGTCACGCCCTTGGGTGTGAGAGCTCCCCACCCCCCACCACCCTCTGTTGCCTTCCCTGCAGCCAGTTTCCTACCCATGTCATCCGCTTTGCATCCGCCTCTGTGCCTACTAACTTCCTTCCCAGCCTTCCATGTGACACTGAGTCGAATGCCTTACTGAAGTCTAGATACAGGACATCCACTGCATGGACCCTGTCCAGTTGCCTAGTTACCCAGTCATAGAACTCGACCAGGTTGGTTTGGCAGGATCTGCCATGTATGAAGCCATGCTGTCTGCTGTCCTGTAGTCCTTTGGCCTCTAGGAGGGCCACCAGCCTCTCCTTCAGGATAGTCTCCATTAGCTTACCCACAATGGATGTGAAGCTCACTGGTGTGTAGTTTCCAGGTTCATCTTTGGGGCCACTCTTGTGGAGGGGCACCACATGAGCCATCCTCCAGTCCTGAGGTACACACCTCGAATGTAGTGAGGCATTAAATAGGTCTGCCAAAGGTCCTGCAAGGACCTCTGCCAGCTCCTTAAGTACCCTGGGGTGGATGCCATCTGGGCCTGGCGCCTTGTCCACCCTCAGTGCCTTCAAACCCTCTCGAACTCTGCCCCCCATGAGTTAGACATGCTTTTTTCATCCCTAACTTTAAGTCGCCAATCTCCTGTCCTTGGGTGGCCCATCTTCCCTGAATATTCTATTTGGAGGAATATTCATGGACACACCCCCTCTACTTGTGCTGGGTACATTTATTTTGGGCCATGGGGCCCACCTCAATTTGAGCAGCCCATCTGCCGCTTTTGTATATGGTGTTTTAGTGCAAGTTTTGAGATGGGCAGCTCATCTCCATTTGTTCCAAGATATGCACCCATCTCTTTTGGATATGTGGGCCCTGTCGTTTACCTTGTTGCAAACTAACTGATTGATTTTAAAGGTTTTGGCAGAAGAAAAATTCTGAGCTGCTATCAGATTGTTTCCAGATTCATCCTGGAGGAAGAGGGAAGAGAAGAGAACAGATGCAAAGTACAATATACAAAAATAATAATTACAAGAAAAGCTTCAAGAATAACATTGTCATAGAGTTAATTATCATACTGTAAAATTCAAAAACAGACAAAAGAACATTAAACAGTGAGTAACAAAACAATACATAACGAGAGTGTGGAGCAGTGATTCATAGACTTGTGGAGAGGGGTTAAGCTATTATCAATGTAGTGTGGAAGGCAGGTGACAGAAATCCTCCCAAGTGTCAGTAACAACAGCAGGAGTGAATAGTGAAACCACAGAGGAGAGATTTCAGAGCAGGAGGCGAAGGAGCAGAGTGAATGGAAGTGGGAGAGAGACTCATATTTTAGGTATGCGGAACAGGAAGAAAGCTTGGCCAGCAGTAGATTTCATTCATGGGGCAAGGGGAAAGAAAGCAATAATTGCAACAAGAGTAGGGAGTAGAATGGGGGATAGACAGGAAAGAAGCAAGATTCAAGGGGAGGGAGCAAAACCAAAATGTGGATTTTACCGGACTTCCTTACTTGCCTCACTAGCTAACCTTAGGTAATTTTATCTATCTACCATTCTCTTGGTCTTCCTGAATTTTCTATGGGACAACCTCATTTTCCCTACTGCCTGGGCAACCCCCTGAACTGAACCAACTGGGTGCTTTGGGCCTTGTGTTCTTCTCCCTGAGTCTAACACACTCATCTTTGGCAACCAGTATTCTTTCCTTAAAAATGAACCACCTTAAGGCCACCTCATATCTGCCCTGATGCCCACCAGGTGGTTCCTTAGTACTTCGCCCATTTTCTTGAAGTCCATCTTCCTAAAGTCGAAGATTTTGGTCTTAGTACTGTGGGAGATATGGTAAGTGAGGAAATGAACCTCGGGAGCTTGTTTAAGAGTACTTTGAGCATCTATATACCATACTGAGTCAAGCGCCAGGTTGAAAGGGACATCCATCCTATGATTGTGTAAAGGTTGCAGTGATGTATTCGGTAGGGGGGCATTGGTGACAAAACAGAGTGCACAGTGGAAGAGAACATCAAGTTTCTGCAAACTGGTTATTGAAGTGCATTTGAAGATTATGTCACTGTAGTCAAGAAGAGGAAGGAACATGGCTTGGATGAGTTTTAACCTAGTCCTGGGGGGCCGGGAGTGCCCTATTTCTGAAGGAAAAACCCTAACCAGGTTTTGAGTTTGTTGTCAAGACTCTCAGTATGAACATTGAAAGAGAGCTTGCTGTCGACCCAAAGCCCTGAGTATTTAAATTTGTCAACCACCTCTAAAGTTTCACTAGGGTGGTTATAATAGCTGCACACTTTGTATTTGTGGGGGGGGGGTAGATTTGTTGTTACGAGTAAAGAATATGGCTATCATTTTTTTAGCATTTAGAAGCAGTTTAGAGTTGATGACATTCTGTTCAAGCTGCAGGAAATCAGCTTGTAGCTCCTTTGCAGACCTCGGCCGGAGTTGGTTTTGATGTGTAGAGAATGGTGTCATCTGCAGGAAAAAAATATCTAACTGTAACCACACTGTGCAATGGTCATCCCTACCCAGTGGCTCTATGACCATTATCTCCTGTACATACTCCCCATTTGTGAGCACCAGATCAAGAATTGCCTCTGCTCTTGTTGGTTTTGTGATGCCCTGAGTCAGGAACCCACTCCGCAGTCCTTCCAGGATCACCTGACTCCTGGCACGTGTTGTGGATGGTGCACTCCAGTGCACCTATAGCAGGTTAAAGTCTTCCACAATTACTACCTCTCCTTTCCTCTCAGCTTCCAATATTTATGAGCTCAGTTTCCTGTCCCTCTCCTCATCCTGATTGGGTGGTTTTTAAACTATCCCAGCCTCAACTTTCTCCCTCTATTGGACCTTAACTGAACTCATAATGACTCCACCTCCTCCTCTTCCTCTGACTCCTCTCTCATGCAAGTTATTTCTTCCCCGATATAAACTGCCAGCCCTACCCCTTCCAGACTACCCTGCCCCTTCTGTATTTGTTTAAGCCAAGGGAGTGCAAGGTCCTCATCATAGTGGGGTGTTGCAATAACTGCTGCTTTGTCCACCCTCCTGTCTGCTAATAGTATCTGCAGGTCGTACATCTTGTTTCCAAGACTCTGCACATTCTGAGACATCACCCTCCACCCAGAATCTGACTGTGCTTCCCTTTCCTGTATTCTTCTCTTTGTATTTCTCCCCTCCGTGTGTGCCTCTCCATGTACGTTTGTTATGTGTTCCTCACCCCTTCACCCTTTGCTAACTGTGTTCTCACCCCTTTCACTTTCTCCCTCCAGACCTCTTCCATCACTTTGGGGGTGGTAGAGAGGTTCATTGACCTCCTCCCCTTGGAGTCTTTGGGCTTGCATGCCCACTGCCCCCCAGTAGTTTAAATTAAGTGTAGTGGTTATGTGTTCCCCTCGTTTGTCCCCAAGTACCCTCAAACCCTCCCTAATGAGGTGTATCCTGTCTGCTGAAAAGACTACTTTTTCTCAACAGGTCTTTGCCTAGTTCTCAATACAGATAAACATCCTCAATTCAGATAAACTTCTCCTCTCTGCACCATTTCCTCAGCCAGTCATTAAAATCTTCTTTTCTTCTTTTCCTGGCTGTGCTGGCCCTTGGTGCTGATATCACCTTTGAGAAGGCCAGCAAACCTTCCTTCCTATGTGCAGACTTCCCTAACTCCCTGAACCTATGTTGCACTATCCCAGCCTTCTCCCCAGCTAGGTAATTTAGTTCTCACATGTATGACACAATTAGGTTTCCTCCAACCCACCCTACTATTTTCCTTATTCTTGAAATCACCTTTCCCCACTATCATCCCAGGCATACAAACCACCCTCTTGCTTTCATCTGGGTTCCCTTTCCTTCCCCAGTGAATACCCCTAATTACGGAGTCCCTTGTGATTGCCACCCTTCCATCCCTTGCACCAGTGCTCCATGCCCTTCCATTCTTGCTTGGGACTAGCTGATCCCCTTGCACCCTGGTGAATGTACCTCCACATCCACTATTTGTCCCCCTGTTTTCATCTCCCACTCTGCCCCTCCCCTTCTATCATCTGCTTCCAGTATTCCCTCCCCTCTTCCTTTTCCTTTCTCTCCCTCCCATCCTCCACTCTGTTTTACCTGCCTTCTCCTCCTTGTGGTGAGTATGCAGTGTTTTTTCTAGGGCAAATTGTTAGAAGAAATGAAAGAGGGAGTCCAGTCTAGCAAAAGTATGCATTGGAGCAGCACCATAAACAATGTTTTTATAGTCCACTAGTCCTGGTCAGAGCCACAATGGCTGCTAATGCATTAATGTGATAAGGGATAGATTTATTTAAAAGGTTTTACAAAAAAATACACTGAGCTATTAACTGCTCACTTTTACATGTATCCTGGGGAAAGGAGCAAGGGAAAAAGATAACAGATACAACAAGCCCTGGTCAGAGCCACTATGATTGCTAATGCATTAGCTTGATATGGGCATTACATGGGATTACATTTTTACTTTTTTTTATTTATTTAGATCTTGTATTACAAATACCTTTGAGCTTAGAGTGCTTCTACAAAGGTTAATTGTCAGTAGCATAATACAACAGGTTAACAGGACAAAAAGTATGGCAAAACAGTATACATAGAGAAAGGAGATCAACAGGTTTACAGACTAAACAGGGTATGGTAAAATAATTGTAAATAAAAGAAGCAACAGTTGACACTCACAGCGAATTAAAGAATAGAAATGAGTAGTGGTAAGCATACAGTAAATCTGAAAATCAGCCAAAACATTCTTTGTCAGTTGCTGGCAAATTCATAAGGTAAGTTGAAATCAGCCAACGGGCCTTGTCTGGACAGATGGGGGGGCATTAGGTAGAGGTGAAGAAAGGTAAAGGGGTTAGAGTAGCAGGGGGGAGGGGATGTCAGAGATGGTGCTAAGAAGATTTAACAGTAATCAAGTGCTAGGTTTTAGATTTCCAAGAAGAGTTTAAAGGAAAAAGTCACAGAAGTGAGTGGCAGTGAGTAGTCACTGTAGCTTGGATTTGAAGGGCCCATTTTGGATTTGGAGGAGATGTCACAGTTGAGAGGATTCATCCAAAGAGGGCTCTGTAGGCAAATGATCTTTGTCCCTGGGAGGGATGCCAGTGATTAACCTGAAAGAGCAGGGATTCAGAGCCATAGGTAGGCGGGTATTAAAAGAGGGTCTGAGAAGACCTTGAATTCCAGGTGGTAGGAGGCTTAGGGTTATTTTCTTGGCCATCAGGCATGTTTGATATTTGATGCGATCTTTTAGCTGGAGCCAACTAGTTTGTGCATAGAGGTTGCAAGAGTGGGTGAGATGGTGGGCTCCTGAGATGAGGTGACATGCCTTGTTTAGACCAGTCGAAATGTGCTGGAGGGCAGTTTCAGTGGCAGATCCATAGATTATCAATTCATAGTCAATAATGGAGGTAACACAGCTCTGTATGGCCAACCTTAAGGCTTCTGGTGTAAAGGAGTTCCTGTGTCTATAGAGGAGGCCAATGCGAGTATTGACTGCTTTGGCAATGTTGTCAATATGCACCCCATAGGATAAGTTGCTGTCGATGGTGCCGCCGAGATACTTAACATATTGTACCTGCTCAAGACCGGTCCCAAGACAGTAAGAGATACTCAGGGAATGATGCCTGTGTTTATTGTGGGTGCTGCTGAAGAGCATGAGTTTAGTTTTTATAGAATTTAGCAACAGTCTGTGATCACTGAACCATTTCTCTACTGATGCAAATCTGAGTTGCAGTTGGCTTTCAAGAGGCATGGGGTCTGTGTGACTTGTGTAGATAACAGCATTGTCTCTGTATAGTAGAATTTGTTTGGGGCAGGATCTTGGGAGATTGTTTAAGAAGAGACTAAATAGTAGAGGGCCCATGATGGACCCTTGTGGGACACCTGAGCGAACTGGTTTAGAGTCCGAGATGACATCGACAATTTTGACTTGCTGATGTGGTTCTCCAGATAGCTTTTAAACCAGGCACTAGAGTCGGCGGAAATTCCAGTGTTGCTTAGCTGTTCCGGTAGTAGAGGGTGATGGACTGTGTTGAACGCTTTTGTCAGGTCAATAAATGTGGCTCTAACTATCTGTCCATGGTCCAAAGATTTGTGTATGAAACCAGTGAATTCCATGAGAGCTGAGGAGGTGCTGTGTCCTTTTATGAATCCATGTTGTTGGGTATATTGGATCTTGTGTTTATCAAGATAATCTGTAAACTGGTCAGCTACAATGTGTTCAAGTGCCCTGGAGAGGGGCAGAAGTATGAACATGGGCCTGTAGTTCATGTGGAGAGACCTGTCGCCGCTTGTGTGTACTGGTGTTACCATGGCTAATTTCCATCTCTTGGGGAACTGGGCAAGGCTATGTGAGAGATTAAAAATACAGGTAAGAGGCATTAGTACTTCCTCTAGTGTGAGGGACAACAGTTTAAGATTGAGGGAATCCCCACTGTGTCTAGATTTACCAATTGTCTTGAGGATGTATATACAGGCTTCCTACAGTTAGATAACTTTAAAGTAGAATAAGGGTGGCAAGTAGGTGTGGGAGTGCTATCAGAGGTGGGCAAGGTGACATCTGCATCAAAACAGTCCAGTGGGAGAACACTGCTGAGGTCCATGAATGCATTATTGAAAGTATTGGCAATAGTTACACGGTCAAGGGTAGTGATCCTATCTAAGTCCTGTACAGTAGGTGGCAATTTCGAGGTTTTACTTATGATTTCTTTAATATTATCCAGAAAGTTTTTCCTTTGCCCCAGGTATCAGTAAGCACTTCCTGATAATGTTTAATTTTGCTAGACAGATGGACCTAGTGCAGTCATTTCACACTCTTTTGTAGTTCTGTATGTGAGATTGTGTGCCAGTGGTTTGGGCACGGTGCCAGAGGTGGTCCCTTATTTTCATGTGAGCTAGGAGTTCTACAGAGAGCCATGGGTTGCAAGGACCTTTGATTTTGCATGTTTTTAAGGGTGCGTGAGAGTTGCAGGCAGAATTATAGGTGTTGATGAAGTGTTCAAGTGCTGTGTCAACATCCTTTGCTCTGTAGATTGGGGACCAGTCTTGCATTCTAAGGAGGGATTTAAGAGGTTCCAGGTGACCTCAGACAAGGGCTCTGCTGATAACTGTCCATTGTGATGGTTTGCAAAATTTGTTTGTCCATGTACAGATGACAGGGGAATGATCACTGAGCATATCCAGGAGGGCAGTGGTGTTAGTAATGCAGTCTGGATGACTGGTTAGAACCCAGTCCAAAAGGCTTTTAGTCCCCATTTTGTAATTGGATCTAGTTGGGGAGTTAACCAGCTGGGAAAAATGTACGGCAGAGATGGCATCCTTAATGCTTTGATTTTCACGTGCAAGCCAGTTTATATTGAAGTCTCCCATCAGAATTGACTCCGACCCAAATGTAGAGATGAAATGCTGTAGGCAGCATTGTGTATGAATTTCATTTTCAGAAAAGTTATATCATTTGTCTAGTTGATCCTGTGTTTCCCATGTGTTTAAAATGTGAACGGCGAGTGTGTCATGTACTATGCAGGGAAAGAGAGGAAGCTCTGCACCAAGGCCTCCAAGTTATGTTAGAGGAAATGGTGCAGAGAAGAGAGGCATGGCTACAATAAGACTGAGAGCCGAACTAGAAGGATGAGAGTCTATTCTGAGTTGATGGCTAGCTTCCATTAAGGAGGGAACCATAGTTCTCAGTGCACAGTTTAAATGTTACTTCAATGGACATTTAAAAAAGTCGAAGAGGGTGATGAATAAAAGGGGGAGGCAGAAAGTTGGCCACCAAGGGTTGAAATAGAGAGTAAGAAGATCCCAAGCAGGAGGTCAGTGAAGGAGGAAGGGCAGAAGGAGCAGTCAAAGAAGATAGGTTAGGAGGGAGGAACAATTGGAAAAAAGTGACAAGAAGAAAGCCAAGGGATGACAAAACCATGCAAGATCAGCATTAGAAACTCTGTGAGAGGAAACTAAAACAGTTCAATATGTACACCCTGGAGGGGAGGCGGGAGAGCTGTGATATGATGGAGCTCTTTAAACACCTCACAAGCGTTAATAAGGTACATAAGGGAGGAAAGTTTCAGAGAAAGAGGTGCTGTAGAATGGGGTCATGATATGAAGCTGGCAAGTGGTATATTCAGGAGAGATGTGAGGAAGTACTTCACAGAAAGGGTGGTGGATTCCCAGAATAGCCTTCCCTGAAAGGCAGTGGGGGAGACGCCAGTGGTGGGTTTCAAAAATTTATTTATTTATTTATTTAGCTTTTGTTTACCGGGTAAGTACACTAGACAAGTAGTATGCCTATTTTCAGGAACGACCCGGGAAAGCACAAAACATACAGTATACATACATGGCAACATTGGAGAAACAGCATGATACAGTAAAAAACAGCTATAACAACACTTGGATAAAGGCAGAGATACTGCCACACATTGTACAAATTGTTACAGGACATAGATAGACATTAGAATCACTGAATACATGTTTCATAGACCATCATGGACTCAGAGTGGACAATAGTGGACTGCAGAATATTACATTACAGAGACTCGGAGCAGTCACATCTTGCCGTTTGTTTTAGGTGGGACAACAGGGAGGAGCTAAAGGTCCCATGGGAAGGGGCAGAGCGAACAGAGTCCGGAATGGAGTTCAAGAGCCTAGGCACAAAAGCGGCAAAGTCACGATCCCCCATAAGGGTCCGAGTAGGGGGAACTTTAAGCAACTCGGTGGTCTGTGACCTGAGCTGGTAGGGGATGGCGTCCAGTTTGGGGAGGAGATGTGCCAGTCCCGACGGTATGCCAAAGGCAAGCACTTTCCTGGTGAAGTTTCCTACGCCAAGGATCAGGAATTCCGCAGGGGGGGAGCCAGTTGAGTTTGTCATAGAGCTCACATCGGTGGGTGAGTTTGGGAGCAGCAAGTGCAAACTGACAGATATCATTATATGCCGTGTTCCACCAATTAAGATGGATTTGAGGTGACCTGGCAAATAGGTGGTATCCATAACTAAAGGAGGGGAGAAACACTCCCCTCACAAGTGCCAGCCTGCCTCCCGGAGTCAGGTTGTATTTGGCCCTGTAGGCAAGGCCAAGCTTACACCTGGTGGCTCTGCAGATGTTGTGGATATGGCTTCCCATGTCAAGTTGTGGGTCGAGGGTGACTCCAAGATATTTAATTGAGCTCGCTGTTGGCAACAGGGGGCCTCCATCACAAGCTATTTTGAGCATAGCTGATGGGGCTTTTAACTTGGCCGTGGAACCAAAGAGCATGGCCTGAGTTTTGTTAGGATTCAATACCAGTCTATGGTTGGTAATCCAGGCCGAGACTTGCTGAAGTCTTCAGATAGGCACTGGTTAAGGTCAGCAGCATTACGAGCATGGGCCACTAGCACAAGGTCATCTGCATAAAGCGTGACTTGGCAACGAGAGGTCATCCATGGGAGTTGATTAATAAAAAGTGAGAATAGGAGAGGTCCAAGTACCAATCCCTGGGGAACTCCCATGGTCATAGCCCTAGGCTCTGAGAGGACCTTGTTAAAGCAGGTGCACTGCTTTCTACCCATTAGGTAGCCCATCATCCAACTCTTGGCATGCGGAGAGAACCCGAGAGCCCGGAGCTGCTCCCCCAGTAGGTCATGGTTGACAAGGTCAAAAGCTTTTGACAAGTCAATAAATATAGCACCTGACAGTTTGCCCTGATCCATGGCAGATCTAATACTAGAGGTTACAGTAATCAGGGCAGTAGTGGTACTATGACCCTTCCGGATACCATGTTGGGCCCAAGAAAGCAGCTCATGGGTATCCACGTACTCCGAGAGTTGCTCCGCCACAACCTTTTCCAGGAATTTACCAAGGGATGGGAGAATAGCAATAGGGCGATAGTTGTCAGGGAGTTTGGGATTTCCCTGCTTCAGAACAGGGACTATCCTTGCCTCCTTCCAGATGTCAGGGATTATCCCTGAGCTAAGGGATAGGTTAAAGATATGGGCAATTAGAGGGCCAATGTAAGCTGCTCCCAGCTTGAGAAGCCTGGGCTCAAGCCGGGCCTGGCCGGGCGCAGCGGTTGGATTTCCGGGCTATGACGCCGCAACCCGGTTCGGGAAACGGACTCGGTCATCAAGGGCTGGCCGGGGAGAAGGATCTAGCATCCCACGGACTGCTCTCCTCTCTCCGGGAGGGCTGGGGTAGCAGTCGGCATCGATGGGGACTTCTTAGCGGAAGCTAGACCACCCACGCCGCCATGCTTACGCCAGGGAGGGGTGAGGCGGGCAGACGCTAGCGCCATTGCACGTCCCTGCCTCCCACAGGGAATGGGCTAAATAAGGCGGTAAAAAGCCACGCCCAGCGTCTATATGACGCTTGCTCCGGGATGCCCTGATTGGTCACCGGAGCCATTCCCCGACCAGTTACTAGTTCCGCGGTCCGATAACCGGGGGTTGGAACCGCTGCCCCACTCTCTGGGGGGAAAGCCAGGGATGACTGGGGAGTCAGCAAATGTCCGGTGACCGGGGATCCCTGAGTCCGTGACCAGGCTGAGGACGGACGAGGGCCGTGGAGCAAAAACAGAGCAAATTTCAAAAAAAAAGAGAAGCCTGGGCTCAAGGTTGTCAGGCCCTGCACTGGAGTGCTGGGAGAGGGCAGCCAAGCAGTTCCGAACATCAAGGACAGACATGGCCTTGAGATTAAATACTCTCCGAGGAGGATGTTCACTCTGCATCGGAGGGATATTAAGCGAGCGACCCCCATCGGTCGTGAAACGAGAGGTGAGGGCCGAAAGGTCAGAGAAGTGGAGATTGAGGTGGTCAGCTATAGTGTGGGTATTATTGCATGAGACTCCATCAATAATCATGTCCATGACACCCGAGTGAGAGGGCCCACTGATGAGGGATTTAATGTTCCTCCAGAACCTCCTAGGATCTCTGACAGAGCTAAGTAGTGCCAATTTACAGAAGTTACTTTTGGCAGCCCTAATGGCTTTTTTACACCAATTCCTGAGTTGCCGATATCTCAGGAGATTAGCAGGATCTCTGGAACTCTTAGTACTTGCCCAGCATTTGTCTCTCTCCCGCATCTGGGAAAGTAAGTCACCATTCAGCCAGAAGGTGGCTGTTCCCCTCACCCTCCAGGTGACCCTGGGGGCGTGTCTATCTTGGAGAACACCAAAGGAATGTATGAAGCAGGAGGCTGCCACTGAGGGGTCAGAGGCTTCAAGCACCCTGGTCCAGTCAGTACATCCTAGATCGGCCAGGAAAGCCTCAGGGTCAAAACTGGAGTATTTTCTAACTTGAATGATTTTGTGTGGAATTCTAGAGGAAGGAATTTTCCAGACACAGTATACCGGGGAGTGGTCAGATATGGAGTCTGATAGCGTGCCTGATGAGGCAATCCTCTCTGGCCGGGTGGTCAGGATCCAGTCCAGCAGGGAACTTGAGGAACCATTGGCTGCCTGTCTCGTCGGGTCATGGATTAGTTGGTTAAGGGATAGGCAGGCAAGTTGTGATTCGCATTTCCTAATATTGCCACACTCCCAGTTCATGTTGATATCACCCATAATAATGAGTTCATTGTCACCTATACTGGGCCTAACTGCATCTGAGAGGTAAGTGAGTCCTGTCAGACCCCCCCCAGGAGGGTTATAGGCGCACACCTAGTGCAGCTCCTTAGCATCGCCCAGCAGCAGTAGCACATGAAGAAACTCACAAGGTGGATGATCAGGTTTACTCTGTGCCAACAGGGAGATTTTCAGATGGGATCTGTAGTAGATGAGGGTGCCACCCCCCTTCCTACCCCCAGTCCTGTCTAGACGAATGAACTCATATCCTGTTAGGAAGCAGGCAGAGTCAGGAATCGAGGGTTTGAGGCAAGTCTCAGTTATCGCTAGGATGTCTGGCTTGTATAGCTCAGTCCACGCTAGAGATCGCTCCTCGTTAGGAAGCAAGCTCCTAATATTCATATGCACTATTTTAGTCCCTTATTCCCATTCCAGGTGGCAGGAATATTAGAGATCAGCTTAGATGGCCCAGGATTGAGCTCAATATCTCCAGCCATGAGAAGTGAGAGTAGGGCTAGCCAGGGAGGAACAATCTTCACGAGCGCCTACCTCCAGGTCTGTGCATGCTTCGACTTTCTTCACCCTGACCGCATACATAAGGCATCTAGTGTCAAGGCTAAGGACAGTACCGTAGTGCATTACCTTAGTTACAAGTAGGTTGGAAAGGAGAAATCAGTATCATCATGGGAGGAGGGCCACAACCCTGGGTCAATAAATAGGCTAGGAGTCGAGGTAGCACAATAAAGGAGGACTAGCCCCACGGCCAGTATCATAATTATTAGTGTCGTAAAACCAACCTGCCGCCCCCTCCTGAACATGGGCGAGGTGGCTTCCAGTTCTTAAATGGTAAGGACAGTAGTAACCACCCCCACAGATTATAGACAACTGAAGACCTAGAAAAGGAGCAAACCAGGGCTTCTGGAAACCTGTAAAAGGGGCAAACCAGGACACCCCCTATGGTAGGGCCCCAAAAGGAACAGATCACCACAACTAGTGTGCTGGAGGGGAGACCCTCAGTGTAGGTCACCCACGCCTCCCCTCCTCTCGTCAGCAGCTTGCAGTAGTTGAAGGCATTGGGACAGCAGATAGCAAAGCAGGAACTAAACAATGCTGATAGGCAAGCAGGTGGTGAAAATAGGAAAATGTCTGTAAAGGCAAGACAGAACAAGTGTTAGGCCTAATAGCTGCACTCTGTATCTTTAAGAGGAGTTGCAATATTAGAGAGAGGGGAGGATGAACATTGCTAGGGGTTGTGCCGAGGGGGGAGGGGGAGTATCTAATAAAGGCTGGAGGTGGGTGATGGGACGGTGGGCATAAAAATTCAAGCAGCAAGGAGACAGAAGGACAGAAAGTGAAAGAGAAATTTAATTATTTGCAGGGCAAAGCTTACAACTGTGACCCAAATGGAATCTGGTCTAAACAGAAAAAACTGTATCACTTTAACTTACTTTCTGATCCAGGGTAGCTTACCACTGGACCTTAAAACAAAAAGATTTTACAATCTACAAACCTGCAGCCTAAATGAACTTGCACTTCAAACTACCCTTACAGTGCAAAATTGCTGTAAACAAGCTTAGGTTTGTGTTTAAGTTAGGATTTACAAGATAATTTGGAGAGACTTAACAAGTACCACAATCAGAATATAACATTAGCGTAAGGTCCAGAGAGGAAACAGCAGTAGCAAAGAATTAAAGAACTGCAGCAGCCCGTCAGCAGGCAGAGTCGATGGTTCTGGACAGTCCAGTTTCTGCAGTGTACCTTCCGTCTGGTGAACAGCGGGCAGTGCAGCGAGGAAGGCAGCCGACGGACAAAAGGGGTCCGCCCAGCTGCTTGAAGCAGCAGATGCACCCGTGTCAAGGGTGAAGCTTCGGTCTGGTGAACAGTGGGCAGTGCAGCGATGAAGGCAGCCGGCATACAGAAGGGGTCCGCCCGGCTGCTTGAAGCAGCAGACGAACCCGTGTCAAGGGTGAAGCGCCTCTGATAAGCACAAAGAAGCCTTGGAGGAAGGAAGGGGATGGAAGAGAATGTGCTGTAGATTAAGCTGGGTCTTCAGCAAAACTGATAATTAAAAATGGGCAGAATGGATGTGTCTAGCAGTCATTAACTGCTACCAGGTTCTATGTTTCTATGTGTAACAGGTTATGTGATTCAAATGGATACAGTGTAAAATTATTTAATATGCAGAATGTCAGTACTGTAAATTGTATGGCACAAATAATTCATGTTGTACTATGCTACATAGGCATGATAATCAAATCAGTAATAATATATGCATTGAGAAGGGGAGAAAAAAATCAAGGGGAACATGTGTGAAGGAATATACTACCCATAGAGTGGTGACTCCATGATAAGTACATACTGTATGAATTTACTGTATTATGATTGTATCCAGCTGTATACCAATGTTGAGTAAGCTACAGTAAAGGATTTTATTTATTTTTGTTTTATTTTTAATAATCCCGACATTGTCTACACAGTAATGACAGATAGCCAGGGATACTCTTTACAGTTTGCAACCTTTTTAATTTTTTTGTGTGTGTTAATTAATTTTTGGAAAATCACTTGTAATGAGACTGCAATTCTGTTCAACCAATTAACTTTTGGTTTGGAGAACGGAAGGATGTGGAAGAGACAGTGCTGTAGATCTACTGTAGTTGCATCTGAAGCAAAAGTGAACATAATTAAAAATGGGCAGACTAGACGTGCCCAGAAGTCGTTACCTGCCAGCAGTTTCTATGTTTCTATGTGTGACAGGATATGTGACTCAAATGGATACAGTGTAAATTTATTAATATGTGCATTGTCAATACTGTAAAATGCTACAGACACGATAATCAAGGGTGTACCATCAGCACAATGAAAATTTGACAGCAAACCCAACCACAGCAACAGATCTCAACTGGTCATTGCGGTGGTCCACTGTACACTGACACCGCAACTCTCGATGTTTCACCCCCATCCAAACCCACTCTAAATCGCAGTTGGTTATTTAGAGTTGGGGGGAGCAGTGAGTGCAGTCGCCTGCATGGGGGTGGGGAACAAAGCCTTAAAACATTTATCATTTAATGGAACAATGCAAACAGTCGGCATTGTTCCCGTCACTGTCAGGGATGTCGACAACATTGTTGTCGATACCTTGACATGGAATCTAATCAAGTGGGCAATACAGGATAGAGGAGCTTAAACAGCTATGTTTGGCAAGCTGAGTGACAGCTGATCACATGTATTTTCCTGTGGACAGAGTGTAGAGAGATGCCCAGATACCTGCCAGCCATGTACAGTCTGATGTCATGCTTCTACGCAACACTGTAGCTATAAAAAACTGATAAGAGCTTATTGTTTTCCTGTTTCCAAAGCTGTTTTCTTAATACTTGGGAGTTATTACAAGGAATTCTGAGACAACAGAGGACATTGTATGTCCATATATAGTTGCCTCATAATCGTGTAAAATAGTAATTTAGTTATCCCTCATGCATATATGTGTCTCGTTTCTCTAGGTTCCTTATTCCACAAAGGGCTGTGATAAGTAGAATGAAGTAATAGAAATTGCTGTTGTCCAACTGCAAAGTGTAAAAGAACATGGTGAGTGGAGGGGTCAAAAGAGTTCCCTTACACATCCTGTAAATGATCCAGTGCTGCTTCATGCCAGCTGAGTGTGCCACTTGTGAACTGAATTAGCCACTCTCCAAACATGGTCTGATAGTGCTTTCCTGTCTCTGTGATCCATACATCCTGAGGTTCTCCACTGTTTGGTGCTGGAATTAGACAGACAGATATCATGTTCTCAAGGGACTGGCAGTATAGCCTAGTCCTAAAGGTTAGAATAATGAGCTGTGAATGAGCTTGGTACATCCTGCAGACCTGGGTTTGATTACCACAACCTCCACTTGCATACTGTGTGACTCTGACCAGTCACTTAACCACCCCAGTGCTCCCGGGACACCTCTGAAAACAGGCACTTGTCCCCAGTGGGCCTTACCTGGTTATCAAAAAAGAACAGAATAAGGGGGCTATGAGTGAACCTACACTCTCTAGCAGGCTTTGCTCATGATTTTTTGTTAAGACAAAAAAAAAATGTGTTGCGCTGCTTGGCACCAATTGACAAAACATACTGAAGGATGTGACAGTGTCAGCCTGCAATGGTGTGGTGTGACAACCAGCCACATTATTACATTTGTCAAAATGTCTTAGCCACAGAGGTGATAGGGAGCCTAGAAATGTTAACCACATTGATTTTACAGTAGTCAGTGGTGATGGTGGTGATCCTTCTTGCGCACCCTGCAACGCCAGGTCTATTAAGAATAAGGCCGCAGTGGTGGCAAACTTAGTAACCTCTGTAGACCTGGCCTGAATCACTGAGATCTGGCTGGATAAGAATGTGGGACCTATTTTGGCTGCTGCAGTGACGGCCGGGTTCTCGGTAATACACTGCCCGAGAGTGGACCGTAACTCAGGATCCTTCTCCTTTACCATACACCCAGAGATAGGAGGGTTTTCCTGAAGGAGAAAATAGACTTTATCGCCGAGATAGTATTGAAGTCCCCCAGATGGTTAATTCTGGGGGACTTCAATGCCTGGGTTGATGATGAACTCCCACACCTTGGACAGAACCTCCTCCAGTTAATGGATTTATTGGGCCTGGCATGGATTTTTTCCACTGCAACACATGAGAAAGGGCATGGCTGGACTTGGTGTTCCACCTGGGGGTGGAGATCTTCAAAATGGAGGTAGATCCTGTTGGATGGTCAGACCATCACACTCTAAAGTTTAGTTTTGTGACCCCCAAAATGGGCTTGCCCCTGTGGAAATGGTACAGTACCATCCTTTAACATGTAACATCGGAAGGCCTTATGACGGTACTGGACCTTTTGGTATTCCATTAGATAGTGGTGACCCAGGGTCTTGGGCACTGGCTTATAACAATACAGTGGTAAGTGCTCCAGTTCATGTTCACCCTCTGACTTTTCACCCTGGAGCCCCATGGTTTGATGGGTCACTATGGGACTTAAAGAAGTTGGGCGAAGGTTGGAGAGACATTGGCAGAAAACTCACCTGGAGATGGACAGGCTTAGGTTGTTGGACCATTATAAGGTCTGCCAATCAGCAATTTTCCATAAGTAGGCAGAATTCCTGTCCAGGGAAATTACTGCAGTGAGAAACAGACCAGCCCCACTTTTCCAGACTGTGGACAGACTGTGCAATCAAGTCTGTCTACAGGCTGGAAGAGCATTATCACAGGAAAAGTGTGAGGAGTTTGCTCAGTTTTTCACTAATGAGGTGTCCGCCATCAGGACAGAGATCAGCCAGTGTTTTTCCATGGGTTTTTTTGGTGGCCTACTGAGTAGTATTAATTCCCAGCTGACCTGGTTTGACTTCAGACAGTCAGTTTTCATGGATATAGTGAGGATCATGCAGACTCTGCAAACAGCTTGCTGTAGTTTGGACTCAAGCCCAACGCATCTTCTTGTAAGGTGTGTTGAGGTTATTGGCCCAGTCCTACCTCAGACAGTTGAGGTTTCCTTCAAGAAAGGGCTCTATCCAGATCCCTTAAAGGAAGCAGTGGTTAGGCCTCTGCTGAAAAAGCCCTCCCTGGACCCACACTGCCTTGCCAACTACAGACCAGTCTCTAACCTACCTTTAATAGGGAAGGTTATTGAGAAGGTGGTCTCCCTATAACTGGAAAATCATTTATCTAGCCACAATATCTATGACCCTCTCCAGTCTGGCTTCAGGAAAATGCATAGCACTGAGACTGCCCTGGTTCTGGTACTTAATGACCTTCTAGTGGTGAGAGATCAAAGAGTCCATTCAATCTAGGTTCTCCTTGATCTCTCGGCAGCTTTTAACACTGTGGCCCATGAGGTACTGCTGGAATGCCAATGTTTTGTTTTTGTGGACTGAATGGGACAGTCTTTAATTGGTTTCAGTCATTCCTTGAGGATAGAAGGCAGAGGGTGGTGTCAGGAATTTATCCCTTGTCTCCTCGAGGTCTGCCCTGTGGGGTGCTGCAGGGGTCTGTGCTTTCCCCCATGTTGTTCACAGTGTACATGCTAGCACTGGGGGACATTATTAGGTGGTATTGGTTTAGTTTCCACTGTTATGCAGATGATTCTCAATTGTACATATCCTTTGTACCTGACCAGTAATATGACAGTCTCAATGTTTAACTACTGTCTACGGAGATATACATCTGGATGAGTGCCAGCTGGTTGAGGTTAAACCCAGAGAAAACGGAGGTGTTGGTGGACCTGTACATGAAGACAGTTGGGTCATGGGCAGGAAAACCATCCAGCTTACAACTCGGGGGTATCCGAGGATCTGTCAACATTGGTCCATGCCTTTGTCACAATTCAGCTAGACTACTGCAATGCCCTTTACCTAGGGCTACCAGGAGTGGATATCCACAGACTGCAGCCAGTTCAGAATGCGATGGCCAGGGTGTTAACTGGAACACCTATATCTAGTCATATAACACCTGTGCTGCACGAACTGCACTGGTTGCCTATGCAATGGTGAATCCCTTTCAAGGTTGCATTGCTGACCTGTAAAGCCCTACATGGGCTGGAACCCCAATACCTGCAAGACCTCCTATATCCCTACTGTCCCTCCCTCTCACTCTGATCCTCTGATGAGGGATTACTGGAGATTCCCAGGGTATATTTGAAGTCGTTTGGTGGAAGATCTTTTGCCTTTATGGGCCCTACCCTGTGGACCTCTCTACCTTGTCAGATACATGAAAGCCTGACTGAGGAGGGTTTCAAAAGCTCCCACAAAACTTATTTCTTTGGGAAAGCATTTTTTAGGAACATAGGCTTTGAATTTGTAAGCTGTTTTAAAGGTTTATGGTATGTATTTTAAGTTGTATATTATTGTTTGTATTTTTATTGAGCAATGGAAGGGCGCCTTTTAAAAATAAAATTTTACTTACTTACTTACTAACTGCTTACCCAGCGCCAGGAAGAATATAAATTGACCCCTACTAATGACTGAGATAAATAAGGAACAGGACCTCTATCTTTTTCCTTATCTTTATTTTAATAGGGTCACTGTCAGCCCTTTTTGCATCATATTACTTGTAGCTGAAATCCCACATTTTCTAATTGCTTATCTTGTCTAAAGTTCATTATTGTTGCTGGTTGTTTTAGCTGCTCCTTTAATAGTAGACCTGATACGCATGCTAATGGTGTTACTATACCCAGGATTGTCTGGCACCAGAGAGGTAACCAGTGGGGTCCCACAGGGCTCAGTGCTGGGGATGGTGTGTTCAATGTCTTCATCAGTGACATTGGGGATGGCATTAAGTACAAAATGTGCCTATTCCCAGATGACACCAAGCTCCGTGGGAGAGTGGACACAGCTAAAGAGATACAGGACCTACAGGAAGATCTAGAAAAGCTGGGGAGATGGTGCAGGATCTGGCAGCTTGGCTGCAATGCCAAGAAATGCAAAGTTATGCATATTGGAGCCAAGAATCCCAGGACAGAGTACTACCTGTGTGGAGTCCGAGTATGTGCATCAGAAGAGGAGAAGGACCTGGAAGTGATGATCATTAGTTACCTGAAGCACTCCATGCAGTGCAAGAAGGCAGTGGTAAAGCAAACAAGATACCGGAATGCACAGCTAGGGGGATTGTAGTAGGAGAGATGAGGTTATACTGCCCTTGTACAGGTCACTGGTAAGGCCGCATCTAGAGTATGGAGATCAGTACTGGTGCCCACACCTCAAAAAGCATATTAACCTGCTGGAGAAGGTATAGAGGAGGGCTACAAAGATGATAGCCGGTCAGCAGGGCACTGCATACGAAGAGAGGTTGAGGGCACTGACCATGTATTCCCTGGAAGACAGGAGAGAGAGAGGGGACATGATTGGAACCTTCAAGTACTTGAAAGGGATAAATAAGGTTGATAAGGAGAGTGTCTTTAAGCTGAGTGGCAACCATAACACGAGGGGGCACAGTCTTAAGCTGGAGGGTGGGAGGTTAAGGGGGAAGGTCAGGAAGCACTTCTTCACAAAAAGGGTGGTGTAAAAATCACTTAAACCATCCCAGTGCTCACAGGCTACCCTTGAAA
Organism: Neoceratodus forsteri; assembly: GCA_016271365.2. Taxonomy (NCBI): domain Eukaryota; kingdom Metazoa; phylum Chordata; order Ceratodontiformes; family Ceratodontidae; genus Neoceratodus; species Neoceratodus forsteri. The sequence continues at coordinate 116,607,305 of CM057455.1, read as the reverse complement.
ACAGACAGTTGTGCCTAGTGGGTCTAACCCAGTTACCAAAAGAATAAAAAAACTGATTGTATAAATTTTTTGTGAGATATGTTAGCAGTGAAACATTGCATACTAATAGTATGATCATTATGTGAATTCCAGCCAGGTCCCTTATGAAGAAGTCTTTATGATCTCAAAATGTTGCCTAGTTTAGAATAAAGAATATTGATTGATGAAAAATAATCTAAACTTCATGTGAAAGTAGCTCTCTGGTCTAATTTCTCAGTTATACTTAGGTTTTTGTCTGGCCTGTTTCAAGCCTTTTAACACAGCATTTGACATCTGAGACCTTCCTCAGTCCCAATTAAACTTTATGCTTGGGGAAACCTGAGTGACTGGACATATTTATGAGCCTTGATCTCCTGCAGTGATATAGCAAAACTTCATTCTGTGTTTATCTTAGAAATCTGAACCTCACTCCTCACTGGGTAACACTGACTAACAGCAAAAAAAATAGTGTTGTAAGACTGCTAAGATGAGAGACTGTTATAAAAATCCAATTAAATAAAGCCCATTAGACATCTAGTGAGGTCCTTATTACAGCTGCGTAGGCAGACCCTGCAGACGTTTTACATATACAAAAGGAGTGATGTCATGTTTTCTGTCCATGGAACTGACTGAAGGTGTAAATAGTCTCTTCCACCTTACCCTCCTCCAAGCAATGTTTTCTGCCCTCAAATAAATATGTTTTCATGTTAGTCAACAGTTGCAGGGTACTATTTTCTTTCTTAAATCGGTGGTACAAGAACTGGAACCACCAGATGCTCGAGCTTCCTTTTACAGTTCAAAAGCCGCCGGCTTGGTCACTGCTGCACTCTATGTGCAGTCGGAAGCTTTTTTTCAACAAGATGCATAGAAATAAGCATAAAGCACAGTGTTTTCTCAGTTACTGAACCTGGGGCACCTCCTAGAAAACATCTGGCAATGTATCAATCGTCAGTGTGGATAGCGCTCAGTCACGCTACAATTACAGGTAAAGTGAAAGTGCTCAGAGTGGCAGGATCAAACAGATAAGCATTAAAAAAATAACTTTTCCACAAAATAATAGCAGGATCAACCAGATATTTTAGTAATTTTAATTGACAGGATCAACCAGATGTTTAAAAACCCTATGTAATCTGTTATGTTGGGGGGGAGGGCATGTGGAGCTCTGTTGGGGGGAGCATGGCAGGATAAACCAGATAAGACTTTTTAAAACTAACCATAAATAGCAGGATCCACCAGATATTGTTTAAGCAACAAATGACATCTGCTGTTTTGGCAGCTTTTCTGTAGGTGGGGTTGTATTGCTATGGCCATCACCTTTATATCACCCATTGCATTGAGAGGGGCATGTGGTGAGTTGTATTGGGGGGGCAAAGCATACATTGTATAAACAGAATATGACATGGCCTGACTGAAGATATCATATTTATCTTCCTGCGGAGCCATATCATGATATCACTGGCCTCGGTGAAGATAAATATGATATCTTCAGTCAGACCACGTCGTATCCTCATATATATATATATATATATATATATATATATATATATATATATATATATATATATTAGAGAAGCATGGATATCCAATCCGTGATCCGATCTGATCGGATTTTCTGCATTTTCATGGTATCCGCCCCGATCGGGTAATGCCTATGTAAAGAGCCAGTTCGGGTAAGTGATCTGAAGGGGCTAGGGTGGAGTACGCTGCTCTGTATTGCTTTCCACTAAAATGACTCACAGAAGCCTAGTCTGGCAGTATTTCTATCCTGCTGCGGACATGGATTCAAAAGCCAAATGTATTCTGTGTACTGCACCTACTTTAATAAGTCGGGGATCGTCTGTTAAAAGTTAAGGGCCATCAAGTCTTTTAAATCATTTGAAAAATAAGCATAAAGCAGATTGTGCAGAGCTGTTAGCCCAGAAAACAAAGCTTGCACAGCTTTCAAAAGACGAGTTCCATGAGCCACCAGCAAAATGAATTAAGAAAGAGCAGCCCACACTTGAATCTTGCTTAGCCAGAGCCCTTCCATTTCCCACTGAGCATACAAGGGCTAAAAATATCACAGAAAGCATAGCAGAGATGATGGCTTTGGATGAGCAGCCCTATGCCATTGCTGATAATGTGTGGTTTAAAAGGCTACTTTCAGTGTTAGAGACAAGGTATGTGACACCTTGGAGGAGGTATTTCTCAGATAATGTTATCCCTGCCACATATGAAAAGCTTCGGCTGAAGCTAATCAGTGAACTACAACCTGTTCAAGCAATTAGTTTCACCACTGATACATGGACTGCAGAGCATTCCATTGAATCATACCTTTTATTCACTCTGCATTGGATAGATGGAAATTACAAGCGCAGAGGTGCTATGTTGGAGCTTAAGCATTTAACAGAAAAGCACACAGGTGAAAGTTTATGCGGAGAGTTTGCTCAAGTTCTTGATGATAGGAGTCTGCAAGCCAGTCAAAGGCATTTAGTCATTAGGGATAACGGCCCTAACATAACAAAGACAATGAAGTTAAGTGGTGTTTCAAGCGAGGGGTACTTGGCACATACTCTGCAGCTGATCGTCCAAGATGCCATTATGAGAACTAAGTCCTGTGAAGACTTACTGTCTGTTGGGAGAGCAATAGTGGGGCATTTTAAGCACTCCAGTAGTGCAGCACAAAAGCTAACAGCTTTACAGAAAAGCCTTCAAGTGCTTGTACACAGACTAATTCAATATGTTTCTACCAGGTGGAATAGCAGTTATTACATGTTAGAAAGACTGCTAGAGCAGAAGTGAGTCCTCACCGTATATGCGTCCGAAACTGAAAACCGAATCCTGAGCTCTACACAATGGGCGCTAGCTGAAAGTATATGCTGCTTATTAAATCCCTTTGAGCATGAGACTAGAAGGCTCAGCCTGCAGTCAGCGTGTGTGTCAGACATAATCCCCACTGCCACTGTTCTTTATCATGCAATTGAGAACATTAAGATGCATGGTTTACTGTCAATGCGCAAAGCTCTGTTGGTGGCTATGGACACTCAATTTAAGCATTATGAAACACCAAAAGAACTGGTAGCTGCTTCATTTCTTGACCCCCAATATAAATTGCATTTTTTTAGAACTGACAGAGGCAAATCATTTGCCCGTGCTGTTGTCAAAGAACTAGTTGACGAACTCGATAATTTTAAGCCCAGAACAACGAAGGATGTGCTGCCAGAAACCATACTAGAGCCTGAGTGTGAGGCTGAGGACCTATGGGACACATTTACACAGTGTAATGCTGGGCCACAGGAAAGTAAGTGCTTTAGTTCTCTCTTTGCTGTTGTATGCTTTGTCTACAATTTATAATACCCATTTCTATATACGATACTAAGACATACCTTCTCCCCCCACAGCTCTTAAAAATGCAGAGGTCGCATCAAGAAATACTGAGATTGAAATATACCTTTCTGAGCATTTACTCCCCAAAAAGCAACACCTGATGCCATACATTACTGGGAAATTCATCATCTCCACTTCCCAATGCTTTCCAGACTTGTAAAACGCTACCTGTCAGCTCCACCTAATAGCGTTCCCAGTGAACGAACATTCAATGTCGCGGGTGACATTATTACAGAACGTCGCTCTCGCTTATCAACAGAGAATGCAAACTTGTTACTATCCTTGAAACAAAATCTGTTACAAAAGTTCTAAACTGTATTGCAATTGTGACATTTACTAACCCATACAGTAGCCATTTGGAATTTGGCATTTGACCCCCCCTCCCCATTATTTAAGTCAATTGTGCATTATGTGTTTTAAAGCTTGTAATAATAAAGTGCAATAGTGCAACGCTGTCCAATATCATATAATAAACATGCTAAATGCATGTTTTTTGAATAAATATAAAATCTATGTACGATGAATTAATTGTATTTATTGGTATCCGAACCGATGTTGAACCAAAACCAGTCAGTTCAAAATTAAAAATATCTGGACCCGTAATCCTGGATAAAAGTGTTATATGTATCTCTAATATATATATATATATATATATATATATATATATATATATATATATATATATATATATATATAGGGGATATGACATGGCCTGACTGAAGATATCATATTTATCTTCACGAGAGGCCAGTGATATCATGATATCTCACCAGTGGCGTGAGGGGGTCAGGGGGTTTTCAACCCTAACACAGAATTTCCTCACTTTTGTCACTGTGGAACAACCCTAACTGATGCATTAAACAGAGCTTTTGCCTCATATATATATATATATATATATATATATATATATATATATATATATATATTTAGTTTATATATAATTTGTCATTTTAATAGTTTCAAAACTTAGAAAGCATTGGTGTTAGTAATGCATTTAGAATATTTTTTAATTGTCTTTACAGTTAAACATGCAGTTTCATATGAGGACACATTTTTGGGGGGGTTCAAATTATTTTAATCATGGGCTCAGTACTTGGTGAACACAAACTTTGATGATAAAGTGTGTTTTTTTCATTTAAGTTTGAGATGTATTAGAAAACACTGAACAATAAAACAATTGGTGATTGTAAAAGCTATTCTGATCAGAGTTGACATTAAAAAATCTTAACTGTATTTTTTATTTTATTTTATCAGGGGCAATAGAAACAGGATCTTAACATTTACTCCATGGGACCTGTTATTCAGGTTTGTTTTTCCATCATGTCCCTGGCAATCTTCCCAGAGGGCACATTTTTTGGGGGGAGGGGGTTCAAATTATTTTAATCATGGGCACAGTACTTGGTAAATACAAACTTTGATGATAACTTAAAACAGGCATTTAAGATAGGTTCTTTTCAGGCTAGAACAGGAGACAAGATCAACATGAATGTTTTTCCTTTTCAAAAATGGAAGCTGCAATCCCAAACAACTCCCCCCCCCCCCAGTTGTTGTACCTCTGCATGTCTTGTTGGTAAAATGACTGGTTTGTGTGTTTTTTAATCTTTTTTTTTTTACATATTTTTTATAACAGCCTACTCTCTAGCCAGCAAAGGAGCACACCTTGCTCCTGGGACACTTAGCATATCACAAACCACTGACTGTCATCATTTACATTAGTCCGGTCAGAATACAGGTGTTACTTCTTTTTATCATTAAATTAAAAAAAAAGAGGAAAGGCCTAATATCTTGAAACAGATTTAAGAAAAAATATTCTGCACTTACTTTGAGACACAATTTTTTCAGCTCTCCTCTTTATAATCAAAGCTGCTGATGCCACAGTGAAAACTTTTAAAAAACTAAAAACTAGGGAAAAACACAGTTTACATTTTAAATATATTCTGTATATTTCTCCTGCCTGTCTTTTATCACAGAGGAAATTTGGATTACTGTATGATCTTTATCTGTTAGAGTTCATCTGCCTCTGTATCTTACTTCCTACTTCAAGTCATAATGCTATGTTGTGACATCACAGTCTGCTGTCATGGGAGTAACTGTGATGTCACAAGCCATGCATTATGACCTCAGGTAGGGAGAAAGCACCAGGAATACACGAACACTTCAGGAGCAGTGGTCCTCTTTTCATGCAAATGGCCTCAGTAAATAATAATGCGGGGAAATACAGAACTAATGTGAAATATAAACTGAACTGTGTCTAAATATTATGTTTTCTTTCACTTTCCCTGAAGGCGTCATATGCTCTTTAAGACTAGCACTCTGCTTGGGGGAGGGTGCTCATTGGAGCAAGATGGCAACATGTATGTGACATGCATGTTTCGGTGTTAAACTATAACACAATTGCTTTCATTGTTTTTCCTGTACTATAACTGTTTTAAGACGTTCCAATAACATGCTTAAATCCATAGGTGATTACTGACAGCAAAATAGTGCTGCTGGAAAAGTTTTTCAACCCAAATTAGTGAACATGACTGTGGCTCTAAGGGCAGTTGCCTCTCCAAAGACTGTCATGAGTATAACTTCTCCCTCTGTCTGTCTGTCTATCTATGTAATTATCTATATTTCTATCAATTGCATCTATCTCTATTTTTACCTACTGTATATGTAAAATAAACCTGCATATCACATTTGCCTGCACTCTGAACACAAACTTATGATACAGTGCATATTTGTACTCCACTCCTGTATAGACCTCATAATGTCATGATATTCCCATTATCACAGGCATAACTACCTTAACCTTATCAACAGCAACCCCTTATAAAAGTTACAATCACATTTTCTCTCCTAATGAAGTCCATCATTACACCTGACTGCCTGACATCAACACATTACTTAAATATAACTTACATCACCGCATGGAAAAAAAAAACCTGTTTTTCTCTATAAAACTGTGTAAATAATCCCAAGATTGAATATATGCCAGCCATTACTTTTTTCATGTACTGCCACCTATTCTACCTGTCAAACCTATATTGCTTACCATTCCATCCATTGAAATCTACATCTCCATATCTTTTCCTAATAATGTGTCTGCCTTCCTTAGAATGCAAAATAAAACAAATCTTACTAGTTCAAAATCATTGTGTTGTTTCTCCATGTCTCCTTAACAGTTCCGCATAACCTAGCTAACTTCATAATGCAGCCATGGTGGATCTGATCAGAATTTGTTTTTACTGACCCAGCAAAATGTCTGCAGAGCCTCTCCCTGCAGCTGTAAAAATGCAGAATATAAAGTTCATATCCAGGGGCCATGGTATGAGACTGGAGGGAGGAAGGTTCACGAGGTAGATGAGGAGACACTTTTTTACAGAGAGGGTGGTGGCTGGGTGGAATGCGTTACCTGCAGAAGTGGTATCCAGTAGAACAGTGGACTGCTTCAAAAGGGGCTGGGACAGGACAAGGGGGAGGGTTAATGAAGGGGAAGGGTGGAAGGGAGGGGCAGCTGCAGAATAAGGGGTGCTAGCTGCACATTCAAGCAGACTTGATAGACCTCTAGGCCTTTATCTGCTGGCAAATGTCGTATGTTCATAGAAATGGAATAAATGTAACGGAGATAAAGCGGACAATGGGGCAACATGACATCCATCATGGTGTTTTACTGTGTGCTGGTGAAAGGTTAGGGATTGCTAGTACAGGGAAGTGAAACACAGAAGCACAGCTTGAACACAGTGGGGTAACATGGCATCAATCACTGCGTTGTGCTGTATGCTGGTGAAAGGTGAGGGACTGCAAGTACAGGTGAGTGAAACACAGAAGCACAACTTGGATACAGTGGAGTAACATGGCATCAATCACAGTGTTGTGCTGTATGCTGGTGAAAGGTGTGGGACTGCCTGCACTTGGCAGTGATGCACACAGTGGTGCTACATGGCACCCAGCATACTTATGCACTATGTTCTGGTGAAAGGTTAAGGACTACTTGTGCTGAGGAGGAATGCCCAGAAGCACTACATGAACAAAGTGGGCATCATGTCGGTAGGTGACTTCAATCTGCCAGATGTGGATTGGAGCATCCCAGCTGCTGCCTCAGCAAGGAGCAAGGACATTCTGTACTCTGTACAAGGGGCAGTTCTCTGGCAGCTAGTGCTAGAGTCCACGAGGCAGGGTGCAGTTTTTAGAGCTGGTACTCACCAGTGGGGACAGAACTGAGGAACTCACAGTGGGTGAACAGTTGTGATCCAGTGATTATTGCACAGTGTTGTTCAGCATGAGTACAGTGTCAGAGTCAAGCCACACAAAAGTGAAGGTCCTGAATTTCAGGAGGGCAGACTACTAAGATGGGGATATGTCTCAAGCATGCCCTGGCCAGGAGGGACAAATGGGAAGGGGCAGTGGGCCCATCTGAAAGGAGCCATAGTGGAGGCGACAAACCTTTGCATTAAGCAAGTAAACAAGGATGAGAGAAAGAGAAAGCCAGTATGGTTCTCAAGGGTAGTGGCTGGGAGGGTAAGGGTGAAAAAGATGGCTTTCAGGAAATACAAGGGAACAGAGTTAAAAGGCCAGAGTAGTATACCTGGATAAACAGAAGGAGGCAGGGAAAGCAGTCAGGAGCACAAAGTCACAAATGGAGGAAGAAATAGCGCAGGAGGTAAAGAAAGTAGACAAGACTTTTTATAGGTACATTAGTGAAAACAGAAAAAACAGGGGTGGGATAGTAAGGCTTGAAGGGGAAGAAGGAAAGTGTGTGGAAGGGGACCTGGAAAAAGCATCAATACTGAACAAATATTTTTGTTCTATATACACAGAAGGAGGAGGTGAGGTACCACAGTTAGGCAACATGAACAACTATGGGATGGAGATGGACACCAGTCAATTTACAGAAGAGAGAGTTCTAAAAGAACTCACAAAACTGAAAGTGGAGAAGGCAATGGGACCAGATGGGATACATCCTAGAATGTTAAGGGAACTACGGGAGGTGCTGGCACCACCACTGGTGGCACTGTTCAATGAGTCACCCAAGTGGTTCCAGAGGACTGGAGGAGGGCAGATGTAATCCTTCTTCACAAAAGTAGCAGAAGGGAGGAGACTGTAAACTATAGACCAGTCAGCCTCACCTCAATAGTGGGGAAGATTATGGAATCACTACTTAAACAAAGGATTGTGTAACATCTTGAAGCCAGTGGAGCACAGGATCTGAGACAACACGGATTCACAGTGGGAAGACCATGTCAATCAAACCTAATAGATTTTTTTGACTGGGTGATTGGGGTCATGGATTGGGATGAGCTGCTTATGTGGCCCATCTGGATTTCAGGAAGGCTTTCGATACCGTTCCACATAGAAGACTTGAGAACAAGCTGAGCAGCCTGGGAGTGGGTCACAAGGTGGTAAACTGGGTTAGGAACTGGTCAAGTGATAGAAGACAGAGGGTCGTGGTAAATGGTGCTCAATCTGAGGAAAGGATGTGACCAGTGGGATGCCACAATGATCAGTCCTGTGCCCAGACCTGTTTAATGTCTTCATAAGTGACATTGCGGAGGGGTTGGAGGGAAAGGTCTGCCTCTCTGCTGATGACACTAAAATCTGCAAGAAGGTGGATGCTCTGGGAGGGGTGGATAAAATGTGGAGGGGCCTACGTAAACTGGAAGAATGGTCCAGAGTGTGACAGCTGTGATTTAATGCACAAAAGTGCAAAATCATGCATTGGGGCACATGAACCCAGAGGACGCAACGAAAGAGCAAGGCAAACTTTATTTGTAGGGCGCCCAATCCTGGAGGCTCTGAGAGCTTTACATAAAGCAGAAACAGAGACAGAGTAAAAATCGAAACCATAAAATATAACCAAATAATAAAAGTTCAAATCAAAGTTCAAATGGGCTGGCAGTATAGCCTAGAGGCTAGAGTAATGAGCTGTGAATGAGCTTGGTATATCTAGCAGATCAGACTTTGGTTTGATTCTCACAACCTCCACTTGCATACTGTGTGACTCTGTGCAAGTCATTTAACCACCCAGTGCTTCCAGGTCGCCCCTGAAAACAGGCACTTGTGCCTAGTGGGCCTCATCCAGTTACCAAAGACTATAATAAAATAAAATAAAAATCAAGTAAATCAAATTTCAAGCACTTAAAATTGTGCCATACATCTTAAATAGCATTGCTCGAGAAGACCTGGGCAAAAACATGTGCTTTTAAGCCTCTTTTAAAAGCCTCATCCGATGGGGCCTTCCTAAGTGAAGATGGTAGAGCATTTCACAGGACCAGGCCGGTGACACTAAAAACTCTTTTGCTGTAAGTTTTCAGCCTGGTCCTAGGAACTCCAAGGAGGCCTTTGGATGAGGAGTGGAGGGACTGAAAGAGGAAAAAGGTGTCAGGAGTTCAGTCAGGTAACCAGGGCCTAGCCTGCATAAGGATTATAGGTTAGCAAATTCACCTTGAAGATAACCTCCACCTAACAGGCAGCCAGTGAAACAGCCAAAGCACAGGAGTTATGTGACTAGACCTTGGAAGACCAGTCAGTAACCTGGCTGTGACATTTTGAACTAGTTGCAATCGGCAGAGGGTACCCCCTCCATGACCTAGAGGTAAAGAACGTTGCATTGGTCCAGCCTCAAGGTCACAAAGACATGTACCAGGATGGGCATATTGTCTGATGGAATCAGTGGCTTCATCCTAGCAATGTTTCTAAGGTGAGAGAAGCTGTTTGGATGACAGCCGACACCTGATCTTCAATCAATCAATCAGCCACTCAATCAATCAATCAATCAATCAATCAAAGTCTTTATTTATCCAGGCGGTCATTGTTGAGCAATGCTCATTTGCAAGATGGACCTAGTTAGAACATGTACACAAGGCTGAACATACCACACAGTGATAATACATTCATGATAAGGGCATAGCCACCCATTAATACTACATACAAGTCAAAGGCACACCAAATGCTATAAGCATAGAAAATACAATCCATAAGTTCATATAGACATGGGATAGTACAGGCAGGGTACAAGGTACAATACGCATATACATACAGAGTGGAGACTACAGTGACAGGGTAGTGGGGTTGAAAATGAATAAATAATGCAGGGGAGGAAAGTGCTTGGGTGGCAGAGTGGACCAGGGGGAGTAGTGAGGGAGGATGGGCTATGAGGGTAATCTGAGAACAGGGTGGGGGAAGGAAGGTAGCGTAAAGAAGTGGGAAGGGAAAAGTGGAATGCTGGGTACAAAGAATGGAGAGGGAAGCAGCTAAAGGTTAACTCAACCAGGGGGTTGGAGTGCTCCAATTAAAAAAGGGAGACTGAGAGAGGGAATGTGATGACGCGTCAGTAGAGCAGGGGAGAGGATACCTAGAACTGGAGGGAAGCAAGACAAAGTGACAGTGACTACGACCGTGTCTGAGCAGGGAAGTGATCCAAGGTGGACATGAGATCCAGTCCTGGGAGTGCAAAACAGTTGCACATCTCTTTGATTGTGTGGGAGTATAATGCCTTGAAGGTGGGTAGTGAGACAAGGGTGCTCAATTTATGAGTTCTTTGTAGGTTGTTCCATAGGGTGGGTTGTCAGTTCTAGTGTTAGTCTGTCTCAAGGATCACACCACGATCATGAACTCTGCAAGGATGGTGTATTACATGATGGGGGGGGGGACTGATGGCCACCAAACAGCTAAGGGCTTTGGTAGTAATCATATCTGATGACCTAAAGGTGGTCAAACAGTGTGCCAACACTGTCAGGAGAGCCAGTGGGATGCTGGGGTGCACAGATGAAGAAGGTGGCGATACCGCTGTACAGATCATTAGTGTGGCCTCCTTTAGAATACGATGCCCAGTTCTGGAGGCCACATCTCTGTAAGGATGTAAACAGTGTGGTAGTGGTTCAAATAAGGAAAACAAAGACAATGCAAGGCCTGCACCAAGTCATATGAGGAGAGACTGGTAGATCTCAATATGTATACCCTGGAGGAGTGAAGAGACAGGGGAGCTATGATATAAACCTACAAATATCTAAAAGGCAGAAATAGGTTACCAGAGGGTAGCATCTTTCAAAATAAAAGATGTCCAGGAATAAGGAGGCATGATGTGAGGTTGGAAGAGGATGATGTAAGGGGTAGCACAAGGAAATATTTTTTCACATAAAGGGTGGTGGGCACATGGACTAGACTCTGAGCAGAGGTGGTGGGGGAAAACACAGTGGGGGGATTCAAGCATGCATGAGACAGGCACAGGGGAACCCTAGGAATAGGAACGAGGAGGTAAAGCCAGGGATCAAGTAGGATCTGCCGCTTTTACAGTAGGCAGGGAAAATGGGCAGCCTGGATAGGCCAAGCAGTCCTTATCTGCTGTCAGTTTCTATGTTTCAACATTTCTATGAACCAGATTAAGCTGTTAGTGGTATTTTTAGTGAATGGGGGAAATGTGGCCAGTTCACCGGGAAAAATTCCACTATTCTTCAGAATTTGGGGTCCTCTGTGGACTCTAGAGCCTGCAACACTGAACTGGGAAGAAATATTCCAAAAAAAAGAGGAGGAAAAAATCAGCAAATGGAAATAATATCCAATGACAAGGTTAAAAATACTTTTATTATGTCTTTGTTTAATTGATTAGTTAAGCAATAAGCCATGAGGGGGTGTGGGTTATCGGAGGATTTATCACAGGTGGCATGGTTTGACCACGAGGCGCAGCTGAGTGGGTAAATCCTCACCAGCCATGGTAAATCCCCCAATAAACCACATCCACCGAGTGGCTTATTGCGATTATACCATGAGTTAAACATATAATTTATTTTTTTTGTGAGAAAATAAAAAAAGAAATCAAGCACATTTTTTTCTTCATTTTATGATTTTTAGCAAGTTTGTTGATGCATTGGAAAAAATAGTTCTGCCTTGGTAAAAAGGGGCAGTATAGCATAGCACTAATGGCATACAGGTGGAAATAGGGGAACAGCACTGTTCCCATTACAGATATCATTGTTCTACAAATACAAAAACTGAGCTGTTAGACAAGTGGCAGCTATCAACAGTAAACACTGAGAGCGCCTGCAGAGCGACATGGGGGAAGACGTGCACGAGGGGTCCAACTGAGCATCTCAGGATGGTGTGCCACTGCTGTAAGTAAACTGCCTCTGCAAACAAGTCACTGAAAATTAGAATATTACAGTTGCTTCTTTTTGCTCTTGGGTCATTTCAGTTTCGGTCTGTGTGTTCAGCATTACGGAGATCATTATTTTTTGTTTGTTCTGTTGGCATGCAACCAGTTTCCAGGTTGCGATGAGATCGGGGTTTACCAGCAGTTTTGAATTTGGCGCTGAAGTGTATTTTTTTTTTATTTTTTAGATGACCACAATTGAGAATGGTGACACGGGTGCGAGGTACGAAAAAACAAAAGCTTTTTTTTATGTGAGACTCTTGTTTAGAATGAGAAGTTCTCAGTTTAGGTTTGGAACTCCTGGTTTAATGTCTCAGTAAGTGGGGAGACAATATGGTGTAATTCGGGTTTGTATTCAGGGGCCGGAGTGTTACTTGTATAGATGCGGCTGGCTGGCACCTTTTGTGTGCATTATCGGGGGATTTACCAAGGCAGAAAAGTGCCAGCTGGCCAGTCAGAATACAGGAATTTGTGTTTTTTTTGGGTGTCCATGGTATAATTATATTTTCCCTCTTCCTGTGAAATTGGAACCTTGGTAACTTGGAACAAAAAAAATCAAAAGCCCATCGATATTGTCCCCCACTGTTGAGTGGAACATTATTCCCAAATGTGATTTTCTGTAAGCCATCTATCTAAGGCACCAAATGTATCTTAGTCAACCAGTTCCTGAGGAAGCTGATTCCGGTATCTAGGGGCCCTTAATGAAAAGTAGTATAACCTTTAATTGGTTTTAGTTTTGCAAATGACTAGTTGTTAATTGTGGAGTATAGGTTCTGTCTTGGGGATAATGTAAACTATTCCACATTGCTGTGCTAGGATAGTTTTTTTTAATAATTTAAAAAGAAATAATATATCACCTCTGCAGCATCTGAGCTGGAGTGAATGGAGTCTAGTGGCCTGGAGTGTCTCTGTATAGGTTCTAGAAGATAAGTGTGGTACCATCCTAGTGGCATGCCTCTGAGTGCGCTCCAACATGGATATGTCCCTACTGAGATATGGGCTCCAAAAGGGGACCCAAAGTCGTTGTATGGTCTGACATGGGATCGATACAGGGGTATTATACATTCTGCTGTTTCTGAAATAAAAGTACTATTGATGACTTTTAATAACCCGTTTCAATGTATGGCTGTTTTAGCACAGTGTTCTGAGAATGACAGTTTGTTATTAATAATAATACCCAAATCCCTTTCTCAGTTTGATGACTTCATGGTGATATCGTTTAAAGTGTATGTCATCTAGGATTATGTATATCAAAGTGTAAGACAGTGCATTTATTTATTTTATTTATTTATTTAGATTTTGGTAACCAGGTAAGCCCTCTTGAGACCAGAGATCCCTTTTTCAGGGGCGACCCGGGGTTAATTACAATAACCACTTTACATTAGGTGAGGATTCTAGTGAAATACAACAACTCAGTACAGAGAGTACATACATAGTCAGAGGGGTACATTAGACAATAGTTGGTACAGGTCAGGAAGTAGGCAATATACGAGGAGAGAACAGGAGTTAGTAGCAATCAACAGGGTAGAAACAGTTTCATTACATCAGGTCAACAGTGTTTTTAACATTAACCATATGCAATCCAAGGAGAGAAGAGCATTGGTCAGTTGGCATAGCACATGATCTAGCAGTTATAGCCACAGAGACTTAGCTCAAGAAGGTACACTTTGAGTCCAGATTTGAACCCAAGGAAGTGAAGGTTTGACAAGTAGGCTTGCTGGGAGCGAGTTCCAGAAGTGGGAAGCCGCATATTGAAAAGAACGCTTTCCTTGGTTGGTGCAAACACGGGGGATGGCGAGGAGATGACTTGCTGTGGACTGAAGGGTTCGGCAGGGGACTTTGGGAGTGAGCAGGCCACTCAGGTGAGGTGGGTGGCCTAGGGATGTGAATTTATAGGTCAGGCAGGCAGTAGGGATAGGCTAGTTTAAGGTTAAGGTAGGCCAGTGTAGGTCAGTAAGGGCCTCACAGTGATGCCTCCTTGGGGAGGAGTTGGTTCCAAAGCAGGCTATTCAGTGGTGGAGAGTGGTAAGTTTGTTTAACTCTGTCTCCCGGAGAGAGTGAAGTAAGGGGGAATGCGAAGAGAAGGTTACAGTTTGCTATGGCTCGGCGTGCTTCTCCAGAGAGGGAGTTCCCCAACCGATATAGGAGGCCAAGCCTCTGGTGTATGGATCTGGTTAAGGCATCAATATGTAGTTTGTAGGTTAACTCCTGGTCAAGGAGAACCCCAAGATACCTGGACTGGTCTGAGACATCTACTTGCCTTCCTAGGACTGATAAGAGCTGGAGCAGCCCACTATGATCACTGCCCCGGCATCGTGTCCCGAAGAGGACTGCTTTTGTTTTTTCTTCATTTAGTTTGAGAGAGTTTGCAGTGAACCAGACTTCAAGAGCTGAGAGGCTGGCCTAAAGTTTGGAGGAGATAACTGAGGGTTGGGGTCACTGAAGTAGATTACAGTATCATCCGCGTAGAGAATAAGGTTGCAGGGTGCACAGTCCTCTTCAATGTCATTTAGGAATAGTGTGAATAGTAGGGGGCCCAGGATGGAGCCCTGAGGTACCCCAGAGATCAGAGATCTGGGGTTATATTGTACTCCTCTCCAGTGGACTTTTTGGGGATCTGTTTGTCAGATAGCTCATGAACCAGGAGAGTGAGAGCTGATCCAGGCTGAGATGATGAAGTTTGATAAGGAGAAGCTCATGGTTGACCAGGTCAAAGGCTTTGGATAGGTCAATGAATAGGGGGCCCATTGGGATGCCTTGGTCCATGGCCTTAAGACTGTGGGATGTTAGACGGATAAGGGCGGTGTCTGTGCCATGGCCTTTCCTAAAGCCATGCTGTACTTTGGAGAGGAGTAGGTGTTGTCCTAGGTAGTCTTGGAGTTGAGTATAGACAAGTCTTTCCTGAATTTTCCCCAGCGGGCAGAGAAGAGAGATGGGCCTGTAGTTTCCCACTCTATCCCGAGTTCCTTTTTTGTGGACAGGGACAATGGTCGTAACCTTCCATTTACTGGGGACCGTACCTTCTTGGAGGGACCTATTAATGAGCAGGGTGGCAGGATAGGCGATGGCCGAGGCTGCAGTCCTCAACAGCCGAGGTTCTTTAAGGTCATTTCCAGGAGAGGAGTCTGGGTTTATTTTGCATAGGAGGGGGAGTACTGTTTCAGGCTCAACAAGTTTCAGGTGGAATAAGGGGCGGGGTAGCACCCTGTCCACGTAGGGGAGAAAGGAGGTCCCAGGCGCTGGTGGGAGACATCCGTTAGGGTTTGCAAAGGAGGCACAGAAAGCATCAGCCACTTTAGCCGGGTCATTGATAAATGAATCCCCGATTAGGAGTGAATCATCATGTTCTTTTGAAGGGCCTTTGAGGAGGGAGTTTATGTGGCCCCAGAATTTTTTTGGGTCACATAGATGGCCAGATTGGAGATCCCTAAGGAATTTGGATTTGGCCTGTTTTGCAGTTTTTTTGCATAGGTTCCTCAGGCTCTGATACTTCTCCCAGTCTGGTTTACAGCCAGAGGATTTGTAGAGTCCCCACGCCTTGTCTTGGAGTCACATGGTCTGCTTTAGTTAAGGGCTTAGCCATTTGTGGCATTTTCCCTATACCCTGAGCTTTTTCCAGGGGGCATGTAGGTTAGCTAAGGACAGGAATGTTTTAGTGAAGTATTCCAGTGCCTCGTCAAGTGAGGGGAGGGAGACAGTGGGGTCCCAGTCAACTTTCCAAACGTTGGAACAGTGGTCAGTGGGTACAAACCGGCTGTAGTTCCTTGCTTCAATCACCCTGGCGGCAACCTTGGGGGGTTTATTGGACCAGGCACAGAAAATAGGGAAGTGGTTGCTCAGGGAGTCAGACATAATTCCAGCAGTCAGTATTTGGTCTGGGCAGGAGACAAGCGCCCAGTCAAGTAGTGTGTGATTGCCAGACTTGGTATTAAGCCTGGTTGGCAGATCAATCACTTGGCTAAGTGATGAGTCCTATATTAAATTCTTGATTTTGGAGGCACCTGGGGAAAGCCAATTTAGGCTAAAATCCCCCGAGGAGGATGGTCTCACCCAGGGGGTGATTGTGGAGGGAATTTGTAAGGGATTCTAGGGAGGAGGCGGTGGTTTGGGGTGGGAGGTAGGCACACCCTATAAAGAGAGGCTTGGTATCTCCCAGGAGTATTTTGACGAATAGTACCGCACCCTGAGATCCATTTTGTGGGGGGAGATCAATCTGGGTTGCATTCAGGGAGGAGTTGAGGTAGATGAGAACCCCCCCTTTCTTTTCCTGCTCTGTCCTTTCTAATGGCCTGATAGCCAGCCAAATCAACTTCATGGGGGGAGGATTTGAGGCTTTAGCCATGTTTCCATCACTGCTAGTATATCTGGTTTGTAGAGTAGGGTCCAGGCCTCAAGGTCAGGCATTTTGTGCCTTAGGCTCCCAATATTCATATGCACCAGATTGAGCCCACAGGTGTTTGCCAGAGGGGGTTTGTAGGGTCACTAAGGGTGAGGTTAGGAGAAAAGGGACCAGGGTTGGATTCAATGTCCCCCCCCAAGCATTAGCTTGAGCCTAATCGAGAAGCCAGTGGAACTGAGGGGGAGGATAAGTGGGTCATATAGGTTCAGGTCAAGGGCAGGATTATGACTGAGGATGGTCAGAGATGGTCCTTGTATGCTTAGGTTAGGCTTATTTAGCCTCTCATGCCTAGGATGATTTTGGATTTGAGGGAAGTAGAAATTTAGTTTTTTGAGGGAATGGCTCATTCCAGCAGTCAGAGATAAGGAAGTTTCAGTGCAAGTTCTCTGACTTGGGTAGAGATCCTTGCACGGGGGGGGGGAGAGAATTCTGTTCTGCTAGTTGGTAATTTAGGGCCAAGGTTTAGGTAGCGCATCAGAATTGCAGTAATGTTGAGGGTTATTAGTTCAAAAGAGGGAGGGGGAGATGATTTTATGTTACCACAACTGCCAGCTGATGATGCAAGCAGCAGCAGGGATTTAAGCCATTTTAATGGGTAGAAGGCTGACAGTACAGTTTTTGATACGACTTCTAGTGGAGAAGTCTGATAACCTGCAGATGGGAAAGTGCGCTGATATGTTATGCAGCTCACATGACCACTGCTATGTAAGCAGATGTTCACCGAGGGTGGTGGTGGGGAGCCGGCACGCAACACCGGCGGGGCTCCGACTGAGAAGCTTTTCAGAGGCATTGAATGCTTGCCCAGGCACAGCGTTGGCCACACAAGGAGGAGTTCTTTTTTAATACCTATGGCTTATATTCGGGACTCTGGTGCAGGTGAGGGGAGGGCTGCTCCATTGGGGAAGGGCTGCTCCGTTAGCCCTCGCGACCTCCGCTTGTTCAGTTTTCATTGTGGTAAGAAACCAGTGCTGCTCCACTGGGGAAGGGCTGCTCCGAGAGTGCCTCACGACCTCCGTATCTTAGGTGTATCTGTGGAGGGAGAGGACAGAAGTGGCCTTAAGTAGGGGTGATGAGGTTGAAAATGCAGCTGAGTGCTCAGGTAACAGGATTGCAGGATTAACTTTAGATGCAAAAAAAAATTAATTGAGCTAAGTGCAGCTGCGTAGGTCCCTCGGGCAAGGCAATACAGGCAAACAACAGAAAACAGCAGAGCTCAGCTGGGACACAGAAAATTAACCAGTAATTTGATAAATTAATTCAACTGTGCAGGCAGCGGTTATTTTTTTTTTACCAGAAAACAGGGGCTGAGCTGATCTGGGACACAGAAACCTAAACAGTAGCCAAGTCTTACTTGAGGGCAATGCTTTTTAAGTAAAAAAGATTGTGGCAGAGCAGGGCTGGGACACAGAACCTTAAACAGTCATTATCTAAATTAATCAAACTGTGCAGGCAGCATTTTTATCATTAAGGTAACAGCCAAGTCTTACTAGAGGGCAATGCTTTTCAAGTAAAAAGATTGTGGCAGAACTGGGCTGGGACACAGAAACTTAAACAGCAATTTACTAAATTATGTAAAACTATGTGATGTAGCAGGTTTCATTAATGTAACAGTCAAATATCACATAATGGCAAAATCTGAAAAATCTGAGTAGGCAGAGACTATCTCCACTGCTGCACCGAGGTTTAAATATTACAAATGGCACCAAAGTCAGCAGCCTCTTCTGTTTGTCCAACTGAGAAGCTTTTCAGAGGCATTGAATGCTTGCCCAGGTGCAGCGTCAGCCACACAAGGAGGAGTTATTTGTTAATACTCAGGCTCTGGTGCAGGTAAGGGGAGGGCTGCTCCATTAGCCCTCGTGACCTCTGCTTGTTCAGTTTTCGTTGTGGTAAGAAACCGGTGCTGCTCCATTGGGGGAGGGCTGCTCTGAGAGCGCCTCATGACCTCCGTATCTTAGGTGCATCTATGGCTCATATTCAGGGCTCCAGTGCAGGTGAGGGGAGGGCAGCTCCGTTAGGGAAGGGCTGCTCTATTAGACCTCATGACCTCCGCTTGTTTGGTTTTCGTTGTGGTAAGAACCGGTGCTGCTCCGTTGGGGGAGGTCTGCTCCGAGAGGGCCTCGTGACCTCTGTATCTTAGGTGTATCTATCGCTCGTATTCAGGGCTCTGGTGCAGGTAAGGGGAGGGCTGCTCCGTTGGGGGAGGGTTGCTCCGTTAGCCCTCGCGACCTCTGCTTGTTTGGTTTTCGTTGTGCTAAGAACCGGTGCTGCTTCATTGGGGGAGGGCTGCTCCGATAGCCCTCGTGACCTCCGCTTATTTGGTTTTCTTTGTGGTAAGAACCGGTGCTGCTCCATTGGGGGAGGGCTGCTCCGAGAGCGCCTTGCGACCTCTGTATCTTAGGTGTATCTATCGCTCGTATTCAGGGCTCTGGTGCAGGTAAGGGGAGGGCTGCTCCATTGGGGGAGGGCTGCTCTGTTAGCCCTCGCGACCTCCGCTTGTTTGGTTTTCATTGTGGTAAGAACCGGTGCTGCTCCATTGGGAAAGGGCTGCTCTGAGAGCACCTCGTGACCTCCGTATCTGAGGTGTATCTATGGTTCATATTTGGGGCTCTGGTGCAGGTAAGGGGAGGGCTGCTCCGTTAGCCCTCACGACCTCCACTTGTTCAGTTTTTGTTGTGGTAAGAACTGGTGCTGCTCCGAGAGCACCTCATGCCCTCCATATCTTAGGTGTATTTATTGGTATTAAATAACATGTCATTAGCAACCACACATTTTTCAATTGCTAGGAGGTCATTCACTAGAGACCTCACATTTTCGATGCTATCAACTTGACCTCCCAACTCAGTATCATCTGCAAACTTCAATAGGAAATTAGTGTGGAAAATCTGCATGTCACTGATAAATAAGTTAAATAATCAGTCCAAGGACTGAATCTTGAGGGTTGGAACGGTTTATGGGACCTTCATAGGACTGTGCACCCTGGATTTTGACTTGATACATAGATACATACATACATAGATACATAGACAGTGTCGGCAGATAAGGGCCTATGGCCCACCCAGTCTGCCCATTTGAGCTTGTAAGTTCAGTTTGTTTTCCTAGAAGTCTGTTGCACCTTACCCCGACCTCCAGAATTCCTTTATGTCTATCCCATGCATTCTTAAATCCTGTGATTGTTTCAGCCCCCACCACTTCCTCTGGCAGGGTGTTCCACTTGTCCACCACCCGTTCTGTGAAGAAATTCTTTCTCATGTTTCCTCTGAATCGTCCTCCCTCCAACTTCATCCCTTGCCCTCTAGTCATGGAACATCTTTTTTGCTTAAAAATAGTGTTTTCCTGCACCCTGTTCCTCCCTGTAAGATACTTGTATGTCTCTATCATATCCCCTCTCTCCCTCCTCTCCTCCAGGGAGTACATGTTCAGTTCCTTCAACCTGTCTTCACAGGACTTGTGTTGCAATCCATGCACCATCTTTGTTGCCCTCCTCTCAACCTTCTCTACCCTGTCTATGTCCTTACGTAGGTATGGTCTCCAGAACTGTACACTGTACTCCAGATGGGGCCTCACTAGTGTCTTGTATAGCGGAATTATGACCTCCCTTTTCCTGCTGGTAATTCCCCTGCCTATACATCCCAGCATCCTATTTGCTTTACCTGCTGCTTTGTCACACTGTTTCCTACCTTGAGGTCATCAGAGATGATAACCCCAAGATCCCTTTCCTGCTTGGTGCATGCTATATCCTCACCCCCAACTGATATATTGTGCCAGGGTTTTTGTGCCCCATATGCATTATCTTGCACTTCTTTGCATTGAATTTCAACTGCCAAACCCCTGACCATTCTTCAAGTTTCTGCAGGTCACTTCTCATTCTGTCTACACCCTCTGGTGTGTCTACTCTGTTACAGAGCTTTATGTCATCAGCGAACAGTGAAATTCTGCCTTCTAGGTCCTGCGCCATGTCACTGATGAAGATGTTGAATAGGACTGGTCCCAGCACTGATCCCTGTGGTACCCCACTGGTCACTCTTCCCTCTGTGGAGTGACAGCCATTTACCACCACCCTCTGTGTCCTGCCACCCAGCCAGTTATCTACCCACCACACTACTGTCCTGCCCACACCCATATTCCCCAGTTTGTGTAATAGTCTTCTATGTGGCACAGTGTCAAAGCCCTTGCTGAAGTCCAGATAGGCCATGTCCACTGCCCTCCCCTGATCCACCTCCCTAGTCACCCAGTCAAAAAATTCAACGAGGTTGGTCTGACATGACCTCCCCCTGGTGAAACCATGCTGCCTTGGGTCCTGTAGTCCATTGACAACCAGA
Organism: Neoceratodus forsteri; assembly: GCA_016271365.2. Taxonomy (NCBI): domain Eukaryota; kingdom Metazoa; phylum Chordata; order Ceratodontiformes; family Ceratodontidae; genus Neoceratodus; species Neoceratodus forsteri. The sequence continues at coordinate 116,586,073 of CM057455.1, read as the reverse complement.
TGTTCCACCAATCTCTCCTTCAGTACTGCTTCCATGATCTTCCCACTACCGAGGTGAGGCTGACTGGTCTGTAGTTCCCTGCTTCCTCTTTGTTTAAGGGACTACATCTGCTGTCCTCCAGTCTTTGGGTACCTCCCTGTTTCCAGTGATCGGCTAAACAGGATAGCCAGAGGTTCAGCCACCACCTCTCTTAGTTCTTTAAGGACCCTGGGTGCACCCCATCTGGCCCCATTGCTTATCAACTCTTATTACTTCCAGTTCCTTCAGGACCCTTTTCGTGTAAAGGGACTCGTGTCCATTTCTGCACCATTCTCACCCTTGTACTCCTCTTCCATTACCCTCCTCTTCCTTAGTAAAGACTGAGCAGAAATACCTGTTCAGTATGTCAGCTTTACTGTTGTCATCCTCCCCCTTCAGTCTCACTATCCCTCCCTTTGTCTTTCTTTTTTCACTTATATACCTGTAAAAGGTTTTGTCCCCTCTACCCACTGATTTTGCAATGAGTTCTTCTGTCTGAGCTTTGGCTTCCCTTACTGACCTCCTTGCCTCCCTTTGCTTCTCCTGGTACTTCTCCCTATCCCCTTCTGCCTGTGTCTTTTTGTATTGCCTGAATGCAATCTTTTTGGCTTTCACTTTCTTTGCTACCTCTTTGGAAAACCATAATGGTCTCCTCTTCCTTTTCCTCTTGCTAACCTGCTTAATACATAATTCTGTTGTTCTTGTAATCCCCATTTTAAATACTGCCCACTGTTCCTCAACCCCTGATTCCTGTCCCATTCCCTTAATGCCTCTTTTCAAGTATCTCCCATTTTCCCAAAGTCTGCCCCTAAAATCCAGGATACGTGTTTTTGTGTGGTTTGGTTCTGCTCTTTCTGTGATTTCAAACCACAATGACTGGTGGTCACTGTTTCCCAGGTGCTCCCCCACTGTTACCCCCATCACACTGTCCCTGTTTGTGAGCACAAGGTCCAGTATTGCCTTCTGCCGAGTTGGTTCCATGACCAGTTGTTGAGGAAGGCACCCTGAAGGGAGTCCAGAATAAATCTGCTCCTAGTTGATGCTGCTGCTGGGATGCTCCAGTCCACGTCTGGAATACTGAAGTCTCCAACCATAGTTCCTAAATGTAGCTGGATTTATTTGAGGATGATATTTATGAATTATTTCAAACAAGGCTAGGTAGTATAGCATAGAGGTTAGAGTAATGAGCTTGGTACATCCAGCAGACCAGACCAGGGGTTGATTCTCTCAATCTCCCCTTGCATACTGTGTGACTCTGAGCAAGCCACTTAACTTACCAGTGCTTCCAGGTTGCCCCTGAAAACAGGCACCTGTGCCTAGTGGGCCTTACCCGGTTACCAAAGACTAAAATAAAGATAAATAAAGATGGAATCACGGTCACTGTTGCCTAGTGGGTCATGAATGCTAATGTTGGCTAATTTATGAGCGATATTAGTGATTAAAAGGTCCAAAATATTGCTACATCTAGTAGGTGTTGTTATTAAGCAGAGGCTTAATCTCTCTGGTTGTGACCACCTGTTCCTCGGGGGGACCTGCACTACCTGATCCATTGCCATATTGATCCCATATGGTCCTAACCCCTGACTAGAACATGTTTTGTATTATTTCTTCCTCAGTTCTTGTCTCCCCTGTTTGCAACTGCCTCACCAACTGTGGTGCAGCAATATCTGAGATATCTATTATAGTCTAGTTTCCTAACACTAAATCATGTGAGGGATGCTGCACTTCTGAGGTGCCGTCTTTCAGATGAGACGTTAAACTGAGCTCCCATCTGTCTAGATTGGTGGCAGTTCAGGTGGATGTTAAAGATCCCATGACACTTATCAAAAAAGAGTAGGGGAAGTTTATTGAACAAATAAACAAAACATCACAAATGACAAATCAGAAAAACAAAAACAATCAGTGAAAAATGAAACATAAATACAGAAATATCACAAAAATCTCAAATACATAGTAAAGTTTTATAACATCAAAACACAAGGAAATACTTCCATAAATCAACAACTTTATCCCTCGAATATTTGTTGACATCCCTGGTTCGAAGTGCAGACAAGTCAGTCTCAACATGTGTGATGATAACAGAATGTAACACCTGCTGTTGTTGTAAGACAAACTGACAGCGAGCCTGCCAGAGAAAATATTGTAATAAGGCAAAAAAAAACATTCAAAGTACTTCTATGATAGTTATCCCAAATACCTACATAATCACCCAAAACTAATGCGCCATATGACAGTGAAGCCAAATGTGGCATATGCCAATGTAAAGCTGCAGCATCCCAGAATGCCTTACTCTCCATACATTCTAGGAAGAAATGAGATTGACTTTCTTGTATATTAATACACATAGGCCTCAAACAGTATCTATCACTTAGGGGCTTATATTTCAAATTACCCCTAACACCCAACCTCCCATGTGCCGAAACCCAAACTACATCCCATGTTTTCACAGGAATTCTAAAATCCGTCAATTTATACAGAGCAAAAGACATTTTTGTCAGGGTACAATCAGGGAAAAGAAGCGTCACCTTCTGAACTTCATAGACAGCAGATTCATAAAACAATTTTCTAGTCAGGGAACACAATTTCTGTAAGGGCATCTTCTATTGATATAGTTTCTTTAAGGTTGAAAGTCCATATCCTGGCAACTCATCAGAGACCAATATCTTAGGGGGAAACATGGACCATTAAAAAAAATACTTGTGCCAAATAGATTGTACCCAGAAATACCATGGTAAACAAGCATCATGCCATATAAAATGAAAAGAAGAAAATAAAAATACAGAGTGGAGGAAAATAACAGGATTCACCATCTGTAAGCCTCCTTTTTTGAGCAGAAGATAAGTGAAATCTCTTTTAACCGGGTTAAGCTTGTTATCCCAAAGCATTTGAAAGAAGATACTGTATAACCTGGTTTCAACAGAAATTGGTGGCAGAAAAAGATGACTCAAGTATACAAATACTGGCAATAAAAAATTTTTAATAATCAGAATTCTCTTTTTTTTCCGAATTTCCAATTCTTCCATTGATTAACCTTAGATTCCCCAACCAATAACTGCTTCTCCCAGTTATAGACTGCCATGTCATCAGTCCCAAACCAGATCCCTAAAATCTTTTGTGGTGAAGCTGAAAAGGATATACCTAAACAGTCAGTTAAATCAGGGGAAATAGAACCTAAAGACAAGACAAAACTTTTCTCCATATTAAGAGTGGCCCCTGAAAAGCATCCAAAAGAGATGAAAACATCTAAGGCTTTCCTTAAGGATACAGTGTCTGCAACTAAAAGAGTCACATCATCTGCAAAAGCAATGATTTTAACTGTTTCTAAATGTGGTGAGGGTGAAATACCTATGATTTCATGGTCCCAAATAATTATTCTAATAACAGGATCTAATACAAAGGTATATAAAAGGGGGCTCAGGGGACATCCTTGCCGAACACCCCTGCCAGTCCTAATTTCTGTACCAATAAACCCATTAACAATTGGAATAGTAACTGCCTGACTATAAAGCCTAGCTATCCACTGGACAAATTGTCTTAGAATGCCATATTGTAGTAAAATAAAATAAAGATAGGAATGGCAAACAGCGTCAAAAGCTTTAGCTTGATCCAAAGCTGCCACCAAGCCAGTATGAGTACCAGATGTACTGCTTGCAAAAAGGTCTCTTACTGAAAAAAGATTGTGCTGAATCTTCCTAGTAGGGATGGAACATGTCTGGGAAGGATGTATAAGGACATCCGCTACCTTCATCAATCGCTTATTCAAAATGTTGGTCAAAATCTTATAATCACTATTTAAGAGACTGATTGGTCTCCAGTTGGTCAAAAGGATTTTATCACCCTTTTTATAAATAAAGTTCATAAGAGAGATGGTAAAGTCTTTACAAGATACATCTGAGGACAACATAGAATTAAACACCTAAGGCAAGAAATACCCCATATACTGTGTACAAATTTTGTAAAATTCATTAGGGATCCCATCCAAACCGGGGAAGATCCATTATTTAACTGTTTAATTACATCTATGACTTCCTGTGTAGAGATAGGTTGAGTCAAAAGTGTTAACACACTTTCCTGAACCTGTGGTAAGGGCCCTAAAGTCTGTATAGGGAAAGTGTCAGTAGAGGAATTCGAATGGACTACAAAATAATCCTGAACATGTTGTTGTACAATTAATAACATGCCTATATCTGTAGTAATTACTTCCCCAGTTAAATTATAAAGACCTGACATAAGTGTGTGTTCCAAACGTGATTTGCAAGCCTGATAAGGATCAGACATAGGGCTCTGTTTATTTACAAATCGAAATTCCAAGTCTAAAGACTTGGCCCTGTCGTACTAAAATGACTTCATCTGTTTTTTTATTTCCAAGATTTGAGAAGTATAAAGCGTGTGATCTTTAGGAGGAAAAGACATCAATTTATACAATTGGTTTCTATGTATTAAATATTGCATATAGTCTGAATTAACCTTAAATTTACCCCAACTAAGAAACAGGTTTTTAATTTCCCGTTTCGTCTGCAACCACCAATCATATAATGAATCAAATAAATCCATGGTGGAAAATTTAGCAGCAAAGAAAAATTCTAGTTTAAGAAAAAAGACTGGACTCTCTAGAAAGGAGGTATTCAATCTCCAACGTTGAGTTTTGGTCGACAATTTAGGTGGCGTATTAGTCAAAGAGAGGTTACAAATCAAAATAAGGTGATTTGAAAATTCAGTGGGTGTGACAGTACAAGATGTAGGTGTAAGATAATGAGAGATAAAAAAACATGTCAATACATGTAGCAAAGGTATGTCTATAATAAGTAGCTCCCTCCTGTAAATGAGTGCTCCTATAAGCATCCTGAAGACCAGCATCTTTAACAATGTTTTTAAGAGCGTTTGTATCACAATATATTTTTTTCCCCAATTCCCCACAAACTTTTGCATCTAGTGAGCAATTAAAATCCCTTCCCCACACTACATGTTTTCTGGTGTAGAGAAAAGGTTTAATCTCCTCAAACAATTCTATGCGGCCCAACTTTGTTTGGGGATCATATAAATAATGAAATGAAAATAATAATCCCTAAAGAGCAATCCAAAATCAGGGCTCGTCCTGGCCTAACATCAATCAATTTAGAAATTCTAAAATTAGAATTTTTAAATAATATTCCAATTCCATCTGCAGCATCCGTCCTGAAAGTCCAAAAAGATGGCCCTCAGATCCACCTTCTTTTGAGTTGTTCAACTTCAAAGAGAGAGGAAACCCTGGTTTCTTGCAAAAAGATTATGTCTAGTTTTAAAGAGCCCAGGTATGCCAGTATGGAAATCTGTTTTCGAAATGCTTTCAAACTGCAAACATTATAAGATGCCAGTTGTAGTGAAGCCATACAAAATACAAGAAAATCAAGTCCCATGCTTCTGACTAACCTTCCTTTTTTTCCCTTTCTTTCCTTTTTTTTCCTTTGCTAACTCCATTGCCTTGCTATCCTCATCTTCGGTAACTAATTCGGACCTATGAGATGCATCAGATTCTAAGTCTGAATCCCCTAGTTCATCTTGTAAAGGTAGAAAAAAATTATCAGTGGGAAGCGGACTTGCAGCAGGCTGTTTGAGAGAGGCCCTAGTGAATCGTCTACTCTTAACAGTCTCAAAAGGAAGAGGCATGGATGGTCCAGAACTCTGCCTTCCAGACACTAAAGGCCTAGGGACAGGTTTTTCAACTGGAACCTGAGGCTCAGTAATTCCTACAGTCCCTTCCTCTGCCTTTTGAGAATCAGCCAGTCCACTAGGTACCTGAAGAACAGGAACAATGGGTGTACTGAGGGGAATAGTCCCAATAGAATCCCTTCTTTTAGTCTGAGCTTTACGCAACAAATCATCTTGATCCCATCCATCTGTGCAATTACGTCTTGCCCAAGGACACTGATGAAAGGCATGACCTTTTTCATCACATAAATTACATTGAAATATGTTATCACACATGTCCATTGAGTAACCAAATCCCCCACATAAGGGACATTTCAACATATCACATACACTACTAATGTGAGTGCGAGCTCCACATTTGTAGCAGGCTCTGGGCTGCCCAACATAAAAATAAACTCCCCTATCCTTACCTAGGAAAAAGCTATTAGGGAGGTGAACAATGTCAGCGTTAACCTGGAAAAATTTAACCTTACATTTCCAGCCACCCGTCCAAATACCCTCAGTATCAAGTAATGCCTCAGGGGGTCCTAATATATCACATTTAGATTGAAGCCAGTGATAAATGTCACTCACATTCACCTCTTTGTTATGAAACATGATGATGACAAAATGAACCTGATGCCTGGTAAGAGGAATGGCAAAAAGGGAGACCATAAGGGGCTATTCTTAAGCAGAAGATATTTTCCCCAGAATCTCTCCAAATGTAAATTAGCTTGAAAGTTCACATCAAATGAGTCTTCCCCTGAGATATGTATTAAGGCATAAACTTCGGTGGAAAGAAAACCCATGGAATTTTTCAAGAGTTGTTTAAAAACATAATATCTATCTGGCTGTTCTGAGAGACCCCCCTTATATCGAAGCCGCACTGCATTGCGACGTGGTGCTTGCTCTAGTTTATTTTTAAACAACTCCGACATGGGTAGCTTTCTCGCATGTGGTTGTGAAGCAGACTCTTTTTTATTTTGCAATACAGCACCTTCCTGACCGTGTGAAATGCTGAAAACCCCAGCCTTGGAGGTGCTTGGCTTAGAAAAAGCCAAATCACTCTCCCCACCCCCCAACAACCTGTTTACTGGAAACATTAGAGTCTGTGAGCACAAAGTCTGTACCTGAGCTCAGGACTGTAGTCTTGGTGGCATGCATAGTCGATGAAGAAGTGGCAGGAGATGAAGAAGTCCACGAAAAATCCAAGATCCATTTACCCGATGCAGTGTTTTTCCACCCAGAGTCAGTTAAGGCAGTAGATTCTGACCAGTCCATCAGGAAACCGTCCTTAGTTGTAGCTCGAATCCCGAACTGCTGTCGCACAGACTGTGACACCGTAGGTCCATCAGCAAAAGTCTTCCCCGTAGAAACACTCCCCAGATCAGGCAGTTCTGTTGGAACCTCCGGTGCAACTTTTGGCAAAGAGCTGACGCAAGCAGAAGAAGACGAAGTAGTAGACATACCAGTTTCTGGGTAAACCTCTGCTGAATGCATTCTCTCCAATGCTGGAATATCACCAGCCAACTCCGGTAAGTCAGTACCTCTTTCCGGTGCTATTTCCAGCATGACAACATTTCCTTTTAGTACTAAAACATCCTCCACAGTTAAGTTTGCAACTCCTCAGATACGCACTCTCTCCGACCTCCATACCTTGGCAGCGTTCGACCTAAGTCTGCCATAATGCGAGACTGACGTCCAGCAGGACCCCTACCCAGAAGCAGCCACCGAGTAGGGAATTTCCCCGATGTCCTGGCCAAATTTTCCTCATTCACTAAAAATACCACCAACAGCTTAATCTGGTTCAAGGCCAGTTGGCATTCATCTGCATCCCCCTCCCCCGGGTCATGACTGAAAATAGGCAGGATTTGTCTAGTGCACTTACCCAGTCAACAAAAGCTAAATAAATAAATAAAATGTGATGTTATTTGTCTCCATGCTTGCTATTGCCTCTGTATGTAACTCTGTATATAATTGTAACTCTGTATGTAACTCTTCTGTGCCGTGCCTGAAAATAGGCAAAGTTTCTTGTCTAGTGCACTTACCCAGAAAACAAAAACTAAATTAATTAATTAATTAATTGTTCAAGACCTGCATCAATTAATGCAGATACAAAGTATTTCTCATGGCTAGTGGAGCCAGAAATTGTTGCCCAGTTGATTCCTGGCATATTAAAGTCCCATTGGATAATAACATCACAGGAAATGGCCAGGTGTGAGATATCATCTGAAAGTGAGTATTATACACAAGGTCTGCTGATGGTGGCCTATAACATACTCTAATAGTTAGAAGTGGTTGACATTGGAACTTGATGTTAACCAATATGCTTTCAGTATTTGTTGAACAATTACTTACATGGGATGGTATATCATCCATGATGTATAGGGCCACTCCCCCCCCCCCACCTGATTAACTCTGTCCTTCTGGTATAATTTAAATCCCAGTATCTGTTTGACCCAGATAGATGTGGGGTCCCAACTGGTTTCTGTAATGGCTATAATGCTTATATCTTGCAGGGAACATATTGATTAAAGTTCAGATATTTTAATAGGTTTAAAGATCTAGCATTAAGCGATAATATTTTGCATGTTTTCATGTTATTTGGCAGAGAGGTTCCTAGTCTCAGAGATATAGGAGTAGTCCTATTCTCCCCCCATGACCATTAGTTTAAATGGTCATTTATAACTGGTATGATAGTTTTACCAAATAAAGTGCTGCCTCTTCTACTGAGATGAAGACCATCCCTACAGAATAGGGAGGGTTTATCGTTAAAGTCTTCCCAGTGTGATAAGCAGGAGATACCCTGTCTGATGCATCATTTGTGAAGCCATTCCTTTAGAGCTTTGATTTTGGCTGAGATGGAAGGAGTGGATCTAGGTATGGCAAGTATTTCTGAAACGCACACGATATATCCTCTCTCTCTCTCTCTACCAATATGTTGTTAAGGGCAACAAAATCCTTTTTAAGTTGGTCATGGTGTGTGCGATTTATATCATTGGTTCCGGCATGAATAATGACTAGTGGGTTGTCCCCTGCGTGTTGAAGAATGTCTTTAACCATAGTGGTTAACTGGGGTAATCTTATTTCCCTAATGCTGGAACGTGTACAAGTTTCTTTATCTGGGATACAAACTGTCCTGTCTATATGTTTAATAACTAAATCTCCTATGACAAACACCTCTTTTTTATTTGATCGGGATAGTAGTCTGGGCAAGTTATTCACGGGTGTTGAAGCTTCAGTGTTTATTTGCTCACCCTCGTTATTAATTATACTGTGGTCTGCAAGATGTAGTTTTGTCTTGACTATTAGTAGCCACATGTGCTGGAATATTAGGTGGGCAAGCTGGATCAAGTAGTGGCATTTCTGGGTTTTCATGAACCAATATATCATACATGTTTTGTAACAGAACTGGGGCACTGTTATATATTTGTCCCCCTATACATATTGTAGTGTGCTTAGTAACTAGAGCCTAGTAATCCACCATTGTTTGGGGAGAGATGGATGAACCCCCGAATGCAGTGGTCAGATCTTTAATGGCATAGGTATTAATGGAGACAGTAGATGTTTCCAGTTAATCTGCCATGTGATCAACATAGTTCTCCAGTGTTACCATTTCCTGTTCTACTGCACCTCTGTCTAATACTCTTGCCATTTCACTTCGTAGTGTATGCACTAGTAAGCATGTGTCACAGATCAAGTTAGGTACTTGATATCCCTGCCCATACATATGGCATGAGCTACAATAGTTCTGAAATGGCAAGTTATCCATGGCTAGACTCTATTTAGGGACTAGAGTATGATAATACTCTCTTGAACTGGTGAATCCTTGATGGGATATTATTTCTGGCCTTTGCTCTCCTGCTGCCCCAGCGGACACAGCAGACATGTACAGGATGCGCATGTCTCTGTGCGCATCTCTGTGCAAGACCCCACGCACACTCACCCCACTTGCTAGTTTGAGTCATTTATACTGCAAAACCCAATTCATATTTCTTTTTTTAGTTATTTAAACATTTGGCAACCAGGAAAGGCACACTGAGCTGAGGCCTGATTCCAGGTATGCATTGGATAATTTGACATTCAGATTATTGTGGGGCAGCAGGTTAAATCCAGTCAAAAGAATAGTTACTTGCTGGCCAATTAAATGTGTCGGACTGGACATGGTGCACCCCGTGCTGTTCTTTTTTATAGAAACGTAGACTTTGATGGCAGATAAAGACCACTTGGCCCACCTAGTCTGCCCATTTCCTTACCTAAAGGATAAGCTGCAGATCCTAGTTAACCAACACTTCCTACCACCCATTAAAATTGCCTTATGTCTGTCCCATGCATTCTTGAATTCCCCCACTGTTTTTGATTCCACAACCTCCTCAAGAAGACTGTTCAAAGCATCCACAACCCTCTCTGTGAAAAAAATGCTTCCTCACATTACCTCTGAGCTGACCTCCCTCTATATTCAATTTGTATCCCCTTGTTTTTGCATATCTAACATACTAACATACTAAAATGCCAGCAGAATAGGCCTAATGGTCTTTCATGTCTGCTCGTTTGGTCAGCCCCCACCCTGGGTGCTGACCTTGCTGCCCCCCTCGCCTTCTCAGGCTTCTCCCTTTCCAGTTCCGGATATTCTTGCTGCATTGGATTTTGCTTCCAGAACCCTTCCCCTGTACCAGTCCCACCCCCTCTTCAACCCCTCCACTGTCTCTGCCTCCACCAGCCCCCTAGGCAGCGCATTCCATGGCTCCACCACCCTCTCAGTGAAGTAGCACCTCCTCCTTTCTCCCCTGAATCTTCCCCCCTCCAGCTTCCACCCATGCCCTCTGGTGGCCCCCTCCTCCTTCCTTCGAAGCACCCTGACTGTTCCTCCCCTATTTACCCTCTTCATGTACCTGAAGACCTCTATCATGTCCCCCCGGTCCCTTCTCTCTTCCAATGTGTACATATTTAGCTCTTCGAGCCTCTCCTCATAGGTCCTGTCCCCCAAGCCCCAAATCATTTTGGTTGCCCTCCTCTGGACCCTCTCCAGGAGTTTAATGTCCCTCTTTAAGTGTGGCCTCAAACTGCAGGAAGTACTCAAGGTGCGGCCTCATCAAGCAGTTATACAGAGGGGTATCACTTCCCTTCCTTCTGGAAGTGATCCCTAGTGATGCATCCAGCATCCTGTTGGCCTTGGCTGCTGCCCTCCTACAAGTCTCAGAGTTGTTCATCTTGACATCCACCACCACCCCAGGTCCCTCTCAGCCATCGAGACTTGTAGCATTCCCCCAGGGTGTACACTTGGCCTGGGTTTCTGGCCCAGGTGGAGTACTTTGCATTTCCCTGCATTGAACCTCAGCTTCACTTTCTAGACCATCTTTCCAGAGCCTCCAGGTCCCCTGTAGGGCCACCTCCCCTCCTTCCATCCACCACTGCCCCCAGTTTGGGTCATCTGCAAAGAGACTCATCTCACTCCTGATTACTGTCCTTATGTCAGAGGCGTAGGTGTTGAACAGAAGGGGCCCAAGGACTGATCCTGTGGGACCCCACTAATGACCCTCCTTGGGGATGAGACTATCCTGCCAACTATGACCCTCTGGGTCCAGTCCTGAGCCAATTGCCTATCCATCTGATCATCTGGTTCCCCACCCCATTTCTCCCAGCTTATCCAACAGGCCCACATGAGGAACAGAGTCAAATGCCTTGCTGAAGTCTAGAAAGAGGACGTCCACTGGTCTACCCAGATCCAAGGCACTCATCACCCAGTCATAGAACTCTACCAGGTTTGTCTGACATGATTTCCCCAGGATGAATCCATGCTGTCTATCGTCCAGGCACCCTAACTTATCCAGGTCCCCCCCAGCCTCTCCTTGACAATGCCCTCCATCACCTTGCCCACCACCGATGTCAGGCTGACAGGCCTGTAGTTCCCTGCCACCTCCCTTGATCCCCCCTTGTGGATAGGCACTTTATGTGCCACCTTCCAGTCCTGGGGCACCCACCCTGTCCTCAGAGAGATGGTGAAAAGCTCTGCCAGGGGTTTCGCCAGGACATCCGCAAGTTCCTTCAGCACTCTGGGAAGTAATTTATCCGGCCACAGTGCTTTCTCCATCTTAAGGGAGCTGAGGGCTTCCCTCACTCTCTCTGCTGTGATTTCCACTTCCGGTACCTCTTCTCCCTGCTTAGCCCTCGCCCCTCCTGCCAGTGATGCCTACCCCCCCTCCCATCTCTTTTTCTGAAGGATGCTACACTATTGGACTTTGTTGATTCTTTTGAGGTATTTGAAAGTTTCTATCATGTAGCCCCTCTCCCACTTTTCCTCAAGGGTATTCATATTAAGCTTCTTTAGTGTCTCTTCATATGTCTTTTGGTGCAGACTCTGCACCATTTTGGTTGCCCTCCTCCAGACAGCCTCCACCCTGTCTACAGTATGTCTTTGCAGAGATGGGGTCTCCGGAACTGCACGCAGCACCCAGATGGGGTCTCACCAACTGTCTGTACAGGGAGATAACAACTTCATGTTTTCTACTGGTGATGCCTCTCCCTATGCATCCCAGTATCCCCCAGTCCTCCTTACTGCCTTCTCACATTGCTTACCCACCTTTCGGTCATCTGATATAACTACCCCCAGGTCCCCTTCCATTCCTGTTGTTGTCAGTATCTCACCCCCCATTGTGTACTCTTCACCTGAGTTTTTGTTTCCCATGTGCATTATGCTGCACTTCTTTGCATTACTCTAAGCTGCCATACATTTGACATATATTAATATTATATATTTCAATTTATTATCGGTGGCTCAGCATAGTCTGAGCACCTGGGTTGTCTTTTTTCAGTCCTGGTGCATATATTTTTTACAGATGTGGAAGACCCAGAACTGGAGGGTGTTTAGAGCTAGTCCCCTGAAGACAGCAGCATGTGCCCTGAGGACAGCATCATGTGTTGTAGATTTTTCCAAAAAAATTTAAACAATGAAAAGTAACCCCATGTGAAATAACTTATAGTACCAGGAAAGACATGTACAAGAAGATGCTGAAAGAAAAAAGGATTTTGCTTAGCTTGATATACACAGCATATATTATAAAGACAATTGTAAACAACTGGATTACAAAAGATTTACAATTAATTAAATGATCACATTATTCAAAATGGTTTTCAGAAAATAAGTATTATTTTGGTTTGAAACCTTATTTAATAATTCTGACAGACAGTAGGATGAGAGCTATATTCTCTACTAACAAGCAAAACGCAATGTGTTACTTTTTCGATACAAAATAAAAGGATGTAGCTTTGCAAACTGTGACTGTACTTTGGGAGGAGAGGAAAACTTTATACACGTATTATGGTTTTGTACCTGGTATCAGGTTCAAAGGGCATGTTGGTTAGGCCCTTTTCTGAATGACATGTATCCAATAAACAAAAAATTATTAACCAATATTTTGTTCCATACTGAAGGTGCTTTGTCTATTGAATGTCTTGCCAAGTTTTTATTAGCAGTAGATAAAATTAGAAGGAAGATAAATATAATATGAATGGAGGTAGGTTATCTGATTTTTAGATATTTATAAGGCTTTAGTATGCACTGTAATATCTTTGTGATTATAAATCAGTGTTCTCCTAATAATATTTTTGTAAATGTACTGTTTTGGAATGTGTTGTACTTTTTCATTGTAAGGCTTTTTAGCCACACAATAAATGTTTTTTGACTATGATGATGAATGCTCAGTTCCTTACTTCACCTTGCTTTACATACCCAAGTAATGCTGAGGAAAAAAGTTTGCTCTCTCAGTTAACTGATACTGGGATTCCACAAAAGATGCAGGGCACTTTGCGGCTTTGCTGCCTCGATAGGCTAAATGTACGTAATAATTATTTTCACAAAAGTGCACATAAGAGATAGTGGTTGAGGGAAAACTGTTACAACTAAGTGGAAACAATGCTGGATATGTTCTTTGATTGCTCTTACATACAAATTGTTTGTGCCGCTATAGCCAAAGCTTGGGCATTGCCTCAAATTGTGAAAGTTTCATATGAAATACTAGTATATGGAAGATATACAGAAGTTTGGTAGCAGTTTTTTCCTGTGACGCATTGTGGCATTATAACCATTATTAAATGGGTTATCTGGCATGTTAGATGTCAAGATGTGATACAACCAAAGGATTTACAGTTAATGGGGTTAATTGAGAAAATTATCCAAGTGGTGGCTTTACTGTAGTCAAAAGAACATAGTACTGTCTTGAAACCTGCACTGGACACTTGATGGAGACACATACCTAGGAATAAATGTTCTTGGGGGCAACTTTTGTTTATTGTAAGTTTCATGGTCCAGAATGTTTTGAAGTATGACTCTGTTACTGGTTGATAATATGTTTTATGTATCTGGCACTTGTATTTGATATGTGGTATTTATGTCTGTCTTGCTAATTGTGCACTAATAAAAACTCCCCTACTGGTTTAGAGAAGTGCCATGGGCTCTTTAATATCCACCTGAACCACCACCAGAACAGATAGATGGGACCATGGTTTAATGTCTCATCCAAAAGACAGCACCTCAGGAGTGCAGAACCCCCTCATGCTGCACCACATTGTTAGTATTGGGATTTAACCCAAGTGCCATGTGTGGGGATAGATCCCACAGACTTCTGATCTTCCAGCCTCAGAGGCAAATGTGCAACCTACTGATCCGCTGACATCCATAAGAGATGTGCACTGCTTGTTTGTGAAAGGTGAGGGACTGCTTGCCCCTTGGAGTGATACTCGGAAGGACAGCATGAACACAGTGGGGCAAGATTGCTCTCATCACGGTTTTGTACTGCATGCTGGTGAAAAGTAAGGGACTACTTGCACTGGGGAGTGTAGCTCAGTAGCACTGCATGAACATAGTGGAGCTACATAGCACCCATCACCATGGTGTACTGCATGCTGGTGAAAGGTGGGGACTGCCTAAACTGTGGAGTGATGCTCAAAAGCACTGAATGAACACAGTGAAGTGATATGGCACCCATCATGGTGATGGTGGTTAACTGCGTGCTTGTGAAAGGTGATGGACTGCCTGCATGGGGGAGCAATGCTCTGAAGCAATGCATGAACACAGTGGGGTAACATTGCACCCATCATGGTGGTGTACTGTGTGCTGGCAAAAAGTGTGGAAATGCCCACAGAGAGGAGTGAAACTCAAAAGCAGTGCATGACTGCAGGTGGTCAACATGACACCCAACAAGCTGGTGTACTGTGTGCTGGTGAAAGCACCGGCTTGCAGTAATAGTGTTTTAATTGTCTTTTATAAGTGGTTGTAAATTGTTGTATGTATTATTTTGTTTATCATTTTATGTAATATTTGACACTTTTGAAAATGGGCAGATATGCTCATCTTGCTTTCAAGTATAAAAAAATAAAAAATGAAATGAAAATAAAAGCAGATGGACTGCCTACACAGTGGAGTAATATTCAGAAGTAATGCATGAATGCAGTGAGGCAACATTACACCCATCACAGTGGTGTATTGTGTGCTGCTGAAAGGTAAGGGACTGCCTGCATGAACGAGCTATGCTCATAAGCACTGCATAAACACAGTGGGCAATCATGGCACCCATCACAGTAATGTACTGTGTGCTGGTGAAAGATGAGAGATTGCTACACAGGGCAGTAACTCTCAGAAGCACTGCATGAACACAGTGGGGCAACACTGCACCCATCACGGCGGTGTGCTGTGTGCTGGTGAAAGGTGAGGTAATGCCTGCATGGAGAAGTGATGCTCAGAAGCATTGTATGGATGCAGTGGGGTGACATTGCGCTCATTACAGTGGTGTACTACATGTTGAGGAAATGTCAGAGACTGCCTGCACTGTGGAGTGACGCTCAGAAGCACTACATGAACACAGTGGGGTGACATGACATCAATCACAATAGTGTTCTGCATGCTGGTGACATTTGTGGGACTGCCTGCATATGGAAATGATGCTCAGCAGCACTGCACAAACACAGTGAGATGACATGGCAACCATCAAGGTGGTGTACTGTGTGCTGGTGAAAGGTGAGAGACTGCCTGCATGGAGGAGCTATGCTCATAAACACTGCATGGACACAGTGGCAGTCATAATACCCATCATGGTAGTGTACTGTGTGCTGGTGAAATGTAGAGGACTGCCTGCTCTGTGGAGTGATGATCAAAAGCACTGAATGAACACAGTGGGGTGATATGGCACCCATCACAGTGATGTACTGTATGCTGGTGAACGGTGAGGAACTGCATGCATGGAGGAGCTATGGTCATAAGCACTGCATGAACACAGTGGGCGGTCATGGGACCCATCACAGTAGTGTACTGTGTGCTGGTGAAAGATGAGAGATTGCCTACACAGGGGAGTAATGCTCAGAAGCACTGCATGGACAAAGTGGGGCAATATTGCACCCATCATGGTGGTGTGCTGGTGAAAGGTGAGAGACTGCCTGCATGGAGCAGTGATGCTCAGAATCACTGTATGGATGCAGTGGGGTGACACTGCACTCATTACAGTGGTGTATTGTGTGTTGAGGAAATGTCAGTGACTACCTGCACTGAGGAGTGATGCTCAGAAGCACTACATGAACACAGTTGGGCGACATGGCACCAATCATGATAGTGTACTGTGTGCTGGTGAAAGATGTGGGTCTGCCTGCATGGAGGTGCTATGCTCAGAAGCACTGCATGAACATAGAGGGTGGGCATGGCACTCATCATCGTGGTGTACTGTGTGCTGGAGAAAGATAAGGGATTTTGTAAAGGCCAACCAGGCACCACAGGGCACAGTGCAAAAAGGCTTTATTTGTGAAAAGGCAAACTGGTACGACTGACCAACAGCTTAGGATGCTACCTTGACCAGTTTCACACCACTGTGCATCCTCAGGAGGTTAGTTTCCCGTAGTGTCCACATGCAAAAATATGCTTGCGTTAAAGTGACAGTGTAGCAAATGGGCGGGAAGGAGGGGTGGAAGAACAATGGGGAATAATCAAAACTGCCATCACAGAGGCAACAAGCCTTTGTGTGAAGCAAATAAAACAAAATGATGTAAGCAACCACTATGGTTCCCAAAGGAAGTAGCAGAGAAGGAGAAGGAGAAAAAGAAAGCATTCAGGAAGTACAAGGAAGGAGCAGGACAGAGAATTGTATCAGTTAAAGCAAAAGAAACATGGAAGGCAGTCAGAACAGCAAAGGCCTAAACCCAGGAAAAGATAGTCAACTCAGTTAAGAAGAGGGATATAACCTTTTATAGGTACATCAGGGAGTGAAGGAAGACCAAGTGAGGGATAGTGAGGCTTAATAAAGTGAAGGGGGGTAACCAGAGTGTAACTGTGAAAAGGCAGAGATACTAAGCAAATATTTTTGCTCAGTATTCACAAATGAAGAGGGGGAGGTACCTAAACCAAACAATAGAAACACTTTGGATATGGGGAGTTGATACCAGCCCATTCACAGAAGAAAGGGTTCTGAAAGAACTTTTAAAACTGAAGGTGGACAAAGCAATGGGGTCTGATGGGATTCATCCCAGAATTCTAAAAAAAATAAGGGTAGAACTAGTGACACCACTGACTACCCTCTTTAACAAATCATGGGAGGATGGGGTGGTACCTGAGTACTGGAGGAGGGCAGATGTTATTCCATTTCACAAAAGTGGGAGCAGGGCGGAAGTAGGAAACTACAGACCTGTTAGTTTAACCTCAGCGATGGGGAAAATGATGGAATCATTTCTGAAGGAAAGAATTGTTGAGTACCTAGAGGCCAGAGGGGCACAGGACCCAAGGCAGCATGGATTCACAGCAGAAAGGTCATGACAGACAAATCTAACAGATTTCTTTGACTGGGTGATCAAAGTAGTAGATCAGGGAGGGGCTGTGGACATGGCCTTCCTAGACTTTAGCAAGGCATTTGTCACAGTGCCACCGAAAAGATTAATATACAAGTTGGCCAACCTGGGAGTCGGTCCCAAGTTGGTAGCCTGGGTAAAGAATTGGCTGGAGAAGAGGACACAGGGGATAATAGTAAACGGAGTCCACTCTGAAGAAAGGGGGGTTACTAGTGGGGTACTGCAGGGTTCGGTACTAGGACCAGTCCTCTTTAATGTCTTTACAAGGGACATAGCAGAGGGACTGGATGGAAAAGTATGTCTCTTTGCAGATGACACAAAGATCTGCAACAGAGTTGATTCACAAGGCGGGGGGATAAGATGAGAAGGGACTTGTCAAGGCTGAAGGAATGTTCAAATGTATGGCAGCTTAGATTCAATGCTAGGAAGTGCAAAGTAATTCATCTGGGAAACAAAAACCCAGGGGAAGAGTACACAATGGGAGGTTAGATACTAACAACAAAAATGGAAAGGGACCTGCGGGTAGTCTTATCAGATGACTTAAAGGTCGGCAAGCAATGTGAGAGGCAGTAAGGAGGGCTGGGGGGATACTGGGATGCATAGGGAGAGGCATCATCCATAGAAAACAGGAAGTTGTTATCCCTTTGTGCAGACAGATGGTGAGAACCCATCTGGAGTTCTGCATGCAGTTCTGCAGACCCATTCTCTGCAAGGACATAGACAGGATGAAGGCAGTCCAGAGGAGGGCAACTAAAATGGAGCAGGTTTGCACTAGAAGACATATGAAGAGACACTTAAGGAGCTTAATGCGTATAGCCTCGAGGAAAGGGGGGGGGGGAACATGATAGAAACTTTCAAGTATCTCAAGGGAATCAATGAAGTCCAAGAGGGTAGCATCTTTCAGAAAAAGAGATGTGCAAGAACAAGGGGGCACAATGTGAAGATAGAGGGGGGATTGCTCAGAGGTAATGTGAGGAAGTATTTTTTCATGTAGAGGGTTTATGGATGCATGGAACAGCCTTCCTGAGGAGGTTGTGGAGTCAAAAACAGTGGTGGAATTCAAGAATGCATGGGACAGTCATAAGGCAATTCTAGGGAGTGGGGGGTAGGAAGAAGTAGGCTGTTGGTTAACTAGGATCTGCAGCTTATCTATTAAATAGGGAAATTTGCAGACTGGGCGGACCTAGCGGTCCTTATCTGCCATCAAATTCTATGTTTCTATTTTTCTATGTAGTGCATTTAAAAAGGGATGTTTCTTATTATAAGATAAAGACTACTTATGCATATTTAACAGTAACACACACTTTAAAAACACATATCAAAAGACATCTCCTTAATAGATATTCCATAACACTAAAATGTTCCTGCTGAATATACAGTAAATAAATCATCACATCCAGTCACCAATAAGAATAGTGTCTCTTATTAAAAAGGAGAATTTCCTACTTCATTATTCAATCCATTAAAGTACAGAGAATAATGTATGGGCAACCATACACAACAAGGCTGTGTTTCCATCGAGGGGTTGAGGTGACAGCATATGAACCTTGAGATTGAAGCTCAGTAGGTCCATGCTGTCATCTCAATCTGAGATGGAAACGAATGCTGAGCTGTGTGGTTGACCATATTTTATTTTTTGCAGTATATGATGTTTTACACTAGAATGAGACAGCCCACTGAAGAGAAAACAACAAAAAATCTTGCAATTTCTTTCTTCTACTCACATATCAAAATCAAATTTCCAGACTTTTGAAAGGTAAAAGGAATGACTTTGGGAAATAGGTGGTTAGTAAGTAACTAGGCGTAGTATACATGAGCAACAAAAAATTGTATGACCTTTGACCTGTGCACAACTGTTCAGAATGCATATAACAACACTTTAGAATGCGCATAATGGTTTAGAATGTACTTAAGGATTTTGAGCAGGCTGCTTTTTATGCATAACAAAAGGTATCCATATTCTATATTCTGAATAAACAGTGGTATACTCTTTTTACAAACAAAATAAACAGAGAGTTCCAAAAAGTCCAAAAATAGATTCCAATACTTCAGTGGTGCCTAGAGGGAAAGAACAGACAATAAAATCACTACATATGGAGCTAAATTCAGAAGCATGACAGTTCATATTTTCCTATTCCTATTGATTGATGCCATACTCTCAATCTTATTATTAATACCTGGAGACTTCAATGCTCCTAAAGTGCATGTCCAAAATTCTTCTCTTTCCTTCAATTTTCCATCTATGTCTCCACCCCCTTGGGCTGTCTCACCAATTTGATCTCACAAATCTTAAATACATGTTCCCTATTGTCCCCTCTCTGTTCATAGACATGCACTGCCAGTGCATTCGTAGAACCTCCGTTAGCTATTCACCTGACATGTTTTCCAATGCGTAACTTAAAACGGCAAGTGATCTTTCCCACATAAAAGGCTCCACACCCACAGGTTGCCACATTTACTAAATTACCTGTTACACAACTGAAAAATGAAGTGCAAATATAGCCTTTTTGGGCTTCACACTTGTACATGTACTAACCTTAGTTTTGGATGTACAGTATTTACAGTTACTGCAAGGGTAAGTACCCTGTGGTTTTGGTGGAAGCCAATTTCTCAAAGGGAGTGTGGGTACTGATACTCATGGCTTCTGTAGGCTACGTACCACCCTATCTCAGATATCTGTACCCCTACAATATGTCATATGCAGAAAATTGGAAGTTCCTTCTTTAAATCATGGATCAACACTCAATTTGTGCCAGTGCTTCTTTATAACACCCTCAAGGGCACCAGACTGGTGATTATACGTACTTACAAAATACATGCATTCAGGTTTCTCTGATCTATATGTAGGTGCTAGGATTTCCTCTCTGTTTCTTCCTATAACTTCCATCATGGAATCTTCCACCAAAGTCTCAGCATATCCACTGTCAACAAACCTATTGCACATATCTGTGCCATGTACAAAAAAAGTCACTGTCGGCACTGCAGTTCCTCCTCACTCGTAATAACTGGATCTTGGGAATATTATTAAACATATGTCTGGGATGGCAACTTGAGATGCATAGGAGGGGGTTTCTATCAGTTTCTTTTCTATGTAGGGAAGCCTGCAGTCCATTGTTTTCATCTCTAGTAATCTCTAAATCCAAAAATATATCCTTATCCATCCGGTACTATATGGTAAACCTTAAATTTGGGTTGCTTCTTTCCAAACATTTAACAAACTCCCCCAGTTCTTCCTGAGTGCCCATCCAGATCTTAAGTATGTCATCTGTATAACAATGACAGAGATCTGTCCTATGATAAAGAGGATTAATCTGTGCATCATAGACCACTGCCATTTCCCATAGGCCCAGAAAGGGGTTTGCACAATTGGGTGAAAATATTGTACCCATAGCAGTCAAGTTTACCTGCAAAAAGAAATCTCCTTGAAATAAGAAAGCAGTTTTTGTCAAAACCATTTCAGAACATTCCAAAAGAAATTGCTTTCTATGCATGTTCAATGTCATGTCTCTTTCTAGCCAATATGCCATAGATTGTAGACCGTCCACATGAGGAATGTTCATATGTAAAGCATTAATATCCATTGATACCAGCAGCCACTCCATTTCTAGTTATACCTCCTTAATAACTCCAAGAATATCTGTAGTGTCTTTAACATATGAACAGAGCTGCGGTATATAATGTTTAATGTGTGAGTCTACAAATCTGGATAATGGCTCAGTGAGCAATCGTATTCCCACCACAGCGGGCTGGTATGCAGACCGCATCGAGAAACCAACACAGCGAAATCCCACAAAGCAACAATCTCAACAGGTTTTGAGATCATCACTGTGGTGGACCCAGGGGTGAAATTTCTCTCTTTCGTTTACTTTTACCCCTCTTTGAGACAACTCCAACTCAGAGTTAGGAATCCTTAGAAGGGGGTACAGGGGGTTCAGCCTCCCACATGGGAGGTTCAGAAGGCATAGCCCCCAGGTAGAAAATGCACTGATGTCTGATAGCTGAACTTTTCACCTGTCGATATCGGGGATCTTGCTATGCCGAAACCTTGACAACAGTGTTGTCAATTCAGCGTACTGTAGATAAACTCAGTGGGCCTTCTGGGTGGATCTATAAGACCCTTGTGAATCTTGGGTAAAAAGATAGTAGCCCGAACAGGATGAGGGTTGTTGTACCTGCCAGTAATGCTTAATCCAAAAATATATCAATATCTGTTTTAAACATCTCTGTAGGATCACTCCTAAGCTTTCTATAAAAGTTCACATCCCCAACTGCCTATCTATCTCTTGGATGTATTTACTAGTATACATGATTACCACTGCACCCCATTAGTCCACTGGTTTTATGACTACTGAGTTATTATATTGAAGTTATTTTAGTGCCTTGGCCTCAATGGTGGTTAGATTCACATAAGATTCTTGACCATTTGAGCATAAAGATTTTAAAAATATGATGTGCATGCTCTTTTGAAGATTTTAACCACATCATCATAAGGGGGGTAGAAAGCTGAAGCAGATTGTAACACTGGGTGCTGGCTGTGTATAGATGCCATCTGCTCTTCAGCTGTACTGCTTGTTTGTTACACTGCTCAAAGTGAGTTGCCCCCACCAACCATATTTGCTTTGTCAAAAAAGGCATAGAGATTCAATGTCCTGGTGAAGTGTTTAAGATCAACGTGCAATTCAAAATGGATTACCTCAACTGTAGGTACAAATGTCAACCCATTCTGTAATATCTGGGTCTGGGACTCACTCAGGATTTCCTCTGAAAGGTTAATCACTATGCATTCTTGTATGGCATTTGTCTACCCCATCCCCTGCTACTGCTTCCTCTTCTTCATCTGTTGGTATTTCCATCTGTCCCACCTCATGTGGCCATGTTTCATGTACAGTACTGGTGCTGAATGTGTCTCTGTCACCCCCATAAATTTGGGGCATTCTGATATCCTGATAAGACTGGCTCTCAGAATTGTACTTGTTGCTCACTCTGGTTCACAGTGGGGAGGACGGGTGTTTCAGGAGCTGGTCCTCCAGTTTATCCTCTAAAAAAGGATCCTAATTTATGTCAGAGTCACTGGTGCTCATGTAATATGAAACACAGAAACATAGAGCATAAAAAAATAGACTTTGACGGCAGAGAAGGACTGCTTGGCCCACCTAGTCTGTCCATTTCTCTACCTATTGGATAAGCTGCAGATTACAGTTACCCAACACCCTACTTCCTCCTACCCCCACTATGTTTGCCTTTTGTCTGTCCCATGCATTCTTGAATGATCCCAATGTTTGTGACCCAACAGCCTCCTTAGATAGGTAGTTCCATGCGAACACCACACCCTTTGTGAAAAAGTACTTCCTCACATTGCCCCTAAGCCGTCCCCCTATATCTTCAAATTGTGCCACCTTGTTCTTGTACATCTCTTTTTCTAAAAGATGCTACCCTCTTGGACTTTGTTGATTTGCTTGATGTACTTGAAAGTTTCTATCATGTTCCCCCTCTCATTCTTTTCCTGAGGGGTATACATATTAAGCACTTTTAGTCTCTCTTCATATGTATGGCTCCTGTTGCAGACCCTGCCCCATTTTGGTTGTCCTCATCTGGACTGCCTCCATCCCGTCTATGTCCATGAGGAGATGGGGTCTCCAGGACTGTATTCAGTATTCCAGGTGGGGTCTCACCAACTGTCTGTACAGAGGGGTAACAACTTCTTGTTTTCTACTGGTGATGCCTCTCACTATACATTCTAGTATCCACCCAGCCCTCCTTTATGACTTTTCACATTCCTTACCTACCTTAAGGTCATCTGATATGACTACCCCAGGTCCCTTTAAATTTCTGCTGTTCTCCCCATTGTGCACTCTTCCGTGTTTTTTTTTTCCAAGCTGCATTGTTTTGCACTTTTGGCATTGAATCCAAGCTGCCATATTTTTGACCATTTCTCCAGGCTTGCCAAGTCCCTTCTCATCCTTTGCAACCCTTCTTGTATATTAATCCTGTTGCAAATCGTTGTGTCATCTGCAAAGAGGCATACTTTTCCTACCAGCCCCTCTGCAATGTCATCTATAAAGATATTAAAGAGGACCGGTCCAATGCTGAACAATGTGGTACCCCACTAGTAATCCCTGCCTCTTTCTTCAGCGTGTACTCCATTTACTATTACTCTCTTGGTCCTGTTGTCTAACTAGCTTGTTTCCAAGGCTACCACCCTGGGACTCACTCCCAGGCTGGCTAACTTGTTTATTAATCTTTTGTGTGGGACTGTCAAATTTCTTGCTAATGTCTAGGTAGGCCATATCCGCAGCCCCTTCCAGGTCTATTACTTTGGTTACCCAGATAAAGAAATCTATTAGATTCATCTGACATGACCTTCCTGCTGTGCATCCATGTTGCCTTGGGTCCTGTGCCCCGCTGGCCTTTAGGTACTCAACAATTCTTTCTTGCAGAAGTGATTCCATCATTTTGCCTACCACTGAAGTCAAGCTAACAGGTCTATACTTCCCTGCCTCTGTCTTGCTCCCACATTTGTGAAGAAGAATCACATCTGCCCTCCTTCAGTCCTCCAGTACCACATCATCCTCCCATGATTTGTTAAAAAGGGTATTCTGTGGTGTCACTAGTTCTCCCCTTAGTTCTTTCAGAATTCTGGGTGAATCCCATCATGCACTATTGCTTTGTCCACTTTGAGTTTTAATAGTTCCTTTATGACCCTTTTTTTGTGAATGGACTGATAACACCCCCTTGTCCAGTGCTTTTATTGTTTGGTTTGGGTACCTTCCCCTCTTTTTCTTTTGTGAATACTGAGCAAAAATATTTGTTCAATATCTCTGCCTTTTCACAGTCACCTTCTGCCCACCCCCTCTCCTTTTTTAAGTCTCACTATCACTCCCTTGGTCTTCCTTTGCTCCCTGATGTACCTATTAAAGGTTTTACACCCCTTCTTAACAGAGTTGGCTATTTTTCCTTAGTATGCGCCTTCTCTATTCTGACTACCTTCCCTGTTTCCTTCTGCTTTAACTGATACAGTTATCTGTCCTATCGATTCTGTGATTTCTTGTACTTCCTCAATGCTATCTTTTTATTCCTAACCTTCCCTGCCACGTCTTTTGAGAACCATAGTGTTTGTTTACTTCTTTTTGTTTTATTTGCTTTACACAAAGGCTTGTTGCCTCTGTGATGGCAATTTTGATTATTCCTCATTGTTCTTCCACCCCTCCTTCCTGCCCATTTGCTAGTGAATTCCTTAGGCACTCACCCATTTTGGCAAAGTCAGCCCTTCTAAAGTTCAGGACATTTGCCTTTGCATGGCTTGACTCATCTGCTGTGTTTATCGTGAACCATACCTTTCGGTGGTGGCTAGTTCGTGGATGGCTACCCACTTCTAAATCTGTGATCCTCCCTTCTTTTCCATTTGAGAGTACCAGGTCTAAGATTGCTCCCTCCTGAGTGGGTTACAATACTAGCTGTCTAAAGCATGTCCCCTGCAGGGCATTGAGATTGACCCTACTCTTGAATGTGGCTGCAGCACATGTGCTCCAGTTAACATCTGGCACGTTCAGTTCCCCATCAACAATATCTCCTGATTTTCTGGCATTCTAAGGATACCTTCTGTCATTTCTTTGTCCATTCCCCCCCTGAGTTGGGGGTCTGTTTACCCCACATGCAGACTGTGGTGCCATTGCCTGTCTCCAAGCTGACCCACAGTGCCTCCTCTCTTCCCCATTTACCCTTTAGTTCTGTTGCTTTGATTCCTTCCCTTATGTAGACAGCTACTCCTTCTCCTTTATTGCCTTCCCTGTCCCTCCTGTAGATTGTGTACCCTGGTATGTTTACATCCCAGTCATGGTTCTGTGTGTACCATGTTTCTGTGACTGCCATGATATCCAGGTGTTCCACTGCTATCAAGGCCACTAGTTTAGTAAGCTTGTTACCCAGACTATGGGCATTGGTACTCATTACTCTTCATTTTTTGATGGCTTTACCTCTTGTAGCCCCATCCCTGCCCTTACTGGCTTTGCCTTCTTCATTTACCCCTCTCCTGCTCCATACTGACCTTTCAATCTTGGAGTTAACCTCTCTAACTACCCTGTTTTGTGGGGGGAGGCTGGGAATTCCCTGCTTCTTATCAGTGCCTTCCCTCTTTGCTAGTCTAAAAGCTTGCCAATGAAGCATTTAAACCAATCACCCAGAAGACCGATGTCCTTCCTGGACAGATGCAGACCATTATGCCAGCATAGGCAAATATCCCTCCAGGTGGAATCCCAGTCCCCAATGAAGCCAAACTCCTATGCTCCACACTAGTTTTTCAACCATTCATTGAATTCCCATGGTGCGGAGTACCTTCTCCTCATCCATGCCATAGACAGGCAGCACCTCCAAGAAGGATATAATATGTGCTACTTATCCAAGGTCCCTCCTCAACTCCACAAACTCCTCCTGCAATGCTCTAATTCTATGCCTGGCCAAGTCATTTGTTCCTAGGTAGACAATGACATCCAGCTCTGTCTTATGTGCACCTCCTCTCCTAATCCTGATTATTCACTTCCTGTCCTTCCAAGCCATGGTGCTAGCAGGCACCTTACTCCACTTTCCCTTGCCCCCCCAGTTCTATCCCCCTAATAACTGAGTCCCCCACCACAAGCTGCTTCTTTTCCCTGTGGTGTCCTGTACCACCTTCCAGTGGGCTTCCCTTGTGATGGTTGCCAGCAACTTCCTCAGTCTCCACTGCCGGTGCCTCCATAGAAACATAGAAACAGAATTTGATGGAAGATAAAGACCGCTTGGCCCACTTAGACTGCCCATTTTCCTACCTACTTGATAAGCTGCAGGTCCTAGTTAACCAACAGCCCATTTCTTCCTATGCCCCACAAGAATTTCCCTATGTCTGTCTCGTGCATTCTTGAATTAACCCACTGTTTTTGACTCCACAACCTCCTCAGGAAGGCTGTTCCATGTATCTACCACCCTCTCGGTGAAAAAATATTTTCTCGCACTGCTGCTGAGCCGTCCCCCTCTATCTTCAAGTTGTGTCTCCTTGTTCTTGCACATCTCTTTTTCTGAAAGTTGCTACCCTCTTGGACTTTGTTGATTATCTTGAGGTATTTGAAAGTTTCTATCATGCCCCCCCCCTTTCTTCAAGGGTATACATATTAAGCTCCTTTAGTCTGCCCACATATGGCTTCTCTTGCAGACCCTGCACCATTTTAGTTGTCCTCCTCTGGACTGCCTCCATCCTGTTTATGTCCTTGCAGAGATGGGGTCTCCAAAATTGGATGAAGTACTCCAGATGAGGTCTAACCAACTGTCTGTACAGAAGGATAACAACTTCCTGTTTTCTACTGGTGATGTCTCTCCATATACATTCCAGTATCCTTCCAGCCATCCCTACTGCCTTCTCACATTGCTTGCTAACATTTAGTTCATCTGATATATTTACCCCGCCAGGTCCCTTTCCATTTGTGTTGTTGTTACAACCCCACCCCCAATTGTGTACTCGTCCTCTGGGTTTTTGTTTCCCAGGTGCATTACTTTGTACTTCTTTGCATTGAATCCAAGCTGCCATACTTCTGATAATTTATCCAACCTTGCCAAGTCCCTTCTCTTCCTTTCCACCGCCCCTTGTGTATCAACCCTGTTTTAGATCTTTGTGTCATCTGCAAAGAGACATACTTTTCCTTCCAGTCCCTCTGCAATGTCACTTATAAGGACATTAAAAAGGACTGGACCCAGTACTGAACCATGCAATACCTCACTAGTAACCCCCCTTTCCTCAGAGTGGACTCCATTTACTATTACCTTTTGTGTCCTGTTGTCCAGCCAATGTTTTTTACTATTACCTTTTGTGTCCTGTTGTCCAGCCAATGTTTTAACCAGGCTACCACCCTGGGACCCACTCCCAGACTGGCTAATTTGTGTATTAATCTTTTGTGTGGGATTGTGTTAAATGCCTTGCTAAAGTCTAGGTAGGCCATGCCCACAGACCCTCCCTGGTCTACTACTTTGGTCACCCAGTCAAATCTATTACATTCATCCGACATCACCTTCCCACTGTGAATCCATGCTGCCTTGGGTCCTGTGCCCCACTAGTCTCTAGGTACTCAACAGTTCTTTTCTTCAGAAGTGATTCCATCATTTTCCCTACTACTGAGGTCAAACTGACAGGTCTGTAGTTTCCTGCCTCTGTCTTGCTCCCACTTTTGTGAAGGGGAATCACATCCACCCTCCTCCAGTCCTCTGGTGCCACACCATCCTCCCATGATTTGTTAAAAAGGGTAGTCAGTGGTGTCACTAGTTCTCCCCTTAATTCTTTTAGAATTCTTGGGTGAATCCTGTCAGTCCCCATTGCTTTGTCCACCTTAAGTTTTAGGAGTTGTTTCAGAACTCTTTCTTCTGTGAAAGGACTCAGATTGACCCCCTTATCCAGAGTGCTTCTATTGATTATCTTAGGTACCTCCTCCTCCTCTTCTTTTGTGCATACTGAGCAGAAGTATTCATTCAGTATCCCTGCCTTTTCACTGTCCTTCTCTGCCCACCCACCATCCCCTTTATTCAGTGTCACTATCCGTCCCTTTGTCTTTCCTTGCTCCATAATGTACTTATAAAAGTTGTTATCCCCCTTCATAACTGAGTTGGCTATCTTTTCCTTGGTTTGGGCCTTTGCTATTCTGACTGCCCTCCCTACTTCCTTCTGCTTTAACTAGTACAGTTCTCTATCCTGCTCCTTCTGTGTTTCCTTATACTTCCTAAATGCTATCTTTTTCTCCCCAACTTTCCCCACCACCTCTTTTGAGAACCATAGAGTTTTTTCTTTCACTTTTATTTTTTGCTTCACACAAAGGCTTGTTACCTCTGTGATGGCAGTTTTGATGTTTCCCCATTGTTGCTCCACCCCTCCTTCTTGCCTGTTTGCTAGTGCTTTTCTGAGGCACTCTTCCATTTTGACAGAGTCAGCCCTCCTGAAGCCCAGTACTCCCATTTTTGTATAGCTTGACTCTGCAGCTGAGTTTATTGAGAACCACACTGTTTCATGGTCACTTGTTCCCAGATGGCTACCCACTTCTAGATCTGAGATCCTCTCTCCATCCCCATTTGAGAGTACCAGGTCTAAGACTGCTCCCTTCCGAGTGGGTTCCAACACTAACTGTCTGAAGCATACCCCCTGTAGCACATCGAGAATGGCCCTGCTGTTGGATGTGGCTGCAGCAAAGGTGCTCCAGTTAACATCTTGTCTCCCATCAACAATATCTCCCCTTTCTCTGCCATACTAGGGATGCCTTCTGTCATTTCCTTGTCCATTTCCTCCCTCTGAAACCGGGGTCTGTTTACAACCCCTGTGCAGACTGTGGTGCCATTTCCAGTCTCCAGGGTGACCCATCATGCCTCCTTTCATCCCTGTTTACCCTTTTGTTCCATTTCTTTGATCCCTTCTTTAAATAGTGAGCTACTCCTTCTCCTCTTCTACCCTCCCTGTCCCGCCTGTAGATTATGTACCCTGGTATGTTGACACCCCTGTCAGGGTTCTCTCTGTACCACATTTCTGTGACTGCCACAATATCCAGGCATTCATCTTCCATCAAGGCTACCAATTCAGAGAGCTTGTTACGTAGGCTATGGGTATTGATACTCTTTACCCTCCATTTCTTGATGGCCTTACCCCTTTTTGCCCCATCCCTGTCCTTACTGCCTTTGCCTTTTTCTCCATTTACCCCAGCTCTTCTCCCTATCGACGTCTCAATCTTGGTGTTTACCTCGTTAACTACCCTGAATTTGGGGGAGTAAGATTTTCCTGCTCCTTTTCTGTGCTTCCCCCCTTGGATCGTTTAAATGCTTGCCAATGAAGTATTTAAACCTATCACCTTGGATACTGGTTCCCCTCCTGGATAGATGCAGACTATCACACCATTATAGGCCTGCATCCCTACAGGTGTAGCCCCAGTGCCCAATGAAATCAAAACCCTGAGCTCTGCACCAGTTTTTCAACCATTGATTGAATCGCATGGTGTGAAGCACCCCAGCCTCACCCATGCCATAGACAGGCAGCACCTCTGAAAAGGTTACCATGCATGCTACTTGTCTAAGGCCCCTCCCCAACTCCACAAACTCCTCCTCCACTGTTCTTATTGTCTTCACAGTCCAGTCATTTGTCCCTAGGTGGACAATGACATCCAGCTCCCTCCCCTGTGCAACTGCTCCCATGATCCTGAGGATTTGCTCCCTGTCCCTCCAAGCCATGGCACCAGGAAGGCACCTTACTGCCCTTTCCCCTCCCTCCCCCAGTTCTACCCTCCAAACAATGGAGTCCCCCAGCAGGAGTTATTTCCTTTCCCTGTGGGTCCCATGGCACCCTTCTGTGGGTCTCCTTTGTGAAGGTTCCCAGCACTCTCGTTGGTCTCCACTGTATGTGCCTCCATAGAGGAACCACACT
This sequence comes from Neoceratodus forsteri, assembly GCA_016271365.2. Taxonomy (NCBI): domain Eukaryota; kingdom Metazoa; phylum Chordata; order Ceratodontiformes; family Ceratodontidae; genus Neoceratodus; species Neoceratodus forsteri. Next base: position 116,556,150 of record CM057455.1, on the reverse strand, counting down.
GCCAGAATGACATATGAATTGTGGAGAGGTACAACTGGAGGGCTGCGCCTCTGTTCCACTACCCTCACCTCCCTGAGCCCACTGTGGTCCAACCGCTGCTCTTTCTTGGCATCTTCTGAGGCAACAGTGGTGGCCCTGGTGTTCCCCGGTGGGGGAAGTTCCTCTACTCCTGTCCAATTTGTCCTGGAGACAGGCAACCTCCTCCCTCAGAGCAGAGAGTTGCCTTCAAGTAGGGTAGCATCTCAGCCATAGTCTCCCAGAAGACTGCTTCCCTACAGCCAGTGCATTGCACTACTGCCCACATGTCTGTCTTCTTTTCTGTTTATCCTCTGTAAGATTATTTTTTTTTTAAGTTATTGGATGTGCTTTTACCATCAATACAGGGACTCTCTCCAGTTCCTCAATATAGATTTTTGAGTATGTTCCGTTCTGTGTCACCAGATGTTACAGGTTCCCCACATCTGCTGTCACTATGTCCCATTCTATTTTGGTTGCCTGATTGTGTCATCCAATTGAACACTCAATCAAGCAAATAATCTTATCTGTCACTGTCACATTTTTTAAGCTTTCTCTGTTTAGTCTTTCTGTCTTCCTTTAACATGGTATTTTTCAATTTCTCCTCAAGGGTAGCAAATCTGGGATCATCATTAAATCTTGCCACAGTCTCGTCCTTATTTTTAATATTCCTAATAATATCAGGTTGCTGTGTGAGGTAGTCCCATATTGTGGCCTGTATTAATGCATCTGTGCCAAGCTATAGCACTTTCTTCCAGTCTGTCATATATTCCTTTCTATCAGTTATATACCCTGGCATCAGAGTGACCCCAGGCCTTTTGGGGATCTTCCCAACTTTAAATACACTCACAATGATATTTGATTCCAATAGTGGTGGTGTCCCTTTAAACTGGCTCTTTGAAGCTGTAGAAGTGCAAAGTCTATATCTGTAGGTATAGAGTTCTCAGAGTTGGGAGTGGGCATTGACGTGCTAGCAACCCATACCCCTCCATATTTTCAGTAAACGGTTCAGCCTCACCATGAGACAAGAATACACTAGTGGACACTGAGTCTGAGGCATTCCCCAGTTGAAAACTGCCGAAGATACCTTGTGACATACATGCAAGAGTCTTTGCAGGGGGGATACCACATCCGATTTCAATTGGGTATTGTGCAGGTTTTCTCACAGAAAACAAAGTGCAAGCATCGATAACCTTCTTGCTGCTTCCAAGCATTTAAATCCAAATACTCTCGGATGTGCTGCTTGTACCAGACTGGTTATTTTACTACATCATCCACCTGACTGTGCTTTGCAGTGACCCAGAAAATAAGGTATCAGGAAAAAAAAGAGCAATTTCAGCTCACATCCCGGTCTGTCTGCCATCAGTATAAAACTCAGACAGTGTAAAGGTAAACCAGGCACCATGGAGCACAGTATAAAAAGGCTTTTTTGCACCACTGTGGGTCATAAGAAGTTTAGCTGCCCCTAGTGTCCACATACATAAAGAAGGCATGCATTAAAGTGACATTGCACTCAGCACGGCAGTGTACTGTGTGCTGGAAAAGGGGAGCAACTTCCTGCATGAAGCAACAAAGCTTAGAATCACTGCATGGACATAGTGGGGCAACACGGCACCCATTATGATGGTGTACTGTGTCATGGGATAACTGCAGTGGTGTCACCAGGCTGTTTTTGGGGAGGCGGAAGCCCCCCTAGTATAAGCTCAAGCCCCCCCCAGTCATTTTCCCCCCAAAATGTAAAGACTTACAGCTTCACTGTTTGCTGAGAAAAAAAAAACACATGGTCTGGAGTCAGCACTTTATAGCTCTACCACAAGGAGCACACTTTGCTTTTTCTTTGCCTGGCCTGAGTCCACCAGATCCTGCTGCAATCAATGGGGTGCTAGTGATGGAGGTCAGGGAGCTCTGCTCCCACCCAGTGCTTTGGTTGCCCCTACACAGTGGCAGGGCAGAACTTTAGTGATTCGGGTGCTGTTTTCCACCCAGACAGACTTTGCTGCTGCACCTCATGGTCCATCTACCCAAACTTTTCCCCTCTTGGTGAATGCCACATGGACCACGATCAGCTGGGCGCCCAGGTCCGTGACTGCAGTGGCACTAATTTACTGTGGAAGGGAGGTGGGGAAGAGAGTTGAGCAGGGGAAGTCCACCACCAATGACCACCAAAACGGATGCCGCCACTTCATTCGGAGGAAGGGGGGCTACATGAGAAGGACCGCAGTCGGGGGTCATCTCAGGGGACTGGAGCAAGAAAGGAGTTTGAGGAGCCCACAAAACAGATAAAAATAAAAACAAAAAAAATGGCAAAACTGTAGGCAGAAAATAAAGACTCCCGCCCCCAAAACAAAAGGGCACCACACCCTGCAACCAGCACAGAAGGCCAGGCAAAGGGATGGGATGAAACCTGAAGCCCCACCAAGGGGGAAGAGAAATAAATTTAACAAAACAAAGAAGAGAAAAGAATAACCACTCAAGCAAAGCTGGGCAGGGCAACAGCCTCCTGACCAGCAAGTGGTACTAGAGGCAGTAAACAAAGGGGGATGGAAGGGGGCTGCAATGGCAGCCCCATGTGTGGCAACACCCAATGTCAATGCCAGAAAGAAAACAAAAAACAGCCAGCATACTGGAGAGTGGAGACAGGGGAACTACAATGGCAGCCCCCAAAAAACACAAATCATGCCACACTTATTCTGCAAAATAACAGGATGCGAACTAGCACACTTGCCAAGCCATATTTTTATTCAAACAAAAGAGAACCTGGGAGCGCATTACCCTTGTCACTTTGCATCTGAAATGTGATGCATGTTCTACATGCACTAATAGGCACCCACATCAGGACACCCCAGAAAAACCCAATACAAAAACTGCAAACCAAGGGAGCAGATAACTAAAGGGAACTCACCCTATGGAACTGGCTGCTGCTGGCCATCAGGATGACTGCTGGTCCTTTACCAGAGCTAAGATGTGACTGCTGCTGGAGACCCCTGAGGACCATTAGCTACAGAGGAGCAGCCACCCAGGAGCTATGAACTCGAGCTTCAGGTAAACCTCCAGGCATCCATATGCCTGTGCTCTCTACTCTGTCAGTCACGTAGTCCAGAACTGCCACTGGCTAGCAGGGAAGACCATTTCTAGCCAAGAGATGGACCTGGCATTTGGGCAGATGATTGGGAATTTGGGGCTAACATCAGCCCCCCATTTGGCTGATTTATGGCCCCTTTAGGCATTGGCTGGAGACCTGGCCTGGTCAAAAGATCCAGCTCCAGAAGGCTCCAGGACAGGAGGGGAGTGGGGAGAGGGATAGAGATAGGAAATGGTCAGCCAGCAAGTTTGGTCAATAATCCAGCTGGCAATGCATGGTGTGGGTGGAGAGTTAACCCTTTCCCTCCCTGAGTCCTCTTTGGTCTGCTTGCCTGGCAAACTTTAGGGCACTACACTTGTCCACTCACAAGTCTGATGGAGAAAAAAGAAAGTAAGTCTCACGAGTGGACTGAGTGCACTGGTGACTGGCTGCTGTGTACTGTGCTGTTGACAAAGAGAACATTAGGACATGAGTCAGGACATCACTATGGGAGAGCTCAAAGCTTAGGGCAGGGATTTGTCATCATCACTCCATGCTCAATTGGATCCCAATCTGATAGGGAGTACTGGTGGGGTTACAACAAATGTGCTGTACCTCTGCTAGTCTCTTGGACTTTGTTTGGTGGCTTCAGAAACATGAGAGGTTTGGCATGCCTTGCTTGTAGTAGGGAACACCTGGACAGGACTGGGAGTGATGGACATAAATTGATATTAGGATTGGTGACCTCCTTTTAGTAATTGCCATGCCAACACAGTCAGCATTGCTTGAAAAGAAGGTATATTTTTCAGACAGGCACAGATGTGGTACACATCTGAAAGGCTGTGCAGCAAGAGTCTTTACACAGTTGTTTGTCAGTTTAGGAAGGAAGATCTGTATCTGTGGCTTGTGTGAAAATAAATTTTGATTTATATAGCACCCTTCATACAGACTGTATTCCTGAGTGCGTTACAATCCAATGAGGGATGGAGAGAATTTTGCTGCCTTTTTATATAGCAACCTATACAGACACAATCATACAGGCCATCCCCAAACTCCTTAGAATCCAGGAAGAGGAGGAGGGAAGGGATAGTTTGCAGCACACAGGGAGATGCAAAGACTACAGAAATTGATGGGAGAAAGAGAGAGAGAGGGAGACAGAGAGAGAGATAGGTGGTATGCAGAGAGATTAAGGACAGAGATGTTAAGTGACTTGTTCAGAGGTATACAGTGTGGAAGTGGTGGCTATTTGTTCTGGGGTCCTGTAACCTTCCCAGCAGATTTGCTGAGATAATAGTGTCTGCTGGCAAGTCTTTTACTTGCTCTGGGGTCCAGTAACCTTCCCAGCAGATCTGCTGGGATAATGGTGTCTGAATGGTCTCTTAATTGCTGTAGGGGACTGTAACCTTCCCAGCAGATCTGCTGGGTAATGGTATCTCTCTTTCCATTGTTCTCACTGGTCCAGTAACCACATTTTTGCACATGTACCATTTAATGGATGTCATAATAACCAGGCTTCTCAAACATATATTCCCCATTAAAATGCAGGAAAAGCCAAAATTTGAAGGTAAATATCTCAACATTTTCCTGGTGGCATGCCCCCAAACCCCCCTAGCTTTGTTAAGATTTTGACTGTGGGGCATTAGCCCCCCAACTTTATGCTTCTGGTGATGCCTCTGCTGCACTGTGGAGTGATGCTCAGAAACACTGCATAAACACAGTGGGTTGACATTGCACTTATCTCAGTGGTGTAGTGCGTGATGACAAATGTTGAGGGACTGTCTGTACTTTGGAGTAATGCTCAGAAGTGCAGCTTGAACACAGAGGGATGATATGGCACCAATCACAATAGTGCACTATGTGAAGGAGAAATGTGAGAGAGTGCCTGCTCTTCGGAGTGATGCTCAGATGCACTGCATGAACAAGGTGGTGTGACATAGCACCCATTACAGTGCAGTACTGCATGCTGGTGAAGGGTGAGGGCTGCCTGCATGGGAGGACCAATGCTCAGATGCACTGCATGAACACAGTGGGGTGACATGTCACACATTATGGTAGTGTACTATGTGCTGGTTAAAGGCAAGGGACTGCTTGCACTGTAGAGTGATGCTCAGAAGCACTACATTAACACAGCAGGGTGACATGGCACCCATCACATTGGTGTACTGCATGCTGGTGAAAGGTGAGGGATTGCCTGCATGGAGGAGTGATGTTTTGAAGTGCTGTATGAACACAGTGGGGTGACATGGCACTCATTACACTGGTATACTGTGTGTTGTGGAAATGTCAGGGACTGCCTGCACTATGGAGGGATGCTCAGAAGCACTGCAAGAAGACGATGGGCTGACATCACACCCATCAAGGTGGCGTACTACGTGCTGGTGAAAAGTGATGAACAGCCTGCACTGTACAGTGATGCGCAGCAGCACTGCATGAACAAAGTAGGGTAACATGGCATACATCACAGTGGTGTAATGGGAGCTGGGGAACAGGTAGCTATTGCCTGTAGTGTGGAGCTATGCTCAGAAGCATTGCATGACCACAGTGTGGTGACATGGCACCCATCACAGTGGTGTACTGCTTGCTGGTTAAGTGTGAGGGACTGCCTGCACTGTGGAGTGATGCTAAGAAGCACTGCATGAACACTGGAGAGTCATAGCACCCATCCCTGTTACATACTGCATGCTGGTGATAGGTAATTAACTGCCTGCACTGTGGATAGATGCTCAGAAACACTGCATGAACACAGTAGGGAAACATGACACACATCCCTGTTGTGTCCTGCTTACTGGTAAAAGATGTGGTACTGCCTGCACAGGAGAGTGATTCTCAGAAGCATTGCATGAACACAATAAGGCAACATGGCACCCATAACTGCTGTGTACTGGGTGATGGTGAAAGGTAAGGGACTGCCTGCATTGTAGAGAAATGCTAAGAAATACTGCATGAACATGGGGGGGGTGACATGGCACAAATCACGGTGGATTACTGCATGCAGGTGAAAGGTGAGGGACTGCCTGCACAGGAGAGTGATGCTCAGAAGCACTGTGTGAACCCAGAGGGGTGACATGACACCCATCAAGGTTGTGTACTGTGTGCTGATGAAGGTTGAGGGATGGTCTGTGCTCATTTAACTGTTATATGAGAAATAACACATACACTGCCTTATACGGCATTAATTTACTTATACATCTAACCCTAACTTTTTTTGTAGTGTGGATAAGCTCTCTGAAACACCAACACACATGCACCGCTTCATGTTCTACTACAGTGCAGCATTACAGCCAATTGCAAACTGACTAGAAAAGGTTAATGTACCAGGAAAGGGTTAACAGAATGTCACAAAGGCACATGTTGGCACGCGGCTACACACACATGCACACACACACACTCTTCTCCATGATGTGAACAAAATTTAGTGACCTTTGTCTGTGCCAGCATGGAACATCCCTATCTTAACATTGTCACAAACACACTCCGCAGGTCAGGCCCTCTGCTCCCACAATGCCAACCTCTGAGTGCAATAATGTGAACAAAAAACAGACAGGGTAACCCTCCTGTCTGCTTTGGGTCCGAATCATCTTTTAGCCTCAAGTTCTGGGAGGATTCAAACAGTGAACCTTATGCTAGCATACCCAATGTACAGGCTCAGCTATGTACCCTCTTCGGGGATTGTGGTACAATCCTTTGCCTTGGGCACCTAGACAGGTCTCCAAAATGAACCCTTAAAACACTATAAAACACCTTAGGTATATTCTTACCTTTTTGAAGCTCAGTAACACCATTGAGCCTTTTAAACTGTGTCAGACTTAAAAATACAGGCACTTCACATACAAAAAGAAAACTGGGAGGACACGGGCAGTAATTTAAAGAAAATGATTGTTTACTAAAAATATGATAAAAAGGTAAAATTAAACATAGAACAATGTATCATACAACTTACAATCTTATAAAACAAAAAAGAAGTTTCAGAACAACACTCATACCACAAAAGACGTAATTGCTTTCTAACTATTACCTGAGTGCTCTTTTAGTTAGATAGAACTTTGTTTTTTCAGAGCCCAAGATGGTATATGGTATTCATATACCACGTTACATGTTTTTACTCTATCTTCCCTCACACCCTTTTGGATGAGGTCAGCAGGCTCCTCCTTTTAGAATTAAGTCTACAAATTCTACAGCAGGTATCTTAATAAATGTGAACATCATCAGCAGAAAGTCATTTCCCAAATTATGAGTCTTTGATCAACACATCCCCTTTCATGTTTTACAGTCTCACACTCTGTCACCAACTCTCAGCTAGGTGAAAGAAAGCATACAGTATCAGGCTAAATGACTTACCTTTCCTGATATCATAAAATATGTATTTAGTTTCCAACTTCAAAAGCAGCAGCAGGAAGGATGTTCCAATTAACGGTTTCCTTCTGGTCTGTTTTATTATCTCCTGGTTTCAGCTACTGACACCTTGAAGTTACAAGCCAAATTCCTCACACACTGAAAGGTCATACACATACCATGTATTTATAATACCAGTATCATACAATAATCAGAACCAGATGGCCAAGCATCACAAGCACTATTTGTTATACTAATTAGTATCAATTAATTTTTAAAAAAATGAACAATAACCAGAATAACCAATATAACAAACTCATTAAGTGATTTAAATAAGTTAGTGTATTTTTTTACTCATTATTTTTTTTTAATTCTTGCAGATCTGCTGAACTTATAGCAACACATTACTCTGTGTTGATCTGAGACCTTTCCTCATAGTATTTAAAATTTGAACCTCCTTCCTCACAGTTTATTGTTGGCAAAGACTAACTGAGTTGACATGTTTATGAGCTATGAATTCTTTTTAAAAGATAATTCTACCCAGATTGATGCTGGAAACCTCTTTATCACACAAAATAGTGCATTGCAACACTGCTCAGCTGAATGAACAGAGCACACTGCTTCATTCAATTATTGGAGTGATAGCACAAAACCTCAGTTTTATCTAGTCTGTTTGGAATCTAGAGAGCTTCATTTTTCTACCGTTGTAGCTCCACCCACTTAGCTGTAAAAATGGGGAGAATTATCTTAGTGAGGATTTCTCCATGTACACAAAGTGATATGCTTCTCTTATTTCCATGAATTCTCAGTCCATCTTACCAGGTTCTTCCCTACCAGTAGCTCCCTCAGTTTTTCTGTCAGCCTTCTGTGTGGCACAGAACTGAAGGCTTTACTAAAGTCTAAATAAATGATGTCTACTGCCTGACCCTTGTCCACTGCCTTCATGACACATTCAAAGAACTCCACTAAATTTGTTTTACATGATCTGCCAGATACAAACCAATGTTGTTTATGATATTGCAGACCATTCTCTTCAATTTACCTCACTAGTCCCTCCTTCAGTATAGTCTCCATAAGTCTGCATACTATTGAGGTCAGGCTGACTAGTCTGTAGTTGCCTGGGTCTTCATTGCAACCACTTTTGTTGCACTACATTTGCTGTTCTCTATTCTTCTGGCACTACTCCTGAATTCAGAGACCTGTTAAGTAGAGCTGTCATCAGGCCTGCCAGTTCATCGGACAGTTCCCGGAGTACCCAGGGGTGTACCTCATCCAGCCCTGGGGATTTATCCACTTTCAGTGCCCTCAGTCCCTCCCTTACTCTTTCTATCCCAGTGACCCCTATTGGATCTGTTCCAGTTCCCTCCTTTCTTATCTCCACCTGTGGCATTGGTCCATCTTTTTCTTTTGTAAAGACACAGCAGAAGCATTTGTTTAATACTTCTGCTTTTATCTTGTCTTACAATACCCATTCATCCCCTTTCTTGTGTTTGACAATGCCGTCCTTCTTATCACTTTTTTCTTTGATGCAGTTAAAGAATGCCTTTTCTTCCCTCTTTATCCCTTCCACTATCTGGAGCTCTTTCTGTGCCTTGGCCCTCCATGCCTCCTTTTCTGCTAGATTGATCAGCCTATGGAATTCCTCCTCATCCTCTTCCCTAGCAGTTTTTTTTTTCATTTTCTGAAGGCTGCCCTCTTCTCCCTTATTGTTTTAGTGACCTCCCCGCTGAACCAGCTAGGCCATCTTGCCCTCTCTTCCCTCTCATTTTTATGCAACTGTCTGTAGTGTCTTGAATGGTTGCGTTGATGGTTCCCCATAGTGCTTCCACCCTCATTCCCTCTTCTATGTTCCTTAGTTGCTCCCTAATCAGTTCCCTCATTTTGTTAAACTTCTCTGTCCAGAAGTCCAGTGTCTTAGTCTGTGTTAAGCTATCCTTCTTTCCGTAACTATCTTGAACCACACTAAACTGTGGTCACTTCTACTCAGGGGTTCCCTGATGTCACTTTCCTGTATGTGCTCCCTGTTAGTTAGCTCTAGGTCGAGGATCATTTTCTCCTTGGTTGGACACATCATCATTTGTGTCAAGAATCCATCTTGTATTGCATCAAGTATCACCTGACATATGGCACAGGATGTGATGGAAGTGTCCCAGTCTATTTTGGGAAGGTTAAAGTCCCCTGTTACTACTGCTTCCCCCTCCCTGCTATGTCTGTCAACTGCACACACAACACTCTGCCTATCTCTTTGCCCTGATTTGGCAGTCTTTATACCACCCAAAAACCTAGTCTTCCTACCCCTGTTGTTCTGTAGCTGCAGCAATAGTGCTTTACTGCCCCCTTTTCCATCTCATCTTCCCTTGGGCACACTATCCAGTACCTGATGTATGCTGCTACCCTCTCTTTTCCTATTCTTCTGTCCTGCCTGTACAGCCTGTACCCTGCTATTGAGAGGTACCAATCATGATGGGCTGTGGCACAGGTCTCGGTAATGGCTGCTACATCAACTTCCCCTTCAGTTAAGAGGGCCTGTAAGTCCACCATCCTGTTCCCTATGCTGCATGCATTCAGTGATACCACTGTACACCTTGTCCATTTAGTAACCTTTTTTATCTGTTTCCCTTTTTAGTCCTTGTCCATCCTCCCTTCCCTACTACCCCCAATATTATGTTCCTTTCACACATCCTCACTCTTCCTGCCATTTCTGATATCATGGGGGGGAGTTTTGGTCCCCCTTCTCAGTCTTCCCCCCTTAGCAGTTCAAACCCAATTCTTCTGCCATGTGTTCCTATAGCTTAACCTTTAATGCTCTTTTCCCTTTCCCATTAAGGTGTAGTCTGTCCTGGCAGTATAGTCCCTTGTTTGACCATGCAAGGTGGAAGGCTAGGTTTGCTGGCCAAGGCACCTAGCTTCACCTGAGCTCTTTCCTTCTAGCTTGCTTGAAATGACAGAACTAAGAACCTTATCAGAGTAAGGGAAAGGATTAAGACTTTTGGCTAGGCAGATTTACTGTGTTCTTGTTTTAATTTTGTACTCACAGGGATTGTTACTGTTTGTTGCTAACAGTTTATTGCTTTATTTTTCTCTGATTTAAATTGCTGTTGCTGGGTATACCTTCTGCTGCATTAATACAAGGTGTGCCTACAGGTGTGTGCTAACAGATTACTGCTGTATTCTTCTGATTCAAATTGTCAATTGCAAGGTATCTTCTGTTACTGCTTTATTTTTCTCTGTATCAAAGTGTTTCTTACAGGGTATATCGTCTGTGAAATTATTACAGGTGGTGCTTAAATGTTTGTGACTTTTTATCATTAGGCTAAGCAAAATCACTGCTTGCCCCTATTTTATTTATCTCTTTTTTGCTGAAAAGGTTTTTTTTGTCTCAGAGGTGTTGCAGTCTCCTTCTCACATTGAAGACAGGGAGAGTGAGAAAGCAGCTACAGCTTCCTTGAAACAAGGAGGTTATTTTCTAGACTACAATGAATTGGATTATTACTTTTTGGACCTGTGTGAGTAACTTGTATTGATTCTTTTTTGGGGTGCACTTTTCTTAGTTTTAACTTTAATTTGCCTGGGAGGAACTGAAGCTGGAAAATATTTGCAATCAACTGTGAATAGACCTGTTACTTAGCCTTTGTGAAATAGGTCTCTGAAAGGAAGGAAGACACTCCCCAGGGTGGAGGGTAAGAGTTGTAGGTGATTGTTTCTGGACAGCATAGATATACTCCCACCACACTTCCACTCACCCCATCTGCCCCAAGCGCATACCTTCCTTTATAGCAGGTGCTCTGACATCACTTCCTCAAAACTGCTAACAACATACACCTGTTCATATCCTTAAAGGTGCAGCACACTGAATAGGGGGTAGAGACACTCACAAGCTTGCACACACTACCACGAGTAGAAAAACAAAAAAAAATCTGTAACTGGAAGGGACACAGACATGTGGGGAGTGGGCAATGCACTGGCTATGGAGCAGCAGTCCTCCAGGAGACATTCTGGAAACTGTGTTGCTGCCCTATTTGCAGGCACCTCTCTGATCTGAGGGAGGGAGTTCTTCATCTCCATGCTGACCTGGCAAGGATTCAGGAAACCTACTCCCCCACCCAGGGACCACCCAGGCCACTGCCACTACCTCAGAGGTTGCCAAGAAAGAGGAGTGATTTCACCACAGTGGGCTCAGGGAGGGTGAGGGTGGTGGAATGGAGGTGCATCCCTCCAGTTGTGCCTTTCCACAATTCATTCACCACTCTGGTGTAGAATGGTTCCTCTATGGAGGCACCTACAGTGGAGACCAAGGAGGATACTGGGAACCTCCACAATGGAGACCCACAGGAGGGTGGCCCAGGACCCCACAGGGGAAGGAAACAACTCCTGATGGGGGACTCAGTTGTTAGGAGGGTAGAACTGGGGGAGGGAGGGGAAAGGGAGGTATGGTGCCTGCCCAGTGCCAAGGCTTGAAGGGACAGGAAATGAATCTTCAGGATCTTGGAAGCAGCAGCAAGGGGGATGGAGTTGGATGTCTTTATCCACCTAAGGATGAATGACCTGGCTGAGAATAGGAGCAATGCAACAGGAGTTTGTGGAGTTGGGGAGGGGTCTTAGACAAGTAGCACACACGGTACCTTTCTCAGAAGTGCTACCTGTATATAGCATGGATGAGGCTAGGGTACCCTGCACCATGGGATTCAATGACTGTTTGAAAAGCTGGTGCAGAGCTCAGGGATTTGGCTTCATTGGGGACTGGGTCTCCACTTGGAGGAATGCAGGCTTATACAGGCATGATGGTCTGCATCTATCCTGGAGGGGAACCAGGATCCTAGAGGATAGGTTTAAATGCTTCAGTGGCAAGCCTTTAAACTCACCATGGGGGGAGGCAATGAAGAGGAGAAGGGAAATCTTAGCCCCCCCAAAAAATCAGGGTAATTAGAGAGGTAAACATCAAAACTGAGCAGTCATTAGGGAGAAGGGCAGGGGTAAATGGAGAAAAAGACAAAGGCAATAGGGACAGGGATGGGGCAAAAAGAAATAAAGCCATAAAAAAATGGAGGGTAATGAGTACCAATGCCCATAGTCTAATTAATAAGCTTCCTGAAATGGTGGCTTTGATGGAAGAGGGATGCCTGGATATTGTGGCAGTCACAGAAACATGGTACACAGAGAACCATGACAGGGATGTCAACATACCAGGATACACAATTTACAGGCGGGACAGGGAGGGAAGAAGAGGAGGAAGAGTAGCTCTCTATGTAAGGGAAAGGATCAAAGCAACAGAACTAAAGGGTAAACAGGGAGGAGAGGAGGCACTGTGGGCCACCCTGGAGACTGGAAATAGCTCCACAATCTGCACAGGGTTTGTATACAGACCCCCATTTCAGGGGGATTAAATGGTCAAGGAAATGATAGAAGGCATCCTTTGGATGGCAGAGAAAGGGGAGATATTGCTGATGGGGGACCTGAATATGCTAGATATTGACTGGAGCACATTTGCTGCAGCCACATCCAAGAGCAGGGCCATTCTCGATGCCCTACAGGGGGCATGCCTCAGACAGCTAGTTTTGGAACCCACTCAGGAGAGAGCAATCTTAGACCTGGTGCTCTCAAACGGGGATGGAGAGAGGATCTCTGATCTTGAAGTGGGTAGCCATCTTGGAACAAGTGACCACCAAACAGTGTGGTTCACGATAAACTTAGCTGTAGAGTCAAGCCACACAAAAGTGAAGGTACTGGACTTCTGGAGGGCTGATTTTGTCAAAATGGTAGAGTGCCTCAGAAAAGCACTAGCAAACAGGCAAAAGGTGAGGTGGAGCAACAATGTGGAAACATTAAAACTGCCATCACAGATTCAACACATATTTGTGTGAAGCAAATAAACAAATCAAAACAAAAGAAAAAAAACACTATGGTTCTCAAAAGAAGTGGTGGGGAATGTAAGGGAAAAAAGATAGCATTCAGGAAGTATAAGGAAAAACAGAAGGAGCAGGACAGAGATCTGTACCAGTTAAAGCAGAAGGAAGCGGGTAAGGCAGTCAGAATAGCAAAGGCCCAAATCGAGGAAAAAATAGCCAACTCAGTTAAGAAAGGTGATAAAACCTTTTATAGGTACATTAGGGAGCAAAGAAAGACTATGGCAGGGATACTGAGGATGAACAAAGAGGAAGATTGTTGGGCAGAAAGCAACAACGAAAAAGCAGGGATACTGAATGAATACTTCTGCTCAGTATTCACAATGGAAAAGCAGGGGGAAATACCTAATCCAGTTAATAGAAGCACTCTGGATAGGGGGGTTGATATTAGTCTTTTCATAGAAGAAAGGGTTCTGAAAGAACTCTTAAAACTGAAGGTGGATAAAGCAATGGGGCCTGATGGGATTCACCCCAGAATTCTAAAAGAACTAAGGGAAGAACTAGTAACACCACTGACTACCTTTTTTAATAAATCATGGGAGGATGGGGTGGTACCCAAGGACTGGAGGAGTGCGGATGTGATTCCCTTTCACAAAAGTTGGAGCAAGACAGAGGCAGGAAACCACAGACCTGTCAGTTTGACCTCAGTGGTAGGGAAAATGATGGAATCACTTCTGAAGGAAAGAACTGTTGAGTACCTAGAGGCCAGTGGGGCACAGGACCCAAGGCAGCATGGATTCACAGCAGGAAGGTCATGTCAGACAAATCTAATAGATTTCTTTGACTGGGTGACCAAAGCAGTAGACCTGGGAGGGGCTGTGGACATGGCCTACCTAGACTTTAGCAAGGCATTTGACACAGTCCCACACAAAAGATTAAAAAACAAATTAGCCAGTCTGGGAGTGGGTCCTAGGTTGGTAGCCTGGGTAAAACACTGGTTGGACAACAGGACACAGCGGGTAATAGTAAATGGAGTCCACAGTGAAGAAAGGAGGGTTACTAGTGGGGTACTGCAGGGTTCAGTACTCGGGTTGGTCCTTTTTAATGTCTTTATAAGTGACATTGCATAGGGACTGGAAGGGAAAATATGTCTCTTTGCAGATGACACAAAAATCTGCAACAGGGTTGATACACAAGGTGGGGTAGAAAGGATGAAAAGGGACTTGGCAAGGTTGGAGGAATGGTTAGATGTATGGCAGCTTAGATTCAACACAAAGAAGTGCAAAGTAATGCACCAGGGAAACAAAAATCCAGGGGAAGAGTACACAGTGGGGGGTGAGATACTGACAACAACAAAATTGGAAAGGGACCTGAGGGCAGTCATATCGGATTACTTAAAGGTGGGCCAGCAATATGAGAAGACAGTAAGGAGGGCTGGGGATACTGGGATGCATAGGGAGAGGCATCACCATTAAAAAATAGGAATTTGTTGGCCCTCTGTACAGACAGTTGGTAAGCCCACATCTGGAGTACTGTGTACAGTTCTAGAGACCCCATCTCCACAAAGACATAGACAGGGTGGATGTTGTCCAGAGGAGGGCAACCAAAATGATGCAGGGTCTGCATCAGAAGACATATGAAAAAAGACTAAAGGAACTAAAGATGTATAGCCTCGAGGAAAGGAGGGAGAGGGGGGGACATGATAGAAACTTTCAAATACCTCAAGGGAATCAACAAAGTCCAAGAGGGTAGCATCTTTTAGAAAAAGAGATGTGCAAAAACAAGGGGGCACAATTTGAAGATAGAGGGGGGACTGCTCAGAGGTAATGTGAGGAACTATTTCTTCACAGAGAGGAATGTGGATACATGGAACAGCCTTTATGAGGAAGGAGGTCGTAGAGTCAAAAACAGTGGGGGAATTCAAGAATGCATGGGACAGACACAAGGCAATTCTAGTGGGAGGTAATAGGAAGTAGGCTGTTGGTTAACTAGGATCTGCATCTTATCCATTAGGTAGGGAAATGGGCAGACTAGGTGGGCCTAGCGGTCCTTATCTGCCGTCAAATTCTATGTTTCTATATTTCTATGTTTCTATGCTTATCCCCCTTTCCCTTTAAAGCCGTACCCCTTCCCTCTGCACAGTCCCTCCAGCCATCTGTTTAATTCAGTGATTCTTCCTTTTCTTGTAGTATTATCCCTGGGGACTAAAATTATTTCTGAAAAAGCCAACATATTTACAGACTCCTTACATGACTTACAGTAGCTATGTCCTTGAATCTTTCTTGAACTACCTCCACTTCTACCCCAGCTAAGTCATTGGCATCAATCTGTAATCTCTCATTAATTTCTCATGTAGTAAACACCTGGTTCTCTAACTATCTTTGCAACAGAATGCAGCATGTTAAAATCTGTGATAACCTCTCTATCTACCACCTCGTCCGCTCAGGTGTCCCACAAGGGTCAATTCCATGCCAACTTCTCTTCAGTCTCTTCCTTAACTCCCTCTCTGTTATTTGCTCCAGCAACTTGCTTCTTTATGCAGTGGATGCTACCATCTGCTCAAGTCACTCTGATCCCATTCCACTTGAGGGCACACTTTAAAAGTGTTTCTTGAAAGTTGAGTCCTGGCTCTCTGACCATAAACTCATACTTAACTATAAAAAGACCAAGGCTATGGTGTTTGCAAATCCACATAACAAGCATAAGGGGACATGCCTCAGAGTCAACAATAGCCACCCCAGCTGCTAGAACAAGTCAGTAGCTCAAAGTATCTGGGAGTTACCCTTGACTCCTCCCTAGTCTTCCATGAGCACATCAACCAGATCTTTAAAGTGGTGAACACTAAAACTGGGTCACTCTACAGGTAGACACACTGCATGATCCCTCATGCACTCAGGTTGGCAGTAATGAGTTTTATCCTCTCTATCATTGATTATGGGCCAGTTATCTATGGATCTACACCAGACTCTGCTTTATATAGACTAAAGCTTGCCCTTAACAAAGCATGTCACCTAGTTAAAAGAGCCCTCGGACTCAGTCTTACTTATGATTTATATGTGTGGACAAGCTGGCTAAACCTTAAAAGCAGAATCTACTACCAGACCCATCTACTTACAAAGAAAATAGCTCTCAGCCTCACTACACCCTCCTCACTGCCACTTATCACATGTGCCACTACTCCTAGGAACACAAGAAGTGCCTCCAAAGCCTCCTTTACTGCCCCCCAATGCAGAACTTCACAATGCCAGCAGTCATTCATGTACAGGGCACCAGCTTGGTTAAACAGCCTGCCTGCTGTAGTTCTGGCTGAATCTAAATTGGGACCTTTAAAGCAAAGCTGTGACAGCATCTCATGCATAGTTCCTGTGATTGCACTTAATTTTGTTTTGCTTTTTCTCACTTTCCCTGCATTTCCTATTCCCCCTCCCACCTCCAGCCCTATATGTTCTGACAATGTAAATTCTGGCTGCTACTTGTACTATGATGTATTTCACTTCACTTACTAAGTTTACATTACTGTATACCCTGTCATGCCCCAGATGACAATGTCAATTTTGTATGTGACTTGATTTTCGATGTGTGTAACTGCATTTATTGTGCAAATTCTGCTACCTATTATATGTTGCTCTCTTCATGGTACACAGAGAACCATGACTGGGATGTTAACATACCAGGGTTCATAACCTACAGGATAGCCAGGCAGGGGAGAAGAGGGGGAGGAGTAGCTCTCTATGTAAAGGAAGGGAAAAAGCAACTGAACAAAAGAGTAAACAGGGAGGAGAGGAGGCACTGTGGGTCACCTTGGAGACTGGAAAAGACACCACAATCCGCACAGGGGTTGTGTACAGACCCCAATGTCAGGGGGAAGGAATGGACAAGGATATGATAGAAGGCATTCTTAGAATGAAAGAGAAAGGGGAGATACTGTTGGTGGGAGACCTGAATATGCCAGATGTTAATTGGAGTACATTTGCTGCAGCCACATCCAAGAGCAGGGCCATTCTTGATGCCCTACAGGTGGCAGGCATTAGACAGCTAGTTTCGGAACCCACTTGTGAGGGAGCAATCTTAGACCTTGTACTCTCAAACGGGGGCAGTGAGAGAATCTCAGATCTAGAAGTGGGTTGCCATCTGGGGACAAGTGACTATCAAACAGTGTGGTTCACGTTAAACTCAGCAACAGAGTCAAGCCATACAAAAGTGAAGGTACTGGACTTTAGGAGGGCTGACTTTGGCAAGATGGGAAAGTGCCTCAGAAAAGCACTAGCAAACAGACTAGAAGAAGGTGTGGAGCAACAATGGGGATTTATCAAAACTGCCATCACAGAGGCAACAAGCCTTTGTGTGAAGCAAATAAACAAATCAAAATGAAAGAAAAAGCCACTATGGTTCTCAAAAGAGGTGGCTGTGAAAGTCAGGAAGAAAAAGATAGCATTCCGGAAGTATAAGGAAATACAGAAGGAGCAGGACCGAGAGCTGTACCAGTTAAGGCAGAAGGAAGCAGGGAGGGAAGTCAGAATAGCAAAGGCCCAAACTGAGGAAAAGATAGACAACTCAGTTAAGAAGGGAGGATAAAACCTTTTATAGGTACATCAGCGAGCATAGAAAGACAAAGGAAGGGATAGTGAGGCTGAGTAGAATGAACGGTGGGTGGGCAGAGGGGGACAGTGAAAAAGCAGGAATACTGAACGAATATTTCTGCTCAGTATTCACAAAAGAGGAGGGGGAAGTGCCTAATCCAATTAAGAGAAGCACTCTTAATAGGGGGGTCGATCCCAGTCCTTTCACAGACGAAAGGGTTCTGCAAGAGCTCCTAAAACTGAAGGTGGACAAAGCAATGGGCCCTGATGAAATTCACACCAGAATTCTAAAAGAATTAAGGGAGGAACTAGTGAAACCACTGGCTACTCTTTTTAATAAATCATGGGAGGATGGTGTGGTACCCGAGGACTGGAGGAAGGCGGATGTGATTCCCCTTCACAAAAGTAGGACCAAGACAGAGGCAGGAAACTACAGACCTGTCAATCTGACCTCTGTGGTAGGGAAAGTGATGGAGTCACTTCTGAAGGAAAAAATAGTTGAGTACCTAGATGCCAGTGGAGAACAGGACCCAAGGCAGCATGGGTTCATAGCAGGAAGGTCATGTCAGATGAATCTAATAGATTTCTTTGACTGGGTCACCAAAGTAGTAGACCAGGGAGGGGCTGTGGACATGGCCTACCTAGACTTTAGCAAGGTATTTGTCACAGTCTCACATAAAAGATTAATAGTCAAATTAACCAGCCTGGGAGTGGGACCCAGGGTGGTAGCCTGGGTAAAACATTGGCTGGACAACAGGACACAGAAGGTAATTGTAAATGGAGTCCACTCTAAAGAAAGGGGGGTTACTAGTGGGGTACTGCAGGGTTCAGTATTGGGTCCAGTCCTTTTTAATGTCTTCATCAGTGACATTGTAGAGGGACTGGAAGGAAAAGTATGCCTTTTGCAGATGACACAAAGATCTGCAACAGGGTTGATACACAAGGAGGCGTGGAAAGGATGAAAAGGGAATTGGCAAGGTTGGAGGATTGGTCAGAAGTATGGCAGCTAGGATTCAATGCAAGAAGTGCAAAATAATGCACCTGGGAAACAAGAACCCAGGGAAGAATACACAAGTGGAGGTATAAAATAACAACAAAAAAGGAAAAGGGACCTGAGGGTAATCATATCAGATGACCTAAGGTTATCAAGCAATGTGCTGGAAGGCAGTAGGGAGGGCTGGGGTATACTGGGATGTATAGGAGAGGCATCATCAGCAGAAAACAGGAAGTTGTTATCCTCTGTACAGACAGTTGGTGAGACCCCATCTGAGTACTGTGTCTAGTTCTGGAGACCCCATCTCCGCAAGGACACAGACAGGATAGAGGCAGTCCAGAGGAGGGCAACTAAAATGGCAGAGTGCAAGAGAAGCCGTATGAGGAGAGACTAAAGGAGATTAATATGTATACCCTTGAGGAAAGAAGGAGAGGGGACATGATAGAAACTTTAAGTACCTCAGTGGAATCAACAAAGTCCAAGAGGGTAGCATCTTTCAGAAAAAGAGACTTGCAAGAACAAGGGACACAATTTAAAGATAGAAGGAGGGCAGTTCTAGGGCAATGTGAAGAAGTATTATTTCACAGAGAGGTAGTGGATGCAAGGAACAGCCTTCCTGAGGAGGTTGTGGGGTCTAAAACTGTGGGCGAATTCAAGAATGCATGGGACAGACATAAGGCAATTCTTGTGGGGGGTAGGAAGAATTAGGCTGTTGGTTAACTAGGATCTGCAGCCTATCCTGTAGGTAGGAAAATGGGCAGACTAGATGGGCCTAGCGGTCCTTTTCTGCTGTCAAAGTCTATGATTCTATGTTTCTTCATTGTAATACTATGTTGTTCCCTTTATTGTATCTCACACTGTTTCCTTGTCCGTTGATTTTGTAATCTTGTTCACTTGAAGTGAAGCCTTTGTAAATGAGTCCCTGACTCAAAGGTGTTTAATTTAAATAAATAAATAAATCCCAGGTCTGTTTTTTTCCCCATCTTCGCTTAACAGTTCCTTGACACTGAGTGATATTCTTCTTGCCTGCATTCCTGGTCCATCAGCTACTGAAGTCGTATTGCTTGGGTCCTCCTTTTGCCCCCATTTTATACCTTTCATAATTGAGTCTAGGAAGACTACTATTTTTGTGCTCCTAGAGTGTCCATGCCCTGCTACTATGTCCTCCATTCTGAAGTTCCTGTCTTTGTTTCTTTCTGATCCTTTACCTGAGGTGTTTTGCATGATTCAGCCCCATGTCCCTGTATCCTTATCCCCTTGTTGTCTCCCCCACCTTGTAGTCCTTGCTTCTACTTTGCCTTCTACCCCCTTGCTGTTTTGTAGAACTTTGTATTGTAGTCCTTTCTCCTGGTTTCTCCTCTTTATGTTCTTTGCACTCTCCTTTTTGCTGTCTTCCTCTACCTTGGCTTCTGCCTCCTGATCGACCCCACGTGCCATCTGTACATCTTTCCTATCCCCCCTGCCCCTTGTTAGCCTCCTTTGCTTTCCTTCCCCCTTGCTTCTCTTCTTCCAGAACCTCGTACCTGTAAGAATTAGATATCTGGAATATCGGGCTCTTTTGTGTTTCCCCTAAACTTGTTAAGATAACTCGTCTCTGCCCCTTCCTTCCTGCCATTTGCTACTCCTCTCCCCTTATTCTATTATTATTAAGAATACTGCCTTGCTGGTTCATTCCTTGTCCCTGTGCATTGTCCTGTCCACCCTCCCTGCACCTCAGTATGTTGCTTCATTGTGCATCAAATCCATCCCATAATCGTCTTCTTGCTTCTAGCATATTTCAGTCTTTAAAATGTCATATCCCCTGCACACCAGCCATCTTCCCAGTTTCCATAGTGTTTCCATGAATGCTGCTGCTCCACATACCTTGCATCCTATTATCCTTTCCCATTATTTCTATCCTGCATAGAAAGCCTTTCCCTTTCTTCTCTCCCATACATTTTCACGTTTCTGCTTTCATGCCTCCCCATGTTGTTCTTATCCCTCTTTCAATTTTAGTTAGACTCCCTGCTTGATCTTTTTCTCTTGTGTGCCACTCCAGTGCCTTATTTCTTGTCCTTCTATCCAATACTCATACAGCAAATATATAATAAACAAACAAAAACAGAGGCAGTTTAACACAGTGGACTAAGGCTCTGAACTGCAAATCTAGAGTCCTGAGTTTGAATCCCACAGCCCCCACTTGCATACTGTGTGACCCTGAGCAAGTCACTTAACTTCCTTGTGCTCCCCGGTTGCACCTGTAAACAGGCTTCAGCTTAATGTTTCTCTCCTAGTTAAAAGAAACAAACAATACTCTAATACCTTGCAATCCTATTATCATCAGTTTCTGGATCAGTATATTCACCTTCTAATTATTACATGTTAACGAGCTGCTGTCTATATCCCTGCAAATACACTATTGCCATGTATCACAGTCTCAGCATGCACCGTATTCTCCTGATTTTCTTATAAACATCACATGGATTGCTGTCTTACTTCACCCACTGTCTCCTCCACATCACATTTTAACTGCCCTGCCCTCCCCAGGTACTACCAGATCAGGTACCACAATACCATCATATTACACATATTATTTCATTTTAAACACTTACAATTTCATTTTTAAAAACAGCAAATTATTTGTCCCAGTACTTTTTTATGATCTGCATTGAACAGTCCCTAAACTAAAGAAATTGTCACTCCACCAGTTCAGTTTGCTACTTTGGATTTCCTCTGTCTATAGAGTGTTCCTCTTTTTTTCTCTGAAGTGGTCAACCCTTTTTAGAAAAGTCCTTGCCTCTGTGCTCCTCCTGTTCTGTGGTTGCCCAATCACTGTTCAGCTCAATGAGCATTTAAGAAGTCGTGGTGGAGGGGAAGGGTGGGAGCTTTTCTCAGCCCTCTTCTCTGCTATGCCCCACTGCTGTGATTGAGAGGAATAGGGAGTCCCTAGACGGGATGAAGACACCTCCTCCCATGGGTTCTCTGACTCATTCTGGTTTCCTGAAGTGCAGGTCGCACTTTTTAAAGAGCTGCTCAGCATTTGGAATTGTTACGGCTGCTCAGATTGGCCCTTCTAGCTGTACGGCTGATTGGTACTGCTGTTTTCACCTTCCATGGCAGATTGAATGCCACAGTCAGCCCTGTTTCTCAGCCCAATGTATGGAGACTGCTTCTGGATTTCTCCTGCTGTTGACTGGGTTCCTCTCTGGCTCTCTGGTCTGCTTTTTCAGCCCTCTGCTCTGCTTCAGTTCTGTGATTGAGGGAAAGAGGGAGTCCCTAGATGGGACAAAGTCATCTCTCCCCTTGGGTCCTCGGGCTCCTTCTGATTTCCTGAAGTGCAGGTCATGCTTTTTAAGGGGCCACCTGGCATTTGGAATTGCCGCAGCTGCCCTGATTGGCCCTTCTAGCTGTGTGGATGATTAGTGCCACTGTTTTCACCTTCCGTGGCAGATTGAATACCACAGTCAGCCCTGCTTCTCAGCTGGATGTATAGAGACTGATTCTGAATATTTTCCCTTCATGTGGTTATCCTTATTCCTTTTAAAAGATAACACATTGGGCTTTTGGTTGCTTCCCATGGCAATCTATTCCAAGCCTAAACCACCCTCTGAATGAATCAGTACTTCCTTCTCAGTTTTAAAATGCTCTTCTCTCAGCTGGTAGTCATTTCTGTGTAGATATATCAATAGTAGGATTTTGGTTATAGAAATATATAAATATAGCCAGCTCTGTTGCACAGAAGGTTGAGGTGAAGATTGTATCACCTTCTGTCATGCCAGCAATCTGGGTTCAAGAATGGACACAGGTCACATGGAAGTTGGCTGGGGTAGGGACAAATGAGAAACCCTATGACTACTGTCTACCCTTGGGGGTGTTCTAATCTGTGTTTGAGACCAGGGACAGGTCATTAGGAGGCTGGCTGGGGAGGGGAGAATCAAATGTCCCTATGACTGTTCTTCTCTCTTGGGGAAGGGGGGTCAACAATCTGGGTTTGAGAATGGATATGGGTCACTCAGGGTTGGCTGGGAAAGGGAAAACTATGGGTCCCTATAATCGCTCTCCTTCAGTGAGGAGGGTGAACAATCTGGGTTCAGGAATGTGAACAGATCACTCAAGGGTTGGCTGGGGAAGGATAATTCGTTGTTGCTATGACTGCTCTTCTCCCTCAGAGAGGGGAAGGGCTAACAATCTGAGCTTAGGAACAGACAAGGGTTGCTTGGGGGCTGGCGTGGAACTGGAGAATTGAATAACCCTATAACTGATCTCCTCCCTCTGGGAGGGGGATTGACAATCTGACTTCAGGAATGGACATCGGTCACTCAGGGGCTGGAGCAGAAAGGGAGAATTGAGTGTCAAGGTGACTGATCGCCTCCTTTACTGAGGTGGGGTTAACAGTCTGGGTTTAGGAATGGACATGGGCCACCCTGAGTTTGGCTAGGCAACAGAGAACTGAGCGTCCCTATGACTGCTCTCCTCCCTCGGGGAGGTGGAGTTAAAAGTATGCATTCAAGAACAGACATGAATGAGTCAGACGATGGCCAGGAAAGGGAGTACTGACTGCCCTTTAGACTACAGTCATCCTTCAGGAAGGGGTGGTTAACAGTCAGGGTTCTAAAACAGAAATGTGTCATGCAGAAGCTGCTGGGGAAGGGAGAATTGAGTGTCCTTTTGACTCCTTTCCTTCCTTGGGAAGGGGTGGTTAACAATCTGGGTCCTGAAATGGACGAGTCACTCGGGGCTGGTAGGAGAAGAAAGAATTACAGTAAGTGTCCCTATGACAGCAATCTTTTTGCAAGGAGGAGGGTTAATAATCTGGGTTTGAAAGTGGTCATGGATGATCCAGGGATGCTGGAGGTTGAGGCACTGGTTGTGACACCTCATGCCGCACCAGTGACCTGGGTTTGGGTATGAGTCTGGGTCACCAGGGATTGGCAGGGGCAGATAGGATCAAGTGTCTGGAGGACTGTTCTCCTCTGTCGGGGAGGGAGAAAGGGTTTGTTGTTCCACCTGCTGACTGCCCACCAGTGGTGGTCGAGGGGCAGTGCAGGTTCGGAGGCACCTACCAACGCCTTGTTCGTTAGGGGAGGTGGGCAGGGAGAAAAAAGGTGTAAACAGAGCATGGCAGGCTCCTTGATGGTATGACACTCCCAATGGCTGTCTCTGGCATCTGGATTGAGTCATTGGGGCGGGAGAAGCCGACAACCTCCTCTCCTCACCCTGCCATGGGAGACTTCTGGGGATCGGCAGGAGCAGTGGGAACAGAAAGTGAGTCCCTCTGTCAGAAGGGCCATAGCCACCTGCCAGGACTCCAGGTGGAAAAAAAAAAGAAAATGGTCACAGATCAATAGGGACTGGACAAGGAAAGGAGAACTGAGTGTCCTTATGACTGCTATCCTCCCTCAGTGAGGGGAAAGTTAACAATCTGGGTTCAAGAATGGGCATGGGATAGACAGGTACTGGCTGTGGAAGGGACAACTGAGTGTTCCTATGACTGCTCTCCTCCCCAGGGACCAGGGTTAACAGTCTGAGTTCAGGAACAGACACTGGTCACTTGGGACCTGGCTGGGGAAGAGGTCATTGAGTGTCCCAGTGAGTGCTCTCTTCCCTCAGGGAGGCTGTAAATAATCTGGGTTCTGGAATGAACATGAGACACTACTGGATGGGGAAGGGAGACAGGAGGGTCTGTATGACTGCTTTACTCCCTCATGTTGGGGGTTAATAATCTGTTCAGAAATGGTCATGAGTTACTTAGGGGCTGGCCTGGGAAGAGAGAAGAGTGTCTCTATGACTGCTGTCCTCTGACGGGGAGTGGGGTTATCAATCTGTGTTCAGGAGCAGACTCAGGTTACTCGTGGGTAGGTGGGGGAAGGGACAATTGAGTGTCTCTATGACTGCTCTCAACCCACGGGGGGGGGGTTACAATCTGGGTTCGGGAATGGGCATGTGTCACTCAGGTGCTGGCAAGGGAAGGAAGAATTGACTTTTACTATGATTGCACTTGTCCCCTAGAGAGACAGAGTGAATAATCTGTGTTTGAGAACGAACAAGGGTCACTTGGGGCCTAACCAAGAAAAGTGAATTGAGTGTTCCAATGACTGCTCTTCTCCCATAAGGAGGGTTAACAATCTGGATTCAGGAATGGACATGGGTCACTTGGGAGCAGGCCAAGGAAGGATGAACTGAATGACCCTATGAATGCTCTTCTCCCATGAGGAATGTAATTCAAAATCTGAGTGCAGGAGCAGACCTGGTTAGTCAGGAGCTGGCAGGGGAAGGGAGAATTGTGTGTCCCTATGACTGCTCTCCTGCCTTTATGGAGGTGGGGTTAACAATCAGTGTTCAAGAATGGACACAGGCCACTCATTGACTGGCCAGGGAAGGGTGAATTGAGTCTCCCTATGATTGCTTTCTTCCAGTGGGTGTGGAGGGTTAAAAATATGGGTTCGTGAATGGACAATGTTCACTCAGTGGCTGGCTTGGGAAAGCAGAATTCAATGTTCCCATGTCATCTCTCTTCCCACATTGATTAGAGTTAACAATCTAGGTTTGGGAATGCACAAGGGTCACTCAGGGTTTGGCTGAGGACAGGAGAATTTAGTGTACCTATTGCTGCACTCCTCCCTCTGGGAGGGGGCTTAACAATCTGGCTTTAGAAACAGACACAGCTCACTTGGGGGTTGGTTTGGGAAATGAGAATTGAGTCTCCGTATGACTGTTTTCCTCCTTCTGGAAGGGGGTTTATAATCTAGGTTTGAGAATGGAAACAGGTTTCTTGGGTCTGGACTAAGAAGGCAAGTCAAGTCAAGATTCATTTAAAAAACTCCCAATCCCAGAGGTTCTGGGTGCTGTATAAACAGTAAACACATCTTCAGAAATAGAATCATTAAATACAAAGAAAGAACATTTTTAACAGCCCAACATAAAAATACATCAGATAAAATTAATAATCTAATCAGATCAATAAATTAACTATTCAATCAGGAAAGGAAGGAAGGGAGAACTGAGTATCCCTGTGACTGCTCTCCTTCCTGTGGGGTTAATAATCTGGGTTTGGAAACAGACAAGGGTCACTCATGTCCTGGTGGGGGAAGGGAGAATGGAGTGTCTCTTATACTGCTTTTCTCCCTCATGAAGAGGGATAACAATCTGCGTTCAGGAACAGACACAGGTCAATCAGGAGATGACTAGAGATGGGGGAGAATTCAGTGTCCCTGTGACTGCTCTCCTCCTTTGTGGAAGAGAAGTTAACAATCTGGGTTTGAGAATAGACACAGGTGACTTGGGGGCTGGATGGGGAAGGGAGCATTGAGTTCCTCTATGACTGCTCTCCTCCCTCAAGGAGTGGGGTTAACAATCTGACTTTGGGAACAGACACAGGTCACTTAGGGGCTGACTGGGGAAGATGAATTTAGTGTCCCTATGACTGCTTTCCTCCCTTGAGGGGGGTTACTAAATAGTGTTCAGGAACAGACATGGGTCATTCAGTGCTGGCATGAGAAGGGAGAATTGAGTGCCCAATGACTGCTCTCCTAACTCCAGTGGAGGATAATCTTGGTTCAAGATTGGACATGGGGCACTCAGGGGCTGGCCTTGGGAGGTAGCATTTAGTAGACTTATCAGAATTTGGGAACAGACATGGATCACTCAGGAGTTGTCTGGGTAGGAAATATTAAGTGTCCGTAGGATTGCTCTCCTTCCTCGTGGAGGGTGTTAACACTCTATGTTTGAGAACAGATTCAAGTCACTCATGAGTTGGCTGAGGAAGGGACAATCGAGTGCCACTATAACTGCTCTCTTCCCTCCTGGGAGGAAGTTAACAATCTAGTTTCAGGAACGGACATGGGTCATTCATGCTCTGACCTTGGAAAGGAGAACTGAGTGTCCCAATGACTGTTCTCCTCTCTTTTGGGGGGGTAACAATATGGGTTTGAGAATGGACATTAGCAACTCAGGGGCTAGCCAAGGCATAGAGAACTGAGTGTCCCTAGGACAGCTTTCCAGTCTCAGGGAGGGGGTTAACAATCTGAGTTCAAGAATGGCACGGGTCACTTAGGGAACGGACAGGAAGGGGAGAATTGAGTGTCCATGTAAATACTTTCCTCCCTCAGGGAGAGCGGTCAACAATCTGGGCTCAGAAACAGACACGGGTCACTTAAGTGATGGTGCAGGGGAAGGAAGAACTGTGTGTTCCTGTGACTGCTCTTTTCCATTAGTGAAGGGGTCTTAACAATCTTTGTGCAAGAACAGACACAGGTCACTCAAGGGCTGGCCTGGGAAGGGAGAATTGAGTGTCTCTGTGACCACCCTCCTTCCTCAGGGATTTGTGCAGTTAGCAGTCTGGGTTCGGGAATATCCCACAGACCATGCAACAACCCGGTCCAAAATACCTACAGACTCTTCCATCTGACGTTAGCATTCTCCCTATCTTTATCCAGATATCCCTTACACACTTTCAGTCACTTAGTAGCTTACAATGGCACCCTTTTTTGCAAAAACAGTATAGTCACAGATTATTACTAAACCTTCCCCAATTGCACACACAATATAAGAATCTCACTTCAGGAAGGTTTCTTAAAAACAAATGTTTTTACTAAACAATTAATTATCATACATTTACAACTAAAAAGGTTTAGAAAAGTTTGGCTACTGCATAACAGAAAATAAAAGTGGAAAAAATATTCATGAAAAATGCCTTACAAACTGTTTGCTAAGTTCTACCTTAGGAATGAAGCCTTCAAAGTCCAGAGAAGAATATGAAAGTCACAGTTGCCTAGGTCCTTTCAGTCACTGGGTCTCAACGTCCTCTGGCAGCTGATATCTTGTCAGGAAAGTGTCTGGAGTGAGAATGCTCCAGGAAAAAAGAGTTAGTTCCTGTTTCAGAGCAGGCTTTTTAATGTACCCCTCTGTTGTCTGAAAAACATACCCTTTTCTGGTCCTCTCTTAGGCCAGTGGTGTCAATCTTGGTTTTTTTTTCAAAACTCCATATGAAATGTCAAAAAACAATTCCCATTTGGTTCTTGGGATAATTTTGTGTCACATATAATAACATGAATATGATTTCAGAGTTTAAGCCTTTGAAGTCCCTACTGTCTTACTGGGATTACAATTGACACCTGTAAGAGAATTCACACAGGTCTGCCTGAAAGGATGTTCCTAGTCCTCTCGCCTCATAAGATGCAACATACCATAACAATTTCCTGGAATTGGAGCATCCTGCCTCTGAAGTGCATAGTTTATGACAAGTGAAGGGATTTTGGCATAATTCTGATAAGAGACCCGGAAAAAGAACATTGGTTTCCGGGCAAGCAGCTGCCCCTCAGGTCAGAGGAAGGTCAAACATTTTTAAAAGAAATTCAGTCTCTCTCTCTCTCTCTATCTGCCCTTTCCTTAACACTGACCTTCTCTTGGGATATTTGATATACACAAAATCACACACAACTAATATATTTACCAGAATTATATGTAGGTCATTGCCCATAACGTTCATGCCATTTCACTTAACCCTATCCTGCAGATACCGACAAGTGTTGAGGTGTGCCTTGGGGTGTTCGGCTTTATAGTCACCCCATTCCATAAGGCTATAGACTGAAATGGGTGCAGTATAGGAGAATGGGGTGAACTCTGGGGCCGGAGAGTCCAAGGCACACCTCAGTGCTTGTCACTGGCTGCAGGGTGGGAGTGGAATGGCATGAGCATTACAGCTAGCAATCCAGAGGCACAGCCCTGATGCCTGTCAGTCTGTACAGGGTGGGATGTTATGGTTAGAAACCCCTAATACTCCTGGCATTTGTTGGTATTTGCACTGCAAATTTTCAACATGGCCTTTTTGTGACCCCCACCTGATGAAAGCATTGGGGACCTGTGCTCATGAACAGTGGCTCTGTGATGTTGTTAATCTGTCCTGAACATTGCTTTCCAACAGTGACCATGCCATTCTGTACCAGATGTGCAAACCCACAGTTCTGGCAGGATGTGAAAATATTAGCTGCACCATTCAAAATAAGATGTGAAAAGATGGCAATGTTGGAAATCTTGAATGAAAATATTACAAATTCTCAGAGTTACGACTGTGCATGTAAACTGCACAGTGCATGCTCATAACACAGTCATTTTTATTTAATTCTTTCACCAAATGTTCAACATAGGTATTCTGGGACCTCTGGTCATGAACAGTGTCACTATACTTTTCTTAATCGGTCCCAAACATTGATTTCCCACAGTGAGCATGCCATTGTCCGCCAGATGTGCAAAACCACATTTTGGGCAGGATGTGAAAAATGGCATCTGTACTGTTCATAAGGAGGTGTGCAAAAATGGCAATGCTGAAAATCTGGAGTGAAAATATTAAAAAATTCTTGAAGCTACTACCGTGCATGGAAACTACAAACACATACTCATAACATAGTTATTTTGTGGAATTCTGTCACCAAATTTTCAACATAGGCATTATGGGACATCTACTCATGAACAGTGACACTGTGATATTCTTAATCTGTCCCAAACATTGACTTCCAACAGCGGCCATGCGATTCTGCAGTGGATGTGCAAAAATGCATTTTGGGCAGGATGTGGAAAATGGCAGCTGTACTGTTCAGGTGACAGGTGTGAAAAAATGGCAATGTTGGGGGGCGTGGCCTGACACCGAACAAGATGGAGGCTTAACTTCAGAGCTCCTCACTAATAAACTGCATCTAGCATCATCCTCTGCTATCTAATGCCATAAATAACATCTTATCCACGAGAACAAAGTAAGGAGAGACATTACAGCTGTTGTGAATATTTTTGTAAAGATATATCTACAATCCTCAGCATTTCTGTAGATCTTGAAGAGACTCTGTAAGGCTTCATAATGGCCTACTTTGATAAGCAACCAAATCCACTTGAGAAAATTGAAGAAATGTTTAACAAACTATCTATGGACATGAGTGACTTAAAATCTGCCACTCAGTATAATACACAGATGATGGAAACCATTGATTCCAGGCTGGCTTTCACAGAAAATAAAATCTGTCTCAGTGAAGAATCTATACAGGATTTAAAAATGACTATCAGGTCTCAAGACCGGGTGATTAAAGAACTACAGTCAAAAATTGAGGATCTAGAAAATAGAAGCCGAAGAAATAATCTCCGTATACTTGGATTTCCTGAAGGAGTGGAGGCTAAGAACACCACAGCATTTCTACAACGAGAGCTGCCACATATACTATGTCTCCAAACCGGTAATGAGTTAACAATAGAACGCTCTCACTGATCATTAGGCCCAAAACCCTCTGCAGAACAAAGACCGAGACCTATAATTGCAAAATTCCTTAATTACATCAATATAGAGTTAATTTTACAGAAAGCAAGGGAAATCGGTCAACTTACTTGGCATGATCATAACATTTATATATAACGAGACTTTTCAAAAGAATTGTCTTTGAAACGGAGGGCCTATACCGCTGCCAGACATTCTATGCACCAGATGGGACTTTGCTTTACTCTAAGGTACCCTGCAACCATGTGGATCTATATAGGAAATTCATTTAAGGACTTTTATAATCCAGAATCTCTCATGTCCTTCTTGAATAACTATTCAGTAACCAGTGGCAGTGATTCCACAACCCGACAAGCTCAACCCACACCTAATCCTCCGACAAATACCAGTTCTGATAAAATATGCAATATGGATAACTCGAAGGAAATGGGTATTATTCTGCTTCCCTCTGACTAGTCATCGAAGGGGCAGATCAGTATTGTACAAAATGAGTCAACTTTCAATACAGCTCAATCTGCAACACGTAATTGCAGCCCTGAAATACTAAACAAGAACATCTCCAAATCTATTTCTGAGGAGCTAACCATCCCAAACATCACTGTACAAAATAAATATGCAGTACTTCAAGATCTACCTTCTCTCTGCAATGGCTCTGAGGCAGAGTTGGGTATTTTGGTGAGGGACGAGGCAGACCACGAGCGGATAGATGTTTCCTGGGCATGTGGTGATGAGAGTTCTCCAGTCAAATCCATTGAACCCCCAAAGAAAAAGCGTTGTGGCAAGAGCAAGTATAAAGGAGATATCACTCCTTCGAAATACTCCAGATAAATGCCCCGGTGACTGTCTAACGCATTACGCTATACTTGGATGGTGCAGCAAACATAAGCATGATACCTGGGATTTGGTGTTCCGATCCCTTATATCTGGTACAGAAGATTTATCTCCTACCCTGGCTATATTCGTGGAAGGGCTGAAGCGTAAGGAGACTCGGAGTCTTTATTTAGATATGAGGATGAAAGTGGCTGTGGTGGGACTTGAATATATGAACTGCTACAGATGATAACCCGCGGATTGCCGCACTTCATTTGTAGTCTCCCGATGCCCTTGGAATTGAATTTCCCCCCAATGTGGCTTGGTAATATCGTTTCGACGGTTGGGTTTGACAGTGGGGTGTTGTATTTATGCAATTTGCATTTTGGTCGAGGCTGGATAGGTTGTTCATAGAGAGATCAGCTTCTAATATAACAATATTGCATGGAATCTTTATCTCTCTGATACTGCGCTCCAAAGCAAGCGTTATCTTTACTATGTTCCAGTCACATAAGAAGGGCTTATAAGAAGAGTGCACTTATATGACTTGAGTTTAAAAAATTCATAGGAAGTCTTTGGCAAAATCGCTACACCTGACATCAATTAATATGAAGGATTGTTATATAATGTAAACTATTTAATTTCCTTCGTAATAGTTAATAGATCAACAGTCTGGAATCATTTTAAATTTTGTCTACATCATGACATTTATGTCTGTGCAGTTAGGGAATTTTTTTTTTCTATCTCTCTTCTACTTCTTCTACCTTGCAATGCAAAACGAATGGGAACTCCACCTTGCTAGATAGAGATGATAGATAATCTACTATAAAGGTGCATTTATTGTCACTTAATATTTGCAGGATTAAAGACATAGCATCTGTTAATTATGCTGTGCTAGCATACTATATATTATCTGTATCTACTATTTTACATTTAGAGGTTATTTCATTTATTATAACTGCATAAACGGACTTGTGTAGACACTTTTTTTCTCCTCTCCTTACCAGAGGTGATGCTAGATCTAGTAATGTTATTGGAAACCACTATCTTTAACTTTATAAGAGTAAAGTCACATAGTATTCATCACCCTACTTCAGGGTTTATTACAAACCACAGTATTTAGATATTGTTGGATAAATTCTGGTTGAGTTATTGTTTTAAGGAAGTTGATAGCATCTTTCCCTTATTTTATTCGGGGTACCCTACTTCCTGACTGATAAGTTACGTCCCTAGAATACAGAGAGGTGGTCTTGGTCTCAGTCTTTTTGTTCCTCATTCCTGTACTCAGACCGACCTTATCCACTCTGTATATCCTAGATGATAGTCTTATTTTATTGTTACAAGTTTTTGATGTTTAATATTGTTAGAATTACAATGGTTAGAGAGAGCTGCATCGAAGGGAACCAGATAGAGAGAATATATTTTTCCAGTCTGTCAATCTTAAAAAAGCCTGCATACATTTTTACTGTAAGTAATATCTACTACAAACTGTTCTGTATCTCATTGTTGAATACAAGTCAGCATTATGGTCCCCTGACACGACATTTATTATATAGTAGATCAATAACTTAATATAAGATGGCTAATTTAGCATTATGTACATGGAATGTCAAGGGACTTAATGCGCTGAATAAACGTAAACAAGTTTTAAACCACCTCAAGAAACACAAAGTACAAATTGCATTATTGCAAGAAACTAAATTGTTGGATGCAGACAGTGATAGATTAAAATGTGACTGGATCGGTCAGGTGTTTGCAGCATCTGCCACTACAAAAAAAAGAGGTGTTGCTATATTAATACATAAAAAACTGAGATGGATACCCTCTAATATTCAGAAAGACTCAGATGGTAGACGGCTTATTATAACATTTGATACCCCTTCAGGGCCATTAACTATAGTTAATATCTAGGCACCAAATTCAGACGACCCTCAATTTTTCCAGAATTTGACTCAAATATTAATTACATCAAATATAGTTAATTCTCCAGTATTAATTGAAGGGGACTTTAACTTTACCTTAGATACATACATGGATAGGAGCAATGGCTCACTAGACTGTCACCCCAAAAGCTTAATTATAACTTCTCAGTTAATGTGGGACTTGGGCCTATCTGATATATGGAGAACCCTCCACCCCAGAGATAGAGAATATATGTTTTATTCTCCACGTCATCAGACTTATAGTAGAATAGATTATTGGCTAACCTCTCCTACAATAACTGCCAACATAATAGAAGTCGATATCCTTCCATTAATTATATCGGATCATGCTCCAGTTAAGCTTTTATTTACTTGGGGTTCTCCCCTCACAAAGTCCTCCACATGGAGATTAGACCCCTTATTGCTTAAAGATCCAGAATTTCTACCTTCACCTAAAGCACAAATAGAAGAATTTGTAGATCTCAATGATCCAAAAGATACTTCCATGGGTACTACATGGGAAGTGCTTAAAGTTACATTACGGGGTAAAATAATCAGCTATGTGGCTCACAGGAGGAAACTTAGGGAACAACAAATTAATAATCTTGAAAATCTATTGAAAACAAAACAGAGATTATATTCTAATAACTCCCATCCTGATCCCTCCTCGAATTTGAACTACGAAATTTTACAATTACGAATGCAAATTAATGAACTAATCTCTAGGAAAACAGAGATAGCTTTACTAAGAATAAAACAAAAATTCTGGGAAGGTGGGGAGAAAGGGAGTAAAATACTTGCCTATAGACTTAGAATGCAACAAATGGAATGTCATATTGCTGCTTTAAAAGACCATACAGGGAAGATTCAAACTAATGAATCTGCTATTAATCAGATAAAGACATCCTTCTATAGAAAACTTTATTCCTCATCTCATTTAACATCATCTTTAGATGTCTCTTCTTTCCTGGATAAACTAGCACTCCCCTGTCTCTCACAGGATGTAATTCATTCCTTAGATACACCTTTCACTGTAGAAGAAGTAAAGAAGGCAATTCACTCTCTTAAATCTGGGCATTCTCCAGGGTGGAGATGGCTTTCCTGTCGAGTTTTATAAGCTTTTTGTTGAACAACTATGCCCTTTATTATGTAAGGTATTTCATGAATCTTCTATGACAGGATATTTACCTCATACTATGACAGATGCAACTATTACAATTCTTCCAAAAAAAGACAAGGACACCACCATCCCTGCTAATTATCGTCCAATATCTTTACTTAATACAGATGGCAAGATTTTTGCTAAGATTTTGGCAAACCGTATAGAACCAGATATTCCCAAACTAATTCACAAATCTCAAGTGGGCTTTGTTAAGGGTAGGATGGGCTTTGACCATTTGGTCTCCCTAATTAATCTTATCTACAGGGCCAAGTCTCTTAATTCTCCAGCAGCAGCCATTGCTATAGACTTTGAAAAAGCTTTTGACTCTTTGGACTGGAATTTTCTCTATTTGGTATTATCCCGATTTGGTTTTAGCAACCAATTTTGTTCTTGGATTAAACTTCTGTACACAAAACCTCATGCCAGGGTACTTACCAATTCTACATTGTCACAGTCCTTTATACTAGAAAGGGGTACCAGGCAAGGATGCCCTCTTTCATCATCTCTTTTTATCTTAGCTCTTGAAACTCTTGCCGCTTCTCTCAGACAGAGTAACGATATAAAGGGCATTTCCATCGGTCATACGCAATATACAACACTGTCATATGCTGATGATATGCTAATCTTGTTAGAAAACTTAAAAATGTCTGGGGAATCACTTAATAATACTCTCAATCTTTTTTCCAGGCTTTCTGGACTTACAATTAATTATCAAAAATCTGAGGTATTACCACTAAACAAACATTGTATGCCTATTATGAATATATATCTTGGATTTCGCTGGTCTCCACTAGACATTACCTACTTAGGGATAAAAATATCAACTGATTTAGATAAGATATGGAAAAGCAATTTACGTCCCTTGCTTGCAAATATTAAAACAGATCTAGATAAATGGAAAAATCTGAATCTATCCCTATTTGGCAAAATATCTGCAATTAAGATGAATATTACACCTAAAATTCTCTATCTGTTTGCCTGTATTCCACTCAAGATCTCTCCCCCCTTCTTTTGAGCAATATTGATAAAGTTATAGGAAATTTTCTATGGGAAGGTCGCATACCAAGGTTTAACCATATTAAATTATGCTCTCATTGGTCTCATGGTGGTTTTGGATTACCATGGTATACGGCTTATTTGTGGGCATTCAGAGCTTCACAAACTATTAAGTGGTTTTTTAAACCTAATTATAATGTACCATTATGGTATGATATGGAAGCCTCCTTGTCTCCAGGACATACACCTAATAGCATCATTTACTTTACATTATCCCCTAAGTTAAAAAAAGCATCCCATAATTAATGCGTCCATTCATTATTGGTTTAAAATGCATAAATGGCTTAAATCTGATCCCTCCCCTTTACCTTTTACACCCATTTGGGGTAATCCAAAATTTCTACTAGAGAACAAACCAATATATTGTAAATCATGGATGTACAAGAACATTCTATTCTTGAACGATATCTTGACTGACAACGGTAACACATTAAATTATTTTAGTAATCTTCAAACAAAATGGAATATACCTAAGAAAGAATTCTGGAAATATTTACAAATTTGTACTGCTATATTCTCTAACCTTCAACAAATCAATAAGTCAGTATCATCTCTTTCATACATAAATATGTGGATTAATACCCCCATGGCTTAATCAGTAAAATATACAATCAGATCAGAGACACATTAACGAACCAATCGCTTTTAGCTAGAGATAGATGGAATCGAATACTAAATGTAAATATATTAGATTCCCATAGGGACAGTTGTTGGAAACTTTGTCATGACTCCTTTAAAGACATGCGCAGTAGGTTGATTCAATTTAAAATTTTACATCTATGGTATAAAACACTGTCTCATTTACACAATATAGGTTTACTACCCAGTAATAAGTGCTGGCGCTGTAACTCACCAAATGGTGATCTCCTACATGTATTGTGGTCATGTAAACCTATATCTAACTTATGGCAAGCTGTCCATAATTTAGTCTTTCAGATTATCAGACATGACATCATTTTCGAACCTAAATTTTGCCTTTTAGGAATTATAAATAATAATATAAATCTAACAAAATACCAACATAAATGGCTGCAGATCTTATTCATGCAAGTTAAGAGACTGACTTTAATTCACTGGAAAACTCAGTTAATACCTACTCTTAAGGACATTTTAAACAATTTGACTTACATTGCCTCTCTGGAAAGAATTTCATATTTGATAACAGACCGACTCAATGAGTTCTATCTGTGCTGGCAGGATTACTTAAATTTTCTTCAAACTCATAAGTGATGAATATCATTCAATTTCTCCTTCTCTCTTTTTAAATAGACATATTTCAAGTATGGATTCAGCTGTATAAGCAACCTTCTATGCAGCTCCTTATGTTTAGTACAAAATTAATAATTATGTTAAGTTGAACTTTTCTTTCTCTTTTCTTCTATTACATTTCCATTATAGTACAAGCTGTTAGATATGTATTGTGTCAAGTGAATATACAAACCCTTTATTTTAGGGTGTTATACACACAATTTAGTATACTGGTAACTTGACATAACAATATGCTAAACATATTACTACCTATATTACCTATTATATAATGTGAGATTTTACTTACTTCAGGTAAAGTATATTGTACTATATGTAATGGATAAAACTTAATAAACAAATTAACTGCAAAAAAATATGGCAATGTTGAAAATCTGGAGTAAAAATATTTAAAATTCTCGAAGTTACAAGCATAACTGGAAACTGCACAATGCTCGCTCATAACACAGTCATTTTTTGAAATTTTTTCACCAGATTTGCAGCTTAGGCATTTTGGGAGCCCACCTCATGAACAGTGGCACTGTCAGTTTGTTAATCAATCCCAAAAGATGATACCATGCAGTGACTGTGAAATCACCTTTTGGGACTGAATAACAAGATGACAGTGACTGAATTCATTAGGTGGGGTCCCAAGAACCCCATGTTGAAAATGTGGTGCCAAAATGTATAAAACTGGCTGAGATATGCACCAAAGTTGGAAAAAAAATTATGCTATTATACAGCTTACTGGCACTTCTTCAGTCCATGATCTGCTTTGTAGAGTGCAGATGTGTTCCCAGTCCACTGAAGATCATCGCACCAGGCTCTGGAGGTAAGTATAGGGCAAGAGGGGGTGGGGAGGTAAGGTGTGTAGAGGGTGGTTGCGTGTTGGGGGAGGGGCAAGAGACTCGACGAGGGACCATTTTCTTTTTTTACAGGTCTAAACCAAAGACAACGCAGGACTTTTGGCATGCTATGGTGGCCTTCCAGTGTGCCACCTGGAAGTTTGTTGGGGGGTCATGGAGCAGTTGGGGATTGGGAACCCCTGTCAGCCATACATTGTGTTGGGAGGAGTGCATGAGCACACTGGGGTGGGCTCCCAGCATGCTACCTGGATGCTTGTTGGGGGGTCTGGAGCCGACTTGGATTGGGAACACCTGTCAGCCACACAGTGGGCTTGGGGGGAGAGTGAATCAGCCGTGGGGGATTGGGCACCCCCTTGGCACATAACAAATGGGGGAGGGGAGCAGCATGCCAACAGGGATGGGCTACTCCTTCAGCAAATGAATTGGGGAGGGGCATGCTGACAGGGGGACTGTACACCCTTTATGTCAGCTTTTCTGGGGACTGTAAATGGCAGACGGTGGCAGCCGCTGCCATGTTTATTGAAAGGAAACATCTGTCAGGGCACACCCTGCATTGAGGGGGCACTACTCTCATTGCAGAAGCTAAAACATTTCAAGTTGGTGGCAGAGTTGCTGAATGCAGTGTCAGCAGCAGTGTGTCACTGCACTGGGGAAAGAGGGCCAAGCCTTTAAATGCAGTGGGGCACTGGTTGTCTCAGTGCTGCACCTCCAAAACCCGACTTCTCTCCTAAGCTGTCACATGTTTTTTGTGCATGTGCACAGGTAAACATAAAAAAAAAACAGCAGTACAGTAAGCAACCAAATACTGTATCCTGAAAATCGTAATAATTTCTCCATGTCCATGTTTTATGCTTATATTGTCTGTTGTCTGCTTTCAATGCTTTGCAGAAATTGTGGCTATTGACTCAGGGAGGTCACTGATCTGTGCAAAAGGTCATACACCTTAGGTCGTACCTTGACTTTAAATCTCCAGGTACTTTTTTTTTAGTTGTGACAGGGTACTCCCCGCTAAGTGCAGGTCTGTTTACCCATTAGTGTACGGATACGCATCACTCACACTGAATTTTAATAATAATGTTTGTAGTTTGTTCGTAGATTTAATTTCTGTGACCTACACAGTGTTATGATGTGCTCCACTCACACAACAGAGCTTCCTTGCTACTACAGCATCCACTTACGCTAATCACTTATCCTGTCTACCCCTCCCACTTCCCTGACCCTTTTCCTATTTCTTTATACTTAATGCATAACTTTACCTTTACAGCTGTTCATTAATGTTCCCCTCCCATTTGTAATAATGCTGTACATTTTTGTAAATGGCTCTGTATCATATATATTACTCTCTGTACTTAATTGTATGTTACTTTGTCTAGGACCATCTTGCATATGAGCTTGCTCAAGGATGTTTCTTGCCTGGTCAATAAAGTTTTTTTTTGATTACTAACATACAAACATACTAAAATGCCAGCAGAGTAGGCCTAACGGTCTTTCGTGTCTGCTCGTTTGGTCAGCCCCCACCCTGGGTGCTGACCTTGCTGTCCCCCTCGCCTTCCCTGGCTTCTCCCTTCCCAGTTTCGGATATTCTTGCTGCATTGGATTTTGCTTCCAGAACCCTTCCCCTGTACCTGTCCCACCCCCTCTTGAACCCCTCCACTGTCTCTGCCTCCACCAGCCCCCTAGGTAGTGCATTCCATGGCGCCACCACCCTCTCAGTGAAGTAGCACCTCCTCCTTTCTCCCCTGAATCTTCCCCCCTCCAGCTTCCACCCATGCCCTCTAGTGGCCCCTTCCTCCTTCCTTCAATTGACTGATATTTATTTCAGTCATGCTGCCAATTGCATTCTAGAGTTCCTTTCTGTGACATAACCAATGCTCAGATATGTGGAGGCTTAAAGTCACAGATCAACCCCAGCTCAGGTTATTTAATGCACAAAGATCCACAATAATGATTAATATTTTCTCCATGTATTGGTAAAAACAAGCACTACATGCCCCACTTGTCCAGGGAAAGGTCATTGTGGACAGCATTTGCTGTAATTTTTGCTGTGACCACTTCATGGAGAAAATATCTGGCAAACATTAGTGTTGGTTTCTTTAAACCTCCTGTTTTTTTGTGTTACTGGTGCCCTCTCTACCCCGGGCTGAGTGCAGGTCTATTTTCTCATTAATGTTTAGATATACTTTACTCACACCGAGGTTTAATAATGTTCATACTGTGTTTGTAGATTTAATTTCTGTGACCTTCAGTGTTCAGAGATGCTTCACTCATACAACTGAGTACTACATTATTTTG
Source organism: Neoceratodus forsteri (assembly GCA_016271365.2). Classification (NCBI taxonomy): domain Eukaryota; kingdom Metazoa; phylum Chordata; order Ceratodontiformes; family Ceratodontidae; genus Neoceratodus; species Neoceratodus forsteri. The sequence continues at coordinate 116,516,736 of CM057455.1, read as the reverse complement.
TATAAAGCTTATTTTCCTACAGACTCCATCTTCTTCCTCTGCCCATGACATTATCACACTCTATACAATAAACTTCAAAGCACAAAACCTGTTCATATGCTAACATATCCAAGCCTTCAGTCATTTCATACAATAATACAAAATAACAAAATCCACAAAAGGTTGATCAGGAAGTTGGTGGATCTTGGAGTTGGGGAAAAGATGGCCAGATTGGTGGAAAACTGGCTGAGGGACAGAACCCAGAGGGTGGTGGTGGGAGGAGAGTTATCTGGCACCAGAGAGGTAATCAGTGGGGTCCCACAGGGCTCGGTGCTGGGGCTGATGTTGTTCAATGTTTTCATCAATGACATTGGGGATGTCATTAAAGGCAAAATATGCTTATTTACAGATGACACGAAGCTCTATGGGAGAGTGGAAACAACTGAAGGGATATGGGAAGGTTATGTGTGTTTTCAGGTTTGTTATACATGTGTCATCAGATAATCATAACAGTTTTTGCATCTCATTTGCTAGGGGGTCCTCAAACCTTATGTTCAATAAAAAGCAGATGTAAAGAATTTGCTTTCTTATTCCTATCTAATGAAGCCTGTTAGTATCAAGTTGCATTATTTAAATCATTGTAATAATTTATTGTTTAAACATTTCTTTTAAGCATTTTTAAGGGCTTTAGGATAAAATCTGTGTTTACTTATCGCAACAACCGGGACTGTCCTTTGTGTCCACTCCTAGGTTATACAGAATGTACCAGGCTTTCCTTCAGACTTTTGTCTCTGCTATGTAACATTCTAGGAGTGGTACCCTTTAGTTCTTTTAGCCCTGGGTCTAGACTAACCATAGACCCATGGTTCAAAGATTTGAGGGTTCATTACATGTGCCACAGAAGGGACTGTTTACATGGCCCAGTGTACATGCAATTAGATCATGGGCATCTTGATATTCTAGCTAGATCGTTCATCTAAGAGTAATGTTTTTTTGTAAACATGTGCTAGAATATCAAGATGCCCATGATCTAATTGCATGTATTGCAAATTACAAATTGCAATTGCAAAAGCCTGAAGGACAGCCTGGTATATTCTGTACAACCTAAAAGATAACACAAAGAACACTCCCAGTTGTTGCAATAAGTAAACAAAGATTTTAACCTAAAGCCCTTAAAAATGCTTAAAATAAATGTTTAAACAATAAATGATCATAGTAATTAAAATAAAGCAACTCGATACTAACAGGCCTCGTTAGATAGGAAGAAGCAAACACATTCTTTAAATCTGCTTTTTATTAAACATAAGGTGTGAGGACCTCCTAGCAAATGAGATGCAAAAAGTGTTATGATTACTTGATGGAACCTGAGGAAACAGGGACACATTTATAACAAACCTGAAAACATACAACCTTCTCTATAATAGGGATTGTTGGAAAACTGTATTAAGAATATGTATTTTAACCTTGCACTGAGCACTTTGATAGTTTCTTGCACTGTTACTTTAAACTTGCTTTTCTATTTAAAGGCTATGAGTGTGTGTATATGTCATCCTATGATTAAGCTCCAGGAGGCATGAAATGCATCAGGACACTCCATTGTGGATCGTAAGGGAGGGAGTCATGATGTGGAGCCACTATTGTGCACTTTATAAATAAAAGAAGAGGCACTTTTGAATAGTATTTAGACTCCTGGTATCTGTTCTTTCTGCATGGCAAATCTATCTATTCATAAGAGGCCCACAGTGAGTAGCTGGTGCTGGCAACACACTTTATTTTCATAGAGATTACAGTAAAGAGACCAGCTAAATTGGGGGGGGCAACACACAAGATAAAAGTGAGGGAGAGTGGGTACCAAAAAGAAGCATAGCAGGAGGGGACAGGAGAAATTAGCAGTCTGGGGGGTAGATTTAAGCAATAATCTATGACGGGGTGTGGGTTATCAGGGGATTTACCACAGCTAGAGTGGTTTGCCCATGAGGTGCAGCTGAGTGGGTAAATCCTCACCAGCCATGGTAAATCCCCTGATAACCGACATCCTCTGAGTGGCTTACTGCGATTATACCAAAGTTATTTTTTTTTTACTATAATAAAATACAACTTTTAAAGAGGTTGCTTTGTTGTTTTATTTTTATTGTATGTATTCCTGTGCTGCAGATGTTGCAGCAGTAACTATTTAATACATCAGCCAGTGATTATCTTAGGATTTACACCAGTGGTAAACTGCCAGTCTGACGATTTAATTGGCTGTTCACTTATGTCCATGGTATAATGAACTTTAGGTGCCAGTAGTGTCCAAAGGAAACAGGAGGCTGAGAGTGCGGAAGGCTAGTGTGGGGAGGGGGGGGTCAGATATACAGAAATAAAAAGTCAGCAAAATGAAAAGCTTGTGGCAGTAATCCAACGGTTTCCTACAATATACTGTTAAGTTTAACAGCTAACATTTGTATTAAATGTAAGTTCAAACAAAAACATGATGCAGAGACTCAAACAGTTATCTAGCACAATCTACTGAGGCTATCTGCTAACATTTGAAAATAATCTAAAATTAAAACATCAATAATGGTGTACAATACAGAATGAAAAACAGATATAGGCAATTTTCTTAAGGTCAGAAAACAAAGAATTGTTTCAAATTAGAAAGTGCAGAGGGTTACTTGAGTGCCTTGTGCAGCAATTTCAGTTACACAGGAGTGCCTAACACTGAACATACAGTAATTAGCATCAGTAGGAGTGCCAAGCACTAGACATACAGGGTAGATACAGAAGGTGGAGTACAGAGGATATAAAAGGGACCTGGCAAGGTTGAAGGAATGGTCAGATATACTGTATGGCAGCTTAGGTTCAATGCAAAGAAGTGCAAAATAATGCACCTGCGAACCAAAAACCCAGGGGAAGAGTACACAATGGGGAGGGTGAGATAATAACAACTACAGAAATGGAAAGGGACCTGGGGGTAAGTCATATCAGATTACCTTAAGATGGGCATGCAATGTGAGAAGACAGTAAGAAGAGCTGGTGGGATACTGGGATGCATAGGGAGAGGCATTGTCAGAAGAAAACAGGAAGTTGTTATTCCTTTGTACAGACAGTTGGTGAGACCCCATCTGGAGTTCTGCGTCCAGTTCTTGAGACCCCATCTCCACAAGGACATAGACAGAATGAAGGCTGTACAGAGGAGGGAAACTAAAATGGTGCAGGGTCTGCACTGGAAGACATACGAAGAGAGATTAAAGAAGCTTAATATTTATTTTTTTTTTGAAATTTAAGTTTATTGGTTTTACACACAAAACAAACAATCATCACAAGAATATACAACTCGTAGGGAACATAGGATGTAACAAAGTAAAAGAAAACCAAAAACCCCAACCAATCCCAAACCCCCAAAACATCAGCAAAACAATAACACAAACCCCACCACCTCTTCCTCCCCACCCCTCCCCAACAACCCCCAATCCCCATCCCCCACCCCAAACCCCCACCCACCCAACCACCCCACCCCCAATCAAGTGTACAAACAACCAACACCTTCAATCTGGACATTGAAACTAAAAACAGTACAGGGAGTAATCCATTCCTCAAGTTACTGATATAAAATCACCCTATTGTGACAAACTGGAGTGCCATTACGGGCATAGGGAAAAGGCCAGGAACTATTGGTGCAAATACAATGCATGCAGTTTACCCTTTTTTGAAATAGGTCCATCGACACGCACACTGGCTACTAGTTTTCAAAATTTAAGTAAGCAGAGAGCTCTGAAAGCCATTCAGCATAGGACAATACCAATTGATCAGTCCAGTGTCTAGGACCATCTTTTAACTGCAGCGGATACCAGCTAATATGGTATCTATGCTCCACAGTATCTATCCCAGCATAGTCACCCAGAATACAAATCTGAGAGTAAAACAATCTGAGAGACCTAATAGAGGATCTAAATTGTCCTGGATGGAGGACCACAGGGGCAACTACCACAGTACCAAAAATATGCAAGCATCTCCCTCCCCTTACATCTAGAGCAGAGTGGAGTGGAGTGTTTCTTAATTTTAAAAGCTTTTAGGAGTATAGTATAAGTCATTCACTATGTAGTATTGGGTAATCCTGAGTCTGTCCTGTGAATGGTATTTGTGAAGCTCCTTCCAAACACGGGACCAGTCCAGCCCCACCTCAGGAACCAATGGAGACCAGGTACCAGAGCCCTCCAATGCCTCGGGGAATTTATAATTTAGAAGAAAGGAATATATTAATGAGATAGCATGCGGTTTGGAAGCAAGGCCCATTATTTGAGAAAGGAAGGGACGAATCTTTGGTTCCTTAAAAATAGCACCAAATTTTCCAAGCACGAGATGTCTCAGCTGGTAGACTTTAAAAACCATGACCATAGGAATAGCATACTTGTTGAAAATGTCTCCTGATGAGAGGAGAGAACCATGGTCATAAAGATGTTCTAGATTGACATTCTTGAGTTGTGGAAGCCACTCGGGAGTAATCATCGAACTACCCAGCTTAATATTGGGGTTCAACATGATCGGCTGGCTTAAATCCCGAGCGGGGAAAACATTAACAAAATGCCAGCACTGAACCAGAGATTTAAGAGATCCAAGAATCAAACGGTCATCTCACCATTGTGAAAGCACTGAGAGAGGAGTATAAAAAATGGCGAAAGGGTCCAGCCTAACTCGCGAAAGAACCGACCTCTCAATTTGGAGCCATATCGGACGGAAAAGAGTCCGGATTAGTATAAACCATCTACCCAACTTCAGCAAGTTGGGCTGCCCAGTGGTAAAACAGAAGATTTGGGAGCCGGAGCCCACCTGTATCCTTAGGAAGAGAAAGCTTAGTGAAAGACCGCCTCATTCCCTTTCCTTGCCAGACAAACTTAGAAAACATCTCATGATATTGCTGAAAATATGAAACAGGTAACCAGAGGTTAAGAGGGTAAAAAATGCGGGGTAAAACATTCATTTTAATGATATTGATTCGGCCCCAAAGGGAGATAGGAAGAGCAGACCATCTCGTGAGATCCTGCTGAACAAGACTCTTGAGATCATCTAAATTGAGCTTCTTAAGTAGAGAGGGGTCCGTTGTAAATTGAATTCCTAAATATTTAATAGATCTGGGAGACCACCTCATACCAAAGTTCACAAATTCTTGCTTATACGTACAGGCATTTAAGGGGAAAATTTCGGATTTAGCAATATTCAATCTATATTGGGAGAGAGCCCCATATTGGTTAAGAATATCCAGTGCATGCCTGAGGGAATCTGCAGGGGATTCAACATGCAGGAGAATATCATCCGCATAAGCAGAGGGACTAGTTCTTGTTGACCACCACGCATCCCTTGACAAGCACTGAGGATTTAAGTTTAATGAGAAGGGGTTCTAAATACAAATTGAATAAAAAGGGCGAAAGAGGGCAACCCTGCCTAGTGCCCGTGAACAACCGGAATACCGCGGAAAAAACTCCATTACAATATATTCTGGCTGAGGGGGCTTTATAAAAGGTCTGAACCCATTCCAGAAAAGGACCTGGAAAACCCATTCTAGCCATCACAGCCCAAAGAAAGGACCAATCCACCCGATCAAACGCTTTCTCTGCGTCTAACGAAACTAAAACCATAGGGCGCTGAGATGTATGGGCATATTGAGATATGTGAGAGAGGGTTCTTAAGTGATCGGCCGAAGATCTAGAATGCACAAAACCCACCCGCTCCGGACTGAGCAGCGGGGTCCAGACCGCCTTGATCCCCTCAGCTCGAATTTTAGAAAGGATCTTCATGTCATAATTTTGAAGGGATGTGGGCCTATAATTCACTGGGTCCATAGGATTTTTACCGGGTTTGGGAATTAAAATGATGGTGGCTTCTAAAAGAGAGGGGTCTATAACATGGGAAGAAAAAAGATAGTCATATAGATTGAGAAGTATAGGAGCGAGATCCTTAGAAAGAGCTTTGTAAAAATTAATGGGAAATCCGTCCGGTCCGGGTGCCTTATCCAAGGTCATAGAAGCAATAACTCTTTCTATTTCCTCTAAAGAAAGAGGGGCAGTCAGAAATTCTATATGGAAAGGCATAAGCTGAGGGATATCAAGACCATCTAAATACGCCTCAATATCTGCCGGGGAAGCAGGGGAAGCAGGCCGGCTATATAAGTCTTTATAATACTCTTCAAAAATTTGTACAATTCCTCTGGGAGAAGTTTCCACAGAACCAGTGGGTGTTTGCAAACTCGAGATTATCCTGGAACCCTCCAACGCACAAAGACGCAAAGCTAGGAGCCTTCCAGCTTTTTCCCCCTGATCAATGTATTTGGCCTGGGTTCTGATCAGACAATATTCTGCCTTCTCTGTAAGAAGATCTGTGTATTCATTTTTGGTTGCTACAAGGGCTTCTAAAGAAGACAGTGGAGAGTTCGAAGATTGAGCAATCTCCAGACCCCTGATTCTATTCATTAAGGCAACAGCTCGTTCTAACCGGGCCTTCTTCCTTGCAGCGGCTAACAATCAATTCACCCTGAGATAACATTTTAAAGCACACCAAATAATATCGAATCTAGGAGACGAATCTAGGTTATCCGCCATGAAGAGAATCAGGACCCTATTTGGGTCACCGTTTGAGGATCCTTAAGTAATTGGGTATTAAGTCTCCAAGCTGTGTCACGGTGAAGCTCAGAACTTAAAGAAAGCTTAATCCAGACTATGGCATGATCCGAAAGAATGATCGTCTCAATACCAGACCGACGGAGCCCCGGAAGATGAGATTTGCTAAGCAGAATATAGTCGAGTCTTGACCACTATCCATGAGATTGGGAGAAGAAAGAGAAAGCCCGAAGAGAGGGGTTAGAGAGTCTCCAGGGGTCACATATCCCCAACATCTGCGAAAAGTCATATAAAGCTCGTTGCGTGCTTGTCGGGGGGCCGATTGTCTTGTGGATCTCTATCCATAAGGTATGAAGGTGGAACATTCCAGTCTCCCCAGGATAATTTACGAGGGCAGGAGGCACTGATTTTATCAGTGAGAGCCATTAAAATTCAAGCACTTCCCCACAGGCCCATACACAGAACCTAGAATTACCACCTCCCCACTGAGTGTGCCTTTAACCAAAATAAACCTCCCCTCCTGGTCCTCCACTACCTGGTCTCTCACAAATGTTACATGTTTTTTAATAAGAATAGCTACCCCTCTACTATAATTGGATCCAGTCACTACATATACTTGTGAGAAACCAGAACGAGATAACCACTTAGCCTCCCCACCTTTCAAATGGGTCTCCTGTAAAAATAAGATATCAATTTGCAGGAAGGAACAGTAATTAAACACCTGAGTTCTTTCGACCTTTTCCCTAAGCCCACGCACATTCCACGATGCTGTTTTAACATCACCAGTAACCATTTTAGAAACAGCATGAGAAGGGAAAATATAGCAGAAAATCCAGAGATACAGCGAACACATAGGCACACTTGATCCCCAAACTCCCATACCCACCCCGCCTGCCCAAAGATACCCATTGACAATAACAGCAAAATATGAAATTTAACCAGAATTAGGGTACAATCGCCCCAAAATGAAATTTGGCAGGCTGACCCCTCCTCAAATTACCCTCATCAAGTCCCATCAAATAACAGCACATGATGCAACAAACCCCCAGAGCCTGCCACGAGGATCCCAACAAGAATATCCACAGCTTCACAGAGATACGTAAAAATAGTCTGAAATCCCAGGATAACATTGATTGGCAGGCCTCCACCCTCCCCCCCCAAAAAAAAAACCCTCCATAACCCCTTCAAACAACTATGTACAACATGTTCTCCAGATTGATAGCTGTTAAAGATCTCACAAAAGGACCCATGCTCTGGGGGACACATACCCACCAGGAGTCCAGCCCCACCGATCTTGCAGGGAGTAAGCAGAGAGACAAAACACCCAATACCACCCCGACTAAAAAAAAAAAACAACCCAAAACCAACCTGGGAAACCCTGCAAAGGCCATACAGATGGGACTGAGCTGGCATTTCCCCATCCATAGACTCGCTGATTCAGCCGCCTCAAGGCTAGGCCCAGAAGCCCCCATCCAATCCCAATCATCACCACCCCAAGCCTCAACTCCCACTTCAAAATGAATAAAGGGAAAAGTCCCCATAGGAGGTCTATTACTCACCCCTTAGAATGGGATGGGAGAAAAGGCGAACACCTCGAGTTAGACTGAACCGCAGGGGAGAGGACTAAACTCTACCCGGTCGATCGTGTTTCCAGGGGCACAAATAGTAGCGGACCCGAACCAGGTCCTACCGACATAAACCGCTCCGGGAAACTCCCCGAAAAAAGAACGTTCAGGAGAAGGCCAAGGCCCAGCTATCTCGCCCCTCCCAAACCCACTCAACCACCTCGGATCTCACCCACAGCAAGACCAGGAGACAGCCAGAGTGGGTAACCTCAACTCAGCCAACCAGCAGAAAGAAAAACCCTCAAAGAGGTAAGAGCCCTGCAATAAAAGGAAAGGAAAGGAAAGGAAAAAGTATACAGAGGAGAGTATCACTGGAGATAGTCACAAGCCAAATCCCTCCTGAGCACAATATATTTACGATTCAGTTCAGCCATTGGCTTTAAACAAGTCCGGGAGTTTGATAGCCAGTTCTTTATGTGCAGTCTCTGGGGATTCAAAACTGTAGGTAGCACTGCCCACTGAAACTTTGAGGGTGGCAGGGTAGATCATCCTGAAAGGGATAGATGCTGCAATTAGCTTCTGCACCGTGGAGTGAAATGCTGCCCTTCTCACTCTCATCTCCTTTGGAAGATCCTGGGTGATCCTCAGCCTCGTCGATCCCCATATAATCTCTTGAAGCTCCCGAGACTTATTAAAAACGTGCTGCCTCTCAATGAAACTCAGAAACTTTATGATTATAGGACGCGGGGGAGAGCTGGGCGACGGTCGGGGCCTCAGCAACCTGTGAGCCCTCTCAAGATGGTAACTCGGGTTAATCGGGAAGGGACCTACTACTTTGACAAGAAACCACTGCAGGAATGCTAATAGATCTGGCCCTTCTTCCAACTCTGGCAACCCCAGAATAAGGAGGTTGTTTCGGCGACTACGGCCTTCCAAATCTTCAGCTTTTAATTGTAGCTTCCGATTCTGCTGGGATAGTCCGGATACCTCCGTGTCCACCTTCACCCTCCACTGCTCCACTGAAAAGATTCTGGCCTCCGAGTCTGATACCCTCATGGTGAGGGAAGACAGGTCACCCCTTAACGACTTCAATTCCGCTGTCACCTCCTGGAGTAGAATTTTGACAGGAGCCAATTCCTGCATAAACTTATCCTCTGTAAGAGGAGCCGATGCCTGGGGCTTGTCTCTGGCCTTCTCCGACCCCAATCCTGCTTGATTCCGAGGCTTTTTAGCCGACTTTTCGGGGGTTGCAGGCAGCGTATGTTTACCCGCGGCCTGCTTCCTATCTACTTCCATCTCCTCACTCAGCCCAACGGGCGGACCAGGAACCAGCCAAAAACCAGAGATCCAAATATAAATAGTTTAGCGCTGCAAGTCTGGTCAATTTACTGAGACAAAAAAGATGTAGATTGTAACGATTAGGAGGACTGGAGGAGGGAGCCCTAGGCCCTTACTGCCATTCAGCCAGCTGCCATCACGTGACCCCCTTTCCCTAAAGAAGCTTAATATGTATACACTTGAGGTGAGGAATGAATGGTGGGACATGATAGAAACTTTCAAGTACATCAAGGGAATCACCAGAGTCCAAGATGGTAGCATCTTTCAGAAAAAGAGATGTGCAAGAACAAGGGGGCACAATTTGAAGACAGGGGAGGACGGCTCAAAGGTAATGTGAGGAACTATTTTTTCATGGAGAGGGTTGTGGCTATATGGAACAGCCTTTCTGAGGAGGTCATGGACTCAAAAACAGTGAGAGAATTTAAGAATGCATGGGACAGACAAAAGGCAATTCTAGTGGGTTGTAAGAGGAAGTAGGCTGTTGGTTAACTAGGATCTGCAGCCTATGCATTAGGTAGGGAAATGGGCAGACTAGGTGGGCCACGCAGTCCTTATCTGCTGTTAAATTCTATGTTTCCATGTTTAAATAGAAGGAGCCTGTAGCAGCCAATGGAGGACTAGAAACAGCCATAGAAGGACCAGTCAAATTACAAGTCAAGTGGTTCTAGTGCTGGCAAAGTGTAGCGGAGTAGCAGCTGGGTAGCGGGCAGATTGGTGAGGAGGATGGGTCCAGGTAAAGGCAGTGCCAGAGCCACAATCTCAGTGGAGGAGCCCTTGAGGACTCGAGCCGAGCAGCAGTTGAGCTGCAGGCAGATTGGTGAGGAGGATGGGTCCAGGTAAAGGCAGTGCCAGAGCCACAATCTCAGTGGATGAGCCCTTGAGGACTCGAGCTTAGCAGCAGCTGGGCTGCAGGCAGATTGGTGAGGAGGATGGGTCCAGGTAAAGGCAGTGCCAGAACCACAATCTCAGTGGAGGAGCCCTTGACGACTTGAGCTGAGCAGCAGCTGGGCTGCAGGCAGATTGGTGAGGAGGATGGGGCCAGACAAAATCAGTGCCAGAGCCACAATCTCAGCCAAGGAGCACCTCAGGGCTCGAGCTAGAAAGAAAAAAAAACCTATCTGTTTGTGTCCCAGTTCCCAGTCAACTGGAAACCTCAGGATGGAGGATTTCTTCCCCAAGTCAAAACTAAAATAAATAAACAATAGGAGGTTTCTTTTCTTGGGGAAGGGGGGTAATAGTACCATGAGGTCATGAGTCTCCAAAGCCAGAACTTGCTGAGGTGAATTGGGCTACAAGGGAGAGACAAAAAAAAAAGACCCAGGGAACATTAGGGGAAAAAACAAAACCAGGCATTCAGAAAGTTCAAGGAAACACATGGGAAGGGAGACAAGGAAGTGTACCAGGCAAAACAGAAGGAGGTGGGGAAAACAGTCTGGTGTGCAGACACAACCTGAAGAAAGGATAGCAATATATTTTAAAGAACTTACAAAACCTTCTTCAAGTATATTAATAAATATATAAATAAATACAAAATAAATAAAACTAAAGTATTAGGGAAAGGAAGAAGACCAGTGGAGGGACTGTGAGGTTGAATAGAGGGGGGGAGAAAATGTGCAGAGTGGGACCTAGAAAAAGCAGACATTCTAAATGAATACTTCTGCTCAGTATTTACAGAGGAAGGACAACAATTAGGGAGTAGAAACACACACGGGGAGGGGGGTGAGCACCAGTCCACTCATGGAGGAGAGAGTCCTAAAGGAACACTCAAAACTAAAAGTGGACAAGCCAAAGAGACCAGATGGGATGTATCCCAGAATACTGAAAGAATTCAGCAAGGTAATAGGGGCACAACTGACAGCCCTATTTAACAAACACATTATATATTTATTTATTTATTTAATGGTATCTGAATTGCAAACCTCTGAGTCAAGAATTAATTTACAAAGGCTCCTTGTCATTGTACAAAGACAGGTAAACAAACAATCACAGGTACAACATTGTCTGTGATAGCATAAAAGAAGGTATAACTTTTCAATATAAGTATGTACATAATAAAGCTTTAGGTGGTATCCTATACAGTGTGGTAGCTAACCATCATTGCATGTAACAACATATGACATGTATTTAGTTTACATAAGCAGTTACAGGTAGATTAGGTCACTGGGACATATGGGGAAGGACACTGGTAAGGTGGGGTCAAATTAGGTACACGCAGTTACAACAGCAGGTGATGACCAGATGGTGCCTTTGGGCAGTTTTGAAAGGCCCAATTCTTTGAACTGAGGAGATATCAGAGGGGGAGAAGTTGATCCAGGATGGGGATATGCAAAGAAATTACCTTTGGGCCAGTGACATCCTGACTCTGGAGGTGATAACTGGAGGTGAGGCTAAGTCAGATTTGAGGTAGCAGGTAGATTTTTGGTTTCTCAGAAGAGGCCAGAAGGGGAAGGATCCAGATTCATTTCAGTTTCAGTGCAGTAACTGCTCATTGCTATTTTTGCTTTAAACCTAGTTTGGTGTGCTTTTAGTGGTGCTGGTATTACTTTGTAAAAAAACAAAGACAAGGCGCTGCGTCAGCATGTGGTCTAAAAGCAAAACAAAATGGTTATATTAAATGCACGCTGAAAATAGAGTTAAAAATCTACGTTTCGACCTTAGGTCTTCTTCAGGAAATATCTAAAAGAGAAAAAAAACAAGTTAGTGTAGAGGAGAGGTAAAATGGGAGATATATATGTGGAGAGCGAGAAGAGGGGAGGCTAAGGGAGAGAAGTGATAAATGGTAAGATTAAGAGAATCTGTGAAACAAAAAGGTGATGATGGGAAAGATAAAACATAATGGGAGAGAAAGAGCTGGGGAAGTTCCCAGGTAGAGACTGATTAACAGGGCCTTGTAAGAAGGCTGAAAGGTGACAAATGTGTGAGAAGGAGACAGAAATGGAGACATATGGTGAAAATGAAAAATAAATCAGTACAAAACAAATTGACTTTAGGGAAAAAGGGAGGCTGAAAGATGTTAGTGGAAAATAAGTCTATCATTTAAACCAGAGACTGCTGGGAGCCAAGGCGGATGATCAGCTTGGCTTCCATATTTTTTCTATGGTTAGGATCCCGGAAGCCCTGCTGAAGGACACAAACAGAAAGGTCATTGACATTGTGGTCCCTGGAGATAAAGTGGGATACAATGGGTTTAGCAGTTTCACCATTCCTGACCGCTCTGTAATGTTCCCTGAAACGGTCAGCAAGACGCCTACCAGTTTCTTTACACAGTGATCCCCCATGATGATGGTCTGACAGCTTTGCAGCATTTCTTGAACAAGCGGGAAGTCCAGCAGCCACCCACACACACACTTACTCGTCTGGCAGAACTGGTTCTAACACTCAATGCTTTTTCTTTTAATAACAGTTTTTTCAGCAGGTCAGTGGAGTTGCCATGGGTACCAAGATGGGTCCCAGCTTTGCTAATCTGTTTGTGGGTTGGGTGGAGGAATGTTTTTCTCTCATTCACAGGGACTGTGCCTGAACTCTACAAGCGCTACATTGATGACTGTGTGGGGCCACCTCCTGCTCCAGGAGACCCTCCAAGTCTTCCTTGACAAGTTCACCACGGCTCATCCTTCCCTTCAGTACACTGTTGAAGTATCCTCCTCTACACTGCCTTCCTGGATATCCAGCTCTCAGTCCAGAACACTGGTCTGAAGACATCTGTCTATTACAAACCCACTGACTCTCACAGTTTCCTCCTCCATAGCTCCTTCCATCCTAAACATGTCAAGAATGGCCTGCCTTATTCGCAGTTTCTTAGACTTCGGGTTATGCAGTGAAGAGGATGATTTTGCTGAGCAGACCCAAATAATGCATAGTTTTTTTATCAACAGGGGATACCCTAAAGCACAGTGGACAGACACTTTCCCAGGTCAGTAACATGCCCGTAACCTTGGCCCCTTGGGAGGATACTGTCACACAAGAACATGGTAATTCCACTAGTTCTTCCTTTCCATCAGAGCACACCTTCTCTTCACAGGATCATCACTAGTAACTTTCCCATTTGCAACTGACCCTAACATTGGTGCTTCCTTTACAGAACCACCTATTGCCTCCTACCGCGGCCACCTAACCTGCGCAATCTCCTGGAAAAAGCAGCCTACCCACTCCTAACAGTTCCTCCCCCCCAGGTACCAAACCTTGCAACAGGGCTCGCTGCTACACCTGCAAATTTATTTCCAGTGTAACTGAGATTCGGGGGCCTGCAGGTGTTTTTCACATCACCAAGGAGTTCTCATGCACCTCCACTAATGTAGTGTACTGTATTCTTTGCAGGAGGTGTTCAGCTATTTACATCGGAGAAACTGGTAGGCATCTTGCTGACCGTTTCAGGGAACATTACAGAGCGGTCAGGAATGGTGAAACTGCTAAACCCATTGTATCCCATTTTATCTCCAGGGACCACAATGTCAATGACCTTTCTGTTTGTGTCCTTCAGCAGGGCTTCCGGGATCCTAACCATAGAAAAAATATGGAAGCCAAGCTGATCATCCGCCTTGGCTCCCAGCAGCCCTCTGGTTTAAATGATAGACTTATTTTCCACTAACATCTTTCAGCCTCCCTTTTTTCCTAAAGTCAATTTGTTTTGTACTGATTTATTTTCATTTTCACCATATGTCTCCATTTCTGTCTCCTTCTCACACATTTGTCACCTTTCAGCCTTCTTACAAGGCCCTGTTAATCAGTCTCTACCTGGGAACTTCCCAGCTCTTTCTCTCCCATTATGTTTTATCTTTCCCATCATCACCTTTTTGTTTCACAGATTCTCTCTTAATCTTACCATTTATCACTTCTTCTCCCTTAGCCTCCCCCTTCTTCGTTCTCCACATATATATCTCTCCCATTTTACCTCTCCTCTACACTAACTTGTTTTTTTTTTCTCTTTTAGATATTTCCTGAAGAAGACCTAAGGTCGAAACGTAGATTTTTAACTCTATTTTCAGCGTGCATTTAATATAACCATTTTGTTCTGGTATTACTTTGCTGTCCTTACTTGCTGCTAATTTTCACCCACACTCCCCTACCCCTCACTCATAATTAAATGCCCTGTTAAATCTGATTGACAGGAGCCAAGCAGAGGAAACAGCATGGGTTGTGGAGTAGGAGGAGAATAAGGGGGATGAATCCCGCCTTTGACACAACAAGAGTTTTGAGTAATTTTTGCTTTTGTTTTCCTTCTTTAAATAAAAGTATCTGAGGATCAGTGGCTGGATTTTCAGGACAGTAAATTAATAAAGAGGGAACTAGAAGAAGAGCTTCAGTAACAGACAACTTCTGGAATAGCAGTATAAGTGCAGTATAATGGGGGAGTGGTGCAATGCAGTGGTTGTGGGGCTGCTGTATTCAGGCAGACCTTCTGGATGCTAAGGTGCTGCCCTGTCTGTATTCATCTCTCTGGACTGCGGGATGAGGTAGCCAGACTCAGAGCGGAAGTAAACAGGGTCAGGAATACGTTCGGTCCTTTCCAGAGACACGGAAACATAGAATTTGATGGTAGCTAAGGACCGCTTGGCCCACCTAGTCTGCCCATTTCCCTACCTAATGGATAACCTGCAGATCCTAGTTAACCAACAGCCCACTTCCTCCTACTCCCACTAGAATTGCCTTATGTCTGTCCCATGCATTCTTGAATTCCTCCACTGTTTTTGACTCGACGACCTCCTCAGGAAGGCTGTTCGATTTGTATCCACAACCCTCTCTGTGAAGAAATACTTCCTCACATTACCTCTGAGCCTCCCCCCCATTTTCAAATTGTGCCCCCTTGTTTTTGCACATCTCTTTTTCTAAAAGATTCTACCATCTTGGACTTTGTTGATTCCCTTGAGGTATTTGAAAGTTTCTATCATGTCCCCCCTCTTTCTTCTTTCCTCGAGGCTATACATCTTTAGTCCCTTTAGTCTTTCTTCATGTGTCTTCTGATGCAGACCCTGCACCATTTTAGTTGCCCTCCTCTGGACAGCCTCCACCCTGTCAATGTATTTGTGGAGATTGGGTCTCTAGCACTGTACACAGTATTCCAGATGTGGTCTTACCAACTGTCTGTACAGAGGGCCAACAACTTCCTGTTTTCTACTGATGATGCCTCTCCCTATGCATCCCAGTATCCCCCCAGCCCTCCTTACTGCCTTCTCGCATTGCTGGCCCACCTTTAGGTCATCTAATATGACTACCCCCAGGTCCCTTTCCATTTTTGTTGTTGTCAGTATCTCACCCCCCCATTGTGTTCTCTTCCCCTGGGGTTTTTGTTTCCCAGGTGCATTACTTTGCACTTATTTTCATTGAATCTAAACTGCCATACATTTGACCATTCCTCCAACCTTGCCAAGTCCCTTTTCATCCTTTCCACCCCACCTTGTGTATCAACCCTGTTGCAGATCTTTGTGTCATCTACAAAGAGACATATTTTCCATTCCAGTCCCTCTGCAATGTCACTTACAAAGACATTTAAAAGGACCAGCCCCAGTACTGAACCCTGCGGTACCCCACTAGTAACCTTCCTTTCTTCACTGTGGACTCTATTTACTATTACCTGCTATGTCCTGTTGTCCAACCAGTGTTTTACCCAGGCTATCACCCTGGGACCCACTCCCAGGCTGGCTAATTTGTTTATTAATCTTTTATGAGGAACTGTGTCAAATGCCTTGCTAAAGTCTAGGTAGGCCATGTCCACATACCCTCCCTGGTCTACTACTTCGGTGACCAAGTCAAAGAAATTGATTAGATTCGGCTGACATGACCTTCTCGCTATGAATCATGCTGCCTTGGGTCCAGTGCCCCTCTGGCCTCTAGGTACTCAACAATTCTTTCCTTCAGAAGTGATTCCATCATTTTGCCTACCGCTGAGGTCAAACTGACAGATCTGTAATTTCCTGCCTCTGTCTTGCTCCCACTTTTGTGAAGGGGAATCACATCTGCCCTTCTCCAGTCCTCTGGTACCACCCAATCCTCCCATGATTTATTAAAAAGGGTTGTCAGTGGGAGACCACGTGATGCAGAGTGCTGAGTAGAAGCTCCTCCATGCAGCTCCAGCCTCCCGATCTTATAATTGTTTTTTTTGGACTTCCAAACTACCTAAAACCCTTTGCTCTCATCCAATTTTGTCTTCTAACTACCCTGGGCTTCAGATTAGCAAGCTTGAGTACTGATGGAGGCTTACATGAGAAAAGCCCTGCAGAAATACACTCCACCAGTCATCCTTGAGAAAGCCCCGAAGAAACCTAGGGCCTCAAGTGGGTCAGACAGGTCTGATCATCCAAGCCAAGTCTTGGAGCAGGAGCCTTTAACCCTGAACAGGGTCCTAGAAGAGTTTAAACCCTTCCGTAAGGAAGTGAAAGAGATGACGACTGAACTTATAGCCCTTTCTAAAAAGCTGGATGAAGTCTCTACAACAACCTCGAATAATACTGCTCGCATTATGTCTCTGGAGAAACGCCTGGAAAAGATAGACCCTGGGCTAGTGGCTATATGGCAGAAGCTTTTTTGAGTTGAAGCAAAATTAGAGGATCTCGAGGGCCGCAGCTGTAGGAACAACATTGTAATATTAGGGCTACTAGAAGGTGAAGAGGGCCAGAATGCTATCGTCTTTATACAGAAGTTGGTGGAATGGGTTGCCGGCCCCTCTCCCTTCGGCTCTGCATACACCATTGAGAGGGCACATAGGTCTCTGCAGCCAAAACCTCCATTAGGGTCTGCTCCCACCCTATTATATGCAGAATTCTCAATTTCTTGTAGTGGCAACATTTCCTGTCTAAAGTGAGAGACCTACAAGAGGTCCACTCGGAGAACTCAAACCTAAGAATAGCACAGGATCTGCCGGGATCTGTCCAGCAGAAGTGTACAGCATTCCACCCCATTGTGTCCAAGATTATTGCTGCTGGGCTCAAGTTTAGTATGGGGTACCCAGCCAGGCTGCAACTCTTAGTGTACTGATCCAGGTCAGCCTACGAAGATCCAGATACTGCTCTCTCCATCCTCAAACTCACCCTGCCTGACCTGTTTCGAGACCCATGAGGAGTTCTGTACTTACGATGAGGAGGAGCCCTGCGTTGTCAAGCTGAGTCTGATTTTTATGTAGAATGCTGAATAGGATAGTAATCACTTATTGAGTCCAGGAGATCTCGTTATTAGAAGAAGCATAGCCACCATCTCGCTGTGCTAACTTGATATGGGAATCTTTTGTTCTGAATTTAAGTATGGGACTGAAGCTCACACTAAGGCTTCATTCTGAATGAATGGTTTGCTTACTTGGGGGAAGGTGTTCTTTGCTTTTGTATTGTTAAGTGCACAAGTCTTCAGCAATAAGGGAATGGTTGTTTTATACCACTTTGGCTTATTTTTTAAATCTGGGGGTAGATTAACTCAGGAGAAGTGCTGGGCTTTTTCCTTTATTTCTATCCATGTAGTAATGCACTTTTGCTCAGTAGCCACAAGAAGGAGCTCAGTGCTTAAGAATTATAGTTCAGCGTTCGCTGACAACTCGGGGCTGATTTCCTTCTGCAAGGCTCCCTGCTCGAAGCCTGGGTTATTAAATATACCCTTTACTGTGTCATTTGGCTTCCGTGTGGCAAGATGCCGAGGTAAAAGAGCCCTATTTCCTACATCATGTACCTGTGGTTCCTGGGTGCCTGTGTCCTTTTAGCAGGCCACATGAATCCTGTTAATCAGGGCTGATTTCCTCCTGCATGGCTCACTGCTCAAAGCCTGGGTTATTAAGTATACCCTTTACTGTGCTATTTGGTTTCGCGCTGCTAAGACGCAGAGGTAAAAGAGTCCTATTTTTTACATTATTTACCTGGGGTTCCTGGGCATTTGTGTCTTTTTGGCAGGCCACATAAATCCTGTTAATTATAACAGCACACTTGCCGTGCCCCTATGTCATAAGCCCAGCACCTCTTTTCACCTACCAGGAGTTGCTTAGGTAGCAGAGTTTTCCTTTTCCTGACTTAATGTTTACTTGTTTGTAGTAGGGGGTTGTTATATTTGTTTGGGGCCGAAGGGTATTCTCAGGAGGCTGGGGGTGAGGAAGGGATGCAGTACTTTGCTAAGCACTGTTTGTGACAGTTGGGGTGGTTGGGTGGGGGTGGGAAGCTCTGGCCTAAAGGATTGATTACATTTATGTTAAAAGAATGGGGGAGCATTATGGGGGGACAGGGGAAGAAATGGTTTGTGTTGGGGCGGGGGTATGATGAGGGGTACAGCAGTATTTAGGGGAATCTGGATAATTTCCTTCATTGTTATTGTACAGGGCTTTTTTGCTCTAAGCTCAATAATACTGATGTAGATGGCCAATAACATGTTTTCTGCAACTTGGAATGTGAAGGGGATTAGGAAAAAAATCCAAACAATATCAGGTGCTTAAGCATTTAAGTCTAATGCTCTCCCGATAACGTTTCCATAGGAATCCCATTCATTAGAGTCAGAAGCTTCTCAACTAAGGATGCAACAAGTGGGTCAGGTCTTCAATGCCTTGGGATCCACCAACAGTTGTGGAGCCATGCTAGTTATTAACAGAGGCATTCCCTTCATCTCCTCACATGTTATTAAAGATCCGGGGGGCAGGTTTGTCTTGGTTCATGGAACTCTCTGGTCCATACCACTTTTACCCTGTAGTATCTACTGGCTTAATACTGACGAGCCTGACTTTTTTATGGGGCTCATTACCATTATTCTCCCAATGCTTCCCACAATGATCATCATGGGTGGTGGTTTCAGTTTGGTCTTGGATCCTAATACGGATAGGTCAAGCAGTGGATTGAGGGGACTATCCCCTAGGAAAAGGGCATTCAGGGACTTGGTGGATCAGTGCGGGCTATGTGATGTTTGGCGTGTCCTGCACCCCAACTCCAAGGAGTACACCTTTAGCTCACCGGTGCATGGATCACAGTCTCGCTTTCACTACTTACTAATTTCCAAGAGGTTCTTGCCCAGGGTTATGTCCACCTCAATCCAGCCTGGCCCTGTTTCTGACCATTCCCTTGTAGTATGCAATCTAGCTTTTCTTAATATGCTCAAAAGAGAGACCCGTTGGAAACTCCATGAACAATTATTAAAGGATGTCAGGTTTTGCAAGCTCATGAAAGAACCAATTGAGCTTTTCTTCTCATCTAACCCGACTGACAGTGCAAAGCCGGATATTTTATGAGGTGCCTTTAAGGCCTACATGAGGGGAATCCTTATCAGTTTAGCATCTAAGAGGAAAAGGGCACAAGAGGAAGAATTATTATCTTTACTGTCCCAAATACGGTCCCTAGAGGCTAACTCTTCCATCAGCACTTCGAGTGAGGACAGAAACAAGCTTCTGGTAGCCAGAGATAGTTATTTAAACCTGCTGAGGGAAAAGGCGGAGTTAGCTATTATCTGAACCAGAGCTAGTTATACGGTTCAGGGAGAAAAGGCAGGGCGATTACTCGCACTTTGGTTAAAACAACAGGAATGTGCAAGATTCATCCCCCAATTCAGGCCCAGGTAGATGGATCTCTGAGAGTATCCCCTTCTGAGATAGTACCAGAGTTTGCACTGTACTATGAACAATTATACAAGGACATGGAGTGTCCTCCTTGTCTGGAGACTCTGGAGGCTTACTCAAAGGACTCCCATCTGCCTACCCTATCAGAACAGCACAGGAGCTTCTTAGCCTCACCAATATCCCTGGAGGAGATCTCAGAGATTATCGGAACCTTGCCTTCGGACAAGGTCCCGGGGCCGGATGATTTTTCCTCACTATTTTACAAAGCTTTCCGAGAACTTTTATTGCCGGCGCTTCAATGGCTATTTCAACACATTCTCTGTGGGGTGGTGTTAGATACCTATCTGTTCGAAGCCCTGATTGTTCTTCTCCCCAAGCTGGACAAGGATCCAGAGTTAGTACAAAGTTATAGGCCCATATCCCGTTTAAATCAAGATATTAAAATCCTCCCGAAGATATTGGCCAATAGATTAACAATGGTTCTCCTGGACCTGACAGGCATGACCCAGGTGGGGTTCATGAAGGGAAGATCATCTTCAGATCATTTGTGCACCCTTTCACATGTCTTCTCGGAGTCCAGGAATGCCACTTTTCCTGCCTGGCTGGTCTCTCTGGACGCCGAGAAGGCATTTGACCATGTGAATTTGAATTTCCTATTCCATGTTCTCAAGGCCTTTCAGTTCCCTACCATCTTTATAGACTGGATTTGTGCATTATATCAAGCCCCATCAGTTAAGACTTCGGGAAATGGTGCATCTTCTAAGACCGTTTTTCTATACTCAGGTGCCAGACAGGGTTGCCCCCTCTCTCCCCTCTTATTCAATCTTTATTTGGAACCTCTTATTCAAGATATCATCAGCAACGTGGGGATACAGGGCATTTGGGTGGTGAGAAACAAGGTCAAGATCACAGCATATGCGGATGATCTTCTTCTTTATTTATCCAACCCGGTGTCATCTTATCCTGCCTTGTTAGGGGAAATTGCTAAATTTAGTTCCCTTTCAAATTATAAGTTAAATGCTAACAAATCTTCTTTCTTTCCCCTGAATCACAAGGTCTTCAAGACTGATATTACCTCCTTCGGCTTGTGTCGGGCATCCCGGATGCTAATATATCTGGGCATCAAACTGATGTGAAATCCCTCAGCATGGTTCAAAGAAAATTTGGAGCCTCTTTCCCAGTTAATCATTCAAGATCTTGATAGATGGTCCTAACTCCCAGTTTCATTATAGGGCCAGATCAACATAATCAAGATGAATATCTTCCCACAAATTTTATACCCCCTCTCTCTTCTTAATTAATTTATCCCTTTATCCTGGTTTCAGAAAATGCACAGAATTTTCACCAATTTTATTTGGTCAAATAAATACCCCCGATTGGCATACCACAAGCTGGCCACCTCTAAACTAGATGGGGGATTGCAGATTCCTCACTTGGCAATCTATTACTGGGCCAGCCATCTGGCTAAATGTCTGAAGTGGGTGTGTCCAGGCCCTGAGAGCCTGAGATCGACTTGGCTCAAAATAGAACTAGACTTAATTCGGTCAGTGAACACAGATTCCCTAACTTTGTTTTATGTCAAAGTGTCTCATTAAAAGGTGCTGAGAAATGTCCCACCTTTATGACTTCTTTAAAAGTTTACATGCAGCTTCGCTCTTTCCAGCGTTATACTCCATATTTGGACCTGTCCCAATATATCTGGAACTCTCCGGCCTTTACTTTGAACAAACAGTTGATTCCCCACATATGGTTGCCTCAGTTGGGTGAAGGGATAGTATCCATGTTTTTGGAAGATGAAGGAAAGTAGCTTCCAGTAGATGAATTTATCCAGAAATTTAATATCCCAGCATATTCACAATTTAGTGTTCCAATTAAAGCACTTGCTTACAACGGTGTTGGGGAGCACCCCCCTTGCCAGTCGGTTAGGGTACTGATTCCAGAGACTTCTTCCTTATTAGGGTCCTCGGGTGTCATTTCTAAGTTATATCATGACTTGTTTCTTAGATAGTATGGGGGCTCTTTTGGACTGACTAGGTTCTGGGTATCTATTTTTCCCCAATATACTCTCAACTGTCAGGTCTTATGGAAGTCCTGTCATAAATATGTGTCCCAAGATAGACTGCGCCTTATGCAATGTCACATTTTATACAACATGTATTATACCCCAGTCAAGATAGTGAAATGGGGTCTTCTTGAGTCAAACGTATGCATCAGATGTTCCCAGGGAGAAGGAACACTCCTTTGCATATTCTGGTCATGTCCCAAAATTATCTCCCTGTGGGATGCTATTAAAACCAACCTGGACCCCTTATTGGGTTTGCAGGATTGTTTCACACCTGATATTTGTCTCTTGGGGAACCTGTCCTCCATCAAGGTTAAGGTTAGGAGATTTCACATTTCAATGATTGCATTATCTGTCAAAAAATGTATATTACGGCATTGGAAAGATAAGGTTACCCTGACATTTCAGGAATGGGTGACTGAAATCCTTGCTAACCTTCATACAGAGAAAGCTATAGCTAGTCTCCACAATAGATAACCAGCTTATACACATATCAGGGATCCCCTTCACACCGTAATTATGATTAGTCAGATATAAGTTTCATTATGTACTCATTTCCCTGTACACATATGTATACTGTCTAAGGAGCTCATGTTATAAGGAGGCATAATACTGCTATACGGGGGTGGGGGTGGGAAGGGGGCAGTTTAGTATTGTATTTTAAACAAGTTGAACATGTCATATTTGCTGCCTCCAATATTGTGGAAAAATGTGTTAATAAAGTTTGAATTTAAAAAAAAAAGTGTAGTCAGTGGCGTTACTAGTTCTTCCCTTAGTTCTTTTAAAATTCTGGGGTGAATCCCATCAGGCCTCGTTGCTTTTTCCACCTTCAGTTTTAAGAGTTCTTTCAGAACCCTTTCTTCTGTGAAAGGACTAATATAAACCCTCCTATCTAGAGTGCTTCTATTGACCGAATTAGGTATTTCCCCCTGATTTTCCACTGTGAATACTTAGCGGAAGTATTCGTTCAGTATCCCTGCTTTTTCACTGTCGCTCTCTGCCTAACCACCTTCCTCTTTGTTCAGCCTCAGTATCCCTGCCTTAGTCTTTCTTTGCTCCCTAATGTACCTATAAAATGTTTTATTCCCCTTCTTAACCGAGTTGGCTATCTTTTCCTCGGTTTGGGCCTTTGCTATTTTGACTGCCTTACCTTCTTCCTTCTGTTGTAACTGGTATATAGTTCTCTGTCTGTGTTTCCTTATACTTCCTGAATGCTATCTTTTTTCCGTTACCTTCCCCGTCACTTCTTTTGAGAGCCATGATGTTTTTTTTCTTTCATTTTGATTTGTTTATTTGCTTCACACAAAGACTTGTTGCCTCTGCGATGGCGGTTTTGAAGTTTCCTCATTGTTGCTCCACCCCACTTTCTTGCCTGTTTGCTAGAGCTTTTCTGAGGCACTCTCCAATTTTGACAAAATCAGTCCTCCTGAAGTTCAGTACCTTCACTTTAGTGTGGCTTGACTCTACAGCTAAGTTCATCATGAACCATACTGTTCAGTGGTAGCTTGTTCCCAGATGGCTGCCCACTTCAAGATCAGAGATCCTCTCTCCATTCCGTTTTGAGAGTACCAGTTCTAAGACTGCTGTCTCCTGAGTTGGTTCCAGAACTAGCTGTCTGAGGCATGCCCCAAGTAGGACATTGAGAATGGCCCTGCTCTTGGATGTGGCTGCAGCATAGGTGCTCCAGTCAACATCTGATATATTCAGGTCCCTCATCAGCACTATCTCCCCTGTCTCTGCCATCCCAAGGATGCCTTCTATCATTTCCTTGTCTATTTTCTCCCCTTGAGACAGGGGTCTGTATACAACCCATGTGTGGATTATGGAGCCATTTCCAGTCTCCAGGGTGACTCACAGAGCCTCCTCTCCTCCCTGTTTACCCTTTAGTTCTGTTGCTTTTATCCCTTCTCTTACACACAGAGCTACTCCTCCTCCTCTTCTTCCCTCCCTGCCCATCCTGTAGATTGTGTACCCTGGAATGTTGACATCCCAGTCATGGTTCTCTGTGTACCATGTTTCTATGACTTCCATAATATCCAGGCATCCATCTTCCATCAAGGCCACCATTTCTGGGAGCTTTTTACCTAGACTATGGGCATTAATACTCATTACCCTCCATTTTTTAAGGCTTTATTTCTTTTTGCCCCTTCCCTGTCCCTACTGCCTTTGTCTTTTCCTCTGTTTACTTGAGCCCTTCTCCCTATCGACTGATCTATTTTGGTGTTTACCTAACTAATTACCCTGATTTTAAGGGGGGGCTAGGATTTCCCTTCTCCTCTTCAGTGCCTCCCCCCTTGGCTAGTTTAAATGCTTGCCACTGAAGCATTTAAACCTATCTTCTAGGATCCTGGTTCCCCTCCAGGATAGATGCAGACCATCATGCCTGTATAGGCCTGCATCCCTCCAGGTGGAGCCCCAGTCCCCGATTAAGCCAAATCCCTGAGCTCTGCACCAGCTTTTCAACCAGTCATTGAATCCCATGGTGCAGAGTGCCCTAGACTCATTCATGCCATAGACAGGTAGCACTTCTGAGAAAGTTACCATGTGTGCTACTTGTCTAATGCCCCTCCCCAACTCCACAATCGCCTGTTGCACTGCTCTGATCCCATTCTCAGCCAGGTCATTCATCCCTAGGTGGATGATGACATCCAGCTCCCTCCCCTTTGGTGCTGCTCCCACAATCCTAAGGATTCATTTCCTGCCCCTCCAAGCCTTGGTTCTGGGCAGACACCTTACCTCCCTTTCCCCTCCCTCCCCCAGCTCTACCCCTAACAATTCAATCCCTCACCAGGAGTTGTTTCCTTCCCTTGTGGGGTCCTGTGCCACCCTCCTGTGGGTCTCCATTGTGGAGGTTCCCAGCATCCTCCTTGGTCTCCATTACAGGTGCCTCCATAGAGGAGCCATGCTTCACCAGAGAGGTGAATGAATTGTGGAGAGGCACAACTGGAGGGATGCACCTCTGTTCTACAACCCTCACCCTCCCTGAGCCCACCGTGGTCCAACCACTCCTCTTTCTTGGCAACCTCTGAGGTAGTGGCAGTGGCCTGGGAGGTCCCTAGGTGGGGGAGCAGGTTTCCCAAATCCTTGTCATGTCAGCATGGAGACGAACAACCTCCTCCCTCAGACCAGAGAGGTGCCTACAAATAGG
Source organism: Neoceratodus forsteri (assembly GCA_016271365.2). Classification (NCBI taxonomy): domain Eukaryota; kingdom Metazoa; phylum Chordata; order Ceratodontiformes; family Ceratodontidae; genus Neoceratodus; species Neoceratodus forsteri. Next base: position 116,491,544 of record CM057455.1, on the reverse strand, counting down.
GCAGTAACACAGCTTCCAGAATGTCTCCTGGAAGACTGCTGCTCCACAGCCAGTGCATTGCACCACTCCTCAGATGTTTGTGTCGGTTCCAGTTACAGATGCTTTTTGGTTTTTTGTTCTTGTTTTAGTGTGTGCAACCTGGTGAGTGTCTCTACCCTATATTCAGTGTGCTGTGCCTTTAAGGATATGAACAGGTGTCTGTTGTTAGCAGTTTCAAGGAAGTGATGTCAGAGGCCCTACTATAGGAAGTTATGTGCTTGGGGCGGTTGGGGTGAGGAAGGGTGGGTGGGAGTAATCATATGCTGTCCAGAAACAATCACCTACAATTCTTACCCTCCACCCCAGGGACTGCCTTCCTTCCTTTCAGACACCTGTTTCATAAAGGCTAAGTAACAGGTCTAGTAACAACTGACTGCAAATATCTCCCGGCTACAGTTCCTCCCTGGTAAATTAGAGTTAAAACTAAGAAAAGTCCACCCCAAAAACAGAATCAATACTGGTTACTTACACATGTCCAAAAAGTAATAATTCAGTTCAGTGTAGTCTAGAAAATAACTTCCTTGATTCAAGGAAGCTGTGGCTGCTTTCTTAGTCTCTCTGTTTTCATTGTGAGAAAGAGACTGTAACACCTCTGAGACAAAAAAAAACATTTTCAGCAAAAAATAAATAAATAAAATAGGGGCAAACAGTAATTTTGCATAGCCTAGTGATAAAAAGTCACAAAAATGTAAGCACCACCTGGAATAATTTCACAGAAGATATGCCATGTAAGAAACACTTTGCTACAGAGAAAGATAAAGCAGTAACAGAATATATACCTTGTAAAAGACAATTTAAATCAAAAGATTACAGCAGTAATCTGTTAGCCCACACCTGTAGGCACACCTTGCAATAATGCAGCAGAAGGTGTACCCAGCAACAGCAATGTTATTCAGAGAAAAATGAAGCAATAAAATGTTAGCAACAAACAGTAACAATCCCTGTGAGTACAAAATAAAAGCAACAACACACAGTAAATCTGTCTAGCCAAAAGTCTTAATCCTTTCCCTACTCTGGTAAGGCTCTTAGTTCTGTCCTTTCAAGCAAGCCAGAAGGAAAGAGCTCAGGTGAAGCTAGGTCCCTTGGCCAGCAAACCTAGCCTTCCACCTCCAAGATATCAACTAACCTGACCTTTTAGCCCTTCTTTCTGTTGGAATTTGCTGGCAGTTTGCCTGCTCTACCCCCAGATATATACCTAATCCCCTGGAAGAGCTGTAGGAGGAAAACAGTTAGCTCCTTCAATGTGAGAAGGATACTGCAACACCTCTGAGACAAAAAAACCCAACATTTTCAGCAAAAAATAAATAAATAAAATAGGGGCAAACAGTAATTTTGCTTAGCCTAATGGTAAAAAGTCACAAAAATGTAAGCACCACCTGTAATAATTTCATAGAAGATATACCCTGTAAGAAACAATTTGCTACAGAGAAAAATAAAGCTGTAACAGAATATATACCTTGCAAATGACAATTTGAATCAGAAGATTACAGCAGTAATCTGTTAGCACACACCTGTAGGCACACCTTGGAATAATGCGGTAGTCCAATGCCACTGCCTTAAAGGATGCCAAGAACAAGGAACACTTGGATGATAGTGGGCTCAGGGAGGGTTAGTGCAGTCAGGCAGAGACTCATCCCAAATCATGTTCCTCTCCAGAACTCATATGCCAAACTGGCAAATGGGGACTACCAAACAGAAGCACCCAGAGAAGTGGAAGGTAAGGATGTGGAGGTCAACAATGGTGGTAACCTCGGTGAGGAGAACAGTGGACCTCAGAAGAGGAGGAAGTGAATCCTAGTGGGGGACCCTATCATAAGAGGGATCTAGCTAGGACCACACAAGGGGATGTGAGGACAGGGAGGTGAGAAACCTATCAGGTGCCGTGGCATGGAAGGATGGGAGGAAGATCCTAGGGATCACCGGGAAGACAAGATGGGAGTGTGAGCTGGATGTCATTATCCACCTAGGCGCTAGTGACCTGCCAAACGGAGAGCCTAATGAAGCTCAGGAAGCAGTTTAGAAAATTGGGAAAGGGTCTTAAGCAAGTAGCTACATCTGTCACCTTCTCAGAAGTACTATCTGTGAGAGGCATAGGAGACCATAGGGGCACACGCACCAGGAACTTTAACACATGGTTAAGGAACTGATGCTGCAAAGAAGAGTTTGGATTCACTGATGACTGGGGACCCACCAGGAGGGATGGGGACTTGTTCAAGCCTGACTGCCTGCATCTGTCTTGGAGGAGAATCCAACCACTCAATGATAAGTTTAAATGCTACTTGAATAAGTATTAAACTAGCCAAGGGTGGGGTGGCAGGCCAACAAGCAGGGTAACTAATTGCCCACCTCCATAGCTAACAGGGGAATCAGTGAAGAGGAGGAGGAGGAGGAGGTATCTCTACAAAGTAGTGTGCAAAAGATGGAAATAGGCACCTAAGGGGTGGATAGTCAGAAAGGGGGGCAAAATTCAACAGAAGAGCAGACAGCAGGAAGAACCAGGGATAAAGGACAGCAATGGAGGGGGCTGGAGTAGAAAAGATAAACAATCCAGGGAGTTCACATCATAGAAATCCATGTGTGCCACTGCCTGGAGCCTTAGCAACAAGCTGGAGGATCTGGAGGCTATCATGGTGCAGTCAGACCTGGACATTGTGGCCATCACAGAGACCAGGTGTAATGAAAACATGATTGGGTGATGGACATACCTGGCTACAACATATTCCAAAAAGATGAGGCTGGTAGGAAGAGAGGGAGGAAGAGTGGCACTTTATGTGAAAGATGGCATATAGGCCACAGAGATCCAGGACGAACAAAATAGGGGAGAGATACTGTGGGTTAAGCTGGAAAGGAAAATAGGGTCAGTGGTCCACATAGGGGTGGTTTACAGACCACTAGCCCAGGAGGAAGAGACAGATAGGGAGATAATGCTAGCCTTCTAAAGGATGGCGGACAAGGGGGAGATGGTGCTGGGTTACAGACTTCAGTATTCCAGACGTGGACTGGAGCCACCCAGCAGCATCAACCAGGAACAGATTTATCCTGCACTCCCTTCAAGGTGCCTTCCTTAAGTGACTGGTCATGGAACCAGCTCTTCAGAAGTCAATACTGGAACTTATGCTCACAAACAGGTATAGTGTGATAGGGGCAACAGTGGGGGAGTACCTGGGGAACAGTGACCACAGGTCACTGTGATTTGAAATCACAGAAGGAGTAGAACCAAACTGCACAAAACATATATCCTGGATTTTAAGATGGAAGACTTTGGGAAAATGGGGACATGTTTGAAAGAGGCACTAATGGGAATAGGAAAGGAACTGGGGTGAAAGAACAGTGGTCAATATTTAAAACAGGGATTACAAGAGCAACTTAATTGTGAATTAAACAGGTTAGTAAGGGGGAAAGGATGAGGATGCCATTATGGTTTTCCAAGGAGGCAGCAGAGAAAGTTTTTATTGTTTTGACTGAATCTCCTCCTCCTCCTGGGGCTGAGTAGGTGGCTGTTTGTGCTTGTCTCTAGGTTAATTTTTGTTAATTTACATGTTTTCTGTCTGGAATACCTGCACCATTCTTGCACACAACATCTGTGAAAGTTTTCTGGACTGAATTTCTGCAAGACATCATCACCAGGTATCAGCTTTTTAATTTTAAATCAACTTTCTTGAAGCCTTCCCAAGGAAACATATATCTAGCAACTAGTCTGAAAAGTGTGGTGATGCTGGCTCCTACAACTGAATCAACATTTTTGTCTGACCACTCCTAAAGCAGCTGTACTTGTGGACTTTAAAGAACAAAGGAAACATACAGACAAAAGGATTTCACATCTTGCATATGCCCAGGCCACTGTTCATCGCCTTTCAGGAATGTTAACACATTTTGTGACTGAATCAACATTTTTGTCTGACCTGCTCCCAAAGGTACTGTGCTGTACTTTTCTCTGAGGACTTTGAAGATCAAAGGAAATATACAGACAAAAAGATCTCACACCCTACATGTGCCCAAGCCACAGTTTATCACCTTTGAGGAATTTTAACATATTATGTGACCATGGATCTCAACAGTTCATCATTTCCTCTGGATGTAATTAACCATTAGCATTTTCATTTTAAATCAATTTTACATGTACTTTGTCATTTTCTCCACTCTCTAATCCTGCTGCTCCTGCTACTATCAGGGAATATTCACCCAAACCCTAGACCCCCTCACACTAAAATGACTAAGCTTAAAGGTCAACTTACCATAGTATCATTAAATATTAACAGTCTCTTTGCCAAGTTTGCGCAGTTCCAGGCATGGGTGTAGGTGATCAACCCAGACATTATATCACTCACGGAAACCTGGCTTTCCCCCAAGATGCATCTATTTCCCTTGATGGTTTCAACTCATTCTGACAAGATCGGATTGCTAAAAGTGGGGATTGGTGCCTAGTATATGTCAGGTCTGGAATAAAGGTTCAGGCCCTCGATAACAGTCTTAATACAAAAGAGGCCCAAATTCTGAAACTCAGATTAAACATAAGGACACAGAATAAAGTCCTGCTGGTCTCCACATTATACAGTACATACCTACAGGGCACCAACCTGCTGGGCTAAACCATGTCATAGGAAGCCAAGAGCAACTAGGCAACCACTGGGAAAAGATCATTGTAGGCAACTTCAACATAAACTGTCACTCACAGAAAGAAACAAAAGCCAAGGATCTAATTATTAGCCTTTTCCTAAAACAGATGGTCACTGCTGACACTCGCATTAACTACAAAACAGGGAGCAACTCTTTCATAGACTGGCTCCTGACCACACACTCTGAGCATATATCTGATGTCACTGTCCTACCAGATAGCCTCAGTGACCACTCCCCTGTAAAGTGTGCCTGGTCTAACAATGTACCCAAGAGTTAACCCAAGGTGTGCAAAAACCCCTGTCTGAGACCTGGGCTACTTGAACATTTCAAGCTGTATGTGATGCAACTGGATTGGTCCCTGCTGGCTGACTAGGGATATAGATGGTAATGAGGCACTTAACTACTTCATAATGGTTTTCAACCGTGCTTGTAATATTTTTCCACCATACAAAATTAAAACAATTAAGGGAACCTCCAATCACTGGCTCTCCAAATCCCTTATTGGACTTATGAAGAACAGAGACATTCTTTGGCATTTAGAAAAAGCAGTTGGCACACCTGCTGCATTTAATACGTACAGTACAAGGCAGCTAGAAATGCCTGCAGCAGACTCATCCGACAGGCAAAAGCCTCCTACTATAAGGATCTACTAACCAAAACCTAGGGTTCTGGAAGAAACTTTTGATGCTCTCTTAAATCCTTAATGTACAAAGACCCCAAAGATCCCTCCAGATCTACTGTTGACTGTGAAAGGGCCCATACAGGAACCCATCGAAATTGCCGATGAGTTCAACAACATGTTCAATGACCTTTCAAGTGTAATCCCTGGTGACTACTTCAAAGATATGCATGTTCAGCAACACCCAACTGCCCCATAAGATCCCCCCAGGAAATATGTACCACCTTTTTAGTTTAGAGATGTCACCAAAGCCAAAACCTTCAAGTATATTAAAAGGGCACTTGGCAAGACCAGGATGGGGGCGGATCTGCTTGACATGAAGCTGGTTGGTCTACTCCTTTGTGAACTTGCTGGTCCTCTTACCATGGTGTTTAATGCCTCTCTAAAATCAGGAGTATTTCCAAATACATGGAAGTCATCTAACGTAAAGCCTGTCTTTAAAGCTGGGGATAAAACCCAAACATCCAACTACAGACCTATATCCATCCTTCCTCCCCTTTCAAAAGTACTCAAAAGAATGGTCTCGGAGCAGCTTACTGAATACCTTGATAGCCATAATCTGCTTTGCCCACAACAGCACAGCTCCCGTAAAAAGCACTCCACACTCACCACTCTAGTTGATTAATCATCCCAACTATATAATGACTTGGATAGTTGTCAGGCAGTTGAATCAGTGTTCATCGACCTTACAAAGGCTTTCGACTCTATTAATCACAACCTCCTCCTAAGTTGCCTTCGGTCTACAGGTCTATCCCTAGATACAGTAGTATGGTTTGGCAGCTACCTCTCTAATAGTTCACAATAAGTCAAAATTGGTGATACCCTATCCGCTGCTAAGGAGGTGCACCTCAGGGTTCTGCAGGGGTCAATCCTCTGTCCTCTACTCTTTAGCATCTTCATCAATGCCACCCAAATGGCTTGCTCAGCAAGCACAGTTCACTATGCTGGTGATGCAGTAATCTCAGTCACTGGCAAAGACCGACAATCCATCGCAACTGAACTCCAAAGCAGCCTCCATAAACTTGAATCTTGGTTTACGGAAAACAAGCTACTACTAAATGTCAGAAAAAGAGTATGCATTTCACCACCTCCCAAAGCAAAAAAAAGAAAACCTGCCCCTGTGTTTTCATAAACAAAATGGTGAAATCCTAGACCAAGTATCTAACTTCAAATATCTCTGCATTACCTTTGATGACATGCTCACCTCTTCAAACCACATTGACTCTGTTACCAAGACTGCAAATATAAAACTTGGTGTACTTTATAATCACAGACATTCAATGACACCGGGTGCACCCAAACTAGCCACCAGTAGCTTAATACTGTCTACCATTGACTATGGGTTGCCTATATATGTGGAGGGCACAAAAAATCTGCTTTTAGCAGGATCAACACACTCCTCAGTAAGGCCTGTCATCTTACTTTGGGGGTTACTCTCGACACCCACACCTGCTCGCTGTACACTAAAACTGGATAACTCCCACTTAGTCTTAGAGGGCAATACCAAGCCTGCCCACTTCTAAAAAAAGTACTACTTGGACTGACATGCCCCACACTAGGTGGACATTTTAAGCTGGCCAGTCCAACAGAATGTACCTGTAGTGTGGTCGCTGACAAGATGGTGATTTCCTTCAAAAGGATGAAATTGCCCAGACTTCCATCCTGTTTCAACGTCCAAAATGGAACAATGAACTACCTGCTGACCTCACTGATACTACAAAGATTAGTACCTTCAAAGTTGAAGGAAAGGATAGTCGAGTACCTAGAGGCCAGTGGAGCACAGGACCCAAGACAGCATGGGTTCACAGCGGGAAGGTCATGTCAGACGAATCTAATAGATTTCTTTGACTGGGTGACCAAAGTAGTAGACCAGGGAGGGGCTGTGGACATGGCCTACCTAGACTTTAGCAAGGCATTTGACACAGTCCCACACAAAAGATTAATAGTCAAATTAACCAGCCTGGGAGTGGGTCCCAGGGTGGTAGCCTGCGTAAAACATTGGCTGGACGACAGGACACAGAAGGTAATTGTAAATAGAGTCCACTCTGAAGAAAGGGTGGTTACTAGTGGGGTACTGCAGGGTTCAGTATTGGGTCCAGTCCTTTTTAATGTCTTCATCATCAGTGACATTGCAGAGGGACTGGAAGGAAAAGTATGCCTTTTTGCAGATGACACAAAGATCTGCAACAGGGTTGATATACAAGGAGGCGTGGAAAGGATGAAAAAGGATTTGGCAAGGTTGGAGGAATGGTCAGAAGTATGGCAGCTAGGATTCAATGCAAAGAAGTGCAAAATAATGCACCTGGGAAACAAGAACCCAGGGGAAGAATACACAATGGGTGAGGAGGTAGTAACAACAACAAAAAAGGAAAGGGGCCTGCGGGTAATCATATCAGATGACCTTAAGGTTAGCAAGCAATGTGAGAAGGCAGTAGGGAGGGATGGGGGTATACTGGGATGTATAGGGAGAGGCATCATCAGCAGAAAACAGGAAGTTGTTATCCCTCTGTACAGACAGTTGGTGAGACCCCATCTGGAGTACTGTGTCCAGTTCTGGAGACCCCATCTCTGCAAGGACATAGACAGGATAGAGGCAGTCCAGAGGAGGGCAACTAAAATGGTGCAGGGTCTGCAAAAGAAGCCGTGATGAGGAGAGACTAAGGAGCTTAATATGTACCCTTGAGGAAAGAAGGGAGAGGGGGACATGATAGAAACTTTTAAGTACCTCAGTGGAATCAACAAAGTCCAAGAGGGTAGCATCTTTCAGAAAAGAGACGTGCAGAACAAGGGGACACAATTTAAAGATAGAAGGAGGCGGTTCAGGGGCAATGTAAGGAAGTATTATTTCACAGAGAGGGTAGTGGATGCATGGAACAGCCTTCCTGAGGAGGTTGTGGGTTCTAAAACTGTGGGAGAATTCAAGAGTGCATGGGACAGACATAAGGCAATTCTTGTGGGGGGTAGGAAGAAATAGGCTGTTGGTTAACTAGGATCTGCGGCCTATCCTATAGGTAGGGAAATGGGCAGACTAGATGGGCCTAGCAGTCCTTATCTGCCGTCAAAGTCTATGTTTCTATGTGTCTAGCTGGGCTCAAATATCTGCTTGGTTCTAAAATGAATTATACCTGCCTGCACTAATGTGATAGTACCTCACCCCCAGTTTTCCATTTACATACCCCCTCTACATCTTTTGCCTAGTACCACTTTTTTTTAACCCACTCCCCTACCCCCAGTTACTTGACGATGGTCTCACTTTGTTGAAAGCTCCACCTCTCTCCCACCTCTATGCGTGCATCCACATAGAGAAACTTAGAAAGGAGATTGAGGGTCTCCTCAAGGAACTAAGACAGGTGAGGCAGACTGGAGGTGGGTTTAGCCCAATACTGGAAGGAAGGAGGAAGGGCGATGAGGGAGTGCAATTTGAGCCAACAGTGATGAGGAGAGGGTCAGAAGAAGGGAAGCAGAGACAAAGAGGCCCAGGACAGGAAGAACAATTGTTGGGGAAAACAGGTAAGAAAACAAAAGACAAATCAAAGGAGGAGACAGGGATTTGTGAGGGGAGGAGAAGAAGTGACAACAGTCATGGAGTGGAAAGGAGGGGACAGGTTACTATAAAGAGAGAGGAAGTGGGAATTTGTGAAGGGTCTTCAGAAAATAGTTTTGAACTGCTAGAAGGGAAGAAGAAAGAAGGACGTGATGCAATTGGAGAAGTAATTGATAAATGCATGTACCAAGCCAGATCGAGGGGAAGTTCTGCTGGGAAAATTGCAACAGTGGCAAAAGGAGGAAATAATGTGCAAGAGGAAGAAGCGGAGCCAGGAAAGAGAGATGGAGATGAATGGAAGCAAGCAGTGAGTAAGAGGGGTGGAATCATAGTGCTGGGAGACTCAATACTTAAAGGAGTCAGGTAGGGTAGCAAGGGGGACAGGCACGGTCGCATTTGGGTGGAGGCCATGCCAGCAATGACAGCAGAAAGGGTGGGACAGCCTGTCCTGAAATATGCTAGAAGGGGTAGGGGCAAGCCTCATTTAATTATACATCTTGGGATGAATGACCTGGCTGACAAGACAGTAGATCTAGAGCAGAGGAGGTTTGAGGAACTAGCACAATTATGTAAGGGGGCAGAAAGATCAGTAACTTTTTCAGTGATACTTACAGTGCCCAAGGCAAGCACAACAAGAAAGCTGAGAAAAGAGGAATTTAACAGATGACTAAGAACCTGGTGTTGTGCTAAAGGGTATGGGCTGTTGGGGGTTGGGGAGGGACCTGGGAGGACAGTAGTCTCTATGCCAAGGACAGACTACACTTGAGTGAGGAGGGAAAGAAAGTGTTGAAACAGAGGATGGAGAAGTACATAGAGAAAGTTAAGAATTTAAACTAGGAGCGGGGGGTGGCAGTTGGGGGAAGAGATATGCAAAGACCACAGGTTGGGAAATCATATGAGCTTACCCCCCATATAAGTGACAAAGGACAAATGGCAAGTACTGTTGGTGATGCTAGGAAAGGAGGGCAGGATGGGGGGGGATGGAAAGGGTGGAAGGTGGTCATCCTTAGTGCTAGGAGCCTTGGGAGGAAATCTGCAGAGTTACAGGTTCTCATGGCAGAGGGAGAGGTGGACCTTGCAGCCATCAGAGAAACATGAGCCACCCAGTACAATGACTGGGACCTGTCAATACCAGGGTACAGGTTATTTCATATGGACAGTGTGATTGGAGAAGGAGGGGGGTGGCACTATATGTGAAGGAAGGACTGAAGTGTGTAAGGGAGGAAGGGGAGAAGGGTAGTACAGAGTCACTTTGGATGCAAATCCAGGATTCCAAGAATTGGATTCTCAGAATGAGAGTGGTGTATAGGCCACCCTCTCAGATGGAGGAGTTAGATAGGGAACTAGCGGAACAGATCAGGAAGACCTGTGAGAAGGGTAATGTGGTGATTGTGGGGGACTTCAACATGCCAGGAGTGAACTGGAGTACCCCAACAAACCAAGGAGCAAGTACTGCTGGATGCCTTTCAGGAAAGCTTCCTGCTGAAAATGGTCAGAGATCCAACCAGGTTAGGGAATACCCTTGACCTTGTGCTGGCAAATGGGGACTTTGTGAGAGAACTTACAGTGGAAGAACCGCTGTCAGGGAGTGACAACCACTCAATATGGCTCACATTGGATATGGGCAAGGAAGGAGTGGAATCCGGCACAAGAGTGCTGGACTTCAGGACAGCTGACTTTGGGAGGATGGAACAAGTGGTAAAATGGTACCTGGCCAGAATTCAACCTAGTATGGGCACTAATCAGAAGTGGGAGATCATAAAGCTGGGGATAGTGGAGGCAACCAAAACCTGTTGCAAGGCCCAGAGCAAGAAGGCTAGGGCTAAGAAATCAAGCTGGTTGAGCAAGGAGGTCATGGAAAAAGTAAGGAGGAAAAGAGCTGCCTTTAGAAGGTACAAGAAAACAGGGACGGGGGAGGACAGGGAGGAGTACCTGATGAAATCGAAGGAGATGACACAGGCAGTAAGGAGAGCCAAGGCATCTACAGAGCTCAGGCTGGCACAAGGCATTAAGAAGGGGAAAAATTACTTTGTTAGGTACATCAGGGAGAAAAGGAGCTGTAAGGACCACACAGTAAAGATTAGGAAGCAGGGGGATTGGGTGGAAGCAGGGTGCGATAAGGCAGACGTGCTAAATGATTACTTCTGGTCCGTATTCACTAAGGAGAAGAGGGGGGTGATACCCAAGTAGGGAGGAACAACAAAAACAGGGGGGAGAGGGTGACAGATGGGAAATCATGCAAGGAAGAGTTTGGGAGGGTTTGAAGGTATTGAGGGTGGACAAGACACCAGGCCCAGATGGTGTCCACCCCAGGGTACCGAAGGAGCTGGCAGAGGTCCTTCCGGGACCTTTGGCAGACCTATTTACTGCCTCACTACACTCAGGGTGTGTACCACAGGACTGGGGAATGGCTCATGTGGTGCCCCTCCACAAGAGTGGCTCCAAGGTTGAACAGGGGAACTACAGACCAGTGAACCTCACATCCATCGTGGGTAAGCTTATGGAGACTATCCTGAAAGAGAGACTGGTGGCCCACCTAGAGGCCAAAGGACTACATGACAGCAAACAGCATGGCTCCATTTGTGGTAGATCTTGCCAAACCAACCTGGTGGAGTTCTATGACTGGGTAACTAGGCAACTAGACAGGGGCCATGCAGTAGATATCCTGTATCTGGACTTCAGTAAGGCATTCGGCTCGGTGCCACATGGGAGGCTGGGTAGTAAGTTAGAAGGTGCAGGGGTGGGTGCAGAACTGGTGAGATGGGTTGGGAGCTCTTTTCAGGGAAGGCAACAGAGGGTGGTGGTGGTTGGGGAGTTCTCACACCCAAGGGTAGTGACGAGCGGTGTTCTGCAGGGCTTGGTGTTGGGACCAGTGTTATTTGGGATATTCATTGCAGATATATCATTCGACATCAAGAGCAAGATATTTCTGCTTGCTGATGATACCATGATGGGAGTGGTGGTGGATGACCTAGGGGGTTGGCAAGGGTTGCAGAATGATCTGGCAAAGCTTGAAACCTGCTCAGACACCTCTCAGCTGGGGTTTAATGCTAAAAAGTGCAAGGTGCTACATTTTTGGGTGAAGAACCCAAGGAGGAGTTACCAGGTGTGGGGAGTGCAGCTAGCCCAGACAGGAGGAGAAGGATCTGGGGGTGCTCATTACAGGGTCAATGAACAATTCAGCACAATGTAGGAAGGCAGCTCCAAAGGCCAACAAAATGCTGGGTTGCATTGCAAGGGGTATATCCTCAAGGAGGTAGGAGGTGATTCTGCCACTCTATAGGTCATTATTTAGACTGCACCTGGAGTACTGCCTTTAGTACTGGTGTCTGAAGAGGAACATTAAGTTACTGGAGGGGGTGCAGCGCAGGGTGACAAAGATGATCAAGGGGCTGGGGGACGTATCATATGAGAGGAGGCTAAGGAAGTTGAACATGTACTCACTGGAGGAGAGGAGGGATGGGGGGACATAACTGAAGCCTTTAAGTACATGAAAGGAATAAACAAGACAGGTACAGAGGAGCTGCTCAAAGTAAGGTAGGGGAGGGACACCAGGGGCTATTATATGAGACTGGAGGAAGACAGGTTCAGGAGGAGATGAGTAGTCATTTTTTTAAAGAGAGGGTGCTAGTTGGGTGGAATGCATTACCTGCAGAGGTGGTATACAGTAGAACAGTTGACTGCTTCAAAAGGGGATGGGACAGGACAAGGGGGCTCAATGGAGGGAAAGGGTGGAAGGGAGGGACAAGCTGCAGAATAAGGGGTGCTAGCTGCACATTCAAGCAGAATTGATAGACCTCTAGGCCTTTATCTGCTGGCAAATTTCATATGTTCGTATGCCTCCTCCAGCTGAACCCCCCAACCCCTTCTTATCTAATCAGTCTATCTGTTAATATTTACTAATTTGATGTGTATAAGTTCAAATTTTACTATTACTGCTTGTGTATATGCTTCAATGTTTTTCTTTTTTTTTTTCCTGCAAACCTTGTATTTTGGTAATGTTTGTTCAGCACTGACGTGCAACCTTTGAAAATGAGTCCTTATCTTAAAGGTATTAATCCCAAACTGAAATAAATAAATAAATTAAATAAAAAAATAAAAAGTGAAAGTCAAAAAGATCACAATCAGGCAATACAAAAAGATGCAGGCAGAAGGGGATAGGGCAAATACCAGGAGAAGCAAATGGAAGCAGGTAGGCCAGTAAGGGAAGCCAAAGCTCAGACAGAAAAGCACATGGCAAAATCAGTGGGTAGAGGGGACAAAACCTTTCACATGTACATAAGTGAAAAAGAAGGGCAAAGGGAGGAATAGTGAGACTGAAGCAGGAGGATGGGGGCCACGTGGAGGATGACAACAGAAAAGCTGACATACTGAACAGATATTCTGCTCAGTCTTTACTGAGGAAGAGAAGGGTAATGGGCCTGAATGGAGTACAAGGGGTGAGAATGGCGCAGAAAGAGCCACAAGTCCTTTTACATAGGAAAGAGTCCTAAATCAACTGGAATGAATAAGAGTCGATAAAGCAATTGGGCCAGATGTGGTGCACCCCAGGGTCCTAAAGGAACTAAGAGAGGTGATGGCTGAACCTCTTGCCACTCTGTTTAGCTGATCACTGGAAACAGGTGAGGTATGCAAAGACTGGTGGATGGCAGATGTAGTCCCCTTCTATAAAAGTGGAAACAGAGAGGAACTGGGGAACTACAGACCAGTCAGGGTAACCTTGGTAGTGGAGAAGATCATGGAACTACTTCTGAAGGAGAGACTGGTTGAAAATCTGGTTGTCAGTGGACTACAGGACCCAAGACAGCATGGTTTCACTGGGGTCATGCCAGACCAACCTCATTGAATGTTTTGACTGGGTGACAAGGGAGGTGGATCAGGGGTGGGCAGTGGACGTGGCCTATCTGGACTTGCATCAAGGCCTTTGACGCTGTGCCACATAGCAGGCTATAAAACAAACTGAAGAATGTGGGAGTTAGCAGGTCTGTAGTGCGGTGGGTGGGTAACTGGCTGGGTGGCAGGACACAGAGGGTGGTGGCAAATGGCTGTCACTCCACAGAGGGAAGTGTGACAACTGGATTACCACAGGGATCAGTGCCGGGGCCTATCCTATTAAACGTCTTCATCAGTGAAATTGCACAAGACATAGAAGGCAGAATTTCCCTGTTTGCTGATGACACAAGCTCTGTAAGAGAGTGGACATGCCAGAGGGTATAGACAGAATGAGGAGGGACCTACAAAAGCATGAAGAATGGTCGAGGGTTTGGCAGTAGAAATTCAATGCAAAGAAGTGCAAGATAATGCATATGGGGTACAAAAAAACCATAGAACAACTTATCAGCTGGGGGAGGTGAGCCTCTAGCATGCACCAAGCAGGAAAGGGACCTTGGGGTTATCATCTCTGGTGACCTCAAAGAAGGGAAACAGTGTGACATAGCAGTAGGTAAAGCAAATAGGATGCTGGGATGCAGAGGCGTGGCATCACCAGCAGGAAAAGGGAGATCATAATTCCACTATACATGACACTAGTGAGGCCCCATCTAGAGTAAAGTTCTGGAAACCCTACCTACATAAGGACATAGATAGGGTGGAGAAGATTCAGAGGAGGCAAATAAGATGGTTCAGGGATTGCATTACAAATCCTATGAGGGCAAGCTGAAGACTTGATTATGTACTCCCTGAAGGAGAGGAGGGAGAGAGGGGATATGGTAAACATACAAGTACCTTAAAGAGAGGAACAGGGTGCAGGAATACATTATTTTTCAGTGAAAATAATGTTCCAGGAGTAAAGGGCATGGGATGAAGTTGGAGGGAGGGTGATTCAGAGGAAACATGAGGAAGAATTTCTTCATAGAAAGGGTGGTGGGGGCTGAAATAATCATGCGATTTAAGAATGCATGGGATAGACATACTGGAATGCTGGAGGTCAGTGGTAAGAAGCAACAGACTTCTAGAAATACATAAAGGGAACTTACAAGCTCAAATGGACAGACTGGGTGGGCCGTAGGCCCTTATCTCCCGATAGTATCTATGTATCTGTGCATCTAAATTGCTGGATGAGGGACTGGTGCTGGAGAACTGGAGGACCTAAGTGGTGGGGAAAATCATGGACTTCATGTTAAAGGAAAGGGTTGTGGAATATCTGGAGGCTAGTGGGCACAGGATCCTAGGCAACATGGATTCACAGCAGGGAGATTTTGTCATATAAACCTGCCAGATTTCTTTGACTGAGTAACTCAGATGATGGATCTGGGAAGGGTGCCGGACATGGCCTACCTAGATTCTGGCAAGGCATTTGACACCACCTCACACAGGAGGTTAGTAAACAAGTTGCCCGGTCTGGGAGTAGGTCCCAAGACAGTACAATGGTATAGAAATCGGCTGAGCAACAGGACACAGAGGGTGGTGGTGAATGGAGGTCAACCCCAGAAGAGGAAGGTGACCAGTGGGGTGCCACAGGGTTCAGTTCTGGGGCTGGTCCTCTTTAATGTCTTCATTATTGACATTGCCGAGGGGCTGGAAGGGAAGGTATGCCTCTTTGCAGATGACACCAAGATTTGTAATAGGGTAGACAGTCCAGACTGGGTGGGAAAAATGAGAAAAGACCCAGGCAAGTTGGAGGAGTGGTCAAGAGAGTGGCAGCTTAAATTCAGTACACAAAAGTGCAAAGTCATGCACTTGGGTCACTGGAATCCAGAAGAGGAACACAAAATGTGTGTGTTTGTGTGTATGTGTATGTGTGTGTGGGGGGGATATTAACAATAACAAAACTGAAGAAATGATTGTAACTTCCAGTAAAGGAAAGTATTGAGAATCCTACTGAGTGAATAAACCTCTGCTTACTAAATGCAAAGTTGAGATATCTTAAAGCAGCAGTGCAATGTAAAAAAAAATCTGCGCTTTTCAACTGTTTATTCCCTGTGCTCTGCTGAGCATGTTGCTGGTACTCTTTCCTGCCGGCAATGTATTATCACCCTGTAATATGCTTAGCTATCCTTTGTTTGTGTTTACATTTCTGATACCCACTCCATTGACTACATAGCAGCTGCCATATTTTCTGTGGCTCTACAACCACTGTAACAGCTCACATCCTGGTTGGGCAGTACTGCTGCTTTAAAGGGGCAGCAAAGCCCAACAATCTAAAAGTAGTGACTCTGTCTGCACCCCATGCTTAAAGTACAAAAAAATGGGTGGACAAGTAAGCAAAGTGACCAGCGAAGAGTCCAGTGAATAGCAAAGTACTGATTGTGACTATAATTACCTACAGGACTGAAAGGGAACATCTCCAGTCACATGGAATGTACCGAGCAGTGCCTTGGAGGACTAGTAATTATTTTTGTGTCCAAATGGAAGCTGCAAATGCCAGCGACGGCTAAGAGGGACTTTGCAAATTTCTAGAATGTCCACGCTGGAGCTGCTAATGCCAGCAAGAGCCACAAGGGACTGCATGTTGTATTGTGAGCCTGAGAGAGCTACAGTAATCCGTTGTTACCAAGTAAAGTGTCTGAGTTTGAGAGGAATGGCCAAGTTTAGCTTTGCCAACAAGTAAAGCCTGCGGAAAGGTATGGAGCCGAGCATGCAGCTCCTCCTAGCTGAAGTGTGTGCCCTGATTGGTATTATGTGCAAGACGCAGGCAAGCTTCCAAGTTGTTGAAATGGACTGTAACTGTTTGGGTTACCCGAGCCTAAATGGAGATGCTGCCTGAGAGACTGTGTCCTTAATCTGTTTTGGGAGCCATAACCTTGGCTCTGGTCATTGTGCTCTGTGGAGAGTAAGTAAAGTAAAACTTTATTTTTAAAGCGCTTTTTAAAACCAAAGTGCTGACTGCAGGTACTGGAACCTAAATTGCTGGGAGTGTGCCTCTGGTTTTAAGACTCAAATCTGACTAGCAAAAGGTCCATTAATGCCATGCTGGGCACAGTGTCTAAAGAGATTGTGACTACTGCAAGCTATTAAACTCTTCTGAAGTGTAAATGTGCTAAATGCAACGAACATGCTCGATACAATGTAAATGTACTGGATGGGCCAAAGCCTTAGACTGGTTTTGGAAGACTGAGTGGTAGTGTGCCACCACCTTTGGCACTGCTATATGCACTGGCCCCTGAAGGGTATACGCCATACGTGGGGGTCTGAGGCGTGCCAGCCCCAATCCTGGCTGGTCTGTCCAGACGTTTCTTCTAAATTTGACTTTACGCCAAACTACAAATGCAGCTGTGCATGTGTTGAGTAAAGACTTCATCTGCATAAAGCTGCAAGAGCATTTCCAAACTCAGGGATTTCAAAGCTCCTGTTTGCCTCAGCTAATGATCCGTGTTCTGCAAGTGTTTCAGTTGTTTCCACTTGGCTAACTGTAGGTACTCAGCATTTCTCCTGCTCCTCTGGACTGGACTTGTAAATAGTTATTGTTGCCAAAGTTAAGCAGTGAAAAGTCTGGATTCTTTAAATCAAGACAAAGCCAAAAAAATAAGGATGTTACAGTTAGGAATGTGTCTCAGAATTAAAGCCAAGTTAAGCTGCTTTTCCTTTTAAGGCACCCAACAGCTGGCCAACAACAACTACACCATGTTACAGGCCTGCACCATTAAGACTCAATTACTTGGTACCTAGGTTAGAGGTGTAGGATTGCAGAGTCCTAATACAATCTGGGGTCTGGTACCAGTGTGGGTATTTGTCAATATGTTGCTACCATTAATGCAGCTGTCTAGGTAGCCAGAGACCTGACTATCTCAAAGGGTTGTTGGGTGTCCACTGTGATAAAATGTGTGAAGTTAAAATGCAAAGTGATTACTGTGATACTTGCAAACCAAGCCACATGCCAACCAATCTAAATCAAATGTAAATAGCTTATGATAATTGGCAAGGAATTTTTTCAATGGTGACACCAGGCTGATATGTGCCTCAACAACTGGCTGGTTGTTACGGAGAACATATGCTCAACAAAACAGAGCGCAGTGCGAGCCCCACGGCTACTCTCCTGTCAACCGCTCGAACAACCACCACTGCCAACAAGTAAACACTTTCTCCATGCCCTCCTGCCATAAATTTGCTTACCTCTACCAGCTTCTTATGCACAAATGGCATACTGCAAATAAATAAAAGTTGAAAACATGCACAAAAAACCTGATACAGTAAACAAAAAATACACACTTTTACCATGCTCCCTTCTTCACACAGGCAAGACCAACATTCACAGCAACCCTCCATCGCAACCAACCCCCCACCTGGAGCCACAGGGAAAAAAAATAAGCCAACAGAAATGGATCTGAAAAACAAAACTGCAAGCAGCAAGAAATTCTCAGTTGTTAAACCTTCAAAAAAAAAAAAAGACTTTCAGAAATATAGACCTTAGCAAAAGACTTTTCATTTTACAAGTCAAAACAGTTTTACCGGTCTACCTATATAGTCTCTTCATAAAAGAAAAAAGTTAATAAATGTTACAAATGTCTTGTTCTATGCTGTAACTTTATTTTTTTTTTTATTTTTGCATATCAATGTTCCTGCTGTTGTAACATTGTGATTAATAAACCTTTGGTCATAATTCACAAAAGACTGATATTTTCTAAAAATATTATATACAAAAGACACCAGTACTCTGGTAGGAAAATATTCCTTGCCAGTTTATTATACAAAATAAAAGATGGGGAAGTGTAAGAAATGAGAATTTAATGCACACCCTTGGGGTGGGATGCTTCCATAAACCCCTCGGGGTTTATGTAGCATCCCACCCCTTGGGTGTGCATTAAATTCTCATATCACACACTTCCCCATCCATTATTCTCTATGACCTCTACTCCAATTTACCCATCCTCATGTAAATGAAAATTTTTTTTTGCATAATCCTGTCTTGTGAGCTTATTATTAGTGTTGAGTCAATAATCACCAAAAGTCTAAAAAGTGGGGTTTTGAATAACAGGTCAGGTCTGGGGTGGCTTCATGGTATTGTGGGTGGGTACATCATTCGGGAAGGTTGTACCAGGTTTTATTCTAGCCCATATTAAGGTATACTTTGGGTGGAGGGCCTGTGCAATATGTTATCTTGGGAAAGATCCATTTAAAGTTAAAATAGGAACCCAAGCCCCTCATCCTTGTTTGTGGCTACCATGGCAGGGGTAGTAGCTCTGGGCATAATGGCACCAGAGTTACATATAGAAATGAACAGCAGGAATCAACATAGCGTTGGTAGTGGGAGTGCTAAGTCTGCTTCCAGAATTTATTATATACTTATCTACTATAGGTCTAAAGATGCTGGTATAGGACTGCGGATCACTTTATGTAGCACAGTATGCTTTGATAGATATGCTACTTATGGTTATGGTATAGTGCTTTTTTATCAATTTGAAGCGGCACACTGACCTGAAACCTCCTTTTTTTTTTTTACTATTTGTAATTACTGGTGGGGCTGTAGTCTCTCAACTCAAACTGATTAAAAACAAGCATTTGTCAATGCTGAATGTTGTTGTGCTGGCATTGGCAGTGGGAGTGGTGAAGCTAGAGATGCATAGTGCTGTGATTTTGTTAATGTGTTCCAAAAGACGATTTTGCACAGCCAGCACACCATTGTATGCCACAGCTGCGGAAAGACATTTTGGGCTGGCTGTGAGAAATGGCAGCAGGACCGTTCATGAGATGTGCACAAATGCCAGTGGTAAAAATGTTGCATGAAAATATTGCAGATTGACAAAGTTACAAGAGTGCATAGAAACTGCGCAATGCATGCTTGCAACACAGTCATTGTATGGACTTTCAGCATCAAATTTTCAACATGGGCATTTTAAGACCTCTGCTCATGAATAGTGTCACCATCATTTCCTCAAACTGTCCCAAAAACTGATTTTGCACAGCAACCGTGCAATTCTGTGCCGGTTGTGCGAAAACACATTCCAGGCAGCTGTAGTGTTCATAAGGAGGTATGGAAAAATGCCAATGATGAACAGCTGGAGTGAAACTATTACAAATTCACAAAGTCATGAGCGTGTGTGCAAACTGTGCAACACACGCTCATAAAACACTCATAGTATTGACTTTTGTCCCCAAATTTTCAACATAGGCATTTTAGGACATTTGCTAATGAACAATGTCACTGTCATTTTCATCATGTGTCTTGAACACAGACTTTCCACAGCGACCACGCTAATCTGCGCCAGAACTGCGAAAACAGATTTTGGTCAAGATGTGAAAAATTACTGCTGTACTGTTCATTAGAAGGTGCAGAACAATGGCACTGTTGAAAATCTGGAGTGAAAATATAAGTTTGCAAACATACGAGCATGCGTGCAAACACACGCTCATAACACAGTCATTTTATGGAGTATTGTCACCAAATTTTCCACACAGGCATTTTAGGACCTCTGCCCATGAACAGTGTCACTGTCATTTTGGTAATGTGTCCCAAACGCTGATTTCGTACCGTGACCGCACTATTCTGCAAGCGCGAAAACACATTTTGGCCAAGATGTGAAAAATGACAGCTGTATGGTTCACAAGAAGGTGTGGTAAAATACAAATGTTGAGAATCTGGCATGAAAATATTGCAAATTCGCTAACTTATGAGCGTGCGTTGCGCAATTGCTACGCACGCTAGTAAAACAGTCATTTTTTGAAATTTCCCACCAAATTTGCAACATATGCTTTTTGAGAGCCCCTCCTCATGAACAGTGCCACTGTCATTTTGTTACTTGGTCCCGAAAGATGATTCCGTGCAGTGACTGCGATATCACCTTTCAGGACTGAATAATGCCATGACAGTGCAAGAATTCATGAGAAGGGGTCCCAAAAACTCCACGTTGAGAATTTGGGGCCAAAATTCACAAAAATGCCTGAGACATGCATCAAAGTTGGAAAAAACATATTTATTCCATTATAAAGCTTACCGGCATTTCCTCAGTTCGCGGTTGGCGTTGAAGAGTGCAGACGTGTTCCCAGTCCTCCAAAGATGGTCACGCCAGACTCCGGAGGTAAGTATGAGATGGGGTGGCACGGGGAGGCAGGGTGCGCAAGGGTGGGTGCGGGAGGGGGTACGGAGACTACAAGGGACCATTTTCGTTTTTACAGGTTAAAAAAAAAAAAATTGTGGGACAGTTTTGTTTTAGAGGATTTGACATGCTGGGGTAGGCTCCCAGCATGCCACCTAACTGTTTGAGGGTGTCTGTTGCAAGCGGAGGACTGGGCACCCTCGTCGGCAAACAACACGGGGGGGGGATTTATGCTGACAGGGATTGGGCACCCCCATTGGCATACAAAGAAGGGTGGGGGGGCGCAGAGCCAAGGGGGATTGAGCACCCCCCTCAGCATTAAACAATTGAGGAGGGGTCCTTTATGCTGAAGGGAGTGGGTTCTCCATCGGCACACAAGGAAAGGGGGACAAGGTAAGAGCTGAAGAGAGTTAGGGTTCGCCTGCAGCATATCACAAATGGGGGTGATTTATGCGAAGGGAGTGAGCTCCCCCATTGGCACATACATGGGGGCAGGGTCAACTGACAGGGAGATTGGGCACCCCCAAAGTCGGCAGTTTGGCAGCCAGTGTGCCGCCATGTTCATAATGTCGGTGAGCACATCAAGAAAAGGTCCGCTGCATCTGATGAGCTTTGCTCGGATTGCAGCGAACCTTTTCTTAGATATGCTCACCACATTTTGTATATATGGTGTGGTGCCAGCATGCAGGCTGATTTGTGAATGTGGGACGCACTTACTGGTGCGTGCCCTGTATTCACCCAACAGTGACCGTGCCTCCAAAGCTGCACTGTCCCAAGATGTTGGCTATGCAAACACACCAACATAAAAATAAATCTCAACCATACCAATTATCCCTAAGTAGCACAACTAGGTATGCTGTCTTATTTATTCTGGTCAATAGTCGTCCACTAGGGCTGGTATAAGAGGAATAGATGCAGTGTACTATGGCAGAAGGGGAATTATTTCTTATTTTGATGTTAGGTTCATCATCATAACCAAGAAATAAGATTTGAAGCCTCAAGTCCTTCACTTTCCTAGTAGTGTGAAAGAGCCCTTGCCACCCCTTAAAAAGGTTACATATATCGCTTTTTGGTTTATTTCTGTCATGGCAATAAATTGCTTAGTCACAGAAAGTTACAATGTAATGATTATTTCTGTTGTTGGTAATATTATTAAAAAAATGCAGTTTTACTGTTTTAACTATAGAAGAACTAAATTTTATACCCATGACATGTTCTCACTATTTCTTTGTGTGGGTACCAAAATAGAAGGCATTGCACTTTTGCTTTTTTTGGGGGCGTAATACACAGATACGTCATGTAAATGCCAAATAATAATCACGGCAGTTGTGGGTGAGGGAACTTGCTGTGTCCTTTTCCTGTGCTGTGCCCTCCTTTGAAATCAAATTAGGACTAAAACCACTATTTTCTGACATGATTAGCTTTAATACATGAACTAGTTACCTTCCTTTAAAGTTTCTTGACATGTTCCGTACAGTAACTCTCTCTCTGCAAAACTGACTACAGAGGTAATCTCTATGTTCAACTCACCCATTCTGCATGATTTCAATTTGAAGAGCTCAGTCTGGATCACATTCAGACACAGAGAGTATTTATATGTTTCTCTGCCTCAGATATATAGATTGTGCCTCTGCTTTTGGGGAACGTATTGATCCAGTGGAGATGGCTGCAAAAATATTTTGCTCACTGCTTATTTTGTACAATAATATGGAGCTTGGAATCTGGTGTTCAAATCTCAGAATCCTGGTTTGTTATTAGACCCTTTCATTCGGATCACAAAATAACTGTGGGGAGTCACAAACAAGAAATTAAAAGGAAGCTATAGAGATCCTAGCTTCTTCCACATAGTCCTTGTGACCAATCGGTTCTAACCGAGGCAAGCACAATTTAGAAACCAAGAAAGAATGAATGAAAAACATAAGACATTCACTCCCAGTCCATGGAGGACAACCTAAGAAGGGCACAAAGACTGAGATAAAAGAAAAATACAGTGTACACATGGCTGACATGAAACAAAAACAATTCAAATCATATTGTTTCAGGAACCATAAAAGGGAATGCAGAGATGCATACTGGAAATAAACTGGAAGGACACAAGTGTGTCCATTGTATCAAGGCCTCTCTGCCCTCAGGGCAGCTATCCTCAGCAACTTGATTTGCTACAAACTCAGCCCTCCTCCTCACCTTAGCTGTATACTGCCAGCAACAGCCACCCTGTGGACTATATAGGTTGGCACTTGGCAGGCTGTAGTGTATGGTTTTACTACAGGCAGGCTGAATGCCCACATGACAGCTTTGCAACCCTGGAAACAATTCAGACAGTACCATAAACTCAAAGATCCCCAAGAAGGAACCGCCCCAAGAATGTGGGTGGGCTGGGGGGATTAAGGCACCCCTATTCATTGCCCTGGTGCCCCACTACTGGGTAGTAGAGGTTTATTAACATGTCCATATTATGGCCCTGTGAATCAGGTTAGGAAGCCTGAGCACTTCCTACTGTGTTCCTTCCCAGTCTGGGGGCACAAGAACACCACTCTCTAGGCAATCCCTTCTGCTATCTCTTGCCCTCCCCTAGGTCTGTGGAGCCTGGTTGGCAATAGTTGTGAACGAGCGCTAGGGTACCCACAGAAGCTCTGGTGCTGCCTCACTGCTCCTTCCCTCACTGGCTCAGTGTGGCTCCTGATCCCCGGCTCCAAGCTCTCCGCTCCCCAGTGGAACAGAGCAGTGTATTAATACCATGGAAAAAAACATAGAATGCTGGAGGTGTGCACTTGGAGGGGTATCACTGGCCAGTTGGAAGACAACAGTAAAACTGCTGAATAGATCAATGGTGAGGGTCAGCAACTGTTACTGTGTCCATGTTAGAAGGTACATCTAAGTTCAGACATATATCTGCTGTAGGCAGTTCAGTCACAGGGTAAAAGGGATGGCTCAGAGCCACTATGTGGTATGCCACAAGGAATGAAATATTTACAGAGGACAGAAATAGATAGAGGAGTCATGAATGAACCATGCACACAACTCGTGTTCCACTAAGGAGTTAGAAAGTGTCATTTGAACATAAAAAGATGATCAAGAACAATAGGGGGATGATATGATGTTGGGGTTATGTAAACTCAAATGGGATGTCAGAAAATTTTACTATAAGCAAAGGGCAGTAGATGTGTGGAACAGAATCAAAGTAGAGCTGGTGGGAAATTGGAAGCCTTTTAGCCTGAGATTCAGTGGAGGGGACAGCTCTTCCCATATCCCCTTCTTAAACCTCAAGCTTCTTCTCGCTCAGCTTCGAACATTTTGAATATTCCCTCCATCCTTCCCAGTCTCCGTCTCCTCCTCCTTTTCTGGTACTCTTGACTTATCCTCTGTGCTGGGCCTTAAATCTTACACCTACCCAGTATTCCACAGAGGGTAGGATATAGAAAAATGCCAATTCAACTTATAAACATCAAGCATACACTATTCAGCTCATAAGTATTCACAAACACTGAGATATGTTCCATTCAGAAGGACTGCATTGGAGAGATGAGCCTTTGCCGTCAGAGCCCCTGCTTGGATAAATGAGCTACCAACCGCCACTGCATGCCTTACCCAACTTGGGCCTTTCAAGTCTGAGCTAAGGAAGTCTATCCACCCTCCTGTACATTGCTATTGCCATTCTTAACCCCTCAGCCAGCACACCTCTGTTCCCCAAAATTATGCTCCTAAAGACTATCACCCCTCCTGTATGCTGCCATAGCCACTCTTAGCCTAGCAGGTACCAGAACCCTAGGCTTGCCAAGGTTCTTCTTTCACTCTACAATCTGATGTAAAACTCCCTGCTCACCACCTGCCCATGTCTGCCCACCTGTCTGCTCACCTTTCTCCTCTCACACTCTCACTGACTAACCTTCACATGCTGATCTCCTTATACCACCCACCTTTGAGCCTACCGTCATCCCCCTCCTCTGATTCCTCTTCTCCTACCTAATCCTGATTGGTTCCCTCTACCCTTTCTGACTTCTATGCCTAGGCTAACTCCTCTGGCTATAGCCTAGTAACCTTTAGGTATCAGCTCTGATGAACAGCTCCATCTCCTGTTTCCTCCCAATACAAGATCCTGCCTAGCTTCCACTGCTGATTGTTTTCTCAAACTAGTACCTGACTCTGACTTGAGCACTTAATTGTATGGCATGATATGTGAACCCAACCCCACTGACTATGTACCCTTGTTTTGGTTATGTGTTGTTATTTGCCTATGTTATCCTACATTGTTTTGTTATTGCCAATGTGTACTGATTTCTTCTGTTCACATTTTTCTTACTATTAGATGAAACATAGAAACATAGAATTTGATGGCAGATAAGGACCGCTTGGCCCACCTAGTCTGCCCATTTAAAGTCAAGATGTTCTTGGCAATGCCAATTTAGCTGCTGTTGACTACCAACTTATGTATCCTCCCCTTATGATGATGATCCTTTGTAAATGAGCTTTTGGATCAAAGGTTGTAATTCTGATTATTAAATAAATAAAATCAATGTACTCCCTTCCTACCTAGAGATAAGCTCCCTTCCTACCTAACCTACACCTTTATATCAACCCCCTCCATCATCCCATTCCCTTAGATCAACCGACTCCTGCACCCTGGTAGTGCCCCACAGATCTACCCTAACTGGCCAATCTGCTTACTCGCACCACCTCCCAAAAATCTGGAATTCACTCTCCCGTCAAATCCTGCACTCATCTTCCATCAACTCCATCAGCTCTGCCCTCAAAAGCTGCCTTGCACCTAGCTGCTCCTGCCATGTTCCTCCCTAATTCCCTCTTCTAAGCTCTGGATAAACCCTACCCCTCTACCATCATGTTCATTTTACCCTGTGCACCTCCACACCCAAATTTCTATCTCTTTTCCCCTTCCCCCAAATTGCTCTCCCTTACTGGCCTCTCTTGAGCTGTCACAGAATGTAAGGAACGTCTAATGCTCTCAATGGGTCCCTCTCATACTTCCCAAGAGTTTGTATTCCTCATCCACTCCCTTTCCCCTACATCCCCCTACCTCACCCCTTCCCCCTTTTTGCATAAGCACTTGTTTACTTTAGGGTTGCCACCTTTTGATGGAGCAAAAACCGGATCCTAAGCTCCTCCCCTAGCCCCACCCCTTTTCATGACTCGACAAGCATTGTCCCTCCTAGAAGGCTATTTGTTATATCAATAAAAGACAACAAAAGCAGCAGTTCAACAAAAATGTTAAGATACTGTACTGTACCTGTTAAAGTTACTTTCTCTGTTCAGTTTATATGAAACATTCAGTGCTGTTACTTAATTTCTGTTTGTGCCTGCTGTAATACCTGTTCAAATGTCAGTTTAAGATGTTTTCTCATCTAATTTTGGAGCCCTAGCTGATGCTGGTCTGGAAGAAAGAGCTGTCGTTCAACAGGCTACTTCCTGGACTACACCTCAGTGATATTGCTAATTTTATTTTAATTTGGGGGTAACTGAGCCTATGAAAAACATCAAGAAGGCACAGAAGAAGACTTTTAAAACATTTAAAAAGTGTTTTGCTCATAAAATTGTCAGAGATGTAGTGCAACCCGTGATTTCACTTCCAGGTCTCTAAGGGCTATTTTAAGCTGAATTGCAGTGAGCAGGGCGAGCACGCAGCATCGCGCGTGAAGATGCATGCAAAGACACGTGTGTCAGCGCATATTATTGCATTTTGTGCGTTTGAAGTAAAATATTGTAAATGCACGCTTGACTTTCACAAAGAACAAGATTTTAATTTCCATTTTCTTAAAGTCAGAAATAATTTTTATAGTTGTGATACATTAAGAAAATGGCTTGTGTTATATTAGCAACAGATGGGAGACCGAGTACTATGTGCATATTATGTAATACGTTTAACTTTGAATTAGATAAACAAAATATTGAATCCTTTAGTTGTAGTAAATGTATTAAGATTCAAGATCTTGAGTATGAAATAAAATTATTTGATGATAGACTAAGAATACTTGAACGTAGTCAAACTGAAACTGCAAAAAGGCTACAAATAACTGACAAACAAAAGGAGGCAGTATAGCGCAATGGTCTAAGGCTCTGAGCTGCAAATCTGGTGTCATTCAGCAGACCAGACCTGAGTTTGAATCCACAGCTTCCACTTGCATACTGTGTGACCCTGAGCAAGTCACTTAATCTCCTTGTGCTGCCAGGTCGCTCCTGTAAAAAAGCTTTCAGCTTAATGTGCTATACCTGGTTACACAACTAAAAAAAAAAAGCCAATGGCAAAATCCAGTGACAGTTCAAATCTCACACCTATCCATACTGATATTATGACAAGAAAGAAACCAAGAGAAGAATGAAAAGGATCAGATTCAGAGGATGATTGATGTACCGTGCAATATAAAAAACATCCAAAAGAGGGAGAAAAGCTAACGATTTTTACATACCTTTACAGAATAAATTTGATCCATTATTAATGAATTTGGATATAGAAGGTGTTGGGGAAGGATCAATTGTGGGAACTGCATTATCCTTATCAAACAATGAAATTGAAAATTTAGTTATACCAGAAAATAATGACATCAGTCATACACAAACTAATCTTATTAATTTTTCAGAGAATAACCTTAGACAAGGAAAAAATATAGATATTGGGCCTTTGAATTCAGATCATAAAGCACAGCCACGAAGGGGACTCCTTCTTATCTAACCTAGACAGGAAAATATGTAACCCCAATAAAGCTACTCGCACATTATCTTATTTTCGCAGTGCACAGATTCATGACATAGCTAGAATGAGTAGACAGATTCTACAAAACTGTTGTGAAAATGATCTTGCATTAATACATGTTGAGGTCAATAACATATGGCATCAGAATGTCCAGCAGATTAAGAAGACTTATGTTGGCATGTCAAACATTCTTGCTGAAATAGGAATCCATACAGTGATTTCGAAGATTCTTCTAGTACCCAGAGCTGACCATTCTCTATCAAATAAAATAAAACATATAAATGGTTGGCTCAGGGCATGGTGTCTTATACAAAATATTAAGTGCTTAGCTCATTGGGAACAGTTTCAGCCAAATGAAACATAGAAACATAGAAACATAGAATTTGACGGCAGATAAGGACTGCTTGGCCCACCCAGTCTGCCTATTTCCCTACCTACTGGATAAGCTGCAGATCCTAGTTAACCAGCAGCTTACTTCTTCTTACCCCAACCCCCCAGAATTGCCTTATGACTGTCCCATTCATGCTTGAATTCCACCACTGATTTTGACTCCACAACCCCCTCTGGAAGGTCATTCCATGCATGCACAACCCTCTCTGTGAAAAAATACTTCCTTAAATTACCTCTGAGCCGCCCCCCCATCTTCAAATTGTGCCCTCTTGTTCTTGCACACCTCTTTTTTTGAAAGATGCTACCCTCTTGGACTTTGTTGATTCCCTTGAGGTACTTGAAGGTTTCTATCATGTCCTCCCTCTCCCTCCTTTCCTCGAGGCTATACATATTAAGCTCCTTAAGTCTCTCTTCATATGTCTTCCGGTGCAGACCCTGCACCATTTTAGTTGCCCTCCTCTGGACAGCTTCCATCCTGTCTATGTCTTTGTGGAGATTGGGTCTCCAGAACTGCACACAGTACTCCAGATGGGGTCACACCAGCTGTCTGTACAGAGGGATAATAACTTCTTGTTTTCTACTGGTGATGCCTCTCCCGATGCATCCCAGTATCCCCCCAGCCCTCCTTGCTGCCATCTCACATTGCTTGCCCACCTTTAGGTCATCTGATATGACTACCCCCAGGTCCCTTTCCATTTTTGTTGTTGTTAGTATCTCACCCCCCATTGTGTACTCTTCCCCTGGGTTTTTGTTTCCCAGGTGCATTACCTTGCACTTCTTAGCATTGAATCTAAGCTGCCATACATTTTACCATTCCTCTAACCTTGCCAAGTCCCTTCTCATCCTTTCCACCCCACCCTCTGCATCAACTCTGTTGTAGATCTTAGTGTCATCTGCAAAGAGACATAATTTTCCTTCAGTCCTTCCACAATGTCGCTTGTAAAGACATTGAAGAGGACCGTTCTAATACTGAACCCCTGCGGTACCCACTAGTAACCCTCCTTTCTTCTGAGTGGACTCCATTTACTATTACTCTCTGTGTCCTATTCTCCAGCCAATTCTTTACCCAGGCTGTCATCTTGGGACCCACTCCCAGGCTGGCTAACTTGTATATTAATCTTTTGTGTGGGACTGTGTCAAATGCCTTGTTAAAGTCTAGGTAGGCCATGTCCACAGCCCCTCCCTGATCTACTACTATGGTCACCCAGTCAAAGAAATCTATCAGATTTGTCTGGCATGACCTTCCCACTGTGAATCCATGCTGCCTTGGGTCCCAGCCCTCTGGCCTCTAGATACTGACAATTCTTTCCTTCAGAAGTGATTCCATAATTTTCCCTATCACTGAGGTTAAACTAACAGGTCTGTAGTTTCCTCCTTCTGCCTTGCTCCCACATTTGTGAAGGGGAATCACATCTGCCCTCCTCCAGTCCTCGGGTACCACCCCATCCTCCCATAATTTGTTAAAAAGGGTAGTCAGTGGTGTCACTAGTTCTACCCTTAGCTCTTTTAGAATTCTGGGATGAATCCCATCAGGCCCCATTGCTTTGTCCACCTTCAGTTTTAAGAGTTCTTTCAGAACCCTTTCTTCTATAAATGGGCTGGTATCAGCTTCTGTATCCAGAGTGTTACTACTGTTTGTTTTATGTACCTCCCCCTCTTCATTTGTAAATACTGAGCAAAATATTTGTTTAGTTTCTCTGCCTTTTCACTGTCTCCTCTGTCCACCCTCCCTCCCTCCCCTTTATTAAGCCTCACTATCCCTCCTTTGGTCTTCCTTTGCTCCTGATGTAGCTATAAAGGTTTTATCCCCTTCTTAACTGAGTTGGCTATCTTTTCTCGGTTTGGGCCTTTGCTGTTCTGACTGCCTTCCCAGCCTCCTTTTGCTTTAACTGATACAGTTCTCTGTCCTGCTCCTTCTGCGATTCCTTGTACTTCCTGAATGCTTTCTTTTTCTCTTGAACCTTCACTGCCACTTCCTTTGAGAACCATAGTGGTTTCTTACATCATCTTGTTTTGTTTATTTGCTTCACACAAAGGCTTGTTACCTCTGTGATGGCAGTTTTTATTATTCCCCATTGTTCTTCCACCCCTCCTTCCTGCCCATCTGCTAGTGCATTCCTTAGGCACTCACCCATTTTGGCAAAATCAGCCCTCCTAAAGTCCAGTACTTTTGTCTTTTGTATGGTTGACTCTATTGCTGTGTTTATTGTGAACCATACTGTTCGATGGTTGCTAGTTCCCAGATGGCTACCCACTTCTACATCTGTGATCCTCTCCATCTCCATTTGAGAGAATCAAGTATAACATTCTCCCTCTCCGAGTGGGCTCCAGTACTAGTTGTCTAAGGCATGCCCCTGTAGGGCATCTAGAATAACTGCACTCTTCAAGTAGCAGCTGCAACTGCACTCCAGTTAACATCTGGCATATTCAGATCACCCATCAGCAATATCACCCCTTTTCTGCCATTCTAATATACCTTCTATCATTTCCCTGTCCATTTCCTCCCCTGAGAGTCTGTTATAAACCCCTGCGTATTGTGGTGCCATTGCCTGTCTCCAAATTTACCCACAGTGCTTCTTCTCCTCCCTGTTTACCCTTTTGTTCTGTTGCTTTGATTTCTTCCCTTATGTAAGAACCACTCCTCCTCCTCTTTACCCTCCCTGTCCCTCCTGTAGACAGTGTATACTGGTATGTTTATGTCCCAGTCATGGTTTTGTGTGTACCATGTTTCTGTGACTGCTACGATATCCAGATGTTCCTCCTCCATCAAGGTGACTAATTCAGGAAGCTTGTTACTCAGACTACGAGCATTGGTACTCATTGCTCTCCATTTTTTGATGGCTTTACTTTCTGTTGCAGCATCCCCCACTGACGTTCTACCTCTGTCTTTTTCTGATTTAGTACCCTGTTTTGTAGGAGAGGCTGGGATTTTCCTGCTGCTTGTCAGTGCCTCCCCCTTTGACTAGTTTAAAAGCTTGCAAATGAAGCATTTAAACCAATTGCTCAAAAGACTTGTTCCCTTCCTGGACAGATGCAGACCATCCTGCCAGTATAGGCTGGTGTCCCTCCAGGTGGAACCCCAGTCCCCAATGAAGCCAAACCCCTGTGCTCTGCACCATTTTTTCAACCATTCATTAAACTGCATGGTGCCAATTACCCTCGCCTCTCCCATGCCTTTGACAGGCAGCACCTCTGAGAAGGATACTGTGTGTGCTACTTGTCTTAGGTCCCTCCCCAACTCTGCAATGTCCTCCTGCACTGCTCTAATCTCATGATGAGCCAAGTTATTTGTCCCTAGGTGGACAATTACATCCAGCTCAGAATCCCTTGCAGCTGTTTTCGTGATCCTGAAGATGCGCTTCCTGTTCCTGGTAATTACTATGCGATGGATGAGTTACATTTAAGTAAAAAGGGTAAAGAAGTTCTGGGAAATGAGTTTAACTCAGCAATAGATTTTTTTTTTTATGCAATGTTCTGGGGTGGGATTAGTTACTGAAATAATTTTGGATGAACAGAACTTAGCCCTAAATCTTGTTAAATCTACACCTTACATTTTAAATAACTATCAAGCATCTAAACTAAATCTACTTCTTCTAAATGCTAGGAGTCTGTGCAATAAAATTCATGAACTCCAAATTGTTTTACATAATGGAAATATTAATATTTGTGGAGTCACTGAAACTTGGTTTAATGACGAACAATGGGGACAAAACATTTGTGGATTCAACCTTTTTAAGAATAACCATGTATATACAAGGGGAGGAGGTGTTGCTTCTTATGTTAAAGAAGACATTAAGTGTACAGAAGTTGTTATGAACAACAATTCTCCACAAGGCCTTGAAATATTATGGATTAAACTTTATAATAAATCATTTCCAGTTACACTAGGTATATGTTATAGGCCACCATCTATGGATTCTGTTAATAATGAAAACTTTTGTAATTACTTGGAAAATGTCAATTTAAATACTGATACCTTTCTGATGGGTAATTTCAATTACCCAGGTATAAATTGGTTAAATGGAATATGTTCAAATAAACAGGAAAATAAATTTATTGGTACAATTGCTCATTTAAGTTTAGACCAAATTGCTAACATCCCAACAAGAGATATAAACATGTTAGACTTAATATTTACTAATATAAAGGAAGGTATTGACTCCCCAGTACTATGGCTCCAATGGGTAATAGTGACCCTTTAATAGTTAAATGGTCAATTAATTATTATAAGAAAAAATCCAATGGTATAATCAAATTTAGAAATTACAAAATGGCAAATTACATAGCTATTAAAGAGAACCTAATGAGGTGGAATTGGAAAACTGAATTATTTGGGCTACCTGTGGAAGAAATATGGCATATTATAAAAGATAACATTGATTTTTGTATTTCAGAGTGTGTACCAATTAGAGTTAAATACGTTAGAAAGACAAGGCTTCCACCTTGGTTTTCAACTAAAATAAAAAAAGACTAGTATTAGCTAAAAAAAGGCTTTCAATAAATATAAGAAAAACAAATCTGATTCTAATTGGTCTAAAATTGTTCTTAAAGCAAAAAAATCAAAATATGCAATTAAAAAAGCTAAAAAAAGATTTGGAACTTCATCTAGTTATTACTCAAGGAGATAATAAAAAAAAGTTCTTCAATTATATTGGTTCTTTAAAATCTACACTGAACCTAGTTGGACCCATAAAAATTAATGATGAGATTATAAATAATGAACAAATAATGGCAAACAAACTTAATAAATATTTTGCTAGCCTATTCAGAAAAAGGATATTTTATTGAATGAGAGTCCTTCTGCTTTGGATCCTGTAGTTGAATTTACTGTAGCTGAAACTTACACCATCATTAATTCAGGTAAATCTTCCACATCTGTTGGACCTGATAACATTCCCTCAATATTTGTAAAAACATTTTTTTATGAGCTAGCAGGTATGTTAACATTTCTTTTTAATGAATCATTAGCAAAGGGGACTGTTGTTAAAGAATGGAGAGATGCTTTAGTCATCCCAATTCACAAGAATGGTACAAAACCAGAGTTAAAAAATTATAGACCTATAAGCTTAACATCTTCTGTATGTAAAATTATAGAAAAACTTATATCAAATAAGATTAATTAACATATCATAGATAAAGGTAAAACTGATATATTACAACACGGTTTTCAACCTGGAAGGTCATGTCACACTAATCTAACAAACTGGTTTAAGCCAGTGAGCAATGCCTTGGACATGGGTCTTCTAGTGGATGTTATTTACTTAGATTTTGAAAAGGCTTTTGACTCTGTTTCATATAGTATATTACATGAATGTTTATTACAAATGGAGCTTAATAAATTTATAACTGCTTGGATTATACAATGGTTGACTGACAGAAGACAATGGCTGTCACTAAGAGGATATACTTCTATATGGACTGAAGTTACTAGCGGGGTCCCTCGGGGCTCTGTTCTGGGCTCTAAATTGTTTAATATTCTTATAGCTAGTATGAACACCAAAAATGGTATATGGTCAACAAAGTATGCAGATGATGCTAAACTAGGTGGGATTGTTAACAATCTAAAATCCATATCAAATTTACAGGATAACTTAAATTTAATTTCAGACTGGGTTACCAATTATAATTTAAACTTTAATATTAATAAATGTAAAGTTATGCATTTTGGGCTTAATAATATATGTGCTGATTATTATATCAACAGCCATGTGTTAAGTGTAATTACTTCAGAAAAGGATCTGGGTGTCACTATTACTAATAACTTAAAATTTACAGAACACTTGAATTTACTTGGTTTACTTGGTTAAAAGGACAAAACAAGGCCATGGCCCATCACAATTGTCCTCCACATGTGTAAATCATTACTGTAGTACTAGTTTATTAGCCAATTATCAGGTTTGTTTTTGAAGATCGTGACAGTAGTTGAATCGACGATATCCTGAGGTAAAGTATTCCATAACCTGGGAGTTCTCATGGAGAAGAAATTTTGTCTCTTGTTAGTTTTGCATTTACCAATATCTAGTTGTTTATTATGTAACCTGGGGATGATTTTTCTGGTGGACAATGATATGCCACATTGCTTCATCAGAGCAGGTGAATTAATAATCTTGAATAACTGTAAAAGGTCACCTCTTATTCTTCCCAGTTTAAGTGGATATAAACCTGTCTTCTGCAATCTTGTATCATAGTCTAAGTGAGCAAAGTATGGGATTATTTTTGTAGCTCTATGTAGAATGTGTTCAATTCTATCTATATCTGAAACTAAATATGGACTCCAAAAAGGGGAACCATAGTCTAAATAGGGTCTAATGTGGGATCTAAAGAGAGTCATGATACACTCTTCAGATTTAGAAATAAATGTATTTTTTATCCTTCGCAGGAGGGCATTAGTTTGATTGGCTATTTTATTACAATGGGAAGTAGAGGAAAGTTTATTGTTTACCAGAATACCAAAGTCTTTTTCTATGCAGGAAACCCTAATAATCATATTATTCAAAGTGTATACCTGTTTTGGGTTATTTTTTTTCCCAAGAGTAAAACTATACATTTAGTTACGTTAAAGGTCATTTTGTTTATAGAAGCACAATATTCGATTGATGCAAGGTCAGCCAAAAATGTGTTTTTATTGGCCGTGTTGTTTACTACTCCCCCAAGCTTAGTGTCATCAGCAAACTTAATGAGAATGTTAGAGGAACAAATTTTCATGTCACTTATAAAAATATTAAACAAAGTGGGTCCCAAGACAGAACCCTGGGGGACACCGCTTGTCACCCTACTCAATTCAGACAATGTGCCATTTACCCGAACCCTCTGAGTATGATTTCTTAACCAGTTTTTAATCCATAAGACTAATGTTAGTGAGAATCCTAATTGAATAAGCTTGTTTATTAAAATGGCATGTGACACTTTGTCGAATGCCTTACTGTAGTCAAGCAAGATAACGTTGGATGGGATATTTAAGTCAAGGTTCATACTAATATGATTGTAGAAAGATAGTAGGTTCGTAGTACTAGATAAACCTGTTCTAAATCCATGTTGAGTTAAGTCAATTATATTTAAGGATTCCATTTCTTTTTCAATGAGTGTTTTAATTACTTTTTCCAGTAATTTGCATGGAATAGAAGTCAGACTAATGAGACGGTAACTTTCAACATTAGAATGGGAACCCTATTTAAATATGGGGTTACTATTGCAGTCGACCAGTCTGGGGGGACCCTTGCTTCCTGAAGAGATTTATTGAAAATAATAGTAAGTGGTAGGGCAATGGTGTCTTTAACTCCCAAAAGAAATTTGGAACATATATCATCTGGGCCAGGGCTTGTTGATTTCTTAAGTGTAGTCAATAGTTTTTGGATATCATTCTGCGAAATCATATATTCAGCATAGCCTAGTGAAGATCTAACAAAGGGGATTTGGGATGAGTCCTGAACAAAAACTGATGTAAAATAATTATTAAGTGAGGAAGCAGTTACTAAGTCAGAGGTTATTATTGTATTATTAATTTTTAGTGGGCCAATAGTTATACTGAAATTCTTTTTACTATTTAAATAGGCATATAATGCTTTATGAGAGTCATTAGTATGAGCAATCTGAAATTCTAGGTTTCTTTTAGCTTAGAGAATTAGTTTTTTTAATATTCTAACTGATTCCCTATATTTGCTTAATAATTCTTGGTTTTGATTTGTGGGACTTTTTTTTAATAATGAAAAAAGCTTTTGTTTACATGAGATTTGTTTTTTTTATAGATTTATTAAACTATGGTGGAATTTTCCCTTTGTTGTTGTACTTATGTATTTCTTGAACATACAGGTGTTCAAGTACTTGAATGTGTGTTTTTAAGAAGTCCCAAGCTTCATCAGTGTTAAGTAAAGAAAACATATTAACCCAATCAAGTGATCCTAGGTAATGATTTAGTTTTTGAAAATCTGCACGATCATACTGTTTGATTTTTTGTTTCTTTATTGCTGGGCGTTCATTTAGTGAAATAGTGAGAATTATGGACATATGGTCACTATTTCCAAGAGATTCTGATATTTGTAGGCCTTTCACAGGGATATCCATGTTAGTTATGATGAGGTCCAAGATGTTACTACCTCGGGTAGGTTCCTTAACCGGTTGATAGACCCCAGATCAATGATAGTTGTTAGAAATTTATGATCATATTGAATTAGACCCATTAAAGTTTCCCAGTTTATATTGGGTAAGTTGAAGTCACCCAAAATTAAAATGGAGCCATTATTAGCTAGCTGGGTGATTTCATCAAATAACTGTGAGCTCTGGCTAAGATCTAACAAAGGAGGACAATAGCAAGTCCCAACCAGAATTTGGGAAAAACCTTTAGGTTGAATGTACACCCATACACTTTCAGACTGGACACATACTGTGGATTTATAAGAAATAATGTTATCCCTGACATAAAGACTGACCCCACCACCTATCCTATTGTCAGGCCTATTTTTGAAATAATGTTTATATCCCGAAATTTCTGTAGTCCAAATTCTATCAGCGTTACCCCATGTTTCTGTTATAGCTAATATGGATAGATCCAAAGATTTGGCACTAAGTTCCAGTTTGGCAATTTTTACAGTGTTTAAAGATTGAGCATTTAGAGATAAGATATTTAGAAGATTATGAGTTGAAAAAGTAGTCCCAGTGTTAAGAGTATTGGTGGTTCACCTAAACTCCCCCTTTACTGTCAGTTTAAATGTGAATGAATGAAGGTAAGTATTTTGCGTCCCAATAATGTGCTTCCCCTTCAGCTAAGGTGCAAACCATCCCAACAAAAAAGGGGTGGATTGTGGTGAAATTCCTCCCAGTGTGTCAAACAGGAAATATTTTGTTTTAGGCACCATTTTCTTAACCATTCATTTAAAGCTTTTATTTTGGCCATAATTTGTTTTGAGGCTCTAGGGAGTGGTAGAATTTCAGATAAGCAAATATCACAACCACGTTCCACCTGTAAATTACACAAAGAGATGTAGTCCTGTTTAATTTGTTGCAGAGGTAGTTTGGGGATGTCATTTGTTCCCATATGTACAACCACTAGTGGGTTTTCTCCAGCTGGTTGTAAGATTGATTTAACCATTGAAGTAATGTCTGAAATCCTAGCCCCCTGATAACTAGAGCAAGTGCGATGTTTTTTATCAGGGTTACAGACTGCACAGTCTATATATTTTGTGATGGAATCTCCCGAGACGAAGACTTCCTTTTTACTAACTAAATTCACCTGGTTTGTTAAAGTGGGGTGGGGGTGGGAATGAGTTTTAGCAGTAGACAATTGTTCGCCTAAGGTCTTGTGTTGGATTCATTCATTTTCTTTTTTCGTACCCAGTTCTGGACTTACTGACACAGTTTCGTCAATCAATTTGGACAGAAGTTCAAAGGAATTTTGTGTGGGGATTGGATAAGAAACAGGAGGTGGAAAGGGTTTAATAGTTGTTTTCTGTAATTTTGTGCAAGGTAACATAGTCCAATAATTAACCTTGCTGATATTTGACTGTTTGTAGCTAGCAGCTGAGACTAAGGGGTAGAGGTAACAGTTGGGTGCTGTAAATCAAGGCCATGTGGAGTGTTCAAATGGGATACCCAGCAGTTGCTGTTATCCATAGTTTTAGTAGGAGAGGTGTTTGTTTCTACTAGGATTGACATTTAGTCAATATAATCTTCTAGTGCTTGGATGTCTGATTTCAGAGACATCTTAGGTTGTAGCCGTATAATTTCTTCCTGTAGTTCTCCAACTAAAACACACTTTTCACAAGTATAATTAGTTGTTTGTTTACCAAGGGCGTACATTTTGCATGTCATGCAATATTTATTTGCCTTCTTCATTTTGAATAGGGATCATAAAAAAACAGGTTTATGTAAATGCCAGTTTTGTTCTATATATGACAAACAAACCTAATTTTTACCTTCATGTCCCCTTGTCCACGATAGACATGATAGCTGCCCTGCACACGCTCGCCCCGTTCGCTAGAGCAGGTTTTTATAACAAGGAGAAACCGGAAGTGCGAGTCGCACTACTTTCGGTTACGCGCTAAATAAAGTAATGCTGGAAATGTTATAAAGCCTTTAAAAAGGCTTGCCCTGCTGTTACTTTAGGGGCTAAAAGTGATATATTGTAGATCACTGCCAGATATGAGGCAAAAGAGTGGAAATCTAGGGGGAGCACTGGTGTTGAGGTCTAATATACCACCAGTACCCCACAATCCTTTGCAGACAACAAGCCTGATGCCAAATGAGAGTACCCGCAGTAATGCAAAAAACTGACATACACAATAAAAATATGGTATATTGTGCAGGAACCTCTCACCAGAGGTGTGTTTTTCACAGTATCAAGTTATATAATGCTGCTCGCTTGCTAGAGCAGGTCTTTATAACAAGGAGAAATTGGAAGTGTGAGTCGCGCTACTTTAGGTTTCCCGCTAAAGAAAGTAACGCTGGAAATGTTATAAAGCCTTTAAAAAGGCTTGCCCTGCTGTTACTTTAGGGGCTAAAAGTGATATTTTGTAAATCACTGCCAGATATGAGGCAAAAGAGTGGAAATCTAGGGGGAGCACTGGTGTTGAGGTCTAATATACCACCAGTACCCTACAATCCTTTGCAGACAACAATAAGCCTGATGCCAGGGAGAGTACTTTAAGTAATGCACAAAGCTAACATACACAATAAAAATATGGTATATTATGCAGGAACCTCTCACCAGAGGTGCGTTTTCCACAGTATCAAGTTATATAATACTACCCTTAAAAAATGTACTCGATTGTCCGAGTGTATTTTCAAAAATATAAAAAGCAGATAAACAGCTGTATTACTCCCATTATTTACTAGTATTATAAGATCCAGTTGACTATTGTTCCTCATTTAGTGCTCCAACATTAATTAGAGATAGATTATCTAGAGAGAAAATTCAAAGGAGATTCACTAAACAAATTATTGGCATGGGTCTATTGACCTGTGAAGAAAGATTAAAAAAAATACAACTCTATAGTATGGAATACAGGTCATTGAAAGGAGTGACCTTTGTTTGCTCTATAAGGCAACAAAGGATGAATATTTGTTTGAGACATTATATTTGACTTGGAATCCAACATCCGTACATACTCGAACACATCATTTGAAATTAACTGCAACTACAAATAAAACTACAAAGAGAAATTAATTCTTTACTCAAAGGATAGTTCCAATATGGGACTCACTTCCAAATGAGGTGGTGCATTGTGATAATTTGGCTCTATTTAAATTCAAGCTTGCCTCTTACATGAATGACTTAAAATATGTAGTCCACCTGGCTTAGGTGGAGTGATCAAATTAGGCTTGTCCTTCGATCATGTACTATACCTATGAACCTATGTTCTTCCTAGTCATCCATTTATTTATTTATTGATATTGGTTTACCAAATAAACATACAGAGATAAAAGAAATATAATTTACAGATATGATCTCGGGGGAGACAAGGGAAATACTGTAGATAACATACAACAGTATACATGGTCTATAATAATACATAGGAAATTGTTTCCTGTAATGTGTACTTTATATCTTTTTCTGGCTCCTTTCTCTGTTCATGTCCACAGTACTATTTCAAAGCCAAATAAGTGACCATACTATTTTCTTGAGGAAAAAAAATAATTTAAAACATTTAAAAATGTCTAAATTCTGTTAGAGATGAAAATGTTTACCAGCAAATGAAACTGGAAGACAACTGGCTCTGTTACTGTTACAAAAGGTGGGGGCAGCTGTGCTGCTATGCCATTTTAAGGTGTAATGGAAAAGATTAGGTTAAGTAAGTGCTAATGGTGTTAATGGCCATACCTTACACCTACCAGGCTGACTGCTTTCACAAACAAAGGGCTATACTGACAGCAGAACTTGTCTGTAACCTGGACATGTAGCTGAAACAATGAATGATATGACAAAATCCATTTTAAAAGTATGTGAACGCTCAAAATGGCTCAAAAACCTGACCAGCACAGAGCAAAACTGGATTACCTGAAAGAGACATTGAAAGCCTGATCACCAGGTAAAAAAACCTGACAGGTAGCAACCCTAGTTTACTTACTAACCCAACACTTATTATTGTTACTTTTTCTACATACTATGCACTACTCTGTTTTAACACCATTCATAACACCTGCCTTAAAACTATGTTAATGTTGATCTTGTAACTTGAGTGTAACTTGAACATGACCCTTCCCCCTCCCCACCTCACCTCACTGCTCTCTCTCCTTTCCCACGTTAACCCCACCCTTTCTTTCACATAAGCAATTGTTTAATTATTAAAGGAAAACTGCACCCTCAAATATTCTAAATGTCATTTGTTAACATGTCAACAGATAAGTCTTTTCACGTGGCTGCTAAAGATGTATACAACTGCTTCACTTAGTTTTCACACTTCATACCAGGCCCTGTCACTATCCTGGGAGGGTCAGTTTCATGGCTGTTGAAATCTCATTGTTCCTGATGGCTGCATTAGCATATGAGAATGTGATGCATAATCATCCTTTAAACACCCCAGTATGCCTGTCTGCTTAAGTAGTTTTAAAAGAAAGAAGCTGCATGAAGGTGTAAAATACCACATTTACTTTCAATGAGTTTTACAAGCTATTTGAGTTGTAAAGCAGTTTTTTCCCCTTTAAACTCCATTTGGTTTATAAGTTTTCAGAGAGTTTTTGCAGGGTATTTATTTCAACATAGAGATACATGATATAAATGGTTGATCTGACATCATGTTCTCATATGTGCAGTTTCTTCAGGATAGCACCGATATGCACAGAGAAGTTGAGGTGCTGGTCCAGCCAAACCCCTAGATATCTAAATGAGGAGGAGTCCTCCAGGATGGTCCCATCAACGGTGTGGAAGATGGGTAGGGCTGGGAGTCTAGAAAGTCTCTGTCTGGTGCCAAAGGTCATTAAGACTGTCTTCCTGGCTTTTAGAAAAAGCTAGTGAGAAGTAAACCAGAGCTGAAGTCTTGCTGTAAGCTGGTTTCCACAGCAGCAAGTTTTTTGCTGGAACTGTATAAGGTGGTATCATCAGCATACAGTACATGTGGATAGATGAGGATGAGCAGGCTGTGGGAAGATCATTAAGGAAAATGGAGAAGAGTAAGGGACCAAGCACTGAGCCCTGAGCCCTGAGGGACACCAGTGTTGATGGGAAGTGGAGGGGAGATGGACTCAATGATTCTCACTGATTGGGTCCTGTCAGTAAGGTAGGGTTTTAACCAATTGGTGGCTGATGGAGCAAGGCCAGCTGAGGAGAGGCAATCAAGAAGTAGGGGATGGGAAACAGTGTTGAAAGCTGTGGCTAGGTCAACAAAGATGACTGAGGTGATCAGGCCATAGTCCATCCCTGAAAGGATGGTGTCAGTAAACCTGAGGAGATAGGTGGTTGTTGAGTGGGTCTTCCAAAAACCAGACTGGATGGAGGTTAAGAAGGAGGAATTGGAGAGGAAGGGTGATAGTTGAGAAAGAACTAAATGTTCTTGAAGTTTGGCAAGGGTAGGAAGGAGGGAAATGGAGTGATAGTTGCCAGGAGTGTATGTGTCATCACCCTTGGAGAGAGGAAGGACTACAGTGTGTTTCCAGGATGAGGGTACTTGGGCAGAAATAAAGGAGAGGTTAAGGATCAGGGAGATAGGATAAGCAATCGCAGCAGCAGAAAGATAGATGAGTTTAGAGTTGAGCAAATCTGGTGAGGAGCCTTTAGAGGGGTTCAGGGATAGGAGGGTACTAAGAGATTTGTCAGAGGAGATTGAAGAAAAGGAAACGGGAAGGGGGTTGTCACTGACTGAGATGAAGGGCTGAAATGAGTAGGCAGCAACTGGAAGAGGGAATTTAGAAGAGATGTGGCACAGGGGTGTAGTAGGCATTAAATTCATTGGCCACTGAGCCAGGGTTGGAAACCAGGCAGTTATTTATTTTGAGAACTGGAAGGGGAGGGTGAGAGGTGGGAGACAATAGGGCATGAATTACCCTCCAGAATTTTTTTTTTTATTTAGTTGTTTAACCAGGTATAGCACACTAAGCTGAAAGCTTTTTTACAGGAGCGACCTGGGAGCACAAGGAGGTTAAGTGACTTGCTCAGGGTCACACAGTATGCAAGTGGAAGCTGTGGGATTCAAACCCAGGTCTGGTCTGCTGGATGTCACCAGATTTGCAGCTCAGAGCCTTAGACCACTACACTATATCGCCTCTTTAGATGGGGCGTTAATGTTAGTCAGTAATGAGGCGTTGAAATAATCGGTCTTAGCCATCCTAGTAGCTTTAGTACATGAATTGCATAGCATTCTGTACTTGACATAATCATTTCAAATAGAATAATTGTTTTGTTAAAGTGGACTGCTTTTTAACTAAGTTTTTGCACCTTTTGTATAGTGAGGTTAACAGATCTCTGGAATGAATCATGGGTTGCTAATTGCTCTGACATGAAGACATTAGGCTGCTGGCCTGGCAGAGGTTTAGGCTCCTCTCCTGCTGAATCTCCTTTCTCAGCTGCTCTAGAATGCTCTGTCCTCCAGACAATATACTGTAGACTAACCCCATAGAGCTACAGCAGCAGATGGACCTACAGTAAAATCATTCTAATGGTTACAGCTTTGGTTGGGGTACGCAATCTAATCCTGCATGCAGTAAAGCAGCAGACCACCAGTATGCTGGGAGATAACTAGGCATTTTTTTTTGACTGCACCTATGCAGTGTGTGGATGTCAGCAGTACAACTTTATTTATTTATTTTATTTATTTATTAAATTCTCGGATTACAAATACCTTTGAGCAGAAACGGCTCGTTTACAAAGGTTCCATGTCAAAGGATGAGGGTCAACATACATACAGAGGTAGTAAAAGAATGCACAATAAACAACCAAAACAACTAAAAGAAAAAATAAAGATACTCAGTTATAACATACTTTGAGATAATATTCATATAACGAGCAGCTTGAGTAGGCAGCTGACAGTGGTAACAATAAGAGATAGAGGGCACCATAGGCAGTTAGTATTGCAGGCATGCGACCGGGAGAGGAAGTTGGCAGACTAATGGGCCACTGTCCGATGGAGGTGGAAAATGTCTTGTACCAGTGGAGATGCGAAGCAGGAAAGGAGTCAGAAGAAATGCCCGTTGCCAGAGGGAATGAGACTGGGAAAGGGTGGGCTGTGAGACATGAGTGAGCTGGGAGGTGTTTAGAGAGATCTCTGTTCAGAGAAGCAGTCACACTGAGTGGTAGAGGTGAGGTAAAGTTTGAGATTCCTTTTGACGGATCCAAGTGTAGTAGAGGAAAGTGCTTCTTTTGTTGAGGGAATTGAACCATTGAGCAGTTCTATAGATAAAGAACCGCTGACCCATGGAGGTACGACATCTAGGAACCTGAATAGTTAGAGATTGGGCACCACATGTTTGTTGACTGCCACCATAGGTAGTAAGGAGTGAGCTAACACCAAGTAGCATGAGACAGAGCAGAATTTTTTGGTAAGTAAGCAGGTCTGGTATTGTATTCTGCTGAGTAGGGGTAGCCAGCTGGCCTGTGCATAGAGGTCACAGGTGTGAGTTTGTCAGACCACACCTGTTAGTAGTCTACAGGCTTTGTTGAGAGAAACTGAGATCCTGTGGAGGGCACTTGTTGAGGTAGAGCCATAGATGGCAAGGCCGTAATCAATGATAGAGGTGACAGAGCTGTTGATGGCTAGTTTAAGGGCATCCACAGGCATACAGTGCTTGCATTTGTGTAGTAGTCCAATACGTATATTGGCAGTCTTGGCAACAGTGTCAATATGCTGAGTGTAGGAGAGGGTACTATCCAGGGTAATACCAAGGTACTTGAATTCCTTGACATGTTCGAGTGGGTTTCCAGTTTGGTTCTTGATGATGAGGGACAGAGAGTTGTGCCTGCTCCGTCGGTTACAGAAGGATATGGCT
The DNA here is from genome assembly GCA_016271365.2 of Neoceratodus forsteri. Lineage (NCBI taxonomy): Eukaryota > Metazoa > Chordata > Ceratodontiformes > Ceratodontidae > Neoceratodus > Neoceratodus forsteri. Next base: position 116,447,691 of record CM057455.1, on the reverse strand, counting down.
TTAGTCTTGCTGTGGTTCAGGACAAGTTTATGAAAATTGAACCAGTCGTCAATGTGCTTGAAGTCAAGCTGCAGCTGGGATTCAAGGACTGTAATGTCATGGTGGCTGGAAAACAGGACTGCATCGTCTGCATATAGTAATATTTTTTGGTGGCAGGTACTGGGGAGATTGTTGATGAAGAGATAGAAGAGTAGAGGACACAGAATAAACCCTTGGGGGACTCCGGAGTGGACCGGTTTCTCATCCCAAGAGATCCCTGCAATCCTTACATGTTGGATCCAATTATCAAGGTAGCTGGTGAACCATGGAAGGGGATCGCTGAAGATTCCAATGGAGGACAGTTGCTTGAGCAGTAGGGGGTGGTTAACTGTGTCGAATGCCTTGGTAACATCTATAAATACTGCCCCTCCACAATTCCCTTTGTCAAGCGTGACTTGGATGAAGGTTGTAAATTCCAGTAGTGCAATGGTGGTGCTGTGCCCTTTTCTGAAGCCATGCCACTCTAGGCACTGTACATTGTACTTATCCAGGAATTCAACTAGTTGGTCCAACACTATTTGTTCCAACGCTTTAGATAGTGGGGGGAGGAGTGAGATAGGTCTGTAATTGGTGTGGAGCATCCTATCTCCACTTTTGTGAACCGGTGTGACAGTGGCTTTCTTCCAGAGAGAGAGAGGGGAAATAATGGCCCAATCTAAGTGAGAGATTGAAGATCTTTGTAAGTGGTTCTAAGGTTTCATCGAGGACTTGTGCCAGCAGTTTCAAGTCAAGGGAGTCGCCACTGTACCCTTGTTTGCCGATGGCCTTTTGAATGTATTTTTTAGCTATTTGTGGTGGGACCTCCTTAATAAAAAACTTTGGGGTTGTACGTTCTAGTTGGGGGGGTAGCTTGGGAGGAGCTGCAGCGGAGGTTGTCAAAAAATTTGGTGGAAGGACACTGTCCAGGTTTGTAAATGCATTATTAAAAGTGCTGGTGATGGTACCTAGGTTGAGTGCAGGAGTGCCATGAAGGTGGAGCATAGTGGGTGGTGCTTTAGGATCCTTGCCTGTGAGTTCTTTTATGTTGTTCCAGAATTTTTTTCCCTGACCCCAAGAGTTGGTCAAAGCCTCTTTGTAATAGCTGCGTTTAGCATTCCGTATTTTTCAAGTGCAATCATTTCTGGTTGCTCTGTATAATTGTATGTTTACTTGCATCGGAGTTGCACAAGCACAATGCGAGAGGTCTTCTCTGTGCTTGAGTAGAGTTAAAAGGTCAGTAGTAACCCAAGGATTGGTCTGTCCTTTGACCTTCATCTTTTTCACTGGTGAATAGATGTCACTGGCTTCGTTGAAACGTTTGATAAATAGGTCCAGAGCTTTGTTGGTGTCACTTTGGGAGTCAAGCACTGTCCAGTTCAGCCTGGTTATATGGGATTTCAACAGCTGGAGGTGCCCTTGTTTGATGACCGTGGCATAGATAAGCTTGGGAGGGGGCTTGTAGTATTTGGACAAGGAGCAGATGACAGGCGAGTGGTCACTTATTGTATCCAAGAGTACAGAAACATTGGAGATGAGTTTAGGGTGGTTAGATAGAATCCAGTCTAGAAGCATAAGAAAGCCTGTCCTATAGTTACACCTAGTGGGGGCATTGACCAGTTGAGTGAGGTGATGCACCGTGGCTGCATCCTTATAGGTAGCGGCCTCAGTGGAGAGCCAGTTAATATTAAAATCACCCATGATTATGGTTTCAAAATTATTTTGCTGGACCCTTAGATATTCCATGATGCTATGGAACCCAGCGGCCTGGTCTCTTGGGGGTAGGTAAACTGAGATGACAGTGAGTTCCTTGTTATGTGCACCAAGGAGGATTTTGATTCTGAGGACCTGAGATGAGTTGCTCAGGCTAGGGGATGGGATGATTTGACCTATAAGGGTATCCTTAAGATAGATGGCACAGCCCCCGCTGCATTTAGCAATCCTGTCTTGCCTGAAAATGCAGTAGCCAGGAATAGAGACTGAGGTATCAGGAATTTTAGGGTTTAGCCATGTTTCCACAACTGAGAGGACATCAGGGTTGTGCTGTAGGATCCATGTTTGGAGGGAATCAAATTTGTTGAGGATGCTGCAGGCATTGATGGATGCCATGGTGAGTGTCCCTGTCCTTCTGCTTGGTACCACTGCTGGCTGCCCAGGTGGTCCTGGGTTGGGGTGAACATTTCCTGAGAGCAGGAGCAGCATAAGGAGAATTTGTAGGAGAAAGAATTTAAGCATCTTGTAGATACCTGGTGGTTAAGTCATAAGCCAAAAGAAATTATCAACAGCTGAGGTCCAGAGTCACAGAATGTGTTAGAATTCCTGAAGGTGATGAACTGTGCCTACGCATATGCATGATGTGAAATCCTTTTGTATGTATGCTTCTTTGTCATTCAGAGAGGTTGTTGAAAATTCCACATACAGATCATGGAGCAGGTCAGATGAAAATGTGGATTCAAGCAGGACCTAGAGTCATTGAGTTTGTCTGACTAAGTTGCTTGACTTATGTTTTGCTTGGTATAGCTTCCAAAAAGTTGATTTTTAAATGAAAAATGCAGATACCTGGTAATGATGTTTTGCAGAAATCCAGTTCTGGAGACTTTCATGGATGTAGTGAGTAAGAATGGTGTAGTTACTCCAAGTAGAAAACCATGTAAATCCACTAAACAAAGCTACAGACACAGAAAAGCAGTCACCACACAGACCCAGGCAACACCAGCTCTGGGTCCACAGCAATACCAGGCTTGTTAAAGAAGCTCTGGTACACCATGCAGTTTTTAGCAGCTCAGAATGTAAACTCTAACTACAGAGAGCAATAATAAAATACAGATCCGGAGTCAATGAGAGACTAGGCAATTTATGCATGAAAGTCAAAAGGACTGGGAAAGATGATCTTCAAGAGCATAGTCCACAGATGCAAAATTAGCACTGAAGCATTAATTACAGTGTTTTTCCAGAAATGGCATTACCATCCTTATTTGAGAAAAGTTGCCAGAGCAGTCAGCTCTGCTGTCTATTTGATTTACCAGCGTCCAGAAATAAGATGTGTCAGAGCTGATCATGTAAAGAAATGGAATTCTCTAAGGCATATTTCTGTTGTATGTGGTATCACATTTAATGGGCTGCACATGGTAATGGAGTTCAGAAAACTTTTCTAATTTTGAAAAGCCCTTTAAAACATGAGCACTGTTTCATGACTCCTGTCCCAACACTCATACAGTGTGATAGCGCAGTCAGCGGGCAACCATGGCGGATAGAGGAGGGCTGTGCTGCTCGCCGAGGGGCAGTTGTGCTGGGGTAGTGGGTGATTACCTGAGTGGGTAGGGGGTTGGGGACCACGAGACAACCAAGGACTTTTAGAACTTTACTACTCTACTGGGACTATATTGCCCTCCCTCTCTCTCTCTCCCCTCTACCCCCAACCCCCATCCTTAACCGGTTCCACTTTTATAGCACAGGATTTGACTGACAACAGGAACTTCTTGTATGGGAGCAGGAAGGGAGTGATCACAGATGCACAAAAGACTCACTATCCTAGAAGGAAAAGAGTAGCTCTCCACCCCCCACCCTAGATACTGGAGGTCTGACTCTGAGCAAGTAAGATGGAAACTTCTGAGGAATACAGAAATTTCCTGTTCCAGAACAGGAAGAGCAGGAGCTTTAAGGGCATGAAGGCAGTAGAAAAGTAGGGAGAAAGAAAAAAAATAAAAAGAGAGGAAGATTCAGCATACAAAACAACAGTTGGGGCCCACAAAAAAGAAATGATGCGAATGGTACAGGGCAGTGTCTGTGGAGCTGCAGTCTTCCGGGAGACATTCTGGAGGATGCAGCATTGTTCCATCTGTAGACACCTCTCTTGGCTGAGGGAGCCGGTTGCTTGTCTCCAGGATGAATTAGTCAGGATATGGGGAACCTCTTCTGCCATCCAGGGGCCACCAGGGCTGCCATTGCCACCTCAGGGGTTACCAAGTAAAAGGAGCAGTTGGACCACAGTGGGCTCAGGGATGGCATGGGAGGTGGAACAGAGATGCATCTTTATAAGTGTAACTCTGCACAATTTGTATGCTGTTCCGGCAGAGTGTGGTTCCTCTATGGAGGCATCCATAGTGAAAAGCAAGGAGGATGCTGGGAACCTCCACAAAGGAGACACTCAGAAGAGTGGTATGGGACCACACAGTGGAAGGAAACAACTTCTGGTGAGGGACCCCATTGTTAAGAGAGTAGAACTGGGAGGGAGGAGCGGGAGGTAAGGTGACTGTCTGGTGCCATGGCTTGGAGAGACAGTGAGAGAATTCTCAGGATCATGGGAGCAGCTGAAGGGTGGGAGGACCTGTATGTCATTGTCCACCTAGGGACAAATGGCCTGGCTAGGAAAGGGATCAGATCAGTGCAGGAGGAGTTTGTGGAGTTGGGGAAGGGCCTTAGGCAAGTTTCATGCATGGTAATCTTCTCAGAGGTGCTGAATGTCTACGGCATGGGTGAGGCTAGGGTGCTCTGCACCATGGAATTCTATCATTGGTTGAAAAACTGGTGCAAAGCTCAGGGGTTTGCTTCATAGGGGACAAGGGGTCCACCTGGAGGGATACAGGCCTACACCAGTGCAATGGTCTGCATCTGTCCAGGAGGGGAACCAGGATCATAGGTGATAGGTTTAAATGTTTTATTGGTAAGCATTTAAACTACCCAGGGGGAGGCACTGAGAAGGAACAGGGAAATCCTAGTCCCCACCAAAAAATTAGGGTAGTTAGTGAGGTAAACACCAAGACAGAGAAGTTGGTAGGGAGAAAGGCAGGGGTAAATGGAGAAAAATGCAAAGGCAGTATGGACAGGGATGGGGTAACAAGGGGTAAGGCCATCAAAAAAAGGTGGATGATGATTATCAATGCCCAGAGTCTAGGCAACAAGCTCCCTGAACTGGTGGCCTTGATGGCAGTGGTATGCAATAGTGGCAGTCACAGAAACATGGTACACAGAGAACCATAACTGGGATGTCAACATACCAGGGTACACAATCTACAGGAGGGACAGGAAGGGGAGAAGAGGACTAGGAGTAGCTCTCTTCATAAGGGAAGGGATCAAAGCAATGGAACTAAAGGGTGAACAGGGAGGAGAGGAGGCACCGTGGGTCACCCTGGAGACTGTGAATGGCACCACACTCTACACAGGGGTTGTATAGAGACCCCCATCTCAGGGGGAGGCAGTGGACATGGAAATGATAGAAGGCATCCTGAGAATGGCAGAAAAAAGGGAGATATTGTTGACGGGGGACATAAATATGCCAGATGTTAATTGGAGTACCTTTGCTGCAGCCATATCCAAGAATGGGGTCATTCTCAGTGCCCTACAGAGGTGCCATGCCTCAGACAGTTAGTGCTGGAACCCACTCGGAAGGAGCAATCTTAGACCTGGTACCCTCAAATGGGAATGGCGAGAGGATCTCAGATCTAGAAGTGGGTAGCCATCTGGGAAAATATGACCACCAAACAGTGTGATTCATGTTAAACACAGCTTCGGAGTCAAGTTGTACAAAAGTGAGAGTACTGAACCTTAGGAGGGCTAACATTGTCAAAATGGGAGAGTGCCTCAGAAAAGCACTAGTAAACAGGCAAGAAGGAGGGGTGGAGGAGCAATGGGGAAACATCAAATCTGCCATCACAAAGGCTAAAAGCCTTTGTGTGAAGCCAATAAAAAACTCAAAATGAAAGAAAAACACAGCAGTTCTCAAAAGAGGTGGTGGAGAACATTAGGGAGAAAAATATAGCATTCAGGAAGTATAAGGAAACACAGAATGGGCAGGACAGAGAACTGTACCACTTAAAGCATATGGAAGGAGGGAAGACAGTCAGAATAGCAAAGACCCACACCAAGGAAAAGATAGCCAACTTGGTTAAGAAGGGGGATAAAACCTTTTATAGGTACATCAGCGAGCGAAGAAATACCAATGCCAGTGAGGCTGAATAAAGGGGATCGTGGGTGGGCAGAGGGGGACAGTGAAAAAGCAGGGATACTGAATGAATACTTCTGCTCACTGTTCACAAAAGAAGAGGAGGGGGGTACCTAGTTCAATAAATAGAAGCACCTTGTATGGGGGGGAGGGGCCAATATCATCCCATTTACAGAAGAAAGTGTTTTAAAAGAATTCCTAAAACTGAAGGTGGACACATCAATGGGGCCTGATTGGATTCACCACAGGGTTCTTAAAGAACTAAGGTGAGAACTAGTGACACCACTGACTACCCTTTTTAACAAATCCTTGGATAATAGTGTGGCACCTACGGACTGGAGGAGGGTGGATGTAATTTCCCCTCACAAAAGTGGGAACAAAACCAAAGCAGGAAACTACAGACCTGCTAGCTTGACCTCAGTGGTAAGGAAAATGATGGAATCATTTCTGAAAGAAAGAACTGTTGAGTACCTAGAGGCCAGCGGGGTGCAGAACCCAAGGCAGCATGGATTCACATCAGGAAGATCATGTCAGATGAATCTAATGGATTTCTTTGACTGGGTGACCAAAGTAGTAGACCAGAGAAGGGGCTGTGGACATGGCTTACCTAGACTTTAGTAAGACATTTGACACAGTCCACACAAAAAGCTAATAAGCAAATTAGACAGCCTGGGAGTGGATCCCAGGTTGGCAGCCTGGGTAACAAAATTGGCTGGACAACAGGACTCAGAGGGTAATAGCAAACAAAGTGCTTTCCAAAGAAAGAGAGGGGTTATTAGTGAGGTACTACAGGGTTCAGTACTGGGTCCAGTCCTTTTTAAAGTCTTTATAAGTGACATTGCTATGGGACTGAAAGGCAAAGTTTGCCTCATTGCATATGACACTTAGATCTGTAACAGAGTTGATACACAAGGGTGGATGGAAAGGATGAGAAAGGACTTGGCAAGGTTGGAGGAATGGTCAGCAGTATAGCAGCTTAAGGTCAGCCCTGTGGCACTGAGGTCTGAGGCGCTGGATGCCTTATCTCCCACTATGCTGGCAACCCATGTTCAGGAATGAGCATCGGCCATCAGGAGTTGGCAGGGGAGGAGAAGTATTGAGCATCCAACTGACTGCTCTCCTTCTCCAGGAAGGGGGGTCCTCAATAGTCAGCACCCATCTGCTCCCTGGCAGAGGCTGGGGGACAAGGCACCATGCTGTAGCATGGGGAGAAGATGGGGCAGACACCTGGAGGGAGTGCATGCGGACATGTGCACGCCCCTCTCCGATGGCATCATTGCACACCCCAGGCTCAGGGAGAAAAACTGGAAAAGGAGTGGCATCCTGGTTGAGCTCCTTGATGGCTGTCCAACAAACACTGTCTCTGGGGGTGCCTGAATCTGGATCCAGACAGGGTGGGTAAGTTGGGAGCTCCCCATCATGTTGCTGTGGGAGGGGGGTAAGCTGCAGGGGATGAAACGTGAGACCCTGTTAGGAGTGCAGATGGATGGAGGTGGCTGGAGTTTTGAGGAGTTTGCCAGAATATGGGAGCAGACCAGGTATGCCAGGATGAGAAAAACGTAGTAGCAAAAAAAAAAAACATTTGTCAATGCGAATGTTGATTGCGTTGGTCCTTTGAGCTCACTCACTGCCCCTGTGTCACTCGCTCGTTCTGTTTCTCCTAGTGCTGCAAGCTGCCATTTTGTAGTGGGCTCCTACCTCTGTTGGAGCCTTTTTCTGCCCACAAAGAAATCTGCAGCAGTCCCGAAAGAGCTCCTTTTAGCTCGCTCTCTCCCCCTCTCTCACTCACTCATTCTGTTTCTGTTGGCGCTGAAGGCTGCCCTTTTGTACTGGGCTCCTGCCTGCATTGTCGCCTTCTTCTGGCCACAAAGAAATCTGCAGCAGTCACGATAGAACTCCATTAAACTCGCTCACTCACTACCCCTCTCTCTCTCTCTCTCTCTTATTCGTTCTGTTTCTCCCACCATTGCAGGCTGCCCTTTTGTACTGGGCCCCTGCAACGCTCAATCCCCTCTCTCAATCGCTTGTTCCGTTTCTGCCAATGCTGCAGGCTGGCCTTTTATACTGGGCTCCTGCCACTGTTGGCATCTTTTTCTGCCCACAAAGAAATTTACATCAGTTCTGACAGAGCTCTGTTGGGCTCAATCACTCCCCCTGTCTCACTCGCTTGTTCTGTTTCTGCTGGTGCTGTAGGCTGCCTTTCTGTACTGGGCTCCTACCCGCATTGCTTCCCTTTTGTGCCCACAAAGAAATCCGCAGCAGTCATGATACAGCTCCGTTGAGCTCATTCATTCCTCCTCTCTCACTCCCCCTCTCTCAATCATTCATTCTGTTTCTCCCACTGCTGCAGGTTGACCTTTTGTGCTGGGCTCCAGCCTGTGTTGGCACCTTTTCCTGCCCACAAAGAAATCTGCAGCAGTCACGATAGACCTCCGTTGAGCTCGCTCACTCCCCCTCTCTCACTCGCTTATTCTGTTTCTCCCGGCACTGAATGCTGCCCTTTTGTACTGGGCTCCTGCCTGTATAGTCACCTTTTCCTGTCCACAAAAAAATATGCAGCTGTCCCGACAAAGCTCCATTGAGGTCGCTCACTCCCCCCCCCCCGTCTCACTCGCTCATTCTGTTTCTCCTGGCACTGCAGGCTGCCCTTTTGTACTGGGCTCCTGCCTCTGTTGGCATCTTTTTCTGCCCACAAAGATATCTGCAGCAGTCCCGACACAGCTCCATTGGCCTCACTCACTCCCTCTGTCACACTCGCTCGTTCCGTTTCTGCCGGCGCTGCAGGCTGCCCTTCTGTACGGGGCTCCTACCTGCATTGTCGCCCTTTTCTGCCCACAAAGAAATCCGCAACGGTCATGAGAGAGCTCCGTTGAGTTCGCTCACTCCCTCTCTCTCAGTCGCTCATTCTGTTTCTCCCACCGCTGCAGACTGACCTTTTATACAGAACCCCTGTGTGCATTACTGCCTTTTTTTGCCCACAAAGAAATCTGCAGCATTCTCGACAGAGCTCCGTTGAGTTCGGTCACTCCCCCCAAGTCGCTCGACCTAATCTGTCCCAAACACTGATTTCTGACAGCGACTGCGGTATTCTGCGCCAGAAGCATGGAAACACATTTTGGCCAGGATGTAAAAAATGGCAGCTGTACTGTTCATAAGGAGGTGTGAACAAACACCAGTGTTGAAAATCTGGTGTGAAAATATTACTAATTTGCGAATTTACAAGGATACATGGAAACTGCACAACACACGCTCGTAACACAGTCGTTTTATGGAGTTTTGTTACAAAATTTTCAACATAGGCATTTTAGGACCACTGCTCATGAACAGTGTCAGTGTGATTTTCTTAATGTGTCCCAAACACTGATTTCCCACAGTGACCGTGCAATTGTGCACCTGAAGAGCAAAAACACATTTCGGCCAGGATGTGAATAATGACAGCTGCACTGTTCATAAGGAGGTGTGGAAAAATGGCATTGCTGAAAATCTGGATTGAAAATATTGCAAAGTTGCGAAGGTACAAGCATGTGTGGAAACTGTGCAATGCACATTCGTAACACACTCATTTTATGGACTTTCATCACCAAATTTTCAACATAGGCATTTTAGGACCTCTACTAATGAACAGTGTCACTGTCATTTTCATAATGGGTCTGGAACATGGATTTCGCACAGTGACTGTGCTATTCTGCGCTGGAACTGTGAAAACACATTTTGGTCAGGATGTGAAAAATAACAGCTGTACTATTCATAAGGAGGTGCAGAAGAATGGAAATGTTGAAAATCTGGAGTGAAAATATTATTAATTTGTAAACTTACGAGCATGAGTGCAAACTGCACAACTCATGCTCGTAATACAGTCATTTTACTTAGTGACATCACCAAATTTTCAACATAGGCATTTTAGGACCTCTGCTCATGAACAGTGTCACTGTCATTTTCTTAATCTGTCCCAAACACTGATTTCCCACAGTGACTGCGCTGTTCTGCGCCGAAAGTGCGAAAACACATTTTGGCCAGGACATGGACAATGACAGCTGTACTGTTCACAAGGTGGTCTTAAAAAAATGCCAATGTTGAAAATCTGGCATGAAAATATTGCAAATTCGCAAAGTTACAAGCGTGCATAGCAACTGAGCAATGCACGCTCATAAAACAGTCATTTTGGGGGGGGGGGCCCACCAAATTTGCAACATAGGCTTTTTGAGAGCACAGCTCATGAACACTGGCACTGTCATTTTGTTAGTCAGTTCGAAAAGGGGATTCTGCGCAGTGAACCCAAAATCACCTTTTGGGGCCGAATAATGCCATGCCAGTGCCGGAATTCATGAGGAGGGCTCCAAAAAAACCCATGTTGAAAATATGGTGCCAAAATTCAAAAAAATGACTGTGATATGCATCAAAGTTGAAAAAAACCTATTTATTCCATTATACAGCTAACCGGCATTTCCTCATTCGTGGTCAGCATTGAAGAGTGCAGACATGATCCCGGTTGACCGAAGATGGTTGCGCCGGATTCTGGAGGTATGAATGGTGTGAGGGTGGGTGTGGGGAGGCAGGGTGCTCAGTGGGTGGGTGCGGGTTGTGGGAGTGGGGCAGGGAGACCGCCAAGGGGCTGTTTCCTTTTTCCACAGGAAAAAAAAAAAATCACAGAACAATTTTTTTTTTTTACAGAGGCATGTGGCACACTGGGGTGGGCTCCCAGCATGCCAATGGAGTCTTTTGTTGGGGAGGCAGCTGTAGCCAATGGGGGATTGGGCACCCCATCGGCACACCACAAAAGGGGGGGTTACATTATGCCTACGTGGATTGGGCACCCCCATTGGCACACAACCAAAGCAGAAGGGGGTGACATTATGCTGATGGGGATTGGGCACTCCGTCGGCACATAACAAAAGTGGGGGGATTACATAATGCCGACGGGGAGTGGGCTCCCTTGTCGGCAACATCAACCTTGAGGCACTGAAGCAGATGGGGATGGGGCCCCTATCGGCAAACAAACAGGGTAGGGGGCATGCTGTCGAGGGGGGTTGGGCACCCCCTCAGCGGGGGGGCTTAATATTGTTTGTGAACATGGTGGCAAGCTACCACCATGTTCACAAACAGTATCACTGTAACAAGGTTCCGCCCCTCAATGACGGGTTGCTTCCTCATTGCAGCGAATGGCTTACGCTGTAATGACAAGGTGACCCCTGATTGCAACAGCTGAAACCTTACAAGGTTGTGGCATGCTAGCTGACCTAATGTCAGCAGCAGTGTGCCACAGCATTAAGAAAGTGGGCCAAGCCTTTAAAGGCTGTGGAGGCATTGGCCACAACAGTGCCGCGCTTCCACTACCTGCTTCTGGAAAGCTGCCGCAATATGTTTCTTACGCATGTGCGCAATCAACATACAAGAAGCATGGCAGCTTAGATTCAATGCAAAGAAGGGCAAAGTAGTGCACCTGGGAAACAAAAACACAGGTGAAGCGTACACAATGGGGGGGGGGGTACTAGCAACAAAAAAAATGGAAAGGGACCTGTGATTAGTTGTATCAGATGACAAAGGTAAGCAAGCAATGTGAGAAAGCAATAAGGATGGCTGGGGATACTGGGATGTATAGGGAGAGGCATCACCAGTAGAAAACAGGAAGCTGTTATCCCTTTGTACAGACAGCTGGTGAGACCCCATCTGGAGTACTGTGTGCAATTCTGGAGACCCAATCTCCACAAACACATAGACAGGATGGAGGCAGTCCAGAAGAGGGAAACTAAAATGGTGCAGGTTCTGCAACAGAAGCCATATGAAGAGACACTAAAAGAGCTTAATATGTATGCCCTCAAGGAAAGGAGGGAGAGGGGGGACATGGTAGAAACTGTCAAGTACCTCAAGGGAATCTACAAAGTCCAATAGGGTAGCATCTTTCAAAAAAGAGATGTGCAAGAACAAGGGGACATAATATGAAGATAATAGGGGGATGGCTCGACGGTAATGTGAGGAAGTATTTCTTCACAGAGAGGGTTGTAGATGCATGGAAAATAGAAACATAGAATTTGACAGCAGATAAGGACCGCTTGGCACGCCCAGTCTGCCCATTTCCCTACCTATTGAATAAGCTGCAGATCCTAGTTAACCTGACTTCCTGAGGAGGTCGTAGAGTTAAAAATAGTAGTGGAAATCAAGAATGCATGGGACAGTCATACTGTAAGGCAATTCTGATGGGGGGTAGGAAGAAGAAGAAGGCTGTTGGGTAATTAGGATCTGCAACTTATCCAATAGGTAGGGAAATGGGCAGACTAGGAGGGCCAAGTGGTCCTTATCTGCCATCAAAGTCTTTGTTTTTATGCTTCTATGTTAAAATGTGTTTTTGTGTCCTGAAAGTTCATTTTACAATCTCTGTGAATAATCACCTTTAAGCCAGGAGTTAAACCTTTTCTCTGCCCTTTTTCATAAGGCAAAATCATAACAAGGCTATGTTGAAAATTTGTTCTAAAAGTATTATAAAACAAATGTATGAGCCTACATTACATTTTGCAAATGCAGGCTTGTTAAGTTGGCAGTGTTCAATATTTTTACCCCAAATGTTACAACTGCAGCCCTATCAGCTCTGGCCAGAGTTTGATATTAATAGTAATTATGTCTGTGGTGGTCTTGCAGACCCCCCCCAGCCATGATCCCCATGTTACTAATAGTAATCATGTACATGGTGGTCTAGCAGATCCCACTCTACCCTGATTACATTTTTATTAATAGTAATTTCATCCCTGGTGGCCTAGTGGACCCTTCCCTAGCCCTGATCTGCCTGTATAGTATAACATATAACACTGTCTAGTGGACTAGTGGACCCCCACAGTGGCAGACAGTGCTCCGCTAGCCCACAGCCCCCATCCCATCCCAGAGCCAGTGGCTGGCACAGCCCTTCACTCTCCACCATGGCCAGCTGCCAACTGAGCTGTCAATGACCACATACTGTACAACAAGCTGTTACAGTGTGCACTCATTGACGGCTCAGTCAATGGCTGGTCAGGGGGGAGGAGAGAGAAGGGATGTGCTGGTTGCTTACACAGGGATGGGTCTTGAGGTAGCTGGGAGGTGAGACACTGCCTATCTGGGAGGGGGTCCACTAGACAACCAGGAAATGTTATATGTTATAATATATGGGCAGATCGTGGATAGGGAGGAGGGGACTCTATCCCACCATAGTCATGAGTACTATTAATAAATAAGGGATCAGAGCTTGGGGATCCACTAGACTACCAGGGACATGATTTCTACTACTACTACTTATAATAATAATAAGGGGATCGGGTCCGAGTGGGTCCACAAGACCACCAGGGAAGTGATTATTATTATTCATAATAAAGGGATTCTGGTTGGCTGGTCCGTTAGACAACCGGAGACATGATTACTTTTAATAAAAAGGAGATCAGGGCTGGGGAGGGGATGCATGATAGACTACCAGAGAAATGTACATTAACATTATATAGCAGATTTGGGATACGGAGGGGGGACCATGGCACATGTTCCCTACTGCCCAGGGTGGGCTCAAGGGGTGGATCACATTCACTGAATCCTCCCGGAAGACAGACTTCTAAGTACCTTTAGACCTACCCTGGCTGGTCTGAGGGTAATTAGAAGTGTGCCCTCAGGGAGGGTTTAGAGAATCCCAAATTATGGTATGTGGCAGAGTTCAACTGCCACAAGCCCCCCCCCAGCACCATGTTGTAGGCGAATTTGAGCCACAAGGATGGTTCAAGCCCCTTTTAGGGCACAGAGCCTGTGTTTGACACAAGCTGCCTTTGAGAATTACTGTCAGTGCACCTTTTGGTGCAAACAGCACCATTTGCCATTCCCCATGACACAAACCCCTTGTGTCATTTGGGGGAACTATGCCCAGTGATTTCTTTGCAGTCAAGCATTTGTTTTTCAATGTTTTTCCCCACTGGACTGCTGATTATCTGTGTTGTTTGTTTGTGAGTGGCCCTATAGCAACCACGTCACAAAAGGGCCCGAGAACCACATAGTCTGTGTATTTTCCATCCAAATGACTTCAAGTTCTTTGGTGCATGCACCTGCACAGTCCATATGTCACTTTAAAGATGCAGTAAACATTTTTTCATCCTCAGTCACTCCTGGCTACATTTCTACATGTGGTCAACAAGGTGGTTGTGCTGGGCAGGTGGCTGACATTAATCTTCTTCAGAGTCGGAAACCATCTAATCCAGCTGAAGCCACACCCCTGGTCTCCAGCGGTACAAGCAGCAAGCTTGTCACAGTGTGACAGTCAGTGTGTTTCAATGTAACTGTATTCAACATTAACAGGAAAAAGTATAATCTCTCACCTGTGGAAATCTATAGATGCCCAGCAGTCTAGCAATTGGTACAGCTGTTGATGAGAAAACATCTCCTATAATGGCCGACAACTTCATTTGTTTTTCACAGTTATAATTGGGAGCAAGTTTTTCTCCCCCAAACAATAATCGCAAGGCACTCTCAACAGCAACACTTTCTGAGGAGCAGGAGGCCAACACCTTGAAGCCCAGCGTGACATTTGGTAGTAAAGACTGATCACTATTAATTTCCGCAGTGGCATAAACTGTGGCCAGTATTTCCTGATACGAAATTGCGACAAACCTACATTTGTATAGAATAATGTAAAATATTACAAACAGAGTGAATTAATCATTTCATAACTCATTTATTAAATCCTATAAAAATGTATGAAAGATGGTTTACAGCATCATATGATAAACACTTTATCTTATTTTCCTGATGTGCATGCTGTATTTGTGGAATGATGACCACAAAACAGGACACGAATTACAGGAACTTGGAGTAACACGTAAAACTACTGCCTGTCCATAAACATTCCATTTTCTCACTACAACTCTGGTATACTACACAGGAAATGAAAGGTTATCTGTCTGTAAGTGTTCCCTTCTCTCACTACAGCTCTGATGTATGGCACTGGAAATGAAAGATTATATGTCTGTAAATGTTCCCTTTTCCCAGTACAGCTCTGATTTACTAATCAGGAAATGAAAGATTATTTGTCTCTTAGTGTTCCCTTCTCCCTGTACAGATCTGATATATTACATATTAAATGAAAGTTTATCTGTCTGCAAATGTTCCATTCTCCCAATACAGCTCTGATATACTGCACAGGAAATGAAAGGCTAGCAGTCTGTAAGCGTTCCTTTCTCCCAGTACAGCTCTGATATACCACATAGGGTTGCCACCTCTGGACGAGGCAAAAACCGGATCCAAAGCTCCACCATAGCACCGCCCCTTTCATGACTCATCGTGCATTGCTCCTCTTAGAAAGCCAATTGTTATATCAATAAAAGACAATACTTAAAGCAGCAGTTCAATAAACCTCATAAGATACTGTACCTATTAAAGTTAATTTCCTAGGTTCTTCCTATTTATTTATGTACTTATGTATGCATTGATTTATTAATTGACATTGGTTTACAAGACAAACATACAGAGATAAAATAAATCTCATTTACTGATATGATCTGGGGGAAGACAAGGGAAATACTGTAAATAGCATACAACAGTATACATGGTATATAGTAATACATAATAAAGAAATTGTTTCCTATAATGTGTACTATATATTTTTCTGGCTCCGTTTCCATGTCATGTCCACACTAATATTTCAAAGTCAAAGAAGTGACCACACTTTTTTCTTGAGGAAAAAATAATTTAAAACATTTAATATGCCTAGATTTTATTAGAGATGAAAATGTTTACCAGCAAATGAAAGTGGAAGACAACTGGCTATGTTGCTGTTACAAAAGGTGGGGGCAGCTTTGCTGCCATGCCACTTTAATATGCAGTGGAAAAAGATTAGGTTAAGTGCTAATGGTGTTAATGGCCATACTTTACACCTCCCAGGTTGACTGCTTTCACAAACAAAAGGTTATATTGACAACATAACTTGTTTGTAACCTGGACCTGTAGCTACAACAATGAATGAGATGCCAAAATCGGTTTCAAAAATATGTGAGCACTCAAAATGGCTCAAAAACCTGACCAACACAGAGCAAAACTGGATTACCTGATAGGGACCCTGAAAACCTGATCACCAGGTAAAACACCTGACAGGTGGCAACCCTAATACCACATAAGAAATGAAAGGTTACCTGTCTGCAAATATTCCCTTCTCCCAGTACAGCTCTGATGTACTAAACAGGAAGTGAAAGGCTATCTGTCTGTAAGTGTTCCCTTCTCCCAGTCCAGCTCTGATATATGACACAGGAAGTGAAAGGTTACCTGTCTGAATCTGTTTCATTCTCCCAGAACAGCTCTGATAAGCTACACTGGAAATGAAAGGTTGTCAGCAAATGCTCCCTTCTTACAGCTCTGTACATAGGAAATGAAAGGTTATCTGATATAAAATTGGTGTGGTAGATATTTGTTGGAAGTCAGAAGGATCAACACATTTATTTAGTGTGATCTTTCTACTCTGATGTGGTTAATTTTAATACTATAGTTTAAACCCTTTCTGTATGTGCCTTTGGTGGTGTCTGATATTGAGAACCTAAGTGTCATTTGTGGGTATCCTGTCTGTTTTGGTAGGTACTTTATTTTCTTTGTTAAACAGCTGAGTATACCTTATTGCCTAATACTTTATAGTACATTGTATCTTTTTGCTCAGTCTCTGATTTTTCTTCTTTCTCCAATGTTTTAGAACTGTTTAGTTATTGTGGCAGAGGTGTGGTACTGTGTTCTTTCTTGTAGTTCAAGGTGCTTTGGAACTGCTGATTTCTATTGGTTTAAACTACTACATTCGTTTTCTCTATTTTAAAAAAAGCTACATCATCTTGGTTTGTTGTCACCTGTTTGTTGTTGCTAAGTAGCAGATATTTTTGCATTGTGCTCTGATTCTGTGATAGAATCTGTTTTAGTAGAAGGTAGATTATTATGATTGTAGTTAGTTAGGTAAGGATAAAGAGGTGAGATAGAAGTGTATGTATTTTCAAATATTATAGAGGAACAGTGGCAGGATTTTTAGGACAGTAAATTAATAAAAAGGGAACTAGGAGAGCTTCAGTAGCAGACAAGTAGTGGAATAGCAGTATAACTGCAGTATAATGTGGGGAGTGGTGCAATGCAGTGGCAGTGGGGCAGCCATATTCAGGCAGATCTTCTGGACACTGAGGTGCTGCCCTATCTGCATGCATCTTTCTGGACTCGGGATGAGGTAGCCAGACTCAGAACGGAAGTAAACTGGGTCAGGGTACCATCACCCCTATCCAGAAGACCACTCCATCAATGCAGCTGCCTCGAGGATGCAGAGAACAAGGAGTACTTGGATGACAGGGCTCAGGGAGGGTTAGGACCAGTCAGGCAGAGGACATCCCAGATCCTATTCCACTCAAGAACCCATATGCCGTGACCGCCAAACAGGGACAACCAAATAGAGGTACCCAGAGAAATGGAAGGAAAGGATGTGGAGGTTACAAGTGCAAAGATGGAGATTAGCGCCCAGGAGGTGGATAGGCAGAATAGGGCAAAATTCAGCAGAAAGGCAGACAGCAAGGTGAACCAGGAATAAAGGACAACCAAGGAAGGGGCTGAGAGAACAGCTGAAACAGTCTAGGAGGTCAAATCATGGAAAGTCATGTGCAAATGCCAGGAGCCTTAGCAACAAGATGGAAGATCTGGAGGCTGTCATGGTGCAGTCAGACCTGGACATTGTGGCCATCACTGAAACCTGGTGTAATGATAACCACGACTGGGAGTTGGCCATACCTGGCTACAACATATTCAGAAGAGACAGGGCAGGTAGGAAGGGAGGAGGAGTGGCACTGTATGTGAAAAATGACATAAGGGCCACAGAGATCCAGGAGGAACAAAATGGGGGAGAGATACTGTGGGTTACGCTGTAAAGGAAAAATGGGGCCAGCCATCCGCACAGGTATGGGTCTACAGACCACCAGCCCAGGAGGAAAAACAGATAGGAGCTGATGCTAGCCATCCAGAGGATGGCAGACAAGGGTGAGGTAGTACTGGTTGGAGACTTCAATATTCCAGACGTGGACTGGAGCATCCCAGCAGCAGCATCAACTAGGAGCAGATTTATCCTGGACTCCCTTCAGGGTGCCTTCCTCAAGCAACTGGTCATGGAACCAACTCGGCAGAAGGCAATACTGGACCTTGTGCTCACAAACAGGGACAGTGTGATGGGGGTAACAGTGGGGGGAGCACCTGGGGAACAGTGACCACCAGTCACTGTGGTTTGAAATCACAGAAAGAGCAGAACCAAACCACACAAAAACACGTATCCTGGATTTTAGGGGGAAAACTTTGGGAAAATGGGAGATACTTGAAAGAGGCATTAAGGGAATGGGCAGGAATCAGGGTTGAGGAACAGTGGAAGTATTTAAAATGGGGATTACAAGAGCAACAGAATTATGTATTAAGCAGGTTAGCAAGAGGAAAAGGAAGAGGAGACCATTATGGTTTCCAAAGAGGTAGCAAAGAAAGTGAAAGCCAAAAAGATTGCATTCAGCAATACAAAAGACACAGGCAGAAGGGATAGGGAGAAGTACTAGGAGAAGCAGAGGGAGGTAGGAGGTCAGTAAGGAAGCCAAAGCTCAGACAGAAGAACACATTGCAAAATCAGTGGGTAGAGGGGACAAAACCTTTTACAGGTACATAAGTGAAAAAAGAAAGGCAAAGGGAGGGATAGTGAGACTGAAGGGGGAGGATGGGGGCTGTGTGGAGGATGACATCAGTAAAGCTGACATATTGAACAGGTATTTCTGCTCAGTCTTTACTGAGGAAGAGGAGGGTAATGGGTCTGAATGGAGTACAAGGGGTGAGAATGTTGCAGAAATGGACACAAGTCCCTTTACATGAGAAAGGGTCCTGAAGGAACTGGAAGTAATAAGAGTTGATAAAGCAATGGGGCCAGATGGGGTGCACCCCAGGGTCCTTAAAGAACTAAGAGAGGTGGTGGCTGAACCTCTTGCTATCCTGTTTAGCCGATCACTAGAAACAGGGGAGGTACCCAAAGACTGGAGGATAGCAGATGTAGTCCCCTTATACAAAAGTGGGAACAAAGAGGAAGCGGGGAACTACAGACCAGTCAGCCTCACCTCAGTAGTGGGGAAGATCATGGAAGCACTACTGAAGGAGAGATTGGTGGAACATCTGGTTGTCAATGGACTACAGGACCCAAGGCAGCATGGTTTCACCAGGGGAAGGTCATGTCAGACCAACCTCATTGAATTTTTTGACTGGGTGACTAGGGAGGTGGATCAGGGAGGGCAGTGGACATGGCTCATCTGGCCTCAGCAAGGCCTTGACACTGTGCCACATAGAAGACTATTGCACAAACTGGGGAATATGGGTGTGGGCAGGACAGTAGTGCGGTGGGTAGGTAACTGGCTGGGCAGCAGGACACAGGGTGGTGGTAAATGGCTGTCACCCACAGAGGAAGAGTGACCAGTGGGGCACCACAGGGATCAGTGCTGGGACCGGCACTATTTACTATCTTCATCAGTGACATTGCACAGGACCTAGAAGGCAGAATTTCACTGTTCGCTGATGACACAAAGCTCTGTAACAGAGTAGACACACCAGAGGGTGTAGACAGAATGAGAAGGACCTGCAGAAACTTGAAGAATGGTCAGGGGTTTGGCATTTGAAATTCAATGCAAGGAAGTGCAAGATAATGCATATGGGCACAAAAACCCTGGCACAATATATCAGTTGGGGGTGAGGATATAGCATGCACCAAGCAGGAAAGGATCTTGGAGTTATCATCTCTGATGACCTCAAGGCAGGAAACAGTGTGACAAGGCAGCAGGTAAAGCAAATAGGATGCTGGGATGCATAGGCAGGGGCATCACCAGCAGAAAAGGAGGTCATAATTCCACTATACAAGACACTAGTGAGGCCGCACCTGGAGTACACTGTGCAGTTCTGGAGACCTTACCCACGAAGGACATAGACAGGGTAGAGAAGGTTCAGAGGAGAGCAACAAAGATGGTGCATGGATTGCATCACAAATCCCTATGAGGACAGGTTGAAGGCACTGAACATGTACTCCTGGAGGAGAGGAGGGAGAGGGATATGATAGAGACATACAAGTATCTTACAGGGAGGAACAGGGTGCAGGAATGCACTATTTTTAAGCGAAAAAGATGTTCCAGGACTAGAGGGCATGGGATGAAGTTGGAGGGAGGACGATTCAGAGGAAACGTGAGGAAGAATTTCTTCACAGAATGGGTGGTGGACAAGTGGAACACCCTGCCAGAGGAAGTGGTGGGTGCTGAAACAATCACGGGATTTAAGAATGCATAGGATAGACATAAAGGAATTCTGGAGGTCAGGGGTAAGGGGCAACAGACTTCCTGAAAAACATAAACTGAACTTACAAACTTAAATGGGCAGACTGGGTGGGCCATAGGCCCTTATCTGCTGACACTGTCTATGTATCTATGTATGTATCTATGTATCTGTATGTAAAGGTCCCCTTCTCTCAATACAGCTCTGATATACCAAAGGAAATGTAAAGCTATCTACAGTATCTGTAAAAGTTCCCCTCTGAGTACAGCTTTGATATTCTACACAAGAAATTAGTTTTTTTTTTAAACTCTAGTTTTGTACCACACTCCTGTAACTCTCCCAGGAGACCCTCTCATATCACTGCCATTAACCTCCCAGCTGAAATCCAACCCCCTAGAAATTGGGGACAGACACTTCCCCTTCTACCTGGACAGACACACAAGCCTACATCCACCAGGCAGTCAGAGAGATTGGAAGAGCCTTAGAGCGGACCTGGTGTGGGAGTGTGATGGCAGGGCACTGGAGGACTCCATCACCTATTCAGGGTGCAGGAATTTTTCCTTGTGTGTGTTGCTCTGGGCACAGACATGCAATGGCATCCAGCTCAAGTCAGGCATACTCCTGTGCCTGAGTGAAGGACACCCGCCACTGCCCAATCCCCTTCTACATATCCACGCTGTGACTGCTCCTTTCCCCTCCAGATGTCACTAGTGCAGTGCTAAGGAGAACCCTCCCACCCCAGGGGAGGAGAGCTGTCCTCTGGATGCTCAGTCCTACTCCTCCCCTGATGACCCCCGATGACCCTGGCTCGTTCCCAAACCCGGGTCACTGGTGTGGCACAGGGTGTGGCGTCCAGTGCCTCACCCCTCAGCACCACCAGGCCAGTGGAAGAAATGAAAGGTTATCTAGTAAAAAACTAGAAACACAGAAAACAATGGCAGATAACGACCACTAGGCCCATCTAGTCTTCCCATTTTTCCTACCTACCATAAAAGCCACAGTCCCTACTTGATCTCTGGCTTTACCTTCTTGTTCCTACTGCTAGAGTTCCCCTTTGCCTGTCCCACGCATGCCTGAGTTGCCCCACTGTGTTTCCTCCCACCTCCTCTGCTAGGAATATATTCCATGTATTCACCACCCTTTCAGTAAAGAAACACTTCCGCATTTGGGTGGAGGCCATGCCAGGAATGACAGTGGAAAGGGTGTGACAATCTGTTCTGAAATATGCTAGAAAGGGGTAGGGACAAGCCTTATTTAATTATACATCTTGGGACAAATGACCTGGCTGACAAGACAGTAGATATAGTCCAGAGGAGGTTTGAGGAACTAGCACAATTATGTGAGGGGGCAGGAAGATCAGTAACTTTTTCAGAGATACTTCCGGTGCCAACGGCAAGCACAACAATAAAGCTGAGAATAGAGGAATTTAACGGATGGCTAAGAACCTGGTGTTGTGCTAAAGGGTATGGGCTGTTGGGCGGGTGGGAGGGACCTGGGAGGACAGTAGTCTCTATGCCAAGGACAGACTACACTTGAGTGAGGAGGGAAAGAAAGTGTTAAAACAGAGGATGGAGGCAGTACATAGAGGAAGTTGGGAATTTAAACTAGGACTGGGGGTGGCAATTGGGGAAGAGATATTCAGAGACCACAGGTTGGGAAACCATATGAGCTTACCCCCCATAACAGGGACAAAGGACAAATGGCAAGTACTGTTGGTGATGCTAGGAAAGGGGGGCAGGATGGGGGGGTGGAAGATGGTTACCCTTAATGCTAGGAGCCTTGGGAGGAAAACTGCAGAGTTACAGGTTCTCATGTCAGAGGGAGAGGTGGACATTGTAGCCATCACAGAAGCACGGGCCACCCCGTACAATGACTGGGACCTGTCTGTACCAGGGTACAGGTTATTTCGTAGGGACAGGGTGATTGGGAAAGGAGGGGGGTGGCACTATATGTGAAGGAAGGACTGAAGTGTGCAAGGGAGGAAGGGGAGGAGGGTAGTATGGAGTCACTTTGGATGCAAATCCAGGATTCCAAGAAGAAGATTCTTAGAATGGGAGTGGTGTACAAGCCACCATCTCAGACGGAGGAGTTAGACAGGGAACTAGTGGGACAGATCAGCAGGACCTGCGAGAAGGGTAGTGTGGTGATTGTGGGGGACTTCAACATGCCAGGAGTGGACTGGAGTACCCCAACAACCAGGAACAAAAGGGAGCAGGTACTGCTGGATGCCTTCCAGGACAGCTTCCTGCTGCAAATGGTCAGTGAACCAACCAAGTTAGGGAATACCCTTGACCTTGTGCTGGCAAATGGGGACTTTGTGAGAAAACTTACAGTGGAGGAACCGCTGTCAGGGAGTGATCACCATTCAGTATGGCTCACATTGGATATGGGCAAGGAAGGAGTGGAATCTGGCACAAGAGTGCTGGACTTCAGAAGGGCCATCTTTGGGAGGATGGGGGAAGTGGTAAAAGGGTACCTGGCCAGAATTCAATCTAGTATGGACACTAACCAGAGGTGGGAGCTTATAAAGCTGGGGATAGTGGAGGCAACCAAAACCTGCTGCAAAGCCCAGAGCAAGAAGGCTAGGGCTAAGAAACCAAGCTGGTTGAGCAAGGAGGTCATGGAAAAGGTAAGGAAGAAAAGATCTGCCTTTAGGAAGTACAAGAAAACAGGGAGGAGGGAGGACAGGGAGGAGTACTTGACAGAATCGAAGGAGGTGACAAGGGCAGTAAGGGGAGCCAAAGCATCTACGGAACTCAGGCTAGCACAAGGCATTAAGAAGGGGAGAAGGACTTCTTTAAGTACATCAGAGAGAAAAGGAGCTGTAAGGACCACATAGTAAGGATTAGGAAGGAGGGGAGGTTGGGTGGAAGCAGGGTGCGATAAGGCGGAAGCACTAAATGAGTACTTCTGCTCAGTATTTACTAAAGAGAAGAGGGGGGTGACACCCAAGGTGGGAGAAATGGCAGAAACAAGGGGGGAAGGGTGAAAGATGGGGAAATCATGGAGGGCAGAGTTCGAGAGGGTTTGAAGGCACTGAGGGTGGGCAAGGCGCCAGGCCCAGATGGCATCCACCCCAGGGTACTGAAGGAGCTGGCAGAGGTCCTTGCAGGACCTTTGGCAGACCTATTTAATGCCTCACTACATTCGGGGTGAGTACCTCAGGACTGGAGGAAGCTCATGGTGCCCCTCCACAAGAGTGGCCTCAGGATGAACGGAAACTACAGACCAGTGAGCCTCACATTCATAGTGGCTAAGCTAATGGAGACTATCCTGAAGGAGAGGCTGGTGGCCTCCTAGAGGCCAAAGGACTACAGGACAGGAGACAGCATGGATTTCATACATGGCAGATCCTGCCAAACCAACCTGGTGGAGTTCTATGACTGGGTAACTAGGCAACTGGACAGGGCCAGCAGTGGATGTCCTGTATCTGGACTTCAGTAAGGCATTCGACTCTGTGCCACATGGAAGGCTGGGAAGGAAGTTAGTAGGCACAGGGGTGGGTGCAAAGCTGGTGAGATGGGTAGGAAACTGGCTTCAGGGAAGGCAACAGAGGGTGGTGGATGGGGAGCTCTCATACCCAAGGGCAGTGACGAGCGGTATTCCACAGGGCTCGGTGTTGGGACCAGTGTTGATTGGTATATTCATTGCAGACATATCATGGGACATCAAGAGCAAGATCAGTCTGTTTGCTGATGATACCAAGGTAGGCGCGGTGGTGGA
Source organism: Neoceratodus forsteri (assembly GCA_016271365.2). Classification (NCBI taxonomy): domain Eukaryota; kingdom Metazoa; phylum Chordata; order Ceratodontiformes; family Ceratodontidae; genus Neoceratodus; species Neoceratodus forsteri. Next base: position 116,423,729 of record CM057455.1, on the reverse strand, counting down.
TGACCTAGGGGGATGTCAGGGGTTGCAGGATGATCTGGCAAAGCTTGAAACCTGGTCAGACACCTGGCAACTGGGGTTTAATGCCAAAAAGTGCAAGGTGCTGCATTTTGGGATGAAGAACCCAAGGAGGAGTTACCAGCTGGGAGGAGTGCAGCTAGCCCAGACAGAGGAGGAGAAGGATCTGGGGTGCTCATTACAGGGTCAATGAACAACTTGGCACAATGTAGGAAGGCAGCTGCAAAGGCCAACAAAATGCTGGGTTGTATTGCAAGGGGTATATCCTCGAGGAGGGAGGAGGTGATTCTGCCACTGTATAGGTCAATAGTTAGACCACATCTGAGTACTGTGCAGTACTGGCTCCGTATCTGAAGAGAGACTTTAGTTACTGGAGGGGTGTGCAGTGCAGGGCAACAAAGATGATCAAGGGGCTGGGGGACTTATAATATGAGAGGAGGTTGAAGGAGTTGAACATGTACTCACTGGAGGGGAGGAGGGACAGGGGTGACATGATTGAAACCTTTAAATACATGAAAGGAATAAACAAGAAGGGTACAGAGGGGCTATTCAAAGTAAGGTAGGGGAGGGCCACCAGGGGCCATGATATGAGACTGGAGGGAGGAAGGTTCAGGAGGGAGATGAGGAGACACTTTTTCACAGAGAGGGTGGTGGCTGGGTGGAATGCGTTACCTGCAGAAGTGGTATCCAGTAGAACAGTGGACTGCTTCAAAAGGGGATGGGACAGGACAAGGGGGAGGGTTAATGAAGGGGAAGGGTGGAAGGGAGGGGCAGCTGCAGAATAAGGGGTGCTAGCTGCACATTCGAGCAGACTTGATAGACCTCTAGGCCTTTATCTGCTGGCAAATTTTGTATGTTCATGCTACCCCTTAGTCTACCCCCTTCAAACCTCATATCATGCCCGCTCGTTCTTGGACATCTTCTTTTCTGAAAGGTGTTGTCCTCCAGTTCCCTGTTTATGCCTTTTAGATATTTGATGGTTTCTATCATATCATACCAAACCTGCCTACTTCTAAAAAAGTACTGCTTGGACTGACATCCCCCACCTTGGGTGGTCACTTTAAGCTGGCAATCCCATTGGAATCTACCTGAAGTGCCATCGCTGACAAGATGATGATTCCCTTCAAAAGGACAAAACTTGCCCAGAACTCCATCCTGTAGCAAGGACCATAATGGTACAATGAACTACCTGCTGAACTCTCTGATGCTAATAAGATTAGTATATTCAAAGCTGGGCTCAAATCTCTCCTTGGCTCTAAAATGACTTGTACATGTCTGTGCTAAGGCTATAGTACCTTGTTCTCAGTTCCCCATTACCAACCCCCCACCCACAACTGGCTACTTTATACCATCTTTTTTTTTCCTTTTCTTAACCCCCTCCCACTCCCCTAATTACCTGACTATAGCTTCGCTTGTTTGTATGTGCCACCTATCTCCCTCCTCTGATGATACCACCTCTAGCTGACCCCCTCCTTACTCCCCCAATCTAATCAGTCTTGCTGTTATTATGTTCTAACTTGTTGTGTTTAAGTTCAAATTTTATTATTACTGGCTGTGTACATACTTCAATTTTTTTCTTTGTTTTCCCGTAAACCTTGTATTTGCTGTAAAGTATGTTTCAACACTTTTTTTTTAAACCAGGAGAGACACACTGAGCTGAAAACTTGTTTACAGGGGTGACCTGGGAGCACAAGGAAGTTAAGTGACTTGCTGAGGGTCACACAGTATGCAAGTGAGGGCTGTGGGATTCAAACCCAGGTCTCCAGGTTTGCAGCTCAGAGCCTTAAACCACTGGGCTATACTCCATCTTAACACTGACGTGGAACCTTTGAAAATGAGTCTTGACTCAAAGGCATAAATCTTAAACAGAAATAAATAAATAAATATATATATATATATATATATATATATATATATATATCTGCACTGTTTCTTCTCTCCTCCAGGGTAGACATATTGAGGTCTCCCAGTCTCTCCTCATGTGACTTTTGGTGCAAGCCCTTCACCATCTTTGATGCCCTTCTTTGAACTGCCTCCACACTGTCTACATCCTTACTGAGATGCGGCCTCCAGAACTGGACACTGTATTCCAAATGAGGCCTCACCAATGATCTGTACAGTGGCATCACCACCTCCTTCCTTCTTCTGGTGATACCTTTCCCTATGCACCCCAGTATCCCACTGCCCCCCCCCCCAGCCACGGCACATTGTTTGGTCACCTTATATAATCAGATATGATTATCCCAAAATCCATTGTTTGGTGACCATCATTCCTCCTCCACACACATAATCATCCCAGGTTCTTGCACTGCAAATGCATGGTTTGCACTTTTGCATTAAATCTTAGCTGCCACAACCTGGACCATGTCTTCAGTTTACGTAGGGCCCTCCTCATTTTTCCACTCCTCCCAGAGTGTTCACCTTGTTGCAGATTTTATTGTCATCCACAAAGAGGCACACTTTCCCCCCGCCCCCCTGCATATGTCACTTACAGGTACGAATACATTAAATGGGACTGGGCCCACGACTGATCCCAGAGGCACCCAGCTGGTCACCCTCCCTTCCTCAGATTGAGCATCATTTACCTCGACCTTCTGTCTTATATCACTCAACCAGTTCTTAACCCAGTTTACCACCTTGTGACACTCTCCAAGGCTGCCCAACTTATTCACAATATACAGCCCTGATCCCCTTCTTATTAATAGTAATTACATCCCTATGGCCTAGTGGACCCCTTCCCTATCCCTGATCTGCCAGTATATTATAACATATAACATTACCTGGTGATCTAGTGAACCCCTCCCTGGCAGGCAGTGCTCCATCAGCCTGCAGCCCCCATCCCATTCCAGAGCTCGTGACTGGCACAGACTTTCACTCTCCAGCATGGCCAGCTGCCAACTGAGCGTCAATGAGTTTTTACTGTACAATCATCGTTACAGTATGAGCTTTTTGACGGCTTAGTCGGTAGCTGGCCATGGAGGAGAGTATAGGTCTGTGCTGGTCACTGGATCAGGGATGGGTCTTGTGGTAGCTGGGAGCTGAGACCCTGCCTGCTGGGGTCGGAGTCCACTAGACAACCAGGAAATGTTATATGGAGGGATTAACCCACAACAAGGTATGGGTTTACTGAGCATTAATCCACACCTGGGGGGGGTTGGAATCATGAGGCGAAGCCGAGTGATTTCTACCACCCAGGCATGGATTAATGTTCAGTAAACCCATACCCTGGAGTGGGTTAATCCTGTTATAACATGGTCAATGATTTGTTAAGAGTTTTACATAAGGAAACAGTGAAATAAAGCCATATGAACATGCAACTGTGGGTATATCAGACATTAATCCATGTTCAGGTGACCTGTTTGGATGAATCAGAAGACAGTATTTTGGGAACTCATGTTATAAATTCTAATATATGGGCAGATCGTGAATAGGGAGGGGTGCCACTATAGCACCAGGGACACGAGTACTATTAATAAAGAGGGGGTTTGAGCCAAAGGGTCCACCAGATTACCAGAAACATGATTTCTACTACTAGTAATAAGGGATCAAGGCTGAATGTGGTCCACTAGACCACCAGGGAAGTGATTATTGTTAATATCAAGTCTTCTATGTGAAATGGTATCTAAGGCCTTATTGCAATCCAGATAGGCCACATCCATCACTTCCCCGATCCACGACCTTAGTCACTCAGTCAAAGAAATCAATTCGATTTGTTTGTGATGACCTTCCCACTGTGAATCCATGCTGTCTCAGATCCTGTACTCCACTGGCTTTAAGATGTTCCACGGTCCTTTGTTTAAGTAGTGATTCCATTATCTTTCCTACTATTGAGGTGAGGCTGACTGGTCTATAGATTCCAGCCTCCTCCCTACTGCCAGTTTTGTGAAGAGGGACTACATCTGACTTCCTTCAGTCCTCTGGAACCACTCCCATATCAAGTGACTCACTGAACAGCACTGCCAGTGGTGGCACCAGCACCTCCCATAGTTCCCTTAAAGGGGCACTGTCAGCTTTGCCTCTTCATTTTTTGGCAAAAGCAAGCAGTGTTCCTATTGGTCACACAACACTCAGTGATGTACTCAGAGCACCCCAACACATTTAAAAGATCAGAATTTTTCCTGCTTTCTCCATTTTTTTACATAAATATAGTTTCAGTCATCCTGACACTAAACCCCACAAACTGAAACACATCGAGGTGGAACCGTCGTCTGCCAGTGCCAGTCAAAGTACAATTTTTCAGAAAGAGCCAGAAGAGTCATGTTCCCTTGTGGCATTATTTGTATTTGTAAGCTGCAGACGAAATCCCGGGCATGCACAGCAATGACATGCTTTTATACATGCTCAAGATATTTTGTTCATGGATATTGTAGACGTGTGCAGGATTTCGGCTGCACACACAAATACAAATAATGCCACTTCTAGTGCTCACTTTGTGATGGCAGATAGCTGCAACCTTTTAAAATAACATAAGGGACAGAGCAACATGACTCTTTTAAGGGCTGCTTCTGCTTTATTCGTACTTTTTGGACCGCACTTGCAGCAGACGCATGGTTCCGACCTGGATGGGCTTCCAGTTTCCAGGAGATTAGCGTCAGGACGACTGAAACTATATATATATATATATGTAAAATACAGAGAAAACAGGTAAAATCCTGATCTTCTAAATCTATAGAGGTGTTCAGAGTACATCACTGAGTGTTGTGTGACCAATAGGAACATTGCTTGTTTTTGCCAAGAAACAAAGGGGCAAAGCTGACAGTGCCTCTTTAATATTTATTTATTTATTTATTTGCTTTTGGTTACCGGGTGGGTGCGCTAGACATAGCAATGCCTATTTTCAGGCACGACCCGGGAGTATTCATGGATGTATCATATCTGGTCACACTGCCTTGTCCACTTTTAATTTTGTGAGTTCTTTTAGGACTCTCTCTTCTGTAAATGGACTGGTGTCCATCCTTCTCCCATATTTGATCATTTTTCTAACTGTGGTCTCTCAACGTCTTCTGTGAATATGGAACAAAAATGTTTGTTCAGAATTCATGCTTTTTACAGGTCCCCTTCCACACGCTTTCCTTGTTCCCCTTTAAGCCTTACTATCCCACCCCTGGTTTTTCTCCTTTCACTAATGTACAGTACCAATAAAAAGTCTTGTCTCCTTTCTTTACCTCCTGTGCTATTCTTTCCTCAGTTTGTGCCTTTGCACTCCTGACTGCTTTCCCTGCCTCCACCTGTTTATGCAGATACATTGTACTGTCCTCTTCCCACTGTGTTTTCTTGTATTTCCTGAAAGCCATCTTTTTCACCTTTACCTTCCCAGACGCTGCCTTTGAGGACCATAGTGGCTGTATCTTTCTCTTGTTTACTTGCCTAATGCAAAGGCTTGTCACCTCCACTATGGCTCTTTTCAGTTAGGCAAACTGCTCCTCCACTCCACCCCCTTGTCCCTCCCTGGCAGGGCATGCTTGAGACATATCCCCATCTTAGAAAAGTTCACTGTCCTGAAATCCAGGGCCCTTGCATTTGTTTGGTTTGACTCTGCCACAGTACTCATGCTAAACCACACTGTGTGATGATCACTAGATCTCTTTGCCCACTCTGACTTCATCAATTCTGTCCCTATTGGTGGATGTCAGGTCCAAAATTGCCCCCTCCCTGGTTGGCTGTAGCACTAGCTGCCTGAGGCCTGCCCCTTGCACAGAGTACAGGATGTCCCTGCTCCTGGCGGATGGAGCAGCTGGGATGCTCCAATCCACATCTGGCAGATTGAAATCAGCTAGCAGTAGCACCTCCCCTTTGGCTGCCATTGTGTGGGTAGATTCAACTAGAACCTTGTCCACCTCTTCCCCCTATGCTGGATGCCTTGATACCATGACTGTGTGAATGGAAGTGCCATTGCCCACTGCAAGGGTGACCCAAAGTACATCCATTCCCCCCTACTTTCCCTGTACCTCAGTCACACTAATGCCTTCCCTGATATAAAGAACCACCCAACCTCATTTTATACCCCCCCCCCATCTGTTTGAAACAAAGTATATCCTGGTACAGCTACATCCCAGTCATTTTTTACAGTATACCACACTTCAGTAATAACTAGAATGTCCAGGTCAGCCTCCGTTATCAAGACCACCAGGTCTGGGATTTTATTCCCTAGGCTATGGGCCTTGGCATACATGTCCTTCTATGTTCTCCCATTTCTACTTGTTTCATCCCCCTTGCTGCCTTTCTGCCTTCTCTGTATGTCCTTCCCATTTTCAAGCCCCTTCCTCCTGTTCTCTGCTATTCACCATTCTATGGGTTTCATTTCCTCTGGCTATACCATAATGTTATGGTCCTCTATGTTGACTTCACTAGCCTGTGCAGAGAACAGTTTGGTTCCCCTTTTACCAACCCCCTTGCTAATTTAAGTGCTTGCCAATGAAGTGCTAAAACTGTTCACTTAGGTCATTGGTCCCCTGAATAGACAGGCGTAAGCTGTTCCCCTTGTACAAGGTCTCATTCTTCCATGTAGGTCCCCAGTTCACAATAAAACCAAAACCTTTTTCTCTGCACCAGCTCTCCAGCCAAGTGGTGAAGTCCTTGGTGTGGAGGTTACAAGCCCACCCCCTGTCATGGAGAAGCAGCACCCCTAAGAAGGTCACAGAGCTTGCTACTTGCGCAAGGCCCCTCCCCAATTTCCTGAACTCCTCCTGCACCCTTGCTATCTCTGCTTGTCTCCAGCCAGGACAGTTGTCCCCAGATGGACAATGACATCAAACTTACTCTGCCTTACTACTGCTTTAGCAATTCTTTGGATCCTCTCCCTGTCCAACTGAGCTGTGCTTCGTGGTAGGCACTTTACATAGAAACATAGAATCTGATGGCAGATAAGGACTGCTTGCCCCCCTAGTCTTCCCATTTCCCTACCAAATGGATAAGCTGCAGATCATTGTTAACCAACAGCCTACTTCCTCCTACCCTCTGCTAGAATTGCCTTATGTCTGTCCTATGCATTCTTGAATTCCCCCACTGTTTTTGACTCTGTGACCTCCTCAGGAAAGCTGTTCCATCCATCTACAACCCTCTCTGTAAAGAAATACTTCCTCATATTACCTCTGAACTGTCCCCCTCTATCTTCAAATTGTGCCCCCTTGTTCTTGCACATCTCTTTTTCTGAAAGATGCTACCCTCTTGGACTTTGTGATTATCTTGAGGTATTTGAAAGTTTCTATCATGTCCCCCCTTTCCCTACCTTCCTCGAGGCTATACATCTTATGCTCCTTTAGTCTTTCTTCATATGTCTTCTGGTGCAGAACCTGCACCATTTTGGTTGCCGTCGTCTGGACAGCCTCCACCCTGTCTATATCTTTTCGGAGATGGGGTCTCCAGAACTGTCCACAGTACACCAGATGTGGTATTACCAACTGTCTGTACATAGGTGCAACAACTTCCTGTTTTCTACTGGTGATGCCTCTCCCAATGCATCACAGTATTCCCCCAGCCCTCCTTACTGCCTTCTCACATTGCTGGCCCACCTTTAGGATGTCTGATATGACTACCCCCAGGTCCCTTTCCATTTCGGTTGTTGTCAGTATCTCACCCCCCATTGTGTTCTCTTCCCCTGGGTTTTTGTTTCCCAGGTGCATTACTTTGCATTTCTTTGCATTGTCTCTAAGCTGCCATACATTTGACCATTCCTCCAACCTTGCCAGGTCCCTTTTCATCCTTTCTACCCCACCTTGTGTATCAACCTTGTTGCAGATCTTTGTGTCATCGGCAAAGAGGCATACTTTTCCTTCCAGTCCCTCTGCAATGTCACTTATAAAGACATTAAAAAGGACCAGCCCCAGTACTGAACCCTGCGGTACCCCACTAGTAACCCTCCTTTCTTCACTGTGGACTCCATTTACTATTACCCGCTGTGTCCTGTTGTCCAGCCAGTGTTCTACCCAGGCTACCACCCTGGGACCCACTTCCAGGCTGGCTAATTTGTTTATTAATCTTTTGTGAGGAACTGTGTCAAATGCCTTGCTAAAGTCTAGGTAGGCCATGTCCACAGCCCTTCCCTGGTCTACTACTTTGGTCACCCAGTCAAAGAAATCAATTAGATTTGCCTGACATGACCATCCTGCTGTGAATCCATGCTGCCTTGGGTCATGTGCCCCACTGGCCTCTAGGTACTCAACAATTCTTTCCTTCAGAAGTGATTCCATTATTTCCCCTACCACTGAGGTCAAACTGACAGGACTGTAGGTTCCTGCCTCTGTCTTGCTCCTACTTTTGTGAAGGGGAATCACATCTGCCCTCCTCCACTTCTAGGTACCACACCATCCTCCCATGATTTATTAGAAAGAGTAGTCAGTGGTATTACTAGTTCTTCCCTTAGTTCTTTTAGAATTCTGGGGTGAATACCATCAGTCCCCATTGCTGTGTCCACCTTCAGTTTTAAGAGTTCTTTTAGAACCCTTTCTTCTGTGAAAGGACGAATATCAAACTCCCTATCCAGAGTGCTTCTTTTGACTGGATTAGGTATCTCCCCCTGCTTTTCCACTGTGAATACTGAGCAGAAGTATTCATTCAGTATTCCTGCCTTTTCACTGTCACTCTCCGCCCAACCACCTTCCTCTTTATTCAGCATCAGTATCCCTGCCTTAGTCTTTCTTTGCTCTCTGATGTACCTATAAAAGGTTGTATCCCTCTTCTTAACTGAGCTGGCTATCTTTTTCTCTGTTTGGGCCTTTGCTATTCTGATTGCCTTCCCTGCTTCCTTCTGCTTTAACTGGTACAGTTCTTTGTCCTGCACCTTCTGTGTTTCCTTATACTTCCTGAATGCTATATTTTTCTCCCTTATCTTCCCCACCACATCTTTTGAGAACCATAGTGTTTATTTCTTTCATTTTGATTTGTTTGTTTGTTTCACACAAGCACTTGTTGCCTTTGTGATGGCAGTTTTGATGTTTCCCCATTGTTGCTCCACCCCACCTTCTTGCCTGTTTGCTAGTGCTTTTCTGAGGCACGCTCCCATTTTGACAAAATTAGCCCTCCTGAAGTCCAGTACTTTCACTTTTGTGTGGTTTGACTCTACAGCTAAGTTTATCACGAACCACACTGTTTGGTGGTCACTTGTTCCCAGATGGCTACCTACTTCAAGATCAGACATCCTCTCTCTGTCCCCATTAGAAGAGTACCAGGTCTTAGACTGCTGCCTCCTGAGTGGGTTCCAATACTAGCTGTCTGAGGCATGCTCCCTGTAGGGCATCGAGAATGGCCCTGCTCTTGGATGTGGCTACAGCAAAGGTGTTCCAGTTAACATCTGTCATATTCAGGTCCCCCATCAGCAATATCTCCCCTTTCACTGCCATCCCAAGGATGCCTTCTATCATTTCATTGTCTATTTTCTCCCCCTGAGATGGGGGTCTTTATACAACCCCTGTGCAGATTGTGGAGCCATTTCCAGTCTTCAAGGTGACCCACAGTGCCTCCTCTCCTCCTCATTTACCTTTTAGTTCTGTTGCTTTTATCCCTTCCCTTACATAGAGAGTTACTCCCCCTCCTCTTCTTCCCTCCCTGTCCCTCCTATAGATTGTGTACCTTGGTATGTTGACATCCCAGTCATGGTTCTTTGTGTACCATGTTTCTGTGACTGCCACGATATCCAGACATCCCTCTTCCATCAAGGCCACCATTTTGGGGAGCTTTTTTTCCTATACTAAGGGTATTGGTACTCATTACCCTCCATTTTTTATGGCTATATTTCTTTTTTAAACCCATCCCTGTCCTTACTGCCTTTGTCTTTTTCTCCATTTACCCTTGCCCTTCTCCCTATCGACTGCTCTATCTTGGTGTTTACATCACTAACTATCCTGATTTATGAGTGAAGGGCTAGGATTTCCCTTCTGCTTTTCAGTGCCTCCCCCCTTGGCTAGTTTAAATGCTTGCCAAAGAAGCATTTATACCTATAACCTAGGATCCTGGTTTCCCTCCTGGATAGGTGCAGACCATCGCACCTGTATAGGCCTGTATCCCTCCAGGTGGAGCCCCAGTCCCCAATGAACCCAAATCCCTGAGCTCTGCATCAGTTTTTTCAACCAGTCATTTAATCCCATGGTGCAGAGTACCCTAGTCTCATCCATGCCCTAGACAGGTAGCACTTCCGGGAAAGTTACTGTGTGTGCTACTTGTCTAAGGTCCCTCCCCAACTCCACAAACTCCTGTTGCACTGCTCTGATCCCATTCTCAGCCAGGTCATTTGTCCTAAGGTGGATAATGACATCCAGCTCACTCTTCCTTGCAGCTGCTCCCATGATCCTGAGGATTCGTTTCCTGTCCCTCCAAGCCATGGTGCAGGGCAGGCACCTTACCTCCCTTTCCTCTCCCTCCCCCAGTTCTACCCCCCTAACAATTGAGTCCCCCACCAGGAGTTGTTTCCTTCCCCTGTGGGGTGCTGTGCCTCCCTCCTGTGGGTCTCCATTGTGGAAGTTCCCAGCATCCACCTTGGTCTCCACTGCGGGTGCCTCTATAGAGGAACCGTGCTCCACCAGAGTGGCAAATGAATTGTGGAGAGGTACAACTGGAGGGATGCACCTTTGTTCCACCACTCTCACCATCCCTGAGCCCATCGTGGTCCAACCACTCCTCTTTCTTGGCAACCTCTGAGGTAGTGGCGGTGGCCTGGGTGGTCCCTGGGTGGGGGGAGCAGGTTTCCTGAATCACTGACAGGTCAGCATGGAGATGAACAACCTCCTCCCTCAGACCAGAGAGGTGCCTACAAATAGGGCAGCAGTGCTGTCTCCAGAATATCTCCCGGAAGACTACTGCTCCACAGGCAGTGCATTGCACCACTCCCCACATGTCTGTGCCCTTCCTGTTACAGCTGCTCTTCTTTTGTTGTTTTTTTTTTGTTCTTGTTTCAGTGTGCTGCCGTGGAGAAGCAGCACCCCCTAAGAAGGTCACAGAGCCATTGTTTCTGTCCCCAGTTCTACTCCCATGACTATCAAGTCCCTTACTAGGAAAATATTCTTCTTCCTTTGGAATTCTTTTCCATCCACCTGTGGGGTACTCTTCTGTTGAACCTGCTCATCCACCAAGGTCACATCTTTGGGTATCCCAGTGGGATCCTCCACTCCTTCAAAACTGTGTAGAAGTTTCTTAGTTGGCAGTAAATGCTTCCTTCTTCCAATACACATCTGATATACTACACAGGTAATGAAAGGTTATCGGTCTGTAAATGCTGATATCTCCCAGTTCAGATCTGATATACTACACAGAAAATGAATGGATATCTGTAAGAGTTTTGTTCTCCCAGTTCAACCTGATATGCTACACAGAAAAATGAAAGGTTATCTGTCTGTAAGTGTTCCTTTCTCCCACAACACCTCAGATATACAACATAAAATGAAAGATTACCATCTATAAATGTTCCCTTCTACACAGGAAATTAGAGGTTCTCTTTCTGTAAATCTTCCCTTCCCAGTTAGGATTTTGGGTCCCATATACAGAAGTGGCTGGTTGTACCACGGAAGTGAATGCACTGCAGATTGACTAGTGCCAGCACAAAAGAACGTGACATTCAGGAAGTGCACCAAGAAATGTGATCATGCAAACATTGCTGAATATCCTGGATATGCAGGATTATGCAGTGGGAGATGCACGGTGTGGCAAGTGACTTGTGACCAGTGCAGAGCACATGGAAATGCATGATGGGAAGCCACTTGTATGGCATGCAGATTAGCAATATTCAGCCAGGATATGCAAATAACCACATTGCACAGTCTGCACTCAAACAGCACATTTGCATCCCATTACTGGTATGTATTCAGGCCATTTACATGCGCAGTTCCAGATATGCAGGGCAGCACCACCTTGAGGTACTGCATCCTTGCAGGCAGGTAAGGAGTCATGTTTGTGGATGTGTGGAATACACTGGTCTGTGTACAGTGCCATTACCCATGGCCGTGTTTGTACATGTGGTGTCTGCAAGCACAACACCAGAGGGTCCAGTGTCTATGCTGCATGCCTATGACACCTCAAGGCGGCAAGTGGTGCGACTGCTAGGGTCTGCCACTAGTTCAAGTCATAATACAGTAATCCCTTGCTATAGCGAACCCCGTTATTATGAATTCTTGGCTATAACGAATGCTATGCATGGCTCCCACAGTTATTGCCATTTTCAACATTTGTTTATATTCCTTTAACACCACTTACAATGTTCTCTCTCCTTAATGTGCCTCAATTACTGTCCAGTTATTCTCCACAATTATTAATTATTACCTAATGAGCTTCACTTTATAACCTGCTGCTACCTTCCTTGCCACACCCTTAGCTCAAAATGAAGCAGTCAGGTTACTTGGTCTCCACCAAACTGTCAGTGCTGGAGCGCCTAAAAGATGGCGAGAGTCTGGCTAAAATATTGCATGAAACAGGATACTTAAAATTGACTATCTGCACTTGGAAGAAGCAGGAGCAGGCACTCTGTGACTTTGCCAGTAGATGCAATGAAACAGATGGTCTCCAGAGAGAAAAAAATTGCGGCGGCCAGACGAGGACGAGCTGGACAAGGCTACCTGGCTGCACAGCAGAGGATCAATGGGGTACCAGTCTCTGGTACAACAGTTCTGCAAAAAGTTGAACATTTTGCAAAGCAGATCCATGGACCTGAATCAAACTTCAAGTCATCAGCTGGGTGGTTGTGGCGATTCCAGTGCTGGAATTTCATTTCCGCCAGAGGCCAGACAAGTGCTGAATAAAGCATTGAGTTCTGCGTTATGAAGTTGTTGCTTAGTGGTTAGTTTGCACACTAGTATTTAGCGATGGGTAAATCCTGTTGTGTAACAGTGCTCCTCACTATAATGAATTAGTTACTAAAATGAATGCAATTTATGGCTTCCAAACCATTCATTATAATGAGGGGTTGTTGTATTAACTATAAATTACATTATTCAGCAGACTATGCAAAATGGCTGTGAGCCTGGCATGGCCATAACTAGGAAAAAGAGCTATTTTGAGCAGTTTATAGGAAATCCAACCTAGAGTCTAAAACTCTGTTCTACCCAGCAAAGCAGAAGATAGGCCCTTATTCAAAAGCCAAGTTCAACAGATTTGCTGTGCTTGCAAAGTTCTTGAACCAATCATGAGATGTTTAATGTAAGACCATTTCTTTTAAGAATTGCTGATGTCTTGTGGTTAAGCACAAAGTTAAAAATACTAATGTTAGTCCAATCACAATGCACCAAGTACTGAACACCTCCAAAATGAAGAATGCATTGTGGTTAGGGGCTTTAGCTTGCTATGCCCAAAGAATAGTGTTTATGTCAGCTAAAGGTTTTGGTAATTTTCATGCTGCAGTAGGTCAAGCAGAGTTCGTTGCTGTATTCTACAGATTTCTATGTTAAAACTCCAATATTATAAGTGACTTTTATACTGTACTCGAGATCATGCTGCTCTAGTCCTGTCACTTAAATTGCGTTACAAGTTGTACTGTTAAGACAGAATGAGTCATGAAAAAGTTAGGTTTACATTAAAAGAATAAAAGATAGAACCGAGTCCTAAGCTTCATCTCAAGTCCTCTTTTACACCACCTGGTGTTCCCCATAATACAGAGACTTATACAAAACTGGTAAACAGGAATACATAGGCTTTTATAAAAAAGGAGAGACATACTGATAGACAAACAATGTTTAATTTAACAACTAAACATTCTGGAGTTATTAGACACCTGGAGAATGACCATGACATTATTATTAAGAGTGTGGAAAGGGAGGCAGGGTGGTTATCATGGATTACACACAGTAGAAGCAAATGTGTATGAATATGCTTTCAGACACAAGGAATTATCGAGTATTAGAGACAGACTCTACGAGAACTGTCGTGGACATGGATAAAACTGCCCTAACATTGGCTTATGATAATGAATGGATTACTGACTGGGAAATGGATGCCCATTTTAGAAAAACTCTGTCCATTCCATTATTTTACATATTGCCTAAAATCCACAACAGCTTGCACCCACAAAAGATCAGCATGGTAGGCCCATTGTCTCAGGGATCAATTTTGTCCTGGAACCTCTATCCATCTTTATGGGTTGCCATATCAGAATATCAGTTGAAACAACAAATGAATACATTAAAGATTCCACAGACGTAATAAAAATAATCTGAAAATATAACTGGCTTGGACATAAAGGACTGCATTTTGGTTACATGGGACCATAAGGACTTATATACTGCTATACCCCACAGGGTGGGATGTGAGGCACTCAGGGAAACCCAGAAACTGAGAGAAAAGAAGAGAAACCTTTTAATGAGTTGTTACTTAAAAAGGCAGAAATAGTCCTTATACAAAATGTCTTTAAATTTTAAAAAACGTTTTTTCTACAGATTGGGACACTCCGATGGTGCCCAGTGTGGCCCCATCATATGAAAACATCTACATGAACAAGTTTGAAAAGGAACATAATTTTCATGAGCACATTCCATTCAGTAACCTTATAAGAATATGGAAATGTTTTATTGATGATATTGTTATAATTGGGATGGAACAAGAGAACTTTTGGAATTTGATTCGTATCTTAACACTAGAACAGATCAGCTTATTTTTATTATGAATAATAGTGATCACCAAATTCCATACTTAGATCTAGTGGTGTAGAAGGAGGAAGACAGTTTAGCCTCAAAGCTGTACCATAAACCTATGGACAAAAAAGCAGTACTACGAGCAGATTGTTATCGCCTTAAAAAACTGAAAGACTCTATCCCTCTTTTAGCTCCACTTCCGGGGTCTGTGTGGGTGGCTGTTTGTATTTGTCTGTGTCTGTAGCTATCTTTTTGGGGATTTACAAGATTTTTGGCTTGGAGTAACTACACCATTCTTGCTCACTACATCAGTGAAGGTCTCCTGGACTGGATTTCTGCAAAGCACGACCACAAGGTCTTTGCATTTTCAGTTTAAAATCAACTTTTTGGAAGCTATCCCAAGCAAAACAGAAGTCAAGCAACTAGATCTGACAAACTCCTGTGACTCTGGGTCCTGCTCGAATCCACATTTTCGTCTGGCTTGCTCCTAAGGGATCTATTTGTGGGCTTTTAAACAACCTCTTAAATAACAAAAGAAGCACAAGGACAAAAGGATTTCACATCCTGCACTTGTACTTGAATAAGTGTGCCCCAGGCTATCAATGTAATGGGGATGGAGAGTGCATGCCTGCAAGGTCTTGCAGGGCCAAAGCCTCTTGTCAATCCCTGCCTAGCTGTGATCCTGGGTGACCTCTGTCATAAGTTGTACCAATAGCCCAGGTGGCACAGAAAGAAATTGGACTGTGCATTCCTGTGTTTGTTAGCTGTGTCATCTGCGTGGGGAGTCAGTCGCTGTCGGTGTTACCAGAGGAAGGAGAGTGGAGAGCTGCATGGAGCTGTGGCTGCAGTCGGCAGCGGGGTCGAGGTTGGTGATCAGAGGATGGAGAGCTGAGCTGTTTGGAACTGAACTAGCAAGGGGCACAGGTGGAAGTCTGGTGACTGAAGCAGGTCCGGCCGGCCAACCACAGACAGTGGTACAGGATCAGGCCAATCAGGGAGAGAGGCACCAAGGTGGTAGACTTTAAAAATAGCCAGCTAGACTGATAGAAGGACTAAAAGTGGGAGCAAGTATTCTGATCTAAGGAAATCACTGTGAGGAGCTGGTTTGCAGCAAAGGAACTGGGTCCTGCATTTCTCCACAGGGGATTTGGACTTCATCCTCAGTGGATATGGGAAATTGACACAGACACTAAGAAATCCTTCACAAAAGAGCTGAAATTGAGGTGAAATGAACTGCGTCGAGACGACTGAGAGTGGAGGTGCTGGGAACTTGATCTTGGACTACTGACGCTGGAGGTGCTTGGGATTTGGACTTAACTTGGTGACTTGGACTTGAACATGGTGGCTATGGTTATTAATTCTTGATGCTTATGGTTTGCACATGCTTTATTATTTCTAAAAAGTCTTGACTGTGGGTTAGGACTGAGGAGGGGGCGAGGGTCGGGGCCCAAAGAATACATAATGGTGTTTTTAGGACTGTATCTACGTATCACAGAACAAATGGTAGGGCAGCACAGAGGGAGGGGTGACCAAGGCAGGGAGATCTTTGGCAGGGTGGTGGGGTGCAGTGGCAGAGGAACAGCTATGATCCTAAATTGGGTTTGGAGGATGGGGGGTTGTATGATGTGTAAGCAGCTCACTTAGCTGAAAGAGGAAGTGGCAGTGCTAAGTGGGGGTTAAATGGGGGGAAGCTGGGGAAAGGGGATAGAGAGAGACAGGGATGGTATAAGCCAAGGAAGGAGAGGAAAGGACAGAGTGGATTCACTGGAGGACTAGATACACTGTTCAAGGGTTTGGGAGGGAGAGGATGGAAGGGTATCCAGTAGGGATAGACCAGAAGTGGTAACAGACAACAGCAAGTCCAGATTTGGGACAGGGATGCCTGAGACAGGAGGAAAGGAGTTAGTGGGAACTGACAGCAGGAAGTTTAGAGGCACAAAAATGATGCCTGTAGCTAGAGAAAAGGGGTCAGCCAGGGATCAGGAGAAATGGAAGACAGTAGGCTCAGGAAAAGGCAGACAGATGCCCAGTATGAAGGACAAAACAGGCATAGGTGAAATAGGCCAGAGGGTGGAAGTAACAAATAGTTTTGCCCTCCAAGGATATTCTAGTCAAGGACATTGGAGAGGAAGGGGTCCGGCAGGGGCCATCAGAGAAGGGGGTGCATAGCGTCTGGAGGACGTGGGGGGAAAGATCTCAGGTGCAGTGGAAAGGGAGTGGAGGGGGAAGGCACATCGCATGCAGAAGAAGGGGTG
Source organism: Neoceratodus forsteri (assembly GCA_016271365.2). Classification (NCBI taxonomy): domain Eukaryota; kingdom Metazoa; phylum Chordata; order Ceratodontiformes; family Ceratodontidae; genus Neoceratodus; species Neoceratodus forsteri. The sequence goes on along the minus strand of CM057455.1, from coordinate 116,406,913 downwards.
GAAGAAGGGATGGGAACATTAGTGACACACCAAAAGGTGGCACTAGGGGAACTGTGGCATAAGAAAAGGGGCAGGAAGGAAGCACTGAAAGAGCTGAAGTTGAGCTCCAAGGAGGCTGAAAATCAACTGGAGGAATCCCTGCAGTGTAGGAGCTGCAATAGGAGGCTGGGGCATGCACTAGGCAGGGTGCAGGAGAGGGAAAATATGCAGACAGGGCAGGTGGTAAGGCGGAAGACTTTCCCAAGTGGAGTACGGTGCTCAAAACCTTCTGCAAAGATAGGCAGGACAGGAACAGTGTGAGGGGGATCAAGCACAGTTGGCACGATCTCGCACAGTGATTTGAGGAGGTTCAGGTGAAATTGGATCATGCTCAAGCAGTGAAGCAGGAGGGGTCTGCAGAGATGAAGGAAGCCAGGCACAAGTGCAAGGGATGAAGAGGTACAGGAAGGGGGAGTCTGATGAAAGGCTAAATGGAAAGGGTGAAGAGGTACAGATGCTGGGTATGGGTAAAAAATCAGGATAGGCTAGGTGATGGGGAACAAAAGATGAGCAGGGGCAAAAACCAAGTCAGGATGGAAAATGAGGAGGAGTCCAAAGGGAGACAAACCCCTTGACACAAAGCTAGAGGCCAAAGGGACACCCAGGGAGGAGGGGGCAGTAGAGTGGCACTCTTTGGGGACTCTGTAACTAAGGGGCTAAAATGGGGATGGAAGGGAGCAAAAAACAATGCAGTATGGGTACAGTGCATGCCAGGGATGATGGTGCTGGAGATGAGGCATCATATTCCTTCCTGAGGCAAGCAGCAGGATGAAAGAACACATCTAGTGTTTCACATGAGCACAAACGACTTGGAAGGGAACTGTCTGATAGAGGTACAGGCAAGGTTCGAGGAACTTGCTAGGTTCTGTAGGAGCAACTCTGTTTTTCCTTCCATTTCCTTCTCTGTGGTGTTGCCAGTAACAAGAGTGAGCACACCCAGAAAGGAGAAGATAAGGGCATTCAACAATTGGCTACAAGGTTGGTGCAGTCAGATGGGGTTCAGCTGTATAGGTGACTGGGGCTCTACATGGGAAGAGGAGGGGATGTTTGCCCAAGATAGGCTGCACCTGAGCTCTTCAGGGGCAGCTGCACTAAAGAGTAAACTGGGGGACTTCATGGCGAGGAAGTTACAAGTCACAACAATCATCAAGGGAATACTTAACAGCAGGGAAGGATGGGATGGGGCTACATGTTGGAGGGTTTTGGTTGCAAATGCCAGGAGCCTGGGGAACAAAATGGGAGAACTGGAGGCCACCATGATGGAGGAGAACCTAGACATTGAAGCAGTGAGTGAGGCTTGGTGGAATGAGCACTACCACTGGAAGATGGTGATCCCAGGGTATCGGTTGTTTAGGAAAGATTGGGAGGGGAAGAGGGGGGAGGGGTGGCATTAAGTATCAGGGAAGGGACTGGGGCCTTGGAAGGGCAGGATGATGAGGGGGAAACACAGATAATGTGGGTCACCTTAGACAGGGGACGGTGGGAAAACCTACGTGTTGGGGTAGTCTATAGCCCTCCTATGCAGAGGGAAGAAGGAGATAGACACTTTGTAGAATCAGTAGCAAGGATGGCACAGAAAGGGGAAATAGTGCTAGTTGGGGACTTAAACCTTCAGGACATCAACTGGGAGGCCCAGACAGCAATCTCTGCAAGGAGCAGGGGCATCTTAGAGGCTCTTCAGGGCATATTCCTACACCAAAGGGTCAGTGAGGCCACTATGGGTGTAAACATGTTGGATGTGGTCCTCACAAATGGGGACAGTGTGGAGGAGGTGGAGATGGAGAAAGAGCTTGGCACCAGTGACCACAGGGCTGTCAGATTCAGGGTGAGAGCGAGCAGTGAGAGGGTCAGGACAAGAACCAAGGTAATGGACTTCAGAAAGGCTGACTTTCATGGAATGAGAAAGGTAGTTGGAGAAGAAATGTTAAGGAGGGGATGTGCAGGGGGTGGAGGAATTATGGGCAGCCTTCAAGAGAGGGGTATTTAAAGCCATGGACTCATGTATAAGATGGGTAAGAAAGAACAGAAGACAGAAAAGACCTCTATAGTTCACTAGAGAGGTGGTGTTAGGGGTCAAGGAGAAGACTAGAGCATTCAAGAGGTACAGGGGGACACAAAAGGATGAGGACAGGGAAACCTACAGGGGAAAAAAGAAAGAAGGCTGGACAAAAGATAAGGAGGGCTAAGGAGGCCACTGAGGAGAGGATAGCAAAGCAGGCAAGGAGGGGGGACAAAACCTTCTTTAGGTACGTTGGAGAAAGAAGGAGGGCACAGCATGGGATTGGAAGGATAAGGGGGGAAGTGGAACAATACTGGAAGAGAACTTCGAAAGAGCAGAGTCATTAAACAGCTATTTCACCTCAATCTTCATGGAAGAAAGGAAGGGTAGGAGACCAGTATGGAGTGGGGAGAGTGACAGCCACAGGCAGTTGGCTCTGGCAGAATTCACAGCTGAAGGAGTAAGGGAACAGCTGGGTAGACTTAGGGTAGATAATGCAATGGGGCCTGATGGAATACACTCAAGGGTTCTCAAGGAGGTGAAGGATGAACTGATGCCACATTTAGCAAGGTTGTTTAACTTGTCCTTGGTCACAGTGGTGGTGCCAATGGACTGGAAGAGGGCAGAGGTGGTTGCACTACATGGGGGGCAGAAGGATGAGGTCAATAACTACTGTCCTATTAGTCTTACCTCTGTGGTGGAGAAGGTAATGAAAACACTACTTAAGATCCAGTTGATAGAATACTTGGAGATGAATGGCATGCAGGATGACAGGCAGCATTGCCTCACCAAGGGAAGATCCTGTCAGACTAACCCGATAGAGTTTATTGATGGGGTGACACAGATAGTGGATCAGGGAGGAGCAGTGGACGTGGCCTATCTGGAGTTCAATAAAGCCTTCGACATTGTTCCGCATGGTGGAATGGTATGCAAGCTGGACAGACTAGGGGTGGACAACAGAATCACCAGGTGGGTGGAAAACTGGTTGACGGGAAGGAGTCAGACTGTGGTGGTAAATGGGACACATTCCAGGGAATGGGCGGTGACCATGGGGTGCCACAGTGGTCAGTGCTAGGACCAATACTCTTTAACATCTATGTTAGTGACCAAGCAGAAGGTCTGGATGGATGGGTGTGCCTGTTTGCTGATGATACAAAGGTCTGCAATAGGGTGGATTCACCAAGTGGGGAGCAAGCCATGAGGTGGGACCTGGAGAGGCTAGAGAGGTGGTCTGACACCTGGAAATTGAAGCTTAATACATAAAAGTGAGTGCTCACTGATGCACTTGGGGAGGAAGAATAGGAGGGTAACTTACTCCTTTGGGAGGTTGGTGATTAAGGAGAAGGAAACAGAAGGGGACCTGTGGATTATGGTATTGCGTGACCTCAAGGTGGGCAGCCAGAGTAGCAGGGCAGTGGGAAAGGCAAATGGATGTTGGCCTACAATGTGAGGGTTTTAATAGCAGGAAGAGGGAGGTGCTAATGCCATTATACAGAACCATGGTTAGGCCACATCTGGAGTATGGGATGCAGTTCTGGAGGCCTCACCTATGAAGAGATGTTGAGCTGATGGAGAGGGTGCAGAGAAGGACAACCAAAATTGTATGAGGGATGCAGGATGTACCCTATGAAAGAATATTAAGAGGGCTGAATTTGTACACTCTGGAGACTAGGAGGGAGAGGGGGTGACATGATTGAGACCTTTAAGTATCTGAAGGGAATAAATAAGGTAGAGGGTAACAGCTTGTTCAAACTGATGAAAGGAGTGAACATGAGGGGACATAGCCTCAAACTGGAAGGTGGGCAATCCGGAGGTAATGTCAGGGAGCAGTTTTTCACGGAGAGGATGGTGGATGCCTGGAACAAGCTGCCAGAGGAGGTAGTGGCAGCTAAAATGGTGGAAGGGGTTCAAGAGGACTTGGGATAGATTTAATGGGTTGGGAAAAGAGGGTGGAAGCATAACAGAAGGGGGGAGGAAGGGTGTTGGGCAGACTAGATGGGCTTTGGTGCCTTTCTCTGCTGTCACATTTCTGTGTATCTGTGTATCCCCCTATGGCCAGTTAGTCAGGGAAAAGATGAACTGCACTAACCCTAGAGAATATGAAGTGGCTGAACAGGACATGATTGATAGATTACAACAAAAAGGCTACCAGTGTGATGTCCTTTGGCAGCCTCTGAAAAGATTTAGTGCCAAAAGTAGAAATGCTTTGCTAGGAGGTCAACCCAAGGTGGTAGGAAGTCAATGCTAGTAAGATAGTATTGGCCATGACTTACTGTATAACAACATCTTTTTTTTATTAAAGACATAGTGAATAAATATTGGGATGTGTTATGAGCCACAGGAATGGAAATGCATATTTTTAACCAGACCCCACTTGTAGTAGCTAAAAACAAATAGAATGTTGGGTACCAGATTGGTGAGGCTGAATTATACAGAGTCAGACACAAGACCACCACAGTTTATGGGGGCAATGGACCATTGTGGACATTGCACACACTACAGTAATACTTCCAGGATTAAGAGAATACACAACACAGGCAGGGATGTAGATCACAGAATTAAACAATTCATTAACTGCCAGAGCACCGGGGTGGTGTACTTGCTCAAATGCTCCTGTGATAAGGTCTATGAGGAAAAGACAGAAGGGACACTTAAAACCAGAGTGGAGGAGCATAAAGAGCAACATAAGGAAACTAGATTTAACATCCTCTGTGGTGAGACATTTCATTGAACAGCAGCATCAGCTCCCATACTAATGATAGTCTGGGGTAGAAAAGGTTAATCCAGACCCAAGAGGGAGAGATTACTGAATTAAATTACTGAATAGAGGGCATTCTATGTCAACCTGTTTGAGTCTATCAACCCAAGGTTTGGTCTTAAAGGATACCTAAACAACACTTCGATAACAAACTATTCAAAAATCTAACCTCAAACAGGACTAAAGGAAAGGCTGCTTAATTTGTTAATGCAAACACTACATTTGTATATGTTATCTAAATGTGGCTCCAAAGCACTTGAAAAATGTAAAATCAGCCTTCCAATTTAAAAAAAACTGCCTTACCTGCTTTGTAAAATGGCTGCCAATTGTGTTAAGTGATGACATCAGAGCCAAAGTTAGAGAGCTATATGGCCCCTTCTGTAGTGCTAACTAGTTCTTTTTTCCCTTTGTATACAGTTGTTTCACCAAAATTGTCAAAACCATGTGCATTATTTAGATCAATACACATGTTAGATTATGGCTCTGTTCATTTTGTTTACTTTTGCATGCTGAAATTGTGTTTTAATCCAACCGACTTTATCTTTGGTCAACCATAGTGCAGTCTAAATCTTGAATAATCTAGCAGTCTAGTGGTTATGGTGGATCCAGGATGCTACAGTCGGGGGGGGGAGGGGTGGTGCTGAGAGTGTGTGCATACTTGATATGCACTTTTTAACATTTTTATGAAATCTTTATATTTTCTGCTATTATGCGTTTCTAGTATGTTTTTGACTGAAACTACAAAAGTAATCCATATTTTTGAATGTCAACATTTGTATAATCAATAAATCAGACTTCTTCAACAAAGTGAAATGCTGCAGCAGCAAGCGAGTACTTTACAATGGGGGAGGGTACAGCAACACCCTTCACCATGCAATAGATCCTCCACTTGTTTGCATCAAAGTTCTTCTGTAGTCCTATGCCAGACTTCATACTTTCTTGGAAATCAAAAATATGTTTGTCTTGTCTTCTCTCCTATATCCATGGGAACTAATAATAAAACAAATCAGTATTTATACAATGCTTTTATACACATCATATCCCAAAGTGCTTTACAAGCAATGCTAGACGGGTAGTAAAGTGACTGAATGTGTAGTGGCAGCCAATTCACAAATTAATATCCACACACAGCCTTGGACAGTTGCATGAACTGGTTTTATGGGAAGGGGAATGTTGGCCAGGACAACGGGGTCAGGAAGTGATCATGGTGCTGGCAGCCCCACATCTTAGTTCTCACAGTGATCTGCTCATATATCTCCCCTTCTGTCTTCCCCCTTCCCTGCTTATAGCAGTACCTTGCAGGAGTGGCCTTCTCAGTCCCCCTCTGGTATTCATTCTCATTATTTCTCCCAATACCAAAAACTGGTGAGCTCATCACCCTTGTGCATCATGAATGTAGGTAGTACAGTCCCCAGGTTTTTTGACATATCAAAAATAAACAAAACTTTCCAGTAAGTCAGGCTGATAGCAGCAGGGGACAAGGGGAATTAAAGGCATTCCTATCCTTAAAAGATTTAGGCTACCTTTGATTAGGCACTATTAAATGATGGGTGTGCACATCATTATGCATGTCATTTAATAGTGTCTAATTATAGGTGGATTAGATCTTATATCTGTAGGAATAACTATGTTTCCCTTTGTGCTCTGCTGCTATCAGCCTGGCTTACCAGAAGATCATGTTTATTATTAATATGTAAAAATGACATGGGTGACTGTACTAATCAAATTCATGATGCAGAAGGGTAGTGAGCTCACCAGTTTTTGGTGTGGGGAGCAGAAAAGAAGAATGAATGCCAGCAAGGGACTGAAGAGGGCATTCCAGCAGGGTACAGCTATATTCAGGTTAGGGTATGACAGGAAGGGGGATGTTTAGCAGATCATTGTGAGATCTGAAATGTAAGGCTTCCAGCACCTTGATCACTTCCTGACTGTGAATGAGATCAGTCAGCGATAAGAAATACTCAGTGGTAGGGCTGCACCTAAAGTGTTGCTTGAATTCAATTTTGGAAGATTACCCTCAGATAGGTTTGTTAGAACAGTACTGAGGGAGCTGTGTATAGATCATTCAAGATTTAGAAGCGTGGTAGCCAACCAGTTTACATTGTGGAGTAGGGCACTAAAAAGTACTGGAGGAAGATTTGCAGGGAACTGTCTTGCAGGGTTCTGCAGATCACAGGTAAAGGAGTAGACTGACACTGGAAGTCTGGTGAATTCACTGAAGGCATTAGTATGCCTCTCTTGCTAATAATATTGTTATCCATAGTAAGTACAGCCCTTATGAGGGCATAAACAACAGTTTTTCTGGTGAGTCCTGAGGCTCATTGCTTGGCCCTCCATGAAGAACCAATTGTTGACTAATGAGATGGGACAAAAACACAACAGGGGAACTGTACATACTGCCTTCACCGTGCAGAAGGGTGGTGATCCACTCAATGTTTACTGCGGAAGCAGAAATCAAACATTGAAAAAGTGGACTTAAGTGTGATTTGAGATGTATTTTTAACAGTGCCATCTGATTATCCATATCGGTGTAGGTATGCATAACTTTCTGAGGTATACAATTACAGTCTGAGGTGTGATAATTCTCTTCAAGAGACCACAAGCTCATATGCAGCCCCAAGTGGTACTAAGGACACCATATGGATGGTGGGGTGTTCAATAGAATCCAGACTAGGTGCAGGGGGTTCACTTGGAAAAAGAATACAAGAGAAACTTTTTTGTGGATTAACAAGAATGCATGAGCTTTGGAATTGGACCAGACTGACACTTCGTTGTGTGATCCTGAGCAAGTCACTTAACTTCCTTGTGCTGCCAGGCCATATCTGTAAACAAGGTTTCAGCATAGTGTGTCTCCCATGGTTAACAAAGAAAAATATTTAGGGCATCACATAACCACTAGATGATCAGGTATTTGAAGTGTTGTACTGTTCTGCAGTTTGCCAAAGAGAAAGTAAGCTAGATTGCAAAACATTTACAGCAAGTTACAGTAAATAAAATAAGCCTTTATTTTACTCACTATGAATTCCGATTTTGGAGCTTGCATTTTTTTAAAAAACTGCTTGTTTAGGTATCCTTTAATGACTCAAATGACTTACAACCAGGGGTGTAGCCAGAAATTTCCATTTTGTACACAATCTCCAACAGTTATGCCCCCTCAAATTAAAAAATGTACACCTCCTTTCCAAATAGTACCCCTTTCCAAACAAGTCAGAATGTTGTCAGATGATTTCTCTAATCTCTAAGAGGTTCTACATGTATCTGTCTCCTAAACAACAGAAGTTTAAACAGAGACACTCCTCAATGGCCTACACTAACCCAAATACTACAGTGCAGAATGAAAATGTTAACAGAAAGGCATATGGTTTGTGACAGGCATTCAACAAAACTGCACACAAATGTGTACGAGTATGCCTGTCTACACCCTTGCAACCTGTATTACAGAGAGACAGATGCCTGGGATTCAGAGATGTAGACCTTGTACACCCTTATGCAGAAGGAACATGCCTAGCATGTAGTCATACACTCCTGCCATTAGAGTAACACCCTGCACTACAGAGGCGCAGGGGCCTGATGTATAGTAATACAGGTTCATTTTTATGGCTGCAGTGGGTGAAGTCCTGCAGACATTTTGCTGTTAGAAAAGGACCTACATCATCCTTACAACTGTGGAACAGTGTAAAGAGTCAAAATAGTTTCCTCCACCATAGCTTCATTACTACACTGTATTTATGTAGCATAGGAACTGGAGAGAGCAATTTTTCTAGGGGTGTGATTTGTTAATTAGTGTCATCTATGAAAAGTACTCTGTTGTCCCTCCCCCTCCCCATTGTCTTTTGCTGAAAGATGGATCCTAGAAAGTGAAACAGAGTTGTGTTCCTGCTCGAGTTTGCCAGCAAACCCACCGCACTTTATCACGGTGCCCAGAGAGAAGTGGGACACAAAGAGAGCAACAAGGTCCTGCAACAGACCACAGTTTCAGAAAGAAGACAGCATGTTAAACCCACCACACTTTGCCATGGTACCTGGAGATGAGAGGGAGAAAGAGAAAGCAACAGTGTCCTGCAGCACACAGCAGTTGCAGAAAGAAGACACAGCATGTTACTGCTGGTTCTTTCCCCTGCGAGCATTGCTGCAGTTTCTGTCTCTCTCTCTCTCTCTCTCTCTCTTTGTGTTCTCTGAGAAGCAGAGTGTGGTGCTCTGCTGGCTGTCTGTGTGCTGAAGCAAAGATCACACTCAGACATGTAAAACGGAGTGTCCCCCAGTGCAGTCTCTCTCTGTCTGTCTTTCTTCCCGCTTCCTAGTTTCAAAAAGAAGACAGCATGTTAAGCCCATCACACTTGGCCACAAAACATGGAGATGAGAGGGAGAAAGCGAGAGCGACAGTGTCCTGCAGCACACAGCAGTTGCGAGAAGTTGGTTTGGGCAGATGCGGAATAAGGGGTGCTAGCTGCACATTCGAGCAGACTTGATAGACTTCTAGGTCTTCATCTGCTGGCAAATTTCATATGTTCGTATGTTGTCCCATGTGGAATTTATTTGTTAATCTTTGTATGTGCATCTTTTCTCACTGATACTGTGCATGGACTAAGTACCAAATATGCACACACTACTACATGAAACATTTTTGAACTGTTTTACTGAGGAACTGACAAGTGCAGAGCTGCGATTCCCTGAAATGTAAACAGCCATTTTCACATACCTTGGTGTGTGGGCATCAACTGCTGTTCTCTTGCTAACTTAGCTGTTATTGCAATGTTTCACTAAATTCATCCATGTTCTATAAAAGTGGGATTTAACCCAGTTAATATTCAGTTACAACATTGTGTGTATGGTATGAAATTCAAAACACTCTCTGCTTTTCTGCACATCCTCCTTTATATATTTTTTCTGGCGCTGTCTCCAGTTACAGTTCAGTTGTTTTTGCCTTTTTTAGTGTATTGAGGAATTGCAGTATGTTTTCCATCAGCTGGCATCCAGCTCCTGTCAACTTTTTAAATGGAACTACAGTATTTGCAAACATCATGTACTATCATTTTATAAAGGGATGCTGCATTTTGTTTTGTAAAAAAGGGTGGGTGCAGCACAAGTCTTAGAGGAGGCGCTGTCTTTTGTCTGGGTTTGCTGTGTAGAAGTGAGTGTGATTTTTGTGTTCACTTTCTTTATATTCAATTCTGTGTTGTATTATCAAAACCACTGAATTAGGAAATAAATTATTAATCTTCAGTGATGGGATGTCCGAATGTGCCCCTCCATATTGCACTGACAGCTGTAAAACCCAAGTGCAGTATATGTCTACTCCGTAATCCCTTCCAGGTTTTATAGAATTAAAAAAGGAGTGTAACTACTGTACATGTACCCCAATGAAATCAAATGACCCCTCCCGTCAGCTACGATCTCCTGCTCCACTGACCACAGTTCCAATTACATTTTGTCACCTAGGTATTGAAGGAGGCACAGCCACGAGAAAAGTGGAACATCAATAAATGAAATGGTATACCAATTCTAACATTTCTCACTGAACATTAATACTTTCATTCATGAATTCACTTATACTGACAATACAGCACCAAAGTGAACACACGAGTGCACACCCTGTTGACTTCCACACAGCAAGCCCATGGAAGACAATGCATCCGATGTGACCTGTTGGAGAGTGCATCCCCAGCTTCAGAGTTCAGACAGGGACAAGTGCAGGTCTTGGAGTCATCTGTAAGAGAGCATAGAAATCAGTGCTGTTCAGGCTTCACTGCCCCATACATGGCCTTTATTTGAAAATGGAGACAGACTTCTGCATTACAAGAGTAGTCAGGGCTCTCAACAAAGCTGATAAAATGTTTTAATTCTCCTTCAGAAACTGCTCATGGCTGATTCTGAACCGTATGACCAGCTGAGAACCTGGAAAAAAAAGATACACGTGCACCCACACACACACAAAAACACACACACCTTACACTTTAAATCTGCTCTTTTGCTGTGTCCCTAGTCATGCAGGGAGAGTCTCCTCACCAGTATAGGATGGTAATAAAATAGAGTTTTATTCTTTGGGTTAATTTGTGACTTATGGTTTGATTCTGTCACAATAGAGATGGTTTGCAAAGCCAAACAATTAATTTTCACAGTCAGAACATCAACATTTTGTTTGAAACATTTTTACATTCGCTTGCGTGCATGCGCAAGGAACATCTTGGGAGAGTAGCGCACTTTGGAGGTATGCCTCTCCCATCGAATGCACTGCTGCCTTGAGCAGGCGTGGCAGTTCTGCACCAATGGGTGCAGGAGCTCTGTATGACAGCGGTGTTCCTCTGCTTCAAAGGAAAGCACTGCTGCCATACTGAGCGCCGCCATCATGCCACCCCCCCTCACGTCGCGCTCCCCCGCGGCCACGGCGCCCCAAAACTTTGGTGCCACGCCTGGGAGCCCACCTCAGCATGGCAAACTTTGTTTGCCGCCGGGGTGTCAATCCTCGTTGGCTCCACGGCCCCCTAAACCATCCTGCTGCCACGCTGAGGCCCACCCTGCGTGGCAAGGGTTCTGCTTTATTTTGCCGGCCAGGGATGCTCAATCCCCGTCAGCTCCCCGACCCCTCCCCACGTAGTTTGCAGATGGGTGCCCAATCCTCTGTCAGCTCCGCTCCCCCAGTCATCTTGTGCCATGCTGGGACCCCACCCCAGCATGGCAAATGATTCCATCGTCTTTTTTTTTAAACACCTGTAAAATAAAAACAGTCCCCGGCACATCTCCTAGCCCCCTCTCCCACACCCACCCTACGCGCAGCCTCCCCACCCCCCACCCCATACTTACCTCCGGACTCCGGCGGGGACGATCTTGATGGACCGGGAACACGTCTACACTCTTCAAAGTTGACCGCGAACTGAGGAAATGCCAGTAAGCTGTATAATGGGCTAGATAGGGGGGGTTCAACTTTATTGCATATCTCAGTCATTTTTTGGAATTTTTGCACCAAATTTTCTACATGGGGTTTTTAGGACCCCTTCTCATGAATGATGTCACTGTCATGGCATTATTCAGGCCCGAAGGGTGATTTCGCAGGCACTGCACAGTCACTGAGTGAAATCACCCTTTGGGCTTGAATAACACCATGACAGTGACAAAATTCATGAGAAGGGTTCCCAAAAATCCCATGTTGAAAATTTGGTGTAAAAATTCAAAAAAATGACAGTTTTACGAGTGTGCATTGCGCAGTTCTACGCAGGCTCGTAAGTTTGCAAATTTTCAATATTTTCACTCCAGATTTTCAACATAGCCATTTTATCACACCTTTTATGAGCAGTACAGCTGTCATTTTTCACATCTCACCCAAAACATGTTCCGCCTTGTAGAGCACAATGGCGAGTTGGTGTCCGAAATCAATGTATGGAACACATTAAGAAAATCACAGTGACACTGTTCAAGAGCAGAGGTCTTAAAATAGCTATGTTGAAAATTTGGTGAAAAAATTCCTAAAAATGACTGTTTTACCGCATGCATTGCGCAGTTCCCACACACGCTCGTATGTTTGCGAATTTTCAATATTTGCACTCCAGATTTAAAACATTGCCATTTTACCACACCTCCTCATGAGCAGTACAGCTGTCATTTTTCACATCCTGCCCAAAATGTGTTTCTGCCTATGTAGCGCACAATGGCGCAGTCGGTGTGCGAACTCAATGTATGGGACACATTAAGAAAATCACAGTGACACTGATCATGAGCAGAGGTCTTAAAATGGCTGTCCTGAAAATTTGGTGAAAAAAAATCCTAAAAATGACTTTTACGAGTCTGCATTGCGCAGTTCATACGCACGCTTGTGAGTTTGCAAATTTTCAATATTTTCACTCCAGATTTTCAACATTGCCATTTTACCACACCTCCTTATGAGCACTGCAGCTGTCATTTTTCACATCTTGTCCAAAACATGTTTCCGCCCATGTAGCGCACAATGGCACAGTCGGTGTGTGAACTCAGTGTATGGGACACATTAAGAAAATCACAGTGTCACTGTTCATGAGCAAAGATCTTAAAATGGCTATGTTGAAAATTTGGCAAAAAATTCCTAAAAATAACTGTTTCTGACGTGCGTTGTGCGGTTCCTCATGCGCTAATGAGTTTGTGAATTTCAATATTTTCCTCCGGATTTTCAACATTGCCATTTTACCACACCTCCTCATGAACAGTACAGTTGTCATTTTTCACATCCTGCCCAAAACGTGTTTCCGCCCATGTAGCGCACAATGGCGCAGTCGGTGTGTGAAATCAATGTATGGGACACAGTAAGAAAATCACAGTGAAACTGAACATGAGCAGAGGTCTTAAAATGGTTGTGTTGAAAATTTGGTGGCAAAATTCCTAGAAATGACTGTTTTACGAGTGTTCATTGTGCAGTTCCTATGCACACTCATAAGTTTGCACATTTTCAATATTTCCACTCCAGATTTTCAACATTGCCATTTTACCACACTTCCTTATGAGCAGTACAGCTGTCATTTTTCACATCCTGCCCAAAACGTGTTTCCGCCTATGTAGCGCACAATGGGGGTAACAAAAAGGTCATGCTGACAATTTATTGTCCAAATACCAGCAATCGCACAGGGCATTAGGGTAAAGCACCATACATGCCAAACACCACTGCAAATACCTGCAAGTGAACGTTCGTCATTGACAAATGCTTGTTTATAGTTACTGACACAATTCCTATTCATTATTGTGCTATAATTGATTTTAGTGTTTTACACTTTTACAGTCAGCTTCTAAAGTAGTGTTCATTCCTTATTTTTTAACCTGCCACCTCCCATCATCTGTCATAAGGCTTGCAAAAATGAATGTTTGAAAAATCTGTGTGCATGTTTAACAGCTAATTACATTTATTTAATTAGATGGTTAAAAGTCATATCTCACTGAAGAACTGGAAAATGGAAACAAAGAACATAGAAACATAGAAGTTGATGGCAGATAAGGACCGCAAGACCCATCCAGTCTGCCCAATATTTCTGTTTAAAGAAGACATTTTTAACAAGAAAGAAGAAGTCCCAATTTCAAGTTTTATTTATTTTGCTCACTAAAGTTATATAAACCTTACTTACAGCATTGTGAAATGTCTCTTCTGTCTTGTGAAATGAAATGTATGTCATGTTTTTTCTTTTTTTTTTACTTTAAGCAGAAAAAAAAACAAATTCAGTCTAATTATGGATATTTGTTCAAATATTATTTATGGGGCAGCAGAAGTGAGGTGTCTGTCCTGACTCCACCTTCATAGGTCATAAGCAAATGCCCTTTTCAAGTGGCTGTCTTTGCAGCAGCAGTTTAAACAAACACATGTTCACCAGAGGCCAGCTCAGTAGCTCTCACCCCTCAACTAGTGCTGTACTGAGTGGAGTCCTCCAGATGCAAAAGTTGCATTTAGCTATAACAAAGTTGCCACAAGCTGTTTAAAGTTACCTGGCTAGGAAGAGAGTTGACCGTTGAAACATAGAAACATAGAAGTTGACGGCAGATAAGGACCGCAAGGCCCATCCAGTCTGCCCATTTCTTTTTCTACCTTATAAATGTGCCATCGGCCTTTGCTCTGTCAGTGGCCTATCTATTCATAGTCATTTGTATTGCTCCCTTATGCCTATCCCATGCCTGTTTGAAGCCCTGCACTGTATTCATAGCCACCACTTTTGTGGTAAGCCATTCCATGCATCCACCAACCCTTTCTGTGAAAAAGAATTTCCTCACATTCCCTTACTCGCCTCCTCTAATCTCATGCTGTGTCCTCTTGTCCTGCTATTTTTCTTATATTTAAACATGTTAGACTCTTTCACCTTGTTTGTGCCCTTAAGGTGTTTGAATGCCTCGATCATATCACCTCTCTCCTCCTTTGCTCAAGGGTATACATATTGAGCTCCGCTAATCTGTCCTCATATGTCTTCTGATGCAGTCCCTGCACCATTTTGGTTGTCCTTCTCTGGACTGCCTCAATTTGGTTAATGTCCTTGTGAAGGTGTGGCCTCCAATACTGCAGTACTCCAGATGGGGGCCTAACCAGTGTACAGAGGGATTATTACCTCCTCTTACGACTTGTGATACCCACTAATACACCCTAACACCCCTAGCCTTACTCTACTGCTTTAGAGGTCTGCTTGGATGTTTTAGGTCATCAGTGATGATGATGCCCAAGTCTCTTTCTTCCTTTGTGACTGCTAGCAACTCCTCCCAGCCTATAGGTGGCTTCAGGGTTTCTCTTCCCTATGTGCATGATTTTGCACTTCTTTGCATTAAATCCCAGTTGCCACTCTTCTGACCATTCTGCTAGTTTATCCAGATCTCTTCTCATTCTGCCCACCCCATCTGGATCATCTACTCTGTTGCAGATCTTGGTGTCATCTGCAAACAGACAAGCCTTACCCTCTAGTCCATCTGCAAGGTCACTTCAATGAAGATGTTGAAGAGGACTGGCCCCAGGACTGATCCCTGAGGTACCCCACTTATGACTTGCATCTCTTCTGACTGTATACCATTTACCACCACTCTTTGTTTTCTGCCCATCAACCAGTTTGCCACCCAGTTGACCAACTTCTGACCCACCCCGAGCCTACCCAGCTTATTTATCAATCTTCTTTGTGGAACAGTGTCAAAAGCTTTGCTGAAGTCAAGGTAGGCGACATCAACTGCTCCCCCTTGGTTGCCATGCCACTGTCTAATATATATCTCTCCAGAATTACAATGTTCTGTTATTATCATCATGATGTACTATGTGAATTGTTGACTGGAAAAATAATAATAAAATTACGGGCAACATTTATTCTTATTTCAAAAGATTGTGCTAGTGCCCCCTTCTCAAACAAACTGGGCTCCACTTTCAAGCACTGAAATAATTCATCCTGACATGGTGCTTTTCTGGTACATGCATATAGTACAGTATAATGCTTTTTTATGTGTATGTTGTTGTTATTCATATTAGGAATGGGTCAGGGAAGTTTGTAAATGTTTTCAAAATGTTGTTTATTTTCTTTAGTTTAGCAGTGTACCTTTCTTAAAAACTAACTGACATGACTTCTGCATACAAAAAAACATGTATGTATTTTGCAAACATTGTAAACATTATTAAATTTGCTTCCTAAACTAGGGTGCTAGAGCTATGCTGATGTATGCTGATCAAACAGACCCCGCTCCACATTCAAGTGCTTTGAATATATTTTAACAGGAATGTTAAGAAAGTAAAGTTTACAATGCTGTCAAAGGCCCTTTAAATTTTAATGTAATTAGCCTGGCCATGGGAAAATAAACGCATTTGTGCAGAAGTCGTTTCTGCTTTGATTACTTAAAACAGACATATCTAAACTAAAGAAAATATACATTTTAGAAACATTTACTAAATTGCCTGACTCGTTCCCAAATTTGGGAATCCATCTACAACTTCAGTTTTACCTGACGATTCAATTACCTGTTAAGTCCCCTCCTGCTTTCCAGCCACAGAATGACAATCTTTATTTTTTTGGGTTATGCTATAAAGGATGAGGGAAATCTTTTTGAAAGTAAAAAAAAAAAAAAAAGGAAAACACATATTGTTTCAACATAACCCAAACAGTGGTGCCCAAAATCTGTACTAACGGGCTAAGTAAGAAAATGCTGTCATAAAAGAAAGAGGCCAAATATCAGTATGTCATTTTCAGAGCTGCATAATTTCCAGCCTCATAGGCTTCAGCTGATAGAAGGTCATGGAGATGAGGTAATGTTCTCATGAAGCAGCGTGATGGTTTTAATATGATACAATGAAAACAGCAGCAAAGAAACATAGAAACATAGAATCAGATGGCAGATAAGGACTGCTTGGCCCACCTAGTCTACCCATTTCCCTACCTAACAGATAAGCTGCAGATCTTAGTTAACCAACAGTCTATCCTCCTACCCTCCAATAGAATTGCCTTATGTCTGTCCAATGCATTCTTGAATTCCACCACTGTTTTTGACTCCATGACTTCATCAGGAAGGCTGTTCCATGCATCTGCAGCCCCCTCTGTGAAGAAATACTTCCTCCTATTACCTCTAAGCCCCCCCCTTCTATCTTCACATTGTGCCCCCTTGTTCTTGCACATCTCCTTTTCTGAAAGATACTAACCTCTTTGACTTTGTTGATTCCCATGAGGTACTTGAATGTTTCTATCATGTCCCCACTGCCCTCCTTTCCTCGAGGCTATACATCTTAAGCTACTTTAGCCTCTTTTCATATGGCTCTTTGGCTCCATTGGCTTTCAAGTGGTCCACAATTCCGTCCTTAAGCAGTCCTTCCATAATCCTACCTGCTACTGAGTTGAGGCTGACTGGCATGTAGCTTTCTGCCTCCTCCTTGCTCCCACACTTGTGCAGTGACATTACATGTGCCCTCTTCCAGTCCTGTGGGACCACCCAGTATTGAGGTACTCATGAACAAGGCTGCCAGTGGTGCTGCTAGCTGTATCCTTAATTCTTTTAGTATCCTAAGATGAATGCCATCTGGTCCAATTGCCCTGTTCACCTTTAATTTATTGAGCTCCCTCAGGACTCTCTCTTCTATAAATGGACTGGCATCTTCCTCTTCCCTCCTCACATACCTGTTGTCATTGACACTCTCCTGGACACAGAATACTAAACAGAAGTATTAATTCAGTAAGTATGACTTTTCTTAGTCCCTCTCTACAAACTCCCCCTCATCTCTTTTGAGCCTTAGCATTCTTTCTCTGGACTTCCTTCTCTCACTGACGTACGGTACCTAAAGAATGTTTTGTCCTCTTTTTTGCTGTCTTTGCTAGTCTTTCTTAAGTTTGAGTTTTTGCTCACCTTACTGCCTACCCAGCTTCTCTCAGACAGTAAAGGTACTCCATCTTCTCCTCTTCTTTCTGAGTCTCCTTATATTTCCTGAAACCCAATTGTTTGGCCCACACCTTCTTTGCTACATCTCTTGTGAACCATAGTGGGCTCTTCTTTCTCTTGTCCTTACTTCTCAGCCTAATACATTGTGTTGTTCTCTGTGCTATGGCACCCTTAAGTTGTGTCCACAGCTCCTCACCCCTCACCTCCTTCCATCCTTGCTGGAACTTCTTTGATGCATTTCCCCATTTTTAGCATAGTTCATTCTCCTGAAATCCAAAACCCTTGCCTTATTCAGGCTTGTTTCCAATTCTGTGCCTTTATTGAAACCACACTGTGTAGTGCTCACTGGACCCCAGGTGCCCCTCCACTCATAGAAACATAGAAACTGTCTGCAGATAAGGACCATTAGGCCCATCCAGTCTCTTCGTAGGCCCTATACATTGTATGTGACAACTGACCTTAAGTGATCAATGGCTTGTCATCACTCCCTACCCTCTCAGGCTTCCCTTGTGCCTGTCCCAAACATGCTTAAACCCCCTCCTCTGTGCTTGGCCCCCTTACATTCTGTGGCATACTAGTATATGTGTTGACTACCCTTTCTGTGTAGAACAACTTCATCACATTACCTCTTAATGTACCTCCCTCCAATTTCATATTGTGCCCCCTTGTACTAGTAATTTTTCTACATTGGAAAAGGTCCCTCACCTGCACCTTGTTTATGCCCTTAAGGTACTTGAAAGTTTCAGTCAGGTCCCCTCGCTGTCTCCTCTCCTCCAGTGAGTACATATTGGGGTCCCTTAGTCTCTCCTCATATGTTTTGTGGTGTAAGCCCTGCACCATCTTTGTTGCCCTTCTCTGGATATTCTCCACCTTATCTATGTCCCTGCACATAGTGCAGTCTCCAGAACTGCACACAGTACTGCAGGTGAGGCATTACCGATGTTTTATACAATGGCATCATCGCCTCCCTCCTCCTGCTAGTGATACCTCTATCTGTGCATCCCAGCATACCACTGGCCCACCTTGCTGCCTTAGTACACTGCTTTCATAACTTAAGGTCATCAGAGATGATAACCCCTAGGTCCCTTTCATCCTTGGTGACAGTCAGCTCCTCTCCCCAACCTGTAGCTCTCCCCTGGGTTCCCTCTACCCAAGTGCATTATTTTGTACTTGTTTACATTAAACCTCAGTTGCCACATCTCTGACCATCTTTCAAGCTTCTCCAGATCCCTCTTCATTTTCTGCACCTCTTCTGGAGTAACTACCCTGTTGTAGATCTTGGTGTCATCTGCAAACTGGCAGACTTTTCCTTCCAGACCCTCTGTAATGTCACTAATGAAGACATTGAATAGAACTGATCCTAGTACTGATCCCTGTGGTACTCCACTGTTCACCCCCTCTCCCCAGATTGTACCCCAATTATCGCCACCCTCTGTCTCCTGTCTGTTAGTTCCTAACCCAGTTCACCACCTTGTCTACCATGCAAAGACTACCCATCTTTTTAATCAGCCTTCAATGTGGGATGGTGTTGAAGGCTTTTCTAAAATCCAAGTAGGCAACGTCTACTGCCCTTCCCTGATTAATTTCCCTTGTCACTCAATTAAAAAAAAAATATTAGATTCATTTGACATGACCTTCCTGCTGTGAATCCATGCTGCCTCAGATCCTGCACCCCACTGGATTCCAAATGTGTCACTATCCTTTCTTTCATCAGTGTCGCCATGATCTTTCCCACCACTGAGGTGAGGCTGACTGGCCTGTAATTCCCTGCCTCCTCCTTACTGCAACTTTTGTGCAGTCAGACTACATGTGCCCTCCTCCAGTCCTCTGGAATGACACCCTTGCTGAGTGACTCTGTGAACAGGACCGGCAGAGGTGCTGCGAGTTCCTTTTGCAGCTCCTTAATATCCTTGAGAGGATGCCATCTGGCCCCATGGCCTTATCCACCTTCAACTTTGTGAGTTCTTCCACAACTCTCTTTACTGGGAATGGACTGTTGTTCAATTCTCCCCCCCCATTGCCTCTGTAACCCAACTGCAGTCCTTGATCCGCCCCCTCCTTAGTGAATACTGAGCAGAAGTATTTGTTCAGTATTTCTGATTTGTCCAGATCCTACTCCTTACACTCTCCCTTCTACCCTTTGAGTCTCATAATCCCCCCCCCCTGTTTTTTCTTCTTTCACTAATGTGCCTATAAAATGCCTTATCCCCTTTGTTTACAGACTATGCTAAGCTCTCTTCTGTCCATGCCTTCACCCTCCAAACAACCTTCTATTTTATATTTAAGGTACAATCCATGGAACTTAACTTGATAGTTATTTATTAGTTTGTGAAAAGAATTACAGTGTTATAACAAATGATCCTGCCTTGGTGCTTGGGTAACAAACCCTTCCCCAGGAGTCATGGTTTCATGAGAACATACATGCTTTTTTATAAAAAAAAGTTCAAACCACTTGAAACAAATTTAATTTAACAAGATTTAAGTGCATACTCATTATGAAAAGTGAAAAATTAAAAGACAAAAACACAAAAGCTATTCTCAAATAGAGGTATTAGTTTCAAATTGATTTAAATATTACTATATTAAATACATTCACATGGTGTTACATAGAATATCTTTTTGTACATAACATTTTAATTTATTTCAAACTTCTCTACTATTATCCCGATGTAACACATATTTTTTTTAATATATTTTAATAATGTATTTCAACTCAAATATATTCCAGATGTATATGTTAAAAATTTCAGGGAGGACACACATTCAGTGAAAGCATGATTCAAAATAACAGAGATCTGTAACAACTTATAGCAGATTATTACCAAAGCAAGAAGTGGCACAACTAATAAAGAGGGAAGGGGGAGGAGGGGGAGTAAAGAAGTGAACGGGAAGGAGAAAAAAGAGAACAAAAAAAAGGTGGGGGATGCACCTTCATCTCCACCCAAATTATAATATGTATCTTTATAAAAAGAAGACAAGCTAGCAAAAACATGTAAGTTAGCAAAAATGTAAGGGGTCAAACTTATTGTAAAAGGTCACACATTAATTAAATATCAGGCAATACCCAATAACTCATTTTACAGTCATAATGTTTACTGAAACTTCATCTAATTGAACTGAACCTTCTACTTTTAAAGTAGAATAAGCTTATTCAGTCTATGTTTAGTTGGCAAGGCAAGGCAAAATGTATTTAAAAACACCCAATCCAGGAGGCTCTGGGCACTGTACAAATAAATAAACACATCTTTAAAAAAAAGAAAAATTGCACACAAACACAAAAAAACCCCATAATAATAATATATTGCTTAACTATTTAAATAAATCAGAAACGAGAAATTACTAATTCGATCCAAAAATGCATGCACAAATAGGAGGGCCTAGAGACCAGCCTTAAATACCTCCAGAGTGGGGGCCTCTTTAACCCCCAGGGGCAACAAATTTCATAGAATGGGGCAGCAACAACAAATGCCCTGTCACTAGCCGATCTTAACCTCGTCCTAGGAATCGCCAGGGTCCCAAACAGGAGTAGTGGAGGGGATGGACAGAGAGAGAGCAGGTACAAGAAGGTCTAACAGATAACCAGGGCCCTGACCATGTAAGGCCTAATAGGTGAGAAGACCCACCTTAAAGAGGATCCTCCACCTGACCAGCAGCCAGTGCAGCTCATGCAACACTGGTGTGATATGGCAAAACTTAGGCTGTCCAGTAAGTGACCGGGCAGCTGCATTCTGCACTAGCTGCAGTCTGCAGAGAGATCCTCCCATGATTCCGAGGTACAGTGCATTACAGTAGTCAAGCCTAGATGTGACTAAGGCATGTATCAAAATTGGGAGGTCCAGAGGCAGAACAAGGGGCTTTATCCTGGCAACATTTCTGAGATGGAAAAAACAGGAGCGAACCGTGGAGGATATTTGCACAATAGAGTCCCCCACTAGGAGAAGCTTCCCCCTCCTCTGGGTTTCCCCGCTTCCCTCCCATCTGGCTCCATCCTGGAGGACCCTTCCATCCTCCCTGGATGTAGCCTCAGGTTCCAGAATGGGGCTTTCCCATTCCTCCGAAAAAGTGTAGGAGTTAGTAAGTGAGATCAGTTGGGGGATGTGCTTTCGACTCCCCCTCCTTGAGTCCAATGTAGTCCAGTTTCTCCTCATTCCTGGCATCCTTTCAGGTAAAGCTTTTGGACCTGGTGGTCTATGCATGGGTTTGGTTGGCCAACCCAGCTCAGAGACAGGCAAGCCCCTCCCTCAGCCCGGAGAGGTGCCTTCAGATAGGGCAGCATCACAGCCTCCAGAATGTCTCCCTGAAGATCGCCTCTCCACAATCACTGCACTGCACCCCTTCCATCATGTCTGATTGTCTTTCTTTCCTCAGTCAACTGCCTACTTAAGATGGCTATTTGATATCCCCAAATATATGTTTTATTTCTATTGTGTTCTGTTATGCATCCTCTCTTTGCTTCTTCTTGAATGGATGCAGAATGTTTCAATGCCTTATGGGACTCACCTAATAAATGTAGGTTGAGCCCTGGTGTGGAGTGGGTTGTGGGGTGGGAGGGTGGAACTACACTCCGGGTTATGTCCAAAAACAATCAGCCAAGGAGTCCTCAGACAGTGACACCTCATACAATCACCAGCTTGTCTGCTAGAATCCCTTAATCCTGCCCAAACTAAATTTAAAAGTGCAAGAAATAGCAGTTAAGAACAGACCTCAAATACAATTGTCAACACACAGAAATGGCAGCTAAGAAAATACTTCAAATCAACTTTCAAATACAGTCACCAGCTAAATGATCTTTCTCCCTCTCTACTAACTGAAGAATGACATCTGTGACCTATTTGTTAACACCAGGTCCAGTACTGCTTTGTCCAGGGTGGGCTCCAGCTCTAGCTGCTTGAGTCCTTCCCCTTGCAGGGAGTCATGGATGTCACAACTCCTTGCTGTGGTAGCTGCTGGGATGGTCCAGTGTACATCCACCATATTTATATTTCCCATCAGTTGTGCCTCCCCTTTTGCTGCCATCTCTTGTATTTATTCAGCTAGTCCCCTACCCACCTTTTCCTCCTGAGATAGAGACCTACAGACAACCTCTGTGAATATTGCTGTGAAATTGCTTGGTTCAAAGGTGTCGCACAGTACCTTGATCTTACCCTGGCTAACTTATTCTACAGTAGCTTTTATACCTTCCCTCACATACAGAGCCACCCCACCCCATTTTTACCTGCTCCGTCCCTCCTGAACAATAATAAAAATATACCACCTATCACCAGCCCGCATAGTAGTCAACTCTCCTTCCTCCATGCATGTTCCTGGCAATGATTAATTATCCCCTTCCACCAACCCATGTAGTACAGAAATCCCTCTCTTCCCCTTAGTCCTGGTAATAATTACATACACTTCTGCTAACCTACAAAGTATTCATCACCCCCTCCTACCCACTGTTCCTAGTAATGGCTTATTACTTCCACCAATCCACAAGATACACCAACTCCTAGCAATGGTCCTGATAATAATTATGTACCCCCTACTACATGCCCACAAAGTAACCTTTTTACCCTTCTCTTCTGTTGTCCTGGATATGACTTAATATCCTTTTTGGGCAATGCACATAGTATCCAAATCCCCCTCCTTCTTCATGTTCCTGGTAATGATTAAATACCATCTTCCACCAGTCTACATAGTACTCACCTCTCTGTCCTCCCACATGTACTTAGTAATGATCAAATGCTCCTTCCACCAGATCACATAGTATGCAAATCCCCCTTCTCCCTCATCACACTGGTAATTATTAAATATCCAGTTTCACCAATGCATATATTACCCATCTCCCTTGCCTCCCACATGCATCTAGAAAGATTAAATGCCCCATTTGACCAGCACACTTAGAATCCATCACCCCTCTTCCTCATGATCCTGATAATGACTTCCACCAGTCCACGTAGTACATACGTGTAACTCCTCCTCCACTGTCAGATCCCAGTACTAATTACACACCCTCTCCCATCAACCCACATAGTATCCATCTCCCTTTTCTTCCTCAGTCTCCTGGCAATAATTAAACATCACCTCTCACCAATGTACAGAGTACTCAACTCACCCTCCTTCCTCATGATCTTAGTAAAAACTAAATATTCCCTTTCACCTGCACATGCAGTATCTATCTTCCCCTCCTCCCCATGGCTTTGATAATGATTAACTACCCCCTTTCATCAACATGACCAGGTAAGGAAAAAGGTCATGCTCCCATTATGATGTGCAGGGGAAAAGTTAGACCTCACCCAACAACTAATATACCAAAAACTGACCAATGGAAAACCATGAACACAAATGCCTACAGTCTGGGACATAAGATCCTAGACCTGCAGATAACAATGACAGAGCATAAACTGAACATAGCAGCCATTAGTGAGACATGGTTCACTAGTTACCACACTTCAGAGACTTCTGTACCTGGCTATGTTCTGTTCAGAAGAGACTGAGGTGCAAAAAGTTGGGGGGAGTGGAGCAGCTCTTTATGTCAATTAAAATATCAAAGCTACAGAAATGGGTGTTTACTCACCTAGTAAAGGTGACTGCGTCAGTTGCTTCCATAACACTCCAGACATTACCTCTTGAGTTCCCAATCCATCTGATAGGCTAGTGACGCATATGTGACCCAGATCAAATTTTGCAGTACACCTTGGTCCCAAGAGTCTCCTTTCTCCAGTCTGTTTCTTCCATAGCTGAAAAAAACTACTTTTTTTGCCAAAAACCTCTTTCTTTGTCCCCCAATGAACCACATATTAAGAAATGCTAGATGTGAATTCACCATCACCATTAGTTTTTTACCTATTGTTACAAATCTTGATTCGGTCACCTAAGGTCACCGACAGAATGCAGGTCTCCATGGATATATCTAACAGTGTGCAAGCAATCACAAATATGTTAGAAATCTGCTTGATAGTTGCTGCTGTGATCACCCTGAAGTGAGAGCCATGGAGTGTCATGGATGCAACTAACACAATCACCTTTACCAGATGAGTAAACACCCATTGTGTTATGTTGCATCCATGACACTCCAGACATTACCTCTTGGGTCACTATAAGAAGCAGTTCCACCATTCCTTCAGGGCAGGACAGGGCTATCAGAAGGCAAACTGTTTTGGCATGCTGTGGATAGAACTTTACTGGCAAAGTCAGTTATTTGTCTATATAATGTCTCAGGTCTGTAGAGTCTTGCAAAAATATGAACAGAAGAACAAGTTGCTGCTCTGCAAATGTCTTCCATAGACACATTAGCTCTTCCTGTCCAAGAAGTGGCCACTGCCCTTGTGGAATGAGCTTTTATTCCATCTGGTGGAGTGTGGTCTTTTGCTTGATATGCCTCTTGTATTGTCCTTTTTAGCCAGCTGGCTATGGTGGTCTTGGGGGCTGCCATTCCTTGCTTGTAGCATTGAGCAATAATAAAGAGTCTCTCTGATCTGTGAATTGGCTGTGTCCTCATAATGTACTGTAGTAATGCACTACCTACATCCAAGTGGTGGTGGACTCTCAATTCCCCCTGTTGTGGTTGTGCATAGAAGGTCAGTAGTTCCATAGTTTGCTCCTTATGGAATGAAGTCATGACTGTAGGACAGAAAACTGGTACTGTTTTCATGAACACACCTTCTGCTGTGAAAACAGTGTATGGTTCTTTGCAGGACAGGGCCTCTAACTCATTAATTCTCTGGACAGAACAAATGGCCACGAGAAAGCAAGTCTTCAGACCCAGCCAGTATAGCTGTGACTGCTGCATGGGTTTGAATGGGGCTCCCCCTAGAGATTCCAGAACCATCGTAAGATCCCATGGGGCCACCAGTGTTCGTACATGAGATTGGATGACCTCTGCTGCCCGGAGAAATTGGATGGCATCTGGATGAGCACCGGGCTGTGTAGGGCTGACCTTTCCCATGGCGGCTCCTATGGCTGACAGCTGGACTCTTAAGGAAGAGTAGACAGGCCTTTGTCTAAGACCTGCTGTAGACACAGAAGAATTATAGACATGTCCACCTGCATTGGGTCAACTTGCACGGACTTGCACCATCTTATAATGATTTCCCACTGTCTACAATAAGTAGCTGTGGTAGATGGTTTTCGGGACTGTAGGATGGTCGATATGACCGACTTATGGTACTCTGCTGTCAACAATCTCTGCCTCTCAGGAGTCAGGCTGATAGTTTTAGGGTGTGGGGGGCTGGATGAATCATAGGACCTTGGAACAGCATGTCTGCTCAATATGGGAGGGGCCATCTGTCCAGACTCATGGCTACTGCTGACACAGACCAGGCCATCCATGGTCAGTACGGTGCAATGAGGATGCTCAGTCTCTGGGATAGTCTGATCTTTGCTAGTACTTGGGGGATCAATGCGACTGGTGTGAAGACATATGAGCGATCCTTGTCCTAAACCTGGGATAAGATGTCTTCTCCTAGTGCCTGCTTCTCCCTATATCTGAAGAAGTGCATTTTTACCTAGGCATTTGCTTTGGATACCATTAGATCTATTGTAATAGGGCCCCACCTCCTCTGTATCATATTGAATAAATCCGGGTGCAGTTGCCACTCCCCTGGATGTACCTGCTGCCTGCTGAGCTACTCTGCCCTGATGTTCAATTTTCCCACAAGGTGTATGGCGTGAATGTGGCTGAGATTGGACTGAGCCCAGCTGAGCACTTTGGATGCTTCTCTGATCATGGCACTGCTGCGTATCCCACCTTGCTTGGCTATGTAAGCCACAGTGACCTTGTTGTCGACTTATCAGGACTGACCAACCAATGATGCTGTCCCTGAATGCCTTCAGACTGTGGAGCACTGTCCTCATCTCTAGGACATTGATAGACAACCTGGCCTCCACCATTGACCCCCTGCCTTGTGCTGTGGAGGTGTTCATGCATGCTCCCCAGCCCGTCAGGCTGGCATCGATCTCTACTGATACCTGATATAACAACTCCAGTGGAAAACCCCTCAGGAGATGTGGGTGATGTGTCCACCATCGTAGCAAATCTCTGATCGGCTTTGGTAGGTAGATCTTGTTGCTGAGGTCATCCTCCAATGGTGAACCATGCTGTAGAATGCAGTTCTGTAGGGGGCACATATTCCACCTAGCCCAGGGCACTAAGTCGATGCATGATGCCATGCACCCAAGGACTTGTGCCACATGACCCATCATCAGCTTGGTGTTTGCCAGAAGTACCTAAACCTGCGAGATCATAGAATTTACTCAGTTGCAAGATGGTCTTGCCATTCTCTTGGCTGTGTTGATTTCTGCTCCGAGGTGCTTTATGCACTGGAATGGATGCAGTGAGCTCTTGCTCCAATTGACCACCCAGCTGTGTTGTGCAACAGTAGTCAGTACTAAGTCTGTGTCCTTTTGAGCCTGTGCACTGGTGCGTGATCTTATCAACCAGTCATCCAGATAAGGGATGATGTCCACTCCCTGCTCTCATATTCAGGCTGCTAAGACAATGGACACTTTAGTGAACACTCTTGGTGCCTATGTGAGGTCGAATGGTAGGGCCTGATACTGAAAGTGTTGACCCAGTATGTGGAACCGAAGGAATCATTGGTGACTGGGTCTGATTGGGATATGTGTGAATGCATCTTTTAGATCCACTGAGGTGAGGTAGTCACCTACCAGATTGTTCCGCAGTGTAGACCTGAGTGTTTCCATCTTGAACTTCGGGGTAGTTATGAACTTGTTCAAGAACTTTAGATCTAGTAACAGCCTGAGATCTCTGTTTTTCCTTGGGACTAGAAAGAAAATGGAGTAAACTCCCATGCCCAACTCGTTGTCTGGCATGGGCTGAATTGCCCTGCTCTGGACCAGCTCTTGAAGTACATCCTGTACCTGGTGGGCCGTGGCCCTTCTCTTTGAAATGGGAGAGAGTGCCTCTCTGTCTCTGCAAGGCTTCTTTGAAAATTCGATAGCATATCTGTGGGAAATGATCTCCAGAACCCACTTGTAGGAAATAGTTTGCTGCCACTGTTGGAAGAATAAGGTTAGTCTTTGCCCCACTGATAGGTAAGTCTGCCGCAAGCTTGGCATTGGGGCGGCATGTGTGCAGTAGTCAGTATTGTTTTGGCTTGCTACTTCTGCTTCCAAAAAGAGGGTTTCTTCCTTGGAAGGCGGTGGAGCAGGTGCCATGAGAGGGTCTTCTGAAGTTGTTGCTGTGTCTTCTCCTCCGAAAGGAATTATTCGTGTAACCCTGTTTTCTGTTTTGTTGAAATATACCATTCCCTCAAAACCTGTGATGGGTAGGTGGTAGGTAGAAGGTTCTTTGTTTGTCCTTGCTGAGATCCTTCCCTGTCTCTTTTTGTTTGAGAAACTCATTTAGGCCTTCACCAAATACATTGCCACCCTTTAGGGGCAGATTTTGCAGAAGCACTTTTGACTTGTTATCTGCATCCCAAAGTTTTAACCATAAGGTGCGTCTGGCTCTGCTTTTTAGTGCACCCATCTTGGCTTCCAATTTTAGGGTATCCATGGCCATGTCCCTCAGGTACATAGCTGTATCTAATGTGCATTCCTAGAGCTCTGCCTCCCTGGTCTTGGGATCAGATTTTTCCATTAGTTCTTCCAGCCAACGAATTTGTGCTCTGGCTGAATAAACTGCTAACACTGCATCTCTAGCCAGCATGCCTGTAAATTCAAACAGCTTTTTTAACATTTCTTCCACTTTTCTTTGTCAGTGGGGTCCTTTAGGGAGATAGTGCCACATGGCAGCACTGTTTTCTTGCTTAGTGCAGCAATTTGTGGATCTATGCTAGGTGCAGTGCCCCACAGTTTGGCTTTCTCCTGCTGTATCAGGTACATGCTGTCAAAATGTTTTTTCTCAGACAGACAACTCAGCTCTGTGGTTCACATTCTTTAGAAAGGATATTATAAATGGCCGGACAGCTAGGGAAGGTGTCCTGAGCCTTCTGATTTTGTTGGATCATGGGATCCAGCTTGGCCTCTAGTTTTGGTGCTTCTGTTTTGAACCCCATTGTGGACATGATGGCCCTCATTGGGCCTGGGACCAGGTCAAAGGAGCAAAGTTTTACTGTCAAAGAGGATGAACTGGATATGATGTCCATGTCCTTGTCCCCCAATTCCATGTCCTCGACATCTTCTGGTGTTTCCCCGTGGTCCTCATCCCCTGGATGGATTGGTGCTGGACCTTCATCATTATTTGGATGAGATGAGGGGGTTCTTCAGGGGTTGAAAAGGGGACAGGTGTGGGGGGATGCCTTGTTTTAGTCAGGGATTCCAACTTTTCCATAACTTTAAGCATAAAATGATGTTGACTCTCCATCATAGCAACTGTTGTCTGTTCTGTCTGGATTAGGAGAGCTGTGGATCCATCCATGTGGGAGAGCTCAGTCCCTGGTTGTCCAATTCTGTGCTAGGAATCTGATCTGCTGCTGATTTTTCCCTCCTTGTGGATGGAGGTGGGGCATACTGGGCCTGGATTGTGTGGCAGCAGGATGGCACTACAGGAAGTGCATTTCTTTGCCTTCACCATCTGTGGATGTGAGAAGGACAGAAAATAAGAGAGGAACAGCATTAAACTGATGACACCCAATAGGGTATAATTATCTGAGATAATGCCATTAATTATCTCTGTCACCTAGTATGTTGACCCTGTACAGCAAGCTCAGGGTGACGCACTTCATGAACCCCAAGAAGGAGCACACACGCACAATTGTGTTCGCCAAATAAAATGATTCAATTTGGGCAATAGGCAAGGAGGTAGTAAATAATATTAATAAGCATCTTTTTAAAATAACAACTGTTTTATTGTAAACCTAGGGAAGGGGTGAAGGAGAATTGGCCCTGTATGCCTGTAGTGAAAGGGCCTCTCCATCTAAGATAGTGGGTCAACAGCAGTGAATTCACCCAAGACAAAATCGTGGCTGATGACCCTGTATGCCTGCAGTAAAACAGATAAAATGGTGGCTGAATTGTTGAAGGCTGAGCTGAAGGGAAGCCTGTTTGGCCCTTGTTCAGTGACCTATTTGCACAGGAGCACTCCACCTTATTTGTTTATTTTATTTTTTATTTGAAAATATCGGAAGATCTTTCAGTGTGAGCTCTTTTACAAAGGTTCCACGTCAGAGTGGACAAATAATACAAGACACAAATACAATATTTACTGGTTCAGAACAAATACAATTGTTACAAGGTTTAGCACATTAGGCAATTAAAGAGTAGTACCTGAGAATTGTTGGCACCTAATTTATGTAATCAGCCCTGTAACTCTCTACATTTTGAAGAGTAAGGATAACAGTGGAGGTGGTGTGCGCTAAGTTCCCCCCCAACAAGTCAAGCAAGGTAGCAGAGAAAGGGTGTGGACTCCTCACGCCAGCAGACTGCTGCCACAAGGGGCCTGGTATGATCGAGTGAAGCAATCTGTGTGAAAACCAGGAACAAACAGTCTTTTTTTCCTTCTAAAAAAGAAGCCTTGCTTGTAGAGCAGAAAGCAACTAACTAAAAGAAGCTACTATTTTCTTTCTTACTAATATAACACTTCTATCTCAGCAGGACTCAGTGTTTATTGAGATTAAGCAGACAGATACTTTAATAAAAGTAGAAGGGGTCTTATTTAGGGTTAAAAATAAAAGAAAGTAAGCGTGTGTTCTGAGATGGGAAGGGTACTGTATCAACTTACTTTGCTAAATCAGTAGGAGGAGAGAGCGAGAGAGCTTAATTGGGAGTGTGGCTTAGACAATATAAAAGCAGATCACTCAGAGTACAACTTCCTGTTGCTAGCCATGCTTGTAGAACAGAAAGCAGCTAACTAATAAAAGCTAGCATTTTCTTACTAATTTAACACTTCTATCTCAGCAGGACTCAGTGTCTATTGAGATTAAGCAGACATATACTTTGTTAGAAGTAGAAGGGATCTCATTTAGGGTTAAAAAAAGAAAAGAAAGAAAGTCAGTGTGTTCTGAGTGTGGGAAGGGTACTGCAGGGTTTTAAATAATTAATTAGCAGTGTTTTGGGGGCATTATACTAACTGAATAGAAAGTATTTATATAGATTTTCTAGAAATGCTGTGTTTGTTAAACACACTGAGGCAAGAGCTATGCATTTTCACAAAGATTTAGCATGTTTATGAGCATAACGCTAATCAATTTTTAGAGTTAAATAAATCCCTGGTACTGTATCAACTTACTTTGCTAAATAAATAGGAGGAGAGAGAGCTTAATTGAGGGTGTGGCTTAGACAATATAAAAGCAGGTGACTAGGATCAGAGCAGTGCAAGAGGAGTTTATAGAGCTGGGGAGGGGCCTTAGACAAGTAGCACATATGGTAACCTTCTTGGAGGTGCTGCCTGTCTATGGCAAGGGTGATGCTGGGGTACTCCTCACTACGGAATTCAATGAATGGTTGAAAAACTGGTGTGGAGCTCAGGAGTTTGGCTTTATTGGGCACTGGGGAGCCACATGGAGGAATGCAGAGCTATACTGGCACAATGGTCTGCATCTGTCCGGGGGGGGAACCAAGATCCTAGGTAAGAGGTTTAAATGCTTCATTGGCAAGCATTTAAACTAGCTAAGGGGGAGGCACCAAAAAGGAGCAGGGAAAATCCCAGCCTCCACCCACAAAACATGGTAATTAGTGAGATAAAAACCAAGATAGAGAAGTCATTACGGAGCAGAACAGAGGCAAATGTAACAAAATGCAAAGGTAGTAAGGACAGAAATGGGGCTAAAAGAGGTAAGGCCATCAAAAAGTGAAGGGTGATGAGTACCAATGCCCATAGTCTGTATAACAAGCTCCCTGAACTAGTAGCCTTGATGGAAGAGGATTGCCTGGAGATTGTGGCAGTCACAGAAACAAGGTACACAGAGAACCATGACTGGGATGTCAACACACCGGGAAACACAATCCACAGGAGGGACAGGGAGGGTAAAAGAGGAGGAGAAGTAGCTCTCTATGTACAGGAAGAGATCAAAGCAACAGTACTAAAGAGTAAACAGGGAGCAGATTAGGAACTCTGGGTCATCCTGGAGACAGGAAATGGCACCCCAATCTGCATGGGGGTTATATACAGACCCCCATCTCAGGGGGAGGGAATGGACAAAGAAATGATAGAAGGCATCCTTAGAATGGCAGATAAAGGGGAGATATTGTTGATGGAGGACCTGAGTATGCCAGATTTTAAATGGAGCACCTTTGCTGCTGACAAATCCAAGAGCAGGGTCATTCTTGATGCCCTACAAGGGGCATGCCTCAAACAGCTAGTACTGGAACCCACTCGGGAGGGAGCAGTCTTAGATCTGGTACTCTCAAATGGGGATGGAGAAAGAATTTCAGATTTAGAAGTGGGTGGCCATCTGGAAACAAGCGACCACCAAAGACTGTGGCTCACAATAAACACAGCCATACAATCAAGCAATACAAAAGCAAGAGTATTGGACTTCAGGAGGGCTGACTTTGGGAAAATGAGAGAGTGCCTCAAAAAAAGCACTAACAAACAGGCAAGAAGGAGGGGTGGAGGAACAATGGGGAGTAATCAAAACAGCCATCACAGAGGCAACAAACTTTTGTGTAAAGCAGATCAACAAAACACAACACAGGAAAAAAACACTATGGTTCTCAAAAGAGGTGGCAAGGAAGGTTAAGGAGAAAAGAATAGCATTCAGAAAATTTAAGGAAACACAGAAGGAGCAGGACAGAGAACTTTATCAGTTAAAGCAGAAAGAGGGTGAGAAAGCAGTGAGAATAGCAAAGGCCCAAACTGAGGAAAGGATATCCATCTCTGTTAAGAAGGGGATAAGACCTTTTATAGGTACATTAGGTAGAGAAGAAAGACTAAAGGAGGGATACTGAGGCTTAATAAAGGGAAGGGAATATGGGTAGAGGGTAACAGTGAAAAGGCAGGAATTCTGAACAAATATTTCTGCTCAGTATTCACAGATGGGGGGGGGGTACTTAAACCAAACAAGAGAAACACTCTGAAGATGGGGGTCGATACCAGTCCATTTACAGAAGAAAGGGTTTTGAAAGAACTAATAAAATTGAAGGTGGACAAAGCAATGGGGCCTGATGGGATTCACCCAAGAATTCTAAAAGAACTAAGGGTAGAATTAGTGACATCACTGACTACTCTCTTTAACAAATCATGGGAGGATGGGGTGGTACCTGAGGACAGGAGGAGGGCAGATGTGATTTCTCTTCACAAAAGTGGAAGCAGGACAGAGGCAGGAAACTACAAACCAGTTAGTTTGACCTCAGTGGTAGGGAAAATCATGGCTTCACTTCTGAAGGAAAGAATTGTTGAGTACCTAGAGGCCAGTGGGGTACAGGACCCAAGGCAGCATGGTTTCACAATGAGAAGGTTGTGTCAGACTAATCTAATAGATTTCCTTGACTGGGTGACCAAAGTAGACCAGGGAGGGACTGTGGACATGGCCTACCTAGATTTTAGCAAGGCATTTGATACAGCCCCACACAAAAGATAAATACACAAGTTAGCCAGCCTTGGAGTGGGTCCCAAGGTGGTAGCCTGGATAAAAAATTGGCTAGACAACAGGACACAAAGGGTCGTAGTAAATGGAGTCCGCAGTGAAGAAAGGAGGGTTACTAGTGGGGTACCACAGGGTTCAGTAGTGGGACCGGTCCTTTTTAATGTCTTTATAAGTGACATTGCAGAGGAACTGGAAGGAAAAGTAAGTATCTTTGCAGATGATACAAAGATCTGCAACAGGGTTGATACACAAGATGGCGTGGAAAGGATGAGAAGGGACTTTGCAAGGTTGGAGGATGGTCAGATGTATGGCAGCTCAGATTCAGAGCAAAGAAGTGCAAGGTAATGCACCTGGGAAACAAAAACCCAGGGGGAGAGTACACAATGAGAGGTGAGATACTGACAACAGTAAAAATGGAAAGGGATCTGGGGGTAATTATATCAGATGACATAAAGGTGTGCAAGCAACGTGAGAAGGCAGTAAAGAAGGCTGGGGGATACTGGGATGCATAGGGAGAGGCACCAATAGTAGAAAACAGGAAGTTGTTATCCCTCTGTACAGACCATTGGTGAGACCCCATCTGGAGTACTGTGTGCAGTTCTGGAGACCCATCTCAGCAAAGACGTAGACAGTGTGGAGGCTGTCCAGAGGAGGGCAACCAAAATGGTGCAGGATCTGCACCAGAAATCATATGAAGAAAGACTAAAGGAGCTTAATATGTATACCCTTGAGGAAAGAAGAGAGAGAGAGGGAACATGATAGAAACTTTCAAGTACCTCAAGGGTATCAACAAAGTCCAAGAGGGTAGCATCTTTCAGAAAAAGAGATGTGCAAAAACAAGGGGGCACAATTTGAAGGTGGGGGTGACTCAGAGGTAATGTGAGAGTATTTTTTCATGGAGAGGTTGTGGATGCATGCTTTGACCTCCCTGAGGAGGTTGGGGAGTGAAGAACAGTGGAGGAATTCAAGAATGCATGGGACAGACATAAGGCAGTCCTAGTGGGGGGTAGGAGGAAGTAAGCTGTTGGTTAACTAGGATCTGTAGCTTATCTGTTAGGTAGGAAAATGGACAGACTAGGTGGGCCAAGCAGTCCTTATCTGCTGTCAGATTGTATGTTTCTATGTTTCTCCTCCAGGTGGTCGCTGAGCTAGGGACCGCGTCATGAATTGGACTGTGCCCTCTGCACTGCCTGCTAGACAGGGAGCATTATGATAGGCATGGCTACAGCGCTGCATGATCTCCGCTTGTGAGGAGAGGGCTATGGAGTCTGTGCCCATATCCACAGGTGGATGGTTAGATCAGCGCTCGGACTCAAACCCATACATCTCAGCCTATGATTCTTTGCCGTGCAGCCCCCGCTTGTGAGAGGGAGAAACACTGACTGGAAGGAGTGCCTAGAGCGTGCACTTATTTTAGATCTTGGGAATTCATGTTGCAGAAAGGCAAGGAGCCATCTCGCACTGCATCCCCCGAACAGTTCAATTGGAGTTTAAACTGCCGAGCGTGCTAGTCGTGGTTTTGAGAGCTGAACACATTATTAATTTGAGTAAGCGACTTAGCTCGCAGATAAACTGAAAAAAACATCCAGATTTTTTTGAAACTATGAAACCATAAACTATCCTGCTATAATTAAATAATGAAGGGCTATGGTGATTAACAAAAACAGCACCAATTAAGTCTCTGCTGGTTCCAACTGAATATAACAGGCAGCTAAATAAATAGTTACAAATTAATTAGCAGCAAACAAGGGCCTAAGAGCCATAGGCCAAGGGCTGTAGCCCAGCTCATTAAGCACTCAAAGTGAAACAATTGCAGCAATTTTTCTACTCTGCAGGAGAGGATTAGACATTGTTTCTTATTAACGATGCCTTACACATAAATCTTCAGACATGCAGTGGTTTAAAGGGTAGTTTTGGCCCTTTGGGACAATGGCAAGGAAGCCGAATCCGAATCCTCAGCCAAATCTGGAGGTGGATTCTGGAAAACAGAAAACTTATTGTGCAGAGGAAAGGGGTCCCCTACAAGGGGCAAGTCAGACTGTTTCTGTGCAGACAATTTCCCCTTCTTACCCTTAACTACCTGAAAATCCAAATCCTGAGGGGATGCCAATGGGGGAGAGGGACAAGGGGGACCATAGCCTCCAAAGGAGGTTCAGACAAAGGAGCTGGGATAGACAGAACCACAGGAGTGGGATCCCTCCTAACTCCCGATTCAGGCTCACTCTGAGGAGAAGCTGTATCCTCAGCCCAAGGTTCATGCCTCAGAGGACCACCCCAAGGACTCACATAAGGTTGTTTAAGGGCCATTCTGATATAATAATCCTGCACCCCAAAATCAGAATTCTCTGTTCATTGCAGCCCAGGGGCAATCCAAAAAGTTATACCCCAATTCGTCACAGAGGTTGCACTTAGGGGCCTTAAAACAGTGAGCACTAGGATGACCCAAATCTCCACAATGAGTAAATTTCAAGATACCACAGTTAATACTGATATGTCGTATAGAACTGCACTTAAAACAAGTGCTACACTGTCCAGGATAAAACATAAAACCTTTATCCCGACCAATAAAGAAGCAATTCGGTAGATGAACATTCTGGTCCTCATGCTGCAACTTCACTTTAATCTTCCAACCCCCATTCCATAACCCTTCATCATCCATAACAGGAGTAGGATTCCACTGGATGGAACACCTCTTCTCCAACCAATAAATAATATCAGTGTGTTAACCCCTTCATTGCGGAAGAGGACAATAATCACATGAAAGGGTTGTTTAGTAAGGGGGATAACCAAAAACTTGGACCACAGAGAATTAGTTTTCACGTCAGCATACTTGCACCAAAAATGTTCAAGAAGAGCAGGGGTACGAAAGCTCAAATCAAAGGTCATTTCTCCTGAGGCATGAATAAGGGCATACAGCTTTGAGGGTGTGAAGCCCAACGCCAGTTTAAGCAACATTTTCCCAATAAAAAAATGATCATGAGGGTCATCCTTGTTGCCTATAAACCGCAGATGGACAGCATTCCACCTCTGAGCTAGCTCTATGGGCTTATGAAATAAACTAGCAAAAGACTGTGGTTCAGTCCCACCTTGACCCAAATCAGTCGGTTGGTCCAGGACCCCCTTATCCTGTGTGGCTGTAGTCAAAGGCACAGCCACCTTAGCTGAGATTTCAGAAACTGGAACAATGAAAGTCAAAATGTGAGAAGAAACCATACCTGAAGTGGTAGCAAGTTATCCGGAGAAGTCGTGGGAGAAGACAATGCAATCGACGGGGCTCTCCCATCCAATGGAACTCCTGGTAAAGGAATGGAAGGATCTAGCTTCCAAACACCATCTACCACCAGAATCCATCCTGCCCACTGTACAGTGTCTTCCACAGACCAGGACGAAACAGGGTCAGCAATTCAGTCCAAATGCAAGGGCCCCACCGAAGGCAGGTCTAGGCCGGCCGGCAATGGATCCTCCACCATTAACTTCACTTTTCCCACACTACAAGGCCCTAGGGGTGAAGAGAATAATCTCTTGCGTTTCCATTCCACTTCCAAAGAGAGTGATTCTTCCTCCAATAGCCATGTCACAGCTTCCAATAAGGCCAACAAACAATGCTGCTTTTGGGCCAAAGTCAAGGTAACAGGGGAGAGTCAGTAGTCAGATCCAGAGGTACATCCTGAGCAAATATTGTAGCATCCATAGAAGAGGCGGAAAGCTGGCCACCCGAATGGTGCATCCCAGCCATTTTGTTTTGCAGAACTCCACTAGAAACTTCTATAATCACAGAAGAAGAGTAGAAAGACTCCTTAGATGTCCTTCCACCACCATCATCGGTCATGATCTGAACCAGCAGACGTGGGGATCTGCAACAGAGCCCCCTACCATAACAGTAGGGGAATTCCCCCAGTGTCCTGGCCAAATTTCCCTCGTTCACTAAAAATACCATCAACAGCTTAATCTGGTTCAAGGTCATTTGGCATTCATCTGTATCCCCCTCCCCTGGGTCATGCCTGAAAATAGGCAGTATTTGTCTACTGCACCTACCCAGTCAATAAAAATGAAATAAATAAAAACAAATTCTATCTCATCATTTTGACAGGCAGGTCCTATTAAATCATCAGTGTCAATAAAAATAATCTTGTCTGGATGCAACAAATCATCATCGACTGATGATGCAGGCAGCCCTTCCAAAAAATTTAATCTGTGCAAACTTTAACATCAGCTAATTATACAAAGGTTGTCAGCAGTTGTAAAACCAGACAATATTTTCAAGTTTGTGAAATAAGTGGTATAAGAATGTTCCAATACTTTTCTCATGAAAAAGCGCTTACCAGAATTGGACAGTCCAGCTATCAAACACGAAAGGGGATTTTGTCATCTAATGCATTGGATTCCGTTTAAATGCACACCAGTATTGCAGACCAGAAATGTGTATTTAAGCAGAATATAGGCTTAGCCAAAATTCCACAGAGAACAGCATAAAAAACAAACTCCCATACACCAGTTTCAGTGAACAAAATTTATTGGACACATTAAAATATCAAAATGCAACATATAAATCCCAATATTTAATTAAAAAGGACATTTGCACTGTCCATATCATTTGCAGTGCGGAAAAAGGAAATAATGTTAGTTTGCTTGCAGCCTTGCAGGGCCAGCTGTGTTACAAAGCGCTCAAAATCAAAAAGCTGCCCCAAGTCCTTTTTCTTCCATGCCCAAAGAAACAAGATAACACATTCCAAGCACTTGAGTGGTTTGAACGTGGACACCTCCTGCTCTTGCTCCTGTGACTCGGGGAGCACCTCATCTGCCTCTACGGTATGGGACATCACCTCATTATGAATATTAGTGTCCTGTATCATGCCAGTAATCGGCAGGACTTCATCCATGTCCCACTACAGGAGGACATCCTTTGGATTCATGCATGGCAGCAGGGCAGGGGGCCTCCTCCTTGACTACCTCCTCCTCCTCCTCCTCCTCCTCAACACTTTCAGTGACTACAAATCCTGCTTCTCTGAAACAGTTCCTAATCATTTCAGGCTTCACCTGCTGCCATGCTTTGTCTAACATCCTAATGGCATCAAACAGTATTATTGCATTGGACAGTTCAGATACAGAGCTTAGAGTCATCTTCTGCAACATTTAGAGAAAAAGACAATGAAAATCCAGTTGCAAAATTTGCTTAATGAATGGAGACTGATGCTAGATGAATGCTGAGCAACACTGATTTAACAACTCATCTGAGAACAGTAATGATGCTGAATATCGCACAACCTGCACCATAGAGCAACTAGGGAGGGAAAGCTGAGCAGATATGATACACTATGATGCAACAAGGGATGTCCAGTTGAGCAGTCCAGAGGCGCCATAGTGCATGCAGGGAGTTCCCCAGCTCCAGAGCAATGTAACTGTACAACCAGGGAGGTAGGGGCCCACCACCATACCACAGATGGGCACAGGAACACACAGCAGAACTGACATCATCCCCCCACACCCCAAGCACAGCACAACTGGGGGAGGGCTGGAATAACCACCGGCCCATGGGGACAAGCAAACAACCCACAGCTGGGCCATGGTACCCCATCATACCCACTAGCAAGCTGAGACTGCCACACAAGGAGGGCAGGTGACCCCATGACACAGCAACCCCCCCTGTGCACAGCACACCCTGCACCATGACCCCAAGACACCCCCCATGAGCAGTGACCACCACTGCAGGAATCCCCATGCATACTACCACCCCTACTGTGACACTGCAACCTCGTGCGCCACAGAACCATACAAGCTAGCCCCACCATGAGCACCTAGCAGTGGGTGGCAGCACATGGCAATGCAACAACAGCAGACACAGTGCCAACATGCACAATCCCCCCTGAGGCACAGCTGAGAGACTGGCCATGCATCGGCACAAGAGGTACCCCACACGGGACAGGGCATGCCCATTGACACCACCACCATTGATACAGCACCCTGCACAGTAGTCTAGTTACACACCCTGACCCACCACTGGCCACAACAGCTAGCACAGACACCCTCAGTGATGCGTGGAAGCATGCATCACACTTGATGCAACACAGTGCAGGGACAAATGCACACCCATACCCAAGGGGACAATAACACATGGATGCAGTTGCGTGGCAACCAAGCCCCCAGTGTGGGCCCATGGAAACCATGCACACACAGCCTGCAGTCCTCCATGGCACAGGAGTGCCAGCCATCCTGTGCAGGCACTGTGGACCTGTAAGCCACCATCATATGCCTCAAGCACAAGTCACAGACAGTGGTGCACATCCCCTGCAACACACACAAGCCACAGCATGGAAGTGAGACAACAACTGCGGAGGCCAGAATGTCACCTGAGGCAAACATTCACCACACCAGTGACAGGAGGCAACTTAGCATTGTGATGGGTACAGTGGCTGACCTGCATGGACAGCCAACAGTGACATGGCAGCAGATATTGCCGGTGACAGACATGCAAGGGTGTCAGCTGCACAGGCCATGGATGGGTTGACAGGGCACCATGGATGCAGAGCATGCACCATGGACCACTGCCCACTGTAATCCAATGTACAGGGAACAACACACACACCACAGACACAGACTGATAGCTACTCCCACACCATAATCACTTCCCCATGGACATACACACATACCCATGACTGCACCACTCCAGACGCCATACACACCACTGCAGCCTAGTACCTATAGCCCACTGCAAATCAGAGACCACCACAGTATTCATATCAAAACAGATGTATTGAAAATATTCAAAAATAACTATATACAGAATTATATACAAACATGGGGGTTAGGGACATAAACAAGGTGGGGGTGGGTAAGGGCCAGGGGTGAACATATGAGAGAGGGAAGAAGGGGTGTAAGGGTGGGTCAAAGGGGGGAAGGTGGTTGTTGGGGCATGGGAACATTAATGTCTGCCCCTGTCCTTCTCCTTCTGGCGCTGTTGTCTGGCCCTACTTCTCCTGCGGTTTGTCTCCTGTAGGAGCTGCAGAATCTCCCTGGCTACCTGTAGCAGCTCATTAATGGACTGCTGTATTTGCAGGAGCCTCCAGTCACCTAGGACAAGGGAGCAGAGTCATAGGTGTGACTGTCCATCCCCCTGCAGCCCACCCATTGTGCATGGCATACAGCCAGGGGCCACACCCCTGTGATAGTGTGCGACCACCCACAGTGACTGTGTCCACAAAACCT
The DNA here is from genome assembly GCA_016271365.2 of Neoceratodus forsteri. Classification (NCBI taxonomy): domain Eukaryota; kingdom Metazoa; phylum Chordata; order Ceratodontiformes; family Ceratodontidae; genus Neoceratodus; species Neoceratodus forsteri. The sequence continues at coordinate 116,366,616 of CM057455.1, read as the reverse complement.
GCCCACCCAAGCAGCAACTGCCATGTGGACCACTGTACACACCCACTGCCCATGTCCTGCACAGCACTACCAAGGCCGTACCATAACATGGCTATGCGGTGTGAAGGCAGTGCCACAGCCATGTGCCCAGTGCACCCATGGACCACCACTGACGCACTCCCAGACATGCAGTGCTACTGGGCAGTGCTGACTGTCACAAGTCGTGTGCATTGTAGTGGTGTCCATGGATGGTGGCCATGCCCCACTGCCCACCCTGTTTCACTGCATGCAATAGTAATTATGGAGTCATGGCACTTATCCTCATCGGGCCTGTCAGGTCAGCGGTGATGGTCCCCGTCCCTCCTGCACGCTCTGTTCTCCTCCCTTCACTGCTCCTCCCTCAGCCGTCCCCGCTCGTCCACATGTGTGGGGGAAACAAGGAGAGAAGAACATCAGTACAATCCCGAAGCAAAGTCCCCCTGACCCAATGTGTGTGCCCACCCACCCAGCCAGACCCACCCACCCCACCCTGTAAACACCTCCACAGCCAAACCTAGAGTATCCCTCCCCTATGTGCTGGACACATAAAACACTGTTACCCATATGGACAATACAAGTGCGTAGACGTATCACCCACCTGGATGAGGCACCATGCCCCTCCTGGAATGTGACCGCAGACAGGAAAGTAGCTCCGGCTCCCTCCTCCTGAGGTCCCCATAGTGGTGCCTGCACTGCTCCGCAGTCCTCCACCATCCGGTGGCCTCCCCAAGGTCAGTAGCCTCCTCCTGCCAGACCTGGGTCCTGGCCCTGTCCAGAGGCTTCTCCCCAAACTGAGGCCCATGGTGTGGCTCCACAATGGCCACAAGGTTTTCCAACTCTATGGCAGTCCACTGTGGGGCTCTTCTGCATGCCATCCCAACCACTATAGTAGGCAATATGGTGCTGCGCAGTGCAGTACCCCATGTGCAAATGCTGCGTGGTACTGTGCTGCCATTCCCTATCATGCTGTTACCGAACAGCACGATAGAGGTGCAGCCATGACGGACGCATGGCACCAAGGGGGCAAAGGTTGGGCACAGGGTCAAGGGTCTCTGGCGCAAGGCCATGCACAGCACCATTGGATGACTATGCATATAGCACAGTTTGTTGCCTGTTTTCCAGTGCCACAACGGACTATTGGGCAGTTTTGCCATTGCACCTTTGTAGGCTCTTTGTCACAGTGCCATGTAGTGACCTTCGCTATAGCGCCACTGGCACCATGGTGGTGCCCTGCATTGGCCATCATGCATAGTACATCATCAGCATGGCAGACACAAGCATCAGCAACCTGGGCATGCACAGTGAGGTGTACTACGCATGCCATGTAACTGCGCCATTGGCTCAGCATATTCAACACAATTGCACAAAGTGCAAAAGCGCGATATTCAGCCATCATATGCTAGTCATCCAATCAGCCATTCAATGGCACAGCACCGCGATTAGCATCTAATTAAAGTTGTTCCTCACCTAATTTGCATGGATTGTGCTATAAAAGTGAGACAAAGTTCTGCAGTGGCCATATTCGGTAACTGCAGTTTATGGTGAGTCGCATGCTGTGTGGGAGGGTGGACTGTGGATTCAGGGACATGCTTTGGACTGCACAGTCACAGGTAACCACTGCCATCATTACAGGCTGAATAATGACTGGGCAAGGTCTGGGTGAGGAGGACAATGATGGTGGGCAGAAGAGGAGGCCCAATTTCATGAAGGCCGAGACTGAGGCACTTTTTGAGGCCTACCTGGATCAGGAGCCACTGCTCAGTGGAAGGTGGGGCACCCCTCCGGCCTGTGCTGCTGCATGGGAGGAGGTGGCACATGCCATCAACCTGCATGGCAGACACCAGCACTCTGTGCAGGAGTGTAAGAAGAAGATGGGTACTGATAGGAGGAGGGTGAAGGAGAAGGTGACTGCCATCAGGGCGGCACGTGCTGAAACAGGCAGGGGACAGCCGGAGGTGGTGCAGCTTAAACCAGCAGAGGACAGGCTTGCTGCAAGCATGCACTGCAGTGCCATAGAGGGAATTCTGGGTGGTGGATTCCAGATGAGTGGTGGCCCATCTCTGCATGGTAAGCCATGGTGTGCCTTGGGGGATGCCGGTTAGGTTGCACACAGTAACATGACTTTGCTTTCCCTTACAGATCCTGAGCATCTACATGGGTCAACGTTAGTGGGCCTGTCCACTGAGGACAGTCAGACAGAGTTGGAGTTTGGACCATTCACCTCCACAGGTTTCTGTGGATCTGCACGACAGTGGTGCCACCTGGCTGTCCACACTGATGTCATTGAGACAGTTGTGGAGAACCCCTTCCTGTGTCTCAGTGTTCTAGCATCCAAGGATGCCAGCACACTGTGGCTGTGGCTGGGGCAGACACCTGCACCAGAGATGAAGACATGACTGTCATGAGCAGTGACATGTGTGTGCCACGGAATGGACACACAGCAGGTCAACTCATGCCCATGGCTCTGGCTGGTGCCACCGTGTGGGCCAGCATGTCAGCACAGTCCCAGGCTGTGCCTGCCAGCAGCAGTGGGCAGCACTGGTGGCTGGTCAGGACAGTGGGACTGTTGTAGCTATAGTGGTGGTACTACTGAGCCCTTGGGTGTAGTGGCTGGAGGGGCGGCAGCTTCAGTCGCCCACTGACACTGGGGGTTCAGGGTTCAACAGCAATGTCTGTGGACTTGCTCATGCCTGGTCCTGGTACACAGCACCCACCCTCAAGGGGTGCTGAACATCAGGCCCATGCACACCCTGAGGGACAGGATGCCGAGGAGGCAGACGACCTATTGGATGAGCACACCTGCCTACTGTGGGTATTGGTCCATCAGCAGATGCGGCTTGCAATGTCCATGGAGGCACTGTGTGTAGCTCTGAAGCAGGCAGAGGAGTGTCACAGCAGGGACACCAATAGGATCCTGTCACAGATGGACCATTTGCGGGATGATGTGACTGCTGCCATTGACATGCATGCACAGGTGTTCATTGCTATCATGGCCACAATGAGCACACAGTCAGCTGCCTTTGCATTGCTCACACCAAGCAGTGTGCTATCCACTCCCTGTTTCCGGCGTCGTGCGACACCCACCCTGTTGACGTCGGGTTCAGCTGTGGGCATCCCAAGCACTTCTGGTGCAGACATGTTCGGTGTGTGAAGACCCCTGTGCAGGCATGGTCATGTTCATGGAGTGGAACCCCTGGGGAACCATCGGTGCCACCCCATGAGGCCCGTGGTCAGCCTGCCAGTGATGGTGGGAATTGGTGGGGCTGCCCATGCATCCGAGGTGGCTGTGGCACTGTGCCATGAGAATGACCTGTCTCCCAGTGTGGGCACTGTCTAGTGCTGCCCTGTGTGCATTGTCTGTTTCAGTGGGCAGTGCACGGGTGGGTGCCTGGCCATGCACATGGACACACGGTCCACCTGCACACCCTCCCGGCTGCTGTCCACAGGTATGTGTGTGTGATGATGCCTGCATTGCACTGCACACCAAAGTGCGATGGTGCCCAGCATCTGACACACGCATATGGATAGACAGTGGACATGGTGGCCTGTGGACATGTGTGTTGCTAGGGTTGTCATTCTGGCTTAGTCTTCCTCCTGCCCTCTGTGCATGTTTGGTGCATTGTTTGTGTGCGTGTGTGTGTGTGTCCATCCATGTGGCGTGTTGCTGTTCACCCATCCCTAATTGTGTGTGTGCTTCTGTGCCTGCCACATCCCTTGCCAGCATGCACTCCTGGTGTGTTTTTTTGCATATTTGTGGGTTGTACCTTAGCCATTGGTGGTTGCGCATGGCACAATGACTTACCTGGGTTGGCTGAAGTGCTCCTCCATGATGGTGTCCCAGTGCAGCTGTGCCAGCCAGATCAGTCGGGGGTCCCATTGCCTAAGGGGTGCTTCCCATCACCATCATCACCGGCATCCCCATCGTCCCCATCGCTGTCCCTCTCTTCGACCTGTATGGCTATCCCACAGTCTTTGGTCATGTTGTGCAGGATGCAACAGGCCAGGAATATCCTAAAGGCCTTTGAGGGGCTGTACTGTAGGGCACCGCCAGAGGTGTCCAGGCAATGGAAACATGTCTTCAGCATCCTGAACACCCACTCAATGACATTGCATGTGGTGGCATGTGCCTCATTGTAGCATTGTTGCGATGGGGTCATGGGCCGCCGATAAGGTGTGAGCAGCCAGGAACAGAATGGGTATCCACTGTCACCTGGGTGTCGGTATCCACTGTCCCCTCTCTCAAATCGGTGGCACAGTGCCGACTGGCTCCAGATGTATGACTCATGTGCTCCCCCAGGGTGCGTGGTACAGACATTGATGATGCACTCACAGGTATTTCTGCTCAGTCTTTACTGAGGAAGAGGAGGGTAATGGGTCTAAAGGGAGTACAAGGGGTGAGAATGGTGCAGAAATGGACACAAGTCCCTTTGCACGAGAAAGGGTCCTGAAGGAACTGGAAGTACAAGAGTTGATAAAGCTATGAAGCAGATGGGGTGCACCCCAGGGTCCTTAAAGAACTAAGAGAGGTGGTGGCTGAACCTCTGGCTATCCTGTTTAGCCGATCACTGGAAACAGGGAGGTACCCAAAGACTGGAGGACAGCAGAAGTAGTCCCCTTATACAAAAGTGGGAACAAAGAGGAAGCAGGGAACTACAGACCAGTCAGCCTCACCTCGGTAGTGGGGAAGATCATGGAAGCACTACTGAAGGAGAGATTGGTGGAACATCTGGTTGTCAATGGACTACAGGACTCAAGGCAGCATGGTTTCACCAGGGGGAGGTCATGTCAGACCAACCTCATTGAATTTTTTGACTGGGTGACTAGGGAGGTGGATCAGGGGAGGGCAGTGGACATGGCCTATCTGGACTTCAGCAAGGCCTTTGACACTGTGCCACATAGAAGACTATTACACAAACTGGGGAATATGGGTGTAGGCAGGACAGTAGTGTGTGGGTAGGTAACTGGCTGGGTGGCAGGACACAGAGGGTGGTAAAATGGCTGTCACTCCACAGAGGGAAGAGTGACCAGTGGGGTACCACAGGGACAGTGCTGGGACCGGTCCTATTCAACATCTTCATCAGTGACATTGTGCAGGACCTAGAAGGCAGAATTTCACTGTTCACTAATGACACAAAGCTCTGTAACAGAGTAGATACACCAGAGGGTGTAGACAGAATGAGAAGTGACCTGCAGAAACTTGAAGAATGGTCAGGGGTTTGGCAGTTGAAATTCAATGTAAAGAAGTGCAAGATAATGCATATGGGGCACAAAAACCCTGGCACAATATATCAGTTGGAGGGTGAGGATATAGCATGCACCAAGCAGGAAAGGATCTTGGGGTTATCATCTCTGATAACCTCAAGGTAGGGAAACAGTGTGACAAGGCAGCAGGTAAAGCAAATAGGATGCTGGGATGTATAGGCAGGGCATCACCAGCAGGAAAAGGGAGGTCATAATTCAGCCATACAAGACACTAGTGAGGCCCCACCTGGAGTACAGTGTACAGTTCTGGAGACCGTACCTACATAAGGACATAGACAGGGTAGAGAAGGTTCAGAGGAGGGCAACAAAGATGGTGCATGGATTGCATTGCAAGTCCTATGAAGACAGGTTGAAGAACTGAACATGTACTCCCTGGAGGAGAGGAGGGAGAGAGGGGATATGATAGAGACATACAAGTATCTTACAGGGAGGAACAGGGTGTAGGAAAACATTATTTTTAAGCGAAAAAGATGTTCCAGGACTAGAGGGCATGGGATGAAGTTGGAGGGAGGACGATTCAGAGGAAACATGAGAAAGAATTTCTTCACAGAACGGATGGTGGACAAGTGGAACACCCTGCCAGAGGAAGTGGTGGGGGCTGAAACAATCATGGGATTTAAGAATGCATGGGATATACATAAAGAAATTCTGGAGGTCAGGGGTAATGGGCAACAGACTTCTAGGAAAACAAACTGAACTTACAAGCTCAAATGGGCAGACTGGGTGGGCCATAGGCCCTTATCTGCCAACACTGTCTATGTATCTATGTACCTGTGTGCACAGAATGGAGGTTCATTTCATGCTCAACTTTGGACTGCCCCAAGCCCTATGGGCCACACCTATGGCACCTCTGGCTATGACCCCCCAGGCCCACGATATGTCCATTTCATTTGCATACTCACCCACTAGATGTCCTTTGGTGATGTCCCCTCTCTCAAATCGGTGGCACAGTGCCGACTGGTACCAGATGTATGAATCATGTGCTCCCCCAGGGTGCGTGGTACAGACATTGATGATGCACCCACTAGCATCGCATACCACCTGGCAGTTGACACTGGAATAGACCTTGCAGTTCATGTATGCAGCCCCCTCCTTGCCAGGTGGTGTGTGTGTATGGCCACATGGGTGTAGTCTATTGCCCCTAGCATGCCAGGCATACATGCTACCCTGTAGAACTCCTGGATGTTTGCTGTGCACTCTGCCACAGTGCTGGGGAAATTGATGTACTCTGCAGCATGTGGCAGCAGTATGCTGAGGAATTGGGTGAGGATGCGTGATATGGCTGACTGTGTTATGCCTGTGGTGTCCCCGGTTGGTCTCTGGAAGGTACCTGTGGCAAGCAAGCACATGCAGGCTGTTTCCTTTGTCTCCACTGACAGGGCATGACTCTGTCGTGTGGGTGCCTGCATCACATCACTGCACATCTCACAGAGCTGCCTCAGTATTGCCCTGTTCAGGTGGTACCAGCCCACAATCTTGATAGCTGTATACAGCTTAATGCTGGTGCTGCCTCAGTACTGCCTGTTGGGGACATACAGCCGACAGGCCCTTCCATGGCCGTGTCCCCCTGCCACATGCCTTCTCACCCTCCTCATTGGCCTCCATGTGGAAGGTGGCACTGGCCATGTCCCTGGCTTGTGTTCCCCCCCAGCAGCTGTTGCTTTGTTCCCCCCACTTTCCTGACTGCTCCCTCCCCTGCACCGGGTACACCTGTCTGAGCTGGCCTCTGGTATGTGTGTCACCACACACCTTCCCTGTGCCTCTCTTCTGCCATGTGGATTCCCTGGCCTGCCCTCTTTCTCACAGTTTCCCTGTGCCTGTCTTGCCCCCTGCCTCATGTGGCTTCCCTGTAGCGTTCTTGTGCCTCTTCCTTGCTCCTTTTTATTTTGGTTAATTTCCGCTATGGTGCAACTTCCGCTTGCTCCACTTTTGCACATTGCGCAAGTCTTTGAACATCGTACTGTGCCCTTTATGGATGGTTCCTCCCCCTTCAGTTGTGCATGCCTTCATTATCATTGTGCTGTTGCTTAGCATGTTTTCAGTGGTGCAACTGCCTCCTGCTGAATAGTGCAGAATGGCGCATTTTCAGACTTGCGCTGGCGCAACCCTATTGCGCATGGTGCAACCCTTTTGAATATCCAGGCCTTAATATCCTGTTTTTTCTTTTCTTTTTTCTGTGGCCAAGCTTATTGAAATTGCCATAAAAAGTATTTAGATTAAAGCAATACAGTAATTTATATCAAACAAAATAAATTAGCAATAATATTTTGAAATTCCAAAACCGAGCAACCTGATTTGCTGTTGACATAAAGTTATTTTAATTCAAAAAATTGAAACACAGTCACGTTGCCATTAATATTTTGGATTAAGTCTCCAAGTTAGTTTTGTGATTTTCCTGATTTAATGAGTATTAGTATAATTTTTAGAATCAAGCATTCTGATTGGTTGCTAAAAAAGTTTTGAATTTCACAACACTTATAAATTGGTTGTGTTAAGAGTATTTTCTATGGCATAATTATATATTTAGTTTTTCCATTTTTTTCCATTTTTAAGCCAGTATTACGCATTTTATGATGTTAATTGATTTAATTGGCTGTTGTTATGTGATGTCATATCTTGAATTTATATGGGCATAAAAGGAGCAACCAATCAATGCAAAGGTCACCCCCCTGATGAAGCCTTCAGTGACCAGGCACCGGGGTCTTTGTTACTAGATTGCTGTGTCAGTCTCAGGCTATGTGATTTAGGAATAAGCCTGGCATTTTTGTGTTCAACAAAACAGGACTTTTGGCTTCATCATCTATGACTTCACTGGAGGTTTGAGTGACCTCCTGGCTCTGGAGTGCAGGTGATTTTTTGATTTTGTACACTAAGGTTAAATCCTTTCACTTTGAGGATGATCTGTCCTCTGGACTGATGGTACCCATACATTGTGGGACCCTCAGATACAGATTCTGTGATGTGTTCATAAGGAGGGAATACGCTTGTCATTTCCACAAAATAGTCACCTAAAGGGGAAGTCAGTCACCTGGTCTAGACACAAAAATAACAGCTTCTGTATCTAGATACTGTACAAGCACCTGTCCTGTAATTGTGGAAGGGTGTGGGAATAGATAACACAAGATAACGCAGAATAGGTTTTAAAACTCACAATTGCTTTGTGTGAGTTTTATTTTGTCTTAAAAATAGTGAATTCAGAAGAAAAAAAACAAATAAATAATAAACTAGCTCAGACTGAGCTCCAGCACTATTTTTCCCTAGTAGTGCTGCCACAGAGTGGATAATCTTGACATCAGCTGCTCAACAATCATCTGTGTACATTAACCTGTAGTACTTACATTCAGTACTGCTCCCTAGGTTAATCAGCCTCAACTGAGGGTATCCTGTGAGTTCGGTGACTGTGATTGGGTGCCTACCAAAATGGCAACTCAACTGCAGTGCCTTACACCACAGCGACAAGGGAGGGCGGGAGACAGGGTAGGGAGGTGAGCAAATAGAGTGACATCCTGTCACTACATGTATACGCTTACAGGGGTGAGTGAGCACACTGAGTGTGTGGTGGGAGGGGAGAGAGGGATTGTGAGGGGTGGCACCACTGTGAGCTGCTAAGTTGTTCCTGTGGCATGATGGGTGGATTCAGGGCTGGGGCATAAATGGTGCTAGATTTGGGTCTGGGCACGAGTGCCTTTTGTTGCGCCCAGCCCCAATTTTTTTTGGAGGGGTTGCATCCCCCTGACATGAACCCCTCTGTAGTTGAGAATCCTTAAGTAGGGGGTTGTGGGGGTGAAGTCCCTCACATTTACATGTAAAATCTAAGTCCCTGGCACCTTTTTGCTGTGCACCAGGGACTGCATCACCAAAATATTTTTACCTGCAATTTCCACGTGCTGTAATGGCGATCACTATTCTGTGATCACCATTATGACATAGATCCTCAACTGAGCACTAAAGGTGCTTTTATATAGACTATATGCTACATCACATGGTCCACTGATCTGCCCCTAAACTAATGCAGTAGTATTCCAGATTGAATGCATGCATTTGGGGGATCTGTTAGACACAACATTCTTCATTATTATCAACAAAACCTGTAGAAATCTTCATATATATCTTATTTCAATGGAAAAAACAGATATTAAGGCTACATAAGTAATTGTTCATTAATGGAACTAGGCTCCTCCCACAATAAAGTGTCATGGCTTACGGAGTTCCATGAATAAGCCTCTGTTTGGGGCCACTGGCTACTAATAGAATAGATCAGAGGCATGCATGGCAACAGGTAGGAGAATTCCTATTTTTTGTTCTTTCCATAGAAAAAGCTGTTATATGTGCTTCTATGTTAGACTTAATCAAGGTAGCTTAAGGAAAGCACATTTTACCAATTTAGAGGTGTTTACCAGACCTTTGGATATCTCATTGGCTAAAAGTTACAGCCAACAGGTTGCCTTTTCCTTTGGGCCTTATTATTTCATAGGGCTTTTCCTTTGCCCTTCCTCATACTTGTCTGATCCCCTGTTTAGTCTTGAAACGCTCTATTCAGGGTTTTGCAAAGAGAAAACCTTTTCTTGGGACCTAAAAGTCCCTGCAGGTGTTTAGGATCCAATCTTCTACACACTCTGGGAGCCTTGTAGTTTCCTTATGCTTCTTTGTGCACTTCTTGGAGCTCTTCTTGGGTCCACACCAAAAGGTCAAACCATGTGTCTTAGCCGTAGCATGGCTCACTTTGACTGACAGTAGTGTGAATGTATTGGGCCACAATTTTCATGCTGCAAGCTACAAGAAACAAAAGTGGCAGCAAAAATATTTTATTTATCATACCACAAGCAGCAGTTTACAGCAGGAGGCAGCTCTTCACAGACAAGTCACTGAAATGGCTACAGGTAAAATACAATGCAATTCACCAGCTAGCATACCTCATAGCATTCTGTGGCTTCTGTGACACTTGTAGCCAGTTTCCCTTTCTAAGGAAACCTTTCACCTTTGGGGAACAAAAAAACCAATCCATTCTTTTGTCCCATGTTATTCTTTTATCCGTCTTTCTTTTGGCATTTTAAACATACACAAAATATAGCAGAATATAACACCATACACATGTACATCAGACTGGCAGTGGTATAGCTCACTGCAATTACCGTAATTATTGAGAAGCACTCTCCTGCTTGTGTCTGCAGTTTGCTTTAATTAGGGTTACTGGACATGTATATTTTGTTCTACTAGTTTTGTGCCTTGTAGCTGATGTGGAAACTTTGTAAATGAGCAGTCCAGCTCAAAGGCTGTAATTAAAGTTTTAAATAAATACTGTAAATGAATAAAATATGAGTGTGTCAAGCAACTTTTACTAGTTTTTTGCCTTTTTTGTTTTTTATTTTTTATTTTTGTATTTATTTCTTCTCTCCTCCCCTCAGCTCTGGTACCTCTGCGGTCCACCCTACCTGGACAGTCCTCCATCACCCATGTAGCCTTGGATTACCCCCCCAGCCAGGGATGAGGTGGGCCCCAACACCCCAAGCAATCAGTAGTGTAGATCGGGATGGTGCAAGGCAGGCAGCCGCAGATTGAGGACAAGCTCTGGTGCTCTGTCTAGGCCAGAGCTGAAAGGCATTTTCCCCTGTTTCTTGGGGAGTGGCTAGCACCCTGACATCGAGGCATGGAACTGATGTCTGCTACTCCCCTGCCTGTTTCTGTACATCATCAGCACTTGCTGCATCTCCGGCCTCCACCAGAGGGCAGCCGACCACTGACTAGGGACCCCTGTCCCTCCCGGGAGAGGAGAGCTGTCCTCCAGATGCTCAGTCTTCTTCCTACCCTGCCAACCCCCAGCAACCCGGGCTTGTTCCCGAACCCGGGTCCCAGGCATGGTGCAGCCTAGTTTATTGTCTTGCTGATATTGGGAGAAGAAGCTCAACCTTCATGTTTGTCATAGTTGCAAATTCATCAATTACCTCATCAGTATCAAGTTATCTGCTTTTTTCAATCTTTTTTTTTTTTGTGGACTTTATTTATTTACTTTTGTGCTGCATGGTTAGCTTACCCCATTTGCGGTTTACACGGGAGCTCAACTACCTCATCCTCAGGCCAGCCTCCACCACAGAAGCACAGTGAGAAGGACCATGGCTTACCCCCCATGGAGGAGCCCCCTTCCGGCAGATCCATTCTGGCAGAGGGAGACCGCATCACCTTTAAAGTCCCCCTTGACTTAGTCCTGGCTTTGTTTGGCCTGAGAGGTAGGCCCGCTGTCATGGGCATCACTGTGCTCTCTTCAGAAGGGATTTTCCTATTGGTTACCCTAGGGACCCAGCTTGCAAAGTCTCCTGCACAGCTTCACACTCCTGCCACTGGAGACTGCTGCTGACTACTGCTTTCTTTGATCTGAGTTTTGAGAATTCCAAGTGTACTCAATCTGTCATTTTCAGTCTTATTTTTCAGGTAGGTCTTAATGCGATTCATGTCATGGAGGGAGCACTCACATACATATCGTGGTAGCTGAGATTGTTAAAGCAATCTGCACCGATTTATGCAGCATCAGATACATAATTTCTGGAAGTACTTTATAAAGACTTGTCATGTCTTATGGGCGTTCATTTTCTGGTGGCCATATAATGAAGTTTTTTGCTACTTCTAGTTCCTCTTCTGGAATGGGACAGTTATATACCTGTTCAAGTAACCTCAGTTTCTCAAGGTCCAAAAATGTGTTAAACCATGGTCTGACAGCATTGATAGCAAGCATCAGTGTTTGGTTATGCTTGGAAAAACCTTTTGTCAATATCTCCAATCATTCTGTCAATCATAGGGTAAAAACACTGATTGTAAAATGCACAGCAGCTCTCTGTTCATGTGATATACTTTGTTCTGTTCCAGTTCTTAAAGTAGGAACAAATTCCTCCTAAGAATGAGGTAGCTTCCTTTGCCTCTGTGCAGTGTTTTGGGGGGGGGGTGCCACATACTTTTCTGCCATTGTTTTGGCTTCCCTGTAGAGATCTAAAAAGTTCTCTTCTGTGCGAAAATCTGTAATTGTTTCTCTCAGAGCAGATATGGCAGTCACAGCACATCCAATGTCGAAAGCCTGAGTCTGAAGTAAGTTATTTGTTCCATTAGCCACTGACAATTGTTTATCAAACATTTTACAGAGAAAGATATTGTTGAATTCTAGAAGCTTGCTGTGGAGTCCTCTGACATTTATGGTTTCTCCTTCTTCACAGTCTGAAAGATGTTTTAGAAGAGCTGGATAGGTTTCTATAACTGCCTTTGTTGCTTGCTTTTGATAAGACAATCATTTTTAACATTTAAGAATTCCTGGTGAGTCAGGGTAGATTTTGAAAATAACCTGTGTATCTCTTGACGCATGTTAAAGAATTTCCACACAGGAAGAAGTAAAGAACAGGCATCTACAAGGACAAAATTCAGAACATGTGCATAGCAATGGCTATATACAGCATATAGATCCATCTGGCAAACTAGTTCCTGGATTACATTTAAGTTTTTTTTGTATACTTTATTTATTGTACTCTGGATGCCCAGAGCATCCTTCCAGAGTGCCCACACAACTCTGCCCTGTCTGAAACTCACACATCTCTCTCCCTCCAGATCAATGGCAGGTCCAGAACCCTGGATCAGCCAGCGGGAGAGGGCCTGCCCGCCCTTTGCAGCCTGTCTGGAAATTAAAGGGACCTACTGTGAGATCAGCATGCCCAGCAGGAGATCATGGTGTGGCAGGTCCAACGGCAGGATGAGGGCAGGTCCCAGGGGTCTCCTTCATCTCCACTGTCCATCAGAGGTGTTTTCCCTTAATGGTTGCCCCTCAGATTTCTGGATGTGCAATGATGTCCGGTGGAATAGCGTGACAATGTCTGCAAGAACTCCACCCCTTGCAGCTGCTTTATCACTTGTTCCCTGCACTTACTCTGACCGCTGTCAGAGGTTCACCCAAGTGACGTATACCCTGGCTCCCTTCCTGGGAAGTGAGAGCAGTTCTGTGGATGCTCGATCCCTTCCCTGTCCTGCTGACCCCTAACTAGGGCCAAGCTCGTTCCTGAACATGGGTCGCCAGCATTTCACTAGGTGTGGTGTCCAGCACCTCAACCCCTTAGCACCACCAGACTGGCTTGGATTCCATTTAAGTTGCCATTCATAACAGATGCACCATCATAAGCTTGAGCTACGCAAATCACAGAATTCTCATGGAGGTCCCAGTTAGCTTTGAACACAGTTCATTTATCAGACTCAGGGCATCTAATTTTGTTACTTGATGGAAGCACAGACATTTCTTTACAAGGGAACCATGCTGGACAAAATGAAGGCATTCACTAATTTGTTCTCTGCAAGTGACATCTCTAGATTCATCAGGAAATATTGCAAAATACTTTCTTTTACCTCATTTAAATGTTTCTCTCATTAATTTTGCACAGCATTTTATCATCTGATTTTGACTGGTTCTATGTAGCACAATTATACACACTGAAGTGCTTTATAAAACAGATAAGATACTGGCAGTGCAGGGACTGTAGAATAGAATTCAGTTTTATATAACACATTTGTATGCACTGCATCTCAAAGTGCACTACAGATCAAATTGATACTGGCAGTGCAGAGACTGTAGAACAGAGTATGGTTGTTTATTGCACATTTATACATACTATCTCAAAGTGCTTTACAAAGTAGATAGATTCTGGCAATACAGGGACAACAGAATATAATTTAATTCTATGTAGCACATTTATACACACTGTATCTCAAAGTGTTTTACAAAGCAGATATTTGGATACTGGCAGTGCAGGAACTGTAGAATAGAAACATAGAAACATAGAACCATAGAAGCTGACAGCAGATAAGAACCACAAGTTCCATCCAGTCTGCCCATTTTTTCTACCTTATGAATGTGGCAATGGCCAGTACTCCGTCAATGGCCTATTTATTCACACTCATCTGTATTGCTCCCTTATGCCTATCCCATTCCTGTTTGAAGCCCTGCACTGTATTTATATCTACCGCTTCCTGAGGTAGACTGTTTCATGCATCCACCACCCTTTCTGGGAAAAAGAATTTCCTCACAATACCCCTTAATCGGCCTCCCTCTAATCTCATGCTGTGTCCTCTTTCCTGCTATTTTTCTTATGTTGAAACATGTTAGACTCTTTTACCTTGTTAATGCCCTTTAGGTGTTTGAATGCTTCGATCATATCACCTCTCTCCCTCCTTTGCTCTAGGATATACACATTGAGCTCTGTTAATCTGTCCTCATATGTTTTCTGATGCAGTCCCTGTACCATTTTGGTGGACTTTTTTAAACTGCCTCCATTTTGTTAAAGTCCTTGTACAGGTGCAGCCTCCAGTGCTGTATGCAGTACTGCATCATCATCATGTTTATTTATTTAAGGAGCCCTTCCAAAGTTCAGGATGCTTTTACACATTTTAACATAAAGCCTTCATCACAACAAATTAAAACATCTTTAAAACATGTTAAACATCTATATAAATTTAAACTCAGTTTGTTTCTGAGAAGGCCTGGTTAAATAGGTATGTCTTCAAACAACTTTTAAATGCTTCTATGATCTGGCTATCCTGTACCTGGTGAGGTAGAGAATTTCACAGGGTAGGGACCACAAAGGCAAAAGGTCTCCCTTCCGATGTTTTAAGGGATAGCCTGGGAATCTCCAGCAACTCCTTACCAGAGGAGCAGAGCGAGCAGGAGGGGCAGTATGGATACAGGAGCTCTTTCAGGTAGCAGGGACCCTGCTCATGTAGGGTCTTATAGGTCAGCAAAGCGACCTTGAAGGTAATCCGCCACTGTACCAGTAACCAGTGCAAATCACACAGCACAGGTGTAATATGACTGGACCTAGAAGCTCCAGTCAGCAACCTGACTGCCACATTCTGCACTAGTTGCAAGCAGCGGATATCTACTCCCAACAGCCCTTGGTAGAGGGCGTTGCAATAATCAAGATGACTGGTTACAAAGGCGTGGACCAAAGTAGGAAGATCTTCGGGTCGGGTGGAACCAGGTGTTTAACCTGAGCTATGTTCCTAAGATGATAATAGGAGGATTTGACTATGGCCGAAACCTGCACACTCAGGGTCAGGCCTTCATCAAAAATAATGCCCAAGTTCCGTACCTGGCCAGAGGCAATAAGCGGGGTCCTGCCAAGATTCAATCCTGATGGTTTTCCCACCCATTTCCCTCTCATCCTATAACCAGGGTCCACAACAAATACCTCAGTTTTTTCTGAGTTCAGCAGTAGCCAACTAGCACTCATCCAACTCTGAATCTCCAGCAGGCAGTTATTAAACACCGTAATAAAATCTAATCCCTGATTGGGTACAAAGGACATGTACAACTGTAAATCATCCGCATAACAATGAAAACTCAATCTGTACCACCTAAAATGTCCCCTAATGGATGCAAATAAACTGTGAATGACATGAGGGACAGCACCGAGCCCTGTGGAACCCCACAGGGCAGTCCATGAGGGGTTGAAGAATAAATTCCTGATACTACCCTTTGAAACCTTCCCTCAAGGAAGGACTTAAAGCAGTTGTGGACTGCCCCC
Source organism: Neoceratodus forsteri (assembly GCA_016271365.2). Classification (NCBI taxonomy): domain Eukaryota; kingdom Metazoa; phylum Chordata; order Ceratodontiformes; family Ceratodontidae; genus Neoceratodus; species Neoceratodus forsteri. The sequence continues at coordinate 116,350,792 of CM057455.1, read as the reverse complement.
CTCAGTCCACAGAAAACCTCAGGTGCTCGAGCAACATCCCATGATCCACAGTGTCAAATGCTGCTAATGATCAAGAAGAACCAAGATCGAATGGTCTCTCTGATCTCTCACCATCAGAAGGTTATTAAGTACCCTCACCAGGGAAGTTTCAGTGCTGTGCCTTTTTCTGAAGCCAGAATGAAGACGGTCATAGATCTTGTGGTTGGTCAAATTATCTTCCAGCAACAATGTGACCACCTTCTCAATAACTTTCCCAACAAAGGGTAAATTTGAGATTGGTCTGTAGTTAGATGGGCAGTCAGGGTCAAGGGAGTTTTTTTTTAAAAGGGGATGAACTACTGCCTCCTTTAAGGGATCCGGAAAGATCGCTCTCTCCAATGAAACCCCCACTATCCCAGCAAGGACTGGGCTGATAACTTCTACACACCCCACTAAAAGGCACCTAGGGCCTGGATCCAAACTACAGTAGGTTGGCCGTGGAGTCTGAATGATCCGCACTATATCCACGACTACTGCTTGGCTAAAGGTAGACCAGGTCAACTGCGTATTAATACTACCCAGTTGATTCATGCAAGGACCAATGGGAAGGCACTGGCTGATCTCATTTCTGATGGTGGACACCTTATCAGAAAAGAACTGCGTAAACGCCTCATGCTGTTTTTGTGATAATCCTCAACCAGAGTGAAGACAGGCTGGATTGCACAGTCGTTCTACAGTCCGGAACAGCTGGGCTGACCTTTTCTTTGTTGTAGCAATTTCCCTGGAGAGGAATTTTGCCTTCTTATGGGAAATGGCTCATTGATAGACATTGTAATGATCCACCAAACTAAGTCTGTCCACCTCCAGGTCAGTTTTCTGCCAGTGTTTTTCCAACCTTTGTCCCTGCCTCTTTAATTCACGAATCTCCTTATTAAACCATGGGGAACTCGGATGAGAGGTAAGGGGATGAACACAAGAAGGAGCAATGATATCCAGAGCCTCTGTGACAGCCTTATTATAGGCTGACACAAGAGGCACAGAATCAGAGCTATCCCCTGGAATACCCAAGATGTCCAGTGCTGCCATTAGGCCTTCTGAGGTGACCACTCTTAAAGGGTGGAACTGCACCATCTCCTTTCTGGCAGGCCTATTTCAGGGGGCTATGAAACTGAATCTCAGGAGGTGATGGTCAGACAATCCAATGGGCTCCACCTCCATGTCGGAGGTATCCATTCCTAGGTGAAATATCAAGTCCAGTGAGTGTCCTCTCTTATGGGTTGCAGTGGTAATAATCCATGTTAGGCCCAATGAATCTATCAATTGGAGGAGGTTCTGTCCAAATGGTGAGAGTTTATCATTGACCCAGGCATTGAAATCCCCGAAGATCAACCATCTGGGAGACTCAAACACCCTGTCGGCGATGAAGTTCACAACCTCCTTCAGGAGATCCCTCCCATCACCTGGTGGACGGTAAATGAGAAGGATCCTGTTGCCAATACCTGCTCCCATTATACACTCAAAAGTGTTGGTAACCTCAACTGGAATCCCTGTGATGCCCAGTCCCTGTCTAAAACAGACTGTAACCCCAACCCCCGCCCTGACAATCCACTCTCAGGCAGTGAATCACCGAGAACCTGTCTGGGGCCTTACCAGTGTCTTGTAAAGAGGGATTATTACCTTGCTCTTACGACTTGTATTACTCCTACTAATACATCCCAAGATCCCCCTAGCCTTACCTATTGCTTTAGTGGTCTGCTTGAATGATTTCAAGTCATCTGTGATGGTGATGCCCAAGTCTCTTTCTTCCCTTGTGACTGCCAGCAACTCCCTTCCCAATCTATAGGTAGCTTGAGGGTTTCTCTTCCTTATGTGCATGATCTTGCCCTTCTTTGCGTTAAACCCCAGTAGCCACCCTTCAGACCATTTTGCCATTTTTTACAGATCTTTTCTCATTCTGCCCACCCCAGCTGGATCACCTACTCTGCTGCAGATCTTGGTGTCATCTGCAAACAGACAAACCTTACCCTCCAATCCATCTGCAATGTCACTGATGAAGATATTGATGACTGACCTCAGAACTGATCCCTGAGGTGCCCCACTTGTGACTTGCATCTCTTCTGACTGCATTCCATTTACCACTACTCTCTGTTTTCTGCCTACCAACCTATTTGCCACCCAGCTGACCAACTTCTCACCCACCCTGGGCCTACCCAGCTTATTAATCAATCTTCTAAGTGGAACAGTATCAAAATGATAGAATTTGGTTCTGTATAGCAGATTTATACACACTGTATCACAAAGTTCTTTACAAAGCAGACAGATACTGGCAATGTAGTTAATGTATAATAGGATTTGGTTCTATGTGGCACATTTAGACACACTGTGCTCAGTTTTTAAAGGGCAGAAAATGATGCAAGGTGCATGAACCAGAAAAGAATGAAGCAAGGGGCAAGCTGCATCGAAACTTGTGCCAGTTCTGGTTTTCTAATACTATTTGCATCTAAAACAGAACTGGCTGTGCCAAAGTAACTAGCGTCAGGCTTTGGTTAAAAAAATGGGTGCAATATGTTACAACAGGGCTTGTGTCAAATAAAATGATGAACCATCCTTTTTTTTTTTTTTTTGATTTTCTATGGTAGAACCAGTCAACAATGCTACAGATATGAATGCTGTTGTTAGACCAGGCAGAGTTGGTTTAACTCAGGGTTTTCACCAGAGGTATAAAGTGGTGGTGGGAGGGCTAATGCCCCACAGTTAACATCTTAACAAAGCTAGTGGGGTCCAGGAGCATGCTACCCCCCAAAACGTTTGACATTTTTACCTTCAAATGGTGACGTTTCCTGCATTTTAATGATTAAAGATGTGTTTGAAAAGCCTGATTATCATGACCTCTGTTTATTGGTACTTGTAAAAAAATCGTGTTGCTGGACCACTAGAGCATACTGCCCATTTATACAAACTGTATCGAAAAAGTGCTTTACAGAGCAAACAGTTAGATACTGGCTGTGCAGGGACTGTAGAATAGAATTTGGTTCTATGTCGCACGTTTATACACTGCATCTCAAAGTGCTATATAAAGCAGATAGATACTGGCACTGCAGGAGCTGTAGAATAGAGTTTGGTTCTATATTGCACATTTATGCACACTGTATCACAAAGTTCTCTACAAAGCAGATAGTTAGATACTGGCAATGTAGTTACTGTATAACAGAATTTGGTTCTGTGGTGCAAATTTATACACACTGTGCTCAATTTTCAAAATGCAGAGAATGACACAAGGTGTGTGAACCAGAAAAGAATGGCGCAAGGAGCAAGGTGCATCAAAACTTGTGCCAGTTCTGATTCTGATCTAAAGCAGAACTGGCTGTGCCGAAGTAACTTGCATCAGGCTTCCGTTAAAAAAATGGGTGCACTATGTCAGAAAAGGGCCTGTTTCGAATAAAATGGTGCACTGTCCCCTTTTTTTTTTATTTTCTATAGTGGAACCAGTTAACAATGCAACAAAGACACATGCTGTTGTTAGAGCAGCCAGAGCTGCTCTAACTCTGGGTTGTCACCAGAGGTAGAAAGCTGGGGGGGGGGCCTTATGCCCCACAGTTAATATCTTAACAAAGTTAGAGGAGTCCAGAGGCATGCCCCCCAGAAAGGTCTGACATTTTTACCTTTAAATGGTGGCTTTCACTACATTTTAATGGTGAAAGATATGTTTGAAAAGCCTGGTTATCATAACCATTATTTATTGGTACATGTGGAGAAATGTGGATACTGGACCACTGTATAACACATCTATACAATCTATATCTCAAAGAGCTTTACAAAGCAGACAGTTGGATAGTGGCTGTGCAGGGACTGTAGAATAGAACATACATGGTTCTATGTAACACATTTATACACACTGGGCCAGATATTCAGACAGCGCCAGACAGGAGTGCAAGCCTGGGCACAGCACAACTGGGATGTGCCAGGGCGTGGTCTGGGCAATATTCAACGGTGCTGTGCCATGGCTCAGCACCATTAGACTCTTTTCATAGGCCACCTGCATTGTGCATGCTGCAGTGGCACTGCACCGGCACAAGCGGTAAGAGAGGAGCAGGGGGATGCTCCAGCACAAGTGCAGTTGCGCAAAGTGCAGGAACCGTGATATTCAGTGGTGGGTATTCAAATGGGGCCATTATGCATGCAAGGTGAAAATGGGGCCATTTACATGTCATGATGGCCCCATTTGCATGCAGGTGCACCGATCCCCTGCAACTTGTGCCTGGCGACCTGCCAGGCTACAGCTGTCAGGAATCGATGCCCCCTGCCCCTCAGCGGCAACATGCTCCAATGCCTGATCGTGGGTTTTGTAAAAATGTATAATCCCTGATGGTCAAGTGGATCTGTTCCCCTGCCCGATCATGGGCTTAGTAAAGATAAATGTATCCCTGGTAGTCCAGTGGACCTGCTCCCCTGGCCGATCGCGGGCTTAGTAATGATAACTGTATCCCTTTTGGTCCAATGGACCTGCTTCTTAGCCCAATCGCTGGCTTAGTAAAGTTAAATGTATCCCTGGTGGTCCAGTGGACCTGCTCCCCAGCCCAACTGCGGGCTTAGTAGATACAAGCAGAATCCCTGGTGGTGCAGTGGACCGAATCCCAGCCTGATCACAGGCTCTGTAAATGAAGATAAATCCCTGGTGGTCCAGCGGTACCCCCCACCCACCCACTCAGACCTGCCATCCCACTCCCCCCAGTCAGCGGCAGGCAGCAGCTCCCGACCCGTAAGCTGCCTGGCTGCCAACTGACAGTGTACAGTACAGCTGTACGCCCATTGGTCCACTTCATGGGCCAATGGGCGTGCAGACCGAACTGTACTACACAATCCTGATATGTGAATGGAATTCATTCTCATATCAGGACTGTGTAGTACATATAGTCAACATCAGCCCATTGGCCCATGCAGTGAACCAATGGGTATACAGTCGTACTGAACACTGTCAGTCAGTAGGTGGCCAGGTGGTTTGTAGGTGGGGAGCCTCCGCAGCTGACCGGGAAGCAGGTGGCAGGTCTGAGTGGGCTGGTGGGGAGGGGCCACCAGGACTTATCTTGCTTTCGAGTCCTTGTTGGGCTGGGGTTCGGTCCACTGAACTACCAGGGATGCATTTATTTTTACTAAGCCTGAGATTGGGTTGGGGAGCAAGTCCACTGGACCACCAGGGATGCAATTATTTTTACTAAGCCCATGATTGAGCAGGTGGGCAGGTACACTGGACCACCAGGGGAGTTTAATATTTACAAAGCTCATGGTCGGGCATGGGGGTGGCCAACGCCCGTCCTGTGACTCGGGAGGTCAGATGGCCACCCACAGCAGGCAGCTGCAGTGTTGCGCCCAGCAATACGGCAGCTGACCTATGGGTATCCCCTGACTTGTTCCTTTTTGGGGGGGGCATATCTTTTCACCCCACCTTGCAGTGCATGGCAGGTGTGGGCCTGTATATGTGCTGCACATCCTGGGCTGAATATCGGCATGTGCTGAATATGCATGGGCACGCCCCCCACATTTGCACCGCATACATTACTGGTGCACCCTGGTGCATAGGGATTTGCACTGCACAGCATTCCCTTTTGAATATCAGGTGCATCAGTGGGTTGAATATCCCAGCCACTGTATCTGAAAGTGGTTTACATAGCAAATAGACACTAGCAATTCAGGGATTGCAGAACAGAAGTTAGTTCTATATAGTACATTTATATGCACTGTATTACAAAGTGCTTTGCAAAGCAGATAGATTAATCTTTAGACAATGTGCATAGCAATAAGCATATACAGCATAAGGATGCTTATGATAAAATAGTTCCTGGACTCCATTTAAGTTGCCACTCATACTGTAATAGAGGCACCATCATAAGCTTGAGCTACGCAAGTCACAGAATTCTCATGGAGGTCCCAGTTAATCAGCTTTGAACATAGTTCATTTGACAGACTCTGGACATCTAATTTGGTTACTTGATGGAAGCACAGACATTTCTGTAATGGGGAACCATGGTGGACACAATGAAGGCAAATACTCTAGATTCATCAGCAAATATTGTAAAATATTTTGCTTTCTTTACTTCATTTAAAATGTTCTCTCTTGTTACTGTTGCACAGCATTTTATCTTCTGATATTGAGTGAGTGGTGAGAGATAGGTGGTATTTCCTGGCATTAGCATGTGTACATTTTCAAATGCGGGATCAAACTTTTTTTAGAAGGTTAAACGCCTCTAAAATGTTATCCTTTTTATAATATCTGCAATCATTGCTGAATCTATTAGCTGTATAATATTGTCTTGTTCTTTAGATTTCACAAAAATAGATCAGGTCTCCATTGCTGCTATATGGATTGTTGTTTGCTGGTGTTCCCTTTAATTCTCTATTGCCTTCTTCCCATTGTTAAAGCCTCTGGATGTGAAGGCTGCATCTGCTCAACCAGTGCAACTAGGAAACATTCGGCAAATAAAGCAAAATATGGCATTATTACTAACATACTAACATATTAAAATGCCAGCAGAATAGGCCTAACGGTCTTTCGTGTCTGCTCGTTTGGTCAGCCCCCACCCTGGGTGCTGACCTTGCTGTCCCCCTCGCCTTCTCTGGCTTCTCCCTTCCCAGTTCCGGATATTCTTGCTGCATTGGATTTTGCTTCCAGAACCCTTCCCTGTACCTGTCCCACCCCTCTTGAACCCCTCCACTGTCTCTGCCTCCACCAGCCCCTAGGTAGTGCATTCCATGGCTCCACGACCCTCTCAGTGAAGTAGCACCTCCTCCTTTCTCCCTGAATCTTCCCCATCCAGCTTCCACCCATGCCCTCTAGTGGCCCCTTCCTCCTTCCTTCGAAGCACCCTGACTGTTCCTCCCCCATTTACCCTCTTCATGTACCTGAAGACCTCTATCATGTACCCCCGGTCCCGTCTCTCTTCCAATGTGTACATATTTAGCTCTTCGAGCCTCTCCTCATAGGTCCTGTCCCTATTGCTGGCTCTATATTCAAGCCATGTAAATGATGCATACCAGCTGCTTGAAAATGAACACTTCTGCTTCCCAAAATCCCTTTGCGGAAAATTAGACTGCTTTGGCTACATAGGACCAGTTTCCTTGATTTCTAGATCACTGGGTACAACAATAGCAGCAGGCTACTGATGCTGCTGCTTTGCGAGATGTTCTTGCAGATGATGTGTTCACTACACAACCATTTTCTGGCATTTCTATTTTAAATCTTGATAGCTTTATTCTGATTTTTTAATTTTAGGTAGAAAAAGTCAGTATGGTGACCATATCGCAAAACCATTGCAGTGAACATGTAAATGCTGATAACATCGACAGTTTACTGTAATGGTCTGCCTGAGACTCCAGTAATCTGTCTCCTGGTCTTACACTCCCTCCCCAAATCAACTCTGACTTGGAATTGGATTCCATTAGAGTGGGGTGTGGGGGTAAAGCCCCCCATGTGGAGAGTTTGGAGGGCAAAGCCCCCAACGGAAAAATGACTGGGGTCTCCTGGTGGAATTATGTCAACCGCATTTTGTGGATGACATAATTCCATTGCTGTGATGTCGGTCAACTAAATAGTTGTTGAACTGGCATTGTAGAGCCGAAAATGTTATGGATACTTCTTTTTAGTGAGATGAATGTGTATATAATGGGGGGCTTCAACCAAAATTGGCTGTCCTCCTCCCTAAGTAAGGCATATAATGACTTAGCTGCCCATAAGCTAATGCAAATAATCTATGAAACTACCCAGCTGAGTCCCAAAACCAATAATCACTCACTGATTGAATGGGCCCTCATCTCCCACCCTAACAGGGTCACTCTATATGGCTTACTTTCTGATGCATTAAGCAATCACCACATGATCTACATGGTTCATAAAATTCACAGGCCTAGGGCATCCCATAAAATATTGTTAACTCATTCTTACAAATCCTTGGACATTACCTCTTTCCTCCTTCACCTGGCTTACATGGACTGGACCCCTGTCGCCTCAGCAAACTAAGTAGATGTAGACCTAGCCTACTTCAAAGATACCTTTCTCAATACCTGAAACCAACATGCCCCAGTCTGGTGCTCCAGAGTTAATAGCAAGCATCTCCCATGTGTCACCTGAGAACTGTTGGCCTGTCAATGGGCACATCACCAAGCATGGAAAATCCACAAAGCATCTAAGTAGTCTAGAGACTTCAAAAGATACCACTCACTTCGTAATGCTTTCGCAAAAGTTATCCGGCTAGCTAAAATTGGATACTTTAGTTCCATCTTCCAAGCAAACATGAACAGCCTATCTAAATTCTGGAAGGTAGTCCATGCCTTGTTCTCCCTGTTTTCTAAACCAGCTACCCCATTCTTCAAAGTAAACAACTTGCTAATATCTGACAACCCTGCCATCACTGCTGAAATTAATTCCTGTTTCACCTCCTGTGACTGTACCCTCCTGTATTCCCTCCCCTCACTCACCCCCATTACTAATAACTGACTAATAGTTGGGATGTGTGCCACTGGACTGGAGGGTGACACATGTAGTGCCATTAGACAAGAGCAGACCAAGGGATGAACCGGGTAATTATCATCCGGTAATTCTCATGCCCATAATGTGCAAGCTCATGGAAATGATACTAAAGGAAAGACTGGTGTCATACCTGGAGGACAGCAACTTCCAGGATGTGAGGCAGCATAGTTTCATTTTGGGAAAGTCTTGTCAAACCAACCTGATACAATATTATGACTGGGTGACAGTGGAACTGGATAAGGATCATGCGGTGGATGTTCTTTACTAAGACTTCATCAAGGCCTTTGATTCAGTGCCTCATGGTCAGCTTGGGGGGACTAACTGGTGTAGAGGTAGGGGTAGGGTCAAAAATGACAAAGTGGATTACAAGCTGGCTGAGTGGGAGGCTGCAATGGGTAGCAGCTGGAGGGAAGCTCTCAACTCCAAGGCCAGTGATGAGTGGAGTGCCACAGAACTTTGTGCTGGGACCAGTATTATTTGGGCTCTTCATATCAGACATTGTGCATGAGGTGGTGAGCAAAGTAAGTCTGATAGCAGATGACACCAAAATGGTCACTGGTAAGGCTGCACTTGAAGTACTGTGTGCAGTTTTGGAGGCCATACCTGAAGCATGATAGCAAGCTACTGGAGGTGGTGCAGAGGAGGGTAATGAGGATGATATGTGGAATGGAGGGGAGAGACTATGATAGCAGTCTGGGAGACCTCAATATGTACACCCTGGAGGATAGAAGGGACATGGAGGGACATGACAGAGGCATTCAGGTATCTGAGGTGAATCAGTAAGGATGGGGCAAATGGGGTCTTTGAGCTAAGGTGGGGAAGGACACCAGGGGGCATGGACTAAGAATAGAATGGGGAAGATTTAGGAGGGAAATGAGGATACACTATTTCAGAGAGAGGGTGGTAACAAAATGGAATGCACTACCAGAATGGATGGCATCATGTAAATCTGTGAACAGCTTTAAAATGGCATGGGACAGTGAACAGGGGAGAGTGAGGGTGGCGGAGGTGAGGGAGGTAGTGCGATGACAAAGGGGAGGATGGGTGGGGCGGATGTAAACTAGGGGTGTTAGCTGCACACTCAAGCAGACTTAGATTGACCGAGTGGTCTGTTTTTGCTGGCACATTTTCATGTTCCTATGTTTGTATGTAACCAAAATGTACCCCTCTCCTTGAGCACTTCTCTTTCTCCAAAGTCCCCCCAAATGACACTCTGGAAGCGCTCTTTGCACTTAACTTCTCTAACAGTTCACCTGATGGATGTGATCCTAAGCTCCTTTTCCTATCTGGTCCTGCTATCGCCGCTCCATTATCTGATCTCCTAAATCTCTCATTCTCTTCTGCATCTGTCCCAGCTATCTGGAAATACACAATTATCCTGCCCTTACCTAAATCAAGTCGAGCTCGAGCAACTGGTTCTAGGAAAAACTAGAGCACAGAGTACCCTGGATTTAATACTAACATGGGACACTCAGTAGATGAGGTCCAAATTGAAAGTCCACTGGGAAATTGTGATCATCAGATAGTCTGCTTTAAAATCAAGGAAGGGCAAAATGAAATCAGCACAGGGAAAACAACAGTATTAAATTTTAATAGGGCTGACTTTCACACAATGAGGAAAATTACAACACAGTGGAACTGGGAAAAAGAAATAGAAAACACAAATATAAATGAGATGTGGGAAATACTTGTGGAACAACTAGGTAATACAAATTCAAAAATGTATACCTACAAAAGACAAATACGCAAACACAATAAAAAATGCTCCAAGGTGTTTAAACCCAAAGATAAAGAAATTAATAAATCAAAAAAATAGATGGTATCAAAACCAAAAGAAGCCATAACATACAAAACATAATTAAATATAGAAATTTGGTTTGGCAAGTGAAAAGGGTTATTTAGAAAGCAAAAAAGGAATATGAATTTAAATTGGCAGTGCAAGTAAAGGATAACTATAAGACCTTTTACACATACATAAAAAACAAAAAGAAAAATACAAACAACATAGACCCTTTTAAAGATAAAGAAGGAAATGCCCTAAATAATAAGGAAGCAGCAGAGATCCAAAACAAATACTGCTGTTCGGTTTTTAGTACTGCTATTTCAAAAATTAAGGGGAACAACATAAATTCCACACCAGGGTGTATCATTATTTAAGCAAATGATGTACTAAATAGGCTAAACTAAATTAATATAAATAAATCACAAGGACCTTTTGAAATCCATCTAAGGGTAATAAGGGAATTGGCTGCACCCCTGGCATTCATCTTCCAGACTTCTGTGGATAGAGGTGAGGTGCCACAGGGATGGAGGGAGGCATTAGTGGTCCCTATTTTCAAAAAAAAGGGCAAAAACAGAACCAGAAAATTATAGACCGGTGAGTCTCGCCTCTGTTATTGGAAAAGTGTTGGAAAACATTTTAAAGGAACACATAGTGAAGCATTTGGAACCAAATGACTTACAGCATCCAGTGTAGCACAGGTTTAGAAAGACTAGCTCATGTCTTTGTTTCCTATGAAAAAGTGAGTAAGGCATTGGACAATGGAGACTCTGTGGATGTGATATTTTTGGACTTTTCGAAAACCTTCGATAAGCTTCCTCATCTAGAACTCATAAACACATTAAAAAAATTCAAATTTAACAGTAATATAATAAATTGGATCCAAGCATGGTTAACTGAAAGGAGATAGCAGATGATAATACAAGGAGAAATGTTGAATTGGGAGACAGTGACTAGTGGGGTACCTCAGGGCTCTGTCTTGGGCCCATGCCTCTTCAATATTTTGATTACATCACTAAAAATAGACAACAAGAATATTTGAGTAACTAAGTTTGCAGATGACTGTAGGATTGGGGCCATTGCCCAAGGAAAACATTGCTAATATACAAAATGCCATAGACAGTACTAATATTTGGACAGAAATTAGCAAACTGGAACTGAATAGTGCCAAATGTACAGTCATGCACGTGGGGAAAAATAATACAATACAATACATACATACAACATTGGAAATAATTAAGGGAAACAGCTGTAGAAAGAGATTTAGGAGTTACAATCAGTACAGATTTAAAATTCAGTACACACGGCAATAAAATGGTTAAAAAAGTTAACCAGATATTAAATTGTATATTAAGACACATAACAAGTAGAGACAGGAAAATAATCATGCCCCATACAGTGCGCTTGTAAGACCAAATCTGGAATATTGCTCCCAAGTATGGGCTCCATATAAAAAGGAAGATATCCATAAGTTGGAGGGGATACAGCATAGAGGAACTAAGGCAGTGGAAGGACTTAGAGAAATGTCCTACCAGGAGAGACTCCAGGAGTTAGGACTGTATACCCTGAAGTTTAGAAGAACCAGGGGAGATGTGAGCCTACTGTTCAGGGCAATGCAGGAAAGTAAATTTAGGGCAGAGCTGGGTGTCAGTTTATGAAAACCAAGATATGAACCAGGGAGACACCCTTTTTAATTAGTAGTGCAAAAATGGAAAACACTTCCCAGAAAATATTGGTTTAGCCAGAGAATAGTTGCAATATGGAATGCACTGACACTTGAGGTAGTGAGCAGTGCAAACATGCAGGCCTTCAAAGACAAACTAGATGAATATATGCTAGACAAGAAAAAAGGATGACTTAAAGTTAAAGCCAAATTCGCTAGGTGAAATAAAAGGGCAAGCATTAAGGACATAAGTTCAAAAGCTGGAAAATACCCATGAAATCTATGAAATTCATCCTCGCCCAGGTACTACCATCCCATATCTCCTCTCTCTACCCTTGCCAAGCTACAGGAACCCTTGATTCTCTCTCAACTCTCCTCCTATCTATCTGACATCTTCTTCACACCTTTCCAATCTAGTGATTGGAAACAGCACTCTACCACAACCTCTCTACTTATGCTCACTGATTCCATCCTCTCAGGGACAGACTGTGGCCTGATCACATCCACAATCTTTGTCTTCCTAGCTGAGGCTTTTGACACGGTTTCCCATATCATCCTCTTAAACAACCTCACTTCTGCTGACCTATCTGCCTCTGTCACAGGCTGGTTCAGTGCCTACACTGTAGGTAGGACACAGTCATTGAAACCTGCTGATTCATTATCCCCCACTCCAAAGTAACACTTTTCTACCTCAAGGCTGAGTGCTTGATCCACTATTAATCTCCATCTTTCTGAACAACATTTCGTCAGTCTGCACCTCATCCTCCATCCACATGTATGCTGACAACATGGTTCTGTTCACCTCTGGCCAGTCTCCCTGTGATGTAGCAGCCAGACTCCAGCATGACTTCAATAAGCTTCAGCTCTGGCTAAGTTTTCATTAACTTTTTCTCAATGCCAAGAAGTCTCCATCACCTTTGGCACTAGGTAGAGACTCTCTAGGCTACCCTCCAAGCCCACTTTCCACACCCTCGATGGGACTACTCTTGAGGACACATCCTCTTTTAGATATCTTGGGGTTTGGCTCAACCAACACCTCAGCTTTTCTGGACATGCTGATGTCATCCTGAAAAACCTGCACCCCAAGCTTTGTGCCCTGTACAGGAACTAAAGTTGTATACCACTATTGGCAAGACGTGAACTCATCCAGAAGATGATACTCCCTATCTTTGACTACTGTGATGTAGACTATAGTGCTGCTCCCAAGGCTTCCCTAACCCAGTTGGACACCCCCTTCAACTCCTTCTGCCGCTTTGCTCTAGACTCCCCCAACACTCACCACAGTGACCTTTACCACTCCTTGGCATTTCCCTCACTGAACAAGTGACCTCTCTCCCATAGTGTTAAATTCATCTTTAAAGTTTGGTTTGGGTCTCTCCCCTCCTACCTCTCATCTATTGTAACCATTCCTCCACCCCATCTCACTCCCTTAGAGCAAATGACTCTTGTATTCTGGCAGTCCCTCACTGATCTACCTCAGTTGGATGGGCAGCGTTCTTGCACCATTTTGCCAAACTCTAGAACTCACTACCTCATCAAATAAGACACTTCTCTTCCCTTCCCCCTCCATCTCCTCATCCTGCACAATTTCTTCTCTCCAACGTGTACCTGCTCTTAACTGCTCCTTGCACACTTAATACCCTACTTTTACACTTTATTTTCCCTACAATGTATCTCTGCCTACTTGCTTTCTCCTCTAATATCTTTGACCTCCCTTCCCCTAATAATTGCATCTGTTACCTATGCACTTCATGATGTTCATAATATTTGGTGTATATAGGGTACCTTACATCATCTCAACAGGTGTTTATGTTCTGTATTTATATTGTTGAAGCAAGCACTTAAACATGAACTCCAACTTAACTGCTGTTTGTAACACATTATAAGCACTTCTCATGATTACTACAAGTTGTATATTTCCATTATCATGTTCAGTTGTATCTTGCCATTTTCAAATGTGCTTTGTAGAACTGTATAATTGTTACTCCATTACACTCTTCCCCCCAGGACACACCGCAAGATGAGCAACTTGTTTGTTCAGTGTGCCTTTCCTGGTGAAACTTTTCAACAAATAAATAAAATAAGTACATGCCAAGTACTGAGTACATTATAAGAAAAATACCCTTTTTGGGGGAAAATTGGGTCTGCACTCATGGATGAAACGGTTTGCCCTGCAGACTGAGCCTACTGTAACACACAGTACTAAACGTATGTCAGGAAATGAGTCTGCTGCAGGAAAAATGTTGTTTTATAAAACAAATGCACCTCACATATAGGGCTCAAAGTATGCCAAGAAATGAGACAACTACAGGAAAAATGCTATTTTATAAAACAGATGAAACCTAATACACATGGCTTAAAGTATACCAAGAAATGAGTCTGCTACAGGAAAAATGTTATTTTATAAAATAGACAGAGTCCCACACACAGGGCTCAGTATGTCAAGAAATGAATCAACTACAGGGAACATGTTGTTTTATTAAACATATGGCACCTCCAACACAGGACTCAAAGTATACCAAGAAATAAGTCTGCTACAGTCAAAATTCTATTTTATAAAACAGACAGAGCCTAACATACAGGGCTCAAAGCATACCAAGTACGATAAAAAATGCTCTTTTATCAGATTAACTGAACCAACACACATAGATGAAACAATGACAGGTAATGGGAACACTCTATGAAAAAATATGTTCTTTTATCACACTAGATGGAGCCTAATACATAGGGCTGAAACAATGCGAAGTAATAACCTTATGAGGAAAATTGTTTGTTTATCAGGTGGATGGAGCCCAACAGGGCTCAGACAAAGTATGACAAGTACTATAAGAAAAATGCTGTTTTATCAGGCAAACAGTGTCTGGCATGTAGGGGTGTAACTATGCCAAGTACATAATATTTTGTCTGAAAAATGCTCTTTAATCAGACAAAGCTTAACACACAAGGCTCCAAGTATGTCAAGTGCTGTACTGTAAAAAAAAATTATTTTATCAGACAGATGGTACCTAACACACAGGGCTCAAAGTATGTCAACTGCTATACTGTTAAAAAAATTATTTTGTCAGGCAAACAGAATCTGTGCCAAATATGGAGTATGTTGTGCAAACAATGCTCTTTTACCAGACAGACTGAGCCTAAAACACACAGCAGAGCTAAAAACTATGCCAAGTACTAAGAAAATGATCTTAGGTCAAAAAATAAATGACTTACTAGTTTAGCTCACAGCCTGCTTGCCTACCCTAAATCACCCTGAATAAACAATCATTTGTCAATGCCAAATGCTGATTGCATTGGTCTGTTGAGCTCGTTCAGTGGCCCTGTCATTGGCTCAGTCTGTTTGTCCTGGTGCTGCTGGCTGCTCTTTTGTATGGGTCTGCTGCCTGAGTTGGCACCTTGTTCTGCCGAGGAAGAAATCTGCAGCTGTTCCGACAGAGCTCCATTGAGGTAGCTCACTCCCCCTCTCTCTTGCTCATTCTGTTTCTCCTGGCACTGCAGGCTGCCCTTTTGTACTGGGCTCTTGCCTGTGTTGGTGGCTTTTTCTGCCCACAAAGAAATCCACAGCTGTACCGACACAGCTCCGTCGAGGTCGCTCACTCCCCCTGTCTCACTCACTCTTGCTGGTTCTCCCAGCGCTGCAGGCTGCCCTTTTGTACTAGGCTGCTGCCTCTGTTGGCGCCTTTTTCTGCCCACAAAGAAATCTGCAGCAGTCCCGACAAAGCTCCGTTGAGCTAGCTCACTCCTCTTCTCTCACTTACTCATTCCGTTTCTGCCGGGCGCTGCGACTGCCCCTTATCTACTAGGCTCTGTCTGCGTTGCTGCCTTCTTATGCCCACAAAGAGACTTGCAGCAGTTACAATACAGCACCGCTGAGCTCGCTCACTCGCTCATTCTGGTTTTCCTGCCACTGCAGGGTGCCCTTTTGTACTGTGCTCCTGTGTGCATTACTGCCTTTTCCTGCTCACAAACAAATCTGCAGCAGTCCCAACAGAGCTCCGTTGAGCTAACTGATGCCCCCTCCCTCACTCGCTTGTTCTGTGTCTCCTGGCACTGCAGGCTACCCTTTTGTACTGGGCTTCTGCCTGCATTGGCGGCTTTTTATGGCCAGAAAGAAATCTGAAGGAGTCCCGACACAGCTCCATTGAGCTCGCTCACTCCCCCTCTGTCACTTACGCATTCCGTTTCTGCCAGCGCTGCAAGCTGGCCTTTTGTACTGGGCTCCTGCCTGCATTGCCGCATTTTCTGCCCACAAAGAAATCCACAGCAGTCACAACAGAGCTCTGTTGAGCTCGCTCACTACTGCTCTGTCACTCGCTCATTCTGTTTCTCTTGGCGCTGCAGACAGCACTTTTGTATGGGGCTTCTGGCTGCATTGGCACCTTTGTCTGTCCACAAAGAAATCTGCAGCTGTCCCGACAGAGCTCCATTGAGGTCGTTCAGTCTCCCTCTCTCTCATGCGCTCATTCTGTTTGTGCTGGCGCTGCAAGCTACCCTTTTGTATGGTGATCCTGCCTGCATTGGCGCCTTTTTCTGCCCACAAAGAAATCCGCAGCAGTCCTGATAGAGGTCCGTTGTGCTCACTAAGTCCCCCTGTCTCACTCGCTCGTACCGTTTCTCCCACTGCTGCAGGTTTGCCTTTTGTACTGGGCCCCTGCCTCCATTGACGCCTTTTTCTGCCCACAAAGAAATCCGCAGCAGTCCTGACAGCACTTCGGTGAGTTCACTCACTCCCCTCCCTCAGTCGCTCTCTCGTATTTCTCCCAGTGCTGCAGGCTGCCCTGTTGTACTGGGCCCTTGTGTTGGGGCCTTTGTCTGCCCACAAACAAATCCACAGCAGTTCCGACAGAGCTCAGTTGAGCTCGGTCACTCGCCCCTCTCACTCGTCGATCTTAATCTGTCCCAAACACTGATTTCCCAGAGTGACCGTGCTATTCTCTGGCAGGACTGCAAAAACATATTTTAGCCAGGATGTGAAAAATGACAGCTGTAGTGTTCATAAGCAGGTGTGAAAAAATGCCACTGTTGAAAATGTGGCGTGACAATTTTACAAATTTGCGAAGTTAGAAGGGTGCATGGAAACAGTTCAACGCACACGTGTAACACAGTCATGTTATGGAGTTTCGTCACCAAATGTTCAACATAGGAATTGTAAGACCTCTGCTCATGAATGGTGCCACTGTCATTTTCTTCATCTGTCCTGGACACTGGTTTTCCACAGTGACCACGTTATTCTGCACCCGGAAGTGTGAAAACACATTTCAGACAGGATGTGGAAAATGACAGCTGTACTGCTTATGAGGAGGTGTGAAAAAATGCCACTGTTGAAAATCTGGTGTGACAATATTACAAATCTGCGAAGTTACAACGGTGCGTGGAAAGTGCGCAACGCACACTTGTAACATTGTGAATTGATGGCCTATCATCACCAAATTTTCAACATAGGCATTTTAGGACCTCTGCTCATGAACAGTATCATTGTCATTTTCTTAACCTGTCCTGAACAGTGATTTCCCACAGCGACTGCTCTATTTTGCGCTGGAAGTGCGAAAACACATTTCAGCCAGGATGGGAAAAATAACAGCTGTACTGTTCATAAGTAGGTCTGGGAAAATGGCAATGTTGAAAATCTGGAGTGAAAATATTATAAATTTGCGAAGTTACGAGTGTGCGTGCCAACTGAGCAATGCACGCTCGTAACACAGTCATTGTATGAAGTATCGTTACCAAATTTTCAACATAGGCATTTTAGGATGTCTGCTCATGAACAGTATCATTGTCATTTTCTTAATCTGTCCTGAACACAGATTTTCCACAGCGACCACGCTATTCTGTGCCGGAAGTGCGAAAACACATTTCGGCCAGGATGTGAACAATGACAGCTGTACAGCTCACAAGGAGGTGTGACAAAATGCCAATGTTGAAAATCTGGCATGAAAATATTGCAAATTCAAGAAGTTATGAGTGTGCATAGTAACTGCGCAACACACGCTCGTAAAACAGTCGTTTTTTGGATTTTTTCCACCAAATTTGCAACATAGGCTTTTTGAGAGCCCACCTCATGAACACTGGCACTGTCATTTTGTTAATAGGCCCTGAAGGGTGATTCTGCGCAGTGACCGCAAAACCACCTTTCAGACCCGATTAACTCCATGACAGTTCAAGAATGCATGAGGAGGGGTCCCAAAAACCCCATGTTGAAAATTTGGTGAAAAAATGCCCAAGATATGCACTAAAGTTGAAAAAAACCTATTCATTACATTATACAGCTTACCGGCATTTCCTCAGTTCGCGGTCGGCTTTGAAGAGTGTAGACATGTTCCTGGTCCAGCAAGGACCGTTGCGCCAAGCTCCGGAGGTAAGTATGGGGTGAGGGGTTGTGTGGGGAGGTAGGATCTTGAGTGGGTGGAGTGCGGGTTGTGGGGGGTGGGGAGACTATGAGGGACCGTTTCCTTTCTTTCAAGTACAACAAAAGGAAGAAAATGTTGCGGGACCGATTTCAACATTACAGGGGCATGTGACATGCTGGGGTGGGCTCCCAGTGTGCTACCGGAGTCTGGGGGGACAGCTGTGGCCGACGGGGGATTGGGCACCCCCATCGGCAAACAACAAAAGGGGAAGATTTATTTCTGCTGATGGGGATTAGGCACCCCCATTGGCAAGCAACTAAAGGAGGGGGGATTCCTTTCTGCCGACGGGGATGGGGCACCCAGTCGGCACACCATCAAACGGGGGGGGGGGAGTTACATTATACCGACGGGGATTGGGCTCCCCCATCGGCAAATAAACATGGGGGGTTAAATACAAGCCACCGCCATGTTCACAAACAATATCAGAGATCATACCTCCCTCCCTGCAATGATGGGTCACTCCCTCATTCAAGCGGATGGCTGACGCTGCAATGACAAAGCAGCCCCTGATTGCAGCGGCTGATTTTTTTTGAAAGTTGTGGCACACTGGCTGAACTAGTGTCAGCAGCAGCATGCCACAGCATTGGGGGAAGCGGGACAAGCCTGTCCAGGCTGTGGGGCCATTGGGTACAACAGTGCCACACCTCCACAACCTGCTTCTGGAGAAAGCAGACGCAACATGTTTCTTGTGCATGTGCACAATCAACATAAAAACACATGTTTATAGCTTCGGCAGTACTCAGCATCACACTTTGTCTTATCTGAGCTTGCAATCCTTGCCTGCCACATGAATAAACACACAACACAAACCCCTATTAGGCAATTTAGAAAAGGCTGTAATTTTTTTTTCTCTGAGCTCTAGGTATTTAAATGGATAGATAGATGGATAGATATTTTATTTATAAAAGCACCCATTTCCAGGAACTCTGGGTGCTATACAATATAAACAACAAAATGTAAAATACTATATAAAAAATGTACATAACAATTCAGCAAGGAGTAGGTTAAAATTCATCTATCTTCCCCTTTCAAATAAACAATCAAGCAATAAAAGCTTGCTGGAATAAATACATTTTTAAGTCCTTTTTAAAGACTTCTACCAAAAAGGATCCTCCTTTAAATGAGCAGGAAAGGAGTTCCACAGTGTAGACGCTGCCACTGAGAATGCCCAGTCCATAGTCCCCAGTATGCCTCAGCCTAAATCTGGGAACTCCAAGGAGGCCTCCCCCGGCAGAATGGAGTGCTAGGGGCAGATGGTATGGGACAAGGAGATCTTGCAGATAGACAGGTACCCCATCATGCAGGGTCTTGTAGGTCAGGAGCCCTACCATAAAGACAATCCTCCACCTGACCAGCAGCCAGTGCAGCCCTCGGAGAACCGGGATGACATGCTTATACCGTCTCACCCCAGTCAACAATCTTTCTGCTGCATTCTGCACCAGCTGCAGCCTGCAGAGGTTGCATCCAGATAACCCTAGGCACACAGCATTACAATAGTCCAGCCTGGAAGTGATGAAAGCATGCACCAGTGTGGTCAGGTCCTTGGGTGGGATCAGTCCCAGATTCAGCCGATATTCCTAAAATGGTAAAAATCCACTCCTGACGATGGCTGACACCTGATCATCAAGCATTAGAGCATCATACAGGATCACTCCCAAATCCTTTACCTGTCTAGATGGGGCAAGGGGAACACCCCCTAGCATTAGGCCAAGGGGTAACCCCTCACCCCCCCGCCCCGATGATCTGGATCCAAGGCCAGTACTTCTGTCTTATCTGGGTTTATCTTAAGCCAATTTTGAGTCATCCATGACTGGATCTCCTCGAGGCAGCTGTTAAGTACAGAGGCTGACACCTGGGTATCAGATGCACAGGACAAGTACAGCTGGGTGTCAACTGCATAGCAGTGAGAACCCAGCCCATACAGCCTGATAATGTCCCCCAACAGCAGCATGTACATTGTGAACAAGGGCAACAAGACTAAAACCCTGCAGATCTTTACTGCACAGAGGCCTTGGGTTAGATGAGGCTAACCCCATCATCACCCTTTGCACTCTGCCTGTCAGGTATGACGTGAACCAGTTGATGACATTACTGGACAGGCCACACCAGAACTGCAGGCAGTCAAGTAGCACCGCATGGTCCACAGTGTCCAGCACTGCAGAATGGTCCAGGAGGACCAAGATGGTATGATCTCTCTCCTGTCCCTAGCCATCAGGAGATCATTAAGCACCCTCACCAGGGCAGTCTCTGTAACTATGCCCCACACAGAACCCAGACTGGAAAGGCTCATAGGGGAAGAGGAGAAAAGATGTCTCTTAAGCTGTACAGCTACCACTTTTTCAATAACCTTCCACAAAAATGGGAGGTTTGAAATCAGCCTATAGTTGCCGAGGCAGTCCAGATTCAAAGAGGGTTTCTTCAAAAGGACTCTATACAAGGCCTCTTTCAAGGCCAATGGAAAGACTCCACTCATCATGGAACTCTAGATGACCTCAGCAACAACAGGTCCAATCAGGTACAAACATCCAACCAAAAGTCAAGTCAGACCTAGGTCCAGATCCTATAGGGTAGGCTGCAGCTTCGAGATTATCTCCGTCACCTCCTCCACCCCAACCAGTTCAAACTCATCCCAGACAGGAGAGTGTTCTGGCACACCTCAAGTCAGACTCTGCATCACCTTCTAGAGGTACTCAAAGAGACTTTGTCCCTGATAAAGGACACCTTGTAAGCCAAGAACACAGAAAACTGCTCGCACCTTGTGCTACAACCTGTTCTCCCAACACAGAGACAGGCAGGATGTAAAAGCCTGTCTACCGTGCGGAACAGCTAAGCCTGTCTGTTCCTTGATGAAGCAATCTCCCTAGACAAATATTTAGTCTTCTTATGGGAGATTGCCCTCGATAGTCAACATAATGCAACTTCAGGGCCAGTTTGTCCTCCAGCAGGCCAGATCTCTAGCACCTCCCTAACCTCTGCCCCTTTATCTTTAAATGCTGGAGATTTGTTGGGGAGAAGTTGAGAACATTGACATTTAAACCCAGAACATAACCCCCACCCTGAGAATGTACTTATTATTTTTCTGAGCTATCTCAGCTCTTGCTATTTCCTGTTGATGAGACAGAGAGAGAGAGAGAGAGAGCCTTTCATTTATCAAACAGGATACAGTGTGGCAAAGGAAAAAAAAAAAGATTTTCAGTTTTGTCTGAATCACAGGCGGGCTGTCTGAGGTTATAGTTTATACCCAGTTCCACAACAACACAAAGCAGTTTCTGACAAAAAAATAATACCTATCCCGAATTCTATTAGTAAGAAGGAAAACACTTGTGATACATGTCAGAGAGGGGGAAAGCAAGGGGTCAGAGGCTTTTTTTTCCATTTAAAGGTTTCTTGATTTTTTTAAATAAAAAAAAATAAAATAAAAAAGTACAAACCTTGAACAGTAGCTGATGCATATTTCAGTAAGTCAGCAGTATTGATATTAAAACTAGCACTGAAATAAGCAATTAGATAACTAATAATTCTGTAGGGTTGAGCAATACTGAAGCATAAAAAAGTCATACCCATCAAAGCATATATAAAAAGACATTGAAGCAATCACCTATTAATTCATACCTACTAAAAACTGTCAATACTATGCTTCTTTAATATTCAATAATTACTGGCAAGCCTGTATATCAACCAGATTATCATCACTCTCAAACACCGTAATAACCCAAAAACAGGTTATTACGGTGTTCTGAAAACAACTCACTTGTACTGTCCTTGAGTGTCACTTTCACTTTCCTGGCAGCGTAGCGCGACCAAGCAGTGATCATTACAGAAAATAATATTGTCAAACATGTAAACAAACTGAAGTGCTTCGTTTAAAAATCCTGACAGTTGTAGAAGTTACCCTCATTTTTGTTAGTTTTTGAGTTTGGAAAGCTGCCGAATATAGAAGACTGAGGAGAGCGTGTGACAAGGTGGCTTCAGAAGATCAGATTCAAGCATAAGCGAGTGCTGCTAGCAATACTTGTTTATGCTTGAGTCACATCTTCTGAAGCCACTGAGTCATTTCTACTCAGTCTATACTCAGTAGCTTCCCAAAAACAAAAAAATAACAAAAATGAGGATACTGTAACTTCTACAACTGTCAGAATTTTTAAACGAAGCACTTCAGTTTGTGTACATTTTGGACAGTTTTATTTTCTGGAATGAACAGTGCTTGGTCATGCTTCACAAAGAGACTGAGTCACTCACTAAGGGGCTGCAGAAAGGAAACAGGGAGTAAGTCTGCACCAGTAATTATAAAAAATAAAGTCTAAGAAGTTGTGTGTTCATGATGTTTTTTTTACACACCCTCAGAGAGTGATCAGCTCATATACCCCTAGAGCTTCACTCTCGAGGTTTATGGCTCATCACTCACCTTGAGTGTGTAAAATAACATCATAACACACACCTACCTAGCCATTACTATCTACTTAAAACATTAAATTCTACTGCCGGCCCGGTGGCGCAGAGGGCTGAGGCACTGGACGCCACACCTCGAACCACGCCGGTGACCCGGGTTCAGGAACGGACTCTGGAGCTGGGGGTTGGCAGGGGAAGAGGTGAGATTGAGTGTCCATAGGACTGCTCTCCTCCCCTGGGAAGGGTTACGGATGCATGATCGCTCTGCGGTGGCCCCCGGTGGAGACCAGGGGCACAACAGAGGAATCGCATGAAGGGGAACACCAGAAAAACTGAAATACCGCTCACTGGCCGCTGGATGATGGCTCTCTGTCCCCGGTTGCCTCCAGTGCCTTCCCAGGGCCTCCTTCTCCATGGCTGCACCCCCGGGCCCTAAGAAGAGTATGCTGGGGTCATCCCACTCCCCCCTGGTGCCTTTCCCCTCGGAGGAGGGGGGCTCACCTGGTGAAGGGATACGTCAGGATATCCCGGAGATCGGCTGCGATACAAGGAGTAAGAGGAGGACCGGGTTAGGACAGGAGGTGCTATCAGGAGATGTGCAGAGCCTGAAGGAGTGGGGCTTGTGAGCATGAGGAGGGCAAAAAAAGAATATCCAAAAAAAACCCCATTAAATTATTATACTTGTCTGACCTTTAACAATTCTCTCACTACATTTGATTACATACATAATTAGGTTTGGTTGAATCCTCCAGCTCCATCCATTCACCCTGGTAAAAATAAATCAACTAAGGTAATCCCTTTCACTCAGGATGAGTCTGATTAAGACCAGCTGCCTGTGGTGCAGGTCTTACACCAGAATCAGGTCAGGATTCAACTGCTGCTCAGGATTCTGTACCAAGCATGTCTTCAGCAGTTTGGCACAGTCACAAGCCCACCCACCAAAGACAGAGATAAGCCACAAGCCCACCCGCCAAAGGCAGAGATAAGCCACAAGCCCACCCGCCAAAGGCAGAGATAAGCCACAAGCCCACCCGCCAAAGGCAGAGATAAGCCACAAGTCCACCTGCCTCCAACAGCTCCAGCTCCACCACAGCAGGTACAGAACTCACATTGCCAGTCTTCAAAGTGATTTTTGAATCTGGCACCATTTTCCTCACTTAGCTCTAACCGGTTTACTTCTGCTTCGGGCTCACAGCCTCCTTTCCTGCCACCAGTTGACTAACTAGCCAGACTTGTTAAGCCAGAATTGTTCAGGATCTTACTGTAAAATTGTTTAACTGGATTAGCCAGTTTTGTAAGGCTTTCTGCATTAAAAAACTGATTGAATATCCCATTAGTGTCTTGTTTTTCAGTTTTCTGTCTCTGCTGCCTGCAAACTCGACTCTCTACCTACTCGCAACTGATCAGGATTTTATTGTAAATGCATAAAACAGTTTAGCAAGAATTTATTAAGGCTTTTATGCTTTAAAAAAAGTTCTTGAATCTCCCATTATAGTTTGCTTGCTTGCTTCTCAGTTTCCAATTTCTGTTGCTTGCAATCTCTACTCTATCTGTTCACTCTCATCTGACCCCTCCCCACATCAGCTCTGCTGAAACTGCCCCATGATGTAACCCAACACTTCTTCTGCTTTAGCCCTGCTCTAACTTTCCTATTTTTTTTGTGTGTCCCCTTCTGTCTGAGCAAACCTGCCCAATGATTTAGCCCTAGTGGATTTTTTATCTATTATTTCTACCCCCCTTCCCTGCCCTCCAGGAGATTGCAGCCTGTTGCCTGCACCACAGGCCTTAAGCCCGGACTAGTCCAGGATTCAACTGCAGCTTAGGATTCTGTACCAATCCATGACTTCCGCAGTTCGGTACTGCTGCAATCCCGCCTGCCCCCACCTGAGAGGAGCTGCAAGCCTGCGCACCTCCAACAGCTCCAGCTCCACCACAGCAGGTACCCGCCCACCCTATCAGAAGAATTATACCACTGTCAGGTTTCACATTAGCTCCTTATCAATAAAGACCACTAGGGGAAACATTGCCCATCTTTGCCTAGTAAATCAAAAGTCATGGAAGCATTGCCTCTACTATGAAATAACAGCTGTATCGATTAATTCAGCTATAGTATAGCGACTACCAGCTAACTGTTTAACTATTCAACTTATATAATGATCATCATAATATTGATATTACTACACTAACCAATCCTTATTACAGAAGCTGAAATCATCCCACATAAATATAAATTTACCCTTATATCAAACCCCTTCACCCAACTCAATCCCCACCCTAGATGGGATAATGCTACTAGTGCTTATGCACTCACCCTCATAACTGACTATTCCATTCTATAAATATGAACATGCAAAACTTCCAGTGGATGCAAGCTATATAGTCTATCAAGTCTGCTCAAGTTTGCAGCTAACAGTTATTACACTGCAGCTGACCCTCCTCCTCACTTTGTCCCATCCCTTTTTAAAGCTGCCCAGTGACTTACAGAATACCGCCTCTTTGTGTCACACATGCCACATAGTCACCAACCTTTCTATAAAGAAGTGCCTCCTCATTTCCCTCCTGAACCTTCCACCCTCTAATTTCAGACCATGTCCCTTCATGTCCCTCCCTCCCTTAATTTAAAAATCCCCTCTGTAACAGTCTTGTTTATACCCTTCATATAGTATATTTAAAGGCCACTATCGTATTGCCCCATCCCTCCTCTCCTCCAGGGAATACATGTAAAGCCCCCTCAGCCTTTCCTCATAGGGTTTATTCTCCAATACGAGGATCATTCTTGTTTCTCTATGCTAAACCCCCTCCAGTAACTTAACAGAGCATGAACTCTTATGTATGCATACTCACGCTATCATTTCCTTTTGAATAAAAATGGCCTACAACTTCAAAGATCAAGGCAGGCTCAACAGCACAAAAAAAATATCATATCTATGAGAATTTGCATTCAACAAATAATTATCTTACTTCTCTTTTGTTCAGGAAATATAGAGCTTAATATCGGCCCTTCGACCCCACTAGCGTCACCTGCAGACGTTGCCTCTGTGAAAGGCCTAACAATGATGGTAATCAACATTTGTAGCATCCACAATAAATCAACTGATGTGCAAGCACAGGTATCTCACACTCGTTAGGATATCTTAGTAGTAGCTGAAACATGGCTAAAAAGCATCACTACAGACCAAGCCTTGGCACTCCCATCGTAATCCCTTTACTGGGCAGACAGAGTCACTGGGGAGAGGGGTGGCATTCTATGTCAATGAGAGACTATCCACCACTGTTCTGCATACCATTTCAAAGATGAAAGAATTTGAATGCTTAGCATTTTCACAATGACCTCAGTGACCATAACATAGTAGTATGTGTCAGGAATTTAGTAAAACCAGTTTTCATTAGTAAGTCTGTATCTAGAAGGTCCTTCAGGAAGCTTAACTCTGCCAGCCATTTGACTGCTCTGCGAGATATAAACTGGCAATACTTCTACTTAGCATCTACTACCCAAGAAGCATTGACCATTTTTACTTCCACTCTAAGTGGAGTTGTTAACAAACATGCCCCATGTCTACCCCCCAGAGTATAAAAAGCTTCATGCCCTGGTTCAACAGGGATATCAAAAAAGCCTTGATAAAAAGGGATCAGCTATGAGCAACCACTAGATGAACTAAATCCCCCGCAGACTGGACAGCTTTCCAGGAATGCCAAAATGCCTGCACTAAATTGGTCAGAAATGTGAAGGAGAATTACTACATCAATATACTTGAATCAGCAGAAGGGAACCCAGCAAAACTATGGTGTATCTTCAAGCCTGTGGAAGGTAGTAAAGCACCTCCACCCTTGCCGGATAAAATAAACAAAGGCACCTCTATAACTGACATGACCACAATACTGGACAAACTCAATATGCATTTTACAATGGCAGGCCATGACTTTGACTCCTCCCAGTCAGCTACTTTGTGTTCCCTCTAGTCTCCAAACAGCAACATCACACAGCCCTCCCACCCATGCTGCACTCACCTTCTCTAACATTACTTACAAACAGGTTGAACACCAATTGCTTAAGCTGCACACTAAAAAGGGCTCCAAAACATACAATATAGGTTCCTTTTTTATAAAGCTAGGCCACTGCTACCTTACAGCCCTAATTACCCACATATTTAACCCATCATTAGCAGAAGGCACCGTACCACATGACTGGAAGGTAGCCCACCTACTACTGCTCCTTAAATCAGGTGATCCTAGCAACTTAAATAACTATAGGCCTACTTCAATCCTGCCAGTCCTCTCAAAATTACTTGATTGGTTAGCACACAAGTCCAAGCATTCCTGGACAAGCACCAGTTAATCAACCCCCTACAGTCTGGCTTCAGACCACTGCACAACACAATATCATCATTTTTTCAAAGTGCCAAGGGACTGGTTAGAGGCCATATATATCAAACTAGTCACTGAGGGTGTCTTCCTACACCTGAGTAAGGCCTTCAGTATGGTAGATCATCTCCTTCTTCATGACAGCTTTAAACAATTGGGTTTTGATAACTCTGTACTTAACTGTTTTGCTAGCTATCTGGGGGATAGACAACAACAGATAAAAGCTAACGGAACTCTCTGATCCTTACTTCCCTTGCTAAGAGGTGTTCCACAGGGCTCCATTCTAGGACCACTGCTCTTTTTGATCTATGTTAACAACTTGACTAAAAACATCACTGACTCTAACATCTACTTACTTGCAGATAATACTGTCTTATATATCTCAAAACCCTCCTTCACACAAGTCTGCACAGCACTACAGATGGACTTTAACCAACTTCAGCATAATCTAATAGTGCTAAAACTATTGCTGAATGCTAACAAAACTAAGGTAATGGTCTTTCAATCACCCAAATCATCTATTGCCAATCAAAACCATAGCATTACCCACCCATTACCATGTTCCTTGGTGATGAGCTCAAGGTAGTGGCTAACTTCCAATACTTAGGGTTCTTACTTCATTCCAACGTATCCTTTGTATTACACATTGAGGCATTGTCCAAAAAATTGAAGCAGAGACTCAGGTTCTTTTTCAGAAACAAATCTCTGTTCTCTCAAGATTCCAAAATCCGGCTTGCTCAGACCACTTTCATGCCCCTATTGGACTATGCAGATATTATATATATAATAAATAGTAGATCAGGGAGGGGCTGTGGACATGGCCTACCTAGACTTTAGCAAGGCATTTGATACAGTCCCACGCAAAAGATTAATATACAAGTTAGCTAGCCTGGGAGTGGGTCCCAAGACGACAGCCTGGGTAAAAAATTGGCTGGAGAATAGGACACAGAGAGTAATAGTAAATGGATTCCACTCTGAAGAAAGGGGGGTTACTAGTGGGGTACCGCAGGGTTCAGTATTAGGACCGGTCCTCTTCAATGTCTTTATAAGCAACATTGCAGAGGGACTGGAAGGAAAAGTATGTCTCTTTGCAGATGACACAAAGATCTGCAACAGAGTTGATGCACAAGGTGGGGTGGAAAGGATGAAAAAGGACTTGGCAAGGTTAGAGGACTGGTCAAATGTATGGCAGCTTAGATTCAATGCTACGAAGTGCAAGGTAATGCACCTGGGAAACAAAAACCCAGGGGAAGAGTACACAATGGGGGGTGAGATACTAACAACAACAAAAATAGAAAGGGACCTGGGGGTAGTCAAATCAGATGACCTAAAGGTGGGCAAGCAATGTGAGAGGGCAGCAAGGAGGCTGGGGGATACTGGGATGCATAGGAGAGGCATCACCAGTAGAAAGCAGGAAGTTATTATCCTCTGTACAGACAGCTGGTCAGACCCCATCTGGAGTACTGCAGTGCAGTTCTGGAGACCCAGTCTTGTAGGAGACATAGACAGGATGGAAGCTGTCCAGAGGAGGCAACTAAAATGGTGCAGGGTCTGCACCAGAAGACATATGAAGAGAGACTTTAGGAGCTTAATATGTATAGCCTCGAGGAAAGGAGGAATGAGAGGACATGATAGAAACTTTCAAGTACCTCAAGGGAATCAACAAAGTCCAAGAGGGTAGCATCTTTCAGAAAAAGAGGTGTGCAAGAACAAGGGGCCACAATTTGAAGATGGGGGGTGGCTCACAGGTAATGTAAAGAGTATTTTTCACAGAGAGGGTTGTGGATGCATGGAGCGGCCTTCCGGAGGTTGTGATGTCAAAAACAGTGGTGGAATTCAAGCATGCATGGGACAGTCATAAGGCAATTCTAGGGGTTGGGGGTAGGAAGAAGTAGGCTGCTGGTTAACTAGGATCTGCAGCTTATCCAGTAGGTAGGGAAATGGGCAGACTGGGTGGGCCAAGCGGTCCTTATCTGCCATCAAATTCTATGTTTCTATGTCAAATAACCATTCTTCATAAATTGGAAACTCCCTACCGTCGTGTTATTTGTTTCATTACAAATGCTTCACTCAGAACCCACCATTGTTCTTTGTATAAGAAGGTGAGCTGGACCTCCCTGGCAACTAGGAGACTTATTCATACATACACCAGGGTTTACAAAGCTCTGCTAAGTAAGTTGCCCCCCTACATCACTTCTATCCTGCACCATTCCCATAGTTTCGATGCACTAAGGAAATGTGCATACATTTCGCTGGAGGCACCAACATTTTGCACTCACTTTGGTATGTCAACCATGACCTACACACTTCCCACAGCCTGGAACAAACTCCAGTCTATGCTCAAATTGCAAAATTTGATCCCCTTGGATGCATTTAAATTGATTATTGATAAAATTACTCCCAACATCTTCCAGTGTTACTAACCTTCTCTCCCTATCCATATCCTAGTTTTCATTATTTATTTATTTTCTCTACCTCCTCCTCCTACCATCTATAGGTATTAATGACATTTTTAATTTATTTCGTTTTTTTAATTTGTTTACCAGGTAAGGACCCTGGGCAAAAGCCCTTCTTCAGCAATGAAGAAACTGGAAAATGTGTCATGCCGAATCAGCAAATCGGACTGTTGGCGGGTCCGTGGGAGTGCGACAGTGGCCGCGGAACATGTTGTCAAAGCACTGCATGCTATATAAATAGTAGTGTGCCGTGGAATGGGAATGCTCACGTCTCTCCAGCATGCTTGTCTGTGACAAACAACGAAGTGCAGCAGAGCGTTAGCAACATACTTATAGATGTGGGTAAGTGGAGTCTGCTGTAAAGGTCAACAATATTATCGCAATGTCTGTCTCACACTTGCCACGTTACAAGCGCATTAATCACCTCCAGTGTCGGGCTCTACAGTGGATTAATGCCTGCTGGCTGGTTGGAAACACTCGGCCTTCGGCCTCATGCACCAACCCCCCCCCCAAGCAGGGCATTAATCCACCGTAGAGCCCTCCTCTGTCAGTGATTAATGCTTACGTACTGTATGGCTAGAGCACAGATGTTAAACAGAACAAATGAGAGACTGGTCAGTGGCACCACTACTGTTATTGGTGAGCGGGATAGAACACAGGATTGCATCACTTTTGTTACTTAATTTCATGCACAGACCAATTTAGTTAAACAATATACATTTGATAATTACCATATGTTAGAGATGGAGCCAACATTTAAATAAATTACACAGTCTAAACCAGGCATGGTGTTTAGAAGGGGCCAAAATTAGGTAGATTGGGTGACTCACAGTTTTTATAGAGACACGTCTCACAGAGGAGGCTGCCAATTGCTGAGTGGCACTTTCAAGTGTAGGACTTGTACATTTTGCGACAACCTGAGGATGAGTATTACTTTTTCAGCAGTAAATGTTTACCAAGTGTCTACCTTAAGGAATAACATTCACTGCAATGCTGTTACTGTTATATATCTGGCTTTGTGTACATGTGGTGGTTACTAAGCTGGGAAAAACAGTCTGAAATTTAAAATAAGAATAGCAGAACATTTGAGATGTATTGCTAAGGGAGACATGGAAATGTACTAGCTAAACATATAGGGCTCAACTTACAAAGCCCTGAGGATGACAGAAGGTGCATGTGTCAAACAATAAGCAAGTGGCACTTTGTATCAAAAAATGCATCAATCTCTATTTTTGAACATGATTTGCATCAAAAGGGGGAACCATTTAGCCAAAATGACACTGCATCTGTATTGTAACCCAAATCTTGTTGTGCCAGGCTACAAGGGGGCTAGTGCCATTGAAGGGCTGCAACATTCTCTTTTCTTCAATTTTCCAAGCCCTACTGAGATGCAACAAGGGGACCCACTTAGATCAGACAGGAGGTGGTCCAAGGGACATGTGCCAGTGCCATACATTGCATCAAAGAGGGGCAGGGTCTGAATGTGAGCTGCTGGGGGGAGGGAGGGATACAGGGGTGCCATGGGGTAGTCATGGAGACAGTGTCCAGAAGATTTAACACCCCTAACCATCCCAGCCCCTCTAGTGTTGTGCCAGGCAGGGTAAGTCAGATCCCTGCAGTAATTCTTGCAGGTGCCACCATATGTTTGGCACTAGACTATGGCCTGCTAATTACAAGTACTCCACTTCTTTTTGTGGAGAATCTGCTTTATTTTCTCCCGTTCCATTTTCTGTGTGAGCAATTAAAACAGCGAGGACAATGGTGGAAATAGCGCAATGAGGAACGGCTACTAATCCGCTTTGTTTTCCACCATTTTATTTTCTGTGCTAGCAATTAAAACAGCGAGGACAACAGCAGAAATAGCACAATGAGGAATGGCCAGCAGTACAAGGGAGTTACATTAAAAAAGAAGGAACGGACACAAGTATGCTTGCATTTGGGGGGGCATTAGTTCTTGCTAAGAAAGAGGAAAACATGGCAGGGATTTAAAATTGTATGTGGTACTTTCAGCCAATAACAAAGCAGGCTGAGCACCCCTGTACAAGGGTATGTGGAAAGGTGGCACTTGGGCTGGTAATAATTTGTTGCTGGGAAACTATTGAGAAATAATGTCCATGTTGAAGGTGGTATTAACCAATCAGCATTGTGAATCCATTGTTGTCATTTTCTAAGCCCATCATTCAAAACTTTAGGGGGTAAGTGGACAGCAACATTTAGGGGTGAGTGGACAGCAACATTGTGGCTGCACCACACTACAACACAGTTTGAGCTGAAAGACTTTTTCACTTCCAGCTTTGGAAGTGAGCAAGCATCAGTTTTAATGGCTTGAACAGTGAGTCTTTTGAATACTGATATGCATTAGTTCTCAGACTTTGTCATAGTAAGCCTCCACCAAACTATGGAAAAGATCTTGAGCTTCCCCCAAATACTGAAATTATTTTGAGCCTCCACATAGAAAAGAGCATAACTTGCAGAGTACACCAGGAATAAAGTGAAACTTCTTTGAGTAGTTGATTCTCAATTTATTCAGTCTATTACACCCACCCCCTTGCAACATTCTTCCCAACGCAACCGTAATTGCTCCACTATTTTGACTTTCAAACCATTGTTACTCCTTGTTGCAATATCTTCATGGGTCAGACTGTGTTATCTGTCTGTTTCCCCTCTATCTGGAATAACCTTCCTATCCACCTGTGCCTCTTCCCCTCTTACATTGCTCTTAAGCAAATTCTCAGGTATCATCTTGCCCCCTCCTGCTCTTGCACCTAGTACCTCTCTGCTTAACCCTTTTACTTGAGCTTTTCTGCCACCCGTCTAATTGGTCAATTGTTACCTTTCATTGTTTGATCATTGTTCCTACAGTATTTGTTGGCACTGTTGTTCATTTTGTATTACTTAACTGTTTTGTAGTTACCTTTTTAATTTTACTCACTCCTTACCGTTTCCTGGGTACACTTGAAATTACCCTTGTCTCGTTGTGCCTTTCCTGGTCACTGATTTGTAAACAAATTCACCTACTATTATCCTCTTCAGTTTGCTTCATCCCTTCACACAAGATCTAAAACTCAAATTTTAAATACAATACTTTTTCAGAGTTACTTGAGCCTCCATTGGAACAAGTTGGGGCCTCCCTAGGGAGGGTGGCCTCACCATTTGAGAAACACTGGTTTATACTGGTAGAGTTTTGTTTTCCTACTTATCTTTACTAGTTGTGAGTAAAGTGTGCTAGGACCAGGCAAGTGGGAGGGGGGACAGAAAGGGGACAGTAAGTGATCAGGATGCCACTATAAGTCACCAAAGTGAACTGAAGAAACAGGTCTGTTGGATTACATATTAAAAACAAAGAGTCTAGGACTGCATGGGGAAGGCATATCCTGCAGGTATGTTAAGTTCCATTTTATGTACGGTTGTGGTATTGGAAAAAAAAATATGACTGGCATTTAATAGATGAAAATTCCATATGCCCAGTGATAGGAAATGTGCTGCAGCCAGGTTGGCAAGGACTTGTTTTAAGACACTGGTAGTGCTATCTTGATGCCACAAATAAAACCAAGTCTTGAGAAATCTGGATGCAGGGATTTTCTCACTCATTTTATATTCATCAGCTTAACATACTACTTCTCCTAAGAGCTTGTGACTATTCTGAACATAGGGATGATTGGACAGGAACATTGCTACTGTGCCATACTATAACATCACTGTTTGAGCTGAAAGACACTTCTGCTTCTGGTTTTGGAAATAAGCAAGCTTCACCTTAACAGCTTGTACAGGTGAACCTTTTGAACACTGATGTGTTCATACTGTTAGAATGTTGTTTTCCTGCTTTACTAGAGTAAGTGTTCACACCTGTTGTGAGACAAGTGTTCTAGGAGTGGACGAGTGGGTGAGGGGTTAGAGCAGGGACAGCGAGTGATTGGGAATGCTGATGGGGACAGTGCTGGTATAAGTCACCAAAGTAAATGGAAGAAAACTGGTTTGTTGGATTACAGATTAAAACCAGACAGTCCAGGACTACATGGGACAGCAGATTCTGCAGGTATGTCAAGTTGCATTTTACATACAGTTGCAGTGCGGGGGAAGAAAAATATCTCTGACATTTAAAAGATGAAAATTCCATACACCAAGAGATATGAAATGTGTTACATCCAGGTCAGCATGGACTTGTTTTAAGACACTAGATGCGATATCTTGATACCACAGCAGAAACCTCGTCTCAGCAAATCAGGAGGCAGGGATTTCCTCACTCATTTATATTCATCTGCATAACATCTTACTTTTTATTTCGATGGTCTCCACTTCTTCCTGAGTCAGTCTACTAACCACAACTACTGTACTTCCAGTAAAAAAAATGTTTCCTAAGGGTGAGAAAATAGGGTTCTAGAAAGCAAAGTTAGTGGGATAGGTGCTTCCTGACAGTTCTAATGGAAGTTGAAATCGGAAACAATTTTTAGAATATAGGCCAAAAAAGAATTTTCCTCACAACAGCATTGATCAAAAAACAACCCATGGGATCATCAGCTTTAGAAAAGAGAACCTTTTCTTGGTAGCTAAAGCTTGATTGAGAAGATGAGAAATGCCACCTCACTGTAAAATGAGAATGTCCCTCTGTCCCGTACTCTGAGCTGTTTACAATTGTTCAAATGGTGGACTACAGTATCCTTTCCCTGAGGTTCCAAGGAGCTCTTCTAATGCATAAAATAAGGCAAACTTAGATTACTACAAAAATTACTAATTAGATTATTAAAAACAATTCAGCGATATCATCCCACTTAATATGCAAACCTTTGCTTTGCATTTATTGTATAATACCTAATCCACCTTCCTACTTCCACTTACATAACATAGTATTTATTGTATAATACCTAATCCACTTTCCTACTTCCAGTTATATAGCACTACAGATGCTAGTGATATCCCTATAGTTTGTAGAAGACACTATATTACCTGTACTAAGGAACCTCTAAAATACTGTTCTACTGCAGACTATGGAAAGTACACTTTAGAAAGAATATACCACAGTATTTGTAGACAGCATACCAAGAAGAACAGAGAATATGATCCGGCACAGCCTTAGTTTCTAATAGTGAACTTATCTTCATTTTTGTAGCTACAATACAAACAATATAAGAATGACTCTGTCTGTAACATTTGAAGAATTAATATAATGAGACAGTGGCAGTGAGTTCAGGAAAGTGACCTACCCAATAAAAAAAATGACTTACATTACACACTGTCTGCGGTCTTCTGGCTTTGTGATGCTGAGTGATGGGTTGCCACTTGACATATATATTGGTGCAACTGAACCAAAAATAAAATCGCCATTCATGAAGTATGCATCAGCACTAGGAAGGGACAGCTTACAGCCAGGTGGAATGATCTCACAAGCAGAAGAGGACAGCAGTAACAGGGTAATGACAGCACAAGGTGTAATACCTGAGGAAAACAAAGCACAACAAGAGAGAGGGTGAGTGTGAGAAAAGGAGACTGAAATGGATTGACAAAACAAGAGCAGTGACAGCACATGGTGCTGTACCTCATGGTAATACTGCACAATTACAAGATGGAACCATGCCTAATGTAGAAATTGCACAATCACAAGAGAGAGGGTAAGTGTGAGTAAAGGACAATGACAACACATGGTACAGTACCACACCTGATACTGCTCAACCACAAGACAGACAAAAGGTCAGTGTGAGGAAAGGAGACTGCCAGAACAGAAAAAGTAGCAGGACCTTGACAGCACAGTATACCGCCTGATAGAGATACTGTACAGTGGCAAGAGAAAGGGTGAGCATGAGTAAAGGAGTCTGACACAGCAGGGGTAGTAGCAGTACAGTGACAGCAAGTGTACCATAGCTGATGGAGACACTACAAAACTACAAGACAGAGGGTGAGTGCGAGGGAAGGAGACTGACATTGCTGTACCATAGCTGATGGAGACACTACAAAACTACAAGACAGAGGGTGAGTGTGAGGGAAGGCGACTGACACAGCAGTACCATAGCTGATGGAGACACTGCACAACCACAAACGAGAGGGTGAGTATGAGGAAAAGAGACAGACATGGCAGGGGCAGTAGCAGGACAATGACTGCACATGGTATCATACCTGATGTTGGCACTGCACAACCACAAGATGGAGGGCAAGAGTGAGAAACAATGACTGTCATGGCATGAGCTATAACAGGACAATGACAGCACATGCTACCATACCTGATGGAGACACTGCACAACCACAGGAGAGAGGGAAACTGTGAGGAAAGGAGACTGACCTGGCAGGAGCAGTAGCAGGACAATGGCACCACAAGCACCACACATGATGGAAGCACTACATAACACAAGACAAAATGTGAGTGTGAGGAAAGGAGATTGACCCAGCAGGAGCAGTAACAAGACAATGACAGCACATAGTATGATACCTGATGGAGACACTGCACAACCACAAGAGACAGGGTAAGAATGAGGAAAGGGGACTGACATGTCAGCACTGGTAACAGGCCAATGACAGCATGTGGTACCATACCTATTGGAGGCACTGCACAACCACAAGGGAGAGGGTGAGTTTCAGGAAAGGATGCTGACACAGCAGGAGGATTTTGTGATGCAGCAAATGCATTAACATAATCAAAAAGGAGTGTATTAGCAACAATTCTAAAGAGCAACAGCAAAATGTCTAATAACTGCTGTGTGTGTGTGTGTATATGTGTGTGTATATCTTAAATACATTTTGTGATCTCTTTTAATTCTACTACAGTAATTTATGCCGATCTATGATAAACTTACCGTTCCTCATCTTTGCTGCTTATTTCTGGCTGCTACAACATTTATTTATTGGGTTTTGCGAGCCATTGACATCACTGGAACTTTTTGACCAATGGTGGCATACTCCATTTGACTGTTGATGTATTTTCCCAAGAGAATCAGATAACTATAAATTATACTAAGTTACTGTACTTATATGTGTGCCTTCAGGGTGCCTGACTTTCTCAAAGTCTGAAAAAATATGAAACTTTAATTGTTGTTATCTTAAATGTACCTCAAGGGAAATAACACTTACACAGCCCCATGATAGTTAATGTCTCAGAATACCATGATTTAATTGTCTTCTAATCTCATAGCTGCAATTATCCAATAATCCAGGAATATATGATAAACTGCAAAGGTCATGCACTATGGGATTTGCTATGCCTTTATTGTAAATTACAGCCATTGCAACATACAACATCTATTAATATCTCACAACAGGAATGAAAATATGTATTTAAGTTATGTCATACTAGCATGCACTAAATAATGAAACAAAACTCATACATTGTAACTGTCGCTGTGAATTTTTTAAAGATTGTTTTTCCCTGGTTATGTTGTCCAGATTTCATAGAAACATACAATAGGCTCATAGAAGTTGTTGTTAGAAAAGGGACCACTTGGCCCACCCACTCTGCTCAGATTTCAGATTGTATATCTTTGTTTTATTCTTTCGAGTTATGTCCACGTTTTCGCTTTGTATGTCACTTGGTCTTCCTTCCATATACCTAAACCCTTCCATCTATTGCCAACAGACTAAGTTGCTCAGCAGGTTGCACACTCACCTTTTAGTGCACAAGATTGGAAGGTTGTGGGTTGTAGCCTCACACCAGGAACCAAGGCTTAAATCCCAGTACTGAAACTAAAGTGCGGCATGATGGGGGTTGCATTCCTGAGGTGCTATTTTTCATTTGAGATGCTAACCAGAAGTCGCATCTGCCTGTTCTAATGGTTGTGCAGGTGGACAGTAAGGATACCATGGCATGTCTCTACACAACTGGGAATTACACCAGTGTACTGGACATATTTCCCATACTGACTGAAAATAAGAGCAACAGTTTTACCTGATTCAGTACACTGTGACAGGGCTGTAAATTGGCAGATTTGGTTAACCATCCTTTCCCAGTTAACAATAACTAAATAAACTAAATATTGAAGGAGTCCTCTGAGTGTCTAGTCTACTGCCAGTCTCTGCTAGAATCCCTCTTTGGAGCCTTGGACTGAAAACTAAGGCTTATTCCCGAGTGTGGGACATCACTGGTGCTGGGCAGAAACTGTGAATTCTGAATTGATGGAAATTTAGAAAATGTTGTGAATTTTGCAAAATGTTCCATAATTCTGACTTTAGTGAAATCTGAACCCTTCAAATGTGTTTGCTGAAATTGTGCCCTGTTCTGTGAAATTTTCTGTCTGAATTGTGAAATGATACACAATAACTGCAGATTGACAGTTCTGTGAAATTCCATTTTGCAGTGTAACACATCAGTCTACAATACATATAATCATTACACATTTCAGTAATCAGGTCTGTGAATTTATTTCTGCAGTTCAACATGTTAATCCAGAATTCATACATTCATTCTACCATTCTAAGCTGGAATTTACCAAAGTTGCCAAAGTATATTCTGAAATTCAGCGTAAGCTATATTTTGATTCATGGTAATTCTGCCAATGGAATTTCATTTGCTCACATCACTATGCACCACATTGTCTTAAAGTGCTGGACATTTGCTTCCAGTTTTTGAGATTTGTGAGTAGAGTGAAGAGAAAAAGAAGTTTTTATTTATTTATTTGAAAATTTGTAACTGAGAGAGGCATACTGAACCAAGGCTTGTTTCCAGATGTGACTGGGGGTGGGGAGGGACCCTACTACACCTGGGTGTGAGGCAGCTTTATTGGCCTTGGGTCTTTTGGCTGGTTTTCCTCTAAGGCATGATCCAGAGGAGCATCCCAGCTAGATGCCTACTGGGAGGAGCAGGTGATTCCCCTTCTAGACTAGCCATGTACGAAAATGAACTTCTGCAGGTGGAATTCAACTGGAAGTCCTACTTTCGCTTCTGCAAAAGTTTGGAAATCCATTTCCAAACTTCCACAGAAATTCTACCTGTGACTGCTGCCCAAGTAGCCCAACCCAAATTGCCCCCCCAAAAGCCCAGGAGACTAGCAGTCCTTCCCCCCACCAGCCGACCAACCTTGTATAAAAAAACTAGCCCTGGTACCCACACTGGTGGCTAGCAGTTCCTCCCACCACCCAGTCACCCACTCAACTTTGTAAAACAAATAACCCTGGTCACCTGGTGGCTAGTGGTCCCTCCACCAACCCCATTACCTGCCCATCAAAATATCTGGTGTATAGTGGTCCCTCCCAACCACCCACCCAACATGTATAAAAATTTCCCTGGTGGCTGGCTAGTGGTTCCTCCCCCCACCCCATCACCCACCCAACAAATACTCTTGTGTACTATCTACGAACCCTACTATTGATGGAGATCAGGATTGGGGGTGTTACTGGACAGCATGGGTGGGTGACTGGGTGGTGGGAAGGGATCACTAGCCACCAGGGCATTGTCAGGTGGGTGATGCAAAGGCCAACAAAATGCTGGGTTGTATTGCAAGGGGTATATCCTCGAGGAGGTGATTCTGCCACTGTATAGGTCATTAGTTAGACCGCACCTGGAGTACTGTGTGCAGTACTGGCACCCGTATCTGAAGAGGGACATTAAGTTACTGGAGGGGATGCAGCACAGGGTGACAAAGATGATCAAGGGGCTGGGGGACTTATCATACGAGAGGAGGCTGAGGGAGTTGAACATGTACTCACTGGAGTAGAGGAGGGACAGGGGGGTCATGATTGAAACCTTTAAGTACCTGAAAGGAAATAACAAGACAGGTACAGAGGGGCTGTTCAAAGTAAGGGAGGGGAGGGACACCAGGGGCCATGATATAAGACTGGAGAGAGGAAGGTTCAAGAGGGAGATGAGGAGACACTTTTTTACAGAGAGGGTGGTGGCTGGGTGGAATGCGTTACCTGCAGAAGTGGTATCCAGTAGAACAGTGGACTGCTTTAAAAGGAGATGGGACAGGACAAGGGGGAGGGTTAATGAAGGGGAAGGGTGGAAGGGAGGGGCAGCTGCAGAATAAGGGGTGCTAGCTGCACATTCGAGCAGACTTGATAGACCTCTAGACCTTTGTCTGCTGACAAATTCCGTATGTTTGTGTGGTGTGGGGGGAGGAACTGCTAGCTACTAGGAATATTTTTATACACATCAGGTGGGTGGTGGGGAGAGACCACTAGCCACCAGGGCTTATTTTTGTTGCCAAAAGGGCAAAATTTCACCCAAAACACTCACAGATGTTTTCAGCTCTACCACAGGAGGAAGTTCAAAAATGTCTGTGAAAGTTTCCAGATTTTCGTGGAACTTCTGCAAAACCAGAAAACTCCACGTTCACCCACTCCTATTCCAGACCCATTGTAACATGTAATGACCCCATGTCACTCATCAAGTATAACAGGCAGAGATCCTAAATGAGTACTTTGCCTCAGTTTTTACCAGGGGGGATGCAGGAGCTATGTCTTGCAAGGGGAGTGGGGGCAAACCGGAAGAAGGGGTGGGACCGGTAGATACCCGGGGCCCTGATGGGTCTAGAGAAAGGGAGTGGCCACCACAGACAGGTGGGCGCCCAGCAGTGCAGGGTGAAAGGAGGGAGGACATGGAGGCTGAAATCCCAGTAGAGAGGGTAAGGGAAGCCCTCAGGTCCCTTCGCATGGAGAAACCACCTGGGCTAGATTAGATACATCCCAGGGTGCTGAGGGAACTGGTGGATGCCCTGGCAGTCCCTCTAGAGGAGCTTTTCAACATCTCTCTGAGGACTGGGTGGGCGTCCCAAGACTGGAGGGTGGCCCATGTCATTCCAATCCACAAGGGGGGATCAAGAGAGGAGGCGGGAAATTACAGGCCAGTTAGCCTGACATCGGTGGTTGGCAAGGTGATGGAGGGTATTGTCAAGGAAAGGCTAGGGGGTTACTGCAGCACACTGGGTACTTGGACGAAGGGCAGCATGGCTTTGTCATGGGAAGATTGTGCCAGACAAATCTTGTTGAGTTCTATGACTGGGTGATGAGGCCCCTGGACCAGGGTAAGCCAGTGGACGTCCTCTTTCTGGACTTTAGCAAAGCATTTGATTTGGTACCCCACAGTGGCCTGCTGGCTAAGCTGAAGGAAATGGGGGTAGTGAGACAGTTGTTAAGATGGATAGAAAATTGGCTCTCTGAGCATACTCAGAAGGTGGTGGTTGGAGGGTTAACCTCATCCCCAAGGTGGATTAGTAGTGGGGTTCCCCAGGGGTCAGTGCTGGGGCCACTCCTGTTCAACACCTATATCTCAGACATCAGGAGGGGGATCAGGAGTGAGATTTGTCTCTTTGCAGATGACTCAAAGCTGGGTGCAGTGGTGGATGAGGAGGAGTGAAAGGTGGCCTTGCAGGAGGACCTGGAGGCTCTGGAAAGGTGATCAGGTAAATGGAAACTAAAATTCAATGTGGGGAAGTGCAAGGTTCTGCACCTAGGAGTCAGAAATCCAGGCCAGGGGTATACCCTGGGAGGAGACATGATTCAAGTCACGGAGGGTGAGAGGGACCTAGGGGGTAGTGGTAGATGTCAAAATGAACAACTCAGAGACCTGTAGGAGGGCAGCAGCAAGGGCAAATAGGATGCTGGAATCCATCGCCAGGGGGATTACCTCCAGAAAGGCAGAAGTGATCCTTTCACTGTACAACGGCTTGGTTAGGCCACACTTTGAGTACTGTGTACTGTTCTGGAGACCACATTTAAAGAGGGACATTACACTCCTAGAAAGGGTCCAAAGGAGGGCAACCAAAATGATCTGATGCCTGGGGGAGAGAACCTATGAGGAGAGGCTCAAGGAGCTCGACATGTACACCCTGGAGGAGAGGAGGGACAGGGTGACATGATAGAGGTCTTTAAGTACATGAAAATGATCAATAAAGGAGGCCCAGTCAGGGTGATCCAAAGGAAGGAGGGTAGTGCAATAAGAGGTCATGGGTGTAAGCTGGAAGGGGGCAGGCTCAGAGGGGAGAGAAGGAGATGTTATTTCACTGAAAGGGTGGTGGAGCCATGGAATGCACTGCCCAGGGAGCTGGTAGAGGTGGAGACTGTGGATGGGTTTAAAAGGGGATGGGACAGGTACACGGGGAGGGTAAATCTGACCAGGCCCAATACAGGTGGAACATCTGGGACTGGGGACAGTATAACCCAAGAGGAAGGGGGGACACCAAAATTTTCCCTCAGTGCGGGTGCTGAAAATCAAGCAGATTCAAGAGACCGTTAGGCCTATTCTGCTGGCATTTTAGTATGTTACAGTCAGACCTGGTTAATTCATACACATTTGTGTTTGCCAATTTTGTTACGTAATACGAATCTATGTAGTAACCAGACAGTGATAATAAAGAGGTCAATAGCCCAACAAAAAAATCTGTATGCAGTGTTTTTCATTCAGATAATCAGACATATGGATTAACCAGGTCTGACTGTAGTATGTATGAAGGTTCCTGCTGATTAAAGGCTGCTCCAGAAAAATCACAGCACTTTTCCCCACTTGACACTACTTCCCTCAGTGTAGTGGTGCAATGGAAGAAGATGACCTTCCTCTCCCAGGCAGGAGGTGTTCAAGTTGAACATCTGAGCCCCACCTTGTTGGTCTGCTGATGCTGCTAGATGAACAGTCTCAGACTTTTTTCCTAATGCTTGATTTTGTCAAAGAGTTATAGAGTTATGATTCAGTTGCTCATGTAAAGGAAGATTTGTCTACTGTAAAGTATATAATACCCTATCTACTTGCTTAAACTCAAATTTTATTTATTTAATAATTTTGTAACCTGGAAAGGCACACTGTGCCAAGGCTCATTTCCAAGTGCGACATCACTAGGTACAACATTTTCCTTAAAATTCTGGACATACGAACATACCAAATTTGCCAGCAGATAAAGACCTAGAGGTCTATCAAGTCTGCTCGAATGTGCAGCTAGCACCCCTAATTCTGCAGCTGCCCCTCCCTTCCTCCCTTCCCCATCATTGACGCTCCCCCTTGTCCTGTCCCATCCTCTTTTGAAGCAGTCCACTGTTCTACTGGATACCACTTCTGCAGATAACGCATTCCACCAAGCCACCACTTTCTCTGTAAAAAAGTGTCTCCTCATCTCCCACCTGAACCTTCCTCCCTCCAGTCTCATATCATGGCCCCTGGTGTCCCTCCCCTCCCTTACTTTGAACAGCCCCTCTGTACCTGTCTTGTTTATTCCTTTCATGTACTTAAAGGTTTCAATCATGGCCCCCTGTCCCTCCTCTCCACCAGTGAGCACATGTTCAACTCCCTCGGTCTCCTCTCGTATGCTAAGTCCTCGAGCCCCTTGATCATCTTTGTCACCCTGCGGTGCACCCCCTCTAGTAACTTAATGTCCCTCTTCAGATACGGGCACCAGTACTGCACGCAGTACTCCAGGTGCGGTCTAACTAATGACCTATACAGTGGCAGAATCACTTCCTCCCTCCTCGAGGATATACCCCTTGCAATACAACCCAGCATTTTGTTGGCCTTTGCAGCTGCCTTCCTACATTGTGCAGAGTTGTTCCTTGACCCTGTAATGAGCACCCCCAGATCCTTCTCCTCCTCTGTCTGGGCTAACTGCACTCCCCCAGCTGGTAACTCCTTCTTGGGTTCTTCATCCCAAAATGCAGCACCTTGCACTTTTTGGCATTAAACCCCAGTTGCCAGGTGTGTGACCAGGTTTCAAGCTTTGCCAGATCATCCTGCAACTCCTGCCATCCCCCTAGGTCATCCACCACTGCTCCTACCTTGGTATCATCAGCAAACAGACTGATCTTGCTCTTGATGTCCAATGATATGTCTGCAATGAATATACCAAACAACACTGGTCCCAACACCGAGCCCTGTGGAACACCGCTCATCACTGCCCTTGGGTGTGAGAGATCCCCTTCCACCACTACCCTCTGTTGCCTTCCCTGAAGCCAGTTCCCTACCCAACTCACCAGTGTTGCATCTGCCCCTGTGCCTACTAACTTACTTCCCAGCCTTCCATGCAGCACCGAGTCAAATGCCTTACTGAAGTCCAGATACAGAACATCCACTGCATGGCCCCTGTCCAGTTGCCTAGTTACAGTCATAGAACTCCACCAGGTTGGTTTGGCAGGATCTGCCATGTATGAAGCCATGCTGTCTGCTGTCCTGTAGTCCTTTGGCCTCTAGGAGGGCCACCAGCCTTTCCTTCAGGATAGTCTCCATTAGCCTACCCACGATGGATGTGAGGTTCACTGGTCTGTAGTTTCCCGGTTCATTCTTGGGGCCACTCTTGTGGAGGGCACCACATGATCCATCCTCAGTCCTGAGGTACACACCCCAAATGTAGTGAGGCATTAAATAGGTCTGCCACAGGTCCTGCAAGGACCTCTGCCAGCTCCTTCAGTACCCTGGGGTGGATGCCATCTGGGCCTGGTGCCTTGTCCACCCTCAGTGCCTTCAAACCCTCCTGAACTCTGCCTCCATGATTTCCCCATCTGTCACCCCTCCCCTCTGTTTCTGCCATTTCTCCCCTTGGGTGTCACCCCTTCTTCTCTTTAGTAAATACTGAGCAGTAGTACTCATTTAGTGCTTCTGCTTTATATTTCTCTTCCACCAACCCCCCTTCCTAATCCTTACTATATGGTCCTTACAGCTCCTTTTCTCCCTGATGTACCTAAAAGTCCTTCTCCCTTCTTAATGCCTTGTGCCAGCCTGAGTTCCGTAGATGCCTTTGCTCCCTTACTGCCCTTGTCACTTCCTTCAATTCCGTCAAGTACTCCTCCCTGTCCTCCCCTCTCCCTGTTTTCCTGTACTTCCTAAAGGCAGCTCTTTTCCTCCTTACCTTTTCCATGACCTCCTTGCTCAACCAGCTCGGTTTCTTAGCCCTAGCCCTCTTGCTCTG
The DNA here is from genome assembly GCA_016271365.2 of Neoceratodus forsteri. Classification (NCBI taxonomy): domain Eukaryota; kingdom Metazoa; phylum Chordata; order Ceratodontiformes; family Ceratodontidae; genus Neoceratodus; species Neoceratodus forsteri. The sequence continues at coordinate 116,306,437 of CM057455.1, read as the reverse complement.
GGCCTTGCAGCAGGTTTTGGTTACCTCCACTATCCCCAGCTTTATGAGCTCCCACCTCTGGTTAGTGTACATACTAGATTGAATTCTGGCCAGGCACCCTTTTACCACTTCCCCCATCCTCCCAAAGTCAACCCTCCTGAAGTCCAGCACTCTTGTGCCAGATTCCAGTCCTTCCTTGCCCGTATCCAATGTGAGCCATACTGAGTGGTGATCACTCCCTGACAGCGGTTCCTCCACTGTATGTTCTCTCACAAAGTCCCCATTTGCCAGCACAAGGTCAAGGGTATTCCCTAACCTGGTTGGTTCACTGACCATTTGCTGCTGGAAGCTGTCCTGGAAGGCATCCAGCAGTACCTGATCCCTTCTGTTCCTGGTTGTTGGGGTACTCCAGTCCACTCCTGGCATGTTGAAGTCCCCCACAATCACCACACTACACTTCTCACAGGCCCTCCTGATCTGTCCCGCTTGTTCCCTGTCTAATTCCTCCGTCTGAGATGATGGTCTGTACACCACTCCCATTCTAAGAATCCTATTCTTGGAATCCTGGATTTGCATTCAAATTGACTCTGTACTACCCTCCTCCCCTTCCTCCCTTACACACTTCAGTCCTTCCTTCACATATAGTGCCACATCCCCTCCTTTCCCAATCACCCTGTCCCTGCGAAATAACCTGTACCCTGATACAGACAGGTCCCAGTCATTGTATTGGGTGGCCCATGCTTCTGTGATGGCTGCAATGTCCACCTCTCCCTCTGCCATGAGCACCTGTAACTCTGCAGTTTTCCTCCCAAGACTCCTATTTCAATTTTTTGAGGTTTATGAGTAGAATGAGGTGCAAAATAACTTTTTATTTCTTTATTTATTTGAAAATTGGTAACTGAGAGAGGCATACTGAGCAAGGCGTGTTTCCAGGTGGGACAAGGGGGAGGGTCCCTACTGCACCGGTGGGGGTAAGGCAGCTTCATCTGCCTTAAGCAATTAGGGTGGTTTTCCTCTAAGTCATGATCCTGAAGAGTTTCCCAGTTAGCAGCCTACTGAGGCCATTTGAAGGGCAATTAAACCCCTTTCCAGCCCCATTGTAATGTTTAATGACTCCTTGTTACTCATCAAGCATAATGGTGACTGCCAATCCAGAAAAGGCAGTATAGCACAGTGGTTTAAAGCTCTGAGCTGCAAGTCTAGAGACCTGGTTTTGAATCCCAAAGCCCCCACTTGCATACTGTATAACCCTGAGCAAGTCACTTGACTTCCCTGTGCTCACAGGTCGCACCTTGAAACAAGCTTTCAGCTTGAGTGTCTCTCCTGGTTAAACAATTAAAAAATATTTACAGCATTTTTCCCTTACATGACACTACTTCCCTCTGTGTAGTGTCACAATGGAAGATGATCTCACTTTCCAAAGCAGGAGGTGTTCAAGGTGAACATCTGAGCCCAGCGTTGCTGGTGTACTGATGCTGCTAGATGAGCAGTCTCAGACTTTTTTCTTAATGCTTGATTTTGTGAATGAGTTAAAGAGTTATGATTTGTTTTCCCACTTAACAAAAGACTTGTCTACTGTTCAGTATGAAATGCTCTTCTTACTTGCATAAAGTCCAATTTTCTTTATTTAAAAATGTGTTAACTGAAAGGTACACTGTGCTAAGGCTTTTTCCAGATGGGACCTGGTGAAGGGGACAGGGGACTACAAAAAGAATAAAATTACAAAGCAACTGATAGGGGTTACATAGGCAACACTACAGGTGTAGCAACAACATGGAGACCAAGTATATTAACAACAGACAGGGGTTACATAGGCAACATTGCAGATGTAGGAACAACATGGAGACCTAGTACATTAGCAACAGATAGAGGTTACATAGGCAACACTGCAGATGTAGGAACAACATGGAGACCAAGTATATTAACAACAGATAGAGGTTACATAGGCAACACTGCAGATGTAGGAACAACATGGAGACCAAGTATATTAACAACAATGTGATTGAACACAAAGATATTTGGACACTCATTAAAGAAAACAATAAAATTGGGCAGTACCAGCTGGGGTAGGTAACAGTGCTAGTGGGGTTGGAAGACACACGACAGGTTTAGTCACAATTAACAACAGCAATAGGAGGGCTGAGCAAAAAGGGGGTAAGAGGAAAGAAGGTGAAATGTCAAAGTGTTTTTTGACAATGACAGGAGGGAGCAGAAGGATGCCTTAGCTTGTGTCTAAAGGCAGGGATTGATTGGGAAAGGTGAAGGGGAGAGGGAAATTGGTTCTTGAGGTAAGGGGGCAGTAGGAGAAAGCAGCTTGTCCAGCAGTGGAGTCAGGATGGGGAATGGAAAAGATATGGGAATCCCTGGCGCAGAGAAAGTAGGAAGAGGAAGAGGCAAGGGAGATGAGTGAAGAAAGTAGGAGGGAAGGACACCAAACCAATATTTAGCAAAGAGGGAGGCAGAGTAGGACTGGTGACAAGATAGTAGGGGAAGGATAGAGAGGGAGAACTAGAGAGAGCAAGGATGACTACAGAGGGGAGAACTGGCAGCAAAATGAAAGAAGGCATTGCAGAGGTTGTCCAGTCTGGCAAAGGAGGAAGATGTGGTGGTGCCATAAACTGCATCCATATAGTCGAAAACTGGGAGAACCATTTTGGTTACTGACTCCAAGCAGAACTGGAGGAAGACTGGGAGAACCATTTTGGTTACCAGCTCCTGGCAGAACTGGAGCGAGAAGCAGTCCTTATTACAGTACAAGGCACCAAGATTACGGCAACATTTGGCATAGATGGTATCAATGTGGGCAGAGAAGTCAAGCTTGCTATCAAGCCATACAACAAAGTACTTGAAGCCAAGAACAACCCCGGGGGAGGGTACTATCCAGCATGGAGAAAACAGGGACAGTGAGAGTTTCTGGCTGGTGACAAAAACCATAGATACAGTTTTCAAGGTTTTGAACCATTGGTGTAGAACCAGAGCAATATGCTGTGGAAGTTATGCTGGAACAGATCTTTCACTGATGAAGCTGAAGACCCAGAGACATAAAATGACCATGTCTTCCACATATGCAAAGGTACACATATGGCAGGAAGGATATTTAGGAAAACTGAGAACAGGATAGGGTTCAGGATGGAGTCTGTGGGAGAACTGTTAGGAGGGGAGTAGAGAGGATGCCTCCTACCTGTACTGACAGTTGATGGCACTGAAAAGCCAGCCAAACTCATCTTTTTGAGGAGAAGGGGGTGGGACACTGAGCCAAAGGATTTGGCCAGATCAATGGATATTGCTATGGAGATACAGTTTGTCCCTGCTCCATGACAGTGAGGATATAGGCAGTTACTTGCAGCAGAGAAGAGATGGTGGAATGGGGTTTCCTAAAGCCAGATTGGAGGGGGAGAGTAAATTACAAGAGTAAAGGAACTTAGCAAGCCGAGAGTAGGCAACAGTCTCCTGAAGCCGTGTAAGAGTAGGAAGGAGTGAGATCAACCAAAATTTGCCAAGAGAAGGAGGTCACTTTCTTTGTTCAGAGGCAGAACCTTGCTGCCTTCCATGCCTGAGGGGAGAGCACTGAGGGAGAAGGAGAGATTCAAAAGGTGTACTAGTGGAGAAGTGATGCCTGGAGCAGAGGTACAGTATTCAGCTATTTGAGGTACAAACCATCAGGGCTGGACATAGAAGGGTTACATGATGTAAGGGTGAAGAAGACTTCATGGAGAGAAACTAGAGGAAATTGGAAGCTTCAAGTGATTGAAATTGAAGAGAGACAGCAGGGGATGGGGGTGACAAAGAGATGGAGGAGAGTAGAGGGTAGAGCACAGTAGGTGAAGAATTTGTTAAAATGAGTGGCAACTGAGAGATGGTCAGAGACCAGTGAGCCATCCACCAGGAGAGGAGGGGTAGTGGACTGTGCTGGTGGATCAATGAGGGTGTGAATAACCTTCCAGAATTTAAACTGGAGGTTTGATTTGAAGTAGTGGGCCTTTACGGTATGGACAGCCTTCCTGCAGGAGTTCCTGAGTGACTTGTAAGATAAAAGGTCACACGGAGTTTGAGAGGGTTTGTATTGTGTCCAACATAGGTCCAGTGACTTGCAGATATTGAAAAGGTCAGGCTTATACAAAAGTGGTGTGCCTTTTTAACCCTGGACTTTCTAAATTGGGTGTGAATGTTCCAGGCATAGATAAGTATAGCATGGAAGAAGGAGAGGGACATATCAATGTCTGAGAAAGAATTGGGAAGCAGTTGTAGGCAACCAGGTCATTTAGGTGGGCATTAATGTCAAGAGACCTGAGTTATCTGTAGTAAATGTATTTAGGAGCTGAATGAGTGGGCCTAGCTATCCTGATATAGTAGGTCATACTATTGTCACAGAAGACATCCAGTAGAAAAACTGCTGCAGTGCTGTGGTGGAGTGGGAGGAGAGCACCCAGTTCAGGACTGAGTAATTATGGGAGTGAGGGCTGTACTGGATGGGTTAGCTGACTACTTACGAGAGGTTTAGGACTCAGTCCTGTGGAGTATGAGCCTGGAGGCAGGAGAAAGCTAATTTATGTTGAAATCCCTGAGGAGGCAGCATAGGAAAAGAAAGACAAGAGGGATTCAGTCAGGATGAAGGCAGATATTTTAGGAGAGGTATAGAAAACACCAACAAGGATGGGGAGAATGGAAGAGAGGGATAGCCTGGCTAGAAGAAGCTTGTAAGAGCAAGGGACTGACTCTGAGAAGGTGATGGAACAAGATAGATTCTGTCAGACATACATGGCAACACCACCACCACGACCCTGCTTTTTTTTTTTTATTTAGTTGTTTAACCAGGTATAGCACACTAAGCTGAAAGTTTTTTTACAGGAGCGACCTGGGAGCACAAGGAGGTAAAGTGACTTGCTCAGGGTCACACAGTATGCAAGTGGAAGCTGTGGGATTCAAACCCAGGTCTGGTCTGCTGGATGTCACCAAATTTGCAGCTCAGAGCCTTAGACCACTGCGCTATACTGCTTTACCATGGTCCTGACAGAAGAGGTTGTAGTCAGGGAGAACCAAGCTAGAGTCAGATACCCTGGCAGAGAGCCAGGATTCAGAGACACACAAGAGGCCACGAGAGTGCTGAGATATCACAACTTTAAGGGGATTGAGCTTAGGAAAAAGGCTCCTAGCATTAAGTTGGAAAATGCTAAGGCCTTTGGGGAGGGTATGGAAGATGAGGGACAAGGGGGGGGCTAGGGTAGGGTTCAACATTGCCAGCAAGAAGGTAGAGACTAAGGTACAGAAGGTGACTGGAGTGGGACTTCCACCCCCTTGAATGAGTAGGAGGACACAAGAAAGGATAGTGGAAAGGTCATAAAGGTATGGTGGAGAAATGCAAGGTTTAGAGTGGGGGTATGGAGGGGCCCAGGGTGGATGGCAGGTGTAAGGTAGGGGAAGGGAAGGCAAGGAGAGGAAGGGGGAGAGAGGAAGAGGAGTTGTAACACTGGGAAAGGAAGAAGGATAACAGTTGAAGGTGGAGAGGGGGAGTTATGGGAAAAGGCATGAGGTTCAGGGAGAAGAAGAGGAAGGGGACATGAGTAGTAGATGGACAAAACTGAAGCAGACAGGAATGGTATGGGCATTGTTAAGTGTAATTAGAGGCAGATAACTGATCCTAGGAGGCTCAAATAGCAAATACCTTGACTGTGGAGAAAAATGCAACAGCTACACAACTTTGGACCTAGTCAAGCTGGGCTGTAAGCAAAACATGTGAGTAAAATAGTAGGAAACCTAGAGATACCAACTACAGAATGCTTGATAAGCAGCTCTAGGATTACTGAGGTAGCGGTATCGGTAGCAAGTAAGTCGAACAGCAATTATACAAGCTATTGGTATAGGAAGCTCATGATCAAGACAACCCAGAGACGGCGTGAGCATAGACTTGCATTTCAGCCTGGGTTATACAAATTAATCAGAGTTAATAAATTTAACAATCAGCGAGTATCAGAAGCTCACTATTAGGGTGACTCAGGGATTAAACAAGTATTAGCATTTCTGCATAACAGACACAAAACCCATGAGCCATTTGAGCATTACACAAATGGCATAAGAGTCTGGTGCCACAAACAAAGGATCATAGTGACCCAGATAGTGAGTATGCAATAATTAACCCAAGGCTGGTGTAAATAGTTAAATGCTCAAGTGAACCAGATAGGAAAAGAACAATTATAATGAGCTGGTTGCCATTCACAGCTGTGAAGCTGATTGGCAAATGGGATAGTCAGTCAATATGTCTATGGTGGAGCAGCGTCCCTGGCCAATGGCTCACCTCATGCTAATTCTGGGCAGACTCTTTAGGTTGAAGTCTTTCACACTTGGTCCTTGGTGCAAGGGCTGCTTGTACTGTGAAGCAATATATGGAGAGATGTAGATAGGATAAGTGATCCAATTGGCTGACTGAGTACTTGGGGGCTGGTGCTTCATGCCCATTGTGACTGGCTGTCTCTGAATCAGTTCCTGGGACTCTGGTGGAAATGGAAAGCATTAGGGGAGAGTCTACTGTAGTGGATGGATACACTCTCTCAATGACTTGGGGATTAGCAGGCAGGGCAGGGCAGGGCAGTGGTAGAGCAGTTTCCAGTGTCAGAAAGTCAAATGTTTGAAAGAGGGCTCCTGACAGAGTTGAATCGCATGCCTCTTCTGGATGACTGATCTGACTGACTGGCTGGATTTCTGTGGGAGCTGTGCTTCACACCCATTGCAGCCAGCTGTTGCTGAATCAGTTCCTGACTCTCTGGTGGGAATGGCTAGTGTTGGAGGGGGAGTTTGCTGATGTGGCTAGACAGACTCTCTCAGTCCCTTACAGATTGTCAGGCAGGGCAGGGTAGCAGTGAATTGGTTTCCAGCAGTAGAAAGCTGAATGTTTAAAATAGGGCTCCTAAGTTTGAATCACATGCCTCTTCTGGATTAGCAATCTGATCAACTGGCTGGGTTCCTGGGAGGCAATGCTTCATGCCTGTTGTGGCCAGCTGTTGGTGAATCAGTTCCCGGGACTATTATGGGAACACTTAGTGTTAAGGGGGAGAGTCTGCAGAGGTGGCTGGACAGACTCTCTCAACCCCTTGGAGACTGGCAGGTAGAGGAGAGCAGCAGTGAAGTGGAGCCCTCGTTTGCTACCTTGCAGTGTCAAATCACAATTTGCTGAAATTTCAAAAGCAGAATTCTGACATTGACTATATTGCATTATTTGGTTAACCAAGGAACTCACTAAAGGATCTATTGGAAGACATAATTGTCACACTAATCTTCAGTTTCTTTTGGTGTATTTCATTCTCCACATTTAACACATTTTGGAACCATCAAGGATAGAGTGCATTCTGTTCCTGCTGTTTATCTTGTGCTATTGGGTGTTCTTACCATTTTTCACCATTACCAATCAGTACCATTGAAGAGAGGTGTATTCTATTCCACAAATGTATCTTCTATAATTGGATACATTATCATTTTCAATTGTTACCAGTAGGAACCAGTGAAGAGAGGCACATTCCATTCCTCCAATTTGTATTCTACTATTGGGGGCATTATCATTGTTCACTGTTGCAACTGGAAGCCACTGAAGAGGGGCACTTTCCATTCCTCTAGTTTATGTTCTACTATTGGCTGCATAACTATTCTTCACAGTTACCAGGGGGAACCATTAAAGAGAGGCACATTCCTTTCTTCCCATTTATATTCTAATACTGGGTGCATTATTATTCTCCCCTGTTACCAGTGGGAACCAATGAAGAAATGAACATTCCATTTCTTCAATTTATATTCTACTATTGGGTACATTATCATTCCCCAGTGTTACCAGTGGGAGCCATGGAAGAAAGGCACATTCCATTCTCCCAATTTATATTCTACTATTTGCTGCATTATCATTCTTCACTGTTGTCAGTGGGAACCACTGAAGAGAGGTGCTTTCCATTCCTTCAGTTTATATTCTGCTATGGGGTGCATTATCCTAATAATGTATGCAATATATCCTAATAACGTATGCAAGATAAATGACATGCTCACCCATGACGTACAAGCAGTACAACAATGGCTGCAAACTACTACTAAATGTGTCAAAGACATGGGTCATGCTCTTTGGCTCTCCTCTTGCCCCCCCCCCCGGCTTTGAAATGGTCATACGCCACTTCTGATCACATGTCTAGACTGTGCCTCACTTGAACAAGCATATTCCTTCAATTACCTTGGAGTCACATTTTTTTTTTGCCAATTGTTTAACCATGAGAGACACACTAAGCTGAAAGCTTGTTTACAGGTGCGACCTGGGAGCACAGGGAAGTTAAATGACTTGCTCAGGGTCACACAGTATGCAAGTTGGGGCTGTGGGATTCAAACTCAGGTCTCCAGATTTGCAGCTCAGAGCCTTAAATCACTGCGCTATACTGCCAATCACATATATCTAAGACCTGTAAGGCTGTTAATGCTAGACTTTTCCCTAGCCTATAGAACTAGGCAAAACCTTCCTCAACACACATGCATGTCTGTCAAAAGAGGTATACCGTATTACTCTCAAAGCTGACATACAGTATTAAAGTACATGTATCAGCAACATCTAAACTAGCACTCAGAAAGTGCTGGACATTACCTACAACAACATCTGCAGTTTTGCACTTTGCTTAAACAGACTTGTCCATCACTGTGAACTACAATAGTAGCCACAGACATTGCCAGCTATCTCCGGATATTTCTCAAAATTTCTAAAGAGAGTGTATCTCTGCTGCCCCTACTGTGGAAATGCAGAAAGCAGGGGATTTCTCTAGAAATATCACAGAAATTTATACGCCATCTTACAGTGGCTCTCGCCAAATGCTGTGTGTGACTTTGTACTTGGAAGTATTATTTACAGAGTTATCACCCACCCGGAGCCTCAACAACTCGCAGAATAGATTAAGCCCTACTCTAATCCATATCCCCTAAAAGTCTTAGACCTTGTATTACTTACAGTGCCTTAAAAAGAAGACCAATATTGGGACAGTAGCTTTCAAAAACATTCCTAGGTTGTGGAATAATATACCACCTGACATCCACACTACTACTACTTATGTAGGCTTCAAAAAATCCTTTCATATGCACCGCCTTAATGACAACACATGTAAATGCTTCCCCAGCAGGAAGGTTGCTAACTTATGGTGCTGGATACTGGACTACTCTTGCAGTACATTTCCTTTCATGTAATAGTGTTGTGTTGCTGTGCTTGTATCTGATGAATAGAACCTTAATGATACAGTGGATAAGAACTTTTTATCCTTTACTATCTGTTCATGTGCATATTGTATCCAATCACAAATTGTAATAAGCAATATATTGTGTTCCTGTTGTCATGTATTGTACTCCTTTTGTTGTCCTCTCCAGGGTCACACCTGAAAACAGGCAGTTGCTGTCTAGTATACCTACCAAGTTAACAAAAGCTAAATATCAATACCCACTGTACCAATGGGAACCACTGAATAGAGACATATCCAATTCCTCCAATATATTCTACTTTTGCGTGCATTATCCTTCTCCACTGTTACCAGGGGGATCCCATGAAGAGAGACACATTCCATTCCTTCAGCTTTGGGAGGGCATGCCAGAGGTTCCATGTGGGAAACAGCTCCTCCCACAACCTCTGTTTAAGCCCTCCTCCAACTCACCTCCAGTGCTTAGTGAGTGTTCTTTCCCTGGGGCCCTGCATGGCTTGTGCTGCTGTGTTCGTTCCATTCCCGCTGCTGCCTGGTTTATTCTTCTCCACCCCACCTCCTTGGGTCCTGTTCTTCCCCTTGTTTTGTCAGTCTCCTTCACCACTGCTTCATCTCCTCCCTGCTCCCCTCCACTCCTTCCTCCATACTGGGGCTTCCTTTCTCTCTCCCTCGTTCTTTTTGGGTGTTTGTCAGCCCCACTGGTGGTTGCTTCTTGTCCCTGCTCTTTCCCCATCCCAACACTTTCTGCAGCATTAACTCCCCTTCCACTACAGGCCATGTATGCTGTCAGTGTTCCTCAATACCTGGCTTGACTTCGTACCTGTTTAGCTGCTTCTGAAAGCTCCTCCTCTTGATTCTTGCAAACCACTCCATTCAGTGCACATTCTCGCCATTTTCTTCTGGATCTTTTATCTTACAGCCCTCTCACTTGGATCATTCTTTTCTGCTTCCCCTTCATTGCTTGACCTACTAGCTTGTTCATCCTCTCCTGCTACTCGGCCATGACAGGACCCTGCTACTACAGGTACCAAACGGCTACTCAGTAAGTCATTTCAAGTATAAATTTCTGGTCACATTCACTACTCATGCTCCCAGTACCTACTTCTCACAACTAATTACTAACACAGAACAGCTTATGCTTATTTTGACATTCACCGATCCCATTTATGCACTTCTCTAAATGCATGCATTACACCAATGGGGAGTGCATGGCTCCATGATTTTGCATTACAAATTGTATTCCTACATTAGTCAGTACCCTTTCCATTGTTCAAGGTTTAACAAAAGGGAGGAGGGGGGCATTCTGAAATTCTATGTGGTTAAAGGCATGATTGTTTTATCCACTTGGATGTCCCACTTTATACCAACCAACCAGCAGTAGTGCTATTTCCTCAGCCCACAGCAGAATTCAGAGCTTCCTCACAGCCTTCTCTGTACACTATAGGTGGCCTAGCTTTCCTCAGCAACAGGACGGACCCATTCAGAATTACAGCTTCTGCTCAATAATTCAGGATTCAGCAGCTGACCTCCTCATAATATTTCCTAACCTTCTCCTCCTACTATGCTCCAGAGAACTTGCCCTAATTCCCCTCAACTTCTGTTTACCATACCTTATTGCATATGTTTCTAATTTCTTCTCCTAGTGCTACTTTACCTCTGATTTCTCATGCTACTTACTTCTTTCTCATCCTATACCAGTTCCATTTCTACTTCTCCTCTCTCTACAGCAGTGTTGTGCATCGGCCAGCCCATACCAGCAGCATTCTGGACTCCGTCCCTAACTCGCAGTTTCTGAGGAGCTAAGTGAAGGTAGGCTTCCTTTGTCTTCCAGAGATGGGATTCCATTAAAGTCATTGGGCCAGATATTCAAAACTTTTCCCAGGGTCAAAATTAGCACTGCCCGGCGGGCAAACTGTGCCCAGAGCAAAAACATAGCCATATTCAAAATGAATAGCCCGGTGCAAACCCAGCTGAATATAGCAAGCGAAGGAAGCCGGGCAAACAGGCCCAGGAGTGCAGGGCAAACATTGCCCAGGATTAAGACAGCACTAAATATAGCACAGAAGGCAGCACTGAATATAGCAATCAGACAGATGGCAGTGCAAACACCCACAAAAACAAAAGTGTCACAGAGGTGTAAGCAGCTGTCCAGGAACACAGGAAAGCAGAAGAGCCCAGCCAGACACAACTACAGTACCAGTGAAAGGAATGGAATAACCTACAACCACAAGTGAAATCAGAACGCCACAGAACACTGTCAAATCCCAAGTCCACCCCAAAAGACACAGGACACAGGAATGTCAACTTCAAAAAGTATAATGTAAACTGTGAAAATACAAAGTGCAAAGGCAACATGAACATATTTACAGAAAAAAATCAAAACACAGAAACACTTTTATGTACAAATGGGGTGCAAGAAAACCTAATGAAAGGGAAAGGGCAGGCGTAACAAAGGGATTGACAACAATGGGGAAAACAACAGTAATAGTGCAAACAGTCAAATGTTAAATAAAGCAACAGAACAATGGGGTAAGAATGTGGTTTTGCGAGGGATGTGGAAATGCAAAGCAATGATGGGGAACAGGATGGCAGAAACAGGGCTAGGGACACTGGGCCAGGGACAGAAAGCAGGATAAGATACATAGAATGCAGGGGTTAGGTGCGGGCAGGTGCTGGCAGACGTTCTTCCAATACAGCTGCAACACGTCTTGTCTCTGATATGAGCACAGCCTGTTGTTCAATTAGGGTGCGCTGCTGGCGCACTATCCTCCTCAGAAGCTCCTCTGTTCCCTCACCCTCCTCTGGACGGCTGGCCCACAGTGATGACCTACGTGGACCTACAAGAGAAAGGGGGACCACATCAGGGCATGATAATGACACAAAGGCGCCATGTACCACCACACAGTGGACAGCATGCCCCAACAACCATGCCCATGTGCTAGTATGTAACAAACCACAACACACACTAACATGTGCCTGCAGGACAAGGCAGTACGTAACAGGCAGCATGCAACACCCCAGTGTACATCGATATGCATGGAAGTACACTGAGAAACCCAACAACGTGGAGGCCAGCCAGCACAGTGGCGTGCAGACTGTAACAGTGCAAACAGACAGCCACCTCCAGAGATGTGAACGACAAGTGGACACTGACTGATATGCACATGGGATGACACATGGTGGGACATGCTGCCCGTCACACAGCTATGATACAAACTACAGATGACACCAACTGGAGAAATTGCCACAGCCCCAAGCATACGTGTGCAACCACACATGCCTGTCATGTACACCCCAACAGTGGCCCACCCTCACTGCTGCCCTCCACAAGAACTGTTGACACCCAGCCAAACTGCCACCCACGATGCCATAATACAGCAGCTGTACAAATGATGACAGGAAACCCTGAAGAGGTGGGTGGGTGACTGACATAAGTGTGCAACAGTGGCAAGTGACACAGAGAAAGACTGACAATGACCACAGAGAACAATGACACTGGCATCAGAACAGTAGGGACTGCAGGACAGGTAACCAAGCAGTACACAACCAGGGAAGTACCAATGCCCAGCCACACCACTTGCTGCAACAGAAGGGTGAGGGGCCCACAGTGGTGTACAGAATGGCACAGTGCCGTGACACCACCCATGCAAGAAGACACACACATGTGAAACACAGACTCTGGGCCTGCTCCACCAGTGGCACTGCAGCGGTGGGCCAAAGGCATGCACAGGACAGTGTCACCCTGGTGGTCAAGGCATGGCGAGGCACACACACACCTGTGGGAGCAGCATCTGCCATAGGGGCTGACAACCAGCACACCATGCTACCACAGACCAACTCCTGCAGCACACCTGCATAACATGTGCACAAACAGTGTGCACTACAGGGACAGAGGGACAGCACTCTCTTAGGGACAATGGCCTCCACATCAGAGCATGAGCCCACAGGCAGGGGTGTAGCCAGACATCCACATGTTCTACATACAATCCCAAACAGCCGCACCCCCCTCATAAATGCTGTACTCAGCAACCCCAAACGGTAAACCCCTTCCAAAAGGGTATGATGTCTGTCAGATAATTCCCCACTCTCTAATGAGGTTGTACATTCCCAGGTGGGCCCCCCTCATTTGAGTAAGTGGTTACCGTCTGAACTCTGAAAACATTTGCATTTAGTATCATGTTCCCTTATTAAACAGGGTATCTGGGACACTGTTGATAAATGTGAGATGCAAACACAGAACTAGTGTATCCGAATGAAGTGGAATATTGATATAAGTGTGTCAACCTGGGCCCTCCTCTATTGATGTTCCAGGTGGGCCCTTGCATCATCTGTCCAGGTGGGCCCTCTGCACCCCAGTCCGACCCTCTGTCCTACACAACAGCATTTAAAACAGGGCCACACCCCAGTGGTCTACAGTGACCCAAAACGTCTGGTGTACCTAGGAACAGTTGACAGACATGCAGTACACCAAAGTGTACACTAATGTGTACAGTGCGTATGCCTACATACACACTTGCTCAACTGCCTGCCCTGTAAAGCCAGACTCATAGTGGAAAAGCATAACATTGCACAGTACTCATGCACAACACCACTTTCACCGTCCGTGCTCTCTGCTGCACGCTGTGCCAGTGGAGGCACCCTGCGCCTGTCGGATGATGGCCCCTGTCTGGCTTGTGGCACGTCTCTCCTGCCTGTGGTTTGTTGTCGGCGCTCTGCAGTGAGAAGAGGGTACAGCATCGTCAGTACAATATCAGCCACCACGGTACGCTAAAGACCACCCTGTACCCCAGTGGTGCAGCACAACACACGCAGTGGCAGACGGGTGCAGTGCACCACCAAAGCCATGCCAAGCATGACAGAGGTCCATGCACACTGTCTACCCCTATCCCACACAGTACACACATGGCTTCAGAGACTCCATGAGCAACATGTGTAGCTCAGCAACACATAAGCACACCACGAACACACTGCCCCACCACCCATGCCAGCAGTCGTGCTACAGGCATCCTTACCTGGCACAGGCACAGTCCCTCATGAACCATGGCCCTGCAGCGTTCAGCAGTGGTCGCTGCCTGCTCCTGAGGTCAGCATAACGATGCCGGCACTTTTCACCATCACGGGATACCTGTGATGGCACTTAGTCTGCGGGCAATGGAAGCCCAGACCTCGTGCAGGGGCAAGTCACCCTCCACACAGGTCCAAATAGGCGGCGATGGCGCCTCTCTGTGAACTGCACGAGGTTGGCAGTCTCAACCTCATCCCACCGCCTGTCACGGCCCACCACTGCCCTTTGCCTAGCTCTCCCAGACATATTTGTGCTGTGGAAGGGGGCAAATAAACTGAACAACAGTGCAACAACTGTGCATACACCCTGACACACAGTACAACTGAAGTGCAGCGCCGCGCGGACGTATGCCATAGCGCCGTGCTAACAGGAAGTGATTGCAATGCGCAAGCGTGACCCCTACCATCACCCTGGTCCGATATTGCACGCATGCGTGTAGTGCCACGCTGAATCTGGTTAGCGCCGCGCTGAAGCTGGTTAGCGCAGCGCTAAAGCTGGTTAGCGCAGCACTGGACCGCGCTATGACAAGGGTAACATGAGCATGCATGCTGCACATAGCGCGGTGCTGTTCCTCAAATAGCGCTGCTGTGCTAGCGCCGGGCTATTCAGAGCCATATTCAACGGCTGTATGCAAATGAGGGTACTTGTGTATGCATGGGGCAAAACGTGTGATTAGCATATCATTATTCGCTCATTTGCATGACTAACAGGCAGGATTGCCTGGCCGGGCTATAAAAGGGCAAGCAGTGCACCACCAGTGTTGTATTGTGGAACTGCGGTGGGAATACAGCAGTGAACAACATGGAGAGAGACATGCAACAGGGGGATGGGCAGCAACAGCCAGGTATGTATCAAGGGTGTGGATAGGCATATTCATTGTACACAGTTGTGTCCAGTTTGGTCGACCGCCTGTCACAAACCAATTATCAATCTAATCTGTGGTATTTAGGTTAGTGTTGGCCACTGTGGACTGTGTCATGCATGTATGATTTCTTTAGAGTGTAGAGGAATCATCTGACAATTGTTTGGAAGGGGTGCAGTTTGATGGGCCGTGTACATTATGTAATGGGGGGACGGTTGGAGACTGTGTACACTCCTGGTATGTATGACCACCGTGGGACAACATACGTCCACTGCATTGTGCTCATCCCCCCTGCAGTTCAATGTGTCATGTGCCAATGTTTGCACATTTGTGTCTGCACGCCAGGTGCACTGGTGCTGTACCATGACAGTGCACCGTCTTGTCTTCCTGCATGTGTGGAGTGATGGCCTCTGCCCCCACCCGGGAGTACACAATGTACCAGTAATGTGCGCTCCCATGCCACAAATAGTCATGGGGGTTCATGGCACATGTGTGCACACCACTCCAGACACAGGACAGACAGTGGCAATGTGGGCATGTGCAACGTACAGGCACATGCAGCCATCTGATATGTCCATGTGGCCTGTAGCACTGAGGGGGTGATATCATGCTGTCCACTGTGTGATGCAGTGCAGCACCGACGCAGCCACTGACACCTGTCCACTTTTTATTATCCCATAGGTGTGCAGGCTCAACCGGAGCGCATCCGTGCACCTAAATTCTCACAAGATGAGCTAAACACCCTGGCACATGAGGTAAAGGTGAGAGAACATGTGTTGCACGCACACAGGGCCACCGATGCTGCTGTGCGGCAGGCTTGGGAGGAGGTGACTGCAGCGGTGAATGCGGTTGGTGGTCGTGGGAGATCGACTGAGGCAGTCTGGAAGCGTTGGAATGACCTCCTGCGGCGTGCAAAGGAGGAGGTGGCACAGCGCCACAGAGACAGGACCAGAACTGGTGGTGGTCACAGGAACACCAACAACGTGTGCAGGAGCCACACATGGCGGTGGTGGCATCCACATTGCGGATGGTGGCAGTGGCAGGTGTGCCAGGTGGTGGTTGCGAGACATCCCTTGCACTTCCAAGGCCAGGTCTGTATTCACATGTGCAACCCTGTATGTGGTGCAGGCAAGGGTGCATGGTCCTGCTTTGGTGTCCTGCACAGGCTGCACTGTATCCTGCAGAAATGATGGCTGGCATGGTCAAGATCACTGTGGGGTGGGTGGGTGCATGTTGGCACAGGCTTGTGTGAGGTGGGTACCTGTCCTGAGGGCTGCATGGTGTGGTGGTGGTGGTAGTGGTGGTGGTTTGCCACAGTGTCCATGGATGGATGACTGACCCATCCCTATTCTCTCCTCACACTCTCAGACAGGCCTGCACCACCACAGCATGGTCCACAGATGTCTAGCCAGGTTCCCGAGGTTGTGGAGGAGTTTGAAGACGATCGGCCAACAACATCTGGACTTTGTGTATCTCAGGGCCGTAGGGTCCCAATGCATGTTGGGCATACCCAGGGACAGGGCATGCAACTGCCTTGGGAGGAGGGGCACACCTCACCAGGGGTGTTAGGAGACAGTGGGCACCTGGATGTTGCCCCAACTGAGAGTGATGGGGTGGGAGAGGTACTGCTGGTCACTGTCACCAGTGCAGATGACAGTGATGTCTCTACATATGCACATCAGCTGGACATTCCTGTGCCAGGGGATGTAGGGGTGGGGCTTGCTGAAGGCCATGGAACAGGTCAGGGTGCTTCTGTAGGTGTCGGCAGTGTGGCTGAACACATGGTGGTGGGTGGTGTGGGTGGTGTTGCAGGACAGCAAGGCGTGCATTTTCTGACAACTGCTGAGGTTCCAGTCCATATGGTGCCACAGCCCACTGCCACTCATATGCAGCAGCCGGCTGTAGCAGTTGGTGCAGTGCCACAGGCACCACTGCCAGCTGCTGCTGTGGGTCCTGTGCCTCTGGTCCATGAAGGCCATGGTGCCCGGCCACTCCTGCAGGCTGCTGTCACATCACAGCAGGAGGCCCGTCTGGACCTGCATGCCATGCGGCGTGAGCTGCGGCATGAGCTGGGTCAGATACTGGAGGCAATAAGAGTGGGCTTTGCTCATGCTGAGCAGCAGGCAGAGGACAGGTTTGGCCGCCTGGTGGGTGCCATAGACCATGGCTTCTCGGGGTTGACTGCTGCAGTGGTGGCAATTGGTGGTGTCATGCAGGGTGTGCCTATTAGTCGGCAACATGGGTTTGTTGGCTCTGGTGCACATGGCAGAGGGGCACACAGGCAGGCACACTGTGGGCGCAGGGCTGCCACTGTTACCAGTTCGAGCCATCACAAACTCCACCTGCAACCCAGGCGCGTGGGCGTCCATATCCCCTATCTGCCTCCACCAACCCCCGGGGCACAGGAGGCCAACCGTGCCTGCCTCACCTTCCACTTCAGCTGTGTCCTCTGCACAGAGCACCCCAGGGTCCGTAACCCATGGTACGGGAGCACGCCGCACATGCATGGGTTCGCGCGTGATGCCCACAGGCGTCTGGCGTACTCTAGGTGCTTCCCTGTCATGCATGGGCAGATCTGTGCACACGTGCACACACACACACACACACACACACACACACACACACACCCACCAACACAGTTGCACCCCTTTACCCTCACAGCACACATTGCACCTCCCCACCATGATTACACCATTTGTGTGTATCCCCACCACATATGTGCTGCACAATCATGGAGTCACACCACATGCACACACTATTTGTATTACACTGGGTTTGTTTGCTGTTGTGATTCTGGTTTTCACTGTAATGTTAGTCTGTGCACATTAAAATTGTTGCTCACTTGTACTCTTCAGGTTGTTGTGCAGTCTGTACTTACCCTCTGGTCTGTTGCAGTATCCTGATGATGTTGTCCCGGTGCTGTATGGCCCTGCGTGCCATGCGAGGGTCCCTCCTCTCCAGTTGCTCCACTATCCCCCTGACCACTGGCTCTGGCTCACTGTCAGACTGTCCCTCAGGTTCAGGTGCCTGTATCCCATGGTTCATTGCCATGTTGTGCAGCATACAACAGGCTAGGAAGATCTGACATACCTTCTGGGGTGTATATTGTAGGCACCACCTGATGTGTCAAGGCATCTAAATCGCATCTTCAGGATGCCAAACACCCTCTCTATAATGTTTCTTGTTCTGGCATGTGCCTCATTGTAGAGCTCCTCCGCCACTGTGGCGGTCGGAGTACTGGTGTGAGCAGCCAGGGCCACAGGGATAGGCACTGTCTCCTGTCAAAACATATAACTTGTTAGTGCTGTACTGTGGTCTGTCAGCTGCTGTCCTGCACCTGTCTGTAGCCCTCCCACATCCCTTTCCTGGCCTGCAATGCCTGCCCCCATCCATGCTGTTGTGTGTTTGACTTGTGTGCTACAACTCACCGACTAATTGTCCACTGGGTATTCTGCCCTCCTCAAGGCCTGACACAGCTGAGACTGGTGCCAGATGAGGCGTCGTGGGCACTGCGAGGTACTGTGCATATACATTGGTGATGCGCCCCGCCGCATCGCACACCACCTGGCAGTTGATGGAGTGGTACCCCTTCCTGTTCACATACACATCACTGCCATCTCCAGGTGGTGCACGGATGGGGACATGGGTGCAGTCAATGGCACCCAGTACAGATGGTAGGTGCGCAACTCGATGGAACTGCTGTATTGTTTCTCTGCGCTCTGCTGCTGTGCTGGGGAATACTATGAATTCTGAAGCATGTGGCAGGAGAGCATCTAGGAACTGGGTCAGGATGTGTGAGGTGGCAGACTGTGTTACCCCAATGGTGTCCCCCGTTGGTCGTTGGAACGTCCCTGTGGCAAGGAAGCACATCGCTGCTGTCACCTTCTCCTCCACTGTCATGGCATGACTGCGTCTGGTGTTTGACTGCAGCTGCTCATGCAGGAGTTCGCAAAGCTGCCTCAACATTCCCTGTTCATCCGGTACGGCAGCGATGTGGTCATCAGGCAGGGTCTCAAGGACCCTGGGCCAGTACAGCCTGTTTGCAGCATACCGTCTCCTGAGCCTGTGTTGTGGCCCATGTTGTGCCTGCTCCCTTTCCTCCACCTCCTCCTCCTCCACTACAGCTGCCATCAATGGCAGGATCACTGCTACTGGGACTGCACACATTCCTACTTCCTGTGCTGCTCCTCCTCCTCTGTGTTTTGCTGTGTTTGGACCGGCCTTTTATAGCGGTAACTGCGCGCAGCAAGGGCTGCGCTATGTATCCTAGCGTGGCGCTGGACCTTTGAATATCCCCTTGCGCGTCTCTCTGCGCACCCCGCCCATCCTTTTGCCCCTTGCATACATTACTGGTTAGCCCAGTGCTACTGCAGTTTGGCAGCGCTATTTGGCCTTTTGAATATGGCAGACCCACGCTAATCCCACGCTAAACCTGCGCAAATGATTTTTGCCCGGCGCAAGGTTTTGAATATCTGGCCCATTATCTCTTGCTACTTACCTGCCAACATCCTTAGTTCCTAACTCTGTTGAACAGCATTAAGTGAAGGTTTGCTTGACCTGCCTACCAGGGATGGGAGTCATGTCTATAATCTACAGATTGTTACCATACTTTCTCTACCTCATACCAGTTACTTCCCTTCAGGAATGGAACTACCTCCTGCTTACCACTTGACATTCTCTGTCTCTAACTCTGCTTGGCAGCATCGAGTGCAGGTTAGCTCGCCCTGACTACCAGGGAGGGGAGCCATGTCTACAATCTACGGACTGTTACCATACTTTCTCTACCTCATTCCAGTTGTCACTTCCCTTTGGGAACAGATATCCTTCACGCCATGTATCCCCATCATTCTGACTTGGCCTGGCTGCCCAAGTTACTATCATCCACCTTTACTATCCCTGATGTTTGTCTGAGTCTACAGTCAGCTGCTTCATCTTGTATGTTCTCAGCCTGATACCCAATTGCCGCTTCCCTTCAGTAACATGACTTGCCCACCTCACTGCTCCATCTTCCCCTGTCTGCAGCCTAGACTCATCATTCCATTGCCGGGAGCCTGACTCTGGCATGGACTGTCTCTACTGTTAGTATCTACATGGATATGGATTGCCATTTCCATCCAGGACTTGAACTTCTTCAACCAAATTCTCTGATTGTCCTACATTCACTAGCTGCATCCTTTCTAGATCATCTTGCCCTGCCTGCTGCTTCGACCATGGAATTAGGACCTCATCGACTTGTTTGCCTCCATCCTGCCAGTTTGCCACTTCCTTTCCATTGTAGGATCCTTCTGCTTTGAATGACTCCACTCGCCATCCCGCTCTTCCATGGGCCTTCATTTCCTAGCCCCTTTGGCTTCCTTTCCCTCATTGTATGGATCCTGCTGGCTTATTCAATTCCTCTCTTACTCCAGGTTCACTGCCTCTTGGACTTCTTTGATGCATGTCACCTATTTGGTTGCTATACAAACTTGTTTTCTTTTGCAGATTTGGGACCTCGTCCTTGTCACTCCAGCGACTTGCATAATTTTCTCTAGTCATTTTCAGCCTTCATCAGATGTGGGACTCCTGTTGCTCATGGTGCTCAACTTGGCTCCTTTGCCTTTCGTGGATCATCATCTGATGCCTTGCTTCTGCCTTCCTGCATTTTACTGCTGTTCACCACGGGGTTGGCCCGGTCCTATACCTTCCTGCTCTGGAAGTCATCTGCCTTCACCTGGACTGTAGCCTTCCCTGGATTATTCCTTCAGTTCCTCAGGATCCACCCTGGACTTCCTTCCCATATGGATGGCTGCCTTTTCATCTTCACCTTCCAGGCTCTGCACTTTGTACTGTTTGCTGTGGCTCTTTTGGGCCTTCTACCCTATCTCCAACCAGTACTCCTACCCAGTTAACTGCTTTTCTATATGACCCAACCTATACTCCCACTCTGGCTATTCTAACAGTACTCTTCCACTACTCATTGGATCACTCATTCATAACTCTTGAGATATATTCCTGTCAGCAAATATCTCTTAGGCAAAATATTGCATGGACTCTTACACCATCATAAAGTTTTACACTGCCCAATCAGCTCCTCATGATAATTCAATAAATACCATTAGCCTAGACATTAGGAAGATCTTCTCTGTCTCTTTTGGATGTAGAACCCATATCTCATCCATTCAACCACAGTAACTTCCTGGACTGCCTCATCTCACTGACTGTCTTCATACATGGAAAGGACTTCAGTCCTTCTGCTATGCTATGCCATAGTAGCCAGCACTGGTTCTACAGATACTGGTAATCACAAGATAACCCATTCAACTAAGGACATTATCCATTTTCCTTCTCAACCTAGTCTTCCAACACTGTTTTCATTCACCAAGTTACTTGACACACCATCCAAATCATCATTTGTTCTTGGACTTTGCTATTCTGCACTACACTCATCTGCACTTTTTCACCCAGTACCTGAAGCTGGATTAATAGCTCTTCCAGTGGAACCTTCAGTCTCTTCTACTCGATTTATCTTAGTTATCTTCTGCCGTAAAAGACCATCACTGATAACTGGTTCTCTTAAATTCTAACTGGCAATTCATATACAGTTAAGACAAATTTCACCAATTCAGCCTTGCTTCCCACTCAGTATTAATCATCAGCAGCACAATGTTTCTATAATATCTTGCACTAATCAATCTCACTGCCAATCCAGTTTACAGACTTTTATTATATCAGCCTCAAAACTTCTCTCTGTACTTCAGCACCACGATTACCTGTACACTTAACTAACTTATGCCACCAAAGTGCATCTCCTAGATGATCACACTGCACAAATAACTACACTCACTTTGGGCAGTGTGTCAGCAGAGCATTTACTTATAAAGTCATGGATCTTGTGACCAAAGAAGCAATCCATCCCTCATAGTGAATTTCCAATCAATTCCTATATACATTAGGGTACCATCTGGACTGCTCCACAACTTTTCTCCTGTTTATTTACTAATCTCTTATAGCATTAATCTCATCAGTCAACCAATCTCTCCTCTACTCATTTCACCCTGGGATGTTTACTTAGTGACTTATCGCTTACTAATCGATTCTTTACCACTAGACTACTTTGAACATCAAACCTTACATGAACTGGAGCTGTCACCAGTAGTTTACAAATCATTGCAAATGCCACAGTGTACTGTCTGGTTTATATCTATCAAATTATGTTCTCCCAACTCATTTTGCCCTTACAATCTCGTTGGGCATGCATTTTTGATTACCTTGGAAAAATGGACTACATTAGCCACTTTTTATCTGAACCTGTTACAAATCTAATATCTTTATGGAAAAGAAGTACCCTCAATCTTTAGGATCATTATTCCATTTGTATTGTCCTCAGATTGAGAACAAATCAACATCTCCAGGGCACTCAATGACACTCTTCTTTTCTTTTCTACTTCATGGATACTTCCTTAGTGACTCCTCATCCATTACTCAATTCTCTGCCCCGGGATCATACATTGATATTCATACCTGTCACAAGTTGGATCTTTCACCAATGACTTCTTGTACCATTGCATTTCCACCATTCCCAATTTAGTACCCTATTGATCCAATCATGCTCCCTCTGCTCATTACACCTTTGCAATTCCATGGGACAAGCATCATTCATTGCCTTGTAAAATTGAACTTCATTTCCCTTCCTTCAATTGGATTGATTTCATACTTCGGATTCTATCACTCACGCAGAAGACCTACTCTTCAACCTCAGGATCATAGTACAATCAGCATCATCCATGGATCGAGGATGGATCATCATCTCTCCAAGCAGCTCACCAACCTTAAATTAGCTATGGTTACTAGAACCTACAGATGTCTCCATTTAATATGTATAGAGAATGGGCAGACCTTTGGCCATTGGTTCTCAGAGGTTTCCTCCATGTGGGTTTTTTTTTTCCTTTCCTGAGTGCCAGGCAGTCATATGGTCCATAATTAGGAGGAGGTACCTTTTTGGGCCTTCTATTCTGTACAAATTACTACCTATATACCTACTACTCAAGGGTGGGAATAGAGTAAAGCCACAAAGAGTACTACAAGTTACTTAAGCACTACGTACCCCATCTCTCTATTGCTATTCCACAAACATTGAATGGGAGGGTTTGTCTGAGGCTCAATGTGGGGAATAGCTCCTCCCACAACCTCTATTTAAGCCATCCTCCAACACACCACCCTTGTTTAGGGAATGTTTTTTGTCCACCACGATGCCCTCCTCCTCCTTCTCCAGTGCTCTTCTCACCCTTGTTCATGGGCCTTATATTCCCTACAGATTACTACCTACATAGCTACTACTCAAAGGTGGGAATGGGGTAAAGCCACAAAAATACTACAAGTTACACAAGCACTATATACCCCATCTCTCACTGCTGCTATTCCATAAACATTAACATTTTCTTCTACTTGGTGCATTATCATTGTATACTGTTGCAACTGGGAACCACTGAAGAGAGATACATTCCATTCCTTCAATTTGTATTCTACTATTGGGTGTATTATCATTTTCTTCTGTTAGCAATGAGAACCACTGAAGAAAGACACATTCTAGTTCTCCAATTTGTATGCTACTATTGGGTGCACTATCATTTTCCACTGTTACCAGTTGTTCTATACATCAAGGGCAACATAAGGATAACTGAGGTGCAGGAGGAAGATGAGGATACAGAGCGCCTGTGGGTGACACTGGACAGAAAGACAAGGGAAGCCTTAAAGCTAGGTGTGGTATTCAGACTGCCTACACATGGGGAGAAAGGGGAGAGAAAGCTGGTTCAGGCAGTCACAAGGTTGGCTCACAAAGGGGAATTACTTCTGGTGGGGGGCCTAAACCTTCCAGATGTGGACTGGGCCATCCTGGGTGCAGTATTGACTAGAAGTCAAGAATCACTTGATGTGCTGCAGGGAGTATTTTTGCAGCAACTAGTTAGGGAGCCTGCTAGGAGTAGCAGCCTGCGGGGTCTGGTCCTGATGACTGGGGAGACTGTGAAGGAGGTGGAGGTGGGAGAAGTACTGGGCACCAGTAACCACAAGACAGTAAGGTTTAGGGTAATGACAGGGAAGGAGGCAAAATGAACCAGCACAACAGTGATAGGTTTCAGGGCACAAACATCCAGAGGAAGAGGAAGATAGTGAGGGAAGAGATGGTGGGAACAGATAACATAAAGGGTGTCCTTATGTTATCCCAACCCCTTCCCACCCCTCACCCCACCCACCCCTGGAAATAGTTCCTTTATACCTGAGGTTCTGACATCATTTCCTCAAGAGTGCAAGGTGCATATCACTGTCATATCCTCTCTAGCACTATGCACTGACAGTATAAGCATACACATTGTATAATATATATATTTCTATATAACAAACCAATCACACACGCACACACACACACACACACACACACAAAAACAAACAAAAAGAAGTAGATGAACATGTGGGGAGTAGTGCAATGTAATGGCTGTGGTGCAGCAGTCTTCCGGTAGACTTTCTGGAAGCTGAGATGCTGTCCTATTTGCAGACAACTCTCTGCCCTGAGGGAGGAAGTTGCCCGTCTTCAGGCCGCACTGGACAGTAGTAAGGAAACCTTCCCCAGGCCACACTGGACAGTAGGAAGGGAACCACCCCATCCAGGGAGCACCAGATCCACCACCACTACCTCAGAGGTTGCGAAGAAAGCACAGCAGTTGGGCCATAGTGGGCTCAGGGAGGGTGAGGATGGTGGAACAGAGGCACACCCAGTCAATTGTTCCACTCCACAATCCATACATCATTCTGGGGGAGCATAGCTCCCCTATGGATGCACCCACAGAGAAGACTGATGACAACTGTCACAAAGGAGGCCCACAGGAATGAGGCAGAGGACACCACAGGAAAAGGAAGCAGCTCCTGGTGGGGGACTCAATTATTAGGGGGATAGAACTGGGGGGAGCTGGGAAAACTGAAGTAAGGTGCCTGCCTGGTGCCATGGCTTGGAGGGACAGGAAGCGCATCCTCAGGATCACGAGAACAGCTGCAAGGGAGTCTGAGCTGGATGTCATTGTCCACCTAGGGACAAATGACTTGGCTCATCATGAGAATAGAGCAGTGCAGGAGGACATTGTAGAGTTGGGGAGGGGCCTAAGACAAGTAGCACACACAGTGTCCTTCTCAGAGGTGCTGCCTGTCAATGGCATGGGGGAGGTGAGGGTAATTAGCACCATGCAGTTTAATGAATGGTTGAAAAAATGGTGTGGAGCACAGGGGTTTAGCTTCATTGGGGACTGGGGTTCCACCTGGAGGGACACCAGCCTATACTGGCAGGATGGTCTGCATCTGTCCAGGAAGGGAACAAGTCTTTTGAGCAATCGGTTTAAATGCTTCATTGGCAAGCTTTTAAACTAGTCAAAGGGGGAGGCACTGATAAGCAGCAGGAAAATCCCAGCCTCTCCCTACAAAACAGGGTACTAAATGAGAAAAAGACTGAGGTATAAAGGTCAGTGGGGGATGCTGCAACAGAAGGTAAAGCCATCAAAAAATGGAGAGCAGTGAGTACCAATGCCCGTAGTCTGGGTAACAAGCTTCCTGAATTAGTGGCCTTGATGGAGGAGGAACATCTGGATATCGTGGCAGTCACAGAAACATGGTACACACAAAACCATGACTGGGACGTAAACATACCAGGATACACTATCTACAGGAGGGACAGGGAAGGTAAAAGAGGAGGAGGAGTAGCTCTTTACATAAGGGAAGGAATAAAAGCAACAGAACAAAAGGGTAAACAGGGAGGAGAAGAAGCACTGTGGGTAAATTTGGAGACAGGCAATGGCACCACAATCGCACAGGGGCTGTAGAGACCTTTCTCTCAGGGGAGGAAATGGACAAGGAAATGATAGAAAGTATAGTTAGAATGGCAGAAAAAGGGAGATATTGCTGATGGGTGATCTGAATATGCCAGATGTTAACTGGAGTGCAGTTGCAGCAGCCACTTCAAAGAGTGAGGTTATTCTAGATGCCCTACAGGGGGCATGCCTTAGACAACTAGTATTGGAGCCCACTCGAGAGGGAGCAATCTTAGACCTGGTTCTCTCACATGGAGATGGAGAGAGGATCACAGATGTAGAAGTGGGTAGCCATCTGGGAACTAGCGACCATCAAACAGTATGGTTCACAATAAACACAGCAATAGAGTCAAGCCATACAAAGGCAAAAGTATTGGACTTTAGGAGGCTGACTTTGCCAAAATGGGTGAGTGCCTAAGGAATGCACTAGCAAATGGGCAGGAAGGAGGGTGGAAGAACAAAGGAATAATAAAACTGCCATCACAGAGGTAACGAGCCTTTGTGTGAAGCAAATAAACAAAACAAAACGATGTAAGAAACCACTATGGTTCTCAAAAGAAGTGGCAGGAAGGTTCAAGAGAAAAGAAAGCATTCAGGAAGTACAAGGAATCACAGAAGGAGCAGGACAGAGAACTGTATAGTTAAAGCAAAGGAGGCTGAGAAGGCAGTCAGAACTGCAAAGGCCCAAACTGAGGAAAAGATAGCCAACTCAGTTAAGAAGGAGGATAAAACCTTTATAGGTACATCAGGGAGCGAAGGAAGTCGAGGGAGGGATAGTGAGGCTTAATAAAGGGAGGAGGGTGGCAGAGGGAGACTGTGAAAAGGCAGAGATACTAAACAAATATTTTTGATCAGTATTTACAAATGAAGAGGGGAGGTACCTAAAACAAACAGTAGAAACACTCTGGATGCAGAAGTTGATACCAGCCCATTTACAAAAGTAAGGGTTCTGAAAGAACTCTTAAAACTGAAGGTGGACAAAGCAATGGGGCCTGATGGGATTCATCCCAGAATTCTAAAAGAACTAAGGGTAGAACTAGTGACACCACTGACTACCCTTTTTAACAAATCATGGGAGGATGGGGTGGTACCCGAGGACTGGAGGAGGGCAGATGTGATTCCCCTTCACAAAAGTGGGAGCAAGGCAGAAGCAGTAAACTACAGACCTGTTAGTTTAACCTCAGTGATAGGAAATGATGGAATCACTTCTGAAGGAAAGAATTGTCGAGTATCTAGAGGCCAGAGGGGCACAGGACCCTAGGCAGCATGGATTCACTGCGGGAAGGTCATGCCAGACAAATCTGATAGATTTCTTTGACTGGGTGACGAAAGTAGTAGATATGGGAGGGGCTGTGGATATGGCCTACCTAGACTTTAGTAAGGCATTTGACACAGTCCCACACAAAAGATTAATATACAAGTTAGCCAGCCTGGGAGTGGGTCCCAAGATGACAGCCTGGGTAAGAATTGGCTGGAGAATAGGACACAGAGAGTAATAGTAAATGGAGTCCACTCAGAAGAAAGGAGGGTTACTAGTGGGGTACCGCGTGCCAGTATTAGACTGGTCCTCTTCAATGTCTTTATAAGTGACATTGCAGAGGGACTGGAAGGAAAGTATGTCTCTTTGCAGATGACACAAAGATCTGCAACAGAGTTGATGCACAGGTGGGGTGGAAAGGATGAGAAGGGACTTGGCAAGGTTAGAGGAATGGTCAAATGTATGGCAGCTTAGATTCAATGCTAAGAAGTGCAAGGTAATGCACCTGGGAAACAAAAACCAGAGGGAAGAGTACACAATAGGGGGTGAGATATTAACAACAACAAAAATGGAAAGGGATCTGGGGGTAGTAATATCAGATGACCTAAAGGTGGGCAAGCAATGTGAGAGGGCAGCAAGGAGGGCTGGGGGGATACTGGGATGCATAGGGAGAGGCATCACCAGTAGAAAACAAGAAGTTATTATCCCTCTGAACAGACAGCTGGTGAGACCCCATCTGGAGTACTGTGTGCAGTTCTGGAGACCCAATCTCCACAAAGACATAGACAGGATGGAAGCTGTCCAGTGGAGGGCAACTAAAATGGTGCAGGGTCTGCACTGGAAGACATATGAAGAGAGACGAAAGGAGCTTAATATGTATAGCCTCGAGGAAAGGAGGGGGGACATGATAGAAACGTTCAAGTACCTCAAGGGAATCAACAAAGTCCAAGAGGGTAGCATCTTTCAAAAAAAGAGGTGTGCAAGAACAAGAGGGCACAATTTGAAGATAGAGGGGCGGCTCAGAGGTAATTTCAGGAAGTATTTTTTCACAGAGAGGGTTGTGGATGCATGGAATGGCCTTCCGGAGGAGGTTGTGGAGTCAAAATCAGTGGTGGAATTCAAGCATGCATGGGACAGTCATAAGGCCATTCTAGGAGTGGGGGTAGGAAGAAGTAGGCTGCTGGTTAACTAGGATCTGCAGCTTATCCAGTAGGTAGGAAAATGGGCAGACTGGGTGGGCCAAGCTGTTCTTATCTGCCGTCAAATTCTATGTTTCTATGTCGAGGCATTGTGGGAAACTATTAGGGAGGCTGCTGAAAGCAACATAAATGTGTATAAAGAAGTGAAAGAAGAACAGAAAGAGGAGGAGACAGCTATGATATACAAGTGAGATGGCAACTGTGGTCAGGGATCAGTAAAGGGGTCCCCACCCGCACAAGGGCAATTGCTTATATAGCCACTGTAATCATGTGGTGTCATTTTTTAAGTACCCAGTTTCTAACTAGCAAGTTGTACATTCTGCCCACAAGAGGCCTAATTTTCACTCTACAGATAGTTGCTGGCTGTCTTAGGCCACTTCTCCATGGCTTCTTCTTGATTGCTGTGCCATGAGACACCTAGAAGCCATCAGACTTACAACTCTTCACTCTGTTTTTGTCTTCTGGTCACTGTTCATTTTGCTGGGAGAATGTATATTTATTAGTGCTGGGTACTGTTCACTTTGCTGGAGAAATGTACAATTATTGGTTCTATGTCATAATAACGATCGCCATTCTGGTGAGTGTATATCACCAAAAAGAAAATCGTCTATATACACTTACCAGTGAATCAAAACCTGGCAACCTAAAGTGTTTTTGTGGGGTGACTGTACCCCCACACCACCCATCACAGGGGCCTGTGCCCCCCACACCCCCTGAATTAGGATTCCTAACTCCAGGAGGGTGCATGTCATGGAGGGGGCACAAATTTTGCCCAGCAAAAACTTACATCTGGGAGCCGCTGCCCACGGCAAAATTTAGTCCGTCCTATCCCCTGCCCCGAACTCAGTACCTGTTGTGCCAGAGCCAGTCTCCCTCACCATCGCACCACACACCTGGCTCAGCAGCAGCAGGGACAGTTCCTGTACATAACCATCTTCCCCATCCCTCCCTTTGCCATTCCTTTTTGCCATTCCTTTTTTCCTGTTGCTTTCCCCTATCCTCGAGGTAGAACAAGTTGCTACCATTGTGGGTAGCCCATTCCAATAGTACCAAATATGGAGTCTCTGTTTTGATGGTCGCTCATATTCTGGTGCTATTATCACTGGATACCATAATTACTAGTGCTGAGTTTGTTGAGAGAATGTTGAATTTTTAGTGCTGGGTCATTTGGGGAAGTGTTTGTTTAATGTTTAATTATCAGTGATAAACATGCATTTGAAATGTGCTTAGGAAACTGTATATTTCTTCTGTAAGGAGCTGCAAGTCTTATCCTACCTTCTCATTTAAACCAAAAAGTTAACCTTTTCTACTCTCTCTGCTAAGACTATTTCTACTTGACCTGGGGCAAGTCTCACTCTGTACCAGCCTTGCTCCCAATGTATACTTACCCTGCTCTCCCTTTATATTCCTGATACTAAACCACCAGGGCATGGCTGGCACCACTGCCCTGCAGTGTATGTTTTCTGTTACCTGCTACCAGGGCCCCTACTTTTCTGCGGCACAGTGGGACCAAGTTCTGCGGCAAGACTACCATTTGCCGCGAGGCTTCTATGACCGATGGTTTATGTTTCTGGAGTTTCGCCCATAACAAACTACATCACCGCAGTGTCAGCTTGTCATCCTGACTTCACTTTCACGGCAGTGGTTATAGCAATCAGGATGGTGGAAAGCACAGTAACACTAGTTCAAAAAATAACAGACTTGTAAAAATAATTTTATGCCTAAAAACGCAAAACAAATGTCTCTCCCTTAAGGTCCTAACCTGTTGCATAAATGACACATGCAGTGGGGATCTTATGTGATAAATAAGATATTTCTATATGTATACTATCTATCCCACTAATGAGGTTTCCACTGTCTATCACTTATATATTTGTATATGCTTTCTACACCACTCATGAGATTCCCACTGTGTATCACTTATATATTTATATGTAATCTGTAACATACATACAAATATGTGTGCGTGTGTGTGTGTGTGTATACATATATTTTTTTTTTATTTCCATGAACTTGCATCCTCATTCATACAGGTCCCATTAGAAATGGAATAGAGGAGTTATTGCAAAACCCATTTTTCATGTCAACCTGCTTTCCCTGACACACTGCATAACACCATCAGGCCATGATATGCATGTGAACCAATTGTGAGACAGAGCTCTCCAGCCCATCACAATGTGTCTACCATGTGACAGAACACTGCACCATACCTTCCCAGGCTCCGAGCAGTGATGTGTTCCACCAATCCTTGTGCTGCCCAGCCAGCTCCCAGAGCTAATCTCTGAACCTGACTTGCCGGCATGAAAACACAGCATGCTACCCTCTGGCCCAACAGCTGTCCCTGCAGACAACATTTCTCCATAACTTTTAGGTGATTCTATCAACCAATGACAATATGTAATCAATAACCCTGGCAAAAATGCGTACAGGGCAATTATTTATTTAACAGGTCTATTCTTTCAACAGGTCTACACATTATTATATTCCACTTTTCGGGGCATAATTACTTTATTTTTCTTAAAAATGATGGTTAAATTCATTTTACCAGTTATTCATTTCAGACGGCATCTCTATACCTTAAAGGCACAAATAGGTTTGTACAAAGTGAGGTATGGACTTAACAGGTCTGTGCCTTTGGCAAGGTTTTGTTTAAGTTGGCCCTAGTGCAATAATGTAAGACTGAAAATTGGATTAGGCTGTAGTGCAGGTTGAGCAAATATCACCATGCCTGATGTGCTGTGCCACTGTCTCAGACAGTGGGAGCTGTGGTAGATAAGTGACTGTTCACTTCAGTTGCAGAATGCAGTCATTTCATTAGCTAATGCATGATGTTATAGCAATAACATCACATTCTGAGCATATAGGGGGGTTTGGATATAAAAAGAGGGGATGGGAACCAGATTCTATGGATAAACAGAAATATTAATAAAAAATCACCAAGAAGAGTGAATTCTGCGGCACTGCAGAAGTTCTGCGGTAGATTGCAAGTTCTGTGCAAAATTCTGCGGCCGCAGAATTCTAGGGGCCTTGCCTGCTACCATCTGTACTATGTACCTAAGCTTGGCAACACTTTGTATCCTTGTATCGCCAGCAGCTTGACTGTGTTATCTGTAACCATTTCTGTAACTATTGTGTCTAATTGTTGCTATTGTCCTTGATGTCTCTGTTCTCAACGACATGGAACCTTTGTAAAGGAGTCTTTGACTCAAAGGTATGTTATCTGATTTCTTCAATAAATAACTAAACTATAGTTGAGCCTGGTGCTCTATCCCCTAATCTTACTGAAAGTTGGATCGAGAGCTTCTGTGGATTCAGATCTTACTGAAAGTTGGATTGAGAACTGCTGGGGTTTACCTCCATTATTCTGCCTATAAAACATGAATTAGTAAAATCTTGCTGCAAACATTGGCTACTCTCTTCTAATCTTCTGAAAGTTGGAGCGAGAGTTACTGTAGCTCACCTCCTTTATTCTGCCCACAGAACTAGGATTAGTAAAACTCAATGGCAGACATTGTATCCAGGCCTCAGAATGAGGGCCATTTACTTGTTCCCCTGTTTGTCCTTTATTCTGCTATGCTTTCTAGAATTTGTTACTATTCCACATCAATCACCCAGTGGTACATTCGAGCCAAGAATGCACCAGTGGTTGACTCCCACTCAACCTTTGAGGGCAATATCAAACCTGCCTGCTTCTAAAAAAGGTGCTGCTTGGTCTGACATCTTCCACACTGGAAGGCCACTTTGGGCTGACTGTCCCTATGAAATCAACCCGAATTACAGCCACTGACAGGATGGTGATTCCCTTCAAAAGAACAAAACTTGACCAAAACTCCATCCTGTATCAGGGACCGAAGTGGTACAATGAACTACCCACTGACCTGTCTGAGACACCCAAGATTAGTACTTTCAAAACTGGGCTCAGAACCTTCCTTGGCTCTAAAATGACTTGTACCTGCCTGTGCTAATGTGGTAATACCTCAGCCTACAGTATCCCAATACCTACCCCCTCCTCAATTATCACTCCACTGAATATCACCTTCCCCTGGGCCCCCCCCTTACCCTGTCCCCTTGTAAATAATGATGTCTCCTCATGGCTGAACACTCCTCCCTCCCACCTCTGGCAATGCCACCTTTTGGCTGCCCCCAACCCCCCTTTCCTCGAACCAAACTTGTGTAATTAAGTACTAAACAGATGTGTAAAAAAATCAAACTTTTGCTATTACTAATTGTGTATATGCTTCAGTGTTCTAGAAACATAGAAACACAGAAGTTGACAGCAGATAAGCATCGCAAGGCCCATCCAGTCAGCCCAGAATGTGCCATCAGCCTTTGCTCTGTCAATGGCCTATCTATTCATACTCATCTGTATTGCTCCCTTATGCCTATCCCATGCCTGTTTGAAGCCCTGCACTGTATTCATAGCCACCACTTCCTGAGGTAGGCTGTTCCATGCATCCACCACCCTTTCTGTGAAAAATAATTTCCTCACATTCCCCCTTAATCGGCCCCCCTCTAATCTCATGCTGTGTCCTCTTGTCCTGCTATTTTTCTTATATTCAAACATGTTAGATTCTTTCACCTTGTTAATACCCTTAAGGTGTTTGAATGTCTCGATCATATCACCTCTCTCCCTCCTTTGCTCAAGGGTATACATATTGAGCTCCATTAATCTGTCCTCATATGTCTTATGATGCAGTCCCTACACCATTTTGGTTGCCCTTCTCTGGACTGCCTCAATTTGGTTAATGTCC
Organism: Neoceratodus forsteri; assembly: GCA_016271365.2. Taxonomy (NCBI): domain Eukaryota; kingdom Metazoa; phylum Chordata; order Ceratodontiformes; family Ceratodontidae; genus Neoceratodus; species Neoceratodus forsteri. The sequence continues at coordinate 116,273,294 of CM057455.1, read as the reverse complement.
TTGTGAAGGTGTGGCCTCCAGCACTGCATGCAGTACTCCAGATGGGGCCTAACCAGTGTCTTGTAAAGAGGGATTATTACCTCCCTCTTCTGACTTGTGATACCCCTACTAATACACCCCAACATGTCCCCAGCCTTAACTACTGCTTTAGAGGTCTGCTTGGATGATTTCAGGTCATCGGTGATGATGATGCCCAAGTCTCTTTCTTCCTTTGTGACTGCCAGCAACTCCCCTCCCAGCCTATAGGTGGCTTCAGGGTTTCACTTCCTTATGTGCATGATCTTGCACTTCTTTGCATTAAATCCCAGTTGCCACCCTTCTTACCATTTTGCTAGTTTATCCAGATCTCTTCTCATTCTGCCCACCCCATCTGGATCATCTACTCTGTTGCAGATCTTGGTGTCATCTTCAAACAGACAAGCCTTACCCTTTAGTCCATCTGCAATGTCACTAATGAAGATATTGAAGAGGACTGGCCCCAGGACTGATCCCTGAGGTGTCCCACTTGTGACTTGCATCTCTTCTGACTGTATACCATTTACCACCACTCTCTGTTTTCTGCCCGTCCAACAGTTTGCCACGCAGTTGACCAACTTCTGACCCACCCCGAGCTACCCAGCTTATTTATCAATCTTCTTTGCAAAACAGTGTCAAAAGCTTTGCTGAAGTCAAGGTAGGTGACATCAGCTGCTCCCCCTTGGTCCACCACTCTGGTTACCCAGTCAAAGAAATCTATGAGATTAGTTTGACAGGACCTTCCTTTTGTAAACCCATGCTGTCTTGGATCTTGTGCCACTATGGATTTCAGGTGTTGCACTACCTTTCCTTAAGGAGTGCCTCCATAATCTTGCCCACTACTGAGGTAAGACTGACTGGTCTGTAGTTTCCTGCCTCCTCCCTGCTACCACTCTTGTGGAGCAGGATCACATGAGCCCTTCTCTAGTCTTCTGGGACCTCTCCTGTGCTCAGAGACTCACTAAACAGTTCTTCTAATGGTTCTGCTAGTTCCACCCTTAGTTCCTTCAGTACCCTGGGATGTATGTCTTCAGGTCCCATTGCCTTGTCCACCCTGAGCTTAGCGAGCTCTTGTAGGACCCTTTCTTTTGTGAAGGGAGTAGTACTCACCTCCCTCCCCCCGTGTCCATGGTGCTGAGCTGTGGGCCCAACCCTACCTTCTCTTCAGTAAATACTGAGCAAAAATATCTATTTAGAATAGATGCTTTTACAGGGTCCTCCTCCTCACATGCCCCCTTTTCACCTTTGAGCTTAGCAATACCCCCTCTGGACTTTCTCCTTTCACTAATGTATCTATAGAAAGTCTTGTCACCTTCTTTTACTGTTCATGCTAGTGTTTCCTCAGTTTGGGACTTTGCCTGCCTTACTGCCTTCCCTGCTTCCCTTAGGGCAGTTTGGTATGCCTCCCTATCTTCATCACGCTGTGTTCCCTTATATTTCCTGAAGGCCAGCCTTTTGGCTCTGACCTTTTCTGCTACCATATTTGATAACCAAAGTTGTTTCCTTCTTCTTTTGCACTTTCATTTCTGTCTAACACAATGGGATGTTGCTTCAAGTATTACATCCTTAATGCTTGCCCACTTTGCCTGTACCCCCTCACCTGTGTTTCTTTTTGCCAGGGCTAGCTTAACTCTGTTGGCCATCTTATCAAAGTCAGCTCCTCTGAGTCCCATATTTTGCCTTGGAATGGGATGATTTAGATGTAGTGGCCAAATTGAACCATACCATGTGATGGTCACTGGCCCCAGGTGACTTTCTACCTGGAGATCTGTGATCCTTCCCTGTTAGTCAGTACTAGATCTAGGATAGCCCTGTCTGTTGTGGGTTGTTGTACCAGTTGTTGAGGCCTTCCCCCTGCAGGGAATCCACCATGTCTAGTTCTGGCAGATGTTCCTGCTGGTATTGACCAATCTGTATCCAGCATGTTGAAGTCTCCCATTATCAGAACCTCCCCTTTAGTTGTCATGTTTTGTATATCTTCTATAAGTATGTGTCTATGTCCTCCCCTGGTCTGGGGCCTGTAGACAACCCAGTTCTTATGGCTGTCCATTTCCTGTTTCAGGGTGACCCACAGTTCTTCTGGCTCCTATGTGTATTCTGAATTTCTGTAGCTTTGATATTTTCATTGACTGACAGGGCCACTCCACCCCCCCTTTTTGCACCTCGGTCTCTTCTGAACAGTACATAGCCAGGTACTGAAGTCTCCCAAGTGTGGTTACTGGTAAACCACGTCTCATTAATTGCTGCTGGGGCCAGATGGGGTGTACCCCAGGGTCCTTAAAGAACTAAGAGAGATGGTGGCTGAACCTCTGGCTATCCTGTTTAGCCGATCACTGGAAACAGGGGAGGTACCCAAAGACTGGAGGACAGCAGATGTAGTCCCCTTATACAAAAGTGGGAACAAAGAGGAAGCAGGGAACTACAGACCAGTCAGCCTCACCTCGGTAGTGGAGAAGATCATGGAAGCACTACTGAAGGAGAGATTGGTGGAACATCTGGTTGTCAATGGACTACAGGACCCAAGGCAGTTTGGTTTCACTAGGGGGAGGTCATGTCAGACCAAACTCATTGAATTTTTTGACTGGGTGACTAGGGAGGTGGATCAGGGGAGGGCAGTGGGCATGGCCTATCTGGACTTCAGCAAGGCCTTTGACACTGTGCCACTTAGAAGACTATTACACAAACTGGGGAATAGGGGTGTGGGCAGGACAGTAGTGTGGTGGGTAGGTAACTGGCTAGGTGGCAGGACACAGAGGGTGGTGGTAAATGGTTGTAACTCCAGAGAGGGAAGAGTGACCAGTGGGGTACCACAGGGATCAGTGCTGGGACCGGTTCTATTCAACATCTTCATTAGTGACCTTGCGCAGGACCTAGAAGGCAGAATTTCACTGTTCGCTGATGACACAAAGCTCTGTAACAGAGTAGACACACCAGAGGGTGTAGACAGAATGAGAAGGGACCTGCAGAAACTTGAAGAATGGTCAAGGGTTTGGCAGTTGAAATTCAATGCGAAGTGCAAGATAATGCATATGGGGCACAAAAACCCTGGCACAATATATCAGTTGGGGAGTGAGGATATAGCATGCACCAAGCAGGAAAAGGATCTTGGAGTTATCATCTCTGATGACCTCAAGGCAGGGAAACAGTGTGACAAGGCAGCAGGTAAAGCAAATAGGATGCTGGGATGCATAGGCAGGGGCATCACCAGCAGGAAAAGGGAGGTCATAATTCCACTATACAAGACACTAGTGAGGCTCCACCTGGAGTACAGCGTACAGTTCTGGAGACCATACCTATGTAAGGACATTTACAGGGTAGAGAAGGTTCAGAGGAGGGCAACAAAGATGGTGCATGGATTGCATCACAAGTCCTATGAAGACAGGTTGAAGGAACTGAACATGTACTCCCTGGAGAAGAGGAGGGAGAGAGGGGATATGATAGAGACATACAAGTATCTTACAGGGAGGAACAGGGTGCAGGAATACACTATTTTAAGCAAAAAGATGTTCCAGGACTAGAGGGCATGGGATGAAGTTGGAGGGAGGACGATTCAGAGGAAACATGAGGAAGAATTTCTTCACAGAACGGGTGGTGGACAAGTGGAACACCCTGCCAGAGGAAGTGGTGGGGCTGAAACAATTACGAGATTTAAGAATGCATGGGATAGACATAAAGGAATTCTGGAGGTCAGGGTTAAGGGGCAACAGACTTCTAGGAAAACATAAACTGAACTTACAAGCTCAAATGGGCAGACTGGGTGGGCCATAGGCCCTTATCTGCCAACACTGTCTATGTATCTATGTACTATGTCCAATTTAGCCTCTGACATTATTGCCTATAGGTCTGGGATCTTATTTCCCAGGCTGTGAGCATTTGTGTACATGATTTTCCACTGGCCAGATTTCGGTGTGTTAGTTGTTGGGTGAGGTTTGTCGTTTCCTCTGTGCATCGTATGGATAGACGGACCTTTTTTCTTACCTGGTGATGCAAATGAACTGCAAACATGCTGAATCCCTGTTTGACCACTAGCTGAGGGGGGATGGGTGTTCTTCCCATTCGACTTATGGGGTGCTGCACCCCTCTCCTCCTTTGCTAGTTTCAATATTCTGCAAAGAGGTCAAACTTCTGCAGCAATGCACTGACTCCTTCCTTAGTCGGATGCATTCCATAAAATTTAAAGAACTTTCGCTCCCAGAACTGTTGCCAGTTCCCTACATATCTGTGTCCTTTTTCCTGGCACCAGCCCTTGAGCCACATGTTTAGCTCCCCTATCTCCCCTTCTCTGACCTTCCGTCCATCTGCGTCTCTCTCCCAGACTGGTAGGATCTCAGAGAAGGAGATGCCTGATGAAATGGATGATAGTTTGTCACCCAGCCTGGTCAGGTGTTCCTTGTTCTCCACAAATGACCGGCTGGCAAGATCATTAGTCCCTATGTGTACCAGGACGTCATTGTTTTCTCCTGCTTTGTGCACAATTTTAGCAATGTGGTCAGTGTCTCTCCATGCTGATGTACCTGCAAGACATCTGACCATCACCCCTTGCTGGAGATGGGTATTACTGTTAACCCTGTTTTTATACTGTAATGTCTGTTTTCAACAATTGACGTGGAACCTTTGGAAATGAGTCCTTGACTCAAAGATATTAATCCAAGAGAGAAAGAAAGAAAGAAAGAAAGAAAGAAAGAAAGAAAGAAAGAAAGAAAGAAAGAAAGAAAGAAAGAAAGAAAGAAAGAAAGAAAGAAAGAAAGAAAGAGAAAAACCATAGTGGACTGCCAGGGTGCTTTTGACTACTCAGAATTCTGCATATGTGTCCTGGAACTGCTTCAGTGAGGGCCATAAAGGGAATGACCCCATATGTATTCACCCAGGTCACTCAGTTCTCCCTGTTTTACATGACCAGGATACTTAACTATACAGTGCTAGAAACAAAGAAACATAGAATTTGATGGCAGATAAGGACCGCTTGGACCACCTTGTCTGCCCATTTCCCTACCTAACAGATAAGGGTCAGATCCTTGTTAACCAACAGTCTTCTTCCTCCTACCCACCCCACTAGAATTGCTTTATGTCTGCCCCATGCATTCTTGAATTCCCCCACTGTTTTTGACTGCACAGTCTCTTTAGGAAGGCTGTTCCATGTGTCTACAGCCATCTCCATGAAGAAATACTTCCTCACATTACCTCTGAGGTGTCCCCCCTCTAGCTTCAAATTGTTCCTCCTTGTACTTGCACATCTCTTTTTTTGAAAGATGCTACCCCCTTGGAATTTGTTGAGTCCCTTGAGGTACTTGAAAGTTTCTATGATGTCCCTCCTCTCCCTCCTTTCCTCGAGGCTATACATATTAATCTCCTTTAGTCTTTCTTCATATGTCTTCTGGTGCAGGTCCTGCACCAGTTTGGATGCCCTTCTCTGGACAGCCTCCACCCTGTCTATGTCTTTGTGGAGATGGAGTCTCCAGAACTGCACACAGTACTCCAGATGTGGTCTCAGCAATTGTCTTTACACAGGGATAACAGCTTCCTGTTTTCTACTGGTGACACCTCTCCCTGTGCATCCCAGAATCCTTCCCTGCCCTCCATACTGCCTTCTCACATTGCTTGCCCATCTTTAGGTTATTTGATATGACTACCCTCAGGTCCCTTTCCAGTTTTGTTGTTGTTAGTATCTCACCCCCAACTGTGTACTCTTTTCCTGGGTTTTTGTTTCCCAGGTGCATTACTTTGCAGTTCTTTTTGTTGAATCTAAGCTGCCATACATTTGACCATTCCTCCAACCTTGCCACGTCCATTCTCATACTTTCCACCCCACCTTGTGTATCAACCCTCTTGCAGATATTTGTGTCATCTACAAGGAGACATACTTTTCCTTCCAGTCCCTCTGCAGTGTCACTTATAAAGACATTAAAAAGGACCAGCCCCAGTACTAACCCTGTGGTACCCACTAGTAACCCACCTTTCTTCACATGTTAACTCCATTTACTATTACCTTCTGTGTCCTGCTGTCCAGCCAATGTTTTACCCATGCTGCTACCCTGGGATCCACTCCCAGGCTGGCTAATTGGTTTTTTAATCTTTTGTGGGGGGCTGTGTCAAATGCCTTGCTAATGTCTAGGTAGGCCATGTCTACAGCCCCTCCCTTGTCTATTACTTTGGTCAACCAGTCAAAGAAATTGATTAGATTCATCTGACATGACCTTCCTGCTGTGAATCCATGCTGCATTGGGTCCTGTGCCCCACTGGCCTCTAGGTACTCAACAGTTCTTTCCTTCAGAAGGGATTCCATTATTTTCCCTACCACTGAGGCCATACGGACAGGTCTGTAGTTTCCTGCCTCTGTCTTGCTCCCACTTTTATGGAGGGGAATCACATCTGCCCTCCTCCAGTCCTCAGCTACCACACCATCCTCCCATGATTTGTTAAAAAGGGTAGTCAGTGGTGTTGCTAGTTCTCACCTTAGTTCTTTTAGAATTCTGGAGTGAATCCCATCAGGTCCCATTACTTTATTCACCTTCAGTTTTAGGAGTTCCTTCAGAATCCTTTCTTTTCTGAAAGGACTGATGTCAACCCCCTATCCAGAGTGCTTCTGGTGACTGGATTAGGTACCTCCCCTTCCTCTTCCTTTGTCAATACTGAGCAGAAGTATTTGTTCAGTATCCCTGCTTTTTCACTGTCCCTCTTTGCCCAACCATCCTTCTCTTTATTCAGCCTCAGTATCCCTGCCTTAGTCTTTGTTCCCTGATGTACCTATAAAAGATTTTATCCCCCTTCTTAACTGAGTTGGCTATCTTTCCCTTGGTTTGGGCTTTGCTATTCTGACTGCCTTCCCCGCTTTCTTCTGCTTTAACTGGTGCAGTTCTCTGTACTGCTCCTTCTGAGTTTCCCTATACTTCCTGAATGTTATCTTTTTCTTCCCAACCTTCCCTGCCACTTCTTTTGAGAACCATAATGTTTTTTTCTTTCATTTTGATTTGTTTATTTGCTTCGCACAAATGCTAGGCCCCTTAGGTATTCATTGCAGGAACCCTCCTATCCCACTTAATAATCCCTGCAAATGGGAACAGATTACAGCACACTGGCTGCTCAAAGGAGCTATTTAGAAACTTTTGCTGATTCTGTTGTTGTGCTCTGGCAATGTGAAACTCAACCCTAGTCCCCCGGCAGCTATCTCATCTCCTGCTGACTGAGCCTGTATTAAAGGTGCAAGCTTTATGCACGTCAATGCATGTAGCCTATTAAAGAAGTTTGCCTCTCATCAGGCTTTGATTTGCCATACTATGCTTGATGTACTGGTGGTTACTGACTGAGTCTTGGCTCAGACCAGGTACCGCAGACCATGAGGTGAATATCCCATCTTAAACCTTGTTCAGAACTGATAGGCAGGTGAGAGGAGTAGTTGCCATCTATGTTAAAGACAAATTTTCAGCCTTACTCATCGACTCGTCCTCAATTCCCAAAGAATTTGAAAGTCTTACTCTAAAAGTTGAGCTCTCCTCTTCTGTCTCATTCTGTGTCTTCAGGTGCTGTAGGCCCCTGTTGGCAGGTTTACAGTTTTTAGACAACCTAAACAACACACTAGGATCTTTGCCTCGGAGATTATTATATTAGGAGACCTTAATCTGGACTGGTTATCCAGTGTCTCCATACCCCTTATATGCATCTGTGACTCCTTTGAATTATCACGACTTATTACCAAAGAGACATGCCCCAATAAGAAGAACCCAAATAGTAGCACTCTGTTGGGTCTTATTTTAGTAAGCAAACCTTATCTGTTTTCTCATGCTTGTGTGTTCTTCTCTGATATTAGTGATCACTGTTTCATTGCTTGTATAAGATCTGCCCTGAAATCACCATCCACATCCAAATCTGCTGTCAAGAATAATCATCACTGTTTTGACCACCGAGCCCTGACCTGTGTGATTCCTTGAGTTGGCAGGACTTCTACCTAGCAAAATCGTTGAACACGGCATATGACATTTTCCAGGAAATTGTGCTGGGGCACTGGATATTTATTTATTGATTCGGAAATAACCTTTGCGCACAAGCTCTTTTACAAAAGTTCCATGTCATAGATTGCAAAACAAAGTACAGTTGGAGAAAGCAAAGCTACATTACAATGAATGATACAGCTTAGATTCAGAGCTTAAAGAATAACTCAAAACATAGGTACAAGTTAAATAACAAGAAAAAACATTTTATGGGGGTTGGGATAAGCAGCCACGAAGTGCCTTGTCAGTAGTTCAGAGGGATGGGTATAGCTGGCAGAGGGGTGAAGAAGGAAGGTACGAGAGAGAGAGAGAGAGGTAAGTACTGTGGCGGAGGTGAGAGGATGGGGGAAGAGGGACAATAAGGTATAGGGAGACATGGTGGGGTGAGGGGAGGCTGAGCGGAGAGCACATGCTGGAGTAAAATGGTGGGGTGTGAGGAGGCATGATCAAGCAGCCAGCATTAGTTGTGATTGTTTGGGAAACTCATGGGACTGTGAGTTGGGTGAGGGTGAGGGGGTGGCAGGTGCTGAAGGAGCATGATGCAAACTGATTGTTGGGGCAAGTCATGAGAAGGGACAGAGGGAGGGGTACATGAGGCCTGCCTAGTGCTTGCTGGGGGGCAGGGAGAGCAGGTTGGCTGGACTTAGAGGCAGATGCACTTAGAGAGTGTTATTAGGTGCTGTTTGAGGTCAGTTTTGAATTGTGCCAGACATTTGGTGGCCAGGAGGTTCCCAGGAAGTTCATTCATCCCTTGGAGGGCCAGGTAGGCAAATGCATGCTGCCTGAGTGAGGTGCAATGAAAGGGGATCACCAAGGCCCCTCTAGTCCTCCCTCTGGTGACCTGTAATGAGTTAGCCACCTTGATCAAACTGCCTACACAAGGTGGTGTTTTACCCAATAGAGCCTTCTTCCCTAGGATGGAAGTCTGGAATTTGACCCTGTTTCTTAATGACAGCCAATGTGCACATTCTTACAGAGTACAGGTGTGAGTGGCACACTCAGCATCTGGGGTGAGTCTGAACCCTCTTGAGTGCTGTATCCATTGCCACCCCATAGACCACTAGTCCATAGTCAATAGTAGATATAATTGAGCTGTGGACTAAGAGGTGGAGGGCCCCTGGAGAGAGGTATCACCTGTGCCTGTACATTATACCAATCTTGGTACTGACTGTCTTGACCAGAGAGTAAATATGTTGCTCAAACATGAGGGTATCATCTATTATGGCCCTCAGATACTTGAACAAGTGAACTTGTTCCAGCGGCTCACTGCTTGAGTTGGAGATGATGATGGGGTGGTGCCTATTTTTGTTGTGGGGGCTTGACATAAGCAAAGCCTTGGTCTTCTTGTAGTTTAGTAGCAACTTATGACTACAGAACCAGTCCTCGAGTTTGGAGAAGGAGTTATGCAGCTCAGATTGTAGGGCAGTCTGAGACATGCTGCTTGCTCAGGCAGCATCATCTGCATACAGTATGAGTTTGGTGTCGCAGGCTGTGGGAAGGTCATCTAAGAAGAGGCTGAAGAGTAGGGGCCAGAGTATTGATCCCTGGGGTACCCCTAATGATACCTCTCTTGCACTGGATACTGTTTAAGCGCTGGATATTGTTTATCCAATTTTGACACATTGATTTCTCCATATCAAGTAGTCTTGGAACCAGCAAAGGGCATTGGATGCCACATCCATGTTTTGCAATTGGGTCAGCAACAGGGGGTGGTTGACTGTGTCGAAGGCTTTGGTGAGGTCAATAAAGACAGACCCCACCAGTTTACCTTCATCCAGGGCCTTATGTGCTTAGTTTGTGTAGTCCAGCAGGGCAGTGGTAGTGCTGTGATTTTGTCTGAAGCCATGCTGGTTGGGGCATAGTAGATGATACTTTTTGAGGTAGTTTATTATTAGTTGACAAGTTGATCCACCACAATCTTTTCCAGTGCCTTGGACAGAGGGAGAGGATCAAGATAGGTCTGTAGTTGGCTACCAGACACCTGTCACCTCCTTTATGCACTGGCATAACTAGGGCCTGCTTCCAAACCACCGGGAATTGGGCCAAGGCCAGGGACTTATTGTACAGCATGGTAATAGGCACTATAAGAACATGCAGGGTGAGGGATAGAAGTTTCATGTCTATCCCGCCAGTGCCCAGTCTGGTCTTACCTGTTATTTTCTTGACCACAGTGAGGGTCTCCTTCACCATCATCCTTTTAAAGTAGAAGGTGAGAACAGTGGGTAGATACATTGTTGGAGTGGTTCAAGCCAAGCTGAAAATAGGCAGGTGGTAGCACTGGGGTAAAATCGGTGAAGGCCTTATTGAAGTCTTCTGCAATAGCTAGAGAGTCTGTAGTGGGGGTGTTACTGATACTGAGCAGCTGAGGGTGTTTCTTGTCCTCCTTTCCAAGGATGCTTTTGATGTTATCCCAGAATCTTTTCCCATCACCCCAAGAATTGCAAAGCTGGGTCTTGTGATTGCTGGCTTTGGCAAGCTGGATTAGCTTGGTGCAGCAGTTCCTGGATGTTCTGTAGCACTGGTAGTCATGCTTGCTACCTCTGATTCTGGCCTTCTCCCAGAGTATGTCCCTTTCTTTCAAGTGGGAGAGGAGCTCAACATCAATCCAGCCATTTGCCTGCACCCTAATATTTATTTTCATGAGCGGGGCATAGATGTTGCAGATGGAGCTAAAGCCCTTAATGAAGTAACAGAGGGCCAGATAAAGGGTAGACACCAGTTCAATGGGAGTCTAGTCATGTAGAACAAAGGCTGATTTGAGGGCTCCAAGTTTACCCTTCCTCAAGACCCTGCTTTCAATGAGGATGGGTGGGCTTTTGGTAAATTTATTAGACCACAGGAAGGTCATTGGGGAGTGGTCATTTAGCGTGTCTGGGAGAACCTTGATCTCAGAGATCCGGGATGGAGAGCTTGCTAGGACTCAATCAAGGAGGGTACTGTTTCCTGTCTTATAGTTTTGCCTGGTGGGGCAGGTGACAAGTAGTGTCAGGTTGGAGGTGGCTATCAGATCCCTGAAAGGGGTAGCCTCCTTTCCATCCCAGTTTATGTTAAAGTCCCTGGTAATGACAAGCTCCATCCCCTTTGGATGGGTGCCGTTAACATCCAAAATTGTGGCAAAGACTGCTGTGTCTTTCTTGGGGGCAGGTAGATTGTGGCAAGGATGAGAGTTTTGCAATTCTGTTCAACCTAAGCCTTTATCACTATTATCTCATGTTCCTCAGCCACCCTGGTTCCAGAGAGGACAGTGCACCGCAGAGAGTCCCTGGCATGGATGAGGCAACCTCCACCTCTCTTGCCTATTCTATCAATCCTGTATGCTTGGAAGCCTTTGAGGGCAACTTCGCTATCTTTAATCCTACTGGTCAACCAGGTCTCTGTTAGGCATAGGATGTCAGGGGTATGGAGGGCCATCCATGACTGTAGTTGGTCAGATTTTGTAGGTAAACTGCAGATGTTCAGGAGGCTATTTTTAGGCTTTTAACATTATGAACACCAGGGCCCGTTGAAGTGAGTGGACCTGGGTTCGAGTGAATGTTGCCAGACAGGAGCAAGAGCCTAATGATGACCTTTCTGGAAGAAAGGTTTATGATAAATCTGGCTCGTACCTTCCACCACTGAGGCTTCAGCTGATTCAGGTGGTTGGACACTGGTTTAATTATTAGGGTATAGCTAACCATTACTACCTCTATGTGAGAGGAGGGCATGTGACCACCCGTGTTTGTAGGGTAAGGCCAAGTGAGTCGCTGCCCGCAGCCAAGTGAGACAGTCTCTGAGAGTGTGTTTGACAGCCATGCACTACCCAGTAGTGGTTCAGAGGGGGGCAGCAGTGGACCAGCTAGAAATCTGGTGCCAGCTGTACCAAGCCAGGAAGCAAGAAGCAGAAGTAGATAGCACCCTTTGACGGGAGACATGGCAGCTTGATTCAGTCATCAAGCCTGACACACTGGTGCCAAAGAGAGGCTGTACAGTTAACCACTGTACTTGGTGGTTTTTAGAGAGAGCTAGAAAGAGGAGTTACACTAGATAGGGAAACTGCTTCAAAAGAGGCAGTGATGCTGTCACTCAAAGCTTGAGCAGCTGGCTGGCAGAAACCTGTAAGAATGAGCTAGTAAGCCGGGACAGGGTTTAAGTGTATTTAAACAGAACCGGGGGTGGGAGGCCGGCCAAAAAATCAGTCAGCTAGGGCTCCCTTCCTGGAGGTAAAGAGTTCCTACCTGAGCATCTGTGAGGGGCTTTTGGCTTCAGACCTGGACTGCATATGGTAGTCTGGCAGGTCGGGTTCATCAGAGAACCATGGCTGTGGCTCTCAGACTAACCTGAAAAGAGAAGGACAGAAGGAAACTAAATAAGAGATACAGGGGTGGGGCTGCTCATGGAGCAAAAAAGAAATGCAAAATTGATTAAACGGGGGGGAGGCTCAAAATGTTAGGCAAGGTGCCGGAAGGTCTGAGAGAGCAAGAACAGGGCTATTTAAAATACAACACCGGAGTAAAATGGTGAATGGTGCAAGACCTGAGCTGAGATTGCTACTGGGTCTTATGAGGGAACACCCTACAGGCACTAAGATTAAATCAGCAAACTTGAAACTCTAAAATGCTAGCAAGACAGTATTGACAGAAATCTAAATCCAGTAAAATATAATTCAAGCATTAACAGTGCGGAGCTATATGGAGCCAATCGGAGTGCTCCTGGGGCTACACTGCAGCCAATGGGTAACAGCAGCAACAGCATGCAACTCTGGTTAAAGTCTGCCCTAAGAAAAAATCATGCCCATGGTTTACTGCAGGTTTTTTTTTTTTGTTAATATAATCTTTATTATTTTCATACATTCCATGGGGGGGGAGGCAGTCGCAGATTACATTTTAAATACATTCCTTTTGTTGACTTAATGCAAAACACACTTTTGACACATAATACGTAATATAAGAATGTAGATATCTGTACAAGTAAGTGTATAATGTATATATATATTTAGAGACCAGTTGATCATTTTCCCACCTCTTCCTGGATTTACTCTAACTGAACCCTGCAGATCTGCAACAGGGTATGGAATTTCCTCATCTCCTTCTCAATATAGTCAGCCACTCTAGTTCCCTCTAGTCCCTTCATGCCATATCCCAGCCCATTCCACTAAGTTGGATGGTATTGCCTCTAGAGGACAAAATTAGCGTCTTTTGTCATTATATGTAATACCCATTTGGTCCATTTTATCAAGCCTTGATCTATGGAGTTATTCAGGGAAAAGGAGATCTTTTCTGATCTGTATATATGTGTTACTATTTCCCTCCATTCATCTATTGTTGGGATCTGGGGTGTATACCAGTGTCTGGTTAAAGCTTTTTTCGTGGCAAGTAGAGTAATTCCCAGAAGGTAGTGCAGATGAGTATCCCTTAAATCCTGAGGGAAGATGTGTAATATAAATATTTCTGGTGTTAGAGTAGTTACACTACCTATTAATTCCGTCAGCTCTGCCTGGAGAGAGGTCAGGAAAGGCTGTATGGAGGGGCAGGTCCAGAAAACATGGGTTTGATGTGCTTGTGGTTCCCACAGCCAGCATTCAGATTTCCCTGTGATTGAGTAGTGGCTGGTTATTGTGGGGGTTCGGAAATATCTCATTAGTAATTGCCATGAGAAAAGCCACCAATTTTGAGAGTAAGTGAGTTTAGAGGCTAGGAGACAGCCCCTTTCCCACTGTTGTGAGGTAATCTCTAGTCCCGTCTCACGGCTCCACCTTGCCAATGTCTAATGTGTTTGCCCCTAGGGATTCATAAAGTACCTTATATGTTTTGGAGATAATATGTGAGGTGTCCATAGCCGTTGTGGAGTTCAGTAGAAATGTTATTAAGGGAGGAAGGTCTGCTACTCTCTGCACTTTCAGTGGGTGGGAGTAGAAAAAGTGTCTTAGCTGCAAGTACCTAAAGAAATCCTCCCTCCTTAAGTTATATTGCTGCCTTGCCTCTTGGAAGGTAATAAAGTCATTCCCATTCAGTAGTTGTGATATATAGGTGAGATGGAACCGATCCCAGCATTTATACGTATGATCCATCTGTGCCGGAGGAAATGATTCTAATAGGTATATCAGGCATAAGTAGAACAGGTAGGGTGTTAAAGCCAGCTGCCTATATATCATTTTCCAAGTTTTAAGCTGGTGCGAGGTCCATGGATTTAGGCTAAATTGTGGGTTGACATTATGCGTCTGGTGCAAGGCATTCCTACACCAGTCACTGAATGGGAGCAATCCCTCCTCAATCTCCCTCCAAATGGCCGAATTAGTGCGTTTAAGGCGCTCTATTATAAATGAGAGGTGAGTGGCCCTATTATATAATCTAAGGTTTGGGAGGGCCAAGCCTCCCTTCTGTCTAGGGAGGGCAAGGGTAGATGCCCTTATCCTGGCCCTTCTGCCAGCCCAGATGAAGCTCATTATTGCTTTATTCCAGATTCTTATTGTTTTATTTGAGATGTATATTGGAATATTTTTGAATAAATATAGTGCTCGTGGAAGAATCACCATTCGGATAACTTCCACCCTCTGGAGAAGGTTAAGTGGGAGGATACTCCATCTAGCCAGGTCCGCCTGGAGTTGGGAGTAGAATGGGGTGTAGTTGTTTGGTGCTGCTTTCTGTACGTCTTGTGATAGGTATATGCCTAAGTATTTTAACTTTTCCCAGGCCCCAGCGAAAAGGATAGGACTGTTTGATCTGAGGGAAGGGGGTATATTTAAATAATAGCACTTCTGTTTTAGAGGCATTCAGTTTATATCCCGAACACTGCCCATACACCTCCAGTATTTGAAAAACCGCTGGTATTGAATGTGTAGGGTCTGATAGAAAGAGCAGAACATCATCTGCATAGAGAGCTATGCGATGTTCTCCACCCCCATGCCAGATTCCCTTAACATTGGCAGCCTGCCTAATTGCCTGGGCCAAGGGTTCAATAAATATGGCGAAAAGTCCTGGTGAGAGAGGACATCCCTGACGGGTGCCCCTATGTAGAGGAAAATAGGCTGAATGATGGCCCGAAACCTTAACACAGGCCTGCGGAGAGGAGTACTGAGTCTTTATCAGTGAAATGAAAAGAGCAGGAAACCCCATCGCCACCATGGTTGCAAACAAGAAAGGCCAGGAGACCCTGTCGAAGGCCTTCTCAGCATCAAGGCTGAGAAGGACCGAGGGGGTAGCAGATGATTGCATTTTCTGCACCAAATATAGGGCTCGTCTGGTATTATCCGTAGTGGATCTAGAGCAAACAAACCCTGTCTGGTCAGGTCTTATTAGGAAGGGAAGGACCTTATCCATTCTCTTCGCAATTATGGACATGAAAATTTTATAATCTACATTTAACACTGATATGGGGTGATAAGAGGGGCATAGCTGAGGGTCTTTATCTGGTTTGGGAATAACCGAAATTACTGCATAAGACCAGCTGGGGGGGGGATGACTCAGGCCTCGAAGTATCTCCTCGTATACCTTCTCCAATAATGGACTAAGCTGGGGTTCTGTGGTTTTATAAAATTCTGTACCATAGCCATCTGGACCCAGGGCCTTCATTGTTTTCAACCGTGCAATGGCCGTTCACAGTTTCAAATGGGTTATAGGGCGAGTCAATTCAGTTTGTTGGTCCCTGTTAAGCTTGGGAAGGTCTAGCGTGGACAGAAAGGTCCTAATATTATTATATTCTGATGGGTGGTCCGGGGTGTATAACTTTCTGTAATAGTCACAGAAAGCTTGTGTAATATCTTTTACCCTAGTAAGCTGGATATTTGTCGTAGGGTCCCTGATGCTGGCTATCGTAGCATTTTGTTTCTGCTTATGGAGCCTAAAGGCCAGCAGTCGAGAAGCCCTTGGGCCTATCTCTCCGTATCGTTGCCTCAGGAATGCCAGGGCTATTTCTGTTTGCTGCAGGCACAGGTCATTTAGGTCTTGTTTTGTCTGCCTAAGTTGTGCTAGTACAGATAGGTCCCCCTGCTGGTGAGCCTTCTGGAGAAAACCAAGGGTCTGCTCCAAATGCAGTTGTTTGGCTCTGCATTGTTTGGCAAGGCGTGTGGTGTACTGTATGAGGTGGCCCCTAAGTACTGCCTTTAGTGTGTCCCATCTAATCGCTGGGGATGTCTCCCCTTCTGGGTTATTCTCTAGGATGTCTTGTATCTTATCCTGTAGGAATTCCCTGAGAGCCTCGCTTTTAAGGTGGGCTGGGTTAAGTCTCCACAGGGTCTCCCGTCTCTCAAGTCCTATATCCCAGAATATAGTCACAGGAGCATAGTCTGAGTGAGCAATTTCCCCCATGGATACATCTCGGAGCAGTCCTAGATTATCCTTTTGGGTGTAGCAATGATCTATCCTAGTATACATACCATGGTCTGCAGAGTAAAATGAGTATTTCCTATCTCTGGGGTGGAGGGTGTGCCACACATCGAGCCATCCAACCTCTTGTGTAAATCGCTTAAAAAACTTATGTGGGGCTGGTTGTTTACCCCGCGCTACTCTCGTGGAATCTAGGTAGGGACTCGGAGTGATATTAAAATCTCCAGCTAATATCAAGGTCCCTTTGGTCAGTTCTAATACTCTTCGTAGCAGATATCTAATAGTCTGCGTTGTTGACCCGGAGGGGGAGTAGGCGTTAGCAAGGGTGACCTCATTGTCCTGCAGAAAACCCTGGACAATCACAAGTCGGCCCTCTGTATCTGCCCATTCCATCATGGCTCTGAAGGGAGTTTGGCTTGTAACCAGTATGGCGACCCCTCTCTTCCTACCTCCTGCGTAAGAAGATGAGAAAACCTGAGCTACCCCCCTTCCCATCAACTTTTTATGTTCATTTACATTCATATGTGTCTCTTGCATATACATAAATTCCTGCTTTGCTTCTCTTAAACAATGTCAGCATTCTTGATCGTTTAACTGGATTTCCAAGGCCATTAACATTTAATGACATTATCTGTAAAGGTGTTCCAGCCATCTAAGTCTCCCCAGCGTGAAGGAGTTGTAACTGGACCCTCCTATTAAAACCTATAATTTTAATGTAGTCTGTGTCTGTATTTAAGGTTAGTGACTGCCTGTGGGGGGGTGAGGGGGGTAAACCACCCCTTAACTTCAAGCTCCAACAGTGCTTGTTTAAAACAACTTGAGGTAACAACTGGAGACAGTAGCATGCCAACTGGGCTTGCCCTGTCAAACTATTTACCACTTCCATGGAACTGACAGCTATTAGCCTAAATTCCCTTGTGCATATATGGCTTGGTCCTATTTATCTTAGGACCAGACGTATAACGTCCGGGGAGAAGGGAGTGAGGAAACAGAGGAGAAAGAAGAAAAAATGGGGAGATAGTCATGCCGTGTCATCCCGGGACTGATTAAACTCTGCTTGGGGTCATTGAAAGGAGTTTCCCAAGTAGGTTCAGAAGATCCAAAATACTACCCGGGATCGTTTTCTTCTCTGATCTCGGGGTACCCAGCCCAGGCCATTCTCAAAGTGTCCTCATAATATATAGCCTTCGGGTGGTTCCTCCCATTCATAAACAAGTAGGCTTTTAAAAGAAAACAGCGAGGAGAGAGGATGTCTTACCACTCAGTCATGAGGCCTAAGCCCCCTTGTCTAAATTCCCCCTAGCAGCACCCCGAGGTAACCAGTCCACTCAAAGTCCACATCAGCATTAACACTGTAGTCCAAATGCATAGCATCCAAATGTTTCCAAACCACAAAATTCTGAAATATTGCCTCAATTCTGGCCCTCATGGTTATCGTGTGGTGGGCCTGTCTCCCCTCCCGTGTCTCCCTCGCGGGCCCCCCGCCCTCACCAACCCCGACCCCTTCCTCTCCACCATTCGTATGGGCATCCACATGAGTGATTCTGCACAGCCTTGGCTCCGACAGTTAAGGGAGGCCCCAGCGCAAGCATCTCTTATGCTGCGGCTGTTGGATTTAATCACTACACGTGGAGCTACTCAGGGAAAGGGGCGGTGGGGTGAGCAGTACCCGGCCGGATACCATCTGACGGGGGGAGAGGGGAGAACTAGGCCCACCTACCTGTTGGGCAACAAAGTAATGCTGCCAGTCCTCTTCAAGTAGATTTCAGTCCAGTTTCTATATTTCTAGATTCAGTGGTAGCTTGTCTTCTTAGGCTTGCAGCGATCTGCTGTAATGCAGCCTCTTCCTCCTTGCAGCGTTGGTCCCGTGAGGTGCTTCGGTTCCATACTTTTTGTGCCAGTTTTGCTGCCAGCGTTGAATTGGGGATATTCTGGAGTGTAGGGATAGCGATCCCTAGTTTGGATAGTTCTCGAGCTGCTTCTTCTGCTGAGTCAAAGCTTTTGGGGCCCTCGGTCAACTGTACAACCAGCTTTGCAGGGTATGGTGTTCGAAACTTTATCCCCAGTTCTTTTAGCTTCCTCAGAATTGGGCCATAAGCTCTGCGGTTTAGTGCTATCGTTGTTGGATAATCGTTATCCACGTAGATCCTGTGGTCTTGGTAGTTTAGATTACCCTTCTGCCAGGATTTATGTAGTATCATCTCCTTTTCCTGGTATCTCAAAAAGCGCACTAAGATTGCACGAGGACGGTTGGTCATTTGAGGTCCTAGTGTCCAATGGGCACAATCCATCTCCAGGGTACATGACTCTGGTAGGGTCAGCTGCGATTTAAAGTATTGCTGCAGAAATAGTAATGGATCCTTCCCTTCTGCTCCCTCGGGGAATCCAGTGATTCTGATGTTGTTTCTCCTACTCCGTGCTTCAGCATCGTCGGCTCGTTCTTTTAAGCTTTTCACCTCATGATGTAGCTGTATAATTGCCCTCTTGGTCTGGTCTATTCGTAAGTCTATAGATGTAGCCTGTTCTTCCAGGCCCTCAAGCCTTTTCTCGATTTTATTAACATCAGTGCATAGTGCCGCAAATGTTGTTTTGGTTTCCTTGCGAAAGTCTCTTAATTCTTTAAGCACCATATCCATCTGCCTTGCTATGTTGTTGTTAAGGCTGGAAGTTTCAGGTCCGAGGGAGTCTCCGCGGCCTGACCTTTGGGAGCTGTCGCTATCGGAGTGTAACCCTTCTGTATCAAAGAGGTCTGGCGGTTGTTTTTGGTTTTCTGGTTTCCTTTTTGGCATCTTCCCGTAGTTTGTAGTGTTTTACCCGATATTTTTTGTTTTGTAGCTGGGAAATTCAATTTTTTGTCCCGGGGAAGATGGAGCTACACGCCTAGGCTGCAGCTAGAGGCATGACGTCACCGCAAGTCCGTTTACTGCAGGTTTGAAGGCTGCCCTGTACAATAGAGACTGGCTTTGGAAAACAGCTTGAAGTACAAAGCTTCTAGTTGACTGAACTTCATTTAGGAGGGCTCAGACTCTCTGTACTAAGATGGTTAGAGAGGATAGGCAAACTGTTTATGTGTAGATATTGACTCTTCCTCTAAGTGTTCCTCCAAATTCTGGAAAACCTTTAAGAACACTTTAGGTCATGCATCTCCTAATTCCATACTCACAAAAATTACTATTGGTGCCACAGCAGTTTCAGACAAGCCATCAATCCTTGACCCTTTTTCCTGCTGCAGGGTTAGTCTTTGATACCTCCACTGCCAGTAACCTCCACTCACAACTTGACGTACAGGACCAAGAAGCTCCTGCCAATAGAACTGCATTCTCCTTTCAGCCGGCATCCTTGAAAGAAGTTGAGGACCTACTGTTACATCTGGATACCAGGAAGAGTGCTGGTGCAGATCTCTTTGATCCATTTTTCCTGAACCTTAGTCATCACATCCTGGCTGTGTCAATTACGCATCACTTTAACCTATCCCTCTTGCAGGGTGATCTTCCTCTCTTATGGAAAACCACCCATGTGATCCCCTTTTCAAATCTGAAGATCCTAGTGACCTCAAAAACTATAGGCCAATCTCCCTACTCCCCAACCTATCTAAATTGCTGGAGAAAATTGTGAGTGAACAGCTGAGGAACTACCTAGAGTCTGAAAATCTTCTCAACCCACAACAATTTGGGCTTTAGGCCACATCATAGCACTATTTCAGAACTTGCAAAGGTGACCAATGACTAGCAGTGCAACCTGGATACCAAGAACTTTGTCTGTGCAGTGTTTCTGGGCCTAAACAAGGCATTCAACACTGCTGACCACCACATGCTCCTTGTGTCCCTCCATAACATTGACCTGGACCCCTCATCCCTGAGATGGTTCTCTAATTACCTTACAGTTTTTCAGCTGCAGGTAAAAGCAGAAGGGAAATTCTCACCACTAAAACCACTGTTGAGGGGCGTACCACAGGGCTCCATATTAGGGTTCACTGCTTTTTGCAATATATATTAATGGTATTGATGTTACAATCAAATCTGCCAATATACATCTTTTTGAAGATGATACAGTATTATACATTAGCAGATATGCTCCTGAAGCAGCATGTATGGCTCTACAACAGGAATTTAATCAGCTGCAACTACTGAACTAGAAACTTCTCTTGAGTACAAAAAAAAAGGCGATGCTTTTTGCACCCCTTGAACATGCAATTAACCGTGCCACCCAAGGAACCTTACCCCAGATCACTACATTTCTAGGGGAACCACAGGAGTACATAACCAAATTCAAATACCTGAGGGTTTGGATCAACCGTAGGCTTTCCTTTAATGACCACATTGAAGAGCTGATACAAAAGCTTAGGCAGAGGCTTGACCTCTTTTATAGGATCAAACACCTGCTTACACAGGATGCCAAGTAGAAACTAGTCCAAACCACTTTCATCTCATTACTGGACTATGCAGATGTACTCTACAGCCAAAGTCCTGCCTCTGTGCTAGTTAAACTTGACATGCTCTACCATAAAGCTATTAAGTTCGTTACTGGTCTTCCATACTCCATGCATCACTGCTCCTTCTACGTTGCTGTGGGATGGCCACCCCTCAATTATAGAAGATACAGAAATGCCACCCTCTGGACCTTCAGAGCTATCACTAAGAAACTGCCTCAATATATCTCAGATTGTCTTCCTCTAAGTATGGTAGGCAAGTATGCCCTGAGGAGTGCCTTCTATATCACTCGTACTGTACCCAAGGTCAAATCGCACTTTAGTAGGACATCTTTAAGTTACGTGTTACCCCTACTCTGGAACAAGCTGCAAAAAAAAACATCGAGATTGGTCCATGCTATCAAACTACTAGCATTCAAAACACTTTATGATTGTTTGTTTAAAGAATCCTGTAACTGTTTCCCCTAGTCTTTTGCCTTTTCTCCAGATAATAGGCTTACACACTGTCTCCCCAAGACCCTGTTACTATTCCCATGTACTTTCTCTTCCTCTAACTGCAATTTTGGAACCCTGTATTTACTCTCTGGTTGTTGCCAGCTTATCAGATAATTGCATCTCCTACATTGAGTCCCCCGACTGTGGCTAACATTCCATGCACTTGCATGTCCTCCTCCACCATCTGCAATTTTGGTGTCCCATATAGTCCTCAGTAAACAGTGTCCTTCGTATGGGCACCCATGGCTTCAAATGCTTCCACTCTCTTATACCCCCCCCCTCTGGGAATAACCTTCTACTTTCACATCTTATGTAGGCTCTTCTCACTTATGCCTACAGGCAAGCTCCACGTGTATTTTGTGTATTGATTTCTAGGTATCTGACATTCTTATTCATTCCTTATATTGCACATTGCCTTTTCTACAAATTATATTTGTATTATGGTTCTGTTGTTAACCTTGTGTGTGTGTAACCCCTTACTGTTTACTGTTATGTAACTTGTCCAGGTTCATCTCAAAAATTAGCTTTGCTTAAAGGTGTTCACCTTGTTAAATAAAGATTTTGATTTATTGATTGACTGATTGACTTTTAGGAACCACTAAAGAGAGAGATATAGCATTCCTTCAATTTATATTGTGCTATTGGGTGCATTATCGTTCCCCACCATTACTGGTGGAATCCCTTGAAGAGAAACACATTCCATTCCTCCAGTTTACCTTCTACTACTGGGAACATTATCATTTTCTACTGTTACCGGGGGGGAACCTTTGAAAAGAGACACATTACATTCCTTCAATTTATATTATACTATTGGCTGCATTGTCATTTTTCACTGTTACCAACGGCACAATTGAAAGAGGGACTGAGGCCAAAATGTTTTGAATCAATAAATTGAGACTTTGGATCAGCATTTCCTCAATCAGACTCATGCAAAAAAAATGTGATCTGTAAGTTACTTTGTTTAAAAGTTACAAGTCATTTTGTAACCCTTAATTAACTGCCTGTTCAAAAAAGCAAGAGTCAGTGAAGAGCTGTTGATGATGTCATCTCCTGAACTCACAACCTAGTCCTCCCTGCAAGCTACCTTACAAGACTTATTTCTCCTATGTTACTTAAAACTGCAGGCATAGTAAACATCTGAAAAAGGAAACCTGTCACTGGGGGGGGGGGGTCAGCACATGCACCTCCATAATTTGTAGAGTCATGGTCCAGTACTTCAGAATGTGACAGGGGGATGCAATGCAGTGTTAAACATGGCTTTAGATTGACAAAGGTTTGTGCAATGTTTTTAAATACTGCAGGTATGAGATTTCAAAATGTTACCAGGTTGCAAATGTGGAATGCAGCAATGTCACAGTCTCAGAAAGTAGCTGGAACACATAATTTCAGAATGTGGCAGTGATGCACAGTTTTGGAATGCAATAGTAACACACAATTTCAGAATGCTGTGGTGATGAGCAATTTCGAAATGCAATGATGATACACAATCTCAGAATGAGGTGGTGATACACAGGTTCGAAATGTAGCAGTGATATACAGGTTCAGAATGTGGAGGTGATGTTCAGATTTGGAATGCAGTGGTGACACAATTTTGGAATGCCACGGTGATGCACAATTTTAGAATGCAGTGGTGGCACACAGTTTCAGAATGCATTGGGGATGCACAGCTTTGGAATGTGGCAGGAATGCACAATTTAAAAATGCAGTGGTGACTCACAGTTTTGGAATGCAGTGGTGACACTGAGTTTCGGAATGTGGCAGTGATGAATAATTTCAGAATGCAGTGTTGACGGCCAAGTTCGAAATGTGGCAGTGATGCATAATTTTGGAATGTGTCAGTGATGTACAATTTTGGAATTTGGCAGTGATGCACAATTTTAGAATGCAGCAGTGATGCACAATTTTGGAATGCAGTGGTGTTGCACAATTTCCAAAATGCAGCAGTGTTGCATAATTTTGAAATGTGGCAGTGACGCTCAATTTTAGAATGTGGTGGTGACATACAATTTCAGAATATGAAAATTGCTGCCATTTATCTGCCCACTCTTGCAGCTTAATCAGGTTTGTTGGAGGGTGTTCATCACAGTGCTACAAAGATGATCCAGGGATTGGAGGGAAAGCCATATGAGGAAAGGTTGGGGGAGTTGATTAAGTACTCTCTGGAAGAGAGGAGGGACAGGAGAGATATGACTGAGACCTTTTAAGTACCTGAAGGGACTGTGGCAGTGATGCACAGCTTAAGAATGCAGCGGTGACACACAGTTTCAAAATGTGGTGGTGGCATGCAGTTTTTGAATGTGGCAGTGATGCACAGTTTTGGAATGTGGTGGTGGCACACAGTTTTGTAATGTGGCAGTGATGCACAGTTTTGGAATGTGGTGGTGACTAATATTTTTGGAATGGGGTGGCGATGCACAATTGCAGAATGTTGCAGTGATGCTCAATTTTAGAATGCGGTGGTGACACATAATTTGGGAATGCAAGGGCAATGCTCAATTTTAGAATTTTGCAGTGATGCTCAATTTTAGAATGCGGTGGTGACACATAATTTGGGAATGCAAGGCTGATGCTCAATTTCAGAATGTTGCAGTGATGCTCAGTTTTGGAAAGTGGCAGTGATGAATAATTTCAGAATGCGGTGGTGATGCGAAGTAATGGAATGCAGCGGTAACACACAGTTTCAGAATGTGGTGGTGATGCATAATTTCAAAATTCAACAGTGACACCCAGATTCAGAATGTGGCAGTGATGTAAAATTTTGGAATGTGGTGATGGTGGTCAATTATGGAAGTGGCTGTGACACACAGTTTTGGAATGTGGCAGTGATGCACAATTTCAGAATGTGGCAATGACAGACAATTTTGGAATTATAGATGTGTGAAATTACAAAATTTCATTATACAAAATAGTTTACAAAATTCATGCATTTCATAAAATATTTCACAGGGGCAAAATGAGAAATTGTGCCCGTGGAATGCAACATTTCACCCGCAAAATGCAAAATTTTGCTCCGGAATGGCAAAAGGTCACCCATGAGTGAGTGATCGTTTGCCGTTTCAGGCAAAATTGTGCTTTTTGCGGCACAATACTACATACCGCGGGTGAAATTTGTAATTTCTCACCCAGCAAAAATTTTCACAGAACGGCATAATTGTCCAGCAGAATTGTTGATTTTGCACCAATTTTACAAGTGAAATTTAATTTCCCAATATCTGCATTGGAATGTGGCGGTGATGCATGTTTTCAGATTGTGACAATAACACTTAATTACAAAATGTTGCTGTGATGCTCAGTTTTTGAGTAGAAACATAGAAACATAACATTTGATGGCAGATAAGGACCACTTGACCTACCCAGTCTGCAATTTCCCTACCTAATGGATAAGCTGCAGATCCTAGCTAACCAACAGCCTACTTCTTCCAACTCCACCCCCAGGAATTGTCTTATGTCTGTCCCATGCATTCTTGAATTCCATCACTGTTTTTGACTCCACAACCACCTCAGGAAGGCTGTTCCATGCATCCACAACCCTCTCCATGAAAAAATACTTCCTCACATTACCTCTGAGCTGCCCCCCCAGCTTCAAATTGTGCCTCCTTGTTCTTGCACACCACTTTTTGTGAAAAATGCTACCCTCTTGGACTTTGTTGATTTCCTTGAGGTACTTGAAAGTTTCTATCATGTCCCCCCTCTCCCTCCTCTCCTCGAGGCTATACATATTAAGATCCTCAAGTCTCTCTTGATATGTCTTTTGGTGCAGACCCTGTACCATTTTAGTTGCTCTCCTCTGGACTGCCTCCATCCCGTCTTTGTCTTTTCAGAGATTGGGCCTCCAGAACTGCATGCAGTACTCCAGATGGGGTCTCGCCAGCTGTCTGTACAGAGGGATAACAACTTCTTGTTTTCTACTGGTGATGCCTCTCCCTATGCATCCCAGTATCCCACCAGCCTACTTACTGCCCTCTCACATTGCTTGCTCACCTTTAGGCCATCTGATATGAATACCCTCAGGTCCCTTTCCATTTTTATTGTTGTCAGTATCTCACCCCCCATTGTGTACTCTTCCCCTGGGGTTTTGTTTCCCAGGTGCTTTACTTTGCACTTCTTAGCATTGAATCTAAGCTGCCATACGTTTGACCATTCCTCCAACCTTGCCAAGTCCCTTCTCATCCTTTCCACCCCACCTTGTATATCAACTCTGTTGCAGATCTTTGTGTCATCTGCAAAGAGATATACTTTTCCTTCCAGTCCCTCTGCAATGTCGCTTATAAAGACGTTGAAGAGGACTGGTCCTAGTACTGAACCCTGTGGTACCCCACTAGTAACCTCCCCTTTCTTCAGAGTGGGCTCCATTTACTATTACCCTCTGTGTCCTGTTCTCCAGCCAATTCTTTACCCAGGCTACCATCTTGGGACCCACTCCCAGGCTGGCTAACTTGTATATTAATCTTTTGTGTGGGACTGTGTCAAATGCCTTGCTAAAGTTTGGGTAGGCCATGTCTACAGCCCCCCCCCTGATCTACTACTTTGGTCACCCAGTAAAAGAAATCTATTAGATTCATCTGATATGACCTTCCCACTGTGAATCCATGCTGCCTTGGGTCCTGCACTTCTCTGGCATCTAGGTACTCAACAGTTCTTTCCTTCAGAAGTGATTCCATCATTTTCCCAATCACTGAGGTTAAACTAACAGGTCTATAGTTTCCTGCTTCTGCTCTGCTCCCACTTTTGTGAAATGGAATAACATCTGCCTTCCTCCAGTCTTCAGGTACCACCTCATCCTCCCATGATTTATTAAAGAGGGTAGTCAGTAGTGTCACTAGTTCTACCCTTAGTTCTTTTAGAATTCTGGGATGAATCCCATCAGGTCCCACTGCTTTGTCCACCTTCAGTTTTAAGAGTTCATTCACAACCCTTTCTTCTGTGAAAGGGCTGGTATCAACCTCTTTATCCAGCGTGTTTCTATTGTTTGTTTTAGGTACCACCCCCTCTTCATTTGTGAATACTGAGCAAAAGTATATGTTTAGTATCTCTGCCTTTTCACAGTCATCCTCTGCCCACCCCCTGCCCTTATTAAGCCTCACTATCCCTCCCTCCCTTGGTCTTCCTTCGCTCCCTGATGTATCTATAAAAGGTTTTATCCCCCTTCTTAACTGAGTTGGCTATCTTTTCCTCAGTTTGGGCCTTTGCTGTTCTAACTGCCTTTCCTGCTTCCTTTTGCTTTAACTGATACAATTCTCTGTCCTGCTCTTTATGTGATTCCTTGTACTTCCTGAATGCTCTGTTTTTCTCTGTAACTTTCCCTGTCACCTCCTTTGAGAACCATAGTGGTTTCTTACATCATTTTGTTTTGTTTATTTGCTTCACACAAAGGCTTGTTGCCTTTGTGATGGCAGTTTTGATTATTCCCCATTGTTCTTCCACCCCTCCTTCCTGCCCATTTGCTAGTGCATTCCTTAGGCACTCATGTGGTGGCAATGCATAATTTGGAATGCGGCAGTGACGCACAGGTCCAGAATGTGGCAGTGATGCACAAGTTTGGAATGTGATGGTGATGCATAATTTCAGAATGTTGCACTGACATATTATTTCGGAATGTGGTGGTGATGTACAATTTTTGAATGTGGCGGTGACACACAGTTTTAGAATGTGACAGTGATGCATAGTTTTGAAGTGTGGCAGTGATGAAAATTTTCAGAATGTGGTGGTGACACTCAGTTTCAGAATGTGGCTGTAGAGTTGAATTACAAGAGTGTTAAATTAGTCTGAGAGTAACCAGTTTAACATACCAAGAAAGGATGAAGGTTTTGAACCTTTCTGAGTTATTATAAAGGTGAATAAGAAGTGCTCTTCTTTTATTATACTCCTTTTTTAAATTACCCTTATTTGATGAAGGAATGCAACATTACATATTCTCATGAACCTGTGAGCCTGAGATGCCACAGTAAACAATTAGCTATCCCTAAGGCAAATACAAATAGCAGAAATAACTACTTTACGGGGGGCATGGTCTAGCCACCAACAAGATGGTAGCTTAACCTTAAGAGCTCTCTTTAGACTGTAGAGCATTGGAGCTCTGGCGTCAAGATCCCGGGACATTGAGACCCCCATTTGCTAACTTTTTTGATAGGGTAACCCTCCCTTACCAGTTGACACTAATTTATCTCTGATTCCAATGCAATTTAGTAGGCTTGGTAGCGTTGGTCCCCGTGTGGCACTCCAATCTGTAGGCTGCATAGGCCCCACTACGACTAGGTGCCTGAAATCTGTGCGGTTGGAGTATTAGGTCCTGCCGCATTTCCTCTTTGTGCACAAAGGTCATAGAAGCTCTCTTTCTCCTCCCTGCTCTCCACTCTCATGCACAAAGACAGTATGGCAATGCAAGGCAACCTTAACCAGGCACTCTCACTAGTCAGAACACCCATCCAGCCTTCATCAGTTGATGAATCATTGCAATATTTTACACAAATGCTGGAAGTTGTGCTGACCCGCGTGGAAGATATTAATACCACCCTATCTGGCACAGCTGCTGATGTAAGATATCTCCAAGACTACATGAATGTCACTGAACAGAGGGCATAGATGTGTGAACAGCAACAATCCAAACTATTACACACCTGCAACTACAAGAGGAAAAATTGCAGTGCTTTGGGACCAAACTGAGGACCAAGAAAATTGAGCCAGATGCAATAATTTGCATATAATAAGGATACCTGAAGGGGCAGAGAGACAATCCACGGAGAGATTTCTGAATGATTCACTACCAATTATGCTGGGAGACAGATGGAGGGGTGCTATGGATGTGGAGAGGGTGCATAGAATAACCGTCCGCAGAGACAGGAACCTTTCCACACCCAGGCCAATTACTGCATACCTTGTACAATACACTACAAAAGAAAGAATCCTGAGAGCTGCTAGAGATTTAGGAGAGGTTCATTGGCAAGGGTCCCCTGTCTCTTTTTACAGAGACTTTGCTCAGGAAACTGCATCTAAACAAAGAGCCTTTCACCCTCTTAAACAATTCCTGCACCAATTCAATTTCCAAATTCAAGTTCAGGGGACTCACCAGCCTGCTTGTCACTAGGATTGGTAGAGAAATGCTGGCAGATCATCCACTGGACATTGAAAGGTGGCTTGGTAGGTTCTGGCCTGACCTTTCTGTGCCAACTACATTACCCGGAAAGCTTTGGGAACCAAGTAAAGCCAGCATGCCTAAAGGGAACCAACTAGGTGGACAGGATTCCAGAGGACAATATTGCAGCTGGAAGTGCAGCACCAGTTAGCAGTCCCTCTGTGGCATCAGGACCTTCTGAACATAATCTGCCACACTCTGCCTTTGTCCCCCAGTTTCTATTTAATGCTACCCCTGCCATGCCTCAGCGCTTGACAACTGCTACTCCCTGCCAATGCCAGAGGACCAGAAGTGGCACTCAGCCTATACAAGACTCCTGCATGGTGGCCCCTCTTGCAAAAGTCTCTCGGGAAGATAGAGACATCCCTCCTCTCGGTGAAGGGACCAATCCTCCTGAATCCCTCTAAATGGATACCGCCGCAGCTTCTGACTGGGCAGATCTTCAGGAGGCCTCCTTAGTGGAGGCAGTGGATGTTCTGACTCCCCTAGGACTTGGTCTCATTTCATGTGCAGCAGCCATAGCTACAGATATTCATGGGACTTCTGCTTCTCCTCCAATGAGTATTGGGCATGCTGAAGGACTTCCTGGCTAAACGTGAACTTTTTGTGTCTGTGTTTCTCACCAGTTGCTGAAATAGTTACATATTGTTATCTGGGACTGCTATTTCCTATAAATGCCTATACCCTGCTATTTGCATGGGTGGTAGATTTGTCTATAGCGGGCACCGCAGGCCACATGGTATATCTTCTCAAGTACCCGCTGGCTATATTGGCACTCGGTCTATCGAGATGGTTTTGCATGGGGTGCCCTTTGGGTGGCCCCCTGGGTCCTCTCACCATTGCCACTGGTCTAGATGATTTGGGGTGCACCAGGGACCTTGCATTAAGGCACAGATATGGTGCTAGTCCTCCTGCTTTGCTCCAACGTACATGGTGGGCCTCTAATATTCTGGTAAGGAGATTCCCCCCTTCCCTTCCCCCACCTCACCCCTCTGATCCCTTACTCTCCTTTTTCCTCCACTACCCACCCTTCCCCCTTCCTTCCCCTGCTCCACCCTCCTCTTCCCCCCCATTTTCTCCCCCTCCCGTGGGTCGGATGCCCGGCTGTATACATGCTTTCAGTCTGGAGTTCTCAACCTAGCTGATTGAAAGCACCTCCCCTTTATTAGGCTTCGAGTGCTAGTGTAGCTGAGGCTAACAATATACAGTTAGCCTCTTTCGCCTACGGCTTTGAATCTATAGCGTGTTTGCACATTGCTATATTATCTCTTGGTTGAGTTCATTTGTGAGAATTATTTTTTCTGGTTGGGGCAGCCTTCTCAGTTGACTGCCCATTGGTTAAGTTATATATAGATATATCTGACATTGTTTTCTCACAGTACTTGTTTCTCCCTTTATTGCAGCTTGCTCTTTTTGGTGTATACACTCTCACTACTCTCTTGAGCTTTTCCCTTTCCCCATCTGGCATCACAGGTTGGTACTCCAATTATCTAGGGCTCCATTCGGGAGACAAACACAGCCCTCCAGTTGCCAATACTATTCCCCCTTAGGTCTGAATAAGTACTACTTTCTTATTCCAATACTCCCCCAACTGGTTACACAAGACAATAGCAGGTCCTACCCCATCATCATCAGTACTGGTATCCTGGAATGTAAAGGGTATTAACCACCCTATCAAATGAACCAAAGTACTCCAACATCTTCAATCCCTTCACACGGATATTGCCCTCTTACAGGTAACTCACCTTCTGAAGAAGGCGGTTCCCTGGCTAAGGAAATCCTGGGTCAGCGATGTTTGCACTAGCTCAGCTTCCTCTAAGACCAGAGGGGTAGCTATCCTGATACAGTGTTCCTCCCCCTGGGTGGTGGAGGAATCTCGGCATGACACGCTAGGTAGATGGGTGGCTGTTAGGCTATCCTCACTGGAGGGGCAACTGATTCTCTGCAGTGTGTATGCCCCAAACATTGATCATGCTGATTTTTTCCCATTGATTAGCCAGGCCCTATCCTCCCTCTCCCTACCAGATGTCACTATCCCCATCATAGTAGGTAGTGATTATAACATGATTCTGGATGTGTTCCTGGATAAGTCGGTGCCCACTCCCCAGGCCAGAAGTAAAGCAAGCTTAGCCCTTCAAGAACTGCATCAGGAATGGGAGTTAGCTAATGTATGGCACAGGGACAACCACACTGGATGTGATTATACTTACTACTCTCCGGTACATTCTTCATATGGCCATATAGATTTTCTACTAGCCAATATAGCAGAGTCCCAGTCTATCTCCAATACTAAAATCAGGAATATTATTATTTCTGACCATGCCCCGGTGGTAATATCATATATGCTGGGAGGGCAACCCTAAACTGGTACTCGTTGGAGATGCAACCCACTGCTCCTAAAAGATGCAGACTTCCAGCAAACAATCTCCCAAGCTGCAAAAGGATTACTTTGCCATTAACTCTCAGTGTGGCATCCCACCCCCGGGTACGGTCTTGAAAGCCTTCAAGGCAGTCCTCAGAGGCTGCATTAGTGCTTTCTAGGCCTCTAAAAACAAGGCACGGAAAGCTACCATGGCCCAGTTGCAAGCTGACCTGGCAATGTTGGAGAGTTGCTTTAAAGCCAATAGCTCTTCTAGGCAAGACAATTCTCTCATACGAAGCATTGCGGGTCTCAAATACCAAATCAAAGCTATACTGCAACAGAAGGCTGAGTGGCTACTTTTGCAATCTAAGCACGCCTATTGGGACGGGGAGAAAAAAGTGTCCTCTTGCTAGCCTTTAGACTTCAGAAACAACAAGCTTCCACTCACATATACGCCCTCCGCAACTCTTCTGGTAAGATTGTCCAGGGCCCGCAGGAAATAAATGACACCATGAAGGCCTTCTACCAAGCCCTCTATCAGTCCCAGTCTTCCCTTTCCCCATCACAATTAGAGCAAGAACTTGATAAATTCTTCCTCCAGTATGATAAGTCGGGGCTTACCTCCACCCAAGCGTCTAATCTGACTCCCAGATTACCCCTGCTGAAGTTCACCAAGCTTTGACTCAGACGGCTAAAGGGAAAGTCTCCGGTCCAGATGGGATGACCGTCAAGTTATACCAAGCCCTGGCAGATGATATAACCCAGCCCCTTCTCTCGGCCCTTCAAGAAGCCCATTCAGCTGGCTCTTTCCCCCCGACTGTGAGGGAAGCCCTCATCACGCTCCTCCCAAAAAAGTCCAATGATTCATTGGACTGTGCCAACCTTCACCCCATCTCCTTGCTTCCCATGGATACAAAAATCTTGGCTAAGATTCTGGCCACTAGGGTGCTTGAAGTGCTACCATCTGTTATACACCCTGCCCAAGTTGGCTTTATGAAGGGTAAATCCGGGTAGGACAATACCAGGCTGTTACGCAATTTAAAATGGATAGCCTCTCACTCTTCTCTCCCTATGGCTGCACTAGCCATAGATTTTTCTAAAGCTTTTGATTCTGTTGAATGGCAATACATACACCGGAACCTGGCGTTATACGGTTTTGGCCCAACTTTCTGTCAGTGAGTCTCTACACTCTATACCTCCCCAGTGGCTAGAATCTTAACCAATACCATTATATCAGCACCCTTTTCTCTTCATAGAGGAACCCGTCAGGGCTGCCCAATCCCCTTTCCTTTTCCTAGTGGCCCTAGCTTGGCAGAAGACACCAGGAGAAAGGACTGCTGTGTGACTGCTGTGTGACTGAACTTCTCTGCTGGGACTAAAGTAGAAGAACTTTTGTACTTGGACCTTTAACTTAGGGTAAAAAAACTAACATACAAAAAAAAAAGTGTGTGTTTGGGTTAACTGAACTGAATGGGTATCTGAAGAGTTATCTAGGTGTAAATCTCAGGTGACTGAAAGGTCTTAACCACTTTGAGATTTAAATTACTTGTAGAAAGATCTGGTAAGTAGGGGGAGTGGTTTAGCTAGAAGGAAGCTACATTTAAAGACTGCCTTAGAAAGATTCTGCTAATAGCTTGGCAGAAGACACCAGGAGAAAGGACTGCTGTGTGACTGGACT
Organism: Neoceratodus forsteri; assembly: GCA_016271365.2. Lineage (NCBI taxonomy): Eukaryota > Metazoa > Chordata > Ceratodontiformes > Ceratodontidae > Neoceratodus > Neoceratodus forsteri. Next base: position 116,240,898 of record CM057455.1, on the reverse strand, counting down.
TCCCTGCTGGGACTATATTGCCCTCCTTCCCTTCCCTCCCCTCCACCCCCCACCCAAAGCTAGTTCTATTTTTATAGGCACAGGATTTGACTGACAACAGGAACTTCCTGTTTAGGGGCAGGAAGTGAGTGATCACAGAACCATCAAGGACCCACCATCCTAGAAGGGCAAGAGTAACTCTCTGGCCCCCTCTAGCTGCTGGAGGTCTGCCTCTGAGCAAGTAAGTGGTCTACTGAGAAATATAGGATATTCTTGTCTCAGAACAGGACAATCAGGAGCTTAAAGGGCACACAGGCAGAAAGTAAGGAAAGAGAGAAAAAAAACAGAAGAAAGAGTAAGGATTGCAAACAGTTAAGGGGCCAGAAATAAGACATGATTGGAGAGGTGCAGTGCAGTGGCTGTGGAGCAGCAGTCTTCCGGGAGATGTTCTGGAGGATGCAGTGTTGTCCATCTGCAGGCACCTCTCTGGGCTGAGGGAGGAGGTTGCTCATCTCCATGCTGAGTTGGCCAGGATTTGTGGGACCTCCTCTTCCATCCAGGGACCACCAGTGCCACTGCCGTTGCCTCAGAGGTTGCCAAGAAAGAGGAGCGGTTGGACCACAGTGGGCTCAGGGAGGATGAGGGTGGTGGAACAGAGGCACATCCCTCCAGTTGTACCTCTCCACAATTCCTATGCCATTCTGGTAAAGTGTGGTTCCTCTATGGAGGCACCCACAGTGGAGACCAAGGAGGATGCTGGGAACCTCCACAAAGGAGACCCACAGGAGGGTAGCAGGGGACCCTGCAGGGGAAGGAAACAACTCCTGGTGGGGGACTCCATTGTTAGGAAGGTAGAACTTGGGAGGAAGGGGAGAGGGAGGATGGTGCCTGGCCTGCCATGGCTTGAGGGACAGGAGCGAATCCTCAGGATTGCTGGAGCAGCTGCACAGGGGAGGGAGCTGGATGTCATTGTCCACCTAGGGACAAATGACCTGGCTAAGAAAGGGATTAGAGAAGTGCAGGAAGAGTTTGTGGAATTGGGGAGGGGCCTTAGTCAAGTAGCACTCACGGTAACCTTCTCGGAGGTGCTACCCATCTATGGCATAGGAAAGGCTAGGGTGTTCCACACCATGGGATTCAGTCAGTGGTTGAAAAACTGGTGTGGAGCACAGGGATTTGGCTTCATTGGGGACTGGGGGTCCACCTGGAGTGATGCAAGCCTATACTGGCATGATGGGCTGCATCTTTCCGGGAGGGGAACCAGGATCCTAGGTGATAGGTTTAAATGCTTCATTGGCAAGCTTTTAAACTAGCCAAGGGGGGAGGAACTGGAAAGAAGCAGGAAAATCCTAGCACCCCCAAATAATCACAGTAGTAAGTGCCCAACACCAACATAGAGGTGTCGATAGGAGAAGGGCAGGGGTAAATGGAGAAAGTGACAAAGGCAAGAAGGACAGGGATGGGGCAAAGGGAGTAAGGTCATCAGGAAATGGAGGGTAATGATTACCAATGCCCGTAGTCCGGCAACAAGCTCCTGAGCTGATGGCCTTAATGGAAGAGGGATGCCTGGATATCAGTAGCAGTCACAGAAACATGGTACACAGAGAACCATGACTGGGATGTTAACATACCAGGGTACATAACCTACAGGAGAGACAAGCAGGGGAGAAGAGGGGGAGGAGTAGCTCTCTATGTAAAGGAAGGGATAAAAGCAACTGAACAAAAGAGTAAACAGGGAGGAGAGGAGGCACTGTGGGTCACCTTGGAGACTGGAAAGGGCACCACAATCCGCACAGGGGTTGTGTATAGACCTCCATGTCAGGGGAAGGAATGGACAAGGATATGATAGAAGGCATTCTTAGAATGGCAGAGAAAGGGGAGATACTGTTGATGGGAGACCTGAATATGCCAGATGTTAACTGGAGCACATTTGCTGCAGCCACATCCAAGAGCAGGGCCATTCTTGATGCCCTACAGGTGGCAGGCATTAGACAGCTAGTTTCAGAACCCACTCGTGAGGGAGCAATCTTAGACCTCGTACTCTCAAACGGGGGCAGTGAGAGGATCTCAGATCTAGAAGTGGGTTGCCATCTGGAGACAAGTGACCATCAAACAGTGTGGTTCACATTAAACTCAGCTACAGAGTCAAGCCATACAAAAGTGAGGGTACTGGACTTTAGGAGGGCTGACTTTGGCAAGATGGGAGAGTGCCTCAGAAAAGCACTAGCAAACAGGCTAGAAGGAGGTGTGGAGCAACAATGGGGAATTATCAAAGCTGCCATCACAGAGGCAACAAGCCTTTGTGTGAAGCAAATAAACAAATCAATGAAAGAAAAAGCCACTATGGTTCTCAAAAGAGGTGGCTGTGGAAAGTCAGGAAGAAAAGATAGCATTCCGGAAGTATAAGGAAACACAGAAGGAGCAGGACAGAGAGCTGTACCAGTTAAGGCAGAAGGAAGCAGGAGGGAAGTCAGAATAGCAAAGGCCCAAACTGAGGAAAAGATAGCCAACTCAGTTAAGAAGGGGATAAAACCTTTATAGGTGCATCAGCGAGTAGAAAGAGACAAAGGGAGGGTTAGTGAGGCTGAATAGAACGAGCGTGGGTGGGTGGGCAGAGGGGAACAGTGAAAAAGCAGGAATAATGTACGAATATTTATGCTCAGTATTCACCAAAGAGGAGGGGGAAGTGCCTAATCCAATTAACAGAAGCACTCTTGATAGGGGGGTCGATCCCAGTCCTTTCACAGAAGAAAGGGTTCTGCAATAACTCCTAAAACTGAAGGTGGACAAAGCAATGGGTCCTGATGGAATTCACCCCAGAATTCTAAAAGAGTTAAGGGAGGAACTAGTGAAACCACTGGCTACTCTTTTTAATAAATCATGGGAGGATGGTGTGGTAGGTACCCGAGGACTGGAGGAAGGCGGATGTGATTCCCCTTCACAAAAGTGGGACCAAGACAGAGGCAGGAAACTACAGACCTGTCAGTCTGACCTCTGTGGTAGGGAAAGTGATGGAGTCACTTCTGAAGGAAAGAATAGTTGAGTACCTAGAGGCCAGTGGAGCACAGGACCCAAGGCAGCATGGGTTCACAGCGGGAAGGTCATGTCAGACGAATCTAATAGATTTCTTTGACTGGGTGACCAAAGTAGTAGACCAGGGAGGGGCTGTGGACATGGCCTACCTAGACTTTAGCAAGGCATTTGACACAGTCCCACACAAAAGATTAATAATCAAATTAACCAGCCTGGGAGTGGGACCCAGGGTGGTAGCCTGGGTAAAACATTGGCTGGACAACAGGACACAGAACGTAATTGTAAATGGAGTCCACTCTGAAGAAAGGGGGGTTAATAGTGGGGTACTGCAGGGTTCAGTATTGGGTCCAGTCCTTTTTAATGTCTTCATCAGTGACATTGCAGAGGGACTGGAAGGAAAAGTATGCCTTTTTGCAGATGACACAAAGATCTGCAACAGGGATGATACACAAGAAGGCGTGGAAAGGATGAAAAGGGACTTGGCAAGGTTGGAGGAATGGTCAGAATTATGGCAGCTAGGATTCAATGCAAAGAAGTGCAAAATAATGCACCTGGGAAACAAGAACCAGGGAAGAATACACAATGGGTGGGGAGGTAGTAACAACAACAAAAAAGGAAAGGGACCTGGGGGTAATCATATCAGATGACCTTAAGGTTAGCAAGCAATGTGAGAAGGCAGTAGGGAGGGCTGGGGGTATACTGGGATGTATAGGGAGAGGCATCAGCAGCAGAAAACAGGAAGTTGTTATCCCTCTGTACAGACAGTTGGTGAGACCCCATCTGGAGTACTGTGTCCGGTTCTGGAGACCCCATCTCCGCAAGGACATAGACAGGATAGAGGCAGTCCAGAGGAGGGCAACTAAAATGGTGCAGGGTCTGCAAGAGAAGCCGTATGAGGAGAGACTAAAGGAGCTTAACATGTATACCCTTGAGGAAAGAAGGGAGAGGGGGGACATGATAGAAACTTTTAAGTACCTCAGTGGAATCAACAAAGTCCAAGAGGGTAGCATCTTTCAGAAAAAGAGACTTGCAAGAACAAGGGGACACAATTTAAAGATAGAAGGAGGGCGGTTCAGGGGCAATGTGAGGAAGTATTATTTCACAGAGAGGGTAGTGGATACATGGAACAGCCTTCCTGAGGAGGTTGTGGGGTCTAAAACTGTGGGAGAATTCAAGAATGCATGGGACAGAGATAAGGCAATTCTTGTGGGGGGTAGGAAGAAATAGGCTGTTGGTTAACTAGGATCTGCGGCCTATCCTGTAGGTAGGGAAATGGACAGACTAGATGGGCCTAGCGGTCCTTATCTGCCATCAAAGTCTATGTTTCTATGTAGAGCCTCTTATATGAGCTATCACTGCCTCGAAGGACATCTCTGGCCTTAATGTTGCCAGCAAATCCTATCTAGTGGCAGCTTATGCTGACAACCTTTTGCTGACCCTTTCCCAGCCATGACAGGCCTCACCATATGTCCTATCCCTCTTACAGATCTTTTCAACCCTCTCTGACCTATGGGCTAACCAGAAGAAAACAACACTGTCCCCTTTGAATATCGCCTGTTCCAAGAATTGCCTGCAAGGAACACAGCTCTCATGGGCAGCACAGGGCTTTTCCTACTTCGGAATAACTATTCCCTTCAAATGGTCAGATTTATAGCCAGTTAATTTTTCCCCACTCCTGACCCAGCTGTCTGCAGAGATAGAAAGGTGGTGGAAGCTCCAGCTGTCCCTACCTGGAAAGATAGCTGCAGTCCATATGTTCCTACTGCTACAAGTCAGGTACTTCTTCAAGAACTTACCAATACGTCTCTCCCCCAAATTCTTTGCCTCTTTAGAAAGACAGGTCTCTTGCTTCCTTTGGGATGGAAAAGCTCCGAGATGGAGCAAACACAAATTGAGAGCACACTGTTCAAAAGGTGGCTTGGGATCCCCCTGGTTTCAGTTCTACGTGATAACAATGAATGCCTAAATGCGATCATCGTTATTGTGCAGTCAGAGTGCCAAAACATTTTCAGCACTCTGACACCCTCAGCGATACAGGACAACGGCACCGGGACATATATTTTTACTGTTTTGGTGGGCTGTGCCCCACTCCACACCCCTACTAAAGGATTTCCCTCAACTCCAGGATGGTGCATGTTGGGGGGGGGTGCATGGAAAAATAAAGGTTTGGGCAGGGCGCAATAAAATTGCACCAGCACCCAGACCCGAACCCGGTCCCTCACCCACCCCAACCACAAGCCAACCCCCAATGACACGACACAGCTTGGCAATCCACCGCAGCACCACCCCCTACGGCTCCTCTGTCCCCTCCCAGCCCATGCTCGGCATGCTCACTCTCCCCGCACATGTACATATAGCAACATCCTGTAGCCCAGTTCGCCAACCCCCTCATCCGGTCACTCTACACTAGCATCGCCATTAGGGATTTTGCCGTGAAGGAGTCACATTACAGACAGTGCCCTTCACCATGTGCCCACCTGACAGGATACCCTGGTTTCAAGGTTATCACCTGGCCTGCACAGCCAACTTTGCCACCAAGTGGTTCGTCCCCACCCCTTTACCTCCTCCACCATGGGTACAGTTGGAAGCTGACTTAACATCAGACACCAGCCTCTGCATGCTCTTACACCCTGAGAGATGATGCCCTTGCACCCTTGCCCCTCTTTTGTCTGAGACTAAACTGGCATGGCACTCACTTATGTCCCTGTCTCACACACCTCGAGCTGCCCAGGCCCCCCCCCCGGCTTTATACACAGATTTGGCATAATAAGGCTCTGGTAATCGGTGACACCCCTCTACATTGGCACACCTGGAAATTAAAGGGAATCCACCATGTGCATGATCTATGCCTACCAGGATCCAACATCCTGCTGTCCTTTGAACAAATGCAGAATAAGTTCCATCTTCCAAGCAGTGATTTTTGGAAATTCCCTCAGCTACGCAGTGTGCTGCAAGCCATCATGCCCTGTATCAGCTCTGACCCCATATGGACCTGGTGGCTCAGTGACACAAATCCACTTCTTCTGCAGGTCTTATTGGTTGCTTTTACGGGACATGGTGAGATGCTCAAGAAGACTCCTCGACCCCTAGTCTGTTCTCAGTGTCCACATTTCTGAAGAGGCCTGGACCTGTTATATCTAAAAGAGTCACTATACCTACACAGACACTAAAAGCAACTTCCTGCAACTTAAAATATTGCTTTTCTGGTACCGTACCCCAGCTGCCCTACAATCCCATGGCCTGTTAGGGCACTTGAATTGCTGGTGCTGTCACCAGCCTGGGGCCCATCTGCTGCACATTCTATGGACCTGTCCTCAAATGTCATCCTTCTGGGCAATGGTAGCCCAGGACTGTTCTAAAGTACTCAGCTCCCAGATACTCCTAGATGACCCCAAGCTCCTTTTAGGAGACACTGCCTCCTTAACCACCTTAACTCGACCCCAGCAGCAATGGGTGGCACTAGCCCTTCTTGAAATCAAAAGACTCCTACTTATGTATTGGCACCAACTAACACTACCAACTCGTAACACCTGGTATGCTGCTTTTGCCAAATTGTCATTATTAGAGCGTCTGTCCTTCACACAGCAAGGCCGTGTGGTCCAATATTTTGCCAGCTGGAAGGCATGCCTGCATTCACCCATCTGTAAAACTCCCATCCCCCACTGTAACCCTCCAGTTTAAGCTCTTATGACACTCACTTGCCACTATCCTCTCACATCATAATCTCTGTCTCTCTACTCTCATTCCACCTATTCCTATCTACTTACTTTTTACCAATATGTGAGCTGTTGTATCTCAGATGCTATGTGTAATCAATCTACGCTTCCCAATGTTATTCTATGTATACACACCATTATGCAAACATAAGTATTTCTAACCGTGTACTGGCTATGCTGTCTGTGAGCTGTACCATTGTTCTTAAAACTAATAAAAGTATTCTATGATGAAAAAAAAAGAAATAACTACTTTTCTGTTCGGGCTTGTAAAGCCTGGAATAGGCTCCCCCAGTATACTGTGGACTCATCTAGCCTAAATAAGCGTAAATTAAACTTAGATAAGTACCTGCTGGGACTCAAAACTACATAATTATCCCACCCGGTGTAGGAAGGTAGTCTCGCTGGGCTTCGGCCTCCTTCTACCTTACAAACTGAGTAATACTGAGTATTACCAATTAATTATGGAATGTGATGGTGACACATAATTTTGGAATGCAGCACTGGTGAACAGGTACAGAATGTAGCAGTGATGCACAGTGTTGGAATGTGAGTGATGCACAATTTCAGAATGCAGTAGTAACACAGTTTTGGAATGTAGCAGTAATATACAATTTCAGAATGTGGCAGTGATGCATAATTTCAGAATGCGGCGGTGATGCACAGGTTCAGAATGCAGCAGTGATGCACAATTTCAGAATGTGGCGATGACCCACAGTTTCAGAATTTGGTGGTGATGAATCTTTTCAGAATGTGGTGGTAATGCTTAATTATGGAATGTGATGGTGACACATAATTTCGGGATGTGGCAGTGATGCACAGGTTCAGAATGCAGAAGTGACGCAATTTTGGAATGTGGAGGTGATGCACAATTTCAGAATGTTGTATTGATGCATAATTTCTGAATGTAGCAGTGATACACAGGTTCAGAATGCAGCAGTAATGCACAATTTCAGAATGTGGCAGTGATGTACAATTTTTGGAAAGCGGCAATGATGCAGTTTTGGAATGTGGCATTGACACAGTTTCAGAATGTGGCAGTGGCACATAATTTAGGAATGTGGCAGAGAAACAGGTTCGGAATGTGGCAGTGTCTCACAATTTTGGAATGTGGCAGTGATGCACAATTTTGGAATGTGGTGGTGACACACAGTTTCAGAATGTGCAGTGATGCATAGTTTTAGAATATGGCAGTGATGTATATTTTCAGAATGTGGCAGTGATTCTCAATTTCAGAATGTGGAGGTGATGCATAAATTTGGAATGTAGCATGATGTACAATTGGGGAATATGGCATTGAAACACAACTTGGCAGGGATGTGCAATTATGGAATTTGGCGGGGATGCACCATTTCAGAAAGTGGCAGGGATGCACAGTTTGGGAATGGGGAAGGGTTGTGCAATTTAGGAATGTAGCAGGGATGCATAATTTTACAGTGTGGCTGGGACACATAATGTTGGAAAGTGGTGGGGATGTGATGCACAATTCTGAAATATGGATGGGTGCATACAGTTCTGGAATGTGAAGAAGGACAAGTAGTTTCAGAATAAATCGTGTGTCCTGTCATATTCCAACAGCATGAATTTCCACTATATTCTGAAATTGCCAGTTTCCACCAGATTTCTCAGTGTGTATCCCTGTCACATTCCAAGACTGATTGTCCCATCACATTTTGAGATAGCACGTCCCTGTCACATTCTGAGATTGCATATGTGTGTGTATGTGTCCCCCCCCCAACATTTTAAAATGGTACACCACCTTGATATTCTAATTCTATGCCTTGGTTCAGTGCTGCATTCCAAAACCACCTTCTGACATATTCAAAAGTACAGTGCCATGTATCTAAACCTGGAAATGCAAGCACTGCAGCCAACCCTATAGCATGTTTTTAAAGGATTACTATAGCTACAGTTTCTTAAACTTTGGAGAAGCAGGTACAATAAGGTTGCTGACAGGGAAAACTAGAGTGTGAGTTCAGGAGAAGACATCATCAGTGGCTCTTTAGTGTAACCATCTTTTTTTGAATAGGTAGTGAAATCAGGGCTACAAAACAGCTCATAATTTTAAAACAAAGTAACACAGAAACCTAATTTCCGGTAAGAGATTTATTAGGGATATGCTTATTCTAATTCTGCAATGTAGCACTTTTGGCAGGAGTCCCTCTTGAAGAGAGACACATTCCATTCCTCCAATTTATATTCTACTTTTTGGTGCATTATCATTCTTCATGGTTACCAGTGGAAACCCTTGAAGAGAAACATATTCCATTCCTCCAATTTACCTTCTACTATTGGGTACATTATCATTCTCCACAGCTGCCAGGAGGAACCACTGAAGAGAGGAACATTTCGTTCCTTCTGTTTATATTATCCTGTTGGGTTCATTTTCATTCTCCACTGTGATCTTTGCAAACCACTAAAGAGAGACATGTTCCATCCTTCTAGTTTAAATTCTGCCATTGGGGGGCATTATTATTCCCTACTGTTACCAGGAGGAACCACTGAAGAGAGACACATTCAATTCCTTCAATTTATATTCTACTTTTGGGTGCATTACCATTTTTCACTGTTACCAGGATAGTGTGGGGATCTTCCTCCATGTCAAGGAGGACATTGAAGTGACTGAAGATTTGGGCGTTAGAGGTAGTGATGAGGAAATCAAGTCTATATGGATGCATTTTATAGTTTCTTCAGGAAGGACGATAAAATTAGAAGAAGGCTATAGGCCCCCGGGTCAAGGAAAGGAAAGGGAGAGACAGTTTGGGAGGAATTTAAATCTGGGGTCACAAAGGTGGAGGTCGTAATGGTGGAGGACCTAAACTTGCCAGAGATTGATTTGGAGGTCCCAGTGGCCAAGAGCACCAGAAGTCAGTCACTGCTGGTTGCCTTTGAGGACTGTCTGCTGGTACAACTAGTTAAGGAACCCACTAGGCTGTCCACGGTTCTGGATGTGGTACTCACTAACACGGAGTTAGTGGTTGCTGTGAGAGTGGTGGAACAACTGGGGAATAATGACCACTGCTCTGTGTGCTTTGAATTGGCCATAAGGGCTGGTAATCCACACTGGAGAACTGAAGTCCTTGACTAAAGAACAGCAGACTTTGATTAGATGAGGGGAATGGTCAGGGAGAAATTAGTAGGGGTGGAGGACTTAGTCAGGTTGTTGGAAAACTGGAAGGCAATCATGGGTGCTATCCTTGAGGCACAGAAGATATGCGTAAAAGTAGTGACAAAGAAAAATAGGTTGAAGAAACAACTATGGTTTTCATCTAGAGTTAGGACAGTGGTCATGGCCAAAAAGGGCCTTTTATAAATACAAGAGTAAACAAGGAGAGGCAGAATAGGAGACATATCCTTAGAAAACAAAGAAGGTTTGGCAGGCCCCATGGCACAGAGATTTGAGACATCATGCCTTACCTCGTGCTACACTAGTGCCCCGAGTTAGAAATTCTACCATTGAGTTAATTATCATTCTACACTGTTACCAATGCAACCCAGTGAGAAAAGGTACATCCTATCCCTCCAGTTTCTTTTCTAAAATAAGATGTTTTTCCATTCTCAACTGTTACTGGGGGGAACTATTGATGAAATGAGTATTCCATTCCTCCAGTATCTCATCTACTATTAAATGTATTACTCTTACCATGTCCACTGTTGGCTCCTTTGGAACTGACTGAAGAATGACAAGAGAGGAGCATTCCATTGCTCCAGCTGCTAATCTACTATTAGGTATACTAAAATGCTCAAAGCAAGCAACCAGCACAGCTAAAACAGACACTGGACATTGCCAAAGACCAGTTCGTGGTCATAGAATAATATCCTGAAAAGTTTATTCTAGATCTTGTCATTTTTACAGCAAACACACAGACTGCATTTCTCTCATATTATTTCAATAATGGACTAAGCTGAAAAGTATCGTTAATCCTTGCTGGAGTCTAGCCCCTACCTTATACTGCCTGTAAGTCTCTCATTTTTAAAGATTGTTATCAAAGTCATCCCCATGTATGTCAATGGCAATTCACTCTAGTCCTATGGATATGAACTAATATCCCATGCCATTTTTATAAACATGAAGTGACAAGCCATTTTATATGTCTTTTTTATCTATATTCTTTAAATGGTCATTTATGTGCATTCTGAAGGGTTGCAAATCCGTGGCCACATAGAATGTGTTGCATGAGCACAGTGCTATATACAATATTAGAAAATGGGCTTTTTATTTCCTGGTTGCTGATTGGCTGGTACTCCTGCCAGGTGGGGTACATTAACTTTTGATAGATGACCAGGAAATAATAAGTTTCAGCCCACGTGCCCCTTCATCCATTCAAGCATCCCTTTGCCCACCTATCTTGCTAATTGGCTAAAACCACTTCAAACAATTTTAAATTGCTGCCATTTTTTTCTCCCGCTTAGCGAGAGATCCTGCCCTCCACACACACACACATACACCCTCCACCTGGCAATATTCAATCAAAATTGTAAAATAAGCACTGTAGTTAGCAAAAAAGGGACTCGGCTGCAAAATTACTAATTGTAGATTGAAACAAAGACCACTAGCTCCATTCTTGTCACACACAGTAGTGGTGCCGGAGCTACTACAGTCTGTGTCTCTGTTAAACAACAGCCAATCTTCCTCTGTTCCCCTGCCAAGATTCATTCAACATTTACAAATTAATCACTGTAGTTGGAGAAAGGAACTCAGCCATCCTGTTATGTCCTAAAATGGGCAACTGCCACCTCCTACATGACTGCTTCACCTGTAACCGATAATCAGTTGAAGCGCAAGGGATTTTCAAAGTCCTCACAGGAGCAGGTACAATATTACCTGTCTACTTAGGGCAGCTTCTCCTCTTTCACTTTTGCAGAGTGTAAGACATGACACCTGTGAAACAGCGAGAAGGCATGGGGAAGTGGTGGCACAGGAGCAAGGACAGAATCATGCATGTTGTTTTTTTCTTACATCTGCAATCCTTGATGCACCTCCATCCCACTCTCCTTCGTGTCTAATCGCCCTGCCCTACAGCTGACACTACTCCTGAATTCAATGCTCTGCTGCACAAGGAGAACACAAGTTACAAAACACTTGATCCTTCACTTACTAGTACTAATCTTTTCTCAGCAGCTCTCTGCGCTCTTTTTCAAACAAAACAAAAATTACAGTTACTTTCATGTACTGTTGGGGACTGTGAGGAAACAAAATTGTTCCTCTATCATAGAGGAAGTTAAATCTGTCGCTGACTTCGATCACACTTAATTTCTCCTTTGCGTCCTGATCCCCCCCCAAAAAGCTAGCAAACTTCTATTGCCACCGGGAAGGAGGCAGATAAACAAATGCAAATTTAACACCAACTAACACACCCTGCAGGACAATGGGGCGTATAAACAGATTACCAAGGGAGGTTGTAACTGCACACAACCATTTTTTTGTTTTAAACTATGTGGTCTCCAGTTGAAAATAACTCCCTCACTCACGCAGGCTGAGGAACTATCTTATTACCAAACTGATATTTATTTATTAACTATTTGTTGTTAAGCTTTTTGTCTTTCAGTGCCCATTTTTGAAGTGCAATAAAAAACCCCAGGGTGATCGGCATGGGCAATACTGGCCATTTCAGTGGCTGTAAGGAACTCTGCCTATGGTATCGGGCCTCATTACACCCCTGGGAAGTCTGGTATTGCCCAATACCGCCCAACCTGTTGGGTATTATTGGTTGCTTAATTGTGTGCTGCATTTTATAAAGTCACATCCCTCTGACCTTTCTCCTTTAACCAGAAGAACAAAATGTTTAGCAGTAACAGCACTTGCAATAAGTTCCCCCATTTATTGATAACTGAGTTCTGTCCTATGCTACAAAATGGATTCCAAGAGGCTGTTTCTAAGACTATTCTTTATATTAATGTCTCTTCTACTGAGGTCTCTATTAGTGTCTGTTCTGTAGACTGAAAGTTGAGGGACTACAGTGTATTTGTCCAGGTTTTTCTACATCTGGAAGATATGCCAATTCCTTTGCATGATTTCCTTTAACATGTAAACCTGTGAGTTAGAAGTGGTGGCAAAATTCAATAATGATCCCTATGTATTGTCAGTAACAGCTTGTTTTCTCAATAGACTTTGTCAATGGCATCAACTCTGCTTTTAGCATTCATAATACATTTCCCACTGTACCCCATCTTATTGAGCTGATGTGTCAAAATATCACTACCTGTCATGTAATCGAATTCTTCACTGCAGCTTCTCTAGGCCTTATAAACTGCTGAACCAGAATGTTTTTCTCTTTACTAAATGGTGTGGGTGAAAACTGTCATTATGCTGTAGTGAATTCTATTAGTTGGCTTAAGAAACAAATTAATCTTCATTCCGCTTGTGCCATTCTTTTAAATATCTAACTCCAAAAAGTGAATGTTATGCAGATCAAAATGTAAAGTAAATCTGAGATTCTGATTGGAAGTTTCCAAATACAAAACAAACTCTATTAACTCATTTTTTACATCTTTCCAAATCAGAAGTATATCGTCAACATTCTACCATTTGAGGTCAATCCTTTTGGAGAAAGGGTTATTAGTCTTTAACAGGACTGAACTCTCTTGAACTGGAGAAAGTATAAGACAGTGGTTTAAGGCTCTGTGCTGCAAACCTGGAGACCTAAGTTTGAGTTCCACAGCCCCTAGTTGCATACTGTTTGACCCTGAGCAAGTCACTTAACTGCCTCATGCTCCCAGGTCCCACCTGGAATCAAGCTTCAGCTTAGTGTGCCTCTTCTGGTTAAACAGTTTCTCCTTTCCCTCCTCCCAGTTCTTAAACATAGAAACATAGAAACAAAGACTTTGATGGCAGATATGGACCGCTTGGCCCACCTAGTCTGCCCTTTTCCCTACCTACAGGATGAGCTACAGATCCTAGTTAACCAACAGCCTATTTCTTCCTAACCCCCACAAGAATTGCCTTATGTCTGTCCCATGCATTATTGCGTTCTTCCACAGTTTTAGACCCCACAACCTCCTCAGGAAGACTGTTCCATGCATCCACCACCCTCTTTGTGAAAAAATACTTCCTCACATTGCCCATGAGCCATCTCCCCCTCTATCTTCAAATTGTGTTCCCTTGTTCTTGCACATCTCTTTTTCTGACAGATGCTACCCTCTTGGACTTTGTTGATTCCACTGAGGTACTTAAATGTTTCTATCATGTCCTCCCTCTCCCTCCTTGCCTCAAGGGTATACATATTAAGCTCATTTAGTCTCTCTCCTCATATGGCTTCTCTTGCAGACCCTGCACCATTTTAGTTGCCCTGCTCTGGACTGCCTCCATCCTGTCTATGCCCTTGCAGCAATGGTCTCTTTAGAACTGGACACAGGACTCCAGATGGGGTCTCACCAACTGTCTGTACAGAGGAATAACAACTTCCTTTTTTCTGCTGGTGATGCCTCTCTCTCTATACATCCCAGTATCCCCCAGCCCTCCCTACTACCTTCTCACATTGTTTGCTAACCTTAAGGTCATCTGATATGATTATCCCAGGTCCCTTTCCATTTTTGTTGTTGTTAATACCCTCACCCCCCCATTGTGTAACCTTCCCCTGGGTTTTTGTTTCCCAGGTGCATTATTTTGCACTTCCTTGCATTGAATCCAAGCTGCCATACTTCTAACCATTCCTGCAACCTTGCCAAGTCCCTTCTCATCCTTTCCACACTTCCTTGTATATCAACCCTGTTGCAGATCTTTGTGTCATATGCAAAAAGGCATACTTTTTCTTACAGTCCCTCTGCAATGTCACTTATAAAGACATTAAAAAGGACTAGATCCAGTACTGAACCCTGTGGTACCCCCTCTTTCTTCAGAGTGGACTCCATTTACAATTATCTTCTGTGTCCTGTTGTCCAGCTAATGTTTTACCCAGGCTACTGCCCTGGGACCCACTCCCAGGCTGGCTAATTTGTTTATTAATCTTTTGTGCGGGAATGTGTCAGATGTCTTGCTAAAGTCTAGGTAGACCATGTCCACAGCCCCTCCCTGGTCTTGTACTATGGTCACCCAGTCAAAGAAATCAATTAGATTTATCTGACATGACCTTCCTGCTGTGAATCCATGCTGCCTTGGGTCCTGTGCCCACTGGCCCCTAGGTACTCAACAATTCTTTCTTTCAGAAGTGATTCCATCACTTTCCCTACCTCAGAGGTCAAACTGACAGGTCTGTAGTTTCCTACCTCTGTCTTGGTCCCACTTCTGTGAAGGGGAATCACATCTGCCTTCCTCCAGTCCTCAGGTACCACACCATCCTCCCATGATTTGTTAAAAAGGATAGTCAGTGGTGTCACTAGTTCTCCAGTTAGTTCTTTTAGAATTCTGGGGTGAATCCCATCAGGCCCCATTGCTTTGTTCACCTTCAGTTTTAGGAGTTCATTCAGAACACTTTCTTCTGGGAAAGGACCGGGATCGATCCCCCTATCCAGAGTGCTTCTTTTAATTGGATTAGGCAACTCCCCCTCCTCTTTTGTGAATACTGAGCAGAAATATTTATTCAGTATCCCTGTTTTTCACTGTCCCTCTCTGCCCACCCACCGTCCATTCTGTTCAGCCTCAATATGCCTCCCTTTGTCTTTCTACGCTCCCTAATGTACCTATAAAAGGTTTTATCCCCCTTCTTAACTGAGTTGGCTATCTTTTCCTCAGTTTGGGCCTTTGCTATTCTGGCTTCCCTCCCTGTTTCCTTCTGCCTTAACTGGTACAGTTCTCTGTCCTGCTCCCTTCTGTGTTTCCTTATACTTCCCAAATGCTATCTTTTTCCTCCTAACCTTCCTCACCACCTCTTTTGAGACCCATAGTGGCTTTTTCTTTCATTTTGATTTGTTTATTTGCTTCACACAAAGGCTTGTTGCCTCTGTGATGGCAGTTTTGATGTTTCCCCATTGTTGTTCCACCGCTCCTTCTAGCCTGTTTGCTAGTGCTTTTCTAATGCACTCTCCCAACTTGCCAAAGTCAGTCCTCCTGAAGTCCTGTATTCTCACTTTTGTATGGCTTGACTCTGTAGCTGAGTTTATTGCGAACCACACTGTTTGGTGGTCACTTGTTCCCAGATGGCTACCCACTTCTAGATCTGAGATCCTCTCACTGTCCTCAGTTGAATGTACAAGGTCTAAGATTGCTCCCCTCACAAGTGCGTCCCAAAACTAGCTATCTGAGGCATGCCTCCTGTTGGTCATTGAGAATGGCCATGCTGTTGGATGTGGCTGCAGCAAAGTTGCTCCAGTTAACATCTGGCATATTCAGGTCCCCCATCAACAGTATCTTCCCCTTTCTCTGCCATCCTAAGGATGACTTCAATCATATCCTTGTCCATTCCTTCCCCCTGACATGGGGGTCTGTATACAACCCCTGTGCGGATTGTGGTGCCATTTCCAGTCTCTAAGGTGACCCACGTGCATCATCTCCTCCCTGTTTACTCTTTTGTTCCTTTGCTTTTATTCCTTCCCTTACATAGAGAATTACTCCTCCCCCTCTTCTACCCACCCCGTCTTTCCTGTAGGTTGTGTACCCTGGTATGTTAACATCTCAGTCATGGTCTTCTGTGTACCATGTTTCTGTGACTGCTACAATATCCAGGCATCCCTCTTCCATCAAGGGCACCAGTTCAGGGAACTTGTTGCCTAGACTATGGGCATTGGTACTCATTACCCTCCATTTCTTGATGGCCTTATCCCTTTTGCCCCATCCCTGTCCTTATTGCCTTTGTCATTTTCTCCATTTACCCCTGCCCTTCTCCCTATTAACATCTCTATCTTGGTGTTTACCTCACTTATTACCCTGATTTTTTTCCCCTGCTCCTTTCCAGTACCTCCCTGCTTGACTAGTTTAAATGCTTGCCAATGAAGCATTTAAACGTATCACCTAGGATTCTGATTCCCCTCCTTGACAGATGAAGATCATCACACCAGTATAGGCCTGCATCCCTCTAGGTGGACCCCCAGTCCTCAATGAAGCCAAATCCCTGAGCTCTGCACCAGTTTTTTAACCACTGATTGAATCCCATGGTGTGAAGCACCCTAGCCTCACCCATGCCATGGACAGACAGCACCTCCGAGAAGGTTACCATGCGTACTACTTGTCTAAGGCCCATCCCCAACTCCACAAACTCTTCCTGCTCTGCTCTGAGCCCTTTCTCAGTCAGGTCATTTATCCCAAGGAGGACAATGACATCTAGCTCCCTCCCCATGCAGCTGCTCCAGCAATCCTGTGGATTCGCTCACTGTTCCTCCAAGCCATGGCACCAGGCTGGCACCTCATCTCCCTCTCCCCTTCCTCCCCCAGTTCTACCCCCAACAATGGAGTCCCCCACCAGGAGTTGTTTCCTTCCCCTGTTGGGTCCTATGCCACCCTCCTGTGG
Source organism: Neoceratodus forsteri (assembly GCA_016271365.2). NCBI lineage: Eukaryota > Metazoa > Chordata > Ceratodontiformes > Ceratodontidae > Neoceratodus > Neoceratodus forsteri. Next base: position 116,223,791 of record CM057455.1, on the reverse strand, counting down.
ATCTCCTTTGTGGAGGTTCCCAGCATCTCCTAGTCTCCACCATGGGTGCCTCCATAGAGGAACCACACTTTGCCAGAATGGCATAAGAATTGTGGAGAGGTACAACTGGAGGGTTGCACCTTTGTTCCACCACCCTCACTCTCCCTGAGCCCACTGTGGTTCAACTACTTCTCTTTCTTGGCAACCTCTGAGGTAACCGCAGTGGCCCTGGTGGTCCCTTGGTGGGAGAGGAAGTCCCCCAAATCCTGGCCAACTCAGCCTGCAGATGAACAACCTCCTCCCTCAGCCCAGAGGGGTGCCTGCAGATGGGACAACACTGCATCCTCCAGAACGTCTCCTGGAAGACTGCTGCTCCACAGCCACTGCACTGCACCACTCCCATCATGTCTTATTTCTGGCCCCTTAACTGTTATTTGGAATACTTACTCTTTCCTCTGTTTATTTTTTTCCTCCCTACTTGCTTACTTACTTACTGCCTCTGTGCCTTTAAGCCTTGATCTTCCTGTTCTGAGACAAGAAGTTCTTATATTTCTCTGTAGTCTCCATACTTGCTCAGAGTCAGACCTCCAGCAGCTGGGGGATGTAAAGTTACTATTTTCCTTCTAGCATGGTGAGTCTTTTGTGGCTCTGTGATCACTCACTTCCTGTTCCCAAACAGGAAGTGCCTGTTGTCAGTCAAATCCTGTGCCTTTCACATAGTGCAGTGTGATCAATAAACCCATGGTGTTACATTTTGCCTCCATGTAAAAAAGGCTCTTTAAACACAAATACAATGGAAGTGAGAACCATTTTGGTGACAGTCCCAAAGAATTCAATCATAGGAACTGTAACATAGAAACATAGAATCTGTCTGCAGATAAGGACCATGCAGCCCACCTAATCTGCCCATTTCCCCACTTGTTTTGGCAATTCCTACTCTTACCTGGACTGCCTTTCCCCTGCTCTGCTGTACTGCATGAGGCCTTTATGCTTATCCCATGATCTTTTGAATCCCTGTACTGTTTTTGTTTCCACCACCTCTGCTGGTAGGCTGTTCCATGGATCCACCACCCTCTCTGTCAAAAAATACTTCCTAGCATTCCCCGTAAGCCTGAAATTGAAAGATCTTGTTTTCATACAAGGCTTCAGTAACAGCTTCTACACTGTCTGCATGAGGGACATTTGCATATAATGACTGAATGCCAAGTATTACCAAGAACCACTAATGCACCACATGTATATCCTGCACTACTTACTGTTCTCACCTTGTATTGCCTCTGTGAACCATAGATGAGATGCACATTCCATTCCAGAGGTTTATCTTCTGCTATTGAGTACTGTATCATTCTTCACTTTTACATGTAGGGACTACTGAGACAAGCACATTCTATTCCTCCAGTTTATTTTTATTTTTGTTTTTTGTTTTAATCAGGAGAGACACACTAATCTGAAGCTTGTTTACAGGTGCAACCTGGGAGCACAAGGAAGTTAAGTGACTTGCTCAGTATCACACAGTATGCAGGTAGGGGCTGCAGGATTCAAACTCAGGTCTCCAGGTTTGCAGCTCACAGCCTTAAACCACTGCACTATACAGCCTCCAAAGATGAATTTCTCTTTTACTATTGGGTGCATTACTATTCTCCACATTTACTTCCTCTGTGAATGATTAAAGGCAGGTGAATTATGTTCCTCCGGTTTATTTTGAATTATTCTGTGCATTATAATTCTCTACATTTAACTGTGAAACATAGAATGTGTCAGCAGAAAAGGGTCCATAGACTCTTCTATTCTGTCTTATCTTCCCTGCCTAGCAATACATCCCTGACTCTGCTTGGTCACAGGTGTCCCTACCTCCTCCCTTACCTCTACTTATTACACCCAGGTGCATATCCCGTGCAAGAAAGGTGCTCTCCACTGTCTTCACCCCTGCCACCTCTTCCGGCTGGCTGTTGTAGGCATCCACCACCATTTCTGTGAAGAAGTGTTTCTTCAAACTCCTATTAAACTTCTCCCCCCAAGCTCCATACCATACTACTCCTCCTTTAAAAGAGACTCACCTCTTGTACATTGATCTCCCCCATGAGGCACTTACAGGCCTCAGTCATATCCCCTCACGCTCTGCTGTCTTCCAGGGAGTACATGCTACCACACCTTGTATGGTTCCTCTTGTATCCCTTGTACCATTTTAGTAACCCTTCTCGGGACTGGGTCCACCCTGTCAATGTTTTTCTCAAGGTGGGCCTCCAAAACTGGACAGAAATACTCCTGGTGGAGTTCTCAAGTGCACAATAGAAAGGTAGCACCACCAGCTTCATTCTTCTGCTACAGACCCCTTACTACGCATCCCAGCACCTGGTTTGCCTTGCCCACTGCCATATGTCCATTGCCCTGCTTCCTTGAGATAAGATCACCCCAAGGTCCCTCTCTTCCTTGCTAACTGCAAGTACTCCCACCCTATCTAATACATAGCCTACAGGTTTCACCATCAGTAATGCATTATTTTTCACTTTTTTGGAATTGAAACATGGCTGCCATTCCATAGACCATTCCTCTAGTTTCTCCAGATTCCTTTGCATTCTCCCCACCCCTTCTTGGGTGTTCACCCTGTTGCAGGTTTTTGTGACATCTGCAAAGACACACACCATACACCTTCCGATCAGTTCCTTAGCAGTGTCACTTATGAAGACATTTAAGAGAACAGGGCATAGTACTGATTCCTGTAGTACTTCACTGGTCATGCTCCCGACCTCAAAGTGACCACTGAGTACTTTCACACTCTGCCTTCTTTCTTGCATCCAGTTTGATACTCAGCTTACCACTTTCATCCCTACTCTAGGCTGCTATGTTTCTTTATGAGCCTCTCCTGTGTGGTATGGTGTCAAAGGCATTAATAAAGTCCCACTGTACCACATCCACTGCCTTCCCCTAAACCATTTCCCCTAATTACTCAGCCAAAAAAATCTATGAGATTTGCTTGGCAACCCCACCCCCATGGTCCTGTAACCCATATGTCTCCAGGAAGTCCATCAGTCTTTACTTCAGCAGGGACTCCATTAACGTCCCCACTATTGAGGTGAGACCAACTGGTCTATAATTGCTGGCCTCCTCCTCCTTGTTACTGCTCTTGTGCAGAGGGATCACATCAGCCCTCCTCTGTTCCACAGGAACAATCCCCATCACCAATGAGTTGCTGAATAGTGTTACAGAGGGGTAACTACCACCATGTTCAGTTCCCTAAGTAACCTTGGGTGTATTGCTTCTTGCCCCATTATCTTGTTTTCCTTTAGGACATCCAGTCCCCAGTGAACTGTTACCTCCATAAAAATACTTATGTCCAACCACCCACCAGTGTCTGTTAATGCACTTCAGCCCACCCCATCCACTGTGAATACCTAGCAGAAGTAGTACTGGAAAATGTTAACTTTTCCTTGGTCTACCTGTTCACAGTCCCCCCACTTGATCTTCACTAAACCACTCCTTGTCTTCCTCTTTTTGCTCGCTTACCTAATGAAAGTCTTACCCCCATGTTTGGCCTCCTAGGTGATCCTCTCCTCAGTCTAAGCCTTTGCCATCCTTACCCTCCTTCCTGCCTTCCTTTATTTCTCTAGATGCACATACCTGTCCACCTCCTTGTACCTCCTAAAAGATGTTTGCTTCTCCCATACCACCTTATTCACCTTCTTTAATGACCACAGTGGTCTCTTCATCTTCTTAGTCTTGCTTATTACTTTGAAACAGCATATATTTACCTTAGTTAATACCTCCTTTATTCTCTCCTTTGTTCTTATTTACATCATATGTGAACCACTAAGGATAGGGTGCATTCCATTTCTGCTGCCTGCATGTGCATTCCTACTGCTATCAGTGGGAACCATTAAAGGGAGGTGAATTTCATTCCTCCAGTTGATATTCTATTATTGGGTACATTATCATTCTGCACTGTTAGCAGTAATAACCAGTGAGGAAAGATGATTTCCATCCCTGCAGTTTCTATTCTACTATGGGCTATAATATTGCCAGTATCTATTATTGTCTGTTATGCACATAAATACCAGTAGTAGGGTCTGTTGCACTGAGGGTTGTTACACCCCAAGGTGTAGGTAGTGAGGACAACAGGTACCATCACTAAACAGGAATATCCCCTAGGGAATATCCACTTGTGACTGCTGCTCCTCTTGGTCCTGAAACAAAGATTCCAGTGTCATTCTCTGAATGATTCCTGTAACTTCTCCTTTCCTCCTTCCATAGCAGATCTCCGTGAATATTTGTCATCACCCAGCAACAATGATGATTATTCTAATCTACAGGTTTGAGGATCCATATGGAGGAGAGTTTTGTTTTACTTTGCCCTGACTTTACAGGTGATGGAGGCATAATGCGTTATGCCCATTTATCCTGACATGTAGTATCAGATTCAAATAGCCCACCACTTAATAATCATTCACATTAATCAATGTTTGGAAATTATAAATAAAAATAATCCTCATTTAGTTTGTTGGCCCTGCTGGCAATACATTGTACTTCCACATTAGAAATGCATCTGTGTAGCAACCCAACCTACCCAGTGGAGCTGGAGGAGTTCTGGAAGCACCACAGGGACAGGATGTCAATGTTCCAGGGATAAGGATTCCCTTTCTACTGCTCAAGCATCTACTGCAGACAATGGGGAGCATTCACAACAGCAGCGACCACACTGCATCTCCCATCTTCCTTTGGGGTCATTGGATTGTACTGGGGACACTGATTCCAATTCTTCTGCTCAAATATCTCATGCAGACAGTTGGAAGCATGCTCTCCAGAAGTGACCACATGACTTCTCCTATCCTTCGTTGGGTCAGGAGAGGTATTTTGCTAATTAATATTTTATTACCAATTAAAAAGGAACAAATAATATATATTTTCAGACAGAAAAAGAACAATGGCCTACATTTTCAAAGGAGATAGGTGGAGCATCTCGGCAAAAACTGGAGATGAGCCACCCATCTCAAAAAATGCTTCAGATCACAATATTCAAAAAGGGGGAGATGGGCCCCCCCAAATTCATATGGACCATGGCCAAAAAATAATGCATGTGGCCCAAGGAGTGGGGGCATTCCCAAGAATATTCTACCCATGGGAATATTCAGAAAAGATGGGCTGCCCAAGTGCATGAACTGTGTGTCGCAAAGATGACACAGAAAAAGCATACCTAAATTGGACAGCCACCGACAAGCAGGCTGTGGTAGTACAGCTACAGTAGGAGCACAGCAGCCTGCCAGTCTTAGTAGTGTAGTGGTATCCCCAACCCAGCCCTGATCCCTGATGTGCCAGTTATAGCAAGAGACATCCCTCATTTCTGTAATGCAGAGTCCCCACTACCAGCCCCATTCCTAGATCACACATACCTATAAAATACCCTTCTTTTCCATTAGGTAGTGTCCCCCCTTCAAGCCCTGTCCCCCGTTCACACATACAGAAACAGCAACCCACATTTAGATATTGTTGTGGATCCCCCACCCTGTCCCTGATCCCAGACCCATGATCGTTCTGAAATGTAAAGACAGCGCTGGTCCAAGATCACCGATTAATGTATAAACCTTAGTCAACCCTGTTTCCATAGTGTAGTGTTAATACACTCACAGCATAAACCCTGATCACCATAAATAAATGAAAACCTCATAGTTCCACAGTGTAAGTACCCCCACTCTGTCCCAATCCCTGATCAATTTTCATAAAAATGCTGACCCCATTTTTTCATAGTGTAGTGGCACTCCACCCCGCCTGATCCCCAATCCTCAATTGATGTATAAACCTACAACAAATCATTTTCCATAGTGTAGTGGTCCCCCTTCCCTCACCCTAGTAGGCAGGAATCCCTTCCCTGCACCCCAAACCCAACCCATGCCGGTGACTGGCAGAGCCTTCAACACCCTGTCATGGCTGATCTGGTCCCGAGCTTGTACTGCACATAGTACAAGCTCATTGACTGTCAACATCTATAGGTAAAGATGTACATTTTTAATTCTAGTAGGTCAACTTCCTGGGATAAGAAAGGAAATTTATATAGACTAGAAATCAGACTGATGGAGGTGACTAGAGAGTGTGCCAAAATCAACAGTACAATCACTAAAGCCGAAAAGCCAAGTTGGTTTGAAAAGGAGATGGCAAAATCTGTAGGAAAAAAGAGGCAGTCTTCCGAAGTTCAAATGTACTCAGAAGGAAGAGGACAGGGTTCATTATTTTGCTAAGTCAAGAGAGGTGAGCAGAGTGCTTAAGGTGGCAAAGGTTACAATTGAAGCACTACTAAAACAAGGGGTAAAAACTGGGGAGAAGGCTTTTCCAATAAATGAGGAAGAAAAGGAACACCAAGGAAGAAACAGTCTGATTAAAGAAAGAGTGTGGTTCAGCAGAGGGTAGTGAGAGATGGAGGTACACAGAAGGAAGGACAAGTGCCGCAAGGGAACAGGGGCTGTGTAGAGGGAGGAAGGGAGCAGTCGCATAAAAAGTAATTAATGCTGATGGGATACTTAAGGGCCCAAGTGCTCAGAAGGTGGATAAATCACCAGGGCCAGATGGCATGCACCTAAATGCTCTAAGAGAATTAGCAGAGGCTCTGATGGAACCCCTGGCAGACCTGTTTAGCACCTCTCTGAAGTCAGGGATCATACCCAGGAATTGTAGAACTGCATATGTGGTACCTTTCCACAAAAGGTGGTAAAGGGATGAACCAGGGAACAACATACCACTCAGGCTCACTTCAATAGTAGGCAAGCTGATGGGGGCTCTCCTTAAAGGCAGGCTGTTGAGCTTTCTGGAGGATACTAGGCTCCAGGAAGTAAGGCAGCATGGGTTTGTGTCAGAACGTCTTGCCAGATGAACCTATCTAACTTATTCTACTATATCACCAGGACGGTGGACAAGGGTCACATGGTTGATATTCTGTACCTGGACTTCAGCAAGGCCTTCAACTCCATACCTCATTGAAGGCTTGTCAGGAACCTTGAGGATCCTGGGTGGGGACAAAGCTTGTTGGGTAGGTCAGAAGCTGGCTATAGAACAGAAGCTAATAGGTGATGAGAAGATTCTCAGAAGCTATACTGGTGACCATTGGGGTCCCACATGGTTCTGTGTTCAGTTTTGGATTGTTTAACTTCTTCATGAATGAAATCATGGATAGAATCACTGGTAAGATATGCCTGTTCATGAACAACACCAAGCTCTGTGGGATAGCAAACACAGAGGAAAGGAGACAGGAACTCAGGGAAGACATATTTAGGCTATAGAAGTGGTCTGGTATTTAGCAACTGGGGTCCAATGCTAAAAAGTTTAAAGTTACACGCCTGGGGGGGGGGGTGGAATCCAGAGACCAAATACTGTTATAGTGGTGTGCTGGTTATTACATCAGAGGAAGAAAAGGATCTGGATGCAGTTATCAAGAGTGGCCTGAAACACTCAGTACAATGCAGGAAAGCTGTGGCCAAAGCAAACTGGATGCTGTGCTACATAGCCTGGGGAATCCCTAGCAGGATGGTGGAGGTCATTTTGCTGCTGTACAGGTCTGTAGTGAGACTGCACCTATGCTATAGTGTGCAGTTCTTATGCCCTTATCGAAAGAAAAATATCAACTTGCTGGAAAAGGTACAGAGGAAGGCATAAAGATGATCCTGGGCCAGCAAGACAAGCCCTACAAAAGGAAGCACAGGGGGCTCAACATGTACTCTGTTGAGGACAGAAGGGATGGGGGACATACAGGTATATGAAAAGAGCCAACAGGAGAAGACCACCTGGTCTTTCATGTCTGCTTGTAATGATGCAGGGTCTAGTCTTACACATACGTCACAGCCCCTGCCCCTCAATTGCCCCTTCCCCTTCCCCCTTTCCCTGATCCCAAGGGTTCCCTTTGTGTTTGTTCCAGGCCCTCTTAAATGCTCCCACCATCTTTGCTGATATCATCTCCTCTGGTTGCTCATTCCATGTGGTCGCCACCCTCTTCAGATTTCTTTTTTCATTTATTTATTTGTGATCTCAGATTAACACTTTTCAGAACAAGCTCATTACATAGGTTCCACATCAGAATTACAATGAACAGTGATAAAAAACAAAAACAGAACATACAGGTATACAATAGAGCTGTAAGTGCAGGCTAATAACAAGTATGAGTCTAACTATTAATATAAACATAAACAAACAAGGTCAGCAGGTATTGTAAGTACAACAAGTTTGTGAGAAGGTTAAGGCAGTTTAAGGAACAGAGGGCAATTCGGACTTGGGGGTGCCTGTAAGGCAGAGGGAGGTACTGCAGCACATTCAGTTGTCAGGATGAAGGGCAATGTTCAGGGGTTACAGCAGCCCAGGATGGCCAACACCCAGTCAGAATCATCCTAGGAAGGCCTTGTTGAAGTTATTTTTTTTGGGGGTGGGGGTTTTGGGCTGAAGGCAGATGGAAGAGGATAGAAGGAGAAAAGAGGTGATGGTAGATAAGAGAGGAGTTTTACAGAGGGAGGGAGGGAAAAAGAAGGAAGGAAGGAAGGGATAGATTAAGGCACAAGGTAAAGGGAAGTAACAAGTGCAGGATCCCTTCCGAGTCCCCCCCCATCAATTTCAGGCTATGCCTCCTAGTGGTGCTGTTTTCCCTCATTTTATTGATACCTCCTGTTGCATTTTAATTCCCATTAACTACTTGAAGGTCTTGATCATATCCCCCCACCTCCTTTCCTCCAGGGAGTATATCCTCAGGGCTCTGAGCATCTCCTCATGGGATCGATCCTGTAGTCCATTTACTGTATCATTTTGGTTGCTTTCCTCTGGACCCTTTCTGGCATGCTGATGTCCTTTTTAAGGTATGGATGCCAGTACCTCATCCCATATTCTAAATGTGGTCTCACCAGTGACCTGTAAAATGGAAAAATGACCTTGCTCCGCCTACTACTGAATCCCTTGGATAGACACCCCAGAGTAGGCTGGCAGCATAGCTTAGTGGTTAGAATAATGAGCTGTGAATGAGGCTGATACATCCAACAGAGCTGGGTTTGATTCTCACAGCCTTCACTTGCATACAGTGTGACTCTGAACAAGTCGGTTAACCACCCCAGTGCTGCTGGATCACCCTTGAAAACAGACACTTGTGCCTAGTGGGACTTACTCAGTTACCAAAAGAATAAAATCAACAAATCCTGTTAGCCTTTGCTCCTGCCTTCTTGCATTTTGTGGCATCTTTTAGGACTCTAGTATTTACCACTCCCAAATTATTTTCTTCCTCTGAAGCATCTACCCAAACTCCACTTAGGTAGTACTCTGTCACAGCATTCCTTGCATCGTCTTGGATTTTGTGTCACCGAAGCCTGCTGCTGTATCCCCTTGCAATACACCCTAGCATTCTGTTAGCTTTTGCCGCTGCCTTCGTACACTGGGAGGTGTGTTTTACACATGATTGAGTCCTTCAAGTGCCTAAAGGTATAAAAAGAGTGATCATGGAGGGCCTCTTCAGCCTTAGTGGAAACACAGCCACTTGGGGCAACAGCCTAAAGCTGTTCGGGGGAAGGTTCAGAAGGGGGATGAGGGGACACTTTTTCACCGAGAGGGTGGTGGCTAAGTAGAATAGATTGCTAGATGAAGTGGTATACATAAAAACAGTGTACAGCTTCAAGAAAGGTTGGGACAGGGCAAGGGGGAAGTTGCAGGTAGAGAGGCAGAAAGAGGGAAGGGGATATCTGACAGTTGTCAAAGGGAATATAGGGAGAGGAGACAGTTCCCTCTCTAAATGCAATGGGAACAGCGCATTCAAGCAGACTAGATAGACTGTAGGTCCTTTTTCTGCTGGCACATTTGTATGTCAATATGTATTTAGTTTGCTGCTGACTGGGAAAGGCTGGCTAGGCAGCTTGGCATATTTTCAGCCTTGTCCCGAGGGTGGGGGTACAGATGAAAACTAACTACAGTTGAACCAGATTATGCTGCTGGTGGCATTTTTAGTGAATGGGAAGAATATAACCAGGACACCAGGACTATCCCCCTACTTATCCAAAGGGGGCATTGCTGGCTGTCATTCCAAGATGGTAGAGCTGGAGGACATCAGAGCAGTAGGTCCAGGTATGGGCCAGTTTGCCTCCTTCCCTATTACCTTTCCTTTAGAGGTTTTCAGTGATTGGCAGCCTTCTGGTACTCATATTCCTGGGAATGCTGCTTGTCCACCTTGTCTTGTGATGCAGTCCCTATGTTGTTGAAGACACGACACTCCATGGAGCAGTATCTTTCTGCAGTTAAGGTTCATTTACTAAAATGTCTTACACAAAAGAAACAACATTTACTTGCTTTGATTGCTGAGTAGGAAGCTTCTTTCCTCTGTGAAAAGGAACATCTAATCACACGGCACTGGACACGAAACAAGCTTCGAGTTGGGCGCACCTTGCCTGACAGAGACCTACAGCCTATCAAACTTTATGATGCAGCAGCATCAAAGGAGGTACCACCGCTTTTGATCATTTCTGAAAGGATTGTGTTTGCCGCTTCTCAGGCTGCTGTCTCAACATTTGTTTCTGCTACTAAAGATATTGCCTTTGTTGCCACTAGCACTTCTTCTCTGGTGAAGGATGAAAATATTCCAGTACTGGTTCAAACATTTCTGAAGTCTTACTTGTATTCTATTCATTCTGAAAGTTTTCTTTCTGATTGTACTTTGACACTGCCCTGTGCTCCTCATGATAACACTGCTGCTTTTCTGAGTGCAAAATCTGCCACTCTGCATAAACAGTCAACTGCTTGCAGTAAATCTCTGGTGCTATGTCAAGGCAGGGGCAGGACTGGTTCTTCAGACTCCCCCAGTTACAGTTCATCAGTATCAGCATTGCATAGACCTGGCTGGACCAGAGAATCCATTGGACAATGGCACCCACAAAGTCCTAAGGAGCCACAGCCATCTTTCTGGTTCTAAGGTATCCACTTTTCTACTTCTTCTATTTGTACTGACATCTTTTATGACAAACCTGCTGCTCCTGTTACTTTAAATAGTGCATTTGCCCAGCCTTTGGGGCCTAGAACCCCCCCCCACCCAGCTGACACTGTTTCACCTCTGGAAGCCTCCATTGTTTTTTCTACGATGCCCCCTATCTCTTCTATTCATGCTACTGAGTCTGTTCTTATGGACCATAAAATCTTATTACAATTTTCCAGTGACTTTCCCTCACTGCAGAAATTTATGGAATTGTAGTCAAAGCTGGCTCTTCTGGGCTCTACTCCTAAGACTGTATTGGCTACTGAAGGCAAAGACCTTGCTCCTCCTGACCAAACATTAACAAATGCGGATAGGAGTACTTCTTGGGCAGACATGGTGGACCATGCTGAAGCAGCATCTGTTTCTAAACACAAGATCCTACCCATAAGAATGGCAGACCAATATTCAGCTCTTAAAGGTCACATTTTAGAAAATATAAACATTTTTCACACATACTAATGTTAGATCAATGAAGAAAATCTGTCAGTTTACCGTAGAAAGGGGGTCATGACCTTCAACCAGGCAGAACATATATTGAGAAAGCCTTTCTTAAAGAATCTCTCCATTATGTTCTCAATGAAACCTATGCTCTCATTCATACCCCCACTAATGGGGCTTCTATATCAGATTCAAAACATCAGCCAACTTCGATTACTTTTGGTCACAATATAATGCTTTGAAACACATCCCACTTTGGCTGCTCTTTCAGGCTATCCCCTTGGCCAAACCTGTATGAAATGACACAATTCCCCTGAAAAATGAGGGGGTCAATGTGTATGATGCCAAATACTGGCTCACCAACAATGTGACATTATGAGGGACCTTGAACCAATCATGGACATAGTACAAAAATGGACAGGTTTTTGAAGGGTCAAAGTAAAGATAAAAACAATTTGTCTGGCTTGCAACATCTACCTAGTGTTTTCTACCTGGGCAGGGACAGAGGACAATGCTTCTGTTCTGGTCAGCCAAAAAAAGGTCATTGGCTGGCAGTATAGCCTAGAGGTTAGAGTAATGAGCTGTGAACGAGCTTGGTACATCCAACAGACCACACCAAGTTTTTATTCTCACAACCTCCACTTGCATACTGTGTGACTCTGAGCAAGTCACTTAACCGGCCATTGCTCCCAGGTCGCCCTTGGAAACAGGCACTTGTGCCTAGTGGACCCTACCGTTACCAAATACTAAAATAAAAAAAAATTAAAAAATTAAAAAAACATGCTTTAAATGTGGCTCAGAGAATCATTTGAGCAATGTATGTGACAAAAAAAGATGAAACCTCTGACTGGAATTTGGTCATCAGCTTACAATGGATTAATAACTTCAGTCCCAGCCTGTGTGAGGCGGTCAGTAATTTTAAATGAACTGTAATTTGTCCATGCATAACAGGAATGACAGACAATCTCTGGACTCCATCATAAACAATGCACTGAGTCTTACTCCAAAAACTGTGTAAGTGTTACTAGAATCCCATTAGCATCAGCTATATGAAGGTAGCCAGGCAGCTGATAAAAAATCATTAGGGGTTTCTACAAGATGACGTCTTTACTTACTTAACTGGACTGAGAAGGAAATGCATTAGGTCATTTAGAATGTTCAGAACAGCATGTGTCACTTTGGAATGCAGCTGCTTGGGCAGTTTAGAATGTTGGGGTTTGAACAGAGAGAGTAGTCAGCAGTTCAGAGCTGTAGTTCCAGTGGAAAGGAGCTCTGTGAGTGAGGCTCTCTCGGGTTTAGTCAAAAAAACTGGACAGGACCTCTGGTTGATAGATTTCTCAACCTAGTAAGTGGAGAAACAACAGCACCCAATGAAGTGGTGGAGACAGTGGATTGCCAAGACACTGGTGTGTCATTTTCCTGTGAGGAAGTCTGAGACTGAAAATTCAATGAGATTATGGGGCAACCCCCTTAGACCAGAACTTTGTCAGCTGCCCTGTGAGGAAACAAGAGAGATTTCCTGTCATCAAAAGCTAAGGAAAATCTTTTGGAAAGGTGAGTACAGAACTGAACTTTTAGCAGTACAGAATTGCAATGTAGGTGTATGTGCCCTGAAATAAGGCTACAGTACACCTGTTTTGGGCCCTCTCCTGAGGGACAGGGTGGAATGAAGATAAAAATGTGTTTTAGTAGTCCTGTCAGTCATGGAGTACTGAGGATCCTAGCTTTTGTGTAACTCAAAGATGTTAGAGACTGACCTTGGCCAGGGTCAGTGAAACGTCATCTGAAATTCAGTCAGGGCTAACTGGTCTCATACAGGCACAAGGCCACCCTTGCAATGGTAACATTGACATTATTAAGAGGTGTAGAGTGTGTGGTAACCCAACCCATAACAGACACTCAGTCTGCAATTGAACAGAAATGTCAGATCCTCTAGCAAGACAGTGCAAAAGTAAATGACAGTCCTTAACCTAAAGGGTGTATGAGAGAAAATGGAATGTGTGCTAAACTATAGCAAAGTAAAGAAAGAAATGTACTTCGGAAGTATTTGGAAAAAGAGTTATGCATGCCTAACCTGCAAAATGACAAATCTAGGGGATGGGCCGCCATGTTCGTCATTTCATCTGTTGAATAAAGCCTTACTGCAAAAACCTAATTTTCCCTGTCTGGACAGTTGAATTAATGCTCCTTCAGTATTGTTGTTGGGTTCCCTGCTCAAAGATTTAGACTTAGCATACACCTGGCACCTTTCCCCACACCTGGCAAAAATATAAATATTCATTTATGCACCCTTAGATACCGACCTCTAAGATCTTTGAGTCAGGCATTTTCCCCACTGCCAGTGGTGATGCCTTTCTGTTATACCAACCAGTCATTTGATGCCAGTCTGGGCACATGTAGGGGGGCACTGTTTTGCAGGAGCACATCTTGAACCGGGTGGGGGCAAAACAATGTGCACATCGGGTTAAGACTACCAACAAACATCTCTGGGCCAGACTCAACTACAGAAGAACAGGAACCCCCTCTACAGTGTACAACACCTATTCCTGCAATTATGCCTGTGCTAGAAATGAAGCAAATGGAAGCAGTCACCACGGTCCATTCCAGTATTTCTACATATGATCTTGCCATGGATTCCTCTCAGCAAAATCTACAGAAAGAAGCAATCATGCCTCCCTCCTGACATGACTCTGGTAAATAGGAAAATGACCTTGTGAAACCTTATGTCATACACCAAACCTCCAATACAGTTTCCAAATTCACCCCTATACCTTTGGGAAACAGATTAGAAGTCCGGGAAACTGATCGAACAGACTCGGATGGTAGTCTAGAATCTGAAATCTCTTCAGTCATATAATCAAAGCACCCAGCATCAACAGACATGGAAAAAGATCAATCTTCAATTAAATCAATTAAAAAACAAAGGAAGAAATCACAGTGATTACCAGAAGTAGTAGTGGAAAAGATTGTGGACCTTGAGAGGACACTGTGTTCTGCCCTACTATTGTTTCTGTGGCTCTGTCAGGAGGTCTAAACCTCATTCTCAGGTTATTGGCAATAATGGGCATGCAAAGAATCACAGACACATTGCATATGAGTAATAAAGCTTGTTTATGGGAGGCTGGTCCGTCGGCACAGCAGTTGAATTTCCAGTTAGGACGCCGGTGAACTTGGTTCAGGAATGGACTCAGATCACTGGAGGGTCGACCTGTGGAAGAAGAATGAAGCATCCTACAGATTGCTCTCCTTATGGTGTGGAGGGTGGGGCAGTGGCTGGTGCAAGGAGGACCCCTGGTGGAGGCCCGGAGTAGGTCATGCTACCGCTGCTTGCATATATGGGAGGCGGGACAGACACTGGCGTCATTGCATGTCCCCAACTCCAAAAGAAAATCATGGAAAAAGGGGAAGGTGGGTGGGTCCACTGCCTATGTGAAGCCCTCCCTGGGGCTTCAATTAGCCAACATCACCACCACTCTCCCAATTAGTCACTGGTTCCATGGCTCAGATTACTTGGGACCGTTGCCACTGCCCCACCCTCAGGGGAGTAAGCCGGGGGTAACTGGGGAAGAATGGCAATAAATGGTAGGTGGAAGCTCCAGGGGCCATGACCACATCTGGACTGCCTTGCACGGTATGGGCTGCACACCCATTGGCTCATGCTCTGAACCAATGGGTGTGCAGCCCTACCTAGCTGTCAGTCAGCGGGCAGCGGGGTGGCAGGCGGGTGGGGTGCTGCCACCCACCGGCTGATGGGAGAGCGGGGTGGTGGGACTCCATGGGTGGTGGGCCACTAGATCACCAGGGATTTCCAATGCGGGGGTTAGGATGCTGCCGCGATCAGGCTACTCACGGTCCACTGACCAGCAGGGATATTGGACTTTAGAGGGGAGGTCTGATGCCTGCAATCGGGCTGCTTTCGGGGAGGGGAACATAACCATTATGCCCTCGATCGGGCTAATGGGGGACATAATGTTATACCACGATCGGGCTATTGGGGAACATAACATTATGCCAGTGATCGGGCTGCTCGGGGACTATTCAGGTATGCCCGCGATCGGGCTAATGGGGGAGGGAGTTTACTATTATTCCCGCGAACGGACTGCAGGGGGCGTCGGACCCCAACGGCTGCTGCCTGGCAGGGTGCCAGGTGCAAGTCATCGGGGATTGGCACACCTGCATGCTAATGGCATGGAAATGGGGCCATAATTAGATGCAAATTGCCCCCCATGCCTTGCATAAATTATGGCCCCATTTGCATGTTACCATTTGAATATCGCAGGTGCTGCGCATGGCGCAATGGAACTTGCGCCACCGCATCTCAATGCTCCACTCTGACCACTTTTGCTGGCGCAGTTCCACTGTGCCATGCACAGTGGGTGTGTCCAGGGGGCAATATTCAAAGAAATTGCACCATAGCGCAACTCCGTTGAATATCGCCCTGGCCACACCCCTGCACAACTATTTTGAGTGGCGCAGGGGCTTGCGCCACAAAATGGCGCAGTTTGAATATCTGGGCTAGTGTATCTTTCTTCCTGACTAAGGCCATCCACACCATGTAATATGGGGGTATTATATCATTCACCAAACCAATTTGGAATTTCTGTGAATGTGATTTGATAGCAGCAATGTTGGCCTTATTCCAGATAGACATAATTGTACCAAAAACGCCAGTAACAGTGCCTGTAGCACCAGTGACATCAAATGTGTCACGTGTATTATGTTTATGACTTTGATCATCAATATTAGGTTTTGTCCTAAAATTGTGTCTATGCTCAGTGGTGTGTACCCCGGCAATAGGGTCTCGGTTGCGAATCTGAAAAGCTGCTAAACTATCAAGAAACAAAGTACTATAAAACAATGAAGTGTTAGTAGTATGACACATGCCAAAATCTTTCATATTCCAGTAAGTCAAGTTAAACAAGGCAGGTGTATGCATAAATTGTAAATTGTTAATAAGTGTACCAGTTAAAGCAGTGACTGTTAGACCACTATGAGGACCAGGGGGTGTGTTTTGGACATTCCAAAAGCTGTTGGTCAGTAGGGGGTAAAACAGACAAGTACATGACAGCTGAGACCATGTTGTGAGCAACACAAAATTTCCTGGCAGAGTCCTTAGACAAAGAATTACAATATGACGTCTCAATTAAGGCAGTAATATTGTATAAACCAGAATGTCTAAGAGATGTCTGGAGCAAGGGCAAGGAACCATTTGGAGATAATTTTGCATTGGACCAACCATGGAAAGTTACCTTAGAAAACTTGGCCACAGGGAGTATTTGTCCTTGTGAAGTGGTTTTCCACTCAATTTGTAGGGTAGATTTATCAGGAGCAACAACCGAGGTAGTGAGATAGGCATCTGAACCTTCCGGGACAGTAATCAAATAGTCGGGAATAGTGATGGAGACTCCCTCTGAGGCAGTTGCAGGTGGATCAAGGTGAGGGAAGAGGTGCTTTACCGTGCCTTCGATGAAGGGGATAACTCCTGAGATGAGGAGAAAATGGAACAAGATAGCCATCTTGTCAGTATCTAAAAATGAAAATTAAACATTAGTTAGTATTATTCCACCCAACGGAGTGAGGAAAAGTAATTGCACTCATTTATACACTTTCAATTGGTTTGCATGAAACCATGTGTCAGTCAGTTTGCTATTTTTAATGAGTAATGAGAATGATATGCAGGCAACCTAGTTCTGTCTACGCCAGACATATTGGTCCTCTGTCCGGTGGACCAAGGTGATGTGATGCATCTGGGTGGTCATCCTGTAACACAGACACAGCCGCACCTGTATCCAACAGTACTGTCAGTAGGCAGCCCCTGACCTCGGCCTCTGTGGAGGGCCTTCTGTTTGTATCCAAGACCAGCTTGGACTGGGGCCTGTAATTGTCACTCTGTACCAGTGGCAGCATGGGGAGGCTCCTAAAAGAGAGCTTGGGCCTGGTTCCTTTGAACCACTTCACCATGCTGCACTGATGCTACATAGGGAGCCGCTTCCAGGTACAGGCCTATAAGGGCCTGAGAGCCTGGACTTCCAGTGTCTCCGCGGCCTGTTGAGGCCTGTTCTCCCAGTTGTATTATAGTAAGGGCCTGAACAGGGATGGCATCCGTTACGGAGCACACTTGCCTGACAAGGTCTCAGAACCTCCAGTTTTCATTGGTTATTTCCCTATATGAAGGGCCTGATCTTTGCTGTTTACCCTTATTATTCTTATGGTGTTTCTTATTTTTGTGGTAGTTCCAGTTCCCACCCCATGATTATTGTTGTTATCGGGCCTGCTGGTTATGTTGGTTGTCTGTGGGGAGGAGCTGTTTCTTTTGCGCCTGTCCCTCCACCATGTAGTGTGTTGTGGCCTCTGGAACGGCTTCCATGGCAGCTACATTTTTGGAACCGGAACCAGAGTCATGGATGTACAGTTGGTAAACTCCTTCTGTTTTCTGAAGAATATCGGCAAACCTCTCTGTAGTGGGATAGGTGGTTGGCTCTACCATCTCTCTTACTGCAGGGATCATGTTCCTAAGGAATAGGGTCTTATACTCAATGAGGTCCACATCTGCGGCTTCTCCTGCAAGATGTTTCCATGCTCGGTAGGCCATCCAGAGCATCTGGTGAAAAGTCACCAGACTTTCTTTCGCATTCTGTTTTACAGGACATGCGAGCATCACTCCTACTACACCTGGGTTGTATGCAGAAATGAGTTCTGCTGCTACTTCGTCAAAGGTGGTGTAGCCTTCCTGGCAGATGGCACTGGGGAGTTTTGCCCAGAGTCCAAGATCAATGGTCTAGAGTAGGATCTGGACCTGGTAGTCTGAAGTGAGACTAAGCATTTCACATTTGGCATGCACCTTTTCCAAGTGGCAACTGAGGTTGTCCGATGGGCTCATCCAACTGATACTGTTAGCTATTTGCTGAACAGAGTAGGCCATTTGTAGAGGATTATTGGGATAATCAGGCAGCGGTAGGTTACCTTGGGTGCCATCTAGGGCTGCCTGGGCTGCGGCTTCCATCACACTATGAACAATGCCATCCTGAGTGCCAGCTTCATGTATAAGCTACCTAATCTCTGTCTTAAGGACCTGTTTATTCATCTCAACATAGAAACATAGAAACATAGACTTTGATGGCAGAAAAGGACCACTTGGCCCACCCAGTTTGCCCATTTCCCTGCCTACTGGATAAGCTGCAGATTCTAGTTAACCAACAGCCTGCTTCCTGCAACCCCGCACTATAATTGCTTTGGGTCTGTCCCAAGCATGTTTGAATTCCCCCACTGTTTTAGACCCAACGACCTCCTCAGGAAGGCTGTTCCATGTATCCACCACTCCCTCCATGAAAAAGAATTTCCTCACATTACCCCGAGCCGTCCCCCCTCTATCTTTAAACTGTGCCCACTTGTTCTTACACATCTCTTTTTCTGAAAGATGCTACCCTCCTGGACTTTGTTGATTCCCTTGAGGTACTTGAACGTTTCTATCATGTCCCCTGTCCTCCTTTCATCAAGGGTATACATATTAAGCTTTCAGTCTCTCTTCATATGGTTTCTGATGTAACCTCTGCACCATTTTAGTTGCCCTTGTCTGGACTGCTTCCATCCTGTCTATGTCCTTGCATAGATGAGGTCTCCAAAACTGCACACAGTACCTAGATGGGTCTCACCAACTATCTGTATAGAGGATAATCACTTCCTTTTCTACATGTGATGCCCCTTCCTATGCATCCCAGTATCCCCTGGCTCTCCTTACTGACTTCTCACATTGCTTACCCACCTTTAGGTCATCTGATATGACTACTCCCAGGTCCCTTTCCATTTTGTTGTTGTTAGTACCTCCCTGCTATTGTGTACTCTTCTCCTGGGTTTTGTTTCCAGGTGCATTACTTTGCATTTCTTTGCATTGAATCTAAGTTGCCATATGTCTGACCATTCCTCCAACCTTGCCAAGTCCCTTCTCATCTTTTCTACCCTCTTGTGTATCAACTCTGTTACAGATCTTGTGTCATCTGCAAAGAGGCATACCTTTCCTCCAGACCCTCTGCAATGTCACTTATAAAGATGTTAAAGAGGATTGGACCCAGTACTGAGCCCTGAGGTACTCACTAGTAACCCCTTTTCTTTGGAATGTGTTCCATTCACTATTACCTTCTGTGTCCTGTTGTGCAGCCAGTTTGTTACCCAGGCTACCACCCTGGGACCCACTCCCAGGCTGGCTAACTTGATTATTAATCTTTGTGGGACTGTGTCAAATGCCTTGCTAAAGTCTAGGTAGGCTACATCCACAGCCCCTCCCTGGTCTATTACTTTGGTCACCCAGTCAAAGAAATCAATTAGATTAGTCTGACATGACCTTCCTGCTGTAAATCCATGTTGCTTTTGGGTCCTGTGCCCCTGCTGCTCTAGGTGCTCAACAATTCTTTCTTTCAGAAGTGATTCCATCATTTTCCTTACCACTGAGGTCAAACTTACAGGTCTATAGTTTCTCGTTTCTGCTTTGGTCCCACTTTTGTAAAGGGAATCACATCTGCCCTCCTCCAGTCCTCAGGTACCACCCCATCCTGCCACGATTTGTTAAAAAGTGGTCAGTGGTGTCACTAGGTCCCCTTAGTTCTTTTTAGGATTCTGGGGTGAACTCTGCCAGGCCCCATTGCTTTGTCCACCTTGAGTTTTAGGAGTTCTTTCAGGACTCTTTCTTCTGTGAATGGACTGGTATCAACCCCCCTACCCAGAGTGCTTCTATTGTCTGGTTTAGGTAACTGCTCCTCATCTTCTTTTGTGAATACTGAGCAAAAGTATTCATTCAGTATCTCTGCCTTTTCACTGTCTCCCTCTGCCCACCTCCCCTCTCCTTTATAAATCTTCACTATCCCTCCCTTAACCTTTCTATGCTGCCTAATGTACCTATAAAAGGTTTTATCCCCCTTTTTGACCGAGTTGGCTATTTTTTCCTTGGTTTGTGCCTTTGCCATTCTGACTGCCTTTCCTACTTCGTTCTGCTTTAATTGATACAGTTCCCTGTCGTGCTCCCTCTGTGATTCCTTATACTTTTTGAATGCAGCCTTTTTCTCCTTAACCTTCCCTGCCACCTCTTTTGAGAACCATAGTGGTTTTTTACTCCGCTTTGTTTTCTTTATTTGTTTTACACAAAGACTTGTTGCCTCTATGATGGCAGTTTTGATTTCTCCATTGTTCTTCCACCCCTCCTATTTGGCCATTTGCTAGTGCATTCTTCAGGTGTTCACCCATTTTGCCAAAGTCAGCCCTTCTAAAGTCCAGTATCCTTGTTTTTGTATGGCTTATCTCCATGGTTGTGCTCATTGATGAAGCACACTGTGCAGTGGTCGCTTGTTCCCAGATGTCTACTGACTTCTAAATTTGTGATCCTCTCTCCATTTGAGAGTACCAGGTCTAGCATTGCTCCCTCCCGAGTGGGTTCCAGCACTAGCTGTCTAAGGTCTTTCTTTGCAGGGCATCGAGAATGACCCTGCCTTTGGATGTGGCTGCAGTACATGTCCTCCAGTTAACATCTGGCATATTCAGGTCCCCATCAACAGTATCTCCCTTTTTCAGCCATTTTGAGAATGTCCTCTATCATTTTCTTGTCCATTTCCTCCCTTGAGATGGGGTCTGTATACAACCCTAATGGGATTGCAATGCCATTCCTCATCTCCAAGGTAACCCAGAGTGCCTCTTGTCCTCCCCTTTACTTTTTAGTTCTGTAGCTTTGATCCATCCCTTATGTATAGAGCTACTCCACCTCCTCTTGCCTTCCCTGTCCCTTCTGTAGATTGTGTACCCTGGTATGTTGACATCCCATTCATGGTTCTCGGTGTACGATGTTTCTGTGACTGCCACAATATCCAATTGTTCATCTTCCATCAAAGCTACTAGCTCAGAAAGCTTGTTTCCCGGACTACGGGCATTAGTAGTCATTGCCTCCATTTAATGTTGGCTTGATCCTTTTTCCCCATCCCTGCTCTTATTGCTCTTATCTATTTTACCATTTACCCCATCCTGCCTTGTGTTGAGCTCTGTACCTCAGTGTTTACCCTACTACCTGCCCTGTTTTGTGGGAGGAGGCTTGACTTTTCCTGCCTTTTATCAGTACCTCACCCCTTATCTAGTTTAAAAGCTTGCCAAGGAAGCATTTAAACCTGTCACCTAGGAGCTTGGTCCCCTTTGTGGACAAATGCAGACCATCATACCAGTATAGACCTTTATCTCTCCAGGTGGACCCCAGTCCCCAATGAAGCCAAAGCCTTGTGCTCTGCACCAGTTTTGCAACCATTCATTAAACTGCATGGTGTGCAGTACCCTAGCCTCATTCCTGCCATGGACTGGTAGCACCTCTGAGAAGGTTACTGTGCTTATACCCATCTGAGGCTCCTCCCCAACTCCACAAATTCATTCTGCACTGCACTGCACTGATCCCATGCTTAGCTAGGTCATTTGTCCCAAGGTGGACAATGATATCTAGTTCTCTCTCCTGTGATGCTGCTTCTACAATTGTGAGGATTCGCTTCTTGTCCCTCCAAGCCATGGCACCAGGCAGGCAGCTTACTTCCTTCTCTCCCTTCCCCAGTTCTACCCCCCTAACAATTGAGTCCACTATCAGTACCTGTTTCCTTCCCCTGTGGTGTCCCTTGCCACACTTTTGTGGGTCTCCCTTGTGGATGTCCTCAGCATTCTTCTGGGTCTCCACTGAGGGTGCCATCATAGAGGAACCTTGCTCAGCCAGAATGGCATCTGATTTGTGTAGAGGTACAACTGGGGGGCTTCGCCTCTGGTCCACCACTCGCACCCTCCCAGAACCCACTGTGGTCCTACTGGTCTTCATACTCCGAAACCTCTAACTCCGTGAATGTGGCAGTGGTGCTCTTTGGGAGGGTGAGGCCTCCTTAGTCCTTGCTAGTTCAGCCTGGAGGTGGGAAACCTCCTCTCTCAGAGCTGACAGTTGCCTACAAATAGGACAGCAACGCAGTTTCCAGAATGTTTCCCAGAAAACTGCTGCCCCACAGCCAGTGTATTGCACCACTCCCCACATGTCCCGCTCCCTTATTCTATACAATATGTAATTATATATGTATTATTATTTGTTTTGTGTAACTACTCTTTATGCACATTGCAGGGTTATTAGGAATATGACAGTTCTGCCCCATGACCTATTGAGGAAGTGATGTCAGAACTGTGGCTATAAAGGAAATGCCACGCCTGGGGGTGGGGTGGGGAAGGTGGTGGTAGTGCACAGCCACTGGTGACTGTTAGAAACAATCAGATACACATGTGCTCCACCACCCTGGTGAGTACTGTCCTTTATAGTAATACAACTAACACCACAATTTACTAGAGCATGGCTCCAACACAAACCAAACCACTCTACTGAGACCAGGGATAAAAATGAACTCACTCCTCAGCCAGCAGGACACTTAAAATGTTACAAAAATATCCTTCCAAATGCTAGGTCTCAACCCCCCGCACTCAAGCAAATTCAGTTGTATCTCACTCTGGTTATAAAATTACTACCCTTTTAAAGGAATCCTGCAATTCTCTGCTTAATGCCAATAAGGAAAAATACAAATAAAACTTTTTGTAGAAAGTGTATCTCCCTTTTTACCCAGTGCTCTGCAGTATTATGCCTTAATCAGGTTTCCAGGTCTTAAATGGAGTTGCAGTTTGTCCTTTGCAGTAAGTTTGAGCTTCCAACAGACACTTTAAAGTCAGTATGACTGGCTTCTAACTGTGAAGGATGTCTAAGATAAGCACAGAGCTGAAACTCCACCCAGAGCCAATTGATTGACTAGTGACACCTGTGATGTAAGCAGGCCATTTCAATGCAGGCAGACTGCTATGTCTGATTCCAATACACAAAACCTTTCAGTGAAACCAGGGCTAAAAAATTAACTTCTCAGCCAGCAGGACACTTAAAATGTTACAAAATATCCTTCCAAATGCTAGGTCTCAACCCCGCACTCAAGCAAATTCAGTTGTATCTCACTCTGGTTATAAAATTATCCCTTTTAAAGGAATCCTGCAATTCTCTGCTTAATGCCAATAAGAAAAGATACAAATAAAACTTTTTGTAGAAAGTGTATCTCCCTTCTTACCCAGTGCTGTGCAGTATTATGCCTTAATCAGGTTTCCAGGTCCTAAATGGAGTTGCAGTTTGTTCTTTGCAGTAAGTTTGAGCTTCCAACAGACACTTTAAAGTCAGTGTGACTCAGGGATGGGCATGGCACTTACAGCCATTTCGATTGTTGTTTCTATCTCCTGCCTGTCTTCCACATTAATGACGGCTATCGGTGGTGCTGTCTGGACTAGGCCTAAGCCTGCTCCCCCCATCATGGGGTCACCAAGTTGGCATTGCCCATAATATGCCTCATTCTGTCGATGACGTAGGGTATGGGTATCATGGGACAGGGGTCTGCCATGTTGTGGATGGTGGAGAGGGGTGTCTGGGCCATAGTAGGGGTGTCACTGGGCATTGTACTGAGAAATATCATCATCTGACTCCCCCCTTCAGATAACATCGACAAGGCAGGGGTACGCCTCCCATCGCCTTGACGTGACCAGACAGCACCTCCCGCTGATGGTGCAGTTTCACCATTTTAGATTCACATTCCTCATGACTCACTCTTGCAACATTCTGATCCACTTCATCCTGCATCTGTTTCTGTAACACTCAATACACAGCGCTCAATTCACGGTTGTCCCTAGTAGCTAAACTTAAGTCATTACATACCTGGTTTATTTCATCCTGTAGCTCTCCCAACTCCTCAAGCATTTGTTCATTTGATCTACTTAATAAGTCATTTATTTGCAAGGCCTGCTCTTTATCCTGTCTCAAACTTTCACACTCCTGCTTCAACATACAAAATTCCTGCTCGCCTGCCTGAGCAGAATGATGCAAAAGGGAATCCTTTTTGTTCCACAGAGTTTGGAGTTCTGACTCCAAATCCTGCTCTCTTCTCACACATTCGGTTTCCTGCATCTCCATCTCTTGCTTAAGAGATGAAATCTGCAGTTCTAGGGTTAAAACCTTGCTTCTGACGCTTCCACAGCAGCGTAGAGAGATGTGACCAACAGCCCTTTAGCTTCTTGCTTTCTGGGTATTTGTCTTGTCTCTGAGTACTGGGTTGAAATCCCCAGCATGGGGTTTTCTGATTGACTCGCATCCCACATGAAGTCAGCCCATCCTTCACTGAAGGCAAGAAAATTTGAGACATTGAGTCTCAGTTCTGCACAGATATTTGATATGGTGGACATTGTGTGGGAGGGAATGAAAAATCAAACTGTGAAAAAGGCACCGTGCCATGTACCGATCCACAACAGGTGCACTTATCCACAGTCAGATTACAGTACACTTGAAAGCCTGCAATTCAAAACTGCTGTGGGGTGGGTTGAGTCGGCATTGGCCACACCCAGTAAGCAGCCAGACTTTGCAAGTAATTTCAAAGTGGTATTAAAATGGGAGAGATGATCTGGGAATGCACACCTACAGTCCCCATTTGGAAGGGAAAAGTTGTAAGCAACAAGTGAAACTTTGCAAAACACCAAATAGTGCCTGCTCGTGGTCGTCAATTGCCAGGAGGTCTAAACTTCACTCTCAGGTTCTTGGCAATAATGGGCATGCAAGAAATCACAGACACATTGCACAAGAGTAATAAAGCTTGTTTATTACTACCAAAAGGATAATCACAGTTGTCCTAAGCAGTTCTTATTAATAGGAACTGGGAGCCAATGCTAAGCATTCCCTATACCTTGAGGTTTCTCCATGTCTCTTGGGGTCTCCGTGGTAGTAGATGTAATGTCTTATGTCATTATATATAATCAGTGTCAGTGGCTCAGCAGGTAGCACACTCGCCTCTGAGGCTGGGAGATCAGTAGGCTGTGGGTTCTATCCCCACATGAGGCACTTGGGTTAATATCCCAAGACTGACACTGTAGTGCAGCATGAGGGAGGTGCTGCACTCCTGAGGTGCAGTCTTTTGGATGAGACGTTAAACCGAGTTCCCATCTGCCTGTTCTGGTGGTAGTTCAAGTGGATGTTAAAGATCCCATAGCACTTCTCAAAAAGAGCAGGGGAATTTCCCTGGTGCAATGGCCAAATTTCCTCCATTGATGAAAAATACCACCAACAGCTTAATCTGGTTCAAGGTCAGTTGGCGTTCATCTGTATCCCCCTCCCCCGGGTCGTGCCTGAAAATAGGCAGGATTTGTCTAGTGCACTTACCCGGTCAACAAAAACTAAATAAATAAATAAATATACAGTACCAATGATAATTGCCATGGTTACTGTAAGATAGAAGCATTTCTAGTTACAGAGATGAGCCCTATTGACTAAACTAGAGGTGGATCCTCAGCCCAAGATAACATTATACAATTTTGCAGTGGTCATCACTTTGTGATAACAAAAGAAGTACAGTTTGTACATAGCCATGTAGTAATACAAATCATCAGAAGAAGGCAATGCTGACTCTTATAAAATGGGAAAAAAAAATGAAGTCACTGATTGGCTGTTTCACTCTCCTAGCCATGTCTTTAATCCCTGGTATTGTACCCAACCGGCACTAACGCTTGCCAGTCAGCCCTTTGACAACTGCGAATCATTGAGCTGTGCCAAGTGAAAACAAAAAGACAGCCTGGCACAGCTGAGCGAGCGGCAGCACGAAATCAATAGTCCAAAGTGACAAGAAACACAGACGGCAACAATGCACAACACAACCTCTACTGACTCCCCACAGACACACAAAAAGACTCAATTTCCTCCACAACATGACACCTCATACTAGTAAACCCTGACTTTTCTCCTCAACTTCCGCTTGAGTCAAAGCGAGCATGTCCCTTACAGACTGCCATACTGCACATTCCTTCTTTGCTGTTTAAATATGAGTGCTAACATTGCATATGCTCTCTGGTAGCTTCACAGACTTTGTTTTTTTTTTAAAGTTTACTTACAACAGTATGGTGCTGATAGGAGTAACCTGTACATTAGAAACCGCAAGCAGCTGATACAGAAGCACACCACAGTTTGAAAGAATGGGCGCAAGAGCTGTACATCTGCTATGAACAAAAAACTATTACCGAGAAAATAATTATAGGTTGAAAAAAAATCATTTACTTTTGTTCTTGGCCACGCGGGGGGGAAGCGGGCAGCATGAATTTAAAAATCATTTACTTTTGTTCTTGGCCATGTGGGGGTGGCGGTTGGGCAGCATGAATTTACTAAGTACTGTGGGTCCATTGGATTACATTACATGAAGGGACTACTTTATCACTCTTACTGAAAAAAAGCATTTCCTACATTTTTTCAATTTCAACAGCTTTTTTATTTCTTTTGAATTTCAGCCTGTGGCTGGTAGCCCATTTTATAAGCACAATAACACACTCCGAGGTGTGGTTTATCGTCTGATAAAAGCACGCCCAGTGGCATAAGGTACTCGGCGCGAGCGCCTCGTGCCTTAGTACACCCCTGGGCATGCTCTTATCAGGCGATAAACCACACCTCGTCGTGTGTTATTGCTTGCTTATATCACAATTATTACGAGGACATGGGTGTCCTAGCATCTTATAAGCAAGAAATACATTTGTGTATTAGAAAGCAAGGTGTATAACAATAATGTGCATACATATTGAATCACTGTCAAAACTGTAACTATTGAACCGAATGTCAGTTAATACCTGCATACTGTCTATTTCACCTGTATTCCATGTAACTACATGTAATGCCATTGAATGTCTCTCCGGGTCACCCTGAAAAAGGGACCCTCAAAGCCCATCGGGCCTACCCGGTCATCAAAATTCAATAAATAAACCTGGATGAGCCATAATGATAGCTATCCTGTGAGGGCTGGCCCTAGCTATTTCTGGGCCCTGTGCCAACCTCCTTGCAGGGAGGGTTAGTGAAGCTTATTATAGGGTAGAGAAGGTGTGCAGAGGGTGACAGTGAAAAAGTAGGGATACTGAATGAATACTTCTGCTCAGTATTCACAAAAGAAGAGGAGAGGGGGCATCTAAAACAAACAGTAGAAGCACTCTGGATAGGAGGGTCAATACCCGTCCACTCACAGAAGAAAGGGTCCTGAAAGAACTCTTAAAACTCAAGGTGGACAAAGCAATGGGGCCTGACAGGATTCACCCCAAAATTCTAAAAGAACTAAGGACAGAATTAGTGACACCACTGGCTACCCTTTTTAACAAATCATGTGAGGATGGGGTGGTACCTGAGGACTGGAGGAGAGTACATGTGATTCCCCTTCACAAAAGTGGGATCAAGGCAGAGACAGGAAACTACAGACTTGTTAGTTAGACCTCAGTGGTAGGGAAAATAATGGAATAATTTCTGAAAGAAAGAATTATTGAGTACTTTGAGGCCATCAATGCACCGGACCCAAGGCAGCATGGATTCACTGTGGGAAGGTATTGTCAAACAAATTGAATAGATTTCTTTGACTGGGTGGCCAAAGTAGTAGAGCAGGGAGGGGCTGTGGTTATGACCTACCTAGACTTTGGCAAAGGATTTGAAACTGTCCCACATAAAAGATTAATAAACAAGTTAGCCAGTCTGGGAGTGGGTCCCAGGGTGGTAGCCTGAGTAAATAATTGGCTGGGCAATGGGATGCAAAGGGTAACTGTAAGCCAACTCCACTCTGAAGAAAGGGGGTTTACTAGTGGGGTACTGCAGGGTTCAATACTGGGAATGGTCCTCTTTAATGTCTTTATACTGTAGGTGGTATTGTGGAAGGGCTGGAAGAAGAAGAAGTATGCCTCTTTGCAGACGACACAAAGATCTGCAACAGGTTTGATTCACAAGGGGGGTGGAAGGGATGGAAAGGGACTTGGCAAGGTTGGAGGAATTTTCAAACGTATGACCGCTTAGATTCAATGCAAAGAACTACAAAGTATTGCACTTTGGAAAGAAAAAAAACATGGGAAGAGTATTCAATGGGAAGGGGGGTACTTACAACAGCAAAAATGGAAAAGAACCTAGGGTTAGTCATATCAGATGACCTAAAGGTAGGCAAGCAATGTGAGAATGCAGCACGGAGGGCTGGGGGGATACGGGGATGAATAGGGAGAGGCATCAATAGTAGAAAACAAGATGTTGTTATCCCTCTGTAGAGACAGTTGGTGAGACCCCATCTGAAGTACTGCATACAGTTCTGGAGACCAAATCTCTGCACAGAGATAGACATAATGGAGGCAGTCCAGAGGAGGACAACTAAAATGGTGCAGGGTCTGCAAAAGAAGCCATGTGAAGAGAAACTAAAGGATCTCAATAGGTATATCCTAAAGGAAAGAAGGGATTGGGGGACATGATAGAAACTTTCAAGTACCTCAAGGGATGCAACAAAGTCAAAAAAGGTAGCATCTTTCAGAAAAAGAGATGTGCAAGAACAAGGGGGTACAATTTGAAGACAGGGTGCACAGCTCAGAAGAAATGTGAGGAAGTATTGTTTCAAAGAGAGGGTGGTGGACACATGGAACAGCCTTTCTGACATGGCTGTGGGGTCAAAAACAGTGGGGGAATTTAAGAATGCATGGGACAGGCGTAAGGCAATTCTGTGATGGGGTAGGACGAAGCAGGCTGTTGGTTAACTAAGATCTGCTGCATATACAATAGGTAGGGAAAGGGACAGACTGGGTGTGCTAAGTGGTAATTATCTGCTGACAGAGTCCATGATTCTATGCTTCTATGGATCCCCATTTCAGAAGTCGCAAAGCCCCCAGAGAACATCCTCATTCCTATCATGGCCTCCCTGTAGTTTCATTTTTAGCTAATTTTGTGCCATTTTTGTTCTTCACTTAAATTAGTACGTACAGTATCAGGAAGAAGGAGGCCAACTGGACAGCTGCTATTGGGCCCTGTGCAAATGCACAGATTATGGCCAACCTGGATTTTATATTATAATATTAGACCTGAGGTATTGTTTACAATTTTAGATTCCCCAACAATAATACCATAAGACTAGAAGTGAGAAAAAACAAGTACAATTTTATTGAGAGGATTCAAGAATTCGGCAAAACATACACAGATGTCAGTATGACATTTCTGTTCCTACATGGTTGTGTTGCAGTTGATACAGACACAGAGCAGATAATACACTTTTAAGTTTTGTTCCAAAGTTGCCCTGCCTGCCATCTAAATTTAACAGATGCAGTTTTAAGGTGAATACTTACATCCTGACCACATGGCTTAGACCACACAGTAGAGTCCCTGCACAATGATACCCTTTTGTTTATGTGCCGGAATATTTTTGTTATTTAAAACATCTTCTAACTTCCATTTTACATAACACCAAGGTTCACTCTGTGCTAAGATATCATGTATCAGGAGCAGACAACAGTCCCGCACCATGTGTTTTAATGTATTCCTCTACATAATCCTTTACTGTCTTTTGTGAACCTGGTTTGGGTGCAGTCCCAGTTTTCAGTCTACCAGACCTGTCAAAACACAGATTTCCTTTGATGCAATGAAAGGTTGCAACCCTTGACCTTTCAGAGGTCTGTATGTAACCCCCATGCAAATGGGGGTTCCCAAAAGACTTCCAGGAGCTTGCTTGAATGCTCCAAGCCTGAATGGTGTTTGGCGTTTAAGCCATTTATCAGTGACTGTTTTTAGAACCTCTGGTACTGTCTCTTTAAGAGCTGTCTGCTTGCAGACATAATTAGTTTGTATGGAGGACTGTGTGTTTCTTTGATTGAGTACCACTCGAGCTGCTGCCAATTCACTCCATTTTTGCAGTCACTAGGAGTGCAAAGGGAACCTATCTGAAAGATGTAACTGTTTGCCAGAAACCATTTAGAGTAATAATGAAATTACAGTTTGTCTAACCTGCTTTCTTTGCAGTCAGAACTGTGTCTGCCTAGTTCCCCATTCTGGTTTTGAACTGCTGAACTGGACCAATCAGTGTGGGGTAAGCTAGCTCTAAAATGGTGCCTTGGACGAATCAGAACTTGGACTCATAATCTGAGCCAGCCACAAGAGGATTGTATGGGCAGTGACTCTGGGAGATGTAGTTTAGACTTCGCGCCTTTTGGACCAACAGGAGCAGTCTATTGTGAGTGACAGCCAATCCAGTCAAGAACTGGGGGAACTCAAAGGAAGTGCCCGGTTTTGTCTGTTGGAGTTTCAGTTTAGCTCTGACAGTGAAGAAGGAAGGAGCCCTGTGCTTTTTCAGTGTGCAGTTTTAGTCGGGAAACGTGTGTAAGGCCCAGAGTTCGGTCTGCAGCTTGTGTAACTGCTTGTTAGGACTGAATCCATCCTGTGAAGAGAATCAAAGGATATCTGAAGAGTAGAAACCATGCTCACCCTGTAGAAGACTGGAGAAATAGCTGAATTGCACTCGGTCTGTCAGGAACTGAATCTGCTGTGTGTTCACCCGGGTATTGTGCAGTAATTGCGATCGGGATAGAGAAGCAGCCTGCCTGTTTGCCATATAAATGTGTGAGGAGTCTCGTGGAGCTCAAGAGTAGCCCTGCTGACATTGAAGGACCCTATCTTGTTTGGAGGTCGTGAGTACTAATTCAGGGTCGCTCCCTGTTGAATTGCCACATTAAATCCAAATGGAATTACTGTACTGCTGACTGTTTAATTTTTCTTTTCTCTGTGTGAAAGGGCCCCTACCAGCTGCCACGGTTTGGACTAGCCACTAGGGCTTGGGTACCCAGGGACAGTAACTGATAGGATAGGCCTGTGCACAGAGCCATAGGTAGATGAGTAGAGTGATAAGCTAATTAACCTGATTTCCCTGTCTTTGTTATATCCCCTAAATAAATCAGAGCTGCTTGTTTCAGCAAAGTTATACTGCCTGAGGTATTTGTCTATGTTAAAGTACTGTACTGTGATTGTTGCACTGTATCTTATTTCACAGGAGGTCCCAGTGCCGGAACCAGTCCTGGGGGTAAGTGTATACTGTGAAGGTAATTCTGATATATTGTGTGGGCCACTAGTGGGAAGAAAGGGGGGTTGCAGTGTCCCAGAGGGCTGTGACCAAGTTAGTTTAACTATTGCAAACCCTGACCTCTGGGTGGAGGCACCCGCCATTGGATCCAGGCCCCTCAACCTGTTAGTGGCAAATCAGGCAGGGGTATTAGCCCCTGGGATAGCGCCATCTAGGGGTTACATCTTGGAGGCACCACTGGGATTGTGTGTCCTCTAGTGGCCATATTTACGAACCACTGTTAAAAAAAAAAAATGGGTACCCCGACAGAAGTGGCTGTGCACCAGCTGGTGGAGTGGTGTACTGGGGAGGAGATTGACCCCCAAAATGCTATGCTTATCCTGGACAACCCCTGGGTATCAATACGGACACTGTACAGGAGTACTTTCCAAGGTGGAAGGTTTACAAAACCCTGTGGTGGTGGGTCGCATGCTAATCTGCTCACCCACACTTTCCTGGCCCTAGTAGAGTTTAAGGATCCCATAGATAGCTCCAAAGTGCCACAGACCATTACCCCAGAGGGAGCCCTCACTGCGTGGAGAGTGATAACTAAGTACAGTAAAGACCCAGAGGGTAATAAGCCCCCACCACTGTCTGAAACTTTTGAGGAGAAATTTGCTAAATGGTTGCTGGGGGAAGGGAAAACTGTGGAGGACTTGAAGAAACTATTCTTGCCACCTGGGGGTGTTCTTCCCCCAACACCCTCTCCCGCTCCAGTACCCGTAATGGTAGCTGAACCAATGCAGACTCCTATTTCTGCACCTGCCATTAGTCACGACTCTTACCGAAGGTTGAGGATCTTCTCTGGCACCCTCCCCACCCCCCAAGGGGAGGATGACTGGGAGACCTGGATAGACTATGTTGCCCCCCAAGTGCTAGAATGGCAATGCTCGGAAGCCGAAAAGTGAAAGAGGGTTAGTGAGAGCCTCCGAGGTCCTGCCCTGGCTACCATCCGTGCTAAGCGGGCCAGTAACCCTGAAGTGACTGCACAGGCCTATCTTGAGGCCTTGGAGAATGTGTATGGGAGCCCAGATTCTGATGAGGATCTATGGTGGAGAGTAAGAAATGCATAGCAGTACCAAGGGAGTTGTTGTCTGTGTATGTATCTCGGCTGGAAAATTGTTGCAAGAATGCCTCAGAAAGGGTAGTTTGCTAGCGATTGAACTGGACCGAACCAGGCTGGCACAGTTGTGTTATGAAAAACAAGGGTCAAAGACTAGTAGAGCTTTAAGAGTTCCGGCTTTAATTAAGAAGGCCTATGAGGCACAGAGAGATGCTGAAAAATAGAACCAGAGGAACCGGTTGGAATTGTATGGAAGAAGGATCCTGAGTCTCTGATCCTGGCGCCAAATGCCCAGTGTACCTTACAGGAGAGGTCCATATCAGAAAGGATGTTAAGAATAAAATATTAATGTTGGATGCACCAGGCGATGGAAAATTGCCAGAGGGACTGCTGGTCAAGCCTAGTATTTTGCCCGCTAGAGCCCATGCTTATGCCAGAAGGGTAATGGTCCAAGTTCATAATGTGTCTGAAAGAGACATTCGAGTAAATAGAGGTTGCATCCTGGCTAATGTGCATTGTGCAGACACTGCAGTGCTACCCAGCAGCAAGAGTTCAAGGAAGAATGACAGAGTAACGCCTGACTTGTTTGATTTCGGCGACTCCCCGCTGCCAGCTGAATGGAAAGTGAGGATCAGTGAGAAGCTCGCCCAGAGAGACCAGGTGTTTCTTTTTAAAGGAATGGGATGTAGGATGCGTAAAAGGAGCTGAGCACAGTATCCGCTGCATGACGAAAGACCATTTCAGAGAGGTCTCGACGCCTGGCACCTGCTGACATAGATGATGTGAGATGGCATCTGCAAGAGATGTTAGCTGCTGGTGTAATACAAGAATCCAGAAGCCCTTATGCTTCCCCATTGTGGTAGTGGAGGAAAAGAATGGAACAGTAAGGATGTGTGTAGAT
Organism: Neoceratodus forsteri; assembly: GCA_016271365.2. Classification (NCBI taxonomy): domain Eukaryota; kingdom Metazoa; phylum Chordata; order Ceratodontiformes; family Ceratodontidae; genus Neoceratodus; species Neoceratodus forsteri. The sequence goes on along the minus strand of CM057455.1, from coordinate 116,190,513 downwards.
TATCGCACCTAAACCGCGGACTATCCCTGATCAGTACACAATGCCCGCATTCAGGATGCTTTGGACTGCCTAAGCGGGAGCAAGTGGTTCTCTGTGCTGGATCTCCGGTGGGTACTACCAGATCCCGATGGCCCCAGAGGACCATGAGAAGACAGCCTTTATCTGTCCGCTTGGCTTCTATGAATTCATGAGGATGCCTCAAGGGATTTCAGGTGCCCCAGCCACTTTTCAGACGATTGATGGAGCGGCAGTGGGGACATGAACTACTAGAGTGCCTGGTATACCTAGATGATGTTATTGTGTTTGGCAGCTCACTGGAGGAACATGAGAGCAGATTATTTAAGGTATTGGACCGACTGGAGGACTTTGGCCTTAAACTGTCCATTGATAAGTGTCAATTCTTTCAAACATCAGTAAAGTATGTGGGACACATAGTATCCACCGAGGGAATAGAGACCGACCCAAGTAAAGTTGAGGCCTTGACCACCTGGCCACAGCCCAAAAATCTAAAAGAACTGCAAAGATTCCTGGGATTCTGTGGTTATTATCGGCGTTTCATCAAGGACTATTCAAGAGTGATCCGCCCTTTACTTAACCTTACTCAAGGGTATCCCCAACTCACAAAAAATACCAAAAGTCAGCATCCCTCAAGACTGAAAGAGTGTATTTTCGTCCGAGTGAAGTATTTGGGGCTCGCTGGACTCCTGATTGTGAGACTGCTTTTCATGAGATCATATATCAACTTACCCATGCTCCAGTGCTGGCCTATGCCGATCCAAGAAAACCTTACGTCCTGCACACTGATGCTAGCTTGCAAGGGTTGGGGGCTGTGTTGTACCAAGAGCACGAGAATGGCCTGAGACCAGTGGCCTTTGCCAGTAGAAGCCTGACCCCATCCGAAAAGAACTATCCTGTACATAAGTTAGAGTTCTTAGCTTTGAAGTGGGCTATTGTTGACCAATTCCATGAGTACTTGTATGGGGCTAAAATACTAGTAAAAAACTGACAATAATCCTTTGACCTATGTGCAGACCTCAGCTAAGTTGGATGCCACTGGCCATAGGTGGCTTTCTGCATTATCTACATATGACTATGCTCTCGAATACCGAGCAGGTCTGAACCACATAGATGCTGATGCTCCCTCCCAGAGGCCTGTTCCCCAGAATGATTGGGTCCGATTGGCAGAACCTGACATTCGGGCACTCTGCCGGAAGTTTGACAGGGAGGAACAAATGTCCACGGACGCAGTGGACTGCATGGTGGATTGCTTGGGACCCTCTGAGAATTGTATACCTGCTGCTTATTGCCACTTTTCTGCACTAGACATTGGTGCACTGCCTCAGCTGGACAATGACAGTATTCGGCGGGCTCAATCCCGCGATCCTATGATCAAATCAGCTTTAGAAGCCCTCTATGCAGGAAAAGATGTGTCCAAATTACGATCCACTGATTTGAGAACTGCACTGTTATACAAAGAAGGTCCTAAGTTGAAACTGATCAATAAACTGTTATACAGAGAAACAGTAGACAGAGGGGACAAGTAGACAAACAACAACTGGTGCTGCCCACTGCCTTCGAGACTCAGTATTGAGGTCCTTGCACAACCACATGGGGCACCTTGGTATAGACAGAACACTTGACTTGGTGAGATCCAGATTCTATTGGCCTAAGATGGGGCTGATGTGGAGCAACACATTCGAACTTGTAGTCGGCTGCTTACAGAGGAAAGCTTGCCCCAGAGGCTGCCCCCTTGTTAACATAACCACCAGTGCACCCATGGAGCTGGTCTGTATTGATTTTCTGAGTTTGGAGTCAGATCAAAGAAATATCAGTAATGTGCTGGTGGTCACTGACCATTTCACGAGATATGCCCAAGCTTTCCCACCAAAGACCAGAAAGCATCCACTGTAGCCAAAGTACTTGTAGAAAACTTTGTTCACTATGGGGCTCCACAAAGAATCCATTCTGATCAAGGAGAGACTTTGAGAGTCGTCTGATAAAGAGATGCTTTCTCTGTGGGGAGTGAGAAAGTCCAGAACCACTCTTACCACCCCCAGGGGACCCACAGCCTGAACGTTTCAACCGCACTTTTCTAGATATGCTAGGCACCTGCACCCAAAGGACAAGACTAGATGGAGCCAACAAATTAGCACCCTGGTACATGCTTATAACTGCACCAAAAGTGATGCCACTGGGTTCTCCCCTACCGCCTGATGTTTGGAAGAAGCTCGACTACCGGTAGATGTGTGTTTGGGTTCTCTCTGATGGGGTTCAAGCTGACAACTATTTACAGTATGTGCAAAAGTTAAAGGCCCAGCTAATTCATGCGTACCAACTGGCTCAAACCATGGCTGCCAAAGAAATCTGGCCAACAAAGAAAGGTATGATAAAAGGTGAAAGCACAGGAACTCCAGGAGGAGATCGGGTATTGCTAAGAAATCTGGGACTGCATGGCAAGCACAAGATTGCTGACAGATGGCACCATCTCCCTCACATTGTAGTGGGCAAACTAGATGATCTGCCAGTGTACAAAGTAAGGCCTGAGAATAATTCAAAAGATGTAAAAACAATGCATAGAAATCATTTACTGCCCATTGGACAAATCTTGATTGAGTCTGAGCCCCCAGAAGATGCCCCCTCTGGACCAGTGACTAGAGCTGCTGCTAAGAAAAGATCAAGGAAGTCTGCACCTACAGAAGCAGAGTTAAAGTGTTCCCCTGCACAAGTCCCAGTTGAGCATGACTGTCAGTCCATATCAGAAGAAAGTGAGAGTGACTTTGAATACTATCCTTCTTACGAACTGAGTCAATTGTTTCGGGGCAATCCCCTAGTCAATACTGGAGATGAAGCTGGGCCTTCTGGACTGTCCAAGCCCCCAGCTTCGTCCCTGGAGCCAATGCTCCCAGAAAGTGATGCAAAGCATCAGATCAGATGAAATGGAATCATTGTGCATGGTTGAACTGTTTGAGCTTTCAGGGGAGGAAAATGATGGATTGGGTCAGACTGGTGATACACCAGAGCAAGAAGAGTATTTTGAGTGCCCTGACAGTCCACTGCCAGTGTCCGAAAGCTCTCCATGTGAGCCAAATGTTGTGGACTCAGAAACTGTAACTCCTGGAGCTGAAAGTGCCCCAAGTTCTAGCCCCTCTACCCCCATGGAGACTCCCCTGACAAGTGAGGACAATGCTGAAAATGAGGCTCAGAGTGCAGAGACTGTAACAATTCCCCCTAGAAAGACTGGTCGAGCTGTAAAGCCTGTGGTGCACCTCAGTTATGATTCCCTGGGCCGGCCAGTGGATCTGACTCTCAATGTTGTCCATAAAGGAGTGTATGTGTCCCCGAGCTCATTGCCCAAACTGAGCGTCAGTGCTAACTCCAAGTTACTTGTGTTGCCCTCTAAGTATGGTGCCCTTGCCCCATCCAGCCCCAAGGTAACTGATAGGGAAGGGCCCCCTCTCTTCAGATTTCATGTACAAGAGGTAATAACTTGAGTTATGGTACAATGTGTATGTAATACTGTAAAGAGGATGTACTGCAATGTTTCAGAAATGTGTTCTTGGTAAAATGATATATTGACTGATGATTACATGTGCGAGCCTAATGCAAATGTATATGGTTGCAGTTAAAACTTATGGGTACTTGCTTGACGCGACGTCAAGCTTTCCCAAACTAGGAAGGGTGTAACCCCCTGCAAATGGGGGTTCCCAAAAGACTTCAGGAGCTTGCTTGAATGCTCCAAGCCTGAATGGTGTTTGGCGTTAAGCCATTTACCAGTGAGTGTTTTTAGAACCTCTGGTACTGTCTCTTTAAGACTGTCTGCTTGCAGACATAATTAGTTTGTATGGGGACTGTGTGTTTCTTTGATTGAGTACCACTCGAGCTGCTGCCAATTCACTCCATTTTGCAGTCACTAGGAGTGCAAAGGAACCTATCTGAAAGATGTAACTGTTTGCCAGAAACCATTTAGAGTAATAATGAAATTACAGTTTGTCTAACCTGCTTTCTTTGCAGTCAGAACTGTGTCTGCCTAGTTCCCCATTCTGGTTTTGAACTGCTGAACTGGACCAATCAGTGTGGGGTAAGCTAGCTCTAAAATGGTGCCTTGGACGAATCAGAACTTGGACTCATAATCTGAGCAGCCACCCAAGAGAGGATTGTATGGGCAGTGACTCTGGGAGATGTAGTTTAGACTTGAGCCCTTTTGGATCAACAGGAGCAGTCTATTGTGGTGACAGCCAATCCAGTCAAAACTGGGAGGAACTCAAAGGAAGTGCCGGTTTTGTCTGTTGGAGTTTCAGTTTAGCTCTGACAGTGAAGAAGGAAGGAGCCCTGTGCTTTTTCAGTGTGCAGTTTAGTCGGGAAAGCAGTGTAAGGCCCAGAGTTCGGTCTGCAGCTTGTGTAACTGCTTGTTAGGACTGAATCCATCCTGTGAAGAGAATCAAAGGATATCTGAAGAGTAGAAACCAGGCTCACCCTGTAGAAGACTGGAGAAATAGCTGAATTGCACTCGGTCTGTCAGGAACTGAATCTGCTGTGTGTTCTCCCGGGTATTGTGCAGTAATTGCGATCGGGATAGAGAAGCAGCCTGCCTGTTTGCCATATAAATGTGTGAGGAGTCTCGTGGAGCTCAAGAGTAGCCCTGCTGACATTGAAGGACCCTATCTTGTTTGGAGGTCGTGAGTACTAATTCAGGGTCGCTCCCTGTTGAATTGCCACATTAAATCCAAATGGAATTACTGTACTGCTGACTGTTTAATTTTTCTTTTCTCTGTGTGAAAGGGCCCCTACCAGCTGCCATGGTTTGGACTAGCCACTAGGGCTTGGGTACCCAGGGACAGTAACTGATAGGGATAGGCCTGTGCACAGAGCCATAGGTAGATGAGTAGAGTGTAAGCTAATTAACCTGATTTCCCTGTCCTTGTTATATCCCCTAAATAAATCAGAGCTGCTTGTTTCAGCAAAGTTATACTGCCTGAGGTATTTGTCTATGTTAAAGTACTGTACTGTGATTGTTGCACTGTATCTTATTTCACAGGAGGTCCCAGTGCGGAACCAGTCCTGGGGGTAAGTGTATACTGTGAAGGTAATTCTGATATATTGTGTGGGCCACTAGTGGGAAGAAAGGGGGGTTGCAGTGTCCCAGAGGGCTGTGACCAAGTTAGTTTAACTATTGCAAACCCTGACCTCTGGGTGGAGGCACCCGCCATTGGATCCAGGCCCCTCAACCTGTTAGTGGCAAATCAGGCAGGGGTAGTAGCCCCTGGGATAGCGCCATCTAGGGGTTACATGTATATGGCTGAAATCTGTGTCTGTTTGCCTCCAACAGTTTGGGGTGCCAACTGTTAGATTTTGGACTTTGTACTATAATATTAGACCTGAGGTATTGCTTACAATTCTAGATTTCCCAGTAATAACAATATCATAAGACTAAAACCGAGAATCAAATAAAAGTATAATTTTATTCTGAGGGTTCAAGAGTTCAGACAAATATACACAAATGTCAACATAACATTTCTATTCCTAGACTGTTACATTGCAGTTTAAACAGACACAGGGCACATAGTTAATTTTTATATTTTGTACCTAAATTGCCCTGACATCTAAACATAACAGATGCAGTTTTATGCTAAATACTTATAACCTGACCATAGGGTTACAACCTCATAACATCTTTGTGAGATTAGATTCTATGTGGTAAGGACAGATAAAAGCCTCACAGGTGATAATACTGTTTTAGGTACCAGGCTGTGGTTAGCTTATGATTACCTCATGCATTCTATAAGTTGCAAAACATGTTTTCATCCCAAATAGCATACATGCAACAGTTATCTCTTCTCTCTTTCTCGGAGTTGAACCAAAGAGACATGTTTTCCACTAAGTTAGACAGCTGGTGTCTTTGTTTATTTATTTAGCTTTTGTTGAGCGGGTAAGTGTACTAGACAAATCCTGCCTATTTTCAGACACAAGCAAGGGGAGGCGGATACAGATGAATGCCAACTGACCTTGAACCAGATTAAGCTGTTGGTGGTATTTTTAGTGAATGAGGGAAATTTGGCCTGGACAATGGGGAAATTCCCCTACTCTTTTCGATAAGTGCCATGGGATCTTTAACATCCACCTGAACTACCACCAATCCAGGTAGATGGGACCTCGGTTTAACATCTCATCCGAAAGACGGCACCTCAGAAGTGCAGCACCCCTCTCATGCTGCACTACAGTGTCAGTACTGGGATATTAACCCAAGTGCCAGACGTGGGAACTGAACCCACAGTCCTCTGATCTCCCGGCCTCAGAAGCGAATGTGCTACCTACTGAGCCACTCTCACTATGCTTAGCCAAGTGGTCCATAGAAAGCTTCATTTAAATTACTATGCAGCTGAAATTATAAATGGGAAGCAGATAACATTAGTCTCATGTTGAGATAGGCATTTGACATAATAGGTAATGTACACATTAAGCGTTAGAACTCCAGCAGTTTTAGCTTGACTAAGATTTCATAACAAAAAAAAAAATTATTCCTAGTTTAACCCCTTAATGCGTAATCTACTTAAAAGTGTATACAAGTGTATTGGTTTCTAACACTAATGCAGTTTACTAATATAATGCCCACTCTAATATGTACACATGCTACTAATATGCTCATGATAACGATTTACTCACACTGTATGTGAAACCTACTGTAGCTGTACTGTTTATAGACACACTGTGCTTTTGAATCTAACTAAGAATATGCACATTAATATATACTAACCAACAGGATTGACTCGATGAAATGAATTCAGCCTTACCTACACACCTCCAAATACCTGCTTTGGTGTCGACTTTACTTGCAGACAGTCTGTTATTGATAAGGGATCTCAAACACAAAAACTATTTGGTGATACTTTTTAAACAAATGGTACATAACACAAACCTTTGAGATGCCAATACGTCAAAACACCAGACATGGGGTTTTACTTACTATTACAACACCTTGGTTACTAGAATTGTTTTTATTTTTACTTCTACACACCTTGAAATTTATTATATAAAAGTTATCCCAATTGAGATTTTGGATTTTCTCATGGTGGGTGGCACTTTTGGGGGGAATGATGTTAAAAATGGGAAGAGGTTGTGGAGTCTCATTTACTCTTATTAGACAATCTGACTACAGGGACTAAAACTCAAGACTTGCGCTTGTCCCAACAGTCTGTGTCCTGTATGGAGGTGACTTGGCATTTGGTAGTATTGCACAACAATGGATCTGACAAGTCTTTTCCAATATATTTCCCTAAAGGAACAAATGGCTGGTTACATGGAGTACCTGGCCTTATGGATTCAACTGGCAAAAGCATTAACACTGATGCAGGATGGTGCAGGGGACCATGACCACCAAATCTCTTGTATAAAGGGAGAAGTGGTTGCACTAAAACATGATAGGGATTGATTTCTCCTAATAGAACATCTGTGTGGTAGTCAAGGCAAAAGGGAAAAGGGTACTCTTTTTGAATGTTGCAAGGAGATGGCACAGTGTCAGACTATTACTAGTGTACCAGAAAGCCCAGGAAATACAGTCATGGAAAAATATGTTATATTGTCAGTAGTGCATCTATATTTCACTTCTGTCTTTGGTACTAAGAATACAAATCCTTCAGTTTCCACATTTTTGATTAGAGTGGATGTCCCTCTTCTACCCCTTCAAGACTTGGACTCCTTGACTCATCCCATCACTTCAGAGGATGTACAGTATGTACAGCGATATGACAGTTAAAAAAATGGTATGGCCCAGGCCCTGATAGATTAACTAATTCATTTTATATAAAAGTTTGCTGTTCCCTTAACTGACATTTTACCAATTGTACTTAATTGGGTTTTTTATTTATTTATTGAGACATATCATAATTAATACCTTTGAGTCAGCTACTCCTTTACAAAAGGCTCCACATCACAGAAAACAATACAAAGCATAAAGTGTCAGACATTACAGAGCAGACAGCAGAGTGGGAAGCATCACACCTTACAATTGATACAGAGTATAGGACAAACAGGCAAATGCTGTACAGGATATTTACAACAGTCAGAGACAAAAAAGTACAGAGGGAAAATACATTGTTCAGTATCTACAGAGGTGATTATACAATAAAGCAGTTGTTATAGATAATTTTACGACATGCAAGTGCATGTAGTGCAGACCAATGAGTGACAGCTAGTCAAAGTCCTCGGTCAGACAGAGGCCAAGGACAAGCACTGTGGAGGCAAGACCGAGAAGGACCATTGTCGTGACAGAGTTTTGGATGGCGGGTAGGTCAGGTACAGACACAGGTTGAGTCCTGTGAGATGTGGCTACAGAGAAGTGATATGAACAGACCCAGGTAGTAGCAGAGAGGACTGGCTTGGGGAGTGAATTCAGCCAACTGGGGGCATGGTACCTGAAAGTTCTCTGACCCATGGAGGTTTTACAGTGGGGAACCTGGTAGGGTGCTTTCTCAGTGTGACCTTTGTGCCTGGTGCTCAGAGGAGGGAGGAGCAGTGCCAACAGGGCGGGGGGTGAGGCTGACTATGAGCTTCTTGGCAAAAAGACAGGTCTGGTATTTTAGGCGGTCATGGAAGTTTAACCAATTTGTACTGGTATAGAGTATAGAGCTTCAGCCGGTCATATCTTGTGGCCAGGCTGCGGCTTTATTCAAGGAAACCCTGATTTTGTTAAGGGAGGTGCTGTCAGCAGCACCATAAATAATGATCCCATAATCTATGAGAAACAGGACAGGAGAGAAGATGGCTAGCTGTAGGGCTTCAGGAGGGAGACAGTGTTTGTAGTGGTGGAGTAGACTAATACGCACATATACAGCTGTACTAAGTTGTCAGATGTGTTCATGGTAGATGAGCCCAGAGTCCAGGGTAACACCAAAGTATTTAAAAGTAGGTACTTGTTCCACGGATTCGTTTTGGGAGTTATGGATGAGCAGGGGATGACTTCTGAACTTGTGTTGGGCATGGGTAAACAGCATGGACTTTGTTTTTTTATAGTTTAGGACAAGCAATGGTCAGCAAACCAGGATTCAGTGTCACTAAATAACCTTTGGAGTGCTACTTGGAGAGCAGTAGAGTTGGTGTGGGTGTTGAATAGTACTGCATCATCTGCATACAACAGTAGACTCCCAGAGCAGGCCTTGGGCAGAGAGTTAAGGAATAGAGTGAAAAGCAGTGGGCCAAGGATTGACCCTTGCGGAACCCCCGACGTAACCTGGAAGGGGGACAACTGGGTTTGTGCTAGTCGGACTCTCTGGGTTCTATCAGACAGGTAGTTTGAGAACCAAGCGGTGACATCCTGAGAAAAACCTATTTGGGTCAGGGCAGTCAAGAGAAGTGAGTGGTGGATGGTGTCAAATGCTTTGGAGAGATCTATGTATACAGCACCAGCAATCAGACCTGCATCAAGGGTTGCTTGGCTGGTGTTGGTATATTCCAAAAATGCAGTTGTGGTGCTGTGGTTTTTATGAAAACCATGCTGTTCTGGGAAGAGGAGATTGTTCCGGGCAATGTAGTCTGTGACTTGGGTGGCAACTATCTTTTCAAGAGCCTTGGAGAGACGGGGTAGAATTGAAATGGGCTGATAATTACCAGGCTGGGTATGGTCACCACTCTTTAGTATCAGAGTGATGAGGGCAGTTTTCCATATGGATGGAAACTGACCTATGGCAAGGGAGCAGTTTAGCAGTACAGTGAGGGGCAGAGTACTTCTGGGAGGGTCAGCCTTAGTAATTCAAGATCGAGAGAGTCATTGCTGAATTGAGATTTGTTGAGTGCCTTTAGCCGGAGGGGCGCAACATCATGCTGGGAGACAATTTTGAAGTGTAAGTGTAAGGGGGGCACCTGGGTGAGTGCCGGTATTATGGTGGGGGGGTGGGTGCAAAGAAGTTAGCAGGGAGCATGCCGCTGAGGTCCGAGAAGGCGGAGGAGGAGAAGTTCAGTGCATTTGCTATTGTTTCCGGGTCCGAGGAAATACTGCCATTGACCGACATCTGGGGGTGGCAGTACATGTTTTGCCACTAAGTTCTTTGAGGGAGTCCCAGAAATTGCACCACATTCCCCAGGAGACAGTGAGTGCTGTCCTATAGTACTCGGCCTTTACCTCTCGGACCTGCCAGGTGCAGCGGTTCCTGACCTCTCGGAAGCATTGCCTGTCAGCTGGCCTGCCAGTCTCCAGGGCTATGTGCCAGAGATTGTCCCAGTCATGCATAAGGTCCAGTAGGGACTGGGACATCCAGGGGGTGTCAGCTCCTGTAATGACCCATTTGCAGTAGTGTGTAAAGAGGTCACAGGCGGCATTGAAAGAATTGACAAAGTACTCCTTAGCTGAGTCAATGTCAGGCAAGGCAGCAATGGGAGACCAGTCCCATTTTGATTGAGGGACACCCACACACCACTTTTGGAGGAGTCTGTTCAAGTTCTTTTTACACAAAAAGAACATGGAGACTGCCTTGAAAAAACTGGACAACTTTAAGCCTCTTAAATACCAATTTGAACATATTAATTAAAATTTTGTATTAGAGAATGGCAGAATTAATTTCTCCAGTTCATATGGCAGGGTGCGTGACCAAGAGTTTGTACCTCGGTTCTTTACCTTTCACCTGACCCAGGGGGTATTGGGCTTCCAAATTTAGAATGGTATGTTAAAGCCATGATTTTGCATATTTTCTGCCTGTGGGTTAGTTCTTCTTACTCAGCACACTGGAAGAACATTGAAATTGTTTTGAATGACCTGCATGATTTGGGCTGAATTTTATTTTCATCCTCCATCTCGTGGATTCCACTGTCTCATTTTTTGTTATACCAAGGTGGTTCTAAGGATCTGGTATGAGTATCAAGCTTCCCTCTCTCCCAGCAACATCATTTTCTAATTACAGTCATGGCCTGGGATGGAGCCACCCTGTTCTACAGGGGTGAGGTGTCCCTACGAGGATGTTCACGTCTAGTGTTGGAGTACTATTCCTAACACTTTAAATCTACAGGCCATCTATTCTTTAAGGAAATTCAGGTTAAATATGGCATGGAGAATAGGGAACATTTTAGGTGTCTTCAAATGGGTTAATACCTACGCAATATCCCATATATTCATTCCTGTCCTGTGTTGCTTGATGCTTTAGAGATCAAGTTTATTAATTTGGCTCAGGTGGGAGAGGTGCTTTCTCATTTAATAGGCAACTGGTATATGGTTATATACACATCAGAAACAGAAGAAACTATCTATTTTCATCCGTTGGGAGCAGGAGTTAGACCAAGTTTGTACTTTGGGAGGAATGGTTACAATCGGCTTTACCGAGTTATCAGTTATCTGGATCTCCTTATATCAAATAATTTTCATGGAAATGTAGGGTGAGAATCTTTTTAATGCCAGTACATATGGTTAAATATTTGGGACAACAGTATGCCCGCTGTTGGCGGAATTGTGGAGAACCTTGGGCAGATCAGGCACATATTTTTTGGAGCTGCCCAGTGCTGTCCTTTATGGCAAATGGTTGAGAGGGTCCTGCAAGTAACTTTTTTTGAGAGTTTGCTTTTGTCTGGTAAGTTGGTCTTATTTCACATATCTCCTGAGTTTTACAGTCTTTCATGGTGTCTGGCCCACCTTTTTTTTATTATTGATATTATGTGCAGAAAACGCTGTATCTAAGCTTTGGTTATAAGACAAGATATCAACAGTGGAAGGGTGGTATCAGGTTATTCATTTTGTATACAAAGCTGAGAAATTTCATTATAAGTGTATTGCTAGTGAAACAGTTTGTAGTGATTATTAGAAAATTTGGATAAACTATCAGCTAGAGGTTAATCCTGGCTTTGTGGCATAAATAGTTGGCTGAGGCATTGCTGGTTAGGAGTGCCCCTCTGTGTAAATATAAGTGTTGTCATTTTCTGTTTATGTAACTGATATTTTTGAACATTTTAAAATGTTTGTCTTTACTTAGAATTATTTTAGGCCCTATTGGAAAGTGTTAGAGTGCTTCCTGGTACATACTGATCATAGAGTTGCACTTATTTGTTTACCAAATACCTTTATTGCATGTGTAGTTTGAATTGTTCAAATTCTGGGTTTCATGCTTCCCTTTGGATTTTTTTATGAGTTTATTGTAAATAATATTTGAAATTCTAATAAACTATGATTAAAAAAAATAAAATTTTAATGAACATTTTAAACACCAGATTGGCCACTGTGACCGGATATGTGGTTTCAGAGCTTCAAACACAGTCTGTGCTTGGGAGAAGTATCTATGATAACTTGATACTTATAAGAGAAATAGTGGAAGTGGGTGGACAGGGGACCAACATTGGTTATGTAAGCATTAATCCCTTCTGAAGGTGGCATCTAATGGGGAGTTGATGCATGGTTGGGACTGTTGTGGCCCGAGGCCGGAGGCCAAGTGCGTACAACGGTCCAACCATGCATTAATTCCCCATTAGATGCCACCTTCAGAGGCGATTAATGCACTTGTAACATGGCTTCTACGACAAACTGTGTACTGTCACTGTTATTTTGATCCTATGAATAAGAGAAGTCAGCCACATTTTGCACAATTTACATTTGTACCTTGCACTTTGTGAACACTGAAGAGACACCTATTTTTTTGCTGATGTTGTGAAAACTACACCAACAACAACTATCGGGACAGGATCTCTGAACATACATTTCAGAACATTTGTCCGATCTGACCGGCTGTTATTTTATTTGCGACGCTGGGAGGTCTATCATGTCTTGCTTTGTCCATTTTGCTATCTACCCATCTCTCTGTTTTACATATTATCTGGCCTCCTGTGTTTGTGTCTCCCCATGGCTCCAGTCTCGCTACATTTCCCATTTTGGTCTCTCACATTTTCTGATTTTTCCGCAGCTTTCCTCACTCAATTCCAGATCTTCCGATTGCCCTACATGCGTTTATCAGACCCAGGATTTCCCTTCTCTGTCTCCCACACTATAGAGCCTCCACATCTCCACTGAACGACATTCCCCACTCTCATGCCTCTCGGGGTGCGTTCTGCTCTGGATATTTCCCCCCGGCTGCTCCTGTCTCCTCGTCTGCGTCACTGCTGGCTACCGCTCTACATTTCGGCATCTTCCAGTCCCTCTTCTGCCCCATGTCTAATTCTCCACACTGCTCCAATCTGCTCCACGGTTGTCTGAGGTACTTCATTAGCAACATGGCATTATCATGCCATAATGCCGTGTTGCTCTTGTACCAGCTGACCCACTTCAGCCAATTGTATTCCTTATTTCCCACACTGTTTGTTTTGCCATGTTACAAGTAAGCATTAAGCCACAACAAAGGTGGCATCTAATGGTAGATTAATGAATGGTTGGGAGGGTTGTGGCCCGAGGCAGCAGGCCAAGAGCATACAGCAGCCCAACCATGCATTAATACCATTAGATGCCACCTTTGGAGTGGCTTAATGCACTTGAAACATGGTGCATCATTTGACGGTGACTATGATTGTGTCTGCAATCTTGTGAAAAAGATAAGACACTCAGACTTTGTCCTTGTTACAGATTTGTGCTGCACTTTTTGAAACTCTCAAAGACATCTGTTTACATCGTGATGTGGTGAAACAGCTCTATTGGTGCATATGCAGAACCCTACCTTCCACATGGTGCAGTGGTTTATCTGGAGATCTACTCTGTCATTATTATAGTGTCATGTGTAGATGGTCCACTGATTTCAACTGCCGTTTCTTAGCTTCACATACACATTTGCATGCAATGTCCGTGCTGCCTGTGTTGCTGTAACATACCTCCGATCTGATCTGCTAGTAGTTCTGCTGCTCTTGTCAGTGGTTGTTTTGCCCTGTTTCTGGGGGATGCCAGTATTTCTTGGGCTGTCCATTGTTGGACTGCCACTCCTATAGTTGACACTGACTCTCCCATACAGTGTGTAATGGTGCACAGATGTCTCGATACCGCGGCACCACACGTTTGTGTCCCGCCGGTCCCATCTTGTAGCGCTCTCCTACGTGGGGCTCTGCATCATGATTCCTCAGCCTCTGCAAGTGGTCAGTCTGTGCAGTTGCCCTGGGAGACCCTGGTGGCATTGCCTCTTCGCTTCTGTCTCCCTTCCGGGTCTATCCCATCTATGACAGTCAGGGGTTGCGGGTCACTCCATTGGCAAGACAAGATGTGCCCCTGTGATCCCTGGAGCCGTATTTCTGGTGCTGCTTTTACTTTCTGTGTGCTAGTCCTAGTGTTTCAGTTTGGGGACAGCAGTTGTGCTGGACTAATCCCCGCTCCAAACTGTACCAGCTGATCTGCTCCATCCAATCCAGCGTGCTCTTTGGACCTTTCTTAACTTTGCCATGTTACAAATATTGATACTTCACCAGGACAAAACATTTGAAAAGGCATCTCATCAGTATCTAGTACTGGAGCAATATGGCCTTCCACAAGTCTTCTGTTTCTGGATTAAGAAGAGGCTAGAAGGGGAAGGAATCAGATGCATTTCAGTGTTGTTGATGTCACTTGGTTGGTGGCAGGTGATTTTTTTTTCTTACTACTTCTACAGGGCTAGCGGGGAATGGTTTTGGGCTGATGAAATTTTGAAACCTAGTTTGGCGTGCCTAGTTTGGTGTGGTGTTATTTCTTATTGTTTCACTTGGTAGTAAGCTGAGGGTTTCTTCTCATAAGGGGCTAACAGGGAACTGTGTTGGGCTGTTGAAACTTTAAAACTTATTTTGGTGTGCTTTAAGTGTTGGCTGTTATTTCTTTAAATTAGTGGACTGTTTCTTCTGATTTCAAATGTATTTTGGTGTGTTTTTGGTGGAGTTGTTTCTTTGAATTGGAATCTTATCTTTCTTAATTTAAAGTCTATTTTGGTGTGTTGTTGGTGAGGCTGTTCTTTTTGAATTAGAGACCTGTTTCTTCTGGTATCAAACCTAATATTTCTGCTTTAGTGGGGTGATGATTTTGTTGCTGTCTTCACTAGCTGCAAAGTTTAGTGCATAGTGGTGGAAGGGTTCTAATTGTCTGGTCTGGAGCCTCATTCAGTTGCCTTATTACTGGAGATGGAGCTGAGTCAGGTTTGTGGTAACAGGTTATTTTTGGCTTCTTGGAAGAAGCTAGAAGGGGAAGGAATCAGATTCATTTCAGTGCAGCAGCTGCTCCTTGCTGCTTTTAAATTGCTTCTTGTTGACTTCACTTGGTAGCAGGTGATTTTTTCTTTCTACTTCTATGGGGCTAGCAGGGAATGGGTTTGGGGCTGTTTGAAATTTTGAAACCTAGTTTGGTGTGCTTTAACTGCTGTTATTTCTTGGTTCACTGTGTAACAGGCTGAGTTTTTCTTATTTCTTAAAAGGGGCTAGCAGGGAACTGTTCCAGAGCTGTTGAACATTATAACCTATTTTGTTGTCCTTTAAGTGGGGGCTGTTATTTCTTTAAATTGGAGGCCTGTTTCTTCCGATTTCAAACATATTTTGGCGTGCTTTTGGTGGGGCTGTTTCTTTGAATTGGAAACCTGTATCTTTTAATTTTAAGCCTAGTTTGGTGTGTTGTTGATAAGGCAGATTTTTCTTTGAATTGGAGGCCTGTTTATTCTGGTATCAAACCTATTTCTTGTGCTTTAGTGAGGTGGTGATTTTTTATTTGCTGTCTTCACTGCAGAATTCAGTGAATTGGGTGGGGGGATGCTAGTTGTCTGGCCTGGGGCTTAAACTACCTGATTGTTTCTGGAGGACAAGGGGAAGAGCATCAGGGGAACCCAGGTCAAGGGAAAAAAGACAACGGGAAGGTGGAGAAAGGGACTAGTGAGTGGAGGAGGAGAAGTATCAACAGTCATGGAGTTGAAAGGAGGGAACGGGCTAGTATGAGGAGGAAGGAAGCAGGCATAGGAAAAGAGTCTTCAGAAAATTATTTTGCAGTACTAGAGGGAAAGGAGGAGGAGGGAGGTGATGAGATTGGAGAAGTAACTGATAGAGGTCCAGATGAAACTGGAGAGGGTGAAGTTCTGCTGGGAGAATTACAATGGGGCAGAAGGGGGAACTACTGTGCAGGAGGTAAAGGAGGAGCTGAGAGCAAGAGGTGGGGAGGAATGGAAGCAAGCAGTTTATAAGAGAGGTGGAATCTTGTTTCTGGGGGACTTAATACTAAAAGGGGACAGGTGGGGTAGCAAAGGGGAGATGCATAGTCACATTTAGGAGGAGGCCACACTATGAATGACAGTGGAAAGGGTGGGACAATCTGTTATAAAATATGTTAGAAGGGGTAGGGAGAAGCCTTATTTAATTATAGATTTGGGGACAAATTACCTTGCTGACAGGAGAGTTGATATAGTCCAGAGGAGGTTTAAGTATCTAGGACAATTATGCGATGGGAGCAGGAAGATCAGTAACTTTCTCAGATATACTTCCAGTGCCCGGGGCAAGCACAGCAAGAAAGCAGAGAACAGAGGAATTTAATGGATGGCTAAGAACCTGGTGTCATGCTAAAGGGTATGGGCTAGTGGAAGGGTGGGGAAGGACGTGGGAGGATAGCAGTCTGTATGCCAAGGATAGACTTTACTTGAGCGAGGAGGGAAAGAAAGTGTTGAAACAGAGGATGGATGAGTACATAGAGGTAGTTGGGAATTTAAACTAGAAGTGGGGGGTGGCAAGTGGGCTAGGGACTTGCAGACACCACAGGTAGGGAAGCCATATGAGCTTATCCCCATAACAGTGACAAAGGACAAAGGGCAAGTACTAGTGGCAATGCTAGTAAAAGAGGGCTAGATGGGAGGGGTGAGGGGAAGGGGTGGAAGGTGGTCACCCTGAATGCTAGCAGCCTTGGGAAGAAAATTGCAGAGCTACAGGCTCTCATGGCAGAGGGGTAGGTGGACATGGTGGCCATCGTTGAAACATGGACCACCCAATACAAAGACTGGGACCTGTCGATACCAGGGTGCAGGACATTTCCTAGGGATAAAGCAAATAGGAAAGGAAGGGTGTGGCACTATAAGTGAGTGAAGGACTTAAATGTGTAAAGGAGGAAGAGGGAGAGTGTAGTACAGAGTCACTATGGATGCAAATCCAGGATTCCAAGAATAGGACTCTCAGGATAGGAGTGGTGTACAGGCCGCCCTCTCAGACAGAGGAGTTACACAGAGAACTAGCAGAACAGATCAGGATGACCTGCAAGAAGGGTAGTGTGGTGATCATGGGGGACTTCAACATGCTGGTAGTGGACTGGAGTATCCCAACAACCAGGAACAGAAGGGAGCAGATACTGCTGTATGCCTTCCAGGATAGTCTCCTGATGCAAATGGTCAGCAATTCAACCAGGTTGGGGAAGACCCTTGACCTCGTGCTGGCAAATGAGGAGTTTGTGAAGGAACTGAGGGTGAGGCAGAGAGTGACCACAACTCATTATGGTTCACGTTGAATATGGGTAAGGAAGGAGTGGAATCTAGGATAAGGGTGCTGGACTTCACGAGGAACAGCTACTGGGGGATGGGGGAAGTGGTAAAAGGGTACCTGGCCAGAATTCAACCTAGTATGGGCACTAACTGTGTGTTGGAGCTCATAAAGCTGGGAACAGTGGAGGCAATTAGAACCTACAGCAAGGCCAACAACAAGAATGCAAGGGCAAAAAAACCTAGCTGGATAAGTAAGGAGATCATGCAAAAGGTAAGGAGGAAAAGAGCTGCCTTTAGGAGGTACAAAACAATGGGGGGAGGACAGGGAGGAGTACCTGAAGTAATTGAAGGAAGTGACAAGGGCAGTAATGGCAGCCAAGGCATCTAAGAAGCTAAGGCTGGCACAGGACATAAAGAAGGGGGAGAAGGACTTTTTCAGGTACATCAAGAAGAAAAATAGCTGTAAGGACCAAATAGTAAGGATTAGGAAGGAGGGTGGGTTTGTGGAAGCATCGGGTGATAAGGCAGAAGCGCTAAATGATTACGTTTGCTGAGTGTTTACTTAGGAGAAGAGGGGTGATACCCAACAGGGGATGGAGGGCAAGAAGGGAAGGGAGGGGTGACAGATGGGAAAATCTTGGAGAACAGGGTTCTGGAGTGTTTGAGGGCACTGAGGGTGGACAAGGCACCAGGCCCAGATGGCATCCATCCCAGGGTACTGAAGGCACTGGCAGAGGTCCTGACGGCACCTTGTGAAGACCTACTCCATACCTCACTACACTCAGGGTGTGTACCTCAGGATATGATGATGGCTTATGTGGTGCCCCTCCACACAAGAATGGCCTTGAGGATGAACTGGGGAACTACAAAGCCTCATATCCATTGTGGGAAAGCTGATGGAGACTATCCTGAAGGAGAGGCTGGTGGCCCTCCTAGAGGTCAAAGGGCTACAGAACAGAAGACTGTACAGCTTCATAAGTGGCAGATCCTGCCAAACTAACCCGATGGAGTTCTATGACTGAGTAACTAGGCAACTGGATGGGGGTCACGCAGTGGAAGTCCTGTACCTGGACTTCAGTAAGGCATTCCACTCGGTGCCACATGGGAGGATGGGAAGTGAGTTAGAAGGCACAGGGGCAGGTACAAAGCTGATGTGATGGGTATGGAACTGGCTTCATGGATGGCAACAGAGGGTGGTGGTGAGGGGGGGCTCTCATCCCCAAAGGTAGTGATGAGCAGTGTTCCGCAGGACTAGCTGTTGGGACCAGTGTTGTCTGGGATATTTGTTGCAGTCATATCATTGGGCATCAAGAGCAAAACCAGTCTGTCTGCTGATGACACCAAGATGGGAACATTGGTGGATGACCTGGGGGATGTCAGGGGTTGCAGGATGATCCAGTAAAGCTGGAAACCTGGTCGAACACCTGACAACTGGGGTTCAATGTCAAAAAGTGCAAGGTGCTGCATTTTGGGGTGAAAAATCCAAGGAGGAGTTACCATCTTGGTGGGTGCAGCTAGTCCAGACAGAGGAGAAGAATCTGGGGGTGCTTATCACTGGGATCAATGAACAACTCAGCACAATGTAGGAAGGCAGCTGCAAAGACCAACAAAATGCATTGTAAGGGGTATATCCTTGAGGAAGGAGGAGGTGATTCTGCCACTATACATCTCATTAGTCAGACCATACCTGGAGTACTGCATGCAGTACTGGTGCCTGTATCTGAAGAGGGTCATTAAGTTACTGGCAGTTGTGCAGCACAGGGCAACGAAGATGATCTAGGGGCTGGAGGACTTACCATATGAGAGGAGGTTGAAGAAGCTTTGTTGATTCTACTGAGGTACTTAAAAGTTTCATAGAAACATAGATTCTGATGGCAGATAAGGACCACTTGGCCCACTTAGTCTGTCCACTTCCCTAAGTAACAGATACGCTGCAGATCCTAGTTAACCAACAGCCTACTTCCTCCTACCCCCTTACTAGAATTGCCTTATATCTGTCCCATGCATTCTTTAATTCCCACACTGTTTTTGACTGCACAACCTCCTCAGGAAGGCTGTTCCATGCATCTGCAGCCCTCTGTGTGAAAAAATACTTCCTCACATTACCTCTGAGTCGTCCCCCCTCTATTTTCAAATTGTGCCCCCTTGTTCTTGCACACCTCTTTTTCTGAAAGATGCTACCCTCTTGAACTTTGTTGACTCCCTTGAGGTACTTGAAAGTTTCTATCATGTCCACCCTCTCCCTACTTCCCTTGAGCCTATACATATTAAGCTCCATTAGTCTTTCTTCATATGTCTTCTGGTGCAGGCCCTGTACCATTTTGGTTGCCCTCCTTTGGACAGCCTCTACCCTGTCTATGTCTTTGTGGAGATGGGGTCTCCAGAACTGCATGCAGTACTCCAGATGTGGTCTTACCAACTGTCTGTACAAAGGGACAACAACTTCCTGTTTTCTACTGGTGCTGCCTCTCCCTATGCATCCCAGTATCCCCTCAGCTCTCCTTACTGCCTTCTCACATTGCTTGCCCGCCTTTAGGTCATCTGATATAACTACCCCCAGATCCCGTTCCACTTTTGTTGTTGTCATTATCTCACCCTCCCCTCCATTGTGTACTCTTTCTTTGGCTTTATGTTTTCCAGGTGCATTACTTTGTACTTCTTTGCATTGAATCTAAGCTGCCATACATTTGACCCTTCCTCCTAACTTGCCAAGTCCCTTCTCATCCTTTCCACCACACCTTGTGTTTCTATCATGACCCCTCTCTCCCTCCTTTCCTCAAGGGTATACATATTAAGTTCCTTTAGTCTCTCCTCATATGGCTTCTCTTGCAGACCCCTGCACCATTTTAGTTGCCCTCCTCTGGACTGCCTACATCCTGTCTATGTCCTTGCGAAGATGGGGTCTCCAGGACTGGACGCAGTACTCCAGATGGGGTCTCACCAACTGTCTGTAATGAGGGATAACAACTTACTGTTTTCTGCTTGTGATGCCTCTCCCTATACATCCTAGTATCCCCCTAGCCCTCCCTACTGCCTTCTCACATTGCTTGCCAACCTTAGGGTCATCTGATATGATTAGCCGCAGGTCCCTTTCCATTTTTGTTGTTGTTACTACCTCTGCCTCCATTGTGTACTATTCCTCTTGGTTTTTGTTTCCCAGATTCATTATTTTGCACTTCTCTGCATTGAATCCAAGCTGCCATACTTCTGACCATTCCTACAACCTTGCCAAGTCTCTTCTCATCCTTTCCATGCCCCTCTGCGTATCAACCCTGTTGCAGTCATGTTGTGTCATCTGCAAAGAGATATACTTTTCCTTCCAGTCCCTCTGTAATGTCACTTATAAAGACATTAAAAAGGACTGGACCCAGTACTGTACCCTGTGGTACCCAACTAGTAACCCCACTTCTTCAGACTGGACTCTGTTTACTATTACCTTCTGTATAGTTTTGTCCAGACAGTGTTTTACCCAGGCTACCACCATGGAACCCACTCCCAGGCTGGCTAATCTGTTTATTAATCTTTTGTGTGGGACTGTGTCAAATGCCTTGCTAAAGGCTAGGTAGGCCATGTCTACAGTCCCTTCCTGGACTACTTCTTTCATCACCCAGCCAAAGAAATTGTTTAGATTCATCTGACATGACCTTCCCACTGTGAATCAATGCTGCCTTGGGTCCTATGCCCTACTGGCCTCTAGATACTCAACAATTCTTTCTTTTAGAAGTAATTCCATCATTTTCCCTACCACAGAGGTCAAACTGACAGGTCTGTAGTTTTCTGCCTCTGTCTTGCTCCCGCTTCAGTGATTTGTGAGGTACACACCAAGATAAAGCAGTTTATAGGGAGAAGGGCAGAGGTAAATGGATAAAATGACAAAGGAAGCAAGGACAGGGATGAGGCAAAAAGGAATAAAGCCATAAAAGAAAGGAGGGCAATGAGTATCAATGCCTGTAGTCTAGTTAATAAGGCTTCTGTTAGCACCCTTTGCAAACTGTGTGAGAGGCCTTTCGGTACCATGCAATTCTGCTTAAAGTTGGACCAGCATAACATTCTGTGGTGATTTGCATATGCAGCCCATGATGCTTTGCATTGTGGGGGCATGTGTGATTTTGTATTGTCTAGGTAATAATTTCCCAGAACTAGTGGCCTTGATGAAAGAGGGATGCCTGGATATTATGGCAGTCAAGAAACATGGTACACACAGAACCATGACTGGGATGTCAACATACCAGGGAATACAATCTACAGGAGGGACAGAGAGGATAGAAGAAGAGGAGGAGTAGCTCTCTGTGTAAAGGAAGGGATCAAAGCAATGGAACTAAAAGGTAAACAGGGAATAGAGGAGGCACTGTGGGTCACCCTGGAGAGTGGAAACAGCCCCACAAACCCTACAGGGGTTGTATACAGACCCCCATCTCAGGGGGAAGAAATGGACTAGGAAATGATAGAAGGCATCCTTAGAATGGCAGACAAAGGGGACATATTGCTGATGGGGGACCTGAATATGCCAGATGCTAACTGGAGCACCTTTGTTGCAGCCACATCTGAGAGCAGGGCCATTCTCGATGCCCTACAGGGGGCATGCCTCAGACAGCTAGTGTTGGAACCCACTTGGGAGGGAGCAATCTTAGACCTAGTACTCTCAAATGGGTACAGAGAGAGGATCTCAGATCTAGAAGCAGGTAGCCATCTGGGAACAAATGTGGTTCTTGGTAAACTTAGCTGTAGCATCAAGGCATACAAAAGTGAAGGTACTGGACTTCAGGAGTGCTGATTTTTTCAAATTGGGAGAGTGCCTCAGAAAAGCACCTCTTTCAAATAGGCAAGAAGTTGGGGTGGAGCAACAATAGAGAAACATCAAAACTGCCATCACAGAGCAACAAGCCTTTGTGTAAAGCAAATAAACAAATCAAAATGAAAGCAAAAAACACTATGGTTCTCAAAAGAAGTGGGAGGAAAGGTTAGGAAGAAAAATATAGCATTCAGGAAGTATAAGGAAACACAGAAGGAGCAGGACAGATAACTTTACCAGTTAAAGCAGAAGGAAGCAAGGAGGGCAGTCAGAATATCAAAGGCCCAAACCTAGGAAAAGATAGTCAATTCAATTAAGAAAGGGGACAAAACCTTTTATAGGTACATTAGGGAACAAAGAAAGACTATGGAAGGGATACTGAGGGTGAATAAAGAGGAAGGTGGTTGGGTAGAGAGGGACCCTGAAAAAGCAGGGATACTGAATGAATACTTCTGCTTAGTATTCACAAAGGAAGGGGAGGGAGGGCTACCTAATCCATTCAATAGAAGCACTCTGGATAGGGGGGTTGACATCAGTCCTTTTCCAGAAGAAAGAGTTCTGAAAGAACTCCTAAAACTGAAGGTGGATCAAGCAATGGGGCCTGATGGGATTCACCCCAGAATTCTAAAAGAACTAAGGGAAGAACTAGTAACTCCACTGACTACCCTTTTTAACAAATCATGGGAGAATGGTGTGGTACCTGAAGACTGGAGGAGGGTGGATGTGATTCCCTTTCATAAAAGTGGGAGCAAGACAGAGGCAGAAAACTATAGACCTGTCAGTTTAACCTCAGTGGTACAGAAAATGATAAAATCATTTCTGAAGGAAAGAACTGTTGATTACCTAGAGGCCAGTACTGCACAGGACCCAAGGCAGCAAGGATTCACAGCGGGAAGGCCATATCAGACAAATCTTATCAATTTTTTTTGACTGGGTGACCAAAGTAGTAGACCAGGGAGGGGCTGTGGACATGGCCTACCTACACTTTAGCAAGGCATTTGACACAGTCCCACACAAAAGATTAATAAACAAGTTGGCCAGCCTGGGAGTGGGTACCAGGGTGGTAGCCTGGGTAAAACATTGACTGAACAACAGGACACAGAGGGTAATAGTAAACGGAGTGCACAGTGAAGAAAGGGGGGTACCTAGTGGTATACCACAGGGTTCAGTACTGGTGATGGTCCTTTTTAATGTCTTTGTAAGTGACACTGCAGAGGCACTGGAAGGAAAAGTATGTCTCTTTGTAGACAACACAAAGATCTTCAACAGAGTTGATACACAAGATGGGGTGGAAAAGATGAGAAGGGACTTGGCAAGGTTGGAGGAATGGTCAAATGTATGACAGCTTAGATTCAACGCAAGGAAGTGCAAAGTAATGCATCTGGGAATCAAAACCCAGGGAAAGAGTACACAATGGGTGTTTAGATACTGACAACAAAAAAAATGGAAAGGGACTTGGGGATAGTTATATCAGATGACCTAAAGGTGGATAAGCAATGTGAGAAGGCAGTAAGGAGGGCAGGGTATGCATAGGGATGCATAGGGAGAGGCATCACCAGTAGAAAACAGGAAGTTGTTATTCCTCTGTGCAGACAGTTGGTGAAACCACACTGGAGTACTGCATGCAATTCTGGAGACCCCATCTCTGCAAAGACATAGATGGTGTTGAGGTTGTCTAGAGCAGGCAACCAAAATGGTGCAGGGTCTGCACCAGAAGCCATATGAAGAAAGACTAAAGAAGCTTAATATGTATAGCCTCAAGGAAAGGGGGGGTACATGATAGAAACTTTCAAGTACCTAAAGGTAATCAACAAAGTCCAAGAGGGTAGCATCTTTCAGAAAAAGAGATGTGCAAGAACAAGGGTGCACAATTTGAAGACAGAGTGTTGGACGGCTCAGAGGTAAGGTGAGGAGGTATTTCTTTATGGACAGTGTTGTAGATGCATGGAACAACATTCTAAAGGAGGTTGTAGAGTCAAAAACAGTGGGATAATTCAAGAATGCATGGGATAGACATAAGGCAAGTCTAGTGTGGGATTGGAGGAAGTAGGGGTTGGTTAACTAGGATCTGCAGCTTATCCGTTAAGTTGGAAAATGGGTAGACTAGGTGGGCCAAGTCATCCTTATCTGCCATCAAATTCTATGTTTCTATGTTTCTACAACCATGGGCCTGTGGTGGCTATACACAGTGATGTTAAGCAGACTGTGTGCAGGTGTCCTCACACCCCCCCCCTGCACAGTCACAGACACCATCCATGACATGTGTTGTGTTGGCAGGCGACAGACACAGTACAGATATGACATAGGGCCATGAAATGGCTGGCATGAAATACCCGGTGTGTAGATGTAGCACAGCAGGGCACCACCATCAAGGAGTGTGTGTTCCTGTTTATGCATCTGCGATGTGTAGAATACAACCCATGCATGGCTCAGGCATTTAGGACACACCATGATACAACATTGCTGGACTGTGAGCAGCCATGCACTGCCACAACACAGGTCTACAGTTCAGATGCACTGTACCACAGGCTGCAGTAGGTATGTGCAATGCCTTCCCCAGCAGCATAGCACCATGGGCACCACATGGCCTCATGCCTCTGGGACCGGTGATATCGCACAGGTAAAATGCACATTTGTGTGAGACCCAGTGCTGTATAGGGTACCAAAAATGTCCCAACCAGCAAAGTATATAACACAAGTAGAGAACATAGGATCATACTCATGTGTGGCGTCCTGCTGCCCATCACTGCTGTCCTTCTTCTGCTGGGTTTGATCCTGGAGACTCCTGCCATGCCCTTGCTGTCCCCTGGCATTAGGTTTGCAGAGTAAAGGAAACACAAATGTCAGTACCAGCATGGACATCAAGATCCCCCCCTCAAACTGTGCCAGTTAACCATTGTGCAACTATCAAACAGTGAAATGTCCCCTCACCAACAAGCATATGTCACATGGGACACGTACACTGTAAATGCAATGTACATGTGCTACACAATCAGTGATGGACAACACTGATACCTGTTAGGTGTATCCATCACTGCATGTCACGTATACAACCACAGACACAGGCACTGTTGACCAACACACAGACACAACAGTACCCATTGTGGTGCATACAGTGCACTACATGGGACATACCCGGCAGCATGACAGGCATGTGTGCAGTGACCCTCAATACATACCAAGCCCCATGCATTGCATACCCAATAACATACCTGTTTAATTTCTCCTTGTCTACTGGTGGGTTCCCTAAAGGTTGGAAAACATCTCGAGTAGTGCCAATCTTTAAAGAAGGACAGCAGCATGATATAAATAACCATCGTCCTGTTTCCCTCTTACCAGTACCATCTAAGATTTTAGAGAAAATTGTTGCTTCACAATTTAAAACATTTTTGGAATCAAATAATCAAATGCTATTAGGCAGGATTTAGATTGATCTATAGTACAAATATAGCAGTGACAAAAGTAGTGGGGCATATACAGCTGAGTCTGGACAGGAGAATGTCCATGGGTGCTTTATTTATAGATTTATCTAAGGCTTTTGATACCTTGCACCATGGCATTCACCTGTCCAGACTCCACAAAATGGGGGTGAGGGAAATGGAGCATTAATGGTTTAGAACATACTTACCAGACGGAGAACAAGTGGCAGATTTGGATAAATATAGGTCTGAATCATTACAAATTAAGACTGGGATTCCACAAGGATCTAATATAGGTCCATTGCACTTTAATATATACATCAATAAACTTCAGGTCTTAGACTGCACAATAAACTACCATATTTACGCAGATGATGCTGTAATTTACATAGAAGAGGAAAGGTTACTGATATGGGGGGTGAGATACTAACAACGACAAAAATGGAAAGGGACCTGGGGGTAGTCATATCAGATGATCTAAAGGTGGGCAAGCAATGTGAGAGGGCAGCAAGGAGGGCTGGGGTGATACTGGGATGCATAGGGAGAGGCATCACCAGTAGAAAACAGGAAGTTATTATCCCTCTGTACAGACAGCTGGTGAGACCCCATCTGGAGTACTGTGTGCAGTTCTGGAGACCCAATCTCTGCAAAGACATAGACAGGATGGAAGCTGTCCAGAGGAGGGCAACTAAAATGGTACAGGGTCTGCACCGGAAGACATCTGAAGAGAGACTTAAGGAGCTTATTATGTATAGCCTCGAGGAAAGGAGGGAGAGGGGGACATGATATAAACTTTCAAGTACCTCAAGGGAATCACCAAAGTCCAAGAGGGTAGCATCTTTCAAAAAAAGAGGTGTGTAAGAACAAGAGGGCACAATTTGAAGATAGAGGGGGAGCTCAGAGGTAATTTAAGGAACTATTTTTTCACAGAGAGGGTTGTGGATGCATGGAATGGCCTTCTGGAGGAGGTTGTGGAGTCAAAATCAGTGGCGGAATTTAAGCATGCATGGGATAGTCATAAGGCAATTCTGGGGGGTGGGGGTAGGAAGAAGTAGGCTGCTGGTTAACTAGGATCTGCAGCTTATCCAGTAGGTAGGGAAATGGGCAGACTGGGTGGGCCAAGAGGTCCTTATCTGCCATCAAATTCTATGTTTCTATGTTTCTATATACAAATTAAACTTCAAGAGGCCTTCTATAATTTATAGGCCTTTTTTAGAGGACAAAAACTCTGCTTAAATGCAAAAAAAAAACCCTCAGTGTTATTTACTCATAATGAAAACAAGGTAGACATGTTAAAGATCTATTCTTTGGAAGGAGCCCAGATCCAACAAGTTAGTAATTATAAATATCTTGGAATTACCGTAGATAAAAAATTGAACTGGAAACCACACTTGGAGGCCCTATTGTTAAATGTAGGTAAAAAGTTAGGTGTGCTGTATAAACTGAAATATTTTATATCCAATGACATGAGATGGAGGATAGTAAACACCATGGTGCTCCCAGTATTAGACTATGGAGATATAATCTATGCGGGGGCAGCGGGGGTGGAACTAGTCAAATTAGATATCATGTATAACAGGCTGTCTCATTTTATTCAAAATGCCTCCCAGGAGAACTCACCATTGCGAACTGTACAAATCCCTGAACTGGATAAGACTTAGAGACGTGAGACAGTGGCACCTCCTTACCCGTATGACTAAAGTACAGAAAGGAAAAGTGCCTTTATATATTCAGTAATACTTTAATATTAAAAGAAGAAAAGAAAGCTTAAGGTTTGCTCATCGTCTGGAATATATACTACCAAAATGTAATTTAAACATAGGCAGGACAGCAGTCTGGCATAGGGGACCACTGTTTTGGAACTCTATACCTATTTGTCTGCACTATGAAACTACACTATATATATATAGCACCAATAAAAAATGGTTTCACAAAAAAATCAGTGATGCCTTTGCAGTGCTGCGGAGAGCAGCATAGCTCTCTATAAACATATCAGAATGTGTACGTTATTCAAATTTGCCAGAATTTGCACATTATGGATTTAAATTTATGTGTGTTGCATGTATCAATACCTGCAGGAACATCTGCCAGAACTAGACACATGGTGGATTCCCTGCAGGGGGAGGGCCACAAACAACTGGTACAACAACTTACAAGAGAAAGGGCTATCCTAGATCTAGTACTGACTAACAGGGAAGGGATCACAGATCTCCAGGTAGAAGGTCACCTGGAGAACAGTGACCATCACTTAGTATAGTTCGATTTGGCCACTACATCTAAATCATCCCATTCCAAGGCAAAAATATGGGACTTCAGAGGAGCTGACTTTGATAAGATGGCCAACAGAGTTAAGCTAGCTCTGGCAAAAAGAAACACAGGTGAGGGGGTACAGGCAACGTGGGCAAGCATTAAGGATGCAGTACTTGAAGAAACGTCCCATTGTGTTAGACAGAAAAAGAAGTGCAAAAGAAGAAGGAAACCACTTTGGTTCTCAAATACAGTAGCAGAAAAGGTCAGAGCCAAAAGGCTGGCCTTCAGGAAATATAAGGGAACACAGCGGGATGAAGATAGGGAGGCATACCAAACTGCCCTAAGGGAAGCAGGGAAGGCAGTAAGGCAGGCAAAGTCCCAAACTGAGGAAACACTAGCACGAACAGTAAAAGAAGGTGACAAGACTTTCTATAGATACATTAGTGAAAGGAAAAAGTCAAGAGGGGGTATTGCTAAGCTCAAAGGAGAAAAGGGGGCATGTGAGGAGGAGGACCCTGCAAAAGCAACTATCCTAAACAGATACTTTTGCTCAGTATAGGGCCAAATACAACCTGACCCCGGGGGCGAGACTTGCACTTGCAAGAGGAGTGCTTCTTCCTTCCCTCAGCTATGGATCCCACCTGTTTGCCCGGTCCCTCCAAATTCACCTTGCCCGATGGAACACGGCATATAACAATATTTGTCGGTTTGCACTTGCTGTCCCTAAACTCACCCATCGCTGTGATCTCTATGATAAACTCCGCTGGTTGCCTCCAGCTGAATACCTGGATTTCGTGTTGGAAGCTTCTCAAGAAGGTGCTCGCTTCTTGGCTCCCTCAGGGACTGGTGAATCTCCTCCCAAAAATGGACACTATGCTCCTACAAGCTTAGGTCCCAGTCTGCTGGACTGCTCAAAGTCCCTTCCACCCAGACTCTTATGGGGGCTGAGACTTGGCTGCTTACATGCCCAGACTCTGGAACTCCCTTCCTGTTCATGTCCGCATGGCCCCTCCCATGGGATCTTCGCCCTCCTGTGGTCGCACTTAAAATTATCATCAGTGTGTGACTGCTTCAAGCTCTGAGAGTGAAATGTTTTCTGACAAATCCTGCTGTCACTAATGTCAATCTATGTAATCCTGTTATGGGTGTAATTGCTGCTTGTGCATTTGTTTTTCTACAATTGTTAGTACCTCCTGTAATAAGTTGTTCCTTCTAAGTTGCCTTGTATGTATCTTGTATGTTTTGTACTCTCCCGGGTTGTTCCTGAAAATAGGCATATTACTTGTCTAGTGTACCTACCCGGTAAACAAAAGCTAAATAAATAAATAAAGTATTTACTGAAGAGACGGTAGGGCAGGGCCCACAGCTTAGCACCATGGACACAGGGGGGAGGGAGGTGAGCACTACTCCCTTCACAAAAGAAAGGGTCCTACAAGAGCTCGCTAAGCTCAGGGTGGACAAGGCAATGGGACCTGATGGCATACATCCCAGGGTATTTAAGGAGCTAAGGTGGGGAACTAGCAGACCCATTAGCAGAACTGTTTAGTGAGTCTCTGAGCACAGGAGAAGTCCCAGAAGACTGGAGAAGGGCTCATGTGATCCAGCTGCACAAGAGTGGTAGCAGGGAGGAGGCAGGAAACTATTGACCAGTCAGTCTCACCTCAGTAGTGGGCAAGATTATGTAGGCACTCATTAAGGAAAGGATAGGGCAACACCTGGAATCCATAGGGGCACAGGATCCAAGACAGGATGGGTTTACAAAACTGAGGTCTTGTCAAACTAATCTCATAGATTTCTTTGACTGGGTAGCCAGAGTGGGGACCCAAGGGGAGCAGCTGATGTCACCTATCTTGACCTCAGCAAAGCTTTCAACACTGTTCCACATAGAAGATTGATAAATAAGTTGAGTAGGCTTGGGGTGGGTCAGAAGTTGGTCAACTGGGTGGCAAACTGGTTGACAGGTAGAAAACAGAGAGTGGTTGTAAATGGTATACAGTCAGAAGAGATGCAAGTCACAAGTGGGGTACCGCAGTGATCAGTCCTGGGGCAAGTCTTCTTCAATATCTTCATTAGTGACATTGCACGTGGACTAGAGGGTAAGGCTTGTCTGTTTGCAGATGACACCAAGATCTGCAACAAAGTAGATAATCGAGATGGGATGGGCAGAATGAGAAGAGATCTGGATAAACTAGCAAAATGGTCAGAAGAGTGGCAACTGTGATTTAATGCAAAGAAGTGCAAGATCATGCACATAGGGAAGAGAAACCCTGCAACCACCTATAGGTTGGGAGGGGAGTTGCTGGCAGTCACAAAGGAAGAAAGAGACTTGGGCATCATCATCACCAATGACCTGAAATCATCCAAGCAGACCTCTAAAGCAGTAGGTAAGGCTAGGGGGGTGTTAGGGTGTATTAGTAGGGGTATCACAAGTCTTAAGAGGGAGGTAATAATCCCTCTTTACAAGACACTGGTTAGGCTCCATCTGGAGTATTGCGTGCAGTATTGGAGGCCACACCTCACAAGGACATTAACCAAATTGAGGCAGTCCAAAGGAGGGCAACCAAAATGGTGCAGGGGCTGCACGAAGACATATGAGGACAGATTAATGGAGCTCAGTATGTATACCCTTGAGCAAAGGAGGGAGAGAGGTGATATGATCAAACATTCAAACACCTTAAGGGCATTAAGAAGGTGAAAGAGTCTAACATGTTTAAATATAAGAAAAATAGCAGGACAAGGGGACACAGCATGAGACTAGAGGGAGGCTGATTAAGGGGGAATGTGAGGAAATTCTTTTTCACAGAAAGAGTGGTGGATGCATGGAAAGGCCTACCTCAGGAAGTGGTGGCTATGAATACAGTGCAGGGCTTCAAACAGGCATGGCATATGCATAAGGGAGCAATACAGATGAGTATGAATAGATAGGCCACTGACAGAGCAAAGACTGATGGCACATTTATAAGGTAGAAAAAGAAATGGGCAGATTGGATGGGCCTTGCGGTCCTTATCTGCCGTCAACCTCTATGTTTCTATGTATGCACTGTAATCTTTTAGCTTGTGATGCGTGTTGTACTAGTCATATGTATTGCATTTATTGTAAACTGGATAGGCAACATTTATATATGTAAAAATAGGACCTCCTTGGAAATGAGACATCGCTCAATGGAGTTTTGTACCATCTATCCTTTTCGTACACATTCTATGAATAAAAATGATTACTACTGCTACTATTACACATATGTACCCACATGTGTAGTGTGTACATGGCTGCCCACACCCACCACTAAAAGGCTCAGAAATCAGAAAGTTATCCACTTACCTGGCACAGACACAGTGGCATCACAAACCATGTGTCTGTATTTCTCCAGCCACTGTCTCTCCCAGCATTGCAGGTCAACATAGTGATGCCTGCACTGTTCACCAGTACACAAAATCCCTATCCACTGTGACAGGTGGAGCACAATTGACATCCATACCTGTTTCCATGGCCTATACCCCTCTTGAACCTCCCCAAAAAGCTGGAGCTCCCTGGCCATTACCAACTGGTCAAGGTTGGCCATCTTGGCCCTCCCCCACCTCTGGTCTCTCTGGACCATCACCTTCACATGCCTTCTGGCCACTATAATCATCAACGACACTTCTTGTGGCACCACCATGTCACCAGTGCTGTTCAGAGATGTGTAGGTCACAAAATGAAGTGTGCATACGTTAGCACCACACTATCTATGTACATACAATTGCCCAAGGCAATCGTGTTTGCCTGGCGCAATATTTTGAAATATTCAGAGGTGAATGCAAATGAGCCTACTTGGGCAATAGGAGTGCAATCTACCACATTAGCATCTCATTATGACCTCATTTGCATGCATAACCTTGTGTGGATTTCCCCACAGAGCTATTTAAGGTGTGCTTTAGCACCACCCGCAGAGCTTACTGGAAGTGCAGGAAGAAATCAGAATACTTTGCTGACAACACTAGACCTCAACATGTCCCAGGATAGGATTTCCACAGGTACAGGTAGGTATCCCTCAGTCATTACGCTGCTACTGTGATCTGCAACAATGTGTGTGATCTGCTACACTGCCATGGTGCTACAGTTAATGTGTGGAAACATCAATGGGATGTAATGTGTCAAGTACTGCGGAACATTGCAGCAGGCCCAGCATATAGGTGAGTACAGCCATAGCACTGTACTGTTGCTCTGTCATACCACAGGTATACGTTGTGACAGTGGCTATGGGTGCACACACTGTGACACATATGGATGTCCATGTGCGTCCACAGGTATGCATCGGTTTCCAGGGGAGGGAGGGAGGCACAACAGAAAAAAAGCAATACTATTTACATGACTGGTTCTGGGCCACCATCACGCGTATGTGTACCCCATGCCATGATGTGTATTAACCAGGACAAATTGTGCACTCACTGGTACATGCAGCCACCTCACATCCAACAACAATTGGTGCTGCTCTCATAAGGCATGTTGCTGCTTGTATCTCTGTTACACATAAACACCGTCATGTGGCAGCCCCCTCCAGACAGACATGCAGAGGACATTGTTTGGCTTGTACACCATGGGGTGCAGGAGGTGACCCAATATCCCTTTAACACATGTCCACAGCCTGTGCCATGCTGTGACCCTTTAGTCCTGTGTAGTGTCACACACACACACACACACACACACACACACACACGTATATACACACGTCTTACAGGACAGCCAGTGACCACTGGCAACTTACATCCTCACACAGGTGCCTCTGATGGAAGGGTGAGGCTATGATGCCACTAGTTCTCCAGAGAGGAGCTGAAAGCCCTTGCCAATGGGAACAAGTCTAGAGAACAAGGGAATGCTCTGGTATAAGCCACGGATGCCTCTGTTAGGGACATCTGGGATCAGATAACAGTGGAGGTGAATGCTGTAGTTGGACGCACAATGTTTGCAGTATGCAAGAGGAGGTATGACATGCAGCAGGGGGCAAAAGAATAGGAGGTGACATGCCTCTGTGCACTACAGGACACTGGAGGTCTGCAACACGCGGAGCTTGCAACACAAATATGGACCCTATTATGGAGGTGGTGGCATCCCATACTCTGGTCTGTGGTTGTGGCAGGTGTGGATGGTGGTGGCTGTGAATCACAGCTGTCATTTCACTGGACATGTGAGTACATGGCCATGCACCACTGTGGTATGCATGTCACTTCATGGGTATATGTCTTGCTCGGTCTGTATTGTAGTACGCTGCTGCTCTGGCCTGTGCTCACAAATGTGAATTGGGCTGGCCCATGTGCAGTATTTCACTCCCTGGTGGTGGGTTCCATGCAGTAAAAAACAAAACAACTGAGAAGACAACCTGGTCATTTGCTGCAGCACTGACCTCAAAAGCACACTGCTTTTTAATTAGAAATAAAGAAGTATGAAATGAGATGGGAGAGTGATGGCCAATCAGCTCTGAGAGATAGCCTGTTGGCGAAATGTCAGTTGAACTGCACACGTAGTACATATGTGCACGTTGGTTTGCATGGTTGCTGACTGGTAGTATGGCTGCGGTGCACTGTTTTAGGTGCCGACGTGTTTGTTTTTACAGCTGGTCACAAGTTTTCTGCTGTCTCTTTGAACTAAACTACACTTTCTAGCACCTGGTTTAGCACTTTTATGCACTTTAATAAAAGGAGATAAACTGCGATGTGGTAAGCAGTTTCATTATTTCTAATTAAAAAGCAATGTACTTGTGTGGTCAGTGCTGCAGCAAATGAGTAGATTGTCTGCTCGGTTATTTTGTGCTTCGTGGTCTCTGGTAGCTGTATTGCACTGAGCTGGTCACCAAGAGAGTGAAGAGAGCCTCACTTTTGTTGTTTTTGTATGTGTTCCATGTAGTACCAGTCCTGCAGCATGTGACATGATAACACAGTCATGGTGCATCGTACAGACACTGTCCCTGTGCCTCTGCACACAGTGTGTATCTTGGCAGTTAGCGTACATAGAAACATAGAATTTGACGGCAGATAAGGACCGCTTGGCCCACCCAGTCTGCCCATTTCCCGACCTACTTGATAGCTGCAGATCCTAGTTAACCAGCAGCCTACTTCTTCTTACCCCCACCCCTCAGAATTGCCTTATGACTGTCCCATGCATGCTTGAATTCCACCACTGATTTTGACTCCACAACCTCCTCCAGAAGGCTGTTCCATGCATCCACAACCCTCTCTGTGTAAAAATACTTCCTTAAATTACCTCTGAGCCGACCCCCCCTATCTTCAAATTGTGCCCTCTTGTTCTTGCACACCTCTTTTTTTGAAAGATGCTACCCTCTTGGACTTTGGTGATTCCCTTGAGGTACTTGAAAGTTTCTATCATGTCCCCCCTCTCCCTCCTTTCCTCGAGGCTATACATATTAAGCTCCTTAAGTCTCTCTTTATATGTCTTCTGGTGCAGACCCTGCACCATTTTAGTTGCCCTCCTCTGGACAGCTTCCATCCTGTCTATGTCTTTGCAGAGATTGGGTCTCCAGAACTGCACACAGTACTCCAGATGGGGTCTCACCAGCTGTCTGTACAGAGGGATAATAACTTCCTGTTTTCTACTGGTGATGCCTCTCCCTATGCATCCCAGTATCCCCCAGCCCTCCTTGCTGCCCTCTCCACATTGCTTGCCCACCTTTAGGTCATCTGATATGACTACGCCTAGGTCCCTTTCCATTTTTGTTGTTGTTAGTATCTCACCCCCCCATTGTGAACTCTTCCCCTGGGTTTTTGTCTCCCAGGTGCATTACCTTGCACTTCTTAGCATTGAATCTAAGCTGCCACACATTTGACTATTCCTCTAACCTTTCCAAGTCCCTTCTCATCCTTTCCACCCCACCCTGTGCATCAACTCTGTTGCAGATCTTATTGTCATCTGCAAAGAGACATACTTTTCCTTCCAGTCCTTCCGCAATGTCGCTTATAAAGACATTGAAGAGGACCGATCTATCTGAACCCTACTGTGTACCCACTAGTAACCCTCCTTACTTCTGAGTGGACTCCATTTACTATTACTCTCTGTGTCCTATTCTCCAGCCAATTCTTTACCGAGGCTGTCCTCTTGGGACCCACTCCCAGGCTGGCTAACTTGTATATTAATCTTTTGTGTGGGACTGTGTCAAATGCCTTGCTAAAGTCTAGGTAGGCCATGTCCACAGCCCCTCCCTGATCTACTACTTTGGTCACCCAGTCAAAGAAATCTATCAGATTTGTCTGGCATGACCTTCCCACTGTGAATCCATGCTGCTTAGAGTCCTGTGCCCCTCTGGCCTCTAGATACTCAACAATTCTTTCCTTCAGAAGTGATTCCATCATTTTCCCTATCACTGAGGTTAAACTAACAGGTCTGTAGTTTCCTGTTTCTGCCTTGCTCCCACTTTTGTGAAGGGGAATCACATCTGCCCTCCTCCAGTCCTCGGGTACCATCCCATCCTCCCATGATTTGTTAATGCAGCATGCGGTGTTGCGTGCTGCCACGTGTGTCACTGGGTGCTATATTTATTACCTCCCTTTGGGTAGTGGTCTTCGTGTGTGTGTGTGAGGTGTGTTGATTACACTAGGTGCTGCTCATTTTCATCCTGGTGGGATCCACATTCCGGCCAGATGTGTGCATGCACCCTGACTGTGTGGGTGTATAGGCTATGGTCACTTGTTCTAGGCTTGTACTGGGCATCATGTGCATCAATGATGTGGTTTGAATGTGGTGGCACTGGAACAGGACTACTGTGTACTGTGCATCATGCTTACAGTGTTCTTCTCTGTCCGCAATGCATTTGATGCCCCTACAGCAGGAGAACGGTCAGAGGAGATCATTCGCCTGTTGGCATCTGGGTTGTAGAGATCACCAGCGAACGCTGCTGATGGGGTGTCCATGGCCACATTATTTGAAGATGTGTCAGGCAATGATGAGGAGGCAGAAGAGGACACTTGCATCCCCACTGGGGAGTACTTTTTCTCCCTTGCTGCTCTGGGGGAGTTTCTCCCCCATCAAAAATATTCCTAGGCACATACGACCATACGGGGCTGACAGCAGTGGCCTCATTGCAGCCTCCTCACAGTCACCTGCCAGGCAAGCATCACCTTTGGTGATGTCAGGGTCCCTTGAGGCCCGTGCCCTCTGTACTGACACAGGCACCAGTACAATCACCACTGTCACAACAACTGCCACTGGTGTGCCATCCACGTCCACAGGCTCATACACCACCCAGACAATGCGACACGACTGTGGGCAGCCATCCTAATGCCACAGCTGATCACACACATGACCTGTGGGGCACAGCAGACAGTGAAGTGACACAGCACACAGTCACAGAGGGTGTGGGCCACTCACACCCTGCTGACTGCCACATCCCACCCACACCCAGTGTCCCAGGTGTCCCTAAACCCCAGGGAAAGGATGACTGTGGAGCCCAGCAGCTCCTACAGTCTGTGGTGGGCCTGCACACCACCACACAGTGGGAGCTGCATGCCTTGCAAGGGAAGTAGGGTAGGCATTTACCCACCTCCATAAGGCAGTGTATACAGACCTTATGGAGGCAAAGCAGCATGTGGAGCAGCGTCAGGAACAGTTCCTGAATGCCCTCCACCAGGTCTTTGGTGACATCACCGGGGCTGTGAGGGAGCATGCAGCAACAATGAGAGAGGTTGAGATGGCTGGGCAGCATTGCACCACCAGCACATGCTGCTAGTGTGCAGGCAGTGTCCCACAGGTTGTCTCCACATCACAGAGTAGCATGTCAGGGTCAGCCACCATGGCTGTCACACCATCATCCATGGGCACTGCACAGAGCACTTGGCAGCAATTGTCCTAGGCTACACCAAGCCTGTGCCATGGCTGGGGTCATCCCATGGTGTTGCTATCCCCACAGTCTTTGCCTATCAGCTGCTTGATCTTCGGTACACCCCCCCCCACATTCCCGTGGTTGGGTGTTTTTGAGGGTCCATGTTGGGAGACGGTGATGCTGTGTGTGTGCCACACCATCCTGAACCCTTCCTTCCCTGCATCACATGCACCTCTTTGTCAATTGCCACATCCCACACTATTTCCTGTATCACCTGTATGACATCTTAAATCACTTATCCTTATTATCATCCTATGACCATTATGTAGAGATGCAGCAAATTTAAAATCCTCCAGTGAAGTGAATGTGATGTGCCCATAGGAAAGGTTCACTTTGCCTTGTTATTATTACTTTGTATTGTCATTTCACCTTAAAGTAAGGTAAGGCAGAGCGACAACAATATTGGCAGCACCCCACCCACACAGTCACCAGAATTAATTTGCATCCCCAAAGTGCTACTGTCTTGTGTCCAGAAAACTCCCCAGTGCTGATGAAGTGAAATGAGAACATAACAAGAAATGCAAAGTCTCCCAGAATTAATGGCGCACTTAGTCATGCACACACTGGTCACACACAGAGCCACCAGAAATAATGTGCATCCCCAAAATGCTACTGTCTTGTGTCCAGAAAATTCCCCAGTGCTGACGAAATGCTACTGTCTTGTGTCCAGAAAATTCCCCAGTGCTGATGAAGTGATATGAGAGCATAACAAGAAATGCAGGCTCCCAGAATTAATGGTGCACTGCAAACACACAGACAGATTAAGATTTCGCTGTGCACTCAAGGGATGCATACGAAAAGGCACAACACCTAACTAGTGCACACAAGTCACAAATCCAAATCTGGAAAGGAATACATTTTGCCAGTTGGGGGATTAGTGCACAGCAGTAACAATCCACTACCAGTAAAGATACCACAAAGCAGTATAAAGAATGCATGCAGGTGTGGTGGATAGCAGGTTCACACTGCTGCAATTACTCTATGGCACAACAAAAGGTGTCTGATTTAATGGCACACATCGCACACACACTCACATACACACTATAAGTGATGCGTAGCAAATTGAATACCTTTAGTAATATAACCAAATGTTTTAAACAGACAAATTATACACTGCTGCACCAAAACAATCAGCAAAAAAGTCAAAAAATGCTGAAAATATTAGTGTGTGTACATTAACACAGTTATACAAGAAAAATATAACCAAAACATAAAGCCTGCCTTTTTCTCCCAGTTAATGTACCTATACCACAAATACACCCCACCCGAAAGCACACTTCACAGTACATAGACTGACAGTTCTAAAATAACATTCAAAATCCACACACAGCAACAAACACTCGATAATATGAGCACAGAAGGGTTTCCTACAATCATTGTACTAAATTCTGAGCAAACTGGTTAATTGTCTGGCCTCTGACATCAGCTACATGATAACTGGAGGTGGGGCTTAGTCAGAGTTGAAGTAGCAAGTGAGTTTTATTTTCTCAGAAGAAGCCAGAAGGGGAAGGAAGCATATTCAATTCAATGCTTTACAGTAACTGGTAATTGCTAGTTTTCTTTTAAACTTAGATTGTGGGCTTTTGGTGACACTGTACTTTCTTTGTTGTCTTTACTTAGAATTGTTTTTGGGCTGTTGAAAATTTAAAACGTTGTGGTGGTGTATTTCTTTGCTGTCTTTAATTGCTGCAAATTTTTGCCCCCTTTCCCCAACTCTTAATTATATGCCTATTAAATCTGATTGACAGGAGCTAAACACAGGGTATAGTAAGGGGTGTGGAGTAGGAGGGGCATAAGGGTGAAGAAGCACACCCTCAGCATGACAAGTGTTTTGATTCATTTATTTGTTTCTTGGTTTATTTTCTTTTTTTAAAAAGAAAAGTATCTGAGGATCAGTGGCAGGATTTTTAAAACAGTAAATTAATAAAAAGGGAACTAAGAAAGCTTCAGTAGCAGGCAAGTAGTGGAATAGCAGTATAATTGCAGTATAATGTGGGGAGTGGTGCAATGCAGTGGCTGTGGGGCAGCCATATTCAGGTAGACCTTCTGGACACTGAGGTGCTGCCCTATCTGCATGCATCTCTCTGGATTGCAGGATGAGGTAGCCAGACTCAGAGCGGAAGTAAACTGGGTCAGGAGTACCATCACCCCTATCCAGAGACCACCCAGTCCAATGCATCTGCCTCAAAGGATGCCAAGAACGAGGAGCACTTGGATGACAGTGGGCTCAGGGAGGGTTAGAGCGGTCAGGCAGAGGCACATCCCAGATCCTATTCCACTCAAGAACTCATATGCCACACTGGCAAATGGGGACAACCAAAGAGAGGTACCCAGAGAAGTGGAAGGAAAGGATGTGGAGGTTAGCCAAGGAGGTGACCTCAGCAGGGAAAGCAGTGGATCCCAGAGGAGGGAGGAAGTGAATCCTGGTGGGGGACTCCATCATAAGGGGATCCAGCTAGGAACACAGGAGGGGGAGGACAGGGAGGTGAGGTGCCTACCAGGTACCACGGCATGGAGGGATGGAAGGAAGATCCTGGGGATCACTGGGAAGGCAAGATGGGAGGGTGAGCTGGATGTCATTATCCACCTAGGTACTAATAACCTGGCAAATGGGGAGCCAAAGGAGGTTCAGGAAGAGTTTAGGAAATTGGGGAGGGGTCTCAAGCAAGTAGCTACTTCTGTCACTTTCTCAGAAGTACTACCTGTGAGAGGCAAGGGAGAGCATAGGGGTGCATGCACCAGGAACTTTAACTCATGGTTGAAGAACTGGTGCTGTGAGGAAGGGTTTGGATTCATTGGTGACTGGGGACCCACCTGGAGGGATGGAGGTTTGTTCAAGCCTGATGGCCTGCATCCATCCTGGAGGGAATCCAAGCACTCAATGATAAATTTAAATGCTACATTGACAAGCATTTAACCTAGCAAGGGGGTTGGCAGGCCAGCAAGGAGGGTACCTACTTGCTCACCGCCCACAGCTAGCAGTGGAACCAGTGAACCAGAGGAGTGGCTATCTCTACAAAGCAGTGTGCAAAAGATGGAGATTAGCACCCAAGAGGTGGATAGGCAGAAAAGGGGCAACATTCAGCAGAAGGGCAGACACCAAGGAGAACCAGGGATAAAGGACAACCAAGGAAGGGGCTGGAGTAGAACAGCAAAACAGTCTAGGGAGGTCAAATCATGGAAAGCCATGTGTGCAAGTGCCAGAAGCCTTAGCAACAAGATGGAAGATCTGGAGGTTGTCATGGTGCAGTCAGACCTGGACATTGTGGCCATCACTGAAACCTGGTGTAATGATAACCACAACTGGGAGATGGCCATACCTGGCTACAACATATTCAGAAGAGACAGGGCAGGCAGGAAGGGAGGAGGAGTGGCACTGTATGTGAAAAATGACATTAAGGGCCACAGAGATCCAGGAGGAACAAAATGTGGGAGAGATACTGTGGGTTAAGCTGGAAAGGAAAATGGGGCCAGCCATCTGCACAGGTGTGGTCTATAGACCACCAGCCCAAGAGGAAGAAACAGATAGGGAGCTGATGCTAGCCATCCAAAGGATGGCAGACAAGTGTGAGGTAGTACTGGTTGGAGACTTCAATATTCCAGACGTGGACTGGAGCATCCCAGCAGCAGCATCAACTAGGAGCAGATTTATCCTGGACTCCATTCAGGGTGCCTTCCTCAAGCAACTGGTCATGGAATCAACTCGGCAGAGGCAATACTGGACCTTGTGCTCACAAACAGGGACAGTGTGATGGGGTAACAGTGGGGGAGCACCTGGGGAACAGTGACCACCAGTTACTGTGGTTTGAAATCACAGAAAGAGCAGAACCAAACCACACAAAAACACATATCCTGGATTTTAGGGGGGCAGACTTTGGGAAAATGGGGAGTTACTTGAAAGAGGCATTAAGGGGAATGGGGCAGGAATCAGAGGTTGAGGAACAGTGGGCAGTATTTAAAATGGGGATTACAAGAGCAACAGAATTATGCATTAAGCAGGTTAGCAAGAGGAAAATGAAGAAGAGACCATTATGGTTTTCCAAAAAGGTAGCAAAGAAAGTAAAAGCCAAAAAGATTGCATTCGGGCAATACAAAAAAACACAGGCAGAAGGGGATAGGGAGAAGTACCAGGAGAAGCAAAGGGAGGCAGGGAGGTCAGTAAGGGAAGCCAAAGCTCAGACAGAAGAACACATTGCAAAATCAGTGGGTAGAGGGGACAAAATCTTTTACAGGTACATAAGTGAAAAAAGAAAAGCAAAGGGAGGGATAGTGAGACTGAAGGGGGATGATGGGGGCCACGTGGAGGATGACAACAGTAAAGCTGACATATTGAACAGGTATTTCTGCTCAGTCTTTACTGAGGAAGAGGAGGGTAATGGGTCTAAAGGGAGTACAAGGCGTGAGAATAGTGCAGAAATGGACACAAGTCCCTTTACACGAGAAAGGGTCCTGAAGGAACTGGAAGTAATAAGAGTTGACAAAGCAATGGGGTCAGATGGGGTGCAACCCAGGGTCCTTAAAGAACTAAGAGAGGTGGTGGCTGAACCTCTGGCTATCCTGTTTAGCTGATCACTGGAAACAGGGGAGGTACCCAAAGACTGGAAGATAGCAGATGTAATCCTCTTATACAAAAGTGGGAACAAAGAGGAAGCGGGGAACACAGATCAGTCAGCCTCACCTCGGTAGTGGGGAAGATCATGGAAGCACTACTAAAGGAGAGATTGGTGGAGCATCTGGTTGTCAGTGGACTACAGGACCCAAAGCAGCATGGT
This sequence comes from Neoceratodus forsteri, assembly GCA_016271365.2. Taxonomy (NCBI): domain Eukaryota; kingdom Metazoa; phylum Chordata; order Ceratodontiformes; family Ceratodontidae; genus Neoceratodus; species Neoceratodus forsteri. The sequence goes on along the minus strand of CM057455.1, from coordinate 116,149,071 downwards.
TTCACCAGGGGGTGGTCATGTCAGACCAACCTCGTTGAATTTTTTGACTGGGTGATTAGGGAGGTGGATCGGGGGAGGGCAGTGGACATGGCCTATCTGGATTTCAGCAAGGCCTTTGACACTGTGCCACATAGATTATTACATAAACTGGGGAATATGGGTGTGGGCAGGACAGTAGTGTGGTAGGTAGGTAACTGGCTGGGTGGCAGGACACAGAGGGTGGTGGTAAATGGCTGTCATGCCACAGAGGGAAGAGTGACCAGTGAGGTACCACAGGGATCAGTGCGGGAACTGGTCCTATTCAACATCTTCATCAGTGACATTGAGCAGGACCTAGAAGGCAGAATTTCACTGTTCACTGATGACACAAAGCTCTGTAACAGAGTAGACACACCAGTGGGTGTAGACAGAATGAGAAGGACCTGCAGAAACTTGAAGAGCGGTCAGGGTTTGGCAGTTGAAATTCAATGCAAAGAAGTGCAAGATAATGCATATGGGGCACAAAACCCTGGCACAATATATCAGTTGGGGGTGAGGATATAGCATGCACCAAGCAGGAAAGGGATCTTGGGGTTGTCATCTCTGATGACCTCAAGGTAGTGAAACAGTGTGACAAGGCAGCAGGTAAAGCAAATAGGGATGCTGGGATGTATAGGCAGGGGCATCACCAGCAGGAAAAAGGGAGGTCATAATTCCGCTATACAAGACACTAGTGAGGCCCCACCTGGAGTACAGTGTACAGTTCTGGAGACCATACCTACGTGAGGACATAGACAGGGTAGAGAAGGTTCAGAGGAGGGCAACAAAGATGGTGCATGGAGTGCATCACAAGTCCCATGAAGACAGGTTGAAGGAACTGAACATGTACTCCCTGGAGGAGAGGAGGGAGAGAAGGGAGATGATAGAGACATACAAGTATCTTACAGAGAGGAACAGGGTGCAGGAATACACTATTTTTAAGTGAAAAAAGATGTTCCAGGACTAGAGGGCATGGGATGAAGTTGGAGGGAGGATGATTCAGAGGAAACATGAGGAAGAATTTCTTCACAGAACGGGTAATGGACAAGTGGAACACCCTGCCAGAGGAAGTGGTGGGGGCTGAAACAATCACAGGATTTAAGAATGCATGGGATAGACATAAAGGAATTCTGGAAGTCAGGGGTAAGGGGCAACAGACTTCTAGGAAAACATAAACTGAACTTACAAGCTCAAATGGGCAGACTGGGTGGGCCATAGGCCCTTATCTGCCGACACTGTCTATGTATCAATGTAAAAAGAAAATGGCTCAAAAAGGCATTTTAAACAGCTTTTAGAGGTTTTAAATCACATAACTCTGAGAGCAAACTGTCTCCAGCTACCACTACACACACACTACCCAGGCCAAAACTGAGGCTGTGCAGAACAATCTAGAGCACATGTGACCTGCAACCCAATGAATCACTGCAGAATTTCATTTGGAGCTCAATTACAAGTTGAAGTGAGGTGAATTACATTGATTTCAATGTACTTCACCTTAAAATTGGTGGAGAAGTGGTTTGGGGAAGGTGGAAAAATGCAAAGTCCTTGCATTCATTGGACTTTGCGTTCCTCATTATGAAGTGAAGTACTCTGCTTCACACTGTGGAGTACGCCGAGGATTCCACGTTTCTCCGTGAATCACTTTGTGGAGCTAATTGGGGTCACTTCGCCCACCACTACTTACAGTACTGTAACTCACATACCGTACCGGAAGAAACGCAAATGCCTATGGCTGTACTTCCCTGATGAGTTGAGCCTGTATCATAAAACTCCCCAATTTAAAGACTCTTATTAATGAGTACAGTGGTGGGGTGGTGAAGCCTGGAGAGATACTTTAAAACAGGCTTACAATACATCCAAGTAACTAATAACAAAATTAATGTGATTCGTGATGTGATCATGAATCGTGATTCATGACTGCATTTGTGACTGTGATGATGAAGAACATGATTCGGTGTGGATGATGTGAGATAACCAATATGGAACTGTATTGGGAATGCGAATGTCTATGGCTGTACTTACCCAATGAGCTGTAGCACAAAACTCCCTGACTTAAAAACCCGTATTTATGAGTACAATGGTGGGGTGATGAAGCCTGGAGAGATACTATGAAACAGGTTTATAATACATCCAAGTAACTAGCAAAAAAATTTATGTGATTCGTGACATGATCGTGAATCATGATTTGTGACTGCATTTGTGACCATGATAATGAAGAACGTGATTTGTATCACGACTGACTCGTGATGATGGTCCTGACTTAAAAACGGATATTACTGAGTACAATGTTCATGCAGAATTATGCACCACATCAGTACAGTACTCAGAAGGGAAGCCAAGGAAACAACTGTGACTTAAGTTACAGATGGAGACTGGGCCCTAAAGAAATATAAATGCACAGACAGATTAAGAATGTGCTGCACACTGAAGAGATGCAGACGTAAAGGCACAACACCTAACCAGTGTTCACCATCAGAAAGTCAAATCTGGAAAAGAATACCTTTGCCCGTTGGGGCGGGCCATGGGGGTTGGGGGGCAGTGTACTGCAGTAACAGTCACTAGTACTAGTACCAGTAAAGATACCACAAAGAAGTACAAAAATCACACAGCTGCAGTGGATAGCAGGTTCACATTGTTAAAATTACTATGTGGCACAATAAAAGGTGTCTGATTTGATGATACGTGTCACACACATACTGAGTCACACACATACTAAGTAATGCTTAACAAATTGAAAACTTCAGTAATATAACCACATATTTTAAACAAACTAAAATTATGCACTGCTGCACCACAACAATCAGCAAAAAAAGGCAAGAATTATTGAAAATATTACTGTGTACATTAGCACAGTTATACAAGAAAAATATCACCAAAACAGAAAGCACTGTCTTTTTCTCCAAGTTAATCTACCTACACCACAGATACAACCCTCCACCAAAGCACACTTCCACTGTCTCTCAGTACACAGACTGAATGTTGTACATTAACATTCAAAATCCATGCACAAGAAATAAACACTCGATGATATGAGCACAGGAGGGTTTCCTACAATCGATGAACTAAAGTTTCAGCAAAAAATAAATGACACAAAAAAGGCTTTTTTAACAGCTTTTAGAAGGTTTGAATCGCAGAGAGCTCTCAGAACAGACTGTCTCCTACAGCTTCCTACACACACTACCCCGAACTGTGGCTGTGCAGAACAATCTAGAGCCCATGTGACCTAAAATCCCATGAATCACTGCAAAATTTGCCTTTGGAGCTTAGAAACAAGGCGAAGTGAGCTGAAGTACATTGTTTTCAATGCACTTCTCCTTAAGAATTGGTGAAGTAGTGGTTTGGGAAGGCAGAGTAATGCAAAGTCATTGTTTTCAATGGACTTCGTGTTTCCCATTATAACATGAAGTATTCCGCTTTGTGTTGCGATTCACTTCGCGGAGCGAATTGGGGCCATTTTGCCCATCTCTACCATTATGTCCACGTCACTCTACTGTATATACTGTAAATACACAATTGAAACCAGGTGCGTTATACCTTTTTGTTTTCACTCACCTTCCCATATGTGTGAGGGTTTGTGTGGTGTCCTGCCTGTGCTCCTGGGCACTCCTGGCCATGGGTCTTACCTATTGAGCTACTCCACTATCCCTGGGAGCTCAGACTTGATGTCACTGTCAGCATGTACCTCAGGTTCAGGCAGGCATATTCCATGGTTTAGTGCCATGTTGTGCCACATTCAAGTTAAGAAGATGTGGCAAAACATTTGAGGGTTATATTGTAGGGCACCACCATGAATGGTCCAAGCAACTGAATCTCATCATAAGCATGCCAAGGACACGTGAGATTATATTCTGTGTTGCAATGTGTACCTCATTATATCTCTCCTCAACCACATTTGCTCGTAGGAGCCAGGGTCTCAAGGAATAGGCACTTTTCCCTGTGGAAACATTATCACTTGTTAGCGGGTGTGCACTGTGTGACTCACCCTGACCAGTTTGCGAACCCTACTGTTTGGGTCAGCCTGTGTACTTGTTTACTCCCCAGCACCTCCTTTGCCTGCTGTACTGTGGCACAGTCCCGCTGTTGAGGGGATTGTGGTTGTGCCTGCTGCTGGTAATTACCAGTAAGATGCTGACCGGGTGTTATGCCTTGCTCAAATGCCTGGCACAGCTGGGACTGGTGCCAGATGAAGGCTTCCTGGCACTGCTAGGGAACCATGCAAGGACACTGATGACACACCCAATTGTATCATATACCACCTGGCACTTAATGGAGTGCTAATGCTTCCTGTTAAGGAAGTTGTCTTCCACTTCACCATGTGGTGCATAGATGGCAAAACATGGGTGCAGTCAGTAACACTGAGTACTGCCGATAGGTGTGCAATGCAATAGAACTGCTGCAGTGTTTCTCAACATTGCCATGCTGGGGAATACAGTGAGATCACCAAAATGTGGCAGCAGAGGATGTAGGAACTGGGTCTCGAGGCATGATGTGGCAGACTGTGACATGCCATTGGTATCCCCAACTGGTATCTGGAAGGACCTGGTGGATAGAAAGCACATCGCAACTGTCACCTTTTGATCAACTGTCATGGCTGCGTTTGTGGTAGACTGCAGCTACTCATGCAAGAGCTCAAAGAGCTGTATCTGCAGGACCCTACTCAGTCTGCACCAGTCCACAAGTTGGTCATCTGAGAATGTCTCAAAGGACACTCTGTGCTGGTAAATTCTGTGTGCAGCATATCTCCTCTTTGGCGTACAGTGTGGCCAGGCTAGCCTTGCTCCCTCTACTCCTCAGTCACAGCTGCCATCAGGTAGACAATCATGGTGTTGCTTCTGACTACCATGGTACCTGTTGCTATGTCCATGCCCTCTTCTTTTGTCTGCCTTGGTTAAGACCACCATTTTATAGGCAGTAATTTGCATTGCACTACGTGTTGCACTAAAACACTTTGTTCAGTGCTGTGGTGCTCAATGTACTACTGGGCACATATTCATGTCCTGGCCCCTAACTTTGCCCCATGCATATATTATCTTTTAGCACCAGTGCTATCAGGTTTCACATGTGCTATTTGGCCATTTGAATATGGCAACCGGGTGCAGATGTAGCACTATTGTGGCACAACTGGTTAGTATCCAGTGCAAAATTTTGAATATCTGGCCCCAAGAATTTATGGGATAGAATTCTTAGGGTCCTATATTGTGATAAGAACATCATCAGTATGAAGGGAAATGAGGTAATCCTTATTCTGAAATGAAATGCCCTGGATACCCGTTTCACCTGATAATCTTCTACCAAGTGGCTGTATCATTAAATTAAATAGCAAAGGTGACAGTGGACAACCTTGCCTAGTTCCTTTTCTCAGGGGAAATTCAAGCAGTATCACACCATTGGTAATGACAGATGCGGATGACCTTTCATAAAGGAGGCTTGCCCATCTAGAGAATTCATCCACAAATCGTTACTTATCTAAAATATCAACTATGTGTGGCCATAAGACCCAAACAAAGAGCTTTTCTGCACCAAGTTAAGAGAAGGCTTGATGCTATATTGGATTTTTTGGCTGTTTCTATTATATGAAATACTTTTATGAACATATGAAAAACCCAGCAGCAGAAGGCCATTTGGTCAATCTAATCTGCTCATAATGCAGGATCTACATCTTGAGTCATTGTCCCTGCTCCCTGTCCCCACTCCTCTCATCCTCCCTACTCAAGATCCTTACCTTCCTCCTATGCCTATCCTACCCTCTCTTAAATCTGCCCACTGTCTTCAATGAGACCACTTTTCCAGCAGTGCATTCCAAGTGCCCACCACCCTATCCTTGAAGAAGTATTTCCTGATCTCCCTCCTAAACCCCTCTCCAGCTTAAGACTGTGCCCCTTGTGTTATGATTGCCGCTCAGCTTAATGAGACCCTCCTTATCCACCTTATGTACCTCTTTCAAGTACTTGAAGGTCCCAATCATGTCCCTTTTCTCTCTCTCTCTCTCTTTCTGACTCTGTCTCTCTCTTTCTCTCTGGTCCTGTCCTCCAGGGAGTATATGTTCGTTACCCTCAGCCTCTTTTCATATGCCTTACCCTGCTGACCTGCAATCAGCTTTATGCCCCTCCTCTGGTCCTATTCCAGCAGGTTAATGTCCTTTGTGAGGTGTGGGCACCAGTATTGAACTTCATACTTTAGATGTGGCCACTCTACTTCTGATATACCCTTCTTGTCTGTTATCCACTAAGTATGGTATTACTTTCTCTAGTCTATCTGCCCAAATCATGGTTAAAATGTTTACATCTGTGTTAATCAGTGATATCAGTGGATACCTTTTACACTCACTAGGGTCTTTCCCCAGCTTGTGGATAAGCAATATTGAGATCCTATCATATTTTGTGTTAAGGTATTTTTTTACCTAGTCTTCAGTATATACATTAATAAGAACTGGAGTGACTTTTCTTCACTAATGTACGATAAGAAGTCATGCAATAACCATCTGGGCCTGGCACCTTATCCTTATTAAGAACCTTACTTGCAGCCATTATCTCTAGTTCTTCCATTGGTTGACTTATCATTGACTTAAGTTTATCTGGAACCTTCTGTGTCTCTATACTGTACCTTCACAGAATTTGGTTAGCGTGTCTGAAAATAGTGCATTATCACTGTCATGTACAGAATATTTTGGTAAAACCTCTGAAATTCCAAATTGATTTTCTTCTGTCTGGTAATTAACGAGTTGTTACCTGAATCTATAATTGCAGAAATCTTAGTGCTGCTACTATTTTGTTTTGTCTAATAGCATGGATTTTTGTAGCTTTAGGACCACAGTCAATATAATTAAGTCTTGCTCTCCTAATTGCCAACTCTGACTCACCTCTAATGAGTTACAAATATTCAGATGTAAGCTTGGACCAAAATGCCCAGTTCTCATCTGATGTGACGGATGTAAACATTTGTTTTTTTCAACATTTTGTATTTTATTCAAGAGTTCACTTCTTATTTTCTTTTTCTTAACTGATGAAGATGTGTTAATAAAATACATTCTTAGCCAATACTTCAAACACTCCCAATTATTGACCCAAGAGTTATCAGCTGGGTTATTTAGGGTGCAGAAATGTTCTAGCTTTTGCTTTATTTTACCCAGAAATCCTTCATCTTCTAAAAGGGAATTAATAATCTTCCAGCGCTTTGTTAAGTCCGCGTGACAGCCCTCAAAAAATGAAACTTGCTCTGGAGAGTGATCAAATATTACCTGTTCCAAGATTTGAGTTGAGAGTAGCCTTCAAATCATGGTCTTGGTGAAATATATTGTATCAGTTCTAGAGCCAGAGTGATAATAAGTGGCTCAAAAGGTAGAATTTCTCTCCTTAGGGTGTAAAACATTCTGGACATCAACCAAGCCTAAGACTAGTAACCTGGTTCTGCAAGTCTTTGTTTGCTTCATTGATTCAGTACCTGGTGTTAGACCTGTCTAGCAGAGGATCAAGGGTATTACTGCTATCACCCACCAGAATTATTGTATTATGCAAATATACACAAAGCTTACTGCATAATGTGTGAACGTATCATGTGTGGTACCAGTAGGAAAATAAATATTTGTAAGTGTGACTTCATCATCTTTCTTTCTTTATTTATTTACTTATTTATGTCTTTGTTAACCAGGTAGCTTACCGCTAACAGTTATAAAAGATCCTAACTGATCTAATGTAGTTGAGGATACTTGAAAGCTAGCCCCTTTTTTAAATAATATGAGTACACCAGCTTTCTTCGAGTTAAAACCAACACCAAACACTTGCCCTACCCACTCAATATGCATTAAGTTAGTAAAGTCATACAGCAAACATATGCGGCTACTGAAAAAAAATATTGTGGGGTCTAGCTTTTTTTAGGTACCTCAGAATGTGTATCTTTTAAGTTTATTTGTTGTGGAGAGGGTATCTGCATTTGTAGGTTTGCAGATGATACAAAACTTGTCAGAGTGATAAATACACCAGAAGATGTTGAAAAGTTACAGGCATGACTGCTTAAGGCAGAAGATTGGGCAAAGGACATAAGCTCCTTTCAACTTGGAAAAGTGTGCAGTGATGAGCTTTGGCAGAACTAATCTTAAAGCATAGTACCATCTCAATGGCATAACCTTGAAGGAAGTCACAGAGGGCAAAGATCTAGGCATCATAATTACTAATTATCTAACATTCAGTAATCAGCACACTGCAAGTACCTAGACTGCATCCAGGATACTATATTGTATTAGAAGGAAGATCAGTAGCAATGACGATAAGGTTGTGATGTCCCTTTATACTTCCCTGGTGAGACCCCACCTGGAATATTGTGCCCTGTTGTGGGCACGATGTACCAAAGCCAGAATGAATACATTACAGAGGGTGCAGCCCTTAGAGAGGATGCAGAGTGTGACTTCTTCATCATATAGCTTACCAATAACAGTTAAAAAGAGTCAGAGACAATCTTCTAGAGTTGAGGAATCCTGAAAGTGAGTTCCATTTTAGGGCAGCAGGTGGACAGCGCCTTGCAGTCCTCTTGCTAGGAAAAAGCAGCTTGCAAGCACATCACCTTATGAGGTGTCAAAGGTCCCTTCAGTATCTATGTACCATAGTTCACTTCTGTGCACTACTTCTTTGAACTATCTGACCTGGCAACCTGGAGGTACTTTGTTTCAGTACAAACATCCCAAGAGGCTCATCCAGCAGCCTGCTTTCCGTATCTCTACATCTGTGGTAGACTGATGCTCCCTAAGGCCAAATTCTCACTTTCTCACTGATTTCCTTGAGAATAAAATAGCACTGTGACCTTTAGGGTAAGATAATTCCCTGACTTACAGCTGCAGATAAATTCAACCCTGCAACTTCCCCAAATAAATTCACACAAGGGTCAAACAAAAAATGATTATAGAGTTCTGAGAGAGGAGTGGAGTTTACAGTCTGTGCTTGCACTAGTTCAGCCAGACACTTTTATTTTTATTTATTTATATAACTGTTTCACCAGGAAAGGTACAATGAGCAATAAGAGGCTCATCTCCTGGTGCGACCTGGGGTCATATATTATACCTGAAGCTCAACATTAAAATGTTTTCAGACTAGGTGGAAAATTAAGAGAAGTTCAGCTAGCACCAAGCAGCGTTCTGCCCTGTAAATGGTGCTGAGAATCAATAACAGGGGAAGCAGCATGCTGTGTTCATAGCCAGAACCAATTCAATCGCATTACACTACTTACAAACCAAGCCAGTTCATTTACAGCTTATTTGACTTCAAAAACTGTGTTCAAGAAGATTAAAGCTGTTGTGCTGTCCAGTTCAAATGACCTGTCTGTAAAATCTTGATTTCAGTCAAGTCATTGGACTAACCTATTTTGTGCATTTGTTTTAAAGTGGAGCTGAAATTCAGATTGGTTAGATTGTGTAAACTGAAATATTGGTATTTGGAATAATGCTCATAACAGTTTAAACAAGTTGACCTCTGCTCCCCTCCCAGAAATAATTCCATGCAACAACTTTCTAGATTTTGGATGCTCACTGGCAAATATTTATTTGGCATAAAGATAATATTAATATCCCATACTATCATAATTCAATCACAATAACACAAAATTATGTCACATAATTTCTTCACTTCGGCCTCTTCCTCCTTCTTGCTGCTTCTTCGTTATCTGTACTTCAGGGTCTGGATACTCTGAATCTGGGCCTGCCCTCCATCACCAGATTGAGGCTGGTTCCCCACTTGCCTGGGCCTCAGCCATTCAGGCCCAGACACTATGAATCCAGCACCTAGATCTATCCACCCTTCCCAAAATTAATACCACACCTGGATTCCTTGCACCCAGCCTGTGTTGCCTACCATAGCCCTGCTTTTCTGCTACCCTTCCACCTGCTCCCCCTCTTCCTTCTTCCTTGCTCCCCCATATACTTCTCTCCTGGGCACCTCTGCCCCCCACAAGCACTCTAACGAGACCCCGGGACCATCTGCTGCTGACATGCAGCACCATGCCACCGCCCCTTGCTCAGGGCCCACAAGGACCACTTATAGCCCTGCTCCTACGATCTCTTTGCCAACCATTACATCCTGGAGTCTTCCTTACAAGAGTAGGTGGGTGGGTGGAGAATTTCTTAGCAAAAGGAGGGCTAACACAGGGTGGACAGACCTGATATACCCCATAAGGACCCCAGATCAGGACCCCTGCAAGCTCCACCCCCCTGGCCAATGCCATGAGCTTTAGCCGCTCCTTGTCATATTACACTGCCTACCTCAGTGGTGATGTCAACAGTCCCTTCCACCCTTCCCTCCCCCTCCCCTTCCTTTGTCTCTTTCTGGCACGGGCCATGAGATGACCTGGCCAACCTTTACGTGGCAAGCCTAATTGTCCCCTGATCACCTTCCAGAAATAAATCCACACAACAACTTTCTAGATTTTGGATGCTCGCTGGCAAATATGTGTTTAGCACCAAGATAATACTAACATCCCATGCTATCATAATTCAATAACAATAACACAAAGCTATGTCACATGATTTCTTCTTCACTCCGGTCTCTCTCTCCCTCCTTCTGACTGCTTCTCCTTTATTTGTGCTTCAGGTTCTGGACACTCTAAATAGAGCCCCCTCCTCCATCACCAGAACCAGGCTGGTTCCCCACTTACCTGGGCCTCAGCCCTCCAGGCCCAGACACTAGGAATCTGGTACCTAGACCTATCCACCTCTCCCTGCATTAATACCACTCATGGGTTCCTTGCACACAGCCCATGCTGCCTACCCCTCTCCCCCCCTTTTCTGCCCCCTTACCCCTCACTTCTCCTCTTCTTTCTTCTACTGCCCTGCCTCCAGCTTATGAAGAACAGAGGAGCTCCCCCCTTGCAGACTAGAACCTAAGACCCCTGTTAGCTACCTCTTCCACAAGTACCCCTATTGGCCTTTGGAAAAGGCACACTCCAAGTTCCAACAGATGCACTCTATCGGAACTTTATACAGTCACCTAGTCAAAGGAAATGTCCTTGTGTTGGATGTTGTAATTAGGGCAATAAATCTTACCCTATTGCAGGTTCTTGTCTGAATTGCCAGAATAGAGAAACAACAAACACGTGGTTTCCAGAGTCTGATAATGATTTATTTCTGGTATATACAACAGGCTTACACCCAAATCAGTGATAAAAATAAGAATAATTACCACTGAGAGAGAATACTCAGTCATCCTTTCTAATTTCTTGCGTAGGCAGAATCAGCTTTCTCTAAGAGCTCTAAGCAAAAACAGTCATTCTTATTCCTCTGATTATTACTATAGAAACCAGCAAAAAGATATAGCAAACTTATATAATTGGCTTAAGAAATATGGGGTGATTTATACTTGCCTGGGAACATGCACCAAAGTAGCTAAAACATTGATAACAGAATACAAAGACATGTCTTTGTATACAAGGTCATCTTACAATGTCTCAGTGTCTCACATAAATTGCTTGGTAGTAGCTGTTTTGCACTACACCTAAAGATGGCAGCATTGCACAACTAATGATTGTAATTATACAATTATCCGAATGGCAGTTTTTTTTTAGTGCATCAGTACATTATTACAGCACATAATGATTCTTAGTAGAACACAGTAACTTGCAGGAATATTAGTAATAACAGTATAATAATTGTATAAAAGGCATTGTAATACTTATATATAAAGTATTGTGATTATACAGCAATAATATAGCAATGAACATTGTAATTGTAGCTACAATGCTAATAGAACAGTAGAACCCAGATCCTGACACTCCTGCTTATATGATTAGTGCCTGTGCCCTAAATATTACTGTCTGATGCATAGGGCCCCAATCAGGGGTGGTGGTCCGTGGATAACAATGTGTACCCCATATGTCAATCACTGCCCTCGCCACCCTCCTGTTCAGGTGCTTCCTTTCCTTTTCAATCAACCTGACATCCTTGGCTCCCCCTCCATACCATCCATAATGTGATCTTGGATCAGCCGATGGTCTTGTCCGGCCACCATCCCTTTAACCTCTCCAAGTCAGCCGTTATGATCTACCCCAGCACTCCCCATTGTAAACCCCCCAAATCCTTGCCCCACCAAGTGGATGATGATGCAGTCTGGCCCATCCCATTGCACCCTTAACTCCTCCAGAAGGGGCAGCAGTTGGGCCTACCTCATGCCCCTGATGCCCTTCTACTGCACCCTTGTGTGCTCTATATTAGTGCATAACTGCATCCCTCTGTCCATGGTGGCCACAGACCTTTCTGCCCAATAGATTGACCTGATCAGTACAATTGCCTGCTCTGATGAGAAATAGGATACTGCCCTGAGGTGTTCGGGTATACCCTCATTTACTGTCTTCCCTTTGGGGTATGATAGATGGAGGATCAAGCAAAATTCCCCCATCTGTTTCTTGGGTACCAGTCCCAATGGTGACACCCTGAAGCTGCAGCAGGGCAGTACCACCAGAGGCCCCTTCACCCACCCTGCCCTAACCTCCTTCTGTATCGTTGCCCACATAACATCCTCCTTCCCTCTTAGGGACCTGAGGTTCTTGGCCCTCATCCTTTCCTGCCGCCCTTGAAAATCCAGTGGAAAACCTTTCTGGAAACCCTCCAAAAGTAGTTCTGCCCCCTTGGCTTTCGGGTAGTCCTGAGTCCATGCCTCCACCACTTCAAGGACAATGGGTGTGCATGCAAGTTCATATACCCACTACCCCTCCCCCGTCTCCTCTAATTCCACCCATAATTGGAATTATAGCCTCCCCTGCTGTGCCCTCCATCCCCTGCCCAGTCCCCCTGCCCCCCAAAAGGGCTGTTCCTCTTATTACACTTCCTACCTCAGTGGTGATGTAACCAGTCCCCTCCTCCTCCCTCCTCCTCCCCTTCCTTTGTCTCTTTCTGGCAGGGTCCATGAGACAAGCTGGCCTGCCTTTAAGTGGCAAGCCTAATTGTCAATGCACTGGCTTGGTTTGTAAAACGGTAATGCAAGACTTGTGATGAGCTTCAGCCCTTATGACCAGAGGTCTGGCAGCAAAGTGAAATAAGCCTAATTTTCAGACGGAGATATTAGCATTTTTTGAAAACAAAATAAAAAATAATGGCCAACGTAATAGTATAACAAGCACAGACAATATGGAGTTTGTATGTGACGCAATTATATGCATCATGCCGAATTTACGTCTTTAACACTATTGTCTAAAAAAACTAAATGACTGCCACTTCTCTTTGCATAAATTGAATTTTGACCTAACACTTCCACAGAGGATGATTATCATTTTTCCCCGTCCACCTCCAGCTGTCCCCCAGTAACTCATCACTTGGATGAGAAGCTGAAAATGAGAGTGCCCCTTCACACTTTGACTCTGTCTGTGCAGGCTGCTTAGAGTGTGTTCTGCAGATGTGGGAACAATGTAAACCTCTGCTCTGGCTAACTTCCCTGTGGATTCTTGTCTTGAATGGGTCATTTTTATGTTGGCGCGCTTACGCAGCCAACATCTTGGGACAATGCAGCTTTGGAGGTGCGGTCGCTGTTGGGTGAATGCAGGGCACGCGCCAGTAGGTGCATCCCACATTTCCCAATCAGCCTGCATGCCGGCACCACACTATGCATACATAATGTGGCAAGCAGATTTAAGAAAATGTCTGCTGCAATCCGACCATAGCTCGTCAGATGCAGTGGTCCTTTTCTTGCCGTGCCCGCCGCCATTATGTACATGGCGGCACACTGGCCGCCAAACTGCTGACTTTGGGGGTGCCCAATCCCCCTGTCAGCTTCCCCTGCCCCCTTTGAATGTGCCGATGGGGAAGCCCACTCCCCATCAGCATAAAGCATCCCCCCGCATTTGTGATATGCCAAGGGGGTGCCCAATCCCCTTCGGCTCTTACCCCACCCGCTTTCCTTGTGTGCCAATGGGGAAACCCACTCCTCATCAGCAGAAATAACCCCCCGAGTTGTTTGCCGACGAGAGTGCCCAATCCCCCGTCGGCTACAGACACCCCCACAAACAGTTAGGTGGCACACTGGGAGCCCACCCTAGTGTGCTACACCCCTGCAAAAACAGCCCCTGCGATTTTATTTTTTCATTTTGAACCTGTAAAGGAAAACGGTCCCTCATAGTCTCCGTGCCCCCCTCCCCCACCCATCCACTGTGCACCCTGCCTCCCCACACCCCTCACCAATACTTACTCCAGAGTCTGGCACAACGATCTTCGTGGACCAGGAACACGCTCTGCACTTTTCAAAGCTGACTGCAAACTGAAGAAATGCCGGTAAGCTGTATAATGGGATAAATAGAGTTTTTTGAACTTTGATGCATATTTCAGGCATTTTTGTGAATTTTGATCCCAAATTTTCAACATGGGGTTTTTACTAACATACTAACATACTAAAATTCCAGCAGAATAGGCCTAATGGTCTTTCGAGTCTGCTCGATTGGTCAGCCCCCACCCTGGGTGCTGACCTTGCTGCCCCCCTCACCTTCTCTGGCTTCTCCCTTCCCAGTTCCAGATATTCTTGCTGCATTGGATTTTGCTTCCAGAACCCTTCCCCTGTACCTGTACCAGCCCCTCTTGAACCCCTCCACAGTCTCTGTCTCCATCAGCCCTCTAGGCAGTGCATTCCATGGCTCCACCACCCTCTCAGTGAAGTAGCACCCCCCCTTTCTCCCCTGAATCTTCCCCCCTCCAGCTTCCACCTATGCCCTCTAGTGGCCCCCTCCTCCTTCCTTATAAGCACCCTGACTGTTCCTCCCCTATTTACCCTCTTCATGTACTTGAAGACCTCTATCATGTCCCCCCTGTCCCTTCTCTCTTCCAATGTGTACATATTTAGCTCTTCAAGCCTCTCCTCATAGGTCCTGTCCCCCAAGCCCCAAATCATTTTGGTTGCCCTCCTCTGGACCCTCTCCAGGAGTTTAATGTCCCTCTTTAGGTGTGGCCTCCAAAACTGCACGCAGTACTCAAGGTGTGGCCTCACCAAGCAGTTATACAGAGGGAGTATCACTTCCCTCCTTCTGGAGGTGATCCCCTTAGCGATGCGTCCCAGCATCCTATTGGCCTCGGCTGCTGCCCTCCTACAAGTCTCCGAGTTGTTCATCTTGACATCCACCACCACCCTGAGGTCCCTCTCAACCATCGAGACTTGTAGCATTTCCCCCCACAGGGTGTACACTTGGCCCGGGTTTCTGGCCCCCAGGTGGAGTACCCTGCATTTCCCTGCATTGAACCTGAGCTTCCACTTTCTAGACCATCTTTCCAGAGCATCCAGGTCCCCCTGTAGGGCCACCCTCCCCTCCTCCCCATCCACAACCGCACCCAGTTTTGAGTCATCCGCAAAGAGACTCATCTCTCTCCTGATTCCTGTCCTTATGTCAGAGACATAGGCGTTGAACAGGATGGACCCCTTCTCATGAATTCTTACACTGTCATAGCATTATTCAGTCCCGAAAGGTGATTTCAAAGTCACTGCGTGGAATCACCTTTTGGGTCTGCATAATGAAATGACAGTGCCACTGTTCATGAGGGGGCTGTCAAAAACCCTATGTTGCAAATTTGGTGGTAAAAATCCAAAACATGACTGTTTTACGAGTGTGCTTAGTAACTGCACAACGCACACTCATAAGTTAGTGAATTCACAATATTTTCATGCCAGATTCTCAACACTGGCATTTTACCATGCCTTCTTGTGAACCACACAGCTGTCATTTTTCACATCCTGGCCGAAATGTGTTTTCACACTTCCGGCGCAGAATAGCTCAGTCGCTGTGTGAAAAGAGTGTTTGGGACACATTACAAAAATGACAGTGATATTGTTCATGAGCAGAGGTCCTAAAATCCCTGTGTTGAAAATTTGGTGACAATACTCCATGAAATGACTGTTTTACAAGTGTGCATAACAATTGCACAACGCATGCTCATAAGTTAGTGCATTTGCAATATTTTCATGCCAGATTATCAACATTGGCATTTTACCACACCTTCCTGTGAACCATACAGCTGTCATTTTTCACATCCTGGCCAAAATGTGTTTTCACTTCTGGCGCAGAATAGCATGGTCACTGTGCAAAATTAGTGTTTGGGACACATTACAAAAATGACAGTGATATTGTTCATGAGCAGAGGTCCTAAAATGCCTGTGTTGAAAATTTGGTGACAATACTCCGTAAAATGACTGTTTTACGAGGTGCATAGCAACTGCTCAATGCATGCTCGTAAGTTAGCGCATTTGCACTATTTTCACACCAGATTCTCAACATTGGCATTTTAGAACACCTTCTTGTGAACCGTACAGCTGTCATTTTTCACATCCTTGCCGAAATGTGATTTCACACTTTCGGCCCAGAATAGCGCATTCGCTGTGCGAAATCAGTGTTTGGGACACATTACGAAAATGACAGTGACACTGTTCATAAGCAGAGGTCCTAAAATGCCTGTTCTGAAAATTTGGTGACACTACTCCATAAAATGACTGTGTTACGAGTGTGCGTTGCGCAGTTTGCACACACGCTCGTTCGCAAACTTCTCATATTTTCACTCCAGATTTTCAACAGTGCCATTGTTCTGCACCTCCTAATGAACAGTACAGCTGTCATTTTTCACATCCTGACCAAAATCTGTTTTCGCAGTTCCAGCGCAGAATAGCATGGTTGCTGTGGAAAGCCCGTGTTCGTGACACATGATGAAAATGACAGTGACACTGTTCATTAGCAGATGCCCTAAAGTGCCTATGTTGACAATTTGGGAACAAAAGTCAATAAAATGAGTGTTTTATGAGCGTGCATTGCACAGTTTTCACGCATGCTCATGACTTTGTGAATTTGTAATAGTCTTACTCCAGCTGTTCATCATTGGCATTTTTCCATACCTCCTTATGAACACTACAGCTACCTGAAATGTGTTTTCGCACGTCCGACACAGAATTGCACAGCCTCTGTGTGAAATCAGTTTTCGGGACAGTTTGAGGAAATGACGGTGACACTATTCATGAGCAGAGGTCCTAAAATGCCTGTGTTGAAAATTTGGTGCTGAAACTCCATACAATAACTGTGTTGCAAGCGTGCATTGCACAGTTTCCATGCACCCTTGTAACTTCGTCAATCTGTACTATTTTCATGCCACATTTTTACCACTGGCATTTGGGCACATCTCCTTATCAACAGTCCAGCTGCCATTTTTCACAGCCTGCCCAAAACGTGTTTCCACAGCTGTGATGCACAATGGCGTGCTCGCTGTGCAAAATCACCTATTCAGACACATTCACAAAATCACAGCACTATGCATCTCTAGCTCCACCACTCCCACTGCCAATGCCAGTGTGACAACATTCAGCACTGACAAATGCTTGTTTTTAATCCTACAGTGTCCACAGTCATTAGCCCTGAAGCTGCCTGGCAGTCACAAAGAAAACACATTTATGTTGGTGGGATGGAATCACATCCTGAGCAGCATTAACAGGTCAGACCGACTCCTCTGACTGATGATTGGCTGAGAAGTGATAGAGTGAGGGACAGAGAGAGAGAGAGAGGGAATGAAAAAAACATTCTGTAACAGGACTCTAAGACAATTATTACATATTATACAATGTGATAATACTGCATCCTGAATGGTTTGCTGGCACATTTACCTCCGTGATAAATCCTCCAGTGTACCCACTGGAAAAAGTGCCAGCCAACCTTATATCATGCTAATCCAGCCGCTTTCACTTCAAACGAAACTGCTGCGATTTGTCCTGTCGCCACTTCGCTAAAACACCACGTCGAATTGTTTACAAAATGACATCCTCTTTCGAAGTGTAGGGACCTAAGTGAGTTAGAAAATAGTTAAAAAACATTAAAGAAACATTTGCCATCGTATAATATAAATTTATCCTTCCTGGGTGTGGGTACACTGGAGGACTTAACATGACTGGTATGGTTCGGTCACTCGGATGCGTCTCGTGACGGAATCACACCAGCCATGGTAAATCCTCCAGTGTACCCACACTCTGGAGGGATAAATTGCTTAATTATAAAATGGCAGGGTAAAATCATGTAATCTGACTGGCCCTTATTTATGTGTAAAATACGGTTTACACATGGGTAAAAAAAAGGACTGCTCAGCAGTGAAGAGTCTGCAACACAGATCAATGGGCATTTGGAATACAGGCATTACAGTTAGCCCTCTACTGCCAGAGCTGATCTTCTACCACAAACATGGCTGCTACCTTTACACTGTAAAAAAACTTCAACTGGGCCCTAAAAATAAAACTACCTTAAATAAAAAATAAAACAAATGAATTAAATGCTGTTTCCCTGATTATCACACTCTCCTTGCATACATAAACAAATTAGAAACAGTAGGTATTGTTTATAGTTTTCACTACAACTGTTTCTTTGCAGACAGTGAAAAATCCCCCTTCTATCTTTAACTGCTTATCAGGTAACTCTCTTCTTCTTGCCCTGACAGTGAGATAACTGAGTCTCTGGCTGTAACAAAGGCCTTTGGTGTCTGTGAGTACAGTGTGTTGGGAGAGAAACATTCTACTAGTGCAACCGAGCAGAATTTTGAATCTATGTATTTCATGGTAAACATTCCATGATAAACATTCCATATCTTAAATGTGGGTAACAACAGAGAAAAAAAACAGGAAGAAGAAAGTAGGCAATAATACAATGACATCATCAATGACAACACTTACAGGGGGCGGAAGGATTATTTAATCTCAAATGCACAAAGTAAATCTATTGTTCTACATATAAACATGCTTTTCCAATAGTCAAAACTAAAAAAAAAAAAAAAAAAAGGAGTAAATTTTATAAACGCAATAAGGCACTCAGGGGTGTGTGTAAACCATATTTCACAGCACAGCCAGCAGCTGAAGTCACTCGGCCATTGGCCTCGTGCCTTACTACACCCCTGGCCGTGCTGTAAAATATGGTTTACACACACCCCTTTGTGCCTTATAGCTTACCTAATGTGCAAGTGTTTGTCTTGATTGAGGGCTGAGAAATGGAAGTCAGTGAAGCAAAGGGTTAATGACAGCAAATATTTTAAACTGGAAACAGCGTGAATGTTACATGAATAATGTAAGTGACTGAGACTATCTAAAATATTAGCTAGCTGAGCACAGATTAATCATGACAGTGATCAGTTAGAGCAGCAGCTGTGTTCAAAAGAGATGATTACTAACATATTACCTCCAACAAGGAGCCTCTCTACTAGGTATAAAACTTGTGTATATCTGTCATTTCAGGCTTTTTACGTCTGCATGGGCGAAGCCTGCAGACGTTTTGCTTCAGAAGAAATGCACTTACCAGATCCGGAACTGCGCAAACAACAGCAATAAACTTTTATGCATGATACCTCTGCCAGTTCCGTCAATTGAAGCCCTCTGCCATATCCCCCCTGTGCCATCTTCTCCACTGCACCACTGTGCTTTTTTATGGAGGTACTTGGGTGGAGCCTGTGACAAAGCCCCCCACCCGGGGTATACCTAGAAATCCAGAAAGCTTCTGCCTTTCCACATTGCTCCCCATGTCCGCCCCCACCCCAACTCCGCCCAGCTTCTCCTTTCCCCGCTGCTCCCCACCCCTGCCATTGAACTGGCCCATCAAGCCCTCTGAGCATCTCCTTGGCTGGTAGAATGTCCTTGAGTCCTCATTTGCAAGTTCTACAAATTTCAATGTAAGTTGAAAATCCAGCAGGCTACCTGTGTGCATCCAGCCCTGTATTGGGACCAACATCGATATTTCATCTTTGATCATTTGAGCCAGCTGGTGTGGGGGGAAAAAAGCTTAAAAGGATATTAAATGCCATTTTCGTCTAGGGAGAATAACATTTCAGTGACAATTCCCGACTAAGATAATTATTCAGCTTCCTCATGGGACCTTCAGTTATGAATCTGTGGAAGCTGTGAAGCAACATTTCCCTAGTGTCCTGCCCAATCTGTTCCTTAAAGCATTGTCTTGGACATCCTCAGAAAAGATGGATCGCTAATTTTGTCTGCTTTCCTTGCCACTGCTATTTTGGGGAACCTGCAAGTAACTTTTTAGGCATATGTTTCAGTTTGGGATTGGACTGCTTTTAGATTCATGTACTGGAATGAGCACATTATCCCAGCTGTGAATGTTGACCTCTTGTTAAAGCATTGTCCCGGATTCCCCCCTTTTCCCTCACAAAAAGACGGAGACCATTGTTTGTTGTTGTGCTCAGATTGGCAATTAATTTATTTATATTCATAATTCCATATTCCATCTCGATTTCTTTATTATCATATTTTCAGCCTTTCATTTATTTCCATCCATATATCAATCTCTGATTATCCTTCCCCCAGGTGAAAACCTGGGTGCCTTCTTCTCCTTTTCTGTTAGGTAATGGTGAAAACCGAGACCGCTTTCTCCTTCATCTTCTGCCTCTTCTTGTGTTATTCCTTTATTCTTCCCCACTCCCCCCCCCTTTCCCCTTTTCCTCATGCCATCCACCTTTGGCAGTCCATAACCATGTTCTCAACCTGCCATCCACCTTTGGCAGTCCCAACTGTCCAACCGGACGTGTCTGTCATCCACCCTGACAAACCCACCATACAGTCCCATCTTGACTGTCTTCCCCTCTTGCTCTGCCTAGTAGGGTGGGTGGGAGTGATCAAAACTCCTGCAAAAAGTGGCTGAGGCCCCCTTGTGCTGTCCCTTTTGTACCTCCCTTCGCCCCTCCCCTTCCTGTTACCTGCCCCATTGTTCTGGCCCTTAGCTCCTCCCCTTCCTTCTCCCCTCCCCTTCTGAGCACAACCATTCTATGCAGGAGGGAAGGAGTGCACCAGGACAACATGGTCTGCCCCTTAAAGATCAAACTCCATTGTCCCGGATCCTTTTCCCTCACAAAAAGATGGAAACCATTGTTTGTTGTTGTGCTCAGATTGGCAATTAATTTATTTTTATTCATAATTCCATATTCCATTTCAATTTCTTTATTATCATATTTTCAACCTTTCATTTATTTCCATCCATATATCAATCTCTGATTATCCTTCCCCCAGGTGAAAACCTGGGTGCCTTCTTCGTCTCCTTTTCCATTAGGCAACGGTGAAAACTGAGACTGCTTTCTCCTTCATCTTCTTCCTCTTCTTGTGTTTATTCACTTTCTTCTCCCCTCCCTCTTCCCCCTTTTTTCCCACTGGCCAGTCTCCAGCTTGTGTTGGATGGCTGGCTTCCCATACTTAGGGTACCATTCTCCCTACCTCAGGGAATATCCTTACGTTCCTTCTTTCTTTCCTCCTTTTTTTTTTATTATATTCCATTTTTTGCATGTTTTCTCCATGCTTCTATAAAACCCATTGTTTCTGTATTGAACATATCTATGGCTAGGTCCGACAGGTGCACACCGTCTGACCTGTAGAAATCTTCTACCCATTCTTCTACCCCCCCCAGAAGCACCTGTCCTCCCATCTGCCTTATCATCGTCCCAACCCTCCTATTCATCTTCCTACTGGCCCTCTCTACTGCTCTGTGGCTGTGCTCCTGCCTCCATAACCTCCGTGGTATCATATCCGACTAGGCGATGCACACCTGCGGCCACCACTGTCGTATTGCTGCTATATCCCTTTTTATTTGTAAGTATGTGTCTACCCAAGGCCTGCCTGCAAGGTCGTTGCCCCCTAGATGTATAATAATGAGATTTGGGCTGGGCTGCCGCTCCTTGAGTTCTTTTAAGGTTGTAAGCAGCTGTGCCCATCTCATCCCCCGTATGCCATGTCAGACCAACCTACACTTTCTTGCATCCTGGTACAGCTGCCTTCTTCTCTGCTCTTTTTCCAGCCCAATATATATAGGAATGGCCGCAGATCCAGACTTCCGTGATCCTTCCTCTACCTATGGGGTACAAGCAAAATTCATTATTTTACACCTGTTCTTAGTGTCCTACCCGTATTCTTCCCCCTCATTATTTATTTATTTAATTTTGCTCCCACCACCTTTTTCCCTGACTTGCTCCCCCCCCCCCAGTTCTGCAGCTCACCAGGAGCTCCATCTTTATATATATATATATATATATATATTTTTTACTGTGCTCTAATGTATCTCTTTATAGCTGGCCGATCGCCAGTGTCCCTTTTCCAATATCCCATTCACCGTCTCTCCTGCTGCTGCCACTGTGAGGCAGCCCCAATCTGCAAGGAATGGGATGAATAATTAGCTGGTCTTCCCCATGAATTGCATGCCCTTTTAGTAATGCTTGTGACTTGGTAGCCAGTGACCCTTTTTCCATCACCATGTACAAATAATTTCCTGTCCTGTTCCTATGCTCTGCAGTGAAAAGCCCACAGAGCTCCGTGTCTGGGCATATTGCACCTCTGTTCGCCCTTTCAGTGTCACTATGCAATCTTGGCCTTTTTGATCCATTTTTGACCTCTTTATCTTGCTCTGTATCTCTGCTACCCCCCAGTCTACATCCTCCCATTCTAACCCCCCTTCCTTGTCTTCTCTCCCATGGCCTACCACCTCACTCACTCTCATGGCCCCTGCAAACATTACCACGTAAATTGTGTGAAATAGTTGGGCTTCGGCCTTTGACCTGCACATTGCCGGGAGCACGTCCTGCAGCCTTATTAGCCACTGCTCCCCTATCGGCCTTCTATTATCTGCTAGCCCTTGTCTTAACCTGCTCCATCCTTGCATCATTCTTCTGATGAGTAAAGATTTTGTCAGGTCCTTCCAACCCTTTAGACTGCAGATAATACTAATCCCTGCCAGATAGACTCCCATTATGGTATGGACTGTTCCTTTTTTCCACTGCTCCATGGTGAACATTCCCAACTGTTCCTCCATGAGTGGCCTACATACCTCCATCTGGTGCTCTGCCCTGAATGTTTGAAACACTCGCCAGGCCCCATCGTAGGCCCTCAGAGTCCAAGGCGCCCAAGAGCTGTGAAACAACAGTTCTGCTCCTTCTTCCCAACATCCCAGATGTTCATTGGTATGGGTATTTTTAGTTCTTCCACTGCCGGTGCCAGCCTCCAAAAATGGTCCAGCTGCAGACTGGAAAGGCTGTCAGCCAGGGTATTGTGTACCCCTTCTATGTGTTGCGCTCTAAATGACATGTTCATCTGCAAAGTCCTTAAGACTAAAAGTCATAATACCTGCATGACTGGGTCTGATCTGGCTCCCTTGTTGTTCAGAATATCCACCACTGCTCTATTGTCACACCAAAATGTCACTTTTGATCCCATAATTCCTCCCCCCAGACCAAGGTACATGCCCATATGGGCATGATCTCCAGTAATGTTATATCTCTCACCTTCCCCTCCTTCACCCAACTGGCAGGCCAGGGTTCTGCGAACATCTACCCCTCAGGTAACCCCCCATGCCTAGTTCCCCAGCAGCGTCCATGTAGAGGTCGAGGTCTGTGTTGTATAGCCACTCATCTTACCAGAAAGAGCACCCATTGTGATTTCTGAGGAATTCTTCCCAGATTTTAAAATCCTCCTTGACACCTTGCGTCAGATTTACCCAGTGTTGTGGTCTGGTGACCCCTGCTGTAACCCTGGCTAACCTCTTTGTGAATGCCCTTCCTGGTCTGATGGCCCTGCATGTGAAGTTCAGGTGCCCCAGTACCTGTTGCACCAATTTTAGTTGTACCCATCTCCTGCTGGTGTGTACCTGGATTAGTTCCTTCAACTTCTTTACTTTTTTGTCCGGTAGTCTAAATACTTTATTCGGGGCATCTATCTCGATCCCCAGAAATTCCATAACCCTGCTGGGGCCCTCTGTTTTTTTTGGTGCCAATGGGACCCCTAGATCCCGGCACAACTCCTAAAACTTACCCAGCATCCTCTGTGTCTCCCGTTTTCCCTTCCCAATGAAAAGAAAATCATCCAGATAATGGATGACTGTCCTATAACCTGTTTTTTCCTGGAATATCCACTGCAAACAGGTGCTGAATGCCTTGAATGTAGCACATGCTATGGAACAACCCATTGGCATTGCTTTGTCAAAATAATACTGTCCCCCACTTTTAAAACCCAATAGATCCCAGTCCTCCTTCCTAAATGGAAGCTGTCTGAAAGCAGACTTAATGTCCGTTTTTGCCATCCACACATCCTCTGTGGCCCGTATTATCTGGACTGCATCCTTTAGTGTTGCATATGTCACCTTACTATGTTCCTCACTGGTGAACTCATTCACCAACTCCCCTTTTGGACAGGACAAATGGTGGATCACCCTGCACTCCCCTTCTTGTTTCTTGGGTACCAAACCCAATGGTGAGATCTGCATATTTGGCAATGGGGGGGGGTGTTAAATGGGCCCTCTACCCTACCTGCTGCCTTTTCTTCCTCTATCTTTTGTCTTAGCATTTCCTTCTTTCCTTCTACTGACCCAAGGTTGCTCGCCTCCCTCGCTTGCCTGGGTCCCCTACTCTGTAATGAAAATCCTGTGTTAAAACCCCTTAAAATCATATCCCGCATGCTCGTGTCTGGATATCAGTCCAGGGAAACTGTCCATGCCTTCAAGTTGATGGGGGTTCTAGCCATGCCAGACTGTTCCCTGTTGTGCCCCCCACCACTCCTCCCTGACCTCTCCCTCTCGTTTTGCCCAACCTTCCTTCCCTCATTGGTGCTGACCCCCCCCATTTCCATTCCCCTTACTCCACCCTCCTAGTTCCATGTTTGCCCTTTAAACCCCTGGCCATCTCAAAAAAACTGTTGACCTGATCCCTGCCCCCCATGCCCTTGTGCTCCCTGGGCCCATGTCGTTCTACATTTGTTCGCCAGGTGCCCTCCTCCGCATTTTGAGCAAGCATGCCGGAAACAACATTGAGTCCATGAGCTAAAGGCCCTGTTATAAGCCCAGAAACATCTCTGGGGTGTAAACCCCTTTTTGCCCCACTCACCTTCAGGTGTGGACTGATCTGTTACGTAATCTGTCCACAAATCTATCTGCTTTGTATCCCATCTCACATCCCCAAATGATGCCATTCTCTGCCGAAAACATTCCTTGTAGTATAACCACCCAACCCCGCCCTTTGCTTTTGCTCTCTGTATTATCAATGAATAAGTAATGAGCGGGATGCCCAGCTCCAGCCTTTTTTCCAGAATGATGGCTGAAAAAATGGCAAAACCTAGCAACCACCCATCCCACATCTTCCCTTTCATGAACTTGTCATCCTCTTTTTTCCCTAAAAGCACTATGGCCACTGCCATCTCATTCTTACCTATGCCCTCAGTTTCCTCATACTTGGCTGCCACCTCCCGGCTCACCAAAGTGAATATGCCCACGTATTCCCCTTTCCATATTTTTTCCTTTGTAGCCAATGGCACATGCTCGCCTATCCCCATTCCAGGTGCACCTATCTCTCATGTACCCTTTCCTTCTCTCTCTCCTCTCCCTTTCCATTCTTTTCCAGCACCTCCTTTTCCATCCTAATCTCCGCTAGAGCTGATTCCATCTGCCCCAGACCTCCTGTCCCCAGTGCTGCCACAATTTGCCCTATATATTCTTTTATACTGTCACCCACCACACTGGATGTGTTACCTGTAACCTTGTCTGGGCCATGCTGCCTGGAGTCTTCCAAATTGCTTCTCCCTGCAATTGAGGTGGAGGGTGAGCTACTGGGGTCTGTGGAGGGAACAAATCGCGCTGGGTATTGTGTCTGGGTTCAGCCGGGGAGATCCCCCTTTGATCTGGGGGGGTACTGGTGTCACTGGGTCCACAGGCTGCAGAGGTACTGGATCAACTGCCTTGGTAGGCCCCGCTATCGCTGGTGGTACCCTAGCAAGGCTACGTAGCCCTTTGGCTGGTCGTTTCCCCCTCCACCATTTCCCGGGCCCACTTTTCTCTTCTCCCCAGGTCTCCCTGGTTCCTCCCCCTCCCCCTCCACCAGTTCCCACATTCTGTTTGCTATTTCTGCCAATTCAATTATAGCCTTGTAAGCAACTTCCTTCGATGGCCTGCTCTTCTTTGGTGCCATGCCTGTCTTATCTTTGCTCTGTGAAGACAACTACAGGAAGAGAAAACAGGGTTATTGGTATATCTGTACCTTTTCGTACACCTTCCTCCTGTTCTTCGCACCACATGCCCCCTTAAAACAAACTGTACCACCATCGAAGGTCCCCATACTGTTTGACACCCCCCTTGTCATCCACTCAAGTGCCTCCTCTTATTTATAATTACAAATATATTTTATATATATATTTTTTTTGTTTTTGGGCTTCCCCCCTTGCCTGGGCTTACCAGGGCACCAGTAGTCAGCATCCCTACTATAGGAAACGGACGCACCACATGGTTCCATAATTGGCCCCCCCACCTTATATATTCCTGCCTGTGCCAGCTTTTTTTTTTTTGCAGCACCCAAAGCAAATAGCCCCGTAAAAAGGTGGGGGCCCCACTTCTAAGGCAACCACCTCCCAGTGTGGAACATCCCCACAAGGCCCCGGGTCGTGATCCTTCTCCCTCTGCCCTTGGCCTCCCCCAGGCCCCTTACATTCCCCCCAGTACACCTCAACAAAGGCCCCCCAAGCTGTGGAACTTGCCCTATCCACTGGACACACTTTTGTCCCATACCCCATCTGCGTGTGACGTCATGCTGCGTGGTCCCCTAACCTAATCACTTTTCTTTGCCCCTGACCTTTTCCAGGCCTATTCCCCTGATTTTCCACTCAAAAACACCCTTGCCCCAACCCCAGTAGCCACCCCAGCCCCAGGAGAGTGCCTCTCCTCTGCACCTTCCCATAGCGTGTGACACACTGTGCGGTTCATGTGTTGGGGCCTCTTCTGGCTACCATCCCTTCCGGGCAACCCAGAGGCCATACAACCACCAGCAACGTACAAAGCATGGTAGAAGGATCCTTACACCCCACCACGCGGCGTGTGATGCTCGCCATGTGGTTCCAGTATCTCGCTCATGCTTCTTGGCTTCCAAGCTTCTTCCAGGCCTCCTGCTCCCAACGGCAACAAAACAGCCACCCAGTGCCTTCTTAGCCTGAGAAACAAAGATCAAGTGCTTGCCTAGCAAACCCCCATGAGGCGTGTGCCTCACGCCACGCGATCCATGGCTCAGGGACTCTTCTAGGCCTACCCTTCCTCCCCAGGCCACCAAATAGCCACAAAACTGCCACCACAGCACCCAACCAGACAAAAGGGGGGTTTCTACAAACCCCCATGTGGCGTGTGATGTCATGCCATGTGGTCCCGGTGTGCGCTCGCTCCCCTCCATCTCCATGGCCTCTTCCAGGCCCCCCATTCATATCAGACAGCCACACAAAAGGTTAAATTGCCGCAAAATGCAAAAATCAACAAAATGCATTATTTCCCCTGCTCTGGGGCTCCTTCAGTTATACCATTTCTTAGCAGCCAGCAAAACCAGTCCTCAAAAACCTACAAGGCACCACAGTAAGCAAAAAATCTTTCTAATAAGACGCCCACGAGGTGTGCGCGTCACCCCGCGTGGTCCTGGGTTGCTCTCTCAACCACATTCTGATCCTCCTCGCTACCAGGATCCTCCACACTTCCTCCTACTGTTACATGTTCTGTCTTAAACCTGTATATATATTCTTCCTCTCCTTCTTTCTCTTTTTTTTCTTAAAAACTTCAACACATCATCCTACCATATCATCTTTTTGTTTCCTTACCTCTCTCTCCTGGTGAAACAAACCTCAAAGAAATTGCCAATCTGACGTGCTGCAGTTGATGTAGATCAAAACTCCAGAAAAAAATGGCTGAGGCCCCCTTGTGCTGTCCCTTATGTACCTACCTTTGCCCCTCCCCTTCCTGCTACCTGCCCCATTGTTCTGGCCCTTAGCCCTTCCCCTTCCTTCCCCCCCACTTCTGAGCACAACCATTCTATGCAGGAGGGAAGGGGTGCACCAGGACAACATGGTCTGCCCCTTAAAGGGCAAACTCCATTATATGCCTGGATCAAGCCGTGGGGGGGGGGGAGTGTAGCTTATTTACCCTCTCCTTTTTGTTTTGTTTTTGTCACCCTTTGCACTGTTTATGACTGTCATTTTATTTTGCTGTGTTTATGACTGTCGGTTTTGTCGATCGGAGCTCCATTTCTTTTTTGTTTTGTCTGCAGTCTGCTTGCTTTTTCTGTTTTGACATTGATGCATGCCTGTTTTATGTTCCTGCAGTGCTTCTGTTAGTCTGCTCACATTGACCACTAATTTGGTCTCAGGTTGTTTTTCTTTAGTTTATATTTATTTGGACTTTCCTTCATGGATCACTCTGGAGCAGAGACCCCTTGATTTATAACTTAGGCAGTGGACTGCATTTGTTGAACAAAAGAATGAGCTGTGCAAACAACATAGTGGGGGGTGCTCAGTTAGAACGTGGCTAACCTTAAAGTGTCCAAGTCAAAGGATTTTTACTGAGTACTCCAAATTAAAAAGAGAACACACCACAAAGTAATCCAAGGTGTGTAAATATTTAATGCAGTGCAAAAAAGCAGGACTGATTACTCCAGCACTTCGGTGTTCAAGCCTTCATCAGGGGATTGAGCCCCAAAGCACCATGGTAATTAGTCCTGCTTTTATTTTGACTGCATTTGTTATGGTTTGGTATCAATCTGTCTTTCATGTACTGCACCAGAATGGGGTGCACAACCGACCACAATTTGGACTTATGTTCCCTTATACCTCAAAAGTATCAACTCTACAGTGGAGCACTATCTTTCCAACTTTTCTCCCTTTTCATTGTTTTTTTTTTTTTCTTTTTTTTTTTTCTTTATTGGTTTGGTTGGCAATTGTTGCCAGAGTTCTTGAGTGCTGATTTTGTTACCATGGGTCTTTCTTTTAGACGGTGATCTCCATGTACATTACAGATGGACAATACTGATAGACTAGTCAAGGTCCTAAGGAGATTTGCCAGCTTGTGTTCACAGATCAGAGAACTAGCTCTGAGTTGTCCTTATCCTGCTTCTATTTTTTGGCACCAACCCAAGGTAAAAGCAGCGCAACATTGGAGAGAGGGTACTCCTAAAGGAGGCAGCAAGCCTCAGAGTCCACAAAGCAAGCAAAAGAATAGCATTCCAGATGGGATTAATTTCAAAACTCAAATGCTGTAATAGCTTTCATTTTCAGCCAGAGCTCAAGACAGGAACCCCTGCGCTTCAGCGGTAATGCCTTCAAACCCCCTTTGAAGGCATTAATGCCGAAGTGCAAGTGTTCCTGGCCTGATTTCTGGTGGCAGATAAAGGCTATTACAGTATTTGGTTTTAGAAATTAATCCCATTTGGAGTGCTTTTATAATCCTTTTTGTATTGCAGACACGTCTTCACTCTTCAAAACTGGACTGAGAAATGAAGAAACAGGATTTAAACATGCAACCCCCCTGCAAATGGGGGTTCCTGAAAAGTCTTCCTAGAGCTTGCATAAATGCTCACTGCCAGGCTAACATTCTGCAGTTTAGCCATTAAGTGTTATTGCCATTGAGTACCTGTGTAGCCTCTATGTACTGTTGCTTTAAGAGCTGCTTAGTTGCAGTAATAATTAATCTGGAAGGGTGGTTGAGTGTTGTCATGCTCGAGTCCTGCCTGGGCTGCCAGATAATCGCTCCGTTTCTGCCATCGCTAATTGCACAGAGGGAGCCGTGTTTAAAAATGTAACTGTTTACTGACCATTTGTTGGGGCAGGGAAGTTATTGTAGTTTGTTCTATCCTGCTTTCTTTGCAAAGAAGACTGTTCTGATTATCTCCACCATCTTGGCCCTGAACTGCTGAATTGGGCCGATCAGTACCCTGGGACTCTAAAATGGAGCCTGTGTACAGGGGCTGTGTGGAGTACGAGCTTGGGAATTGTAGTTTTGGACTGTTGGCACCTTTTTGCAACCAAATGGGGAGCTCTTGCTTTGACTGACAACCGTATCAGCCAACCGAACCTTTGGATCTGAGGAAAATCCCCAAGCTGACTGCTGTTTAGGGCAGATCTAAGTTGGAAACTGAGAGAGCAACAGCTCGATATAGTTCGAGCAGCCATCTGCGTAGTGGTTCGCATGGGAGAAATGTGGAAAGGTCTGAATTCTGACCTGCATGTCTGTCTTCTGCTCTGAGAGGGGGAAGAGAATTGCTTTCAGACTGAATCCAAATTGTATGATTAAAGTAAGCTACTGAAGTGGGACCAGGCTCAACCTGAAGAAGACCAAAGATTTTGCTGAATGCAATTAGCCTGTCAGGAGTTTCAGCTACCCCAAGCTCCTGGTGTGTGCAGAGACTTTACGATTGTCATCGGGGAGCACTTAGCCTGGTACAGTAGAATTCCCTTACATGTAAATGTGCTGTGAGCTGCAAGTGGGTCGTGATTTGGTCCCTCACTGTGTGAACTGTGTTATGCTTGCTGGAAGCTGTATCCACCCCATAACGGACTGCACCCAAATTTATTTCCATGCGGTCTGGGTCTTGCCAGACTGGTCCAGCCAGACTACCCACTGCACAGAGAAGCCATCGATGAGAGACCTGCCTGGGGATCAGCCCCCTGCACCATGCTTGAACAGGAACGATGCCTCGGTGAATCGTGTGGGCCCTGCTTCTCTTGGGCCTCCAGATCAACCACCTGCTGTTTCAACCTTTGTCCAGCCTGTGTCCAGTCTTGGGTTTCATGAGTAATGATTAGGGTAGCTCCCTGAAACAACAGCTTAATCTAAATGTGTCATCTGATTGCCTGGTTGTTTCTTTTTCTTCACAAACTGAGTCCTCCAGCTCCAGATTACAAATAGTGTGTATTCTGCATGTTGTTTTTTCCAGCACAGGGCCCCAGCCAGCTACGAGACCGGCCTACCCCAGGCAACGGTCCTGGCTAGCCCATCTCTTCTCCACCTGGGTACCCAGAGGTGTGACTGTGTGGGGGAACTTAAAGCAAATGCATAACTGCCTGATTGATATAACTCTTAAGCTAATTAACCTGATTTCCCCCTCCCTTTTTCAAGCTCCCTTAATAAATCAGATCGAACGTTTTCTGCATTTAATCTGATTGTGGTTCCAGTTTGTGTTCACAGTATTGTTCTGCTGCTATTTGCTGTGCCTAACCTTGTTTTACTTTTAATTTTTTTATTTCATTTTTGTTGACTGGTTAAGTGCACTAGACAAATCCTGCCTATTTTCAGGCACGACCCGGGGAAGGGGGATACAGATGAATGCCAACTGACCTTGAACCAGATTAAGCTGTTGGTATTTTTTTTTTTTTTTTTTTTAGTGAATGAGGGAAATTTGACCAGGACACCGGGGAAATTCCTCTACTCTTTTCAATAAGTGCCATGGGATCTTTAACATCCACCTGAACTACCACCAATCCAGGCAGATGGGATCTCGGTTTAATGTCTCATCTGAAAGACGGCACCTCAGAAGTGCAGCACCCCTCTCATGCTGCACTACAGTGTCAGTACTGGGATATTAACCCAAGTGCCAGATGTGGGAACTGAACCCACAGCCCTCTGATCTCCCAGCCTCAGAGACGAGTGTGCTACCTACTGAGCCACTGACACTGTCACATGGGGTCCCCAGGGTCAAGCCAGAGAAAGCAGCCCTGGTGGTAAGTGCAAACAGTGGGGGTATCTGTGTGGTGTACCAGGGGTATTGTGAAGGTGATTATTATACAGTGTTCAGGCCAGTAGAGGGGAGATAGGTGGCTTTCAGTGTCCCAGAGAGCTGTGCCCAGGTTACCTTGACCACTACCAACCCTGACCTCCAGGTGGAGGCACCCGTTTCAGAACTCAGGCCCCTTAATCTACTATAGCCAAGTAGGCAGGGGTAGTAGCCCATGGGACAGTGCCACCCAGTGGTTACATCTTGCAGGCATCGCTGGGATTAGCGTCCCCCCCAGTGGCTAAGAATTAAGAATTATTGTCAAACTTAAATGGCTACCCCAACAGAAGTGGGTGTACACCATCTGATGTGGTGGTGTACAGGGCAGGAGATTTACCCTTACAATGCCCTGCTGGTATTGGATATTCTCCTGATCAATGGTAAAAATGCTGTAGAAGGAGTACTTTCCAAAGCTGAATGTTTAACAAATGCTGTGGTGGTGGGTCAACAGGCTGATTTGACTGCCCAAACTTTCATGGCCTTAGTAGAGTGTAGTGACCTAGTGGACAGTTCCAAAGTGCCATAGACTATTGCCCCAGAAGGGGCCCAAGCTGCCTGGAGAGTGATAACTTGAGACAGTAAAGACCCCAGGGAGGATGAGCTCCTCCCACTATCTGAGACTTTTGAGGAGAAATTTGCTAAGTGTTTGCTGGAGGACGGGAAAACAATAGAGAACCTTAAGAAACTATTCCTGCCACCTGGGGATGTTCCTTCCACAACACCCCCTCCCACTCCAGCATATGTTACTGCCCCACCTTCTTTGCCCATACCAGTGCTGGCCCCCATATCTGTACCTGCCATTAGTCATGACTCCTGCCGATGGCTGAGAATCTTTTCGGGCACCCTCCCCACCCCCCAGGGACAGGATGACTGGGAGACTTGGATAAACCATGTTGCCCCTCTAGTACTTGAATGGCAATGCTCAGAAGCAGAGAAATGAAAGAGGTTGAGTGAGAGCCTCCGAGGTCCTGCCCTGGCCACCATCCCTGCCAAGTGGGCCAATAACCCGAAGCAACTGTGCAGGACTATCTTGGTGGATTGGATAATGTGTATGGGAGCCCAGATTCAGATGATGACCTGTGGTGGAGAATAAGAAATGCCCAGCAGTACCCAGGGGAGCCATTGTCTGTGTATGTACCTCGGCTTGAAAAGCAACTACTAGAGTGCCTCAGAAAGAGTAGTTTGACATCAACTGAATTACAGTAAAGTAGGCTGGCACAGATCCTTAAGTCTGCTCCATTTTCAGAATTGTTACTTTTTCAGTTGTACCTCACCAACTGATTGGAATCGCCCCACCTCCTATGACGAGCTAATGAAAGAAATTCGGGGGAGGGTTGAGCAAAGTTGACCCCTTTGGAAAATTGCACCAATATCTGCTGCTACAGTGCAAGTGACTGAGCGTGATCAGCCATGTGAGGTTCAGGGGCAAAGGTTGGCACTTAGAGAGCACTCTGAGAAGGCAAAGGACTTCCGGCCCTAGGCCCAGGAAAGATGAACTACTAAAGCAGGTCTGAGAGTTGAAGGTGGGCACCCCTGCAAGGGTTTCCCCATGGAAGAAGATTCTGGTTCCGCTCTGGCCGTGACTGCCATGGGGGGTGGGGGGCACCCTCAGGCATCCTATAACGAGGATAGCTCCCAGGCTAAAATCGAAGAATTGACTACCACCCTAAAGGAACTATTGAGACACATTGCACCCCTCTAACCACTGCCAGCAGATAGTGGACCCATATCCCTTGTTACTACTTCAGTTCCTCATGCAATGTGCTCTCCAAGGATGACCCAGGAGTCTATCATTTGTCACAAATGTGAAAAAGATGGCCATGTGAAGAGGGAATGCCGGTCTCAGAAGGAATTAGAGAAAGTGGTGAGCAGGCTTCAAGGAGAGCTTCAGAAAATGAATGAGTGATCAAAGGGTGCATGAAATGACTGCAGTGAGGGTTCGAGAAACCCTAACTCAGATTTCTTTGTTGCTAAATCTTCTGTCCATGCCTCTGCTGCTGTCCCTCCAGACTGGTCCAAAATAGTGGGTCCTTCGATGGAGAATACTGTGGCTGTGAGCAGTATTCCTACTCAGGCTGTGTTTGACAGTGGGTCACAAGTGACCACTGTATTTCAGGACTGGTATGACAAACACTTATCTGCTTTGCCATTACAATCCCTGGATGGCCTATATGTGTGGGGGCTGAGTGACAAGTCTTATCCCTACCTAGGATATGTCCACCTCTGGTTGTCATTTCCTGCAGCTGTAACTGGTATAGAGGAGCAAGTCGAGACACTGGCCTTAGTGTGTCCCCCTACTGGACTGTATGATGGGGTTCCCCTGTTGATTGGGACCAACAACCATATGTTTGGGAGACTGGCACAACTCTGTCACGAGAAACAAGGGCAACAGATTGGGAAGGCCCTAAGAATTCTGGCTCTGATTAAGAGGGCTTATGACTTGCAGCAGAAACCCAGGGAAGTAGACCAAGATGAACCGGTAGGGGTCGTATGGAGGAAGGATCCCAATTTAATGGTGTTGGCCCCTAACGCCCAGTTTAGTCTTCAAGGGGACGTCCACCTGAGGAAAGATGTCAAGAATAGAATAACTGATGCTGGATGCACCAGGCAATGGAAAATTGCTAGATGGGCTATTGGTCAAGCCCAGCATCTTGCCAGCTCATGCTCATGCCTATGCACGATGAGTGATGGTCGAGATTCATAATGTGTCAGATTGCAAGATCCAGGTCAACCCTAGCTACAGTACACTGCGCAGACACTGCAGTGTTACCCAGCAACAAGCACCATGGCACGACAGATAGAGTGACCCCAGACGTGTTTGACTTTGGTGACTCTCCATTACCAGCTGAATGGAAGACTAGAATTAGCTAGAAACTTGCCCAGAGAGATCAAGTGTTTTCACTGAAGGAATGGGATGTAGGATGTGTCCAAGATGCAGAGCATCACATTCGCCTGCACAATGAATGGCCTTTTCGGGAAAGGTCTCGACACCTAGCTCCAGCAGACATAGATGATGTGAGAAGACACCTGCAGGAAATGCTTGCGGCTGGTGTGATACAAGAATTCAGAAGCCCATAAGCTTTACCCATTCTGGTAGTGCATAAAAAAAAATTGGGCTGTGAGAATGTGCGTGGGTTATCAAACCCTGAACTGGCGGATCATCCCCGGTCAATACACCATGCCCCGTATACAAGATGCGCTGGACTGTCTAAATGGGAACAAATGGTTATTGGTGTTGGATTTGCCCAGTGGATACTACCAGATTCCAATGGCCCAGGAAGACCATGAGAAGACTGTTTTCATTGGTCCCTTGGGGTTCTACAAATTTCTAAGAATGCCACAGGGGATATCGGGCACCCCAGCCACCTTTCAGCGACTGATGGAATGTGCGGTGGGACATATGAATTTACTGGAATGCTTGGTGTACTTGGACAATGCCATTGCATTTGTGAGCACTTTGGAGGAGCATGAGAACTGACTGTTTAAAGTCCTAGACCGACTGGAAGATTTTGGCCTTAGGTTGTTCATCGACAAATGCCATTTTTTTAGACCTCTGTGAAGTATGTGGGGCTCATATTATCCACAGAGGGAATAGAGACTGACCCCAGTAAAGCTGAGGCTTTGACCACTTGGCCCTAGTCCCACAATCTGAAAGAACTGCAATGCTTCCTGGGGTTCTGTGGCTACTGCTGCAGGTTCATAAGAGACTACTCCATGGTGATTCGGCCCTCTTGAATCTCACCCAGGGTTACTCTCCCACCAATCACAAATACAAGAAAAAGGCCACCCCCAGACCAGAAAGAGTATATTTCCATCCAGGTGAACTTTTCCAGCCCTGCTGGATGCCTGACTGTGAAGCAGCCTTCCATGAAATCATGTACCAGCTCACCCATGCCATCACCCTCACCTACACTGACCCCACAAAACCCTATGTGCTGCACAGTGACGCTTGTCTACAGGGTTTAGGAGCTATGCTGTATCAAAACCATGAGGATGGGTTGAGACCAACGGCTTTCGCTAATAGGAGTCTGACCCCTTCTGAGCGAAACTACCCTGTGCATAAGTTGGAGTTTCTGGCACTAAAGTGGGCCATCATTGACCAGTTCCATGAATACCTCTATGGGGCTAAGAAATTGGTGAAGACTGACAATAACCCATTGACCTATGTGCAGACTTCAGCTAAGCTAGATGCCACAGGGCATTGGTGGTTCTCTGTGTTATCTACCTATGATTATGCTATCGAATACAGGTTGGGCCTGAATCATACTGATGCCGACGCCCTATCCTGAAGGCCCCTTTCCAAGAGTGACTGGCCAAGGTGCAAGTGGAAAATTTCTTCATCCACTATGGTGCCTCCCAGTGAATTCAGTCTGACCTAGGCAGAGACTTTGAGAGTCAGTTAATCAAAGAAATGATCTCCCTATGGGGGTGCAAAAGTCAAGTACCACCCCTTATCACCTGCATGGGGGCCCTCAACCAGAATGTTTTAACAGCACCTGCTAGACATGCTAGGCACCCTCCACCCAACAGACAAGCATAAATGCAGCCAGCAGATTAGCACCTTGTTACATGCCTACAATTGCACAAGAAATGATGCTACTGGGTTCTCTCCCTATCATCTCATGTTCGGGAGAGAGGCCCGGCTGCCAGTTGATGTCTGTTTTGGGGTCTCTCCAGATGGGGTCCAAGCCGAAAACTACTTGCAATATGTACAAAAACTGAAAGCTCAGTTGAACCATGCCTATCAACTGGCCCAGACAATGGCCGCTAAGAGAAATCTAGCTAACAAAGAGAGGCATGATAAAAAGTAAAGGCTCAAGAGCTCTGACCTGGGGACCGTGTATTGTTCCGCAGTTTGGGACTGCATGGTAAACATAAAATTGCTGATCAATGACATCATCTTCCCCATGTAGTAGTAGGGAGGTTGGATGACTTATCAGTGTACAAAGTGCACCCTGAGAACAACTCCAAAGCCATCAAGACCATGCACCGTAACCACTTGCTACCTATTGGTCAAGTCGTGATTGAGGCTGAATCCCCTGAGATTACTCTCCCTGGACCGGTGACTCGTGCTGCTACCAAAAAGATACAAAGCCAGCCTACCCCAGTGGTCACAGATTTAAGGTTTTCTCTGCAGCAAGCCCAGAATGATAATGACTGTCATTCCTTTTCTGACGAAAGTGAATACGTCTGTGCCTATTACCCCTCTTATGAACTGAGCCAGCTGTTTCGAGGTAACCCCCTGATTAATTGTGGGGATGAAGCCAAGCCTTCTGGACTGGCTAACCCACTGGCACCATCCTTGGAGCCAATGCTCCCTGAAAGGGAAGTGCAAAGTATCACATCTGAAGATGTTGAGTCTCTGTGTATGGTGAACTCTATGATTTGCCTGACGAGGGGGCTGATGATATGAGTCATTCTGGTGACATGCCAGAACTTAAAGAACGCTATGAGTGTGATGATAATTCCCCTTCAGTGCCAGACTGTCTTCACAGTGACCAAAGTGTTGTAGAAACAGATCCTACAGAGCAAGAAGCTGACAGTGCTCCAAGTTTGGACATTTCTGCCCAGGCAGAGTGGGACCAAGACAGAGGCAGGAAACTACAGACCTGTCAGTCTGACCTCTGTGGTAGGGAAAGTAATGGAGTCACTTCTGAAGGAAAGAATAGTTGAGTACCTAGAGGCCAGTGGAGCACAGGACCCAAGGCAGCATGGGTTCACAGGGGGAAGGTCATGTCAGACGAATCTAATAGATTTCTTTGACTGGGTGACCAAAGTAGTAGACCAGGAAGGGGCTGTGGACATGGCCTACCTAGACTTTAGCAAGGCATTTGACACAGTCCCACACAAAAGATTAATAGTCAAATTAACCACCCTGGGAGTGGGACCCAGGGAGGTAGCCTGGGTAAAATATTGGCTGCACAACAGGACACAGAAGGAAATTCTAAATGGAGTCCACTCTGAAGAAAGAGGGGTTACTAGTGGGGTACCACAGGGTTCAGTATTGGGTCCAGTCCTTTTTCATGTCTTCATCAGTGACTTTGCAGAGGTACCAGAAGGAAAAGTATGCCTTTTTGCAGGTGACACAAAGATCTGCAGCAGGGTTGATACACAAGGAGGTGTAGAAAGGATGAAAAGGGATTTGATAATGTTGGAGGAATGGTCAGAAGTATGGCAGCTAGGATTCAATGCAAATAAGTGCAAAATAATGCACCTGGGAAACAAGAACCAAGGGGAAGAATACACAATGGGCGGGGAGGTAGTAACAACAAAAAAAGAAAGGGACCTGGGGTAATCATATCAGATGACCTTAAGGTTAGCAACAATATGAGAAGGCAGTAGAGAGGGCTGGGGTAGACTGGGATGTATAGGAGAGGGATCAGCAGCAGAAAACAGGAAGTTGTTATCCCTCTGTACAGACAGTTGGTGAGACCCCATCTGGAGTACTGTGTCCAGTTCTGGAGACCCCATCTCCACAAGGACATAGACAGGATAGAGGTAGTCCAGAGGAGGGCAAATAAAATGGTGCAGAGTCTGCAAGAGAAGCCATATGAGGAGAGACTAAAGGAGCTTAATATGTATACCCTTGAGGAAAGAAGGAAGAGGGGGGACATGATAGAAACTTTTAAGTACCTCAGTGGAAACAACAAAGTCCAAGAGGGTAGAATCTTTCAGAGAAAGAGACTTGCAAGAACAAGGGGACACAATTTAAAGATAGAAGGAGGGTGGTTCAGGGGCAATGTGGGGAAGTATTATTTCACAGAGAGGGTAGTGGATGCATGGAACAGCCTTCCTGAGGTGGTTGTGGGGTCTAAAACTGTAGGAGAATGCAAGAATGCATGGGACAGACATAAGGCAATTCTTGTGGGGGGTAGGAAGAAATAGGCTGTTGGTTAACTAGGATCTGTGGCCTATCCTGTTGGTAGGGAAATGGGCAGACTACATAGGCCAAGCGGTCCTTATCTGCCATCAAAGTCTATGTTTCAGATGCACCCTTCCAAAGTGTTGAAAATCCCAAGACCAGTGCTGAGAGTACAGAGACTGTGATTGTTCCCCCCAGAAGGAATGGCTAAGCTGTCCAGCCTGTAGTACACTTTACTTATGGTTCCCCAGGGAGGCCAGTGGATTTACCTCTCAATGTGGTCCACTAAGGGATTTATGTTTCTCAGAGCTCCCTGCCCAAATTGAGCCTAAGTAACAATTCCAGGTTAATTGTCCTGCCTTCTAGGTTTGGTGCCCCTGCCCCATCAAGCCCCAGGTTAGCCAATAGGGAAGGGCCTCCTCTTACATTGTTCAATGTACAAGAAGTTATTTCCTGAATCCATATAGCAATGTGTAAATTACCTGTGTGAAATATGCATGATGCAATTCAGAATGGATATAGTATTGTGAAACCAAGAGAATATGTATAGTAAAAGTTAAGCATGTTGACTGATGCATCAGATGTTATTTGTATAACATGCTAATGGTATAGATGTATAGTATAGTTTGCATTTGCAATTATTGTGATGGTACTGACTTGATGCGAATGCCAAGTTTTCTCCAGGCAGAGAATGGTGTAACCCCCCTACAAATGGGAGTTCCCAAAAAGTCTTCTAAGAGCTTGCATAAATGCTCACCACCAGGCTGGGGTCCTGCGGTTTAGCCGTTAAGTGTTATTACCATTGAGTACCTGTGTCGCCTCTATGTACTGTTGCTTTAAGAGCTGCTTAGTTGCCGTAACAATTAATCTGGAAGGGGGGCTGAGTGTTGTTATGATCGAGTCCTGCCCGGGCTGCTAGATAATCACTCTTTTTTTCTGCCATTGCTAATTGCACAGAGGGAGCCCTGTTTAAAGATGTAACTGTTTACTGACCAATTGTTAGGGCAGTGAAGATATTGTAGTTTGTTCTAACCTGCTTTTCTTTGCAAAGAGGACTGTTCTGATTATCTCCACCATCTTGGCCCTGAACTACTGAATTGGGCCAATCAGTACTTGGGACTCTAAAATGGAGCCTGCCTACAGGGGCTGTGTGGAGTACAAACTTGAGAACTGTAGTTTTGGACTGTTGGCATCTTTTTGCAACCGAAGTGGGAGCTCTTGCTTTGACTGATAACCGAATCAGCCAACTGAACCTTTGGATCCGAGGGGAAATCCCCAAGCTGACTGCTGTTTAGGGCAGATATAAGTTGGAAACTGAGAGAGCAACAGCTTAACATAGTTCAAGCAGTCATCTGCGTAGTAGTTCATGCGGAAGAACTGTGGAAAGGCCTGAATTCTGGCCTGCATGTCTGTCTTCTGCTCTGAGAGGGAGAAGAGAATTGCTTTCAGACTGAATCCGAGTTGTGTGATTAAAGTAAGCTACTGAAGTGGGACCAGGTTCAACCTGAAGAAGACTGAAGATTTTGCTGAATGCGATCGGCCTGTCAGGAGTTCCAGCTACCCCAAGCTCCTGGTGTGTGCAGAGACTTTGCGATTGTGATCGGGGAGCGCTTAACATGGTACAGCAGAATTCCCTGTAAGCTGTAAGCTGCAAGTGGGTCGTGATTTGGTCCCCCACTGTGCGAAATGTGTTCTGCTTGCTGGAAGCTGTATCAAGCCCATAACTGACTGCACCCGAATTTGTTTCCATGCGGTCTGGGTCTTGCCAGACTGGCCCAGCCAGACTACCCACTGCGCAGAGAAGCCATAGATGAGAGACCTGCCTAGGGATCAACTCCCTGCTCCATGCTTGAACAGGTACGATGCCTCGTCGAATTGTGTGGGCTCTGCTTCTCCTGGCTCTCCAGATCAACCACCTGCTGTCTTGACCTTCATCCAGCCTGTGTCCAGTTTTGGGTGTCATGAGTAATGATCAGGGTAGCTCCCTGCAACAACAGCTCAGAACAGGTCATAGCACTACCACGGCTCTCCTCACGCTTACGTCATATTTACAGGAAGCTCTCGACGCAGGTGACCTAGCAGGGGCAATTTTCATAGATCTAACTAAAGCTTTCGATACTGTTAACCACGATTTACTTTTACAGCAACTCCCGTTACTCAGCGTAGGTCCAGACGCCATACACTGGTTCAAGAATTACCTTAGACCGGACACAAGTAAAAATAAATACCTCTATCTTCTAAACTTTCCAGTTAAGTCAGGTGTACCACAGGATCAATTCTAGGCCCGCTCCTTTTCACCCTATTCCTGAATGCAATCCCTAGTGCCTGCAATTGCAAGCTCCTGCTGTATGCAGATGATGCAGTAATCTTTGGAAAGACTCACTCTGAATGCTCTTCAGCATAAGCTACAAACTAATTTCCATGAAATAGAACACTGGTTAGCAAACCAACGACTAGTACTAAACCTCAGCAAAACAAAATCCATGGTCTTTGCACAAGACAAAGTCACCACTTTAGCTCGCAACTAAACATTACCAACCATCAAGGTAACTTAATTGACCAAATATCACATTTCAAATACCTGGGTATCACACTAGACATATCATTAACCTATCACAGGCACATAGACCAACTGTCAGCCTCAGTAAATGCCAGACTAGGGATCCTGTTCAGACATAGACAATGCTTCCCGCCCCGCGCCCTTTGGCTGGCAGTGAATAGCTCGGTTCTATCTCTGGTAGATTATGGAATAACAATATATGGATCAGCTGACCCCACAGCAATAAAAAGAATCAACCTGGCTCTAAACAAAGCTAGCCGTCTGGTAACGGATAGTGACAAGCAAACCCATACCACGAGCTCTACAAAAAAGCTAACTGGCTGACTTTCGCAGGCAGGCTAGCCCACTACACCTGCCTCCAGGCCAAAAATCCAATTGGGCTTTGCTCCCATTGGACTCCACCCACTAATAAAACTTAACACTCCAGGATTACTCCAAGACATACAGCTAAAACACGATCGCAATCCCCAAAGAAGGACCTGCAGGGGCCAGAGGTGTTTTTCTTATCGAGCTCCCATCTGGCTCAATGAACTACCCCATCCATAGCACAAGCCACAAGCATTAGTCAATTCAAAACCAGCATCAAGATTTACCTACTAGAATCAGAAACATGCTGTTGCACCTAAGCACACTTGCCTACAAAACTGCAGGTTTGCTATCCAACCTAAGACAAGGTCTTTGACTGCAAAATGTGCATAGCGTCTGGAAATTAATCTAGTTTTTCTTTGTTTATCCCTCCAGTGACAGGTCTTTTGATTGCAAAATGTAAAATGCTTCTACTAAGTTATCAGTATTCATTGTTCATCAACCTGAAGACGAGGTCTTCAACACAACATGTACAATGCTTCTGCAAAGTATTCTAGTTCATAAATTGTGTAATATCATTTCAAACCTGGGCAGCAAAAGCAATCCCAAACTGTAAT
This sequence comes from Neoceratodus forsteri, assembly GCA_016271365.2. Taxonomy (NCBI): domain Eukaryota; kingdom Metazoa; phylum Chordata; order Ceratodontiformes; family Ceratodontidae; genus Neoceratodus; species Neoceratodus forsteri. The sequence goes on along the minus strand of CM057455.1, from coordinate 116,107,204 downwards.
CTACCCAAGCTTGGATTAATGTCTCCTGTCTTCCTGTTATCTCCTTGGTACCTTTTTACTACTTATTTGTTGTCATTGTCTTTTTGCCCTGACGTGGAGCCTTTGCAAAGGAGTCTCTGACTCAAAGGTTGTAATTCCGAAACTTTAAATAAATAAATAAAATAAATAAATCTAAATGTGTCATCCAGTTGTCTTGTTTCTTTTTCTTCACTAACTGAGCCCTCCAGCTCCAGATTACAAATATTGTGTATAGTGCATGTTGTTTTTTTCCATCACAGGGCCCTCACCAGCTGCAACGCCAGCCTACCCCTGGCAATGGTCCTGGCTAGCCCATCTCCTCTCCACCTGGGTATCCAGAGGTGTGACTGTGTGGGGGAACTTAAAGTGCATGTGTAACTGCCTAATTGATATAACTCTTAAGCTAATTAACCTGATTTTGCCTCTCCCTTGTTCAAGCTCCCTGAATAAATCAGATCTAAATTTTTCTGCATTAAATCTGATTGTGGGTCCAGTTTGTGTCCACAGTACTGTTCTGTTGCTATTTGCTATCCCTAATCATGTTTTACAGGGGGTCCCCAGGGTCGAGTCAGAGGAACCAGTCCTGGTGGTAAGTGCAAACAGTGTGGGTATCTCTGTGGTGTACCAGGGGTGTCGTGAAGGTGATTATTGTACAGTATTCAGGCCACTAGAGGGGAGAGAGGGGTTTACAGTGTCCTAGAGGGCTATGCCTAGATTAGCTTGACCACTACCAACCCTGGCCTTGGGGTGGAGGCACCCGTTTCAGAACTCAGGCCCCTTAACCTGCTGCTAGCCAAGCAGTCAGGGGTAGTAGCCCTTGGGACAGCACCACCTAGGGGTTACAAACAGAAGCCACCCATCCCCCACCATCTTTTGTAGATCAATCAGGAAATTTCTTGACAAGGAAGGACTCCCCTGATCTCAAAGCTTCCAGAACTTAACTGTATTTTTCTTTTAAGGAAACTTCTTAATAAAGAAGCACACAACTTCATTAGTAAAATCTCAAATTGTGCATAGTAGTTCTACCTATATAAGCATATAGATCATTGTAAATTGATTGTTCAGCTTATAGGAGATCTCTTGATTTATAAATTGGGCAGTGGACTGCATTCATTACAGTTTGGTATCAGTCTGTCTTTCATGTACTGCACCAGAATGGGGTGCACAGGAGGTCTCAATTTGGACTTGGGTTCCCTTATACCTCAAAAGTATCAGCTCTACAGCAGAGCACTATCTTTTCATCTTTTCTCCCTTTTCATTGTTTTTTTTTTATTATTTTTCTTTATTGGTTTGGTTGGCAATTTTTGTCAGAGTTCTTGAGTGCTGATTTTGTTACCATGGGTCTTTTCTTTTGGATGGTGATCTCCATGTACATTACAGATGGACAATACTGACAGACTAGTCGAAGTCCTAAGGAGATTTGCCAACTTGTGTTCTCAGAGCAGAGAACTAACCCTGAGTTGACTTTATCTTGCTTCCATGTTTTGGCAGAAAACCAAGGTAAGAGCAGCACAACACTGGTGAGGGGGTGCTCCTGAAGGAGGCAGCAAGCCTCAAAGTCCACAAAGCAAGCAAGATAAGAGCACTCCAGATGGGCATGATACCACAGCCAATTAAAGCCCTCCACCATATCAGTGCAGTGCCATCTTCTCCACTGTACCACTGCACTTTTTTATGGCAGCACTTGGGTGGAGCCTGTGGCCATGCCCCCCCGGCAGTATTCCTGAAAATTCACCCAGTGTCTCCCATTCCCTGTTCCTCCCAATTTGCAACCCCTCCCTGCTCCAACCCGCTTCTCTCTGCCCTAGCTGCTTACCAACACAATCTCTGGCTTTTTCAGCCCACATCCTAGTCATTTCCCCAGCCACGCCCTACAACCACCATACACATAGACATTTCATTACATTAGGTATATAACAGAGATTCAGTTTCCTGTGCCACAATTACCAGTCAAGTCATTAGAATCCGTAAGTCCAAGTTTTATGACTCACTTCCAAGCATCATAATACATAATACATAGTATCAAATTGCTAAAGACCAATTCAGCGTTCATATTGTATGTTACTTAACTTAAGTTTCAGTGGATGCCAGACATACTGTAGGAAAGGTTTTAGTAATGACTGGTAATACCTATGGACACTTCATATTGATCTTAATGCAAGCCCTGTTAGAATCTGACTTTAGGTCAGACTTTAGAATCTCAGGTGACTGAAAGGACTTAACTGCTGTGAGGTTTAAATTACTTGTAGAAATATCTAGTAAGTAGGGGGAGTGGCTTAGCTAGAAGGAAGCTACATTTAAAGACTGCCTTAGAAAGATTCTGCTAATATCTTGGCAGAAGACACCAGGAGAAAGGACTGCTATGTGACTGGACTTCTCTGCTGGGACTACAGCAGAAGAACTTTTGTACTTGGACCTTTAATTTAGGATAAAAAAAACTAACATGCAAAAAAAAAAAAGTGTGTGTATGTCTGGGTTAACTGAACTGAATGGGTATCTGAACAGTTATCTAGGTGTAAATCTCAGGTGATTGACAGGACTTAACTACTGTGAGGTTTAAATTACTTGTAGAAAGATCTAGTAAGTAGGGGGAGTGACTTAGCTAGAAGGAAGCTACATTTAAAGACTGCCTTAGAAAGATTCTGCTAATAGCTTGGCAGAATCCACCAGGAGAAAGGACTGCTGTGTGACTGGACTTCTCTGCTGGGACTATATTGCCCTCCTTCCCTTCCCTCCCCTCCATGCAACCCCCCCCACCCAAAGCTAGTTCAATTTTTATAGGCACAATATTTGACTGACAATAGGAACTTCCTGTTTGGGAGGAGGAAGTGAGTGATCACAGAACCACCAAGACCCACCATCCTAGAAGGGCAAGAGTAGCTCTCCAGCCCCCTTTGGCTGCTGGAGGTCTGCCTCTGAGCAAGTAAGTAGTCTACTGAGAAATATAGGATATTCTTGTCTCAGAACAGGACAACCAGGAGCTTAAAGGGCACACAGGCAGAAAGTAAGGAGAGAGAGAGAAAAAAAAACAGAGGAAAGAGTAAGATTGCAAACAGTTAAGGGGACAGAAATAAGACATGATTGGAGTGGTGCAGTGCAGTGGCAGTGGAGCAGCAGTCTTCCGTGAGATGTTCTGGAGGATGTGGTGTTGTCCCATCTGCAGGCACCTCTCTGGGCTGAAGGAGGAGGCTGCTCATCTCCAGGCTGAGTTGGCCAGGATTTGTGGGACCTCCTCTTCCATCCAGGGACCACCAGTGCCACTGCCGTTGCCTCAGAGGTTGCCAAGAAAGAGGAGCAGTTGAACCACAGTGGGCTCAGGGAGGGTGAGGGTGGTGGAACAGAGGCACATTCCTCCAGTTGTACCTCTCCATAATTCCTACACCATTCTGGCAAAGTGTGGTTCCTCTATTGAGGCACCCACAGTGGAGACCAAGGAGGATGCTGGGAACCTCCACAGAGAAGACCCACAGGAGGGTGGCAGGGGACCCTGCAGGGGAAGGAAACAACTTCTGGTGAAGGACTCCATTGTTAGGAAGGTAGAACTGGGGGAGGAAGGGGAAAGGGAGGTAAGATGCCTGCCTGCTGCCATGGCTTGGAGGGACAGGGAGCGAATCCTCAGGATTGCCGAAGCAGCTGCACAGGCGAGGGAGCTGGATGTCATTGTCCACCTAGGGACAAATGACCTGGCTAAGAAAGGGATTAGAGAAGAGCAGGAAGAGTTTGTGGAATTGGGGAGGGGCCTTAGTCAAGTAGCACACATGGTAACCTTCTCAGAGATGCTGCCCATCTATGACATAGGAAAGGCTAGGGTGTTCCACACCATGGGATTCAATCAGTGGTTGAAAAACTGGTGTGGAGCTCAGGGATTTGGCTTCATTGGGGACTGGGGGTTCACCTGGAGTGATGCAAGCCTATACTGGCATAATGGGCTGCATCTGTCCAGGAGGAGAACCAGGATCCTAGGTGATAGGTTTAAATGCTTCATTGGAAAGCTTTTAAACTAGCCAAGGGGGGAGGCACTGGAAAGGAGCAGGGAAATCCTAGCCCCCCCAAATAATCATGGTAGTAAGTTCAGCAAACACCAACATAGAGGTGTCGATAGGGAGAAGGGAAGGGGTAAATGGAGAAAGTGACAAAGGCAAGAAGGACAGGGATGGGGCAAAAGGGAGTAAGGCCATCAGGAAATGGAGGGTAATGAGTACCAATGCCCATAGTCTGGGCAACAAGCTCCCTGAGCTGGTGGCCTTGATGGAAGAGGGATGCCTGGATATTGTAGCAGTCACAGAAACATGGTACACAGAGAACCATGACTGAGATGTTAACACACCAGGGCACATAACTTACTGGAGAGACAGGCAGGGGAGAAGAGGGGGCGCAGTAGCTCTCTATGTAAAGGAAGGGATAAAAGCAACTGAACAAAAGAGTAAACAGGGAGGAGAAGAGGCACTGTGGGTCACCTTGGAGACTGGAAAGAGCACCACAATCCGCACAGGGGTGGTGTACAGACCCCCATGTCAGGGGGAGGGAATGGACAAGGATATGATAGAAGGCATTCTTAGAATGGCAGAGAAAGGGGAGATACTGTTGATGGAACCTGAATATGCCAGATGTTAACTGGAGCACATTTGCTGCAGCCACATCCAAGAGCAGGGCCATTCTTGTTGCCCTACAGGTGGCAGGCATTAGACAGCTAGTTTGAACCCACTTGTGAGAGAGCAATCTTAGACCTCGTACTCTCAAACGGGGCAGTGAGAGGATCTCAGATCTAGAAGTGGGTTGCCATCTGGGGACAAGTGACCATCAAACAGTGTGGTTCACATTAAACTCAGCTACAGAGTCAAGCCATACAAAAGTGAGGCTACTGGACTTTAGGAGGGCTGACTTTGTCAAGATGGGAGAGTGCCTCAGAAAAGCACTAGCAAACAGGCTAGAAGGAAGTATAGAGCAACTATGGGGAATCATCAAAACTGCCATCACAGAGGCAACAAGCCTTTGTGTGAAGCAAATAAACATATCAAAATGAAAGAAAAAGCCACTATGGTTCTCAAAAGAGGTGGCTGTGAAAGTCAGGAAGAAAAAGATAGGATTCCGGAAGTATAAGGAAACACAGGTGGAGCAGGACAGAGAGCTGTACCAGTTAAGGCAGAAGGAAGCAGGGAGGGAAGTCAGAATAGCAAAGGCCCACACTGAGGAAAAGATAGCCAACTCAGTTAAGAAGGGGGATGAAACCTTTTATAGGTACATCAGCGAATGTAGAAAGACAAAGGGAGGGATAGTGAGGCTGAATAGAATGAACGGTGGTTGGGCAGAGGGGGACAGTGAAAAAGCAGGGATACAGAATGAATATTTCTGCTCAGTATTCACAAAACAGGAGGAAAGTGCCTAATCCAATTAACAGAAGCACTCTTGATGGAGGTTGATCCAGTCCTTTCACAGAAGAAAGGGTTCTGCAAGAACCCTAAAACTGAAGGTGGACAAAGCAATGGGTCCTGATGGAATTCACCCCAGAATTCTAAAAGAATTAAGGGAGGAACTAGTGAAACCACTGCCTACTCTTTTTAATAAATCATGGGAGGATGGTGTGGATCCTGAGGACTGGAGGAAGGCGGATGTGATTCCCCTTCACAAAAGTGGGACCAAGACAGAGGCAGGAAACTACAGACCTGTCAGTCTGACCTCTGTGATAGGGAAAGTAACGGAGTCACGTCTGAAGGAAAGAATAGTTGAGTACCTAGAGGCCAGTGGAGCACAGGACCCAAGGCAGCATGGGTTCACAGTGGGAAGGTCATGGCAGACAAATCTAATAGATTTATTTGACTGGATGACCAAAATAGTAGACCAGGGAGGGGCTGTGGACATGGCCTACCTAGACTTTATCAAGGCATTTGACACAGTCCCACACAAAAGATTAATAGTCAAATTAACCAGCCTGGGAGTGGGTCCCAGGGTGGTAGCCTGGTAAAACATTGGCTGCACAACAGGACACAGAAGGTAATTGTAAATGGAGTCCACTCTGAAGAAAGAGGTGTTACTAGTGGGCACCGCAGGATTCAGTATTGGGTCCAGTCCTTTTAACGCCTTCATCAGTGACATTGCAGAGGAAGTGGAAGGAAAGTATGCCTTTTGCAGATGACACAAAGATCTGCAACAGGGTTGATACACAAGGAGGCATAGAAAGGATGAAAAGGACTTGGCAAGGTTGGAGGAATGGTCAGAAGATGGTAGCTAGGATTCAATGCAAAGAAGTGCAAAATCATGCACCTGGGAAACAAGAACCCAGGGAGAATAAACACAATGGGTGGGAGGTAGAAACAACAACAAAAAGGAGAGACCTGGGGGTAATCATATCAGATGATCTTAACGTTAGCAAGCAATGTGAGAAGGCAGTAGGGAGGGTTGGGGTATACTGGGATGTATAGGAGGCATCACACAGAAAATAGGAAGTTGTTATCCTCTGTACAGACAGTTGGTGAGACCCCATCTGGAGAACTGTGTCCAGTTCTGAGACCCCATCTCCACAAGGACATAGACAGGATAGAGGTAGTCCAGAGGAGGGCAACTAAAATGGTGCAGGGTCTGCAAGAGAAGCCGTATGAGGAGAGACTAAGGAGCTTAATATGTATACCCTTGAGGAAAGAAGGGAGAGGGGGTCATGATAGAAACTTTTAAGTACCTCAGTGGAATCAACAAAGTCCAAGAGGGTAGCATCTTTCAGAAAAGAGACTTGCAAGAACAAGGGACACAATTTAAAGATAGAAGGAGGGCGGTTCAGAGGCAATGTGAGAAGTATTATTTCACAGAGAGGTAGTGGATGCATGGAACAGCCTTCCTGAGGAGGTTGTGGGGTCTAAAACTGTGGGAGAATTCAAGAATGCATGAGACAGACATAAGGCAATTCTTGTGGGGGCTAGGAAGAAATAGGCTGTTGGTTAACTAGGATCTGTGGCCTATCCTATAGGTAGGGAAATGGGCAGACTAGATGGGCCTAGCAGTCCTTATCTGCTGTCAAAGTCTATGTTTCTATGTTTAGATTGTGGAGAAGCAATACTGGAGTTAGCTATACAATTTAAAAATAAACCTTTAGGGGGAACTTCTTTAGATCCACTAGCTTGAAAAAACATGGCATGTCACCAATATCTGGCTATTACTACAATCACAACAACACAAAACAGGCACTGGTTCCATAATAAATACATGGAAAAGCTAGCAGGTCAGCGTTCTAAATACTGTTAAAAAATTATTGAAATCATATTGTCCATTGGGAGAAGATGAAACAAAAAGGGTCGAACTGCAATCAGGGTAATCCCCTTGTACAAATTAGTGGTGTGGTTGATGGATGACTCTTTGTGGCGGAATATGTTTCCCAGTGCCTGTCTAGCAGTCTGTTATGATAGAAAGATGAACCATTGCTTATTGTATTAAAATATAGTTAAAGAAGAAAAATTATGTCATCCCCAGGCCACTTCCACATTTATGAAATGAAGACCTCTTGATGTCAAGTCCAAAGTACTCCGCACCCAAAATCTGACTGACTGCTGACAATAATTACTTGGGACGTTATTAAAGTGATCCAAGATGGAACAGGAAACTTATTGAAGGGGAAATAAGATGCTATCCAGTGCTCACCTCTCTTGCCCACCCCCACCCTCCTTAGGAATGTGCATGAACACATCTAAATTACACAACAGTTTTTAACAAATTTAATATTTTACAGCAGCTCAATGTTGAACAACTTAGTATGGGAAGAGACTGAAATTGTTCTGTTATTTTTTAAAACAGTGTTGTGATAGTTATTGTTTTCTTTCCAAAAAGAAAAAAATACGTATTTTACAATGCTGTGCAGTGTGACTGAATTAAACTTTCAGGTGTTCACTGTTTTGCAGAATAGTATGGCACATGTGAGTTTGATGGGTCTGGGTTTGTAATTCCGTTGTCAGACTTAAAAAAAAAAAAAAGGATTTGTAAATGATTTAATTCATGGAGAAAAACAAGCCTGTTGCTTTGTATTTCTTACGGTGAAAGCCTGTCAGTGCGATCTTTGCCATCATCAATTCTGCTTTTCCATTATAATTGACACTAGCTGTTCACACACTGCATCAGATTATGGCTACGTTTATGACACCCACTTCCTGTTACAGCTGAGCTCCTGCATTTACCGCTGGTGAGCTTCATATTTCATTGTCTTTCCCTCTGAAGTTTGTTTCCCTCTTTACTAAATGATAAAAAATATTCAAAGTGAAAATCAAGACAATCACAGATGCAGTCACTGCAGGCACACTATCTAAGCAGGTAGGTGATAAGACCACATTCATACTATCACATATTTCGTCAGAGTTCATTGAAAACAAAGACAAATTTAATTTACATTTCACTTTGTGTTTGGTTGCTATTTTTACAACAGCATACACACTGTATAATTTGAGAGAGAGAGAGAGAGAGATTTACAGTTTGACAGCATTGTTGTAAAACTATCTCTCCCTTGCTCACCCCCCTCCATCTCTCTCGCTCTCTTTCTCCCTCATCAAGCAGTTTTTATGCTGATGCAGAAAGAGCAAGCAAGGCAAAAAGTCCAAAGGAAAGCAGGATTTCGTTTGTTTACAACAAAATCTAATGAAATGTGTGATAGTATCAATGTTTCTTAGTAGTTCAATTTTCTGTGTTTTTTTTTTTTACTTCTGAGTTTTTGGGGGAGGGGGCATAGCTAAAAGTGCATTGGCCATTGGGAGAAGTGTCGTTGAGGCAGAGGTCAGGAAGCACAGAGAAAATCCAGGAGCAGTTGTAAAATTGCACAAAATGGTTTATTTGTGGTTACAGGAACATAAAATAAACCTGTTCAGTATAACTATATACAGAAGCAAAATAAAATCTCTTGTAAAAAAAAAAAACTCTCTTAGAAAAAAATTCCTCTTGCAGCTCAGCTTAGCTTTTTTTATAAGTATTTTTTAACCCCCGTCATTTGCAAGCATCCTGTTCTTTGTGAATTTCAGGAGCTGCTTAGAACATTGAGAACTTCCTGAGATCCCCCCCAGCCTTCGGAAAAGGCTCAGGCATTTGCACTCAAATGACTTCTAGCTTTCTACAATTATCTCAAATCACAAATATATACATTTCAACAGCAACACTAAACATCTTTCAAGCAAAAGGGATTCCCAATATCAGCTTCACTCCATATATTGATTCTCATATATTTCATATTAGCAGATATAGATATGCAAGGAAGAAAGACAGCTAGAGAAAACTGAGAGACAGTGAGAGGCAAAGGATTGCGAGACTGGGTTGATCAAGTCCGAGGTCTCACAGGAAATTTTGATTGTGCAACTAGTTAGAAGAGAGAGAGAGAAAAGGAAAGAATACAGATCCTTGCATTAAAACACTTTCTCCAAAACATATGGGACAGGGTCTTATTCTACCCTGTCACAAGAAGATGAAACAAAAATGTTTGAACTGCAATCGGGGTAATCCCCCTTGTACAAATCAGTGGTGCAGTCGATAGAGGACTCTCTCTGGAACAATATGTTTCCCAATGCCTGTCTAGCTATCTATTGAGGTAGAAAAATGAACCATTACTTAAGGTATTAAAAAATAATTTAAGGAGAAAAATGATCTCATATCCAGTCCACATCCCCATTCATGAAATGAAGACCTCTTGATGTCAAGTCCACAGTACTCCACACCTAAAGCATGACTGACAGCTGACAATAACTACTCAGGACATAAATAGTGACCCAAGGTAGAACAGGAAACTTATTGAAGGGGGAATAAGATGCTATCCAATGCTCACCCCAACCCCCTTAGGTACATGAATGAACACGTCTAAACTACAGTACAGTTTTTAACAATTTTAATACTTTACAGCAGCTCAATGTTGAACAACTTATTATGTGAAGAGACTGAAATGTTTCTGTTATTTTTGAAAACAGTGTTGTGATAGTTATTGTTTTCTTTCAAAAACGAAAAATAAAAACTAAGGGCCAGATATTCAAACGGTAGCGCTGGGCGCAAATCCCTTGCGCTGGATTAGCACCAAATTTGCCCCCGACAGCAATATTCAAAATGACATTTAGCGTCGGCGCTAGGTGTTAGCACCGACGCTAAACCATAATGTATGCAGGGGAGGGACTGAGGGGACGGGACCTGAATGCCTGCATAACATGATATTGAAGGTATAGCGCGCGCTTCTAGGCATTAGTGCAACCTGTAGAAATGACTAACTAACCCAAAAGGCTGGCAGTAATCGCGGAGGTGCCCCCATGAATCACAACCCCCTGCCCCCGACCACACCGTAAGGATGCATCCCTGGTAGTCTAGTGGTCCCCCAAGCACCGCTCCCGACCCGTTGTAATTTTAAAACCCTAATTTTCCCTAGTAGTCTAGTGTTCCCCCAAGCACTGCTCCGACCATGGTAGAATAATATATTAGCCTATTTCCCTGGTAGTCTAGTGCCCCCCCAGCACCGCTCCGACCACGGTTGAATAAAAAGTCGGGTAATTCCCTAGTAGTCTAGTGGCCCCCCAAGCACCGCTCCGACCACAGTTGAATACAGAAGTCGTGTAATTCCCTGGTAGTCTAGTGGTCCCCAAAGCACCGCTCCGACCCGTTGTAATTAAAAACCTCTCATGTTTCCTGGTAGTCTAGTGGTTCCCCAAGCACCGCTCCGACCACAAGCAGAATAATACATTAGCCTATTTCCCTGTGGTCTGATGGCCCCCAAGCATCGCTCCCGACCACGGTTGAATCCAAAAGTCAGCGTAATTCCCTGGTAGTCTAGTCACCCCCGCGGTGACAACCCGCCCATCCATATAGTTACCCAGAATGGAGCCAGTGACCAGCTCAGCCCTCCTCTCACCACCACGGCCGGCCACTAGCTGAGAGGTAGGAAGGAGGCTTCCTACCTCAGTCGGTGTGAAGGAAGAAGGGGCAAGAAGCTCAATACTTGAATCCCATTCTGGAAGTAACTTTCCATAGATAGGCAGTGCTGAAACCACTAAACTTTACCAGAAAATGCAAACTGTGTCCAACCATAATCGAGGCGACTCTTTGAACAACGAAACAAACAACTATATTCTACCATAGTCGGAGTAGTGCTGGAGCCACTAGACTACCGAAATAAACTAATATATTATTCTACCGTGGTAGGAGTGGTGCTTAGAGAGCACTAGACTACAAGGAAATAGGCTAATATATTATTATTCTACGTAGTCGAGCGGTGCTGGCCACTAGACTACCAGAAAATGAATATTGTTTTCTACACGGGGTCAGGAGCAGTGCTTGGGGGAGGGGGGACCACTGGACTACCAGGGAGTGGAAACAACACAGGTGGACACAGGGACCATGGCGGCTGTGAAGGGCTGCCTGGCCCAGCCTGTCTGCACAGCCCAGTGACCCTACAGCTGACAACCCACCCCCATCCCCAGCAGGTTTGCCTAATGCCAGCCCCATGCATACTTGTGTTCCACCCACACCTGCTGTGGGCTGCCTCTGTTGGTGTGGAGTGGGGGCATCATCCAGGGCATGTGTGGCCACTGGTAGTGTGTGTATATAGCTATATATATATATATATATATGTTTATGCATGTGTCTCTGTATTGATCTATATTTATAGATCGCTACGGATCTATATATATCATTATGTACTGCTTGCAGTGCTGCTTAGCTATGTTGTATTCACTGCTCATACCTGCCAGCGCACAGTTCCTGCTGCTGCCAGCTTGTACATCCATTCCGGCCAACAGGGGATGCTGTGGGCATGCCTTGGCCTGCAGCATCCACCCTGTACTTCCATTCCGACCAAAAGGGGGAGCTTTTCGCTCCATGCAGTAGCACCGGGCAAACTGTATGGTAATGTATGCTATACAGCACTTAATGAGATGCAAATGTGCTTGTTTGCCCACGGATTACCTAAGTAGGCTCATTTGCATGGGAGCTTTGAATATAGCTCCCGTTTGCCCTGGGCTAACCAGTTTGCGCTGGGCTAATGTGTTAGCACTGTGCAATAAGGTTAGCCCCGGGCAAACAACCTCACTTCAGCATGGCGCAGTTCTGCAGTGTGTGGCTTACATTGTTGTTTGCAGTCATACCTCTCAACTGTCCCTGGTTTTCAGGGACGTCCCTGATTTTACCTCAAACGTTTACTCTGTCCCTCCTACAACTTGTGTTTCCATGACCAAACAGTGGGGGTTGTAAGCACAACATAATGTCAGACATTACTGTTACAGATGTGTTCTTCCCTAGAAAATGCATTTTATACTACACCACTTATTCTACTAGCTTCCTGAGTAGATACCTCCAGTTTATTAGGTGTGTCCCTGATTTTAAACCTTTGTCCCTGATTGTTTTAAGCCTTGTCCCTGATTTATGAGGCAGGAGGTTGAGAGGTGTGTTTGCAGTAGCTGTGTGGCATCTCTGTGCAATCACATACAATGTTCTCCACCTGCAACACTGGCTTGCTACAGAGCCTAATAAGCTGAAGCTGCTGTTTGCACTTCCCTGTGCTGTCTTAATCCTGGGCAATGTTTGCCCTGCACTCCTGGGCCTGTTTGCCCTGCTTCCTTCGCTTGCAATATTCAGCTGGTTTTGCACCGGGCTATTCATTTTGAATATAGCTATGTATTTGCTCTGGGCACAGTTTGCCCGCCGGGCAGTGCTAATTTAGCCCCGAGGCAGAGTTTTGAATATCTGGCCCTAAGTATCTTAAAATGCTGTGCAATGTGACTGAATTACTTTCAGGTTTTCACTGTTTTGCAAAATGGTATGGTACATGTGAGTCTGATGTGTTTGGGTTTGTAACTCAGTTAAAATTAAAAAAAAAACTATTTGTAAAGGGTTTCATTTTATTTATTATTTATTTAGATTTTGTTTACCAGGTAAGCCCACTGAGACCAAAGGTCCCTTTTTCAGGGGCGACCCAGGGTGAATACACCACCAACTTTACATAAGGTACAGTATACAGCTTCAAAAATATATATATACAGTTTGCACATAAGGTACAGTGAACAGCTTCAAAAAAAATATATACAATTTGTACAGGAGGATTGTACAACAGTAAGGCAGAGACAGAGAGCATGTAACAAGTCATTCACGGAGAAAAATAAGCTTGTTGCTCTGTGTTGCATATGGTGAAAGCCTGTCAGTGCGATCATTGCCATCATCGATTCTGCTTTCCAATTATAACTGACACTAGCTGTTCACACACTGCATCTGATTATAGCTACATTTATGACACCCACTTCCTGTTACAGCTGAGTTCCTGCATTTCCCACTGGTGAGCTTCATATTTCATTGTCTTTCCCTCTGCAGTTTGTTTCCCTCTTAAATAAAAGATAAAAAATAGTCAAAGTGAAAATCAAGAAAATCATAGATGCAGTCACTGCAGGCACACTGCCTAAGCAAGTAGGTGATAAAACCACATTCATACTATTATATATTTTGTTAGATTTACTGGGAGTATGTTTACTTGGATTCTGCAATGTAGCACTTTTGGCATCAGTGGCTCTTTAACATGAGTGAACAATCACAAAAACTGCTAGTTTTCTGGGGTTTTTTTGTTATTTTTTTTGGGGGGGAGGCACAACAACCAAAGGACAATCCAAGCCTCACACTAAATTCATTCCTTATTAGGTCAAATCCAGCAGATGTTTTGGCTCTTGCCAGAGTTTGTTTCCTATTGAATGTAGTGTGTTAGCAGGAATCCCTTTTGTACACATGTACAGCTCCAACTAATCACTGATGCCTGACTTGAACTTAACTAGCTACCTAGTATTTTAGATACTCTTGGAGACTCCGTCACTTTATTCATATAACTTTCACCCTGTCTGCAGTTTAAAATATTTGCTGTCATTAACAGGCTGCTTTACTGACTCCCATTTCTCAACCCACAGTCTCAGACTTACACTTGTACCTTAGTGTTTCATAATAAGGATCATACTAGGATTAATTAGGAGCAAAAGGCAAATAAGCCTATAGAATCTCCCTAAATTTCATTTAGTAAGTTACATTTTTATGTGAAAGCAAGAATCTGTCTAATCTGTTTTTAAACACTTTTGTTTTGGTTTTAACTGACAATAAGTAATGTTGGCAAACTATTCCAGGGGCTTACAGTTCTCTCAGAGAAAAATAAAATGCCATTTTTGTTCACCTAAACTTATTTCTCTTCAGTTGAAGCTGACAACCTCTGGTGATGATAGCTACTTGTTTAAAATCAAGTCCATACTCTACAGTTAGATTGGGATCATTAATAATTTCCCATGTAAATAGGTGGTCTCCCCTAAGTCACCACTGTTCAAGGGACATTAAGTTAAATTTGGAGTCTTTGGCCTTATGACAGATTTTTTTCCAGGCAGACCAATTTTATAACTCTTCTTTGACGTCTTTCTAATCTAAATATGTCTTTCTGCATACGGGGCTCCATAATTGAGAAACATAATCAAAATGAGGTCTAACATATGCATGGAATGGGGGACACAGAATATTTGGATCGTTAGGTGTTAAGTTATGCTTGATTACCCACCAAATTTTGTTAGCTTTACTAATAATACCTGTCATATGGAGACTGAAATTCAGACATGAATCAGTAGGGATACCAAGATCTTTCTCACTATCCTCACTAGATAATGCTTCATTATGTAAACAATAAGAGGTTCTGGGGTTATGTTTTCTGAAGTGTAAGACCCTACATTTGGAAGTGTTGAATCACAGACCCCAATTTTATGGACCATGCTCCTAGGACATTAATATCCATCTGAAGAGTTTCAGTTTCCTCAGAAGTATTGCAAGCAATCCAGATTTTGCAGTCATCAGTGAATTTAGTGATTTTATACTTTAGGCTATGCAACTGGTCTGCGATGAAAACTTGGAATATAACCAGGGCTAGAACATATCCTTGAGTGACACTGCTCTCTACCTGAAGCCAAGTTGATTTATGTTCATTAATAATAACTCTCTGTGTTCTATCTTTTAACCAGTTGGAGAACCATTGTATAATCAAGGGACTGATTCTATGATTGTGCAGTTTTTGGATTAATGCCCAGTGTGGCACATAATCAAAGCCTTTTTTAAGTGAAGAAATATCACATCACATGGAATGTCATGATTGCCTTTCAGTCCTCTTACAGAACATGTGAACAGAGAAACCTTGCAGCCCTCCCTCAGGTTAATGTCATATATCAAGCTCTAAAATGCCAATGTGTTTCTCAGAATTCTACAAATTTATTTAAATGTCAAACACACATACAGTACGCTAGAAAAAATTATGAAATAAAGTGCAACCCCAGCAAATAATGCCTGCTGGTGTTTCTCTCCCTCCTTTTGAGCTTTTTCAAGTGCTAGTATCACAGTTCTATAAAGCACCTTTTTATACCACCACATACATCTTAATACCATGTGCAAATGTACAGCTACCTGTATTTTAACTAATACATTAATTATCTCTCTACCCCAAAAGCATTTCATTATCAAGCAAGAACCTTGAATTGTAAACAATAAAGTCTTATATCTGAACAGAGAATGCCACTAAAAAAGAAAAGATTAACTGAAGAAAACTAGAATCTTGCCAGTAAGCTTGTCCAATGTTCTTGTAATCAAGCAAAAGAGCAGATACCAACACTGAAGTTCATTATAATCAGTATGTCATTATGTCCTTTAATCGTCCATAAGTCAGTCTGATGCCTCCTTCCATATGTTTGCTTGGTCCTTTATTAAAATAACTTTTAAGATCTCATTCAAAATTGGGTGGCAGCTCCATTGTAAGTGCTTCAGTAGTTAGTTGTCATGGTGACCATCACTAAAGTTGTCAGCTCTAGAGTACAAAACACAGACGCACTACAGAAGCAGCCTAAGGAAAGGACAGGAGATACAGTTAGCAACTGCACCAACAATAATGCCAATTTGTTTGCATTGTTACTTTCTATTTCTTCCTATACTGTGTTCCATGAACCGGAGTGTATCTGTGTGTGTGTGTGTATATATATATATATATATATATATGGGATATACAATGGTGAGCTGTCAGATAAATGATTTATCTACACAAGTGCTGTTTGACCTCGGGAACTTCACAGTGGCGTAAGCCCGCGGTGGGGTGTCGGTCAAATATACAAGTGTAGATAAATCATTTATCTGACAGCTCACCATTGTATATTTATTTATGCAATAGGGATGCTTCTTATCAGTATGGGAACATTTGGTTTTGACTGTTTATGTTCTTTTTAAATGGTAATTTCTGGACTTTCTGGGACTTTTGGTTAACTTTCCTGGTGTATGTCAGCCTGGCAGTGTGGTTGCTATTAAATGAAACACCACTCATTTTGTAGAGAACTTCTTGCTGAACAAATGCCATGGTGACAGTATCATGCTACCTTTTTTGTTTTAAAGTTATTCACATTTGTTTGATGAAAAAGTGAAACAAAAATTTAATTTTATGCTGTTTTTTGCTAATTATAAAAAAAAAACTGAAAGGTGTTTATTAATGAAATGCCACTCATGTTGTAGATATTTTCATGCTGAACATTTTTTGTGCTCATAGTACCATGCTATCACTTTTAGTTTTAAAGTGATTCACATTTGTTTGTCGAAAAAGTGAAAAGAAAACTGAATTTTATGCTGTTTTTGCTAATTTTGAAAAAACTAAAGGTATCGCTGAATGAAACACCACTCATTTTGTAGATATTTTTATGCTGAACATTTTTCGTGCTCACAGTACCATGTTATCGTTTTCATTTAAAGTTATTTGTATTTGTTTGTCTGAAAAGTGAAAAGAAAATAGGATTTTTGCTGTTTTTGCTAATTATAAAAAACTAAAGGGTATCTATAAATGAAACACCACTCATTTTGTAGATATTTTGTCCAGAACATTTTTGTGCTCACAGTACTATGCTATCATTTTTCGTTTTAAAGTTATTCACATTTGTTTGTCAAAAAAGTGAACAAAAAAGCTTTGATTGACAGTTTGCATTTATCCCACATATGTGGGATAAATCTAGAGTGGTTAGATTTATTCCACATATGTGGAAATAAATGGATTTATTCAATGGCTTTTGGTCTCACACCTATTGCATAAATATATATATATATGTAATGGTAGCATGGTAGTGCTGCCATAGTTAGTGTTGAAGAGACATTTACATGTTAAACCTAAAACCTTGCACCTTAATAACTTTGCAACTGTTCAATGGATTTGCCTGAAATTTGGCATACATGATCAAGACCCATCTGCCTTGGGATCTGCTAAGTTTCGTACTGGTTGGATATATGGCTGTGGAGTTATTAAGCATGAACTGCGCTCATGTTTATGCATTTTTGGAATTCTACGGTCACTCCTACAGGTCACACGGTTTGCACGACTGGTCTGAAATCTTCAGGGAACATGTGTCCAGGGTCCCCAATGTGTCTTTTGAAGACTTCATGAAAAAATATTAAACGGTTCAAAAGTTATTCAAAAAACAAGTTCCCATTATAAGTCAATGGGAAAAGTTAATAAAAAGTTTGACAGTGTCGCAAATGCAGTTTTTACTTTCACAAATGGCCCTTTTACTGTCGCAAATCCACCATTTTATTTTCAGTTGGTGATCAGAAAAATGCTTGGCATTTAAATTTGGGACCCTCTAGCAACCTAATTATTTTTGTATTCACCTAGTCGGACCCTGAGGATGCTAGCCATGTCTTTATTTTGGGGTAAAACAGCCCAGAAATATGTTTTTCATATTTCTGGAAAAAGTACTTTTGCAAAATACTTTTGCACTTGCGACACTGTAGAATGAATTTGTGACAGCTTTCGCAAATTGCAACAGTACTTTTCTAGGCTTTGGGAAAATGACAGCAATTATTTGGGACCCCGCTGCAAAAGAACGGTTTGGTGTTTTGGGCAGAAATTTGGAAGAAATGCAGCCGACATCTCACATATGTGCCTTTCAGTGTTTTGTTGAAAAAATGTTACACTGCAGCAAAGTTACGGCACTCCAAAGTTGACGCTTTTTCCCATAGGATAACATTATGGCATCCGATGCATTGCAGCAATCCTTTGGCGCCCTGCTACAAAATAATGGTTTGGTCTTTTGGGCTGAAATTTGAAGGGAAGACAGCCAACATCCAACAGATGTGCCTTTTAGTGGTTTGGTAAAAAAATATTACAGGAAGCAAAAGTAATGGCACTCCAAACTTCTCTTTTTTCCCATAAGATAACAATACGGCATTCGCTGCGCCTTTCAGGGCCCGTATCTCAGAAACGCTGTGAGATACGGACTTTTCGTCAGAAAAATACTTAGCCCCCTAAGTATAAAACTAGCCAGGAAAGTCATACATCATATGACTTTTAAATTTTTTTTACATCGTATGGTTCCTGAGATATAAGCAATTTAGTATTTCAAATCCTCATTTTCTGCTCCGAGACCCATTATTATGCATGCATTCTTTGTACTCACTGTCTTTCTCTATGCAGCGTTTGGGGAAAACCAGCCTGTGTGCTTACATTACTGTTATCCTTACCACTTCCGCTTGTGGTTCCGTATCTGTTTCACTTACCGTTCCCGTCTACGGCACCATCGCGTTACCCTTTGCATTTTCATTTGCGCTTGCGTTATTTTAACCATTTGTGTCTACAGTACTGTTTATCTTTCTATTTTACTTTGCATCACCATGCACATTACCATTTGCATTTGCGGGCACCGTGTTACTATGTGACAAGACATCACGTGGCAGGAGCGCGGGGCCTTACTTTCACTATTTCTCATTATCATTCTCAAAAAGAAGGGAAATTAGAGGCAAAAAAATACATTTAATGCATTAGTTAGGGTTATTCCACAGTGACAAAAGTGAGGAAATTTGGTGTTAGGGTTGAAAGACCCCCTTTGACCCTACCATCCACACCCCAACCAACATCGGGAGTGCGCATTAGGGTTATCGTCCTAACTTTCACCCCATTCTCCTATACCTCTGCTTCTTCACACATCTGATGGGGTGAGAGTTGGGCCGAAAACCCTAACACGCACCCCAATGCCAGTTGTGGGGTGGACGGGGTCAAACGGGGCTTCAACCCTAACACTGAATTTCCCTACATTTGTCACTGTGGAACAACCCTAACTAATGTATTAAATGGAGATTTTTACTCTAATATAAATATATATATATATATATATATATATATATATATAATGGTAGCACGTAGTGCTACCATAGTTAGGGTTGAAGAGCCATTTACATGTTAAACCCAAAATTTTGCACCTTAATAACTTTGCAACCGTTTGACAGATTTGCCTGAAATTTGGAATACACAATCAAGAATCATAGGCCTTGGGATCTACCAAGATTCATACCAGTCAGATATACGGCTGCGGAGTTATTAAGCGTGATCTGCGCGTGCGTTTACGCTTTTTCTGGAATTCTATGGTTGCGCCTACAGGTCACATGGTTTGTGCGACCAGCCCAAAATCTTCAGGGAATGTGTGGCCGGGGTCCCCAATGTGCCTTTCAAAGATTTGGTAAAAAATATTAAAAGGTTCAAAAGTTATTCAAAAAACAATTTCCCATTATAAGTCAAAGGGAAAAGTTAACAAAAAGTTTGACAGTGTCGCAAATGCACTTTTTACTGTCGCAATGGCCCTGTTAGTGTCAGAAATCCGCCATTTTGTTTTCAGTTAGTGATCAGAAAAATGCTTGGCATTTAAAATTGAGACCCTCTAGCAACCTAATTCTTTTTGTATTCACCTAGTCGGGCCCTGAGGATGCTAGCCATGTCTTTATTTTGGGGTAAAACAGTCCAGAAATATGTTTTTCAGATTTCTGGAAAAAGTACTTTCGCAAAGTAGTGTCGAACTCATGAAAGTGTTGCAAATTTTTGTGAAAGCTTTCTCAAATCACAACACTGCTTTGCGACACTATGCCCAAAATAACAGTAATTCTTTGGCACTCCGCTGCCAAAGAACGATTTGAAGTTTTGGGCTGAAATTTGGAGGAAACACAGCCAACATCTCACAGATGTGCCTTTAAGTGTTTCATTGAAAAAATATTACATGGTGGCAAAGTTACAGTACTCCAAAGTTGACGATTTTTCCCATGGGATAACATTATGGCACCTGACGCATTGCAGGAATCCTTTGGCACCCTGCTGCAAAATAACGGTTTGGTCTTTTAGACTGAAATTTGCAGGGAACACAGCCAACATCCTACAGATGTACCTTTCAGTGGTTTGGTGAAAAAATATTACAGGGAGGCAAAGTTATGGCAGTCTGAACTTCTGTTTTTTTCCCATAGGATAACATTACGGCATTCACCATGCCTTTCAGGGCCCGTATCTCGAAAACGGTGCGAGATACGGACTTTTTGTCAAAACATTTCTTAGCCCCCTGCACGGGGCTAAGTACAAAACTAGCCAGAAAAGTGATAGTACATATGAATTTTACATTTTTTCTGAGTCATACGGTTAGTGAGATATAAGTAATTTACTATTCCAGCTTTCTCAAATTGCGACAGTACTTTTGTAGTCTGTGGGAAAATGACAGCAATTCTTTGGCATTCTGCTGCAAAAGAACGGTTTGGAGTTTTGGGCTGAAATTTGGAGGGAACGCAGCCGACATCTCGCAGATGTGCCTTTCAGTGTATTGTTGAAAGTATATTACATGACGGCAAAGTAACGGTACTCCAAATTTGACACTTTTTCCCATAGGATAACATTATGGCATACAATGCATTGCAGCATTCGTTTGGCTCCCTGCTGCAAAATAACAGTTTGGTCTTTTGGGCTGAAATTTGCAGGGAACGCAGCCAACATGACACAGATGTGCCTTTCAGTGGTTTGCTGAAAAAATATTACAGGGAGGCAAACTTATGGCATTCCAAACTTCTATTTTTTTCCCATAGGATAACATTACGGTGTTTGCAGTGCTTTTCAGGGCCCGTATCTCAAAAATGGTGCAAGAAATGGACTTTTTGTTGAACAATTTCTCAGCTCCCTCTTAGGGGCTAAGTACAAAAATAGCCAGGAAAGTGATAATACATATGATTTTTAAAAAAGTTTTCTGTGTCATACAGTTGGTGAGATATAAGCAATTGACTATTCCAAGTCCTCATTTTTTTGTTCCGAGACTCATTATTTAGCATACATTTTTTCTACTCACTGTCTTTCTCTATATAGCTTTTGGGTAAAAACAGCCTGTGCGCTTACATTATTGTTACCATTAACGTTTCTGCTTGTGGTTCTGTACCCGTTTCACTTACCGTTCACGTTTATGCCACCATGTGTGTTACTGTTTGCTTTTTCATTTGCGGTTGTGTTTGCATTGTTTTGAACATTTCTGTCTACAGTAGTGTTTCTCTTTCTGTTTCGCTTTGTGTCACCATGCGCATTACGATTTGCATTTGTGGGCACAATGTTACTATGTGACAATACATCAAGGGCCCTGCGCTCCCGCCGCTGCATTACATTCACTATTTCTCATTATCATTCTCAAAATGAAGGGAAATTAGAGGCAAAAAACTCTGTTTAATCATTAGTAAGGGTTGTTCCACAGTGATAAAAGTGATGAAATTTGATGTTACGGTTGAAACCCCCTTTGCACCCCTCCAGCCCACCTCCCAAAATGGAATCGGTGTGCATTGGGGTCAATGGTCCTAACTGTCACCCCATTCTACTATTCCTCAGCTTGTTTCCACATGTGATGGGGTGACACTTAGGGCCGATGACTCCAATATGCAGCACAACACTGAAAGGCACATCTGTGACAGGTTGGCAGTGTTCCGTCCAAATGATAGGACAAGGCACCAAAGCGTTCTTTTGCATCAGGATGTCAAAGAATTGCTGATATTTTCCCACAGGCTATAAAAGTACTGTTGCAATTTTCAAAAGGTTTTGCAAACATTTTTGACACTTTTGTGAGTTCAACAGTACTTAGGTTAAGTACTTTTAACAGCGATTTGAAATACACCGTTACGTAGTTAGGGTTGAGGAAGCATTTACATGTTTAATGAATATTTTGAGAGTTTGTAAGTTTGCAAACATTCAACGGATTTGCCTGAGACTCTGAATACAGAATCAAGACCCATACAGCTGTTTAGTACATTAGTTAGGGTTGTACCACAGTGGGAAAAGTTAGGAAATTGAATGTTAGGGTTGAAGTACCCAGTTTGAATCCCTCCAGGGCACTGTGCTGTATTATGTGCAGGAGGACAGGGAAAAATATGTAATTCTTAGTGTCCATATTCAATATTCTCCATGGATCTTAAGTTTAGAGTCTCCTGGATCTCTTTAATTGCTGTTTGTGCCACGGTCTACACTAGCTCCACAAAGGAATGTGGATATTCTTGGTTAGGGGCCTTCTTGGTTGACATTACTATCTCACTTTTGTCAAGGAGGTCCTTAATAATGACATATCTCGCCTTCAGACTTCATTAGTTCTGTGAGTAATTGGTAAGGAGTTGTTCTAGCTATTAAGATCACAACTTCAGCTCTTTTAGAGTCCATTCCCACTTCAAATACGTGCTCTACCCAGTGGTGCCAGAGTTGTAGGAGATGTTTAACCCTCAAGTGGGTTTTTTGTCAAGGAGGTCCTTAATAATGACGTATCCCGCCTTCAGACTTCATTAGTTCTGTGAGAACCTGTAGTTGGAAAGGAGTTGTTCTAGCTATTAAGATCACAACTTCAGCTTTTTTAGAGTCCATTCCCACTTCAAATATGTGCTCTACCCAGTGGTGCCAGAGTTGTAGGAGATGTTTAACCCTCAGGTGGGTTTTCTGGTGAAATGTTACTCCAAGCACCCTTTGTTTTAAGTGAGTTAAGATGCTTGATTGATTAAAAGCCAAGGAAATAATTCTCATTGGTGGACTAGCCATTTATAATTACTGTCATGCATAAGCAGCAGTCATTACAGCACAGCACCTCATATTGTTTCTGTGTGAGGAGAGGGGGTTCTAGTAGTAGTCTATAACTTTGTATGTTGCAGCCATCCACTGGTCTTGTATACATAGGCTCCCTGCAACTTGCTTTACCCACCACTTCTCTCTCCCCCCATTGTACATCCCCACAAAAAAAACACACCTACACTACATAGACACCCCCTCAAAATTTATTTTTTTGAACATTCCTACAAATAATAACAAACAGTAATATAGTAATCAAGATGATAAAGCACATATAGGTCTCTAGGGACTGTGGGCTCCCCATCACACCCCTTACTATTGCCTAAAGTGGGTCCATCTCTTGATGTCTGTCTCCTCCCTGTCTTCACAGATATGTTGATAACAGTTGGTTTCAATTGTGATATTTTGCCAAGTAAGATCATAAAAAGTCCCTTTTAATTAGTTGTTACAGCTAAATGTAGCAACTATTACTTTGAAACTGTAATAGCTACAGTGTAAGGGATAGACCAGTAATCTACCATCCAGTTGCTCTTGGTCAAAAACTAAGCCTTAAAAGCGCAAATCAGGTATTATTGTGTTTTACAGTATTCAGAAGGATGAACACATTTCCTTTTACGTGTGTGGAGGATATCACAGTTTTAATCACAGCAACATTTAGAACCCTTTCAGGAAAATAAAAATCCAGAGTGATAGAACCACACTCTAGTAGGTGTATCTGATAAGTGTTTTGATTGTACAAACTTTATTTTTGTTATACTGTATATTAATAGATAGATAGACAGATAGATAGACAGACAGATGGAGAGAAGGCTATGGACCTGAACATCTTCTTCTGCTCAGCTTTCACCAATGAGAATACTGAACTGATGGCTGAAAGTGGCCTCAAGGCAGCTGAGAAGTTTATCTCCAAATGGGATTATTGAATATTAACCCCATCAGGGTCAGGTAGGCACTGGAGCACCCAATGGCAGACAAAACAACTGGGCCTCATAGACTGTATGCTACCATGCTGATGGAGCTGGCTGAGGAACTGGCTGGCCTCTTGGCATATTTGTTTAACTGATTGCTACAGACAGGAGAAATTACGGGTGACTGCAGGGAGCAGGTGTGGTACCACTCCACAAGGGTGGGGAGCATGGATGAGGCTGGCAATTACAGACCAGTTAGCCTCAATTTAGTCATGGAGAAACTTATGGAGACCGTGATGAAGCAGGACCTCATGGAATACCTGTAAGGGATTGGTCTTCAGGATGGCAGACAACATAAGTTTGTGGCAGGTAGTTAAGTTTCTTAGGAATTAGAGGACATTTGTAAGTCAATGTATGAACAGCTAGTCCACATATTGAACACTGAGTTTATAGTACAGAATAGGAAAACAAATGCTGTTAAACAGTGTGATGGGTGACTGCTTTTCTATAGCACTTGCTGTATTGCAAGTAAGCAGCCACAGTAAATTATAGTGAATGTACATCAGGTGTACAGGTCTCTGATTACAGGAATAGTCCTGTTAGTACAGTTGCCTTTTAAATGGATTCAGGGAGCCAATGTGTGTACAAATGTCACAGTAGGTAGTACATTGTAATTGTAGATGCAGATGACAATGCAGAGTAGGCACATTTAAGTGAAGATACACAACACAGTTGAGTATGTGTACATCTATGCCACACATGACTGAACACAGGGAAACTGTATTGACATTTGTTAGGATTTCATGGATTTAGGCAGCTACAGCTGCTGTGCCTCACAATATCTGTACTGCATTATGACTGGTTTTCTATAGGAATGATATGTGACTGGAGATCCATGGCACACCTCTGTAATTCTAGGTATAGTTAACTTACCACAGTTGGAAGTTGCAGAAGCTTAGACAGGGAATTGAAGTACACATAGCAGTGACTGCATCCTAAGTGTATAGTCACAGCTGCGTACAGTTGGGTGCAGATGTGCGGTACCTTGCCACAGTAATTACTACATGATGACTGTATAGGCAGAGGAAAATTAAGTACATTGGTGAGTTTTACACACTGTTAGGAATTATGGAAAGTGTGACATGCAATGTGCCACATCGTTGCCTATGCTGTGATACTGTCTGGACATCATAGGTACCAAAGAAATTGATGGAGATATAGTTATTGCACTATTAGTTAACATTGGTTTGCATGCTTAAGTAAGACACACTTATTTTTTATGGTGTTATGCTATTTTAAGTAAAGAGTCGACACAGGTGGTTATGCTTTAAAAAAATGTATTGCCAATTTGTTAAACCGAGAAAAGGCCCAATCAAGAGTGTAATTTTCTTAACAGAAGCAGTCTCACAATACAATCTTTGTATGTGTGTAATCATTGCTTGCCATATATGTAAATGTGTAAGACTAATAATAACTGTATTATATGAATTGCAGTAAGTATGTGATATTATAGGAAACTATAGAAAAAGGTAGCATGGTACACATATTGAGGTTAGGTATTTGCTATCATTGTAGAGTTGTGTCATCTTTTCCTGTCGGGCTTGTTATCTGCCTTGTATGCATATATCTGATTCCTTACTGGGTGAACACTGTCTTTAATTAGATGTTGCATGTTTCCAGTGATGTTTCAGTGTTCACTACTCTTTATGTGAGGAAGTACTTTCTGACATTCGTCCTGAATTTCTGATAGTCAAGCTGAAGTTGTGGCGCTTCATTATACATTTACTATTGAATGTGAAGAGACTTTGTTAAAAAAATGAAAGTATTTTTTTTTAAGTGGTTGTATGTTGTAATTATGTGTAGTGCATTACTTGTGTGGTATGTTAATAAGGGTATGTCAGTAGCTTGTAAACAGTGATTACATGCATGATACAGAAGTGTTTTATTGTTATTGTGTGACTGCTAATGTGGTTGTTCCTGGGGTGGGTGAAAAACCATATGCTAACTGCTAAAGTAATACAATATTAAAAAATGTTACTTCAGTGACATTTGATTACTGGTATTTAATGATATGTCACTGACTAGGTGCAAATGGAAAATTCCCACATGACCCCTCAATTGAGGCGATCATAAATATTGTCAGGAACAGGTATGCAGTGTGTTGTGATCAGTAACAGTGTCTGATTTACAATTCTCAACATTTTTTACATAGGTTAGAATTACTTATATGACAAGTACAAAAAAATAGAATATTCTTACAGGAACAAATTTCATTTTTTCAATTCTTACATTAGCTTCTATGTAAATTCTTAACTTGTAAATTTAAAAACTGTGCATGGTATGCATTTTTTAATAAAGTTATGGTTAATTAGATGTAATTAGTATAGTGCTGTATAATATGTTAAACATTCATTTGTACTTTAGTGTTAGGCTAATACTTTTAATACAACTATGAAAGTAGTTATTAACAATGTCAAGGTGAATAAAAATGTTTATATTATGTACAAGTAATTACAAAGACATGTCAAAGTCAGTTAATTATATGATGCAATTGTTTGGTATTTACAGTTGCATAATTCAGCTTCTTGCATTATCAATAAAGGTAGTTATTTTTACATATGTACAGTATTAATATTACAAATGAAGGCGAGATAGTTCTATACTGTTGAATGGTGAGTGAATGATGTTGTCTACATGTCAAGAGTCAATAGACAAATACAAGTGTTGATAGACAACTTGTGACAGAGTGCAATGTTTGTGAATGGTAGAAGTGTTGCTCAGTTATTTACGATGATAACTGAGAACTTATCTTTATTTGCAAAGAGTAGCAGTTTAAAACTGATAGCAATTTGTTGTTATGTATGAGTATGATATATTAACAATTAAAGATATGCACAGAAGAGGACAGCAGTAAGGCCTCAGTTTTGAGATGTACAATCTTTGATAGACATGTAAGCATGGTTTCTCTAGTGACTGTGAATATTGTTGCTCATTGAAGCCACTGCAACATTCATGTGTCACTGATCCACCAAGATCTTAGATGTCATAGTGCATGGAATGTCTGTGTCATAATAGCATTTTGTTGAAATGCTATGGTTTAATCAGAGTCGTACATTAGAGACAATTATACTGACCTACGAATGTTTCTGTCACAAAGTAGTCATTTTTAAACCTCAACATGTTGCGTCCTATTCTTCTGAAATATGAAGGTCATCATAATTCTTCAATATTAGAAGATATGCATTTTTTAAGTGTCATGGCAGTATCTGTTTAAAACTGCTTGTAGAGTTGTCACAGTCTACCCATCCACTTCTGTACTTTAGTAAACAGGTGTAATGGCCAGAATGCATGGATTGGCCATGGTGATAAATTATACTGTGAGTGTCAAACACCGATTGGTTGAAGACTCTTCTACCAGCTGTGTAATCTGTGATAGGAGTATCAACTCTGAGCCCGTTGGAGTCAAACCTGTGCAAGATAAGCAACAGATATTGAGATGAACTCCTGATACGTATGGACTGAGTGCATCTGCCCCCACATCTTCCACAGGCATGCCCACATTAAGCATTGGTGAATACTGTCGAAATTTGACACTTTTGGTTTGAGGGACAAAGAGAGGATTCCACAGCATGTCTTCTGTGGTTTCATGCTGTGAATGGCCACATGAAACACATACATATTTCGTTACATATGTTACTGTGAAGTAGTGCTGCATTGGGGTGCCGTCTTCATCCAGGTTGTTTATGACAGCCATCATAAACTCAGTAGTGTCTTGCTGTATGTCAGCAGCAAAGGTACTACATCCATCATATGTACCTAACACCTGTCGTAGTGGTGTTAGTGAGTGTACACTAGTCCATCTTCTTCCAAGTTGTGTACTGGGTGTGCTTTGAAACAACTGAGAAGCTGCGTGGGATGTACTATATTGGACTATATATCTGTAACTAATCTCTCTCTCTTGCTTACATCTGAGAGAAGTTTTACTTACTTTTACTGTGGTATTGCTTTGTGTTTAATTATTTTAGTTTTTAATTCAGGAAGGGGGTTTTCAAAACTGCTTATCTTGTTAGCATCTTCAGAAGGGCTGAAATAACTGCATATTTGATTTTCCTTTGTGGCTAACTGGACTGATTACTAGAATTCTGTGACAATCTACATCAATATATTTTGCAATATTTGGTGGGTTGTGTGATTTAAAATATCAAAGGCTGCAGTTTGAAATTGGATGTCAGACATAGCCTGAGGTGGGGGAAATTGTCTTCACAAGTCAGAGGCCTGCATCACAGTCAATTGTCTAGCTTGACCATTTCAGCATTGATCAATTACTATAAACTACTGGTGTGATCCTGTTTCAGACAGAAGTCCATCTTCTTCCAAGTTGTGTACTGGGTGTGCTTTGAAACAACTGAGAAGCTGCGTGGGATATATTATATTGGACTAGATATCTGTAACTAATCTCTCTCTCTTGCTTACAGCTGAGGGAAGTTTTCCTTACTTTTACAGTGGTATTGCTTTGTATTTAATTATTTTAGTTTTTAATTCAGGAAGGAGGGTTTCAAAACTGCTTATCTTGTCAGCATCTTCAGAAGGGCTGAAAAAACTGCATATTTGATTTTTCTTTGTTGCTAACTGGACTGATTAATAGAATTCTGTGACAATCTGCATCAATATATTTTGCAATATTTGGTGGGTTGTGTGATTTAAAATATCAAAGGCTGCAGTTTGAAATTGGATGCCAGACATAGCATGAGGTGGGGGAAATTGTCTTCACAAGTCAGAGGCCTGCATCACAGCACATTGTCTAGCTTGACTATTTCAGCATTGATCAATTACTATAAACTACTGGTGTGATCCTGTTTCAGACAGAAGTCCATCTTCTTCCAAGTTGTGTACTGGGTGTGCTTTGAAACAACTGAGAAGCTGCGTGGGATATACTATATTGGACTAGATATCTGTAACTAATCTCTCTCTCTCTTGTTTACATCTGAGAGAAGTTTTCCTTACTTTTACAGTGGTATTGCTTTGTGTTTAATTATTTTAGTTTTTAATTCAGGAAGGGGGTTTTCAAAACTGATTATCTTGTCAGCATCTTCAGAAGGGCTGAAATAACTGCATATTTGATTTTCCTTGTGGCTAACAAACCACCAGGCTGTTTTGGGGCTGGAGAGGTTTACCTGTGTCTGACTTGGATGTCTGGATTTTCTCTGTTTGATTAGCAAGGTATTTTCTCTCTGTCAAATTGTTGTGTAGGGTATCTTGCTGACAGGAAGACATCATCACAGCGGTGGGTGACAGCTTTTAGCTGATTGTTTTGTGAGGCACAGTTTAGGCCCAACCCTTCCCACCTCACCCCACCCACCCTGAAATAGTTCCTTTATACCTGAGGTTCTGACATCATTTCCTCAAGAGTGCAAGGTGCATATCACTGTCATATCCTCTCTAGCACACTGCACTGACAATATAAGCATATACATTGTATAATATATATATTTCTATATAACCAATCACAAACGCACATGCACACGCACACACACACAAAAACAAACAAAAAAAGTATATAAACATGTGGGGAGTAGTGGAATGTAATAGCTGTGGGACAGCAGTCTTTAGGGAGTCTTTCTGGAGGCTGAGATGCTGCCCTATTTGCAGACAACTCTCTGCCCTGAGGGAGGAAGTTGCCCATCTTCAGGCCACACTGGACAGTAGTAATGGAACCATCCCCAGGCCACACTGGACAGTAGGAAGGGAACCTCCCCCATCCAGGGAGCACTAGCGCCACCACCACTACCTCAGAGGTTGTGAAGAAAGCACAGCAGTTGGACCACAGTGGGCTCAGGAGGGTGAGGATGGTGGAACAGAGGCACACAGGTCAATTGTTCCACTCCTGAAATCCATACACCATTCTGGGGAGCATAGCTCCCCTCACGGATGCACCCGAGAGAAGACTGATGACAACTGTCACAAGGGAGGCCCACAGGAAGGAGGCAGAGGACACCACAAGGAAAGGAAGCAGATCCTGGTGGGGGACTCAATTATTAGGGGTATAGAACTGGTGGAGCTGGGAAAACTGAAGTAAGGTGCCTTCCTGGTGCCATGGCTTGGAGGGACAGGAAGCGCATCCTCAGGATCACTAGAAGAGCTGCAAGGGAGTCTGAGCTGGATGTAATTGTCCACCTAGGGACAAATGACTTGGCTCATCATGAGATTAGAGCAGTGCAGAAGGACATTGCAGAGTTAGGGAGGGGCCTAAGACAAAGTAGCACACACAGTATCCTTCTCAGAGGTGCTGCCTGTCAATGGCATGGGAGGCAAGGGTAATTAGCACCATGCAGTTTAATGAATTGTTGAAAAAATGGTGCTGAGCACAGGGGTTTGGCTTCATTGGGGACTGGGGTTCCACCTGGAGGGACACCAGTCTATACTGGCAGGATGGTCTGCATCTGTCCAGGAAGGGAACAAGTCTTTTGAGCAATCAGTTTAAATGCTTCCTTGGCAAGCTTTTAAACTAGTCAAAGGGGGAGGCACTGACAAGCAGCAGGAAAATCCCAGCCTCTCCCTACAAAACAGGGTACTAAATGAGAAAAAGACTGAGGTAGAATGGTCAGTGGGGATGCTGCAACAGAAGGTAGCCCTCAAAAATGGAGAGCAATAAGTACCAATGCCCATAGTCTGGGTAACAAGCTTCCTGAATTAGTGGCCTTGATGAGGAGGAACATCTGGATATCGTGGCAGTCACAGAAACATGGTACACACAAAACCATGACTGGGGCGTAACACTACCAGGATACACTATCTACAGGAGGGACAGGAAGGGTAAAAGAGGAGTAGGAGTAGCTCTTTACATAAGGGAAGGAATAAAAGTAACAGAACAAAAGGGTAAACAGTGGGGAGGAGAAGAAGCATTGCGGGTAAATTTGGAGACAGGCAATGGCACCACAATCCACACAGGGGTTGTATACAGACCCCCTTCTCAGGGGAAGGAAATGGACAAGGAAATGATAGAAAGTATACTTAGAATGGCAGAAAAAGGGGAGATATTGCTGATGGGTGATCTGAATATGCCAGATGTTAACTGGAGTGCAGTTGCAGCAGCCACTTCAAAGAGTGGAGTTATTCTAGATGCCCTACAGGGGGCATGCCTTAGACAACTAGTATTGGAGCCCACTTGAGAGGGAGCAATATTAGACCTGATTCTCTCAAATGGAGATGGAGAGAGGATCACAGATGTAGAAGTGGGTAGCCATCTGGGAACTAGCGACCATCGAACAGCATGGTTCACAATAAACACAGCAATAGAGTCAAGCCATACAAAGGCAAAAGTACTGGACTTTAGGAAGGCTTACTTTGCCAAAATGGGTGAGTGCCTAAGGAATGCACTAGCAAATGGGCAGAAAGGAGGGGTGGAAAAACAATGGGGAATAATAAAAACTGCCATCACAGAGGTAAGGAGCCTTTGTGTGAAGCAAATAAATAAAACAAAACGATGTAAGAAACCACTATGGTTCTCAAAGGAAGTGGCAGTGAAAGTTCAAGAGAAAAAGAAAGCATTCAGGAAGTACAAGGAATCACAGAAGGAGCAGGACAGAGAACTGTATCAGTTAAAGCAAAAGGAGGCTGGGAAGGCAGTTAGAACAGCAAAGGCCCAACCCGAGGAAAAGATAGCCAGCTTAGTTAAGAAGGGGGATAAAACCTTTTATAGGTACATCAGGGAGTGAAGGAGAACCAAGGGAGGGATAGTGAGGCTTAATAAAGGGGATGGAGGGTGGGCAGAGGGAGACTGTGAAAAGGCAGAGATACTAAACAAATATTTTTGCTCAGTATTTACAAATGAAGAGGGGGAGGTACCTAAAACAAACAGTAGAAACACTCTGGATACAGAAGTTGATACCAGCTCATTTACAGAAGAAAGGGTTCTGAAAGAACTCTTAAAACTGAAGGTTGACAAAGCAATGGGGCCTGATGGGATTCATCTCAGAATTCTAAAAGAACTAAGGGTAGAACTAGTGACACCACTGACTACCCTTTTTAACAAATCATGGGAGGATGGGGTAGTACCAGAGGACTGGAGGAGGCAGATGTGATTCCCCTTCACAAAAGTGGGAGCAAGGCAGAAGTAGGAAACTACAGACCTGTTAGTTTAACCTTAGTGATAGGGAAAATTATGGAATCACTTCTGAAGGAAAGAATTGTCGAGTATCTAGAGGCCAGAGGGGCACAGGACCCTAGGCAGCATGGATTCACAGTAGGAAGGTAATGCCAGATGAATCTGATAGATTTCTTTGACTGGGTGACCAAAGCAGTAGATCAGGGAGGGGCTGTGGACATGGCCTACCTAGACTTTAGCAAGGCATTTGACACAGTCCCACACAAAATATTATTATACAAGTTAGCCAGCCTGGGAGTGGGTTCCAAGATGACAGACTGGGTAAAGAATTGGCTAGAGAATAGGACACAGAGAGTAATAGTAAATGGAGTCCACTCAGAAGAAAGGAGACTTCTAGTGGGTACCGCAGAGGTTCAGTATTTGGACGGTCCTCTTCAATGTCTTTAAAGCGACATTGCAGAAGGACTGGAAGGAAAAGTATGTCTCTTTGCAGATGACACAAGATCTGCAACAGAGTTGATGCACAGGTGGGGTGGAAAGGATGAGAAGGGACTTGGCAGGTTAGAGGAATGGTCAAATGTATGGCAGCTTAGATTCAATGCTAAGTGCAGGTAATGCACCTGGGAAACAAAACCTAGGGGAGAGTACACAATGGGGGTGAGGGTGAGATACTAACAACAACAAAATGGAAAGGGACCTGGGGTAGTCATATCAGATGACCTAAAGGTGGGCAAGGAATGTGAGAGGGCAGCATGGAGGGCTGGGGGATACTGGGATGCAAGGAGGCATCACCGTAGAAAACAGAAGTTGTTATCCCTCTTACAGACAGTTGAGACCCCATCTGGAGTACTGTTTGCAGTTCTGGAGACCCTAATCTCTGCAAAGACATTGACAGGATGGAAGCTGTCCAGAGAGGCAACTAAAATGGTGCAGGGTCTGCACCGGAAGACATATGAAGAGAGGCGAAAGGAGCTTAATATGTATAGCCTCGAGGAAAGGAGGAGAGGGGACATGATAGAAACATTCAAGTACCTCAAGGAATCAACAAAAGTCCTAGAGGGTAGCATCTTTCAAAAAGAGGTGTGCAGAACAAGTGGCACAATTTGAAGATAGAGGGGGGGCAGCTCAGAGGTAATTTAAGGAAGTATTTTTTCACAGAGAGGGTTGTGGATGCATGGAACGGCCTTCTGGAGGAGGTTGTGGAGTCAAAAACAGTGGTGGAATTCAAGCATGCTTGGGACATTCATAAGGCCATTCTAGGGGTGGGGGTAGGAAGAAGTAGGCTGCTGGTTAACTAGGATCTGCAGCCTATCCAGTAGGTAGGGAAATGGGCAGACTGGGTTGGCCAAGCGGTCCTTATCTGCCGTCAAATTTCTTTGTTTCTATGTTTCTATGTTTCATTGTTAGACTGGTCAGAAGTCATGTTGACAATCTGCTTCAAAGTGTTTGATAGGGTACTGTCTTTTGAAGCAGATATTGCCCGCACAAAGTGTTGCATGTGTAGAAAAACTTGCATAGCTGAGTTAGCATAGCAGTTCACTCTAGTGCTGTTGTCAAACACTGGTAGAGCAGCTACACCAACTGATTTCTGACGAATTGCTGGCTGTGAATGTTTACTTGAAGTTGTGACCTTTGTTGAACTCTTTTGAGTTGATTCACTTCTGGAAGCTTGTCGCTGTTTGTTGATACCTGTAGATGTGACTGAATTTTGTGAGACAGCCAGATATGTAGGCAGTGGTATTAAAGACATTTGTGGCTGATGTAGAGTACATAACCTGTTATACTCAAGAATACATCGCTTGTCAGCTCATATTTTCTGAGGTGCTAGAGTAATAATGTGCAACCCAGAAAGGCTGCGGACACGTGAAAGTGCCATGTAGCTCATGCCATCCTTGAAAATGTCTGTACCTATGTCCACCATTGCTGAATCCAAACTCAAGCCCTGAGATTTGTGAAGGGATACAGCATATGCAACACATAATGGAAACTGCTTCCTGTTCACATAGATATCTTTAAAAACCTGGAATTTTACACAGGTGCGTTCTATGTGTACAGACTGTTCCATGTTGTCAAAGTGAACTACAAGCATCTCGATATATGTCTTCTGGACATTGTAGACAAAGTCAGTGATGTTTCCCATGGCACCGTTTACCATGACTCATTCTACATCTAGATTACGTTGCAGCATGATACGTGCATTCTTATAAACTGTGAGAACAGCTTCTAGGCCAGCTGTGCGTGAAACATCTGACTTGAGTTGACTTAGTCATTCAGTCATCTTTGCTACTAGGTTTCGACTAAGAATAACGCCATCAACTGTATCAACCGCATGCAGAGTTACAATCTCTTGGTTTTCTCTCTGCAGCATTAGATTGTTGAATTCAGTGCATTTCTTTAGTCATGGCATAAGACACACTATGTGTGTCCCTGTAGAGTATACATTACTGAAGACATTACATGCTGTTTCTATGCATGCAGTATCTACTGTGATTCTCTGATTGCTTAACATACAAACATGTTCTGATGATAGAGAACCTGTACGAGCTTCATCTAAAAGAGATTTGTAAGCTAGATCAACACTTTGGCGCATGTTCTCAGACAACTCAACATAGGAAAATAATTCCCATATGTTATAGTCTACAATGCAACCGAGGATATTCATAGCTTGTTTGGCAGTTAGAGTTGTAAATACATGCTCTGCATTGACTGGTGCAAGCTGTAAAAGGTCTCCCAACACAACTATACTTTTGCGACCAAATGGCACTCCATCGTCAGTACCTAAGATCTGCTGTAGATGTATACAGGCAAGCATGACATTGGAGACCATGCTGATTTCATCAATGATGAGTAACTTCATCTTTGTGAACATGGAATGGAGCTGAGATGCAACCTCAAATGACAGTTTATGATACTCTACAGTTCTGCCATGTTCCACTGGCAACATAAAGAGATGGTGTAATGTAACTCCACCAATGTTGTATGCTGCTAGTCCTGTGGGAGCAGTTACAGCAACAGACATTGGAGACCCTGTCAGGCTCTGTACTTCAGAAGTGATGGCTTCAATAAGGAAACTTTCCTGTGCCAGCTGAACCGCTAACAAACATCAGTAGTGGCTTATAGTCATGACAGTCACATTGTTTTGTTTCATGTTGTAGGCCATGTTGGACAGCTTCAACTACTTGAGAGTGAACTGTATGCTGCAGCTGATTTAGTCTTTCTCTCAAGTCAGCTGGGTTGACAATGGAGTGTGTGCCATGTTCCATGGCTGTCTCAATTTCTGACATTAACAGTTCTGGGGCATTTAAGGGCAGAGTTTCACCTAGAACAGCTTGTCCTTCTGGATCAAGGTTGTCTTGTGAACTAACAGGAGTGTCTTCCTGAAGCTGCTTCTCTGCCTTCTCAAGCTGTTCTTTCTCAGCCTCCAGTCTCTGTATGTATGTCTCCGAGTATTCAGTTTTAAAAGTCTCATAACTGAGATTGAACTGTTCTTTTAATGTGTCACAGTCACCTTTTAATTCAGACTCACTCCTCCAGGGTCTAAATAGGAATAGGAGAGTGAAGTAGTAATGTTCTCTGCTCTCTGATGTGCCTAGATGCAATTTACAGTGGTCTATGAGCCATGGCTTGTGTCTCTTTATGAGACAGCCATCTACTCCATTCACCTTGTAAATCTGGCATGTTGAGTCAGGTGATACATCTGCCTTGTAGTCATACCACTTAGCCACCTGAAAGAGTCACATATCATTCATGTTGTTGTGTCTACGGGGGTAGTATGTGTCTATCAGGTTATTCTTCAAGATATGTTTTGAAGAAGGTCTATTGGCATCGAGCTCCTCGATTTCAACATGAGGAATCAGTACACATTTGCGTTTCTCTTTGTAGTTTACAATGAGAAACCGGACAGCATCAGACTTCCCGTACAGATGTGTACCCATTAAACGGTCACTGGCTTCATAAGCTCCACATTGTCTGTGTGAAAGAGTCTTCAAGCCCAATGACCAGAGCTGAGATGTCAGGCTTCTGCTTGAACTGGCAATATCTTCTCAAAGACCTTGCAAGCTAGTCTGCTCAAGTTTGGTTATGTACGAAGTGACGTACTGAACCAGGGCCAGTGAGTTATCAGCCACAAACTGAACATCTATGTTTGCTTGCCACATTAGGAGAAGAGTTGGGTTGTAGTCATTGATGTACACCTCTTTCTCATCTCTGGGTAACTCGTATACCCTCTTGGTTGATTTTGCCTTCAAGTGGTGTCACATTGCTGAGAATAGGTCATTCATGGCACCATCCTGACAAACTTGTCTAGGAAATCCAAAGCGACATCGTGTGTACCAATTAGATTTGTTCTTTACTACTCGCCGGCAGTATTTTGCACAAATATGTCACTGGAACTTTTGTACGAACTTTCATAGTGTAGGACTGTCATACTTGTCTGGAATATGACAAGTGATATACTGTATTTCTTGATGAATGTTAGCACTTCTGCTGCTTCATGTTCACCAATGCGTGGAGCATCCTTGATCCACAATAACATATGGATATGAGGGGCACCCCGTGCTTGATATTCTGTCCTCCAAAAGTAATGTTCAACAGTAACTAGAGTTGGGTTGTCCTTTGACAAGATGAAAGTCAGAATGTCATGGAACCGCTTATGAAAATGTCTTGTGACAGACACAGGATCAAGTGAACACATTTCTCTGACAGTCATTGATGAAATGCTGTCAACATCAGAATTTGCCCACTTCAACAGTTCAATGAGCTCATCGCAGGCATATTCAGCACAACTAAGTGTTACAAACCATGTGGCTGCACCATACTCTCGTAGCATTGTCATCACTTCATAGTGTCTGCGATACCAATATTCTTTGGTACCACAAAGACTTGAAAGTATGGAAGACAGATTCACTTGCACATTTTCATCTTTCTGCTTTAATTTCTCTAGAAATTGAGCAGCTGTTATTCCATCTAGTGGACTTGTTAGAGTCGAATAGTATTGCTATAGACGCAGACAGAATGCTAAGTTCACTGTCCCAGAGGAGATGGAACAGGTACTGTATGTTACGTCTGAATTTGCCATCTTTGCTGAGCACACAGCTAGTGCGGTACTCAGCACCCTGTACATGCACTTCTCTTTCATCTAGGCGTCCACCTGACCCTTTTGGAAATAGGTTTGGGAAGCAGCGTGCTTCTAGTGTTGCCTTCCAAATGCTGACAGGCTCAACTTCCACCTGCTTCATTTGATAGAGATCAATGTTGTCTCCTACTGGATCTCTGCCATGTAGTGGGTGAATTGTGTACTGTTCATACACATTGTCACTTGTCTGTCTACTGACCTTCTCAATGATTGGTTTACTTTTTCCTAATAGATCATGTTCGACAGAGAGACTGGCCATCTGATCTATGTCAAGGTCTGTATAAAAGGGATTGTTACTCTTTAAATAAGTGAGAACAAGCTTAACCTTTTGCACACTGACAACATCTTGCCAGATGACCTTGGCCTTTGTTGGAACACCATTAACAAGAATCACCAAACTATTTTCTGTTGAGATTGCTTGAACATTTTCCTGTAGAGGAAGTGGTAGATACAACATGGAACCCTTTAGAGATCTAACAAGCTCTTTCTGTGGAATGTTCCATGTCTTTGCGTTCAGACGTAGAATGGTTTGGAATGGTTTCATTGTCTGAATTAGAATGCGTTCAAACATATTTAATGTTGAAATCTCACTTGGTGTAACATCTGCCTCCATATTATTCAGCAGTGACCTTGCTGGCAAAATGTTAGACTTCAGTTTGGAGAAACAGTGTTTGCATAGCACAATGGTGTCTTGTAAGTGAAAGTCAGATTTCAGCAGCAAGAATGCTGAGAGACGGAACCACATGTCATTGTATGGTGACAAAGTTTCTAGGTTGACTGTGACTGTTTGTTTTGTGTAGTACAAATGGTTGCATGAGACTCATACAGAGTCAAACTTCTGAGACTTGCCAGCTCAAACTTAGCAATTTCTTTACCGTACTGTCTCAGTATGTCACTTGCTAACACTGAAACAGATGTTTCTGCAGAAGTGTTACACTGAGAAATTGTTGTGTCTGGTACAGAAGTTATGTGTTGCAGTTTTTTGAGAAATGTGATGGCACCTTGCATGTCACCTGACTGTAATAACTCATTTAAGCAAGTGTACTGATGTACAGCTCACGTACTTCATATACTCTGTATACAAAGTTTTGCATGCCTGTTTGATGCACTCCAAGCATCCATGTTGTGAAAAATACTATCACAAACACCACTATCACACATGCTAGTGGTGACCCATGAGTCCAGTATGGGGCGAATTTCACAATGGTCAATGTGATAAACAGTTTATGTCTGTCTTTGTGATCTGTTATCACAAATAGGTTGACAAACTGTTCAACTTTTTCAAATGACGATTGCCTACGGTTGCGGTATCATCAAATGCCCATGCCAGACAGTGCCGTGAAGCCTGTGGTTGAATCACAGTCATCATCTGTATCCATTGCATTGTCAGCACAGATACTGGAGGACATTTACTAGTTTGCCGTACTCATCAATGGTGAACTTGTGTTCTTTTCTCAGGAATAATAGAGTCTTCCCAAAATATGCCTCTGAGTGCTGTGTGCATCCACTGACCTGTGAAACATCACAGAAGTTGTTGACAGTCAAAGAAGGATAGTTGTAGCCTTTTTTAATGGCATCACAACTTTCCAGAATTGTTCAAGCACATGAGACATCTTACGCCACAAGCGCTGCAGTACGAACACTGCTCTGTTGACGAAAGTGTGCACTTTGAGACACAACTTCATCAGAGACAGATGACTCTTAGTCTTTTTGCAGCTGTGTCTCATCACAGCAGCTATAAGTCTTTCGATCTTAGCTTTACTTGCTAGTGATCGGAAATAGTTTTTCTTTCTCAGTTGCAAATCAGCAGGTGTGAGTCTACGGCATTGTTTTGGAGGTTTGTTGATGGTTGCACTCACAATAGTTATGTTTCGTCTCAGAGATCTACACAACTTTTAGAGGTACACCTTTTTTCTTTGCTGTTAAAGCATTTGCTTTTGCTGTGCAGTGAGTTCCTGTAGGGCTCACTGTTGCAGTAAAGGTCTGTGTATGTTCATTTTCTGATGTGACTTTGCTGTTTTTTTTGTCAGCCTTATACAACAGTGCAGTACTATTATACCTCTCTCGTTTTGCTATACATCTACATCTGTATTTAGTTGGCATGTTTTGCTATTATGGTTCACAGTAGCAGTAAGTAATCTTACAGAAGTATCAGGCACCTGTAGGAAAGACAGAGAAAAAAAAACAGTGTTAGAATATGCCTCTGTACATTTCTTATTACAGTGTGCATTGACAGAATTGTGAGTTAAGTATGTTAAAAATTTGGTTCAAAAATTACTTGAGTACTGTTTTATGAATGTGTGTTGCACAATTGCTACACACGCTCATAAGTTTGTGCATTATCAATATTTGCAGTCCAGATTTTCAACATTTTCTTTTTACCACACCTGCTTGTGAGTAGTATAGCTGTCATTTTTCACATCTTGACCAATATGTGTTTTCACCCATGTAGCGTGTTATGGCGTGGTTGGTGTGCGAAATCAGTACATGGTACACAAAGAAAATGAGAGTCACAGTGTTCATGAGCAGAGCTCTTAAAATGACTATGTTGAGAATTTGATGGAAAATATGGTAAGAATGACTGTTAATGAGCGTACGTAGTGCACTTGCTACGCATGCTCATAAGTTAGCGAATTTTCAATATTTTCACTCCAGATTCTCAACATTGTCTTTTTAGCACACCTATTTATGAGCATTGCAGCTGTCATTTTTTACATCTTGCCCAAAATGTGTTTCCGCCATGTAGCATGCAATGCTGCAGTCGGTGTGCGAAATCACTGTATGGGACACATTAAGAAAATGACAGTGACACTGTTCATGAACAGAGGTCTTAAAATGACTATGTTGAGAATTTGGTGGAAGAATTCCTAAAAATGACTGTTTTACGAGGTTGCGTGGCGCAGTTTGTATGCATGCTCGTAAGTTTGTGTATTTTCATTATTTTCACTCAAGATTTTCAACATTTTCTTTTTACGACCTTATGAGTAGTACAGATGTCATTTTTCACATCTTGGGCAAAATGTGTTTTCGTCCATGTAGCGTGTTATGGCTCAGTTAGTGTGCGAAATCACTATATGGTACACATAAAGAAAATCACAGTGACACTGTTCATGTGGAGGGGTCTTAAAATGGCTATGTTGAAAATTTGGTGGAAAAATTTCTACAAATGACTGTTTAACAACTGTGCATTGCGCAGTTCGTACGCACGCTCGTAAGTTTGCAAATGTTCAAGATTTGCAGTACACTGAGTTCGAAATACCTACACAGCACATACATGTGTTTATTATTGAAAATTTTGTATTTTTGCCATGAAGGCTGAAATTGTGGCAATAAATAGGCACTTTTGGAAAATTACTGTCGAATGCACGAAAGTGTCGCAAATAGTACTTTTGTGCATTCGACAGTGTCGCAAATTGTACTTTCATGCGTTAGACAGTATGGTGAAAAGTACTGTCAAAGTTCAATACGTTCTCAAAATTTACTTTGGTGCATTAGAAAGTGTCACAAAAAATACTTTCGCAGTGCGAAAGTGTCGCAAAATTACTTTCATGCATTCGAAAGTGTTGCAAATTTAACACTTGGGAGTGGCCAATACATTCATTATCAAATCAGATTTGAGTGTGTTTGACTGACAGGTGGTTCTACTAATGTAATGCAAGATTTATCAGGCCATGTCAGACAACCAATCAGAGACGGACAACACTGAAGAAGAAGTCAACAGCAGCCATCTTAGTTCTAACTGAGACAGAGCACTTGCATAACTGTAAGTACAGTATATTTTATAAATCATTTTTATAGTATTATTAAAAATGTTACTAGCATGTAAATACTATTAATCAAAATGTTTTTCAATGCTGAATTTGATTATGTTACTTGTTATTATCTAACATGCTGTATTATTTAGAAAAAAAACAGTTTAAAGTCAGATAGCATTTTAGTACTAACTTGTACAGATACAACTGCAAATACAGGGAGATAGGAAGGTACACGTGGACCCCTAACAGAAGAGGGAACCAATCAGACATGTTTCTGCTGTTGTAATTGTTTAAAACTGCCTATGAAAAGGATGCATTTTTCCCACTTCTCAATGTTTGCAGATTTTAGCTGGAGCAGAAGTCTAGTAACAGTCAGTGCATGACTTACATTGGTTTATGAAGCCAGAGCAGTAGCCAATGTTTATTTTTCATTTGTGTGTTATGTCTCAGCCCAGTGAAGCTGGCTTGAAATAAGTAGGGAAAATATCAGTTTTTACTTTCACTACTGCCTGGTCACTGCAGGGTGAACACTTACTTTCTTGATAGTTCTTTGTACACTTCTGAGTGTAAAAACTTAGAATGGCAGAAAACTGCAAAAGGACTTTGTGGATAGTTGGAAGCAGTTTCGTGAGATGAGCAGCTGAGTATGCTGTTCATAGTGATTTTGGGAGGGACCTGCAGCTCCCAGATTGCTATGTAAGATGGTTTGGTCTGGGTGGCATGAGATGGGAACATCTTATGCCAACCATACACAGTCTTTTGAGAACTCAGCCTCATCCTGACATACTGCTAATACATCTCGGAGGCAATGATTTGGGCACGAAACGCTGGGTAGATTTAGTTACAGAGGCAAAATTGGACCTTGCTTCTATCATGAGTATATTGCCTGCCTGTATAATCATTTTTTTCAGATATTACAGAGCGTAGGGTCTGGCAAGCAGGACATCATATGTATCTGATTGACAGAGCTTGCAGAAAAGTCAACATACAAATATCTGGTTTTCTATGCATGCATGGAATGTACACCATACATCACCCCGAAATTAAGTATTGTTATGATTGGCTATATCTACCTGATGGTGTGCACTTCTCGCATGCTGGCAATTGCCATTTCCTGGGAGACCTTCGAGATGCAATCCTCAAAGTCCTCTAAGAATGTCAGACTGCTTGAACAAATAACTAAGTGCAAAGGTTCTTTTCAGAACCAAGAAATGTTGATCAAAAAATAGAACAGGTGTAAACTTCAGTCAACAGATGTAAAAGATGAGTTGGGATTATTCAGGCCATTCCAGGGTCTGGAAGAACAGTGGACAAATTGCAGCAGGGCTGCAACAGGCTGTAGTCAGGACAATCCCCTGTCAGCTCCACTGCCCCCCCCCCACAGTACACGGAACCATGTTGGGAACACACCCCAGCATGAGTAAACTTGATTATGGATAATGGGGTTGCCAATGCCCGTTGACTCCAGCCCCAAACAGTTTTATCAGCTGCCGCTGAGAGCCCACCCCACCGTGAGTAACATTATCGTCATCTTTTAAACCAAAAAAAAACTTAAATCAAAAAAGCGTCCCTCACAGTCTCCCTGCCCCCCACAACCCTGTAGCCAGCCACTGCACCCTGCCTCCTCCCCCATTACTTACGGCCATAGCTCAGTGCGACGGTCATCGTTAGACCGGAAAGACATCTGGACTCTTCAAAGCTGACCGCGAACTGAGGAAATGCCGGCAAGCTGTGTAATGGGATACATAGGTTTTTTTCAACTTTGTTGCATATCTCAGACATTTTTAGTAATTTGTACACAAATTTTCAACATGGGGTTTTTGGGACCACTGGTCATGAATACTTGCACTGTCATGCCATTAATTGGCCCCGAAGGTGAATTTTGCAGTCACTGCCCGAAATCACTTTTCTGCACTGTTTAATGAAATGACACTGCCAGTGTTCATAAGGTGTGGTCTCAAAAAGCATGTGTTGAAAATTTGGTGTACGAATTCCTAAAAATGACTGTTTTATGAGTGTGTGCTGCCGAGTTCCTACGCACGCTCATAACTTTGTGAATTTTCAATATTTTCACTCCAGATTTTCAACATTGTCATTTTACCACACCTCCTTATGAGTAGTGCAGCTGTTATTTTTAACATCTCACACAAAACAT
Organism: Neoceratodus forsteri; assembly: GCA_016271365.2. NCBI lineage: Eukaryota > Metazoa > Chordata > Ceratodontiformes > Ceratodontidae > Neoceratodus > Neoceratodus forsteri. The sequence continues at coordinate 116,064,287 of CM057455.1, read as the reverse complement.
GTTTCCGCCCATGTAGTGCGCAATGTCACAGTCGGTGTGCAATATCACTGTATGGTACACATTAACAAAATCACAGTGAGACTGTTCATCAGCAGAGGTCTTAAATTTACTATGTTTAAAATTTGGTGGAAAATTTCTTAAAAATGACTGTTTACGAGACTGCATTGCGCAGTTCGCACGCACGCTCTTAACTTTGCAAATTTTACAATTTTCACTCCGGAATTTCACCATTTTCTTTTTACCACACCTTCTTATGAGTAGCACAGCTGTCAGTCTTTGCATCTTACCCCAAATGTGTTTAGGCCCATCTAGCACACAATGGTGCAGTTGGTGTGCGACATCACTGTATGGTACACATGAAGAAAATCACAGTGACACTGTTCATGAGCAGAGGTCTGAAAATGGCTATGTTGAAAATTTGGTGACAAAATGCCTAAAAATGACTGTTTCATGAGTGCATGTTGTGCAGTTGTTATGGACGCTCGTAAGTTTGCAAATTTTTAATATTTGCACTGCACTGACTTTGTAGTTAACAGAATGCTCAAATGTTATTTTGAGAGTATTTTTTGTGTATGCATGTAAAGATTTGTGATAATGATAACAAAATTAATAAGATGCAGCTGTAAAGATTTAACTAGTTTAACTTAATAGAACAGAAAGTCAAATATTTCACAGAACATGGCAGTAAAATAGTATAATTTGTGGGTTTGTTTTACAGAATCATGAGAATCTGGAGCCTGAGAGAGGCATGCATGCTGCTCGAGGCAGTACGGGCACAGGGTAGTGCATGCATTCTTATGCGTAGCACTAACCGGAAGTTGGACAATATGTGGAGGTGCATACACACTTACTTGTATGCAGTTTTGAAAGTTTGCAATATGACACCGTTTCATTGTAAGAGGAAGTGGAAGCTGTTGCGGCAGCATTTTTACCAATTAAAGCAGAGGGAGGACATACCTGATCAGGATACATGTTGGTACTACCTCGGCTATGAGCTGTGGGAGGCGGCTGGAAAGCCACAAGCTGGGGAGCGTGCTACACAACAAAAGTAAAGTATCAATATTTTCATGATAATAGTAGTTGTGTTGTGTTGTGGTATATGCCACATTCTGCAAGCAGTACACACCCAATGTAATTGTGTTAATGTTAGGATGTGTTTTGTGTTTTTGTGGTTCACTCACACAGCAGCTGCAATGTTCAATCCCTGTATACACTTACTTAAGTGATTTTCTTGGTGTCTTAGTGATGTGTACACCCACCCAAGGCATGATTGCAAACTCTCTGTAGTCGTACAATGATAGGAATATCTGCTGTTGTAGTGGTGCCTGCCCCTGCTCAGATCTGTGCTGGCCATCTTCCTGTGCAGAACATTGATAGATCGGTGGCAAACAGGTCAGCACTATTCTGAACACTATAGCTGTCTGATGAATGTGGTATGCATTACCGCTACTGCAGTCTCTAGCCAGTTGTGATGGTCAGAGGAGAACTGGCCTGCTCGTCAGACCTGTTCTTACTCTGTGTACTGGAGGGTGGAAAGTGCACTTCAAGTTTTGGGGTAGTGAAACACTAGGTATTGCTGTCATATTTGAGTGCTTTGAGTAATGTATTGTGGTTTGGGGGCTGAGGGAGTACTACTTCACCAGTTAAACATTACTTTCTCATGCCAACATGTTTGAAATTGCAGTGGGGGGGTGGGTGTTCTACTGGAACAGCAGGTATATTTTGAAGTTAGTATGACAATGTAGGGTTAGGATCATGCTTAGTGGATGGGGGGGTACCAGTACAACTGGAGGGTGTTCATTCATTAATGTGCCTACATGGGTTAGAAAGTATGATTGGGGATAGGACACAAGAACAAAACTGGCGCAATCCTTACAAAAATGTGGGTCTGAGGCTCGGGGATTGCACTTGGGGAGTGGGGGAGTAGAGGCACTATACTAGCAGAAAAAAAGAAGAATGTAAAATGTCATCATGTGTAATGGTTGCTAGGGTAACTGTTACTGTTTTGTGATGTGCTATCAAGGTTAAGTGACACTGCAGTAACCACTTGCCGTGATGTAACAATGGTTATCAGCTGTATATCATGTATTAGCATATATATCTCTAACTGTAGTTATATGGAAGTGTATACTGAATATAGAGTAGTATTTTGTTAAACAGCAATGGTTATCATATTAATTACACTGTTGAACTGATCACAATTTGAATAATGTGAATAATTTGTTTGCTTCCAATATTCATGATAACACATGTTACATTTAACATGTCTGTATGATGGCGGGGAAATAGTTGATAAAGGAACATGTTAAGTAGCAGAAATATGTCAATTATTTATATTTAAGTGTTTCAAAATAACTGATGATTCAAATAATACAGTAACTAAATACCCTTTTTTATGTTAATTTAACAGATTGTCAGAGGCGCTCCCCACCTGTTGCCGAGGTAGTACCAGCACGGGCAGAAGCTGTGGAGGCTGTGGAGTCTGACTCCGAAAGTGTAATTTTTGTGGAGTCAGATGGTAAGAATGCACCTGTTTTCATAATGTTTAATATCACCTATGAGTACTTCTTGGGTATGGTATAAGTAAGCCTTTTTGATAAGTGAAGAACAGAGAGTTAACAGGTATTTTCTGTGGCTAAAATTAAGCAATAAAGTGAACAGGGTGTGTGTTGTGGTGGGATTATGTCACGCCTCAAGTGCTTGGGCACAAGGCCGCAGGCCGAGCGCCTCCAACACCTGTGGCGTGATGCTATCCAAAACAACACACACCCTGGAGGCCAGTATTGCTATTATACAATGGTTCATTGGTTTACAGAATAAAAAATATCATTTTAAAGATGTTTATGTGGAAGACAAAATCTGGTTTGTAAAAAGAAGATTCAACAATGAAGCTGATCATCAAGCACAGCATCAAGCAAAACTTCATGTATAGCTTTACAGTGAGGTTCAGAGCAGACCCGTGATGTTGTACTGATTACGATCAAGGGAACAGCCCAACACTGAGCAATTAGAGACCAGGCAATGTATGATGAGTAATGTCAAACTGACAAAAGAATGCTGCAGCAGAAACAACGGTATATTGACATTGAATAGGTCATGGGAAAGAATATTGTAGTACTTGTGATAACTTAATTTGCATTACTACTGTCACACACAGTAAAGTTAAAACACAAACAAAAAAAATGACTGCTCAAACTGAGGTAAGCTGCTATGTTACACAGTGCTAGAGATGACGTGGTCCCTCTGAATAAATCTGATTTCTACTACTATTCTGTGCTGCCATGATACCTCCCCCAGACACACATGGCAATGCTAGGGTATACATTGCTTTACAATCACTCATTGGAAATGTTGCTGTACTGAGCCAATGTTGCCTCTGCTGCTGTAAATATATTCATCAGGGACTATTGCACAGTCATCGTACAAAATTATGGTTTTCAATGACATACATATATAACATGGCCGTGCACTGTACCCTTGACAGGATAAACACACGTGGTTCATGGATTTATCTGAGTCCTAGTGGTGCAGTGGTTGTGTCCAGCATGATTGTGGGTAATATGCTGAGACTGTGCTGTGGTGTATTATGGTACTTGTCTAAATACCCAGACAGTCAGAGTTGCTGTCCTATTTCACCTGCCTGTAATGTAGGTCAGCACCTACGTACCTACCCCCAACCCATCTGGCTGAGCATAGTCTGACAACATAAAGTATCACTGTGTATACATTGGCACTCAGTGTGGTCAATAGGCATGTTGAATATAGTGTAGTAGACTGTTCAAACGCGTTAATTAAACTACAGATTCACATATTAGGACAGTGTAATAGACTACAGTGCGAACAGTCAGTGTTCATGTTGTGTATAGATTAGATCAGAGGCAAAGTCAATGCTATCAGTTGTTGGCTATGTACCTGTTTGCCAGGTGGTAAGCTGCTATCTCCTGGTGACTGAGTGAGTGGGCAGGTTGTCAGAACACAGTGGTAGGGTTGGTACGTGGGTATGACTATCAAGCAGTGTACTGGCTAATTGTATTTGCTGTAATTTCCCTGGATGCAGCCACTGGGCCAAGAAGCATAATGATTTTTCAATTTCTATCAGAATGAGGTTGTGATAAGATTCCAGTGCACCTCTATGTTTAAATATAGCATGGTAAGTTTGCATTTGGCCATGGGGTGGGCATCAGATGGACATCACAGTTATATACAGTATGTCATGAAAATACCATGAGTGAGTGATAGGTTTTGCTTCACTGCATCAGTATGGATATTTACAGAGAGTAACTGTGCGATTGGGTGAATAGTTGCTAGTACTTGACTGACAAGGGAAAATTTCTTATAGTAAGACTCTGATCAGGTGACGTGGTTGCCTGCAGTGGTCTACAAAGGAACATTTTGATGTTGTGAGGATGTAATTTGGTTATGGGGTACATTGAAGTTAAAGGTCATGACAATCAGTATAAAGTGCTCACTGTGGCAGGGTAAACAGTAGCAGCACTGCAGCCATTCAGGTGATCACACACAGTTAACTGTTAATTGCCTTGCTTGTATACTAAGTGCTCCACATTAACACAGCACTGTTAACATTTGTAGTTTACATGTACTATATTGATATGTGGGTGTCCGTTGCTGAATATTATAGTTTATGTGTGTAATAATACACCACTGGTGCTGTGTAGTTGATATACTATTGTCTGTTGACTTACAGTGGCACAGTTCCACTGTGCAACGCATGATGGAGGTGGTGAAAGTGCACATTTAGTTGTAGTGAACAGGTTACAGCACTGCAGCATTTTTGCTGTGCTGAACTTTGTGAAACACCCCAGTACTGTTACAACAAGGATTGTACCACTTTGTGTTGCAGTGCAAATATTGTAGCCTTTCTGTGTTTTGCAGTTTTCATAGTACTATTTTTATAATGCTGTAGTTTAGCTATTTAGAATTTAAACATATACTTGGATGATACTAGTGCAGAATGTGATCTTTATGTAATACAGTAAGAGTTTTGTTAAATATCAAAATATTTCAATTATGATCATTACATACAATTGTGATATTTTTTTATATTGCCTACGGGAGGTGTGGTGACACCAGTGGTGCAGGTGAAGGAGGAGGAGAGTGCTACTGTAGAATGTAAGTATGAAATCAGAAGTATATAGTTGCTATGTAATGATTAGTACATTTTAATTAACAGTCATTTCCTATTAGATAATGGGCATAAAAATGAAGTGTGACTTCTCTGATCTAATTGTCTGTCTGCACCGCTCTGCCATTGTTAAAACTGCAATCAGGACATCAGAAGACATGGTAAAGAGCTGTATCTCTAAAACACTTGTTACCACTGAAATTCTGAAATGAAACTACTATCTTGAACACTGCTAAGCTGCTGTCTGCTAAAGTTCAGTAACAAAATACAAACACACTTTAGTTTCATAATTGTACTGCTAGACAAACTAAGATGACAGCCAGTCTCTTGACAGATAAGTGTGTATAAATCATTATGACACCCATCTTGGTTCACATGGGACAACATCTCCCTCACTTGCATATACACCCAGTTCAGTATAGAAAAGACAGTGTTTGTTAAAAGAAAAGCTAATGGGTACCTCATTCGCATTAACAGACAGAACCCTGCAAACAGCAGAGTACCGAAAAACTATCACCAGACAATAACGTCTGAAAAGTGCTGTCCAGTCCCATGTTTGGCATCTCAGTTGGCTGCTTGCTCACAAATTGTGCCTTGAAAATACAGTGAAACTGATAATAATGATACAAATCTACACAGCCTCAGTAGCAGGGCAGTGTAGCAATTAGGAAGTATCTTTTCCAGTGCAATAAGTACCGCACTAACATTGCATAAACATACTGCGAATTTAAATTTACTTACTTCTTTCTATCTTACCCCAAAAACAGGCTAGTATACAATTCCTCTGTGCCACTTGAGGATGTTGGTAGTGGCAGGATTCCCCGCAGATGGTGTGTTTCGGGCATTTGCGTGTGCCTTGTTGCCAAACAACACTACAGTACATGGGCAAATGATGTCATCACCAATACCTTTTGGTGTGATATAGCTTAACTATATGGTTGCTGAATGTAGAATAATTAGAACTGTTTGGAATACTGTTTATGTAAATATCATTGTAGGGTTAGTGACGAGTATCTGTTCTGTGATGTGTACCACTATGTTGTAACTCTGTGTCACGATTTTCCATTATCAAACTGTGAAAAAATGTATTGTCGAAACTGAGAAAAAGAGTAACATTTTGAGAGATAGTCTGTACATAATTGTAAGTAGTAGTTGTAACATTTACTATTGCTTTATATTCACTATGTTATGATGTGTAAATATAAAAAATCAATTAAGCAATAATGCACGACAGGGTGTGTGCTGTGCTGGGATAACATCACGCCTGGGGTGATTAGGCACGAGGCCGCAGGCCAAGTGTGGCTAATCACCCCAGAAGTGACATTATCCCAGCACAACACACACCCTGGACTGCATTATTGCTATTATACAATGGCTCATTCATAAAGTAAAATAAAAAATAGATTGAAATAATGTTTAAAATGTGTTGTTTTACTGATTTTTTTCATTGAGTAGGAATACATATCGAAAAAATAGTGCTGTTCAATTGTTTGCCCAGTAGGTGGTGGTGCTGCATTTGCTTCTTCTGTCCCCCCCCAACACACAGTCACACACACACACACACTCGTATCTTTTTTTTCCATTAAGTTTAACTGATCTGGCTATGTCAGCAGTTTTTTTAATCCAAATTTGGATGTTTACATTTAGCTTTTTGAACCCCCCCCCGTTATGCAGTATTGGTTGTTTAGAATGGTTACCCGTGCTCCCCCACCTGCCGCCAAGGTCAGGAAAGATTGTGATCTGCAACAATGGTTACCCGTGCCCCCCCATCAGGAAAGATTGTGATGTGCGGCGAGCTAAACTGTTGGTACTGATCTGCAAGTGTTGTGGTGAAGTACAGTCACTTACAGCAGGTATGTAAAGATCACAGCAGACTGCAAAGAACAAATGTATGAGGCAGAGCGTGGGACTCGTGATGGAATGACTCCCTTGGTTTCATTTTTTTTTTTTTTTTTACTATGGAATGATTTTTTTTGCCAGAAACACCGAATGGGAAGTTAGCATCTTCTCCAGTCAGTGACAAGCGTGGATGTTTGAATGCGCTCAAGCTATTGCCGCGCGGGAATGGAAATGTCAAGAATGATGGCTTTTTTTTCATTCAAAAGATTTTTGCTCTTTGAGACACATTGTGAGGGGAGGGCTAGGAGCTTCTTGCTAATGTCTGTGCTGCTGACATCTGGCAGCAAATGAGTGGGCGTCACTGACGTCGGGTGCTGAGTCGGAGTTAACGACGCATTCTGCTGTGCCACATGAGGGTGTGTGGAGTGATTTTTGTACAGTTGCTGTGGTATGTGTGCTGGGACTAGATCCATGATGTTGTGCTGGGATAACATCATGGGTCCATTCCCAGACTAACTAATCAAAGGTCAGCATTTTTTGTTGCCATTGTATAATATTTTTTATTGCATTTCTTGTTAACATATTGTATAGTTTAAATATGTTTTAACATAATGCGTTGTTGCAACAGTTGGTGAAAGAACTTACAGGTCTGATATTGAAATGCTTACCATTTGTTGTGACATACTGGCCCAGATATTAAAAACAGTTGAGCCATGTTCAATAGGGTTGTGCCTGCACATGTCCGAAATGCGCCATTCTGCAATATTCAACAGGAGGCAGTAGCACCCCACAAATCATTATGAACAACGGCGCAATGGTAATGAAGGCCTGCGCAACTGAAGGTGGAGGAACCATGCATAAACTGAACAGCCCGATATTCAGCTGGGCCATGCAGACTTATGCAGGCGCAACCCCCTACCTGCGGCTGCACAAGTTTAAGCTAAAAAAAAAAGGATACAGTCAACAGCCGCTTACAGGTGAGCTGACGCATCGCAGGGTGCAACACAGCAGCTGCCACCTGTGGATGGCCCTCCAGTCATTCCTGGTGGAGCCTCCTCCCCATGCCCCGATCGCGGGCTGAACTGCCCCCCCATTAGGCTGATCACAGTCATAACATTATTTTCACCCCAGCAGCGTGATCGCGGTTATAATGTTAGTAACTCCCCCAGCAGCCCGATCGGTGGCATGACATTAGTAACACCCCGAGCAGACCGATCATGGGCATAATGTTATTTACCCTCCCCCCAAGCAGCACGATCATGAGCATGATGTTAGTAACCCCTCCAATCAGCCTGATTGTGGGCATAATGTCAACCCCCCTGCCAAAGACCAATATTCCTGGTGGTCTAGCAGACCGTGAAGCCCGATCGCGGGCACAATGTCAAACCCAGCCCCACCAATGTCCAAAATACCTGGTGATCTAGTGGCTCCCCACCCCATGCATCCATAAAGTGCCACCACCCTGCTCTACCTCCCCTCAGTCAGCAGGCTTACAGCACTACCTGCCACCGCTGCTGCTGGTAGCCGGAGTTGCATGGCCTGAGTCAAGACAAGCGTTACGGCATGTAGCCCATACAGCAGTTCAGAGTATGTGAAATGAACAAATCATTCACATATCTGACTGCCTTATGGTATGGAATCTGCATGCCCATTGGCTCTTGTCCTGAACCACGGGTGTGCAGCCCTCACCGAGCTGTTAGTCTGTGGGTGGCAGGGTGGCAGGTGGTGGGGTGCTGCTGCCCACTGGCTGATGGGGGGAGGGATGGTGTGGTCTGTGGGTGGCTGGGGTGGGGGCTACTAGATCACCAGTGATATTGGGATTGGGGTTGACGCTTATGCCCACGATCAGGCTTCATGATACACTGGAACACCAGGGATATTGGTCTTTGGTGGGGGGTTGAAGTTATGGCCACTATCGGGTGCTTGGAAGGGGTAAATAAAGTTATGCATGCGATTGAGCTGCTTGGAGGGTTACTAATGTTATGCAAGCAATCGTGCTGGTTGGGGGGCTTACTAATCTTATGCATGCCATTGGGCTGCTGTGGGGGGGTTTACTGATGTTATACCCACCATTGGGATGCTTGGGGGGGTTTACTAATGTTATGACTGCGAATGGGCTGCAGGGGGTGTCGCTCCCTGACAGCTGCTGCCTGGCGTTGAGGATCTGCGCACCCGCATGATAATGCCATACAAATGGGGCCATAATTAGATGCAAATGGCCCCCGCTGTGCCTTGCATAAATCACGGCCTAATTTACATGTCACCTTTTGAATATCGCAGGTTTGCGCATGATGCAATGGAACTTGTGCCATTGCTACTGAATGGTCCACTCTGACCACTTGCGATGCTGCAAGTTACATGGCACCATGAACAGTGGCTGTGGACATGGGTCAATATTCAAAAAAAATGCTCAATAGCACAACTCCATTGAATATCATCCTTGCCACACCCCTGCACAACTTTTTTGAGTAGTGCAAGGGCTTGAACCACAGAATGGTGCAGTTTGAATATCTGTCCCACTATGTTTAACATCAGTAGAAGATGGTTCTTCAATATTGGTTATAAACAGTGACAGTAGAACACTGTTTTTAACTCGTTCCTATGTAAGAGAAATCATTGTTATTAACATTTACTAATATGTTCTACCTGATGTTACAGTGTCAGGGTGCACAGCAGAAATGTTCAAATAAGAACTAGTTAACAAAAACAGTACATCTACATTGTGGTAGTTGCACAGACTTTACTTTAAGAGTATGAAGGACATTAGTTTGGTCAATATCTTACTGTGCTATAGATAGTTATCAACAATTGCATGAATCCAAAATCTGACGCATAAGGTTATGTATAATATAAATATATTACATTGACAATTTCTAAACATTTACAGTACTAATTGAGTAACTGTTCATCATATGTGACTGATATTATATATTGAGTAAGAACAGTAAGTTTTAAGAATCACTACTTCAATCTATATTCCTAGTAGCAGTGATGTCTGTCTGCTTATGATATATAAAAGGAAAAGATACTATTATAATTAGATACAACAGAAGAACAAAATGTAATATTTATAACTATATATTAATTGCTATTTTATTTGTATCTTTACAGAACAACACCGTGAGGAGACATGCACTGTACACTGCCGCTGTGTCTGCAGGCTCGAGCAAAAATTAGATTCAATTAAAAGAAGAAACTGCTGCGCTGCAGGAGTGGCAAGAGAAATTGTTGTCCCTCTTCACAGCGCAGCAGGCAACCATTAAATTACTGCTTGAGCCTGTGGACACAGTAGCAGGTGTCAGTATCTCCAGTACCACTGCTTCACCTGCACCACCAACAACTCATGGACAGACACAGTAACCAGCATCCACAGCTTCATGTGTGTCTCCCCCCTCTGCTTTGCTGCAACAGCTTCCACTTCTGCTGTGTCTCCACATACTGTCCAACTTCTCTGGACTGGGCTGCCTCGAGCAGCGCCACACCTCTCTCTATCATGGACAGTGTGCTGTTTGTAGATAGTTTTATAGTTATATTATTAATAATCATGTTCCTTTTAAATGTCTAGAAACTTATTTCTTCAACATATTTATTTTTCTAATTGTTTTTGTTAAAGTCTAATTTTTCATTTTCTTATTTTTTATTTGATAATGATTACTTATTTTTTGTATGAAACAGAAATTTTATTTTTTGTATAACGTGATATTTTTATATTTGTATACTGAAAGATAAATAATATTATATTTTCTTTAACAAAACGTTGCTTGTGTTTCATTTTCCTTATGGATAGTATCTGTGAAAAACATGATTCATTAGAAAGTCTTTCCATACTGATTTTATTACAAGGGTGTAACTGGTGATATTCTGTTAAACAGTGAGCATTTTTTAACAGCCTTTTGTAATCTCTTATTTACCATATTAGTACAGTTTAGCAATATGCTGTTCAATATTTTCCAGTGTTTGACAACATATATATAGTATTATTACAATGCAGGACAATGACAGATTATGATCATGGTGAGTTCAGCACTATGTGACTAGATTTCATACTTCCGCAGATGTTGTGGTACAATACACTGCTACAAGGTTATAAGGATAGTATTAAGATAATTGTGTAGAAACCATTATTGTCTAATTAACAAACAGTGACATTTGGTATGCAGTATAAGATTACAGACACAGCAGAGTTTAACATACTTAGATTGTGAAACACATACTATTTCTTATCACTTTCTTCAGAAAATAATGTTAACATGAATACAGTTATCTGAACAATATCTTTAAAGTCAAGTCACAGAGGTACAACATGAGAAAATGTAGACAGCAGTAAGTAAGTTTAACACAAACATGTTGCCATATGCTGTTTAGTATGAAAATTGAACAGTTACTGTAAAATCAAAGAATTTGCAAGAGCAGCAAAACGTTTTTTGTCTGTGGTATTACACTGGCAAGTAGATGGAAATGAAAACCAGTTATAGAAATGCATCAGTAGACAGATCCCCTACACAAAATACTATGTGCTCATAACACCATGCAAATATTTATCTGTCTAACTTTGCATTTCTGTGGGTGGAAATGTTAGTTAAGTTTTTTTTTTACACTTACCTTTCATGTTTCGTATATTAAATAATGTGGTTGTTTAACAGCATCCCAAAGGGTGTGTACTTGCACTCACAAATGCATAATGTTAATGATTAGCTGGTACTGTGGGTATGAAACTATTTCTGTATTACCACTGTACTCATATACACCAGATTATGTGGTGGGAGTGTGAGGGCAGAAGGGCAGGCAGCAGCAGCACTGCAGTCATGCAGGTTATCGCGCAGGATACTGTACATCTTGAAGGACCCAGCCCTATACCACCTACATGTATATGCCAAATCAGATACTGTCACTATATGGGTTGTAGGACGTACACTGACAGAACAGTATAGATATAACAAATGATTTTATGAGACCGTAGGAGCAAAAGGGTCCATGGTACCACATCTGCATTCATACAGTGAATGATTTGTGGGTATTCTGTGACTGCAGTGCCATGTCTGTATTTACTACTTATACTTACCATTCTCAAAAAGAATGAAAATTCATAGCAAAAAACTCCGTTTAATGCATCAGTTAGGGTTGTTCCACAGCGACAAAAGTGAGGAAATTCTGTGTTAGGGTTGAAAACCCTAACTACGAATTCACCCCCCCCAGTACCACACACACACACACACAGACACACATACACACATATGCAAGTACGGGGGAGGACCAAGGCAACACGACCAATGACAGACAACCAGCAGCAGATGACAGAAATAAACAATTGTCAAAATGTACTACAAGACATCCCCACCCACCTGACCAGGTACTGCATGCTCAGTGGAGATCAACAGCTAAACTGAGGACATGTACACCAAACGTACACATCCTGATTGTAGCTGGTAATACAACGAGACCACACTTAGTAGTTGGCTGGCTCATTTACTGATGCCCACACCACACCAGAACTGGTACTGTGCCTTTACTCAATATAAATTATGAAGGTGCATGATAACAGTTGTACAAAGGTTTTTACACTAGTGAGTATACATAAATTACAAGAACTACATACATTAATTAGAAGACACAGCCATGGTCAAGATAAAAGTAGTGTTGCATTTAGTATGTGATTTACATAATAGTACATTTACAGCAAGTGTTTACTGAACATTCAGAGGCTGATGTAAACGTATGAAAAAGCATTGCCTGTTCAATGCTGTGAAATTCGTACTGCCAGTATCAGATGCATTCTTACTGATGAAGGTGTACTGCTGATGTACATACATACAGTATACCTTCAGTGTGTTTGAATACTAAAGATGCAGTAAGTATTCTTTGCAAGAAAAAGTGTAATTTAGTGGATCAGGCCAAGCATCTTCTAAATATCATAGCACTACTGAAGCAACAATGACGTAGCTGTATCGGACATGTCTGTAGGATACATTTTCCTGTGGCCAGTTAGTGAGTATGTTGTACTTGATAAAGACAATGTCATTGCATCTGTGATAACTAACTTATTGAAATACTGATACATTTACTATTGTTGCAATGAGTGATCTATGCCACTTATGGACAGAGGCTAAAATTTTTTACATTTGTTTAATACTCAGTCTGTATGCCTAGTGTTTGGGTTTGCCACAATTATGTCACTGATGCTATCAAAGTGATAACTATGTTAATTGTGCTACAGCAGGAATCAAGTTGGAATACTGTGCATATAAATAAAATGTATTTTACTATTGATTTAACTTACAATGGGATAAGTGTAATAGGACAGCAGAGTTTTTTCTCTATCACTGACTCTGTCAACTATAATCACACTAAGGTTTCGATGACTGTAATTATCAAGTTACATTGTTCATCTTCATGAGTTCATATTCGCAGCTATTCTCCAGTAACTAGACATTGCATGGTGTGACTGGGTCAGACATGGTGTTGCAAAGCTCCTGCAATGTCTAGCAGAGGGAGTGTATCTACACATGAAGTAATTAACCAATAAGGCATGACCAACGGTTATGTTTAATGGTCTGTTAATCACCCTATAGTGGTTTGATGTTGAATGAGATGTAGCTGAGTGTCACATGTCACTAGACAGTGATAAACTGCCCATTAACATAATACCTAGGAGTGGCTTATTGCTATCATAATAAGGCTGTTTTTTTAAGCAACATTAAACCATGTTCATCATATGGTTAGGCTCTACATGTACAGTATGTTAATAAAAACTAAACATAAGGCTGTTAGAATGTTTACAGCTAATCAGAAAGCTGAATTTCTCAGAGCCTTGTTATAATCAGATATATTATACCTGTACTACTCTTTGGTTTTGCTCAACTGTATTGTTCAGGTGGCACACCACATTTGGTGTGGCGTGGGGCATCGATAGGTAAGGCCATGCAACTACTAAGTGTGATACATTGTGTGCAGCTGCAATCAAGGATGTGTACATTTGGTGCACACATCCTCAGTTTAGCTGTTGATCTCCACTGAGCATGCAGTACCTGGTTAGGTGGGTGGGGATGTCTTGTAGTACATTTTGACAATTGTTTGTTATTTCTGTCACCTGCTGCTGGTTGTCTGTCATTGGTCATGTTGCCTTGGTCCTCCCCCGTACTTGCATATGTGTGTGTGTGTGTGTGTGTGTGTCTGTGTGTGTGTGTAGTGCTGGGGGGGTGAATTTGGAGTTAGGGTTTTCAACCCTAACACCGAATTTCCTCACTTTTGCTGCTGAGGAACAACCCTAACTGATGCATTAAATGGATTTTTTGCTATGAATTTTATATATATATATATATATATATATATATATATATTTATAAAATGGGTAAGAAAAAAGAATCAATGTCATCAATGCGACTGGACAAACACCATCACATGACCATGCGTATATCAGAGCGCTGACCGCACACCTGCACTTTTACCCCCAAAACAATTTTGACATTTTATAAGATATATACCCTGAGTGCGCGGTCGCTCCTGATATACACACGCTTTGGCGAGTTGATGACTCGCCTGCGGCCCGCAGTGCATAACGCACACCAAGGCGTATGATACAGATCACAATTGCGACACCAGAGTGGTATATCTATTACATACATGGTATATGTTATATATATGTGTGTGTGTGTGTGTGTGTGTGTGTGTGTGTGTGTGTGTATATATATATATATTATATATATATATATATATTTATACCATACCTGTGAGGATAAAAAGGCAAATATTTTCTATATTCTCAGGGTGGTCAGATCTACAGTGAGGATATCGCATTTATCCTTACTGTAAGTAAATTTATCCACAAAGTAGGTAGAGATTGGCTCATTCGGAACTCATTTGCATATTCAGCTGCAGTAGCATTAGTAACTGTGTTCAAATGTGAATAACTTTAAAATGAAAAATAATACCATGTTACTGTGAGCACGAAAGTTATCTAGCACAAAAATATCTACAAAATGAGTGGTTTTTCATTTATGGGTACGTTTTATTTTTTATATAATTAGCTAAAAAACAACAAAAAGTGCATTTTTTCACTTTTTTCTACAAACAAATGTGAATATCTTTAAAATACAAAATGATAGCATGGTACTGCAAGCACGAAAGTTGTTCAGCACAAAAATATCTACAAAATGAGTGGTGTTTTATTTATGACTAACTTTTATTTTTTTATATAATAAACAAAAAAAATAGCAGAAAATGCTATTTTGTTTTACTTTTTCGACAAGCAAATGTGAATAACTTTAAAACGGAAAATGATAGCATGGTACTACGGGCATGAAAGTTGTTCACCACAAACATATCTACAAAATGAGTGGTGTTTCATTTATAGATACCTTTTAGTTTTTTATACTTAGTAAAAACTGCAGAAAATTCATTTTTTCACTTTTTGCAATAAACAAATGCAAATAACTTTAAAATGAAAAATAGTAGCATGGTACTTTGTGAAAAAAGTTGATCAGAACAAAACTACCTACAAAATGAGTGGTGTTTAATTTATAGATTTCTTTTCAATTTTTTACAATCGGCAAAAAATGTCAAGAATTTACTTTTTTTTTCACTTTTTTGGAGGTATGGCATAAATGGAATATCAAACCCCTACTGGAAATATTGTTGACATTTTTGTTCTGTGCCAGTTGACCCAATGACATCACTCGTGACTTCACCATTTGTGATGTTATCAGGTCAATTGGCACCGAACAAAAAATATATACAATATTTCCAGTAGGGGGGTTGTGTATCCCTTATATACAGTATAGAAACATAGAAACATAGACTTTGACAGCAGATAAGGATCACTTGGCTCACCCAGTCTGCCCATTTCCCTATCTACTGGATAAGCTGCAGATCCTAGTTAACCAACAGCCTACTTCCTGCCACCCCCCACTACAATTGCCTTATGTCTGTCCCATGCATGTTTGAATTCCCCCACTGTTTTAGACCCAACAACCTCCCCAGGAAGGCGGTTCCATGCATCCACCACTCTCTGTGAAAAAAATCTTCACATTACCCCTGAGCTGTCCCCCCTCTATCTTTAAATTGTGCCCCCTTGTTCTTACACATTTCTTTTTCTGAAAGATGCTACCCTCCTGGACTTTGTTGATTCCCTTGAGGTACTTGAACGTTTCTATCATGTCCCCCCATCCCTCCTTTTATCAAGGGTACACATATTAAGCTCTCTCAGTCTCTCTTCATATGGTTTCTGATGCAGACCCTACACCATTTTAGTTGCCCTCCTCTGGACTGCTTCCATCCTGTCTATGTCCTTGTGTTGATGAGGTCTCCAAAACTGCACACAGTACTCCAGATGGGGTCTCACCAACTGTTTGTACAGAAGGATAACCACTTCCCTTTTTCTTCTCATGATGCCCCTTCCTATGCATCCCAGTATCCCCCTGGCTCTCCTTAATGACTTCTCACATTGCTTACCAACCTTTAGATCATCTGATATGACTACCCCCAGGTCCCTTTCCATTTTTGTTGTTGTTAGTACCTCTCCTGCTATTGTGTACTCTTCTCCTGGGTTTTGTTTCCCAGGGCATTACTTTGCATTTCTTTGCATTGAATCCAAGTTGCTATATGTCTGACCATTCCTCCAACTTTGCCAAGTCCCTTCTCATCCTTTCTACCCCCCTTGTGTATCAACTCTGTTACAGATCTTTGTGTCATCTGTAAAGAGGCATACCTTTCCCTCCAGACCCTCTGAAATGTCACCTATAAAGATGTTAAAGAGGACTGGACCCAGTACTGAGCCCTGAGGTACTCCACTAGTGACCCCCCTTTCTTCAGAATGTGTTCCATTCACTATTACCTTCTGTGTTCTGTTGTGCAGCCAGTTTGCTACCCAGGCTACCACCCTGGGACCCACTCTGAGGCTGGCTAACTTGATTATTAATCTTTTGTGCAGGACTGTGTCAAATGCCTTGCTAAAATCTAGGTAGGCCATATCCACAGCCCCTCCTTGGTCTATTACTTTGGTCACCCAGTCAAAGAAATCTATTAGATTCATCTGACATGACATTTCTGCTGTAAATCCATGCTGCTCTGGGTCCTATATTATTATAGGGGCACGGTCACATCTATATATTTAGGGTTATGAAGGTACTTCAATGTTAAAGTCAAACTTTTGGGCGTCAATAACTTTGGATCTGTTCAACAGATTTGCATGAAATTTGGTATGCCCGGTAGGACATGGTCTGCTAAAGTTTGTTTTGGTTAGACTTACAGTCTTTGTGCTCAAAAATGCTGAAAAATACACTTTTTACCAGTTATGTGGGCAGTTTTGGGGATTTTGCCCATGGCACTGCGCGGCCATCATGCAGTGTGCTGCTCTGTGACTTGGCTTGATTGAAAGAGCTTCACTGGTCAAACTTGCAGCTTTTCATTTGGTAAAAAAATATTAATCCGTTCAAATGTCATAGCACTTGTAATCTCCCATTATAAGTCAATGGGAAAATTTATGTGGTTGTTTTGTGAACAAAGAATGTTGTTCTGGACATCTGGTCTAGTCTCATGATCAATTAATTTGCAGCCTCACTGCCAAAGAATCATTATCCCTGAGAATTCTTTGATCACAAGGTCCGCCATCTTGTTTTTCATATTCAATCTTTTAAAATCAAATATCTGGGCTCAGAGGTCACTCCTGAAGTAAAACTTGCATGGGCTTTATTCAGAGGGCTTTAATCTATCTACCCATGCCTTTGGTTTGAAGTAAAAGTGTCTAAAAATAGAGTTATCCACATTTTTATTCTTTGATTGCATCACGCTAATGTTCTTTGATCGCGAGCTTTGATGGCAAAATGATGACCAGATGGTCCATTGAAAAAAATAAATTTCTCAGCCCAGGGGTGGCCTAGGAAAACAAATGAGGATGGATTTTGCTCAGGCAGCTTCATGTTATCGAGCCATGATGGTGGTTTGCTTTACTTCTGTCAAATTTTTGAATTACACCATTTTTTATTCTTTGATCACGAGCCAGCAAATTCTTTGATCGTGAGCCTGCAAATTCTTTGATCGTGAGATTCTTTGATCACCATCTTTGATCGCATGATAGGGACAAGATGGCCAGATTTTATAATGCATTAGATAGGCCAATTTAACCAATCTTTAACATTACACATCTCAGAAATGGTTTGGTCTTTTTACTTGAAATTTGGAGAGTGTTCGTGGCATGTCCTGTAGATGAATATTACAGTGTTTATGTGTTGGAAAATATATTTGTTTCGGACATATTGCATGGTGCAGTTCACATTTTGTGGACATTGTTTTGCATTGTGGTGGTGGCTTGAAATTGATAGGGTACCTAGCCTTAGTGTCATGGATGTAGTTTTCAGTCATTGTGGCTGTAAAATGTCAACATGTGTGGAATTCTGCAACTCCAATGAATGAAAATCTCAAACTTTAAAATGTTATATCTGGGACATTGTTGGGTCTTTTACATTGACATTTGGAGGGTGTTGATGGTATAGACACATTTACAAGTTGATGGGAGCCGCAGGGCCCGAAAGGCCCTCATGCCCACCAACTTTGTAACTTGTTAGTTTTCTATTCTTTGTCAAAAAGTAAGGAAATTCTATGCAAACAACTGCGTTAATGCATCATTTAGGGTTAAAACACAAAAAGTCATGAAATGAAAAATCTTTAGGGTTGCTCCTCACCCCATGGACCTGCCAATCATCCCAAGATTGTCAGATGACGGGGTGTGTCATTAGGGTTGTGAGGCCTAAATGCTGCCCCATTCTTCTTCACTATTGCTTCTGAATATGATTACATGAGCAATGGGCCAACATTTTGGCCTCACAACCCCAATGACTGTCGCATTACCAGTTGTGTTTCCATACACGCTTGCATTTGCATTTCTGTTAGCATTACCGTTAGAGTTAGGACCAATAATCCCAACACACACCCCGATGCCTGTTGGTGGGGAAGGGGTGGGGTGCAAGGGGGAGTGGCAACCCTAACATCAAATTTCCTCACTTTTGTCGCTGTGGAACAACCGTTAACTGATGCATTAAATGGAGTTTTTTTGCCATGAATATAGAGAGATAGATAGATAGATAGATAGATAGATAGATAGATAGATAGATATTATATGGGTGTGGTAGCACCGGTATAGTTAGGGTTAGCAAGGCAGTTTAATGTTAAGCCTCAAACTTTGCACTTTTATAACTTTGCAACTGTTCAAGGAATTTGCACAAAATTAGGCATGCTTTGCAGCTAAGGGAAGGTTTGCTGATGTGCCAAATACTTTATGTTAATCCCTTTTGTAGTTTTTGAGATACAGAGTGTTGAGCACACAAGGGTTTTTGCTGTTTTGGCTATTTTTTTTTGCTAACTTGTATATCAAAAACAGTGTAACCTCATTGGTTTAAATGTTCAGGGTAGAAAGCAGTGGTCTCACAGATGTGCCTTTTGAAGATCTGGTGGGAAAATATTAATCCATTCCAAAGTAATGAGATGACGAATGTCCCATTATTTCCTATGGGAAAAAACAGATGCTAAGCACGAAGTAGGATTTCTGAATCAGAGTAGGATTAGATCCTCATTTGAAGTAAAATTATGTTGCAGAATCCTGAATCAAAGTGACATTTTAAGATGCACAATCCTACAGCGAAATAGAACTTCGATGCAGGATTCTGCATCATAACATAGCAGTCTTATGCAGGATTCTGCATCATAATCCTACTTCGAATGAGGATCCAATCCTACTCTGATTTAGAAATCTTACTTTGTGCCTGTCATCTATTTTTCTATAGGAAATAATGGGGCATTCAATGTCTCATAAGTTTGGAATGGATTAATATTTTTCCACCGAATGTTCAAAAAGTACATCTGTGAGCCAAAGGCTTTATATCCTGAAAATTTCAGATCGCAGACTAAAGCCTTTTCTGAGGTTCAGGTGGACAAAGAAATGGAAAAAAACACAGATTTTTCTGTTTGTTCAAGACTCCTATCGCCAAAACTACACAATGGATGTGCATGTAATGTGGCTCATCAAGAGACCTACCCAAACACATTATGAATGCCATATTTCAAATAAATAATAAATCCAATGAACAGTTCTAAAGTTATTAAGGTTCAAATATTCAGGTTTAACATAGAAGTTACCTTTCACCCTTAAATATAGTAGCACGACTGTGCCACTATAATATATATATATATGTGTGTATTTATCTATACAATATATGTATATATGTGTGTATATATATATATATATATATATATATATATATACAGTATATAGATATAGATATAGATATAATAGTGGCGCATTAACGCAGTTTTTTACATAGAATATCTATATATGTATATAAATATATATATTATAGGGGTGTGGTCGCACCTATATATTTAAGGTTATGAAGGCACATCTATGTTAAAGTCAAAATTTTGCATGTTAATAACTTTGGACCCATTCAACGGATTCACATGAAATTAGGTATGCATGATGGGGCATGGTAGGTCTCTTGATTTGCCATATTTAGTTCTGGTCAGACTTATGATCTTTATGCACGAAAATGCTGAAAATGCCAACTTATCCAGTTTTGGAAACAGATTTTGGGATATTTTCTGTGGTGCTGTGCGGCATCATGTAGTGTGCCACTCTGTGAGATGGCTCATTTGAAAGACCTTTGGTGGCCAAACATGTCACTTTTTGTTTGGTGAAAAAATATTAAGGCATTCAAAAGTTATGCCACTTTTAAATTCCCATTATGAAGCAATGGGAAAATCTATATGGTTGTTTTGTGAACAAAGAATGGGGTTTGAGCCATCTCGTTTCGGCTGGCAATCAAAGAATTTGCAACCTCGCGGTCAAAGAATCTTTGTCCCCGAGAATTCTTAGATCTCGAGGTCCACCATCTTGTATTTAGATTTCTGATCATAAAAAAACAAATATCTCGGTTCAGGGGTCACTCCTGAAGTAAAACTTGTATGGGTTTAACTCAAGGGGCTCCGATCTATCTAGTCATGCCTTTGGTTTGATTTAAAATGGTCAAAAAAGAGAGTTATAATGTTTTAAAATCTTTGATCGCGGCTCGCTAACGATCTTTGGTCATGAGCCTGCAAATTCTTTGATCGCGAGATCCTTTTTGATCACGATCTTGCATCGCGAGGTAAAAACACAATTTTCTCAGCTTGATGATGGCCTAGGGACACAAATGAGCATGGGTTTTGCTCAGGGGACTTCATTCTAGCATGGCATGGTGCTGGTTTCATTTTAGTCTGTCAAGAAATAGAGTTTCACCATTTTTTATTCTTTGATCACGAACGTGCAATTTCTTTGATCGCGAGCCTGCAAAGTCATTGATCGTGAGAATCTTTGATCGTGATCATGCATTGTGAGTGAGGGACAAGATGGCTGAATTAAAAAAATCTAATTTCTCAGCCCAGGGGTCATGAGGTCTAAATGTCATCCCGTTCTTTTTTGTTATCCCTTGTGAATATGAGAACACATAGAATGGGGAGACATTTAGGCCTCATGATCCTAATGACACACCGTGTCATCTGTCACTCTTGGGATGATTGGCGGGTCCAGGGGAAGGGGAAACCCTAAAGATTTTTCATTTGCTGACTTTTTGTGGTTTAACCCTAAATGGTGCATTAACACAGTTTTTTTTGCACAGAATTATATCTCCTACAATAAAAATATATATTTATTTATTTAAACATATCAGAATTACAAAACTTTGAGTCAGAGTCTCCTTTACAAAGGCTCTACGTCAGTTGAAACAGTAACAATCATAGACAACCCAAAGCAAACAACAGGGCATTCAGTGTCACAGGACAGAGAAATTGAGGCAAAACAGCATATTACATAGACAACGAGGAGTCATGACAGAATAATCATAGGCCATCAAGAAAACAACAGGGCATACAATGTTACAGGTTACAGTCATTGAGGTCAAACAGCATATTTCATAGACAGGAAGGGGTCAATAAAGAGAAACAAGATAATTCATCAGACTAGGAGGATAGTAGACACTCATATATACAAATTAATAGGGAGGAGAAATCATGCTGGAATACTTGCCCAGTTGGTTGGTGATGAGTGGACCGGGGGGGGGGGACTGGTGGAGGGGGCACTAGTTATCTGACATAGGGGTTGGTATTTGTAGTTGCAGGGGCTGTGAGGATACAGTAGGTGTAAAGTAGAGGGGGTGGAGCTGAACTGGTGTCAGGAGTACAAATTATTTTACAAATAAATGGTATTTGTGGTTGGGGTGTAGGATAAAGCAGGTGAGGGGTGGACTAACAAAAGGGGTGTGGGAGTGGGGGTAATGGATTAGGACTGGTGCCAGAGGTACAAGTCCTTTGTCATATGGATTGGGGATATTGTAGTTGAGGTGATGGAGGGATATAAGGAGCCTAATTGAGAGAGTGGAATGGGGGTGTGGTTAATGGCAGTCACAGGCCCCTTCCTGCTGGATTAGTTCTCTGAGAAGGGATTTGAAGTGGGCAAGTTTGGTTTCAGAGAGTACAACTTTGGGTAATGCATTCATCCAAAGAGGAGCCCTGTAACAACAGGACCTTTGGCCCAGTGCCAGCTTGCAAAGAGGGACCCGGTAGGGTGATCTCTCAGAGCTACAAGTGTGCTTGATCACCTGAGTGGCTCGTAGCAGGGATGAAATATGGGGGGGGGTGGCTAGGCCATTAGATATTTTTTTGGCAAAGCGGCAGGTTTGATATCTTATTCTCACCCTAGTGGAAAAAACAGCCCATGTCTTTATAAGTGACACTGCAGAGGGACTGGAAGGAAAGGTATGTCTCTTTGCAGATGGCACAAAGATCTGCAACAGTGCTGATACACAAGGTTGGGTTGAAAGGATGAGAAGGGACTTGGCAAGGTTGGAGGAATGATCAAATGTAAGGCAGCTTAGATTCAATGCTAAGAAGTACAAAGTAATGCACCTGGGAAATAAAAACCCAGGTGAAGAGTACACAATGGGGGTGAGTTACTAACAAAAACAAAAAATGGAATGGGACCTGGGGGTACTCATATCAGATGGCCTCAAGGTGGGCAAGCAATGTGAGAGGAAAGTAAGGAGGGATGAGGGGATACTGGGATGCATAGGGAGAGGCATCACCAGTAGAAAACAGTAAGTTGTTATCCCTGTGTACAGACAGCTGGCGAGGACCCCATCTGGAGTACTGCATGCAGTTCTGGAGACCCAATCTCCGCAGAGACATAGACAGGATGGAGGCAGTCCAGAGGAGGGCAACTAAAATGGTGCAGGGTCTGCACCAGAAGACATATGAAGAGAGACTTAAGGAGCTTAAAATGTGTACCCTTGAGGAAAGGAGGGAGATGGGAGACATGATAGAAACTTTCAAGTACCAAAGTCCAAGAGGGTAGCATCTTTCAGAAAAAGAGGTCTGCAAGAACAAGGGGGCACAATTCGAAGATAGAGGGGGGAATGCTCAGAGGTAATGTGAAGAAGTATTTTTTCATGGAGAGGGTTGTGGATGCATGGAATGGCCTTCCTGAGGAGGTTGTGGAGTCAGCAACAGTGAAGGAATTCAAGAATGCTTGGGACAGTCATAAGGCAATTTTAGGGGGTGGTGGTAGGAGGAAGTAGGCTGTTGCTTAACTAGGATCTGCAGCTTATCCATTAGGTAGGGAAATAGGCAGACTGGGAGGGCAAGCGGTCCCTATCTGCCATCAAATTCTATGTTCATATGTTATGTTTCTGTCCATAATCTTCACAGTCCCTAGCTTGAGTACCATGACAAAGTCCCTCACACTAGCGAAGACCAACCAATCAAATTACAGGCTAACAAAGCAAAGAACCAATAATATTACAGGAACAAAAACCACAATCAATGTACACAGCATAGTACAAAGCAGTCATACTGCTATCCAATAGCACTGTAACACAAATAGTCATTCAGGGAGATAAGAATCAATACTACACAGTGACCACTATGTAAAAGAAAAACGGCAGAAGAACAGCCGAAACGTAGAACCAGTAAGAAACAAACAGAGAAGAAGCAATATTCCAAGGCTTTATTGTATAAATCGCACATATGATGTGTGACAGTGTGATACATGAAATATTTGCATTTGTGTAGAGTGACCTCGGGTAATACCACTTGTGGCACCACTGAAGTCCACCACTCATTATAACAATAAATAATAATAATGCACTTTGTTTATTTGAGGTGCTGTTTTTCAGATGAGACATTAAACTGAGGTCCCATCTGCCTGTTCTGGTGGTAGTTCGGGTGGATGTTAAAGATCCCATGGCACTTCTCGAAAACAGTAGGGGAATTTTTTTTTAGGAGGACTTCAAACAAGAATAACAATCATAGCAAAACAAAAAAGAACAAGTTGATAATTCTTTTCGTATTCACTACAACAAGAAAAGTATAAAAAAGGTTAAAGGAAAATAAAATAGACTCTAATGGACATCCAGACATTATTTGCCTTAATTCATTAGGTAAAAACATATAGTCTGAGCATTCTGCAATACATTTATAGCCTGTATATTCAAGCGGCTTTGCCCATTTCTCACATTTGATCCATAAAACTCCTAGACATTCTTGATTATGCCTCTTGCTATCCTGAAGCCATAATTTCTGTACACTCATTTCTATATTTTTAAAAATGTCAGTGTGTGACTTGCATCTTTCTTGCATGACCCATTTACAGCGTGCCTGCCATAAATAATACCTTATTATAGTAAACATAATATATATGGTCTTTATATGATACTTCATCCATTCTCCCCCCAACACCCTGTAGAATAACTCTGCATAAGTTAGATCCTCAAGTAATGATTCATTCCACTTTGTGGCCAGATAAGCCCAAAAGCCTTTTATGGTCATACAATCTAAAAATAAATGTTTTTGTGCCTCCAGTATATGTACACAAGTCTCTCTTAAACAATACCTATCTTGAATCTGTTTATGTTTATTGTTATTCTTGACCAGAATCCTGCATGCAGTCCCAGCCACACTGTATCCCACACAAAGTCAGGCATCCTATTAGAACCTAACATATTTAAATTGAACTGCAGCCTATCCTGTGGACAATCTGCAAGGCAAATGTCCTTTCTTTCTTGCAATATAATATGAGCATAGATCTCTTTATGTGATTTGTATGTCATCATTTCTGTGGTAATACCACATTTAATTACCTGCTTTATTTGCTCTACAACATACATGGGAATGTTTTGTAGCCTATGTATCATTCCTAATGTCCTTTGAATCCAGGCTGGTAAGCAAGGATTAAGCCAGCACATTGCCATCTCTCTCCATATTTTGTTACCAGGTTTAAATGTGTTGCCTAAATTGTAAGCCAGAAAGATGCTGCTATAGAATGCAACCAGGTTTACCATTGCTAGACCCCCTTCCTTGATCGGCCTGTATGTAACCTCCCTCTTGACGGATTCAGATGGCTCCCCCACAGAGCCTGGAAAAACACACTGTTTAAGGAGGTAAGTAGAGACTGTGGAGGAGGGAAAATATAGCTGATATGCAAAAATATGGACATACGTAGAGCTTTAATCAATACAACCAATTTTTCTTCGATATTTGCCTCCCTTCCATGAGTTGACCAGTCTAGCAGCTTCGTTTAGTCCAATTTCTCAGTTCTGAATGGCCATGTCTCCCATACCAAAAACTAAACCCAATATTTTAATAGTGTCCTGTGTGACTGAAATACCAGCAAACGTTTTCACCTCTAGTGTAGAAGGTTCCCCTTAATACATGCCACTACTTTTAGAGTAGTTAATCTTAGACCCAGACCAATCTGAAAAGGCTTGGAAACAATGAATTAAAGGATCTTCTGCAGTTTTCTTATCTATACATAACAGAAGGTCATCTGTGTATGTAAGAGCTTTAATGGCAGAGGGTGATGCTGTCATGGTTAGACCATAAATACTTTCTTTTTGCTCCAACTGTCTTATAAAAAATCTATACAAAATACATATAGAAGGGGGCTCAGAGGTCACACTTGTCTGACACCCTTACTTAATCTTATATCCCTCCTTCTCCAAGCATTTATGTTTCTTTTTAATACAGCTTTCCTATACTTAAGTCTAACCCAATCTATAAATATCTGTGGAATGCCATAGGCAGCTAATGCATCAGATAAAAATTGATGTAAATCCTGTCAAAGGCTTTCTCTTGGTCAATCCCAAGCAGAAAGCCCTGTGTCACCTTTAATTTAGTGGAATGGAATATTTCTCTAACCATTATAAGGTTATCTGTCTGTCCCCTGGTGGGAATAGCACAGGTTTGTACAGGGCTGATGACGTCATCTGCCACTGATACTAATCTGTTCAAAAGAATCTTACTTAAAATCTTCAAGTCTAAGTTCAGGAGACTGAGTCATTTCCAGTTTTGTAACTGAGTCCTATCACCTTTTTTATACAATAAGATCAAGGAGGCAAAATTCATAGTCTTGGATAGCACTCCTTCCTGTAACATACAATTATACAATATGACCATAGCAGGGACTGAGTCCTTTTGGAAAGTGTCATAAAACTCTACTCCGATGCCATCTGTCCCAGGGGCTGACCCATTTCTGAGTCTCTGCATGGCAGAACACACTTCAGCATCACTAATGGGCACGATTAATGACTGTTGGTTGCCCTTCAAAATTTGGGCAACCCTGTCAACATCTGGTTACCTTCTACAACTCTAGAGGTGTCAGAGAACAAATGAGAGTAATAAATATCTACCTGTTTTAATATTCCCTCCGGAGTAGTAACTAATTCTTCAGATTCTGACATGACACCTGTAATAACCCT
This sequence comes from Neoceratodus forsteri, assembly GCA_016271365.2. Classification (NCBI taxonomy): domain Eukaryota; kingdom Metazoa; phylum Chordata; order Ceratodontiformes; family Ceratodontidae; genus Neoceratodus; species Neoceratodus forsteri. Next base: position 116,037,533 of record CM057455.1, on the reverse strand, counting down.
ATGCTCCACCCTACCCCTACATTCTTTAAAAGGGTCCATTGAGCCTTTCTGTGTTGCCATCCTGAATCTCTTATCCTGCTCCAGAGACTTACCCTGTCATATTGCATGGCAATCATTTTCCCTTTAACCTCCAAGATTTCCTGGCTATTATCTTTTTTTTTTTGTTCTTCTGTTTGTGAAATAAGTTTTTGTAATTGTGCCCATAACTTCAAATAAGAAATATATCTGTTAGTGACCAAGCCTATGGATTATTTTGAAAAAATTCTACCCAAGTCTGTTTAGTTTCCTCCCACCAGGTGGCAGCACTGTCATGAAATTCTAACACCAAAAGCCTTGCTCTCCATTTTACCTTCCAAGCTAACAGTATGTGTTCCTCCTTTAATAGTGATGCATTAAGCCTCCAGGGGTTCTTTCTACACCATGGGGCATGCCCCCAAACTAGCATCAAAGAAATAGACTTGTGATCTGTAAATTCTCTAGTCTGCGTGCTTACTGCCACTGTTTGCAGTACTGAAGAAATAAAGATGAAATCAATCCTTGTTGATAATGCTTCTCTGAAGTATGTGTTGCCCCCTGTGGGGAAGATATTCCTATGTGCATCCTGCAACTGTGCATCCAAAATTATATTTTGTAATGCCAAAGTGTCACAATAGAGTTTGTTGGTTTGCAGACCCCTATCCATTCTCCTTAAACTACAATTACAATCACAAGCCCATATAATCAGTCTGGAGTTGCATAAGTAAGGTTGCACAGATCTAAAAAGTTTCACCCTTTCAGCCTTTGTTTGTGGCACATACAGTAGATTGATATGACTCTTAACCTCTGTGTAAAAAAGGCTATATCTACCAAAAGGGCCCAACCAGGTTCTATGTCAACCAGTATAGAGACTGAAAAATTATACTTCTCCAATAGAATCCCCACCCCATCACATTTCTCCTGCCCTATAGACCAAAATGAGGGCCCTTTGGTCCAAAGTTTAGAGGCTTGCTGTAATTCAAACTGCGTCTTAATTTTTGTGTCCTGAATACACATTATATCACAATTATCCTGCAGCAAAGTACTCAAAACTGTAATCACCTTATAGTTGCTCTTTATGCTGTTGACATTAACCGAAATGACCTTAAGCTGACTTATCATTAGGGTTAGAAGGTAGATGAGAAATACAGATGGATGCAAAAAGACCCCTACCATACCTGTGGACCTAAATGTTTTTGCTACACCTCCTTCGTCTTGTTCTCTGTGATATGCAAGTCCCCCCCATGTCAGAATTAACCTCAGGCATGACAGAAGTGGCAGAAGAAGTATCTGATACCTCTTCCTCTGAATCATTATCCTGTCCATCTTTAACCAAAGGGGGAAATTTATTTCCTACCTTCCAGTCTTTGGGTGGCTGACCCTTTTCCAACTGTTTTTTTGTTTGAGCCCCCGAGAGAGATTTCCCTGCCCTATTCGTCTTTTTTTGCTACAACTTTTGAAAAGTGGTTTCTTGGTGGGGGCACTGTATCTATCCTATCCTCTGAAGGAGCCAGAGGTGCCTGATCTGTTGGAGGGAGATCTGTATTTTCTCTCTTGTGTTTCTGAAATGCAGGAAGAACTGGGGGGCTGGGTTGGGGGATGGCTTACCTCTGGGATTACCTCAGCTGCCTGTTGGCTAGAAGCTGTTGTGCTTTATTTATGAAAGCCTCTTGGGATGAACAATCATCCTAGTTTTGGGAGGCCCCCGGGCACTTCCCATAACTGTGGCCAGTGTGCTCACAGAGATTACACTTGAAGAGGTTTGCATAATATAGTGAAGCATGACCAAATTCCCAGCAGTGACTGCATTTAGGGGAGTCACATGCTGAGCTGAGGTGATTGCAATTACCATATTTGAATCATGATTTGGGCTGGCCCATGTAAAATGGTGTCCCTCTATCTCGTCCCCAAAAAATGTGCTCAGTAGATGAACCGGTCCATTGATTGTTGTGTACAATTTGACTTTAATCTTCCACCCTCCATTCCAGATTTGCTCACTGTCCAGTATTGGAGTGGGTCTATCTAACATCTCACATCTCTGTTTCAACCAAAACAGTATGTCCTTCACATGAACACCCTCATTATGAAACATAATGGTTATAAATTTAATTGGCAGTTTTGTAAGAGGGATGGCCATGTAAGGGGTCCAGAGAGGCAAGTTTTTAAGAGATTGATACTGTGCCCAGAACCTGTCGAGACTTGTAAAAGTCTTAAATCTAATATCAAAGTTCCTGTTTCCCAAATGCATCAATGCAAAAACCACTGATGAAACAAAATGCATGGATCCCTTTAACAATTGCTTAACTACATGCAATCTATCTGGTCAGGTCTCTAGATCACCCTTAAAAATCAGCCTAACTGCGTTCCTACATGGGGCTGGTTCCCCCTTTTTTTGAAAAAGATCTGACAACCTAAACATGGGATCTAGCCATGCTTTCTGTATAGGGTCCTGTAAAAAATTGTCCAATTGACCCATCCTGGTAGACAGGTCATCATGCTGCTGTACAGTCTCTAAGGTAGGCTTAGGAATGGTAGCTACATTAGTGTCATGAGTTCTCATGTCGGCGCCAATATCTGAAACTATCACATTATTTGTTTCTGCAGAAACCAGCGTTGGACCTGGTTGAACTGTGTCTTGCACACGAGAAGTATCCCTGGGAACTTGCAGTGATTGTGATATCTACAGACATCAGCATCCATGGGATCCAGCATCCACCCTCCTGCTGAGTCCTTAAGCCATCCTGCCCCAGTTAATGCTTTTTCCAGAGACCATGGGGATTCAGTCTCCATATGCTGTACTAATTCAGGCACACCGGTAGGTACTGAGTCCTTATGTTTACCAGAACATTGAATGTCTAGAGCATCCATTACGTCTGTTTTATTTGTTGAAAAGCCATTCCGCTTGCTTGTTGCCACTTTTTGAGACACCTCAGTTCAGCGTTCTTTCACATATTTGGGTAGCACAAAAATTTTGCTCTGCAGGGTCGACTGTTGGCACATGGCTTTTAGCTGTATCATACTGCCAGCTGTGCTCTCCTTGGCTGTGCTTCCTTCAATTTCTGCATTAATATTGCCGGTTACATTTGATATGCTGACATTTGAGATCAGCTGAGGCAGGCTTGATGAGTCACCCAGGCCTGAATTTTGACACTCCTTCTGCAATGCTGTCTGCTCTAATTGTAGTACATGTTGCTGATCTTTATTCTTCTGCTCCATTTCTAGTAGCTCTTGTAGTCGCTGCTCCTTTACATTAATTTCTTTCATAACATTCATTTTGGCAATAGTCTGTACCTGAGTTACTGCATCTTCCCTTTCGTTCTGCTTTTCTACTTCCACTTCTGTGTCAAAAATACCTCTGGAGTTTCTTCCTTCATACTTCTATGATTTCTTCCACACCAGCCTTTTGCAAAAAAGGGATCAGGGCAGGAGGCATTCTCCCTAGTTGCTGCAGCAGTCTGTCCTCCTCCATGAGCTTCAGAGTCAGCCATCTTGGGAAAATGTGACCAAGAGGTCCCCCTACAGCAACGGTGGGGGTATTTAATTTTTATTGAAATTCACACATATACTGTATATCCCATACATATTTGAATACAGACAGAAATAAAGAAAATGAAGTACAAATAAAATAAGGAAAACAATTCAGTATCAAACCCAAGAAACTTCCCCCCCCAAAATTAATGAAATTATTCACAATTACTAGAGGTTTACTGTATCATGTAACAGGTACATCAGAATCTGTGACCCATTGGAGATTTCTCCAAGCCTGAAACACCCAGTTACAAGATCTTTCTTTTATCTCTTTGTGATAGATACATTTTACTTCCCAAGTATTTTTTTTTCTAATAATTCAGTTAGGGGTATAGTTATTTGCTGCTAGGTGAACCAGCATCTTGAATTCCATATATACCATTTAACAACCATGAAGATGACTTATAAGGTAGAGATCTCCAATTTTTTCCAAGTTACATCTATATTTCCATATAACAATACTTCCAATGTTAACTTATTGAAATTAGGTATGCTTCATTTGTTTTGCCAAAATGCTCTAAAAGGTTGAAATACAGTATATGTACAATTAAAAAATAAATGAGACACAGTTTCTAATTGTTGTGAACAGTGAGAGCCTGAACACATTCTTTCTGGTAACTGTTTGTTGTTTCTGGTTGTCTTTTACCTTTAGTCTGTTGTGGCAGCACAACCAGTGTATATCCTACATTTTTCCCTTACTGTAGGACAGTTGAGATGTTCTAACATTACTGGGATGATTTGTATAGGACAACTAGGAAAAGGGACCTGTTCTCTAAACTTGTTTTGTATGATCTGTTTGTACAAACATTTCCTTTGATGATTTTTAACCATTTCAGCTGAGATTTGCCAACTTTTGAGTTTGACAAAGACCTCTCTTATGTATTGTGAACTTGCATTATATTTTTACCTGTCAGAGGGAAGCAGTTGTCCACTGGGGGAGCCAAGCACTACAGGTAAGGTCATACAAAGGTATCCATGTCCGCTTAGTTTGGGACAACACTGGTCTCAGATTTGTGACTAGGCACATGCAATAAAACATAACTATCGGATTCACCATCCCTAATCAGCCTTGATTTTTGAGGAGATACAAAATATTTCTTTTTAGTGGATTTAACCTGCTCCCCCACATGACCAGAAAAAAAATGCTATACAATGTAACTTCTAGAGTCTTGGGTGGGGGAAATTGTAAACTGATGTGGAAAAAATAGGTTTAAGGAATGTTTTTATTAGGTGTACTCTTTTTGTATTGCTCATTTGGCAGTTATTCCAACTTTTGATCATGCTCTGTGCCTGGGTGATCTTGGGGCCCTAGTTAATAATGTCTAATTCTCCTGTTCCAAACACAATTCCCAGGACAGTGATTGGTTCCTGGGCAAAAGTAATCCCTCCTATATTAGTCAGGGGGTGTCTGGATGACCAAGTTGCCTTCCTGTGCACTTTCTTGTATTGAGTGAAGTGCTAGATATTGAACTGAACATATGGCACATAGCTATAACTTGGGTCACTGATAGAGCGTTTTTAACTAATATCATAATACCATCTGCATATGCAATTTGAGGAATAATATATGAATTCAGTTTTATATGTGCAAGGTTCAAGGTGGAGTTAAGTACTCTCAAAAGAGGATCTATGGTAAAAATGTATAATAGGGGACTGAGGGGGCAGCCTTGGCATACTCCTCTTTTGATCTGTACCATGGGTCCTAACCATCCGTTCACCTGAGGAGTGGCTGTTGCTGTTTTATATAGTGGTTTAATCCAGTTTATAAAAGTATCTGGGATACCATAATATGCAAGAACTTCCCCTAAGTATTAATGATCAACTGTATTGAAGGCTTGTTTCTGATCTAATGACAAAAGAAAACATTCTATACCACTATTATTATCCCATTCAGTCGCCTCCCTTATTAATATTAAAAGAGCACTCATTTTCCTTTCTGGAATGGAACAAAATTGCTTTGGAGAAATAAGATGGATGGCTGTTTGTAATAATTTGTTATGCAAAAATTTTGATATGATTTTAAAATCTGTATCAGGGAGACTGATTGGTCTCCAGTAAGAAATGTCATTTTTCTGTCCTTTTATGAATAGAAATATTAATAGTCCATGTGCTATATTTAATGAAATAGAATCATGCTTTAACATATAGGTAAAGGCAGAAGCTAACTCAGTGGCTACAGTAGAGCCTACTCATTTGTATAATTCACGGGTCAAGCCATCTAACCCTGGTGCCTTATTGTTATGTAATGATTTAATTGCTGATACTACTTCTGTTGCAGAAATATCTGCAGTAAGGGTATCTGATAAAAATAAAGGTCAAATAGGTACATGATCTTTAGGCAAAAAATGTTATACTGAATCTGTTAATGAATCCATCCTTGAAAATAGATTTATGACATGTTGTGTAACAATTCTGAGTAAATTGTTTTATCAGAAAATATAGATCTGTCGGAGTCCTTGAGAAACTCCATTTGTTTATTTTTTACTCTGTCTGTACAGTGTATGAAAGGACAAATGATCTCTGCCTACCCTGCATACCAAAACTCTGCTGCTTTTGTATACTCTCTTGTTATTGTATACGGAAAATCTGCATTTCTTGTTTTAACATCTTAATTTGGGCACTTAAATTATGCATTGTTCTTGCTAAAGATTGTAGTTTTTGTAACTGCTGTCTTTGTCTAAGATATTGAATGTAAGCTGTATCTCTTCTATATGTACTTTCTTTTTGCTGGAAGTGTATAAGATCAATTTTCATGTCCCCCACCAGAAGGCAGGATTGTCATATAATTCTATGGTAGATTTTTTAAGACCAATGAAATATTGTATATTATGAACAACCTCCATGTTAGACAATAAAGAAGAATTCAATTTCCAAATGTCTGGGCCCTGTGGAAATGTATGCAAAGATCTAAGCTATAACGTTAAGAGTTTATGGTCTGAAAATTCCACTGTAATAGTTTGAATGGAGGAAATAGTGGCTTAGAGATAAAAAGAAAATCTATTCTAGTTGCCAGCTGCCCTTTCTGGAATGTTGGTTGAGCTATCTTATGAACAGACATATAGGCATCTTTTAGTTTTGAAGTGGATATAACTGTTTTTTAAGTGGACGTGTCACAGTAGATTGTTTCAGTTGTTGTTTACTTTCCCCTATCTTATTTCTCTAAACCACAGTTAAAATCACCCCCTAAAATTACCACCTAAGAGGACACCAAATAAGTCTGAATTGTTGTGAAGAAAGCAATTCTTTCTGCTTTAGTTTGTGGGGTATAAATATTAATAAATCTGTAATATGTGTTTGATTTTTTTGTGTCTAATACTAAAGCTCTTCCTGGTATTAAATCTGCTAATTTAATCAGAGAAATATGAATATCGGATCTGAACAGGATCCCTACCCCTCAACAAGTATCTGCACCTATTGACCAATAGGATGGGCCAACATGCCACAGTTTAGTAGCTTGTCCTATTTCAGATACAGTGTATAATCTAGTATCTTGCAAAAAATGACATTTACAGTAGATGACTAGACAATAACCACGACAGTACTGTTTTTCTTTCTACTACTTTTCATACTGTTAACATTAATGGTGCCTATGGACAATGATGTGGATACCATTTGTGAAAAAGTGTGTTGTTTATTTTTGCCATAAATAGTACTGATCTGTCATGGAGGTTTCTTTCTTGTTCTCCTTGACCTTCTTTTTTGGTCTTTTGGTTGCTTTTTCTGTTCCTCATGTTCAGACAGAGGATCAGCTTGTGAGGACCATAAAGAAGAATCTTCTGAATCTGCATCAGAAACATCAAGATTTGCCTGGAAAGCTTCAAACTCATTTTGTAGAGGTATTTCTGAAGTTCTAGAAATTTTAGAGACTGGCTGCTCTGATGTTTGATTTCTCCTGGTGGGCCTTTTGCTGACCGGTGGGAGGGAGCATAACTGCTGATGCACTATCTGTAAGAAGTACACTTTCCATAGGGGGTTACTGTCTTCTTCTATGTTCCCTGTTGAGGGGGTTCTCAATTTCTGTCTGTGGGGCAGTTAAACTAGCTTCTGTCCCTTGTGGGGGTGATGATCCCTTTGTGTTGTACTCTGTCTAGAAGGGGAGGAAATGATTCCCTTTGGCAATGGCAATTAGCAGTCTCTGTTCAACATAATCAGAGGAAATTGCTTGATTGTTGGTGGCCCATATACAACTTTGGTAGGTGTGTCCTACTGAATCACACAAGTTACATTTAGGTTCATTCAGGCAGTTTCCACTAGTGTGACCTAACTCCTGAGACAAAGTACATTTTACTTGGTCTCAGATACTGCTCAGATGTGATGTGGAACTACATTTATAGCATGCTTTCGGCTGACCAGCATAAAAAAGTATCCCCTCCCCCACCAAGAAAAAAGCAATATGGTAAATGTCTTAAACCTGTGTCAGTGGAATGCAATATAACTTTTACCTTCCACCCTCCTGTCCATATGTGTTCTAAATCGAATATAGCCTGTGGTGAACCTAATACTGAACATCTTTCTCTACTTTCTTTACTCACTGTGCTCAAAAGCCTTGTATTATAGCTTTCTACCACAGATTTCATCACATTGTCACTATTTGAGCCATCCAACTGTTTTATGGTCTCTTTCTGAATCATCATCCCAGTCTCTGTAACCATCATACCATTGTACTCATGAATTTTTGGATCTTGTGGATCAGGTGACCAGCCATTCTCCGTGTGTACCCAGCCTGTAACTTGCAGCTCTGCCTCCAGTTGCTGGTCCCATTCCTCAGACACTTTTAAATTACTAGCTCCTTTACTCATTTGTGAGCAATCCCCAAGGTTTTGTCTGTTTTCTCCCTCCAAGGCTTAGGCAACAACTCCTTTCATCCTAAAACAGCCTCTGAGATCAATTCTGAATCTGCCGACTCACTGACCTCATTCTCATCCTGGCATCCGGGCACCTTCTTTCCCTCCGGTTCTCCGATGCACACACCAAGCTTCTTTATGCAAAAAGTCACACCTTGTGGTGCCTGTTCAACAACATCTGTTGCTTCTTCCAACTCTGGACTGTGCTCCAAAGAGCACTTGCTTTCCTGATCGGCATCCTGGGTTTTTCCTTCAGCATCCCCTACAATCTGAGACCAATTCATGTTATCTTCGAACAAACATACCGGCACATCATTCTCCTCCACTGATGCACTTAAATCTTTCTCACTTGCTGAAACTGCATCCTCCAGAAAGATAGCTTTCTGACCTTCCTCTCCCATTTGCAAGTTTGTAGGCCTAGAAACTGGGCCTCCTCCTTGCAGCACAACCTACTTCCTTTCCACATCAGCACTTCTCCTCCTCCTCCTCTGTCCAGTTCCAAAATAGGTCCCTCCATCCCGTCCATAGGAAGTGGCAGCACTCTTGCAGGCAGAGTAGGGGAATTTCCCTGGTGCCCTGGCCAAATTGCCCCATTCATTCAAAGTACCACCAACAGCTTAATCTGGTTCAAGGTCAGTTGGCTTTCATCTGTATTCCCCTCCCCCGGGTCATGCCTGAAATGGGCAGAATTTGTCTAGTGCACTTTCCCAGTCAACAAAAACTAAATAGCATAAATAAATAAAATTTATTGAGCACCTTTCAGGAGCATCAAGGCACTTCACATAAAAGAATAAACAAAAACAGGATACAAATATGAACAAAGTATAAACAGATACTGGGTAAAATCAATGCAGTTAGGCAGCATGTGCTTGATGCCTCAGATATGTTTTTAATGCCTACTTAAAGCCCCGTATGATCGCTCACTCCAGTAGCTGACGGGGTAGAAAATTGCAAAGGGCTGGGGCCACATACATAAATGCACAGACCCCTGAAGATTTTAAAGACAGCCTTGGAGTCTCTAGCAACCCCTCATCAGCCGAATGAAGCGATCACTCTGGGCGGTAGGGAGATAAAATCTTTTTCAGGTAGTCCAGGCCAAGCCCATATAGGGCTTTATGAGTCAGAAGTCTGACTTTAAAGGTGATCTGTCACTGAATTGGCAGACAGTGCAGTTCGCGCAGCACCGGCCTGATATGACACTTCCATGGCATCCCCGTCAACAGCCGGGCTGCTGTGTTCTGCACCAGCTGCAGGCAGTGGATATCAACTCCCAGTAGCCTTAGGTAAAGGAAGTTGCAATAATCAAAGTGCAAAGTCACACAGGTGTGGACCAGTTTAGGAAGGTCACTGGATGAAATAAGGTGCTTGACCCTAGCGATGTTCCTCAGATGATAAAAGGATGACGTGACGACTGCTGACACTTGAGATCATAGTGTCAAGCCATTGTCAAGCACCATGCCCAGGTCCCGCACCCATTCTGAGGCAAGAAGTTGGGAGCCCCCCCAGGAAAAGTCCCTTGGGCTGATCAGCCCCTGACCCTCCTCCGTCCGGTGGCCTGGGTCCAGCACCACTATTACTTCAGTCTTTCCTGAGTTCAACTTTAACCAGCTGGAATTCATCCAATCCTGGACTTCAGTGAGGCAGTTATTAAATACCGAGAGTGCACTATCCTGGCCAGGAGCAAAAGACAGGTAGAGCTAGGTATTATCAGCATAGCAGCCAAATCTTAGCCCATAGCATCTTACTATGTCTCCTAGGGGCAGCATGTACACTGTGAACAACATGAGAGACAGCACCAAGCCCTGAGGGACCCCTCATGACAGAGAGAGAGGGTCGGAGGAGTAAATCCCTGACACCACCCTCTGAGTTCTGCCAGTGAGGAAGGACTTAAACCATCTGAGGACTGTACCATTACTTGAGGTCACTCTCCACTCAGGCAAATATTTCATGTATCACACTGTTGCTCACCATGTATCCCCTCTATATTCTCTATTTCTTTTCCTTATGTCACCCATTTTCAAAAGACAAGCATTAAAATGTTTTTTTATAAATAAATTCTAAAAGATTACTACAAGACATTTTTAAACCAATTTGATCCACAGAGTTTTTAACAGAGATTTTTTTTTTAAAACGTTTTTTACAGACTGCTTTAAATAACAAAGTTTTTATAAGAAAACTCTTTACAAAAAACATATTTACAAAAAGGTCTTATAAGACTAGACATTTTTTGAAAATGTTTTTCAGCGATGGGGAAGGGATTAAGATAGGGGAAGGGGGGGTGTTTTCACCATTCCCCATAGATTCATTGTATCCCCATTCATTCAACCCATTACTATTCGTATTAATTTGGAATGATTTCTAATTTGGAATTCAAACCCTGGGCTCTTAGTGCATCTAACTTATAGGTCCAACATTTTTCTCTTTCTAAAGTCAAATGTTCTATATTTCCTCCACTTGGGCTGAGAGAAACATTCTCTATACCAGTGAAGTTCCAGCCATGTAATCCATTCCCTTCTGTGAATTTGATATGTTCTTCTCAAATGTTTTTCAGATTCTCATTCTCAGTACCTTGGACGTGTTCCCCTATACATATTTTAAAGATCCTGTATGTTTTTCCCATATAGTGTTCCCCCACACAGACACTTTACCAGATACACGATGGCATTTGTGTCATGGGTAATAAGATCTTTGATCTCACACTTTTCTCCACTTTTTGGATTAAGAAATTCCCTGCACTTTGTAACTGATTTGTCAAAGTTACAATGCCCACAGGGGCATAGCTCCATGGTACAGTGTTCCCTATGTACACTTGTTTGTTACTCTTAAACTATTGCAAAGAATGAACCAGAGTGTCCTGCACATTCTGACTTCTGACCTCATTTAAGAAAAGTGTGACTAGTTTGCTCAGTTCATTGCAGATAAGATTGCTGGCATCAGGGCGGAGATCAGCTTAGCCCTCCCCAATGGGAGTGGCAGTGGTCGGCGGGAGGTTGCAGCACCTCAGACTGACTGGTCAGCTTTTGATCAGGTGGTGCTCTCTGATGTCATGATGGTTATCCAGAATATGTGGCTGACCTACTGAGGTTTGGGCCCATTCCCAACCTGTTTCCTTGTGGGATATGTGGAGGTCATCAGCCTGGTCTTAGCTGAGGTTTTCAGCGTTCATTAGAGATTGGGAAGTTTCCTGACTCCCTGAAGGAGGAAACGGTGTTCCACTCCTCAAGAAACCATCTCTTGACTTGGACCTTCTCATGAACTACAGACCATTCTCTAAATTTCCCTGTGTGAGGAAGGTTATTAAGAAGGTAGTTGTGCTGCAGCTGGAGAACCATCATCCCATCCATGACATCTAAGATCCCTTCCAGTCTGGATTTAGGAAGAGGCACAGTACTGGGACTGCTCTTGTTCGGGTGCTTAGTGACCTTCTTATAGTGAGAGATCAGAGGAGACAGTCCATTTTAGTCTTCCTTGAACTCTCTGAGGCATTTGACACCATGGACCATGGGATATTGCTGGAGAATCTGCAACTGATCTGCTGTCAGGTGCAGTTCACCGATGGTTTCAATCCTTCCTCACTGGCAGGTCGCAGAGGGTTGTGTTGAGGATTTACTCCTCTGACCCTTTCTCCCTGCCATGTGGGGTACTGTAGAGCTCAGTGCTGTCTCCCATGTTGTTCATGGTGTACAAGTTGCCGCTGGGGGACATTGTAAGACAGTATGTACTGCGTTTTTTTAATGCTATGCAGATGATACTCAGCTGTACATGTCCTTTGTATGCAGATGATACTCAGCTGTACATGTACCCCAACAGGACACAGTGGTCTTGGTATTTAACTACTGCCTGTTCGACATACAAGACTGGATGTGTGCCAACTGGTTAAGACTGAACCCAGTTAAGACTGAGGTGTTGTTGAGGATCTGGGTCATTGAGTAGAGGGGTCTTCAGCAGGATTGTCATCCAGTCTTGTACTAGGGTGCTGCCAGCTGAGGTCCTCTGACCAGCTGTGGAGTCTGGGCATTATTCTTGATGAAGGTCTGACCCTGAATGTCATGTGTTATCTGTTGCCAAGTCCTTCTCTTTACCATCTGAGGAATATTGCCCAGATCAAGCACCTGATTCTGCCCGGTGGTTTTCTAACATTTTGTTCACGTCCTTGTGACCTCCTGCCTGGACTATTGTAACTCCCTCTACCTAGGGCTGTTAGGGGTGGATATCCATTGGCTGCAGCTAATGCAGAATGTGGCAGCCAGGTAACTAACTGGGCTTTCTTCATCTAGACATATTACACCTGTGCTGCCTGACCTGCACTGGCAGCCAGTTCAGTGGAGGATTACCTTCAAGGTCAGTTTGCTGACCTTTAAAGCCCTACTCAGTGTGGGATGGTGTTACCTGCAAGAGTTTGTTGCACCTATTGCTCCTCTCAATCACTCCTCTCCGCTAGTGAGGGACTGCTAGAGATTCCATGGTTCTGTTGAAATCATCTTGTATTCAAGAATTTGTTCATGTAGACCTTACCATGTGGAATTCTTTACCTCATCAGGTTAGAGAGTACCTGACAGTGGAGAGCTTTAAAGCACTGCTGAAGACTTACTTGTTTAGTCTCACTTTTCCCACTTGGATGCGATTGATTCAGTTATTACTGTTGATTATAATTATTTATGGTTTTATATTGTGATATCAATTTGTTAAACACTTTGACATGTATGAATTTGGCCAAATAATGTTTTTATGATTATGGTTATTATTATTATATACAAACTGAGGTGGACCTGACACCACCTTGTAACTTCTTATTAATTTTAGTTCTGATTAAACTTTTAGCACATTGCTGTTCCTTATTGGCTACTGTTTTAATAACATACTTGATGTTTTTTCAGGAAATCCGGTATCTTAAAGGAAAAACTGGTAGTATTTACCTAGTTAATAATTAGAAAGTGGCAGTAATGAGGTTACAGCAATTTTGCAATTCATTAGCCTGTTATGTGATCACCTGGACAGCCAATTTGTTCCAGATGAACTCTCTGACTGGTCTGCCTTTGATTTTGCAGCAGTGCCACATTGCAGCTTTGAGTTTGGTGTATCAAATCTTAAGAGACTTACCCTTACTATTCTCTGCTCAGCTGCTAACTAGCAATACTAGTTAGCTCCCTTTGGATAAAACTGGTACTATGAAAGGGTACACTTACTTGATCCCTAGAGTTGTTAACAATATACATTTTCCTCATTACTGCACTTGAATATACATTTATCTTCTGTAACTGGCAGAACTATTTTACACTCTCTTGCATCACTATATAATTTGTATTATGCTGGGTTGCTTGTATGTATGTATGTATGTATGTACATATGTATGTATTTGCAATGTCAGTGGCTCAGTAGGTAGCACACTTGCCTCTGAGGCTGGGAGATCAGAGGGCTGTGGGTTCAGTTCCCCCATCTGGCTCTTGGGTTAATATCCCAGTACTGACACTGTAGTGCAGCATGAGAGGGGTGCTGCTCTTCTGAGCTGCTGTCTTTCGGAGGAGACATTAGACCGAGGTCCCATTTGCCTGGATTGGTGGTAGTGCAGGTGAATGTTAAAGATCCCATGGCACTTCTCGAAAAAAGTAGGGGAGTTTTTATTGTAATAATCAACATAGAAAACAAAATTCCAAAAAAACATTCTCCATCCACATAATCTGATAATAAACAATGATCTGCACAACTAACATTCAATCATACTCAGAAAAGAAAAACATTGTCCATGTGTTAATGACCTGAAATAAAAAAGAAAACAAAAACAAGTCATGCAAATTAAGCAAAGGCAAACCACTATTCTCACACCTAACAGGTATTATTACCTCATTTAAACTTGATAAAGTGAAGAAAACCTTTCCACCATTTTAATAACGTGTCAGAAGTTACCCTTTTAGCATCCTGAAAATACAGTCTTGAAAGCTCCTTAGTGATCAAAATGCTAACACAGGAATAGGGCATTTTCTTTTGGTAAATGACCCATTGACACCAGGCTTGCCATAAGTAAAATCTTAAACAGCCCAGGAACAAAGATAGCGTTCCTTCATGAAAACAAGATAATTTAACAGGATAACAACCTAAAATCAAAACTTCATATGACATATAATTGAGCCACTTGAAACCCCATAAGTCTGCCAAATATGCCCACAAACCCACAGCATAAGAACACTTAAGAAAAAAATGTTCCATCGACTCTTCTAAGTTTATACAATCTAAGTATGGACACTGCCTTTCTTCTAAGGCCTTATACTTACATTACCTCTAACATTCAGGTGACCATAAAAGATCAACCACTGAGTTTCCCATTCTGATTGAGGCAACCTAATGTCGTTTAACTGCGCCAAAACATTATGATTTAGAGCTACCGGACAGTTCTTAAAACATGGCTCAGGAGGGAGTAGCTGAAGCATCACATACTGATAAAATTTCTTCATACTGTTGTTCAATATTGTTGGCTTCTGAATTCTCCATTTAAATAATTTTTGTGCTGTAGGCTTAAAAAACTGTGGAAGATAAATATGACAATTTAATTTAGGGGCAAAAATGTGCCAGTTCTTGAAATATTTACCCAGAGACCTTAGAGTCCAGGAATCTTCTGCCTTTGATTCAGTTACTAAACCATTTTTAACTGAATTCATAATAAATAAAGAGTGCACAAAAACAACAGGGTCTATCATACCCAAACCTCCTGCTTTCTTCTGTAGGTACGTATAACCCCGCTTAACAGGATTTAACCTATTTCCCCAAAGCATTTGAAAAAACAGACTGTACATTTTGGTTTCTAGGTGCACCAGTAGTGGAAAAATCATGGCAACGTACTGCACACCAGGAATGAGAAACTGTTTAATAATCTGTATACATTTCAGTTTTGACAACTTCCACCATTTCCATTTATTAACCTTGTTCTCTATCATTTGAAGTGCAGATTCCCAGTTTTCCACTGGCAGATTCTGGGGACCAAAAAGTATTCCCAAAATTTTCAGTGGATTCCTAGAAATATGGATACCCTCTTGCCATACCTCCTCAGGGCCCACTGATCCTATAAATAGACCCTTAGTTTTGATAAATTCAATCTTGTGTTTGAAACCTTAGAAAATGCATCAAAGGCCTGTACAAAACTGGGAACAAAAACCGTATCTTTAAAATACAATACTAAGTCATCTGCATAAGCTTGCACCAATAGAGGGGAATTTTTGAGTGCAGTATCTGCAATACCCTTCCATTTCTGCGAGGAAATTAAGGTCTGTAATAAGGGATCTAGAGCAAAATTATAAAGAAGAGGACTAAGAGGACACCCCTGGCGAACTCCTGAGTGCAACTGAAAACCCTTCGCCTTACACCCCTTCAAAAATGGAAATACTTCATAATTATCATATAACCTTTCCATCATCTTCACCATTTGTAAAGGAACACCATAATGTGTCAAAGTTAAAAAAAGAAAGGGCAAATGTACTCTATCAAAGGCTTTATCCAAATCAGCTGCTATCAAACAATGAGACGCACCTATGTCCGTAAGATGTTCAATGACATCTCTTATCAACATAAGAGCTGACTGGCCCCTTCTATCGGGTAGGCCACAAAATTGATACGGTGAAATAACCCATCTAGCGTAGGATTTCAAGCGAATATTTAGTATACTTGTGAAGATATTATAGTCTGAGTTCACCAAGGTAATGGGCCGCCAATTGGCGATGTTTTTCCTGTCCCCCTTTTTGAATATATAAATTAACAACCCCTCAGAAAAGGAGGGAAGAATAACAGCTGTTGTCATAAAAAACTGAAATAAAATATACAAACAGTGACTCAGTTCTTCTGAAAAATGTTTATATAAATTATAAGAGAGTCCATCCGTTCCAGGGGAAATGTTCAATTTTAGTTTCCCAATTATGCTTAAAATTTCCTTTTGAGTGATTGGGCCCTATAACTCTAAAGCTTCTTATGATTTGACTGGGACTGAGATCGAACCCAAATATGACAGCATTGATTTTTTTGAAATTAAAACGGAAGGTTCAAGAGACCGAAAGTGCTCTGTTATTACCTCTCGAAGTTGCTCTACTGAGGTAGCAAATGTATTATCTGATTTCAGCAACACTTCCATGTTCGAATAATCTCTGAGATGTTTACACATCTCAAAAGGATCGCCAATAGGAGATTTCTTTATACCATTGGTGAGGAAAAGCTTGCATAGTGTTACCTCTATCGTATTGAAGCACTCTCATCTGTTCTTTCAATATAGAGATTTATGTAGAGTAGTCTAATCGAGAAGTGTAAGATATGGTTGTAAGTCTCTGCAGTTGCTGCCTAAGTCCCAAATAATGTAAACATTTATAATTTTTTGTTCTAAACCCCTGTTTCTTGAACCAACTCCGTAAGTCTGCCTTTGTTTCCAACCACCATTCCCCCAAATCTGAATACTAAAAGGCTACTGATAGCCTGGGTCTTAACAGATTTTTAACCCCAGATTGTATATAAGGCAAGCTTAACATAGAATTGTTCAGTTTCTACCTAATTTGTCTGCATTCTGGTAAGTCTGCTAACGAAAAATTACAAATTAGGAAAGAATGGTCTGAAAATTCACATGGGAACATTTTAAAAGAGGCCACATGCATATTTGGAGAGACTAACATGTAATCAATCAGAGTAAAACTTTTTCCTTTATTAAAGGAAAATCTTGGTCCTGTGGGCAAATAAGTATTGCAATTCACAAGGCTAGCCGTTTTAATGATGTTGCCCAATGCATTGGAATCACAGTATATTTTCTTCTTTTGAGGGGAGTCCTGAATAGTACAGTTAAAATCTCCACCCCATAAAACCCTAACAGTCGTGAACAAGAAGGGTTGAATAGATTTTAAGCAAGTTACCCTACCTGCTTTGGTTTGAGGGTTATATATATTTATAAATCGGAAACAAAAATCCTGCCATTTCCTATCCACTATCAACACCCTACCCGGTATAAGGTCAATCAGGTTATGTAACTGAAAGGAATATGAGGTAAACACTATACCTACACCATCAGCCATGCCTTCACCAAAAGACCAAAAGGAAGGGCCTCAAATCCAATCCCTTTTAAAAGATACCAGTTGATCTATAGAATGCATCCACGTTTCCTGCAAAAAGCAAACCGACAAACGTTGGTCATGAATATAATGAAAAAGGGCCTGTCTCTTAACCATATTCAATAAACTATGTGTATTTAAAGAACCCCAAACCAAACTCATTCCTGTTTATGTTAATTAAAGGACCTCTATTTTTTTCTCTTTTTCTTTTTTTTCTCCTTATAGTTATCCACTGGTTGTGACCTAGTGGAGAGAGTGGATTTTTGTGAGTCCGAGTCTCCCAAATGCATCCCAGTATCCCCCCATGGGGTGAAAAGGGCAGCATAAGAATTGCTAGTTTCAGTCAGAGCCACCGGAGGGTTATTTTTGGGGTGCAAGTTCCTCGATGATCTTCTTTGGGGTAAGGCTAACTCAGGGCTAAACACTGGAACCTCCTTACCTACCCCTGCCGTGACTACTTCCGTATAACACACCGGGGGAAATTGTAAGGGATCAGGAGGGTCCATACTGGCCTTTAAGGGTGACACTATACCTGGAACAGTGCCTTGCCCAGTATTTTTAGCTGTTTGTAAAGGCTCACTGATAGGCAGAACCTTCTCACTTGCCTCCCTTTATTCTATTTTGATTACCAGCTAAAGAACAGCTTGTCTGCATGCTAGAGGGGAGAGAGGAGGGTGGGGAGATCAACTGCCTTCTGAGCTTTCTGGATGAGAAGGTCAAATTTAGAACCGAAGATTTGTTTTGGCCACCCAAGGGCATACCAAACACATGACCCTTTTCTTCACACAGATCACAGCGAGACTGGCTAGTACAAAACATACAGTAGTTAAATGCCCCACTTCCCCACAATTGTCACAGCGAGGTTGGTCACATACACTGGAGAGATGCGTCCTAGCTCCACACTTGTAACATGCACGAGGCTGTCCACTATAGAAACACATACCCCTATCCCTGCCAAGCAGAAAAGAGTTAGGAATGTGCTCTATCCCTGCCTCCAATTGTTTTAATTTAATTTTATACTTCCACCCCCCTGTCCAGAACCATTCTGAGTCCAAAATAGGTTCCGGCTCACTTAAAACCTCACATTTTTGGGACAGCCAGAAAGTAATATCTCCACATGGACCCCTTCATTCCTGAACATGACCGTGACAAATTTGATCAAAGGCTTCGATAAAGGAATAACCATAAAAGGGGTCCACGAAGGAGAAAACTTGACCTGACCGTACCTATCCCAAAATAGATCTAAGGCATGTTGTGTTCGAAAACTGATATCAAAATTGTCCTCCCCAGAAATATTAATGAAAGCATAAACATCATGTGGGGTAAAGTGTAGTGAGTCCTTTAGTAAAGTTTTTCCAACATAATGTCTGTCAGGTCTGACCTCCAACCCTTCTTTGTAACGCAGCCGTACTGCATTACAATGAGGTGCAGCTTCCCTTATTGAAGTGGAAAAAAGTTCTGCCATTAGTGGCTTCTTGATTGGGGGGGGGTTCAGTAGCAATAAATCTTGTTCTGAACTGGAAGGCTCCTGTGCTAATTGTTCCAAGTTCGATTGGGGTGATGCAGGTAAAGATGGTAGATTTCCCGGTACCAAAGTTTCTAAGGGATACTGTATATCCTTGGGTACTACCTGTACCTTACTCAAAACCGTCTTTGCCTCCAGCAGCTGCTTTGCTAGTTTCCACTCAGGTGAATGCTGTGAAAGCATTGACTTGGGGTCCCAGAGAAGGTCAGACTTCCAAACACCTGATTCAGCCTGCTGCCAGCCTGCTTCCCGCAGGGCTTGCTGAGGGGACCAGTCATACCCAGGTGTCTCCTCCAACAAACAAGGAGGTCCCGTCCCCCCAGATTGCTTAACTACTGAGGATGTCTGTTTTGAAGCCAGTTTACATGGAAAAAAAAATCCGTAACCCCCACTTGAGAGCATGCTGAGGACTGGTAAGTCACCTCTGCTTGCGCTATTGACTCCTTATTCAAGTCTTTTTTGAAAACAAACCCGGTCATTTTGATCAAAGGAGCAGTCTCAGACTGAGTAAATGAAACAATGGGGAACTTCGACGGAGCAGCGGATTTGCTAGTGTTCAAAGTACCCTCCTGCAATGGTTCTTCAATTGCAGGGCTAAGTTCTACGTCTGTATGCTGTAACCGGTCATTACCAACCCGTGACAAAATTATCCGGCCCAAAGCTATCCCCAATGTTCGAGAGAAGGTATCCTGTGTGGAGCTGCTCCCCTCGGGACATGCAGCCCTGGAAAGGTCTTTTGGGGAAATGTCAGAAATTGCCATACTGCTGTAAGCGCTAAGTGTGCTGCGAGGGAGAGGCACTGTGCAGGGCTGCACAACCTCATAATGCTGCATTGCAATTACAGGTGTGCAAACTGCCTCCGTTTCACTTTTGTCCACCGAGCTCGGTTGTAAACAGAATAAGGACACAGTACCTGAATTTCGTGTATTCTCCAGTTCCTGAGCCCCTGTATGCAAAACTCCATACTTCACAGTGCTCGTTTGTCCCCTCGCTGAGTCAGCAGCCTGAGGTACTTGCTCGCATCCCACCAGGTTTTCCAAGGAAGGTCCTGATTCGGAAAAATTATCACCACCCATTGTAGCACTCAAGCGTCGCGAACTCCTGCTGTCCTGTAAAGTCGTGCCACAGGATAGTGATTCTGCTCTCTCGGTGTGAAGTGCCCAAACAAACCTCACATTATCCGAGGTAAGTGAAGAAACATCCTTATGTAAAACCGATGTTTGCACTGAGTCCTCCCATCGCACTGCAGCATCATGAAATTCCATATCAGAATCAATATCATCAGTTACCAGTGCTAAAGCCTCCGATTTACCAAGAGCAGGAGCTGAGGCTAGCTCTCCCACTCTACTGATGTCCTCCTCCTTCGCTAGTCCACTTCGAGTGGCCATCTTGACAATGGCCTGTCCCCCTACTGGCAGCAATGCAGCAACCGAGTAGGGGAATTTCCCCGGTGTCTTGGCAAAATTTCCCTCATTCACTAAAAATACCACCAACAGTTTAATCTGGTTCAAGGTCAGTTGGCATTCGTCAGTATCCCCCTCCCCCGGGTCGTGCCTGAAAATAGGCAGGATTTGTCTAGTGCACTTACCCGGTCAACAAAAATTAAATAAAATAAATAAAGTATGTATGTATGTATGTTTATCCCTCTCCCCCAGGATGCACCATGAGACAAGCAACTTGTTGTTCAGTGTGCCCTTCCTGGTGAAACATTTCAATAAATAAAATAAAGAGACTATACAGCAAATATCATGACTATTTATTTTCATCAGTTGGGGGGGTTGTTGACTGTCACCCAAGAGGAAAGGGACCTGCAGGTTATCATTTCAGATGACCTAAAGGCATCCAAACAGAGGACAACTACATCATGGAAGGCAAGTGGCATGCTGGAGTGCATTGGCAGTGTCATCACAAGCAGAAGGTGGGAGATGGTGATGCCATTGTGCAAAACACTGGTAAGGCCTCACCTGGAGTATTTTGTGCAGTACAGAGGCCACACCTTCATAAGGACATCAACAGGGTGGAGGAAGTTCAGAGAAGGGCAATAAAGATGGTGCAGGGCTTACACCAGAAGACATATGAAGAAAGACTAAAGGACCTCAATATGTATTCACTTGAGGAGAGGAGGGACCAAGGTGACATGATAGAAACTTTTAAGTACATTAGGGTATAAATAATATGAAGAGGGAGACATCTTACAGTTTAGGAGGAGTATAAGAACAATGGAACATGATATGAAATTAGATAGAGACAAGCTGAGAGGAAATGTGAGGAAATTCATTACAGAGAGGGTGGTTGATGCATGGAATAGCCTGCCACAGGAGGTGGAGGGAGCAAAGACAGTGGATGGATTCAAAAACATCTGGGACAGGCATAAAGGAACCTTAGAGTTGGGGAGGAGAGGGGAGAGGCCACTGACCAGTGAGGGTCAATAGCCACATACTAGTGTAGGGCTTATGGGAAGACTAGATGGGTCTAGTTTTCCTTCTCTGCCAACAATTTCTATATATGTTTCTATGAGGTAGTGACAAGTTACTATACAGATAATTAGATTAAGAACAGCTCTTAATTGTTACAGTTACTGTTTAAGGATGAGACTGCAAAGTGTCTTGTTATTTGTTTCAAAAAAGTTTCAGGCACTCACAACCTTTACAAAGGGACATATGCTTCACAGCCTTAGTCAAGAGTTTGAGTTTGTTCAATGAAAATTATATTTGAAAATCTACTTGTAGCTGTGAAACTTGTGTTCCTTTGTAGAGGCTGAGAGTGCCCAAAACATTCTTAAAACATAGATGCAGTGAGTTTTAAGATCACCACATCCTAGTGCTGGCTTCTTTGTACACTGTCTTATTATTTATTTGTGTGTTTATAAGCTGCCCTCTAAGTCCAGCCTCTTTGTTTCAGTTTCCACTGCAATGCAACACTATACTCATTGTCATTGACAAGACTGCTGCACTGGAATTTGTTATGTTATACTTGTGATCAAGTTCAGTTGCATGTATCTGTAAATGACAATTCATTTTATGCATTTTGCACATAAAGGAACCAGTCCCGGGATCACCTCACACTCTTCAAAACTTCCTGAACATGATCAATTCAGCCTCAGCAACAACTATTAGATTCCTTAACACCCCTAATCCATGAATGAAATACCCCTGCCTCCTATACAGTAGACTCTACTTAATGCCCCCACCCTCTCCCTCACCCAAAATCCTTAAACCCCAGTACCATACATTCTTTTATCTGTTAAAAAAAATAAAAAAACTTCCCTTTGTTGGAGTGAGTATTCTATATTTTTCAGTTAATAATTTTTATTGCAGATCACACAACGACATTTTTTATAGTACAGGATTGCAAATGTTATTCCTTTATGTTATATGCAGCACGGGGTGTTAATTTTTGGTCTTTGTGAGTGCAGGTGGTCATGATCACTCCCCATATGACAGGACGTGCTCTCTATGACAATAGATACATTTCAGAAAACAGTTGTAAATGTGCATTAATTTTTTTTAACACTTAGGCCCCCATATTTAGAAGTGGGCCAGATGTGCAGAGCATCTAGATGCACAGCCCAAATATACAGTATGGGCTGGCGCATGGTGCATCCAAATGCAATATTCAAATAAGGTGCGCAATCCCAACATATCACACATCCTGTTTGAATATTGCTATCTTGGTGGACAGTGCAAATTCTTAAACAGCCGACTAGACACCCAGTGCATCTTGGGGATTGGCGGAATACTACCTATGGGGATATGCTAAAGCATCCTAGACATGCTGCTCCCCCAAAGGTGATATTCAGCCAGACAATGCAAATGAGACCATTAGGCATTCATGGATCAAACTGGCATTTGGTTTGCATATGGTCTCATTTGTATTCCTGCACCCAGAAGGATCCACCAGGCCAGCCCACATGAAGACCAGAACCCCTGCAACAGCAAAACACCGGCACATACCCCCATCAAGCACAGGTGCCCTATGCAGGAAGTAGTGAATGCCCCTTGCAGTAACATAGTAAAGTGCACCCTCCCCATTTCCATAGTGTAGCACACCCCTGCCTGGTGCATGCCCCAATAAAAAATGCATGACACTCCCCATACTTTACATAATTGCCCCCACCCCAGAACCCCAATCCCTGTTCCTTAAGTAATGCCATTCATTAAGCCAGTAGAAAGGCAAAGGTACAGTTTATCTCCACCCTAGAACCCTACCCATAATTCCTGTTTGCATGAAAATCACCCTTAACCTTTTCCATATGATAGCCCTCACCCCAGTAGGAAGGACACCCTTCCACACTCTCCCTGCACTTCCATGAGTTAACCGCCACAACCTTCGATCACCCACTCATAACCACAGTCAGTCACCGACGGAATAGTCCAGGAACATCACTGTTGAGAATATGCAGTCATTGGTTGAGCATGTATTCAGAACAGTACAATTCCTGAACTGTTCATTCGGTGACTGGCTGTGGTGGTGAGTGAAGGGTTGTGGCAGTCACTGGCATGGGTGGAGTGGGGGGGATGGATAGGGTGTCCTGCCTACTGGTGAAGGGGAGTGGGGGAGCAGCTACACCGTGGAAAATGGTACAGGAGAGATTTTCATGCAAACAGGGATCCTGGGTCAGGTTCTGTGGTTGGGGTAAACTGCGCATTTGGTTTGTTACTTGCTATGGGGAGACATTACTTAAGGAATAGGATCTAGGTACTAGGTGGGGGGCCATCTCTGTACAACATGGGGAGGGGTGTATGCTTTTTACTGGGATGGGCACAAGCTGGGGTGTACTATACCGTAGAAAGGGGGAATGTGTCAGCATGAAACAGAGGGGTACTGTGTGGGGGGGAACATACACTATGGAAATGGGGGATTGTGTCTGTCATGACGGTGACAGCATTGGGCAAGAGGAGGTACCCTACACTATGAAAAAGGGCTTGTTTCTGCCCATACATGGACATCAGGGAACAGAGCTTGGGGGGGTCACTGGGCTGCAGATGCTGGCAGGCTGCTGTGCTGCTGTGTGCATTACTGAAACCTGCCTGTGGGTGGTTAGTAGTTAGGCATGGTTTTTCCATTCCTGACTTTGCAACGTTCATCTCCTGCACTTGGACGGCCCATCTCTTCTGAATATCTCAGTGTGTGGGATATTCATGGGCACACCCCTCCACATGGGACGCATACATTAACTTTAAGCTTTGGCCCATCTTGATTTGGGCAGATCATCTCCCTCCGTCGCATACTGGAATCTGGAGCAACGTTTGAGATGTGAAGGTTCACCTCTGTTTGTGCCAGAGATGTGCCACTCATCTCTTTTGAAAATGTGGGCCTTAGAGGTTTTTTTCCTACTCCCTTTGCTTGGAACAGAATCTCCATAGCAACAGAAGTGAGTGTCAGCCTACTCTATGCAGAAGTGCTTCTACTCCTATCTTTCTTATTATATATCAGTTTTACTGCTTGCCACTTATCTTCCGCTTCATTTTAAAAGCAATCTCCCTAACAATAGTAATAAATGGCACCAAACTGTTGCAAACGCTCCTCTTAAAGTAAACTTTAATGATGGCTCATATTTATCCATCAGTATTGACTTGTTTGAAAAAATCTTCATGAGTTATTGAAACATTTTCCCATCACACAGCTATCCTTGTTTAATCCTAATGTTTAGTTTGAAAAAATCAAAAAAATAATACAAGTTTTACCTATACCAGTTTCTCCTTCTTCTAGACCGGGTATGTTATTACAAAAGTTACATGACTTGTCCCACCAGTCATCTGCTTCTTAATAATCATGAAATTGTGTAGTACATTTTGGTTGCAGCATGTTAATTTCTAAAACATTTTAATCTTGACCAGCCATTTTTAAAGGAGGGTTGGTCTTGTGATTGTTGTCCAGTAGCAAATGCTGTAAGTGTTTTGTTACATATTGAGCAATAACGAAAACTAGAAAAATAAAAACATAGAATTTGATGGCAGATAAGGACCGCTTGGCCCACCCAGTCTGCCCATTTCCCTACCTAATGGATGAGCTGCAGATCTTAGTTAACCAACAGCCTACTTGCTCCTAGCCCCACCCCCTAGAATTGCCTTATGTCTGTCCCATGCATTCTTGAATTCCCCAACTGTTTTTGACTCTACAACCTCCCCAGGAAGGCTGTTCCATGCATCAACTACACTCTCTGTTTAAAAATACTTCCTCGCATTACCTCTGATCCATCCACCTTCTTTCTTCAGATTGTGCCCCCTTGTTCTTGCACACCTTTTTTTCTGAAAGATTCTACCCTCTTGGACTTTTCTTATTCCCTTGAGGTACTTGAAAGTTTCTATTATGTCCCCCCTGCCCCTCCTTTCCCCGAGGGTATACATATTAAGCTCCTTAAGTCTCTCTTCATATGTCTTCTGGTGCAGACCCCGCACCATTTTAGTTGCCCTCCTCTGGACTGCCTATATCCTGTCTTTGTCCTTGAGGAGATTGGGTCTCCAGAACTGCATGCAGTACTCCAGATGGCGTCTCACCAGCTGTCTGTACAGAGGGATAATAACTTCTTGTTTTCTACTGGTGGTGCCTCTCCCTATGCATCCCAGTATCCCCCAGCTCTCCTTACTGCTCTCTCACATTGCTTGCCCACCTTTAGGTCATCTGATATGACTATCTCAAGTCCCTTTCCATTTTTGCTGTTGTTAGTATCTCACCCCCCATTGTGCACTCTTCCCCTGGGTTTTTGTTTTTCAGGTGCATTACTTTGCACTTCTTATCATTAGATTTAAGCTGCCATACATTTGACCATTCCTCCAACCTTGCCAAGTCCATTTTCATCCTTTCAAACAACATGAAGTCTTGCTATATTATGACAATTGCAGTGAGTCCCCATCTTCGAACTGCTCCGGAGGTGAAATAGTTAACTTTCCATGCAGGCATGGAACTGAGAGTGCGAGCTCGGTTGAAAACTCTGTCTGTTGTTCTTCAAACGCAAACTGTCAGATTCTTTACTCAGCCTCACTGAACAGTCGCTCCAGAGATTTCTCCTTCTGCTCAGTTCATTTTGTTGGTTTAAAAGTATTCTTTTGTCAGTTTTTCTATCGAAATTAAACCGAAATTAAACCGCAACTGGTCAGTTCAAGCTCTGTCTGTGGTAATGTGAGTAATAGATAGGTTTTACATTTAGTCTTTCTGTGTGGAACTTGTAATCATTATCGGTTCGGTTTGAACCGATCAGGTTGTTTTTAAAGCTACTAGTCCTTTTTTAAGAGTGCGGTTCCCAGTTCTTATCAGTTCTAAAAAAAACGGATTTCATTATGGTTTTTTCCACGACCCGTGACACGGTTGGGAACCGATAAGGGTGTCTTACTTGGCGGATTGCCATAAACGGGCAAGTTTGGTTAGGCTGGCATTATGTCTGAGAAACCCAAAAGAAAAAACGGGCCCACTGGGTTTCAACACTGTAGTGTTTGTGGGGAAGCCTTTGCCAAGGCTGACCCACACACCACATGTGTCTATTGTCTGGGGTTTGACCACCTCAATGCAGACTGCCAGATTTGTAAGAATTTCCCTGCTGCCACCATAGAGAAGAGAGTTGGTAGGCTCAGGGAAAGGGAGGCCAAAAAGTCCGCTGACCCGGATGGCCAGCCCGGTTCGGCTCCAACCGAACCGGAGGGAGTGCCCTCTGACCAGGGCGATACTTCCTCGGCCAAACGAAGAGCCTGGCTCTGAGGAGCCGGTTCCAGCAAAAAGGACTAGAAAGTCAGCTAGTGTAGAGCCAAAAGTTGTCTCGCCAACCACTGAGAAGATAGCTAAAGCAATCCAAATTGTCCAGTTTCTTTCCCCAGTTCTGACCGAACAAACACCATCAGGGAGGCACTCGGTTCGACCGGTTCCACCAGTTCAAGTTTATGATTTTGAGGATTTTTATGAACCGGAGGAGGGGGAAAAGGAATACGAGGAGAGTGAATATGGGTTTGAAGATCTGGATGTGCCCATTGAACCGGACATCTCTCCAGATAGACCTTTAGGGGTTTCTCCTCCCAGGCTTTCTGAGTCCCCTTCTCATTTCGTGTTTTATAAAAAAGTTGCTGAAACTCTCCAACTCCCTGTTGAGGAAGCTGTTGATGACCAAGAGGAGTCTGATTATGTAGAAATGATGAATATTCCAGAGTCTAGGAGACTGTCTATTC
Organism: Neoceratodus forsteri; assembly: GCA_016271365.2. Lineage (NCBI taxonomy): Eukaryota > Metazoa > Chordata > Ceratodontiformes > Ceratodontidae > Neoceratodus > Neoceratodus forsteri. The sequence goes on along the minus strand of CM057455.1, from coordinate 116,010,394 downwards.
CTTTGCATAATCCTTTCGAAACAGACAGTAAAAGTTTTAAAACTCCTCACTCTATACCTCCTGTGGATAAAAGGATGGACAAGAGGTATACTTTATCAGGCTCCGATACTAATTTCCTCACTCAGCAATGCAGCCATGTGGGGGTAGTGCAGGCTGCAGCATGTGACAAGGCTAATATTCCCCTAGCTTCACACCCTCCTGAAAAGGATTCCAGGAAGGTTGATGCTATGGCAAAGAAACAGTACATGGCAGCATCTTTGGGACTCAGACAGGCAAATTATATGGCTTATGCTGCTAGGTACCAGAAATCCAGATGGGATACTGTGCTGGCTCTAGCAAAACAAGTCCCTGACCAGCTTGCCAGGGAGCTGGAACAGGTGGCTATGGATGGTATTGAGGCATGCAAGGTGCAATTTCGTGCTGCAGTGGACTCTAACGATGTTTCATCAAGAGTCATGGCTACATCTGTGGCACTTCACAGAATGGCTTGGCTCAGATGTACTACCCTGTCTCAGGATACCCAGTCTAAGGCCATGGATTTTCCTGTTGTGGTCAATTCTCTGTGTGGGGAGCAAACAGAGAATTACATGAAGAAAATGGATGAATATAGGACCACCTATAGGAGTGCACAGGCCAAGGAAAGGCAGGCCACTCCTCAAAAGCAGCTTCCTAAGGGCAGGGGCAGGCCTTTTCATAGGCCTTTTACCAAACCCAGGCTTCCTCCGCCATGCCCAGAGGGGTTCTTAGAGGGAGAGGCAGACGGGCACAAGCAGGCCTGCTTCCACCCTCAGCCCAAAGCCCTGCTAAGCAGGCACCCTGATGGGGTTGCCAGGGCCGATTCTCAGCTACCTGTAGGGGGCAGGCTGGCTTACTTTGTCCAGGACTGGAAGTCTCTGACATCAGACAAGTGGGTCCTGGCAGTAAGACAGGGACTGGTTCCTCAGCTTCAAAAATTTCAAAGCTGAGAACCACATCCTTTCCACCTGCAACTCCATCAGAGGCACTCACCCTAGAGGCAGAGGTCTCTACCTCCTAGCTCTCAGAGCCGTGGAAAGGGTTCCTCCCCTACACCAGGGCAAAGGTTTGTACTCCAGGTACTTCCTTACCCCAAAAAAGACAGGAGAATGGCGTCCCATCCTGGATCTCAGACACTTAAACAAGCAACTTTTAAAACCAAAGTTCAAATGGTGACTTTGGGAATTATCCTACCTCTCTAAGGCCAGGGGACTTGCTAGCTTCCCTGGACCTCAAGGATGCCTACTTCCATATTCTCATCAGAAGCTCCCATCGAAAGTACCTCAGGTTCGAGCTGCCCTCAGGCCACTACCAGTTCAGAGCAATGCCATTCGGCCTCACCTCTGCTCCAAGGGTATTCACCAAATGCCTGGCAGTAGCAGTTGCCTACCTAAGAAGGCAAAAAATTGCCATCTTTCCTTACCTGGATGATTGGCTCATAGTAGGCCAGTCTCCGGACCAGGTCAAATTACATCTTCAGATAATGCAGCAATTGCTTACCTCCTTAGATTTTCTTCTGAATATCCCAAAGTCAGTTCTAGAACCTGTCCAGCTCCTTACCTTCATAGGCGCAGAACTGAACACACAGGAAGCCAGGGCCTTCCTTCCCCTGGACAGGGCAAAGACCCTAGTCTCCCTGGCCTCCTCTTTCATCCTGCAGGTCTCTCGACCAGCAAGGCATTTTCTGCAGCTCCTAGGACACATGGCTGCTTCCACAGCAGTTGTGCAGGGAGCAAGATTTCAGATGAGGGACATCCAGTTCCATTTGAGAGCATTTTGGTCTCAAAGAAAGGATCCTCTTACCAAGTTGATCCCAGTAACTCGAACCCTGATCCAAGCCCTACAGTGTTAGCAGGATCAGAGCAACCTGAGACAAGGGGTTCCTTTTGTCACTCGGTCTCACTCCTTAATCCTTACTACAGATGCATTCCTCTTGGGGTGGGGAGCTCACATGGGCGACATCACCACCCAGAGTCTGTGGTCTCCCCAAGAATCTCTGCTCCACATCAACCTGTTGGAGCTCAGAGCAGTTTTTCTAGCACCTCAAGCTTTTTCCAAATCTGTTCAGAACAAGATTGTACAGGTCAGAGCAGACAACACCACTACAATGTGGTACATCAACAAGCAAGGGGGCACTCGGTCTACGGCCTTGTGCACCGAAGCCATGAAGTTGTGGTCTCTGGCCTACTCCCTGAACACATCCCTTATGGCAGTTCACCTCCCAGGCAAGGACAATGTCTTGGCAGATGCTCTCAGCAGGATTTCTCAGGGCCACCATGAGTGGTCTCTGGATCCCCTGGTCCTGGCAGTGGTATTTGCCAGATGGGGCACCCCGCAGATAGATCTTTTTGCAGCCCCAGACAATCACCAACTTCCTCTTTTTTGCTGCAGGCCCCCAGTGTTGGGCTCAGTCCCTCTGGATGCCTTAGTCCTCAGTTGGGAAGGGAAGTTCCTCTATGCCTTCCCTCCCTTCCCTCTCCTGTTCAAAGTGCTAGTCAAAATCAGATCCCAATCCTGCAAAGTCATTCTGATTGCTCCAGATTGGGCCAGACAACCCTAGTATCCACTCCTTCTGTCCTTAGCAGTCCATCTCCCTGTGCTTTCCCAGGAATCACAATCTGTTAACCTGTGCCCAGGGAAGGGTTTGGTATCCGAATTTCAAATCTCTCAATCTCAAGGCTTGGTTCGTGAAGAGTTAGAGTTTGCTGATCTTCACCTTTCCAAAAGTGTTATGGATATATTGAAGGCCTCTAGGAAGCCTTCCACCAGGGCTACTTACAATTACAAATGGAAAAGGTTTTCCATATGGTGCTTGGAAAAGCATATTTCCCCAGATTCTGCTGATCTACCCACAGTCCTGGATTATATGGTCCATCTGAACACTTTGGGGTAAATCCTCCCCTCTTTCAGCTCATCCTGTATTTTCCAAGTTTTTTAAAGGGTTGCTTCACACCAACCCTCCATTCAGAGATCCTGCCCCCGCCTGGGATCTTAATGTTTGCATTGCTCAGCTTATGCAACCCCCCCCTTCGAGCCCCTGTCCTCAGCTGAGCTTAAATACTTAACTTGGAAGACTGTGTTTCTAGTAGCCATTACCTCTGCCAGACGCATAAGTGAATTACAAGCGTTATCAGTGGAGCCAGATTTTATCTCCTTTCAGAGATAAGGTGGTCCTTCAGACTAACAGGAAGTTCCTACCTAAGGTGGTTTCAGATTTCCACCTTAATCAATCTATTTCTCTTCCAGTGTACTTTACTGACCATTCCTCCTCTAGTGAGAGGAGGCTGCACAGTCTAGATGTGAAGTGAGCCCTTAGTTACTACATAGAGCGTACCAAGGGTTACAGGTTTGACTCCCTCCAACTGTTCCTCACTTATGGTGAGGTTGGTAAAGGGAGGCCAGCCACTAAAAGATCCATTGCCAGGTGGATTGTCTCTTGTATCCAATTCTGCTATGAGAAGTTGGGTAAAGTTCCCCCCTCAGGCCTGAGGGCTCACTCTACCAGAGGTACAGCTGCTTCTCTGGCTGCTGCCAGAGACATTCCTATTCTAAAAATATGTCAAGCAGCTACCTGGAAAACAGTTCACACTTTTACCAAGCACTACTCCCTGGACATCCAGGCTAGGAGTGATGCTCGGTTTGGCACAGCTATGCTTCAGAGCCTATTTCCTAAGTAGGTTCTGTCCCTCCTCCATGGAGGTACTGCTGAGTAGCCTGCAATTGTCATAATATAGCAAGACTTCATGTTGTTTGAAGAAAAAATTACTCACCTTAGTAATGTTGTTTCTTCTAATGGAGTCTTGCTATATTATGACCTCCCTCCCTGCCTGCCCCTCTCAGAACCTCTGTTTTGGGATGTGGGTGGACAGTACAGTGTTGGCACTTTCTTGATGCCCACCCTGTTGTTTTTCACCCTACTTTTTGGGTGAATTGGTATTGTGTTTTTCATTTTGTGGGTCTCCTGACTTGAGTCTTTGTTTGAGGCCAAAAAAAATGGGTGTTTATGATGGTAGCCAGTTGGCTAGTGTAGGTTTACAGCTTCCACACAGAGTCTTAGTGAGTTTTAGCTCATAAAGATCTGACAGTTTGCGTTTGAAGAACAACAGACAGAGTTTTCAACTGAGCTCACGCTCTGAGTTCCATGCCTGCATGGAAAGTTAACTATTTCACCTCCGGAGCAGTTCGAAGATGGGGACTCACTGCAATTGTCATAATATAGCAAGACTCCATTAGAAGAAACAACATTACTAAGGTGAGTAATTTTTTCTTCCACCCCACCTTGTGTATCAACCCTGTTGCAGACCTTTGTGTCGTCAGCAAAGAGACATATCTTTCCTTCCAGTCCCAATGTCGCTTATAAAGACATTGAAGAGGACCGGTCCTAGAACTGAACCCTGTGGTACCCCACTAGTACCCCCCCATCTTCAGAGTGGACTCCGTTTACTATTACCCTCTGTGTCCTGTTCTCCAGCCACTTTTTTACCCAGGCTACCATCTTAGGACCCACTCCAAGGCTGGCTAACTTGTATATTAATCTTTTGTGTGGGACTGTGTCAAATGCCTTTCTAAAGTATAGGTAGGCCATGCCCACAGCCTCTCCCTGATCTACTACTTTGGTCACCCAGTCAAAGGAGTCTATTAGATTTGTCTGACATGACCATCCCATGTGAATCCATGCTGCCTTGGGTCCTGTGCACCTCTAGCCTGTAGGTATTCAACAGTTCTTTATTTCAGAAGTGATTCCATCATTTTCCCTATCACTGAGGTCAAACTAACAGGTCTGTAGTTTCCTGCCTCTGCCCTACTCCCACTTTTGTGATGTGGAATAATATCTGCCCTCCTCCAGTCCTCAGGTACCACCCCATCCTCCCATGATTTGTTAAAGAGGTTAGTTAGTGGTGTTATTAGTTCTACATCAGGCCCCATTGCTTAATCCACCTTCAGTTTTAAGAGTTCTTTCAGAACTCTTTCTTCTGTGAATGGGTTGGTATCAACCCCATATCCAGAGTGTTTCTATTGTTTGGTTTACTTACTTCCCCTTCTTCATTTATGAATACTGAGCAAAAATATTTGTTTAGTATCTCTGCCTTTTCACAGTAACCCTCTACCCACCCCCCTCTCTTTTATTAAGCCTCACTATCCCTCCCTTTGCCTTCCTTCACTCCCTGATGTACCTGTAAAAGGTTTTATCCCCCTTCTTAACTGAGTTGGCTATCTTTTCCTCGGTTTGGGCCTTTGCTGTTCTGACTGCCTTCCCTGCTTCCTTCTGCTTTAACTGATACAGTTCTCTGTCCTACTCCTTCTGTGATTTCTTGTACTTCCTAAATGCTATCTTTTCCTCCCTAACGTTCCCTGCCACCTCCTTTGAGAATTGTTGTGGTTTTCTACATCATTTTGTTTTGTTTATTTGCTTCACACAAAGGCTTGTTACCTCTGTGATGGCAGTTTTGATTACTGCCCATTGTTCTTCCACCCCTCCTTCCTGCCCATTTGATAGTGCATTCCTTAGGCACTCACCCATTTTGGCAAAGTCAACCCTCCTAAAGTCCAGGACCTTTGCCTTTGTATGGCTTTACTCTACTGCTGTGTTTATCATGAATCATGCTGTTCAATGGTCACTAGTTCCCAGATGACTACCCACTTCTGTTAGCATATCAGAAACCCCTGACTTTGGTGACCTCCCATGATTTGTCAAACTGCTTCATTTTGTTCTGATCTACTGACCCAATATATTTATGTATAGTATTGATATCCTTCATTCTGAACATATTTAAAAGTGATCATGATTGAGAAATAATTGTTTGATATCCTATATACCTGGAAGGTCACAATAAATATCTACCATTTAGATGTGCCGGGCCATTTATTTGAGTTGTGCATTTAGATGCACATCACATCTTGCCTGTTTTGAATAAGGGAGCCCATAATATTTAAATAATAGTTGTTAATATTTAATTCTGAATATTTATAATTTATATTTATTAAAGATAACATTTCAGATTTTATCTGGGACCATAGCATGACTGACAACTCATACCATTTCTTTGTTAAGGGCAGGTCATATCAGACCAAGCTATTAAAATGTTTTGATGATTTATAGTAAATATAATTATTGTTAAAATATTATAAATTATAGGACCTGATTCTCCAATTAGGAGGTGGCTTTCTGTAGGAGTGGAGTTTCTGGACTGATGAGTGCTTTTTGAATAGCTGCAGATTCTATAACTGAACAGTTAAATCTGCATCTAGGAGGAAGGACTATGTATGGGAAAGCACTTTTGGCTCTCTCAGGACTTTGAAAAGCACTGTTTGCTGTGGGTGCAGCAGTGTTCCAGTGTCTAAAGTGGGATGGACTTGATCCTTCAATTACAAAGAAGCTATCTGCAGGGGGCAGAGTTGCACTTCTCAATTTTGGTGCAGTATACTAGCAGTCCTCTGCTGCGGTTCTTGAGCTAAAGTGCCTCAGTTTAAAGATCTGGTACTGTTGGAGTCAGAATTGAGTAGCAGTCGATAGGAGACAATGATCCCACAGTAAGACCTCTAGTCACTACATTGAATGTAATTATGAGTGTTGGAGCTACAGTTGTTACCATGATTGTGAATTAACTTACTACTGTCCGTCTTTCTGATGAAACGTTAAACCAAGGTCCCATCTGCCTGGACTGATGGTAGTTCAGGTGGATGTTAAAGATCCCATGGCACTTATCAAAAAGAGTAGGGAAATTTCCCCGGTGTCCTGTCCAAATTTCCCTCATTCACTAAAAAAAAAAAAAAATACCACAAACAGCTTAATCTGATTCAAGGTCAGTTGGCATTCATCTGTATCCCCCTCCCCCAGGTCATGCCTGAAAATAGGCAGGATTTGTCTAGTAGTGCACTTACCCGGTCAACAAAAACTAAAAAAAAACAAAAAAAAAAAACAGCTACTAGAATCTGTTTATCAGGTCACTGTGTTATAGTTTGGTATTTTACTCCCTTAACATCACCTTAGCATTGCCATGATGTTGACTGTTTAAGTATATTCCTAGTTAAAGTTAACTGAGTCACTGTTTATGTAGGATAGCATTTTAACTGATGTTATATATCAAACAATCAATCTTTATGTATAAAAGGACCTTTCCCAAGATCAAGGTGCCTGTACATAAAAATTAAAATTAACATATTCACATATAAAACAAGAAATTAAACCATTCTGTCCATGAATAAGTCTCATAACACAGCAGTGATAATAAATATCTTAAAAAGCAGGCTACTCTAGACCGAATAAATACATTTTCAATTAGGTCTTAAATGCTCAATGGTCAGGCACTCATGCACCTGCCACAGTAGAGAATTCCTCAGAGTAGGGACCATAAAAGCAAATGATCGGGCCCCAGATGTCCTTAACAAAACCCTGGGATTCTCTAGCAATCCCTTGTTGGTGGAGCAGAGTGGACAAAGGGGTGGTAAGGGTGAAGGAGATATTGCAAATAAAGGGGTCAAATGATGAAGTGAGATCATGGAGAACCAAGATGGAATGGGACCTTCGATCTCTCACTATTATGAGATTATTTAGCACTCGGACAAGGGCTGTCTCGGTACTATGCCTCTTTCTGAAACCAGACTGGAGAGAATCATAGATGTTGTGGCTAGATAAATGATTATCCAGCTGCTGCACCACCACCTTCTCAATAACCTTACCCACAAAGAGCAGGTTAGAGACAGGCCTGTTGTTCTCCAGACAGTTGGGGTCAAGGGAGTGATTTTTAGGTAAGGGATCAAACAACCGCTGCCTTTAGGGGCCTGGAAAGACCTCTTCTCCAATGAGCTCCATGCTGTCTCACCAGGACTGGGCTGATTACATCAACACAACCCACCATGTGGTGCTTTGGTCCTGGGTCTGAACTACAGCTGGTTGGCCACAGAACCTGGACAATACTCACAACATCAGTGATTTCTGGCAGGTCAGAGTCAAACAAGACCAACTGAGGGTACACCATCTCTTGATGACCAGTAGAGGGGGCCAAACAGATCCCAGACCTAATGGCGGTAACCTTATCTGTGAAGAACCAAGCAAACTCCTTATACCTTTCTTGTGAAAAGGCTCCACCAGACTGAAGACAGACTGGATTGCACAGTCTGTTGACATTCTGGAAGAGCTGAGAAGGTCAGTTCCCCACAGCAGCTATCTCCCTGGATAGGAGCTCTGCCTTCTTACAAGTAATTGCTGATTGAGAGACCCCATAATGATCCATCAATCCAAGCCTGTCATCCTCCAGGCCTGATTTCCACCAGCACCTCTTTAACCTTCAATCCACTCTCCTCATCTCCTTCAAGGTCCCATCAAATCATGGGGACCTTGGGCAAAGAGTGAGGGGACAACGCTAACAGAAGCAATGGAATCCAGGGCCTCCATCACTGTCTTATTATAGGTGAGGACCAGATTCCCTGGATCCATGCATTCTCTTGGTATGCTCAATAGGTCCAATACCACCTGTAGGCCATTGGAGTCACACCCTGCAAAGCGCAGTACCAAACCATCTCTGTAGGGGCAGGTCTATTGGAAGGAGCCAGGAAACTGAACCATATGGAATGATGGTCAGACCATACTAATGGCTCCACAACCAAGTTGGATATCTCCATCCCCAGGAGGAACACCAAGTCCAGCGAGTGACCACACATATGGGTAGCAGAGGTAATAACCATTGTGAGACCCGATGAAGTCATTAATTGGAGGAAATCTTTTCCAAACTGTGAGAGTTCATCAGTAACCCAAGCATTGATGTCCCACAAAATTAACCATCTGGGGAATCCCAGAACCATGTCGACAATGAAGTCTGTGATTTCCTACAGGGAAACTTTCCCTTCCCCGGTGAATAGTAGTTGAGGAGTATCCTGTATCCTGCACCCACTTCAAGAATATACTCAAAGGGTATGGTGGCCCCAACTGGGACTTCCATAAGGCCCAGTTCTGATCTGAAAGAGATGGCTACACCCAGACCCCATGATCCACACTCAGGAGGTGTATCACTGAGTACCCAGCTAGAACTGCTGAGGCCAATATTGGGCCAGCATTTTCATCCAGCCAGATCTCAGTGATGCAAGCCAGGTCAGATCAACCCACAAGATCTGCCATTAAAGCAGTCATGTTCTTAATAGTCATGGCATTGCATAACACTGTCTGACTAGGATGAGCAACTGAGGGAGACCGCGTCACCTGCCTGAACAAAGTAGAGCCACTGGGTATAGGAACCAGGCAGGGAGGACCCGCCTCCTGCACCCTTTTTACCCCAGGGCTTCTCCTTGTTCCCAGTAACCCAATATGACCACTCCCTTCCACTGCCCCCAGGCCCAGACCCACCCTTCTCCTCCTCTTCCTCCTATCCTCAGAGCATGGCATACTCTGTATACATCTGGGGGCAGTGGAGGACAGTCAAAAGGGTGAAGGTCCCTAAGTCTGGAAGAGGAATAGTGCCTGACCATCCTAATACTCACCCAACACATTACTACAGACCATCCTAATACCCTCCAACACATTACTACAGACTCTCCATGCTCCACACAACACATACCAAAAATACACCACTTCCATTCCAAAATCCCACCCACTAAAACCCCCAACATATAACTAAATGACCAACAAACAAAACCTCATTAAAATAAACATCCCCCTTTACAATAACACAAACAACAAAACTGTAGCTTAATTAAAGTCCTCCAAAAAGTCCATATAGCAAACACATACAAAAAATCAAGCCATCTTGATGACTGTCCTTAAGGTCCACTGATCAGGTGATGAGCACTGGCGCAGATCTTCCTGAATAAGCTTCTGAAAAGTTTTTTCCAATAATCCTTCCGATATGCTAATGAACTGCGAGGCTTGGCTCCCACTTCAATGCCAGACTTATCTCGCTGCGGATTTAACAGCTGTCAAGGAGCAAATCTTCAGGCCACAATTTAGGAGAGGGCTAGGGAGTCAGTAAGAACCTCAGAGAGGGCCTCAAAATCATTAATCAATATAGACACCGACTGCACAAATAATCCCTCCCAGGACCCAGGGTATTGACCACCTACCAGTGGGACCCCCCTCCCCGCAGAAGCCAAAAAGGCACAGACAGGCAGACCAGCTCTTCAGCAAGTCCTGGGCTGATGCCTGCAGTTTAGGACAAGGCAGCCCAGGCACACAAAGATCAATGAGTCACAATACATTCCAAGTTCAACTGACCCCCATGCAGCACACATCAACGGGTGACCCTTCAATGACTATCAGTCCCATTTATCAAATCATCGAGCAGTGTTCCATGGCAAGGTCCCACCGACAAAACCTCTTGGTGATATCATGACAATGCCCACAGTCTGCAGCCACAAGTTCCACACCCGAAAGACTCTGCACAGTCTTGACCCTAGCAAGAAGTCTCTGCATCTCACAAGGATCACACAAAGCTGTCAGGTTAGAGGTCTTCTAAATCTTCTGAATCACAGTATGGGAAAAATACTAGAGTGAACAAACTTGCTAGCTTGCACTGCTGCACAAACAAAACCACATACAGGATGGATTGAATATTAATTCAGAAGCTGAGAACAAGTATACATACACTGACTAGCAACGAGTACCCTAAAATCTACTAGTTAGCTCACTCAGAAGCCATAATTCACTGTTGCTAACCAAGCTGCACTAAGCAAAACAAAAAGCAGAACTACGACAACGTAAGTAATTAACTTAAACAAATAAACTTAAATTACTAGATAAAGTGCAAGCAGAATGCTGGGTAAACATTAAAACTGCTGCTAAAACTCTAAAACTGCTTGTGAAACTGACAGCCTCCCAGCACAGCTGCCATCCCTCCCTCTAGCTCCAGCCTAGACTGGGGAGACTGCCCTCATATTAATATCTTCCTTGTTTATATTCACTATATATTGATTAACTTTGAGCAAATGGGCAACAGGGATTATTGTTAAATAAAAAAATTAAGTAACACAATGATAACATTCTAGATATGTGGGTATCCAAGTTATGCAAAAGGTGATTAATGCTGCTGTTATGTGACTGCAAACCATAAAAAGCCAAGGCAAAATTGTTAATTAAAGGGTGGCTGTTTGGAAATCCCACACAGCAGCCTTTAAAAGTGGGCGATTTTATAGATATGGTTTTTAGGTTGGGAAAAAAATTTTTTAGGTCCTGGATAATTAGATACTGATTATTTGTTTGAATTCCCATACAGCAGCCTTAAGAGTGCATGTGTGCTTGCTTAGCTAAGGTTCTCAGTTGGGAGCATAATTGTTAAACTGTAGCTAAATTGAGTCACACTGTGTAAATGTGTAAGGGAGTAGGTCATTGTTCAACCCTGAGCTGATTTAGGTAAAGGTTTTATAGGGAAACATAAGAGGGCATCAAAAAAACATGTAGGGTGCTTTAACATCGCTAGTACATGATTTTTCAGAATGTCAAATAAAGTCAGTTAAAATGGTTTATTCACAGAAGAGGGGAGGGACAGGGCCATGGCAGTATAGCAGTTGCCAAAGGGTGAAGAGGTGGACAATAGTCCATTTACATGGGAAAAGAGACCTGCAGGAGCTCACTAAATTCCCAGATATGCCATTACCCGCTAGGACTGCACTGGTAGGGTTTGGGGCACAGCTGTTTACTCTTCCTCCTCACTACACTCTAGTACTGTTTTATCTACCACTGACCCCAATGCCTATGAAACCCTCATCATTAGACTATCTCTACTCTTTTCCATACCAATATTTATCATAAGAGCCTATTGCCATCCTGGTCTACACCACTCTGTAGCCACTGATCTAATCAACACTATTGGGCCCCTTAACTCCTCAGGTGAGTGCTACCTGTTAGGGAATCTAAATCTGAACTGGTTGTCACCCAACCTAGATAAGACTCATACTGAATAGCTGCCCTTAACCTTATTTATTTATTTATTTATTAGCTTTTGGTAACCGGGTAAGTGCACTAGGCAACAGATCTGCCTATTTTCAGGCACGACCCGGGAGAGCACAGGACATTGATTACAATATGCAGAAATGCACAGACATAATATAGGTGTACAGGAGCAAAACAAGATATACATTGGGTAGCACAGTAATAGTTACATAAGGGTACATTTAGGCATAGATCATAATAAGGATGTAAAATAAAACAATTAGGGTAACCATAAGACAACTGAGGACAGTAAAGACATCAAGGTTCATAGCCACCTAGACAAGCGTATTGCATGGGAGAACATTAGTGTAGTACTTAGGGTCAGACCGACAGCCTGCAGGGACAAAGCAAATTAAGAGCATTTGCATTGGCCAGAGGCTAGGAGGTGGGTGAACAGCGAGTTTTGAATTCTCGATGGAGGCTGAAGTTTTCACCATAAGGGGGAGTGAGTTCCAGAATTTGGGAGCAAAATGGGCAAATGCCTGTTCACCCATTTTTGTCATGCAAGGTCTAGTGGAGAGCATGGGGACAGAGGAAGATCTGAGGGTACGGGTGTGTGAGGCAGGAGTCAGGAGGTTGGCAAGATAGACAGGGCAGGGAGGTCTAGACAGGGAGTCGATAAAGCAGCCCAGGGAGTAGGCTCGAATATCCTTAGGTGACAGCCAATTTAAGCCAGCGTAAAGGAGACAATGATGGGTAAGACGTGGGGCAGTTAAGGCAAATCTACAGATGTTATTGTAGACAGTGTCCCATTTGTGGAGTGTAGCAGAGTTTTCAGCAAAGAGGAGGGCCAGAGCATATTGGAGCTGGGGTAAGAGAATACCTCTTGCAGCAGAAAGTCTAGCGGAAGGAGTGAGGGAGTGGCGCACGCGATAAGCTCTGCCAATTTTAGCATTGACGGCATGGCACACCATATTGACATGTTGAGACAGGTCAAGTGTGGGATCCAAAGTGACCCCAAGGTACTTGAAGGACTCAGTGTTTGAGATGAGGGAGCCATCAAGGCATTGAACCCGGAGCCTGTTCGCAGGGGCAGACAGTTTTTTAGAGGATCCCAATAGCATAGCACAGGTTTTTTCTAGGTTCAGGACTTGGTGGTTGCTAGAGAGCCAGGTCTGCAGGAATTGGAAGTCATTAGTGAGAGTGGAATTGATGGCAGCAACCGATTTTGACCCAGAGTAGAGAACAAGGTCATTTGCATACATAAGAGTGCAGCTATGCCGGGACATGGTGGGAATATCATTTATCCGATTGTCAAGATAGCTATGGAACCAGGAGAGGGCTTGGGCAGATGCTCCAATGGATTGGAGCTTCTTTAGCATGAGAGGATGGTGTACCATGTCAAAGGCTTTAGACAGGTCGATAAAGACAGCCCCAGGGAGTAGGCCACGGTCCATATTATTTCTGATGTCATTTGTAAGTTGTGTAAGTGCAGAGGTGGTACTGTAACCTGACCCAATTAATCACAGAACCTACTCGCCTAAACCACAACTCTCAAAGCCACACTCTCTTATAGACTGGGCTCTCACCTCCCATCCTCACAGGGTAATCCAGCTGGGCCTACTGTCAGACACTCTTAGCAATCATCATACGATTTACATAGTTAAGAAAGTTTACAAACCCAAGGCACCCTACAAACTACTAATGATCCACTCTTACAAAACAATAGACCTTGCCCCTCTACATCATGACTTAACTCACCCTGACTGGGCCCCTATTTCCTCAGCCAAAACTATCAATCACACCCTGGCTTATTTCAAAGATAATTTCATCAACATCTGGAACAAAGATGCTCCCCTGAAACAAATTTGAGTGTGAGGTAGTCACCTCCATTGGGGAAGCCCTGAACTCCTGGCCTGTCAACAAGCATGTGTTAAATCATGGAAAACTGACAAATCCTCCAAACTCCATCATTACTACACTATCTACTGGACACTCCAAAATGCCTGTACCAAAGCCATTCACCTGGCCAAAAAGGAATATTTCTGGTCCACCTTTAATACTAACCCAAACAACCCATCAAAGTTTTGAAAAGTAGCTCCCTACTTTTCTCTCCCCAAATTAAACTCCTATCCCCACTGTTCAAAATAACCAACTCATTGCCGACCATCCTACAGTAGCAGCAGAATTCAACTCCTACTTTACTTTCTGTGCATCCACCCTGTTAGCCTCCTTCCCACCCCACCCTACTACCTCTTTCCTCCCTTCTGATTCCTCCCAACACCACCAATTAGCAGACAGTTTTTCCTTTTCATCCATCTCTCCCAATGACACCTTAAAGGCACTGCTTTCTAACAACCCAACTAAGGGCAGCTCCAACGATGATCTTGCCCCTAAGCTGCTATACCTCTCTGCTTCTGCTATTTCCCTCCCTCTCACTGATCTCCTCAACTTCTCTTCCCACACTGCAACTATCCCTGGAGCCTGGAAACATGCTGCAATTCTTTCCCTACAAAAGGGATGTGATCTCTCATCTCCTTGGTATTACCATCCCATCTCACGTCTACCCACCATGGCTAAACTTCTGGTAAACCTTGTTCTCTCCCAGCTCTCCTCCTTCCTTGATGACTCGTCTTTCTTCACTCCCTTCCAGTTTGTTTTTGGGAAGAATCACTCCACAACCAATTCCCTACTTAGACTCACTGACTCTTTCCATTCTACCATGTATAGAGGGCACATTACTTTTGCTGTCATTGTCAACCTTGTCAAGGCTTTTGACACAGTCTCCCACTCCATTTTCCTAGAAACTTTCTCATCAGCTAACTTGTCTCTGTCTGCCTGAAACTGTTTCAGAGCCTATCTGGTAGATAGCACTAAATCTGTTAAAAGAGTTGATTCTTTGTCCCCTCCACTACCCATCTCTACTGGAGTGCATCAATGCTCCATACTTGGCCTACTCTTATTCTCAATTTTTCTAGACAACCTACCATCAGTATGCTCCCTATCCTTTATGTTCATGTGTGCTAATGACATGGTCTTATTCACCTTTGGCCAATCTCCCTCCGATATCACTTCCAGACTATCACTTGACTTTAATAATGTTCAGCTCAGGCAAAGCTCGCATCAACTCTTCCTCAACACCAAGAAGACTGTCTCCATGACCTTTGGCACTAGACAGAGACTCTTTAGGCTGCCCTCCAGTCTATCTTTTCACACCCTTGATGGGACAACACTAGAGGATACTACCTCTTTAAAATACTTGGATGTCTGGCTTGACCAACACCTTAGCTTTCCTTTACATATCAATGCCATCCTGAAAAAACTGTGCCTCATGCTTGGCACCATTTCCAGGAACTGAAGTTCCTTACCACTGCTGGTTAGGCGTGATCTTGTTCAGAAAATGATGCTCCCTATTTTTCACTATTGCAATATAGTCTACAGTGCTCCTCCTAAGGCTATCTTTTCAGGTTGGATACTCTCTTCAGTGCTTTCGGTCACTTTGCTCTTAACTTCCCATCCCACACACATCACTGTACCTTGTATCATTCTCTAGTTTTCCCCTCCCTTGCATGCAGGTGTCTCTCTCACTGTGCCAAATTCACTTCTAAATTCTAGTTTGGGACTCTCCACTCTCCCCTCTTATCTCTCCTCCTTACTCTTTCCTCAACCTCCATCCCCTCACCCTGTCAGATCCACTGACACATGCACTCAACCTATTCATCATCGCTCTACCGCCATAGGCCAGGAAGCTTTCTCCTAGTGCTGCCCAAAACTTTGGAACTCACTGACTCCTCCTATTAGACTTTCATCTTCCCCATTTTTAATCTCCTTAGCCCTTCATAATTTCTATTCCGCTAACTGCACTTGTTCTTAGCCCCCTTTTAACCCTCCCAGCCCTGTCGCATTATCCTTTAGCTCTACTTTACTTCTGTTCTCCTAACTGTACTTGTTACTAGCCCCACTTTATAACCCTCCCTACCCTTTAGCATGATCCCCTACTCCTCTTTCCCAGATGTACCTCCTGTCTTCTAACTGAACTCTTCCTCTGATTACTTCCTAACAGGCTACCACCTATTATACCCACCATTTTGGCTCTCTACTGCCATCCACAACCTATTGTGCTCTTTTGACACTCTACTGCTGTCCTTCCTCCCCACTACCCCCTCTCAACCCACTCATGCTCTCCCTATTGCCATTCCTAGATTACACCTATTTTCTTTAGCCTCCCTATTCCTTATCCCTCTCCTCTCCTCCCCTCTGGTTACCCACCACACCCCACTCCTCCTCCTTCCCCCTCCTCACTCTCTGGTTCTGTCCCCCTTCACAAGGTTCTTTGTTATCCTGAAAGGGTATAGATCCTGGCTACATCTTTTCTACCCCTCTTCCTTTCCCCCCACTTTCTAATCCTGATCCCTTGCAGGGTTCCCTGCATCCTGAAGGGGTATAAACTGTCTCTCTCTCTCTCTCTCTCTCCCACCCTCTCCCTTTCCCCCACATTCAAATCCATCAACTGCCAAATCCCTACTTCCCTATCCTTCTCCTCCCTTCCTGTTTCTCCACCAATCTCTTGTCTACCTTCACACGCCCTTTCTCTCCCACTGCCTTTCTGCCTGGTCCTATCTTCCTTGCAGGGTTCTTAGCATCCAGAAGGAGTTAGATCTTGGCTATCCCTCTTTCTCCCTCTTCCATCCCCCACCTTCTACCCCTCACCTGTCCACTTCTCCACTTGTCTTATAACTTCCCTTACCTGGGTGTACAATAGCACTTTGAATTGTGTCCTCAGGCTACTACTTCTAGCACTTCAAATGTGTTATCCATCCTCTAACCTTTACCCTACTGGATTACCTGCTCTTGGATTGTTGCAATGTATGTTATATCAAAACATGGTTTTGTTTACCTAGCCAGTTGGTCTGGGCTATTTCTGCTCTGTAATTGTACTACACTGTTTTGGTTTAGAAATTGCATTTGTATTACTCTGTTATTGCTATGTGTTTGCCTGTTCTCCCACTTTTGTACCCCCCACCCAGGACACATCTGGAAATGTGCTGTTTACAGCTTATGTTGTCTTTTCTGGTGTAACATTTTCCAAATAAATAAATAAAATCAAAAATGAAGGTGGACAAAGCAATGGGACAAAATGGCATACACCCAAGGATATTAAGAGAACTGTGAAGGGCGACAGCAGAACCTCTGGTAGCCATGTTCACTGAGTCATTCAACACAGTAGTGGTACCAGAGGATTGGAGGAGTACACATGTAGTCCTATGACACAAATCTGGCAGCAGGGAGGAAGCAGAAAATTATAGATCAGTCAACCTCACCTCAGTAGTGTGGATGATCATGGAGATATTGCTTAAAGAAAGGATAGCGGGGCATCTAGAAGCCATCATAGCCCAGGATCATAGGCAACATGGATTCACAGTGAGGAAGCCATGTAAGACAAACCTGGTTGATTTCTTCAACAGGGTGACAAAGGAAGTAAATCAGGATGAGGTAGTGGACATTGCCTACCTTGATTTCGGCAAACCTTTGACACTGTTCTACATAGGAAGTGGATAAAAAAGATGGGTAGTTTGGCATGGGGGGGTGGTAAAAGGGGTTAGAAACTGGCTAACAGACAGGAGTCAGAGGATGTTGGTAAATGGGGTGCAGTCTGGGGAGAAGGAATGACCAGTAATTTGCCTCAGGGATTGGTTCTGGGGCCAGTCCTGTTCAATGTTTTCATTAGCAACATTGCAGAGAGGCTGCAGGGAAAGGTCTGCTTGTTTGCAGATGACACCAAGATCTGTAACAGTGTGGATAATCCAGAGGGGTGGAGAAAATGAGGAGGGATCTGGGTAAGCTTGAAAAATGGTCTGAGTATTGGCAACTGACATTTAATTCAAAAAAAAGTGCACAATTATGCACCTGAGACACAGAAACCCTGAAAAAAGCTACAGAAAGGGGGGGAGTTGCTGAAGGTCACAAAGGAGTAAAGGGACTTGGAGGTTATTGTTTCAAATGACCTGAAAATGTCAAAGCACAGTGCGAAGGCAACTGGGAGGACCAGTGGTATTCTGGGATGCATAGACAGGGGTATCACCAGCAGAAGAAGGGAGGTAGTGATGACGTTATATAAAACCATGGTCAGGCTTGACATAGAGTACTGTGTGCAGTTCTGGAGGCTGCACATCCATAAGCACATTAACAGACTGGAGACAGCCCAGAGAAGGGCAACTAAGATGGTAAAAGGTTTGCAACACAAGATTTATGAAGACCGATTAAGGGACTTCAATATATACTTGCTGGAATAGAGAAGGGAAAGAGGTGACATGATAGAAACATTCAAATACCTCAATGGTATAAACAAGGTGCAGGTTGGAGACATTTTTCAATGCAGGAGGAGCACAAGAATAAGGGGGCATGACATGAAATTAAAACGTGGGAGGTTAGGAGGGAATGTAAGTAAGTTCTTCTTCACAGAGAAGGTGGTGGAAACATGGAATGGCTTGCCTCAGGAGGTGGCAAGAGCAAGCACTGTGGATGGATTCAATCAAGCTTGGGACAGGTGTAGGGGAACCATAGAAGTACAGCAGCAGGTGGGTTAGAAGCAGTAATTCAGTACTAGGGCTTATGGGCAGACTAGATGAGCTAGGTGGTCCTTATGTGCTGAAAATTTCTAAGTTTCTATATGAAGTTAAGGGTATAATCATAGATAGTGGTGGGGCTGTTTGTAACTCCAACTCTGCAGCCTAAGTGGTTCTGCAGGAATGTGGCTCATTAAAAGGGGGGCCTGTAAAGACAAGAGATGGGTTATCAGGAAAGACTGAGAGAGTGGAGGTAGGGTGGAGGCAGGGTATTACTAGGGGGAGCATAATACAAAGGAGAAAAGTAGGTGTATTTGTTGATATCCTGTGATATTACCCTTACATCTGCCCTACATAGTTACCTCTCCCTCAGCTGTTCTTACTTCAACCCTTCTTAATACCTATTCCCAGTTTCTGCCTTTCTACTCTACCCCATCAGGGTTCTCAAACATCCTGAAAGGAGAATCAGGAAATGGCTACCGCAATCCTCATATTCAGTTCTTGCCTCGCCTACTCTCTTCTCCATCTGTCCTTCTGGTCACCCGTGTGTACAATCTACCCCATCCTTTTACTCCAACAGCACTTGATTACTACTCTGAGCCTGCTCCTGGTACACACATGCACTATAATGGTTCTGTTGTATTATTACTGTTTGTACATTTATATATTTTGTTGTATGATTTTGGACATGTATTGTAATTTTCCCAATATTCCACTACTGTTTATTGTACAATACCTTGTATTCCAACTGTAGCATAATCTTACAATGTTGTATTGTTTGTACTACCCACATACTATTGTAACTGATCATCCTTTACAACCCTATGTAACCCCTTCCCCCCCAGGTTATACCGTGAGATGAGCAACTTGTTGTTCAGTGTGCCCTCCTGGTGAAACATTTCAATACATAAATAAATAAATAATATTAGCGCTGGGGAATGGGTACCTACAATGACTGTGACCCACTTCCCAGAACATTTCAGGGACAGCTACAGGAGGGTAGGGTGGCCGGATGGAAGGGTGGGCGAATAAAGTGACAAGATGTTTCTATATATACTTGCACGGGAGGGGGAGTGGGCATGCACAGTGAGGGCTGGGAGGGTATGTGTGGGGTGGTGCCATGGTGGGTTTTCAAGCTGATCCCATGGTGTGGTGGGTGGGTTGTGGCATTGGTCACCAGGGTACTGGGTTTGGGTCCAGGCGCTGGTGCAATTTTCTTGTGCCTGGCCCAGACCTCTTTTTTTATGTTTCACCCCTCAACATGCGGCCCCTGGAGTTGAGAATCCTTAAGTAGGGTGGTGTGGGGTGAACTCCCCATGGTGGTGCAGGAGGCACAGCCTCCTTAAAACATTAAAAACTAACTCCCTGGCACCTTTTAGCTGTGTGCCGGGGTGTCAGAGTGCAAAAAATGTATTTCTGCACTCTTGACTTCTAGATAATTGCAATCACCTTTAGGCTTTCACCATTATCACATAGACCCTAATGGCTGAGGAGCAGCAGTTTACAAAGATACATGGTAGAGATTGGGGGTTGTCCAATATGCACGAGACTGTGGCATCTGAAAATGGAAGTTTGTAGACTAAGGATGGAATCAGAGAGGCATGGCTTAGAGGAAAGCATGGGAGGGGGAAAGAGCACAGGAGTTACCAATGGATTGAGCTGGATGGCTTAGACAAATGATATGCATACGGGGGGAACAGATCAAGCTGCTGGAGGAATGACAGATGACAGATGGTAGGTAGGTCAAGGGGGTGACAGGGAATGTTGTACTTGGAGAAACAGGTAACATATTGTAATGCAAATATGGAAACAAGTTTGTAAATGGAATTTGTAGGTCAAGTGGGAGGTGAAGGAACATGGTGCACAGGGAGAAATATGTAATGGATATGGCAGTTCTAATGTAGGAACAAGTTTGTAAGTGAAGGAGGGGTAACCTGGCAAATAGGTATACTCTTCTAAGTAACTGAAAAGACATGGGTAACCAGAAGGAGGCAGTGAGCAATGAGGATGACATTAGTGAGGGAGGGAGGGGAGGAATTGGAGAATGAGAAAAAGGAAGAAGTGGGGAGAAGACCAAGGTGATTGGTAATAGTGGGGATTCTAGGACAGCTAAATTGTGGGCCATGGGAGAGGAAAATGGTGAGGGCTGTCAGGGTGAGGCAATGAGGTGGTGAAGAAGAAGATTTACTAACATACTAACATAGTAAAATGCCAGCAGAATAGGCCTAATGGTCTTTCGTGTCTGCTCGTTTGGTCAGCCCCCACCCTGGGTGCTGACCCTGCTGTCCCCCTCGCCTTCTCTGGCTTCTCCCTTCCCAGTTCCGGATATTCTTGCTGCATTGGATTTTGCTTCCAGAACCCTTCCCCTGTACCTGTCCCAGCCCCTCTTGAACCCCTCCACTGTCTCTGCCTCCACCAGCCCCCTAGGTAGTGCATTCCATGGCTACACCACCCTCTCAGTGAAGTAGCACCCTCCTTTCTCCCCTGAATCTTCCCCCCTCCAGCTTCCACCCATGCCCTCTAGTGGCCCCTTCCTCCTTCCTTCGAAGCACCCTAACTGTTCCTCCCCCATTTACCCTCTTCATGTACCTGAAGACCTCTATCATGTCCCCCCGGTCCCTTCTCTCTTCCAATGTGTACATATTTAGCTCTTCAAGCTCTCTCATAGGTCCTGTCCCCAAGCCCCAAATCATTTTGTTGCCCTCCTCTGGACCCTCTCCAGGAGGTTAATGTCCTCTTTAGTGTGGCCTCCAAAACTGCACGCAGTACTCCAGGTGTGGCCTCACCAAGCAGTTATACAGAGGGAGTATCACTTCCTCCTTCTGGAGGTGATCCCCAGTGATGCATCCCAGCATCCTGTTGGCCTTGGCTGCTGCCCTCCCACAAGTCTCAGAGTTGTTCATCTTGACATCCACCACCACCCCAGGTCCCTCTCAGCCATTGAGACTTGTAGTATTCCCCCAGGGTGTACACTTGGCCTGGGTTTCTGGCCCCCAGGTGGAGTACCTTGCATTTCCCTGCATTAAACCTCAGCTTCCACTTTCTAGACCATCTTTCCTGAGCCTAGAGGTCCCCCTGTAGGGCCACCTCCCTCCTCCCCATCCACCACCGCCCCAAGTTTCGAGTCATCTGCAAAGAGACTCATCTCACTCCTGATTCCTGTCCTTATGTCAGATAGGTAGGCGTTGAACAGAAGGGGCCCAAGGACTGATCCGTGTGGGACCCCACTAATGACCCTCCTTGGGGATGAGACTATCCCACCAACTACGACCCTCTGGGTCCGGTCCTGGAGCCAATTGCCTATCCATCTGATCAACTGGTTTCTCACCCCATTTCTCCTAGCTTATCCAACAGGCCCACGTGAGGAACAGAGTCAAATGCCTTGCTGAAGTCTAGAAAGAGGACATTCACTGGTCTACCCAGGTCCAAGGCACTTGTCACCCAGTCATAGAACGCCACCAGGTTTGTCTGACACGATTTCCCCGGGATGAATCCATGCTGTCTATCGTCCAGGCATCCTGACTTATCCAGGTCCCCCCCTAGCCTCTCCTTGACAATGCCCTCCATCACCTTGCCCACCACCAATGTCAGGCTGACAGGCCTGTAGTTTCCTGCCACCTCCCTTGATCCCCCCTTGTGGATAGGCACTACATGCGCCACCTTCCAGTCTTGGGGCACCCACCCTGTACTAGAACATTTTAATTCTATTAAACTCTTAACTGAATATAAAGTGAGGGAGAACATTTTGGATTTTATCCAGCAAAAAAACACCAGACTATTGCATTGGGACTTTGCAACAATTATGAAAACATATCATCAATAATTGTTCAAGTTATATTGAGTAAGGCTAAAAAGGGAGTAAGTGGTATGACTGGGAGTGCAGAAGCTATAAAATCAAAGATAAACAAACATGCCAGAAATATGCAAGCATGGCCATCAAACTGCAGTAAAATAGATTGAATAAATGAAGGAAAAATTATAAAAGTTGCTTTTGATAAAAAAAAGATCAATATAGAAAGGATATATGGGAGGAATTTGTAAAACAATAAGGAGAAAAGCAGCAAAACAATTGGGAAAATGGTGGTATGTGGATGGGACTATCTCAAGAGAAACAATTGGGAATCACAGGGAATACCATTTTAGGGACCTTTTATGACCCAAGTATAACTGAAACCAACCAGATTACTGAAGAAAGGAAACCTTTTAGTCAAAAAATAACAGGTCAAGAAATAAACTTAGCCATTAGTACTGCTAAAAACATAAAGCTCCATGGCTGGATGGTGTCCCAGTGGACATAATAATGGACAACTCTTATTTGTGGATACCTGCTTTAAAAGTCTTATTTAGCAATGTAATTCAGTCTGAAAGCTATCAAAACTTGGAGGGAGACTATTATCATACCTGTTCTTAAAAAGGAGATAAGGCACACCATACTAATCATAGGCCAATAAGCCTAATGGACACATCTCAAAAATTATTTACAAAAATATTACATAGCAGAATAATGACATGGTTACTGGACTTTAATATACTAAATGAGGCACAAACAAGGTTTATTCCAGACTGCTCTACAATTGATCAATGTTTTATGTTATCACATCTAGTATACGAATATATTAATGTAGAAAACAGAAATTATACTCTGTATTTGTAGACTTAAAAGCAACATTCAGTAGAGTCAATAGGAAAAACTGGGAAATATCGTTGCAAATTGGAAAGTTCAATTCTAACTTGCTGAAAACTCTATATTGAGATTATCTCACGCCTGTACTGGTACAACAAAGAAGGGACAGTACACCCAATTTCGATCCAACACTTGGTAAAGACAGGGAAATGTGCTTTCCTCAATACTATTTAACATATTCTGGAGTAAGGTCTTGGAAGCAGTGGTGACTCAGAGCTGCACATGCCGAGTCTGGGCTCAGGCGGTGCCCTTCCTGACATACACTGACAATGTAATCCTAATGTCAACAAGCTATTTAGGAATTAGTAAAAGTACAAATTAATTCTATGAAGAATGCACCAAGGTATTTCTTGAGATAAATTTTGCCAAAACCAAGTATATGATTTTTAACCGTCATTTTGTTAATCAGGGTATAACTACTATTTTGAGGTGCAGTAAACACAGAACAGATTATACAAGAAAGTTTATTTAGTTGAGGATGGAGTTTACATAAAATTTAAACTGGTAGGGGCATATTCATTTAACAGCACAAAAAGTTAAGACATTTTCTTCAATAATAGAGAAGTTTTCCTATAAATATGGGGGCCAATCTGTTAAGGATACACGTAGGGCCAGATATTCAAAACTTTGTGCTGGGCGCAAACCATTTCCACAGGTTTAGTGCCAGGTTAGCGCGGGTCTGCTATATTCAAAAGGCCAAATGGCACATGCAAACTGCATTAGCACCGGGCAAAATCATAACGTATGCAAGGGGCACACTGAGGGGGCATGTCAGAGCAGTGCTATATTCAGTGACTAGCGCCAAGCAAAGTGGTGCTGCATGACTTTGCGCAACACATTGCACGGTACAAATTACTGCCCAGAAAAAGGTAGTCTTAACCCTAGACAAACCAGCTTTGTGTGACATTGTGGCTTTGCGCCATGTTTGCGTGGCTTTTGCATGGCTTTGCATGACCCTAATCAATAGGCATGACACATAGAAAATGCTATATATAGAGGAAACATGTTGCCCACTGATGGCATCACAATGGTGCCATCAGCTGCCACCAGGCACAGCCATGCCAGGCAGTAAGTGGTGACCCAGCTTCCAGTGGACACCATGGCAGTGCAGCCATAGAGCATACACCTGCAGACCACCCTTCGGTGGGCACCAACAGATGCCCTCATACACATGCAGCACTGTAGGCATGGAGGGAGATGTGGGGATGGTATGCAAGTGGCCAGGCTGCATCAAAGACTGGGTGCAGCCACAAGGCTGGGACATGCCACACTGTGCACATGGGTCAGTGTTGGGAATACTCCAACACCAGTGTGCCTGTCTGACTGTATGTGCCCCTCCCAGCCACATACCACACATCTGTACAGATTGCACAGCACACACAGGCACCATCTATATGTCTCTATGAGCATCCCATGCCAGTGGTGCAGCATATGTGGATCACACAACAGCAGAACAGTAACGTCCACTGTCAGTACACACCTGCACATCGGGCCTGTCACTCTGTATAGTGCAGTGGACATCGCTGCCCTACACACCATAGGCATTACTGTGTCCCACTCACTACTGGCCTCCTTGCTACTGTAGTGTCTGCTGGGCACTGTTGCATGGCCTACAGTCTGACAGTTGCATACTGCACCACCACCACCTGTGCCTGTGCTATGAAGTCCACTGGGACACAATAATGTAGCCTGCAGCTACTACCATGCATTCCCAGACAGACCTACAGGTGGCACTATGGAAAAGACAGACAGACCCTATAATTCCAGACAGACCTACAGATGGAGCTGTGGGACCCTGCAGTAATGCTGGGCAGACTGCATGCAAATCAGAGCATAATGAGATGCTAATCAGGATGTTTGTCCGGAGACTACCTAAGTAGGCTCATTTGAATGCTACATTTAAATATGGCAAAGATTAGCCCAGAGCAAACGTGATTGCACTTGGCAAACGGTTTAGCTCTGCATTAAACCCGCACAAATGTGTTAGCACTGTGCAAACATTTCACACTCTGTTGTACAGTTCTGCACATTGTGCTTACATCTGCACTGCTGCCTGCTGCTGTACTGGGTCCATGCATCTGCTGGCACAAACATTGACAATATAGTTCACCTCTACCTTCCTTTACATCACTTTGCACTTGGCTGCTGTTGTAGTGCACTTCCTGTTGCAATATTCAGAGCTGTCTTCTTCCCAGGCTATGTTTGCACTGCACTCCCAACTCAGATTGCCCAGCTTCAGATCTTTCTATATTCAGCAGGTTTAGCACCGGGGCTATCCCTTTTGAATATAGTGGGCTATTGGGTCCAGGCTAATTTAACATTAAAGGAGATTTTGGCTTGGAAATTTATTTAAATAAACCAAAAAATCCACAACATTGAAAATCTTAAACCAAATTCAGATTTGGCTACATAGATAGCCAATACCTAAGAAAGTGATATGGCACTTGCAATGCAAAACTGTGTGTTTGTAACATAGATGAAGACAGTCCAGCTCACTTTCTTCTATTCTGCCCTATTTACAAATTTGAGAGAGTCTGTATTTGGGAACTATTTTAGCAACTTTGGTCATGGAACCTTAATATCAATATAACTATTTATTAAAAACCTCCAACACCAAGCACTTGGAGGTTATTGCATGATTTTGCAGAAATATAGAAAGAAAAAAACTGCACGTTATCTCCAACAGGGGGATATAGATTATAACTGTGGTATATTAATGATGAAATATAAATATATACTGTAATTACTGGTGACCTATAATATCAGCCAGATAATGGTGCTTGACAAACACTGTAATAACTCAATTTTGGGTTACTACGCTCCAAAATGCTGTAGTAACCTGAAATCCAGTCATTACAGCATTCTAGGAACCACTTTCCCATTCCCCTGTAATGAGATGAGCTATATTCATAGCACCCCACCTTCCTGACCATTTGTGCATGGGCTAAGCATGGCAGCCGTAGTTTTTGATTCTTTGGTTTCCCAAAAGTAATCTTTGCCACTTATAAGCAAGTAATTTTATTTTGTAACTATCTGGTTGATCCTGCCTTCTCTTCATCCCAAAATCAACTTGGTTGATCCTGCCATTCATATGCTTCAGTCAGGGCTTTGTTCCAACCGAGCGTAAAGAGAAAAAGAATCACCAGAGACGTGTGTGTGTGTGTGTGTGTGTGTGTCTCTCTCTCTCTCTGAGTGAGTGTTACTGTGTGTGTGTGTCTGTGTGTCTGTGTGTCTGTGTGTCTGTCTCGGAGTGAGTGTAATTGTGTGTGTGTGTGTCTGTGTGTGTGTGTCTGTGTGTGTGTGTGTGTGTGTCTGTGTCTGTCTGTCTGTCTGTCTCAGAGTGAGTGTAATTGTGTGTGTGTGTGTGTGTGTGTGTGTGTATGCTGGCACTCAGTCCCTACACCAGTAATTATAAAAAATAATGTATTGGTTAAGTACATGTCTATGAAATTTTTTACACCTCCTCTGTGTGTGATGAACCTCATAAACTTCTCAAGCTTCTCTCTCGAGGTTTATGGGTCATCACACACCTTGGGAGTGTAATAAAATTCCATAACACACACTTACCTATCTATTATTCTCTATATAATACTTATTGAACCTTTTATTTAGATGTAAGTGAGGGTTACTTAAATGGTGGCTTCAACTGTTTTATTTGTAGTAGGAAGTTAGTTAGGACTGTAAATGGAGAACAGTAAACGACTCTACAAGAATTGTACTATCAATTTTAATTTATTCATAAGGGCATCTAGATCCATAACCAAATTAGGATAGGAAGGGAAGAAAAGAAACCCTCGAACAGATGTGACTTGTCTTCACCAAATATAGTCTATTGACATCTAGAATAGACCTTTAAAATTTAGGGATGTATTTTAACGTCAATTTGCAATAATAAATGTGGTAAGTTTGAGGTTTCCTGTATTTTAAGTGATTTATGATGTTTGTATTTATGTTTACATTTATGTATAGAGATTGTTTAAAACAAAGAATTTTAACTTGGTGTTTCTACAATTTGTAATGACTTTTTCAGAAGTCGAACCGTAAAAACATACTGATCGATGGGTGAAAAAGAGAAGAGGGAGAGATGAGGTGGATATAAAGAGGAAAGTCAGGGAGACTGGGGGAATAACATGAACAGCTAACATTCTTCAAGTAAAACTATCTCTGGCTGGAAGCTGCAATACTGAACATAGGATTTGCAAGAAAGCGAGTTGTGCTCACAACAGAGGGAGGTGAACCTTAAAATTGTCGTTGGTTTGGAGCAGATATTCTGCAGGTGGAGGCTACTTCTAACTGAAAGGTGAAATAAGGAACTTAGAATTATCAGGAAAAGACAGTCTTTGTTACAATTCTTAAGATTTTCAGTGCAGGAAGAGTTTAAAGCACAGCAGCCTTATTTTAGGGCTGACTGCTTTCAGGGCACAAACCACCAGGCTGTTTTGGGGCTGGGGAGATTTTACCTGTGTCTGACTTGGATGTCTGGATTTTTCTCTGTTTGATTAACAGGGTATTTTCTCTGTCAAATTGTTGTGTAGGGTATCTTGCTGACAGGAAGGCACTCATCGCAGTGGTGGGTCAGAGCTCTTAGCTGATTGTTTTGTGAGGCACAGTTTGGCCCAACCTTTCCCACCCCTCACCCCACCCACCCCTGGAAATAGTTCCTTTATACCTGGGGTTCTGACATCATTTCTCAAGAGTGCATATCACTGTCATATCCTTCTAGCACACTGCACTGACAATATAAGCATACACATTGTATAATATATATATATATATATATATTTCTATAACAAACCAATCACACACACACAACACAACAACAAAAAAAGTAGATAAACATGTGGGGAGTAGTACAATGTAATGGCTGTGGGGCAGCAGTCTTCTGGGAGTCTTTCTGGAGGCTGAGATTCTGCCCTATTTGCAGACTACTCTCTGCCCTGAGGGAGGAAGTTGCCCATCTTCAGGCCACACTGGACAGTAGTAAGGGAACCTTCCCCCAGGCCACACCGGACAGTAGGAAGGGAACCTTCCCCATCCAGGGGGCACCAGAGCCACCACCACTACCTCAGAGGTTGCGAAGAAAGCACAGTAGTTGGACCACAGTGGGCTCAGGGAGGGTGAGGATGGTAGAACAGAGGCACACCCAGTCAGTTGTTCCACTCCACAATCCATACACCATTCTGGGGGAGCATAGCTCCCCTATGGATGCACCCGCAGAGGAGACTAAGGAGGTTGAGGACAACTGTTGCAAGGGAGGCCCACAGGAAGGAGGCAAAGGACACCACAAGGAAAGGAAGCAGCTCCTGGTGGGGGACTCAATGATTAGGGGGCTAGAACTGGGAGGAGCAGGGAAAATTGAAGTAAGGTGCCTGCCTGATGCCATGGCTTGGAGGGAGAGGAAGCGCATACTCAGGATCACGAGAACAGCTGTATGGGAGTCTGAGCTGGATGTCATTGTCCACCTAGGGACAAATGACTTGGCTCAACATGAGATTAGAGAAGTGCAGAAAGACTTTGTAGAATTGGGGAGGGGCCTAAGACAAGTAGCACACACAGTATCCTTCTCAGAGGTGCTGCCTGTCAATGGCATGAGTGAGGCAAGGGTACTTTGCACTATGCAGTTTAATGAATGGTTGAAAAAATGGTGTGGAGAACAGGGTTTCTCATTAGACTGGGTTCCACCTGGAGGGACACCAGCCTATACTGGCAGGATGGTCTGCATCTGTCCAGGAAGAGAACAAGTCTTTGAGCAATAGGTTTAAAATGCTTCATTGGCAAGCTTTTAACTAGTCAAGGGGAGGCACTGATAAGCAGCAGGAAAATCCCAGCCTCTCCTTCAAAACAGGGTACTAAATGAGAAAAGACCGAAGTAGAAAGGTCAGTGGGGATGCTGTAACAGAAGGAAAAGCCATCAAAAATGGAGAGCAATGAGTACCAATGCCCATAGTCTGAGTAACAAGCTTGAATTAGTGGCCTTGATGGAGGAGGAACATCTGGATATCATGGTAGTCACAGAAACATGGTACACACAAAACCATGACTGGGACGTAAACATACCAGGATACACTATCTACAGGAAGGACAGGGAGGGTAAAAGAGGAGGAGGAGTAGTCTTTACATAAGGGAAGGAATCAAAGCAACAGAACAAAAGGGAAAACAGGGAGAGAAGAAGCACTGTGGGTAAATTTGGAGACCGCAATGAACCACAATCCGCATAAGGTTTGTATACAGACCTCCTTCTCAGGGGAGGAAATGGACAAGGAAATGATAGAAAGTATACTTAGAATGGCAGAAAAAGGGGAGATATTGCTGATGGGTGATCTGAATATGCCAGATGTTAACTGGGGTGCAGTTGCAGCAGCCACTTCGAAGAGTGGGGTTATTCTAGATGCCCTACTGGGGGCATGCCTTAGACAACTAGTATTGGAGCCCACTGAGAGGGAGCAATCTTAGACCTGGTTCTCTCAAATGGAGATGAAGAGAGGATCACAGATGTAGAAGTGGGTAGCATCTGGGAACTAGCGACCATCAAACAGTATGGTTCACAATAAACACAGCAATAGAGTCAAGTCATACAAAGACAAAAGTACTGGACTTAGGATGGCTGACTTTGCTAAATGGGTGAGTGCCTAAGGAATGCACTAGAAAATGGGCAGGAAGGAGGGTGGAAGAACAATGGGGAATGATAAAACTGCCATCACAGAGGTAACAAGCCTTTGTGTGAAGCAAATAAACAAAACAAAACGATGTAAGAAATCACTATGGTTCTCAAAGGAAGTGGCAGTGAAGGTTCAAGAGAAAGAAAGCATTCAGGAAGTACAAAGGAATCACAGAAGGAGCAGGACAGAGAACTGTATCAGTTAAAGCAAAGGAAGTTGGGAAGGCAGTCAGAACAGCAAAGGCCCAAACCGAGGAAAGATAGCCAACTCGGTTAGAAGGGATAAACCTTTATATGGGTACATCAGGGAGCAAGGAAGACCAAGGGAGGAATAGTGAGGCTTAATAAAGGGAGGGAGGGTGGGCAGAGGGTGACTATGAAAAGGCAGAGATACTAAACAAATATTTTTGCTCAGTATTTACAAAGGAAGAGGGGAGGTACCTAAAACAAACAGTATAAACACTCTGGATACAGAAGTTGATACCAGCCCATTTACAGAAGAAAGGGTTCTGAAAGAACTCTTAAAACTGAAGGTGGACAAAGCAATGGGCCTGATGGGATTCATCCCAGAATTGTAAAAGAACTAAGGGTAGAACCAGTGACACCACTGACTACCCTCTTTAACAAATCATGGGAGGATGGGTGGTACCGAGGACTGGAGGAGGGCAGATGTGATTCCCCTCACAAATGTGGGAGCAAGGCAGAAGCAGGAAACTACAGACCTGTTAGTTTAACCTCAGTGGTAGGGAAAATGATGGAATCACTTCTGAAGGAAAAATTGTCGATTATCTAGAGGCCAGAGGGCACAGGACCCAAGGCAGCATGGATTCACAGCGGGAAGGTCATGCCAGATGAATCTGATAGATTTCTTTGACTGGGTGACCAAAGTAGTAGATCAGGGAGGGCTGTGGACATGGCCTACCTAGACTTTAGCAAGGCATTTGACACAGTTCCACACAAAGATTAATATACAAGTTAGCCAGCCTGGGAGTGGGTCCCAAGATGACAGCCTGGATAAAGAATTGGCTAAGAATAGGACACAGAGAAATAGTAAATGGAGTCCACTCTGAAGGCGGGGGTTACTGGGGTGCCACATGGTTCAGTATTAGGACAGTCCTCTTCAATGTCTTTATACTTTGACATTGCAGAGGGACTGGAAGGAAATGTATGTCTTTTGCAGATGACACAAGATCTGCAACGAGTAGATGCCCAAGGTGGGGTGGAAAGGATGAGAAGAGACTTGGCAAGGTTAGAGGAATGGTGAAATGTATGGCAGCTTAGATTCAATGCTAAGAAGTGCAGGTAATGCACCTGGGAAACAAAAACCCAGGGGAAGAGTACACAATGGGGGGTGAGATACTAACAACAACAAAAATGCAAAGGGACCTGGGGGTAGTCATATCAGATGACCTAAAGGTGGGCAAGCAATGTGAGAGGGCAGCATGGAGAGCTGGGGGGATACTGGGATGCATAGGGAGAGGCATCACCAGTAGAAAACAGGAAGTTATTATCCCTCTGTACAGACAGCTGGTCAGACCCCATCTGGAGTATTGCATGCAGTTCTGGAGACTCAATCTCCGCAAAGACATAGACAGGATGGAAGCTGTCCAGAGGAGGGCAACTAAAATGGTGCAGGGTCTGCACCGGAAGACATATGAAGAGAGACTTAAGGAGCTAAATATGTATAGCCTCGAGGAAAGGAGGGAGAGGGGGGACATGATAGAAACTTTCAAGTACCTCAAGGGAATCAACAAAGTCCAAGAGGGTAGCATCTTTCAAAATAAGAGGTGTGCAAGAACAAGGAGGCACAATTTGAAGATAGAAGGGGTCAGCTCAGAGGTAATTTAAGGAAGTATTTTTTCACAGAGAGGGTTGTGGATGCATGGAATGGCCTTCCAGAGGAGGTTGTGGAGTCAAAAACAGTGGTGGAATTCAAGCATGCATGGGACAGTCATAAGGCAATTCTAGGGGATGGGGACAGAAAGAAGTAGGCTGCTGGTTAACTAGGATCTGCAGCTTATCCATTACGTAGGGAAACGGGCAGACTGGGTGGGCCAATCGGACCTTATCTGCCATCAAATTCTATGTTTCTATGTTTCTATGTTTCTAAGAGTGGGTGGTGGGGAAACAGGGAGCGGTCATAAAGTTTCACTCAATGGCAGTAGTGGAATTTGGGTTAAGAGGGAGTTAGAATTCATCTCTTTCAATGAGGACAATGGGAGTCCCAGGAGGAAGAGCAAGTCAGGTGAAAACTAAAGTAGGGGGAAGGCTAGGGAGTGAGTTAATGCTGACCAAGACAGGGAGCTGAGATAGGGGAATTCACTGAGACCAGGCAGAAATATGGCAGAAGGGTTGTCATACTGGGAGATTCCATAATTAAGTGTTTGAAAATGGGGGAACATGTGGAAGGGGTAGCTATATCTGGGTTTAGCACATGCCAGACATTACAGTACTCAGGGCCAGGTACATAGTACAGTACATTCTTTAGTGATGAAGGCAGGGGGAGTCCCAACATAGTGGTTCAAATCGGAACAAATGATTTGGAGGGTAACAGTGTGCAGGATGTGCAAGCAAGAGTCAGAGAATTGCCCAGAATGTGTCAAATTTAGGGAAACACTCATGCATTCTTAGATGTTCTGCTGGAACCAAGGGCTAGCACAGGCAAAAAGTTGAAGATTAGGGATTTCAATGAGAGGCTGGGAAAATGGTGTCAGGATGTGGGCCTTGAGCTGGTGTGAGGCTGAGGAGCTACATGGGACAGTAAGGTTATATTCTCTAAGGATATATTGCATCTTAGTACAGAGGGAAGAATAGGTTTAAAAAACAAGCTGAAAGACGTTATTGACAGAAATGCTGATTTGAACGAGCTGATGGGGGCTGGTTTCGTCTTGCTGGGTGGACAGGAATGTAAGCAAGCAATAATACCTGACAGGGTGGACAGTATTGGGCTACACCCACCTGTCCAGGTAGAGGGCCTTAAAGCTCCTGGAAGGCAAGTATAGCCCAATACTACCTACCATGGAGTGTATTATTGCGCTAGAAAAATGGGGCAATACTACATTTCATAAAAAAATAATCTGTATGTTTAAAACTTCATGGCATTTGTTTCATAATAAAATAGTTCCTCAGCATTTGTTTGTTTGTTTGTGAGGTGAGGAGTTTTGTTCTAGTTTCTTTGGAGCTACTTGTTTTGGTTAGCATCACTCCCACACTGGCCGTGGAGTTGCACCTAAGCTACACAAGAAGAATGTTGGCACCTGCTTTTTAAACAGGTATATTTATGTTTTAACTAATGATTTGTATTGGTGAGTGCAGCAGAGAACAGAGGCTAGTAGATGGTAGTTAGAGCAAGGGCCATGAGATCACACTTTTACTGTAAAATGACATATATATGCAGTTGGAAGAAATGCTGATGAGGTCGCTCCACAACAAGTATGCTTTTCTTTTTAATTTATTTTCATATGGTTTATTTCTGCAGTGAGGCTTTTGATAGGAGTTCCATAGATGGAGACAGACTGTGTTTTGCAGAGTAGGTGGCTCAGACAAGAGCAGAAACAGTGAGTTGACTGGCATGATTCACAGGTGTTTGAATTAAGCGTGGTTGGGGAAATGCTAATTTGTCCTTGTCCACAATCAGAGATGACATACTGGAGTCTTTTCTGCTTTTAAAAATATGTTGGATATGAGAAGCAACACTGTTCATGACTGTGTGTGGTGCAGTTGAGCTGCACAAGTCATTATTTTACAAAAGCAAGCTGGTTTATGAGCTTGAATAACTGGGTACGTGTGGAAGGGAGGAACAGAGAGCACGGTTCGCCTCCGTAATATTGTAAGGAAGCTATGATGGGACACAGGAGAATAGGGCATTGTTAGTAAACAATGAAATAAAGAAAAGAAATATCCACATATCAGTATGATGTGTGGTTTTGTAGCAGTTAATTACAGAGTGTTGGGGCTGTATGTGCTGCTTAGCAATACAAAAAAATGGTGGAGATTTGGATTGAGATTAGGGGGGTTTAGCTCATTAGGAAGCAAGGTGGGCACCAGGATTGTAGTGATGGGGTAGGCTAGGATGGCACTTTTATTAGCTGGGCATCTGTTGTCTGATAGATGCCCAGCTAGAGAAGTGCCTCAGCCAATCAGAAGCATCAAATTGTTTTAACCATTTTCTAAAGAATGATAGGACTCGAACCTCATCCCCACCTGGAAATTTGAAGGATAGAAGTATTAAAGAAGGGCAAAGCTGGGAGAAGGGAAGAATTTGAAAGGTATGAGGGAGGTTTGGAAGGTGGTGTCAACCAATGTAAGGGTCCTAGGAAACATATAACCCGAGTTACAGGCAATGATGGTGGGGTAGGAGTTGATGGGGCTGTGTCACAGAGACTTGGGCCACCCAGTACCAAGACAGGGACTTGGTACTCCCAGGATACAAAACACTTAGAAAGGCTAGGATAACTGGGAGGGAGGAGTGGTAGCACTATTTGTGAGGTAGGGGATCAAGGTGCAGGGAGAAGGGTGAGAACGGAAACATGGAAATGTTGTTGGTCACCTTCCAAGATGATAAGGGCAGGAGGATAAATTTGGAGTTATTCTACAGACTACCAATGCAAGCTGAGGAACATGACAGAGCAATGGTGAGAAACATACTGAATCATTGTGGTCGGGGTAATGGCAGAATGATGGTGGTTGAAGTCTTCAACCTACCAGTGGTAGACTGGTGCAATATGACACTAAAAATGCTGAGGAACAAAGGATTTATGATTAATTTAAGGTTGTGTTCCTGCCACAACTGGTGGTAGAGCCTGTCATGAACCCACTTGTGAGGGTCAGATCACTGAGCCTCACAGTGCCCACCCCTAAGTACAATCCATGACAGGGAGGGGGAAAACAGGGATATCCTCCTCATGTCAGTCCAGAGTGTTCACAGGGTTTACAACAGAACACTTGTCATAAGGTCCCAGAGCACCCTTCCATACTTTGGGTCAGGGCACAATATCAGTCTCAACTCTATGGCCAAATTTGAACACTTTTGTGGCTATTAAATACAGGAGGATGTCCCAAGCATTACGCACTTTTGGGTAGCAGTGCACCACCTGATCTGACCTTTGCCTACAGGACAGGAAATAACCCAGTTCACAATCCCTGCAGACTTGTATGAGACTCTGGTATCTGTCCCTAATCCTGCCAGATCCCAACTGAACCTTTTCAATTTGGTTTCTATTTGGTAACCCTTCTAAGCATAAACAGTTGTCATAGAGTTGTAATAATCCTTCTACAGTCACACATACAAAATAAGGAATGTCACGCAGGCAGAATTCTTTAGAAAAACAAAAGTCTTTACTAAAATAAATAAATGCAGTTACAAGTAAAAGGGAACATACGCACATTTAGGTTATATAATGGAAAACATATTTTGGAAAGTATACAGTATAAATGCCTCAAACTGTTTACAGTAACTGTGTCTCTACCTGTTATGAAGACTTTCAACACTTTAGAAAAATCACTGGTTTGTAAATGTTGCAGCATCATGATGGTATCTGCAGTCTTATAGTCAAGAAAGAGTCCCAAACAGAATGGCTATCTTGCTCTGTGTTGCAGAGCTTAATTACCTCTTCTGAAGTTTGCAGTTTCATCAAATTTCTAGTCATAAGGAAACCAGGTTTATTCTCCTAACAGTGACCTACAATCTCCTGGCTACCTGGTGATGTCACCTAGCTTCAACATTAATTCAGCCACCATAATTAACTAGTAAATGGACAAGTTACTGTTAAAACTATGATGTATCAACACAACATCTTATCAGCTAATTCACAGTGTCATGATAGAATTTCACATAGTACTGCTAGGATGGTCATCTGCCATCCAATTCTTGGCTCAAACATCCTGTTCCCTTATAAAATGTGACATTATCTCATAGCTGCTGAGATCAAAACAATCTGTTTCTGTAGTACATGTTTATGGCAGCCTACACAAAGTTCAGACGCAAGAAAGCGAGGTCAGAGAAACCCAGCTGATGGACCATGGTTGTGCAGGAGACAGTAAGGGAGAAAAGGCTAGCCTACCGAAAGTACAAGAAAATCTGTAGTGAGAAGTACTGAGAAGAGTGCAACATGAAATTGAAGAAAAGAAACAGGGAGGTGGGGCAGCCAAATCAAACAAGGAGTTAAGATTGGCACAGGGGAACAGGGAGGAAGAGAAGGAATGTTTTAGACACTTCGGCTACAAGAGGAAGAGTAGGGGCAGATCACCAAGTTAGAAAGGGAGAGTGGGTGGGCAAAGGAGGACGTAGAGCAGTCTGAGGTACTAAATGAGTAGTTCTGTTCTATCTTTATGAGGGGATATGGATGGGCCAGTTCCACATGTGGAAGGTATGCCAGGGAGTGGGGGGGGACACTAACATGTGAAGAGATACCGTGGAGAGTGTGAGGAGGGTCTTAAGTCATTAAGGACAGAAAAGGCCAAAGGAATGGACAGTATCCACCTCAGAGTCCTAAAGGAACTGGCAAATGTCCTCTAGCATCTCGTATGGCATTATTCAAACAGGAAGTGTGCCACTGTATTGGAGGATGGTGCATGTAGTATCCCTCCATAAGAGTAGACCAAGGGATGGATGGGGAGGCAGTATAGCACAGTGGATTAAGGCTCTGAGCTGCAAATCTGGAGACCTGGGTTTGAATCCCACAGCCCTCACTTGCATACTGTATGACCCTGAGCAAGTCACTTAACTTCTCTATGCTCACAGGTCACACCTGTAAACAGGCTTTCAACTTAGTGTGCTAGTCCTGGTTAAACAACTGGAGAAAAAACAAAGAAATGAGATGGGAAACTATATATCAATCAGCCTGCCATCCATAGTAGGGAAACTACTGGAAAGCTTATTGAAGGAAGGCTTGGTGGAGTTCCTGGAGGTAAATGGCCTTCAGGATATCAAGGAAAGCTTATTTGCCAAGGGGAGATCTTGTCACACTCAACCTAGTTGAATTTTTAATTTGGTAAAAAGATCTCTGGATGGTATTCAGATGGTTGATGTACTGTCCCTGGAATTCAGCAAGGCATTTGACTCTAGTACGACATGGGAGACTGCTGGGCAAACTGAGGGACATGGCGGTGGAGAGAGGTTGGTGAGGTGGCATGGGAGCTGGCTGAGCAACAGCCAATGGTGGATGGTTGTAGGGGACCCAGTAGGGTCATTAGTGGGGTCCTGCATGGATCATTTCTGGGACAACTGATATTTAATGCTTTCATTTTGACATTGTAGTGGAGGTAGGAGCAAATGAGGCTGTTTGTTGACAATTCCAAACTGGGAGCAGTTGTGATCAGTGAAGAAGGAAGAAAGATACTCTAGAAAGGCCTAGAAAGACTAGAACAGTGTTTGGTTACATTGCAGCTCGGGTTTAATGTTTGGAAGTATAGTGTGCTTCATTTGGGAGCTAGGAATCCAGGGTACAGCTACTAATTAGGAGTGGTTTGGTTAGCAGTCTCAGAGGAAGAAAAAGATCTGGGAGTAGTGCTCACTGGTAAAATGAATCAATTAGAACAGTACAGGAAAACAGCAGCCAAGGCAAATAGAATGCTGGGGTACATTACTAGAGGGATCCATGGTACAAATCCTTGTTGAGGCTGTAGTTGGAGCACTTCATGAAGTTCTGGTGCCTTTGCTTAAAGAAGGACATTGAGCTCCTCGAGAGGGTCCAGAACAGTGAGTCAAAGATAATCCTTGGAAGGGGGATAAGCTCTATGAGGAGAGACTTTGAGAGTTAAATACGTACACCATGGAAGACAGATGGGACAAAGGGACATTTTTATTTATTTTTATTTATTAATGTCTCAAATAACACCACTTGAGCTCAGAGCTCTTTACATAGGTTCCACGTCATGATCACAATACAAACAGAGTAGTACAGTTACAGTGGCAGTAGATACAACAGATATACCAGAGTGGTAATGTTACACAGGAAGTTACGATAAGGGAACGGGAGCTAACTAACACACTTAGGGGTATGAGATGCCTGACGGTTAAACCAGTCATTTGTTTGCTGAGATGTTGAGAGGGAGGAGCCCTAAGTGACAAAAAATGAGTGAGCAATATTGCAACAAATTAAGCTGGGAGGGGGAAGAGGGAAGTATGAGGGCAGCAGGTGGGGGGAGAGAGGGGAAGGAAGGCCAGGGAGGGAGGGCTAAGGTTGGGGAAGAGCAAGAGGGGGTGAGCAAGATAGTAGGGGTGAAAGAGAGGGGTGGCGAAGCTAAGGATGACAGTCACAATGGAAGTCATTTAGCAGGCATTGCTTGAGCTGGACTTTGAAAGCACCCAACATAGGCATATGCACCAGGTCGTCCTGAATGGAGTTGAACCATAGCGGGGTGCAGTGCTCAAAAGACCTTTGGCCTTGGAAAGTATGACATCTGGGTGTAATGAAGGTCTGACGTTCAGAGTTATGTGTGTGCCGCTGGTTAGTGCAAGGCTGCAGGAGTTTAGTAATCCCAGGCGGGACTGTTCCAAGGCTGGCTTTTTTTACCTGAAGGCAGGTTTGGAATTTAAGTCGACCATTAAGTGGGAGCCACTGTGTAGTGGAATACAGGTCACAGGTGTGAGTCAGCCTAGATGCCCCAATGGTTGGCCGGCAGGCTTTGTTTAAGGCAGTTTTTAAGTGCCAGAGGTCAGTGTCAGAGGCAGAGCCATATATAGGTAGGCAGTAGTCAACGAGGGAGCCAACAGTGCTGTGGACAGCTACCTAAGGGCTTCAGGGGTCAAACTGTGCCTATGATGATAAAGCAGCCCAATACATTTATTGATAGCTTAGTGTGTTGTCAATAGGAGAGAGTGTAGGACAACAAGTTGTCAATAGTGATCCTGAGATATTTAAAATGTTGGACCAGATCAAGGGGAACCCCTGCAAGATTATGTATTGATAGGAGGTAGTACGATGCTTGTTAAGGTGGCTGGAGAACAACATAGATTTAGTTTTTTTATAGTTCAGGATAAGTTTATGATCTAGGAACCACTTTTCAAGACTAATAAAGTCACCTTGAAGTTGCTGCTCAAGTTCAAATGGATTTGAGGCATGTGTGAAGACAACTGCATCATCAGCATAGAGTAGGATGTGGCACTGGCTGGCTTGAGGGAGATGATTTGGGAATAAGCTGAATAGGAGGGGACCCAGTATAGACCCCTGTGGGACACCTGAGCAGACAGGCTTGCTGTCCGAGAGTGTTAAGCCGATTCTAACTTGCTGGAATCTGCATTCCAGGTAGCTGCTGAACCACGAAACTGCCTCAGGAGACAGGCCTGTTGTGACAAGCTGCTCAGTTAGGGAGGCATGATTAACAGTATCGAATGCTTTAGTAAGATCGATAAAGATTGCACCAAAGAGTTGATCTTGATCAAAGGATTTATGAATGTGACACGTGAACTCTAGTAGGCTGTGCCCAGTTCTAAAGCCATGCTGCTCTGGGCAGAGGAGTTTGTATTTGTCCAGGTATTTGACCAGTTGGTCTGCAACTATTCATTCAAGGGCTTTCACAAGGCAGAAGCAAGGAGATGAGTCGATATTTCTCTGAAGGTCTCGGTCCTCAATCTTATGTACAGGAGTGACTATAGCTGCCACTGTTTTGAGGGAACACCCCTAGTCTAGGCAACAAGTTAAGGATGTGGGTGAGAGGAGACAGGACTTCTTCCAAGGAGAGTGTGATTAATTTCAGATCAAGGAGTCCCCACTGAATCTCCCTTACCAAGTACCTTTGAGAGATATTTCCTTGCATCCCTAGGAGATGGCCTTGCACCAAAAGAGGGATATGCAGAGGTCTGAGGGCCTGCAACAGGGTTGACCGGATGGAAGAAGTTGGGGGGGACATGACTGAGGTCCGTAAAGGCTAGGTTGAAGATGTCAGCTATAGTTTTAGGGTCAGTGATAGGGGAGCCGTCTATACTGATCATGTCAGGTGCAGATTTTGGCTCCTTACCAGTAGCCTCCTTAAGATTTGCCCAGAATTTGCACCCATCATTCCAGTGTTTGGATAGGGCCACCTTGTAGTACTGGTTTTTGGCTGTGTGGATGGCCCAGGTGCATTTATTTTTGGCTTGTTTGTACTTTATGATGTCTGACTGCTTCCCTGTGGCTCTAGCTATGTCCCAGAGATGATCCCAGAATTTCATAAGTCCCAAGATGTCAGGGTTCATCCAGGGGTTGTAATGGCCCTTGATTTTCCACTTTTTTATAGGGGCATAAGTATCACAGATAGTGTTGAAGAGGAGGATGAAATGGTCCAGTGCGCTATCCACATCAGGAGCCTCATACACTGCAGACCAATTGGTGTTCTCAAGATCTGCTCTTAGCTGGTCAGCTTGACCAGGCCTTAGGACTCTGCTTGTGACTGTTCTGGAAGTGGGGTTGGTGAATTTATTGGTCCAGCTGAACATGATAGGGGAGTGGTCGCTTATACTGTCTGCGAGGACAGAGGCATTAGAGGTGTGCTCAGGACGGTTAGTGAGTGCCCAGTAAAGAAGTGTGCTACATAGTACCAGTCTTGTAGTTAGTCCTGGTAGAGGCTTCAATGAGCTGCGTGAAGTGGATGGCCTGGACAGCATCCTTGACATGGTTTGCCTCTGAGGCAAGCCAGTCAATATTAAAGTCTCTTAGTAGTATGACCTCGCAGCATGTGGTTAGGCTACCTAGGTAGTCAAAGACAGCTTCAAGACCCAAGAATGAGTCCTTTGAGGGATGGAGATGGACAAAAGTGCTTTGAGCTCCAAGGAGAACATTAATGGCAAGAGTCTGAGCAGGGGTCCCAAGACTGGGAAGATTTAGCGATATGCCCTGAAGGCAATCCTTGAGATAAAATGAGCAGCCTCCACCTCTTTTGGACAGCTGGTCTTGCCTAAAAATCCTATAGGCAGGGAAGCAGACGTCAGCATCAGGAATCCTTGGGGAGAGCCATGTTTCTACGATTGACAGTACATCACGGTTAAGGAGGGATACCCAGGCCTGGAGGTTAGTAAAATTAGATACTAGACTGCGGGTATTTAGTGAGGCAATTGTGAGCATACCTGACTTATGGGCACTCATCCCATAGTTGTGTGGGGGACCTGGGTTGGGGTATATGTTACCCGAAAGTAGAAGCAGCAGGAAAGCTAGTCTTAACAGGTAACTTTTGAAGTGTTTAACTCTGCCTTTTGATGCCTCCTGGTATATATCAATAGGTTTTCAGTCAGCTCAGGATCAGTTTGATTGGCAGTAGAGGTGAGGGAGGCCACGCCGTGTCCACTGGGTCCAGATCCAGGCATGAAAATCAAATCGTGTGGCTTGCAGGTAGGAGGCACATCAGGGTCAAGCACTGAAGAATGATGCAGTGGGCACATTCAGAGAAGTGCCAAAGGTGGGGAGGGCAGGCAACAATGGGCTAGTGCACTGTTGGCCAGAGAGCACAAAGCATACTGGCAAGATTGGAAGGTGGCATTAAACGTGAGCAGATGCATACTTGTGAAGGGGGGTGGGCTAAGATTTAACCTGGGGCATGAATTTGCAGAGGAGTGTGTGAAGGGGCTAGAGAGGAGAGATTAGGAAATACTAGGCAGGGTGGAACGATAACAGCAGGTGCAAAATAATCCTTTCTTTTTTTTTTTATGTTGAAGGAGTACAGGAGGGACAACTGGCTTAGCGGTCAAGGACGGGTAAGCACAGCATGAGCTATATTGACAGGAAAGCCAGATTGCCATGCAATGGAGTGAATCAAATTGCTTCAGGCATGCAGGCTGAGTTAGACCAAAGAGAAATATGGGAGGCAACCAATGAGGTGCTGACTGGAAAACAGGGAAGGACTTAACTCTATTTAAAGGTGGTCTGGGGGGGGGGCAGGACAAAAAACCCACTTCTGCAGTTCACAGCAGAGTAGAGCCAACAGCAGCAGACAAGCCGACAGCATGCAACCCTGGAGGGCTGGTGAGCCAGCAGAGCGCAGAGCCCAACTGAGTTCAGGCTGCAGAATGAGGGCTGCCAATAGAAGTCCCAGCCTGTGCAGTGGGGCGCCAATGATATCCCGGGCTTAGAAGCCAGTTTTCTGGATGATCTACCTGGGGCTTCAGATGCAAGGGTGGTGTTCTGGCTGGCAGCCTGCTCCCGATGGCTTCAGGAACTCAGACAGTTAGCATTAGGGGGAAGACACCTGGGGAGAGGAGAAGAGACAGGAGATTAGTTAAGCCTTTAAGTAGGGATATAGCAGAGACAAAGGCTACAGTTTCAGGGCTGGTTTCATGATCGAGATTTTCAGTACTTGAAGGGTACTAACAGAGTAAATGCCTAGGGTTTCTTCCTACTGAAGCAGGAAGGGACCATGAGGGGGCATAGCCTAAAACATTTTTGGGGGAGATGTAGAAGAGACCTGAGACAACATTACTTCACAGAGAGGAATGTGGTGCCTTGGAACATGCTACCTGAGGTGTTGATAGCAAGGAAATCAGTGGGAGGTTTTAAGAAGGGATGAGGTAACTTTATGGGCAGGGTACAGGTAGGGAGGGTAGAGACCAGGAAAC
Organism: Neoceratodus forsteri; assembly: GCA_016271365.2. Lineage (NCBI taxonomy): Eukaryota > Metazoa > Chordata > Ceratodontiformes > Ceratodontidae > Neoceratodus > Neoceratodus forsteri. The sequence continues at coordinate 115,968,088 of CM057455.1, read as the reverse complement.
TCAGTATTGGTATCGAGAGGGATGGGAGGGAGAGGAGAGGTGTAGGCAGCATCAGTTATCAAACTGTGTTCTGCATCTCAAGCAGGCATAATAGACCTAGAGACCTAATCTGCTGGCATTTTCATATGTTCTCATACCTTCCATGAACTTGCCAAGGTTTGATGTAAGTTTATTGGACGGTAATTGCTGACATGGATTCTGTTTCTCTTTAGAAAATAGGCACTACTGTCACCCTTCTCTAACAGTCGACAATGAAAGCTGCGCTTAGATAAATTTGGAAGGGAAGGGTAATAGTAGTAGTAGTAGTAGTAAAAGATTTATTTTTATTCAGGATAAGTTATTTCTTCACATCTTAGACCAAAGCCTTTTTTCAAGATGGTCCTGACATTAGGATTTTAAAATTGTTCAAATACAAACACAATACAAAACATTGCTTTCAATCTCTAAAACCTTACAAACATATAATTAATATACTTAGATTCCAACAAGGCTTGTACAACTCATTTCACAACATAGATACATAGATACATAGACAGTGTCGGCAGATAAGGGCCTATGGCCAACCCAGTCTGCCCATTTGAGCTTGTAAGTTCAGTTTATGTTTTCCAAGAAGTCTGTTGCCCCTTACCCCTGACCTTCAGAATTCCTTTATGTCTATCCTATGCATTCTTAAATCCCGTGATTGTTTCAGCCCCCACCACTTCCTCTGGCAGGGTGTTCCACTTGTCCACCACCCATTCTGTGAAGAAATTCTTCCTCACGCTTCCTCTGAATCATCCTCCCTCCAACTTCATCCCATGCCCTCTAGTCCTGGAACATTTTTTTTGCTTAAAAATAGTGTATTCCTGCACCCTGTTCCTCCCTGTAAGATACTTGTATGTCTCTATCATATCCCCTCTCTCCCTCCTCTCCTCCAGGGAGTACATGTTCAGTTCCTTCAACCTGTCTTCATAGGACTTGTGATGCAAGCCATGCACTATCTTTGTTGGCCTCCTCTGAACCTTCTCTACCCTGTCTATGTCCTTACATAGGTAAGGTTTCCAGAAATGCACAGTGTACTCCAGGTAGGGCCTCACTAGTGTCTTGTATAGTGCAATTATGACCTCCCTTTTCCTGCTGGTGATGCCTCTGCCTATGCATTCCAGCATCCTATTTGCTTTACCTGCTGCCTTGTCACACTGTTTCCCTGCCTTGAGGTCATCAGAGATGATAACCCCAAGATCCCTTTCCTGCTTGGTGCATGCTATATCCTCACCACCCAACTGATATATCGTGCCAGGTTTTTTGTGCCCCATATGCATTATCTTGCACTTCCTTGCATTGAATTTCAACTGCCAAACCCCTGACCATTCTTCAAGTTTCTGCAGGTCCCTTCTCATTCTGTCTACACCCTCTGGTGTGTCTACTCTGTTATAGAGCTTTGTGTCATCAGCAAACAGTGAAATTCTGCCTTCTAGGTCCTGCGCAATGTCACTGATGAAGATATTGAATAGGACTGGACCCAGCACTGATCCCTGTGGTACCCCACTGGTCACTCTTCCTCTGTGGAGTGACAGCCATTTACCACCACCTCTGTGTCCTGCCGCCCAGCCAGTTACCTACCCACCACACTACTGTCCTGCCCACACCCATATTCCCCAGTTTGTGCACTAGTCTTCTATGTGGCACAGTGTCAAAGGCCTTGCTGAAATCCAGATAGGCCATGTCCACTGCCCTCCCTGATCCACCTCCCTAGTCACCCAGTCAAAAATTCAATGAGGTTGGTCTGACAAGACCTCCCTGGTGAAACCACGCTGCCTTGGGTCCTGTAATCCATTGACAACCAGATGTTCCACCAATTTCTCCTTCAGTAGTGCTTCCATGATCTTCCCCACTACCGAGGTGAGGCTGACTGGTCTGTAGTTCCCCGTTTCCTCTTTGTTCCCACTTTTGTATAAAGGGACTACATCTGCTATCCTTCAGTCTTTGGGTACCTCCCCTGTTTCCAGTGATCGGCTAAACAGGATAGCCAGAGGTTCAGCCACCACCTCTCTTAGTTCTTTAAGGGCCCTGGGGTGCACCCAATCTGGCCCCATTGCTTTATCAACTCTTATTACTTCCAGTTCCTTCAGGACCCTTTCTCGTGTAAAGGGACTTGTGTCCATTTCTGCACCATTCTCACCCCTCATACTCCGTTCAGACCCATTACCCTCCTTTTCCTCAGTAAAGACTGAGCAGAAATACCTGTTCAATATGTCAGCTTTACTGTTGTCAACCTCCACACAGCCCCCATCCTCCCCCTTCAGTCTCACTATCCCTCCCTTTGCCTTTCTTTTTTCACTTATGTATCCGTAAAGGTTTTGTCCCCTCTACCCACTGATTTTGCAATGTGTTCTTCTGTCTGAGCTTTGGCTTCCCTTACTGACCTCCCTGCCTCCCTTTGCTTCTTCTGGTACTTCTCCCTATCCCCTTCTGCCTGTGTCTTTTTATATTGCCTAAATGCAATCTTTTTGCCTTTCACTTTCTTTGCTACCTCTTTGGAAAACCATAATGGTCTCCTCTTCCTTTTCCTCTTGTTAACCTGCTTAATACACAATTGTGTTGCTCTTGTAATCCCCATTTTAAATACTGCCCACTGTTCCTCAACCCCTGATTCCTGCCCCATTCCCCTTAATGCCTCTTTCAAGTATCTACCCATTTTCCCAAAGTCTGCCCCCTAAAATCCAGGATACGAGTTTTTGTGTGGTTTGGTACTGCTCTTCTGTGATTTCAAACCACAGTGACTGTGGTCACTGTTCCCCAGGTGCTCCCCACTGTTACTCCATCACACTGTCCCTGTTTGTGAGCACAAGGTCCAGTATTGCCTTCTGCTGAGTTGGTTCCATGACCAGTTGCTGAGGAAGGCACTCTGAAAGGAGTCCAGGATAAATCTGTTCCTAGTTGATGCTGCTGCTGGATGCTCCAGTCCACGTCTGGAATACTGAAGTCTCCAACCAGTACTACCTCACTTTTGTCTGCCATCCTTGGATGGCTAGCATCAGCCCCTATCTGTTTCTTCCTCTCGGCTGGTGGTCTATAGACCACACCTGTGGATGGCTGGCCCATTTTCCTTTCCAGCTTAACCCATGGTATCTCTCCCCATTTTGTTCCTCCTGGATCTCTGTGGCCCTTATGTCATTTTTCACATACAGTGTCACTCCTCCTCCCTTCCTGCCTGCCCTGTCTCTTCTGAATATGTTTTATTTTTTATTTATTTATCGAGTCTAGGATTACAGATACCTTTGAGCCATGGCTCTTTTACAAAGGTTCCATGTCAGAGAAATACAAATTTTAAGGAAAATCAAGACAGGCATTACAACAATGTGGACATTGCAAACAGAGTACAGATTAATACAGTTCAAGGGTAGCATTGTAACAAGGCAGCCAATGGCATTTGTCAGAGAAAACAGACAACAGATAAGAAGTGCCAGAGTCATAGGGACAGGGAAGAGGGTAGGGGGGAGAAGGAATGTAGGAAGGGTGGCAAGAGGGTGAAAAGTGCAGCATTGGGTATACAAAGATGTGAGGGTAGAATCCAGTGAGGGGGGGGGACAACTAGAACAGAAAGGGAAGTGGAGAAACAAGGTTAAGTTGGACAGTCACAGGAGCTGTTGGTAGTGAGATAGTCCCAGAGCCTAGTTTTAAACATACCAATAGTTGGGGCAGAGGAGATGGTTGGGCTGAGGCCATTGAACCAGAGTGGCCGATAAGCAAAAGAGCGTTGTCCCTGTGAAGTGTGACAGTGGGGACTTTCAGTAGCTGTAGCGTGGATCTCCTAAGGCACCATTTGTTAATTCGTGTTGTAACAGAGTTGAGACCCCAGGAGGTGCAAGGCCAAGGTAGATTTTTCACCATGGAGCAGGTGAGAAAATTTATGTGGTTTGATAGTTGGAGCCAGCTGGTCTGAGTGTACAGGTCACATGTGTGGGTGAGTCGGTGAGCACCAGTGATGAGCCGACATGCTTTATTTAAGGCAGTTGAGAGGCATCTAAGGGTTGTGGTTGTGGCCGAGCCATAAATGATGAGACCATAGTCTATTACAGAGATCACAGAGATCAGGACTGCAACCTTCAAAGCTTCTCGCGTGAGGTGTGGTCTGTGTTTGTAGAGGAGACCAAGCCGTGTATTAGCAGCTCTAGCTACATTAACTACATGAAGTCCACAGGAGAGATTAGGGACAAGCTGTATCCCTAAGTATTTGAAGGACCTCACCTGATCTAGAGTGTTCCCCTGGGTGGCCAGGTAGCCATGTTGTAGCCAGGTATGGCCAACTCCCAGTCATGGTTATCATTACACCAGGTTTCAGTGATGGCCACAATGTCCAGGTCTGACTGCACCATGACAGCCTCCAGATCTTTCATCTTGTTGCTAAGACTCCTGGCATTTGCACACATGGCTTTCCATGATTTGACCTCCCTAGACTGTTTTGCTGTTCTACTCCAGCCCCTTGCTTGGTTGTCCTTTATCCCGGTTCTCCTTGCTGTCTGCCCTCTCTGCTGAATGTTGCCCTTTTCTGCCTATCCACCTCTTGGGCACTAATTTCCATCTTTTGCACACTGCTTTGTAGAGACAGCAACTCCTCTGGTTCACTGGTTCCACTGCTAGCTGTAACATGAAATACCAATTAAAAATCCAAGAGATTTCTTATTAATCCATTGCACGTACATCTAACTTTCAATTCCTCTGTCAGAAACTTGGTAATCAGAGATGGTTTAGAGCCTGATTTACTTATTATATCCTTCAATAGTTGACTGTTTGAGGCATACTCAGCTTTAAATGTAATTTTAGTAAAATTATTTTTACCCTAGGTTTGTAGGAATCGCCTCATTATCTCTTCATTTATATTTATGTTTAACATTTTTCTCCTCTATTTTATCCCTAAGATATTTTGGTTTTCCTGTCATTTGTAATCTATGTGTTTGTAGGGCCCTTATAATTTTTATCCTATTTTCAACTGTTAACCAATCCAGTGTCAAATACAAATTACAATAGTGGGTTTTATAATCACATTGTTTCCATGTTTCAGAGCTGCTGAGACTGAGACAGAGTGAGAAAGCAGCCATAGCTTCCTTGAATCAGGGAGGTTATTTTTTAGATTACACTGAACTGAATGATTACTTTTTGGACCTGTGTAAGTAACTAGTATTGATTCTGTTTTGGGGGGTGGACTTTTCTTAGTTTTAACTTTAATTTGCCAAGGAGGAACTGTAACTGGGAGATATCTGCAGTCAGTTGTGACTAGACCAGTTCTATAGCCTTCGTGAAATAGGTGTCTGAAAGGAAGGAAGGCACTCCGGGTGGAGGTAAGATTTGTAGGTGATTGTTTATGGATGTCATAGATTTACTCCCACCCACCCCAAGTGCATAACTTCCTTTATAGCAGGGGTTCTGACATCACTTCCCAAAACTGCTAACAACACACACCTGCTCATATCCTCAAAGGAACAGCACACTGAATAGGGGTAGAGACACTCACAAGCTTGTACACACTAAAACAAGAACGAAAAACAACAAAAAATCATCTGTAGCTGGAAGGGACACAGACATGTGGGGGGTGGTGCAATGCACTGGCTGTAGAGCAGCAGTCTTCTGGGAGACATTCTGGAGACTGTGTTGCTGTCCTATTTGCAGGCACCTCTCTGGTCTGAGGGAGGAGGTTGTTCATCTCCTTGCTGACCTGGCAAGGATTTGGGAAACCTGCTCCAGCACCCAGGGACCACCCAGACCAATGCCATTACCTCAGAGGTTGCCTAGAAAGAGAAGTGGTTGGACTACGGGGGGCACAGGGAGGGTGAGGGTGGTGGAACAGAGGTGCATCCCTCCAGTTGTGCCTCTTCACAATTCATTCACCACTCAGGTGGTGCATGGTTCATCTATGGAGTTACCTGGGTGGAGACCAAGGAGGATGCTGGGAACCTCCACAATGGAGACCCACAGGAGGGTGGCCCAGGACCCCACAAGGGAAGGAAACAACTCCTAGTGGGGGACTCAATTGTTACAGGGTAGAACTGGGGGAGGGAGGGGAAAGGGACGTAAGGTGCCTGCCCAGCAAGAAGGCTTGAAGGGACGGGAAATGGATCCTCAGGACTCATGGGAGCAACGGGCAAGGGGAGCTGATGTCATTTTATCCACCTAGGGACAAATGACCTGGCTGAGAATGGGATCAGAGCAGTGCAACAGGAGTTTGTGGAGTTGGGAGGGCCTTAGACAAGTAGCACACATGGTAACTTTCTCAGAAGTGCTACCTGTCTATGGCATGGATGAGGCTAGGGTACTCCACAACATGGGATTCAATGGCTGGTTGAAAAGCTGGTGCAGAACTCAGGGATTTGGCTTCATTGGGGACTGGGGCTCCACCTGGAGGGATGCAGGCCTATACAGGTGTGATGGTCTGCATCTATCCAGGAGGGGAACCAGAATCCTAGGTGATAGGTTTAAATGCTTCAATGGCAAGCATTTAAACTAGCCAAGGGGGCAGGCATTGAAAAGGAGAAGGGAAATCCTAGCTCCCCCACAAAAAAATCAGGGTAATTAGTGAGATAAACACCAAGATAGAGTAGTCAATAGGGAGATGGGCAGGGGTAAATGGAGAAAAAGACAAAGGCAGTAGGGACAGGGATGGGGCAAAAATAAATAAAGCCATACAAAATGGAGGGTAATGAGTACCAATGCCCATAGTCTAGGTAAAAAGCTCCCCAAAATGGTGGCCTTGATGGAAGAGGGATGCCTGGATATTGTGGCAGTCACAGAAACATGGTACACAGAGAACCATGACTGGGATGTCAACATACCAGGGTACACAATCTACAGGAGGGACAGGGAGGGAAGGAGAGGAGGAGGAGGAGTAGCTCTCTATGTAAGGGAAGGGATCAAAGCAACAGAACTAAAGGGTAAACAGGGAGGAGAGGAGGCACTGTGGGTCACCCTGGAGACTGGAAATGGCTCCACTAATCTGCACAGGGTTGTATACAGACCCCATCTCAGGGGGAGGAAATGGACAAGAAAATGATAGAAGGCATCCTTGGGATGACAGAGAAAGGGAAATATTGCTGATGGGGGACCTAAATATGCCAGATGTTGACTGGAGCACCTTTGCTGCAGCCACATCCAAGAGCAGGGCCATTCTCGATGCCCTACAGGGGGCATGCCTAAGACAGCTAGTTTTGGAACCCACTCAGCAGAGAGCAATCTTAGACCTGGTACTCTTAAATGGGGACGGAGAGAGGATCTGTGATCTTGAAGTGGGTAGCCATCAGGGAACAAGCAACCACCAAATGGTGTGGTTCATGATAAACTTAGCTGTAGAGTCAAGCCACACAAAAGTGAAGGTACTGGACTTCAGGAGGGCTGATTTTGTCAAAATGGGAGTGTGCCTCAGAAAAGCACTAGCAAACAGGCAAGAAGATAGGGTGGAGCAACAATGGGGAAACATCAAAACCGCCTTCATAGAAGCAACAAGCTTTTGTGTGAAGCAAATAAACAAATCAAAATGAAAGAAAAAAACACTATGGTTCTCAAAAGAAGTGGTGGGGAAGGAAAGGGAGAAAAAGATAGCATTCAGGAAGTATAAGGAAACACAGAAGGAGCAGGACAAAAAATTGTACCAGTTAAAGCAGAAAGAAGTGGTTAAGGCAGTCAGAATAGCAAAGGCCCAAACTGAGGAAAAGATAGCCAACTCAGTTAAGAAGGGAGATAAAACCTTTTATAGGTACATTAGGGAGCAAAGAAAGACTAAGGCAGGGATACTGAGACTGAATAAAGAGGAAGGTGGTTGGGCAGAGAGTGACAGTGAAAGAGCAGGGATACTGAATGAATACTTCTGCTCAGTAGTCACAATGGAAAAGCAGGGGAAAATACCTAATCTGGTCAATAGAAGCACTCTGGATAGGGTGGTTGATATTAGTCCTTTCACAGAAGAAAGGGTTCTGAAAGAATAGCTTGGCAGAAGACACCAGGAGAAAGGACTGTTGTGTGACTGAACTTCTCTGCTTGGACTAAAGAAGAACTTTGTACTTGGACCTTTAATTTAGGTAAAACAAACCAACAAAACAAAAAAGTGTGTTTTTGTCTGAGTTAACTGAACCGAATGGGTATCTGAACAGTTATCTAGGAGTAAATATCAAGTGATTGAAAAGGACTTAATAGCTGTGAGGTTTAAATTACTTGTAGAAAGATCTAGTAAGTAGGGGGAGTGGTTTAGCTAGAAGGAAGCTACATTTAAAGACTGCCTTAGAAAGATTCTGCTAATAGCTTGGCAGAAGACACCAGGAGAAAGGACTGCTGTGTGACTGGACTTCTCTGCTGGGACTATATTGCCCTCCTTCCCTCCCCTCCACCCCGCACCCAAAGCTAGTTCTATTTTTATAGGCACCGGATTTGACTGACAACAGGAACTTCCTGTTTGGGAGCAGGAAGGAGTGATCACAGAACCACTCAAAGTCCCACCATCCTAGAAGGGCAAGAGTAGCCTCGGCCCCTCTAGCTGCTGGAGGTCTGCTCTGAGCAAGTAAGTGGTCCACTGAGAAATATAGGACATTCTGTCTCAGAACAGGACAATCAGGAGCTTAAAGGGCTCACAGGCAGAAAGTAAGGAGAGAGAGGAAAAAAAACAGAGGAAAGAGTAAGGATTGCAAACAGTTAACGGGCCAGAAATAAGACATGATTGGAGTGGTGTAGTGCAGTGGCTGTGGAGCAGCAGTCTTCCGGGAGACATTCTGGAGGATGTGGTGTTGTCCCATCTGCAGGCACCTCTCTGGGCTGAGGGAAGAGGTTGCTCATCTCCAGACTGAGTTGGCTAGATTTGTGGAACCTCCTCTCCATCCAGGGACCACCAGTGCCACTGCCGTAGCTCCCCAGAGGTTGCCAAGAAAGAGAAGCGTTGGACCACAGTGGGCCTGAGGAGGGGAGGTTGGTGGAACAGAGGAGCATCCTCCAGCTGTACCCTCCACAATTCCTATGCCATTCTGGCAAAGTGTGGTTCCTCCATGGAGGCACCCAGTGCAGACCAAGGAGGATGTTGGGAACCTCCACAAAGGAGACCCACAGGAGGGTGGCAAGGGACCCTGCAGGGGAAGGAAACAACCCTGGTGGGGGACCCATTGTTAGGAAGGTAGAACTGGGGAGGAAGGGGAGAGGGAGGTAAGGTGCCTGCCTGGCGCCATGGCTTGGAGGGACAGTGAGCGAATCCTCAGGATTGCCAGAGCAGTTGCACAGGGGAGGGAGCTGGATGTCATTGTCCACCTAGGGACAAATGACCTGGCTAAGAAAGGGATTAGAGAAGTGTAGGAAGAGTTTTTAGAATTTGGGAGGGGCCTTAGTCAAATAGCATGCATGGTAATCTTCTTGGAGGTGCTGCCCATCTATGGCATAGGAGAGGCTAGGGTATTCCACATCATGGGATTCAATCAGTGGTTGAAAAACTGGTGTGGAGCTCAGGGATTTGGCTTCATTGGGGACTGGGAGTCCACCTAGAGTGATGCAAGCCTATACTGGCAATATGGGCTGCATCTGTCCGGGAAGGGAACCAGGATCCTAGGTGATAGGTTTAAATGCTTCATTGCAAGCATTTAAACTAGCCAAGGAGGCACTGGAAAGGAGAAGGAAATCCAAGCCCAAATAATCATGGTAGTTAAAAGCGGCAAACACCAACATAGAGGTTTCGATAGGAGAAGGGCAGGGGTAAATGGTGAAAGTGACAAAGGCAAGAAGGACAGGGATGGGGCAAAAGGGAGTAGGCCATTAAGGAAATGGAGGGCAATGAGTACCAATGCCCATAGTCTGGGCAACATGCTCCCTGAACTGGTGGCCTTGATGGAAGAGGGATGCCTGGATATCATAGCAGTCACAGAAACATGGTACACAGAGAACCATGACTGGGATGTTAACATACCAGGGTACATAACCTATAGGAGAGACAGGCAGGGGAGAAGAGGGGGAGGAGTAGCTCTCTATGTAAAGGAAGGGATAAAAGCAACTGAACAAAAGAGTAAACAGGGAGGAGAGGAGGCACTGTGGGTCACCTTGGAGACTGGAAAGGGCACCACAATCCGCACAGGGGTTGTGTACAGACCCCCATGTCAGGGGGAGGGAATGGACAAGGATATGATAGAAGGCATTCTTATAATGGCAGAGAAAGAGGAGATACTGTTGATGGGAGACCTGAATATGCCAGATGTTAACTGGAGCACATTTGCTGCAGCCACGTCCAAGAGCAGGGCCATTCTTGATGCCCTACAGGTGGCAGGCCTCAGACAGCTAGTTTTGGAACCCACTCATGAGGGAGCAATCTTAAACCTCATACTCTCAAACAGGGGCAGTGAGAGGATCTCAAATCTAGAAGTGGTTGCCATCTGGGGACAAGTGACCATCAAACAGTGTGGTTCATGTTAAATTAGCTACAGAGTCAAGCCATACAAAAGTGAGGGTACTGGACTTTAGGAGGGCTGACTTTGGCAAGATGGAAGAGTGCCTCAGAAAGCACTAGCAAACAGGCTAGAAGGAGGTGTGGAGCAACAATGGGGAATCATCAAACTGCCATCACAGAGGCAACAAGCCTTTGTGTGAAGCAAATAAACAAATCAAAATGAAAGAAAAAGCAACTATGGTTCTCAAAAGCGGTGGCTGTGAAAGTCAGGAAGAAAAAGATAGCATTCCGGAAGTATAAGGAAACACAGATGGAGCAGGACAGAGAGCTGTACCAGTTAATGCAGAAGGAAGCAGGGAGGGAAGTCAGAATAGCAAAGGCCCAAACTGAGGAAAAGATATCCAACTTAGTTAAGAAGGGGGATAAAACCTTTTATAGGTACATCAGCGAGCATAGAAAGACAAAGGGAGGGATAGTGAGGCTGAATAGAATGAATGGTGGGTGGGCAGAGGGGGACAGTGAAAAAGCAGGGATACTGAATGAATATTTCTGCTCAGTATTCACAAAAGTGGAGGTGGAAGTGCCTAATCCAATTAACAGAAGCACTTTTGATAGGGGGGTCGATCCCAGTCCTTTCACAGAAAGAAAGGGTTCTGCAAGAACTCCTAAAACTGAAGGTGGACAAAGCAATGGGTCCTGATGGAATTCACACCCAGAATTCTAAAAGAATTAAGGAGGAACTAGTGAAACCACTGGCTACCTTTTAATAAATCATGGAGGATGGTGTAGCACCGAGGACTGGAGGAAGGTGGATGTGATTCCTCTTCACAAAAGTGGGACCAAGACAGAGGCAGAAAACTACAGACCTGTCAGGTCTGACCTCTGTGGTAGGAAAGTGATGGAGTCACTCTGAAGGAAAGAATAGTTGAGTACCTAGAGGCCAGTGGAGCACAGGACCCAAGGCAGCATGGGTTCACATCGGAAGGTCATGTCAGACGAATCTAATAGATTTCTTTGACTGGGTGACCAAAGTAGTAGACCAGGGAGGGGCTGTGGACATGGCCTACCTAGACTTTAGCAAGGCATTTGACACAGTCCCACACAAAAGATTAATAGTCAAATTAACCAGCCTGGGAGTTGGTCCCAGGGTGGTAGCCTGGGTAAAACATTGGCTGGAACAACAGGACACAGAAGGTAATTGTAAATGGAGTCCACTCTGAAGAAAGAGGGGTTACTAGTGGGGTACCGCAGGGTTCAGTATTGGGTCCAGTCCTTTTTAATGTCTTCATAAGTGACATTGCAGAGGACTGAAGGAAAAGTATGCCTTTGCAGATGACACAAAGATCTGCAACAGGGTTGATACACAAGGAGGCATGGAAAGGATGAGAAGGGACTTGGCAAAGATTGGAGGAATGGTCAGAACTATGGCAGCTAGGATTCAATGCAAAGAAGTGCAAAATAGTGCACCTGGGAAACAAGAACCCAGGGGAAGAATACACAATGGGTGGTGAGGTAAACAACAACAAAAAAGGAAAGGGACCTGGGGGTAATCATATCAGATTACCTTAAGGTTAGCAAGCAATGTGAGAAGGCAGTAGGGAGGGCTGGGGTATACTGGGATGTATAGGAGAGGCATCAGCAGCAGAAAACAGGAAGTTGTTATCCCTCTGTACAGACACTTGGTGAGACCTCCATCTGAGTACTGTGTCCAGTTCTGAGACCCCATCTCCGCAAGGACATAGACAGGATAGAGGTAGTCCAGAGGAGGGCAACAAAATGGTGCAGGGTCTGCAAGAGAAGCCGTATGAGGAGAGACTAAAGGAGCTTAATATGTATACCCTTGAGGAAAGAAGGAGGGGGGACATGATAGAAACTTTTAAGTACCTCAGTGGAATCAACAAAGTCCAAGAGGGTAGCATCTTTCAGAAAAAGAGACTGCAAGAACAAGGGGACACAATTTAAAGATAGAAGGAGGGCGGTTCAGGGCAATGTGAGGAAGTATTATTTCACAGAGAGGGTAGTGGATGCGCGAACAGCCTTCCTGAGGAGGTTGTGGGGTCTAAAACTGTGAGAGAATTCAAGAATGCATGGGACAGACATAAGGCAATTCTTGTGGGGGGTAGGAAGAAATGGGCTGTTGGTTAACTAGGATCTGCGGCCTATCCTATTTGTAGGAAAATGGGCAGACTAGATGGGCCAAGCGGTCCTTATCTACCGTCAAAGTCTATGTTTCTATGTTTCTAACTTCTAAAACTGAAGGGGAATAAAGCAATGGGGCCTGATGGAATTCACCCCAGAATTCTAAAAGAACTAAGGGAAGAACTAGTAACACCACTGACTACCCTTTTTAGTAAATCATGGGAGGATGGTGTGGTACCTGAGGACTGGAGGAGAGCGGATGTGATTCCCCTTCAGAAAAGTGGGAGCAAGACAGAGGCTGGAAACTCCAGACTTGTCAGTTTGACCTCAGTGATAGGGAAAATGATGGAATCAGTTCTGAAGGAAAGAATTGCTGAGTACCTAGAGGCCAGTGGGGCACAGGACCCAAGGCAGCATGGATTCATAGTGGGAAGGTCATGTCAGACAAATCTAATTTATTTATTTGACTGGGTGACTAAAGCAGTAGACCAGGGAGGGGCTGTGGACATGGTCTACCTAGACTTTATCAAGGCATTTGACACAGTCCCACACAAAAGATTAATAAACAAATTAGCCAGCCTGGGAGTGGGTCCCAGGGTGGTAGCCTGGGTAAAACACTGGTTGGACAACAGAACACAGCGGGTAATATTAAATGGAGTCCACAGTGAAGAAAGGAGGTTACTAGTGCAGTACTGCAGGTTCAGTACTGGGGCTGGTCATTTTAATATCTTATAAGTGACATTGCAGAGGGACTGGAATGGAAAGTATGCCTCTCTGTAGATGACACAAAGATCTGCAACAGGGTTGATACACAAGGTGGTGTGGAAAGGATGAAAAGGGACTTAGCAAGGTTGGAGGAATGGTCAAATGTATGGCAGCTTAGATTCAATGCAAAGAAGTGCAAAGTAATGCACCTGGGAAACAAAAACCCAGGGGAAGAGTACACAGTGGTTGGTGAGATACTGACAACAACAAAAATGGAAAGGGACCCGGGGTAGTCATATCAGATGACCTAAAGGTGGGCCAGCAATGTGAGAAGGCAGTAAGGAGGGCTGGGTGGATACTGGGATGCATAGGGAGAGGCATCATCAGTAGAAAACAGGAAGTTGTTGGCCCTCTGTACAGACAGTTGGTAAGACCACATCTGGAGTACTGTGTACAGTTCTGGAGACCCCATCTCCGCAAAGACATAGACAGGATGGAAGCTATCCAGAGGAGGGCAACCAAAATGATGCAGGGTCTGCATCAGAAGACATATGAAGAAAGACTAAAGGAACTAAAGATGTAGAGAATGGTTTGTTGGACAACATCATTGCCCAGTGTGGACCAAAAGGGGAAGGAGTGGTGTTGATGGGGGACCTTAATATGCCAGGTACAAACTGGGGAACCATGTCCTCTAAGGTGGCCAAGGAGCAGAGGCTGCTGGACGGCTTCCAGGATGTGTTCTTAACACAGCATGTGATGGAACCCACAAGGGAGGGGCATGTCTTGGACGTGGTTCTGGCAGATGGGGATCTGGTAAGGGACCTGGTTGTACAGGATCCCCTGACTGGGAGTGACCACAATACTGTCTGGTTTCAAATAAGCATGGGGGAGGGGGAGATCTAGGACACTGGCAGTGGACTTCAGGGGGCAGACTTAGGGGCATGGGAAATATTCTCAAGGATCACTTGAAGGGATTACATCAATGACAAATGTGGAAAGAGATGGGAGGTCATAAACGGGACTTCATGAGGCAGTCAGGACCTGCGCTAAGGTGAAATGTAAGGGAGCAAGGTCACATAAACCATGCTTGTAGTCCAGTGAGGTTCACGTAGCGGTCAGAGAAAAGAAGGCGGCCTACAAAAAATATAAAACAACAAGAGGTTATAGGGAAAAGGAAATGTACCATCTTGCATCTAGAAAAGTCACCTGGATGGTGAGGGGGCAAAGTCCAGTAAAGAGTAGCGGCTGGCACAGGGGATACATGGAGGGAAAAGGGGTTCTTCCAGTACATTGGGGAGTGGAGAAAAACTAAGGGCCATCTCAGCTGTTTGAGATCAGAAGTAGGGTGGGTGGAAGAGGTGAGGGACCAGGCAGAGGTATTAAATGAGTACTTTGCCTCTGTGTTCACTAGGGAGGGGGATGGGATATCTACAAAGCAAGGCACAATGGGGATAGAAGCAGTAGTGAGTGGGATCAGGGGAGCAACAGAAATGGAGCAAGAGGGAGGGAGAGGTACCCCAGGGGTGTCACATCAGGATAAGGATAAAAAGGCCAAAAGGTGGAGGGGACAGTTGATGCTATCTCCACCGAAAGTGTGTAGTTAGCCCTCAAGGCCCTAAAGAAAGATAAATCTCCTGGGCCGGATGGCATTTACCCGAGAGTACTATGGGAATTGGCGGACATACTGGCTGCACCCCTGGTGGAGCTCTTCAACAGGTTGCTTGAGACAGGGAGGGTACATAGGGATTGGTGAGAGGCACATGTGGTGCCAATCCATAAAGGGTGGTCAAGGGAAGCACCAGGTAACTATAGACCCATCAGTTTGACCTTGGTGGTGGGAAAATTAATGGAGAGTATAATAAAGGAATGATTGGGGCTGTACTTGGAGGAGGTGGGAGGTCTGGATAGTCGGCAACATGGGTTTGTGCCAGGTAGATCATGTCAAACCAATCTTGTGGAGTTCTACAAATGGGTAACATCAGAACTGGACAGGGAAAAGCCTGTGGATGTATTATTCTTGGACTTCAGCAAGGCATTTGACTCTGTCCCCCACAATGGCCTGGTGGAGAAACTGACGGGGTTGGGAGTAGGCCCTTTGATGGTCAGGGGGATTGAAAACTGGCTAGCTGGACACACCAAGAGAGTAGTGGTCGGTGGGGAGCTCCCGAACCCTAGAGAGATCGGTAGTGGGGTACCGCAGGGCTCGGTCCTGGGTCCGATCCTGTTTAATGCATACATATCGGACATCAGGGAGGGTATAGGGTGTGAAATGAGTCTCTTCGCTGATGACTCCAAGATGGGAGCAGTAGTTGAGGGAGAAGAGGGAGGTTGGCCCTGCAAGGGACCTGACACCCTGGAAAGCTGGGCTCACATATGGAAATTAAATTCAATATCACCAAGTGCAAGGTGTTGCATCTGGGCGGGAAACACTAAACACAGGTACACCCTGGGAGGGGGGCGCTGGAGGCCTCAACAGGGAAAAGACCTAGGGATCATGGTGGATGGTGCATGAATAGCTCTGAGCAGTGCAGGAGAGCGGCTAGCAAGGCAAACAAGATATTGGGATGCATCGTAAGGGGATCACCTCTAGGAGCAGGGAAGTGATTCTGCCACTGTACAATGGACTGGTTAGAGCACACCTTGAGTACTGTGTACAGTACTGGAGACCACACTTGAAGAGGAACATACAGCTCCTGGAGAGGGTACACTGGAGGACAACTAAGATGATACGAGGACTAGGGGATTTGATGTAGGAGGACAGACTTGAGGAGCTCTGCCTGTTTTCATTGGAGGAGAGGAGAGACAGGAGGGACATGATTGAGGTCTTCAAGTACCTCAAGGGAATAAATAGTGTAAACATGGAGGGGATCTTTAGAATAAAGCAGGGAGGTATCACCAGAGGGCATGGTTTGAAGTTGGAAGGTGGAAGGGTGAGGGGGGAAAAGAAGAGGATTTTTTTCACTGAGAGGGTGGTGGACCCTTGGAATGTGCTGCCTGGCGAGCTGGTTCAGAGATCCACAGTAGAGGGCTTCAAGAGAGGGTGGGACAGACACAGAAAGCGGATGTATCAGATGATGGCCTGACCCCGGGGGGGGGTGGGGATGGATGATAGGGGTTTCTGGAACACAAGGGGAGGAGGGTCTCAGCACCCAACTATGGATCTGAGGTTCGAGCAGACTCGATAGACTGTAAGGCCTAATCTACTGGCAATTAGTATGTTAGTATGTATAGCCTCAAGGAAAGAAGGGAGAGGGGAGACATGATAGAAACTTTCAAGTACCTCAAGGGAATCAACAAAGTCTAAGAGGGTAGCATCTTTCAGAAAAAGAGTTGTGCAAAAACAAGGGGGCACAATTTGAAGATAGAGGGGGATGGCTCAGAGGCAATGTGAGTAAGTATTTCTTCACAGACAGAGTTGTGGATACGTGGAACAGCCTTCCTGAAGAGGTCGTAGAGTCAAAAACAGTGGGGGAATTCAAGAATGCATGGGACAGACATAAGGCAATTCTAGTGGGGGTAGGAGGAAGTAGGCTGTTGGTTAACTAGGATCTGCTGCTTATCCGTTAGGTAGGGAAATGGGCAGACTCGGTGGGCCAAGCGGTCCTTATCTGCCATCAAATTCTGTGTTTCTATGTTTATTGTAAAATAAATCTGGATAAATTATTACAAGTAACCTCAAGCTTTCTTAAGAGAAAGCCTGAGGCCTTTCCATGTATATGACTGCCATAATCTATTATAGGAATTAATAACTGATTTACTGTTGATTTTCGCATACTAATATCTGTACAAAACTCATTTCTTCAAAAAGTCCCTAGTTTTCTATTTACTTTACCCACCAATTCTTCTATATGCATATCAAATTTCAGTCCCTGGTCAACCCAAACTCCTAAGTATTTATAAAAAGAAACCTGTGTAATGTTTCCTGTCTTAATGTTTTTATATTCAAATCCTGTTCATGATTTATTTTATCCTTCTGTGTTGAAAAAAGAAGAGTTTTCTTTTTTTTACTGTTTAATACTAACTTTCAATTTACTAACCATTTTTCTAACCCTGGGAAATCTTCCTGAAGTCCCTTTTCTATCTCATTAATATTTGTACCACACGCTAGCAAAACTGTATCATCTGCATATAATTTAATTTTGGTGTTAATAGCTACTTTTACCAAATCATTAACGTAAATCAAAAAGGAGTCGGGCCCAAAATGGACTCCTGTGGTACCCCTCTAACAACATTAAGCTGTTTTGAGGTTACATCATTAAGTTGAACGAGTTGTGTTCTTTCAAATAAGTAGGAAGAAACCACCTCAGAGTTTCACAGACTATGTCCAATCCCTCCAACCTCTGGCACAAAACCCTGTGGTCCACAGTATTGAAGGCTTTGGATAGGTCCACAAACACTGCACCCACCCTCCTCAAGCTGAGAGGAGACAAGATCTGTTAGGTCGGTGAGCACGGTGTCCGTGGAATGCACTTTTCGGAAACCTGATTGTGAATCCTAAAGTAAGTGGTATTTTTCCAAATAACTACTTAACTGGTTTTGTGCCAGTTTTTCCATTACCTTCGACATCGTGGACAACAGGCATTCGACCTACAGTTCGAAGGGTCAGTTGGATCATCCCCTTTAAAAACTTGGACTACCTTTGTTTTCTTCAACTAGAAGGAAACCTCCTTTCCGTCAAACTCCAGTTAAATAGCTTGGTCAATATAGGGGCAAAAAATTCCACAGCATCCATTAAAAACCTGTTTTCTATATTGTCTAACCCATATGCTTTGTTAACTTTTGATTTATTTAGTTCTTTCTGAACCTCATTACAACTAATCCTCCTAAATCTAAATTTTGGAATTTCCAGAGTAGGATCTAATGGAAAATCTAGTAAAAAATGATTTACTGGAATATCTATACCAGGTAAATCTGTAAAATATGCATTCAGAATGTCTGCATAATTTACTTTACTCTGTAATATACCATTTTGTTGAATTTATACAGGGGGTTTGCTTGTAATTTTTTTTTCCAAGGATTGTATCAAGGACCAGTATTTCCGGGGATCAACAGTATCAGCAATTTTTGTTTTATAATATTGCCTTTTGTGTTCTTTACCCTAGTGCTCATTCTGTTATGATATTTTTATATTCTTCCCAATCAGCTCTATTTAAAGATTTATCAGTCTTCTTACATAATTGATGTTTTATCCTTATTTTTTTTTACTTTTCTGTCATCCATGAGGGTTGTTTTATCCTTGCTATGGTTGTTTTAAAGGGAGCAACCCTTTTAAAAGCCTCAAAAACATTGTTGTATACTCTTTCACAGCTAATTCCAGATCAGGAATAAGGAAAATCCTATGCCACTCTAGGTTTGCCAATGAATGTAAAAATAATTATTTAGTGTAATTTTTAAAATACCTCTTTCTTATTTTTCTTGGGGCTTCTAATTGTATTCCTTTACCTTCAGTTTTTAATTCACAATTACATACAACTGAACAATGATCTCCCAAAATAGGTTGATTTACCCATACTTTTTGAACTTTTATATGTTCCGTTACAAAACATAAATCTAATACATTTCCTTCACTATTCAAATCTGTCTTTCTGGTGGGTGTCATCACAACCTGGGTCAGACCAAGGGGACTCAAACTCTGCATCAATGCATTGCCCCTCGGTCCACCCCAGGCTGCATTGAAATCCTCCAACAGAAGCAAATCATAACCCATTGTTAATTCTGATACGTTGTAGCCAAATGCTTAAATTCCTCTACCCTCACTTTAGGGGTGAGTAGATCACACCTATAACAAGATTGTACTTTAATATTTGAATCAACAATATTTCCATTTGATTTTTTGTCCCTGAGTAAACTACCCTAAAACTTCCCAAATTCCTATTTGTATACAACAAAACCCCTCTGCTAATATATTGGCACATTCTTTTATCACCCTTACATGGTATCCACCTGGCCTAGGTGCTCTGTTTGTATTTAACTTATGTAAGTGAGGCCTGGCATCATTAACGTCCAGTTTATTCTCCATATTACATGGTGTCACATGAGGTGTGGGCTTAAAATCATATTTAATATTAAAAACTGAACAGAAAGACTTGTTGAATATTTTGGACCATCAGTTTATCATTCTTAGTTATAGTGCCACTGCCATCCTGGAGTGGGCCAATCTCAGTGTCATCACCTCTTACATAATTAAAATAACTATAAAACAACTAGTAAGTAAGTACCACATCCTTTGCTAAGCTCTCTTCATACTTTCTTTTGCTGGATCTGATGATTTTATTACAGTTTTTCACTTTGTCCCAAGCCATGGTCGTGCTTGTATTTTTAGCTTTATTATAATCTTGCTTTTTCTTATTGATTTCTTTTTTTTGGCTGTTTTATCCATCCATTTAGGAATCCTACCAGCTGTGTTGTATTTGATATATTTAGGCATGTATTTCTTTACTAATTGTTCCAACTTATCTACAAGTACCTCCCATATGTGCGTTATGGTCCTTATTTATAAAATCTGCCCTCCAGTTGCAGGAGCTAAGCTTGTCCCTCATTTTTTTAAAACTTACCTTTGTTGAACCACTTAATCTTTGTTCCACATGTGACTCTTACACAACCTTTATTGATATCAAATCTAATCATATTATGGTCACTGTTTCCAGTGGGGGAATAGATTTACAATCAACTAACTAACTGATCACCCATATCATGGAGGACTATATCTATTCCCATCCATGTCTTCTGTATTGTCAAAGATTCTTACATTTTTTCTATAACTCCTACTTGCAAGACCTTCTACCCTGGCTTTGAGTTTGGAAATGCGTTTAGTATTAATGGTCCCCTCTCTTACGTCTTTCTCTAACCTGTCTTCCACACTATTAATATGAGCCTCTGCATTGCTAATTCTGATTTTATGTTCATCTGTCTCTATTGTTAACTCTTTAAGACCAGCTGACATGTTGAGAACAGTGATTTTAACTGCATGAAGCCTGTCCTCATCCCTGGCCTCCATGGTGTATGCACCTGTCCTGCTCTACAACCCGTGCATCCCTGTTTCAGGCAGTCCTGCAACCCTACACATGCTGCACCTGCATGCCCCATGTGTCGTGTGGCACACAATGACCATATGCCATCCTGTGTCTGCCTGTGTACCCTTGCACACCTCTGCTGTCCCAGGGCCCAGCCACCTACATCGCACTGCACAGGTTGCCCACAGCCCACCCCATGTGGCCTGCCCTTGGTGACCTCTTGTGCTGTTGGGTCCATGTCACATGCGCCTACTAGATGACCAATTGGTATGTCTCCTGTCTCAGACCTCCTGCAGAGTGTCAACTGATGCCATATGAAAGTGTCATGTGTGCTCCCAGGGTGTGTGGTGCAGACATTGGTGATGCACCCTATGGCATTGCACACCACCTGGCAATTCTCCAAATGGTAGCCCTTCTGGTTTATGTGGGTGATGTCATCATCACCAGGTGGTGCATGGATTGCCACGGTGGCAGTCAGTGTCCCTTATGACACCTGGCATGTATGCCACCCTGTAGAACCCCTGTATGGCTTCTGTCCACTCCGCCTATGTGTTGGGGAAATGGATATATTCTGAAGCATGTGGTAGCAGTGAAGTGAGGAACTGCATGAGGACATGAGATGTTGAGGCCTGTGATATGCCAGTGGTGTCCCCTGTGGACTTCTGGAAGGTTCCTGTGGTGAGCAGGTACTTGACTGTTGTCACCTTGGTCTCCACCGAGATGGCATCACCTCGTGCAGTGGGTACCTGCATCACATCATGGCACAGTTCACAGAGCTGCCTCAGCATGGCCCTGTTCAGGCAGTATCAGCCTCCTGTCTCCTCATCTGTGAGCTGCTCAAATGACAGCCTGGCATGATACCACCATGAGGATGACTGCCTACAGTGCCTACCACTGTCAAATCTCCTCCTCCTCATTAGTCCACAGACAATGGCTACTGCTGCGGGGTCCATTCTCTTGGGGTTGTGCTGCTTAGCTCTCAGGCTCTGTGACTGTCTATCTCAGTGGCTCACTGTCTGTCAGTATATCTGTATCTCTCTCTGTCTCTCTCTGTCTCTCACACTCTCCCCCTGTCTCTGGCAGTGTGCTGCTGTTGCTGTTCACTGAATGACCTGCAGATGGATTGTATTTAAGTCTACTTCTTTTATACTTATCTTTCTATGGCGCATCTTGCCTTTGTGCTGGAGATGCCCCATAGTTACACCGTGGTTTTGCACTGTGAATCGCGTTGTGCTATGTATGTATAGGTACACACCCTGTATTTGTGCCACATATCATTATGTTGTGCCTATGGTGCATCTAGTTTGGTGCAGAGCATCTCAGTTGCACTGGCACTGTCACCCTGTCTGTGAATCATTCTATAGCACATCTTTGTATTGCACCAGTGCAACTGAGATGTACTTAGTGCATATAGTTTGCGAATCCTGCCCTACATATGTAAGATTCCTTTCCCTCCCACAGAGATGCCAACATTTGTGTTTCTCCTTATAATGTGTGAAAAAGATGAAGGTATTAAGTATGCATGATTTATAATTTTATATTGTATACTTTTATTTTTTGTGTTGGAATATAATTTACTATTATTGATTCTTATATCTCAGCATTTATTTTCTTCAATACCTAAAGAGAACTCTTTTCCCCATTTATCTGTGTATCTCCCAGCATCTTCTAAGAATGAACGTTGTTTAAATCTAACTGTTGTTTATAAACTTGTGCAATAACACTCTTTGTACTTATATTACTATTTTGATAAATAGCTGAGTTAAATCTAATAGTTTGTGTTTGTTTCCTCCAGACATTATATTTTTTTAAATATAAAAGTACCAGTTATCTTCTATTTTATTAATTTATTCATAGGTTTTAAACTTAGTAACAGTTATAAGTGGTCATCTTCTAACATATCCTGCCAGTTTATCAACTGAGTGTTTATCAAAGCTATTGTCATTATGTTTCTACTTTTTATTTCTGAATTTTGTATATGGCAAAAACATGAGTTCATTATGTAATTTTTTTCTTTACCTTCTGTATCCATTTTGACATGATTGAAGAAAAGAGACTCACCATTTATATAGCGTTTTCATACACAGTGTATCCCAAAATGCTTTACAAGCAATACTTAACTGGTAGTAGTGACTAGTTGAGCTATGCTTTTAATCAAATCATTAGTTACAAAATTAGAAAGGTTTTATACTTAGGGACAATGTCCTGAATATTTAATGTTGTACCTGTCACTTTCAAAATAATTTCTTGGACAGAAACATATGTACATATCTTATCTAATTCATATTTTATTTTATCTGGGCATAAAAATGCTGTTTTCATTTTGTTGCTATGTAATAACAAAAAGAATCAGGACAACCCATTCCACCATTTGATCTGAGGATTATCAGTTCAGCCAAAGCAATTCTGGGGCAAGCACCCAGTCATAAAAAATTCACAAAGATCCTTGTAATGTTCAAAAAACATTTTTCAGATGTTTGCCCCATTACCCCTTGAAAAAGACACAACAGGTGTGGCATGATAGACATTTCTAATGTTTCTATTTTTCCCTAAAGGGAGAAGGATAGGTTTTCCCATCCTTTGAGTAATTTATTTTAATAAACACTAAACTCTGATTAATGACTACAATTTCCTGAATATTATTGTCGAGCAAAATACCCGAGTATTTGATTTTACTTGTGGTTTCAACTGGATATAAAATACATTCTGTTTCCTGTTTTAATGATGTTAATGGCAATGTTAATGATATAGATTTGTTAAACTTGAAGCCAGATAGACTAGCAAATCTCTTTGTTTTATTCAGAACCTCGGGCCATGATTTTCCAGCGTTTGATAACAGTAATAACATATCATACACATGTATGTTTTTTTTCCATTTTCCCCAGTTCAGATGCCCTGAATATGTTCATTATGTCTAATATAATGCAACAACGGTTCGAGAGACAGTATTACAATTAAAGGGAACAATAGGCATCCTTGATGAACCCCATTCATAATCCCTTCTGATGCTGACAGGTATGTATTTATTTTCAGTCTTACTGTTGGAATTTTATACAAATTCTTTAATATCTTCAAAATGAAATCAGAAAAATCCTGCTGATTTAAACAGGAGTGCATAAATGCCCTAGATTGCAAATCAAAAGCCTTGGTGGTCTCCACTGCTACCGAGGCTTTTTCTTTTCCTTCTAGTGAAAGTGCAGGAGTAGATAAATATGGTATTAGTGTTGTACTATTTCAAGCCCTTTAAATATGTTCCAACCCTTTACAAACCCTTTTGGATCTATGTGTATATGTTATTCTACTTGTTCTTGTTTTCTATGTACTATCAAAGTTGTAATTATTTTATAGTCTAAATTTAATGAAGACATTGGACAATAACTTTCTGCACATTTACTGTATTTTCTCTTAACAGAAACAGTTTGGCACTTTTCTGAATGACTTCTGTGATGTTATTTATAAAGGCAATCTCATGTATCATCTCTTGCATCCATGGTACTAACTGGTCCTTAAGTGTAAAATAAAAATCACTCATCTACCTATCTGGGCCTGGAGAAGAGCTTTCTTTTTTTTTCATTTTTAATGGTTTCATAGATTTCTCATATTGAAAACATCTCTGATATTATTTTTTTTTCAAGCATTATTTAGTTCAGGTTGGCACATAGGGCAACCCTGGAGAGACCAGGGAGACAAACATACATTATACATTAGATGGACAATATTTCTGTGAACATAGCACATCAATAATCTCAGACTCCCCAGGCAGTGCTCAAGTTAGAAGCCAAGGCAAAAAGCAAGAAGGCTAAGGACGTTTGCAAGCAGTTCTGACAGTGTGGACCCAGGGAGGTCAGTCCATGTAGACACACATTCTTCCAGTACTTTTTAATGTTCCAGGTGGAAACAAAAGCTATTTCTGTGCTCCTTTGCCCAGAAGTTGCTACAGGGGTAATAACCTGGATAGAAAATTCAGTATAACACATGGCACCGCCAGTAAGGGAGAAGCAGAAACAGAAAGGAATGTACTAGTGAAATCAAGGAAACTTTCTTATTTTATGCTGGTATCTGTAATGGACACCTATAGAGAGATAGTTTTAAAGCACAGGGAACCAATTTTGGGGTATTGCTGCTTCCATGGGCTCCCAAATCTTACTGAATATGTCTTCCCTACCAATGACCTTAAACTGGATGTGCTCAATTTTCATTCATTGTAACAGTTTGTGTGCCCACTCTGTCACCATAGAAGCAGAATCTTTACCCCAGTGATATGCAAGGATCTGCTGCCCCACTTCTATACTCAGTTCCCATAATGGATGGTCTAGTCTCTTACCCCCTACAAACAGGCCCGGGAGACCCAAAATAATCTCTTGGATGCCCATCTGTTGTGAGTCTTGTAGAGTTGCCTGCATAATGGAGGTAACCCCCAGTAAGCTTGTATTTTAGGACACTGCCATAACATGTGGATGAAACTCCCCACATCGGCCTTGCATTTCAGGCATAGCTCCGAATGATCTGAGTCAATTTTGTGGGCAAACTTTGGAGTGAAGTATATCCTGTGCTATATATTAAAGTGGAAAGTCTGAGTCTATTATTGACAGAGCACTTCATGCCCATGTTTAGAACCGCTCTCCAGTCTCCCAGTGTCAGGGTATCCTCCCCCATATCTGTATCCCACTTTTGCTTCAAATTCAAACCCAGGTCAGGCAAAGCATTTAGTAAAACTTTGTAGCAAGCTATCATAGGCCTTATCTTGGTGTGGGCATTTGCCTGTCTAAGGAGTTCCTCTAATGGTGATCTGTGTGGGGATCTAATTGAGTCTCTCCCCAGAGCTCCCCCTGCAGCTAGGAGCACACTTGGAGATATGTAAAAAACCTTGATGGGAACAATCCATAACGTTGCACCAGTTCTTGGTAAGGAAGTAGGGTACCCCACTCTTATAGTTGTATTAAATAACTAGGACCCTTCCCTTCTCAATTTTCTAAAGCAGGTCTCACTGGGATGGGGTCTCTCCTATTCCCATAAGCACCCACTGATGGTTGAATCTGGGGAGAGAGTAGGTGGATAGCTTAGTAGCTCATGGGCCTTAAGCTGGGACCTAACCAAAGCCCTAGTAAAGGTTTTCTTGATGTTTTGCTTTGGGGTGCCACTTAACAATAATGTAAAGTTGGAAGGGGGCAGTTTCAAAGAGTTGTCTTCTCCCTCCACCCTCATCCAGGTTTTCTCATTGTCCTCCACCTCATAAATATCCTGGATGGCTAAAATTTGGCTGCCAGATAGTAGTGTACTAGATTTGGCAGGCCCAGCCCACCCTCCTTCACAGACTTCTACATTATTTCCTGTTGAATTATAGGTTTCTTAGCACCCCAGAAGAGAGATTCCACTGTCCCCTTCAGGGACTTAAAGTAGTATTGAGGGATCCACACCAGGAGGGACTGGATAAGATAAAGGCACTGGGGCAGGATAAACATTTTGCTAAGTTGACCTTTCTGATAGGAGTCAGAGGAAGCTTTTCCATCTGTCACACTGCTCTCAATGTTCTTTTCAACAAAGAGATATAGTTCAATTGGAAAGAGATGTGAGTTTATTGGGGATAAATACCCTTAAGTACTTTATGGAGGAAGCTGGATTAATTTGAAAGTCCTGTATCTGGATGCCTGCCTTACTATCACCCAGAGGGAGCCATTCACATTTGGACCAGTTGATTTTATGTCCTGACAGTGAGCCATATTCAGCAAATAGTTTGGTAAGGGCAGGAACAGACATCTTGGGGTCTCTGAGAAACAACAGTATGTTGTCCGCAAAGAGGGAGATTTTCTGTTCTCTGCCCCCTACTCTACAGCCTTGGATCTTAGGGTGTTGCCTAATAGCAGATGCCAGTACTTCTATGGTCAGAACATATAGGAGAAGAGGCAGAGGGCAATCCTGTCTGGTGCCTCTATTAAGAGAGAAAGGTGGGGATAGAGTGTCATTGGTGAAGATTTTGGGCTTTTAGGGAGGAATAAAGAGATTTAATCAAACTGTGATGGAGGGACCTAGTTGAAATGTGTCCAGAGTAACAAAGATGAAGGTCCGCTTGACTCTGTCCAATGCCTTCTCAGCATCTAGTGTCAGAAGACCCCTTTTACTGTCCCCTCCAGTGCCTGACCATTTGTAGAGAATACAAAGTGTTCTCCTCAGATTGTGCTTAGCCTGCCTCCCTCCAACAAAGCCAAATTGGTCCTGGTGGATCAAAGATGGCAGGACCCACTCCAGCCTTTTAGCAATGATTTTGGCTACAATCTTGAAGTCAGTGTTTAGTAAAGAAATTGGTCTATAAGACCCACATTTTTGGAGGTCTTTATCAGGTTTAGGGAGTACAATGATTGTGACCAGCTGAAGGGAAAGGGCAGCACACCTGAACTCAATGCCTTCTGAATCATCCCAGTGAGAAAATGGCCAAGATCCTCTCAAAAAAGTTTGTAGAACTCCATGGGGATTCCATCGGGTCTTGGAGCCTTCCCTAGATTTGAATCCCAAATGGCTTCTTGTATCTCCCTCTTAGAGAGTGGCTGGTTTAAAGTCTCCCTCTCTTCATCAGTGACCAATGGGAACTGCATCTTATTTATGAAGGAGGCTGGGTCTGCATTCCCTGAAGCCTCAGATGTATATAGAGATTTACAAAAGAGACAAAATTCCTCATTTATCTGAGAAGGGTCTGAGGTAGGCATGCTTCCAATTGTCTCCAAGGCTAAGACTGCTCTTTCTGCTGTTTACACCATATCCTCCACGCCAACCATTTGCCCACTGTGTCTCATTCAGAATAGGATTGGGCCCCTGCTAGCAGAATATCCTTTCTATCCTTGTACTTGCTATTTGGGCCATCTGGCCTCTGAGGATTTTAGGTACCTTACTCTGTGCAGGGCATTGGATTCCATTATTTCACACTCTAATCACAAAATATGCTCCTCTAACTCATCTCTTGAGTGATTGCCTCTTTGCTGAATTTTGCAGCAAATTAAATTATTTCCCCTGACAACTGCCTTAACAGTTTACCATGTATTTGAAGCCGAAGTGTCTACAGGGTTATTGTGAAGCAGGAAGTCTACAATCACCCATGCATGTGGTCCATGTAGGATTCCATAGTAAGCAGTATTGGCCCAATCTCCATTGCCTCGTGGGTGGATGTCTCCCCACCACCAGCAAGCTAAACTGTAATGGGGCATGGTCTGACACACAAATTGGGCCATACTGTGGTAGCAGTGCCCCTCTCAGTATGTTTGGTGAGACCAAAAATAGTCTAACCTCATAGAGAGTTTGTGTGCAGATGAGCAGTATGGATATTCCCTCTTCAAGGGATTAAAGTGCCTCCAGACTTCTGCCAGTGCCCTGTCCCTCGCCATATCCCTCAGAGCCATGGAGCTTTTAGGGGGATGTTTATACCAGATGTGTGGGGTGTCCTGGAATTGATCCAAGTATGTATTAAAATCTCCCCCAATAATCAGATTGTCTGGTTATGGGGCCAGGGTAAGCGCTAAATGGTTAAATAAATTGGGGTCGTCTGTATTGGGCCCATAGATTGACACTAAGGTGTATCTTGAGCCTTCAACAGTGATATCCACCACAAAATAACATCCCTGGGAGTCTAACTTCATCTCATGAACCTCCACCCTAAGATGCCATTGAAATCAAATTGCCACCCCAAAGCTTTGAAGGGAAGGAGCAGTCAACAATGTACCCTCACTCCCTGTCCAGTTTCTGGGTCTCCTCCTTGCATAAATGAATTTCTTGGAGGAACAGGATAGTCTTTGTTGCTTCTGAAAATAAGCCCATATTCTCTTTGTTTTGACCACTGTCTTGATTTCACACACATTCCATGACACAAATTTTAAACCATACATTTTACCTATCAATGAACTATGGTACAAGTACAATAACCTATCCTCCCAGGAGCCCTCACCAAACATTTTTTCTTTTTGAGAAACAAAATCCCTTCTCCATCCCTCCTCTCCTCCCTTTCCCAACAACCCCAACATCTTAACAAGTCTAACTATCCCTTTTGGATCCCTCCCCTCAATGGAGCTCCCACCCTCATCTGTTTTAGTGTGCATACCACTTGCACCCACCCACCTCTAAACCCACTGCTTTTCGTGGATGCGCCAAGTTGGGATCACCCAGACAAAGCTATACAGCATATAGAGCAAAATCAAATGTATGAAAACCTTGACCCAGTGATCAGAGGAGGGAGACTGCAGGAGAATCTCCTCCCTGAGAATGGGACGATGATCCTGGTATGGTACGGATCGGCAATTAGAGAAGTGTGGTGAGCTAGATACGGAGACCCCTGGAGGCAGAACTGGGATATGTGCCCCCCCCAGAGAAGGGGCCCCTCTATACCTCAGCTCTCCTTATATGCTTGTGCAGATCATCCATAATTGGTGCACCTTCCTCATGATTCCAAGGGTCCTCTCCCAAAAGAGTCTGACAGTTCCCAGAAACAAATAAGATGAAAGAAAGAAAAAAAAAGAAACTGTCTTATTGCTCACCTCGAGTCTGAACTGTGCATATGCCCATTGCCTTTGCATTCTTATGATAGCATCTGATAGTAGGGAAAAAGAAAATATGGATTAGGTGGGCTCATGGGCTGATGGCAGCTAACTCCTGTAGCCCCATGATACTTAATAACAACAAACAGCAAAGCACCTAGTGATTTCCCTTACAGCAGAACATGCTGCAACAACAGATTTGAAAGTGGTGCAGACTGAATCTGTGCCTAGTAACATTTTAATATGACACAGAGTCATTGCAAACTCCATTAAAACCTTGTGTAAGTAAAGTGCCCCTGTATGGGGTAATTTCCTATGATGGTAATGCAAGAGCCTTTGTCATAGCCTGGCACTTCTAAGAAATCTGCTTCTCCCCTGCAGAGTCTCTCACAGTCCTGGAGTAATAAGGAACTGAGCCAGAGCCCCAGATGGTAGCGAGGGGCACCTCAAAGCACAAACAGGACCAAGACCTCGAGTCCAGCCGTGATAGGCTGGGAGAATCTCAATATGAGACCCTTGTCCCAAAGGGTCACTCATCACACACTTCAATTAAGGACCCCAAAACCCCAAAAAGAATATTGCAACATCTTTCCTATTCTCATGATCAACCAGGGCAACTTTAAGCATCTCTATCTCCTGCAGTGCCTGTCATAGATTAACTTCCATTCTCTGGTGGGCAACCTCTTGGTCGCTGACCCACTGTTCCACCTCATCAAAGTGGGTCTCATGGGAATCTACTATATCACTCAGTCCATTAACAGTTTGTTGCAGGTATGTTAACTCACTGAGGCCTCAGAAGGTCTATGAGAGTTCCACCACTTTTGACCTGTATACTTTTAACAGTGCAACCTGGAGCTTTCTGCCACAAACACATGCTAATACACCATGAACCGTACGTGCTACACTCAAAGTATGAGCAGCAAAGTTGTTCAGCACAAAATTACCTTTCCAATGGTACTATGCAATTAAATATAAGTAGTTCCTATGTTTTCCATATTGGTTGAAATAGCAAAAATGTTATTTTTCAATAAAAATGCAACAGAAACCATTTTTGTGGGAAATATTTAACATTATCAACACCAAATGAAGCTTCCATACATTAGATGGAGGACAAAACTAATTTTGTACTAAAAACTATTTTTTAATATGATACATGTATTTCTTTTCTGTTTTATTAAGATGGCTAGGTGAAGCTTAGAGACAAATGTCAGCGATACACATCATACAATATAAAATGTGAATATCTTCTAAAGAATACATAACATACTGCAAGTATCAGTGGCAAAGTTGTTCAGCAGAACATTACCTTTCTAACAGTGCTATGCAGTCAATTCTACTCACTTCAGTTTGTGAAATATTTAAGTTTTAAACATTGACATCCTCAGGCACCAAAAGTCCTCAGTGGCACAAAGTGCAGGATGTTTGGAGGCATTAAAGACTTCAGGAGTATATTTTCTGCTGCCACCTACAGGCATCTTGGGGCCTCAGTGAGTTAATTGCGAGCCTATATTGTCAAATCCTGCCCGCATTTGGTTTGTTAGATCAATCTTGAGGGTATGTAGAAGAGTTTCAAGATATCTGGAGGGCTGCTGTTCAGTCACTTCCACAGAAACTTCAACCATTGGGGAGGAGGACTCATAGCGGAGGTAGTCGCAATATTGGAACCAGGGATCTTCTTTGGGCCTGAATGCTCTGGTGGTTTTGCCACTGGAAAATGCAGAGGGACTTGTTTTTTAGCAGATTTTTTTGCAGAAGCCAGAAGACAAGTTGCAGAAGTATCTTGCTGTATATTTGCAATGGGGTACATATCACAGATGTTGACAATGTTGGCTGGATGGTGCTGGAGCTGTTAAACCACACAGACATCTGTCTCCCTGGTCAGGCCACACCCCCCTCTGATTTTTTTTCTGATGTTGGTATATTAGTTCCATGCAAATAATCCTGTATTGATTTAGCTTGTCTTAACTATCTCCTGTTATACATACTACTAAAACATCTCACAAATTCTTGTGAAATTAATCCATCAGAATAGACTTCACTTTGTGCTAGCGCTGAAGTAATAGTATTTCTCTCCCTATATTTTTAAGGCATATGCTAATAATTTATCTGTTTTATCGCCATAGAAGTATACTGCATCTTGTTTTTAATTTTCCACAGGTCTTTCACTGTTTTCTTTAATAATAGCTCTTTTTTTAATTATACAATCTTGTATCTTTTGTTCGTTTTGCAGGGTAGTCCCTGTTAAGATTATTTGTGCATCTATATCTTTAATTTCTCTCTTTATAGCAAGTATTTTCTTTTTTAATTTCTTCTATTTATTGGAGTAAGAAATTATAATTCCTCTTAAATATGCCTCCATGGCATCTCATTTAATTGCCATATTAATTTCTATAGAATTATTATAATGCCAATTTTCTTCTGTGGATTTTTTAATAATTTCAACAAATTCTGAATTGTGGAGAAGGCTATTATCAAATGCCCATTGTGATGTTCTAGATCTGTCTAGAGATGGAGTAAATAAAGATGTAAGCATAGCGTTACCTCATACTGAAACACTATGAATGTGCGCTAGTGATATATTATTACACACATTTCTGTTTACTAAAGTTGTTCTACTACACATATCCAAATGTTTAGATTTATATGTGTATTTCATTTTGTATGCTTTCTATCTCTCAATATATCTATCAAATAATTCCTATCAATAAAATTGTAATACTCTTGATGTGTGTCTTCATTATTACTTACATACTAACATACTAACATACTAAAATGCCAGCAGAATAGGCCTAACGGTCTTTCGTGTCTGCTCGTTTGGTCAGCCCCCACCCTGGGTGCTGACCTTGCTGTCCCCCTCGCCTTCTCTGGCTTCTCCCTTCCCAGTTCCGGATATTCTTGCTGCATTGGATTTTGCTTCCTGAACCCTTCCCTGTACCTGTCCCACCCCTCTTGAACCCCTCCACTGTCTCTGCCTCCACCAGCCCCTCAGGTAGTGCATTCCATGGCTCCACCACCCTCTCAGTGAAGTAGCACCTCCTCCTTTCTCCCCTGAATCTTCCCTCCAGCTTCCACCCATGCCCTCTAGTGGCCCCTTCCTCCTTCCTTCGAAACACCCTGACTGTTCCTCCCCTATTTACCCTCTTCATGTACCTGAAGACCTCTATCATGTCCCCCGGTCCCTTCTCTCTTCCAATGTGTACATATTTAGCTCTTGAGCCTCTCTCATGGTCCTGTCCCCAAGCCCCAAATCATTTTGGTTGCCCTCCTCTGGACCCTCTCCAGGAGGTTAATGTCCCTCTTTAAGTGTGGCCTCCAAGACTGCACGCAGTACTCAGGTGTGGCCTCACCAAGCAGTTATACAGAGGGAGTTTTCCCTCCTTCTGGAGGTGATCCCCTAGCGATGCATCCCAGCATCCTGTTGGCCTTGGCTGCTGCCCTCCTACAAGTCTCAGAGTTGTTCATCTTGACATCCACCACCACCCCCAGGTCCTCCTCAGCCATTGAGACTTGTAGTACTTATTTTAGAGGTTTTATCCATCTGAAGGTTTGGGAGGGCATTGCAATCTCCTGTAAGTAACATATCAGCACTATTTAAAGAGATAATATATTTTTCCAGTTGTTCTGGAAAACTCTCATACTGTATAAAAGGGCTATACACAAATGCCAAAATAATACCTAAACTATAGAGCTCTCCTCTTAATAATACATATCTTCCCTCTTTATTTTGAATCTGTTGTATAAATTTAAAATCAATATTTTGGACATCAGAATGTCAGTTCCTATACAATTATTTGTTCACGACTGAATAAAAATATTTCCCCACCTATGATTTTTAAGTCTTTTTTTTGTGGTTAATAGTTTATTGATTTGACTTATTAAGATGATATAAACATTAAAACAGTCGGATACATTGCAAAGGTCTTACAGGCTGTTACATATGTCTGTAGAAGCAGAGAATGGAACATGCTGACCAAATAGTAACAAACTGAATATACTAGCCAGGTAAGCAGTAAAATAATACTCTGTGCCTGGATGTACAACACCTATCCAGCTGGAGATTAACTTTGAAAGTATTAGATTAGCAGTTGGTGCATTGCATTATGGCTAACTCATACAAAGATTTTTTAAGTCTTTTACTTTTTTTTTGCTAAACATATTTCATGTAAACACGATATTCTCACATAATGTAATTTAACATACTGTAAAACGTCATTCATTTTTCTGAAATTATTTAAGCCATTAAGCTGAGCATGACAAATCTTTGTGCTTTTTCCCCCTCACCCAAGAATCATATTTTATTTTTTTGTAAGACATGCGGTATCCTCTTCTTATAGATACTGGGTGCTCTCTTTCTTGGTACTAAGTGTTACCCTCCCCTCATCCTTCAGCTACATTTTTCTTCTTACACACACATTCCACATGTTCTATAGAACTTTCCATGTTATGTGTCCCACCCCCGCCCCCCTCATTCTTTATATATGTGTATATGTGTGTATATCTATATCTATATCTATATCTATCGATATCTATATCTATATCTATATCTATATCTATATCTATATCTATATCTATATCTATATATATATATATATCTATATTTCTATACCATCTCTTCCCCCATCCTTTTCTAGATTATTTTTTTATTTAATTGAATAGGTCAGGTAATAGTTTCTTCAGATCGTTTTCTACTTGCTCAGCTGTTCAGAAACAAAATATTGTTTGTCATTTATTACTTACAATTTTGCAGGTAGAAATATCACTGTTTTATAACCCTTCTGCTATAAACATTTCTTCAGGAACTGTATTTTTTCCTTTCCTCCACAATTTCAAAAGGCAGATCTTAGCTGGCCCGGTGGCGCTGAGGGTTGAGGCACTGGACTCCACACCTCACGCTACACCGGCGACCCGGGTTCGGGAATGAGCTCGAGTTGTCGGGGATCGGCAGGGGAGGACTGGGATTGAGCATCTGGAGACAGCTCTCCCAGTCCTGGGGTGGGTTGGGGACTCTGCACCATGCTGTGGTGACCCCTGGGGATGCCCGGAGGTACCGCAAGCAATGGTGTAACCGAGGGGGGACCATGGCGGACGTCTGCATGTATGTGCATGGACATCATTGCGCATCCATGATCCCAAATGGGATGAACCCAGGAAATGGCAGCACTGGTCCATGACAGCTTGATGGCCGCAGATCTGCTGGCCGACGATGCCTGGAGTCATGTGACAGTACCGGTTTTCTTGCCAAGCGCGGGGGCTATAGGGGGCCCCTTTCACAGGTGTAGCTGCATCTGCCAGCTGAGCATGCGAGCTTTGGGGTCGGTGGTGGAGTGGAGTGGTGGCTGGATGTGGAGCAGGATTGTGGCTGCAAACAGAAAAAAAGTGTTAAATGATAAAAAAAAAGGCAGATCTTGATAAATGGAATTTGAGCTCCTTTAAGAGGATTCTTTTCCTCTGGTTTACTGCATTCTTAATTCAAAATGCGACCTCTGATCTGAATAACTTAACTACCACAGATCTTGGTGGAGTACCTTCTTCTGACTTAATCCTCAGGGCTCTATGAACTCTGTCCAGCTCTATATGTAGATCATCTGTTGTAATATCCAAAAATTGTCCAACAACTTGTAGAGCTATCTTCTTTAAGGTTTGATGTTGTTCCCATTCTTCAGGTATTCATATTCATCTCAAATTCCTCTGATGAGCCCTTAGTTCCATATCTGTAATTTTTGTGATTTTTCCTGCATGTGTAGTTGTCTGTCATTTAATGTTGTCTTGTCTTACAAGTCAGAAATTCTTGTTTCAAATTGAGCAACTTTTGTTTTAACTTCCTTTACTATATTGCCGAATTGTGAGATGCACTATTTGATTTTCTTTGTATCTTCAACTATCTTATTCACCTCTGATTTTTATTTAAATGAAATTCAGGTTTTTCTTATTTTTTATATCCCTAATAATGCAGCAACCCATGCAGGTGTTGATTCATTTTGTTTCTGACCTGCTTTCTTCTGCCTATAAGATCTTATGGCTGGTGGGTGAGAGGGGGGATAATCTGTTCAGCACCTGCAAGTGTATCCTTCCTAGAGTCAGTCATACCCTCTTGATCTATAGAAGGTTCTACATCTGATTCTGCTGAAATGTATTCCAGTTTTTGTTGTTGTACAGTAAGATTTTCTGTCCCCACTTTATCTCTTGATTCAGTATTTTTTTGCCTCAGGAGTTTCTATATGTTCTGTTCCTTTCACAAGAATAGTACCTATCTCCTTTACTGTTATTGAGTTTGGTATATTCAGGGGGCTGACAGAAGGGGTAGATTCAAGGAAGGAACTTTCTCAAAAAAGTTATGTAAATCTTATTGTTGCTTAATTTTACTTTTAGGGCTGCCTTTAACTTTTTCTGACCTTCTCTCCAAGGCCTCTGCCGGTAAAATCTTGACCCTCTTTTCTCTTCGGGAAGTCATTGCTGTTGTTATATATTTTCTAATCCCTGTTTTTTTAATTAGTGAACCTCATTCTTTTCCAGGTGGTTAATAAGACCAAAAGGAATCAGCTGTCTTTCCTGTGTATCCAGGTTATAAAAATGCCACTGAAATATATATATATATATATATATATATATATATATATATATATATATATGGCAACGGTAGTGCTACCATAGTTAGGGTTGAGGAGCCATTTCTATGTTAAACCCCAAAACTTTGCACTTAATAACTTTGCAACCATTTGACGGATTTGGCTGAAATTTGGAATACACAATCAAGAACCATAGGCCGTGGGATCTGCCAAGTTTTGTACCAGTTGGATACACAGCTGCAGAGTTATTAAGCATGATCTGCAGCGAATTTCGCTTTTTCTGGAATTCTCGATCGGCGCTTACAGGTCGCATGGTTTATGGCGACTGGCCCTAAATCTTCAGGGAATGTGCAGCTGTGGCCCCAATGTGCCTTTCAAAGATTTAGTGAAAAATATTAAACTGTTCAAAAGTTATGGCAGTCCAAACTTCTGTTTTTTCCCCATGGGATAACATTCACGGCGTCGCCCGTGCCTTTGAGGACTGTATCTCGAAACGATGCAAGACACGGAGTTTGGTCAAAAAATGTGTTCCCATATGTATATAACTAGCCAGGAAAGTGATAATACATATGACTTTTACATTTTTTTTCTATGTCGATGGTTACTGAGATGTAAGCAATTTACTATTACAACTACTGATTTTGTGTTCCAAGAGTCATTATTTTGCATACATTCTTTCTACTCACTGTCTTTCTCTATACAGCTTTTGGGAAAACCAGCCTCTGCACTTACATTATCTTACCATTACTGTTTCTGCTTGTGGTTCCTACACGTTTCACTTACCGTTCACGTTTACGCCACCATGTGCGTTACCCTTTGCGTTTTCATTTGCGGTTGTGTTTCCGTTGTTTTTAACTTTTCTGTCTACAGTACTGTTCCTCTTTCTGTTTCACTTTGCGTCATCATGCGCATTACAATTTGCGTTTGTGGGCACAATGTTAAAATGTGACAAGACATCACCCCCGTGCTCCTGCCGCTGCATTACATTCACTATTTCTCATTATCATTCTCAAAAAGAAGACAAATTAGAGGCAAAAAACTCTGTTTAATGCATCAGTTAGGGTTGTTCCACAGTGACAAAAGTGAGGAAATTCAATGTTAGGGTTGAAACCCCCTTTGCACCCTTCCAGCCCACCCCCCCAACTGGAATCAAGGTGCGCATTGGGGTCATCGGTCCTGTCACCCCATTCTCCTATTCCTCAGCTTCTTTCCACATGTGATGGGGTGACACTTAGGGCCGATGACCCAATATGCACCCCGATTCCAGTTGGGGGGTGGGCTGAAGGGGTGCAAAGAGGGTTTCAACCATAACATCGAATATATATATATATATATATATATACAGTATATATTTATATATATATGTATATATTATGGTAGCACTGTAGTGCTACCATAGTTAGGGTTGAGAAGCCATTTCTAAGTTAAACCCCAAAATTTGCACCTTAATAACTTTGCGACTGTTTGACGGATTTGGCTGAAAATTGTAATACACAATCAACAACCATAGGCCTTGGGATCTACCAAGTTTTGTACCAATTGGATACACAGCTATAGAGTTATTAAGCGTGATCTGTGCTCGCGTTTACGCTTTTTCTGGAATTCTATGGTCGCACCTACAGGTCGCACGGTTTGCGCGACCGGCCCAAAATCTTCAGAGAATGTGCAGCTGTGGCCCACGATGTGCCTTTCAAAGATTTCATGAAAAAATATTAAACTTTTCAAAAGTTATGGCAGTCCGAACTTCTGTTTTTTTTCCCATAGGATAAATATTACGTAGTCATTGGGACTTTGAGGGCCTGTATCTCTAAAATGGTGCTAGATACAGAGTTTACATATATAACTAGCCTGGAAAGTGATAATACATATGACTTTTACATTTTTTTTCTATGTCATACGGTTACTGAGATATAAGCAATTTACTATTACAACTACTGATTTTTGTATTCCAAGAGTCATTATTTTGCATACATTCTTTCTACTCACTGCCTTTCTCTATATACAGCTTTTGGGAAAACCAGCCTGTGCGCTTACATTACTCTTACTCTACGTTTTGCTTGCTTGGGTCTATACATGCTTTCACTTACTGTTCACGCTTACGCCACCATGTGCGCTACCCTTTTCATGCTTACTTCATGGTTATGTTTGCTGTTGTTTTTAACATTTCTGTCTACAGTACTGTTCCTCTTTCTGTTTCACTTTGCATCACCATGTGCATTACCATTTGCGCTTGAGGGCACATTGTTAAATGCGACAAGACATCACCCTGTGCTTCCGCCACTGCATTACATTCACTATTTCTCATTATCATTCTCAAAAGAAGACAAATTAGAGGCAAAAACTCTGTTTAATGCATCAGTTAGGGTTGTTCCACAGCGACAAAAAGTGAAATTGATGTTGAGGTTGAAACCCCTTTGCATCCTTCAGCCCACCCCCAACTGGAATCAGGGTGTGCATTGGGGTCATCGGTCCTGTCACCCCATTCTCCTATTCCTCAGCTTCTTTCCACATGTGATGGGGTGACACTTAGGGCTGATGACTCAATGTGCACCCCGATTCCAGTTGGGGGGTGGGCTGGAGGGGTGCAAAGGGGGTTTCAACCCTAACATCGAATATATATATATATATATATATGGTAGAGGAGCCATTTCTATGTGAAACCCCAAAATTTGCACCTTAATAACTTTGCAAATATTTTACGGATTTGGCTGAAAATTATAATACACAATCAAGAACCATAGGCCTTGGGATATGCCAAGTTTTGTACTGATCAGATGCACAGCTGCAGAGTTATTAAGCATGATCTGCGTGCACATTTACACTTTTTTTGGAATTCTACGGTCGCGCCTACAGGTCGCACGGTTTGCGCGACCGGCCCGAAATCTTCAGGGAACGTGCAGCTGTCACCCCCGATGTGCCTTTTGAAGATTTCGTGAAAAAATATTAAACTGTTCAAAAGTGATGGCAGTCCGAACTTCTGTTTTTTTTCCCATAGGATAACATTACAGCGTTCGCTGTGCCTTTGAGGGCCTGTATCTCAAAAACGGTGCGAGATACAGAGTTTTTGTCCAAAAATGTTAGCCCCATATATAACTAGCCTGGAAAGCGATAATACATATGACTTTTACATTTTTTTTCTACGTCGTACGGTTACTGAGATAAAAGCAATTTACTATTACAACTACTGATTTTTGTGTTCCAAGAGTCATTATTTTGCATATATTCTTTCTACTCACTGTCTTTCTCTTATACAGCTTTTGGGGAAAACCAGCCTCTGCACTTACATTACTCTTACCATTACTGTTTCTGCTTGTGGTTCCATTACGTTTCACTTACCGTTCACGTTTACGCCACCATGTGCGTTACCCTTTGCGTTTTCATTTGCGGTTGCGTTTCCGTTGTTTTTAACTTTTCTGTCTACAGTACTGTTCCTCTTTCTGTTTCACTTTGCATCATCATGCGCATTACGATTTGCGTTTGTGGGCACAATGTTAAAATGCAACAAGACATCACCCCCGTGCTCCTGCCGCTGCATTACATTCACTATTTCTCATTATCATTCTCAAAAAGAAGACAAATTAGAGGCAAAAAACTCCATTTAATGCATCAGTTAGGGTTGTTCCACAGTGAAAAAAGTGAGGAAATTCGATGTTAGGGTTGAAACCCCCTTTGCACCCTTCCAGCCCACCCCCCCAACTGGAATCAGGGTGTGCATTGGGGTCCATCGGTCCTAACTGTCACCCCATTCTCCTATTCTCAGCTTCTTTCCACATGTGATGGGGTGACACTTGTGGGCCAATGACTTCCAATCTCACCCGAGTTAGGGTTGAGCTAGAGGGGTGCAAGGGGTTTCAACCTAACATCGAATATATATATATATATATATATATACACATATATATATATATATATATATATATATATATAACATATATATATGTATAGTATCATGTAGTGCTACCATAGTTAGGTTGAGGAGCCATTTCTATGTTAAACCCCAAAACTTTGCACCTTAATAGCTTTGCAAACGTTTGATGGATTTGGCTGAAATTTGGAATACACGATCAAAGAACCATACATCTTGGCGATCTGCCAAGTTTTGTACCAGTCAGATACACAGCTGTGGAGTTACTAAGCATGATCTGTGTGCGTGTTTCGCTTTTTCTGGAATTCTCGGTCGCGCCCTAGAGGTTGTGCGGTTTGGACGACTGGCCCAAAATCTTCAGGGAACATGTGGCCAGGGTCCCGATGTGCCTTTCTTCAAAGATTTCATGAAAAAAATATTAACGGTTCTAAAGTTATTCAAAAACAATTTCCCATTATAAGTCAATGGGAAAAGTTAACAAAAAGTTTGATAATGTATGAAATGCACTTTTTACTGTCATAAAATGGCCCTGTTACTGTCACAAATCTGCCATCTTGTTTTCAGTTAGTGATCAGAAAATTCTTGTGCAATTAAAATTGAGACCCCTCTAGCAACCTAATTCTTTTTGTATTCACCTAGTCGAGCTCTGAGGATGCTAGCCATGTCTTTATTTTGAGGTAAAACACTCCAGAAATATGTTTTCAGATTTCTGGAAAAATCTTTGCAAAGACGTGTCGCACTCATGAAAGTGTCGCAAATTTTGGCGAAGGCTTCATGAAGTGCGACAACTACTTTCTGTACACTAGTGCCCATAATAACAGTAATTCTTTGTGGCAGTCCGCTGCAAAAGAGCGGTTGGGAAGTTTTGGGCTGAAATTTGGAGAAAACGCAGATGACATCTCACAGATGTGCCTTTCAGTGTTGTATTGAAAAAATATTACATGGCGGCAAAGTTATGGCACTCCAAAATTGACAGTTTTTCCATAGGATAACATTCTGGCCTCGACATTACAGAATCCTTTGGCACCCTGCTGCAAAATAATGGTTTAGTCTTTTTCCCGAAATTTGGAGGAAGACAGCCAACAGCCTGAATGTGCCTTTCAGTGGTTTGGTGAAAAAAATATTACAGGGAGCAGCGTTATGGCACTCTGAACTTCCTTTTTCCCCCATAGGATAACATTCTGCAGCGTTAAGCAGCGCCTTTCAGAGCCTGTATCTCGGAAGCAGTGCAAGATATGGACTTTTGTCAGAAAAGTGTTAGCCCCCTAACAGGGCTAAGTACAAAATAGCCAGGACAGTTGTAAATCATACGACTTTTAAATTTTTTCTCGTCACGTCGGTTCCTGAGATATAACCTATTTAGTATTCCAAGTTCTCATTTTCTGCTCGATACTCATTATTATGCATACATTATTTGTACTGACTGTCTTTCTCTATGCAGGTTTTGGGAAAACCAGCCTGTGCGCTTACATTACTGTTACTGTTGCCCTTTCCGCTTGCGGTTCCGTACCCGTTTCACTTACCGTTGACGTCTGCACCACCATGTGCGTTATCCTTTGCATTTTCATTTACGCTTGTGTTTCTGTTATTTTTTGCCATTTGTGTCTACAGTACTGTTTCTCTTTCTGTTTCACTTTGTGTCACCATGCCCATTGACATTTCCATTTGCAGGCACCATGTTACTATGTGACAACACATCACGTGGCAGACCGTTCCCGTCGCGCCGTATGCGTTACCCTTTCTTTCTCATTCGGCGCTTGTGTTACCATATGCGCCACTGTTAAGCGCTTCTGTTTGTGTTGCTGTTCCTGTTACTATGCCACAAGACATCATATGGCGGGCAGGACCCCAGCCGCCCGCGGTATGTGGCGGGGCGTGAAGACCTGGAAGCTGATGCTCCTGCTGCATTACATTCACTATTTCTTGTTATCATTCTCAAAAGGAAGAAATTAGAGTCAAAAACTCCATTTAATGCATTAGTTAGGGTTGTTCCACAGTGACAAAGTGGGAAATTCACTGTTGGGTTGAAAACCCTAACTCTAGTTCCCAGCACCACACACACACACACACACACACATACAAGTATGGGGAGGACCAAGTCAACACAACCAATGACAGACATCCAGCAGCAGATGACAGATTTTCAGTGCAGGAAGAGTTTAAACCCTGGGCTAAACATTTGTCACAAATCCTGAAAAAAGTGCAGGTACAGGTTCTGTATTTGACCCAGACTGTAAACTGTTTTTTTGGGTTTATCTTTTGTGTGCCTTAAAAGGAAATTCCAGACTTTCTCAGGAAGTGATTACACAGCTACAGTACTTAATCAGCCAATAGCTTTGGTAACAGACCTGAGAACAATAGTATTATAAGTAAGTGTTTTATAGCAAACTCATCAGAACAGCTAATATTTTTAAGGCAAGCTACCTCTTGCTGGTAGCTACAATACTGAACATAGGATTTGCAAGAAAGCGAGTTGTGCTCACAACAGAGGGAGGTGAACTTTACAATTGTCTTTGGTTTGTAGCAGATATTCTGCAGCTGGAGGCTACTTCTAACTGAAAGGTGAAATAAGGAACTAAATCAGGAAAAGACAGTCTTGTTACAATTCTTAAGATTTTCAGTGCAGGAAGAGTTTAAAGCACAGCTGACTTATTTTGGGGCTGACTGCTTTCAGAAGCACAAACCACCAGGCTGTTTTGGGGCTGGGAAGTTTACCTGTGTCTGACTTGGATGTCTGGATTTTCTCTGTTTGATTAGCAGAGTTGCTCTGTCAAATTGTTGTGTATGGTATCTTGCTGACAGGAAGGCACTCATCGCAGCAGTGGGTCAGAGATCTTAGCTGATTGTTTTGTGAGGGCACAGTTTAGTGTAACCTTCTACCTCACCCCACCCCCTTGAAATAGTTCCTTTATATCTGGGGTTCTGACATCATTTCCTCAAGAGTGCAAGGTGCATATCAATGTCATATCCTCTCTAGCACACAGCACTGAAAATATAAGCATACACATTGTATAATATAAATATTTCCATATAACAAACCAGTCACACACACAAACACACACACACACACACACACACACAAAAAAGTACATAATCATGTGGGGAGTAGTGCAATGTAATGGCTGTGGCGCAGCAGTCTTCCAGGAGACTTTCTGGAGGCTGAGATGCTGCCCTATTTGCAGACAACTCTCTGCCCTGAGGGAGGAATTTTCCCGTCTTCAGGCCACACTGGACAGCAGTAAGGGAACCTTCCCCAGGCCAGACTGGATAGTAAGAAGGAACCTCCCCATCCAGGGAGCACCAGAGCCACCACCACTGCCTCAGAGGTTGCAAAGAAAGCACAGCAGTTGGACCACAGTGGGCTCAGGAGGTGAGGATGGTGGAACAGAGCACACCCAGTCAGTTGTTCCTCCACAATCCATACACCATTCTGGGGCACAGCTCCCTATGGATACCCACAGAGGAGATTAAGGAGGCTGAGGACACCTGTCACAAGGGAGACCCACAGGAAGGAGGCAGAGGACACCACAAGGAAAGGAAGCAGCTCCTGGTGGGGGATTCAATTATTAGTGGGATAGAACTGGGGGAAGCAGGGAAAACTGAAGTAAGGTGCCTGCCTGGTGCCATGGCTTGGAGTGACAGGAAGCACATCCTCAAGATCATGAGAACAGCTGCACGGGGGTCTGAACTGGATGTCATTGTCCACCTAGGGACAAACGACTTGGCTCAACATGAGATTAGAGCAGCGCAGAAGGACTTTTGTAGAACTGGGGAGGGGCCTAAGACAAGTAGCACACACAGTATCCTTCTCAGAGGTGCTGCCTGTCAATGGCATGAGTGAGGCGAGGGTACTTTGCACCATGAAGATTAATGAATGGTTGAAAAAATGGTGTGGAGCACAGGGGTTTGGCTTCATTGGTGACTGGGGTTCCACCTGGAGGGACACCAGCCTATACTGGCAGGATGGTCTGCATCTGTCCAGGAAGGGAACAAGTCTTTTGAGCAATAGGTCTAAATGCTTCATTGGCAAGCTTTTAAACTAGTCAAGGGGGGAGGCACTGATAAGCAGCAGGAAAATCCCAGCCTCTCCCTACAAAACAGGGTGCTAAATGAGAAAAAGACCAAGGTAGAAAGGTCAGTGGGGGATGCTGCAACTGAAGGTAAAGCCATCAAAAAATGGAAAGCAATGAGTACCAATGCCCATAGTCTGAGTAACAAGCTTCCTGAATTAGTGGCCTTGATGGAGGAGGAACATCTGGATATCGTGGCAGTCATGGAAACATGGTTCACACAAAACCATGACTGGGACATAAACATACCAGGATACACTATCTACATGAGGGACAGAGAGGGTAATAGAGGAGGAGGAGTAGCTCTTTACATAAGGGAAGGAATCAAAGCAGCAGAACAAAAGGGAAAACAGGGAGGAGGAGAAGCACTGTGGGTAAATTTGGAGACCAGCAATGGCACCACAATCCGCACAGGGGTTGTATACAGACCCTCTTCTCAGGGGGAGGAAATGGACAAGGAAATGAAAGAAAGTATACTTAGTAAGGCAGAAAAAGAGGAGATATTGCTGATGGGTGATCTGAATATGCCAGATGTTAACTGGAGTGTAGTTGCAGCAGCCACTTCAAGAGTGGGGTTATTCTAGATGCCCTACAGGGGCATGCCTTAGACAACTAGTATTGGAGCCCACTCGAGAGGGAGCAATCTTAGACCTGGTTCTCTCAAATGGAGATGAAGAGAGGATCACAGATGTGGAAGTGGGTAGCCATCTGGGAACTAGCGACCATCAAACAGTATGGTTCACAATAAACACAGCAATAGAGTCAAGCCACAGAAAGGCAAAGGTACTGGACTTTAGGAGGGCTGACTTTGCCAAAATGGGTGAGTGCCTAAGAAATGCACTAGCAAATGGGCAGGAAGGAGGGGTGGAAGAACAATGGGGAATAATAAAAACTGCCATCACAGAGGTAACAAGCCTTTGTGTGAAGCAAATAAACAAAACTAAACAATGTAAGAAACCACTATGGTTCTCAAAGGAAGTAGCAGTGAAGGTTCAAGAGAAAAAGAAAGCTTTCAGGAAGTACAAGGAATCACAGAAGGAGCAGGATAGAGAACTGATCAGTTAAAGCAAAGGAAGCTGGGAAGGCAGTCAGAACAGCAAAGGCCCAAACTGAGGAAAAGATAGCCAACTCAGTTAAGAAGGGCATAAAACCTTTTAGAGGTACATAAGGGAGCTAGGAAGACCAAGAGAGGGATAGTGAGGCTTAATAAAGGGGGAGGGGGCAGAGGTGACTGTGAAAAGGCAGAGATACTAAACAAATATTTTGCTCAGTATTTACAAAGGAAGAGGAGGTACCTAAAACAAACAGTAGAAACACTCTGGATACAGAAGTTGATACCAGCCCATTTACAGAAGAAAGGGTTCTGAAAGAACTCTTAAAACTGAAGGTGGACAAAGCAATGGGGTCTGATGGGATTCATCCCAGAATTCTAAAAGAACTAAGGGTGGAATTAGTGACACCACTGACTACCCTGTTTGAC
Organism: Neoceratodus forsteri; assembly: GCA_016271365.2. Lineage (NCBI taxonomy): Eukaryota > Metazoa > Chordata > Ceratodontiformes > Ceratodontidae > Neoceratodus > Neoceratodus forsteri. The sequence goes on along the minus strand of CM057455.1, from coordinate 115,923,353 downwards.
AAATCATGGGAGGATGGGGTGGTAGCCAAGGACTGGAGGAGGGCAGATGGGATTCCCCTTCACAAAAGTGGGAGCAAGGCAGAAGCAGGAAACTACAGACCTGTTAGTTTAACCTCAGTGGTAGGGAAAATGATGGAATCACTTCTGAAGGAAAGAACTGTCGAATATCTAGAGGCCAGAGGGGCACAGGACCCAAGGCAGCATGGATTCACAGCGGGAAGGTCATACCAGACAAATGTGATAGATTTCTTTGACTGGGTGACCAAAGTAGTAGATCAGGGAGGGCTGTGGACATGGCCTACCTAGACTTTAGCAAGGCATTTGACACAGTCCCACACAAAAGATTAATATACAAGTTAGCCAGCTGGGAGTGGGTCCCAAGATGACAGCCTGGGTAAAGAATTGGCTGGAGAATAGGACACAGAGTGTAATAGTAAATGGAGTCCACTCTGAAGAAAGGGGGGTTACTAGTGGGGTACCGCAGGGTTCAGTATTAGGACCGGTCCTCTTCAATGTCTTTATAAGCGACATTGCAGAGGGACTGGAAGGAAAAATGTCTCTTTGCAGATGACACAAAGATCTGCAACAGAGTTGATGCACAAGGTGGGGTGGAAAGGATGAAAAGGGACTTGGCAAGGTTGAAGAATGGTCAAATGTATGGCAGCTTAGATTCAATGCTAAGAGAGTGCAGGTAATGCACCTGGAAACAAAACCCAGGAAGAGTACACAATGGGGGGTGAGATACTAACAACAACAAAAATGGAAAGGGACCTGGGGGTAGTCATATCAGATGACCTAAAGGTGGGCAAGCAATGTGAGAGGGCAGCAAGGAGGGCTGGGGGGATACTGGGATGCATAGGGAGAGGTATCACCTGTAGAAAACAGGAAGTTATTATCCCTCTGTACAAACAGCTGGTCAGACCCCATTCGGAGTACTGTGTGCAGTTCTGGAGATCCAGTCTTCGCAAAGACATAGACAGGATGGAAGCTGTCCAGAGGAGGGCAACTAAAATGGTGCAGGGTCTGCACCAGAAGACATATGAAGAGAGACTTAGGAGCTTAATATGTATAGCCTCGAGGAAAGGAGGAGAGGGGACATGATAGAAACTTTCAAGTACCTCAAGGGAATCAACAAAGTCCAAGAGGGTAGCATCTTTCAAAAAAGAGGTGTGCAAGAACAAGGGGCACAATTTGAAGATAGAGGGGAGCTCAGAGGTAATTTAAGGAAATATTTTTCACAGAGAGGGTTGTGGATGCATGGAGCAGCCTTCCGGAGGAGGTCGTGGAGTCAAAAAACAGTGGTGGAATTCAAGCATGCATGGGACAGTCATAAGGCAATTCTAGGGGGTGGGGGTAGAAAGAAGTAGGCTACTGGTTAACTAGGATCTGCAGCTTATTCAGTAGGCAGGGAAATGGGCAGACTGGGTGTGCCAAGTGGTCCTTATCTGTCATCAAATTCTATGTTTCTATGTTTCTATGAAATAACAAACAATTGTCTAAATGTACTACGAGACATCCCCACCCACCTGACCAGGTACTGCATGCTCAGTGGAGATCAACAGCAAAACTGAGGCCATGTACACCAAACGACACATCCCTGATTGCAGCTGCACACAACGTACTTTCACACTTAGTAGTTGCATGACCCACTCAACGACAAGCCCTCATACCACACCACAACTGGTACTGTGCTGTTAGTCAATATAAATGCTAAAGGTGCATGATCACAGTTGTAGAAAGGTTTTAACACTAGTGAGTATACATTAATTAAGAAAGTACATAAATTAACTACAAGACACTAGCATGCTCAAGATAAAAGTAGTGTTACATTTAGTATGTGATTTTCATAGTAGTACATTTACTGCAACTGTTTACTGAAGGTAGAGAGGCTGATGTAAAGGTATGGAAAAGCATTGCCTGTTCAATGCTGTGAAATTCATACTGCCAGTATCAGATGCATTCTTACTGATGAAGCTGTACTGCTAATGTACATACATAGACCTTCAGTGTGTTTCAATACTAAAGATGCAGTAAGTATTCTTTGTAAGAAACAGTGTAATTGCATGGATCAGGCCAAGCAACTTCTAAATATCATAGGACTACTGAGCCAACAATGACGTACCTGTATCGGAGATGTCTATAGGATAGATTTTCCTGTAGGCACTTACTCAGTATGTTGTACCTGAAAAAGACAATCTCATTGCATCTGTGATGACTTACTTATTCAAATAGTGATACATTTACTATTGTTGCAATGAGTGATCTATGCTACTTATGGACACAGCGTAATTTTTTTAATAGTTGTTTCATACTCAGGCTGTATACGTAGTGTTTGGGTTTGCCACACTTCTGTCACTGATGCTATCAAAGTGATAACTATGTCAATTGTGGTACAACAGCAATCAAGTAGGTATAGTGTAGATATAAACAGAATGTCTTTTAATATTGATTTAACTCACAATGGGATGAGTGTACTAGGACGGCAATGGTTATTCTCTATCACTGACTCTGTCAGTTATAATCACACTTAGGTTTTGATGACTGTAATGATCAAGTTACACTGTTCATCTTCATGAGTTCATATTCACAGCCATTCTCCACTAAGTAGACAGAGTATGGTGTAACTGGGTGTGACACTGTGTTGCAAAACTCCTGCAGTGCCTAGCAGAGGGAGAGTATCTACTCATAAAGACAATTAAGCAATAAGGTATGACCAACGGTTATGTTAAATGGTCTGTTAATCACCATGTAGGGGTTTAATGTTGAATGAGGCATAGCCAAGTGCCACATGTCGCTAGACAGTGATAAACTGACCATTAACATAATACCTGGGAGTGGCTTATTGCTATCATAATAAAACTGTTTTTTTTAAACAACATTAAAGCATGTTCATCATATGGTTAGGCTCTACATGTAAATAAAAACTAAACATAAGGCTGTTACAATGTTTAGTCAATTAGAAAGCTGCATTTCTCAAACCCTTGTTATAATCAGAGATATTATACCTGTACAATTCCTTGGTTTTGCTCAACTCTATTGCTCAGGTGGCCCATCACATGTGGTGTCGTCTGGTGTTGGGCATCGGTAGGTAAGGCCATGCGACTACTAAGTGTGGTACGTTGTGTGCAGCTGCAATCAGGGATGTGTACGTTTGGTGTACATGGCCTCAGTTTTGCTGTTGATCTCCACTGAGCATGCAGTACCTGGTCAGGTGGGTGGGGATGTCTCATGGTACATTTAGACAATTGTTTGTTATTTCTGTCACCTGCTGCTGGATGTCTGTTATTGGTTGTGTTGACTTGGTCCTCCCCCATACTTGCATGTGTGTGTGTGTGTCTGTGTGTGTGTGGTGCTGGGGGGGGAATTTGGAGTTAGGGTTTTCAACCCTAACAGCGAATTTCCTCACTTTTGTCACTGTGGAGCAACCCTAACTAATTCATTAAACTGAGTTTTTTGCCTCTAATATATATTTATATATATATACATCCAGTATATTAATATTTTCTCAGTCTACAGCCTGTAGCACCAATACTGTCCATATCATTGGCCCATTTTCTTGTTCACACTCTGTGTTTCATTGCTGACCAGACATAAGAAGAACTGACAAATGTGGCTTTCATTTAATGTGTTGTTTCAACTTCACAGCTTCTTTTTTATAGTGCTCTTGGTCTGTTAGCTGCTTTGTGCCTCCACTTTTGTCTTCTACTTTCCTAAGTGGCCTGGGTTCACCTCAAAATGCTAACCATTGGGCTACGCTCACCACCCTCTTGAGCTGAACCATGTTATTCACAGCTACTGGTCTGGCAATGGATTATGGCTTGCAAAGCTTTTACCTTTTTCCTTTGGCCACATCACTAATTAATCTCCTGGAAGACCCACCATTTACTTGAAGTTGCTCACCATACCATCTCACACGGGACCGCATTGGTTTCTAATGCCCAATTCTGAGAAAAAGAAAAATGAAATGACTCATGGCCAGGAGACAGATTCTTTCAAGCCAACATCAGCCTCTAAAAAAGGACTGTGGTGATTATTTTTCTCCCATTTCTGTAGCTGGTGGATGCTGAGAAGAGAACACCTCATGCACCACACATTACACTTTGCGATGCACTGCACATGTACCCCCACCATTTGAGCTTTCTTGACTTTTCTACTGTTTCTGATTGTTGCTTGCTGCAGCCTGTATTTGCTTTGTTTGTCATTTTTATGTTAATAAAATCCTCCTACTCTTTTTGAGAAGTGCCGTGGGACTTTTAAAGACCATCTGAACAACCACCAGAACCAACAGATGGGACCTCAGTTTAATATCTTATCTGAAAGATGGCACTTCAAAAGTACAGCATCCTCCTCATGCTGCACTCCTGCATCCATATTAGGTTTTATCCCAAGTTCATGGTGTGAGGCTAAAACCTAGAACCTACTGATCTTCCAGATTCAGAGGTGTGTTTATAACCTGCCTAGTCACTGACATTGCTAATGGCATATGATATATGATATCTGTCACTGATTATTTCTTGTTCTGATGAGGGCCCTAAATCATGACAATGATAAATAACAATATTGTGTGCACCCCTAAACTTTAGCAGAACCTAAATTCCCCTTACAGTCAATATAACTACTCTTACTAGTTTTGACATTCCTGCAGCATATAACATAAATCTGTAGATGTCTTGGTAATGTGCTGAGTACTCCCTACCTCTGTGTATGTCACAGATATAAACAATGCCTGTGCATGTAAGAGATTAGCAATTGTTACACTGATTTAATAGTAAATGAAAGTCCATGTATGATGTGTGATGCCATATATGGTGGTATTTTTCTCTCCATGAGAAGAACCAAAGAAAGTACACAAGGCTCCAATTATGCATAAATAAAAGTGTGTTCAAGACATATTGTGAGAAGAATATTACATTACTGGCTGTAACGTGAAGGGTATGAATGAAGCCAGTCTCTATGGTGACTTGCCACTTCACCTGCTACTGAGGCCCACATTACCACATGACCGTGATTAACATAAATTTGCTGAAGTTACAATACATCCCATTTGTGGAGTTGGTGTTGTGAGAAGCTCATCTCAGTGATAATCAGATGGTGAAGGACAAGTACCAACCTACGTAACCTCCTCAGGATGTTGTATCAGCTCTATCCTGTCATGTACAGAGTTAAGAAATCACCATCTGAGATTCAAGCCCTTCAGCAGGTTGCATCATGTTCAGGTCACTCTTCTTGTGTATTAAGTTAGGAAATCACCATTTCAGATTCAGGTCACAGGGTGCATTATGGTGTGTGAACTAAGATTTGGTCAATCAGAGAGTACTGGTATAGTATGACCCATAGGACATCCTCTATCTATCAGGCCCAATGTCTCTTCTGCCAGGGTGTATGAGTATGGTGTGGTTGGCCCCCTCATAAGAAGGTTGTTTATAGATACTTAATAAGGTAGGCAATGCCAAAGGAGCATCATATCAATACCTTGCTAATACCTGTAAATGATGATGAAATCTACCAGTTTGTACTGAAAGCACCAACTTGCACTGGAGCTCAACCTCCCTATGGCAATCAATGCCACTAGACTGATTCAGAAAGAGGTTACTAAATCAGATCATGATCAGATCTCTTTGGCCAACTCTGTAGGTAAACATATAACTATTACATAGTCTGTTTGCACATGTTTTGAAATTTGGAAGTATATTATAAAGAGACATATCAACTGACACATTACTGCACGTGCATGCCATTTGGGGATTTGTCACACACTTTAGCTATTGAATGCTGAGCTATCAGAGTAAAGACCGAATCCCATGGCAAGGTTAATTTCTCAGCACTGTAGAGTGTTTTTGTTTTTCAACAGCACGATCAGAACAGATGGTCTGGGAAGAGTCTAACGCAATCCACTGACAGCAACTAGCTGCCATATAATTATTAACAGGTTGAAAATTAATAAAATATTCACTCAAAAGGTATAGAAACCTCACACAGCAGTGCTGGACTGCACATTACTTCTGTATTACAGTCTTCTGATATTTTGCTTTATATACTGTAGAAACATATTTAAACCTTGAAAATAAAGTAACATATTTCTGTGGTTATCATAGCAGCATGGCAGCATATTGATTACATTATGCAATATAGCTTAATTAAAATCGTAATATATGATTTCAGTTTATTTACTCATAACTCAGTGTTGATAATTTATTGCTAATTTGTTCCCTTTTTCAGTACTGTTCCTTCCCCAGGACAGCTTTGAAAACAAGTTTTTCTCTCATTGGCTTGTTCAAGGTGAAATAAATATATTGAAATAAAATTTCAAATATTGAAATGTGTTATTAACTTACAATGACAAATACATTAGCAAAACATATGGGGCCCCATATTCAAAACTGGCTGACTGAGAGCACACACAGGGGCACCACAAAAAAAATGAGGAATAACAGGCTCTCGTGCCATATTCAACGAGATAGAACAATCTGAACTGACTGCCCTATCCTTCTAAATATTGGGCCATGGCAGTGTGATGCACAGCCAGTGGTTGCCATGCTCTTTGCCATGCTACCAGAGTGCCAGGCACAAAACTGCCCATAGGGATAAAGCATGGCCCATACTGGTTAGTGCTGTGGTCCCTATGGGCGATATACAGCCCAAACATGCAGATGAGTCCATCGGGCATGCACAGTGCTAACTGATCATTTGCATGTCCATTATGGGCTCATGTACATGTCTCCACAGCAGCCAAGTGAACCAGGCAAGGACCCCCCTCCCAAGCCCCAATATATGACTAAGTAAAAAAGAAAGACATCCCTGGTACTCTTGATGTCCCTCCCATGTCCCACTCCCCAACTACGTGCAAAAAAAAATTGATGGTAGACTACTAGTCCCTACCAACTCCCAATCCCCCAGAGGCAATACAAAACTACTACCCCGGTAGCCTAGCAGTCCCTCCTCAGACCAAATCCTCCAGAGTTGACACAAACAGTAAGCCCTCATAGTCTTATCATCCTTCCCAAGCCCCAATCCCCTCTGTATATATAATAAAACAATCTCCAGTGGTCTAGCATCTCCTCTTCCTATGCCTGACCTGCCTGTATCAGACATATATATGTTCCCGGTGGTCTAGTGAACACCCCACCCCCCAATCAACAGGAACAGTAGTGCTCCACCACCCCACTCCCCTTATCCCAGCCCTGAAAGCTGATGACCGGCACAGCTCTGTGCTCACCAACAAGGCTGGCTGCAGGCTAAGGGCTCCTGGTATGCATACTGCACAATCATGTTGTACAATATGCATGCCAGGAGAGCTCAGTCTGTGGATGGCTGTGGTGATGAGTGGAGGGTTATGCCAGTTACAGGCTCTTGGTGTTAGGAGAGGGGCAGCTCTGATGGATTGTGGCTGGATAAGGACTACCTATGTGCAGCACACTCCCTTAAAAGAAGATACTGCCTGTCTGCTGCCCTATCTTAGGTAATTACAATCTAACAATGTGTCAAAGCAGGACACCACTGAAAATGAGATATTGCATCTCATCAGCTCATTATCTCTCGTCCAAAAATACAAACATACAAAATTTGCCAGCAGATAAAGGCCCAGAGGTCTATCAAGTCTGCATGAATGTGCAGCTAGCACCCCTTACTTTACAGCTGCCCATCCCTTCCACCCTTACCCTTCATTGACCCTCCCTCTTTCCCAGTCCCAGCCCCTTTTGAAGAAGTCCACTGTTCTACTAGATACCACTTCTGCTGGTAACACATTCCACCCAGCTATCACCCTCTCTGTAAAAAAGTGTCTCCACATCTCCTTCCTGAACCTTCCTCCCTCCAGTCTCATATCATGACCCCGGTGTCCCTCCCCTCCCTTACTCTGAACAGCCCCTCTGTACCTGTTGTGTTTATTCCTTTCATGTACTTAAATGTTTCAATCATGTCCCCCATCCCTCCTCTCCTCCTGTGAGTATCTTTTCAACTCCTTCAGCCTCCTCTCGTATTACAAGACCCCCAGCAAGTTAATCATATTTGTCACCCTGCGCTGCACCCCCTCCAGTAACTTAATGTCCCACTTAGATACGGGCACCAGTACTGCATGCAGTACTATGGGTGCGGTCTTACTAATGACCTACACAGTGGCAGAATCACCTCCTCCCCTCCTCGAGAATATATCCCTTGCAATGTAACCCAGCATTTTGTTGGCCTTTGCAGCTGCCTTCCTACATTGTGCTGAGTTGTTCATTGGCCCTGTAATGAGCATCCCCAGATCCTTCTCCTCCTCCTCTGTCAGGTCTAGCTGCACTCCCCCCAGCTGGTAGCTCCTGCTTGGGTTCTTCACCCCAAAATGCAGCACCTTGCACTTTTGGCATTAAACCCCAGTTACCGGGTATATGACCAGGTTTCAAGCTTTGCAAGATCATCCTGCAACCCCTGCTATCCACCTAGGTTGTTCACGACTGCTCCCATCTTGGTACCATCAGCAAACAGACTGGTCTTGCTCTTGATGTTCAATGATATGTCTGCAATGAATATCCCAAACAACACTGGTCCCAATACCGAGCCCTGAGGAACACCATGTGTCACTACCCTTAGGGATGAGAGCTCCGCACCCACCACCACCCTCTGTTGCCTTCCCTGAAGCCAGTTTCCTACCCATCTTACCAGCTTTGCACCTGCCCCCGTGCCTTCTAACTTACTTCCTAGACTCCCATGTGGCACCGAGTCGAATGCCCTACTGTAGTCCAGATATGGGATATCCACTGCATGGCCCCTGTCCAATTGCCTAGTTACCCAGTCATAGAACTCCACCAGGTTGGTTTGGCAGGATCTGCAATGTATGAAGCCATTCTGCCTGCTGTCCCATAGTCCCTTAGCCTCCAGGAGGGCCACCAGCCTCTCCTTCAGGATAGTCTCCATCAGTTTACCCATGATGGATGTGAGGCTCATTGGTCTGTAGTTCCCTGGTTCATCCCTGGGGTCACTCTTGTGGAGGAGCACCACATGAGCCCTCCTCCAATCCTGAGGTACACATCCTGAGTGTAGTGAGGCATTAAATAGGTCTGCCAAAGGTGCTGCAAGGATTTCTGCCAGCTCCTTCAGTACCCTGGGGTGGATACAATTTAGGCCTGGTGCCTTGTCCACTCTTAGTGCCTTCAAATCCTCCAGAATTCTGCCCTCCTTTAATTCCCCACCTGTTTCTCCTTCCCCCTGTTTCTGCCATTCCTTCCCCTTGGATATCACCCCGTCTTCTTCTTAGTAAATTCCAAGCAGAAGTAATCGTTTAGTGCTTCTGCCTTATCGCACCCTGCTTCCACCCAACCCCCCTCCTTCCAGATCCTTACTATGTGGTCCTTACAGTTCCTTTTCTCCCTAATGTAAATAAAGAAGTCCTTCTCTCCCTTCTTAATACCTTGTGCCAGCCTGAGCTCTGTAGATGCCTTGGCTCCCCTTACTGCCCATGTCACCTCCTTCAATTCCTTCAGGTACTCCTCCCTGTCCTCCCCCATCCCTGTTTTCTTGTACCTCCTAAAGGCAGCTGTTTTCCTCCTTACCTTTTCCATGACCTCCATGCTCACCCAACTTGGATTCTTAGCCCTAGCCTTCTTACTCTGGGCCTTGCTGCAAGTTCTGGTTGCCTCCATTATCCCCAGCTTTATGAGCTCCCCCCTCTGGTTACTGCCCATACTAGGTTGAATTCTGGCCATGTACCGTTTCACCACTTCCCCCATCCTCTCAAAGTTGGCCCTCATGATGTCCAGTACTCTTGTGCCAAACTCCACTCCTTCCTACAAGTACTACAGAAGGGGAAGAGCCAAGTCATAGTAGTTAATTAATTAAAACATTTTATTCAAAATACCTGCTTAAAAATAATAATAATAATAATAATAATAATAAGTTTATTTTTAAGGCCCCTTTCAAAAATCAAGGCGCCGAACAGAATTTAAAACTCATCATACATCTCAATATCCCTAAAAATATAAAACAACTAATACAGTGAAAGAAGACTTCAACCACCAAACACTTGCCTCCATAAATACATTTTCAAGGCCTGTTTAAACCCCTCCACGGTTGGGCACTTCCGTAACCGATGGAGTAGAGAATTCCAGAGGGTAGGGGCTGCGAACATAAATGCCCTGGCCCCAGAAGATTTTAAACACCCTCCGGATCTCTAGCAACCCCTCATCAGCTGAGCGGAGTGATCGCCAAGGGCGGTAAGGATCCAGGAGCTCTTTCAGATAGTCTGGTCCCAGTCTGTGTAGGGCTTTCTAAGTCAAAAGAATTACTTTAAAAGTGATCCACCACTGTACTGGCAGCCAGTGCAGTCCGCGCAGCACCAGCGAAATATGACTGGACCCGAGAGGTTCCTGTCATCAAGATGATTCAAAAGGTGCGGTCATATGTAATGTATTAAAGTACTAGGCCACCTAGCTGGTCATCATTTCCTGTTTACAGTTGTCACTTACAAGGGCCCTGTTATTAAAACATTAGCACTACACTAATTGGATTAGCACTTTGCTAAGTGTTAATAATGTTACTGACAGCAGCTATTTCAAGCTGTTCAGAATGTAAAATTCCACTGGTGTAATTCAGGCAAAAATACCATTCTGATGTGATGACATTTTGATGAAAATCTCATGAAAGGTTACAGAAATTTGAATTTATGTTAGTTAGATCTTAAACGTATGCATCTAAATAACTGTTGTTCATGAGGTGGGGTCATAAGAAGACTGCTGAAAATCTGGCATAAAAATATTAAAAGAAAACAATGTTATGAGCCAAAATTGAAATTTGGGAAGACAAGTTAGTAACATTGGTAATTTTTAGTATTCGCAGCCCAAATTTTCAATGTAGCCATTTCTTCATAGCATCTCATGAATGTGACAGCTGTCATTTTTCAAACCCAGGACAAAATGTACTTCCACATCCCAAAATGTGATTTTGTGGTTGCCTCATGAAATCGCCTTTTGGGCAGGAGTTGAAAATATTCTCTGCCCTTCATCACAAGGTGGGGCCATAGCAAGGTTATTTTGAAAATCTGGTGTAAAATATTAACAAAGAACAAAGTTATGAGCCTACATTGAAATTTATGAACGCAGGCTCATAACTTTGACAATTTTCAATATCTTGTCCCCAAATGTTCAACTTAACCATTTCTTCAGAGCACCTCATGAATGTGGCAGCTTTCATTTTTCAAATCCTGACCAAAATGTGAATTTGCACTTCTGGCATGAAATCAAGTTTTTGGGCAGGATTTGAAAATGTCCTCCACCCTTGTTCATCAGGTGGGCTCATAAGAAGGCTATGCGAGGTTATAAGAAGGCTATGTTGAAAATGTCTGGTAAAAATATCAGAAAATAACATGCGTCTTTATTGCAATTTTTCAGTACATGCTTATAACTATGGTAGTTTTGGCTCTGCGGTGCCAGTTTGACAACCCTTTTGTCGATGGGCATGTCACTGATAGGGATCATGTCAACCGCATGTTGCAGTTTACATGATTCCTGTGTGTCTCCTGGTCCATTTTTTTTATTGGGAGGCTCTGCCCCCACCCCAGCGTCTTATGATTCTCAACTCCCATCTGAGTAGATTTGGAGTGGGGGTGCAGGAATGGAAGACAGTGTGCCCTGTCTCAGGCACACCAACACAGCGACCTGTCAGCAAAGTGTTGATTTTGCCAACAGGGATGTAGTTTGCTGTGCTGGTGTTACTGTACGTGTGGCATACCGGTGATTTTCAATATTTTGAACTTGACTGTTTAACATAGCTATTTTGTCACACCACCTCATGAATGTGGCAGCTGTCATTTCTCAAATCCTACCCAAAATGTGTTTTAACACTTTGGGCACAAAATGATGTTTCAGCCATTGTTTTAAAAATGGCACCAGTCATGCACAGAAAGAGTGGTTATAAAAAGATGTTGACCATTTGGGGATAAAATAAAAAAAAAATAAAAAAGTTATGAGAAAGCAAATTGTTCCAACATGTCTCATAACTTTGTTTTTTGCAGATTTTGGCCCCTAATATGTAATGTACCCCCCTGTGTTATCAACCTCTTGAATCTGGCAGGTGTCATTTTTCAGATCCTATCCAAAACTTGTTTCCATAATCGCACAGCAAAATCGCCTTTCAGATGGGATTTTAAAAATTCCACCTATCTTGATCCTACTGTTAGGTCATGAAAAGACTGTGGGACATCTGGGGTCAAAACGTTGAAGCCAACTTAAAAGTAGATATTGCCTGTCAGCTGCCCTATCCTGGGTAATTACAATTTAGCAATGTGTCAAAGCAAGGCACTACTGAAAATGAGATATTGCATCTCATCTGCTCTATCCTGGGCTAACATATAATAAAAACGTGTGCAAGCAAGACCCAGTACAACAGCAATACAAGATGTGAACATTCTGCATTGACAAATTATTGTTTTGTTAACTTGATTGGTGACCAGGGCTCTGGGTGGGGCACCAGAGGGGGATGGGGAAGGGTTGCAGAAGCATAGGAGGTTAAATAATTGCTTTCATTGAAAAACAAGAATGAAAATGACACCTCCCTTTAGCAGCAACGTGGTACACCATAGAAGTGCAGTGTTCTTGTTACAGGGATTATCAGTAATTAATGGATACAAAAAAAATCTATTCTAGTCTGTTCTAATTTCCCAATGAAGGTGAAGTACTGTACTTACTTGGAAAAGACAAACATAAATAAGAAATACATAGAAACATATAAATGGATGGCAGATAAGGTCTGGTTTGCCCACCTAGTCTACTAATTTTTCCTACCATCTGTAATACCACAGACCATACTTGAACCCTTTCATTACCACTAAGGGTCGCATATGCCTATCCCATGCATTCTTGCATACCATTCACATTTTTGCTCCCACCATCTCCACTCGGAGGTGTTTCTAGGTATCTAACACTCTTTCTGTGAAGAAATACTTCCCCATATTTCCCCTGACTCTAACCCCTCCAGCTTCATACCATGACTCCTTGTTCTGAAGCATAATTTGTTTCTGAAAAATGCTTCTATCTTGTACCCCATTTATACCCACAAGGTATTTGAAAGTCTCTTTCATATCCCCCGTTCCCTCATTTTCTCCATAGTGTAGTTATTGATGTCCTTTAGTCTCTCCTCATGGGACTTTAGATGCATGCCCAGCAGCATTTTGGTTGCACTACTCTGGATTGCCTCTACTTTGTCTATGTCCTTCCATCTATCCTAGGTGTCAGCATAGCTCAATTGGTAGCACATCCATCTCTGGACCAGAAGGTTATGAGTTCTCATCCCACACCAGGATTAGACTAGCACTTAAAACTCTGGCATCCAGGTGCAGTATTGGGGGGGGACTGTTCTGCTGGGGTGTGCCACCCTTTGGATGAGAGGTGAAGCCAAAGTCCTTTCTACCCATCATGGTGTTGTCTTGGTGGAAGTAAAAGAACCTAGGGCACTCTCCACAAAGAGTAGGGGACATTCCCAGTGTCCTGGCCAACATTCCCCCTTCCCATAAATCAGTTCATGCAATTGTTCTGGCTTTGTGTGGGTGTGCATATGGCCACCACTACACATTCAGTCACTTCATTAACAGTCTAACAATGCTTGTGAAGTGCTTTGGATACACTGTGTATGAAAAGTGCTATATAAATGCCGATTCTTCTTCTTCTTCAGAGATGTGGCATCCAGAACTGGACACAGTACTATAGGTGAGGTCTTACCAATGAATTATACAGTGGTATTATAACCTCCCTCTTTCTATTGGTGATAACCCTCCCAATGCACCCTAGCATCCCACTAGCTCTCCCCACTGCCTTGTTACACTGTTTGGCCACTTTAGGTAATCAGACAGGATTACCCCCCAAGTCTCTTTTCTGCTTGGTGATCATCAATACCAGTCATAGAAACATAGACCTTGATGGCAAACAAGTACCACTTGTCCCACATAATCTGCAATTTCCCTACTGATTGGATAAGCTGCAGATCATAGTTTTATTTTTACAGCAGTTTGGAAAACCTTTGAGCCATAGGCTCATTTACAAAGGTACCTTGTCACAGTAAGACAAACGAAAATACACAGTATAACAGTAACTTAAGACATAGATACAAAAAAGCTGGTACAGGTAGGATTGATGCAAACAATACCAGAGTTATGTTGTCCTTAGCAGCTTAGTAGTAGCTTTGTCATAAGTATTGAGTACAGCTTTGACTAGTGGCAATTACAGCATCGGGTGTTAATAAGGTGGATACGTCAGAAGTTTTGAAGCACAATATGAGTTGGAGCCTAGGAGATGGAGGGGGCAGTGTGTTGAACCAGGAGGGCCCTAAAGCTGAAGCTCTTGGCCGTGAGGGTCCTAGCTCTAGGGATAACAAGAGAGGTTTTCCCAGAGGTCCAGTATGAACTAGTGGGACAGGCGGTGTGGTGGTGGTCCAATCCTGGTGGGGATAGCCCAAGGAGGGTCTTTTTTGGGTACAGGTCAGATATTTGAAGCTTCGTCAAGATCAAGTACCAATGCTTTAGCGTACAGTAGACAGGTGTGTGTTAGCCTAGGTGCTGCAGTAATTAACCTGCAGGCCTTATTCAGAGTAGTCGCGAATTTTTATGGAGTGCGGTCTGATCAGCAGCACCATACACGGCAGTCCATAGTCCACTGGGACAGGATAGAGGAGGTGACTGTGAGTCAAAGAGCCTCCGGGGGGAGGCAGTGTTTATTTCGATGTAAGATGTCCAATCGGATATTAGTGGCAGTGGCTAGGGCAGCGATGTGTCCATGGAAGGAGAGGGACGGGTCAAAATGGATCCCTAGGTATTTATAGGAGCAAACTTGTTCGAGTGGGAAAGAGGACCCAGAATGAATGAGGAGTTTGAAGTTGCAGGACTTGTTTTGAGGATGAGTGAAGAACATGGTTTTGGTTTTTTAAAGATTTATCACCAATCTATGTTCCTTGAACCAGCCCTCAGCTTCGGTGAAGGACTTCTGCAGCGAGTCCTGGAAGGCAATAGGGTTACGACTTGGGGCAAAGATGACTGCATCATCAGCATACAATAGAATGTTCCCCGAGCAAGAGCGTGGAAGGGTGTTAAGGTAAAGGGAGAATAGTAAGGGGCCCAGAATGGAGCCCTGGGGAACCCCAGAAAAGATGGGACAGATGTCTGAGTGGGTCCCATGAATTTTTACACGCTGTGAGCGGTCAGTCAGATTACTGGTGCACCAGGAGATAGACCCAGCAGCAAAACCAGAGAGACTAAGGACATCAAGAAGGAGGGGGTGGGAGACAGTGTTGAAAGCTTTAGAGAGGTCAATGAAGACCGCACCAGCCAGAGAACCAGTGTCTAAGGAGGAATGGAGAAAGTTGGAGAACTCTAGGAGGGCTGTGTTGGTACTGTGGCCTGCCCAGAAGCCATGCTGCTCAGGACATAGGACATTGTAGGTGGAGAGGTAGTCAGAGATTTGAGAGGCCACCACTTTTTCCAAGGCCTTGGAGAGAGGAGAGAGAATGGAGATTGGTCGATAGTTTCCAGCCACAGTCCTATCACCACCTTTAAAGATAGGGGTGACAGTGGCGACTTTCCAGGCAGTTGGAACCTTCCCCAGACAAAGAGAGTGGTTGGTGAGGCACGTGATCAGGGTAAGGACTGTGTCTAAGACCAGCCGTAGGATACACGGATCCAGGGTGTCACTGCCTGTATTATTACTCTTGAGGGCAGTGACAAGGTGCGGCCTAAGTTCTTGGGCAGAAACACGGTGGAGGAGAAAATAAGGGCAAGAAAGATTTACGGCAGTTGCTGGGGGAGGAGAGTCAAAAAAATTTGTAGGGAGGATAGGGCTAAGGTTAGTGAATGAGGTGTTGAGGTGGTTGGCTATGAGGGCTGGGTCTGAGGAGATCACGCCATTAATGTTGATCTGGGTGGGTGGGGGGTTGTGTGCACTCCCATTTAACTGTTTAATGTTATGCCAGAAGGTTCTGGGGTTCCCCATGAGGCAGGAGTGAGGACTGATAGTGCTCAGACTTGGCATTTCTGATGGCCCGAGTGCACTTGTTTCGGGCGGCAGCATATAACTGCCTGTCATTGGGCCGGCCAGTCTCAATGGCATGGTGCCATAGGTTGTCCCTATGTTTGAGTTGGTGGATCAAAGCTGGGGTTACCCAGGGGGCATTCTGCCTTTTAGAACGGCGGGTTAACATTGGGGCAAAGATATCACAGGCATTATTAAAAGTTCGGGCAAAGAAGGAGAGAGCTGTGTCAATGTCAGGAGTTGCCTGTATAGGAGACCAGTCAATTTGGGACAGAAGTTCCTTAAGTTTTATCAGTCCACCAGGTATTAGACGCCGCTGGCATGTGGACTGTGCTATGGGGTTTGGGGACTGAGGAAGACCAGTGGAATAGAATGGGGAGTGATCACTGAGAGAGTCTGGGAGGACTTGTACATTGGGGATCCGATTAGAGGGGTTGGTGAGTACCACATCAAGCAGGGTACTGGAGCCTCTCTTGGGGTTAGTCCTGGTAGGGTGGGTAACTAGTTGCATTAGGTCTATTGCAGAAAAGGAGTCTCAGGTAGAGGAGGAGGAGGGATGAGCCAGTTGACATTTAAGTCACCCACCAGAATTTGATCAGCGGAAGGAGGTAGTGAGGTAAGGTATTCTGTAAGAGAGGCAATGGCCTGCGTTTGGTCCCTGGGGGCAAGTATGCAGTAGTCAGATAAAGGGGTCCCTTTAAGGGGTCAGGGGTTAGTTTCAGTGTAAGCGCCTGGGCCCTGGAGTCAAGGATGGAGCAGGAAGGGCTAGTACGGGAGATTCCTGACATAAATAGGGGCAGCCACCGCCTCGTCTCCCAACACGGTCGGACCGAAGAGGGTGAAACCAGGAAGGGAGACTAGGGAGTCAGGGGAGGATTTCGACAGCCAAGTCTCAACCAGAGCGATGACATCAGGGTTAATTGATGTGACCGGGCATTGTAGTGAGTCAAACTTTTTTAGGAGGCTACAGATATTAATGGAGACCATGCATAGGCCTGTGGTGCGAGTCAGGGAGCTCCTGGAAACTGGGCCAGGGTTTGGGTGAATGTTCCCTGACAGGAGTAGTAGCATGACTAACACCCTGGCTGGGAGATGGTGAGAGGTTTTCCTACAATTGACATGGGGGGGGAGGGGAAGCTAAGGGAGCAGGGGGTGGGCAGGTTGGTACAGGAAGGGAAGGCAAGAATAAGAAGACACCCAGATTTGAGGTGAGGAGAAAGCTCGGGGGAGGGCAGGGAGGACCGAGACACACAGAGGTCCCAAGGGGCAGGAGAGGAGGTTCAGGAGCAAGGGGAGGGAGGGGTGCCAGGGCACAGTGCAGAGTAGCAGATGGGTAAGTGGGTAAGTGCACTGCTAGTAGGGATAGGCACAGGCAGAGCGTGAGGCAGGGCCAATACATTGTGGTGAGCAGGATCCAGGGAAGTAGTGCTGTACAGGTAGGAGTAGGAAGTAGCGAGGGAGCATAGGTCCCTCTAGTGGCCAGCAGGTATAACCTGCAAATGGGAAAGTGGGGACGAAGAGAAGAGGCTCTCTTTACCTCGAAAGTTATCAGGCTGGAAATTCGGCTTCCTCAGCTCCTCAGGTGAGCTGCTTGTGTTGCTTGTGTTGCTTGTTTGTCCCAAGTGCCTAGCTTGGGGGGGTGGGAGCTGCCTCTGTAGTGGAGAAACCAACAGCCTACTTCCCCCAACCCCACACCAGAATCCCCTTGTCTGTCCCATGCATTCTTGAATTCTCCCACTGTTTCTGACCCCATGACCTCCTCTGAAAGGCCATTCCATGCATCCACCACCCTTTCTGTGAAAAAAAACACTTCCTCATGTTGCCCCTGAGCCATCACTCTCTGTCTTCAAATTGTGCCAACTTGTTCTTGCACATCTCTTTTTCTGAAAAATGCTACCCTCTTGGACTTTGCAGATTCCCTGAGGTACTTGAAAGTTTCTATCATCTCCCCCTTTCCTTCCTTCCTTGAGTGTATCCATATAAAGCTCATTTAATCTCTCTTTGTATGGCTTCCGGTGCTCTCCCCACATCTTGTACTCTGCCCCAGGATTTCTGTGCCCCAAGTGCATAGTTTTGTACTTCTTTGCATTGAAATGTAGTTGCTATATTTTTGTCCATGCCTCAAACTTTGTTAGATCATTATTCATTTTTTTCCACGCACACCCCAATAGTGTCTACTCAACTGCAGATTTTTGTATCATCTTCAAAAAAGCACACCTTCCTTTCAAACTCCTCTGCAATGTCATTAATGACATTAAAGAGTACTGGCCCCAAAACTGACCCATGTGGCACCCTGCTGGTCACTCTCCCTTCCTCAGTGTGTACTCCATTTACCACCACCCTCTGTTACTTGTCCCCTAAAAAATCTGTCATCAAGTTTACTACCTTTGGATCCACTCCCAGACTGTCCAGCTTGTTTACGAGTCTCCTGTGAGAAACAGTGTAGAAGGCATTACTGGAATCTAGCTAGACAACACAGATGTAACACAGGTGCAGGTGACAACTTATTTTGGATTGACTACAGATTCACTTTCTGTTATTTTTTGGCATAGCTCCACTGTTGTTTTGATTACTAATCATTGCCCAATAATAGAGAAGGAGCAGGGCAGTATCTGGTTTTCTGCACATACAGCAATACAGGATTTTTCAGGTTCAGAGCTAAGAGAAATGGTACTTTTGAACATGATGGCAGTTCTATTTGGAGTAAACTGTTGCAACAAATGGAATTTCTTTGCATGTATACAGCCCACTCACTTCTCAGTTTCATCTCACTCTGTCACCCTGACTTCTGTAATATTCCATTGATTCTCCTACTGCCTGTCCCATCATCTTATCCCTCTGTGCTAATCTTTCCCTGCATCTGGTTGCCTAATAGTTTATTGTGCTTTTGTTTTAGTGACCTTGGCTGTCCTTTCCCCTCCCTGTACCCTAGCCATGCTGGAATAACATAGCTCTGTGTTGCTTACACTGTCAATTACTCTCCCAAAGAAGGGCACCAATTCCTTCTTTTTTAGCAGGATCGATGTGCGGTCTCTTTTGTCAGCAGACAAATTGTTTAGGAGTGACAGCAACTGTCTGAAAAAAATCTAAAAAGAAAGTGACAATTGTTACAATTTGAAAGACTCTAGAACACAGCGATCATACATGATTACCTTTTGGTTAAAACAACATCATTATTTATTTCCTAGTTCCTTTGAGTTTTGGGTGTATCCTTGTATATGCTTGCTGTTGTCCAGCACATTCTGATGAAGGACCCCAGAATCCTAAAAGAACTAAGGGAGGACCTAGTGACACCACTGACCACACTTTTTAACAAATCATGGGAGGATGGGGTGGTACCTGAGGACTGGAGGAGGGTAGATGTGATTCTCCTTCACAAAAGTGGGAGCAAGGCAGAAGCAGGAAACTACAGACCTGTAAGTTTGACCTCAGTGGTAGGGAAAATGATGGAATCACTTCTGAAAGAAAGAATTGTTGAGTACCTAGAGGCCAGCGGGGCACAAGACCCAAAGCAGCATGGATTTACAGCAAGAAGGTCATGTCAGACAGAATCTAATAGATTTCTTTGACTGAGTGACCAAAGTAATAGACCAGGGAGGGGCTGTGGATATGGCCTACCTAGATTTTAGCAAGGCATTTGACACAGTCCCACACAAAAGATTAATAATCAAGTTAGCCAGCCTGGGAGTGGATCCCAGGGGGGTAGCCTGGGTAGCAGACTGACTGCACAACAGGACACAGAAGGTAATAGTGGGTGGAACACATTCCGAAGGAAGGGGTGTCACCAGTGGAGTACCTCAGAGCTCAGTACTGGGTCCAGTCCTCTTTAATATCTTTATAGGTGACATTGCAGAGGGTCTGAAGGGAAAGATATGCCTCTTTGCAGATGACACAAAGATCTGTAACAGAGTTGATACACAAGGGGGGGTAGAAAGGATGAGAAGGGACTTGGCAAGGTTGGAGGAATGGTCAGACATATGGCAACTTAGATTCAATGCAAAGAAGTGCAAAGTAATGCACCTGGGAAACAAAAACCCAGGAGAAGAGTACACAATAGCAGGGGAGGTACTAACAACAACAAAAATGGAATGGGACATGGGGGTAGTCATATCAGATGATCTAAAGGTTGGTAAGCAATGTGAGAAGTCAGTAAGGAGAGCCAGGGGGATACTGGGATGCATAGAAAGGGGCATCACAAGTAGAAGAAGCATTTGTCAATGCCGAACGTTCGCTTGCAGGTATTTGCAGTGGTATTTGGCACTTGGACATGGCTTAAAAAAATCAGTGACAAAGAAGTACAAGCATTTGTCAATGCCGAATGTTGCTTGCTTCTATGTGCTGTTTAGGTATCTGGAAGTCATTGGAGTGCAAATATTGAAAATTCGCGAACTTACGAGCGTGCGTAGGAACTGCGCAACGCACGCTTGTAAAACAGTCATTTTTAGGAATTTTTTCACCAAATTTTCAACATAGCCATTTTAAGACCTCTGCTCATGAACAGTGTCACTGTGATTTTCTTAATGTGTCCCATACATTGATTTTGCACACCGACTGCGCCATTGTGCGCTACATGGTCGGAAACACGTTTTGGGCAGGATGTGAAAAATGACAGCTGTACTGCTCATAAGGAGGTGTGGCAAAATGGCAATGTTGAAACTCTGGAGGAAAATATTTAAAATTGCAAACTTACGAGCGTAGGAACTGCGCAACGCACGCTCGTAAAAGTCATTTTTAGGAATTTTTTCACCACATTTTCAACACAGCCATTTTAAGACCTCAGCTCATGAACAGTGTCACTGAGATTTTCTTAATGTGTCCCATACATTGAGTTTGCACACTGACTGCGCCATTGTGCGCTACATGGGCGGAAACACATTTTGGGCAGGATGTGAAAAATGACAGCTGTACTGCTCATGAGGAGGTGTGGTAAAATGGCAATGTTGAAAATCTGGAGGGAAAATATTGAAAATTCTCAAACTTACGAATGTGCTTAGGAACTGAGAAACGCATGCTCGTAGAACAGTCATTTTTAGGAATTTTTTCACCAAATTTTCAACATAGCCATTTTAAGACCTCTGCTCATGAACAGTGTCACTGTGATTTTCTTAATGTGTCTCATACATTGATTTCGCACACCGACTGCGCCATTGTTCGCTACATGGGCGGAAACACGTTTTGGGTGAGATGTGAAAAATGGCAGCTGTACTACTCATAAGAAGGTGTGGTAAAATGGTAATGTTGAAAATCTGGGTGGAAATATTGAAGTCGCAAACCCTCACAGGCGTGCGTAGGAACTACCAAAACACACACTTGTAAAACAGTCATGTTTGGAATTTTGCGCAAATTTTTCAACATGGGGTTTTGGGACCCCTTCTCATGAATGATGTCACTGTCATGGTGTATCGGGCCCGAAGGGTGATTTCACGCAGTGACTGCGAAATCACCCTCGGCCTGAATAACGCCATGACAGTGACATCATTCATGAGAGGGCTCCCAAAAAACCTCATGTTGAAAATTTGGTAAGAAATTCCAAAAATCCCTGAATAATAAAGTTGAAAAACCCTATCTAGCCCATTATACAGCTTACCGGCATTTCCTCAGTTTGTGGTCAGCTTTGAAGAGTGCAGACATGTTCCCGGTCCACGAAGACCATGCGAGCTCCAGAGGTAAGTATGGGGTGAGGGGGTTGGAGGCTGGGTGCACAGTGGGTGGAGTGCGGGTTGTGGGGGGCTGGGAGAAGCGCCATGGGACAGTTTTTGCTTTACAGGTGAAAAAAAAGAAAAAGATGACATGGGACGTTTGCCACGCTGGGGTGAGCTCCCAGCATGGCAGAAAGATGGCTGGGGGGGCCTTGGAGCTGACGGAGGATTGGGCACCTCTGTCGGCAGATGACTCGGGACGTTTGCCACGCTGGGTTGGGCTCCCAGTGTGGTAGAAGGATGGCTGGGGGGTGGCCATGGAGCCAACGGGGGATTGGGCTCCCCCGTCGGCAGATGACGCGGGATGTTTGCCATGCTGGGGTGGGCTCCCAGCGTGGCAGCAAAGATTTGGGGGGGCGGCATGATGCGGTGCAAGCACACAGTGGTGGTTTTCTTTGAAGAGAAGACTACCGCTGTCATACACAGCACCACGTCCGATTGGTGCAGGACTGCCATGCCTGCTCAATGGAGCAGGGGATTGCAGAGGATGGGCACACCTCCAAAGTGTCCCATTCTCCCAAGACGTTCCTTACGCATGCACGCAAGTGAACGTAAAAAGGGAAGTGGTTATCCCTCTGTATAGACAGTTGATGAGATCCCATCTGGAGTACTGTGTGCAGTTTTGGAGACCTCATCTGCACAAGTACATAGACAGGATGGAAGCAGTCCAGAGGAGGGCAACTAAAATGGTGCAGGGTCTGCATCAGAAACCATATGAAGAGAGACTGAAAGAGCTTAATATGTATACCCTTGATGAAAGGAGGGACAGGGGGGACATGATAGAAATGTTTAAGTACCTCAATGGAATCTATAAAGTCCAGGAGGGTAGCATCTTTCAGAAAAAGAGATGTGTAAGAACAAGGAGGAAAATTTAAAGATAGAGGGGGGGACGGCTCAAGGGTAATGTGAGGAATTTTTTTTTCACGGGGTGAGTGGTGGATGCATGGAACCACTTTCCTGGAGAGGTTGTTGGGTCTAAAACAGTGGGGGAATTCAAACATGCATGGGACAGACATAAGGCAATTGTAATGGGGGGTGGCAGGAAGTAGGCTGTTGGTTAACTAGAATCTGCAGCTTATCCAGTATGTAGGGAAATAGGCAGACTGGGTGGGCCAAGTGGTCCTTATCTGCCATCAAAGTCTATGTTTCTATGTTTGTATCCCCCAACTAGCATAGTCATATGATGAAAGTAACTGCAAGAAACCTAATTTATTATTAAGTGAACACACTGCAGTGAGACTGTGTTGTGATTACATAGAAACTTAGAATTTGATGGCAGATAAGGACTGCTTGGCCCACCCAGTCTGCCCATGTTCCTACCTAATGGATAAGCTGCAGATCCTAGTTAACCAACAGCTTACTTCTTCCTACTCCGACCCCCTAGAATTGCCTTATGACTGTCCCATGCATTCTTGAATTCCACCACTGTTTTTGACTCCACAATGTTCTCAGGAAGGCCATACCATGCATCCACAACCATCTCTGTGAAAAAATACTTCCATACAATCCCTCTGAGCCGCCCCCCTTCTATCTTCAAATTGTGCCCCCTTGTTCTTACACACCTCTTTTTCTGAAAGATGCTACCCTCTTGGACTTTGTTGATTCCCTTGAAGTACTTGAAAGTTTCTATCATGCCCCCCTCTCCCTCCTTTCCTCGAGGCTATACATATTAAGCTCCTTAAGTCTCTCTCCATATGTCTTCTGGTGCAAACCCTGCACCATTTTAGTTGCCTTCCTCTGGACTGCCTCCATCCTGTTTATGTCTTTGTGGAGATTGGGTCTCTAGACCTGCATGCAGTACTCCAGATGTGGTCTCACCAGCTGTTTGTACAGAGGGATAACAACTTCCTGTTTTCTACTGGTGGTGCTTCTCCCTATACATCCCAGTATCTCCCCAGCCCTCCTTACTGCCCTCTCACATTGCTTGTCCGACTTTGGGTCATCTGATATGACTACACCAAGGTCCCTGTCCATTTTTGTTGTTATCAGTATCTCACCCCCCATTGTGTACTCTTCCCCTGGGTTTTTGTTTCCCAGGTGCATTACCTTGCACTTCGCAGCACAGAATCTAAGCTGCCATTCATTTGACCATTCCTCCAACCTTGCCAAGTCCCTTCTCATCCTTTTCACCCCACCTTGTGTATCAGCTCTGTTGCAGATCGTTGTGTCATCTGCAAAGAGGCATACTTTTCCTTCCAGTCCCTCTGCAATGTTGCTTATAAAGACATTGAAGAGGACCGGTCCTAGTACTGAACCCTGTGGTACCCCACTAGTAACCCCCCTTTCTTCAGAGTGGACTCCATTTACTATTACCCTCTGTGTCCTGTTCTCCAGCCAGTTCTTTACCCAGGCTACCATCTTGGGACCCACTCCCAGCTGGCTAACTTGTATATTAATCTTTTGTGTGGGACTGTGTCAAATGCCTTGCTAAAGTCTATGTAGGTCATATCCACAGTCCCTCCCTTATCTACTACTTTGGTCACCCAGTCAAATAAATCTATTAGATTCATCTGACATGACCTTCCTGGTGTGAATCCATGCTGCCTTGGGTCCTGTGCCCCTCTGGCCTCTAGGTACTCAACAATTCTTTCCTTCAGAAGTAATTCCACCATTTTCTCTATCACTGAGTTTAAACTAACAGGTCTGTAGTTTTCTGCTTCTGCCCTGCTCCCACTTTTGTGAAGTGGAATAACATCAGCCCTCTTCCAGTTCTCGGGTACTACCCCATCCTCCCATGATTTGTTGAAGAGGATAGTCAGTGGTGTCACTAGTTCTAACCTTAGTTCTTTTAGAATTCTGGGATGAATTTCTTTGTCCACCTTCAGTTTTAAGAGTTCTTTCAGAACCCTTTTTTCTGTGAATGGGCTGCTATCAACTCCTGTATCCAGAGTGTTTCTATTGTTTGGTATAGGTACCCCCCTCTTCATTTGTGAATACTGAGCAAAAATATTTATTTAGTATCTCTGCCTTTTCACAGTCACCCTCTGCCCACCCTTCCCCTTTATTAAGCCTCACTATCCCTCTCTTGGTCTTCCTTCACTCCCTGATGTACCTATAAAAGGTTTTATCCCCCTTCTTAACTGAGTTGGCTATGTTTTCCTTGGTTTAGGCCTTTGCTGTTCTGACTGCCTTCCCAGCTTCCTTTTGCTTTAACCGATACAATTCTCTGTCCTGCTCCTTCTGTGATTCCTTGTACTTCCTGAATGCTTCCTTTTTCTCTCGAACCTTCACTGCCACCTCCTTTGAGAACCATAGTGGCTTCTTACTGTACTTCATTTTGTTTTGTTTATTTGCTTCACACAAAGGCTTGTTGCCTCTGTGATGGCAGTTTTTATTATTCCTCATTGTTCTTCCACCCCTCCTACCTGCCCATTTGCTAGTGCATTCCTTAGGCACTCACCCATTTTGGCAAAGTCAGCCCTCCTAAAGTCCAGTACCTTTGCCTTTGTATGGCTTGACTCTACTGCTGAGTTTTTCATGAACCATACTGTTCGATGGTCGCTAGTTCCCAGATGGCTACCCACTTATAAATCTGTGATCGTCTCTCCATCTCCATTTGAGAGTACCAGGTGTAAGTTTGCTCCCTCCAGAGTGGGTTCCAATACTAGTTGTCTAAGGCATGCCCCCTGTAGGGTATCTAAAATAATCTAACTCTTAGAAGTGAATGCTGCAACTGCACTCCAGTTAACAGCTGGCATATTCAGATCCCCCATCAGAAATATCTCCCCTTTTTCTGCCATTCTAAGGATACCTTCGATCATTTCCTTGTCCATTTCCTCCGCCTGAGATGGGGGTCTGTATGCAACCCTTGTGTGGATTGTGGTGCCATTTCCAGTCTCTCATGTGACCCACAGTGCCTCCTCTCCTCCCTTGTTTACTCTTTTGTTCTGTTGTTTGATTCCTTAGAGATAGTTTTGCACAAAACAATTGCTACTATTGGCTATGCAGTTACAAAAGTTTAGCCGAGTCATGGATTTTCCTTCATCTCTGTGAAATTACCATTTGGATTATATCGTGTTGGCATTTTATTTAGTACTGCTGAAAGAGACTTCTTAAGGGAAAATTGCATTTTCTGAACTAATACAAGTTATTCTTTAGCAAGTACAGTATCATTCATGAATCATTCCAGTCGTCCTGATGCAGATATACTCAAGTCATATATAGGTACTGTTTCTGCAGACTACATGAATCTGTGGCAGAGGTTCTGTCCAGGCAGTGATACCAGCTGTGTCTGTACACTTGTACACTTTATTGCATTGGTATTCTTACGTGCATTCTGCACATGTCTGATATCAAAAATAAACCTGGCAATTAGAGTTACAATTTTTCTAAAAAATATGCGTGTGTATAAATATATATATATATATATATATATATATTTATTTATTTAGTTTTTTGTTGACCGGGTAAGTGCACTAGACAAATCCTGCCTATTTTCAGACACGACCCGGGGGAGGGGGATACAGATGAATGCCAACTGACCTTGAACCAGAGTAAGCTGTTGGTGGTATTTTTAGTGAATGAGGGAAATTTGGCCAGGACACCGGGGAAATTCCCCTACTCTTTCAGAGGGGAATACTCTGTCCAAGATGGCGGACGCTCTGGTGACCATGGC
Source organism: Neoceratodus forsteri (assembly GCA_016271365.2). NCBI lineage: Eukaryota > Metazoa > Chordata > Ceratodontiformes > Ceratodontidae > Neoceratodus > Neoceratodus forsteri. The sequence goes on along the minus strand of CM057455.1, from coordinate 115,897,053 downwards.
AGAGCTAGCTGGTGAGGCAGGGGACTTGGTCTCTGCTCCTTTCTCTGATTTACTAGAGACCGTTTCAGACAGAATTTTGTATGAACACGTACTTACTGTGCCTGCAGCTGCTCCCATGGATTGTACTGTTCTTCCTCCTGCTCGATGCAGTAGCCCTGACGGAGATCGTAGAGACCCATCTGCAGTTGTGTCCAGTGAATTGGAGGTGCTGCAGCCCGCTGTGCACAGTGGGCTGGTGGAGGTAGTGAATGCTACGTGCTTGGTGGACGACAGAGAAAACTTGTCTGTGCGGATGTCGCAACAAGATGCGATGCCTTTTGTGAAGGCAGCCATGGAGGGGGATCGTCCCCTGGCAGTTCCTGGATCCCATCCTATTTTTGGACCTTCTGTTGACCCGCTGTTGCCCTGAACTGAGTCAACATCTTTTTTGTTCACTGCCGCGGCACGGCCGCCCATGCAGCAGAGGGTGCACAGCTAGGGGATTGCATCACAGGATTCCTCACCTACTATGTTGGAAACTGACAGCCTGATGTCCTTTTCTGAGATATTGCCCCAACCTAAGCCTGTGTGGTCCGTGGAGCAGGCTTTGCAAGGGGCAGGCTGGATACAGGACCCCAGGAAGAGACAGTGGATCTCTGGTCCATCCCTATTCGGTCCCCTAAACCTGAAGACTTCCTGGAGGAACAACTGAAGGGACCAGAATTGAATGACTCTCTTGACCCCTTGAGTTTGCCAGGGAATTGTCTCACCCAAAACCCTGTATTATCTCTCCTACAGGATCCGACCTCTAAGGCATCTCCTATGATGGAATCCATGGATTTTACAGCTGCGGACCCTGATCTACCTCTCCCTGATCAGTGAAAGACTCCATGTTCCTTTTCTTCCCTCTTCAAGGCACCTGTTGTAGCTGCTAAATGACATAATGCTGTCCGTCTTATTTATAGAGGTGGACTATCTGACCCCCCGGATTGTGTTTTTGTGGCTAGATCCCTGATAAAAGAGTCTTTAAAATTTTTTGCTCACGAGATATATGCCTTGATACATGTGTCTGGAGAATCTTCCTTTGACGTCAGTTTTCAGACATCTCATGGACTTGAACGATTTTGGTCTAGATACCATGCTTTGAAGAATACCCCCTTATGGACCCCCATCCAGGCCACCCCTGTCGAAGCCTGCCTTTAAATTTATTACGGTTATGTTCCGTAATGAAGGTGTTGATGTCTCTGATGTGATGTACTGGCTGAAACAGCACTGCACGGTACAGGGTCAGCCTGAAGCCATTCTAGACACTGAAAATATTTGGACTGGGGGTTGGAGGTTTCAGGTGCTGTTGCACACAAATGACTCAGGTCCTGTGCACCTGCCCAATTCCTTTTTTTTAGGATGAGACAATCAATCAATCAATCAATCAATCAATCAAGTCTTTATTTAACCAGGCGTTCATCGTTGAGCAGAAGCTCATTTGCAAGATGGACTTGGGTGGAGCATGAACAATTGTATATACAGGTTAACACAGGTATTTACAAGGCCATACAGATAATACTCTTTACACAGAGGAAGAAAAAGAAGTTCATATGTACATAGAATTATACAGATATTGTACAGATTACACGGTATTTACTTACATAGAAGTGTCTATAGGAAGATAAAGCAGGTTATCTAAGGTTGCAGGAGGAGTAACGGAAGAAAAAATAAAAATAAAAATATACACCAGGTAGAGGTGAAGGTAGGGGAAAGAGAGAGGAAGTAGGGGAGAAGGCTAGGAGGCACGGTGCACAGAAAGGAGTTGATAAAGCTGGATGTAGAGAAGGTGGATGGAGAAAAGGAGTATGTGTGAGCCCCGGGATTGAATGCTATAAAGTACGGGGCATGGTAGGATGTCACAACCCAGGGTAGTGAGCTCCTATCCGAGGTAGGGAAAGGAAGAATAAGGGGATGGATGGGCCTAGTGTTGATAAGACAGGGGGATAAGAGAGAGAACAATTAGGCTGGTGAGGAGCAAGCTGGGGGGCAGTACTTAAAATTGGGTCTAGGCGTGGCTATATACCAGTGCAGACACCGGTACTGGGTCTGAGTGGGTGAAGCAGTTACATACTTCTCTGATTGTATGGAAATAAAGCATCTTGAAAGCATTTATACCGATTAGAGTGCTTAATTTGAGGGTTTTTTGTAGATCGTTCCATAAGGTAGGTAGCACGAAGCTTATGGCTGCCCTGCCAAAGCGCGATTTTGCTTTGGGTACTTTAAGTGTAATAGCTGAGTAACTTCTTAATGCGTATTTCCCAATTATACTCAGGGGAAGACAGCAGGAGATATAGTAAGGCAGCTTATTAGAGATGGCTCTATAGGTCCAGAGAGCGGCATTTCTGTGGCGCCTGAACTTTAGTGATGTCCATCCCACTGCAGCATATAGAGTCAGGGGAGTTTTGTTTTATCCTGGCCAACCCAAGGCCTGTTATAGATGTGGGGATCCCTCACATCTCAGTAGTGTCTGTGATAAGATTAAATGTAATAATTGTGGTGAAATGGGTCATGTGGGGGTTCACTGTCGGAATGCTAGTAAATGTAACTTGTGTGACAATTAGGGCATCTATTCCAGACTTGTCTCTGGGCTGCACATGCTCAGGAAGACAATGATGGTGGGGCTGATCAATGCTTTGTGATCACACAAGCACAAAAGCACAGTTATGTGCATCTGCGACTAAGCACCCCTCTGATACGGGAGATTCAGCGGTGCAGCCCCTACTGCTAGAACCCCCCCAGAACCCTGTTCCTCAACCTGACAAGAGGGTACCACCCTTATCGGTACCTGAACCCCCCCGAATGGAGAAAATCAGGCCTGTTGCTTCTGACATGGACTCTGTCCCAGGTCCTAGTAAAATGCTACCTCCCCGTGAACCTACTGCAGGTACTCGCTGTAGGTCTCTGAGAACTGCTTCTCGGCCTTTACCGCTTCCTATGGCATTCTTGTTGCCTGCTCCCATAGCCCTGTTGAATCCTTTTGAATTACTACAGCCGACTTCGGACGACACAGGTGGTGAGTCTGACTCATCCTCGGTGGCGTCCTCCTTCCCTGATGGTCCTGCTGACACTGAACCTCCAGTGAGCATTGGACTTTCACAGAAATGTAAGGCTAAAGTTAGGCTGAAAGGGAAGAATATAGTTGGGAAGAGGAAACTGTGATATGTTATACTTTCCTGTTGTCTACATGGCGCAGTTTACTTGTCACACTATTAATGTTAATGGTATGAAACGTGTTCCTAAGAGACGGTCAGTTTTTCTTTTTAAGACTTTACCATTGGGTATTTTCTTATTGCAGGATACCAGACTCCATACGACTCAAGAGATCAGACAAGCGAAAAATGATTGGCTCTTAGGCCCCTCATTCTGGTCCATAGGCCACGACCCTGTTCAGGCCTTGGCATTTTGATAAATATGCCTGACTTTCGTCTTTTGAAACTATTTGATTTGGTACCTGGTAGGGCTCTGGTTTTGGACTTCACCATAGGTAATTGCCCTTATCGAGTTATCAATATTTATGCGCCACAACTTAAATCAGCACGCATAACTCTTTTTGCTGAGATCCGCCCTTACTTGCACACTTCATTCCAAGTTTTATTTTCTGGTGACTTCAACTGTGGCTTGAGTCTTTGGGATAAAAGTTCCTTTGCCACTACTAAAAAACTGTACTGCGACTCACAAGAACTGAGCAAGCTAATACATACTGCCCACTTAGTTGATGCTTATTTTTCTTTTCGGCAACAACATACCCCTACGTTTCATAAAGGTAAATTGGCTACCCACATTGATTTTGTTTTCTCGTCCAGTACTTTACCAATTGTTTCAGCTATGGTGCAGGCAGTGGCCTTTTCTGATCATAGCTTGCTTTCTGTTGGTGTGGTTACTACAAATCCTTATTCAAAAGGGCCGGGGTTGTGGAAATTTAACACCTCTCTATTGCAGGATACGATGTTTTTGTCGACCCTTCGGTTCTTCCTTTTTGCACGCAAATCTGTGTTTCTCTGTTATGAAGACCCGATACAGTGGTGGTTTGATACAAAACATGCGTTGATATCATTCCTGAAACGGCATAGTCGTGCAAAAAGTAGGAGCCAATATTTGGACTATTTACAAAGAAGAGCGCATCTTCAATCGCTTCTTTCTTTATCGTATACCACGGGTCATGACCTTTCCTCTCAAATTCAATTGACGCGGGCAGCTATGTTGCACTTCCAATCTCGACAATCACGGCAATTGTACCACCAACATAAATTTCAGGTTACTGGACCTCGGGAGATCATTTGTCCCTTTGAGTCTAACTCTCGTCGGACTGCTCAAAAGACGATATTTTGTCTTACAGATTCCACGGGGACTATATGCTCTACTCAAACAGAGATTCAGCAGATAGTTGCTAACTACACGACTGCTTTGTTTTCCCCCTTTCCTGCTGATCTACCTGACCCTGCTGCCCTGTACGAGAATTTAGAGATCCCACTCCCTTCTACAACAGCAGTGGAGATGGCATGCCAGTCCATTACGACCTTGGAGTTGTTAACGACTATATCCTCTCTGCCGTTACATAAAACTCCTGGCCCGGATGGTCTTCCGGCAGCTCTCTATAAAGTTCTGAGTGACCACTTACTTATTGAACTTACCTCTGTCTTTAATTCTTTGTTGAACAGCGAGTCTGTCCCTTTAGAATTTACGACTGGTGTTTTGCTTTATATATATAAACAGAAGGGGGAAGCCCACTCTCTTGAGAATTGGTGCCCTCTTTGTATGCTAAACACCAACTTTAAGATATTGATGAAGATAATAGCAAAACGTTTAACTGGTTTTGCAGAAACTGTTCTGCATCCTGCTCAATCTTGTTCTGTCCCCAACAGGAACATCTCGGATCATTTGATTCTGATCCGTGAATTGTTCTCTCACGGGTACTCAGCTTCGACTTCTGGATTTGTAGTATCTGTGGATCAACGGGCAGCATTTGATTCGTGAATCATGATTTTTATGGCAAGCACTCAGTTTTTGCATATACCGGCTATCATTATCCAATGGTTACGTAATTTTATAGGACAGCTACGGTCATGCCAGTAGTGAATGGTTGGTGGGACCTCTGATACCTGTTCAAGGGGAGTCCAGACAGGTGTCCCTTGGAGTCCATTACTATATGTACTGTTTTTGGATGTTTTGCTCTGCCATGTGAATATGCTTCCACAGATACATGCTGTATCGTGTCCTGTAACAACAGCACCTTACAAAGCCATTGCATATGCAGATGATATCTGCTTTTTGGTGGCGGATGAGGATTCGGTGATAGCCTCCTTGCAGGAATGTTCCTTATTTGGGACATATTCGGGAGCTACTCTGAATTTTGAGAAAAGTGTCGGTATACAGCTGGGATCTGCTATTGCACCAATTAGGAACATCGGACCATTGCAGATTGTAGATGGCCCTGTTCGTATTTTAGGGATTTATTTTGGTACTCGAGCCGTTGACGTTTATAATTGGACCTCCAAACTACAACAAGGTCACATAAAGGTAGCCTCATGGAACAGGAGTCAGATTGGGAAAAAGAAAAGAGTCTATTTAATTAAGACATATTTACTTTCCCTCTTTCTCTATGTTAGCTATATCTTTCCTATTCCAAAACAATTGGAAACGGCGATTCTTAGCCTTTTTGTCAGGCATTATGGGGGAGCAGGTTGAACCCAATAAAACGGGATGTCACCTATCTCCCTCTCACGGATGGTGGTGTTGGCATGACTAACCCCTTTGTTTTTCACCAGTATTTTTTACGCGAACATTAGACCACTTTTGATTAACTGCAGAAAGGATGGGAAGCGTGGTTCTATGATTCTTGTAAAATATGGTTTCACCAATGGGAACATGACTCCTGCGTATTCTCGTGTGCCTCAGGAAACACGCCACCTTATGTGAGGTATACGCTTCACGCCTGAAGCAATGGCGGGTTACCCACAAATGCTTCCTCACTAATGCGCATAAATCCCTGTATAGATTGCTTCTTTCCTCTGTGTGTGCAGTTCAGTCCCCTTTTTTTAAATGTCCTGCCCAATATTGTCCCTCTTTGCTTATTTTGTTGCGTTATGTGCGAATCCCAACACATATGTGGGACTTCCATTGGTTATCCTGCCATGAGAGAATTAATGTTAAATTGAACCATAAACATAAACAGCTTCAAGACAGGCTGTGTTCTAGGCCCTCCTGTATTGATGAATTGGAAACTATTTCTCATTTATTTTTTGATTGCCCCTTTAGACAACATTGGTGGGCCTTTCTAGCCCAAAAATGGGGTATCCCATTGCTTCAATTTGTCTCTTACCCGATGATTATGTATGGAGCATTCCCCCCTCGATGGTCTCTGTGGAACACTGATACCTTAAATCTTATTTTTGTTGTAATTAAATGGCATATTTGGATGGCAAGATGCCAGTTCACCCTGCAGCAGAAAATTTGTACATATATAGAAATTGAACAAAAGATTGTTCGGGATTTGAAAACTGTTTATGCACGTGAACTTGTATCTCATTCCAGGCCTGGTCTGTTTGCCCTTTGGAAAGCCCTACCTTGGATTACAGACTCGGATGCACCGGTGACTTGAAGGACTTTTGTTCTCTCAGTATCATTTCCTTAGTTTTCTTTCTTTGTTTTCTCCCATACCTTTTGATATGAACACTGTTGTATACTGTCTTGATTTTACCTGGTTTGTTCTTCTTGTGTTTTCTTTATTGTATATTGCCTGATTTCTTGTTTCAGTAAAACTTTCCCCTACTCTTTTTGATAAGTGCCATGGGATCTTTAACATCCACCTGAACTACCACCAGTCCAGGCAGATGGGACCTCAGTTTAATATCTCATCCGAAAGACGGCACCTCAGAAGTGCAGCACCCCTCTCATGCTGCACTACAGAGTCAGTACTGGGATATTAACTGAAGTGCCAGATGTGGGAACTGAACCCACAGCCCTCTGACCTCCCGGCCTCAGAGGTGACATATATACTATATATATATATATATATATATATATATACACATACCTGTATATATATGCATATATACTGTATATATATCCATAAACATTTCAGATGAAGAGAAGAAAAGCTTGACAGCTTATATTTAGAAATTTCACACTACATGACGCTGGAACATCGAGGTCCTCACATCCCATAAAAGTTCTATTGCCTCCTGACTTCCCAACCTGTCATATTTCATTCACTGAGTTATGTTTGCATCCCTCACATTGTCCACAAGGAAGGACACTACACTGAACCCCACTGGGAAGGGAAATGACCATCTGTTTGAGAATCCTCACAGGTTGTATATGATCTGCCATTGCACAAAACCATACCTCTCAACCTCTCAGCATTAAAAATCATAGCACTGGCCTTCAAAAATCATAGCACAGGGCCCGAATGTGTAGTACTTACTTATTTTAAACAATGATGTCACTACAGATAGTGGACCCCATATAGTTAGTGATTAGGAATGTTTCTATCATTTTGGTTCCATGATTTAATAGTTTGTGTGTCCAGAAATAGCTCTAACATTATGAGGAACATCAGTAAACCTATGTGGAGCAAGGGTAAATTTGAGTGTGAAAATCATAGCGCTATGCGAAATTCATAGCAGTTGAGAGGTATGCACAAATCTTAAATGGATTTTCAGGGTTGCACCTTTTCCTTCAGCAATCACATTGTTTTTCCCCACACCACCAGCACAGGAAAAGGCAGATTAGATGGGCCTATTTGTTCATATCTTCCATCAAATTCAATGTTTCTATGTTCTTGTTTGCAATTTACAATTCAGTGGGAGTGGCATCTTCACTTTATTTTTCAATTTCAGTGAGTAGCGTGGTGGTTTTAATACATGATTCTCATAGGGCCCTAATCTCAAACTGATTCTTTCTCCAAATTGTACACTTCTGCAAACTATGGCTTTTAACAGTGCTTTACTGTCATAATGAATTACTTTTTTTTTTGTAAATAAGAAATTGATAAAATATCCAGTACAGTTGCTACAAGTAATGGACATTCTGTACCTCATATCCAGCATAGCATGGTAATACATTGTTGTACATGGTTCTCTTTAATGCCTGAAATATGAAACATTTTTAGACAGTAAGTTCCAAATCACCTACAGTACAATAAATACACTGCTGCAAAGTGTTATTTTCTCAAAGCATATCCTTCGCTACAGGATATTTCCTTTATATGCCTGATACACATATAGTATATATGCTCAACTCGTGGCAACTCTTGTTGTTAAGCATTTTTATTAAGAACACAACACATCAAGCAACCATGAGCAACATACAAATATGGCTGAGTGAGAGAAAAATCTGACACAGACTAGCTACCATGTTTTTTTAACTCTGTTTATTCACCAAATCTGAGGAATTATCTCCAGCTACCTCCCAGTGCCCATGACTCTACCTCCTTATCTGTAGCTCTCTCTTGCCAGGCTGACCCAGCCCAGTGGATTCCTTAGCTCTGAGTCCCCTGGTGCACTGTCTGAAGACAAATGCATTGAACTGGGGTCAGGGTGCAGCCCTGTAGAGAGAGCCTCATGGCTGGAGTGCGGTCAGGATAAAGGAGGCACCTTTGCCAGAGATTTTCCTTATGTTGTTTCTCCCAAGAGTGCAGCTGTGCAGTTACATCAGCATGGCTACTGTAGGCATCCGCAGCTCTGCTCGCTAATGTTTTGCTCCCATGCTAGTATATAGTATATCTGCTGGTACTAATTAATAGTTTATTTTGAATGGGCATGTGATAGTGGACAAAGGAAAGGGATGTTCCAAGAGAAGACGGATGGAGCAAGTTTCAGGAGTTACTCAGAGACCTAGCCAGTTGTGGGTTAGCATAGGATAGGTTTCAGAAAGGGTTCCCAGCATCAAATATAGTACTTAGAGGTATGATTGGTAAAGCTGGATATGCATTCATATGTTGCCAATTACCACACAGCCAGAAGCCACTCCATAACTAGGAACTTCCTGTGACTGCCACCTGAATAAAATCAGGCATTTTTCAGCCACTCCTGTAGCTGTAATCCATTGTACTGAAGGGAAAAAGCTTGGTATAGTTTCCAGAAAGAATCCTATGAGTAAGAACTCCAGGGATTCTTTAAAGAGCAGCTGACACCTTCAAGACAACTTTAGCAAAATATAATATTTAGACATAGTTCAGCTTGTCATTCACATCAATTCTGTATTTCTTTGCCCCATTATTTATCACTGAGGTTATTTGCATAAAAATAGGATTTCTGCTCCTGAAGAGTTTAACTATTCCTGTTGCTTTCTTCATGCTTGAGGTCATAATGCACTACTTGTGAAATCCCATTTACTTCCATGGTAACAGAGTGTGATGTCACAAGAGAGAATTATGACCTGAAGTAGGGAGTAAGCTACAAAGGCAGAGTTCAGGATAAATATCAAGTATTACGTAAATTTTCTCAGCAATAAATGAGGAGAAATCTATAGAATATGAATCAAATGAAAGCTAAATTGTATCTAAGTATTATGTTGTTCAAAGTTTTCTTTAGGTCATCAGCAGCTAGTTAAGTTCTTTGTTAAATAGTGGGTTGCATATGTCTGGTTTGTTTGCCAGGAGGGCTAAAGGGATGGACAGCTTCAGAGAATATGTAACAAGGATGCTTCTGGGGCATGGCATCTCCAAGAAAGGTGCTGATCTATTAGGCCCTTGGTAAGCCTGCAAGCAAATTCATGTCAGGTTTGAAAGATACAACAGGAGCTACAAAACACGATCCTGAGGATATAAATCCTATCATGCAAAAATTTTAGGAAGCTCTCTAAGCCTCACCCTCTCCTCCTATGGCCTCTTCAGTTGAGGATGTCCTAAACAATTGGCCCATCCTGTCTTTGTCCCCTGCACAGGTAATCATACTGGACAGTCTTATAACCTTGCAAAAGTGTCTCAAACCCTTAAAGCACTGAATTTGCACAGATCACCGGGGAGTGAAGGGTTCTTGCCAACTTCTATCATTTGTTAATAGATTAGCTATCCCTGTATCATCTAAGAGTTGTTCATGACTGCTTGGCTCATGGTACCCTCCCTTCTCCATGCAGGATGCAATAATAACAGTATTACCAAAGAAGGAGAACAATCCTACCTCCACTCATAGATATCACCCAATTTTACTCATCAATGCAAGCACCAACATTCTGCTAAATGTTCTCACAGCTCAGCTTGATAAAGTTCTTCCCGGGCTCATAAACCCAGCCCAGGTGGGCTTTTTCAAAGGAAGGTTAGCATTAAATCATCTAAGAACCATTGTTTCTAGATAGCTCAAAACCCCCTCAGTGACCCAAAATAAAGAGTGTGTTCATGAAAAAGTGGTGCTTCAGGAACTACTATAAGCTATTCAAAAAAGGTCTAAGCACACACCAAACCCTATAGAAGGATGCCACAGCAAGCAGCACTTAGCAAAAAAGCAAATTTATTACCAAAGACATCAGCCTAAACATCCCAGCCTGACATTTTTCAAAATTACTTCCTTCTTCAAAGGCTCGGGGATGATGTGAATGCCAGTTCATATATAGGTCTAATGTTATCATGTGACCTATGATACCCTGGTCCTGATTCCAAGATGACTTGTGCATGGGGCACGGCAATTTATGCCAAACCCCATTGCTTAAATTGCACCTTGTGCCATGGAATACATGACTTGCCATTCCAAGAGGTGACCTGCACCATGTCATATGCAGGTTGCACCAAAAGTGGGCTACACCAGCCACTACACCTGCAAACCACAGCGGCATGGTGCAAGAGTGGGTTATGGCACCAACTGTGCCCTATTCGGAAAGGATGGCTGCTGTAACCCACTAATGCCATTCCAGGACATGGCATGGCATAGCAGGGTTAGACCAGCTAGGAGGTGGTCTAAGGGTTGTCTATCCTGGCACAGCAATAGATTCCCCCTGCAGTGCTGCAGAAATCACATGGCTGTGCCCCCATGCCCCCTGTTCTATCTTGCCCCCTACTTCTGAATGTCATGGACCCTGGGTCCATTTTTTGTCATGCCCCCGATAGCCAGTGCCAACCAGTCAGCCACCCCAATACCCCCTGGTGCTTGTGGGTGTTTTTCAGGGTGGGGAACTCTAGGAGGAAGTAGACTGCAGGCCATGACTTGCGGCACCCAGGTCCATTGCACCATTCCTATGGTGCTAGCCTCTGGCTGCTGCAAGTCATGGTCATAGGTGCCGAGGACCCTGCCTGTCATGGAGTATAGTGCCGGGTCCCCAGTGTAGTGCCGCTTGGTGCAATTCACATATGCCCACAAGTTGCACCATGCATTTTGGAATTGGGCCCCCTGTTTCTCACAACATGTGGTTTTAAAATCTTTAACACTAAAAGCTGGTTTTTAATTCATTCAGTTATTAAAAAACGTAACTATCTCTATATCTACAAAACCTCCACTGTCTAAGTGCTAGTGCTATAAATATCATAAATATTATACTTTCATCTTGATTAACAAAAAGTAGAATACAATAGGGAAGAACAAACAATGTGGGGAGAAAGGGGAAGAGGATGATGGAGGTAACGTATGGACGAGGGTAATGATAAAAGGAGGGCGACACAAAAATCAGGAAACAATGATGGGAGGATGAGAGACAAGTGAAAAAAAGGCTAAACAAGCGAAAAATTGGAAAATATGACATGGGAAAGAGGGGAAAGAAGACACTTTAAAAACCTTTATAAGAACAGAATTGATTACATCCAATGTTTTTTTTCAATTTAAAGTTGTCCACAGGACCTAATACATTTTCAGTTATTAAGGATATCACATACAATACTGGTTAAATAAGCCAGGCTACACTTAAATATAAAGGTAAATACCTTGAATCGATAGTGCCTATTAAAGCTCTATACAACCAAAGTATATATGGAGAAGACTTGGGAGCAGGATACTGGGAAAAATAAAAATATTATTGATGAATTTTAAATGTCCTTATTTTCTTTTTGTTTTTTATTTTGATTCTCCCTAATCAACATAAGGTTATCAAAATCTCCTCTTCTGGGGTTTCTGTTTACCTTATCAATTGCCGTGAAAATAAATCGACGGTGGGGTTCATCGTTACTATTGACAATGTGCTGTGCCATGGCATATGAAATGTCCCATTTCTCTTTAGCCCTAACATGTTCCAGCACTCTCTCCTTAAACTTGTGTTTGGTTTTGCCAAGGTAAAATGCTTGGCAAGTGCCAAGTGGTAAGGTATAGCACCAGCTCAGTGTCACATGTTATGCACTGATAGATCTCCCTGGGTGTTTTGTTTGCGTGACCTGTAATGAACTGGTGGTGAATAAGATCTACTTCTGGAAGAATGGGAGGCTGTTCTGAGGTAGACACTACTGTGACAGTGAGATGCCCTGGTGTGCTGGCTGTGATGAGCTTATATTCAGCAATGACTACTCCCAAGCAGAAGGTCAAAAACTGGCATCTGAAACACTTTTGCTGTTTTAACTGTGACTGTGTCCTGGCTGGAGAGCTCTACGTTATGATGGATAACAAGCCTGTCTGCAAACCCTTCTGTCTGAAGAATCATGCTGTGATATGCCAGGGCTGCCAGAATGCCATCGACCCAGAAATGCAGCAGGTTACCTACAATCAACTGGCTTGCTGTGTCAGAGTGCTTCCAGTGTTCCTGCTGCAGTAAGTGCCTGTTGGGTCAGAAGTTCATGCCAATAGAAGGGATGCTCTTCTGTTCTGTGGAATGCAAGAACAAAATTACATCTTACAGGGTATGCAGATGTTTGCACAGCCGACACACTGTTAAAATGGACTACAGTTTTGTGGTTCTACTGCAAAATATGAGATTACTATACAAAGGTGAACATGAACAAGAAAGGTATGTCAGAGCCATCAGTGGTTTTGGGCAGTTCTTCAAAAATGTATAAACTTGCAGTTTGCTCCTTGAAGCTTTAGGCACCTAATTTACCACTATGCATTACACATCTTTATACCTAGAATATGTAACAGTTTCACTCCATTGTTAAAACTGAATTGAAACATTTAAGTGCACTTTTGTTAGATTTCAGGAGTTATTTTATATTTGTAACTAGGTGTTATATTCATGAGCTTTTATAAACTATAGGATGTAGGGATGAGGTTGCTTCCAAATACCTGGGTAGTTTATATTGACATCTGTGCAACACTGGATTAGATACTTAAAGTCATTTTATGAAGACAATTAAATTGTTAATCATACAAGCTGAATCAAGAAAGAGGTGTGATAATGTAGTGTGAAATGAAAGAGAGCTGTGAAATAAAACTGTTGCTATATTGAGGAACACCAAATTGTATTTGGTCCATTTTGGCAAACAATAGGCACCTTACATGCTGTCTTATGGGGCAAACATTTCAACATTTTTAGGGTTCATTTGATTATTAGGTAGTGGTGGGGATCAAGTCAACAGAGTTTCAGAAATAACAAGGTTTACTTTTAGCTTAGCATGATATTTTGTATTAAAACTGAATCTGTGCAAAAATACTGCCCTGTAAGCATAAGTAAGTTTTTTGTATGCATAAAAATGGTTAATTTAGAATAAAATGATCCAAATAAAATAAAAGAGGTTCATTGCAGAGCAACCAAAATGATTCTTGGGCTAGAGGACAAACCATATGACAAGAGATTGGGGGCACTTAGCATGTACTCCCTTGAGGCTCAGAGGGATGGGGGGACATCATAGAAACCTTCATATATATATATATATATATATATATATATATATATATATATATATATATATACACACACAGTATATGAGGGGCATAAATAAGGTTGGCACAGGTGGCATTCTTAAGTGAAAGGAGGGGAGGGACACTAGGGAGCATGGTCTGAAGCTGGAAGGGGTAGATTTAGGAGGGAATTGTGAAGTGATTACTTTATGGAAAGAGTGGTGACAGGGTGGAATGCTTTGCCAAGGGAGGTAGTGGCCTTAGCATTGATAGTTGGTTTTAAGAGGGGGTGGGACAGGATCATGGGGAAGTTCACAAAGAGGGCAAAGGGGTAGATGATGTCAGTAAGCAGGGGCATGACTTCAAAGGAAACAGTAGGGAGGGAGGAGGGCAGCTGCAGTAAAATGGTCTGCCATCTACACACTCCAGCAGACTTGATAGACCATATGGCCTGTATCTGCTGGGAGTTTATGTTTGTTCATGTGTTCATAAAATCATGCACTTGGGGAGCAAAAACCCTGGGGAGAAATACACAACGTGGGGGAAGGTACTAACAACAGCTAAGATGGAATGAGATCTGGGGTAGTCATAACAGATGATCTGAAAATAGCCAAATAATGTTAGAAGGCAGTGAGGAAAGCCAGTGAAATGCTGGGGTGGATAGGGAGAGGTATTAAAAGTAGATATCAGGAGGTGGAGAGGCCTCATCTCAAATAGTGCATACAGTTCAGGAGAACTCATCTTGTAAAGGACAATGATAGGGTAGAGGCAGTCAGTAAAAGGGCAACAATAATGTTGCAGGAGCTAAACCAGAAATCATATGAAGACCGACTGAGAGAAGTCAATATATATACTCTGGGGGACAGGAGGGAGAGGGAACATATGATGAAGACATTCAAATACCTCAGTGGTATCAACAGAGTTCAAGAGGGTGGTACTTTTCAGAAAAAGAGATGGGCAAGAACAAGGGGTCACAATATAAGGCTGGAGGGGGGTAGACTCAGAAGCAATGTGGGGAAATATTTTTTTCTCAGAAAGGGTGATGGATGCATGGAACAGCCTCCTGGAAGAGGTTGTGGGGGCAGAAACGATTGGTGAATTAAAGAAAGCATGGCAAAGGCAGAAAGCAACAGCAGAGGTAGGAAGGAGGAGGTAGACTGCAGATCAATAGGATCTGGATTTATTACAGTATTTAGGGAAATGGGTAGACTTGGTGGGCCAGGAGAGCCTTATCTGCCTTCAAGTTCTATAACTGGTGCAAGCACTCTCCTGGACTGGATACTGACCAGCCACACTTCTCACATCTCAGATGTTTCTGGTCTTCCAGATACACTAAGTGACCATTCCCCAGTCATCTGTGAATGGTCGAATAAATTCTGCAAGCCCCCCCAAATTAATCAACAGTAGAGTCCTCCCACACGGTCAGCTGAACCACCTCAAATACAACCTCCGACAGCGTGACTGGTCTCCTATAGTCAACGCTTCTGATGTCAACTCGTTCTTGGATTTCTTCATCAACTCCTTCAATGCTGGCTGTGACACCTATGTCCCTTTCAAAAGGTGGAAAATCAAAGGTCTTTGCAATCCTTGGCTCTCCACTGAACTACTTATGGATCTGAAAGCAAGGGACCTCTTCTGGCTTTGGGCACGGGCCACTGGCACTAAAGCTGATATTCAGAACTACAAACTTGCACAAAATGACTGCACTAAATCAATCCGCCAGAAGAAAAATGCATACTACAGAGATACCCTCATGAAAACCTGGGAAAAAGGGAAATCCTTCTGGTACAATCTTAAAGAAGTAACTGGGAAGCAGCCAAAAACCTCACCTACTATGCTGGTCATTGATGGTGGCATAACTCTCGACCCTACCACAATTGCAAATACTTTCAATACTGTGTTCTCTGACCTCAGTGGTGTTCTCCCTTCAGACTTCTTCAATGATGACCACCCCCTCCTCTTACCCCCAGCCCACAACCCCTTCCCTCCAACCACTCACTGTTCTACTTTAAGGAAGTCAGGGCGCATGAGGTCTGTAAATACGTCTGTAATGCAATCGTCAAATCGAGAACTAATGGGGACTCACTCAACCTCAAGCTGGTGTCCCTCACCCTTGATAAAGTGCTACTTCCACTAACAAAAATTTTCAACCTCTCCCTCACCCTCAGCCAGTTCCCCAACAGATGGAAATGAGCCACAGTAACCCCAGTCCACAAAAGTGGGGACAAGGACCTGCATGTGGACTACTGGCCTATATCCATACTCACTCCCTCCTCTTATTCCAATGAACGTATGGTATCTGACCAGCTAATGGAATACCTGGATAAACACAACATCCTCAGCCCCCAACAACATGGCTTCCATACAGGTCACTGTACTACATTGACCCTCCTTGAATTCACTGGTGCTATCCACAGCTCATTGGACAACAGCCTCCTAACCATGTCAGTCTTCATAGACCTGACCAAGGCTTTTGACACTGTACATCATACACTATTAATCACACAGCTATGTTCTGCTGGGCTCTCACCTGACTCCACTACCTGGATCAAGAGCTACTTGGAGAAATGCTCGCAAAGAGTGAAAATAGTTGATGTTCTTTCAGATGCACGTCCTGTTCACTCAGGAGTTCCTCAAGGCTCCATTCTTGGACCACTTCTTTTTAGCATCTTTCTGAATGATCTTCCACGATCGTGTCCAGCATAAATCCTCCTTTATGCTAATGATGCCATCACTCTTTCCACTCACAAGGATCCGGGCCACCTTCAAAAGAATCTACAGCTTGCCTTCACCTCGATTGAAACTTGGTTTAGTACACATAAATTGGTTCTCAACTATAAAAAAACCAAGTCCATGCTCTTCTGCAGTCCGCACAACAAACACAGATTCAATCCCATTATGATCAAAAACTGCCTTGGTGCAACCCTCTAACAGGTTCCATCCTTTAAATATCTAGGAGTTACCATCGATTGTAACCTATCATATGCTACTGACATTGACAACATTGCCAAGGCTGCCAACACTCACATTGGCCTACTCTTCAGGCACAGGCAATGCCTTACCTCAGATGCCTTAAGGACTGAAGTACAGAGCTCAGTAATCTCAATAATCGACTACAGCCTAATCATCTATGACTCTGCCTCTGCCACTGCCCTCAGGTACATGTCCATTGCACTAAACAAAGATTGCCATCTTATAACCAGTGCCCATCACCTCACCCAAAAGTGTGATCTCTACACACAGACTGGGAGGCTTCAACTTTCAAACTGAATCAAGTACCAAACATGCTTTATGGCAAAGAAAATAACACTAGACCTTGCTCCCCCAGGTGTCCAAGCTCTCCTCTGCCCAGCGCGGACTACTCTCATCACCATGGGCTCTGAATCCCAACTACTGCATATCCTGCATTTCCGCACCACACAAGGTCAAAGATCCTTTGTGCACAGAGCTCCCAGCTGGTTCAGTGGTCTCAACATTGATATTGGCTCAATGCCAAAGCTTGGTCTATTCAAATCCAGTCTCCGTCACATCCTGTCTGTATCTAGCTCCTGTGACTGTTCTTCCTAATTGTTCTCCCCTTTCTTCTTTGCTCTTTCCACCTAGCACTTAACCCTCTCCCCCTCAGCTCCCTCTCCCTTACACCCACTCATCCTCCCCTCCTCCCACCCACCTTCCCTACCCCCTTGTAGCACTTTAATTGTTATTTGACAAGTGCCTATGGCTGCACCCCGCTAGTGTGTCTCTTTTCCATACCATGTTAACCCTGTTACCAGACCTCCTTCTGGCATTTTTGCCATGGTATTGAATGTATAAAACTGTATGTAACTGCCTGTAACCCAATGTTATACTGTTATTCAATGTCTTATTTGAATTTACCTCATCCAACGTGGAACCTTTGTAAAAGAGCCTTGGCTCAAATGTACTTGCAATCCTAGATTTAAATAAAATTTAAAAAAATCACATTGGCTAATGCCCCTGTCTACATGGGCCTTGTTACTGAAACTTTAGCACCACACTTACTGAAGTAGTGCTTTGCTAAATGTAAATAATGCCACTGGCAGTAGCTGTTTAGAACCATTCAGAATGTTAAATTACACTGGTGTAATTCAGGCAAAATTACTCTTCTGATGTGATACCATTTCAATGAAAATCTTTTGAAATGTTGCCAACACTTGAATTTATGTTACCTAGATCTTAAGCATTTGCATCTAAATGTTACCATATTTGGCAGGGATTCAGGTCCATTAAGCAATAAGGTATGACCAGGGATGAGATTAACAGTCTGTTAATCACCACCTAGTGGAGTAATGTGGCAAAAGACACAGCAAAGTGCCATATTGCCCCTAGGGGGAGAGTGACTGTTAATCTAACTCCTGGGAGTGCCTTATTGCCTTTTTTAAAAAAAAATTCAAAAAGAAAAGTGTTAAAAGTATACTTTTGGAATGATTTTCTTATGTAAAGAGAGATTTTTAATACAATAGTTCTTCCGCTAACAGTTTAAGAATGCTGGTTCAGAATCAGAATGCATGATTCCACACATTCAGCAGTGCTAGAGGATGGAAGGCTGACAGAAAGAACTCATGTGCCTTGGTGATCAGGCTGTACATGACAGTATAACATGGATTAATGTAAGGCTGTTGGAATCCTAACAGCCAATCAGATTGCATCATTTCAGAGATCCTTTTGATAATACCAATTAGAGGAGTACCAAGTTTCACATTCCTAGCTTTAAGGGGGGTTAAGTTATAGCTAGCCAAACATTTAATCAAACCTCAATATTCCATTATTTACATCTAAGTTTGAAAACTCTTACACAAATTTCTCCAAGTTTCAGCATTTAAAGACCATTACAACATATGACTGTGTACTGAGTTTTTGGTCTCACTCTCACGAAACTAGACATCACTGCACACCTCTGTAACTTCAACTAATGCTGTATACTGACTCAGAATGAACTGCACTTTCTAGCAGTGTTTCTAGACTGTGTTTACTGCAGTTTTTCTCCAGCGTGTGTGATTACAGGCACTTTTTCTACATTCCTTTAAAGGGGGTATTTTAGAAGTAGTTACACATTTTGCCAAATTTAACATTTCAGTTATTTCAGAATAACTTTCAAAGCACTTATCAATGTGTTAGAAAATGTACTAGAGCCTGGACATTCAGAAATGCGCCAAAGGTTGGCACAAATCTGACGCAGCACAAATCCGATGCACCATGGCATAACTGGAAGACTATGTTTGCTGGCCAAGGCACCTAGCTTCACCTGAACTCTTTCCTTCTAGGTTACTTGAAAGGACAGAGCAAAGAACCTTACCAGAGCAAAGAAAGGGATTAAGGCTTCTTTTGGCTAGGCAGATTTACTGTGTGTTGTTATTTTTATGTTGTACTCACAGGGATTGTTGCTGTTTGTTGCTAACATTTTATTGCTTAATTCTTCTCTGATTCAAATTGCTGTTGCTGGGTGTACCTTCTGCTGCATTATTACAGGGTGTGCCTATAGGTGTGTGCTTAAAGATTACTGCTGTAATCTTCTGATTCTAATTGTCTTTTGCAAGGTATATCTTCTGTTATTGCTTTTTTTTCTCTGTAGAAAAGTGTTTCTTACAGGGTATATCTTCTGTGAAATTATTACAGTTAGTGATTTATAGGTTTTACAGTTTTATGTGTCATTAGGATAAGCTTTCAGGGCTACTGCATTTGTTGCTGGCTGATTGTTTCTGCTCTTACATCCTTGTTTCTTTCATCTATGATTCTTCTTTTTCAGCAGGGGAAGGGCCAAGCCACCAACCCCATCCCCAACCACTCCACACTACACTCCTTTTATAGGGTACCACAGTAGTGACATTTCCTGTAGCAAACAGGAAGGGGTGGATCAGAGGGGTATCCATACAGTGATCTCATTTACAGGAGCACTAGTAAATTAACTTGTTATAACAAGTCATACAAAGACAAACAAACAAATTAAAACTTTTGTTTTCATTTTCTTCCTTCCAATACTCTGACCAGGTTATAAACCCAGCAACTTATCTGGAATGGATATCATTAATTGCAGGTACTGCGGATCACTTTTCAGAAGGGCAGTTTTACAGGATTTAGGACACTGTCCTACATGCTGGGCCACTGGAGATCTAAGGGCTCTGCTCCAGGCAGCATAGGCAGAGATTGTGTGCCTCAAATTGCATATTCAAGAGGAAATATATTATAAGAACTGCCCGCCATTTCCCCAACATCCAACAGAAGCACCTCACCGCAGAGGATAGTTGGTCCAGGAGGTTGGCAGGTAGTTAGGAGGGGCAAATCGGGTGCCCCATCACTTGGTGCGTCTCCAACATATCACCTCCATGAACCATATAAAAACTACAAACAGGTATCTGCCTCTATCTCTGAAATCAAACAAAGGGGGACAGGACACTGCAAAGCAGGACACTGCAGCACACGAGCTAGCACAACAAAACTCGCCCAAAACAGGAACCAAAACAAAAAAGGCAAAATGGAAATCTAAAAAACATCTGATCATAGGAGACACCATGATTCGGTGAGTGGATACATATCTCCAGCCAGGGGTAATTGTCAGATATCTCCCAGTTACATCAGCATTGAGAGACACTGACTGCATTGCTAAAATTGTTCAGGAAGCAGGAGAAAAGATTGACATCCTGGTACACAGAGGGACTAACAATCTCGCCAGCCAGTCAGTTGAGGAGACCAAGGAACACCTGACCAGGCTGGGTGACAAACATCCATTTCATCCGGCATTGCCTTCTTTGAGATCCTGCCAGTCAGGAAGAGGGAGGCAGATGTATGGAAGGTCAGAGAAGGGGAGATAGGGGAGCAAAGCATGTGGCTTAAGGGCTGGTGCCAGGAAAAAGGACACAAATTTGTAGGGAACTGTCAACAGTTTGGTGAGCAAAAGTTCTTTAAATTTGATGGACTGCATCTGACAAAGGAAGGAGTCAGTGCATTGGGGAGAAATTTGGCATCTTTGCAGAATATTTCAACTAGCCAATGGGGAGAGAGGTGCAGCACCCTATATGTTGAATGGGAAGAACACCCTTCCCCCCTCAGCTAGTGGTCAAACAGGAGTTCAGTATGTTTATAGTTCATTTGCATCACCAGGTAAGGAAAAGGGTCTGGCTCCCCGTATGACGCATAGGGGAAATGCCAGACCTCACCCAACAAGTAACACACTGAAATCTGGCAATGGAAAATCATGTACACAAGTGCTCGCAGTCTGGGATACAAGATCCCAGACCTGCAGGCAATAATGACATGGCTAAACTGGACATAGTAGCCATTAGAGAGACATGGTTTACCAGTAACCACACTTCAGAGACTTCAGTACCTGGCTATGTACTGTTCCTAAAGACGAGGTGCAAAACAGGAGTAGAGTAGCCCTTTATGTCAATGAAAATATCAAAGCTACAGAAATTTAGAATACACATAAGAGCTAGAAGAACTGTGGATCACCCTGGAAACAGGAAATGGGACAGCCATATGAACTGGGGTTGTGTATAGGCCTCCAGACCAGGGGGAGGACATTGACACATTGCTGTTAGAAGATATACAAAACATGACAGCTAAAGGGGAGGTTCTTATAATGGGAGACTTCAACATGCCAGATACATATTGGTCAATACTAGCAGGAACATCTGCCAGAACTAGACACATGGTGGATTCCCTGCAGGGAGAGGGCCTCAAACAACTGGTACAACTACCCACAATACACAGGGCTATCCTAGATCTAGTACTGACTAACAGGGAAAGGATCATAGATCTCCAGGTAGAAGGTCACATGGGGGCCAGTGACCATCACATGGTATGGTTCATTTTGGCCACTAGAACTAAATCATCCCATTCCAAGGCAAAAATATGGGACTTCAGAGGAGCTGACTTTGATAAGATGGCCAACACAGTTAAGCTAGCCCTGGCAAAAAGAAATACAGGTGAGGGGATACAGGCAAAGTGGACAAGCATTAAGGATGCAATACTTGAAGCAACATTCCATTGGGTTAGAGAGAAAAGGAAGTGCAAAAGAAGAAGGAAACCACTTTGGTTCTCAAAAGCAGTAGAAGAAAAGGTCAGAGCCAAAAGGCTGGCCTTCAGGAAATATAAGGGAATGCAGCAGGATGAAGATAGGGAGGCATACCAAACTTCCCTAAGGGAAGCAGGGAAGGCAGTAAGGCAGGCAAAGGCCCAAACTGAGGAAACACTAGCACAAACAGTAAAAGAAGGTGACAAGACTTTCTATAGATACATTAGAGAAAGGAGAAAGTCCAGAGGGGGTATTGCTAAGATCAAAGGGGATAAGGGGGCATATGAGGAGGAGGACCATGTAAAAGCATCTATCCTAAATAGATACTTCTGCTTAGTAGTTACTGTAAAGAAGGTAGGGCAGAGCCACAGCTCAGCACCATGAACACAGGGGGAGGGAGGTGTGCACTAGTCTCTTCACAAAAGAAAGGGTCCTACAAGAGCTCGATAAGCTCAGGGTGGATAAGACAATGGGAACTGATGGCATACATCCCAGGGTACCAAAGGAGCTGAGAGTGTAACTAGCAGAGCCATTATCCGAACTGTTTAGTGAGTCTCTGAGCACAGGAGAGGTCCCAGAAGACTGAAGAATGTCTCATGTGATCCCGCTTCACAAGAGTGGTAGCAGGGAGGAGGCAGGGAACTACAGACCAGTCAGTCTTACCTCAGTAGTGGGCAAGATTATGGAGGCACTCCTTAAGGAAAGGATAGTGCAACTCCTGGAATCCATAGAAGCATAGGATCCAAGACAGCATGGGTTTACAAAAGGAAGGTCCTGTCAAACTAATCTCATAAATTTCTTTGACTGGGTAACCAGAGTGGTGGAGCAAGGGGGAGCAGTTGATGTCGCCTACCTTGACTTCAGCAAAGCTTTCGATACTGTTCCACATTGAAGATTGATTAATAAGCTGGGTAGGCTCAGGGAGGGTCAGCAGTTGGTCAGCTGGGCGGTAAACTGGTTGATGAGCAGAAAACAGAGAGTGGTGGTAAATGGCATACAGTCAGAAGAGATGTGAGTCACAAGTGGGGTACCTCAGGGATCAGTCCTGGGGCCAGTCCTCTTCAATATCTTCATCAGTGACATTGCAGATGGACTGGAGGGTAAGGTTTGTCTGTTTGCAGATGACACCAAGATCTGCAACAGAGTAGATGATCCAGATGGGGTGGGCAGAACTAGAAAAGATCTGAATAAACAAGCAAAATGGTCAGAAGAGTGGCAACTGGGGTTTTTGCAAAGAAGTGCAAGATCATGCACATAGGGAAGAGAAACCCTGAAGCCACCTATAGGCTGGGAAAGGAGTTGCTGGCAGTCACAGCGGTAGAAAGAGACTTGGACATCATCACCGATGACCTGAAATCATCCAAGCAGACCACTAAAGCAGTAGGTAAGGCTAGAGGGATGTTGGGGTGTATTTGTAGGGGTATCACAAGTAGGAAGAGGGAGGTAATAATCCTTCTTTACAAGACACTGGTTAGGCACCATCTGGAGTATTGCGTACAGTACTGGAGGCTGCATCTTCACAAGGATATTAACCAAACTGAGGCAGTACAGAGAAGGGCAACCAAAATGGTGCAGGGACTGCATCAGAAAACATATGAGGACAGATTAATGGAGCTCAATATGTATACCCTAAAGCAAAGAAGGGAGAAAGGTGACATGATCAAAACATTCCAACACCTTAAGGGCATTAACAAGGTGAAAAAGTCTAACATGTTTCAATATAAGAAAAATAACACAAGAGGACACAGCATGAGAATAGAGGGAGGCTGATTAAGGGGTAATGTGAAGAAGTTCTTTTCACAGAAAGGGTGCTGGATGCATGGAACGGCCTTCCTCAGGAAGTGATGGATATGAATACAGTGCAGGGCTTCAAACAGGCATGGGATAGGCATAAGGGAGCAATACAGATTAATATGAATAGATAGGCCATTGACAGAGCAAAGGCTGATGGCACATTCATAAGGTAGAAAAAGAAATGGGCAGACTGGATGGGCCTTGTGGTCCTTAACTGCCATCATCTTCTATGTTTCTATGTTTCTATTCAGAGGTTGCTCAGGCCGAACAGCACGAGTGCAAAGCAGCTGAATATAGCAGAGTTGCACCATTGTGCAAACAGTGATGCTCCAGTGCAACCATGGCAGTGCAGAGCAGCACAGCAACAGAGGGTGGCAGGACACAGAGAACAGACCCAGGGACTGAGCCATGGAAGCATAGTGACAGTGGCCATAGGAGGCCTCCACCTGCAGGGCACAGCAGAGCACACACAGGTATCCAGACACTGGATCCCAGAATACAATGATGGCATGGATATCAGGTTACAAGAGGTGCCAATGGCCAGTGGAGGGCCACCAAGGGAGCCCCCAACCCCCACAGGCAGGCTGCCGGCTGTGCCCCCCCCCACCAGAAGACCATAGCAGGCCACACTCTGGACCATGCAGACAAGCACACACATGCCATACAGGCACACAGGCAGCCCACACGGAAGGCACTGAATGGGCCAGGATGCAGGCAGTGTGGCAGACCACATGGGACAGGTGCTCAATGGCAAGCAGAGGACCCCAACACAGTGTGCGGACAGTACTCAAACAATGACTATGGCTATGTGCCACCACCATGCAAACACCTGCCACACACCCCTGACTGCCACTCCATGGGCACCCCAATGCACAGCCACTGACCCAGGGGATGTACACCACCACTGTGGGACACACCACAGCACACAGCAGGGAACCACAGAAGCACAAAACATGCCCCCTGTCATGCACACAACACAGATGGTCACTGGACCACTGCAGCATGACTCCTCACACCACCTGCAAAGCAGACACAGACACAGGCAGGTATGTTAGAAAATATTTTTGTAACAGGTAATTATTTACAAATATAATAGGGCCTGGGAAAGGGTAGGTACAGCAAGGGAAAGGGACAGGGTACAGGGACTGTACAGCGGGAAGGGGGACTGTAGGAGAAGGTGCAAGATGGGAAACTGGAGCAAAGAACAGCAACCTCAGTGGCAGCCCTGTCCTGCTGCCCCACCAAGACATCGCTGCCTTTGCTCTGCTGCTAACATTCTCCATATGGCAATGACCACCTACAGGATACTGGAGACCACCAACAGTATCTGCCACATGAGATGGCTCAGCATTCTTAGCGGCACTCTCCGCACCGAATGCCCGAAACCTATTGCAAGGGATAGGACAGGTGATCAGTGCAATGGCCCAAGGAACCATGTCTACCCACAGTGCGCAATGGGCAGTGGGACCACACACCCCTGGAGGGCCCAGAACAGATACCCTTAGGGGGGTGGGCCAATGCCAGCCAGCAACACGGCACACCACGGCATTGCATCAAGGTGTTCCCCACTGCATAATGGCCACATGACTGCACAGTGACAGTCACATGGCACACTTCACTGGCAGAACCACAGCAACAATGGTGGCAGCCTGGCACGTGCCCACCACACCAACAGCTGGCACACATGTCCAATGGATGCACCACAGTGGCATGCACCATGCACAGTGCAACACACACAGCTGCCACGGCACTTGGCACACACAGCCATGCCCGCACCCACTCCTCACTGACACCCCTCATGAACAGTGGGAAGGACCATGACAGTGCTTACCTGCCTCCTGTGATGCTGCTTGCACAGGTCCACCCCATCAGGGTGCACCGCCTGGCTGCACTCCACTGCCACCCTGGCCCACCTGCAGTTCTCTGGTCCTGTGAATGGAAAGAAGACAGGTGCACATCAGTACTCGACCACACCAGCTGCCCCCACAACAGCCTGCTATGGATAGGGCATGCCCCTGCCCGACATATCCAACATGCCAGCACAGCTGCATCACCATGCAAGTGGCAGCTGGCAATGCCACTCAGTGATGTGCATGATGACAGTGTACCCCACTGCAGGGCATGCCAAGCAGCAAAGCAAAGCCAACACCACAGTACAGCACCAGCGCAGACATGCAACATGGGTAGACTTACCTGGCTGTGGCACTGCACCATGCCTGATATGTGCCTGTAACCTCCGGAGCTGGTCTGGGTCCCTCTGCAACAGGTCACCATAGCGGTGCCTGCACTACTCTGCTGTCCTTGAAACCCCTGTTCCCCTCTCCAGGCCAAAAGAAATGGCCTGCTACACACTGCCCCTGGCCTGCTGCAGAGGCACCTGGCTGAACAGCTGTTGGCTGTAGGGCTCAACACAGGTGACAATGTTGATGACCTCCAGGTCATTCCAATTACAGGCACGGCATCCCAGACCCTGCACCATGGCTGTCACTCGGTTTGGCAGTGAAATGGTGGGTACAGGTGCATGTGGCTGCCACAGGTGCTGGATGCGCAATGTGTGGGAGAATGTGCAGTGCCTGGCCATCACACAGTGCTGGACATGCACAGTAGATGTGGCCCAGCAAGGTCACTGGGTCACAGAGGCAACCTAGGGGTCAGAGGTCACCCACCAGTGTGCAGTGCACATGTGCATGATAGGGCATGTGCCATCATGCATGACCATGCAGGTAGCTGGCCATGCACAGCATGCGCTGGGGCAATGCAACATGCTGTCCAAACATGGTGTGCGATTGACAGCATTACAGCATTCTGTGCAATCGTACTGCAGGTCCATGCACCGTGCATGGGCGGGCATTGTGCCCCAGCTGGCTCCAGTGTAATCCCATTGCACACGGTGCAACTTCATGATATTCAGACGCCACATGCAGATGAGCTTATCAGCCAATGCATGGTGCAGTGGGGTGCATTAGCATGTCATTACCATTGCGAACAACCATCAACATCCACTGCCATCTGGGGACCCAACAGGCTGAAGATCAGCACCATGGTGCCTGTGGGTGTCCTTGGCCTAGGGTCAGATGAGGCCCTGGATGTGATCCTGCAGGATGCCAGCCTTGGTGTCTTGTGTGCAGAAACACAGATCGGGGCTGAGTCCGACTCCGATGATGACATAACACACCTCCTGGACAGCATGGGCGATGTTGTGGGTGTGTCGCCCTTGCTGGCAGCACAGTCAGTTACCGCGCCCAGTGTAATGCCAGTGATGGCACAGCTGCCTGCCACGACTGTGGGTGCAGTGGTGTGCATTGCCATGGATGTGCCCTGCATTGGTGGTGGTGCGGCCATGCAGGAGCAGGGTGACGTAGAATGGCCAGATGTTCAACGGCAGCAGGCTGTAGGTGCCACTGGGTAGCCGGACACAGGATCCACCACTGGTGCACCTGCCATACCCATTCCCCCTGCAGACCCCACTGTGCAGCGTCCACCAGAGAGGGGGCTGTGCAGCATGGCAGGTCACCCCCAGATGATTGGCGTCCCACCTGGGATTCCCAGGATGTGGACCGTCGGCTGACCACACCCAGCTGCTGCAGGCATCCATTCAGCAACAGGTGCTTCTCACCACTGGGATGCGTGCACTGCATGTGGAGGTGCACCAGGTAGCTGAACAGCAGGACAGGTGCACTGCACAGATCATGGAGGGGATGCAACGCATGCAAGAGGCCATGATTGTTTCCTTGGATCACATTGCTAGTGCAATTGTGGATGGCTTTGCGTCGCTGGCTGCCACAGGGCATGGCCATGCACAGGAGACCCCCCGTAGTGTGCCATCCATGCCCAGACCTGGCGTCAGGTGACCTCAATGCAGTGGATGCTGGTCTCAGATGTAGGCATCCCAGGCACGCCCAGGGCTAGCCTGTTTGGGTGCCTGCACCCCCTCATGAGGACACAGTCACAGTCCTGCTCTTCCACCCCTGGGTGCTGCTGGACACCCACCCAGATGATGCACAGCCTGTGGATGCCAATTGGCCCCGGCATGGCTGCCCCTGTGGCCATGGTGGCAATGGTACCATGTGGCTGCCCTGACTGCAGTCTACAGCTGATGCCCTGTGTGCACAGGGGCTGTATGTGTGCACCATACCAATTGGTGGCATGCCTGTGTGTCATGCCGCATGCTGCCTGTGTGTGTGTATGCCCAGCTGCTGGACCACGTGGCGTGGGTGTGATGAGGGTAGTCTAGCACCGGCTGTGCCAGTGCGCCGGTGCTATGCGTTTGATCCATGCCACATTCCAATGCCTGGGTGGGTGGGTGCATATGTGTGTGTGTGTGGGGGGGGTTGTGTGCCACTGAACCCCTACCCCTGCATTGTGCCTCTGTCTGTGCATGCCCCTCACCATGCATGGCCCTGCATGTGTACTGTACCTGCCTATGTGGCCCATGCATGTGTACCGCACCACCTACAAGCATTCGCCAAAGTGTTCCTGTGTGACAGTGTTGCGGCGGCATCATTCCTGCTGCTGTAGTCAGGGGCCCCTCCTCCCAGGGGGTGGCTGTCCACCACCCTCCAGCCCATTGTCTCTGTCGTCCCTACTTCTGTTGCCCTCATCTGCCTTGAAAGGTATTCCACAGTCAATGGCCATGTTGTGCAGTATGCAGCAGGCCAGGAATAGGCTACAGGCTTTCGAGGGACTGTACTATATGGCACAGCCTGACCTGTCTAGGCAATGGAATCATGCCTTCAGCATGCAAAAGACATGCTCAATGATGGGGCACTTGCTAACGTATGCCTCGTTGTACCATTTCTCTGCTGGGGATGAAGGTCACCTGTAGGGGGTGAGCAGCCAGGGCCTCAGCAGGTGTGTACTGTCACCTGTGTGGAGAATGACATGGTTAGCCCTCTGCTATTCTGTGCTGTGTTCCTTGCCTGTCCCTGGTGCCCATGCCACCATGCACATGCTGCCCACCCCCATCCCCAGGTCTGCTATGCCCATCGCCCCTTGCTCATGCCATACTCACCCACTAGGTGGCCCGTGAAGATATCCCCACATTCAAACATGTGGCACAGTGCAAAGCTGTGCCAGATGAATGCGTTATGTGCACTCCCAGGGTGTGTGGTGCAGACATTGATGATGCACCCCATGGCATCGCACACCAGCTGGCAGTTGATGCTCAGGCTCCCCTTCCTGTTGATGTATGCCATTTCCTCAGGGCCAGGTGGCATGCGGATGCCCATGTAGGTGCAGTCAATGGCCCCAATCATGCAGGGCATGCGTGCCACCCTGTGAAAGTCCTGCATGTTTGTTGTATGCTCCGCTTGTGTGCTGGGGAAATGGATGAATTCTAAAGCACCTGGCAGCAGAGCATTGAGAAACTGTGTGAGGAGGTGGGACATGGATGACTGAGTGATGCCCGTGGTGTCCCTGTCAGTAGCTGGAAGGTACCCGTGGCAAGCAGGCACATGATGGTGGTTGCCTTGGTCTCCACGGACATGGCGTGGCTCCATCTGGTGGGTGCCTGCATCTCCTCACTGCACAGATCACAGAGCTTCCTCAGAATGGTCCTGTTCAGGTGGTACCAGCCCCATGCTCTCTGTGTCACTGTAGTTCTCAAAGGTGATGCGAGCACAGTACCACCTCTGTCAGGCATACCACCAATGCGCCCTTCATCGGCCACGTAACTGTTCCTTCTGCCTCCTCACCCACCTCATTACTGCCTCCATCAGGAATGGCACACTCTCCATCACTCTTTCAGTCCG
The DNA here is from genome assembly GCA_016271365.2 of Neoceratodus forsteri. Taxonomy (NCBI): domain Eukaryota; kingdom Metazoa; phylum Chordata; order Ceratodontiformes; family Ceratodontidae; genus Neoceratodus; species Neoceratodus forsteri. The sequence goes on along the minus strand of CM057455.1, from coordinate 115,867,765 downwards.
GTATCCCTCTGGGTGGTTTCTCTGCTGTCTGTGTACCACACTGGTACACTTTTGTTCTGTTTCTGTGTGCGTGTGTGTCTCTCTCTCTCTCTGCCCCTCTCTCCCATGCCACCTCTCTGTCTCTCTCTCCTTCTGTGTCTGTTATTTTGTCTGTCTGTCTGTCTGTCTCACTATCTGTCCCTCTCACTCTCACACTCACTCTTGGGGCAACTGCTGTCTTTGTGTTTGCACCCTGTTTTTATAGGAAAAAGTCTGGTCGGTGCATCTTCGGTTTGCTCCACACTTGCACCATGGCTTCAAGGTTGAATATACCATTGCACCACATATTCATGGGAATACCCCCTGCACTGGTCCTGCATATATTATAGTTGCACATTGGCGCAATGGGTTTTGTCATGTGCTATGTCTCCAGCTGACTATCACTCCTCAACGCATCTCTGTACTTGCACTGGCGCAACTCAGTTGCACCATGCACAACTGCTCTGAATATCCGGGCCCAGGTATACAGATTCATGCAACATGTATGAACTCTTTATCAGGTTAACCTCTTCACAAATAACACCTGTCTGATCTAGCATGTTGCCAATATTTAGAAATTGTATGAGTTTGTGTTGTTTATGAATTATTTCCAATTATGTATGTCCATCATAACTGAGTGTTGTAATAACTTTGCATACTGTGTTGAAATATTCAGATCATACACAGAAAAGGGCCATGTGGCCATATTAATTTACCTTGTTATCAAACTTTTAAATACTCAACATTAAATGTGTTCCAAGTGTCAGATTATTAGCTCCAGGTAGGTAGGTACACGTTTATTGAGACAATGTACATGTACAAACAGTGTTACACATAAATACATATGAAAAACATGTGTCACCTGCCACTTCCAGATGTCAGAGAAAGAATCCGTAAAACAGATATACATCATAAGTTAAATGACATCTTCTATCATACTTAATCTATTAACAACAAGAGCAAACTGAGCAGCACTAAACAGTATTGCCATTTCCTCTGTATTCAATAGGGATCTCAATTTATTTTCTCCAAATAAACCAGAAATCCCAGTAAGATATTGAGGCAGCCAAATTTCTTTCAAATCATTCAGATGTGAGCACATAAGTAAGATGTGAACAGTGTCCCATTTCCCTGGACAATTGCTTTTACATTCTATTCCTCTTTTGAAAACATGCTATTTCACGAAACCATCTGAGACTCCCCCATTAACACTGAATCTTAAATTAGCTAAAGTTTTATAATGAAAATTATTCTCACATTTAAGTAAATATGCTTCTTTATTGAAATAATTTTTAAGCAACTTATATGTCAGAAAATGTATAGACATCAATAGCCTCTCCATATACTGTTGGTTAGTAACATCATAAATCCTATTTACCACATCTATTCAAAATCTGCTATTTAGATCCATATTACTAAATCTTAAAATAGAGTCAAGCCCCAGTTTTTTTTAATCTATTATCCAGATCCTCCATCCATGTGCCATCCTTCAATATGACTGGTTCCCTGACACCTTGAGACAGACTATCTTTCCAACATGTATATAATAGTGGGTTGTCTCCTTTACAATTAAATGTCTTGCACATATAATCAGGGCTTCAGTTAACTCCATTTTGGAAGTATTTGACTCTTACAAATAAGGCAAAAACTTTCAAAATAAAAAGTGAGGGAGTCATTGAGTTTCAAATGTCAAAAATTAACTTGGGTGACTTCCAAAACTGAAGGTACAGAAGCTTCAAAATGTTGGATTTTTTCTAAAATAAATTGTATTTTATGACTCTTGATCCCTATGCACATAGGGGTAGGACTAATGTGCCAGAGGCGTGTATCACACCTGCAGACAGGTGCACACCAGCAGCAGTCTAAACTGCTACCCACCTGTCCATGGCCCCGGCCCCCGGCATGCAACTCCATGTGGGGCAGACAGGGCAGAGCTGCAGTCCCAAGCTAGCAGCCAAAAGGATGGCCTGCCTGGGACTCAGAGTGGATCCCCTGTGCAGGACAGTATTAGACAGGGTTTGTTCATTGGCACCCACACACAGCATAGGTGGCTGATGTTGGTAGAATCCCCTCTCCCCAGAACACAAGGGGCACTGGCCACAGTACTACAGTACCACTGCATGACATAAGGAGACACACCACCTGCAAAGCCAACCACACCACCCCCATTCCAGAAACCCAGCTGGAGGTACAGCAGACATGGGCAGCTGACAGCAATGCTCACTGCACACCTCCTCCACTTCCTGCACCGGGGATGGGGCATTTGTGTGCAGGGGGGGACTTTGTCTGTTGAAGGCAGGGAGCTCTATTCTGGTTGATCGGGGGGGGGTGCTGTGGGTGCACAGCCATGGCCACATATGGCCCTTATGGCAGGGTTCCCTCTGTCATAGCCTGCATCATCCTCCACACTGCATCGGATGGCACTACATGAGGCAGTGACTGTCGTGTTGTGTCACCATGCTCCCCCGCCCTATGCATTGCTGTCCATGCAGCCAGGTGATTAGTTGCATAAAGGCTGCATGCTCCCACTAGTGCATCCTCTGTGGGGAGTCGAATGCAATGGGAGTGGAGTGGCTCTGCACCACAGATACACAGCACACATAGGAGGCAGTATAGCACAATGGTCTAAGGCTCTGAGCTGCAAATCTGGTGACATCCAGCAGACCAGACCTGGGTTTGAATCCCACAGCTTCCATTTGCATACTGTGTGATCCTGAGCAAGTCATTTAACTTCCTTGTGCTCCCAGGTTGCTCCTTTAAAAAAGCTTTCAGCTTAATGTGCTATACCTGGTTAAACAACTAAACAAAAAAAAAAAAAACAGTGTGTGTCCACTCTGTCCCTTCTTGCATAGGGGCCAAAATTTGTATTAAAATCCATACATTGATCATTCCTGAAATACTGCCTTTCAAATTATAGGATCTGAGAAGTATTTTGACTTCCAAAAATTTGGAAAGACTTCCAGATTTTGACTCGTGGAAGTATTTGACTTCCTATAAAAAATAAATTAACTGAACCCCTGCATATAATGAAATTGCCTAATCAGACCACACAAAACAGACTCACAGTCCATTTCAGCCTGTAGGTATTCACCTGGTATGAATTTTGGAAGGCATCAAATTAATCTCATGCAGAGGTTTTTAATGTGTTCCAGTACAGACAAATTATTATTTGAGCCCCAGATCTTAAAGGAATGTAGAATCGTATTTCATCATGTACGTTTTAAGTAATGCAGATGCAGAATTATTAAGAAATTGTTTAGAAAATGTGTTTAGCACTAATGGTATTTGTCTTGCTTTCTTTTTATTTTCTTCTACATGTAGGCTCCATATTCTTGTATTATGTAATGTGACTTCTAGGTAAGGAAAGCTACTTATGGTACAGACAGTTTGTCCTCTAATTTTCCAACAACATTTTTTTTTTGATTTATTACTGTCATTTTTTTTTATATTAATGAATAACTAAATCTTTTAAAATGAAGGCAGCATTTAGTAAGGCTGTTTAAAACCATCAGCTGTTCTTGAAATCAACACAGCATCATCTGCACATAAAAGTGCACTGATTTTAATCTTACTTATTTTTGGAGCATCTGTCTCAGATAAATCTAATCTACAAACTATTTGATCAATATACATGTTAAGCAAAAGGTGGCTAAAAGAAATCCTTGCTTGATGCCTTTAACAGTATTAATAGGTTCAATTAATCTCCCTTCAACAAAATAGCATATTTGTGTAGATGTATTTGTGTATAATCTTTTAAAAAGAGTTAACATTTTCCCATCAATACTCCAAGTCTACAGAATTCTCCACAATATTTCTCTGTTTACACTTCTGAACACTGACAACTTATCTATTAATTTATTTCTTTCTAGGAAGTACCTTTGAACCAACGGCTCTTTTACAGAGATTCCACGTCTTAGTAATACGTGAACATAACATCATTTACAATGGTTACAAATACATAAACAGATACAAGGAGGTTTCATGTCTTAGAAAAACATGAGTACATCAGGTTACAGAGGTTACATAATTACAATAACAGGGATTACATAAGTTAAAATATTCAGATACATAGTTTATAGCAGGCTAGGTTGACAAGAAGTTTAAGTGAACAACTTGAGGATCTACAGGATATAGAGCATGTCAGGTAGAGGATGATATAGTCTGTAAAATAATTAATACTTTATGCAAGGAGGTGAGAACTTGATGGGCAGCAATTCTTTTGTCTTAAGTGCTAAAGAGTGTAGTCATAGGGGATAGCTAGACTCATTGGAGGGAAGTGCTGAGGCAGGGTCCTGGAGCCTACTAGGGGAATGTTAGCAAGAAGAGAGGAGAAGGCAAGGGGGCAGGTTAGAATAAGGGTAGCAGAAAAGAGGAGGGAAGAGTGTAGGGTGTTCAGGTCTTACAGTACAGCTACTGTTTGTGGCAAGGGCCTCTCAGAGTTTATCTTGAAAGGGGCCTCTTTTGTCCTTTTTTGTGATGTCTAGGTCAAGCGCATTAAGCCAAAATGACACCCGGTATTTGTAGGACCATTGGCATTGTGTGGTTTTGAGTTGTTTTTACCCCTAGTGCATCTGATAGAATTAGATCAACTAAGAAGGCTTTGCAGGCCTGAGGTGGTAAGTCCTAGCATAGACTTCTTGGTGAGCAGGGTTACTTGACACTGGAGGATACTGTCAAGGTTCAGCCAGATCGTTTCAGTGAACAACTCGCAGGTGTGAGTGAGATGGGGTACACCTAGGACTAAATGACACGCTTTGTTTAGTGTTGCTTTGATACATTTCAAAGTGGTTTGGGAGGCAGCCCCAAATACTGCTAGACCATAGTCTATCACTGACAGAACTGAGCTATTTACAGCAGTTTTTAGTGCCTCAGAAGTCAGGCCTTTTTGGTGTCTGTACAGTAATACTAGTTTTGCATTTGATGACTTTGCAACTGTGTCTATGTGTTGATAATACCAGAGGTTGCAGTCCAGTGTCAATCCTAGGTATCTAAATGTTTGAACCATCTCCAGGAAAGTGTTCTGATAGTTACAAATGCAAGGCTGGTGGGAGCAGTGTTTGTTATGTGATGCTGTGAATAACACTCTTGATTTTTTTATAATTGAGGAGCAGTTTTGATTAATGGAACCAGTGCTCAGCCATGGTGAAATTAGCATGCATTTGCTTTTTCAGTATATAGGGGTCAGTATAAGGTGAATATAGGACTGCATCATCTGCATATAGCAGTAGCTGGTCATTTACCGATTGATGGAGGTTGTTTAAGAACAGGCTAAAAAGTAGAGGGCCAATGATAGAGCCTTGAGGCACCCCTGTGTTAACACTAAGGTTGTCACAGAAGGTGTCCAGGATTTTCACTTTTTGGACCCTCCCAGAGAGGTAGCTACTGAACCATGCTACTGTTGCAGGGGAGAGGCCAGTATTGGAGAGTTGATCCAGGCTCAGATTTTGATTGACTGTGTCAAAGGCCTTGATGAGATCAATATATGTTGCCCCCACCATGAGCCCTCTGTCTAGATCATTATGGATAAAGCGATTAAACTCCACTAGAGTGGTTGTGGTACTGTGTTGTTTTCAAAATCCATGTTGTTGTTGACATTGTAAATGATAATTGTCTAGATATTCCATCAGTTGGTCGGTTACGATTCACTCCAGGGCCTTGGAGAGTGGAGGAAGGATAGATATTGGGTGGTAATTTTTAGAGTTGGCCCTGTCACCACTTTTTTAAACAGGGGTAACCCACCCCACCTTCCAGATCCATGGGAATTTCCCTGATGGCAAGGAGAGATTTAAGATTTTGATGAGGGGTTTGTGAGTTATGTCCAAGGTGAGCCTCACTAGTTTTAGGTCAAGTTGATCAGAGCTAGTTCTGGAATTACCTAGCGCTTTTAGGATGTACTTTTTTTCTTCCATAAAGGTGATAGTTCTGAAGTAGAAAGGTGGATGGGAGTTTGATAGGGACTGTGACAGAAATGGGAAGGAAAGAGGTAATGGTTTGGATTCTGTAGGTGCCTTATTTTTTTAGCAGTTTGAAAAAAAAATACACTCAGGCTAAAATCCTCTGTCCAGCAGCATCCAGCTTGTGAAATTCATAACTGCGAGATAAGAGCTGTGTCATAAATCTCGAGTGGACATCTCCACACACACACAGACCTGCAAACACATACACACAGCAGTTTGAATGGATTGGATCATTCAAATATAAACTTAAAGTGAAAATGGACTATAATTGGTCACTGATTGGTGTTCACTCTGATTGGGACAATTAAATACATACATGTTAGTTGGTTGGTACATTCAAAAGGAGAATAGGAATTACCTATTCTCCAGAGAGTATATAACCTTCTGAAAGACAGAGAAGGTTTTGTTTTCACTTTGGAAGCTTGGAGGGGAAGGATAAGTTTGGAGCCTACCTTGTAGCTATGTCCATGGGAGCTGGTGGTTAGAATAGGGTCCAGTGTCTCTTAGAAGGACAGGGAAGGGTAAGTTTAGTGCTAGCATATTTTAGTAATAGCCTTCTTCTTTTGCCATCTGTTATTTGAAAACATTTGTTTACTTTTCCTGTATGAGTGTTATTCTCTTGTGTTGTAAATATATATCCTGTACATGCTTAAGGCACTTTCTGTTAAGTAAAAAGCTATTTATTTGCTCAACAGTTGTGACTGTGATGTCATTTTTCTAAGGTAATATTTGGTTTCCACTTGCTGAGGTAACCTCTGTGTAGCATCCGCCACCCAAGAGAGACACACTAACAGACTTTAACTTGTGCAATTGCATGTTTAATTATTCAAGTTTGTACACTTGAAAGAGGTTCCAGAAGGAAAGTCCGGCTGGTGGCAGCAAATACCCGAGAACAGACACCTCTCTGAAAGCTGTTTCAGCCCAGAGGGAGAGGTGGGTTTTCACATATTGGTGGTAGCGGTGGGATGATGATAGTGGACTGCGTAGCACACTGAGGTACAGAGTTTGTCAGTGGAATAGTTAACTTAGCGTTGCAAAACTGGATATATAAGGGAATACATTTTTACAACAGTTTTATTTGTTTTTAGAAAATGGGCTTCAAAAATCTCGGGCTCTGATTGGCTGATAGCCCTGGCAAGGTGGACATCTATCAGGCAACAGAGCCCAGGTATTAAAAGTACCAGCCCCAAACAATCTGATCACCACCAGTATAACTGTGCCTATGGAATGTTCAGTTTAAAATACCCACCATTTTTTTCTCTCACTTAGCGAGAGCTGACACCCAGAGCGATCCTCCAAGCATCTCCCTTCCCATGTACCATACCGCCACAACCCGACATCATTTTATTTTTCTTCCCCCCATGCCATATCCCTGTGCCAGAGTAACTGCCATTTTTCCCCACTCAGTAAGTGGGACAAAGCACCGACTCACTCAGCTGCAACACAAATACGGTACAACCCTGCCCACCACTGAAGTGCCAGTGTCATCGCTACCCACACAGACCCATGTCTCATGCCCCCCTCCACTAGAAGTAGCTACTATTAAAAAAAGAAGCAGTCAAGAGTTTTGCCACACACTCAGAAACAATACGAGCTCTAGCACGTCATCGTGTGCTCAGCGCAACTGCTATGAAGCACTTCCTCCACAATGCGCCCGCCCCGCTCTAAGCTCACTTTGGCAGAAGTACAAATTTCCATTTTTTATAAATGACAGCTTCAGTTAAGTTTTGTCCTGCACTCTTGGACTGAGCACACACACCGCTACTAACATTCCCAATCAAGCCAGACTCAGAGCTCTCATCCCGATAAGTAAACTTACATTATTTCCCTGATCACCCTGTCAGCTGCCAGTCTCACAAACAAAAAAAAAAATGAGATTATAGAGCTGGGGGGACACAGAAAAGCACAGCCTGCAGACTACCACGGATCCTGTCCCCAACTCTCCCAAATCATTCATCCTCTCCAGGTCATGATAGGCAGAAGGTGGCACCAGGTACCTGAGAAGGGGAGAGATGTACAAGTAAGCGACTACCGTTACTTCTAGTTTTGCCCTACCTGCTGCTGCTTTTCCGTTTGCCTGGCTGAAAACGCTAGGCTGACTCGAGGGGTTTCCCTGTCTCTTTCATACTGCTGTCTGAGAGGGAGAGAGGTGCACTGGAAATACTTCGCGGAATCGAGGGTTTCTCAGTATCTGTCACGCTGCTGTCATGCTGTTTTGGTAAAACAGGTGAAAATCACTCACCTCCTTATCTCTCTCTCGCCTCTTGCCTCTCTCACTCAGACACCAGTGCTCAGCAGTGAAGAACTGCAGTCTGCACTTCATGGGAAGGCTGTAATTTTTAAATCTCAATGGATTTTATGCCGCTCATGCAGGTAAGCAGCTGCACTGTGTGTCTGTATGTGGGGTTAACCTTGACAATCAGCTCCCCACTCCTCAACACTCCCTAGTTAAAAAAAAAAACAAGCATTCTAATGCAGGCGGAGGAACTACTTTATTACAAAATAAATGAGTTTTAGCATTTAAACACATTTTTTCCTTTTTTTAAACATATACAGTATTATACAGTGGTCCATTTTCTAAGTGCAATAATACCCTCCAGGGGGGCGGTATTGAGCTATACCGGACCTTCCAGGGGCTATACCTCTCTGCCTGCGGCGTCGGGCCTCATTACGCCCCTGGGTGGTCCGGTATAGCTCAATACCGCCCACCCTGTTGGGTATTATTGCTTACCTAGTTAGCACAGTATAGCGTAGCAGTAGGGAATGAGCTCCATGGAGTATGACTCACTTACTGTGCCACAGGTTTTTGAAAGGTGCCAGGAAAAGGGGATTCAGCCTGAAGGCCTAAAACTCAAGAAAAAGGCAGACCTCATAGCTGCCCTCTTGGCACATGATCTGAAGCAGACAGTCACTGGGGGTGAGCCAGGAACTGAGGTAGCAGACCCCCCAAACCAGCTTGAGGCACTGCGACTGCAGCTGTTGCTACAAGAAATGGCACTGGAGGCAAAAAGACTGTATGCTGAAGCAGAAGCAAGAAGGCTGGCAGTAGAGAAAGACCGGAAGAAAAGAGACTGGCAGACAGAGAGCAAGAACGCCAAGACAAAGAGAAAGAATATGAAGGAAGAGAAAGAGAATGACAGCATGAACTCCAGAAACAACAACACGAGAAGGAGATGATGACCCTGCGCAGTCAGCAAACCGTAAGTAATGGTGGAGTGAGTTTGCCTCATGAAGCCAAAATTAATTCTAAATTGTTCCCTCAGCTTAAAGAGGGAGATGATCTTGATTTATTTTTAAGGTCATTTGAGAGAGTATACGGCCAATTAAAATTGACTAAGGCTTCCTATTCAACTTATCTCACACCCTTACTGATGGGGAGAGCATTGCATGTATTTGCTAAAATGAGTAATGAAGACTATACTGATTATGAAAAAGTTAAAACAGTGTTGCTGAAACATTTTGAATTAACTCCTGAGGCTTATAGAAGGAAATTTAGGGAGTTAAAGAAAAGCCCAGAAGTCAGTTATGCAGAACTGCAAGTTCAACTGTGTACTTACCTTGATAGGTGGGTGAAGGGGGCTAAATCAACCACTGTAGAACTAATCAAAGATGTACTGGTGAGAGAACAATTCCTTAAAATTGTACCTGAGGACATGCGCGTAGGGCTCCTAGACTGGGCATGTGCCTCCTCAACAGAGGTGACAGCAAGCGCCGACATGTATCTGTCTAGCCAGCCATACACACAGCATAAGTCTCATGGTGGGGGGGCAGCACATGGTTATAAGGGATCCCATGGGGGGAAGCCCAAAGGAAACCAGCCTGCACCTGAGCCCATAGTAGAACCCTCTGGTTCTAAGGGGACTCAAGAGACAGGACCCAAGAAATGTAATATTTTCAATCAAGTGGGACACTTGAGATATAACTGCTCTCAGAAACTGATTAAGGGGCAGAGGTATGGGGAGGGGTGATCAAAAGAGCACTGGTATATTTGTAGGATGCGTACAGTCTGAAGAACCACTCTCCTCTGATGAGAATCTGCATCCCATTACAGTTAATGGAATAGTAACACAGGGACTGTGGGACACAGGTGCTGACATCTCCCTGGTAAGGCAGGATTTCATCTGGGCAGAGCAGATCATGCCTGGGAAATATTCCAGGGTCTGGGCATTCACAGGGCCAGCAGTCCAATTACAAATGGCTAGAGTCTTCCTGAACTGGGAAGGGGGCCATGGAGAAAAGGAGGTTGGGGTTGTAGAGGACCTACCAGTAAATATGATTGTGGGGAAGGATTTGGACCCCAGGAAGAAACTGGTGTGTGTTGTAACTCGTAGTCAGGCACAAGGGAAAGCTTCTGAGGGTGAAAAGGGGGTGACTCTGAGTGGTCCAGCCACACCCTCAGCGGCTGAGGAAGTGTCTAGCACAGGAGAGGGACTGGCTAGAAGCAGCAGTCCAGAACCCCAATCACAAATAGGGGAGCCCACAGGACTTCCTTCTGAAGGGGCACTGGGAAGGGTCAGACGAGGGCAGCTGAGTGCTGCACAGCGAACTGACCCTACCTTGCAAAAACTGAGGGAAATAGCTCATAGGGCTAAGTGTCCTCAGGGGGGTAAAGAGTCCATTTACTGGGACAATGGGTTGTTGTACAGAGAATGTACAACAGAGGAAGAGCTACATGTTGAGGTACTCCAGCAGCTGGTAGTCCCTAAGGTTCCCCATCAGCAGCTTTTGGCCCTCACCCATGATAACCCTTTTTCAGGGCACTTGGGGGTGAGGCGCATGAAAAAGCATCTAACCAACAATTTTTTCTGGCCTGGTATTGGTAAGGATGTGGCAACTTATTGCAGGATTTGTCCACAACGCCAGTGGGTGGGGAAAATGGGGGACAATGACAAGGCAGCTTTGGTGCCCCTGCCCATTATTGATGAACCTTTTAAGAGGGTAGCTGTGGACATAGTGGGGCCATTGAGCACCCCAAGTTGCACTGGCAAGCGATATATCCTGGTAGTTGTTGACTATGCCATGAGATTCCCATTGGCAGTGGCCCTAACATCCACTGAGGCAGAACCAGTGGCAGATGCACTGTTGGGAAAATTTAGCCGGGTGGGCTTTCCCCAGGAGATAATGTCAGACCAGGGTGCCAATTTTATGTCATGGTAAATGAGTAGTTTGTGGGAGAAGTGTGGGGTAAGGCAGCTCAAAACCTCCCCATACCATCCTCAAGCTAATGGTTTGGTGGAGCGATTTAATTCAACCCTTAAGACCATGCTAAGGACTTTTGCTGACCAGCATAAGAGGGACTGTGACAAATAATTGCCTCATCTCCTATTTGCATACAGGGAAGTCCCACAGGAGTCCACGGGGTTCTCACACTTTGAGCTCCTGTTTGGTCATAGGGTGCAGGGGCCCCTAGATTTGATTCAGGATGAATGGGAGGGGGACCATGCCTCCCAAGGGGAGTCTGTTGTGGAGTATGTCCTGAACTTCAGGACCTGTCTTAGGGAGCTCATGGGGTTTGCTCAGGAGAACCTGACCTCTGCACAACAGCGGCAGAAAGTCTGGTATGACCCTGGGGCCTGAGCCAGAGAATATGAGGTGGGACAGTGAGTGATGGCACTCATTCCTGTCTGACAGAATAAATTACAGGCAGCATGGGAGGGGCCATTCTCCATTGTCCAAAAGGTTAGTGATGTCAATTACATGATAGAGCTACCGGACAGGAGATGCAAATGAAAGGTGTATCATGTTAACATGCTGAAGCCCTACCATGACAGGGAGGAAATGGTCCTCTCTGTATGCAGTGCCTCAGAGGAGGAAACTGAGATAGATCTACTGGTGGACCTGCTGGTGAGGCCCGGGTTGCATCCTCTGTGGACAACCTTACCCTCTCTGAACAGCTGACGCCAGCCCAGGTGCAAGAAATTAGGGGTGTGCTGAGAGAATTTGTGGACATGTTCACAGGGAAACCAGGATACACCACAATGGCAGATCACTATGTGGATACAGGGACCCAGGTTCCTCTGAAACAGTCCCCCTACATGGTACCTGAGCACGTTAAGCAGACTGTGAAAGAGGAGCTCAAGGAGATGCTGGAACTTGGAGTAATCCAGGAATCTATTAGCCCCTGGGCATCACCTGTGGTACTGATCCCCAAAAGGGATGGCACCACACAATTCTGCGTTGATTACCAGAGGCTTAATAGCTGCACGGAGTCTAATGCCTATCCCATGCCCAGAACAGATGAGACCCTGGAGCGACTGGGGGAGCCAAGTATTTGACCATAATAGACCTAACAAAGGGCTATTAGCAGGTACCTCTGACCCCTGTAGCCAAGGAAAGATCAGCTTTTGTTACTCCATTTGGTTTATACGAATTTATGGTAATGCCATTTGGAATGAAGAATGCACCAGCAACCTTTTAAAGGCTTGTGGATCACATTCTGTCTGGGGTAGGTGAGTTTGCATTGGCTTGTATGGATGATATAGCCATATACAGCCAGACCTGGGATGAGCACATCAAGAATGTGCGGAATGTGTTCCACAGGTTAAAGAAAGCAGGTCTGACAGCCAAGGCAGAGAAGTGCCAGATAGGTATGGCAGAAGTGTCCTACCTTGGGCACCAGGTGGGTAGTGGACACATCCACCCAGAGCCTGTCAAGGTTGATGCCATCCTGGCCTGGCCTACTCCTACCACAAAGAAACAGGTCAGGGCATTTCTAGGGAAAGCAGGGTACCACCGAAGGTTTGTTCCCTGCTATAGTGATCTGGCTAATCCTCTAACAGACTTAACCAAGAAGGGAAAGCCAGATACAGTGAAGTGGTCAGAAGGCTGTGAGGTCGCTTTTCAGGAGCTAAAAAAGGCCTTAAGTGGCTGAGCTGTATTGGCTAGCTGCAATTACAGCTTAAAGTTTATGGTCCATGTGGATGCCTCAGATCATGGGCTGGGGGCTGTGTTGAGCCAAGTTACCCAGCAGCTGAGGGCACCAATTGTGTGCCTCAGCCAGAGGCTTTTGCCAGAGAGGAGGCATACGCCACAATTGAGAAGGAAAGCTTGGGAATAGTGTGGCCGTTCAGAAGCTGCAGCCTTACCTATATGGAAGAGAATTTACTGTGGTCACAGATCATAATCCTCTGATTTGACTTCATAGGTCAAGTGGGCAAAATGGCAAACTACTGCGTTGGAGTTTGGTACTGCAGGCATACAACATGACCATCCCGCATCGCAGTGGCAAACAAAATGCAAATGCGGATGGGCTATCTAGACAAGGCTGATGGCCTGGCTGGATACTTTTGGGTACTTCCCAGTAATTGCATGAATGGCTGTGTCACTTGGGATGGCCCAAGGGACACACCTTCATTATCTGGTGGGGGAGAAATATGTGACAACCTACATCTCCCTCTGGGCTGAAACAGCTTTTAGAGACATGTCTGTCCTCAGCTGTTTGCTGCCACCAGCTGGACATTCCTTCTGGCACCTCTTTCAAGTGTACAAACTTGAATAATTAAACGTGCAATTGCACAAGTTAAAGTCTGGAAGTGTGTCTCTCTCGGGTGGCGGATGCTACACATAGTTTACCTCAGCAAGTGGAAACCAAATATTGCCTTAGAAAAATGACATCACAGTCACAACTGTTGAGCAAATAAATAGCTTTTTACTTAAAAGAAAGTGCCTTGAGTATGTACAGGATATATATTTACAACACAAGAGAATAACACTCATACAGGAAAAGTAAACAAATGTTTTCAAATGACAGATGGCAAAAGAAGAAGGCTATTACTGAAATACGCTAGCACTAAACTTACCCTTTCCTGGACCCTATTCTAACTGCCAGCTCCCATGGACATAGCTACAAGGTAGGCTCCAAACTTATGTTTCCCCTCCAAGCTTCCAAAGCAAAAAAAGCCTTCTCTGTCTTTCAGAAAGTTATATACTCTCTGGAGAATAGGTCATTCCTATTCTCCCTTTGAAAGCACCAACCAACATGTATGTATTTAATTGTCCCAATCTGAGTGAACACCTATCAGTGACCAATTATAGTTCCTTTTCACTTTAAGATTATATTTGAATGATCCTATCCATTCAAACTGCCCTGTGTATGTGTCTGCAGGTCTGTGTGTGTGCGGAGATGTCCACTTGAGATTTATGACCCAGCTCTTCTCTAGCAGCTAGGAATTCCACAAGCTGGATGTTGCTGGACAGAGGATTTTAGCCTAAGTGTATTTTTTTCAAACTGCTAAAAAAATAAGGCACCTACAGAATCCAAACCATTAACTCTTTCCTTCCCATTTCTGTCACAGGGAGCTCGGGTTTCATTTGGTGCAAGTATCTGATTGGTGTTGAAGGAAGCTAGGGGGCAACACTCCGCTGAGGTAGGTAAAAACTTTGTTGGAAACATTTGCTATTCGACTGTGATCCTGCATAGGTTGGCCCTCAATGTGCAGGAAGGTGGGGGGGGGGCAGTCTTATTAGGTTTACCAGTTAGGTACTTGATGTTCTCCCAGAACCATCTACTGTCACCCCATGAGTTTGTCAGCTCATTTTTAAAGTGAGTGTTTTTGGACTTGTGAATAGCCCAGGTGCATTTATTTTGGCAGCTTTACAGTTCTGGTAGTCTGTCTGGGTACCAGAGTTCCTTGCTTTGTACTATAAGTCATCTCTGTTTTTCATGAGGGCTAGTAGCTGTGGCATGATCCAGGGGCTGTCATAGCTGCGGATCTTTCTTTTGGTGTAGGAGGCGTACACATTGCACACTTCATTGAATTTGCTTATAAAGCATTCTAGGGCAGTGTTGATATCTGTTTTGTGGTCAATAGAGCTCCAGTCTTGGAGGTTGAGGTGTGCTCTTAGAGCTCCCAACTTGCATTTCTTCTGAAGTCTAGCAGTAATAGTCCTGTCTGACACCATTGTGGCCTTATTCGACCATTTGCAGATTACCGGGGAGTGGTCACTGAGGGAGTCGGGGAGAACCGTGATGGAGGATATTCTTTCTGGCTGATTTGTGACCACACAGTCATTTATTGACCCTGTGCCTGTTCTGTTGTTAAACAGTGTGGGAGAGTATACCAACTGCACAAGGTTAACAGTGGCTAGTGAGTCCTTTTAGTGTACAGCTTCAGTGGAGGACCAGTCGATAGTAAAGTCTCCAACCATTATCAGTTCAGTGTTTGGTCCCCCTTCAGAGAGATAGTTTATAATAGAATTAAAACTGCTCACTTGTTCCTTGGAAAGGATATAGGCTGAGACTATTGTTAGGGTTTTCCTGTTCTTGCCAAGTATTATAGTTATTACATATTATCTACAAATACCAAACATAAAGGGAATTTTTTTTATTTGTGCTTTCCTAATTAAATGATCCAAGATAAAAATACAATGATGTGTAGATGTTTTTTGTCTGAAACCAAACTGTCTGTCCATTAAAACATTTTCAATAACCCAAGAAATAGGTTCTTGCAGAAGGGTACGTGCAAATATTTAAGGTAATATATTTTAAAGAGCTATTGGTCTATATTTAGAGGGATCATATTTATCTCATTTTTTGTTGAAAGGGACAATCTCTGCAACAAGCCAAGAAATTGGCAAATTTTCCATTTTTACTACCACCTCAAATAATTTAACAAAGATGTCCACTTACCCGGAAATGTCATATTGAAACAACTCAGCAGAGATTCTGCCAGTACCAGCAGCCTTATTCTTTTGTTGTGCTTTAATGGTAGATTCAGTCATTTGTCTAGAAAACATAAAATCTAATTTAGAAATATTGGGCCTGATTCCAAGACAGCTACGCCAGAGGTAAATGCAGTACGACAGTCTCAATGGGGCAAATCACCAAGTCACGCTAGTGACATGTAACACTGAGCAGTTCCAAAAAGCACACTCATGCTGCAACTCACAACCGACATTCCAAATACAAGATATGAATCAGTTATGCCAAGAAGAAGTCTGCTCCACACTGAGTAATGCGACACGGCACCTGAATACACCAACTCCATGAAACCGTTATTCCAGAACAGAGAGGCGTAAGTAAATATGCCAGACGTAGCTAACATAAGTTAGAACCAGGAATAGCAGTTCTAACCAGAGCACAGGCCATAGAACCCCCCCCCCACACATAGCCAGACTGCAGACAGCAGTGTAGTGGGACACACAGCAATGTCAGCCATAGGAGCCATACTGGGATAGCAGAGCCCCATGAGCACAGGCATGCCAGGCGCCGAGGCAGGACCCAGGGGACTGAGCCACAGCAGCCACTAATGGGACCAAGGCCATCGGTGCATTGTGTACAATGTCAATGCAAGACCACTGCGGACCTGACTGAGCAGCAGTGCATAGCATGCTACAGGCTGTGGCAGTATATGTGCATGTGGCAGATAGTGCATGGGGGGACTCAATGGCACAACAGGGGCAATGGACAGACAGGCACTGTAGTGTTCAGGGTTGAAAGCCACACAGACACATGGAATGCCACATACGGGAGGCAGACAGGGGCACGATACACACACTGTGCAACACACAGGGGCCTGGAAGGCCACACAATGGCAAGGGAAGAACAAGCACTGCATGGACACAGCCAAGACTGTGCGTACTGCATGACTGAGAGTGTGCACCTGCATGTGAGCACATGTGCATGAAACAGTGCATGCCATGCAGAGAATAGTGAGATGCTGATGACAGGGGTGCACAAGCAACATGCACCCAACCCCCACCCCACAGGAGACAGTGGATATTCCCAGATGGCATGGCTGAGGGCCCATGTGAGGATGCCCGAGAAGAGCAGCTGAGGTTAGGTACACCAAGGCCCACACCATCACAAGAGGGGAAATGGAGTGCACCCTAGGACCAATGATGTCCCGAGTTTGATGCCATGACACCACAGGGGTGCACTCTATTACAGACCTGCATCAGCATGCAGGATAGTGCTCACCTGCTGTATCCCCCACAACATTGCCTTGGCACACAGTGTGCCACAGCCTGACAGTGACCAGGAGGATGGTGCACCAAAGGAGGGTGACAGTGATCTGGAGATCATGGCAGGACACCAGGTACACAGTGGTGCAACAGCGAGCCACTATGCATGACATGAGCTGATCCAGCAGTTCATCTGATGTGGCAAAAAGGACACCACAACTGACAGCACCAACACCACTGCCACCATCACCACCACCACTGCCCCCTCACACCACCAGTACTGCCATGGTGGCACCCACAGCAGTATGGGGGACACATTGTGGTACAACACAGCCCTGACAATGGCATGGCACCCATGCCATTGCCACCGTGCCTCTAGGGAGGTGATACTGCCTGCCAGGTGCAATGCGACATGTTTGGTAGCACTGGAGTTGGAACAGTGCCCATGCTTGTTGTACAGCATCTGTGAGGCATGACCGTGATTGTGGGACAGCACCACAGGCATCATAAAGTGGACCACAACACATATGGACAATTTACATGGAGTCACAGGTAGTGAAGGACACACACAGGGCAAAAGAACAATGTCACGGCAATGGCGCCACGAGGCACACTGCTCCTGCCATGGCCACTGATACATGTAAGCAGTGCAACGACAACAGGGACACAGTACCCAGTGGCACAGACCTGCATACAAATGGCAGTAGGATGCACCACTGCGTTGTGCCATGGGGACCACTGTTCTCCTGGTTGGAAGGGAGCCACACTAGCCAATGGCTTCCACAGAGCTGGGACATGTGCAGTGTGGCAGCATGTGGCCTGGACCCAGCACGGTGTGCTGCTGCACACAGGGCACCATCGACCATGACCACGGTGCACTCTCATAGCTGTGAATTGCACAGCCAGCACACAGATACCATGTGCACATTGGGGACGCACAGGAGATGGCGCAGGACTACCATACGCATGCCCCTTTGTGCACGGTGACACACACACACACACGCACACGCCCATGTATAACAGAGACAGACTCATAGAGCCACATATGGAAATATTATACTTAACTGAACAGTACTACGCATTATTGTACAAGGGTAAAACAGTAACAACATCTCCAACAGCAGGAACAAACACTGCCCCCCTGGACCCACACAATACATCCGTTATGTACAGCCCACCCACCCCATTCCAGGTTGACATGCCTCCCACCACCCCATATGTACAAGGCCCCCCTATATGAACAAGGCCCACCCATCCACCCCATATGTACAGTGCCTGCTCCAGCCAAGAGTAACACCCTGCAGATGGCCCCCCATATGGACCCCACCCAGGCATGACCCCCCACAGCCCCCACACACATGGGATGCAGCCCCCCATATGCCACCCACTGCCCACCAGCCCTACACCCCACATACTCACAACAGGCTGTCCCCACCTCCCCACAGGCCTATAGCAGCCAACAGGCCTAAGGCTGAATAGTCCAATGTCCATGGCTTCTGTACACAGTGTGCAGTGCTAGTGCTTCTGCAGTGTCATGAAGAGGGCACCCAGGGAGCTGTGCAGGTGCACCACATCCTCCATAATGGCGGACACCAGCACAACAAGCTAATGGTCACCCGCCGGCAACTGTCCTGGGTACAGCACAATCTGTGGCCCAGGCTGACCTCCAGGCTAACCATCTCCAGCATCCTGTCCACCTGGCTGTGGCTGGTCCATGCCACCACCATCAGACTGTTAGTCTACATCTTCAATGGTCAGCACGGCCTCATCCTCCACCCACTTGGCAGCTGGGAGCACTGTCTCCTCTTGCACCTATGCCGGCTGCTCCTCCACCACTGGCATAGCAGCGGGCTTCTCCAATGCCACCAGTCTCTCAGCAGCCTGCACTGTGTCCTCCACCACCTCCGCTTCTGGCAGCTCCACCAACCCCTGTTGCCCACTGTTTGCAGTGTCCAACTTTTCCTCCTTCACCTCTCGTGATGGTAGGATGGGCTGGACAGTGCACATCTGGCACTAGGTCACCACCTGCAGGCTGCCATGCCCCCCTCCTTCACCTCTGCTATCACCGCAGCAGGGCCCAGTGGTGGGGTGTCAGTCTGCTCCGCACACCTGTGAGAAAGAAAAGGCGATGGACAGTGCAGTTCTGGGACATGCTGCACACACACTCACACACATCACACAGATGCCACTGCCACCCCAACCCCAATGTGTCACTATGGCATGGGCACAACAAATGGCATAGACTGCATGCACCTATCTGACCTCCGGTGCCTTGGCACATGCTGCTGTCCCTGTGCACACTGCTGCACACCATTTTGAAGACCCTTCAGGCACTGCTTGCTGCATCCTGCACTTGTGAGGAAGGGGAACACAATCTCATGCATGCACCAGTGCTGGGCTTGGCCTGTGCAGCATCAAAGCACCACTGTGCTGCCAGATGTTGGAATACCCACCTGCACCTGGTGCCTGGCCCGTGCACACCTCCACATCCCTCCTCTGCGCCATATCCAGCAGACACCACAGGATCCCTGTGTCCCTCCATGCCAGGTCTTGCCAGTGGTGCTGCAGCTGGTGCATGGTGTGGGGCATGCCATTTCTGGCACCCATGTGTGGCCCTGTTGCCCTCCATGCCTGTGCCTATTCCTGCACCTGGTATGCCTTGCAGCTGGGTGGGAGGAGTGTCAGCCCCTGCTGCTGCACCAGATTTGCATTCATCGCTGAATTGGCTGGTGTGAAATTGGGCAACTTCCACTAAGCCTGTGTCTGCTGTGGTGGGGCATATTGTCTGTGCTGTCTCACCTGGCATGAGGGATACCTGGTACATGCTACCTCTACCTGCAATGAAACATGTCACAAAAATGTGTCAGTACAAAGTACTTGGGCACCATATTGTCTCACACCCCTTCATGCTGCCTGGCATCACTGCCCATAGGCAGCAACCAGCACAGGGTGGGTGTACAGCAGCAATGTGTGTAGCAATGCATCCCACTTGCCATCTTTGGGGTGCAGTGCAACAGTGCTGTGCTGAACACACATGTCCCTGCAGGCCCTACCCCTTACCAATGGTGTACACACCACCCCCTCACACCACCCCCTGCATCATAGTGCAGTGTGGCACCATGCACATACATTGTGCAGTGGGTGACCCCACAAAGGCTGTCCATACCTCACTTCCTCACACCACAGGTGGGCACAGGTGTTATGACCCACCCTGCGCCACCTTCCAGTGCACTGTGTTGACATCCACAGGGGTTTACGCCAGCTGTGCAGCCACGGCGCAACTGCAAACAGCACATGACAGGCCATGGATGCACCCAGGATGCTGGTCAGTGATGCTGTGCTGCCTCCCTTTGGATAGCTGCCCTGCTTGTGTAATGCAGTGGTGCATACCAGGACCACAGGGCATGGCTACAGCGCTTCCTGTTCCCTTGTGTGGGGAGGACTTCCACATGTACTGTCAGCAGGTGCAGGCAGTGTCCACTGTGGCATGCTTCACAGGCCATTGCATACAGGTCATCACCGGCTGTCAGAACCGATGGGCAGGCACTGTAACAATGGACTGGCATCCCAGGGCGGGGTCTGCTGCAGTGCTCCACTGTCTGCACATGTGTCCCACAGTGGGATAGCTTCTGTTCCAGAGCAGGGAGACAGAGGGACATGTGCAAAGCACTGGTGGGGGCAATGTACTGTCCCACTACTGACTGCCATGGGTGTAGCCCGATACCGCCAGTGTGTACATGCTCCCAACAGCCACAACTCCATGGTTCACATTTGTACATATACCCTTGGACTGCTGCCTCACCCCCCCCCCATGCCACATGTATCGGACCATAAGATGACCCATTCACACCCTACACAGGTTGTACACATGTACATGTGGTACCTACCAGTATGTTATGCACATACAGACACTGCTCAGCATGCCGCACTGACACATGTACATCTGGGTACAGTGATATTGGTCACTTAGGTGCATTATGGTGTGGGAAAGGACACACCAGTCCTCAACAGTACACATGTGTGCACAGTGGGTAAGCATGCCTACACCCTTGTTAACCTCTTTGCAGTTGCCCAGCTCGGTGGTAGTCCAGCTCTGCCCTCTGCCTCCCAGCTCTATAGTGCACTGCTGTTGGATCAGTGTGTGGGCTGTGCGGACTGTCTCTCACCTTCACAGCCCCACCCTGGGCATGGCACACATATGTACCTCATGTGTGTAAGCCGCTGTCGTCACACATCTGTGGTCTGCGTACACACAGACTACATGTGCTCACTACGTACCACATGATGCAGTTGCAGCCTGTACGCACACGCGGCCTATGAGTAGGATGTTCATGTGCAACATGGGGTGTGGACCTCACGCAGGCATTAGATGTGTGCTACACGTGATATGTCCTTTCACAGTGGTTGAAATGAGTGAAGCCACACAGATGTATAGTGCATAATGTTTATTAACTGCTAATAACAAAGGATGTGACATGGTGAAGTGCTACTGTACAGCTGTGACAAACCCACACACACACTTGGGCTGGCAGTATAGCCTAGAGGTTAGAAGAGCAAGGTGTGAGCGCGCTCGATACATCCAGCAAACTAGACCTGAGTTCGACTCTCACAGCCTCCACTTGCATACTGTTTGACTTTGAGCAGGTCACTTAATCACCCAGTGCTCCCAGGTCGACCCTGAAAACTGGCAGTTGTGCCTAGTGGGCCTTACCCGGTTACCAAATACTAAAATAAAAAAAAAATTAAAAAAATACCCACACCCACACCCAGTGACAGTTCACAGCAATCACACCCATATTGTGCTGTGCAACAGTGCCCACACATCTCCAAACATTACACACACACACACTCACACCCCACACACACCACATGTCAGGACTCAGTGCCCTCCCATACTGCCACACAGCCCACTGCCCATCTCCCATTGCGCACTACTCCCCTGCCGAACTCCGGGACCTCCAGCCCTTTTATTCTCCTCTTTTGTCTGCAGAGGTTTATAACCAATGCTGGGCTTTAGGTATTTTTAGGAGAGGAGGAGGGTGGGCTGAGGGCCCTGGACTTCGGGAAGGGGGGAAGAACAGGGTGGCTGTATCAGGGTTGTTCTGTCCAAGAGACACCCTGGGGCAAAATGGTCTCTAGATCGTGATCCACCATGTCTAGTTACCATACCCAAGGGCTCCTGTAATTCTGGGCAGATAATTCGGTCAGCCCCGAAAACCCATCTGACTCAAGTGGTGTTATGTAATCCCAGGTCTATTCGAAACAAGACGGCTATTATTGCTGATCTTGTTGGGACAGCAGACCTGGCTTGCATCACTGAAACCTGGCTTGATGATAACACGGGCTCCATTTTGGAAGCGGCTATCCCAGACTGGTTTTCGTTGATACACCTCTCGAGATTGGACCATGATGGCTATCTGTTTTAGATCGGGAATTGCGTCTTGCTGGTGTGCCAGTAGAGGTGGCCAGATCATTTGAGTTTACCATAGTAGCAGGTGTGGGCTGCAGGATCATTCTCATCTACCATCCACCCAGGGGTGAGAAATTATTCCTGCAGGAAGTGGTGGACTTCATTGTTGATGCAGCATTGGAGTTGCCCAGCCTGATGGTCCTGGGCAACTTCAATGCCTAGGTCGACGAACTCTCACAGCTCGGTCAAGACTTCCTCCAACTTATGTCGTTGTTGGTGTTCACACATGTAGTTGCCTCTGCTATTCATAATCAGGGTCACTCACATGATCTGGTCTTCCTCCTGGGGATCAAGTCCTTCAATTTGGTGGTGGAGCCAGTCGTATAGTCCGATCACTACACAGTAAGATTCAAATTCCAGCCCCCCCCCATAGGCCTGCCCCTGTGGAGATGGTCAGATAGCACCATTGAGTGGTGTCACCCCAGAGAGTCCTATCGGGAGTGTTGAAGGTGGGCGAGGATCCAGATAATCTAGTTTTGGCCTATAATAAGCCTATTACTGAGGCTCTGGATGTTATCGCCCCAATCCATGTTCGTTCCCTCTCTCTCTTCACCCTCTGTTCCCTTGGTTTGATGGGACCTTGAGGGAGCTGAGTCGGGTGGGATGAAGGCTACAGCATCGCTCATGGAAAACGGCCCTTGTTGCTGACCACTTTAGATTGATAAACCATTATCAAAACTATCAATCAGCAATCTCACATAAGATGGCAGAGTTCCTGTCTCGTGAGATAGTTGCTGCTCAGAAACAACCTGCTCAGCTCTTTGGACAGGCTGTGCAACCCAGCTTGTCTACAGGTCCGAGAAGCATTTTCCCAAGATAAGTGTGATGAGTTTACTCGCTTCTTTGCAGACAGTGTGGCTGACATCAGGGCTGGAATCTGCCCAGCACCCTCTATGGGCTGTTAGTCATGGTCAGTGCAGGGTCACTTCCCCAGGGTTTTCCTGGTTATCTTTTGACTAACTGAAGATAGGGGACATCATGCGGATTATCCAGAAATTGCTGCCAACTTGCTGTAGTTTGGATCCGGGCCCTACACGCCTATTATTATGGTATATGAAGTCCATCGGCCCCATGCTTGCAGAGATTGTTTGGTGCTCTTTAGATTGGGGAGAGTTCCCTAGCTCCTTGAAAGAGGCAATGGTGACACTGCGTCTTAAGAAAGCTTCTTTAGACCTAAGTGTCTGTGGAAACTACAGAACTATCTCTAGCCTTCCCTTTGTTGGGAAGGTAACTGAGAAATTAGTTGCGCTGCAACCATTCATGATGTCTTCGATCTTCTCCATTCAGGTTTCTGGAAGAGACATAGTACTGAGACCTCTCTGGTTAAGGTGCTCAATGATCTCCTGACGGCAAGAGACCAGAAGTGCCGTTCCATCTTGGTGCTGCTGGATCTCTCCTCAGCATTCGACACTGTGGACCATGGAGTTCTGCTTGAGCGTCTGAGGGTCATCTGTGGACTGGCTTATCCAGTTCTGAGGTGGTTCCACTTTTTCCTAGCTGGCAGGTCTCAGAGGGTGGTGTCAGGGATTTTTTCCTCCGAGCCATTCTGTCTGCCATGCGGGGTGCCTCAGGGCTCAGTGCTGCCCCCATGTTGTTCGCAGTGTATTTGCTGCCCCTCAGAGACATTGTAAGATGATATGGGTTGAGTTTTCACTGCTTCACAGATGATACACAGCTCTGTCTGTCTTTTGCACCCGACCAGGACAATGCGGGCTTGATATTTAACAGCTGTGTGGTAGAAATCCATGGCTGGATGAAGTCCAGCTGGTTGAAATTGAATTCCGGGAAGACTGAGGTGTTGGTGCTGGATCCAGGGTGCCCGATAGAGAGGTCAGTGGTGTGGCTACTGTCCAGGCTTTAGCTCGATGTTGTGCAGCTACTCACCTCTGAATGGGTACGTAATCTGGGGGTGGTATTTGACGATGGGCTGACACTGTGGGTACAGGTGTCAGCAGTCGTCAGATCCTCCTTTTACCATCTTAGGAACATCATCAGAATTAAGCACCTTGCTCTGTCTGATGATTTGCCTACATTGATCCACGCCTTTGTGACCTCGCACCTTGATTACTGCAACTCCTTATATCTAGGGCTTCCAGGGGTTGATGTCCATTGCATGCAGCTGTTGCAGAACATGGTGGCATGATTATTGACTGGGACTTCACATTTAAGTCATATTACTCCTGTGCTGTGCAATCTGTACTGGCTGCCTATACAGTGGTGGACCACTTTCAAGGTCGGTCTTATGACCTATAAAGCCCTATATGGACTGGGATCGGGTTATCTGCAAGAGCTCCTGGTTCCTTGCAACCCTGGCCGACCTCTCCGCTCTGCTGATGAGGGGTTGTTAGTGGTTCCTAGGGTGCAGTTGAAGACATCTAGCACTAGGGATTTTATGTTCACGGCGCCATCCCTATGGAACTCTCTACCTCATCAGATTAGAGAGTGCAGGACCGTGGAGAGTTTTAGGACCAGTTTAAAAATGTATTTATTCAAACAGGCTTTTTAGGAATTCAGGGGATTTTAAATTGAAACTGCTGTGTTATGTTTTATGTGATTTTATTGAGTTGTTCTTAAGATGTATGTAAAGCACTTTGATGTTTGAATTGCGGTATAAAAATATTATTATTAATGCAGAGGCTTGCCATAGTGACACAGCAGTCATCCACCTGCAGCTACCACCCAGATCTCTTGCACTGGGCTGTGCTCATGCCCTGTCCAGCACCCTGCATTGCAGGCTTGGCTGCCCCATGGTAGCACTGGGCCCACCCTGCTTCTGTTGCATGACTGAAGGGCCACCACTGTTTAATGGCCCCACCAGCACCGCTGGCCTCCGGGGTCTTCCATTCCTCCAGGATGTGGTTGGTGCATGTCCTGGCACAGTCCCCTGTCCCTTGTACTGTGGTTCACTGCCATCCATGGCCTGCTGGTGCACTGCCAGCTGTGTTGTGTGCTGTCCTGGTGTGTCATCTGGTGCCAGCCCCCCTCATCTGGCACTTGTCCTACACCTTGTACCCACTGCCGCATGCCTCAAGAATATGGTGGCAGATGTCACTGTGGATGTTTGCATTGGTGGTGTGGCCATTAGTGGCACAACCAGTGGTGTTAGTGGTGGCAGTGGTGGTGACTGTTGTACCGGCACTGCTGGTGGTGTTGGAGGTAGGGATGGTGGGGCCTGTTGCACAGGTGTCACTGGTGGTGGTGGTGTTGGTGGTGGCAGTGGTGTGGTCCATTGTGCAGGTGTTACTGGTGGTGGTGTTTTTGGTGGGTATGGTAGGGCGGGTGCTGCTGCTGGCCCTGCCACCTCTGGCGATGGTGGTGTTGCTGCAGTTGTTGCTGGCTGTTGTGGTGGTGTTGGTGGGTGTTGCACCACCTGTGGCTCCTGTGTGGTGGCATCACTCCATGCCATGCTTTGCAATGGCTGGCCTGTGTGTACACCCTGTAGCACCACAGACAGCATGTCTTCCTGCCTGGTCTGCTGGGCCACTGACCCCTCCACAGCCATGGTTGTTGGGTGATGGCTCTTGACTGCACCTGCACACAGGTCTGGGAGGTGACCATGGTGTTCACGAGGTGATCTACGGTTGCCTCTGTGGTGTGTGACCCTGTCTCCAGCACTCCTATCAGGGCGCTCATGTGCTCCTCCTTCATCACATGGTGTACAGCCCAGCATCATGGCCTGTTCCTCGTGGGTGGTCACAAGTGTCCTGCAGCACCCTGCATAGTCAATGGGTGCATCTATGTGGCCTTCCTGCAAGGATAGCTTTGTCCCATCCAGGGCTTCCTCCAACCAGTGATATAACGTGAGGCTAGATCCTGCACTATGTTGTCCGCAATGCTGCCACAGCCGAACAGATCACTTAGGTCCATCCCTCCTCCTCCCCCACTGTTATTCCTCTACTGCATGACATTCCCCCACCACCTGTGTCAGGGCTGTGTCCATCTGTGAAGCAGCGGCACCACCAGGGGGTGTCTGTCGCAGTGGCCTGTTGGGTGATCGGCTACATGAGTTCTGGCTCCAGCTCTGTGCCTGTGTGACCATTGTCCATTGCCTCTGTATCCGCTGCTGCTGAACCTGTGGTGAATCAACAGCGCATCAGTGCTACCACACCATTGTATGCCTACCATGCATGCCTCCATTCCCACGCCTGCATCACTGTCCCATGCACTGTGGGCAGCACTGGCCATCAGCTCACCTGCCCCTGTGTCTGCTGCATCTGTGGAGAACAACAGTGCATCTGTGCTACCACACCATGTGATGCCTAGCATGCATGCCTCCATTCCCATCCATGCATCACTGTCCCATGCACTACGAGCAGTGCCGGTCATCCACTTACCTGTCCCTGTGGCCATCTGTGATGTATCTAGGTCTGTGTCCCTATGGATGCTGTGCTGGCTGAGGAATGCCAGTAACCTCTCCTCATGTCCACTGAGGGGTCTCAACTCCTTTGGCCACTGCCTGCCACCTGTTATAATCCTCCTTGGTCTTGGCATGGCACTTGTGGTAACTGGCCCACTTCTCGCGGTTGCACACTGTGTGCTTCACATTGACACTGAGTTCACCTTCTTGGATACCTCCTCCAATGCCTCCTTGCACTTGCGCCACTAGTCCCATTCCCCTCCCTTGCCTATTAGGAGGTCTACCTGGGCCTCCAGTTCATCAAACAGTAGATCTGTCTCCTCATGGATGAAATTCTGCTCTCTGCATTTACTCATGATTGCCGCCTCTGCGCTGCTACCTACCATCCTTCCCACATTGGTAGCTCCTTTGCCATGTCTGTGACTTGTGCACTGTTATATGGTTGTCGGTTGTGACATGCGTAAGCAATATGCCCACTATTGCCGGTTCCACCATGTCTTGTGGGCATAACTTGTGACATGCGTAGTTCAGTATTCTACGTCGTATCTGGCAATTCTCTTGGAATGTGGCACAGTTTGCATGTCTCAAGGGTTTTGGCATAACTACGTGCTAGCACACTTTGTACCATGCTGT
Organism: Neoceratodus forsteri; assembly: GCA_016271365.2. Classification (NCBI taxonomy): domain Eukaryota; kingdom Metazoa; phylum Chordata; order Ceratodontiformes; family Ceratodontidae; genus Neoceratodus; species Neoceratodus forsteri. The sequence continues at coordinate 115,840,428 of CM057455.1, read as the reverse complement.
CCCCACTGTCTTGGAATCGGGCCCAGTTTACAAGTGTGTTAGTAATCATTTCAAAATGTTCAGCAGATCCCTTGTTGTCTTTATACAGGCTCTCAGAATAGTTGACTCATGTTATTGCAGGTATATTTGCCTCCACATAAGTTGTCTGTACTCTTTCCTTAATTGGACTAATGAGTTATTATAAAAATGTGTCAGTTTATTAAACAGGGTTTTTTTTGCATTTAGTACACTTTATTTCATACCATGGTGCATTATTTAATGACTTTAAAACCCTTTTCTTGTGCATTATATTTAATAACATTGCTGATAAATTTCTAAAACATTCTCAAAATGAACAAAAGTTGGTCTGGCAGTATAGCCTAGAAATTAGAGTAATGAGCTGTGAATGAGCTTTGGACATCCAGCAGACCTGGATTTGAGTCCCATAACCTCCACGTGCATACTGTGTGACTCTGAGCAAGTCACTTAACCAACCCAGTGCTCCCAGGTCACTCCTGAAAACAGGCACTTGTGTCTAGTGGGCCTTACCCAGTTACCAAAAAATAAAAAAAATGTATCCTCCTTATGCAAGGCATTAACTAATAGCTCTTTTCTTTTGTTATGTTTGCTTGCGCGCATGCGCAAGAAACATGTGGCAGCTTAGGAAAGAAGCAGGTTGAGGAGGCTCAGCACTGTAGCAGCCAACAGAGGCACTACCTTTGGGGGCTTGGCACTGGTGGACCAATGGAGGCACAGTGTGCTGATGGTACTGGTCTCCAAAAGTGCCACCAAGTAGAAATGTTTTCACCACAGTAATCAGGGGCCACCTCGTCAATGCAGCATCAGCCATTCTGCTGCAATGAGGGAGCAACCGTCATTGCTGGGTGGAATGTTACCCACAAATATTGTTTGTGAATGTGGCATCAAGCCACCGCCATGTTCACAAACAATATTACACCCACTGTGCTGAGCGGGTGCCCAATCCCCCTCGGCAAAATGTGCCCAAGCGAAAAGTGTTTTGCTGACGGAGGGGCCCAATCCCTCTTGGCTTCATTCGCCCCCCCCATGTAATTTGCCAATGGAGGAGACCACTCTCATTAGCATAATTGTTCCCCCCACCAAACGTTCGGTTTCTGCCAAGAAGGTGCCCAATCCTCCTCGGCCCTTGCCCCCCCATGTGCCACCGGGGGTGCCAAATCCACTGTCAGCTAAATCCCCCCCCAAAAAAATCACTTGGGTGGCATGTTGGGAGCCCACCCCAGCATGCCAAATGACTGTAAAAGAAAAACCATCCCGCAATGTTTTTTTTTAACCTGCAAAGTATAAAATGATCCCTCATTGAGTCCAGTGGCCCCACCCCCAACCCGCGACCACTCTGCACATCCCGCCTCCCACACCCCACCCTCACCCCATACTTACCTCTGGAGCCAGGCATGATGATCTTCGGTGGACTGGGAACACGTCTGCACTCTTCCAAGCTGACCGAGAACTGAGGACATGCAGGTAAGCTGTATAATGGCATATATAGGGTTTTTCCAACTTTGGTGCATATCTCGGGCATATTTGGGAATTCTGGCACCAAATTTTCATCATGGGGTTATTGGGCCCCCTCCTCATGAATTCAGTCACTGTCATGGAGTTAATCAGTCCAAAAAGGTGATTTTGTGGTCACTGCACGGAATCACCTTTCGGGACCGATTAATGAAACAACAGTGCCGTGTTCAGGTGGTGGGCTCTCAAAAAGTCTATGTTGCAAATGTGGTGGGAAAAATTAAAAAAAAAATGACTGTTTTTCAAGCGTGCACTGACCAGTTGCTATGCATGCTTGTAACTTCGCCAATTTGAAATATTTTCACTCCAGATTTTCAACATTGCCATTTTTCCACACCTCCTTATGAACAGTACAGCTGTCATTTTTCAAATCCCAGCCCAAATGTGTTTTCGCAGTTCCGGTGCAGAATAGCATGGTTGCTGTGGGAAATCAGTGTTCGGGACATATTAAGAAAATCACAGTGACACTATTCATAAGCAGAGGTCCTAAAATGCCTATGCTGAAAATTTTGTGACGAAAGTCCATAAAATGAGTGTGTTAGGAGAGTGCATTGTGCAGGTTCCATGCACTCTTGTCACTTCTCAAATTTGAAATATTTTCACTCCAGATTTTCAACATTGCCATTTTTCCATACCTCCTTATGAGTAGTAAAGCTCTCATTTTTCACATCCTGGCCAAAATGTGTTTTTGCACTTCCAGCGCATGGTTACTGGGGGAAATCAATGTTCGGGACACATTAAGAAAATCACAATGACACTGCTTATAAGCAGAGGTCCTAAAATGCCTATGTTGAAAATATGGTGATGAACGACCATGAAATGACTGTGTTACGCGCATGCATTGCACAGTTTCCAAGTATGCTCAGAAGTGCGAGCATTTTTACTATTCCCACTACAGATTCTCAACATTGTCATCTCTTCACACCTCCCTATGGATGGTACAGCTGTCATTCTTCATATCCTGCCTGATCTGTGTTTTCGTACATGTGGCACAGAATGGCACGGTCACTGTTGGAAGTTAAAGTTTGAAAAACATTGACTAAATCACACTGCCACTCTTCGTGAGGAGATGTCCCAAATGCTCTCATGAGATGTGGGGTCACAAAAAGGCCATGTTGAAAATTTGTAGTGCAAATACTAACAAACGCCTGGGGTGTTAGGGTTTCTAGCCATAACATCGTGCCCTGTACAGACTGGCAGGCATTGGGGTGTGCCTTTACATTGCCGACTGTACTGCTCATGCCATCCCACCCCCCCACCAAGTGACAGCCATTGAGGTGTACCTTGGAATCTTTGGCCCCACAGTTCGCCCCATTCTCCTATGCTGTACACATTTCAGCATATGGCCTTATGGAATGGGGTGACTGTAAAGCCAAACACCCCAAGATACACCTCTACACATGTCGGTGTCTACAGAATAAGGTGAGGTGACATAGCATGAACATCATAGATGATGACCCAAACACTTACCCCAATGCCTGTCCATCTCTACAGGATGGAGGTGGGCTTGGCGTGAAGTTCAATACTTCACTGCCATTCCTATTCTGCATCTGTCTATCTCCTGCATTTCCAATGCTAATACCAGCAAGCAAATATTCAGCATTGACAAATGCTTGCTGTATATGGGTACTCTGTAAAAGTCTATGGGCCAGATACGCAAAACTTGCACTGGGCACAAACTGTTTGCCCAGGGTTAGTGCCGGGCTAGCAGAGGTCAGCACAGTATATTCAAAATATCAAATTGTGCATGCAAACTGCATTAGCGATAAGCAAAATGATAATGTATGCAAGGGGCAAACTGAGAGGGCATGTACAGGAACACAGGCAAAATGCTATATTCAGCTGATAGTGCCAAGCAAAGTGTTTTGGCCTGACTGAGAGCAACACTTTGTGTGGTGCAGATTACCACCCAGGAAAAGGTAGTCTTAACTCTGTGCAGACCAGCTTTGCATGACTTTGTGCCTTTGTATGGATTTGAGTGAATCTGTGGGGCTTTGCATGATTTTAACCAGTAAGTATGATACATAGAAATAAGCCAGACAGAGAGGAAACATGCTTCTGGCACCCCTATGATGCCATCATCTGCCACAAGTACCAGCTGTGCTAGGCAGTAAGTGGTGACCTGGTTCCCGGTGGACACCATGGCAGTGAAGTCATACAGCACAAACCTGCAGACCACCCTTCAGTGGACACCCACAGACACCAGTTCACACATGCAGCACTCTGGGCATGGAGGGTGTTGAGGGGAGGGTGTACAAGTGGCAGGGCTGCACCACAGACTGGGTGTCTTGAAAGGCTGGGACAAGTTACACAGTGCATATGGGCCAGTGTTGGGAATACACCAACACCATGTGCCTGTCTGATGGTATGTCCCCCCCAGCCACATACTACACATCTGTACAGACATCACAGCTCACACAGCCAGTCATGTATATATATCACTGTGAGCACCCCATGCCGATGGTGCAGTATTTGTGGGTCGCACAACAGTATAACAGTAATGTCCACTGTCAGTACACACCTAAAAGTTGGGCTAGTCACTGTGAATAGTGCACTGGTCATCACTGCCCTAAACACCATAGGCATTACTTTGTCCCTCACACTACTGGACCTCTTGCTACTGTAGTGTCTGCTGTACACTATAACACAAACTACAGTTTGACAATTGCATGCAGCCCCACCACCTGTGTCTGTGCTGTGTAGTCCCCTGGGGCATAATAGTCTATGCTGTACTGTATCAATGTAACCTGCAGCTACCACCATGCACTGCCAGACTGACCTACAAGTGGAGCTGTGAGAAGACCCAGCCAGCTCATGTACATCCAGACTGACCTACAGGTGGAGATGTGGGACTATCCAATAGTGATGAGCAAACTGCATGCAAATCAGGTCATAATGAGATGCTAATTTGGATGTTTGCCCACAGACTACCTAGGTAGGCTTATTTGCATGTCATTTTTGAATATAGCAAAGTTTTGCCCCAGGCAAACATGATTGCATCGGGCAAACGGCTTAGCTCCATGTTAAACCTGCATCAGTGTGTTAGCACCATGAAAATGTTTCAGAAACACTGTGCATTTCTTCACAATGTAATTTCACACACTCTCCTGCTTATATCTTTACTAACTCCACTCCTTTGTTAGCACACACATTGGCCACATAGTTCACCTCTACTAGAGATAGAGCAAATTTAAATTTCGCCGTCAAAGTGAACACGAAGTGGGCACTTCATGTTACCACTCCGCTATGCGGAGTGGGCAATGCAAAGTGCTCACTCCGCCTTGTCATTACTACTTTGCATTAAGGCAGAATGGCAATGTGAAGTAAGGTGAAGTGACTGTTTTTAATGGACTTAGTGTTCCTCATTATGATTCTAAGTGATCCACTTGGAGTTTCGGATTTGGCAACCCCCCCTACACATCACATGGCTTATAGTACTGTAAGTTACATGCTGTTTAGCTAGGCAAGAAGAAAGTGAGTCATACAAGCAGACACTTTTACTTATTCCTGTGCAGACGAAGAGAGAGTAGTGTGTTTTGTGACTGCTGATACTTTGAGATCAGAATGAGGAGGAGATTTAAACTTTGATTTAGACCCAACAGCTTTTTTAAAAGCTACATTTTTTTGTCTTTTCTATACTCTTTTTTACCTAATTTGTTCTTTCTATAAATTTTATTTTTCTTACCTTTATAAGTAGTTAGCTGTTTGTCTGTGCCTGTGTGACTGTGTGTGTGTGTGTTGTGTGACAGTGTGAGTAGTGATTGCTTGGACTGAGGGAGCTCAGTAGGAAAGATGGACCAGGGTGAGGGAATGTCTGGAGTGGGGGCAGCTCTGGGAGAGCGTGGTAGTGGTAAGCATTGTACCATGGGCATGTGTGGAGGGCATGGGTGCCCATTCCTGTTGGACAACTCAAAACTTGTGAATGCCCCCCCCCCCAGAAGCAGGACCAGCACCACCTCCTGTCCTGTCTCTGAGGCAGTTGAACCACCACCACCAAGTCCAGCACCAGGTCTTCTGGAGCAGGGTGTGCATGTTCCCCCAGGCCCAGGTGTGGATCCCATCCATTTTCAGCACTGTGACCAGCCAGCTGCTAGTTCATCTGGCCATCCCCTACCTGTGTCTGGTTCTCCCAACACCTCCATTGTTTGACAGTTTTTTGACTGTGTTGGGGGGGCAGCAGTGTGGTCAAGTGCTGCCTTTGTGAAGTGGAGGTGCGCAGTGGCCCTTGGGGGACTCACCTGGGGACTGGGGGCCAGCACACCCTTATGTTCAATCACCAGCAGTTGGAGTGGCAGGCTGCCACAGAACAGACCATGCCTGCACATGCTGGCCATTCTGTGGCAGAGGGTGCAGCTGTGCATGGCAGCATCCCTAAGAAGAGGAGAGCCACAGCCGCACCTGCTGTTCCACCAGCATCCCCACCCCCACCCCACCACCATCACCAGCAGGTCAGCCTGTAGAACGTGTAGACCCCAGAGAACTGTATGTAACACAGGCTGACTTGGCAGTTCTCTGGAGTGCTATCAAGGAGAACAATGAGAAGGTGAGTGCTGTGGAGCAGCAGCTGGAACACACAGAGGGACACCAGTTGCAAATTACGTCCATGCTGAAACTGCTGCTGGATCACCATGGGATCCCACATTAGTTTTTTTTCCTCATACCATGTACCCCCCCACACCTTCCTTGCTGTGTTATAAAATGTATTCCTCCACCATCCCCTACCCTTGTATGTAATTATGTCCTTTTTTTGTTGTCTTCTGTATGCATGACACTTTGTGTTCTGAGCAGTGCAAGTATACTGTGCTAAACTGCATACCCAGATATTCAAAAGGGTTGCACCATGCACAACAGAGATGCACCAGCGCAAGTCAAAAATTGCGCCATTCTACAATATTCAGCAGAAAGCAGCTGTGCCGCCCAAATTGCAATGCGCAAGAGTGCAATGATAATGAATGCTTGCACAACTGGACGGGGAGGAACCATGAATAAATGGTGCAGTGTGATATTCAATGACATGTGCCATGCGCAATAGGGGAGGTAGCGGAAGTTGCGCCGTAGCAGAAGTGAGCCAAAATGAAAAGGAGCAAGAGAGAGGTGCAAGAACACTACAGGAAGGCCTGCAGTGGGGGTGAGCTGGCAGCCAAACCAAAGAGAGCAACACAGAGAGGGACAGTGGTGGAGAAGGACAGGGCACACTTGTGCCAAACAGGACAGGTCTGGGGAGCCAGACAAACAGGGCAGGGACAACAGGGCAGTGCTGCAGAGTGGGCAGGGCTGTGGCAGGAGGCAGGACAGCAGAAGGCAGGAAGTGTACTGGGTGCAGGGGGAGCAGCATAGAGGACAGCAGGGGGAAACAGGGACAACATCTGCCAGGGGGGTGAACAACTGCCAGGGACATGGCCAGTGCCACTGTACAGATGGAGGCAGTAATGATGGGTGTGAAAAGGCAGGCAGCAGGGGGGCGCAGCCATGGAAGGGCCCGTCAGTGGTACGCCCATAACAGTGGTACGGAGCCTGCATCACCTTTGAGCAGTATAGTGATACAGAGATCGTGGTCTGGTACTGCCTGAACCGGACGATCCTGAGGCAGCTCTGTGAGCTGTGCAGTGATGAGATACAGGCACCCACACGATGGAGCAATGCTCTGTCAGTGGAGACCAAGGTGACAGTCGTCATGTGCCTGCTCATCATGGGCACCTTCCAAAGCCCAACAGTGGACATGGCAGGCATAACCAAGTTGGCTGCGTCACGCCTACTCACACAGTTCCTCAGCATACTGCTGCCACATTCTGTGGAGTACATCCATTTCCCCTCACACAGGTGGAGTGCACAGCACACATACAATAGTTCCACATGGTTGCATGTATGCCTGGCTTGCTCGGGGCAATTGACTGCACCCATGTGGCCATCAGCACACCACCTGGCCCAGAAGGCATTACGTACCACAACCGCAAGGGATACTCCAGCATCAACTGCCAGGTGGTGTGCGATGCCAGGGGGAGCATAACCAATGTCTGTGCCATGCACCCTGGGGAAGCACATGATGCCTTCATCTGGCACCAGTCAGCACTGTGCCACAGGTTCAAGAGAGGGGATATCCCCACTGGCCACCTAGTGGGTGAGTATGCACGACACACAAGATGACATGGGCAGCCATGGGGGGGCATAGTCAGAAGTGCAATGGGGACCAGCCTTGATGGACCATGGCAGAGTGATGCAGACCACCATACTAATGTACACCCTCTATACACAGGTGACAGTGGATACCCACTCTGTCCCTGGCTGCTGACACCGTACTGGCACCCCGCCACCCCTTTGCAGCAACGATACAATAAGGCACATGCCACCACACGTAACATCATCAGGCATGTGTTCGGGATGCTGAAGTCATGGTTCTGGTGCCTGTACACATCTGGCGGTGCCCTACTATACAGCCCCTTGAAGGCCTGCGGGCTATTCCTGGCCTGTTGTATCCTGCACAACATGGCCAACGACTGTGGGATAGCTGTAGAGGTCGAAGAGGGGGGACAGCGATGGGGATGATGAGGATGCCAGTCCAGATGGTGATGAGCAGCCACCCCCTGGGCAAAGGGACCCCCGCCTGTACAGGGTGGCGCAGCTACACCGGGACACCGCCACAGAGGAGCATTTTGGCCAACACAGGTAGATGACGGGGCCATGGGCATACACCACTGGCAAGGGCACAACCCACACACATGCATAGATGAACACCAGGGGTGGATGGTAGCAAAGGAATGGGACTGAGCTTGGATCCGCACATGCCATCAGGGATGGGCACCAAACACGACACGCGGACACATGCATATGCACACACACACACACACACACACACACACACGCACACCCCCCACACCCACATCCAAACCACAAGATATGCACAAGGGGAAGAAGGCACTCTGACCATGACTGCAACACCTAGGCACACACAGTCCCACACACAGCAATGCCCAGTGGCCGTCACTGTGCATGTGTCAGATGCTGGGCACCATTGCACACCGGTGGACAGAGCAACGCAGGCATCATCATTCATGCATATGCCACAGTGGCCAGCAGCCAGGAGGGTGCGCACATGGACTGTGTGTGTGTGCAGGTCTGGGTACCCCACCCATGCATCTCAAGGTGCACAACACACTGCGCTCAGGGCAGCGACAGATAGTGGCCATGGTGGGAAACAGGTTAGTTACACAGCACAGTGCCACAGCCACAACGGATGCGTGGGTGGCCCCGCCAAGACCTGCCAGCCATGCCAGGCTGACCATTGGCCTCATGGGGTGGCACAGATGTACCCCCAGGGGTGACACTGTGGGAACATGACCATGTTCATGCAGGAGTCTGCAGCTCACTGAACATGCCTGAACCAGGCATGCTCGGTATGCCCACAGCCAAACCCGGTGTTGACATAGGAGGTGTCGCACGACACTGGGAACGAGGGGGTGGACATGGCATTGCGCAGTGTCTGCAGCACATGGGCAAATAACTGTGTGCCCATTGTGGCCATGACAGCTGTAATTTTCCTGTGTCTACCTGTCAATGGCGGTAGTCACATCGTCCCACAGCTGGTCCATCCCTGACAGGAGCAGACCAGTGTCCCTGCTGCACCGCTCCTCTGTCTGGTGCAGGACCGCACTAAGTGCAATCACCACCGTCACAAGCCGCAACTGCTGATCCACTGAATCATGGAGTTTGCGGGTGTGCTCATCTAAGAGGTCATCCATCTGATCGTCATGCTGTCCCTCATGGTGTTTGTGGCCGTGCTTGGCAGCACCCCTTGAGGTTGGGCGCTGCACACCAGGGCCATGCCTGGGCATGTCCACAGGTGGAGCACTGACACCACCCCCTGACACTGTCCCCCCCGTCACCATTGTCCAACTGCTGGCAGTGTTCCTCCAGTCGCCGATCGCAAGGACCCACCAGTGCCAGCGCATCGTCCACAAAAACAGCCCCACTGGCCTGGACGCACACCAGGCATGGGATGGGACTGTGATGTCATGCAGGCCTCCACAGTGGCACCACCCAAGGCTACGCCCGTACTGTTCCCTGATGTGGGACCATACTGTGTCCCACATGTATCACTGTCTGAGATGTATGAGCCATCATCGTCATCAGTGCCTGATCTGGCACCAGTCCGTGTCCCAGCATGCTGGATTCCATGGCTGCTGTCATGCTGGGACATAGACAGGGCCTCGTCCACACCATCACCACCATCTTCAGTCCGAATAGACAGGCAGGTGTGTGGTGGTACTGATCTACAGACACCTGTGGTGGTGGATGTGCTCTCCTCCGTGTCCAGGCCCTCACCTACGGTGGACACACCCACCACTGCTGATCCATGGAGATGCTCAGGAGCTGCAAGGGAACACAGTAGCGTTAATGTCACCGCCCTACCTTGTGGCACTCCCCTCACCACCAACACAGTGACAGCACAGGACCTACCATGCAGTGACGGGCTGCCACCCATCTGGAAGTCACCACCTAGAATGCCCTCAATGGCACAATGCCACATGCTGCCAGCCATCCGCTCCTCCTGTGGTATCAGGCGAGGCACATCCAGCTGCCCACTACTGGTTGCAGCACATGCAGCCTTGATGGCAGCCACCTTGTCTTTAATCCTCCTTCTCCTGTCTGTGCCGACCTTCTTCTTACATTCCTTCACTGACCACTGGGGGCTGCCATGCTGGTTCACAGCATGTGCAACCTCATCCCATGCCACAGCACGGGCCTGTCGTGTTCCCTGCTTTCCACTGAGCAGCAGTTCCCTGTCAAGGTATGCTTCGAACAGGGCATCTGTTTCTGCCCGTGTGAAATTGGGCCTCCTCTTCCTCCAACATTCCTGTTCCACCTCTTCCTCACATTTGGTCATTGCAGAGCCTGTGGGAATGACAGGTGTTACCTTTCACTGTGCAGTCCCATGCATCTCCCACACACCACAGTCCACACTGGCAAACAGCATGCAACCCACCACAATAGACTGCAATACCAGACTATGGCCTCTGCAGCCCCATGTTGCATTTATATAGCTCAACGCATGCAAATGAGGTGAGACTCAATTTTAAGTGGATGCTAATGCAGTAGCTGCACCCTGGAATTGCTGATGAGTTGATTTGCATATGCCAGCTGAATATTGTGCTGTTGTGCCTTGTGCAATTGTGTTGAACGTGCTCAGGCAGGGGCGCAGATCTGTGACATGCACAGTAGGCACTGCACAGCCATGTCTGGGGTGCTGACGCCAATGCCTGCCATGCTGCTGACATGCTGAGTGCAGGAGGCAGTGCAGGGCATGTCCACCACTGTGTCAGTTGTGCTAGTGCACTGTTCACATGTATAGCACCCTTGCCTTGGGACGCCATAGGCGCCGTGGTGACACAGTGCAGTAGGCCACTACAGGAAGTACCACACAGGCACCATACTGTGCTACACACGGTGGTGCCAATCATGCTGTGGTGGTCCGTGCGCGTGAGACCCCTGACCCTGTGCCCGACCTTTGCCCCCTAGGCACCATGCATCCACATGGATGCACTCTTATCACGCTGTTTGGTGACAGCACAATGGGGAATGGCAGCGCAGTACTGCACAGCATCTGAACATGGTAGATGTGCACTAGGGAGCGCCATTTTGATTCAGAGATGATCCAAAGATGGCACGTCGAAGAGTAGCAATATGGAGCCAGATAGAACTGGCCAATTTGGTGGCACTGGTGGAGCCCCATGCTGGTGCTCTGTTTGGTGAGGCACCTCTGGACAGGGCCAGCAGTGCCATGTTGGAGGAGGTGACGGTGGCACTGGAGGAGGCCACAGGGATAGAGAGGACATCTAAGCAGTACTGACTCCGGTATGGGGACCTTCAGTGGAGGGACCCAGACAGGCTTTCCCACCTGTGGGCACGTGCCAGGAGAGGCGCTGTTCCATGGCCAGGTAGGTGCCCTATCTATACACTGGTTGCGTCTTTACGGGTATCGAAGTGGACATGTGTCCACCACATGGGGTGGTCTGTCCAGTGTGGGCAGTGGTGGTGGTGGTGGTATAGAGATGGGGTGCTGAATGGTTTGACTGTGTGGGATCGCACACACCCAGAGGTGGGGGGGCCTTTGCTACTGGATTGTACTGATGTTCCTGTCTCCATGTTTGCACCCTAGGCCCTGAAGAGCATCGCTGTGCAAGGGAGGAGAGGCAGAGACATGAGCTGAGGGGAGCTATGTCCCCATGCCAGAGGTCCCATGGAGGGTCAGCACCAGGACCAGCCCGATAATGGTGAGTGCCTTCCATCCAGGATATTCTCTTCATGCTGTGTAGTCGGGCGGGCGGTGGGGCATGGCCACTGTCCATTGACACCACTGCCATGCACGCCACATGGTACAGTCAGCACTGTCCAGTGGCACTGCATGTCTGGGTGTGCATCACTGGTGGTCCATGTGTGCACCGGGTACATGGCTCTGCCACTGCCTTTGCAACGCATAGCCATGTCACTGTACAGCCATAGTGGTGCTGTGCGGGACTTGGGCAGTGAGTGTGTGCAGCGGTCCGCATGGCTGCGTGCACCTGGGTGGGCAGGTCTTGTGGACATGATCATTGTGGGTGGTCGCACACCATCACAGGGGTGTGTCCCATGGCTGTATGCCATGCAGAATGGGTGGGCTGCAGGGGGCTGTGCATTCACGCCTATTGACTCTGCTCTCTTGTCCTAGGTGGACAGCGGATGATGCGAATTGAGAGGGTGCTGCAGGAGCTTCTTCAGGTGGCCAGGGCCTCCCTGGAAATTCTCCAGAGGGTGGAGCAGCTTGGAGTGAGAAGGAGGCATGGCAGGAGGCACCATCAGAGTGGGGAGCGGGGCTCCCACTGAATTGCATCCACCCCGGATTACACTCACCCCTCTGGACCCACCCTCCTTCCCTCTCCCATTTGTTCAACCCTGCCCCTTACCCACCCCCACCCGGTTTGTGGCCCTCACCTTTTTTGTATTGTATAAATCTGTACATAGTTTTGTTTATACTGTTACAATACATTTGTTTAGTTATGCCTACTGTGGTGGTCTCTGATGTGTAGCGGGCTAATGGTGCTCAGCTGCAGTGGTGTGCATGGCGTCAAGGGTGGTACTCTCATGGGTGTGTGTGTGTGTGTGTGTGTGTCCATAGGGGAGGCAAGTTTGGTGTAGGCGTAGCTCTCAGTCACTGTCTGCAGTTTGTGTGTTGTTCCCTGTGCACTGGAGGACTGTGTGCAGTGGTATCTGGTGCATGCACTGTGTCCATGGCACACCTGTCAGACCATCTATGGCCTGTGCAGCTGCCACCCTTGCATGTCTGTGACCTGCACAGTCCACTGGCATGTCAGTGGTGGCTGCCCATGCTGGACAGCCACTGTACCCAGCACGATGCTGGGTTGCCTCCTGTCCCTGGTGTGGTGCACATCTGCCTCAGGTGGCACTGTTGCCTCCACTGTTGTTGTCCCACCTTGATGCGGTCACTTGTGTCTGTTGCAGGGGATGTTCTCCACTGTCTGTCACTTGTGCTCCAGCCACATGCTGGTGGCATATGGCGCTGTGGTGCCTGCACAGGGTTGCTGGCACACCTGTGCCATGGAGGGGTTCAGGCCATGTGTACATGACTGCTGTGGCCACACGCCAGGGGCTTGGTTTACCCACTACTGTGTCCCTGTGTTGGTGTGCCCTTGGGTATGGGTGGTTGTTTGTGCACTGTGTTGCATCCTGTGTGGCGCATGCTTCCATGCAACACTGAGGGTGTCTGCGCTGGCTGTTGTGGCCAGTGCTGGGATGGAGTGTGTCCTTGGAAGGGTGTGCAGGGTGCTGTACTACTGGTGGTGGGGTCTGGGGCATGCCCTGTCATGTCTGGGGTACCTCATGTGCTGACACATGGTCGGTCTCTCAGCTGTACCTGGGGGGACGTGCGTGGAGGTACTGTGTATGCAGTCATTGCATCACTGTCTGCTGCCACCCTCTGAAGGGTGCTCATGGTGGGGCTGCCTTGCATGATTCTGTGGTGCACAGGGTTGCATTGTCACAGTGGGGGTGGTGGCATGCATGGGGTGTCCTGCACTGTTGGGCGCTACTCCTGGGCAGGGTGTATGGAGATCATGGTGCAGTGTTTGCTCTGCATTGGTGGGATGGTGTGGCACAGGGTGGCCTGGCAGCCATGTGTGACAGTCACAGCTTGCAAGGGGGTGTACTAGGCCACCATGCCCTGGCTGTGGGTTTGTTGCTGGTGTCCCTGGACCAGTGGTTCTTCTAGCTCTCCTCCGGTTGTGCAGTGCATGGGGTGTGGGGGGCAATGTCTGTTCTGCCGTATGCTCCTCTGCCCATCCATGGGTGGTGGGCCCCTGCATTCTGTCCCTGCGCATCCCTGGTTGTGCTGCTGCACTGCTGCCCTGCTCCACTGGGCATCTCTGGTTGTGCTGTTATGCATCTGACCTGCGCCATTGCACTTCCCTGGTTGCACTATGGCGCAGTTGGCATGATATTCAGTCATGTGCTGCAGGTGCATCTTGACCTGTGCAGTGTTTGAATATCATGCGTGTTGTGCATGGGTGCAGTGGACTTGCGCCTGCTCCTGCTATTGCACAACTTTGTGGCGCAGTTTGAATATCTGTGCCCAGTGTGCAGTCAGGCTTCTTTCCAGTCTGTGTATGTACTGCAGACACTGTCCAGCTCCCTGACTTAAAAACCAGCATTAATGAGTACAGTGGTGGGGTGGTGAAGCATGAAGAGATAATACAAAACAGCTTACAACACATCCAAGTAACTATTAAAACAAATTAATGTGATTCGTGACGTGATTGTAAATCGTGATTTGTGACTGCATTTGTGACTGTGATGATGAAGAAACTTGAATACCTACGGCTGTACATCTCCAGGCCCCAATGAGGTGTGGCATAATACTCCCTGACTTGAAAACAAACATTAATGAATACAATGGTGGGGTGGTGAAGCCTGGAGAGATAGTACAAAACAGGCTTACAATACATCCAAGTAACAAGAAAAAAAATTAATGTTGTGATTCATAATGTGAATGATCATAAATCATGATTTTTGACTGCATTTGTGACCGTGTTATTGAAGAAAATGATTTGGTGTTGATGGTGTGAGATAACCAGTATGAAATTGTATTGGGAACGCGAATGCCTATGGCTGTACTTCCCCGATAAGCTGTAGCTTAAAACTCCCAGACTTAAAAACACATATCAATGAGTACAGTGGTGGGGTGGTGAAGCCTGGAGAGATACTGCAAAATAGGCTTACAATACATCCAAGTAACTAGAAAAAAAAATTTATGTGATTGGTGACATGATCGTAAATCGTGATTTGTGACTGCACTTGTGACCGTGATGATGAAGAACATGATTTGTATCAAGATTGACTCATGATGATGGTCCTGACTTAAAAACACATATTAATGAGTACAATGTTCATGCAGAATTATGCACCACACCTGTCCAGTACTCTGAAGGGAAGCCAAAGAAACAACTGTGACTTAAGTTACAGATGGAGATTGGGCCCTAAAGAGATGCAAATGCAGAGATGGATTAAGATTGTGCTGTGCACTGAAGAGATGCAGACACAAAGGCACAACACCTAACCAGTGCTCACCATCAGAAATTCAAATCTGGAAAAGAATACCTTTGCTGGTTGGGGCAGGCCGTAGGAGGGCAGTGTACTGCACTGCTGCAGCAACAGTCACTAGTACTAGTACCAGTAAAGATACCACAAAGAAGTACAAAAATCACACAGCTGCAGTGGATAGCAGCTTCACATTGCTGAAATTATGTGGCACAATAAAAAGTGTCTGATTTGATGACACGCATCACACACATACTCTCACACACACACTAAGTAATGCACAGCAAATTTAAAACTTCAGTAATATAACCACATATTTTAATCAAACTAAAATTATGCAGTGCTGCACCACAACAATCAGAAAAAAAATGGCAAGAAATATTGAAAATATTACTGTGTGTACATTAGCACAGTTATACAAGAAAAAATACCACCAAAACAGAAAGCACTGTCTTTTTCTCCAGGTTAATTTACCTATACCACAGATACGCCCCTCCCCCAAAGCACACTGCCACTGTCTCTCAGAAGACTCCAGGAGAAAGGACTGCTGTGTGACTGAACTTCTCTGCTGGGACTAAAGTAGAAGAACTTTTGTATTTAGACCTTTAATTTAGGGTAAAAAAACTAACATACAAAACAAAACAAAAAAAAGTGTGTGTTTGGGTTAACTGAACTGAAAGGGTAACTGAAAAGTCATCTAGGTGTAAATCTCAGGTGACTGAAAGGTCTTAACTGTTGTGTGGTTTAAATTACTTGTAGAAAGATCTGAAGTAAGTGGGGAGGGCTTAGCTAGAAGGAAGCTACATTTAAAGACTGCCTTAGAAAGATTCTGCTAATAGCTTGGCAGAAGACTCCAGGAGAAAGGACTGCTGTGTGACTGAACTTCTCTACTGGGACTATATTGCCCTCCTTCCCTCCACCCAAAGCTAGTTCTATTTTTATAGGCACAGGATTTGACTGACAACAGGAACTTCCTGTTTAGGGGCAGGAAGTGAGTGATCACAGAACCACCAAGGACCCACCATCCTAGAAGGGTAAGAGTAGCTCTCCGGCCCCCTCTAGCTGCTGGAGGTCTGCCTCTAAACAAGTAAGCGGTCTACTGAGAAATATAGGATATTTATGTCTTAGAACAGGACAATCAGGAGCTTAAAGGGCACACAGGCAGAAAGTAAGGAGAGAAAGAAAAAAAAAACAGAGGAAGAGTAAGGATTGCAAACAGTTAAGGGCCAGAAATAAGACATGATTGGAGTGGTGCAGTGCAGTGGCTGTGGAGCAACAGTCTTCCGGAGATGTTCTGGAGGATGCAGTGTTGTCCCATCTGCAGGCACCTTTCTGGGCTGAGGGAGGAGGTTGCTCATCTCCAGGCTGAGTTGGCCAGGATTTGTGGGACCTCCTCTTTCATCCAGGACCACCAGTGCCACTGCCATTGCCTCAGAGGTTGCCAAGAAAGAGGAGCGGTTGGACCACAGTGGGCTCAGGGAGGGTGAGGGTGGTGGAACAGAGGCACATCCCTCCAGCTGTACCTCTCCACAATTCCTATGCCATTCTGGCAAAGTGTGATTCCTCTATGGAGGCACCTACAGTGGAGACCAAGGAGGATGCTGGGAACCTCCACAAAGGAGACCCACAGGAGGGTGGCAGGGGAACCTGCAGGGGAAGGAAACAACTCCTGGTGGGGGACTCCATTGTTAGGAAGGTAGAACTGGGCAAGGAAGGGGACAGGGAAGTAAGGTGCCTGCCTGGCGCCATGGCTTGGAGGGACAGAGAGCGAATCCTCAGGATTGCCGGAGCAGCTGCACAGGGGAGGGAGCTGGATGTCATTGTCCACTTAGGGACAAATGACCTGGCTAAGAAAGGGATTAGAGAAGTGCAGGAAGAGTTTGTGGAATTGGGGAGGAGCCTTAGTCAAGTAGCACGCACGGTAACCTTCTCGGAGGTGCTACCCATCTATGGCATAGGAGAGACTAGGGTGTTCCATACCATGGGATTCAATCAGTGGTTGAAAAACTGGTGTGGAGCTCAAGGATTTGGCTTCATTGGGGACTGGGGGTCCACCTGGAGTGATGCAAGCCTATACCGGCATGATGGGCTGCATCTGTCCGGGAAGGGAACCAGGATCCTAGGTGATAGGTTTAAATGCTTCATTGGCAAGCTTTTAAACTAGCCAAGGGGGGAGGCACTGGAAAGGAGCAGGAAAATCCTAGCCCCCCCCAAACAATCACGGTAGTAAGTCTGGCAAACACCAACATGGAGGTGTCGATAGGGAGAAGGGCAAGGGTAAATGGAGAAAGTGACAAAAGCAAGAAGGACAGGGATGAGGCAAAAGGGGTAAGGCCATCAGGAAATGGAGGGTAATGAGTACCAATGCCCGTAGTCTGGGCAACAAGCTCCCTGAGCTGGTGGCCTTAATGGAAGAGGGATGCCTGGATATCGTAGCAGTCACAGAAACATGGTACACAGAGAACCATGACTGGGATGTTAACATACCAGGGTACATAACCTACAGGAGAGACAGGCAGGGGAGAAGAGGGGGAGAAGTAGCTCTCTATGTAAAGGAAGGGATAAAAGCAACTAAACAAAAGAGTAAACAGGGAGGAGAGGAGGCACTGTGGGTCACCTTGGAGACTGGAAAGGGCACCACAATCCGCACAGGGGTTGTGTACATACCCCCATGTCAGGGGGAAGGAATGGACAAGGATATGATGGAAGGCATTCTTAGAATGGCAGAGAAAGGGGAGATACTGTTGTTGGGAGACCTGAATATGCCAGATGTTAACTGGAGCACATTGCTGCAGCCACATCCAAGAGCAGGGCCATTCTTGACGCCCTACAGGTGGCAGGCATTAGACAGCTAGTTTCGGAACCCACTCGTGAGGGAGCAATCTTAGACCTTGTACTCTCAAATGGGGGCAGTGAGAGGATCTCTGATCTAGAAGTGGGTTGCCATCTGGGGACAAGTGACCATCAAACAGTGTGGTTCACGTTAAACTCAGCTACAGAGTCAAGCCATACAAAAGTGAGGGTACTGGACTTTAGGAGCGCTGACTTTGGCAAGATGGGAGAGTGCCTCAGAAAAGCACTAGCAAACAGGCTAGAAGGAGGTGTGGAGCAACAATGGGGAATTATCAAAACTGCCATCACAGAGGCAACAAGCCTTTGTGTGAAGCAAATAAACAAATCAAAATGAAAGAAAAAGCCACTATGGTTCTCAAAAGAGGTGGCTGTGAAAGTCAGGAAGAAAAAGATAGCATTCCAGAAGTATAAGGAAACACAGAAGGAGCAGGACAGAGAGCTGTACCAGTTAAGGCAGAAAGAAGCAGGGAGGGAAGTCAGAATAGCAAAGGCCCAAACTGAGGAAAAGATAGCCAACTCAGTCAAGAAGGGGGATAAAACCTTTTATAGGTACATCAGCGAGTGTAGAAAGACAAAGGGCGGGATAGTGAGGCTGAATAGAATAAACGGTTGGTGGGCAGAGGGGGACAGTGAAAAAGCAGGAATATTGAATGAATATTTCTGCTCAGTATTCACAAAAGAGGAGGGAGAAGTGCCTAATCCAATTAACAGAAGCACTCTTGATAGGGGGGTCGATCCCAGTCCTTTCACAGAAGAAAGGGTTCTGCAAGAACTCCTAAAACTGAAGGTGGACAAAGCAATGGGTCCTGATGGAATCACCCAGAATTTAAAGAATTAAGGAAGGAACTAGTGAAACCACTGGCTACTCTTTTACTAAATCATGGGAGGATGGTGTGGTACCCGAGGACTGGAGGAAGGCGGATGTGATTCCCCTTCACAAAAGTGGGACCAAGACAGAGGCAGGAAACTACAGACCTGTCAGTCTGACCTCTGTGGTAGGGAAAGTGATGGAGTCACTTCTGAAGGAAAGAATAGTTGAGTACCTAGTGGTCAGTGGAGCACAGGATCCAAGGCAGCATGGGTTCACAGCGGGAAGGTCATGTCAGACGAATCTAATAGATTTCTTTGACTGGGTGACCAAGTAGTAGACCAGGGAGGGGCTGTGGACATGGCCTACCTAGACTTAGCAAGGCATTTGACACAGTCCCACACAAAAGATTATTAGTCAAATTAACCAGCCAGAGTGGGTCCCAGGGTGGTAGCCTGGGTAAAACATTGGCTGTACAACAGGACACAGAAGGTAATTGTAAATGGAGTCCACTCTGAAGAAAGGGCGGTTACTAGTGGGTACTACAGGGTTCAGTATTGGGTCCAGTCCTTTTTAATGTCTTCATCAGTGACATTGCAGAGGGACTGGAAGGAAAAGTATGCCTTTTTGCAGATGACACAAAGATCTGCAACAGGGTTGATACACAAGGAGGCGTGGAAAGGATGAAAAGGGACTTGGCAAGGTTGGAGGAATGGTCAGACGTATGGCAGCTAGGATTCAATGCAAAAAAGTGCAAAATAATGCACCTGGGAAACAAGAACCCAGGGGAAGAATACACAATGGGTGGGGAGGTAGTAACAACAACAAAACAGGAAAGGGACCTGGGGGTAATCATATCAGATGACCTTAAGGTTAGCAAGCAATGTGAGAAGGCAGTAGGGAGGGCCGGGGTATACTGGGATGTATAGGGAGAGCATCAGCAGCAGAAAACAGGAAGTTGTTATCCCTCTGTACAGACAGTTGGTGAGACCCCATCTGAAATACTGTGTCAGTTCTGGAGACCCCATCTCCACAAGGACATGGACAGGATAGAGGCAGTCCAGAGGAGGGCAACTAAAATGGTGCAGGGTCTGCAAGAGAAGCCGTATGAGGAGAGACTAAAGGAGCTTAATATGTATACCCTTGAGGAAAGAAAGAAGGAGAGGGGGACATGATAGAAACTTTCAAGTACCTCAAGGGAATAAACAAAGTCCAAGAGGGTAGCATCTTTCAGAAAAAGACTTGCAAGAACAAGGGGACACAATTTAAAGATAGAAGGAGGTGGTTCAGGTGCAATGTGAGGAAGTATTATTTCACAAAGAGGGTAGTGGATGCATGGAACAGCCTTCCTGAGGAAGTTGTGGAGTCTAAAACTGTGGGAGAATTAAGAATGCATGGGACAGACATAAGGCAATTCTTGTGGGGGACGGGAAGATATAGGCTGTTGGTTAAATAGGATCTGCGGCCTATCCTGTAGGTAGGGAAATGGGCAGACTAGATGGGCCTAGCAGTCCTTATCTGCCATCAAAGTCTATGTTTCTGTGTTTCTATGTACACAGACTGAATGTTGTACATTAACATTCAAAATCCATACACAAACAATAAATGCTCGATGATGTGAGCACAGGAGAGTTTCCTATAATCGATGAACGAAAGTTTTAGAAAAAAATGACTCAAAAAGGTTTTTTTAGCAGCTTTTTGAAGGTCTGAATTGCAGAGAACTCTCAGAGCAGATTGTCTCCTACAGCTTCCTACACACGCTACCCCAAATTGAGGCTGTGCAGAACAATCTTGAGCTCATGTGACCGGAAATTCCATGAATCACTGCAAAATTCAGCTTTGGAGCTTATAAAAACAAAGCAAAGTGAGGCGAAGTGGAAGGTGGAGTAACGTAAAGTCATTGTTTTCAATGGACTTCACATTACCCATTATAACATGAAGCACTCCACTTTGCGTTGCGGAGCACTCCGCGAATCACTTCGCGGAGCGAATTGGGGCCACTGCACCCATCACTAACCTCTACCTTCTTTTACATCACTGGGAACTGGGATGCTGTTGTGGTTTGCATTTCCTGGCTCTTGTATTCAGAGCTATCATATTCCTGGGCTATACATGTACTGCACTCCCAGCCCAGTTTGCCCAGCTTCCTTAACATGCTATATTCAGTAGATTTAGCACTGGGGCTACCC
The DNA here is from genome assembly GCA_016271365.2 of Neoceratodus forsteri. NCBI lineage: Eukaryota > Metazoa > Chordata > Ceratodontiformes > Ceratodontidae > Neoceratodus > Neoceratodus forsteri. The sequence continues at coordinate 115,819,464 of CM057455.1, read as the reverse complement.
CTTTTGAATATAGCGGGATATTGGTTCCATGCTAATCTAGCATACTGGTCAGAGTTAATTTAGCCCTGGGGCAAAATTTTAAATATCTGGTCCTATGCATCTTAGTTGGCATTATAAGATCCCATTTAATACATTTTTTCCACAATTGTAAGTGTTGCTGTGCATTCTGATCAGTTTTACAATAATTTTGACTTGTGACAAACTGTCCATCATTATTAGCATGAGAGGAAAATGGTCAGAAAAATGTTCTGATAAGACTTTAAAACTATGAATTTTAGATAGAGTGCAACATCCACAAGAGCCAAATCGAGCAAAGTGCCCCCTTTTTTGTAAGGAAGGTAAATTTACCTCGTTTATCTAGTGCACTCCTACCATTTATAATACTGAGATCATGTTTTACAATAAAATTAACAAGCATTTAATTTATTTCAAAATAATTTTCAAAGTGCTCATGTAACGTTAGAAAATTTGCCAGGTATATGGACACATGCGGCATGTATGAGCCCTTTATCAGGTTACATTCATTACAAAACACACTTTTCTGATATACTGTAGCAGGCTGCCATTGTTCAGAAAATGTATGCGTTTGTGCTGTTCCTGAATTCTTTCCAGTTATGCATATCTATCGTAACTGAATGTTGTAATAACTTTGCATACTGTACCCTTGCATACTGTGTTTAAATGTCCAGATCATTCAGGGAAAGGGCCATGTGGCCCAATTAATTTACCTAGTTATCAAACTTTAAATAAATCACATTAAATGACTTCCAAGTTTCAGATTCCTATTTCTAAATGGGACTTATGGGCAGACAGATATTTTGACAGTATTTACATTTCGGTTATATCCATAAAATTTTGAAATAATTTGTCGAACTTTGAATGAATTTGAACCATTTGAACCACTATACCACATGACTATATATATATATATATATATACCTTATTGCATATGTCTAGCAATATATACCAGACTGCACTTCTAGTTATATACATCATACAGCACATGGCTATACAGTACATGCCATACTGTACATGCCTAGCTATATATACCATGCTGCACATGTCTAGCTATGTATACCATACTACACATGTCTAGCTATATATACCATACTGCACATGCCTAGCTATGTATACCATACTACACATGTCTAGCTATATATACCATACTGTGCATGTCTAGCTATGCCTCTTTCTTTTACCATTTGCACCTGTATAGTCCTATCCCGTTGCTGAGCTACTCCACTCACAACACTTCCTCCCTTATCTCTTTCCCATTCCTGCCATCTTTTCATCCTACCTCATCCCCTTCCTTTACCCCTCCACAACCAGTTCCCCCCTCCCTCCTCTGTTTCCTCACCTTGTTTCTACCTGCCCCCGGCCCCCGTGAGTCTTTCCTGCATAAGCTTCATTGTGGAATCTCCCTCCTTGCTCTTAGTTTGCTCCTTCCACCTTCCAATTCACCCCCTGTACTTCTCTCCTTGCAATCCTTTTCTCTCCACTTCAGACAAGACCACTGGCTGCACTTGACACAATATTTCTCTTGCCATATTTTTCTTTTGTTTATGTGATAGCTTTCCTCATGATGTACTACTTATTGAAACCATTGTAATGCGTTGCTGTTGTGACTTGACGTGGAACCTCTGTAAAAGAGCATTTGGCTCCAAGGTCTTTCCAATTTGTTAAATAAATAAATAAAAATAAATACTGTATACTGTATACCGTACAGCACATATTTAGCTTTAAAGGGGATCCATTTCTAAGTAACCAGACTTTCATGAACTGTTAAATACATTTTTGAAAGTATGGAGACTGCAAAAGTGTAGTATCTGAAACTTTTAAGCTGGAGAATACATTGACATTTGATTGGCAGGTTTGTAGACATTAAAATTGCCACAGTGGAAATGTTGCTCCAGCAAGATTTCCATAACATGCTGCACTGGACAACTCAAGATCAACACTGAAATGGCAGCATCCATGATCTTTCTCCCTAGCCAGAAGCTGGACAGTGGGGACTATAAAAGTAATTGATGTGTCTCCAGTACCCCTCCCCCTGTTGAAACCTTTCATTAGAAGCAAAGCACTGGGACTAGGGGGTCAAGTCAGACTGGCTAGAGGAATTTGAATCTTAAAAACCTTTTGTGCTAATAAAACAACATATTTTGAATTGAAATACTGGATCCTCATTTTTTCTCAGTTGGAGTGCATACTTTTTTGGGAATATAAGCTGGCCAGGCCTGCCCCTCTCATTGCCTTCTCCTGCCTGGATAGCACACTTGTTGAAATAGTCACCTCCTTCTAGTATAATGGGGTATAGCTTAATAGTAGACTTTACTGCTCTGCCAACATTGTTGCCATCCTCTCCGATTGGAACCTTAAATCATAACAAAGATTGCCATTCCCTGCAGGTATGCTGGGAATTGGTTACCAAAGTAGAAGAAGAAGAATCAGCATTTATATAGTGCTTTTCATACACAGTATCCCAAGGCACTTTACAAGCAATGCTGGACTGGTAGTGAAGTGACTGAATGTGTGGTGGCGGCCATATCACACATCATTACCCACACACAGCCTGGATAATTGCATGAACCAGTTTATGGGAAGGGGAATGTTGGACAGGATACTGGGAATGTTCCCTACACTTTGCGAAGAGTGCCCTGGGTTCTTTTACTTCCACTTGGACACCCACAAGGTCAACACCAGGATGGGCAGAAGGGACCTCAGTTTAGCATCTCATCCAAAGGACAGCACACCCCAGCAGTACAGCACCCCCCAATACTGCACTCAGATGCAAGCGATTTTTAGGTACAAGTCCAATCCCGTTGTGGGATGAGAACCCATGACCTTCTGGTCCAGAGGCAGATCTGCTACCAATAGCAGTGCTCATGGTCTTTGACTTAGTGGATGTGGTCTATGGGGTTGCCTGTACTGTTGTCTTGCCAGACTGGAAACCCTTTGTAACGCCTTTTCTTCTTTGTTACCAATTTCCCCCTCTTACTCATCGCTGGTCTCTCTACTCTTGCCTATGCACCTTCTCCAACCATGACATTGTCACAATTCTTCTGTGCCTCCTTTATCTTTCAGGATCCAGCAGCTGGAGCAGTTATCATGCTGTCCAAGAGCATCTATGATATCCTGCAGTGTAGGAGGGAGGCCAGACAGAAGGAGGTGCAGCTTTGGCTGTTCAAAGAACAGCTCTATGAATTTTGCAATTTTGTTTGTTACTTATACTGCTCTAGGCAAGGTTGGGTAGGAAGCTTGATGCTGGTCGACATGGAATGGGATTAATGGGTATTTATTAAAAACAGTGTCAGATGTGGATGGATGCTACTGAGGGGTGGAACAGGAGACAAGGGTATCTATTATGGATCAATGACAACAGTGCAACAACAAAGACGTTGACATCCTTGACTGTGCCTGGAACCTGTCGACACCCCCAACTGTGACACGACCCAAACTGACCAGCACAACCACAAAGCACGTTGCAGGGAGGGGCTGCACCCTGCTTTAGATATCTAACTCCACATCGCAGAGACAGTGGAGTTAAATATTTACCCCTCATCACCCTAAAGTGTCTCAATGCAATCCCTTTGTTGCTGCTGATATAGGTAAGCTGGGGGTTTCACTGGGGTTGGTGTACCAGTGTTGTGTAGAGATGGTATAGCATTTATTACCATTAAAAAGGGATCAAAAAGGGTGAGCTTAATTGCTTTCAGAGCCTGGATCTGGTGGGGTTCCTACAATAAAATAGCCATCGGGTTTGGTTTTTGGGTGATTGTGAAATCGTCATCTGTCCTGGGAGAACCTCTATGAATTTTTTTATTTTTCATTGATTTAATGTAACTGTGACAACTGTAGTCCTTTGTATGTTAACTGTGATTTAATAAACAGTCATATGTGAAGAGCATGTGCCTAGTTTTTTTACACACACACACACTACAAACAAAAATAAATGAGACCAGATACAGTAAAACACTAAATGCAAATTTTTTTCATGTTAAGTACAGACAAATTAGCACCTCGTGGGCTGGTCTTCATGTCTTTCTCTGGTGCTGCTACTGCAGTTGTAAAACATCAGGCATTTCTGAGTTACACAAAGTCTCATTTATAGTCCAACAAAGCACTGATTTAAAAATCAGATCATGTTGATGGATAAACTTGTCAACAAATGGTTATTTAAACCTGAGCTCTGGTTGGGAGTGTGGTGTGATCAGGTATGGATTTCACAGCTCCTAGATGAGATGGTGGGGTGGGAAATGGATGTTTCTTTGTTTAGTGTTTTTTAGGGTTAGGGGAGGGTTTGCTCAGTCGGGGACCTTCCCCATGCTCCTCCCTCTACATTTGGTGCCTCCCCCCAGGTCTCTGGGTGTGTTTCATGCTTATACTTCCTGTATAGTTTTAATTACTTAGACCTTATGGCTGGCAACATCACAAAGTGTATTACATGGAATGTCAAGGGGGCTAACTTCACTGAGAAGCAGGAACAAGTTTTACATACATACATAGATACATAGACAGTGTCGGCAGATAAGGGCCTATGGCCCACCCAGTCTGCCCATTGACTCACCTGAAACAGTATACACCGTCTATAGTATACATTCAAGAAAAACATTTTTGTGGTGCCCGTATTTCTTCATTTCATTGCCATTGTGTCAGTCAGGTTTATGGCGCAGGTCTGAATTCTTGCAAAGCTGGTGCTGCTATACTTGTGGCATGTTCTATACCTTTTCAACTGTTAAAACACATTTTAGATCCCCAAGGGAGATACATTTTGCTCAGAGGAGTGTTAGACCATGCCGCAGCGGTGTTAGGCAACATATACAGCCCAAACAAGAGAGAGATTATAGATTTTGTTCTCTTCCACATAGCACAGGGTCAAGATTGGATTACTTTTTAATTAACGCCCCTTTGTTGCTGTGCACCTCTGCTGTGGAGATTCTTTCTTCTGTTATATCTGATCATTTTCCATTGTCTCATACTTTGACTTTTCCTGCTTAAACAGACTTTGACTCTATTTGAAAGCTTAATCATTTTATTTTGAAGGACCCTCAGATAGTCCATTTTCTGAAATAATTTGCAGAGAATTTTTTATGGGAAAATGCTAATGCAGTATTTTCTGCTTCTAAACTTTGGAATGCTTAAAATGTGCAATCTGAGGTGAACTCATTAGGATTACTTCTAAACAAAACAAACACAATTCACATGAAGATGAAAAACTCCTTGCTAATATATGTAATACTGAACACTCTTTATAAAGGGATGCCTCTGATGAGACTTGGAAAGAGCTCATAGTGTTGCGTGAGTGATATTATGAGCTTCATATAGCTCACATCTAATGGACGCTTTATTGCACTAAGGCCCATTATGTTACACAGGGTGAAAAGCAAGGTAAGAAAAAAAGAAAAGGACAAGGACTCTGGGGGAGAAAATCATCATTTCCTGGAAACTGGGGATTTCCAAGGCTGTTGACACAAGTCTAAAGTGGGGGGGTCCACAGTGGCTATAGCCACAATTTGGTTCCATGTGGCCATTACCACAGGTTGAGCTTCCAACAGCTGATGCCACAACCTGAACTTCCCGCAGACATTACTGCTTGTGTCTCAGCTCCTCAGGAGCCACTCAGGAGAGGGGCACTGCTTTTGAATGGATCAAATAGACTACAAAGGTCACAGCCCACTACTCACTGCAGAAAAAAAGACAAAGACTTTGGAGGAGTAAAGTGGCCATTGCTGCAACTTGGGGATTTACATGGCCATTGCCACAAACCTTAAGCGGGGGTCTAAAGCAGTCATAGCTGCAATTTGGATGCATGCAGTCATTGTTGTAGCTTGAGCTTCCAGCAGCCATTGCTGCAACTTAAACTTCCCGCAGGCATTACTGCTTGTGTTTCAGCTCCCTCATTAGCCAATCAGGAGAGGGGCACTGCTTTTGAATGGAGCGGATGGGCTATAAAGGCCACCACAAGGACTTTGGGGAAGAAAGGTTCCCACCCTGAACCTCATCTCCTTCAGTTCATAAATAGGCTCCCTTTTCTCCTGAATGGAGCAGACCATCAGCAGAGGAGGAGGGGTGTTTTTGTGATAAATGAGAGGAAGGTGAAGCAAAGGGAACTTCTGTTTGATTTCTACAGGACTATTTGGCAGTCTGGATTTCTAAGGGACATTTTTGACTTTCACAGTAATAGCTTTTTATGGTAATATCATTGTGAGTAATTAGGGATTTATTTGCCTGATAAACACACTGTGGTTGGCACATAGAATTTAATAACATTTAGTATAGTTCTACCAAACATCGGCACACAGAATTTACTAACATTTAGTATAGTTCTACCAAACATCGGCACATAGAATTTATTAATATTTAATATAGTTCTACCAAACGTTGACTCATAGAATTTAATAGCATTTAGTATAGTTTGACCAAATGCTGGCTCATACAAGTTACTAACATTTAATGTAGTTCTACCAAAAATCGGCACATAGAATTTACTAACATTTATTCAATGTCCTGTGCAGCCAGTATAGTGTTATGCTTGTGCAACTGTGTGTGTTTGATTTTTGACCTTTCATACTCTCCATTTCAGAGGAATTGCCACCCCTGTAGGGGTACAAAATGCAAGGAAACCTTGGAAAGGGTTCCACCCTTAGAGGTGCCATGGGACAGTTCCCATGGCTAAAGGTACCTTAGGAATCCCCCTAAGGAGAAAAGTGCTCTCACTGGAGGAGGAGGGGAGGATGGTGGGGCAAAGCAAAAGTGCTTCACAATGGGGCTGAGAGGAACTGCTTATATGGCTCAGGAAGTGGAAGTGGAAGGCTGCTTGTTAATTGAACTACAGGCCTAGCCTTCCAATTCAATGTCCTGCACAGCCAGTATAGTGTTGTGCTTGTGCAACTGTGTTAGTTTGGTTTTGGTCATTCGCACTTTCTATTCTAGAGGAACTACTACCCCATGGGGTACAAAAAGCAAGGAACCCTCAGAGAGGGTTCCACCCCTAGAGGTGCCACGGGATGATTCCCATGGCTAAAGATACCTTAGGAATCCCCAAAAGAAATGTAGCACAAACATACCCCAAAAGAATAAGGCAATGCGAAGCATATGAGCAAGCAGTAACTGTGATCTAGTAGCAGTAACTGTGATGCAGTAGTAGAGAAGCATAGACAGTTTGATAATGTAATGAGATACTCAGTTTGATAACATAATGGAATGCCAGGGTTTGCGTAGCATAATACTAATGGTTTTCAGAGAGAATTAGGGGATCCTCTAAGGAGAGAGGGAATGGTGGGACATCCTCCTCTTCCTCCTCCATCCAACAGCAGAACCTACCAAAGAAACTAGGGGACACTACTATGCTAACTAACAGTTATGACCTGAAGCAATGGAAGAGAGAGAAAAAACCCTATGAGGAGGAAATCTCTGGGGATCTATGGCCTAGATTACCTTCCCTCCAGACTTGAGATAGTTTATTTAGTGACTGCTCTGCAGCTGCAATTTTTAAAACCCAATTAAAGGGAGGTGGAAAATATTCCAGTTTGGAGGAAGGCTCTCATTCAAACCCTCTAGTGGGAATGTCCTGGAAGGTTGCAAGAAAATTCTGCAGCAATGTGTGCATCTAAGGTGGGAGAAGGAGGAGAGCAATAACTGCTGAGGCACTCACCTGGTCTACGTACCCTAAACTCAAACCAGGTGAACCAGTTGTAGGGACAATGCCGTGAAAGTGCCTTGCTAGGGAAACCACTAAAGTCAATGGCTAACCATTATAGTGGAACACTAGAGCCAAAGGAGGTAACTTTTTCCACCCTTCACCGCTAGTCTTGAATTCTACACCAGGAGCTGCTGTCACATAGCAGGTAGTTAAAGCCAAGCCCAGTGCATGGACATTCCTAGCTATGGGCCAGATGAGAAGGATCCCACCTCAAGTTGGACATGCTCAAGATGCGGACTAAATGCAGAGTGAGACCACTGGCTGCAGGAACCCTGCACCAGAATAGAATGGCTGGCATGACCCAAAACTGATTGACAGCTGAAAAGCTGGTGAGCTGAATAAGCATGGCATGCTGAGATTAAAATGAGCATTGAGTGTTGAGACCTTGCAAGGTCAAATGCAGAAATGAGTGTAGCAGAATCCCAGAGTCTGAAGCCAAGGGAATGGCAGTAGGCATGAAGCAATGATCTGTGTAAGCAATGCGCATTGATAGCGTATCAAGCGTGGACCTGTACATAGGTCAATGAACAGTAATGGTGATAGGTGGACCTGCATGGAGGTCTGCATAACATGTAGCAATGAAACAGCAATGGATAGGGGCAAGCAAGCCAGACATGAATAGCCAAATCAAGGTGACAAATACTCTTAGGACTTTCAGCAGCAAGGCAGGATTTAATAATAATAAAGCTATATTAATAACCTCAGCAGGAGCTTAGTTGGCTGACCTCAGAGTTGTAACTGCAATAAAACAGGGAGACAATGCTCTGAAAACAGGTATAGCCAGGCAGTGCAATGAAGCTGCAAGTAGAATGACAGTATGAATGAGAAGCACAGCTAGAATCACAGTAAACCTGTGTCAGGTGAAAAGAATTGAGTATGCAACATGGAGCAGCAATGGTTGAGCTGAAACACACAGATAAAGACTGCAGTTGCCTTGCAGTAGTTTGAGCATGGTGAGCAACAGTGTAAAATACAAGCACTGGGTACAATAGTTATTGGAGTAAACAGTAGCAGGGGCTGCAGCTGTAGGTAACTGAAAGCAGTAGTATGAGCTTTGAGTAGCAGTATTCTAGGAGCTTAGAAATAAAGACCCCCAAAAAAGAAAAAAACAAAATACAGCAAAACAGAAAACAAGGAACAAGGCCCAAAACCAAAAGACACAAAACACAAAACACAGGGAAGCACACAGCCAGAGGAAAGATACAAACTAGAAATTGGAAAACAAATGCCGAAGTCCAGCAGAGACACACAGAAACATAAGGTGAGGGGGTAGGCCCCAGTCAGCTCAGAGGACAAACCAACAGAGCCTCCAGCAACAAGGAAAAAGTACGTCACAATGAGGCTGAGAGGAACTGCTTATATAGCTCAGGAAGTAGAAAAATGTATTGCCTAGATTCCTTCATTGTTAGAGCCTTGTTCCTCCCAGTTGTTTTCTTCCTGCTATACTATTGTGCTAAACTCTTACTGACTTCTTTGTCCTGTAAATCTTCCCCTCTCACCTGCTACACCCTCAGCAATCCTGCTTTTGTTAGACTCGTTACCTTCTGCTCCCATCTTAATTAATCCCCCCCCATTGAGAAGCTGTCTGCTGTTCTGTCTGCCCCTGCCCACTGCTCCTAAGTTAATTTAATCACCTGTTTTCCCTTCTGTTTCTGTGCAGGTCGTCCGACCTTGGGTGCCGAAAAGCGCAGGAGCCCCATCCTGCCAGCAGACCCGTGGGCCTCTTCCAGTTGCTGCCTGCATTCTCCTCCCCGAACAGTTCTGCCAGGTATGCCGGCTGAACGGCCATTGTTTGAAAAATGGTGCCACGTCTCCCTGAGCCTCTGATTAGTTGGTCTTTTAACAGAGACTCTGCCGATTGGTGCGGCTTCTCAGCTGCTATCTTTCACTGCCTGAAACGCTAGCTCTTACCATAGCCATTCCTACGGGCATTATTATTTTGTCCCACAACACCCACCCTGACCCTGGCTTCTATTAAATAGATGTAGGCTTCACCCAGATCTCTTACCGTTGTCTTATTGAGTGAATTGTCACAACACTGCATTACAGTTGTTGAACAATCTGTATCTCTATTTTCTGGTCCAAAAGGTGGCTAACCTAACCACAGCAGAGTAGGGTAGGTCAATCTTGTCCATGCAGACATGCAAATATTTTTCTTTTTGCTCCATGAAGCCCCGTAAAACAAGGGGAAAGTCTTGAGGTCCCTATACCAAGCAAACGTTTGGCTAAGTTGATCACTATCGCCACCTAGCTTTGCTTGCCAAACAAAATTGGTGTAAGTTGTTCACTATCCACACTTAGCCTTACCTTCTTCTATGATGTAGGGTGATGTCTTTTATTAATTGTGTATATCCTGCTATGCATTATTTCTTCTTTCTTACTTTTTTATTGGGTCCGGAGGATCATAGTACCCATCATGGTTTACCAAATCTTCATCTTACTGGGCCTCCTAGCCCTCCTTGGTTCTTGCCCACCACAGTTCCTAGGCTGTCCTTCTGGTGTACATACCAAGGTGAGAAGGTCCCTAACTTCGTATACAACTGGATTCTAACAAAAATATTGTACTGCCCTATCTACAACTATAGGCTTGCAACAAACTCCATGCCCCGAGGTCATGGCAAATCTTGGAATATACCTCACTATGCAGGGCATTATACTATACATCCTAAATAGCACAGGGACGCTGTCACATATGAGACTCAATAATCATTGACTGGTATCCTTTACCCTTATATACCCACTTTTGCTCTCCATACGGGTGCTTCTTTACCTTCAGGCCAATCCATGGCTAGCAAAAATTACATCCCTTTCTCTCAGGGAACCAAGATGCTTCATTAGAAGCAAAAGTTGCCTTACAAGGCTTCTCTTGGAAGCCATCAAAAAACTTCTTCTACTATTGCTCATCTGTGCAGGTAACATTGAGCTCAGTCCTGGACCCATTCTTCCAATTGCATCACCAACACAAATTACTCAACTGAATGAAATGAGCCCCAATCCATATCAATGCCTGTAGCCTGCTTAGGAAATTTGAATTAATTCAGACGTGGATAAATCACACCTGCCCTGATGTGCCATTGGTCACTGAAACTTGGCTTAAGCCTGTGACCCAGGATCATGACATTTCCATTTCTTCATAAAAAATGTTCAGAATGGACAGACCCTCAAGAGGTGGGGGTGTAGCAATCTACATCCATGACAAATATGTCACCTCCATAGCAAGTTCTACTACTCTGCCTAAGGAATTCAAATGTCTTACATTAAAAGTGCAGCTTACCAACACAACCACTATGCATATTATTGGCTGTTACAGACCTCCTGCTGCAGGTTTAAAATTACTGAACCACCTAACTAATGTTCTTGAAACAATATCATCTGAAGTCATATTATTGGGTGATTTGAATCTGGGCTGGCTCTCTGCTGCATCTAAATAGTTAAAAGAGTTATGTGGCACATTTGGTTTTGCACAAATTATAATTGAAACTACAAGGCCCAAGATCAAAAGCCTGGATAAGAGTACTTTGCTTGATGTAATATTAGTCAATAAACCGCACCTATTTACTCATGCAAGTATGTTCTTCAGGGACGTTAATGACCATTGTGTAATAGCCTGTGTCAGGTCTACTCCCAAGGCAGTGTCATTCTCCAAGTTTGTTCTCAAGAGATGCTGAAGGAATTTTGACCAGACAGCCTTCTGCTCAGATCTGCAGCATGCTATCTCTCAGGATTTCTACCTGGCCCAAACTGTGGATGAGGCCTATGAGGAATTTCATAAAATAGTGCTCAGGACTACAGACAAACACGCTCCACTAGTAAAAACCATGACCAAAAGGAAAACCTCTCCATGTTTCACTAGTGGTTTGAAAGCCGCATTATTGCATTGAGACTCCCTGTGGAAAAAAGCAAGAACAACTAAACTTCCTATGGATTAGACAGCCTTCAGGGCAGCTAGTAATTGGTGTACTAAGCTTATCAGATCTGAGAAAGCAAAGTACTTCCAAACTGAAATTGTTACTGTTGCTAATGACTCCAGGAAATTTTGGAAAACTCTAAAGGACATCAAAGGTTATTCTCATGCTCCTTCCCTTCTCCATAAAATCACCAAGGATGGTGATTCTTTTACTGACAAACAATCTATTCTCGAACTTCTAAACAACCACTTTGTTACAGCAGGATTAGCCTTTGATGCCTCACCGGCCAGCTCGCTACGATCTCAGCTAGGTGTTCCAAAACCGGATTGGCTCAACCATTGTTTATTAAGGCAAAAGGCGACCTTCACCTTCAAATCCATCACTGTAAAGCACATTGAGGTTCATCTCCTCGCTCTAGATACTAGAAAAAGTGCTGTTGCAGACCAAATAGAGCCATATTATTTAAAGTTAGGATATTATGCTCTGGCAGCTTCTATAGTACATCTCTTTAATCTGTCCCTCGTGCAGGGTTCCATTCCATCTATGTGGAAGACAGCTCAGGAGATTCCACTTTTCAATTCTGGTGACACTTGTGACTTAAACAAATACAGCCCCATTTCCTTAATCCCTGTTTTGTCAAAGGTTCTGGAGAAAGTAGTGAACTTATAGCTGAGACAACACCTTGATATATACAACCTTCTAAACGAGGCCCAATCTGGCTTTAGGCCAAATCACAGCACGATCTCTGCACTTGCCAAAGTTACAAATGACTGGCAGATGGCATTAGATAACAAAAAATACGTATGTAGACTATTCCTTGACCTGAGTAAAGCTTTCGATACGGTGGTCCATGACCTTCTTATTACCACACTGCGTATTGCTGAATCAGACCCATTGTCTGTCAAGTGGTTCACTAGCTATCTCACTGAATACTACCAATAAGTCAGAGCTGATGGCAATCTCTCTACACTGAAAACTGTGCAAAGAGGATTGCCCCAAGGATCTATACTAGGACCCTTGTTGTTTGCTGTCTATATTAATAATTTAAACAATGGAATCTCAGATGCTAGTATTCACCTGTTCGAGGATGCCATGGTGCTTTATTTAGCCAGGCCTTCTCCAGACCAGGCCTGCAAAGGCCTCCAACTTGAATTTATCCATCTTCAGAAAAACCTTCTGCATCTGAAGTTGCTCTTAAATGCTAAAAAAAATAAAGCTATGCTTTTTGCTCCAACTACATGCATATATAATACAAAGGATACCCTTACCCTTCCTGTCATACAGTCGCTGCTTGGTGAATCCCTAGAGTTTGTCTCAGTCTTCTAGTATTTGGGGGTCTGGGTTGAAGACAGACTTACGGTCTCCATCCACATTGAAAACCTCATGAAAAGACTAAGACAAAGACTTGGTATATTCTTTTGCATAAAGCATCTATTAACTCAGGAGGCTAAAAAATGCCTTTTACAAACAACATTCATACCTCTTCTAGACTATGCAAATATTCTGTATGGTCATGGGACTAGTGAAGCTTTAGGGAAACTCAACACACTATATCATCGGGCAATTAGATTCATCACAAATGCACCATACTCCATTCATCACTGCACCCTCTACTCAATACTTGACTAGTACTCTCTCAGTTATAGACGGCAAAAAAACGCTATCCTTTGGATCCTTACAGCATTGACAAATAAGCTTCCTAAAAACATCTCTGACTGTCTACCTTTCTGCCAACCAGGGAATTATCTTCTAAGAAGCCTTAAATATACCTCACCTGTCATTCCTAAGATAAATACATACTTTGGCAAAGCGACCACAAGTGACTTCCTACCTGCCATTTGGAACACTGTGCAAAAAAGCTTAAAAATAGTCCTCCCAGTAAAAGTACCCTTTTAAAAATCTCTCTATGCTACTACCTTTAAAGAAGTATGCAATTGCCATCATTAGCTCACCTGCACTAGAGTTTCTTTTTTTCTCCCAATGCCCAGCTCTCCTATGGCTTCTACTATCTGGAATTTGTGGTCACAGGGTGGTATGTTATTTTGTATTATTTGACACAATTTGACTTATTTGATGCGAACATATGTATTGTTGTAAAACTATGTTCCTCTCTCATTCTTGAATATGTTGTACAAACTATAACCCAGTCTGTAAACTTGTATCGATTATGTCATGTATTACATGCTTAACATACTATACTAACTATACTCTATGTGTAAGACTGTGTTTTATTGTGCCCTATATATACATTCATCTACCTTTTGTATACCCTATATCTGTACCAGGTCCACCTTGCAAATGAGTTGTCTCAACAGTGTTTTTGCCTGGATAAATAAAGATTGATTGATTGATTGATTGATTGATAGAAATGAGAGTGGCTGGCTGCTTGTTCACTGAACTACAGGCCTAGCCTTCCAAGTATAGTTCTACCAAATGTTGTCTCATAGAATTTAGTAGCATTTAATATTGTACTATTTAATTGCCTGCTAAATACACAGTTGCTGGCATGTACTAAAACATACAGGCTGTAGACATACAGTATAGACTTTCTTTTCATAGTAGGTTTGTGTTCAATTGACCCTGTGGGGATTATTGTTTTTTTCTGAGGATGTGAAGTAGCCAGGAAGGTAGGAGAATGGGAGGATGTAGAGGCAGGGTAGAGGAATGGCAGGAGGAAGGAGTGAGTGGAATGGTCATGAAGGTAGGCAAGGGGGATTGTACAGAAAGGGGGGTGGAGAGGTGGAGGATGGAGAGCCCAGAAAACAGGAAGAGTGGAAGGAAAGAATGGGAGGAGTGGTACCAGGGTAGAGAAAGGGACGAGGTATGGAGAAAAAACATGGAAGGGGGCTGCTAAGGTTCCTATCAGGATAGTAAGATGTAATGGATTTGGAGTGGCTGTGCATATGGATACACTCTGGAGATCAGTAGCATGCTCATAAATGTGTGAGGATGTTTCAACTGGAAAGGGAAATCAGGGAATTAAGGAGGGTGGTGAATCACTTACTCATAGAGGTAGGACATGGGGAAGAAGGGGGGGGGTCTGGCAGCCCAGGGGAACCTTTTTGTAGACTTCAATGGGAGGAGGGAATGTGGGAAAGTTAGGGGTAGGTGACAGAGCAGTGAGCATACAGCACAGGAATGAACAGGTCAATAAGTGGAGAGGGTGGGGTCTGGCTGCTGAGGGTGATCATGGAGGGGGAGTGCAAACAAGGGTTGGCAGGCAGTGGTCAGGAGGAGAGTAGGTGAAAGAGGGATGGAGCTATGAGGGCTGGTAATGTCTGCCTTGGTAGGGAAAGGTGGGAAAAAGACAGGGTCAATGCAGGAGGCGTTGTAGTGAAAAACAGGGATATACGCCTCTACAAAACATACAGATGGAACACAGGCATACACCTATACAAAATGGACAAGGCATAGGGGAGTAGTTGGAGTTGGAACAAAGAAAGGCTTAAGTTAAAAGAGGGGGTAGGAGAGAGAGGGAAAGGTAGCCCAATGGGTAAGTAAGGTCCCTGAAAAAACAGCTGAGAACAGAGGGACTGGAATTAAGAGAGATTGTGAGTTAGGAGCTGGGCCAAACACAGTCCAAGATAAATTAGTAGGAGGTGGAAAGGACAGTGGGAGGTCTGGAGTAGCAAATCTCACTCCAAAACAAGATGTAGCTCCAGTGAAGGGGGGTAAATTGGAGAAGAATGCTTGCAGGGAGAGAGGTCAGGTTGACATGCAGGGAAAAGATGGGGGGTAAAAGTCAAAAAGTCATGGAGGAAGGGAAACCAAGGATCTTGGTACTGGGGACTTCATCAATAGAGGAATCAGATGGGGGGAAACAAAGATGGGCAAAGGTAGTCCTGTACAGGTGGAATGTATGCCGGGGATGATGGTGATTAGAATAGGGTTCCTTGTGCACACATTGGTAAATAAACATGCAGGGGTGCCACACATTGTGGTACATATTGGCACTAACAACCTAGAGGAAATAGTTTAAAGGAAGTACAGGCCAGATATAGGGATAGGGCACGATTATGTGTAGCTTGAAATGCATAGTTTCATTTTCAGTGATATTGCCAGTGCTGAGAGGCACTATGGATAGAAAACAGAAGTTTAGGGAAATCAACATGCTGACTAAAGGATTGGTGTCTAGCTATTGGATATAGGTTAGTAGGAGACTGGGGGACTATATGGGAGAACAAAGAACATTTTGCTAGGGACTGATGCAAGGAGGAGGGGAAGGAGGTCCTTATGGACAAACTAGGTAATTATATAACTATGAGGTGGGATTTAAACTAGATAAGGGGGAGGGCTGGAGGGTACTGGGCTCTCGGGTAAAGTAGGAGAGTGGAGGCTCTTTCCCCACAATGGAGGAGTTCAGGCAAAGAGGGCCAAACCTGATGAAATTGAAGCCAGGGACAAGGGGGTTGGTAGGATAAGGGATAATTCTGAAGGTGATGGAAGGTTGTTCTGATAGATAGATAGACAGACAGGCAGATAAATAGATTTTTTTTGTATTATTTGTTTACTCCCCTGCATGCTCCAGGATCTGCCATTCCTTCAAGCCACCACAGTCTCGACTTGCCTTTTACTACCCTCACTCAAACCTCCATCTTTATATTGCAGCCATCCCTGGGGTAAGCTGGCGTAACCCTTTGCTGGATGGGTCCCTCTCCTCCGAGGGTGAAGGCACCAGTGGAGGCTGTCCAGTGCACTCATTACTTGGCCCCAGGGTGCTGCTGAGGAAGACATGGCTCCCATGGGGGCTTTGGTGGTGCTGGCCAACTGGCAGCCTTTATCTGGCGGGTCCCAGAGCTGTTTCCCACTTTTCTACGGTTCCCCATTGTGCCGCTCATGCAGTGCTCCTAGTCACCACTGGAGGCCACTGCCAAATAAGACTTCCCTGCAACCCACCCCAGGAGAGAAGAGAAGAGCAATCCAGTGGATGGTCAATCCTGTCTTTCCTCTGCCAGCCCCCGGCATCTCGAGTCCACCCCTGGTCAACCCAGGTCACCTGCATGGTTTGTGGTAAGGTGCAAGTGCCTCTGCCCTCTGCACTACTGGGCTGGCAGAATGATTTATTTTTTCTTTTCTACAGGTATTGGGAGGTATTGTGAGCAGCTTTCTAGAAGTTTCTGTCCTCCTCAGCCAGGATCAATTTACAGCTAATTAGGGCTTAAATACCAGGATGTCTCATGTAGTAGTACTGCAGAAACAGTTGGGGTCTGGCAGAGGTTGTGGGAACCTGATTTTGCTGAGTAGATGGGGAAAGGATTTTTGTTGCTGGATAAGCTTTAAATTCTTATCAGTCTGTGAACTTTAGTGCAGGAGTGCTGACTTGATTTCATAAGAGTTGGTGGTGTGGGGGATCCATAGTGGAAGCTGGATATTCATTTATCTTTTCTTTTCTATGGGTATTTGAGGTATTCTGAGAAGCTTTCTGTAAGTTTCTATTCTTCTCAGCCAGGATCAATGTACAGCTCATTGGGGCTTAAATACCAGGGCTTCTCACATAGCAGTACTGCAGAAACAGTTGGAATCTGGCAGAGGTTGTGGGAACCTGCTTTTGCTGAGCAGATGGGGACAGGATTTTAGTTGCTGGATAAGCCTTAAATTTTTTCAGTCTGTGAACTTTAGGGCAGGAGTGCTGACTTGTTTAATACAGTGTTTGTGTGGGACCTGGGTCCAGAGGATGTTGCAGTGCTTGGAGGTGCAGTGAGGAGCAGACACAGGGCTGATACACTCTCATGAGAGTCGGGTGTGAGCCCTAATCCCACCCTCCCCACCCTTCCCTTCCCAGAGCACAGCTCATTTACAGGGGAACACCTGTCCTGTAATTGGAGGAAGAGGCTTCAGGTGCAGCTCATGTAGTTCTATCCAATAATGCTGCCGCTGGGCAGGGAAAAAGCATAGGTAGGTCTCAAATAGGAGTACAACATCCACAATTAATTGCTGATTAGTGTGATAGTTGGATATTGTGGAGGGTCTTCAACTGGAATATATCAGGTAAACTTTCTGCTAGAGGCTTGGCTAGGATTAGTGTTGTGATGATGAGGAAGGGACCACTTATCACTAGAGCATGTATCTTTGTGCGGGTGGTTGGGTGCACAGGGTGTGGTGTGGCCTTGATACTGGACTGGGCTTGGAAGTCTGTGGGATGTCCTGTCTGCTACCAGCTGGCACAGCTTAAGGAGGAGGAGGTAGAGGGGATCTGAAGGCATCTGGGGGTGCTGGGGGGGAGGATTGGAGAAGTAGGAGGCAAGCGGTCACCTACATGTAAGCACTAGGTGCTGGGCCTCCCAAGCTGGGGGAGGAGTGAATTGAGGTGCTCACACTAAGAGAGGAGGGAAGGGAGGTACACAGAGTGCTGTAGGGGACCCTTGCAGGTGTGACCCAAAAGGTGGACATTTCCACAGCAGTAGGTAAGAGTCTGGGTGTGTTCAAAGGAAACCGAGAGAGGCAGTAGGGATGGGGGGGGCACTGGGGGATGGGCTAAGGCTCACAAATTGTTTTTAACCTCTACGCCCACTGGTAGAAGAGGGGTGTGTGGGGGAGGAGGAGGAGGATGATGATGCTGCTGCTGGTGAAGCTGGGGCAGGGACGGAAAGGAAGAGTGAAGGGGCAAGAGGCAAGGATGCAATAGAGGGAGTCCTGGACAGGATGGGGGAAGAGGGGTAGGAGGGGAGAAGAAAAAGGAGGATCAGGAGAACAAGAAAGAGGCTGATGGTATGGAACAGGGGAGCATGAGAGGCAGGAAAGCATAGGACGTAAATGGGATGATAGTGAGCAAAAAGCCAAGTAGGCAAATGAATAGGATGGATGGATTAGTAAGGAGTGGCGAAAGGGATACAGAGAAAGACACTCGGGTGGGGGGGATAAAGAAGGCAGGACACAAGTAGAGGAGGTGATCTGGGACAATAGTGAAGGAGCAGCCAGTTGAGGGGAGAATCTGGACACATGGATGAGGAGGGGCATGGAAGGAGGGGGAACCTGAGGGGTAAACAGGGAGGCAAGGGGGAGGTTAGAGTACTGCTATTGGGGGACTCCATGATCAGAGGCATCCAGTGAGAGGGACAGGGGGAGGGAAAAACCTGTCTAATCAGAACCAAATGCCACCCAGGCCTTATGGTGCACAAGACCAAGCATGAGTTGTATTCACTGGCAAGGAAATGCGAGGGGATCCCAGACATTCTAGTGCACTTGGTGACAGACATAAATGGTAATTGTGAACTAGAAATTCAGGCAAGGTTCTGGGAGTTTGCCAGGGTATGCCTTTCCATATGCTGTATGATCACCTTTTCAGAAATGCTGTTGGTGCCAAGGACTAGTGGGGAAAACAAGATGAAGATTAGGGAGATAAATCAGTGACTTAGGGAGTGGTGTGAGGAATTGGGGTATGGTCTGGTGGGGGACTTGGGGAAACCTGGGAGGATAAGGGGCTGTATGGTAGGGACAGGCTCCACCTTAATTTGGAGGGTAAGGAAATCCTTAAGCTCAAACTAGCTGGGTTCATCAGCGAAACTTGGGGTTTAAACTTGTGAAGCGGGTAGGGATCAAAAAAGGGGCAGTGCCAGCAGGTATGATAAATGAGGAACATGATCTCCACTCCTCTAGGGGGCTTGGGAGATATGGAAATGGGCCACCAGGTAGGGTGCAGGAGCTGAGAAATGGGAGCTCAAGGGGGAGAAAGGAGAAGAAGGAAAAGGGGTGGAAAGTGGTCCTGATAAATGCCAGGAGCTTAGAAAATAAAGTGCCTGAGCTCCAGGCGATGCTAGTTGAGGGGGAGGTAGATGTGGTAGCAGTCACTGAGACCTGGGCCACTCAAGGGCAAGAATGGGACCAAAATCTGGAGGACTACACTATGTTCAGAAAAGATAGCGGGAGGGAAGGGGGGTGGTGTAGCACTGTTAGTCAGAAATGGCATGGGTATTGGAGGGGTAGAGGAGGCAGGGGGGAACATGTAGGCTATTTTGGTCACCTAGCTGATGCGGGGGGGATAAGAGAGTAAAGGTAGGAGTGGTATACAGACCACCAGCACTGGTGGAGGTCCTGGAAGAAAGTTTGGTGGCATATCTCGAGGGACACTGTATATTGAGAAAGGGAAGGGTAGTGGTAATGGGGCCCTCAACATGCCAGGAACAGACTAGAGGACTATGACTTCACCAGTGGTCAGAGAGCAGTGGCTGCTGGATGTCTTCCAGGTTGCGTTTCTGACAAAACAGGTGGTTGAGCCAACTAGGGAGGCCCGGACACTGGACGTGGTCATGGTGGACAGTGATCAGATTAGGAGCCTAGAGGTGAGGGACCCGTTGGCTGAGAGTGATCAGTCTGGTTCTTCCTGGACCTGGGGGGGAGCTGAACAAGGATGATCATAACCGACTTTAGGGGTGCAGACTTCAGGCAGATGAGAAGGATCCTTAAAGATCGCCTGGACAGGATAAGGCCAGATATGGATATTGACAGCTGGTGTGGGATCATTTGGAGGGGAATACAGGAGGTTACCAGATCCTGAGCAAGGGAAATGCATAAGTTTAGTAATGCTAGAAAAGCCTGCTGGTGGACCCAGGAGGTACAGGAGGTGGTGAGGGAAAAGAAGGTGGCCTATAGGCACTTCAAGTGCTCAAGGAGTGAAAGAGATCAAGAGGAATATGAGCTGACAGCCAAGAGGGTCACCAGGGTGGTGAGAGCAGCTAAGGCAAAAAAGGAGCAGTCCTTGGCCAGTGGAATCCAGAGGGGGGACAAGGGGTTCCTTCGATACATAGGGGGAAAAAAGGAAAGCAGGTGGGCAGATCAGCAAGAGAAAGATAGGGGATGGTTGGGCACAGGAGGTGGGAGAACAGGCAGAAGCCCTAAATGAGTACTTTGCCTCAGTTTTTACCAGGGGGGATGGAGGGTCTAAGTCATGCAAGGGGAGCAGGGGCAAACCAGAGCAAGGGGTGGAACCAGTAGAGACCAGGGGCCCTGATGGGTCTGAGGAAAGGAAGTGGCCACCACGGACAGGTGAGGGCCCAGCAGTGCAGGGTGAAAAGGGGGAGGACATGGAGGTTGAAATCCCATTAGAGAGAGTAAGGGAAGCCCTCAGGTCCCTTTGGATGGAGAAAGCACCTGGGACAGATGAAATACTACCCAGGGTGCTGAGGGAACTGGCGGATGTCCTGGCAGTCTCTCTAGCGGAGCTTTTCAACATCTCTCTGAGGACTGGGTGGAAGCTTCAAGGCTGGAGGGTGGCCTATGCTGTGCCGATCCACAAGGGGGGATCAAGAGAGGAGGAGGGAAATTACAGGCCCTTTAGCCTGACATTGGTGATTAGCAAGGTGATGGAGGGTATTGTTGAGGAAAGGCTAGAGGGGTTACTGGAGCAAGCTGGGTACTTGGATGATAGGCAGCATGGCTTTGTCATGGGAAGATCATATCAGACAAATCTTGTTGAGTTCTATGACTGGGTGACGAGGACCTTAGACCAGGGTAGGCCAGTGGACGTCCTCTTTCTGGACTTTAGCAAGGTGTTTGATTTGGTACCCCACAGTGGCCTGCTGGTGAAGCGGAAGGAAATGGGGATAGGGAGACAGTTGTTAAGATGGATAAGAAATTGGCTCTCTGACCATACTCAGAAGGTGGTGGTTGGAGGGTTAGCCTTATCCCCAAGGTGGGTCACTAGAGGGGTTCCCCAGGGATCAGTGCTGGGGCCACTCCTGTTTAACGTCTATATCTCAGACATCAGGAGGGGGATCAGAAGTGAGATGAGTCCCTTTGCAGATGACTGAAAGCTGGTTCCAGTGGTGGCTGGGGACGAGGGAAGGGTGGCCTTGCAGGAGGACCTGGAGGCTCTAGAAAGGTGGCCGGGAAAATGGAAACTAAAATTCAATGTGGGAAAGTGCAAGGTTCTGCACCTGGGAGTCAGAAATCCAGGCCAGGGGTATAACCTGGGAGGAGACATGATTCAAGTCACAGAGGGTGAGAGGGACCTGGGGGTAGTGGTAGATATCAAAATGAACAACTCAGAGACCTGTAGGAGAGCAGATGCAAGGACAAATAGGATGTTAGGATGCATCGCCAAGGGAATTACCTCCAGAAAGGTGGAAGTGATCCTTCCACTGTACAACTGCTTGGTTAGGCCACACCTCCAGTATTGTGTACAGTTTTGGAGACCACATTTAAAGAGGGACATGACACTTCTAGAGAGGGTCCAAAGGAGGGCAAGCAAAATGGTCTGGGGCCTGGGGGAGAGGACCTATGAGGAGAGGCTCAAGGAGCTTGACATGTACACCCTGGAGGAGAGGAGTGATGGGGGGGACATGATAGAGGTCTTTAAGTACATGAAAGGGATCAATAAAGGAGGCCCAGTCAGGGTGCTCCAAAGGAAGGAGGGTGGGGCAGCAAGAGGTCATGGGTGTAAGCTGGAAGGGAGCAGGCTCAGAGGGAAGGGGAGAGGAGGAGATGTTATTTCACTGAAAGGGTGGTGGAGCCATGGAATGCACAGCCCAGGGAGCTGGTACAGGTAGAGACTGTGGATGGATTTAAGAGGGGATGGGACAGGTACAGGTGGAGGGTGGACCTGACTGGGCCCAATACTGGGGGAACATCTGGGACTGGGGATGGTGTAACCCAAGGGGGAGGGCGGTACACCAAAATCAGCCCTCAGTGAGGGTGCTGAAAATCGAACAGACTTGAGATGCCATTAGGCCTATTCTGCTGGCATTTTATGTTAGTATGTAAGGAGTTCCACAGGGTAGATGTGGTCACTGAGATTGCCTTGTCCCCAGAATGCCACAGCCTAACCCTGGGAACACCAAGGAGGCCTCCCCCAGCAGAATGGAGTGCCTGGTACAGATGAAAGGGGATAAGGAGATTTTGCAGAGAGACAGGTCCCCGATCTTGCAAGGTCTTGTAGATCAGGGGCCCAATCTTAAACACAGCCAGTGTAGGTCACAGAGGACCGGAGTGATATGATCACACCTTTTCACCCATCAGTAAACTTGCCGCTGTGTTCTGCACCAGCTGCACCTTGCAGAGGTTGCCTCTAGATAACTCTAGGTACAGGGCATTACAGTAGTCCAACCTGGAAGTGATGAAATCATGTACCAGTGTGGTCAGGTCCTCAGTTGGGATCAGGGTTTGGATTCGGGCACTGTTCCTAAGATGAAAAAATCCACTTTCGATCACGGCTGACTCTAAATAATCATGCATCAGACCATCGTCTAGGATCATGCCCAGATTTTGTTAACCTTTGTTTTACTAGGAGAGACACATTGAACTGAATGCTTGTTTACAGGTGCAACCTGGGAGCACAAGGAAGCTAAGTGACTTGCTCAAGGTCACACAGTATGCAAGTGGGGGCTGTAGGATTCAAACCCAGGTCTCCAGCATTGCAGCTCAGAGCCTTAAACCACTGCACTATACTGCCTCTAAGATCCTTCACCTGTTGAGACAGGATAAGTGAAACATCCCTCAGCACTAAGCCAGGGGGGAACCTCACAGACACCTCTCCGCCCCAATGACATGGATCCACAACTAGTTCCTCAGTCTTATCTAGGTTAAGCTTAAACCAGTTTTGAGTCATCCACATATGGATTTCCTCAAGGCAGCTGTTAAATACAGAAGTTGACAGGAGGGTAGCAGGTGCACAGGACAGGTACAGATGAGTATCATCTGCATAACAGTGAAAACACACCCTGTACTGCCTAACAATGTCCCCCAATGGCAGCATATACAGTGTAAACAAGGGCGACAAGACCGAACCCTGCGGAACCCCACAGCACAGAGGCTTTTGGTTTGATGAGACTACTCCCATTGTCACCCTTTGCTCTCTGTCTGTTAGATATGACCTGAAGCATTTAATGTCATTACCCGACAGGACACACCAGAACCACAGGAGGTCAAGTAGCACCTCATGGTTCACAGAGAATGAAGTAGGCTGTTGGTTAACTAGGATCTGCAACTTATCCATTAGGTAGGGAAATGGGCAGACTAGGTGGGCCAAGCATTCCTATCTGCCATCATATTCTACGTTTCTGCTTCTACATCCCTCGCCATTAGGAGATCGTGTAGCACCCTTCCTAGGCCGGTCTCCATACTTTGCCCCACACAGAACCCAGACTGGAAAGACTCATAGGTGGAGAAAGAGGCAAGATGTCTCTCAAGCAGAATGACCACCACCTTCTCAATAACCTTCCCTAAATAAAGATAAAGAGTGGCCTATAACTGCTGAGGTAGTTCAGCTCTAAAGAGGGTTTCTTCAAAGGGGGTCTAACCAAGGCCTCTTTCAAGGCCAATGAGAAGACCCCCCTACTCAAGAAACTCCATACAGCCTCAGCAACCACAGGTTCAATCAGGTCGAGACATCCAACCAAATGCTGGGTTGGGATTGCATCCAGATCATACTGTGTTGCCCGCTGATTCAAGATTATCTCCATCATCTTCTCCACCCCAACCAACTCAAACTCATACTAGACAGTAGGAGTGTTCCAGCACAATTCTGGCTGGATCCTGCAGCCCTTTCGAGAGATAATCAAGGAGACCTCATCTCTGATAGAGGGCACATTTTCAGCAAAAAAACAGAGCTAGCTCTTCACACCTAGTGCTAGAACCTGCCCCATCAACACAGAGACAGGCAGAATGTAGACATTTGTCCACCATGCAGAACAGCTGAGCTGGTGGGTTTCCAACCGCAGCAACCTCCCTAGACATAAATTAAGCCTTCTTTCTGAAGACTGCACCCTGATGATCGACATAATGTGACTTCAGGGTACTCGAGTATTGGCTAGGCCTGTACATGAAAATAAAATAAAAATAAATGTATGTAGGACTAGACAAGGAGAGAAAACATTAAATTATCAAATTGCTAAACTTTGTAACAATCTTCCTCATTCAATGAGAACAACAATTTCATTAACACATTTTAAAAATGAATTGAAGCATATTTTTCCTAATGTTTGTAGACGCTGAATTAAGTAGTTTTTGTATGTGTATGTTTATTGTTATTATTCTTTGTATGTTTGCGTTTAGGCATGTTTGTATTTTTGTTTAAATTGATGTAACATCCTAGACAGGGCTGTCTTATAAATAGGGTTTTTCCCTTATGGAAGGTACTCCTGTATAAAAATAAAGCTTTTTATCTATCTGTCTGTCTGTCTGTCTGTCTGTCTATCTATCTATCTATCTATCTATCTATCTATCTATCTATCTATCTATCTATCTATCTATCTATCTATCTATCTTCAGGGCCAATTGGTCCTTCACCAGGCTAGACCTCCTCTTGCACCTTTCTGACCTCAGCTCTTTAGTCTTTAAACTCTGGAGATCTTCATCAAACCAAGGAAGTCTACGGTGGGTAGACAAGGGGTGGACATGAATGGGTGCAATGGAATCAAAGGGCACAGCAACAGCCCCATTATAGGCTGCCACTGCTTCCTTCACCCCAACAGCACAAGCTGACCCAACACTCAATAGATCGAATACTGCCAACAGTCCAACAGAGGAATGTCCTCTTAGTGGGTGGTATCAAAACATCTCCACGGGGGCAGGACTATCTGGGGGTCCAGGAATGTAAACCCCATGGTACTATGGTCCGACCAAATCACCAGATCCATTCTGAGGTTGCTCACACCTAAGGTTAAAAAAATGGATCCAGTGTGTAGCGACTCAAGTGTGTCACTGTTAGTACATTCTGTGTTGGGTCCAAGGCCTCCAAGCTCCTAAGGAGGTTGCTCTCAAAACTTGAGAGCCCACCGTTGATCCAAGCATTGATGTCCCCCAGGATCAGCCACCTGGGGAACTCCAAGACTAGGTTGGCAACAAGCTCCTTGACCTCCCATAAAATGTCCCCATCTATTCCCAGGGGATGATAGAGCAGAAGCATTCCAAAGCATGCACCAATGCCCCCCTAAGCAGCTACACACTCAAAAGACCATATAAGACCTACAGGTAGCTGTATGAGGCTCAAGACAGAAGCCATAATAAATGCACAGTGTCTGGAAAACAAGATGCCTGAGTTGCAGGCAATGTTGGTAGATGGGGAGGTGGATGTGGCTGCAGTAACAGAAACTTGGGCCACCCAGTACCATGAATGGGACATGAAAATTCCTGGATATACTAGGCTCAGAAAGGATAGGACAGTGGGTAGGGGAGGAGGGAGTCCTCCATATTTTAAGAAGGTGTTAGTGTGCATCCAAGAGGGGTTGGGGGAGGATAATGTGGAGGGGAAATGGGTCTCGTTGGTACTGTTGCTTGTATTGTCCCTGTGTGCTAATTCTCTTTAATGTAATCCTTCACTTGTTTTTGTCTGATGTTCATGTATGTACTTTGTAATCTCCCGGGTCGCACCAGAAAATTGTTCATGTATGTACCGTGTAATCTCCCAGGTCACACCTGAAAATAGGCACTTGGCTGTCTAGTGTGCTTACCCGGTTAACAAAAGCAAATAAATAAATAAATGTTACACGTTAGAAAAGGAATGAGTTTTAATCTGTGGATGGTCTGGAGACCACCCATGCAGTCAGAGGAAATGAATGGGGAGCTAACAGACAATCTGAGGAAAAACTGTAGGAGGGGAAGGGTTGTAAATGTGATAGTAGGGGACGTTAACTTGTCAGGGACAGACTAGCGCTCCCTGGCCCTCTAGGGGCAAAAGGAGTAGAGAGTGCTAGATGTACTACAGGATGATAATCTGACTCAGCTGTTTGAGGAGCTGACTAGGGAGGGAAACATCCTGGACTTGGTCCTTGCCAATGGAGAACAGGTCAGAGATTATACAGCAGAAGCCCCTTTGGCTGGTAGTGACCACTCCACGGTGCTTTTTACCTTGGACATAGGGAAGAGAGGAACCAAATGAAGACCACAGTGGTGGACTTTGGGATGGCAAATTTTGGGAAGATGGCAGATATCCTTAAGGGGCATGTAAGCAAGATAAGAACCCAGATGGAGATAGAGAGGCAGTGGGAAGTCCTGAAGAATGGCATCCAAGAAGCCTCAAAAACTTGTGCCAGGTCATAAAAAAATTTGGCCAGAGCCAGGAAACCCTGCTGATGGTAAAGGGAGGTAAAGAAAGAAGTGAGGAAAAATTTGCTGGCATAGGATCTCCAGAGAGGTCAGCATAAAGGTCAAGGCCAACAATGAGATTAGATTAGTAAGAGGAATCAGGAAGAGTGAGAAGGAATTATTTAGATATGTTAGGAAGAGGAAGAAGGTTGGAGAGCAGATAAGAAAGCTGAGGAAATAGGGAGGATGTGTGGTGTGGTGTAGAGCAGGCTGAAATGTTAAATGACTAGTTCAGCTCAGTCTTCACTAGGGAAAGGGATGGAAATTGCCTCAGAGTGGGGGTGAGAAAGGGGGCAAGGGGGAATCTCACGGATGGGAAGATCCAGTTAGGCAAGACGAGGGAGGCACTCGATGCCTGAAGGATGGATAAAGCTCCATGGTCAGACAGCATCCACCCTAGGGTTCCAAAGGAACTGGCTGATGTCCTGGTGGCTCCAATGACAGAACTGTTAAATTTTTCCTCCAATCAGGATATGTCCCTCTAGACTGGAGGTTGGCCCATGCTGTGCCCCTCCATAAAGGTGGATCTTGGGATGAACTGGGGAACTACAGACTGGTCAGCCCGACATCCATAGTAAGGAAAATGTTGGAGACCATCTTAAAAGAACAGATGGTGGAGTTACATAGAAACATAGACTTTGATGACATATGAGGACCGCTTGGCCCACCCAGTCTGCCCATTTTTCTACCTACTGGATAAGCTGCAGGTTCTAGTTAACCAACAGCCTATTTCCTCCCACCCGCCACTATAATTGCCTTATGTCTGTCCCATGCATGTTTGAATTCCCCCACTGTTTTAGACCCCACATCATCCCCAGGAAGGCGGTTCCATGCATCCACCACTCTCTCCATGAAAAAAAAATTTCCTCACACTGCCCCAGAGCCATTCCCCATCTATCTTTAAATTGTGTCCCCTTGTTCTTGCACATCTCTTTTTCTGAAAGATGCTACCCTCCTGGAATTTGTTGATTCCCTTAAAGTACTGGAAAGTTTCTGTCATGTCCCCCCATCCCTCCTTTCGTCAAGGGTATACATATTAAGCTCTCTCAGTCTCTCTTCATATGGTTTTTGATGCAGACCCTACACCATTTTAGTTGCTCTCCGCTGGACTGCCTCTATCCTGTCTATGTCCTTGTGGAGTTGGAGTCTCCAAAACTGCAAGCAGTACTCCAGATGGGGTCTCACCAACTGTCTGTACAGAGAGATAACCACTTCCCTTTTTCTACTTGTGAATTCTTTGATTGGGTAACAAGTTCCCTGGATCAGGGAAAGCCTGTAGATGTCCTGTACCTGGACTTCAGCAAGGTTTTCATTTCAATCCCACATGGAAAACTGATTTGGAAATTAAAGGAACTAGGGGGTGGGAGATACATTGGTATGGTGGATAGCAATTTGGCTTAGGGATAGACAAGAGAGGGTGGTGATGGGGGGACATCTCAGCACCCAGAGGGGTCACCATCAGGATCTCACCGGGTTCAGTTTTGGGCCCTATCCTTTTTAATGTGTTCATTGCAGACATTGGGGAGGAGTTTGGTAGTAAAATTAGTTTGTTCACTGATGACTCTAAATTGGGGGCTAATGGTGGACAGTGAAGTGGGTTAGAGGCACTATAGGAAGATCTGGGGAGACTAGAAAAGTGGACTCTTCAGTGGCTACTAGGGATCAATGCACAAAAATGTAGCATTCTGCACATGGGTGTTAATGACCCTGGGTGTAATTACGACCAAGGGTATATAGCTGATTGTTGAGACAATGGAGAAAGACCTGGGAGTGATGATAGAAGATAAATGAAAGCATTGGAGCAGTACAGGAAAGCAGCTGCTAAAGCATAATGTTTGGGTGTATAGCTGGGTGATACCATCCAGGAGGACAGAAGATATAATTCCGCTGCACATCTCACTGGCGAGGCTGCATCTGGAATACTGCTTCCAGTTCTAACGACCCTGACAGAAAAAATAAATTGCACTGTATGAGAGAATCTGGAGGGGAGGTACAGGGAAGAGGCGATGGGGCATTATTTCATGGAGAGGGTGGTAGCACCATGGATTGTAATACCAGATGATCTGGTGATAATGGGAACTGTAGTAAGTTTTAAGATGGGCTGGGACAGGCGCAGGGGCATGGTAGAGGTTGAGGGTAAAATAAGCACCAAAGATCTACAGGGAGGAGAAAAGGTCGGGTGGGGAGGAACGGGGGTCAGAGGAACAACTACTGCACAATAACATTGAGCAGGGTCAGGCAGGCAAGATAGACCATCAGGCCTAATCTGCTGGTAACTATGTATGAATATTTGTAAGTTGTTGGTCTCATGCCTCAGCTGTCAGGAGATTTGTATTATGCTTTCTATAGTGAACCCTGACACTGAAATGGGTATCATTGAACCAAGACAGACCACACAGATCTTCCAACAATATTATGCTAGTCTGTTTAACCTGCCCAACTCTTTGAGCTCAGAGGTGTAAATTGATCAGTATTTATTGAACACTCAACTTCCATCTCTTTCCTTGCCAATAAGAACTTTTGTCCTGCCCTATAACTCTTATGGAGATCTGCAAGGCAATTAAATCTGTTGCCCCAGACAAAGCTCCTGGCCTAGATGGGTTTTATTCAAATTTCTACAAGGTATATTTGAATGAGATTGCAGGCCCCCTTCTGAATATGTACAGTATCGGGATGCTTATTAATCACAGCAACTTGATCCTGTTATGCAACAACATAAGAATGTGTCGGCAAAAGGGGACTTTGTGATCCATATAGTCTGCGCAATTTCCTACCACATACCCACTTCATTTTGGGTTTCCAATGTGCATGACTCAAGCTTTTGTGAACTCCTCTATTGTTTTAGCAGATACAACCTCTTCAGTCAGGCTGTTATAGGGTTCCACTACTCTCTCCATTAAAAACTTCTTGAGGTTGCTACTGAATCTACCTCTCTTAAGGTGCATGTTGTGACCTCTTGTCCATGTACCTTTATTTTTCTGGAAGTAACTCTGAGCCTGTAATATGTTTGTTCTTTTACAGTACTTAAAAGTTTCTATCATGTTGCTTCTGTTGCTCCTTTGTTCTAGGGAGTACAAGTTAGTCTGCTGGAGCCTTGCTCCATATGGTCCATGGTAGAGCCACTGTACCATCTTAGTAACCCATCTCTGCACAGACTCCAAGCAGTCTTTGTCCTTTCTTAGGTGTAGCCTCCAGAACTGCATGCAGTACTCCAAATGAGGCCTGACTAGGGATCTGTAGAGTGGCACTAACACCTCGCACCTTCTGCTAGCAATACATAGAAACACAGAAACATAGAATTTGATGGCAGATAAGGACCACTTGGCCCACCTAGTCTGCTCATTTCCCTACCTAATGAATAAGCTGCAGATCCTAGTTAACCGACAGCCTATATTTTTCCTATCCCCCACTAGAATTTCCTTATGTCTGTCCCATACATTCTTTAATTCCCCCACTGTTTTTGACTCCACAACCTCCTCAGAAAGGTTGTTCCATGTAACCACAACCCTCTCCATGAAAAAAATACATCCTCACATTACCTCTGAGCTGTCCCTCCCTTTTATCTTCAAATTGTACCTCCTTATTACCACTGCCAATGCAGCCCAGTATACTGTTGGCCTTTAGTGTTGCTTTTTAACACTGCTTTGCAACTTTTAATGGGGACAGGAAAACAGCATTTGGCTCTAATATGGTTAAGTGTGGGATTTTCATGCTAAATAAAACTTAACATGCAGTTTGTTGTGTCTCGGTATCATTTTTTATGTTTTCAATTCATGTTCTGGTTGGTAACGGTGAAGCCGATCCTCAACATTCTTTTACTGCTCGTGCCTGCTGGATGGGATGTGCCTGCTGCTAACGACTGGGTTTGTGCATTCTACAGTCACGCGGCTCTCCAATGAAGATCAGCATAGTGAAGATTCTTTCAGTTTTCAGATCTGCTGGCCCACTTCACACGCACTGTATATCTTATCACTGAAGAAAGTGTTGTGTGTGATATGTATACATTTATTAATTGCCATAAAGCTATTTGTGCATTTTATGGTTCATGAAAAAAGTTATTGAATTTAGCATTTCTGATAACAAACTAGTTTAATCTACCTGATGCGAGTGAACTGAATGACATTTTAATGCCGCTTTCTGATTGTCCCTGAATACTATTACGTGCAGCATGTAATCTGCAAACACGGCATCACTGTTTCAGTTTGAATGATACTTTGTGAAAGTTTTCCACTATTTCAAGTGGCTGAAGTAAAAATAGAGATCATCTGTCTTCCAACCAGGACTACAGGGCTTCATCTTGTCCTAGTATTTCCCACTCCACCGTGGACTGTAGAGAAGCTTCTATAAAGTTTATTAGTATTTAATCCAGCTGATCCTTGATGCTTCACCCTTTACAGTCTGTGTGTGTGTGGGGAGAAACTGGTCACCTTGGGCTGCAAAAGGAAAAAAGTACTTCAAGTGCGGCACAGAACAAGTGCTTAAAACTAAATATAAAATAAAAAAACAAAGAAGTAATTGCACGGGTTACCAAAGGGTACAAAAACAGCTGCTTCTATGAAATTAGAAAAAATTCACTCTAACGAGTCTAGAGGTCTTCTTCTCTTCCTTCATATTTGCCTGCTTACCGGGCTCTGTTTTCACAGAGCACTCTGTTCTGCAGCCCCAGTTGACCAAGGGGATATCCAGGGTGTGCGTATGTGAACTAGCCCACGGACAGGCTGAAAAAGAAACAGTGGCTCCAAGTGCAGCACTACACAATTGCTTGCAAAAAGTAAACTAGAATGAGAATAACAGTTATATCAGCCTACCAAAAGGTAGAAGAATATCAGTTTAATCAGCTGCTCAGTTAAAGGTTTCATGACCCCATATGGGAGCTCCTTCAGAGATACACTTTCCACTTAACTTCTCGTATGGGTCCTGAAACCACAGTCATTAATTTTGTGTTTCTGAGCAGGTCATATAATTACAACAGCACATCTTTGGCTGTACTGTCATTGCTTTGATAATTGCACTGCTCAACATAGCTAAGTGATCAAGATGAAGTGTACTCAGTCCTCACTGAGCACTGGAGGAATTGATTTGACACAAGTCTAGAACATCAAAATTATTTTCAAAGCAGCAGTACAAGAAAATATATTTTTTAAGTAAACACCTGACGATGACTGTGATCTGATGCTCACCACCCAGACAGATGCAATGCTGTCACCCAAGTGTCTGACCATCATTCATTTTTTAACAAAATCAAGACCAAAAGGGGCACATCCCTCTCTACCCACCCCAGACCCATGCAGCCACATTGATCTCTGCACCAGAGCCCCAACCTGAGTCCACCTCGACCCAGCCTCACCAGCGCCACAACAAGCCTGCAATCTCCACACAGTGGAGACACACCGCATAATGTTGACTGAATGCAAACAGCAGGACTGCAACCAGGGAATGGCAGTGCCAGGCTAGAAAAGTCACAGTGCAAAGCAAAGGATACTGGTAGCCACTAAAAGCTCCGAGCAGCACAGGGCGATCCACAACCACAAGGACCGTGTCCCAAAAGAAGAATCTTTGCAAATTGAACATTACTTTATTCAGAGGTGCTGAAAAATCTACTCACACATGAGCACAGTTCATTCCATGGCCTGGGTTCGAGTCTGAGAGACAGCTGGCTTTGTAACTGAATGGACTCTGCACTTTGAATGGACTCTGCAATTTTATGAGCTTTCCCTTGTGAAGACTGTGAACTGTGCACAAATGTGAGTAGATTCTACCAGTACTGATCATCATTTCAGAATAAAATAAAGGATCCGCAGTCCTTGTCTTTGTGGAGCAGTCTGCATGACAAGGAGCCCATGCCAGTTCTCTATAGAACCACAGACATCCTTAGTCTGTGACCCCCCAAGTAGGAGGTCCCACAATCCACAAACGGGTAATAAATGTAGAAAGCTTGTCAGAGGATCTCCAACATTCTGATTAAAAAGACAGAATACACTGTACAGTAAAAAGTACAGGATACCTGTTTTTTAACTCTGTTTGATAAATGTAGTATCAGAGGGCTTGGCAACACTATAAGTAGCATTAGGCATACAAATTACACCAGATACAAGGGTAATATCAAAGCTACCATTCAAGCATGGGTATCTGCACACCCTGAGGGTAAAGTTCCCAAACCTTTACCACTTCAGTAACAGTCTGTGAAAATCTCCACCACTGGGCAATGCACAGAACTTGTCAACAATAGCCCTGAACATAAAACGATATTCTTCATCATTTCCCATACAGCTGATATGTAAGGTAGCGGCATACTTTCATACTAGATCGGTGCACTGCTATGTAGAGGATATTTTAAACTGTGTGCCTGATGCTGTACTGTAAAGGGGGTTGCTTTTTATATTGCAAATTTAGAAATCCTTCCACAAACTTTCCAACTTGACCAGCCCCACCTATAGATCATGGGACATCCCCAACTTGTGTAAAACTCTGAATGTCCAGACACATCTATTGACAGTTGACAGTGCTCAGCCAGAGCTCCAACACTGCACCAAGCAAGTGTGCTGCTCTCTGCCAAGAGCCACAAATCAAGTGTTTAGAACCCCTCAACCCAAAATGCCTTGTTTTGCAATTACAGATTTTGACTCTTCTGCACTGGGAATGAAATCTCCCCTGCAGTGATGACCAGTGTTAAGCTTCATCAGAAGCTGCTATTTGTTTATTGAACAATACGAATGCATTTGATTGCATGTATTATGTCGACAATGCTTTCAGATGTGTATTCATACATTTGCATGCATTTAATTAATTATGTATTTAAAGTCAATAGTGGTTTATCACTTTGACATTGCCACATCCAAATCACCTGAGCCATTAATTTGGATAATCAGTTACAAGTTCAGATTGTATGTGTACAAGGTAAAGTCTTCACTGGCTATGTCTTTTGAAAAAAGAGTTACCTGAACGGAATTTTTTTTCTTTTTTTATTCCTGGCGCCTTAAATAAAGTTGGCACACTTTTGTTTACAGTGGTTTTGGAACAGGGTCTTATTCAACCTAAGGTGGTGAGTGCTAAATTTTGCAAAAATTAGATTCAGTAGTGGTTTAGAGCTGCTAGCAGGGGTGAACTGGGAAATGTAGTTGAGATCAATTGCCCAAGTGATAAAACAATCCTTTCCATTTCGTGGTGGGGGAAATTAGTTGCCTTTAGCATGAGAGCAGTAAATGAACCCCCCTTAATGGACAACTTCAGTAACCTTCAATGTCTCGGGGTGTGTGTGGGGGGGGCGGGCATGAATGGAAGCGGAGACAAGAGATCATGCACTGACTTAGTCTACAGGTCTCTAAATGTTGGACATGCTGACTTTCTTTTTTTTTTTAAATATCCAACTGATAGCAGTTAATCTGTTAGTCTCTTGCAGGGAAGGTAATTGTCTTCCTTTTTATTTGATCTTACAATGCTACTAGTTTAATTAACTAACTCAGAAGAGCAATTTGTATTTTTTTAAACACGGAGCTTATACAGAGCTTGGCACTGTGGTCCTCCTCAGGAACATTCACTTCTGTGTATTATTTTTGTATACTGTTGCTAACCATTACAGTTAAAAAATACGTTTATCAAAATACAAGGTAGCTTCCTTGATGCCTAACCATTTGACAGTACTGAAAGAACACTGAGTGCTTGGCACGAGTACACAAGATGGTGTCAAAGCATGAACAGGCATGTCATGACCAAATGGACACGCTCACTTCTCTTGTGTCAATACCGTAAAGGTTAGGGAAGTGGCTCCAGTAACGGCCATATTGTGAAAATCAATTAATTTATTATAAAATAAATAAATAAATAACAAGTGACATTTATGTTCCAACTACTATTCAAATCAACAATATAAGTAACAATAACAGGACACATTTCGTAGGCCAAGTTTTATTTTTTTCCTGTTCTCTTTAAATCATGTGATATGATTACTCCAAAACCCCCTTCTAGTTTTGTCTTTGTTAGCTGTTCTCCATTCCAATTGTATCTGTATTTTGGGTTTCACCTTCCCAAGTGCAAGACATTGCATTTCTTCACATTAAATTTTAGTTGCCAGTTTTTTGACCAGGTCTCTAGTTTTCTGAGATCAGATTCCAGACAATCCTTCCTGTATGTTTACCCTGCTGCAGAACTTGATACCATTTGCAAACAGGTATACCTTCTCTTCCAGACCATCAGTGATGTCGCTGATGAATATGTTAAAAAGAGGATGGGACCCAGCACTGATCTCTGCTGCACCCTACTGATCACTCATCCTTCCCCTGATAGTGTGCCATTTACTACCACCCCTTTGTGTTCTTCCTTGAAGCCAATTTTTAAACCAATTGACAAACTTAGGGCCCATGTCTATGCACACCAGTTTGTTAATTAGCCTCCTGATGGGGATGGAGTCAATGGCCTTACTGAAGTAAAGATATACCACATCCACAGCACCACCCTGATCAATTGTTCTTGTTACCCAATCAAAGAACTCTATCATATTTGTTAAGCATGACCTTCCTGAGATGAAGTCATGTTGCTTTGGGTCCTGTTGCCCACTGGACTCTAGGAACTCCATTATTCTTTCCTTCAATAATGGCTCCATTAGTTTCCCCACAATAAACTTAAGGCTTACCAGTTGGTGGTTCCTGGCTGCCTCCTTACTTCCACTTTTGTGCAGGGGCACTACCATCATTGGGTACTAAGCTAGTCTCCAGGGACTTGTTGAAGAGGACAGCCAGTTGTTCTGTAAGTTATTTCAGTATCCTAGGATGGATTGAATCTGGGCCCATTGCTTGGTCTATTTTTAGTTTATTTAACTCCTTTAGTGCCCTCTGTTCTGTGAATGGAGATGTGTCGGCTTCCCTAATGTGTTGGACTCTATGTGTAGTGGGATCATTTGCATGTTTTTCTTGACTGAAGACTGAGAAGAAATATTTGTTTAGGACTTCTGATTTGTCCTCATCATTTTCAGCACGCAACCCTCTTTAGTTGCTAGTAGAGATGGGAGAAGTGTTCCCAATTCGCTCTCCGAAGCGATTCATGGAGTGAAGGCAAATTCGCTGAGTGCTCAACAACGTGAAGTGGAGTACTTCACGTTATAATGGGTAACGCAAAGTCAATTAAAAACTCTGCCTTCTCAAACCACTAGTCCACCAATTCTTAAAGTGAAGTACATTGAAAACAATGTACTTCACCTCACTTTGCCTTGTTTTTAAGCTCCAAAAGTGAATTTTACAGTGATTAATGGGATTTCAGGTCACATGGACTCTAGATTGTTCTGCACACCCTCAGTTTGGGGTAGTGTATGTAGGAAGGTGTAGAAGACAATCTGATCTGAGAGCTCCCTGTGATTCAAACCTTCTAAAAGCTGTTAAAAAAGCCTTTCAAGTCATTTTTTTTTGCTGAAACTTCAGTTCATCGATTATAGGAAACCATCATGTGCTCATATCATTTGCAGTGTCAGTGGCTCAGCAGGCAGCACACTCACCTCTGATGCTGGGAGATCAGAGGGCTGTGGTTTCAGTTCCCATATCTGCCACTTGGGTTAATATCCCAGTACTGACACTGTAGTGCAGCATGAGAGGGGTACTGCACTTCTGAGGTGCCGTGTTTCAGATGAGATGTTAAACCAAAGTCCCATCTGCCGGGATTGTTGGTAGTTCAGGAGGATGTTAAGGATCCCATGGCACTTATCTAAACTGAGATGGGGAATTTCCCCGGTGTCCTGGCCAAATTTCACTCATTCGCTAAGAAATACCACCAACAGCTTAATCTGGTTCAAGGTCAGTTGGCATTCAACTGTATCCCCCTCCCCCGGGTCATGCCTGAAAATAGGCAGGATTTGTCTAGTGCACTTACCCAGTCAACAAAAACTAAATAAATAAAAAATAAATATCATTGAGCGTTTATTGTTTGTGTGTGGATTTTGAATGTTAATGTACAACATTCAGTCTGTGTACTGAAAGACAGTAGAAGTGTGCTTTGGGGGAGGTGCATACCTGTGGTGTAGGTAGATTAACTTGGAGAAAAAGACAGTGCTTTCTGTTTAGGTGATAATTTTGTTGTATAACTGTGTTAATGCACACACAGTAATATTTTAAATAATTCTTGACTTTGTTTGCTGATTGTTGTGGTGCAGCAGTGCATAATTTTAGTTTGTTTAAAATATGTGGTTATATTACTGAAGTTTTCGATTTGCTACACATTACTTAGTGTGTGTGTATGAGTATGTGTATGTGTATGATGAAATCAGACACCTTTTATTTTGCCACATAATAATTTCAGCAATGTGAACCTGCTATCCACTGCAGCTGTGTGATCTTTGTACTTTTGTGGTATCTTTACTGGTACTAGTACTAGTGACTGTTACTGCAGCAGTGCAATACACTGCCCCCCCAGCCCACCCCAACTGGCAAGGTATTCTTTCCAGATTTGGAGTTCTGGTGGTGAGCACTGGTTAGGTGGTGGTGGTGTGCCTTTGCGTCTGCATCTCTTCAGTGCACAGTGCAATCTTAATCTTTCTGTGCATTTGCATCTCTTTAGGGCCTAATCTCCATCTGTAACTTGAGTCACAGTTGTTTCTTTGGCTTCCCTTCAGAGTACTGGACAGGTGTGGTGTATAATTCTGCATGAACATTGTGCTCATTAATATGCATTTTTAAGTCAGGACCATCATCACGAGTCACTCATGATACAAATCACGTTCTTCATCATCACGGTCACAAATGCAGTCACAAATCATGATTCATGATCACGTCACGAATCACATACATTTTTTTACTAGTTACTTGGATGTATTATAAGCATGTTTTGTAGTATCTCTCCAGGCTTCACCACCCCATCATTGTACACATTAATGAGCATTTTTAAGTAGGGGAGTTTGTACTACGGTGCATCAGGGAAGTGCAGCCATAGGCTTTCGCATTCCCAGTACAGTTCCATATTGGTTATCTCACACTGTTGACACCGAATCACATTCTTCATCATCAGTTCATCATGGTCGCAAATGCAGTCACAAATCATGATTCACGATCATGTCACAAATCACAACATTCATTTTTTTACTAGTTACTTGGATGTATTGTAAGCATGTTTTGTAGTATCTCTCCAGGCTTCACCACTTCACTATTGTACTCATTAATAAATGTTTTTAAGTCGGGAAGTTTTGTGCTGCAGCTCATCGGGGAAGTACAGCCGTAGGCATTCGCATTCCTTCCCATACAGCCCGTGAATTACAGTACTGTAAGTAGTGGTGGGTGAAGTGGCCCCAATTTGCTCCGTGAAGTGATTCACTGAGTAATGCAGAATCCTCGGAGAACTCCACAATGTGAAGCGGAATACTTTGCTTCATAATAAGGAACGTGAAGTCCATTGAAACCAATGACTTTGCATTATTCAGCTTTCCCCAAACCACTTCTCCACCAATTTTAAGGTGAAGTACATTGAAATCAATGTAATTCTCCTCACTTCACCCTGTAATTGAGCTCCAAATGAAATTCTGCAGTTATTCATAGGATTGCAGGTCATATGGGCTCTAGATTGTTTGGCAAGGCCTCAGTTCTGGCCTGGGTAGTGTGTGTGCAGTGGTAGCTGGAGACAGTCTACTCTCAGAGCACTGCAATTCAAAACCTCTAAAAGCTGTTTAAAATGCCTTTTTGAGTAATATTTTTTTCTTAAAATTTATTACATCGTTTGTAGGAAACCCTTCTGTGCTCATATCATTGAGTGTTTATTGCTGTGTGTGGATTTTGAATATTAATTTAGAACAGTCAGTCTGTGTATTGTGAAGTGTGCTTTGGGGGCAGGACATATTTGTGATGTAGGTGAATTAACCGCGAGAAAAAGCAGTCTTTGTGTTTTGGTTATATTTTTCTTGTATAACTGTGTTAATGTACACACAGTAATATTTTCAGTAATTCTTAACATTTTTTTACTGACTGTTGTGGTGCAGCAGTGTACAATTTGTCTGTTTAAAACATTTGGTTATATTACTAAAGGTTTTTAATTTCCTACGCATTACTTGAGTGTGCATTTGATTGTGTGTGTGACGCGTGCCATTAAATCAGACACCTTTTATTGTGTTACAGGGTAATTGCAGCTGTGTGAACCTGCTATCCACTGCACCTGCATGAATTCTTTATACTGCTTTGTGGCATCTTTACTGGTAGTGGATTGTTACTGCTGTGCACTAATCCTCCGACTGGCAAAATGTATTCCTTTCCAGATTTCGCTTTGTGACTTGTGAGCACTGATTAGGTGTTGTTGTGCTTTTTTGTATGCATCCCTTGAGTGTGGAGCGCAATCTTAATCTGTCTGTTCATTTGCATGGTACCATTAATTCTGGGAGACTGCATTTCTTGTTACGCTCTCATTTCACTTCGTCAGTACTGGGGAATTTTATGAACACAAGACAATAGCATTTTGGGATGCACATTAATTCTGGTGACTCTGTGTGTGACCTGACCATTGCGTGCATGACTGAGTGCACCATTAATTCTGGGAGACTTTGCATTTCTTGTTGCACTCTCATTTCACTTCATCAGCACTGATGAGTTTTCTGGACACAAGGCATCAGCACTTTGGGGATGCACATTCATTCTGGTGACTGTGTGGGTGGGATGCTGCCAATATTTGTTGTCACTCCACCTTACTTCATGTTTAAGGTGGAATGACAATGCGAAGTAATAATAACAAGGTAAAGTGAGCCTTTCCTATGGGACACCCTGCTTAGCGAAGTGCCAATGCCAAGTGGCCACCTCACGTTCACTTCACCGGCAGATTTTAAATTTGCTGCATCTCTAGTTGCTAGCCAGACTATTCCCTCTTTGTTTTTCCTTTTCTCTTGGATATACCTATAAAATGTCTTATCCCCCCATTTTATTCCTTATGCTATTTGTTCCTCAGTCTGTGCTTTTGCAATTCTAATTGCTTTACCAGCCTTGTTTAACTTTGAATTGTATTCCTCCTTGTCAATATCTTGCTTTGTTTCTTTGTATTTTTAAATGCCTTTTTCTTGTCTTTAATTTTAGATGCTTCCTCTTTAGAGAACTGCAGAGGATTTTTCTCTTAGTTTGTTTTGCTTGTCAGTCTAATGCACTGAGCTGTGACGTGGCTGATTGCCTCTTTCAGGCCTTTTCATTGCTCCTCCACGATTACCCATGTAGTATCTACTAGCATTTTTCTAATTGTGATTTTCATCTTCAGAAAATCAGCCTTTTGGAAGTCAATGATTCTTAGTTTAGTGTGATTGATATCCTCGGTTCCGCTGACTTTGAACCCGACTGAGCTGTGGTCGCTGGGACTTAGGCTGATTTCCACCCTTACTTCTGAAACCCTTGGACTATTCAATAGAACTAGACCCAGGATAGCATTTTGTCAAGTTAATGTTTCAACCAGTTGTGTTAAACCTGCCCCTTGTAGAGCTAGAAGAAATTCCCTGCTCCTTTCTGTGACAGCTGTATTGGTAGGCCAAGCTACAAGCTGTTATTTCAGTTATAGCCAAACCAAGTAAGAATCCTCTGGATATCCAAAATTATTGTCCAGTCTCTTTAATCAATACTGACCTAAAAATCTTATTGAAAGCGTTAACTACTCAGTTAAAGCAAATTTGGGTCAGCCTTATTACCCCAGAGAAAGTCAGATTTGTGAGTGGCAGGCTCTACTCTGATCATTTACTCAAACTGTTTCACCAACCCCCATTGTCCAGGGATTCTACAACACCTGGGGTGCTAGAGTCCTTGGAAGCTGAGAAAGCATTTGATAGAGATTCCTGGCCTTTTCTTTTTAGAGCCTTACATAGATTTGGTTTTCCAGAACCTTTTACCCAATCAATTCATTTGCTATATTCCAAACGTTCAGTGAAGGTGGACTGAAACAAAGTTTCTTACCATATTTTTTGTTAACTAATGAAACGCGACAAGGATGTCCCATCTCTCCTTTTCTTTTCAGTCTGTGCTACATATTTTCACCCATTAATTCCACATTTACACCTTTGTCAGATTTTTTTAAGGACAACACCTTTTTGTCAGGACTTCCTCCCCAATCTACTAGTTGGGCCTTACGCAGGTTGTTACCTCTGCAACCCACACTAGTGGTCATTCATTGGACTTGGTATTCCTTCTGGGGATGGAGGTATCTGACCTGGTGGTGCAGCCAGTTGGATGGTCTGACCATCACTCCATGAGGTTCAGCTTCAGGGTTCCCTCAATAGACCTGCCCCTACAGAGCTGGTCCGGTACTTTCTTTTGAAGGGAGTGACCCCAGAAGGTGTAATGGTGATGCTGGATCTATCAAGTATTCCAAATGAATGTTTGGATCCAGGGAATCTAGTACTTGCTGATAATAAGATGGTGATAGAGGCCCTGGATTCCATAGCTCCTGTTTGCATTTCCCCAGTCATTCTTTGCCCAAGGTCCCTGTAGTTTGATGGGACCTTGAAAGAGTTAGGGGAGAAGATGGTTGGGGAGAAGGCTAGAGAGGGGCTGGTGGAAAGAAGAAGACCACACTCGTGGTCGAAGTGCTGGGACTTAGTGTGTACTGTTGTTAGATGCACCATTAATACTGGTTGTGTAATAAATCAAAGGAGAAGCACATTTGTGAATCCAGGCACCTTGTATTAATAAAAAACCTTTATATTCAACTGGAAGAGAGGTTGGTGTTTCTTTAGGATTTGCTTGGCATGATGAGTGAAGAGCTTTCTTGGATTTGGTTTTCTGTCATTTGGGGCTATCAACCCCTGGCTCTGCTCCGGGGGTTTAATTGAGCACACATCTGTGGAAGTTTGGACTACTGGTGGAAATCAGACCTGGAGTGTGACAGTCTTTGGTTTATGCCCATTTATAAGGTCTACCACTCAGTAATCACCAATAAGAAGGCAGAATTCCTATCCAGGGAGATTGCTGCTGCATGGAACCGACCTGCTCAGCTCTTCTGGACTGTGGACAGACTGTGCAATCCAACCTGTCTCTAGCCCAGTAGAGCTTTTTCACAGGAGAAGTGTGATGAGTTTGCTCAGTTCTTCGCAGATAAGGCTGCTACCATCAGGTCAGGGATCTGTACAGCCCCCTTTAGTGGGTATTGCGGAGGTTGGCCAGAGGTGGCAGATGCCCAGTTTACTTGGTCTGACTTCAGCTGACCAGAAATCATAGACATTGTCAGGGTGATCCAAACTCTGTGACCCACCAGCTGTAGTTAGGACCCAGTCCTTATGCCCCTTCTTGAAGGGTGCATGAAATGAAATCAGCCTGGTTCTAGCTGAGATAGTCTGTAGGTCTCTGGAGAGGGGGTCTTTCTGGATCCACTAAAGGAGGCAATTGTTTGAACCCTCCTTATAAAACCCTCCCTTGACCCAGACTGTCTGGCCAGCTGCAGACCTATCTCAAACCTTCCCTTTGTGAGAAAGGTTATTGAGAAGGTGGTTGCATTGCAGCTGGATGCCCATCTGTACAGCTGTGATGTCTATGATTCTCTCCATTCAGGATTTAGAAAGAGATATATTACCAAGACAGCCCTTGTTCAGGTGCTAAATGACATCCTAATAGTGAGAGATCATAGGACTCATTCCATCTTGTTCCTACTTGATCTCTCTGCAACATCTGACAGTGTGGACCATGGTGTGCTGTTGGAGTGCTTGCAGTTCATCTGTGGACTATCTGGGGGAGACCACAGATGATTTTGATCTTTCCTCGAGGGTGGGACACATAGAGTGGTGTATGAGATTTATTACTCAGCCCATCTCTCCCTATCCGGTGGGGTACAGCAGGGTTCCATCTTGGTGCCCATTTTATTCGCAGTGTATATACTGCCATTAGGAGAGATCAGTAGGTGGTACGGTCTGAGTTTTCACTGCTATGTTGATAATACTCAGTTGTACATGTCCTTTGTACCCAGACAGGATATGATTCTATCTGAATTCAATAACTGTCTGTCCAAGATCCAGGGCTGGATGAGTGCCAGCTGGCTGTGGTTAAACTTGGATAAATCTGAGGTGCTGCTTGTGGATCCAGAAAAACGGGAGGTGGGTTTGTTGGCTGGAAAACCATTGGAGCTTTGACTTGGGTGTGCTCAGCTGACTACCTCAGATCGAGTGCAGAA
Source organism: Neoceratodus forsteri (assembly GCA_016271365.2). Lineage (NCBI taxonomy): Eukaryota > Metazoa > Chordata > Ceratodontiformes > Ceratodontidae > Neoceratodus > Neoceratodus forsteri. The sequence goes on along the minus strand of CM057455.1, from coordinate 115,776,750 downwards.
CCTGGGTGTTATTTTTGTTGAAGGTTTGACCCTTAAATCACAGGTGTCAGCTGTTGTTAAATCCTCTTTTTACCATCTCAGGCATATCACCCGGGTGAATCACCTGGTTCCTCACAACAATTTTACAGCTCTGGTCCATGCCTTCATAACCTCCTGCCTTGACTACTGTAATGCCCTTTACATAGGACTACGGGGGGGGGGGGGTGATATCCTCTGCTTGCGGCTAGTGCAGAATGCAGCAGACAGGTTATTGACTGGTACCTCTAGGGCCAGTCATATTACACCTGTGCTGCGTGGACTGTGCTGGCTGCCAGTACAGTGAAGGATCACCTTCAAGGTCAGGTTACTGACCTATAAGGCCCTACCATGATCAGGGACCCCATTACCTGCAAGATCTTCTTCGTCCCTACCGCCCTCTCTGATCTATTGACTAGGGATTGCTAGATATTCCCAGGGTCCATTTGAAAATATCCAGGGCTGGTCCCTTTGCTTTTGTAGCCCTGACCCTGTGGAATTCTTTAAATCATTGTATACAAAAGAGCCTGACCATCCACAGTTTTAAATCAGTGTTAAAAATGCATTTATTTCATTTAACTTATCCTGCTCTGGGTTGAACTGATTGCTACGCAGTATATTTAAAATGATTGAAGCTGCATTTGACCTGGACATTTTTATTATGCTGGAGTTTTATTTATGTACTGGTGTTATGATGGTTTTAACTATGATGTCTGGTTTATTTTAATGTACAAGCACCTCGGTTTTGGAAAGGCACTTTTTTATGAAGAAAGAAATCAATCAATCAAAACCTTTATGATTCTCCAGTTCATTCAATACAGTACACTTTCTAATTATCAGTACATTTTTATGTTTATTATTTTCTTGCAGTAGAATTTGATTACATTTTCAAAGTCCTTTTTATTTTTCAAATGTGACAATTTATTTTGAATAGCTTTTATGTCTTTTACAATCTTGGCTTGAAAGTGTGCATCCTTTTAATTAACAAATTCAGCCAGCTATTTGTGCATAAGTCTCCTCTTAATGCATCATCTTCAAAACCAGTACTTGGTGTTTTATCAATATGCAAGCTATGTGGTGTTATATTTGACTCTAAATATTTTTCAACTACAATCTTGTTGTAATATAAGTTCATTTTTCTTACCCGCAGTCTTTCTAGCTCCTGGAATAAGTTCTTTAAAGTTGGGTTTTCATCCTTGGTATTTCCTGCTGGAAAGATGCTGCCTTTGTTTCTTTCTCATCGTTTGACTAAATCCTTAGGATTTTCAAGGCAGTCAGTTCCTTCTTCCTCATCCTCAGAACTATTCTCTCTCTTTCATTTGGGCTATCTTTGAAGTTTAAATTAGGCGTGGCACTCGGGTTGCTCATATTTCTTTTAATTTCAGAATCAGCAGTGCTTACTTTAACTGATAGCCCTTTCAGTTTTCCTCGAGATCCAAATGATCTACTCTGGAGGTAGAAAAGGGTAGATTCTTCTCTGGAAATATCTGACTAAACTGAAAGTTTTTTTTATTTATTTAAAACGTTGGTAACCAGGAAATGCACACAGAGCCAAAACTCGATTCCAGGTGCAACCCAAGGGAAAGTATCCAAAGAACGCTCTCTGCATTCCTCCAGCAGCACAAAAAAGGGTAAATTGTAGACAAAGGCAGTTATTGGTGTGCACGGGACTGGTGAAGCTGAAATAAAGCAGCCATCTTGCGAATACAGAACAAGGAGAAAACTCAGCTCTCACTTTCAGTTAAATCAAAAGTGCACAAGTGCAATTTATTCACAGAGAAGTACCTTGTACAACCTTAGCCCTGCATTTCAACCCTCAAGTGGGCCTTCCTTATGGGGTGGGTCTAAGGAAGTGACTAGCCATTATTACTTTTATACAAAAAGCTTCTTAAAGAGACAGTATACAACAGTGCAAACTCAGTGTTGTGAAAAAAGTGCTAACGGAAGAGAAATACCATAGAACAAGTGATTATATCTTAACACAGTCACATCTACTAAATATTTAGAATATAAATTCTACTCTTGAACTGCCACTTTCCAAAGCATTCATTCAAACAATGGTCCCCCTGTAATCAGAAGACACTATTCATGAGCAACATATCCACATGTGTGGTCAGAGGACTAAGGGCTTAACTCACACTACTTCTCTGCAAGCTTCAAAATTGAAAATAAGAGAGAGTTTTTTTCTTTTGAAACCTACTTCCCTTCTCCCACCCCATTTATGGGGTAGGATTCCCTCCTTTAGCCTTCTTAGATTCAGTACTTCTTTAACTTTATTACAAAAAAAAGAGAACCTAAGGATAGAGTCATCAAAGAATTGTACTGTGTTTAAAATACATTTTAGAAATAAAATTAAAATTATAAACTTGGTGACATTTTGAACTGTGAGCTGACCTTTCAGAATAAAATAAGCCCATTTAAAGTTATACGTTTGAAGGTCCAATATGCTTTATTATTGCTTGCTTGTAGATCAAATTTTATTATTAATTTTCTAAATGTTTAGTAAGTGTGACCGGGTTAAGATAAACTCACCTGTTCTATGGTATTTCTCTTACTGGAGATTAGCTTTAGTTTAATTAGCGCATACCATATGTGAATGTAATGAACTGAAAATAACTTTTATCTTTTTTTTTTGCAATTAAGTAAACTTTACTGAAAATTAACTTGATGGTACAATTACAGTTGATCAATCCAATACAGTCGGTTGTTATATAATTAAACCTAAAGATCGAGCAAAAATACATAAACCAATGAAACACTGAAGACAGTGCAATCCCCACCCCCAACACAGCAAACATTTATCACAAGTCAAAGAAATGGGTTCATTTCCACCACTCCCCCACAACCCATCAATACTCCTACAAATCAACTGCCCCAACCCCCGACATGGAAGCTGAACCTCATACACTTAATTAGGAATGGTGTGGAATATTCATCTGATACTTAAAGACCAATACAAATTGGAAGTGGTCCACTAGGTAGCTTGTCCACCCATCAAGGGGGTAAGAGAATTACTGCCCCCAACCACCACGGTTCATTCTTTGAGTGCATACTATTTACAGTAGTACATGCTCATATGAAGCTCATTCAGTGACTGGTCATGGCATTGAGTGGTGGTCTGTTCCAGTCGCTGTCTGAGTATGGGACAGGGTAGCGGGGTGGTCTGGCTCTGCCTGGTGGAGGGGTGGGGGGCCACTAGACTGTCAGGGATGATATGGGTGTGACTTGGGTTCCTGGCAAGTGCTGCCATTTGTGGGTGGGTGGGCTGGTGATTGGGAATTGGGCTTGGGGTGACATGAGTAGCCCTGCAGGGCATATTTACACAGATCAGGGATCAGAGCATGATGGGCATTATATTACACAGAGCAGTGCTTGGGGCTTGAGCACAACCCTGGAGGATGTAGGTACACTTACACCAGCTAAAAGCTGGTGTAGCTGTACTTTGGCAGATGTCTTCCAGTGGTTGTTTGAGAATAGCAATCTCGGGGACTTGGCTGCTTTCTTTTTTATTTTATTATTTTTTATTTATTTATTTATTTATTTTTTATTTATTTGGGGTTGTTTGAGAATAGCAATCTCGGGGACTTGGCTGCTTTTCTTTCAGAATAGTGTACAACCGATGTCATAAACCACCTAGCACCATGTCACAGGGGGTTTAGGACATAACAAGTGGTGTATGTCCCCTTTGGTGCAAGCAGCCGGGGGCATATCACGGACTACTTTGCCGAATTCTGTGTGTCACAACTGCTGCCATAACTTGCTACTGGCACCATTTATTTTGGTACAAGTCAATTTATGCCAGGTGTATCCTTTTGAAAATTGGGCTCAGTGTTTCAACTGGGCATATAAAAAAAAGGAAATTTTGTTGACCTGGTAGGCACACTGAAACTACAGTAGAAGTGCCTTTATCAGGGGCAACCCGGAGGGAGGATACAGATAGAAAACAATTGGCATTCAACCAGATTTCCACCAACAATGTTCCAACCTTCACCTCACTCTCCTTAACTCCCTCAAAGTCCCATCAAACCAGGAGGACTGATGGTGGGGAGGGAGAGGGTGAACTTGAACAGGAGCTATGGAATCCAAGGCCCACAGCACCATATTATTGTAATGCACTACTAGGTCATCTGGATTGAAGCACTCCAATCGCCAACTCGATAGGTCCAGTACAGCCAACAGACCCTCTGGGGTGACACCCCTCAAAGGGCAGTACTGGACCATCTCCAAAAGGGCTGGTCTGATTGAAGGAGCCATGAAACTGAACCTTATAGGGTGATGGTATGACCATCCAACTGGTTCCACCACCAGGTCAGTGACCTCCATCCCCAGGAAGAACAACAGGTCCGGGGAGTGACCCTGAATATGGGTTGCAGTGGTAACTACCTGTGTGAAGCCCAACAAAATCATCAGTTGGATGAAGTTTTGACCAAAATGCAAGAGTTCATTGTCAACCCAGGCATTGAAATACCCCAGGACCAAGCACCTGGAGGATTCCAGCACCATGTCAACCATCAACTCTGCAACTTCCTGCTGGAAAACTTTCTCATCACCGGGTGGATGGTAGATGAGCAGAATCCTGCTGCCCACACCTGCTCCCATGATACACTTGAAGGAGCTAGTGGTCCCCACTGCAGCCTCTACAAGACCCAGTTCCATCTTGAAACAGATGGCTACACCCCCGCCCCTTTGATCCAGTCTCGGACAGTATATCACCAAGTACCCAGCTAGGATGGCTGACTCCAATATCGGACCAGTGTTCTCATTCAGCCAGGTCTTGGTGATGCAAACCAGGTCAGATGACTCCACAAGCTCAGCAATAATTGCTGTCTTGTTCTTTATTGACCTGACATTATATGACACTACCTGAGTTGGATGAGAGGCCATGGAGGAGTGGGAAACTTGCCCACTATCAGTGGAACCTTTAGGTATGGGTACCAGGCATGAAGAACCCCTTTCCTGGGCCCATTTCACCCCAGGGTGCCTCCTTGACCTCACCACCCCTATCCATCCACCCCAGTCCTCCCTCCCAGGCCGAGAGTTCCCACTGGCCCCTCCATGCAATGCCCAAGGCACAACAATGCCTATATACCCTAGGCTGCAACAGGGGACCATCGAAGGGGGTGCAGGCCTCTCAGCCTGGAAGAGGAGTAGCACCTGCCAACTGAAGCATGATCCCAACACATGCTGCCTATTTAAAAAGCATACTATAAATATAAATTGCAGCTACATCAAAATCAATTCAAATACGCTATTGAATTAAATAACTGCAAATAAATCAAACAAAATATTTAAACTATATATCTATCCCAGTTTTGGATTCTCTCCCTACTCTAACAAAATGACCAACCCCTCACGACCTCTCACGTAGCGAGGGGAGAGTCTACAAAAACAAGCAAACAAATTAAGCACACAGCCCAAGTCACTTATTTCAGCCTGAGTACCATAGTAGGAAAGTCCAAGTAAAACAGTCAAATCTCTTCAAACCTTGTAGAGGTGGTGACCATCAGACCTCTCACTTCTAAAGGATAAAACCAGATGGTATTTCAGACAAAGTCAGCTCTCACCTTGAATCTGAGTGAATACACTAATTCAATAAACAAAATTTTCTGGCAGAATTACAAGCACCTGGGCCAGGTCTATACATAGGCACTCTTAATCAAAAATTTTTTTTATTAAATCCTTCCTTCGTCAGTTTTCCTTGCAGTTCAACAGCAGAATTCAGCAGTCTAATAGTTTCTCTGAGATAGGCAGAAATTTGTTTTTCAGGGAGCCACAAACAAAGTCAAACCCATACTTACCCAGGAGGTAATCCTTATCACTTCTAGGCAGACCCACTACTACAGCTCCTCGTTTTTAGGCCCGCTCTACAGCAAGCCACCAGAGAAAACCTAGGAGGCCCCAGTAAACTGCATCCACTCTCCAATGGTGTATAGTATGAATCATGTAAGATTTTAATTTGTATTAACTTTAGTCTATCATTTAAAACATATTTGTGTAGGTCTTTTGAGAGCAGTGACCAGTCTGAAGTAAAGTATTCTTGTTTGTTTGACCAGAATTTAGCTATTATAGGTAGAGATACAGAAAATTTGGTTAAACAACACTGATATAGTCTAGAAATCAGGTGAGGTTTTTTTAATTATTGCCAGGACATTAGTCAGTAATGGTCCATGGTTTTCCAGCCAGAGTGTAGGCCCAAAATGAGATATAAGAATCAATGTTACACCATTGGTCGCAATCTTGTAAGAAGTCCTCATAGTTGTATTTAGAGATGCAGCAAAGTTTTTCCATGCCCGCAAAGTTTACTCAGAGTGAGCAACTTCAAATTCTCATAGTACTACTGGAAATTTCAATTACGAGGTTGAAATTCACCTTTAATGGACTTTGTACTCTTCACTTAGAGTTCACATTGAGTTATAGTTTGAGAAGGCAAAGTTGGTAAGAAACAACCCACATATCACATGTCTGACTGTCTGTAGGTCAAATGAAGCAAGCAGGCAGTTAATTAGGCAGGAAGTCAGTGAGTTACTTTCATTTTCTCTCTGAGAAGGAGCCGACTAGGCAGCATTTTTTGGGGAGTGTCTGGATAGTGTGCTTTTTTTGCAAAAATTGTCCAGCTTTTGATCTTTTTTTTGTGCCTTTAAGTTTTAGTTTTGCAGGAAGTTTTAATTTATTTTAAAACTTCTTTTATTTAAAGGTTGTTGGTTTTGTTTACTTGTGTAACCCCGTTACCTGGGGTTACTAGAATCCCAGTAAGACCCAGTGGTAGGCAGGGAAGGCAGCTTGTGAAACTCCAGTTAAATGGATTTCACACTATCTCACTCTGTTCTCATTCTCAGCTGAGACTGAGGGATGACATCACCATAGAACTTTCACAGCTGCATGAGCCACACTGGAATCTGCAGTTGGAAGTTAGGATAGAATGTTGGGGATTTTTTGAACAGTGAGTGTGTGTACAGTCTTGAAGAGAGGAGCAGCACAGCAGTCTGTGGACAGGCTGTCAGAGCCTAAAGCTCTGTCATAGAGCTACTGTAAGGGGAGGTGTGTGTTTCCACCAAACGAGGAACACAGTAAGCTGTTTGCGAAGTGGTGGAGACCGCTGTTACTGGTCCATGTGAGGGGATGGGAGTGGAAGGTTTTTGCCTGTCTTCCATTGGCAACCCTTCTGGTTCCAGCTAAGGAAGAAGCTGCCTTGTTTTAAGTTGTGCTATGGCACCAGAAGCTGTGGGAAAGAAATTCCTGTGAGGAATCGCCTGTGGGGCACCAGCAACCGAAGGGTGAGTTCATTCTGACAGAGGGCCTATGTTTTCACCTGAACTGTTGGAAAGTGGGGATTGGACTACTTAAGTAGGAGGTCTAGTGTAATAGACATTGCCATTTAATTCAAGTATGTTCAAGTCCAGCACAAAGAGTAAAGTAAAGTGGGGATTGGACTGCTAAATCATTGGGAGGCCTTGAGCAATGGGCTAAGCCAAGTAAAAGTATGTTCAAGTCCAGCACAATGGGAAAGCAAGACAAGTAGATGAAATGTGACATACATTTACCCTTTAATCTACATTGCCAAGCTTTACAGAAAGAGATGTTTAATGCCCAGAGAAATGGCTAGGTATGAATTGTGGAAGCGAGAGGTGGGAGACCCCCCCATCAGTAGTAACCAAATTCACCTCTACAGATTTGCTCTGTGGCACTTTTACTTTCTCTCAGGTACTTAGCCAGTGCCTGAGGAAAGTACCCAGACATGGGATCAAAAGGAAGTTTCCCGGATGGAGCTGTGGTGCTCTTAGGTGGTTTAGGGGGCCAACAGAAAATGTTTCCATGACATATGGAAGGTGTCTGAGTGGCCGGCAATGGAGCCAAGCCAGGGAAATCCCAGATAGTGTACAAGTTCGGGCTGTGTACCCAAAGCAGCGTGCAAGTCTGGGCTGTGTGCCTGGTGGGTCCAGAGCCTGAGGGCTGAAGTGGTGAAGAAGTGTTCTGTTTCTCTTATCTGCATTACCAGGAATGTAGCCCCATGGGGGTCCGTCTATGCTTTGTTTGCTCAGTTTGGATGTGAATAAAAGCCACAGTGAAGAATCCCATTCCTGGTATTGGACATTACAGTTACTGCTTCCTGTGTTTGGATTTACTTGGGTGCCCCTGTGCAGAGTAGCCAAACCTAGGTACCCTGTAATGAGTAACTTCATTCTCCCTGAACCCAGTCCCCACCAGGTACTGCTGTCAGCTTCAAACAATATACCACCTGTCATTTGCAAAAATGCAGGGGGGTGGGGATTACACTTAGTTTTATTTGGTCAACCCATTTGAACCACAAAACTGGTAATAATTGTCTAATTAACTTGGCCGTCATGTCCCATCGCCACAGAGTCATTAAATCTGGCATACTACCCAACACCACGAGTGACCATCATATGACCTTTATGGTAAGCAAAATCCATTGGGTTAATGCCCTCCAAAGCATCCTATAAATTCATTTGTACAAATCCTTGAAACTCACTCCCCTCCTCCAAAACCTGGCCTACATAAACTGAGGACCGTTAACCTCATAAAAATCATTGATGATGTTTCTATCTATTTTCAGTGAAAGTTTCCAGAGATCTGGGACAAGCATGCCCCTCTGCAGTGTACCAGGGTCAGGGGCAATCACCTCTCCTGTATCACCCCAGAACACCTGGAATGTCAAAGAGCCTAGGATCAAGCTTGCAAAACTCATAAATCTTCCTAGCTCCCTATGACTACAACACCTACCACACCATATGCAACAGTTGCACAAAAGCTACTCACTTAGCTAAAACTGGATACTTCTCATCAACCTTTCAGTCAAATATAAACAAACCCTCCCAATTTTAAAAAGTCATACAGTCCCTTTTCTTCCCTCCTTTTTTCCCACCCACCTCTCTTCTTAACATAAACAACACCCTAGTTTCTGATCACCTTAGTGTTGCTGCTTCACCTCTTGTGTCTTCATCCTCCTCTCCTCCTTACCATCTCCCCGACTGCTGACTCCCCCTCCCTTTCTACCCTTGCTGTCTAATTCCTTCTCCAAAATCTCATCCTCTAACACTCTGGATGCATTATATGCTCTAAATCCTTCTAAAGGCAGCACACATGATGGTTTGGACCCTAAGCTGCTGTAACTATCTGCTCCTGCTATCTCCTTACCACTATTTGATCTTCTCAACATTTCCTTAACAATAGCCTTCATCCCTTCTACTTGGAAGAATGCCATTGTTCTTTCCCTATTTAATGGAGGAGTCCTTAAAGCTCCTAGAAACATAGAAACTTAATCTTTGACAGCAGATAACGACTGCTTGGCCCACCTAGTCTGCCCATTTCCCTATTTCAAGGATAAGCTGCAGATCCTAGTTAACCAACTGCCTATTTCTTCCTCCCCCCCACAATAACTGCCTTATGTCTGTCCCATGCATTCTTGAATTCCCCCACTGTTTTTGACCCCACACACTCCTCAGGAAGGTCTTTCTATGCATCCACCACCCTCTCTGTGAAAAAATATTTCCTCACATTACCCCTGAGCCATCCCCCATTATCTTCAAATCGTGTCCTCTTGTTCTTGCACATCTCTTTTTCTGAAAGATGTTACCCTCTTGAACTCTGTTGAGTCCCTTGAGGTACTTAAACATTTCTATCATATCCCCCCCCCCTCTCCTCAAGGGTATACATATTAAGCTCCTTTAATCTCTCCTCATTGACTGTCCTGTAAACTATTACCCTATTTTTCTCCTTCCTACCCTTGCTAAGCATCAAGAATGTCTGGTTCTCTCACATCTCTCTTCTTACCTTTCTGATAATAACTTTTTCATTTCCTTCCAATCTGGGTTCCAGAAGAATTATTCCACTACCGCCTCCCTGAATAGGCTCATCAGCTCTATCCTCTTAGGGATAGACATTGTCCTAATTACTTCTGCCATCTTTGTCAACCTTGCAAAGGCTTTCAACACTGTCTTCCACACCCTCATTTTGCACACCATCTCTCCTGCAGGCCTATCTGATTCTGCCACAAACTGGTTTAGAGTCTACCTGACAGGCAGAACCCAGTCTGTCAGAATAGCTGACTCCATATCTCCACCTCTTCTGATAAATACTGGCATCCCAGAGAGGTCTGTGTTGAGCTCTTATTCTCCAGATTTCTAAATGATCTTCCCTCAGTCTGCTCATGTACCTCCATCCATGTGTATGCAGACAACACAGTCCTTTTCACCTCCAGTGAGTCCCCTGATGACACAGCACCAGACTTCAGCAAGATTCCATTAAAGTCCAGCACTGGGTAAGCTCCGATCACCTCTCCTTAAATGTCAAAAAGATAGTCTCAATGATCTTTGGCACTAGGCAGAGACACTCTAGGCTCCTCACCTTGCCATCCTTCCATACCCTTGATGGGACAGTCCTTCAGTACAACTCATCCTTTAGGTACTTTGGGGAATGGCTTGACCCTCACCTCACCTGCTCTGGTCACATGGGTGCTATCTTGAAAAAACTGCAGCCAAACTCTGCATTTTAAAGGAACCATAGTAGTCTTCCACTACCAGCTAGACGTAAACTTGTCCAGAAGATGATCCTACCAGTTTTCAGCTACTGTAATGTAGTCTATAGTGCTGTCCCCAAGTCTTCCTTATCCAGACTGGACAAACTTCTTAACTCCTTCTGTCACTTTTCTCTGGACTTCCCTCCTGTCACCCATCACAGTAACCTCTACCACTCTTTTGCCCTTTTCTTTCTAGAAAACCAACATCATATACACTGCTTTAAATTTGTGTCAAAAGTTTGGTTTGGTGCAACCCCTCCCTATCTTACTTCCTCAATATCCATCCTTCCTCCTCTTTCACATTCACTCAAATAATTTGACTGCTGTTTAATGGTAGTCCCTCATCGGTTGTGCACAGTAGTCATATCAGATGACCTAAAGGTGGGTAAGCAATGTGAGAAGTCAGTAAGGAGAGTCAGGGGGATACTGGGATGCATAGGGAGGGGCATCACAAGTAGAAAAAGGGAAGTGATTATCCTGCTATACAGACAGTTGGCGAGACCCCATCTGGAGTACTGCGTGGAGTTTTGGAGACCTCATCTATGCAAGGATACAGACAGGATGGAAGCAGTCCAGAGGAGGGCAACTAAAATGGTGCAGGGTCTACATCAGAAACCATATGAAGAGAGACTGAGAGAGCTTAATATGTATACCCTTGATGAAAGGAGGGACGGGGGGACATGATAGAAATGTTTAAGTACCTCAAGGGAATCAACAAAGTCCAGGAGGGTAGCATCTTTCAGAAAAAGAGATGTGTAAGAAAGAGGGGGCACAATTTAAAGTTAGAGGGGGGATGGCTCAAGGGTAATGTGAGGAAATTCTTTTTCACAGAGAGAGTGGTGGATGCATGGAACCACCTTCCTGAAGAGGTTGTGGGGTCTAAAACAGTGGGGGAATTTAAACATGCATGGGACAGACATACCTGTAAGTCAATTATAATGGGGGGTTGCAGGAAGTAGGCTGTTGGTTAACTGGAATCTGCAGCTTATCCAATAGGTAGGAAAATGAGCAGACTGGGTGGGCCAAGTGGTCCTTATCTGCTGTCAAAGTCTATGTTCCTATGTTTCTATAGTAGGGCAGGCTGCCTTCGCACACAGTTTCCCCAAAGATTGAAACACAGTTCCCCACCAGATTCACCACTCTTCCTCGCCTCACTTCATCACTTCATTCTTACATAACTCCTCTCAGTCAATTGTACTTGTAACTCTCTCCTCCCCCATCAGAAATTCTACTAATTGCTGTACCAATTTTAACCCTTTGTGCCCATAGACTCCCTCCTGTCTCCCTATTGTCCTCATCCCATTAACCCTCCTCCCACTCCTCCAATAACTGTAACCCCCCATCTGTCTCTTCTCCTCTGTTCACCCCTAGCTGGTTATGTGTTATGCCCCACTCAGATATAACCTTATAACTCTATTTTCAGCGTGCATTTAATATAACCATTTTGTTTTGCTTTTATAACCTTATAACGTTAATCAGCAGATAGCACTTAACTGTTTCCCTTGCATTTATTATTTTAATCTCTCCTATGTTGCACTTACTATGACATCAATTTCTGTATCTTATGTATTGTACCCATTGCCATGCCTCTACTGCATAATTACTGTACAATGTGTAATATGTATGGCTGAATGTATGTATGTTTCCCTATTTCCCTCTACCCAGACTGCACCGTGAGACAAACAACTTGTTGTTCAGTGTGCCTTTCCTGGTAAAACATTTCAATAAATGAAAAAAAATGAAATAATTAAATAAATAAATAGTTTAGTTTTTAGACAGTATTTCTACTATTATTTTTTTGTTACAGTTTTGATTTACTTTAAGTTTTACTTAACATGGAGAGAGAGGTGGCCAAAGTGATTGGCAGAGGAGGCCCTGAATGCGCAGCTACCTGGGGTGACAATTTCACTTTAACCACAGTCTTCTTTCAACCATGAATGATCTGGCAGAGCAGCGCAATAGTGACCATGTGGCGCTCAAAGCAGCAGCAGCTGCTGCTAGTGTTTCAGCCACTGCCAACCCTGCAGCAGTGGAAGAGCAGCAGGAACTACAGCAGTTGCAAGTGGAACAGCAGCAGTAAACACACTAGCAGCATCTTGATGTTGCCCCTCCACCAACAGCAGCACCGCAGGAGGTGTTATGTGTTGTCCACTGCCATTATCTGTGCCTTGTCCACCCTGCAGCTCTCCAATCTGGCAGTTTATTTGTATCTGCTTCCCTGATGACCCCGATGGTAGTCAAGTGTAAACTGTGTGACACACTTGTACATTGGAGGCACAAGGGAGGCCACTTGGTCGTGGGTGGTCTGTGAACCCAGCAACTGGGCACCACCATGCAGAGTGGGAAGCCAAACTGTAGGATGTACCAGCTCTCCTGCAGCTGAAGCAGTAGAGTGCCTGCCTGTGTAGCAACACAGACAGATGGCTAAGGCATTAGGCTTGGTGGCTCCCACAGCTGCCGGCCACGAGTACAACCCCTCACAAAAACATAGCAAACATACTGAACTTGTGCTGTGTGCAGAGGTTGAAGTGGTAAAAAGTGTTGTGGAGGGTGCAGTGCAGCAGCTCAACCACATTGAGGGACAAAATGTGGAGATAATTAGAATGCTAACAACAATTACTGGTGGTCAGCCCCAGCCCCCAGAGGAGGACTAGTAAAAAAAATTTAAAGTCCCCAAATCTTCCCCCCAAAAACCTGTCACCTGCTTTTACTTTTTCTTAAGCAATATTTTTATTGCAGCCTAATTGTGTAATTTATGTTCACTGATGTGTTCTTCCTTGTGTTAATGTTTTTATTCTGTATTTCTGTGTCCCCAACTCTCCCCAATACTCCACACTCCATTCTGCTTTTGTTCTTACTCGTTACTTTATTATTTGTAATAAGTCATGTGGTTGGTTGCTTTGCATACACTGTGTGCATTCATTTCATTTGAAATTGTGGCACCAAAATGCCCTCTTAAGGACACTTTTATTTCATTGTGCGTTGCTGCACCACAGTTTCACCTGTAATGAAAGCACACAGCATCCAACATTTTGTTGACCCTCTGTCATATAAAAAGAATTATGTCACAACTCATAAATACTTGCTACTTTCTGGAACAGTTTTAGTAGCCACACCAATTGTGCAATCATTTATCCACAATACTCTGCTACCTTCAAATCATGCCTAAATTGCACCAGTGTACAAATATTTTTTCAAGCATTTTAGCAGAAACATATTTTTTAACAGTAATATAGAGGCAGTCTTGAATATTTTTTTCATTGGATATAATAGGTAAACAAGTATGTAATTCTGTACTAATAAGAAGTAACAAATTAATTGAATATATACAGCGTAAAGCCACTAGAAAAGTTAATACCATATGGAATTGCGATTATGGTACTGGGCTGAGAAAACTGACTCTTTACTCTATGCACTACAGAAGACTAAGGGGCAACCTATGCACGGTATATGAAGCAATAAATAATTAAACAACTTTGGTAAGCATTGGCTTGATAAGAAATTTCTCAAAAGTAAACACTAGATCGCACGACAAAAAGCTAATGGGTACCAAAAATAATACAAACAAAAGAAACCATTGGTTCACCCAAAGAGTTATTACAGCTTGGAATGACCTTTCAAAAAGTGTCATTGAGAGCAAAATAATGGACACTTTTTAAAAATAGTTCGGATGCTCACATGAGCAATAAAAAAAATGTTTTTCCACCAATGATTGTTGGTGAGCTTATTAAAGGCATAACTGCCTCCCAAGCTTGTAAGTACCTATGAAACTAATGAAACATGGAGGTGGAATCATAAGACATAGATGTCAGCTATGAATAATATCATTTTTTTCTAAAATATGTTATTTAATAAATCCCCAAAGATACCATTTGGTCAAAACTCATTAATTTTTTCCACTCTTGTATTTAACTTCTCTATAGTCCTGTGGCAAAACTATATTTAGTATAAAAGCTTTGCTAATTTTAGTTGGTCATTTATACCCAGCCATTCTATGGCTCCTGACTGCTTTTTCCAGTATGCTTCTCATTTCAACAGTCTGGCTCCAATATCTCACCTCTTAGTCTCAGCATCACCTTATCTATTCCTAATAACATAGGGTTATGTAAGGTCCTATCACCTGAGTTATTAATATACATAACCAGGGCATACTTCTTATTCTTGTTCAAAATTTCTTGCATATGTTCTCCTCTTCATTCCTTTAACTTTCTTTTCATCCTCCCCATATAGAAAATACTACAACTGCAAACTGCTAAGTACATTACATTACTTGTGTCACAGGGGATGAAACTCAAGATTTTACATGCTTTACCATCTTTTGGCTCCCAAAAAGGTATGTGCTCTGCTAACCACACTGCAACATTTGTAGCATCCACAACATGTGCAACCTGGATCTGGAGGTGAAAAAAAGCTTTCTTTTTTATAATTCATTGGTTGCACACCGTGTACAAGTTCATCACTTATATTGCATGCCCTCTTATACGTAATTCTAGGAGTGTTGTGTGATATATCTCAAAGGCATGGTTCCATCCGAATAATTTACCAGTTTTTTCATATTATACTACTTATAGCATGTCCATCCTCAGAAAATGTAGTTACAAAATTTGATCTATTGTCTGGCTGTTCATGCCTCATTTTTGCCTACAACATTACATTTCTTGGCATTTGATCCATCTTCTGCCAGGTCTTTTCTATGAAGTTTCTACTGTAACCACTTTCTTTCAGGTGAACAGTCAAATCATACACACACACCAAATAATATCCTTCTTCTGAGCAATTTCATTTTATTCTCATCAATTGTGTTTTGGGGATATCTGTAATAGTGTGCTTGGGATGACTGCTGCACACCTGCAAAATATTATTTTTTGTCTGTAGGCTTCCAATAGAGGGAGGTTAGAAGGTCATCACTTTTGCTTCTACTTATAGAAATTTGCAAAAAGTGTATACTTTCCCTACTGTGACTGAGATTAAATTTGAATCCTGGTCTATGTGCTTCTTAATAACATTTGAAGTCAAATGACTCTTGTTCATTTCCTTTCCATACAATGATACAATCATCAATGCATTGTCTACAAAATTCAATGTTGTATTTCAATTGATTTTTTTTTCAGAGACTATAACTTGATCCTCCTAATATCCCATGGCTAAACTAGATAATTGAGTGTAAAGATGGCCCCCATAGTTGTGCCACTACACCGTAAGAAATATATATCCATGAAATTAAATACATTACTTTCCAACACTGCATTAGTCATGTCTAGCATAATCTGTGTGGGTGTGTTTTATATGTCTCATTCAAGAAAATGTTTTAAGGCTTCCAACCTTAAATTATTGGTTATTGGTGTATGAACTCATAACATCCAAAGTAACCAATAATCTACCTTCCCCCATATATATGTCAGATGTTAAATGTATTATGGATCCCATGTCTTTCAAATACACACTCAGCCAAATGTTTAATATAATAATCTATGTATTGTGAACGGGGTACGGTTAATGATCCTTGACCAGAAATAATTGATCTAATGGGTGGATCTCAGAAGGCTTTATGAACTTAAGGGAGTGTACGGAAAACTGAGTGCATAACATGTTTCACTACTAAAAACTCTCTGTCTTTCTCTGTTAGATATCCCTGACTGTAAGCTCCCTCAATGAATGCATCTACCTTTTGTTTATATACTGTAGTGAAATCACTGGCCAAAGGTGTATATGTCATTTGATGTGTTAGCTGCCCTTCTATTTCTCCAATACAGTCACTAGTGTTCATTATTATGATCCCATCTCCCTTATCAGCTGGTTTACTGTTACTTCTCTATTGCTTCATAATCTTTTGAGGGCTTCTCTTTCAACTTGTGGTAAATTACAGTATGTCTCCATTTGTTGGTTGCCATTATAGTATGATTCCAGTCATACATGCATGCCTTATAGTAGGTATTAACTGTAGAATTCATGATTGGGGGATAAAGGTTGAACACTTTCTTAATGCGGAACTGACTGACCCTGCTTGCCCATTATTAGTTTGTTCTAACTGATCTCCAAAACGTTCAAACCCATCTCTTTCCTGTTCAGTTCCTATTTGGGTTTCTTCAGGTTTAAAAAAAAAAAAACATTTCAAGCTGAAAAATCTTGCAAACCTATTCAGATCTCTATTGGTGTGTACAAAACTAAAACCTTTATTAAGAACACTTATTTCAATTTCACTCAAGATATTGTCCAACACATTAATCACATTATCAGCAAAGACATTAGTTACATCACTATCTCTAGAATCATCCATCTCTAGAGGCTGCAATTTTCAAAGACACAAAGCACATTTGCTGGAGCTGGAAGGATACTGCTTTCTCTGCGAGCTGTGTGAGAAATTTTATATTGCACTTGATATCTGCAACAAAAGTGCACTTTTGCTTAATTCTGTGGGAGGTGAAACTAACTACCCTTGGTAATTGCTTTTTATTCACATATTTATTTAGTGTTTAACCAAGAAGGGGCTTGTAAACTCTGTTTATCTTGTTAGTAACTTCAGAAGGATTTAAATACTGCATTTGGGTAGGTCCTTGAGGTGGCTAGATTGTCTACTAGGATTTGCTGACAGTTAAACTATTTTTAAATTTCAGGTGGCTGAGGAGTTGAAAAGAAACTTGCAACTCTGCTTATCTTGGAAGTAACCTCATAAGTGTTTGAATACTTCATTCTGGTTGTCCCTTGGGGGTAGCTGGATTGACTACTAGGCTTTTGGGACTGAAACTATTTTCAAATAATTTACTGGTGCATAGGAGTTTTTGATAGTTAAACTCTTTTTAAACAGAGTTACTGGGGTTAAGGAGTGGTCACAGAAAAACCTGCAGTGTGAAACAGGAAAAGACGGTCTTTCAAGCAACAGAGGGTGGTGGATTAAGGTTTACGTTTGTTTGTTACAATTCTTAAGATTTTCAGTGCAGGAAGAGTTTAAGCACAGCTGACTTATTTTGGGGCGGACAGCTCTCAGAGCACAAACCACCAGGCCTGTTTTGGGGCTGGAAGGTTTACCTGTGTCTGCCTTGGATGTGTGGATTTTCTCTGATTGACTAGCAGGGTATTTCTCATCAAATTGTTGTGTAAGGCATCTTGCTGACAGGAAGGCACTCATTGCAGCAGTGGGTCAGAGCTTCTAGCTGATTGTTTTGTGAGGCACAGTTTAGCCCAACCCTTCCCACCCTCACCCCACCCACCCCTGGAAATAGTTCCTTTATACCTGGGGTTCTGACATCATTTCCTCAACAGTGCAAGGTGCATGTCACTGTCATATCCTCTCTAGCACACTGCACTGACAATATAAGCATAAACATTGTATAATATAAATATATATTTCTACATTACAAACCAATCACACACACACAAAAAAAAATGTGGAGAGTAGTGCAATGTAATGGCTGTGGGGCAGCAGTCTTCGAGGAGTCTTTCTGGAGGCTGAGATGCTGCCCTATTTGCAGACAACTGTCTGCCCTGAGGGAGGCAGTTGCCCGTCTTCAGGCCACACTGGACAGTAGTATGGGGACCTTCCCCCAGGCCACAATGGACAGTAGGAAGGGAACATCCCCCATCCAGGGAGCACCAGAACCACCACCACCACTACCTCAGAGGTTGCAAAGAAAGCACAGCAGTTGGACCACAGTGGGCTCAGGGAGGATGAGGATGGTGGAACAGAGGCACACCCAGTCAGATGTTACACACGATAATCCATATGCCATTCTGGGGGAGCATAGCTCCCCTATGGATACACCCGCAGAGGAGACTATGGAGGCTGAGGACAACTGTCACAAGGGAGGCCCACAGGAAGGAGGCAGAGGACACCACAAGGAAAGGAAGCAGCTCCTGGTGGGGGACTCAATTATTAGGGGGATAGAACTGGGAGGAGCTGGGAAATCTGAAGTAAGGTGCCTGCCTGGTGCCATGGCTTGGAGGGACAGGAAGTGCATCCTCAGGATCACAACAACAGCTGCAAGGGATTCTGAGCTGGACATAATTGTCCACCTAGGGACAAATGACTTGGCTCATCATGAGGTTAGAGCAGTGCAGGAGGACATTGCAGAGTTGGGGAGGGACCTAAGACAAGTAGCACACACAGTATCCTTCCCAGAGGTGCTGCCTGTCAAAGGCATGGGGGAGGTGAGGGTAATTGGCACCATGCAGTTTAATGAATGGTTGAAAAAATGGTGCAGAGCACAGGGGTTTGGCTTCATTGGGGACTGGGGTTCCACCTGGAGGGACACCAGCCTATACTGGCAGGATGGTCTGCATCTGTCCAGAAAGGGAACAAGTCTTTTGAGCAATCGGTTTAAATGCTTCATTGGCAAGCTTTTAAACTAGTCAATGGGGGAGGCACTGACAAGCAGCAGAAAAATCCCAGCCTCTCCCTACAAAACAGGGTACTAAATGAGAAAAAGATCAAGGTAGAATGGTCAGTGGGGATGCTTAACAGAAGGTAAGGCCATAAAAATGGAGAGCAATGAGTACCAATGCCCGTAGTCTAGGTAACAAGCTTCCTGAATTAGTGGCCTTGATGGAGGAGGAACATCTGGATATCGTGGCAGTCACAGAAACATGGTACACACAAAACCATGACTAGGACGTAAACATACCAGGATACACTATCTACAGGAGGGACAGGGAGGGTAAAAGAGGGGGAGGAGTAGTTCTTTGCATAAGGGAAGGAATAAAAGCAAAAGAACAAAACGGTAAACAGGGAGGAGAAGAAGCACTGTGGGTAAATTTGGAGACAGGCAATGGCACCACAATCCGCACAGGTGTTGTATACAGACCCCCTTCTCAGGGGGAGGAAATGGACAAGGAAATGATAGAAAGTATACTTAGAATGGCAGAAAAAGGGGAGATATTGCTGATGGGTGATCTGAATATGCCAGATGTTAACTGGAGTGCAGTTGCAGCTGCCACTTCGAAGAGTGCAGTTATTCTAGATGCCCTACAGGGGCATGCCTTGAACAACTAATTACTGGAGCCACTCGAGAGAGCAATATTAGACTTGATACTCTCAAATGGAGATGGAGAGAGGATCACAGATGTGAAGTGGTAGCCATCTGGGAACTAGCGACCACTCGAACAGTATGGTTCACAATAAACACAGCAATAGAGTCAAGCTATACAAAGACAAAAGTACTGGACTTTAGGAGGGCTGACTTTGCCAAAATGGGTGAGTGCCTAAGGAATGCACTAGCAAATGGGCAGGAAGGAGGGGTGGAAGAACAATGGGGAATAATAAAAACTGCCATCACAGAGGTAACGAGCCTTTGTGTGAAGAAATAAACAAAACAAGACGATGTAAGAAACCACTATGGTTCTCAAAGGAAGTGGCAGTGAAGGTTCAAGAGAAAAAGAAAGCATTCAGGAAGTACAAGGAATCGCAGCAGGAGCAGGACAGAGAACTGTATCAGTTACAGCAAAAGGAGGCTGGGAAGGCAGTCAGAACAGCAAAGGCCCAAACCGAGGAAAAGATAGCCAACTCAGTTAAGAAGGGGGATAAAACCTTTTATAGGTACATCAGGGAGCAAAGGAAGACCAAGGGAGGGATAGTGAGGCTTAATAAAGGGAGGGAGGGTGGGCAGAGGAGAATGCGAAAAGGCAGAGATACTAAACAAATATTTTTGCTCAGTATTTACAAAGGAAGAGGGGGAGGTACATAAAACAAACAGTAGTAACAGTCTGGATACAGAAGTTGATACCAGCCCATTTACAGAAGAAAGGGTTCTGAAAGAACTCTTAAAACTGAAGGTGGACAAAGCAATGGGGCCTGATGGGATTCATCCGAATTCTAAAAGAACTAAGGGTAGAACTAGTGACACCACTGTCTACCCTCTTTAACAAATCATGGGAGGATGGGGTGGTACCCGAGGACTGGAGGAGGGCAGATGTGATTCCCCTTCACAAAAGTGGGAGCAGGGCAGAAGCAGGAAACTACAGACCTGTTAGTTTAACCTCAGTGATAGGGAAAATGATGGAATCACTTCTAAAGGAAAGAATTGTCAAGTATCTAGAGGCCAGAGTGGCACAGGGCCCTAGGCAGCATGGATTCACAGTGGGAAGGTCATGCCAGACGAATCTGATAGATTTCTTTGACTGGGTGACCAAAGTAGTAGATCAGGGAGGGGCTGTGGACATGGCCTACCTAGACTTTAGCAAGGCATTTGACACAGTCCCACACAAAAGATTAATACATAAGTTAGCCAGCCTGGGAGTGGGTCCCAAGATGACAGCCTGGGTAAAGAATTGGCTGGAGAATAGGACACAGAGAGTAATAGTAAATGGAGTCCACTCAGAAGAAAGGAGGGTTACTAGCGGGTACCGCAGGGTTCAGTATTAGGACCAGTCCTCTTCAATGTCTTTATAAGTGACATTGCAGAAGGACTGGAAGGAAAAGTATGTCTCTTTGCAGATGACACTAAGATCTGCAACAGAGTTGATGCACAGGGTGAGGTGGAAAGGATGAGAAGGGACTTGGCAAGGTTAGAGGAATGGTGAAATGTACGGCAGCTTAGATTCAATGCTAAGAAGTGCAAGGTAATGCACCTGGGAAACAAAAACCCAGGGGAAGAGTATACAATGGGGGGTGAGATACTAACAACAACAAAAATGGAAAGGGACCTGGGGGTAGTCATATCAGATGACCTAAAGGTGGGCAAGCAATGTGAGAAGACAGCAAGGAGGGCTGGGGGGATACTGGGATGCATAGGGAGAGGCATCACCAGTAGAAAACAGGAAGTTATTATCCCTCTGTACAGACAGCTGGTGAGACCCCATCTGGAGTACTGTGTGCAGTTCTGGAGACCCAATCTCCGCAAAGACATAGACAGGATGGAGGCTGTCCAGAGGAGGGCAACTAAAATGGTGCAGGGTCTGCACCGGAGGACATATGAAGAGAGACTTAAGGAGCTGAATATGTATAGCCTCGAGGAAAGGAGGGAGAGGGGGACATGATAGAAATGTTCAAGTACCTCAAGGGAATCACCAAAGTCCAAGAGGGTAGCATCTTTCAAAAAAAGAGGTGTGCAAGAACAAGAGGGCACAATTTGAAGATAGAGGGGGGGAGGCTCAGAGGTAATTTAAGGAAGTATTTTTTCACAGAGAGGGTTGTGGATGCATGGAATGGCCTTCCGGAGGAGGTTGTGGAGTCAAAATCAGTGGTGGAATTCAAGCATGCATGGGATAGTCATAAGGCAATCCTGGGGGGTGGGGGTAGGAAGAAGTAGGCTGCTGGTTATCTAGGGTCTGCAGCTTATCCAGTAGGTAGGGAAATGGGCAGACTGGGTGGGCCAAGCGGTCCTTATCTGCTGTCAAATTCTATGTTTCTATGTTTCTATGTTTCTAAGGTGTTAATTGCCCCTTCAGCTTCAATTCCCACCCCAGAATATATTCCTGGGATTCTGGAGAATATTCTGCTGAGGTATCACATACATCTAGTTCATTATTGAATAATAGATTTAACTCAGTGGTCAGCTAATTTTCTAATACCAAATGCTCAGTTGTATTCACATCATTTATTCAAGCAGCCCTTGATAGGGCCGTGTGGATCACAACACGGCTGGGGAAGCAAGCTGGCCACACACACAACCTTGCCCTTCACCTCAACACTGGTTGAGAAGCCTGCATCTGAGGTGCAGTCCTTGCATTTAGCCCACTAACCCACAGATCTGAACATTGGCTGCTGTGTACTGTACTCTGAGCAGGACTGGCTGGCACAGCTGTATCTGGACTAAGGACTGGCTGCATGCTCTGTCTCATTATGACTGTTGCTCTTTTTCTCTCTGCCTCCCTCCCTCCCTCCTGTTGGCTGAGCACCAGGTGGATCTGTAGGCTGCCTAATAATTAATTGGACTTGTGTTGGTGGAGCAGCACTCTTTGCTGATTTTTGCATGTATGTTCTGTGATGATAATTTAATCCAGCAGAGCTTGTTCAACTGCAGGGGATGCAGTATCTCTAATGACAAGATTGTGCTCACTAAATGAAATGTTTCTGTAACCTTTGTGGAACTGTGTGAAAAAGCTGCATTTGTGAACTGACTGCCTACCTACCTAAGTAACTAAATTCCTCCTTTTTAAACTCTTTCCTTTCTGGCTCAAGACCAGCATCTCCTACACCCCCCCCCCCATCTGCTCTTAAACTCTTTTTGCTTTCCTTACTACAAACACTGCACACCAGTTAAGCTTATTGTGCTTGTGAGTCTTCCTCTCCGCAGTCCCTGCCCTCCACTTAATTTAACCTGCAATTGTGTCCCCCTCTCTGTTAGCCCTTCCCACCATTTTGCTTTGCCCTGCTTCTTTTGTTCATACCCCATATTTTAACCTCTGCCTTTCTGCTCTTTGTCCTTTCAGGCAGCCCTTGCTAGGGCAGTGTGGATCGTGGTATGGCTGGAGAAGCTAGCCGGCCACCCGTCCAACCTTGCCCTTCACCTCAACACCTGCTGAGAAGCCTGCATCTCAGGTACAGTCCTTGAATTTAGTCCAGGAACCCCCCCAGTCTGACCACTGGCTGCTGTGTACTGTGCTGTGTGCAGGATTGGCAGGTGTAGCTGTGGCTGGACTAAGGATTGGCTGCCTGCTGTGTTTCGCTATGACTGTTGCTCTTTTTTCTCTCTTTCCCTCCCTCCTGTCAGCTGAGAGCTGGGCTGATCTGTAGGCTGCCAGCTGCCTAATAATTAATTGGACTTGTATGGATGCAGCAGCATGCTTAGCTGATTTTTCTCTCGCTCCACCACCCCCTCCTAGGCCTCTTTTAAATGCACTTTTTTCCATACCCGCTGAACAGTGTTCTACTCCTACTGGTGGATGCAGACCTGGCTTTATACACTATAAGCATCAGTAGTCAAGCTTAATGTAAACTGATAAATCTCTTTGTCCTAGGGCACTATACTACTTACTTTTCTTCTAGGACCATTGATTCACAAGGCTCAGCACATTGGCTTATATGTTATAAGACCTCTACTACTCCTATTAACATTATCTGGGTGCTGGTAGCATTTCTGCATATATTTATTTCTTGGGTAGAATCTCATCTGGTGCATTTTAAGTCTGCTTCCTCTGAAGGGGACTGGAAAAATTTCTTACTTCATACATTGTAAATAGGTTCAATGATGAAATCACCGACAATACTCCCTTTTTATCTATTTTTTCTGTCATGCCTTCATATTAGGCAGCAGACACCAGTGTTCTTCACTGGTTCCACATTGGTACCTGATTTCATGTTTGGTCTACCTGGATTTTCCTGGCTTCCTGGAACTCTGTGAATGGCTAATTAAGCATCGTTTTTTTGATCATTATTTGCAGTTCCCAGATCGCACGATAATTACCTCTGATAGAGCAAGTGGCTTTACATGCTTGTTAGTAGTCTCTTTAGCCACACAGCTGTCAATGAATCTGTCAGCCAGGATGCTTGTCTATGTCATGGTAGGATCTTTTAAATCCTATGAGGACAACTCGTCCATCTGCCCCTATCATCTTGGCAAAAGTAAATGGCCAAAACCATTCAGACTGCTTTTAGCTGCCCTACTGAAACTTTTGCTTTTACTACTGGTATGCTTTGGAAATGTAGAATTAAACCCAGGTCCTATTGCAACTATTTCTTCCCCTGCAGACCTTTCGTGTGCTAAAGTATGAGCTTTATGCATGGCAATGCCTGTAGCTTGCTAAAGAAGCTTGCCTCTGTGCAAGAATGGATCAGCCATGCTACACCTGATGTGCTGGTGGTCTCAGAGACTTAGCTTAGACCTGACACTTTGGACCAAGATGTGCATATTCCTTTATATACAATTTTCAGAACAGACAGAAATTCTAGAGGAGGGAGGGGCCATATATGTATATGACAAATTCTCTACTACTGTTATTAATTCTACCTCTATCCCTAAGGAATTTGAATGCCTTGCGCTAAAAATCAAACTTTGCTCATCTGCCCCATTGTGTGTCATAGCGTGCTATAGGCCTCCTTCTGTAGGATACCTGCTACTGGATCACTTAAACAATATATTAGGTACTACACAATGGAACATATTATTTTGGGTGACTTCAGTCTTGACTGGCTGTCTTGCACCGCTAAACCTCTTAAAAATACTTGTGACTCCCTTGGGCTATCACAAATTATTAGTGAAGCAACTCATTCCCATAAGAAGATCTCTAGCAAGAGCACCTTATTGGATCTTATCCTAGCAAGCAAACTTCACATGTTTACCCGTGCTAGCCTATTCTTCACAGGTATCAGTGACCACTACTTCATCGCCTGTGTGAGATCTGACAAAAAAACAGCTGTTACCTCAAAATTCATAAATAAGAGATGTCACTACAACTTTGACCCTTGTAGATTTCTATTTGACCTGCAAAACTCAGTGAGTTGGCAAAACATTTACCTAGCCAGAACAGTAAACAAAGCCTATGACATTTTCAAAGAAATTCTGCGTGGGACACTGGACAGTGATGCACCTCTGGCTAAGTTTCTTACCAAGAAAAGATCTTGACCCTGGTTCTCAGCTGATTTAAAGACCGCATTATTTAATTGTGACTTTCTCTGGAAGAAAACCCAGAGCACAAAACTACTGGAAAACTGGTTCCAATTCAAGAAAGCTAGGAACCTTTGTACCAAAATGGTTAGGGAGGCTAAGGCTAATTACTACATTGCCAAACTTCATTCATCCTCAAAATGCTGTTCTAAATTTTGGAAAACACTGAAGGCCCTGGATGTCATTGTTCCTGTCCACATTCATCCTCTCTCCCTTCACCCTCAGTCCCCATGGTTTGATGGGACTATGAGGGTGATGCAGCAATTAGGACAAAGGTTAGAGCGTTGCTGTCGGAAATCCGCCCTTGATGCTGACTGCCTTAGATTGATGGATCATTATCAAGTCTATTAATCCACAATCACCCGAAAGAAGGCAGAGTTCCTGTCCAGGGAGATTGCAGCCACTCAGAATTGACCAGCTCAGCTTTATTGAACAGTAGACAGACTATGCAACCCAGCCCGTCTACAAGTTCGAAAAGCCTTTTCCCAAATAGAGTGTGATGAACTTGCTTGATTCTTTGCGTCCAAGGTGGCTGACTTCAGGGCGGAACTCCAACCTGCACACTGTATGGGTGTTGCTGTGGATTGGCTCAAGGCCACTACTTCTCAGCTTTCCTGGAGTACTTTTGACTGACTGGAGTTCATGAATGTCATGCAGATTGTCCAGGGTGCTCACTCTACATGCTGTAGTTTGGATCCAGGACCAACTTCCCTGATTTTTAGTTGTATTTATTCCATCAGACAGGTCCCAGCTTGGATAGTCTGGTGATCTTTGGAAACTGGTGAGTTTCCGAGCTCTCTGAAAGAGGCAGTGGTAACACCCCTCCTAAAGAAAGCTTCTTTGGACCCAGGCTGCCATGCAAACTACAGACCAATTTCTAACCCTTCCTTTTTATGGAAGTTGACTGAGAAAGTAGTGGTTGTGCAGCTGGAGAACCATTTGACCATACATGACATCTATGAACCCCTCCAGTCCAGATTTCAAAAGAGACATACTACTGAGACAGCATTGGTTTGGGTGCTCAATGATCACCTGATGGCTGGAGATTCGAAAAAACATTCCATCTTGGTTCTTCTAGATCTCTTATCAGCATTTGACACTGTGGACCATGGGGTTCTGCTTGACCGCCTGAGGTTCATCTGTGGATTGTCAGGTACAGTCCTCAGGTGGTTTACATCTTTCCTCACTGGAAGAACTCAGATAGTGGTGTCCGGGGTTTATTCCTCAGACCCAGTTTCTCTGTCTTATGGAGTTCCTCAGGGTTCAGTGCTGTCCCCTACGTTGTTTGCAGTATACATACTGCCCCTCAGAGACATTGTAAGAAGGTATGGGCTGAGGTTTCACTGCTACGCTGATAATACCCAGCTCTACCTTTCTTTTGCACCAACCAAGATGGAGCACACTCAGTCTTTAATAGCTGCCTCCCAGATATCCAGGAGTGGATGGATTCCAGTTGGCTAAAGTTGAACTCGGAAAAGACTGAGGTGTTGGTTGTGGATCCAGCATGGCGGATTGGGGGGTCGGGAATGGGTTCACCCTCAGTACTTATTCTTGGGGGTGTATCACTCCTGACCTCTGTATGGGTGCAAAACCTGGGGGTAATCTCTGATGAAGGGTTGACTCTGCATTCGCAAGTATTAGCCATCATCAAATCTTCCTTTTACCATTTTAGGAATATCTGCAGGATTAAACACCTTTTTCCATCCAGTGATCTTCTTACTCTGGTCCACGCCTTTGTGTCCTTGCGCCTTGATTACTGCAACTCCCTTTACCTAGGGCTACCTGGGGTGGAAATCCTCCTCTTGCAGCTAGTGCAGAATACTGCGGCCCCGCTTTTGACAGGAACTTCTAAATCCTGTCATATTACGCTGGTGATGCGCTGACTGCACTGGCTGCTGGTACAGTGGCGGATCACCTTTAAAGTCAGTCTTCTGACTTTTGAAGCCCTACATGCACTAGGCCTGGACTACCTGAAAGAGCTTCTGGTCCCCTGCTGCCCTGGACGATTGCTCCACTCAGCTGATGAGGGGTTGCTAGAGACTCCAAGGGTGTGCTTGAAATCTTCCGTGGCCTGTGCATTTATGCACGCTGCCCCAACCCTCTGGAATTCTCTACCCCGTCAGTTATGGGAGTGCACAGCAGTGGAGGGATTTAAGCAAGCTTTAAAAACACATCTTTGGGTTCAAGCTTTTGGTGAATAAATAATTTTGTATTTGGATTATCTGTTGTACTGTTTCAATGATCTGGATGTCTGATGTGTTTTTTAAATTTATTAGGCACCTTGATACTTTGAAAGGCACCTTAAAATAGAGGATAATGGCTGGGAATTGGGAGATAACCACGCTGTAATCACCTCGAGTGGTTGCTAGGGCCACATGGTAAACCTCGAGAGCACAGCTCAAGAGATTTACTGATGCCCTAGCAACCACGAGAGGTGATTTCAGCCTGGTTGTCACCCGATCCCCAGCCATCATCTTTTATAGTGTATGGTCAAAAAAACACTGTTTGCATTCTATGTGTGAGAATTATGGAACTCTGGTGCATTCTTTTTTGTTATGCCACTGTTTGGAAGTTCTGAAGTGTGGTTAACTTTTAAAATTCTAAACAGTGCATGAAAAAGCTGTGTGACTACTGATTATGGTGGTTAATAGGCACTTACCATACATTATAATAAATATTATTATTATTATTATTAAAGGAAGTTGAAGTGCATACATCTAACTGTCTTCCCCCAAAAATGATCCTGAACAACACTTCAATCACTGATAAATCTGCTATCCTGGAACCCCTAAATGATCATTTTGCAACTGCGGGTCTACCCTTTGACACATCTCCTGCAAACAACCTATGCTCACAACTCAGTGGCTTGGACCCAAGCTCTCTGGATTCAAAAGGATTGATGAATGAGGACGTTTTCTCATTTCAGATGGCTACCCTGAAAGAAGCTGAAGATCTGATTCACCTTGATATAACTAAGAGAACTGTAGCAGACATCATTGACCCATACTTTCTAAAACTTAGTTATCACATCCTGGCTGCTCCAATTATGCATCTATTAAACCTCTCCTTATCCCAGGGCGATCTTCCCTCTGTTTGGAAAACTGCGTACGTTATACCACTATTCAAATATGATGACAGAACTGATCTGAATAACTATTGGCCTATTTCTTTACTGCTTACCCTATCGTAACTCATGGAGAAAATAGTGAGTATGCAACTATGGAACTCCGGGAAGATGCAAACCTTCTAAACCCATTTCAATCAGATTTTAGGCCTAGCCACAATATGATTTCAGCCCTTGCCAAGGTAACCAATGACTGGCAGAATACTCTGGATGCCAGAAACTTTGTCTGTGCCTTTTTTCTGGGCTTAAGCAAGGTCTTCAAAACTGTGGACCATGACTTGCTTTTAGTATCTCTTCATCAGACTGGCCTTGACCACTGTGCACTGAGATGGTTTTCTAATTACCTTTCTGTCCATCAACAGCAGGTTAAAGTGGAAGGAGACCTGTCCCAGTTAAAATCATTATTGATGGGCGTTCCACAGGGCTCTATTTTGGGTCTGTTACTTTTTACTATATACATCAATGCTATTGATGTAGGGATTAATTCTGCTGACACTCATCTCTTTGCAGATGACACAGTGCTATACATAGTAAGATCCACTCCAGAAGCAGCATGTATGGACTTGCAATGCGAATTCAATCAACTGCAACTTCAGTTCCTGAAACAAAAGCTGCTTTTAATTGTGAAAAAGACAAAGGCAATGCTCATCTCTCCCCTTTCTAACACCTCTAACCTTATTTCCCAATGTTCTTCACTTCACTTCAGATCCTTACTCTACTAGGTGAAACCCTTGAGTTCATAACAAACTTTAAATACTTAAGAGTCTGGATTGACCACAAACTCTCCTTCCTGGATCATATTGAAGAGATAATATACAGGCTGAAGCAGAGGCATGGTCTCTTCTACAGGATCAAGCATTTTCTTACCCAGGATGCTAAGAAGAGTCTGGTACATTCAACCTTTCTTTCCTTACTGGACTATGTTGACTTTCTGTACTCCCAACGACTGGCCTGTATGCTTGACAAATTTGATATGCTCTACCATAGAACTATAAGATTTGTAGTAGGTGCTCCTTGTTCTACCCAACACTACTCCCTTTATGCTGTAGTTGGGTGGGCCTCTCTCAAACGCAGGAGGCAAAGAAATTCCACTTTCTGGACACATAGAGCCATCTTAAATAAGCTGCCTCAGTATATATTGGACTGTCTCCAGCTATCTATGATAGGTAGATATGCTCTGAGGAGTTCCTCCCTTATCTTATTGAATATTTCCAAGGCTAAAACACATTTTGGAAGGCCAGCTATAAGTCATGTATTGGCTCAACTTTGGAACAACCTGCAAAAGTCCTTAAAGCTGACCCACCTTTTTGGTCTACCCACTTTCAAAACAGTATGCTCAAAGTGTGAAGGATTACTGTAGCAGCTTCCACTAAATTGTAGCTGCAGGCACATGTGTGGAAAAAGTTCTACATGATAGAGTACATAATCACTCATCACTCGTCCAGATGGCTCTCGGTCATTGCCCTACCCTTCTGTATGCCCTAGTTGTCTCGATAGGATGGCCCCCTATGATTGTCCATCCATACTTATATGGCACTTTGGTGCAGTGGGTTTTCTAGTTGTTGTTCTGTGGCTGGTGTTGTGTCACTTGCCAGATGATTAACTCTTTCTGCAATTGGTTTCCACCCTCAGTGTCAAAATGTGCCCAGTCCCAAAACTCTCACCTCTATTGCTCTTACTGGCCCTAAGCTTACCTGGTCTGTACTCCTTCCCAAATGGGATCCACTTAGCTCATTCTCTCATTATAACTTGAGCCTCTACTACTGAACTATCCTTGTTTCTGTGGTATGCATATTCTTAGCCTTTGCACTTTTAATTCATTATACTGTTAAACTATTATAGTATATTATAGCATTGTCCCTTCCCAGCTGCATACTAACTGAGTTTAGACTGCTACATTGAATATGCTTGTTTCTCAATACTTATGTCATGGATATAGTCTAAAAAAAAGTTAAATGAATACTGTATTGATTCTGCAAACCGTGTTCTGATTTCACTGCATCTATGCTTGCCAATTTTTTGAATGTACTCACTTGCTGTTTTTAATCATGTATACTGTGTTGTACTATTCCCCTCATTAATGTAGTTTATGCTCAGGTTCATCTTGAAAATGAGCTTTTGCTCAATGATGTCTTGCCTGGCTAAATAAAGATTTGATTGATTGATTCATTCATTATTCTGAAAATGGATATTAACCTGTCTTTTGTTACATCCTTGATCTCTCCTTCTTCTTCTCTATCCCCCTCCTACCCCTCCATGTCCTCTTTCTCTTCTTATTTGTATTTGTTAGTTCTGTGGACTTTTCCATGAGGGTGGGGGTGTGGAGGGTGATGGTGTAATTTCAATTGCTTGATCTTCTTCTAAAAAAAACTGTGCAGTGAGAATCTATTGAGCTCCCTGCACTACTAATTGGATTGCCTGATGCTTCACAATTTTTCAAAATAGATTTTTTTGCCCAGTCATATACGTTATAATTCAAATAATCTTGTTCATCTCAAAATAATGTTTATGTTTAGTTTTTTGCTTTTGTGATGAAATCATATTTCTCAGTTGCATCTGCCATACATTTCTTTTAGTATTCATAATCTATTACACAATATCAAAAAGGGATCTCAGGCTCTGATTGGTCAGTATGGGACTGGACCCGTGGTGTTATCCTGGCACAATACCAAGTCCCATTACACAAGTGACCACATGTAAAGAAAATAAAAACATCACTTTGCTGCCTATGAGCAGCTTCAATGGTTAGCTGCTCTGATCCTGATCCCTCACAAACAAGGAGGGCACTCAATAACAGATGCTAAACAAAATGACACCCACCCACATCCTTTTACAACAAAGCCACAAATGTTCTACTCATAAAAAAAAGGAAAAAAAAAGAAATCACTAATACAGTTTCATGGAGCGAGAGTGCCCAGCAATGACATAGGCAGAAAGAAAGAAAGAGAGAAACAGTCATACAGATGTCTTCAGTCACTGCAGGGCTCTCGCTCACTCACTCCATCGCTCCATTTTTTAATCTATTTCTCACTTGCCTCCCGATGTAACAGTCATGCAACCATCCTACATAAAAAAAGGGAAAGCTTCATTTTGACAAAAATACAAGTGTCCACATTCAGAGAGTGAGCTCACACAGCGAGCAACCGCATCTTCAAACAGTCATAGTGCGGCTCTGGCTCCCATGATCTTAAAGTTACTCTTGCACTGAAAATAAGTAAAAACCACCTGAAATATTTCTGTACCTCATTCTTTCATCTTCTCAGCAGCAAATTGGTGTCTGGGGAAGGGGAGGACAATCTTACCAAAAAACAGCAGCTCCATCTATTGATGAAACAAGAAATCTGCACTATTTTTTTAATATGTAATCCTACCCATTCCTAAAAATGACAAAAAAACCTAATTATAAAGTATTTTCTTTCTTTTTTTGTTTCTTTATAAACAAGCTATTGTATAATTGGAATAATGCACTCCAGGTGTGTCTTGTTTTGGGTAACACCACTTCTGGGGCATTGGCTGCACTCGGCCTACGGCCCCATGCCCAACCACCCCAGAAACATAGAAACATAGAATCTGGTGGCAGATAAGAACTGCTTGGCCCATCTAATCTGCCCATTTCCCTACCTAATTCCTAGGTTGCAGATTCTAGTTAATCAAAAGCCTACTTCCTCCTACCGCCCTACTAGAATTGCCTTATATTTGTCCCATGCATTTTTGCATTCTATCACTGTTTTTGAGTCCACTACCTCCTCAGAAAGGCTGTTCCATGTATCCACAACCCTATCCATGAACAAAAACTTCCTCACATTACCTTTGAGCCATCCACCTCTTTCTTAAAATTGTGCCCCCTGGTTCTTGCACATCTCTTTTTCTGAAAGATGCTACCATCTTGATTCCCTTGATGTACTGTACTTGAAAGTTTCTATCATGTCCCCCCCTCCCTCCTCTTCTCAAGTGTATACATATTAAGCTTCTTTAATATCTCTTTGTGTGGTGCAGACCATGTATCATTTTAGTTGTCCTCTTCTGGACCGCCTCCATCCTGTCTATGTCGTGGAGATGTGGTCTTCAGAACTGGATGCAGAACTCCAGATGGGGTCTCACCAACTATCTGTACAGAGGGATAACAACTTCTTGTTTTCTACTGGTGATGCCTCTCACTATGCATCCCAGTATCCCACCATCCCTCCTTACTGCCTTCTTACATTGCTTGCCCACCTTAAGGTCATGGCATTATCCCATCGATGCACACCTCATTATGCATTATTCCTTTAATGATGTAGACAACTTTTGCATTACCTTTTCTTTTTCTTGTAGCTGTGCAGTCAGTTTCTCTTGTAAATATTTGGAATTCCATTTACTAGAACCATAGAAACATAGACTCTGTCAGCAGATAAGAACCATAGAACCCACCTAGTCTGCCCATTTCCCTACTTGGTTTGGCAATCCTTACTCTTATCTGAACTGCCTTTCTCACACTCTTCTGTACAGCAGGGTGTCTTTATACTTATCCCATGCACTTTTGAATCCCTGTACTATTTTTACTTCCACAACCTCTGCTGGTGGGCTGTTCCATGGGTCCACCACCCTATTTGTGAAAAAATACTCCTTAGCCTTCCCCTAAGGCTCCCTCCCTCCAGCCTCATGTTATGTCTCCTTGTTCTTGTGCACGTTTGTCTCTGAAATATGCTCCCCTCCTGCACTCTGTGTATTCCTCTAAGGTCTTTGAACGTCTCTATCATATCACCTCTCTCCCTTCTCTCTTTCAGTGAATAGCAGTTTAGTTCCTTGAGTCTCTCCTCATGAGGTTTGTGGTGCAGTCCATGTATCATTTTTGTTGCTCTTCTCTGGACTGCTTCCATTCTGTCTATGTTGTTCCTGAGATGTGGTCCCCAGAATTGGACACAGTTTTCCAGATGAGGCCTCACCAGTGACCTGTACAGTGGCATCACGGCTTCACTCCTCCTACTGGTTATGTCCCTTCCTATGCACCCCAGCATTCTGTTTGCCTTCCCCACTGCTTTTTCACATTGTTTGGTTGACTTCAGATCATCGGATATGATAACTCTCAGGTCTCTCTTCTGACTTGTGTTGGCTAGAACCTGCACCCCCCATGTCCTGTATTCCTCTCTTGGGTTTCTGTGTCCCAGGTGCATTAGCTTGCACTTTTTAGCACTGAAACCCATCTACCATGCCCATGACCATTCCTCAAGTAGTCTTGGGTCATTTCTCATTTTATCTAGCCCCTCATGTGTGTTGACTCTGTTACAGATCTTTGTGTCATCTGCGAACAATCATACTTTCCCCTCCAGTCCCTTTGTAATGGCACTTACGAAGACATTGAATAGAACTGAACAGAGCACTGATCCCTATTGAACCCCGCTGGTCACCTGCCCCCTTCTGATTTTATGCCATTTACTACCACCCTATGGGTCCTGCCTTTCAGCCAGTTACCAACACATTTTACCATTTTAGAGTCCATACCCAGATTCCTCAATTTGTTAAGCAACCTTCTGTGAGGAACAGTGTCAAAGCTCTTATTGAAATCTAGGTAGGGCACATCCACCACCCCTCCCTGATCCACCACCCTGGTCACCAAGTCAAAGACATTAATAAGATTAGTCTGCCATTTGCTCTGCTTGACTCCAGGAATGTCATTACCCTCTCCTTAAGCAGGGACTCCATCAGCTTCCCCAACACTGAGGTCAGGCTTACAGGTCTGAAATTGCCTGCCTCTTCCCTACTTCCAGTCTTGTGCAAGGAGACCACCTTCACCCTCCTCCAGTCCCGAGGTACCTCCCCCGTCCCTAGAGATTGGTTGAATAGGGTTGTCAGTGGACCCGCTAGGACTTCCCTGAGTTCCTTCAACACCCTAGAGTGACTCCCATCTGGCCCCATTGCTTTGTCTGTCTTTACTTTTCCTAGTTTCTTCAAGATTCTATCCACCATAAATGGGCTGGTGTCCACCTCTCCCCCCTGTACATCTTTCCTCATGAGTCTACAGTCAATCAGTCCCAGTGAACCATTGTGCAGCTCCTTCTTCCACTCTTGCATGAATATGGAGTGGTTCTTACTGAAAGCTGGATTTGTTTCATATTCCGAGGCCTCTCAGAAGCCTTTGTTCTTCCAGGTGTGCTTCTATTTTTTTTGTTGCTGTTATTGTTGCCAAAAGACTTTTCTTGCTTTTAGAACCAGTCTCTCATAACTCAAAAAGGCTTTCTTAATTGTCAGTGGTTCTGAGTTTGGCAGTTCTATACCCTACAGGGTTGTATTGGCTCTTCAGTCCAAGACTCAAAGGTGCTCTCCATTCTGCATCATTTTAAGAACTGATCATAGACAAACTAAAAGTCACCTCCCCAGAAGGTGGAATGCTACTAGCTGCCAGTTCTTCTGCCATATTGTTTCTCACCTTCTTAGCCCGCCTATTGCTATGGTAAGTTAATGGCATCTTCCAGAGTGTTTACCCTGACAAATGACCAAAGCAGACAGATAAGGTCACTCACACCAGGCTGGTTCTCATAAGTCCCACAGTTTAAAATGAGAACATAAGGACTCAGCACTCAATGCCACAAATGCTTGCAGACACCGCAGGTCATATTGTAAAGTTGCATTGCTTTATTGTGAGAAAACAAATAACATGCAGAGTAACCGGTGAAGCCCAGGGAGGCTACCACTATTACCAGTGTTGCACAATCATTGCAAGCACTTTGTCAATGTGTAGTGCACCTGCTAAAGTACTCATTTTATATCTATGCACTCAAGTGCCAATTTACATAAAATGTGAAAATGTTTACATCTCACTTAGTTAATTCTCAATTCCACATAATTTTTCCCTGGAGCCATCTGGCATGTCACAAACAACTTCCATCTCAGCTGAGCTACTTGAGAGCTAGCTGATATTAAAAAAAACAGAAACATAATAAAAACATAAATTATACAAAAGTTGTTATGGGGGTATAGTACTAAATGATTTCATTTTCATTTAGTTTATTTGTTAACTGGGTAAGAGCACTGGGTAAATCAATAACCTTTTTCAGGCCTGACCCAAATACATCTACACAAAGTCATACCGTTACACACACAAATAAGTACAATTCAACAAATACATTTGTACAAACAAAATCACTAATAAATACTTTTGCAAACATCCTTACATAACAAATATTGGTTCAGCTTGGATTTAAACACTTGTAATGGCATTTCAGTTCTTAAATTAGAAGGCAGGTTATTCCAAAATCCTGGAACAGCAATAGGAAAGGAACAAATCACTAATAGTTACATTTATAAACATCCTTACATAACATATATTGTTTCAGCCTGGATTTAAACACATGTAATGGAATTTTTTTCTTCGATTATGGGATTGGTTATTCCAAAAGGATGGAGCAGCAACAGAAAATGAACAAGAACCCTTTTTAGATTTACAGATGGATGATACAGGAAGAGTAGCAGTTGAAAATCTCAAACGAAGTCCAGTGGAATGAACTACAACAAGATCCTGGAACAGACATCAATCATTACAATAAATAGCTTTTAAGATTTGACAACCTAAGAAGTAAGAAAATATACCACTTGAAGATTACCATTCCAATTGAAAATACAATAAACAATAATGTAAATGGAAGGAAGAGGCCAAAACAAATCAACAAATATTATGATAGGCTAGTTTCAAGATATTACTTTCTCTGGTCCCATTTTATGATAGAGACTAGCATTATAATCTAAACAAGGCAATAATGAACCATTAGCAACTGACTGCCAAGTTGAAAATGGAAATTATTACTTTAACTTGTACAATATACCAAGCTTATTTTTAATTGTGTGACCAACTTGTGTCACTGGGAAGAAAGGTCAGGTCAGCATCCAACAAGACTCCTAAGTAGCTAAGTACAGCTACATGTTCAATACAACTATCATTTGTATCATGTATCTGCAAATAGGGATAACTACCAAGCATAAAAGATGCACCAAAAAGAACCGATTTGTTTTTTCTTACATTCAGAACCATAGCATTCTGAACAAACCAATAACAAATTTTCTGAAACTCCATTTCCAGTACAGCAGTTAGATGATCTCCCTCATTAGACTGATAATAAAATAATCAAGTCATCAGCATATAAAAGTATTTGACATGAACTACATAATGTCGGGAGTAGATTGACAAACAGGGAGAACAACAGGTGCCCCAAGATGGACTCCTGAGGTAGTCCACCCCTATGTTGACATGCATCAGAATGAACTGAGTTTATGGAAACCAATGGAGTATGAGCCGTTAAATAATCAACAAACCAATTTACCACATCTAAAGTAAATCCCAAATCCATCAGTTTAAGCTTTAGAAAGGAATGATCAATAACTTCAAATGCCCTGGTCAGGTCCACAAACACCACCCCAGTCATAACTCCCCATTAAAATCTACCAAGAACTGTGTCAGTGAGTCTGATTGGGGAGTGCCAGTGCCATGATTCCTTCTGAAGTCATGCTACTGAGGACACAATAGATGTTAGAAACCAATTTCTCTAGGTTGTTTTACTCAAAGGATTTAACATTTGGTATTGGCCTAAAGTCCTCAGCAAGCACAGCACTGGGTTTCTTAGGGACTGGCTTAACACGTGCACACTTCCAAATAGCAAGAAAAACACCAGCAGTCAAACATTAATTAAAAACACTGGATAAAAGACCTGCCACTTAAATGGAGGCCAATTTAACAAAATGGGCATCCAAACTATAACCATAATCTCCATACCTATCAGGTAAAGTGGCAAGCAATTTCAGTACATTCAACCTCATCAACCTACAAAAGTAAAAAGGCAGATGATCCCAAGAATTTACTTTTGAATTCTGAACATCTTTAAACCCAACAGAGGGTACAGTTATAAGACTAGTCAAATCAGTAAATTCAGTATTTAGCACATTTGCTATCAAACAAGGGTCAGTAACTTCTTGATCTTACACCTTCAGAATCTTAACTGTTGGCAAATTACTAGGGGACAAGAGTGATTTAATAGTTTGCCAAAATGTTACAGAATCTGATATGTCAGCATCAGATTTATGCCTATAATAATACTTCTTTCCATTATCCTCCGTCTTACTTACTTGATTCCTAAGTGACCTATATACATTTAATAATGGAACAGAAGGTGAAGTTTTATAATGAGACCAAGCCTGATCTCTTAACTGAATTAAGTTTCTAATTTCAGTTGAAATCCAACAATTTTCAGTACTGCTAACATGTACGGTACCTTGCATAGTGGACACAGAGAATTTTGAGTAATTAACAACTGGGAGCTGAAAAACCCCACTGCACAATTCAGATCAGGAATGGAGCTAAAAAAACAATCAGAGCATGGCTTAGCTGTTCTGAAGATGGCCACTTAATTCTGCTTCTCCCTGAGACTACCATCAATGATCGTCCATCCTCCTGATCCCAGATTGTCAGCATTTACCAGCAAGTGAAATATAATTTTACTATCATCATAGCTCAACTTTGGTAAATTATTTTCTCTGTATCATAACTCTATATCTATAATTTTTCTGCATTTATACTGCTTCTCTGTGAAGGCCTACTACAATGGCTGAGCAACTCCTGCAAAACAGCTCCCTCAGCAAAGTGGAAACTATGTTTCAACAGCTCATCTGTGAAATTAACGACTTAAAAATAACATCTCAACAAAACATCACTTACATGCAAGTGTTAGACCAAAAAATCAGTGATGCTGGAGTTAAAGTTGCTCAAAATGAAAGTTCTATTACTATCCTGCAAGCCACCATCAGAAAGCAAGACAGAGTTATCAGAAGCCTACAAGATAAAATTGATGACATTGAAAACAAAAACAGACACAATAACCTGAGATTTTTGAGTTTTCCTGAAGGTGCGGATCTCAGAGACACTAGTGCGTTTCTATTACATGTGCTGCCAGCCCTGCTTAAACTCCCACCTGGTCAAGACCTTACTAGTGAGAGATCACACCGTACTTTAAGCTGGAAGCCTGGTCCAGATCAGAAACCTAGGCCTATCATTGTAAGATTCTTAATCTATGCCCACACTGAACTGATTATCAATACAGCAAAACAAGTGGGAACGCTTACTTGGCAAGATCATAGAATTTCTATTTTTAGAGACTTCTCTAAGGAACTCTCTAATAAATGCAGAGCTTTCAATCCTATTTAAACTACCCTACACCAACGAGGGATCAAATTTGATCTACGTTATCCTGCTGCCATGCGCCTGTTTCTGGGTGACTCAACCAAAGATTTCAACACTCCCGAAGCCTTGGCTGCATTTCTTGGTGAGCCCCAGCCTCCAACTGCCCTGTTTTGAAATACCAATGTGCCCCTTCTCCCACTGTCTCTGCAACTTCGCAATCAGACTGGCACACCCACATTATGGCTTCAAATCATGAATGCACTGAGAAACCGGCATCTCTCCAGACTGATGCAGTGCCTCCTGTCAGAATCTCAGCCCGCTTGCTAGACAAAAAGAACTTGAATCCAACTTCTTCTAAACATGCCTGTTGTGCAGATGCTACTCCTTCTAGGCCTACCTCTCAGCACGAGCGATATGTTGGCTTCACTACACCCCTAACCCTCTCCAATAAGTTTTCTTTACTACAAGAGGACTTAAACTCGTCTCAGGAAGACCTCCCGGAATCAGCTGTGGATCCTTTCGGCAATGATCTTGGAAATGCTTTACAGGGTGGCAGGTCTCCCAATTCCTCTTGGGCTGAATTGGTGACCAGCTCCCCTTTCAAATCGGCAGAGCCTCCTAAAAAGAAATGGAAGGGGAAGCGCAAAAACAAATCAAACCTATAAATGATGCCTGGGCATGTATATCTATTAGTACCTCTTGAGGTTAGTGCCTAATAAACCTCGGCTCTCTGATTTGTCTGCCCTGCAACCGTGCATCGCATTCATTGTGTGTGCATACTATCACACCCAGCTGGTTTGGAAAGTAATAAGCTATACATCACAGTTACAGGCTTTTGGTTTTATAGCATGTCATATTATTTAGGCATCTCATTGTGATAGTCTTGGAGTTTTCTATCTCAATGTAATGTCTGCTACATTATACATCCAGTTATTTCTGCATATATTACTCATAATGTCAGTTTTTGAGTATCCCTAATGTTGGGTATGTTCTTCTTTTAAAGGAACAGTTCTTATATAATGTTAGACTAATTCATATGTGCTCAATGATTTTCTATAGTCAGTTAGAGGAGTCTACCATATTTTTTATCAGTATGTCCTTCTCACATAACCATTAAGGGAGACTGCCTGCTTAACTAATTTGTGATCCAACATCACCCCACACATTTGTTACATATATTGACATTATAAATTTACAGTATCTTGGGATTATTTTAATGAGGTCCTCAACTAGTTATTCCCTTCATCCACTACTACATCCAAGACTAACATTTAACACTATAATACTTTTCTCTAGTCTCCTTCCCACTCCAACCCGCCTTTATCTAACTTTTAAATCCCCTTTTCTTTAACCATGGTATACCATCTTCTTGTACTGTTTTATCTATCACTTAGTCTTCAGTTTTACCCTACAATTAGGCATTGCAGGCTATTTTCGAGGTGTCTCACCTTTATTATTTTACTCAGTGTGCTGCAATCAACAATAGATAGCACAGTCTGACTCAAAGCCCTTATGATGTGTTTTTTTAAGCCTGTGTTGTAATCTTAAAGCTGAGCTCACTCGAATCTCTCCAGGTCTTGAAATCTCACTATAAAGCAACTCCTTCCCTAGGGGCAATTTTTGGGTCTGTGCTACTATTAAATACCTAGTACTTATCAATAATATATGCAGTACCTCGAAGCCTGAACAAACTCAACTCTTATAAATGTCATATTGCCAGAATGACTACTTATTCATTCAATACAAGACTTTCACCAGATACCACCCCCATACAATTTGGATCTTGTAATGCCTCAACACCCCATAAATCCTTATACTATTTGGACTGTACTCACTCCATTTTACCGGAACACTCCTCCTACATAAACACTTCTGTGTCTAAGCATTATGATTATGTGAGTAAGTACATAGTAGATGGCACAACTACAGCTGCTCTTATAATTTTAGGACTTAGCCAATCATGATGGCATACTGATGTATTACTGTAATAGTGTTGCAGCTCAGTTATTTTTTCCAGTCTCACTTACATTCAAGGTGAATTATTATGTCTGGGATTGCATATACTTTCTGTTATCCCCTTTTCGTATATGGTAAGAAGTTCATGGTCCCCCTCCCCCAAGGAATTATTATGTTCACTTTAATTCTAGTCAGTTATAACTTGATAGAAATAATTGTTTACAGTTTGTATCTTGGGTTTAAGATCATTTTCTCCCAAGATTTACTTACTATTTACATGTTCTGTAGTATATCGAGAGAGTCTTGGCGATTTCACCGACTCATATCTTGCTATATGACCTAAAGTCTTCATAGTGTGTTAGTATAACATGTATAGGTTTTGTTTAGTACCTATATATATGTCTTCAATATTCATTTTACTACTTCTCTTCCTTGTGAGACCCAATGGAAACATTCACTCAGGCTTTAAGTATTTCCACAAACTAAATATCCTGCATGCATTTGACTGTGCTAGCCCTCTCCCTTCTGAGTCTGTAA
This sequence comes from Neoceratodus forsteri, assembly GCA_016271365.2. Lineage (NCBI taxonomy): Eukaryota > Metazoa > Chordata > Ceratodontiformes > Ceratodontidae > Neoceratodus > Neoceratodus forsteri. The sequence goes on along the minus strand of CM057455.1, from coordinate 115,735,900 downwards.
CATCCTCTAGCCCTTTCAATATGATTCCCTTATTTCCTATTTGTGTTTTCATACTCATCTCCCCATTAACATGAGTGATCTAATTCTACATTCATGGAATGTTAAGGGACTCAACTCACCTTGTAAATGAAAGCAAATACTTTCTTACCTCAAAAAACATAAAACTCATATTGCTTTCTTACAAGAAACAAAACTTTTAATAGAGGATGTCGACAGACTCAGAAGGAATTGGGTCGGTCAAGTATATGCATCCTCCTTTACTTCTAAACAATGGGGGTTTGCTATTCTATTACATAAATCCCTTAACTGGACCCTTATCAAATCCATCTCCAATTCAGATGGCAGTTGGATTATAGCCCACTTAAATACCCCTGCAGGCCCCCTTATGTTAGTCAACGTTTATGCCCCAACTCTGATTCACCTGAATTCTTTCATAATATGGCCCAACAAATTATGAACAGTGACTTTAACAATTCTCCTATACTTGTAGGTGGGGATTTCAATTTAGCTTTGGAAGCACATTTAGACAGAAGTAACTCTTCATGTGATTCCCACCCCAGAAGTATTTCTGCACTCTCAATGCTAATGAAAGACTTCGGTCTCACCAACATTTGGAGACTACACCATCCTAGACAGCACGACTATACTTTTTACTCACCACTTCATAAATCTTATAGCAGAATTGACTACTGATTTTCTTCCCCATTCATCACTGAAAAAAATATCAATGCAACTGTCCTCCTGATTACTTTATCAAACCATTCTCCTATAAAATTACATCTTATTTGGGGTCCACCCCCATCTAAATCCCCCTCCTGACGTCTAGACCCACTCTTATTGAAAGACCCCAATTTCTTACCTTGGATTAGATCCCAAATCCAAGAATTTCTTTCCTTTAACAACACTCCTGATGTTTCTCAAGGTTCCATCTGGGAAGCACTTAAAGCAAAAGTTAGAGGGAGAATTATAAGCTATGCAGCATACAAGAAAAAACTAAGGGAACAGCAATTGGCCGATTTAGAGAACTCTCTTAAAGAAAAGGAAACCCAATATTATAAAACAAAAAATCCAGATAATAACTCACAACTTCACCTTGAAATTCTTCTGCTTACAATTAAAATCAATGATCTAATATCCAGGAAAGCTGAACTCACCCTCATTAGACGTAAACACCATTATTGGGAACAAGGGGATAAATGCAGGAAGCTGCTTGCTTATCAACTCAAGAATCAACAGATGGAGAGAGATATTGCTGGTTTGAAAGATCCTTCAGGCAAAATCCATACAGATAATTCTCAATTAACCATATTATGAAATCCTTCTACCAACAATTATACTCTCACCGTACTCTTTCACAACCTGAATATATACAACAATTTCCGGACAATTTACAGCTACCACACCTCTCCCAACAAGATATGGCTTTGCTAGATGACCCCTTTTCCCTAAAAGAGATACAAGCTGAGCAAAATTCCCTTAAATCTGGTAAAGCTCCCGGGAGTGATGGTTTTTCCGTAGACTTTTATAAACCCCTAGCTGACATCTTATGCCCCTTACTGTTTAAGGTCTTCAAAGAGGAATCTTCACAAGGTAAGCTTCCCTATTCTATTACAGAAGACATTATAACCATCCTACCAAAGAAAGATAAAGACCCTTCTCTCCCATCCAGTTGCAGACTGATATCATTACTTAATATGGATGGGAAAATTTTTGCCAAAATATTAAATACTCATTTAGAATCCATAATTTTGGAACTTGTCCACACCTCCCAAGCTGGATTTATCAAAAATAGAACTGGTTCTGATCATCTCCATTAAATTCTTAATTTAATCTACAAAGCTAAATCTCTTAAATCACCTGCCACAGCAATAGCCATCAACTTTGAAAAGGCATTTGATTCTCTCAACTGGACTTATTTGTATCATGTTCTATCCCACTTTGGTGTCACTAATAAATTTTGTACATGGATTCAATTACTATACACCCTCCCCTCTGCCTGGGTTCTTACTAACTCTACTCTGTCCTCATCCTTTCATCTGGAAAGAGATACCAGGCAAGGGTGCCCCTTATCCCTCACTCTTTTTATTCTAGCTATGGAACCCCTATCAGCTGCTCTTCATCAATCCTCCATGATCCAAGATATCCATATCGGTAATTCCCACTATACTTCACTATCCTACACTGATGACCTCCTCATTCTACTTGAAAATCTTGAAATTTTGGGACCACACTTAATTAAGTTACTTAGCAATTTTATTTCACTTTCTGGGCTCACTCTGAATCTAAACAAATCAGAAACAATGCCATTGAACAATTTTTGTAACCCTTCTATGAATACAATATTAGGTTTTCATTGGGCCCCACAAGGTATCTCTTACCTCGGAATACAGATCACCTCTAAATTAGACAAGATATGGGATGCCAATCTTTCCCCGTTATTAGCAAATATTAAAAACACTCTCAACAGATGAAAACTGCTTAACCTCTCTTTTAATGGGAAAATCTCCGCTACCAAGATGTCAATAGCTCCCAAAATACTGTATCTATTTTTTATTATCTCTTTAACCCTCCCTACTTTTTTTTGTCAGAATTGATGATATAATTGGCAATTTTTTATGGGAAGGCAAAATTCCCAGATTTAGTCGTAACAAACTGCGTTCCCACTGGTCCAAAGGGGGCTTCATGCTCCCCTGGTTCCAAGCATATTTTTGGGCCTTCCACATTTCCCAAACTGTAAAATGGTTTAATAAACACAGCCATAAATCACTGTTGTGGGTCAATATAGCAACATCGCTATGTCCAGACAATGTCACCACTTCCTTCATTTATAACCCTCTCCCCCCAATTTAAACTCTCACCCTACTATAGCATCATCCATATATTACTGGAAAATAATTCATAAATGCCTTAAATCCAATCCAACCCCCTTCATATGTGCCCCCGTGTAGGGGGAACTGCAACATCACTCTTAATAATCACCCCATTATTTGTTATAATTGGAAAAACAGGGGTATTTTTTTCTTGGAGGATATACTAATACCTCAGGCTCTCAAATTAAAATTCTTTTCTGACCTGCGCAAACAATGCAATCTTCCCCAGCATGATTTCTGGAAATGTTTACAGTTACGCACGGCATGGAACCTTTATCTTCCTACTATTCCTCATCAATCTATATATGATACTTTTATTTCTAAATGGATCAAAACAAACTCTAAATTAAATGGTATAATTTACAAACATATCAGAAATACAATTCCAGATCAATCTATCATTGCAAAAAATAAATGAAGTACCCTTTTAAATTATAACATAATCAATTCACAATGGCATAACTGCTGGCTATCCTGCCATAAATCTTTCAAGGCTAATCGCAGTTCACTCATACAAACCAAAATTCTGTATCTATGGTACAGAACTCCTGAGATTTTGCAAAAAATGGGCTCAATGAACAACAATAAATGTTGGCACTGTAACTGCCCCAATGGCAATTTGCTACATATTTTATGGCATTGTCCTTCCATACACAATCTTTGGCATCATATTCATTTCTTTGCAATGAAAGTGATTGATCTATCCTTTACATTAGATCCAAAACATTGCATACTTGGTATTTCCAATGCTCATACATACAAAATATCCTATTCTCAGGATAGGTAATTATCTCTACTATTCCTTCAAGTTAAACACCTTATACTAATGCATTGGAGATCCAACATCATTCCCACCCTCCTGGATATTCTCAAACAACTATCTCAATACGCCATCCTTGATCGTATGTCACACTTAGCCTCTGACCGCCTTAATTTATATAATAAATGCTGGCAGGACTATTTTAAATATTTAAACATGTCTACACATATTGTCACTTAATCCATGGGTTGTTATATGTTCACAATGGAATCTCGCTTCTAGCTTTTTCGTTCCTTTTTCATCTCCTCTCTTTCTATCTTTTCATCTCTTCTTCTTCCCTTTCCCTCTTCATTCTTGTTCACTTTCTTAGATATTTTGTCTCTTTTTTATGTTCTTCTTTTATGCAATCTTACACATACTTGTATTAAATTAAAGCATAATAGAAATACAATCACAACTGATCATATTTCTTGTTTGCATCTACTCCTTTTACCCCTTGAAGCATAAATTGCCATATTTTCTCTCTATCATTCAGATTATACTGCTACATATTGTTTTCTCACCATTTGTTTTCCCCTTTAATACCATTGTATACTACTGCAGACATCATGTTTTTTCCTTCTCCTATTAAGAATTTATGTAAGTGTACATTGGAGAATGTAGTGCATTTGCATGTATAATCACAATAATTACAATAAAAAGATTAACTGTAAAAAAAAGACCAATCAATGATATTCAACTGTTCCTCCAATCTTTCAAACCTAATCTTCTTGAAGGAATGGGAAAATATGATACGGGATGGAATTTTTTGCTTTTGAAGTTCAGGAAATAATAACTTGCCATATGATCACTAACAAGGAGACTGAGTAAATCAGCCTATAAAACAGCATTAGGCTTAATTAGTAACAATCCAATCAAATAATGAATGGTTATCATTAAGTGGGTTTAACCTAGTTGGTTCTCAAATTAACTGGACCAGATTACATGAGTCCAGACACATCTCAAAATATAAACCATCGTCCTTGAACCAATTTACATTCATGTCATCCAATAGGACAAAACCATGATCATGAACCAGGTCAGTGGATAAATCAAGAAGCATCTTTAGCCCATCAGTTCCACATTTTGTGGGGTTATATCAGCAGCCCACAATGACCTTTTTACAACCTCTCAAAATCCACTGTATGAAAAATGGACTGACATAAAAACTGATGCCAATAGTTATTGATAGTTTGTTATTTTCTTTTTAATTAATTTAAGTCTCTCATAAGAGGAAATGAACTGAGTTCTGTTTATATAGTAATGTATATGTATACACAATTGTTAACAAGTACATGTGCTAGTAAAAACATTATTTATTCTCCTTTTGGTGGTTAATATGACATAATTTGTTTTTCATCTATATTATTTATTTAAAAGTGTCACCAGGAAAGGCATGCTGAGCAGCAATTGTTCATTTCCAGATGTGTCCAAGGAGGAGGGGGAATAGGGAAACATAGCAAAACTACATCTACATAGTAGCATAACAACATTTTACAGTACTTTGGAACACTTGGTTGGTGAGGTCGCTAGCGATGGACCTCAGTCCTGTATCTTTTGCAATTGATGCAGCAGTTCTTCAGGGAGGTTTGACACCCGGAGAGGGGCCCCTAGGGTGGTGGTGTGTTAAAGTTCTTTATTGCTACAGTTACAATGGCAAGCCATTTACAGTGATTTTGTTAAGTTTATAGTGATAAGCTCCATACAGTGATTTTATTGCTATGGTTTCAGTGATAAGCCCCCTACGGTGATTTTATTCCTAAGACTACAATGATAAGCCATTTACAGTGACTATGGTAAAGTTAGTGATAAGTGTTGCACAGTGATAACCCTTTTCCTAGCATTAATGTTAGTGATAGTATTGTTAGTAATGAAAATTTTGTATAGCGTTGGTGTTTTTTTTCTAATTGTAAATTATTTTACTACATTCTGTCTGTAGATGATTATTTTTAGCAGGTCTTGGCTGCACTTGTTAGTTTGTTGCTCTTGGTGGGAGCAATGGTAACGTTTTAGGGGGAACAGTTCTTCCGCCTTATTAATGCACTTTTTCATTCCTGCCAGTGGCTAGCTCCACACAACACTTGGTGTGTCCAGCTGCTGGGCTGAACAACCTGACATTGTCCCTTCAGTCAGTTTTGGCTTGCTACCTTTGGCTGCCAGTAGTGCTGCCAAGAAGGCCTCTTGGTGGTATCAGCAGACAGGCATAAAAAGATAAGTTTATTTATTATAGTAGAAAAATGAATTTGTTATATTACTTGCCCTTCATTTGTTGATGCCAATATCCCACCTAATACCCTCAAAAGGACCCATTTTGGGGTAGTTTATTCTGAGACATTCATTTTCCATTTTTTATCTCTCATTACTTTCAATATCTCTCCAATATCCTTGAAATGAATCATGCTGAAGCAGGTAATTATTCTGAATCTTTATATTTTATTTTATTTAGCTGTTCAGTTTTTTCTGTTACTGCTGTTTTCTCATTTACTGTTAATACTATTGATATCAAGAGCACCCAATAGTTGGGTACCAACAAATGCAGCATTATGCATTTCAGGCCAGCCAATCCAGAAGTGAAGTAGTCTTTAAATAACAATCAACTAAATAAATCAGAAACTGAAAAAGACCATGGAATTATTATAAAACACAATTAATTTATGTTTGAAAATCAAATAACAGAAAACCTTAATAACGCCAACAAGGTGTGGCGGGCAGTTAGACACAATATAAAATCTAAAGAAGAATCTGTCATTCTCCCTTTATGTGGAGCATATCTACTTCTCCTTTTAGAGTACTCATCCCAGTTGTGGTGCCCTTACAAAAAGAAAGATATGAGTGGGAAAATACAAAGAAAAAATACAAAATATATACATGGAGCAGGAAATCTGAACTATGAACAAAGATTAACCAAATTTAATCTCATGTCATTAGAGAAGAGAAGGTTAACAGGAGATTGTATGGTAGCTAGAGAAGTCATACATGATATTTACCTAATGACAGAGATGAGCCTAGGTTTAAAGTAAATAAATGTTAACACAAGAGGTCACCTCTTACAGTTAAAACAAAACTGATATTCATCTAACAAATGAGGGTATTTCTTCTTGAAGAGAATAATTAAACATTCGAATTCCCTACTGACTGCTGTGGCAATTAATGATTCAAAAAGCTCTTTTAATTACAGACTAGACAACCTATTGTTATCTCACCTTTCCCCTTGTTGTTATGAGTGATAGGAGCATATATGTTCCTCAGCCTTTTGTTCCTTGACCCTTTTCTTTGTGAGTCTTAGTGGGTGAAGACAACTCCAGGGTGAGACTGAGAAAGCAGAGGGGCTGAAGCATGGTGATAAGGCATTCTTCCATTATATATGGAGAAACCATACAACTAAAGAGATAAATTAGGCTGAGGTAGGGAGAGGGAGGGAGGGAAGGAGAGTCAGCAGGGAGGGAGGCCATAAAGTTGACGCCAACATGCAGGACAAATGTTTTTGTTCAGTTTTCACCTGGGAAATGGAGACCCCCATTGCTTTCTTGTATAATCAATCTGACAAGAAGGGAGGAAGGGGACCAATGATGCTCCTGTCACCAAAAAAACAGTGCTAAAGGGTCTGATAGCAGTAAAAAAACTCATTGTGTTTGGATGTTGCATGTTTTCGAATAGATACACCTCCCATTCCCTGTCTTTTTTGAACCCTCATATACTACCCTACTGCCCGCCACCCTGCCTTCTGCCTTGCCTTCTCAAGATGGGTTAGTACTCATGAGAGATCTAAAGTTGTGTTCATGCCATGGACTGGAAGATATTTTTTCATGGGGACTACTGGCACTGTGGAAGTGTTTTTGATGTCTTTACAATGTGTTTACCCAGGATAACCCAGTTGAGATTAAGCATCTTTTTCTTTGTGTGGTCCTACTTTGGCCCATTTCTACAGCAAAGTTAAGAGAGTTCTTAATAATCTGCATAAATCATGGACAGAGAGTAGGAGGAGGGGCAGGTAAGGATTGTATTGACTGTACTGGAGAGATTTTTTTAGTCAAGTAATTAATTATTTATTTTTTTGTGAACTCTTTTTCAGAACTTCCTAGCTCCAGACTCTCTCCAGCAAGGACAATTTGGTCATCAGTTTCTCCCATCCTGCCTGAAGCACCGCTCACTTGATTCCAGCCGGGGCTTCCCCCATCACCTGCGTGACATGCCAGAGCCCCTGGGTCTGTGTCCTCTGGAGAAGGACCACCACCACCTCCAGCATCCAATCTAGAGGATTGGAAGGGCAGCCTGTGCAGGGGAGAGAACTGGAGCGTATGTCCTTACTCCCAGTGGTGGACATGGGGCCGATGCCACTGGCCCACCTTCACCTACTAGAGAGGAGGGATTTTCAACTTTATTTCCCCCAATGAGGGCAGTGCAATGTCCCCCAGCCCATTATGTGCATGCATCTGCACATGTCCAGAGGGCAACTGCCCAATGTTGCAGCCCATTATCTGAGTCCTGCGGCTGAAGTACACCCAGCCATTGCCAGGTGCAGCTACATGTGTGGGATGGTTCCCTTACCCTTCCCAGGAGAGGAGAGCAGCCTACAGACACTTGATCCTCTCCTCCCCTGTCAACCCCCGATGACCCAGTCTCATTCCTGAACCCTGTTCACCGGTGTTGAACGAGGTGTGATATCCAGTGCCTCAACCCTCAGTGCTACTGGGCTGGCATGTGAATGAATTTTTGTTGAATATAAATCTCAAACTACAGAAATCACAAAATGTATATAAAAAACATTTGTAAGTAACACTGATATTAAAAGAATTTTAAAACTAAATAAATATAGTTGGGATTTGGAATGGAAAACTATCGGGTTACAGTACTGGGGAGGTAGGGACAGGCAGGTACTGGACTATAGTACCAGGGAGTGGGGTACAGGATGGGTATGTATCTCGCTTTTAGTACTAATAACCCAATACTCTCCATCCCACATCCTCCCAGTACTGACAGCCTGACACCTGCCCATCCACACTTCCATAGTACTTGACTTTCTTATACTAGCTAAACACCCCCTTCTGCAGTATTAGAAACAGCACAATGCTCAACTATCCTATAATACCTCATTTGACACCAGCTGTCAGTTTCTGACCATCCTTACATGCTTAGTATTGACAGTCCAATACTGGCATGCACTGCACCCCTACATTCTCAGTGCTGAAAGTCCGATACTTGACTTTCCCAAACAGTACCAAGAGGACAGAGGGGCACAGGACCCAAGGCAGCATGGATTCACAGCAGGAAGGTAATGCCAGATGGATCTAATAGATTTCTTTGACTGAGTGACCAAAGTAGTTGATCAGGGAGGGGCTGTGGACATGGCCTACCTAGACTTTAGCAAGGCATTTGACTCACTCCCACACAAAAGATTAACATACAAGTTAGCCAACCTGGGAGTGGGTCCCAAGATGACAGCCTGGGTAAAGAATTGGCTGGAGAATAGGACACAGAGAGTAATAGTAAATGGAGTCCACTCTAAGAAAGGGGGTTCTAGTGGGTGCACGAGGGTTCAGTATTAGACTAGTCCTCTTCAATGTCTTTGTAAGTGACATTGCAGAGGGACTAGAAGGAAAAGTATGTCTCTTTGCAGATGACACAAAGATCTGCAACAGAGTTGATGCACAAGATGGGGTGGAAAGGATGAGAAGGGACTTGGCAAGGTTAGAGGAATGGTCAAATGTATGGCAGCTTAGATTTAATGCTAAGAAGTGCAAGGTAATGCACCTGGGAAACAAATCCCAGGGAAAGAGTACACAGTGGGGGTTGGGGGGGGTGAGATACTAACAACAACAAAAATGGAAAGGGACCTGGGGGTAGTCATATCAGATGACTTAATGGTGGGCAAGCAATGTGAGAGGGCAGTAAGGAGGGCTGGTGGGATACTGGGATGCATAGGGAGAGGCATCACCAGTAGAAAACAGGAAGTTGTTATCCCTCTGTACAGACAGCTGGTGAGACCCCATCTGGAGTACTGTGTGCAGTTCTGGAGACCCAGTCTCTGCAAGGACATAGACAAGATGGAAGCTGTCCAGAGGGGGGCAACTAAAATGGTGCAGGGTCTGTACCGGAAGACATATGAAGAGAGACTAAAGGAGCTTAATATGTATAACCTCGAGGAAAGGAGGAAGAGGGGGGACATGATAGAAATGTTCAAGTACCTCAAGGGAATCAACAAAGTCCAAGAGGTTAGCATCTTTCAAAAAAAGAGGTGTGCAAGAACTAGGGGGCACAATTTGAAGATGGAGGGGCGGCTCAGAGGTAATATAAGGAAGTATTTTTTTCACAGAGAGGGTTGTGGATGCATGGAATGGCTTTCCTGAGGAAGTTGTGAGTCAAAAACAGTGATTGAATTCAAGCTTGCATGGGACAGCCATAAGGCAATTCTAGGGAATGGGGGTAGAAAGAAGTAGGCTGCTGGTTAACTAGGATCTGCAGCTTATCCATTAGGTAGGGAAATGGGCAGACTGGGTGGGCTAAGCGGTCCTTATCTGCCATCAAATTCTATGTTTCTATTCCTACCAGTATGGACAGCCAAATACTCAGCCATCCCACTCTCTCTTCCAGTACCAAGAGTCCAATACTCAGCCATCCTGCATTCCCCCAGTACTCACAACCCAAGAGTCACTCATCCTGCACCCCTCTCTCCAATACTGACAGCCCAGTACTTACTTGTCCCACCCCATTACTGTCACTGACAGACTGATCCTCTTTCCCTGTTAACAAGTCTGTATTGTTCAGAAATGCATTTTACAGTAAGCCACTCATTTGAATAGCATACTGAGAGGTATCATGTTCCCCATCCTTGACCTGTAGTTCCTAACCCCACCTTCTTTCTGCCCTGGCATCAAGCTCCCAAATCACGCACCCATGGGGGCATGCTCTCTAGCTTACCCCCACACACTAGCCTTGACTGCTAGCTCCCTGGTCCTCTTTCACCCAGTGGTGGTGGAAGGCTTTTGGAGCCACTCCAATCTCAAGCTTAACTAGACTCCATTGCCTTGTCTTCAAACTCCTGAGTGCTCCCAACACTTCACTCAGTAGCTCATGAACCCTATTTCCCCGGCTATGGCAGTAGACTCCTAAATTTGCCTCCCAGCTATGGCAGACTTCTCCCATGTTCTCTTCTAGCCATTTCCCCTGGTTACTGAAAGCCTACAGCCATGCCCTCCAGCCATAACAGAATGGTCTTGGACCCCCATCACTAGCTTCTATCTCCCTAGTTCCCTCCCCTCAATCTTAGCTTCAGGATCTATAGCCCCCCCTTCAGCCATGGCATGCTCACTTGTCCACCCACCCCAGCAGCAGAGTTCTCCCACCCTCAGCCCTGGTAGCAGGGTACCTAGCATGAATGCAGCACTTGCACCTGGCCACTGATCCTCCTCAGCCATTATAGTCTGTCACCCCCCCCCGGATACTATGCCCTCCAGCTCATACCTGATACCACCCCAGAACTGGGATCTGGCTGCAGTACTTTCAAGATAATAATATGCTTTGCTGTGGGGCACTCCTGATTAGTATTTTTTCCCATTGTATACAGATTATGGCTACCTTCTGAAGTAATTTTGTCTTATATGGTTGATCCTGACATTACTCCTACCAGTATTTTAAATGGAGCGCTGATAGTGGCACATCTCACAATCGCCCATGGCTGACATCAGAGCCAGGGAGCAGCCATGGAAGTGTATATCAGTACCCAGATAAGTGAGCGCTACCAGAATAGCCCTGCACTACCCGGTGCTAATCTGGTAAACACTCACATGAACAGCAAGTGAGGTTTTACAGCCCTTGCTGTAAGTGCTCCACTGGTAGTTGTCCGTTGTCCTGTAACAGGACAAGAGCTGCAAGGAACTCCTGAAGGCTGGCCAAGCAGCTCCCATGGCATGGAGGGTTGTGGTATGGCTCAGCTTTGTCAGTGTCAATGGAGACCAGGGTTCTAATCTTGGTCTCCCAATTTTTGCCGAATGTTTGCTGGCAGTTGGACTTCATTTTTTGTTTTTACCAGTGTCTGTGGAAACACTATTCTATGGTCCCTCAAATTGTAACTTTCTCCTTGGTCTGCCCTCCATTTTGCCAATTTGGCTATATGCTGGGCTCCATAGTAGATGAAGAGGGATGGTAGTGCTAGCCCCCCCCCCCCCTTAATTTAGGAGCTGTGAATTTGTCATATACTCTACAATTTCCTTTATTCTTCCATAAAAAAACATTAAACATTCTCTGCAGTTGGGTAAACCAAGATATGCTGAGGAAGAGGCCCAGCATCTCCATTGGATACATGATTCTTAGAAGTACATTCATTTTAAGGACACTTATACAGCCCCAGAAGCACATAGGTAAGGTACTCCACTGATCTAAATCTGCCTTTAACATAGAAACCAACTTGGTGAGGTTCTCTTTCTTCATTGAGGGGAGATCTCTGGTAACTTTAACTCCCAAATATGTTAAGTTATGGGGTGTCCATGTCAACCCTTGACCCGAGAGCGCAGCTTTCATAATGCGATGGTTAAGAGGGAAGATTTGGGATTTAGAGATATTAAGCTTATATGAGGAGATACTGGAAAAGAGGTTCAGTTCCTTAATTAGGGCTGGCACTGTGGCAGCGGGGTCTTCTATGTGTAGTAAAAGGTCACCTGCATAGGCAGAAAGGAGATACCTTACATCTTCTAGTCAGATATCAGGCTGGCTGGTAGAACTAATTAGTCTGCAGATGAGGGGTTCTAAGTGAAAATTAAGAAGGAGTGGAGAAAGCAGGCAACCTCGGTGGGTCCCCCGCTGCAAGGGAAATGGATCCAATAGGTAACTGTTGCAGCAGACCTTGGCTGTGGGGTCAGGGTATAATATCCAGACCCATTTAATAAAGTCATCAGGGATCCCAAACTTAGAAATGGAGGCAAATAAAAATCTCCAGGAAACTCTGTCAAATGCTTTCTCAGCATCAAGGATGACCAAGGCAGAAGGTACCTTAAACTCCCTCAACACCAAGATTAGATGAAGAAGTTTCCTCATATGATCTCCAGAGGAACGGTCTGCCATAAAGCCAACTGGTCATGCCCAATGACTTCTCCCATAAGCGGTGCAAGTTGGGTAGCCAGGAGTTTTGCTAATATTTTCATGTGTGAGTTCAGAAAGGAGATTTGGGGGGTAATTGCCGGGGTGTAAGGGATCTTTGCCCGATTTGGAGATCAGTGTGATCAGGGCTTCCAGGAAAGATTGGTCACTGATCCCATTTTGAAACCAGAAATTATACACTTCTGCTAGGAATGGCGCCAGTTGGGTACAGCAGACTTTATACAAATTATCTGGAAAACCATCCAGCCCTGGGGATTTATTTAAGGGTAAAAGCTTAATGGCATGCTCCACTTCTGCAAAGGAAATTAGGGATCCCAAACTAACTACCCGCTGAGGTGAGAGGGTGGGTAGTGCAACTGAATCTAGGTATTCAGCTACAGTAAGGCCCTTGGGGGTAGGAGAATCCTCAGCTACAGTATATAAAGTGCTTTGTAGTCATTATCAAAAATCTCTTTGATTTCTTTTAGGTTAGAGGTGACATCCTCATTTGGGGAAAGATGCAGGCCAGGTACATACCTGGCAGTTTTGGCTTGTCTAAGCCTAAGGGCCAGGAGCTTCCCAGCATTTTCCCCTGATTCAAGGTATCGCATCTTAGTGCGACATAAGGAAAGTTCGTTTTTTTGGGAACATGATGTCTGAGTATTTGGAATGGAGGAGATGTAACTTGGCCCAATCAGAGTCCGATTAATGTAAGGAAAGTTCCAGCTGCCTTATGTCTACCAATATGGTATCAAACTGGGCTCTGCTCTGTTTTGCATAAGTGGCTGCTAAACGAATGAAATCTTCCTGGAGCACACATTTTAATGCTGCCCAGATAAGATCTACCCTGGCCACTGAGCCCTTATTGATCTCCAAAAAAGTGAGAATAAAGTTCTGAATATGTTCAACCAGGGAAGGATTCTGTAAAAGTTGTGCATTAACTCATTGCCTCCACAGGAGCTTTCTGAAGTTGCAGCATTTGTCTCCTGTATATTGTTAACAGTTAATCCTTGGCCCTTCTAAGTAAAACCAAGCCATAATTGGCATGCTGCAAACAAGTACTAATAGCACAAAAACCGTAAGTGCTAGACACAAAGTATGAGTGGCAAAATTATTCAGCATAAAATTACCTTTCCAACAGTGGTATGCAAGGAATATCAGGTAATTTAGTTTTATTTCTGTGCTGGTTGAAACAGCAAAACAGAATCTTTTTTCCACTAAAAATGCACCATAAACCTTTTTTTGTTGGGAACTATGTAACATATCAACACCAAATTAAGCATCCAGACATTAGATGTAATTTGAATAATTTGTTTGTAAAACAAACAGCTATTTCTGTAGTATTAAACATCATTTTTCCCCATTTGAGTCAATGTGTATTGGTGAGGTTTGACAGAGAAATCTGAACCATACACACCATACCATAAACAAATGCATATAACTCCTAAAGTATACATGACTCACCCAACGTATCAGTGGCAAAGTTGTTCCACACAAAATTGCCTTTCCAACGGTTCTGTGCAATCAACTGTACTCAATTTGGTTTTTGTTTTATACTGGCTAAGATACCCAGAATGTGTGTTTTCTTCAAAGTGCTTAGGTGGTTCTAGATTGACAAAATGTCATAAACAAATATGAATAACTCCTAAAGTGAACATGATATACACAAAGTGTCAGTGGCAAGGTTGTTCAGCATAACATTACCTTTTTAATGGTACTATGCAGTCAATTCTAATCAATTCTGGCTGGCAAGTAATATTAAAATATGTGAGTGACTTCTCCAGATGTTTCTAGGGCACACAGGAAGTCTGTAGGTGACTTCTGTAGGTGTTCTGGGACACACTGTGGTTAGATTTGCTGATGCCTACAGACGTTTCTAGGAGGCAATGAGTTAAGGTGCCAGAAGGTGACCCTTTTAAGCCCTGGTCCCAAAGGTATAGAAAGACTAACTGGAGAGTGATTGGACAGGACCCTAGGGTGGATATCTGCAGCTAAATCCCCTGGAAGGGAAGCAATATTAAGTAAAATGTAATCTATGTGTGATAGAGTTTTATGCAGTGGAGAATAAAATGTGTATTGACGCTCCTCAGGGTTTAGTGCATGCCACACATCTAGTGTCCCTGCGCCCACCATAAGGTCTCGCAGAGCCCTTTGGGTTGGAGATAAGCACGCTTTTCTACCATCTGAGTTTTCAATATTGGTTTGAGGTACAATATTCCAATCTCCTCCTAGGATGGTAAGTCTAGGAGATTCTGAAGTGACTACTGACAATAAGTCAGTGAAGAACTGTGGGGTCTCTACCTTTGGACCAAAACTGATCCAAGAGTAATAGGGAAGGATTCCAAGATGCTTTGGAGCACAATATAATGCCCCAGTGGGTCCCACCATTCTTTAAGCATTACAAATAGGACCACTTTAGCCACTAAAATTGCTGTGCCCACCTGCCTAGAGGAGGACCCAGCCCTAAATACTTGTCCCACCCAAGATCTGAGCAACAAAGGGAGCCTCTCCCACTTAAGATGTGTTTCCTGCAGACAAATGAAATGCGCCCTCAAATGTTGAAGGTGTTTTAGAATTGTAGCATGCTTGTGGCTATCTTGAGCCCCTTTAACATTCCAACTGATAATAATGTATTGACTACTCATATTACATATTTAACCAAGTATTACCAAGGGATCAAGGGTACTATCCCTTCCTCTTCTCATACCTACTTTAGCTAATGGAGATATACCACTACCCCCCAACATGCAAGGCACTCCCACCCCCCATATCCTAATAAGAATAAACATCGAAAAGAGGAACAACCACCCCCACACAAGACAAACAGGTATATACCCCCCCACCGTCCTACTAAAGTACCCCTACTAATTAGTAAAAGCAACAAGGAACAATATATCAACAACAAATAAAAAAGCCAAATTCCTATAAAAGTCTCCCTTCCCCACATAACAATCCCCAGTCCTATAGACTGAACCTCCATACACCCTGGGATGTGATTTGAGTACACAGCCCAGATCGTGTGCCCCTCCCCATCCCTGCCCCTTCTCTGCAGATAAACTAGACAATTTGTTATAAATATGAGAAAATAAAAAGAAAAAGAAAAGTAGAGCTTGTGGGCCCATACTGGCCTCAAAACATGAACAATAATAGGGGATAAATCCCCAAGTCAAGGAAATCGAAGGCAGTTAACAGTGGGGATTCAGTGCCCCACTCTATCTTGTAATCTCAGGGGGCAAATCCCTAATATGAGACCACCTCCTAGTAGGAACTACCCCATCTCGTAAAGCATTTCAGTCCAGGGGATAATACCTTTGGTATAATAATGAATCTGCAACAATGTTAGAGGATGCTTGATCCATGTTTGGAGTAATAAGTGATGATGAGGCTGAGGAGACAGGTACTAACGGTTCCATTTTCTCTCTTGGAAACTGCCATACTACTTGCATCTTCAGAGAGGTCTGACCCCTGTGAAAATAAATGTAAGTATATTATCCCAGTATAAACAATACAGTTTGAAATAACCCCTATTAAAAAAAATTATTAAAAGGCTCCATGAAACTAACAATAATATAGAACTTTGCTGCTCTTAATATACTTCAGAATGGCGTAGCAGGATAAAGGAGGCAGTGCTAGGGAGGTTTAAGTAGTAAGGACTATGCATCAGACTTTGGTATGAAAAATCCACTAGATGGTGCCGGAGTGCTTTGCTATCCAACTAAACTCACAGTTCCAAATGTATGTCCATGTCCATAGAATAAAGATAATAAAAACTTAACCAAAGCAGAGTTAAACAGTCAAGTCCACTGCAGCCGCCAGAACTCAAAAGGCAAAGCAAAAGGCTCACCGAAAATAGTCTGGCTGGAGTGCCAAACAGAACTGAGGTACAATTCAAATTACGAAGTCTGAAATGTCCTAATCACTTGGAGCAGCTTACTCACCTTAGGACTGCTCACCAAAGAACTGAGACATTGGGCAAATGATCATCGGTTACGCTGTCAATGCCAGAAGTAGAAAAGCACAGTAATTCAACTTAAACTTAACTGTCTATAAACCAAGCTACTTCAAGAGTTTACTTGAAGAGGTCTGGCAGCAAATCTCGGAAGGCAATTCGAGCCTGTTCTGCAGAATAAAATGAATGCCATTGATTCTTCAGGTAGAACTGCAGGCATGTCAGGTATGTCACTCTGAACTTAATACTTGCCAAGATGAACTTCACAATTATGGGATGCAACATTGCTCTTTTTTGCTGTACAGTATATGGGAGGTCTTGGGCGATCCAAAGCTTTTTACCCTCCCATTTCACCTCTCTAAGATCCTTAATTGCACTTAATATGGGTCATTTGTACTAAAAATTTAAGAGATAAAAGATAAGTGGTCTGAGGGAGTGCCAGGCTGGAGGTCCCGGTGAGCCCACTTGATGATGTAGGTGAGCCCATTAGATGAGGGGCCCAGGAGCATCTCACACAACTTCTGAATGAAGAGGATAGTATCCCAGCCCTCTTCTTTCTCCGGTAAGCCCAAAAATGACTAAGTTATTTCTTCTGGACCTATCCTCTAGGTCTTCCATCTTCTTTTCAATTTTCTTGAGTCAGTGGAGCAAGGTGGTTAATTCCAGCTCTGTTCGCCCTTGCCAGTCATCCAAGGATGAAATACTAACCTCATTGTCTCCAGCCCAGATGCAAAATTGCTCAACGATGATTTTCATGTTATGAACATCTGTCGATAAGTTGCTTAGCATTTCTTTGAGCAGGTTAAGGCCCCCTTGGAATTTGCCTTCCATAAAGATGGCCTGGGTGCTGGTAATGATGGCACCATGGCTGATTGTACCTGCGCCCATTTGGCTTGTTTGTCCCTCGTTGGGGTGTGTCGTGGTGGGGAACTCTCATTTCTACCTCCATATGGATTCAGTTTATTATCCACCTGTTCTCTGATAAAATTAGGATGAAGACTTTACTAAGGTAAGCAATGGAGCAGGTTTAAAGTACAAAAATGAGCTGAAGTAAGGCAGGGATGCAGAAGCTTTCTTGAGGCACATCCTGTCTCTTAAGGAGCCATCACTTGATTCCACCCCCTCATTTTCAACCATCAGGAATTCACCCAAGAGTACACACTGTTTGCTTTTGATCTGACTCCAGACAACGAATGTGCTGACCATTATACCCTTATTAGAGCTGGGAACCTCATAGCAGAAATCAGATTTGCAGAAGCCCATCCTCATATGGTTACTCTCATTGTCTGTGTTGTTTTTGATAATTTCATTGAAATAAACCACAGAAGAAATGTAATTTTTACTCAACTGCATGTGGTGTCTCTTTTGTACAAATCTTTGATGGATATTATGAGCTTTGATGGCCACATACGTTGTGATCACTGGAAAAAGGAATTCCCAACTATTGTTTCTGCCCTGGAGACATTAGCCCTTTGGCAATTTATATATACATAGACTTTGATGGCAGATAAGGACCGCTAGGCCCATCTAGTCTGCCCATTTCCCTACCTACAGGATAGGCCGCAGATCCTAGTTAACCAACAGCCTTTATCTTCCTGCCCCCCACAAGAATTGCCTTATGTCTGTCCCATGCATTCTTGAATTCTCCCACAGTTTTAGACCCCACAACTTCCTCAGGAAGGCTGTTCCATGCATCCACTACCCTCTCTGTGAAATAATACTTCCTCACATTGGCCCTGAACCGCCCTCCTTCTATCTTTAAATTGTGTCCCTTGTTCTTGCAAGTCTCTTTTCTGAAAGATGCTACCTCTTGGACTTTGTTGATTCCTTGAGGTACTTGAAAGTTTCTATCATGTCCCCCTTCTCCTTCTTTCCTCAAGGGTATACATATTAAGCTCCTTTAGTCTCTCCTCATACGGCTTTCTTGCAGACCCTGCACCATTTTAGTTGCCCTCCTCTGACTGCCTCTATCCTGTCTATGTCTTTGTGGAGATGGGGTCTCCAGAACTGGACACAGTATTCCAGATGGGGTCTCACCAACTGTCTGTACAGAAGGATAACAACTTTTGTTTTCTGCTGCTGATGCCTCTCCCATACATCCCAGTATACCCCGCCTCCCTACTGCCTTCTCACATTGCTTGCTAACCTTAAGGTCATCTGATATGATTACCCCCAGGTCCCTTTCCTGTTTTGTTGTTGTTACTACCTCCCCACCCATTGTGTATTCTTCCCCTGGGTTCTTGTTTCCCAGGTGCATTATTTTGCACTTTTTTGCATTGAATCCTAGCTGCCATATGTCTGACCATTCCTCCAACCTTGCCAAGTCCCTTTTCATCCTTTCCACGCCTCCTTGTGTATCAACCCTGTTGCAGATCTTTGTGTCATCTGCAAAAAGGCATACTTTTCCTTCCAGTCCCTCTGTAATGTCACTGATGAAGACATTAAAAAGGACTGGACCCAATACTGAACCCTGCGGTACCCCACTAGTAACCACCCTTTCTTCAAGATAGATACATATACATTAAGTTGGATAAGTTGTGATTGGTGCAATATACAATATTACATATAGAATAATATATGGATGGGTGTGTGTAACCAGAATTTTGCACACACACCCAAGGTGTGGGATGCTATACAAAACCCCAAGGGGTTCATAAAAGCATCCCGCACTGAGGGTGTGTAAAATTCCAGTTTTGCAACCTACCACCCATGCATTATTCTATTTAATTAATGGTCATTATTTTTTTCTGTGCCACACTTGAGTTAGTGCAGCAGTTCTGCCAGAAACAGACAGACAGACAGACAGACAGATACACACACACACACACACACACACATTGTTTCTCACTCACTCTCTCTCACTGTGTCACACACACGCATACAAACACACACACCATCTCTCACTCAGAAGTAAATATGGCAGGATCAACCAGATATAGTTTTGTCTCTTTGAAGTTAGGATCACCCAGATATATTGAAAATTCTATTTATTAATTTATTTATTGGAATTTCGGAAACAACCTTTGAGCAAGAACTCTTTTACAAAGAGTCCCTATCCATTAACAGAACAAATACAGACATGATTGAATTCACAGTACAAATACAGACATAGTTGAAATATCAGTTCATAATAGAATTCACAGTTCCGATACAGACATAGCTGAATTATCACTACAGGAAGTAGCAAAAACATAGAAAACAGCAAAGAGTTTCTTATGAGCATCATTAAGGGTTTTAATACAAAGTGCTGTATGGCATAAGGAAGTATAAGAGAGAGAAAGGAAAATGTTGGATAGGGAGAGAGTGGTTAGGGAATAGAGTATGGGATAGAGCAGCCGAGGAGGAGCATTGTCACATTGCATTACAGATTTGGAGCTGAGGAGCTGGGGATGGTGCATGTGAGAGTGTGTGGTATGGTGGAAGAAGGTGGTTTTAGAGAGAGAGAGGGAGAGAGAGGAGAGGGGCAAGAGAGGGAGGTGAGAGAGAGGGAAAGGAGGAAGGGACCAAGTGGAGGAGGGGAGGTATCATGAGAGTAGAGCTTGATGGATAAAAGGGGGTGGGAAGGGGTGAGGGAAAGGGTAGAAAGTGAGAGAGAGGAGTGATGAGGTGTGAGACAAATGAGAGAACACAACCAGTAGCAGAATAAGAGCTATGGAGCATGAGGTGCCAGAGTCTGGGGAGCTGGGGTAGGGAGTGGGGAGGGGTGGCCCATGTGAGTGAGTCCATGAGTAGTTGCTGGTAGGCAGGGTTCGTCCAGGCTCTGAAGATCCGCTCTGAACAGTTTATCACTCACAGACATTCTTTTGCAGTAGAAACTGCTTAAGTTCGACTTTGAAGGTTCTAGGGTTAGCAGCATTTAGAGTGTTAGCTGAGATCTCATTAAGCCACAGTGGGGCATGGCAAAAAAAATTACCTAGCACAGAGTTTAATGCAATGAATATGTTCCCACAGCCTGTCCTACGGAAACTCAGTTAGCAAGGAATGGAGCTGCCATGTTTGAAGCAATGTTCATCCCTCCTAGCCAGAGAGCAGTAGCCAATAGCTACATGATGTTTCGTGAGTGTCAGGCAGTGATTACAAACTCCCATGTTGTAACCAAAAATATGAACATGGGAGATTGTAACTGAGAAAAAAAATCAACACAGTTATCAGTGGATAAAAAATAATGACCATTAATTAAAACAAATTATTATATGCCAAAGTGTCTTTTCTCAGTTTGTAAGTTGGACTCTCCATTGTGCAGGAAATGTGATGCCTTTGAGGGTACCTTGAAACTTTTTTTATGGGAATGTGTGTCTATACAGAATTTTTGGACTACTATTAAATCATGATTAGACCCTCTTTTAGGTGTACAAGACTATTTTACCCCAGAACTTTATATTCTAGGTATTGATATCACACAGCCGTTAGGCCCTCAGAGATACAGATTCAGTCCAGAGGAGGGCAACTAAAATGGTGCAGGGTCTGCATCAGAAACCATATGAAGAGAGACTGAGGGAGCTTAATATGTATACCCTTGATGAAAGGAGAGACAGGGTGGACAAGAAAGAAACTTTTAAATACCTCAAGGGAATCAACAAAGTCCAGGTGGGTAGCATCTTTCAGAAAAAGAGATATGTAAGAACAAGGGGGCACAATTTAAAGTTAGAGGAGGGAAGGCTCAGGGTAATGTGAGGAAATTCTTTTTCACGGAGAGAGTGGTGGACGCATGGAACCGCCTTCCTGGAGAGGTTGTGAGGTCTAAAACTGTGGGGGAATTCAAACATGCATGGGACAGACATAAGGCAATTATAGTGGGGGGTTGCAGGAATTAGGCTGTTGGTTAACTAGAATCTGCAGCGTATCCAATAGGTAGGGAAAAGGGCAGACTGGGTGGGCCAAGTGGTCCTTATCTGCCATCAAAGTCAATGTTTCTATACCACATGTCTCTTATTACAGCAATAGCCAAATTAGTTATTTTGAGACATTGGACTGACATAAATCCTCCGTTATAAGGAATGGCATGCTGAAATGTTAACTATTTTACAGATGGAAAAATTGGTAGCCAGCTTACACCAGTCTTACATACTAACATACTAAGATGCCAGCAGAGTAGGTTCAAGGGTCTACCGAGTTTGCTTGAGAATCAACACCCAGCAGGTGCATCGTTACTGCCTTCCCCCGTAGATTCCCACAACCTCATCCTGCATCAGGGGTGCATCACCAGGTCTGGCATTACTTAATATTACATTCCCCCTCTACCTGTCCAGCCCCTCTTGAAGTCCCCACAGTATTCACTTCCACCAGTTCTACAGGCAGGGCTTTCCAAGGCTCCATCACCCACTCTGTGAAGTAGCATCTCCTAGTCTCTGCCCTAAGGCCCCCACCTACCAGCCTCAGGTGATGCCATCTAGTGACCCCTGCCTCCCTCAGCTAGAAAATTCTATCAAGGCTTGCCCTATCTGCCCCCTTTAGGTATTTAAAGACCTCAATTATATCCCCTCTGTCCCTCCTCTCCTCTAGGGAGTACAAATTGAGCTCCTTGAGTCTCTCCTAATAGGACTTTTCCCCCAGTTCCTTTATCACTCTGGACACCCTCCTCCAGACCCATTCAAGGAGTACAAGGTCCTTTTTCAAGTGTGGTTGCCACAACTACACACAGTATTCAAGGTGCAGTCTAATTAGGCAGTTATACAGAGATAGAATCACCTCCTGCTTCCTTTAGGTTATCCTTCTGGCAATGCACCCCGGCATTTTATTTGCTTTGGCCACAGCCATCCTGCAATGGTCAGTTATTCCTTTTGGCATCCACAACCACCCAAAGGTCCTTCTCCCCATACAAAAACTGCAATTTCTTCCCTTCCAGAAAGTATTCATGAGCTGTTTTCCTAAGCCCCAAGTGGAGAACCCTACATTTCTTAGCATTAAATTTCAGTCTCCAGGTGAGATACCACCCCTCAGGCATCTCCAAGTCCCCCTAAAGGGCTCTTCTACCCTCCTTCCCATTCACCACTACCCCCAGCTTTGAATAATAAGCAGAGGCTTATCTCACTCCTAATACCACTTCTGATGTCAGAGATGTAAGTGTTAAACAAGAGTGGACCCAGAACTGACCCCTGTGGTACCCCACTAATGACTCTTCTATGAGAGGAGACCACCCCTCCACCACCCTCTGAAACTGCCCAGTTAGACAGTTTCCTATCCACCTAACCAACTTCTCCCCCACCCCATCCCCCCAGCTTAACCAGCAGCCCAAGATGTGGCACCAAATCAAATGCTTTGCTGAAGTCTAGGAAGAGGACATCACTGGCCTGCCCTGGTCAAGTGCCTTTGTCACCTAATCATAGAACTACACAAGGTTAGTCTGACATGATCTGCCATGTACAATGCCATGTTGGTAATCATACAAGTAGCACCTTGCCTCCAGAGACATCTCCAGCCTCTCTTTCAATATGGCCTCCATCATGTTATCCATCAATGATATCAGGCTGACAGGCCAGTAGTTTCCTGACTCTTCACTTGGCCCTCTTTTGTGGATGGGTATGATGGGGCAATCCTCCAATCCTGAGGCATCCACCCCATCCAAAGGGAGGAGTTAAAAAGTCAGCCGGGGTGCAGCCAGGACATCCACTATTTTCTTTTACCACCTATCTTCCCACATATAAAAGAAAATGGGAGAAACTGACAACCCTTCATCACATTATTGCCACTTAATCTACTCCAACCTTCTTCTTTTTTGTTTCTACAGTTTGAGTTCTAGCCTACAGTTCTATATTTACTCTTAACTTAAGGATAGGCTCTTTTCATTTATACACCTATTTATATTTGTGATACATAGATTGTACCATGATATGTATCCCTCTTATTTGTTCATGGATTTTTCAGCTAATAGGTATGGGTGCATTAAGCCTTGGCTTATTAATTTTACATTGCCTATAGGACCATTTTGTGTGTCTAAGTGATCACTATTTTTTCTACTTGCCTCCTGTTGATGCTCTAATATGTTGTTCCTGTGTTAACCCTATGTACCCCTAAAACTTCTTTAACTTTAATAAAGTATAGTAATAAAAAAAAAGAAATGTCATTTTTGATAATATATAGGGTTTCCGGTTTTAAGTTTTAATTTTTCAACAAAAAATGTGTTTATTTTTCAACTTTTTTCACAAGCTTTTCAAGTATTAAAATTATGTGTTTTACAGTGTAAATAAATAAGTCATAACACATTATCAGTATTTATCAATGCTTATTGTAATAATTTTTTGTTTTAATTTTTTTGATCATTGTGTACAATGCTGTTGCATTTCAAAAACTGCAAAATTATCAGAATTGCACAAAATCCCATTAGTAGATGTGTCAACCTGTGACAACGCCTATGTAGTGTATTTGATTGGCTGCCCATGTTCAAAATAATATGTTGGTAAAACTATAAGAGCTCTGAAAAAATGGATAAGTGAGCATGAGAGTAAATTTTGACTGAAAGATGAAAATTCCTCCCTGGCAAAACATGTTTATGCTATGGGCCAAAACCCAGCATCACTTAGGTTCTTGGGCATCGAGTTAGTTCCAGAACCTGTAAGAAGTGGGAAGTGGAACAAATATTTAGGAAAAAAAAATGGAACTGTACTGACTCTTCACCCTGGGAACACTAGATGAGTTTATAGGAATGAATGAGGATTAAAACTGGCACACACACTGGTCTCCATTAGAATGCAATAAACATATTTAGTACTGATTAGTATGACAATGGGCATTATGGAGATCAAATACAAAGATATTTACATAGTCCTCATAAAACTTCAGTATATGCAGGCTGGCGGTCTCACTTCAGTGATGTCATTCCACATAACATCCCTGTCATTTTAGAAGCTATTCTCAGCACCAGCTTTCTCACAGAGGAAGGGGTTTGTTTACAAACTTCCAAACCTACAAAATCATGTTAAACCTCATATTTTGAGGTAAGCGTCAACACTGTTTAACAGAGGGAGTATTCTTAACAACCGTATGGGGTCGGAGTCTGTGAATTCAGGCAGGACAAAATAAAGGTTTAGGTATCCTTAAAAGAACCCTTTTATGTTTCACCTAAGGCACAAAACCAAACTTACACATTTGGAGGTCCATATAAACTGCAACTATGCGGTATTTGGTGCTTATCGGTTTTAACCAAAATCACAAAAAACACCTTGGTGGTGTTTTATCAGTGATTATTGGTTAAAACCAAAAACCGGAAACCCTAATTATATGTGATAAACCATAAACATAAACTCCAGGAAGCTGGAAAAAATTGTAACCAATGACCCCAAAATCCATGACTGTTTTCTTGGTATGTTTCCCTGTAATATGCTACCCAAGGAAAGGCTGAGAAATCTCCCCACAGCACAAGTCATCAATATTGACCCCCACAACTTCCCTGGATGACACTGGTAAGCTGCTTTCATCTCAGAAAACAGGCCTGGGTAGTTCTTTGACAGCTATGGTTTTCATTCTGATAATTATACACAATTGTTTGGGGACTTTTTTAAACAGAATTGCAAATACTATTATATACCAAAACATACAATTGCAAGATACCTTCTCTACCTCCTGTGGATTTTGCTGCATCTATTTCTTACACCATAGATGTATAGGATTTTCTTACAATCAAGTTCTAAAAATGTATTCTAATGATTTACTTACAAATGATGCCACGGTAACTATTTTTTTACGTTGCCCTTTCAGACACAAAAACATGTCAGGGCATGCCTCAGTGACCTTCTAACATATTCAGATGTGTTTGTCTCATAATGAATTTCAAATATGCAATCATTTGTAATTCAAAACCATAATTTATAAAATCATATATGACCCCATTTATTGATTTGCATCTATGTTCAATCATGACACACTGTAAAAAATAAAGGCATTTATTGTGAACAAAACCATGCACATAAATGAATCATACATCAGAGGTAGGCTAACACAGAAGAATACTTTAAGTACCTTTTGTAAAAAAACATATTTACGTATTTGAATATGAGATGGACGGTTAATATAGTCAGTATACATCAGTCACTAAGGTATATAACATTTACATTTATACAGACAGCCATGCAGGTTTCTTAAATGTCTTTCATCTTTTGGGTGTCACGACCATTGGTGACTGAAGAGGGTTCAGAGAATTTTGCAACAGCTGTTTTTCAACTTTCAACATATCTCCTGTTTGCTGAATGACCAAAGATGGATGTGGAAATATTAGACTCAGCCATGGGTCATTGAAAAACATCCCAACCCTTTGTTTTTTTTTTTTTTTGTGGACAGGATAGTGTGTATTGCTGTTGCAGCCCTTATCAAACTGACCATCTGAGACCCAGAAACAACATTACCTTTATACATCAATTCACCTTTACTATTCCAAAAAAGAATATCTTTGTTTTGTGTTATCTGATTTAATCATATCTCAGTATGTTTTAGACATTTTAGAAACAATGTTCAAAATGTCTTTTTCCATGGAACCCGTGACAGAAAGGGTCTCTGTTAGGGACTGCTCAGAAATAGCCTCAGAGTCAGGCATCAATAAAGACAAATCGGTTTTAGCCTGTTCTCCTTGATGTACCAGAGTGAGGTTACATTATGAAACAGCAGAGTACAGCTTGGCTTTGTCATGCTCTGACAAATCAGTCCAGGAAGTAAAGATCTCTTTTCAGTATCCAAGCTGTAGGTTGCAACTTTTCTCATGTCCTCATTGGGATAGTTTGTTTTCATATGGTCCAATTGTTGTTGAGGTACCAGATACATTTTCTGAGTAAAATCCATTATCTGTTAACCAGCAATCCAGTAATCAATGGAATAGCGACTCCCAACAATGTACCTATGAACTCGCCTGTCTGAGTCACAATCTGTTTTTTTCTTTTTAGAGATACTTTCCTGTTGCCTAATTTTTTTATTACTCTATCCCCATTTTCAGAAAAGCTAGCTGTTTAGCAGACAGTGGGATATTTCCTTTTGGAGTGTTTAAAGCCACCTTTGCTATGGCAGATATCAAGTCATCAGAGGCTGAGCACAAAATAACTTTTCTTAAATTGGGAAGTCTTCTCACAAGTAACTTTAGAACAGACAGGTTTTTCTGCAGCCTGTTCAATATAATGGCAATACAGCATCATGTATTTCTAGAACCAGAATTTGATATTTTCAAGATGTACGTCACTGGCCAGTCAGGGAGAAACAACCCACTGTGCAGCCTGTATTCATCTGGTGTACTGGCTCTTAAATCAACCAATAAATAACCATAAGGTCATCTAGTTGCATCTTCAAAGGCGTCTAAAAGAGTTTTGCCTGGCTGCGGTGCATCTGTCTAGCCAGAGTAATTATCTGCAGCTTGTCCCATGGGTTTTTAAACTGAACAATGCATTTGACATTTAGTGTGATGGTCTGTCTTTTCTTACCTTGACAAAACATATTCTGTACGAGATAAAAGGCTGATTGACTATGATGGCTGCTGTACTTAGTAACCGTATGTTCTAGTTCATTATTTTGGCAGGCAGATTCTATCAGATCATCAGTGACAATCAGATTAATCTCGTTTGGAGGCAGCAGATCATCATCGGCTAATGATGCAGGCAGCCCCTCCACAAATTTAATTTGTGCAAACTTTAACATCAGCTTATTCAAAAGTTGCCAGCAGTTGTAAAACCAGACAATATTTTCAGGTCTGTGTGATAAAAAAAATATTAGAATATTCTGATACCAGTTTATGAAAATTATTTCACCAGAATTGGACAGTCCAGTCATCAGACATGAAAGAGGGTTCAAATGTACATTTTCTCTTTCAAAATACTGCTGTATGTACCTGGCTTTATCTGCCTCACTATTTACCCTTGAAGGGAACCAGACACCTCTTGCTTCCCTTTTAGGTGCATTTTGATGCAGTCTGCAAACAGCTCCATTGACACCCTGACATTCCACACTTCATAAATGTTAGTGGTTTGTACCCATTTTCAACTGCCAGGTTTAGTTCTAATGTACATTAGGTACCAGTCAGGATCCTCTCTTCATCACTGTGTGTGCATGACGTTGTTTGAAGTCTCTCTTCAGCACATTCATGACATAATGTGAACATGAGGTTTTTTTCCAATCCTGGATGGCAGCACTGGAAAAAAGAGACCTCTGGGGGTAAACCTTTACTTTATTGTATTTATTGTATTGCCTGAGGTCTGCACAGTTCTTGTGGATGATAGTAGGGTGCCCCATGGGTTACCGTTTTGTTGTGTTGACAAAAGGGTGTAGTCTAGTGAAATCATAATAGTAAATCTTTTCATCCAGCTAAGTTTTGAAGTAGAGACAGATGGCATTCATTCCTCCTGCAAACAGCAACTCCCTAGGGTTGAGTGGTTATGGTAACTACATGTCCCTCAAGAAATTATTCAACCCCTGATCTGTAGCCAACAGTTTTCTACTCATATTTCCACAGTACTCGAACAGCAAACTCCTTGCTTTTTAGAAAATGAAATTTGTACATGGTCCTATTGAATAACTGTCTGCAACTAGCCCCTGTCATGTGTATTCAATCTTTCTCACAGTAACAGATGTTTTAACCATGAGAAAAACAAGCATTGAATTCAAAGGTGGTGGGGATCCCTTCCTCTAAAAACATACCCATCCAAAAATATGGACCGATTTTAAATTCACCACCCCTTAGAGCATGCTGATATAAATGTTTTCTTTCTTAGCTATGTACATTAACCACTGAATAGCCACTGTGGAGTATCTCTTTTGCTGACTGTGGTAGTTTTCTGAGGGGGAGAACAGAGGGTATGTTCTCACCCAAAAACAAAAGTCTATAGGTGGCCATTCCAACAGAGGCTATAGTCGTGTATTTGAAGGGAACTGAACAAACTATTTTTTACTCTGCTGTGTCACCATCTGACTGTTTTAAAACCCATTTGGCTGTCATGTTGATCACTTCTTGTGTAGATCTGTCACATGCTTTACAAAGAATTTCAACATCTAACTAACAATAACAGTGAAGCTCTTTTTTCAGATCAAATTCTGTATGTCTGTTGGCTAGGTACCACTGCATGAACTCTGATTTCTCAATAGGCATCATATAATCCACACCATAAAATGTTGCTTTGGGAAAGGGACCTACATAAATTTCATTGTCTTTGGTGTTACAAAATGCGGAAATTCACTTTAGCTATCTCATTCTCAATCCCGAGCACCCCTGGAATTTACTTAATTTCATGGACAAAAAGAACAACTAATCAATAAATCTGATGAGTAGGGCAGATACAGTCACACACAGCAATCCCTTCCCCCCAGGTGAGTAACTTGATGTCAATTGTTTCCTTGACTAGCTGGCTAATCATAAAATAGCTGTCATAGCAAACAATACATTGTTAGCAGGAATGCATCTGACTGTCAAGTGGGCACCTGTCATTCTCTTTATGTTGCTCCTTGACCTCCTCTTGCAGCTGGACAACTTCTGTTTTCATCCATTGTCTCTTCCAAACCCTTTGATTTTCCTGTACCTGGAGACTCTGTTTGATACTCTTCCTGTTTGCCCCTTGACCCCCACTGTGTTAACTCTTCCTGTTTCCTTACTAGGACCCCCTCTAACCATTTACCCTCCATGAATTGAGCCACCTCATCAATATGTTCCTTCTTATCCCACTCCTCTTGCATCCACAACCCATTTATCCTGGTATCCATGCCCTACTTCTGTCACTCACTCTTTTCTCCTGCTTCTCACCTTCCTTTCTGCAGACAAGGTCTTAGGCTTGAGGCTGATCCTTACATACTAACCTTATCACCACCCCCTTTCATTGCCAGTGATTGCCTTCTAGGTACTTAGCTGTTGTCATTTTCCATTCATAGCTTTTTGTTGCTGAAAGATGGGTGTTTATTGTATTATTACATGTATGTACCTTTGTATTGTGTTAAATCACATGGAACCTTTGTAAAAGAGCTGTTGCTCAAAGTTTGTGTCTGAATAATTATTAAATAAATAAATAAAAATAAATAGCCTTTGGCATTGTGCTCTATAAATGTGTAGTGTTTGAATGGTGCATCTATAAAATGTCTGGCGAATTCTTCTACACAATCATCTCCTTCAAATACCCAAGACCTCTTCCCATCTAATTGCTTGGTACATACAACATTTGGGTTATGTACCCCAGTTTCTTGTCGGGCCTCAAAATCAAACACTATATGTCTTTCAGAGGTTTATATGTCTGTGAGTGGGGCCACGTAACAGATATGCTTGTCTGTGGTCATCAGAGAGATGGATCTAGCATATTGAATCCATTTGCACTCATGAGTCCTCTCATTTCCAGAAATTCCTGCACCAAACTAAATAGGTGTAAAAGAAATAGGTATTTCCAGACAAAACTTGAAGACAACAAAAACAATTCTGCCAATTCTTGGAGCATCCTCAAAGAGGTTGAAGGTCAGCATTCTGATGCCTCTCTTCCAGCCAAAATTGTGTCCAATGGAGTTACTTATACGGACAGAACTGCCATATTAGAGCAGCCCAATGATCACTTTTCCACTGCAGGGCTTGCCTTTGACACCTCGCCTGTCAGCAAGCTGAGCCCTGTAGGGGATAGTTCGGCTAGCCCAAATGCAAATCTCAATCTTAATCAACCTCATTCTTCTCCGTTCAGCTTTTCTACAGTTACGTTTAAACAAGTAGAGGACCTCCTTTTGTCACTGGATACTAAAAAAGGTGCAGGTGCAGATAATATTGAACTATTCTTCCTAAAGCTTGGCTAATTCTACTTGACCACCCCTATCACCTACTTATTTAACACCTCCCTGAAACAGGGTGAGCAGCAGGTGTAGTGAAAAACTGCCTACATCTTACCTCTATTCAAGTCAGGGGACCCATGCAACCTGAACAATTATCAGCCCATTTCTATACTATCCACCCTTTCAAAAGGTATGGAAAAAATTGTTAACACCCAAATTAGAGAACACTTGGATTTGCAGAAACTTTTAAACCCTGCCCAGTATGGTTTCAGGGCCAAACATAGTACAATATCTGCCCTTGCAAAAGTAACTACTGATTGACAAATCACCCTGGACTCTAAGAAACATGTGTTTGCTCTATTTCTCAATCTCAGTAAGGCCTTTGACACCGTGGATCACAACATCTTGCTTACCTCATTGAGCAATATCGGTCTCGATAACCCTGCCATTAACTGGTTCACCAGCTACCTCACCAATAGATCACAACAAGTCAAATCTGCAGGTGACCTGTCTCCACAAAAATCTCTACTGCGAGGAGTCCCTCAAGGCTCCATACTGGGCCCTATCCTATTTGCAATCTACATCAATAACCTGGACTCTCATCTATGCACAGCCAATGTGCACCTATTTGCTGATGATACAGTACTCTACACTTCAAATTATTCACTACACATGGCATTTGAGGACTTACGACGAGTCTTTATTACTCTTCAACATAGCCTTATCAAACACAAACTTCTACTCAATGCCAAAAAGACTAAAGCCATGATTCTCTCACCAAAGGCAGTCTCTGGACCTGCACATATCCCAATGATACTATCGCTTTTGGGTGAACCCCTTGAAATAGTTGATAACTTCAAATATCTAGGGTTCTAGCTGGACAACAAACTTAACTTTCTGTGTCATTTAGATGAAGTCTTGAAAAAGTTAAGACAGAGGCTAGGCTTATTCTACCGTATTAAACACCTGCTTACCATAGGAACTAGAAAGAGACTAGTACAATCCACATTCCTACCCATATTTGATTATGCCGACTTCCTCTACAATCACTGCCCCTTATCAGCACTAAATAAACTTGACACTCTGTACCACTGAGCCTTAAGATTCATCTTTAACCTGCCTTTTTGCACTTACCACTGCCTTCTGTACCAAAAGTCGGGAAGGCCCTTACTCTCAACAAGGAGAAAAAGAAAAGTTCTCCTTTGGCTCTTTAGAGCACTTTCTGACAAACTTCCCGCATACATCTCAAGTTTTTTCAAGTGTGCCAATGGTTTCTATGGCCTTAGATGTTACACTACACTTTGTTTCCAGACACCTAGAATGAAAACTACCCATGGTACATCCGCAATCAATTTTTCACTCCCGTCCTTATGGAACACTATGCAAAGCTCACTTATGCTCTCCTCACTACCAAGTCTATTCACTTTCAAAGCTCTGATATCTGAATATCTGAGAGAAATATGCAGCTGTTTTAGGTGACCTTGAGGTCGCAGTCTCTGACTCCTCCATGTTGCAAATGTAATAGAATGCCACCCAACTCACATCCCTTTCACGGGAAACCCAGCACATCTAGCTTTTCTTCACCTACCTGACATCCACTCCCCTCCTCCCAACTAATGCACTAAGGTTCCTTCTGCCTCTCCAATATATCCTCATGAAGGCACTAGTCTCCATTTAGTAGTGCTGTCCTGCTTCATTGTCTCCTCTCTCCTAAGAGATATATGTCGAATTGTACCTGTGAGACCCTATGTTAGACTTACATTGGTCTGTATCGACCTTTACTTGTATTATGTTGTTGCTTCTGATTCTTTGCAACTATGTCTATGTATTTTTTGGTTTTTTGTCCAGGACCACTTTGAAAGCAAACTTGCTCAATGGTGCTAATACCTGGTTAAATAAAGTTTGATTGATTGATTGATTAAGTCCCTTTGTAAAAAACAAAACACTCTTCACACAGTTTTATTGATTCACAAGGGACCGTGCCCAAAGCTACTCTGCTCACATGTCTCTCCAGACAAGCTGAGGCTCTACAGATTGTCTTACACTTTGGGCATGATGCAGTGTCAGTTTTCTGTTCTGCACAGTGTGGCTCACAGAATACATTACAAAAAAGTGTGCAGGAGTGATTGTTTTTGTGACTAAATGGTGTTTGGAAATATTTACAGAGATACATAGCCCTGATGAATTTCTTTACATCTGTGACACCATAGAAATTTTTCTATGATGTAATACAAACAGGGTTTTAGGAAGTCTTTCTGACACCGTGAAATAAATTTGCCATACACCTGATTGTGATAAAAAATCTTAATTCTGTCTCCTAAAAACTGTTCAAATTGTGACACATCAATACAAGTGACGGGTTTGCTAAGACAAACCTAGTTCAGCATGCAAAATATTAGCCTTATTAATTAATTGTGCATCTTTAAATATGTGGGGATTTAATAATGCCATGATTCTAGTTGCAAAACACAAGGCATTGTCTTTGTTGTTTAAATCAATCAGCTAGTGACTTTCTTTATGATTTGTTGTACAGGACATAACTTAGTGTATGTCTAGAACCTACCCCCTTCCCTCCCTATTTCTAATTGTGGTTAACATGAAGTTCAAAGCCCCATCAGAAATTACCTCAGCATTGCTCTGAAGCATTCCAGCTATCTGGTCTAAAAATATCCCTGTGTTAAGCTCTCCAGGGGCCCTCCCCTTTCAGAACAGTGGGTTATTTAAAGAGTAAGCCTCTAAACACAATTGGAGAAAATCATTGGCACCCAGTTGAGGTATGACACTGTATAACAGCTCTTGAATAGCTTGATGTATTGCCTGAATTGTATCTGTAAATGATTCTAGCCCGTCAAGATTGACAAAACAAAACCTTTCATGAAATTCACCTGCCCTGTACCAGTTTAGCACATTTTGTAAATTTGAATTCTTTCTAAAAAAAAAAAAAGCTGCAGGGGGAGACTGGTGGTTTTATAACTCAGCAACTTGTTGAGAATCAGTGCATTGCTGATTCAAAGCAAGATGCCGTAATTCCCTATGGTGTAATATTTTCCGGGAACGCTTTCCTTTCCTTGTCAAATTTTCTCTGATTCTTTTATTTTTCCCATACCTTTTTTTCAGCAGTCTGTTAATTTTGGTCTTATTTTTAGCATTACCTTCTTTTATATTCATTCTGTTTGATCATTGTTTTTGGAAAATTTGCAGTTCTAGCACTTTCATTCTTTTATGCATTTCTGCTGCTAGCAGCACATCTTTCAAATATGAGTCAGATTCCTTTACTGCACAAATAAAAGAAAGCACATATTTCATCACAGTACCAATTATAACGTCCTTTTTAAAAACACACTTACCAGTTTCCATCCCCTCTAACATAACATCATCTGCCAGTCCTTCAAGCAAGGCACCAGCTATTAACAGAAAATATTTCAGCAATGAATTTAGTGCAGAAATGCTCCATTCCTCAGTCCTGGGCTGTGACATGGCTCTGTCTGCAGTCCCCAAACTGGTGGAGGGCTGTGTCCTTTGAAACAAGTGTAAGCAACTTTAACTCAGAGAGTCTAAAGAATCACCCCTGGTGGTCACCTGAGGAAGTAAAATGGAATTGCCAGGGACTGTAATCCTCAAACTGGTGGAGGACTGGGGAAGTAAAACAGAATTGCCAGTGCCTCTAATCCTCAAATGGTGGAGGGATGTGCCCCTTGAAACAATGTTAAGTAACTTAGAATTGCCAGTGTCTGTAATCCCTGAACTGGTGGAGGGCTGTACCCCTTGAAATAAATTTCAAACTTTTAGATTTGCCAGTGTCTATCATCACTAAACTGGTGGGTACCTGGGAAAGTAAAACAGAGCTGCCAGTGTCTGTACTCCTCAGACTGGTAGAGGGCTATACCCCTTGAGACAAAGTTAAGCGACATTTATTTAGATAGTATAAAGAATCACCCTTGGTGGTTGCCCCATCAAAATTATTCATAATGCTGACATGTTTCTGCGATCCTTCAGCAGTCTCTGAAACTTGTGTGTTCTGTAAAGATTCCATCCTTTGTATTTTTCTGACTGGATTTGTAAACCTCTTTACCTTTGTTGTAGCTGAAGTGCTTCATTGAGCTATCAACAGAAAAATGAAAGCAGACTGTTACATATTTCAAACATTATAGGGGTACACTATCAGTCATCTACAGTGAACACTTTCTTAAACATTACCAGACAGATAATTTTTCTTAAAACATCTACCATTAATTGAAGATAAAAAATGTATGCTAACTTGTGAGTTGGTAGAATTCTAAGCTATCAAAAATATATGCACAGTACCAGATAGATTATTTTACGCAAGACATCTACCATTAATTAATGATATTAAGAAAATATACACTTTACCTTGCGGGGTATTTTTTGTGGTATTCATCTGGGCCACAACAGTAACTATATCTTCACAGTCACTTATTATTTCAGTACAATCTGAGTAATCTTCCATTTTGCAGTTTTCAGACATTAAACTCTGTCTTCTAACTCTATTTGAGTCTCAGTCCCACTGGAAAATGTTCAGCCCTTTTATAGCTATCAGGAACATCTGACTCCCCCATTTCTTTTCTATGAAAAATAAACAATACAGTGTTTCTTCATTAACTTGTGAGAAACTGCAGTTTCCATATCTTTTTAAATTTATCCCAGACACACACTGTATGTCTGACCGCTGTGTAGATCTATGTCCCATTCTATTGATTATAGATATCACACTACTTATTTATTTATTCTGAGTTTGGAAAGTACCTCTGAGTCAAAAACTCATTTACAAAGGTTCAACTTCACATATATTGAACAATACAGAGCTAAGTTAACATACAGAGCAGGGAACAGAGCAAGCTTGATACAATGGTATAGGTAAAAAAAAAAAGTAAGGCTCAAACAGTCTGGACCTGACACACTTATGGTGACTCAGGTGAGCATCTAGTAAGAAGAAGGAAAAAAAGGGGGGGCGTGCCAGCCACAGACAGTTGTTAATGAGGGGGGATGGACAAGAGGTGGGTTCAGTTACAGTTACAGTAGTTTGAGGACTGGAGATGACCCTTTAGGTGGGTTTTGAAGAGGCTGATAGAGCTTTGGGTTGTGATGAAGCTGGGTAGGGCATTCATCCAGGAGGGGGCCTTGAAGCTGAAGGACCTGTGAAATTGGGAGGTTTGTCATCGGGGAACTGTGAGAAGTTGCTTGCTGGAGCTATGAGTTACTTTTTGGGCTGTAAACGGATAGATTGGGGGGTGAGACCTGGAGGGGAGAGACCTAGGATGATTTTTTTGGCCATGAGACAGGTGTGGAATTTGATTCTATTGTCTAGATTAAGCCAGTTAGTGGAGTTATACAGTGAGCAGGTATGTGTGAGGTGGTTGCAGCCCAGAACAAGTCAACAGGTTTTGTTGAGGGAGAGACGGAGCCTGTTTAGGGCCGAGGTGGTGGCCATGCTATAGATGAGTATAAAGCAGTCAAGGAGGGAGAGGACAGAGGATGAGACAGCAAGTTGGAGGGCATCTTGGGTAAGGCAGTGTTTAAAGCGATATAGTAGGCCCAGACGGACATTGAGGGCCGTGAACAGGTGGTGTATGTGCTGATGGAAATTGAGAGCAGGGTCCAGGGTGATGCCTAGATATTTGAAGGAGTTCGCTTGCTCGAGAGGGGATAGGTCAGCTGTTAGAATCTGGGGGCATAGCTTCTGCTTAGTGTTCTTGGGGTTGGAAAAAATCATGAACTTAGTTTTCTTGTAGTTCAATATGAGATGCTGTGCAGTGAACCACTGTTCAGCTTCATTAAAGGAGGACTGGAGGGTTTGGTGGAGTAGGAGAGGGTCATGGCTGGAGGAATAAAGGACAGCATCATCCACATATAGTAGTAGACTGCTGGTGCAGGTGCTAGGGAGGGAATTAAAGATAAAGACTGAAGAGAAGTGGACCAAGGATGGACCCTTGGGGGACCCCCGTGAGAACTGGGAGCCTATTGGATAGGGTAGTGATGATTTTGACCTGTTGGCACCTGTCTGATAAGTAGTCAGTGAACCAGTGTAGGGCATCCTGTGAGAAACCAATTTTGGAGAGTGTGGCTAGCAAGAGGGAGTGATTGATGGTGTTGAATGCGTTAGTAAGGTTAACAAAAACAGTGCCAGTGATGTGGCCTTTGTCTAATGCAGAGTGGATTTATCCCCATCTGCTATGTCTGCTTTAATCTCTCACACTCCTAACAAAAAGTCGTCTCTGATGTATGCAAGATGTGCCACTTCATTCCGAGCTTGCAAAAGGCCCATGTATGATTTAACAGAAGTATGTGAGATTGTTTTTTCTACTTTTCTTAAACTAGAATAGGCATTCATAGTTTGTATTTCTTTCCTTTGGTATACATGAAAAATTACCAGACACTTATGAGTTTAATAAGCAACTAAATAAAGGCTTTCATGTTTCTCAAATGAAATAGTTATTTCTTTAGCTAGTGACTCCATCTCTTATGTTCATGCATCGTTGTGCTTTCAGCTGTAAGATTCTGGAAACCTCTTCCAAGATGAGATGCCCATGCATTTTCACATGTAAATCTATGTCCCATCATATTTTGTAAAAGATGATCTCATAGAGTTTCCCAGCTTGCTAGCCCATTATGAATGCAAAAGTCATGAACACTCTTCAGTGTAGTTCTTTTCACATTGTACATCTATGTCCCATTATATGCTGTAGAGGTTAGCTCATTGTTTTCCCAGCTTGCTAATAAAAGCCCCCCCCCCCACATATGATTTAACATACATGTGTGAGACTGTCATTTCCACTTTCCTTATATGAAATAGCATGGGCATCCATAGTCTAAAATATTTCAGATATTTCTCTCAGATACATTGTAAATTGCTGACATAATTGCTTAACTACCAAAAACTTTAGAATTCACATTTACATAGACTTTCTGATACAGAGAAAGCTATTTAATATTACGGTCTGTGAAAAGGCAGATTATTATATTTACATGCAAATGTAAGCTTTTACATATTGCAGAGATGAGCTCATCATTTTTCCAGTTTGCTAACTCATTATGAATGCAGGACAAGCTTATCAGTATTTAAAAACAGTCTGTTTTTCTTGATGCTAGCAAAATGATAAAAAATGTGTTTTGAAGCAATGATTTTAGAATCTAGTCATTTTACTTCTAATGAAAAAAAACTTACCCATCTCATGTAATTTGGAGCAATGACTGCAGAGGCATCTAGACTCTGTGAGAGGAAGTTTTATTCTGTAAGATACACAGTGCACACTTACTAAGCACTTTCTCTTTAAACATATAACCAAAACTCGCAACTCTTGAACCTCAAACTGGTGGTACTGTCACTCAAAAAGTATAAAGGGACACTTGAATAAGACTGCTGTCTTTTGATGGGCTTGACAGTAGACACGGTCTGATTACAGATGGATTTAATACCAAGCAGAGATGTTCTGACTAGTCAGTGGATATTGCATGCTTTTTTCATGCTCATAATCTGTTTCTTTCTTCCCTAAATCATCAGAATCAAGACTAACTGTTGTATTTTTTTTTGTTAGTTAGTTAGCTAGTTAGGGAATTATATTTTTTGCAGCCCTTAACAAAAATTGGGGAATATTTTTTCTACTTCAAGCAAGGTATTTTAAAGATATTTTTCTGTAATCTTTCAGGATGCTGCCGTCCAAAGCAATATAGAGATGTTTTTTCATCCTTTTACTTAATAATAATGATAATAATAGTAATGATTATTTATAAAGTGATTTTTCAAAGGTCAAAGCACTGAACATAAAATCCAATGAAACACATACAAATAAAAATCACAGTTTTAAACATTTCATAAAATCAAAAAAAATTAAATCATATATTCCAATTAATATAATCATCAACAGAGGCATTGAATAATACATTCTATCAGCTGGCACTATGAGGGGAAAGCTAGACTAAATAAGTCTTGAGGGATGACTTAAAGCTCTGGATTTTCAGGCACTTCCTCACCTGATGAGGTAGAGAATTCCATAAGGTAGGGGCTGCATAAGCAAAGGAATGAGCCCCAGATGTCTTAAAATACACCCTGGGAATCTCTAGCAATCCCTCGATGGTGGATCAAAGTGGTCAGGATGGGCAGTAGGGACAAAGGAGATCTTTCAGTTAGTGGGGTCCTAGTTCATGTAGGGCTCTGTAGATAAGCAAGCTGACCTTGAAGGTGATCCACCACTGTACAGGAAGCCAGTGCAGTCCGTGGAGCATAGATGTAATGTGACTGGTCCTAGAAGTACCAGTCACAAGCCTGTCTGCCACATTCTGCACCAGCTGAAAGCAACAGATATCAGCTCCTGGTTGTCCTAGGTACAGGGCATTGCAGTAGTAAAGGCGGGTGGTCAAAAGGTGTGAATCAAAATGGAAAAATCATTGGCAGAAGCCAGGTGCTTCACCCAGATAATATTCCTCAGGTGATAAAAGGAGGTCTTGACAACAGACGAAATCTAAGATTTCAGAGTTAGCTCATCATCAAAAATAATGCCCAGGTTATGCACCTTATGTGAGGTAGTCAGCTAAGCATCCCCAAGTCAAAGCCCAGATGGTTGTCATGCCAACACACCCACCGCCCGATGATCTGGGTCCACCACCAATGCCTCAGCTTATCTGGATTCAACCTCATCCAGCTGGCACTCATCCAGTCCTGGATCTCAGACAGGCAGTTGTTAAATATTGAGACTGCATCCTTCTGCATCCTTGTGTCTGGGCATAAGGACAGGTACGCCTAACAATGTCTCCCAATGGCAGCATGTACACTGCAAACAAGATGGCTTACAAAATGGAGCCATGTGTAACCCCGCAGGATAAGGGGAGAGCATCAGAGGAACACATCACAGTGACAACTCTCTGAGTCCTACCCTTGAGGAAAGATCTAAACTACCTAAGGACCATACCAGATAGTCCACAGATGAACCGCTAATAGCACACCATGGTTCACACTGTCAAATGCAGCAAAGAGATCAAGGAGGACCAAGATGGAATGAGTTCTCCAATCTCTCACTATTAGATCATTTAGTACCCGGACAAGGGCTGTCATGGTGCTATGTCTCTTTCTAAATCTGGACTGGAGAGAATCATAAACATTATGGGTGGTATGATGGTCATCCTGCTGCAATGCAACCACCTTCTCAAGAACCTTACCCAAAAAAGGCAGATTACAGACAGGTCTGTAGTTGTCCACACAGTCCAGGTCAAGGGAGGGTTTTTTCAAGAGTGGTCACATGACTGCCTCCTTTAGGGGATCAGGAAAGATCCCCCTCTAAAATGAACTCCAGACTACAAGGAGATGCATAGGGCCCAGATCCAAACTACAGCTGGTTGGCCTCAAAGACTGGATGATTCTCACGATGTCAATGAATTCTGGCCAGCTGAAGTCTGTTCAAACAAACCCAGCATTTGTGACCTCCTGCCAACCACTGCAGCACCACCCAGGAGGGTGTCTGGCCAGTCTCAATCCTGATGGTGGCAATCTTATCTGCAAAAATTAAAAAAAACTTGTCACACTTTTCTTGTGAAAAAACTCCACTAGGCTAAAGACAGGTTAGCTTACACAATCTGTCCATGGTCCAGAAGAGCTTAGCTGGTCAATTTTGTGGAGTGATAATCTCCCTGGACAGGAATTCTGCCTTCTTATTGGTGATTGCCAATTGATAGATTACATAAGGTTCCATCATTTTAAGCTTGTCACCCTCCAGACCCAATTTTCAACAGGCCCTCTCTAACCTTTGTCCCACTCTCCTTAACTCCTTCAAGGACCCATCAAACCATGGGGACCTTGGGTGGAGGCTGAGGGGATGAACATGAACAGAAGCAATAAAATCCAGGGCCTACATTACTGCCATATAATAGGTAAGCACCAGATCCCCTGGATCCATGCACTCCCTCAACACACTCGATATACCTAGCACTGCCATTAGGCCATCTGGGGTCACATTTATTTATTTATTTATTTATTTATTTATTTATTTTATTTATTTGTATTTTGGATGACACCTTTGAGCCGAGTGCTCTTTTACAAAGGTTCCACATCAAGGCAATAAGGACAATAAGGTACAAAACATAACATAATATAACATAACATAACATAACATAACATAACATAACATAACATAACATAACATAACATAACATGATCATTACAATGGAACTTACAAAAAAAAAAGACAAGGTTACAATAATAGCAGCCAAAGGCATTGTCAAGGAATTGTTTTGAGAGTTAATTATAGTGTACAAGTCATAGGCGGCTCAGTGATGCTTTGTTATGAGTTGGGGGAAAAGAGAAAGAAGAGTGGTGGTGAGGGGGTGGTATGGGGGAGAGAGAGAGAGAAAGAGAGGGAGGAGGGGAGAAATCTGGAGGGCATTGCATTGGGTACCACAAAGGGTGGTACTGGACCAGCTCCATAAGGGCAGGCCTATTGGGGGAGCCACAGAACTGAATCCTATGGTGTGATGATCAGACCATCTGACCGGTTGTACCACCAAGCCCTATATCTCCATCCCCAGGTGGAACACCAGGTCCAATGAATGACCTCTAATGTGGTTGCACAAGTAACAATCTGTATGAGGCCCAATGAAGTCATTAGTTGGAGGCAGTTACAACCAAATTGTGTGAGAGTTCATTGTTGACCCAGGCATTGAAATCCCCCAGAATCAACCATCTGGGAAATCCCATTACCACATCAACAATGAAGTCCATGACATCTTGCATGAACTCTTTTCCATCTCAGGGTCGACGGTACATGAGCAGTATCCTGCACCCCAGACCCACACCCATGATATACTCAAAGGATCAGGTGGATCCCACTGGCACTTTCATAAGGCCCAGTTCTGATCTAAAGCAGGTGGCTACACTCCCACCCCTATGATCCATTCTTGGATGGTGTATCACCAAGTACCCATCCGAAACAGCTGAGGCCAATATTGGGCCCACATTCTCATCCAGACAGGTCTCAGCGATACATGCCAGGTCAGATTTCCTAACAAGATCTGCTTTAACAGCAGTCTTGTTTATAATAGAACTGGCATTACATAACACCGTCCGAGTAGGATGGGTGGTCAAAGAAGACCGCACCACCTGCCTGCATTCAGCAGATCCCTTGGGTACGGGAATAAAACAGGAAGAACCTCTATTCTGATCCCATTTTGCCCACAGGTGTCTCCTTGTCCCTACTACCTCAATATGACCATCCCTCTTTATTCCCCCCAGGCCCAGCTCTCCCCCCCTTTCCTTCTCCTAACTATCCCCAGGGCATGACATCTGCAGTATGCCCCAGCTGATAAAGGGGAACATTCAAAAGGGTGAAGGTCCCTGAGTCTGGAGGGAAATAGTGCCTGACCATCTTACCACCCTCCAAACACATTGCAAAAAGCAGAGACACTAACACAATCAACAACAACCAAATAAATACCAACATTCCAATCACACAACTTCCAAACAAATACAAACTCAAACAATATTCCAAAATATCTGTAACACCCTCTCGCCCACTCAGCCACTACACCATCAACAAAAACATTCGATCACCACCAATATTCACAACTCTCAAACACACTATTAAATACATTCAACTGACACAGTCACACAACACACCAAAATGACAAATGAATACACTACTAATTCCCACCACCCACAATTTACAATATAAAATGGCAAGTATTTATAGCAGCATGTGAAGCAGCTAGCAAAAAATGAGTAGTCACTGGTAGTCTCAGAAAATACTTTAATTTGAGTCTGAAGAGTTCTTACCTCTTGAGAAAGATATTTTCAGAAGATCTTCTAGGTGCTACCTCTCAGTTAGACTTATGTGAGCCACATTATTACTTTGAAACAGATGGGCTGATAGGCACTCTTACCACTATAATAGGGTGTGGGCCCAAAACAGAGCAGAGAAAGAAAGGTCTGACCATTTGATTGTGAATCGGGTAAGGTAAGCCTCCTCAGTTTATCACTTCAGATTTGATGATTTGACAAATACAGCAATCCAGGGCTAACAGTCTTCATTGTGGCAAAATATAGGAAAAAAGTCCCAGTACTACCACAGAGGACCACAGTCAGACATATTGTGTACCCCTCTTTGGCTACCATCCTCACCAGCCACCTGCTGGCCCTCCAGAAAGCCTAGGAAGTATTGAGGACCTTGAGCTACTCTCCAACAGGCCTAATCCTTAGCTGAGTGGCCCATGAATCCAACCAAGACCCTCCAGGTTGTTCAGACAGCCACCCAAAACACCAACAGGCCCCAGCACTGGAACTTCACAAATCAAGAAGGAAGACGTATCATCAAGTGGAAGCCAGACAGAATTTTCAGCAACTAATCATTGACCCTGCTTTCCTCCACTGACGTACAGTCCACAAACTCCTGGCAAGACATTTCCACCTCTGGACATCTAGAACAACAGTTCCACCTCTAGATGGTGCAATTCAGTCACACACAAACCCTTTTGGCCTCTTTGGACTATCTTCAATCAACTTGAGTAGATGCCCAATTGGGTCAAAAATCCCAACTCTGATGAGACACCAGCAGCCACTGTTTCCAGCTGCCAGGTAAAAAATAATCCAAAGACTCCGCTACTTAGGATTAATCAGAGGAGTCACTAAACTAACAGAAGCACACCGAAATTAGTGATTCAAAATTTTGTAAGCCCAAAACGCGAACCAATCTAACCTCACTACCTCACTTAAAAATATAATCTAACTGCTGCTAAGCTTCCTAAGGAACAATAAAACAAACAAAAAAGAACTAAGATAATGAGCAGACAAACCACTAGCACTAGCACATTAGTGCTATCAAAATAAAATTAAAATAAACAAAAGAAAAATGATTACTCTGCTGCTGCACTTATGGCTAACCCAGTGTGGCCGCCATCTTACCCATTCATCCCAAGCCCAATTTTAACACACACACACACACACACACACACACACACACATACACACACACACACACACACACACTAACTCAACCCTAACATACTGTACAGATGCTACATAATGTGTACACATACACACACACACACACACACACTAACTCAACCCTAACATACTGTACAGATGTGTACATACACACACACACACACACACACACACACACACACACACACACTAACTCAATCCTAACATACTGTACAGATGCTACATAATGTGTACACATACACACACACACACACACACACTAACTCAATCCTAACATACTGTACAGATGCTACATAATGTGTACAATGCAGATGTGGGAACAAAACCTTAGTTATAAAAACATTTTATTATAATGATGTTTTGCATTATTATAATTGCAATTTTATATCCTTTATAAATGCTTATTTATTAATAAAGGTAATTGGGATGTAATACAGACAAATGGTTCAATGACTCAAAAGTGCTTGCCTGCAAGAACTGTCCATAAAGATAGAAGCAAACAAAACTTTTTCCAAAGAGTGGTTTTCAAAGTTGAGAAAAAAAATGGTCCAGTTTGCAAGTTTTAAAACTGACCTTTTTGACCCAGTGAAGAGCTTCTACATGCTTAAGTTTTTATCTCCAGCCAAAGATAATTACCATAGAAACAGGACATTGAATGAATTTTAGTTGGTCCTCTGTATCAGGCTGTAGCAGGCTTGAAGTACCTGAATTTAAGCCTTACATGCTTCAATATAAGGAGAACCTTTTGTCTCTTGCAAGACTATTTTTAATGCTCCCAGCATGAAAATTACCCAGTGGATAAAGAACATATTAAGCAGTCGACTGGCCAAATTTGAAACATCCAACTTTTAGAAAATGTGAATTAATTATCTATTTTGTATCAAGAGCCTAAAAGATAAAGGCCTAGATATTCAAAAGTCTCCTGCAAACTTGTGCAAGTGCCTGCACTATGCATCTGAGATGCTTCAGCCCAAAATAATGAGATATTCAGAAGAGGTACCATGAGACG
Organism: Neoceratodus forsteri; assembly: GCA_016271365.2. Lineage (NCBI taxonomy): Eukaryota > Metazoa > Chordata > Ceratodontiformes > Ceratodontidae > Neoceratodus > Neoceratodus forsteri. The sequence continues at coordinate 115,691,557 of CM057455.1, read as the reverse complement.
TGCTCATGCGTGTCTGGCTCAATATCCTGAGGATGTGCGATCACACAGTGATGAACTGAGCCTTATGCAGAGCATGTGGAAATGCACAATAAAAAGTCACTTGCATGGTGCACTAAACTGCAGTATTCAGTAAGCATATGCAGATAACCTAACTGCACATTCCAAGCTCATGTCCCACATTTGCATCACATTATTGGAATGTATTCAGGCAATTTTCATACCCTGGGCATGCTCAGTTCTATCTTAACAAGGCTGACCCACCACTCCACAAAGGTGGACAGGAGGTATTGCAGCCTAGTAGGCAGGTGTGATGGAAGGTATATGTGTGGGTGGATGTACTGCACTGGCCAGGATACAGTACTATTACCCATAGCCATGCACAGTGAAGCACAAAGAACTGGCACTGACCACCAACTGTAGTACACTCTTCTTGTAGTGTTTCATGTCACCAGTAGCCAACAACACAGCACAGCACAGCTACGTGTGGAAGGATACTCACACCTGGTCGATTAGCTCCTCATAGCCATGGACAGGGTTAGACAGGGGTACAGGAGCCCACCTGGACAGTGGCAAAAGGGGATACCTGAACATGCAACAGTGGTGGACACAAGGTGACACAGGCTGCTAGGACTACCACATGCATGAGTAACACCATCTCCATATGCTGCACACCATCACCTGCAGTACTCCACACACCCCAGTATGTAAGTTTACTGGTGGGCACAGCAAGGGATGGCAGTCTTCAGACAGTGACCAGCTGCTGGGTGGCTATGTAAAGGGAGTGGTGTGGGGTGTTGTTCCATGGATGGTGTGGATGGCTCAGGGTTCATCCATCATGGCATGACTGCTATGTGTGGCTGCCTGGAGCATATCCTGCGGCATCTCCAAGGGCTGTATTCAGACAGCCTGCCTGCAGTTCTGTGGCCTGCCTCAGGGTGGCTGGTAATTTAGGCATGCTTTTTCCATGCCTTACTTGGGGCAGCCCATCTCTAAGATGTGCTGCAGATGTGCCGCACATCTCAGCTGAATATAGAGATGCACGGCACATTCATGAGAACACCACCCACAGTCCTCAGGTACCACACCATCCTCCCATGATTTGTTGTAAAGTGTAGTCAGTGGTGTCACTAGTTCTCTGCTTAATTCTTTTTGAATTCTGGGGTAAATTCCATCTGGCCCCATTGCTTTGTCTACCTTCAGTTTTAGGAGTTCTTTCAGAACCCTTTCTTCTGTGAAAGGACTTGGATCGACACTCATATCCAGAGTGCTTCTGTTAATGGGATTAGGCACCTCCCCCACCTCCTCTTTTGTGAAAACTGAACAGAAGTATTCATTCAGTATCCCTGCTTTTTCACTGTCCCTCTCTGCCCACCCACCGTCCATTCTATTGAGCCTCACTGTCCCACCCTTTGCCCTTCTACACTCCCTGATATACCTATAAAATATTTTATCCCCCTTCTTAACCGAGTTGGCTATCTTTTCCTCAGTTTGGGCCTTTGCTATTCTGACTACCCTCCCTTCTTCCTTCTGCCTTAACTGGTACAGTTCTCTGTCCTGCTCCTTCTGTGTTTCCTTATGTTTCCTAAATGCTATCTTTTTCTCCCTAACTTTCACAGCCACCTCTTTTGAGAAACATAGTGGCTTTTTCCATCATTTTGATTTGTTTATTTGCTTCACACAAAGGCTTGTTGCCTCTGTGATGGCAATTTTGAACAAAGGGGTTGTCCTAAAGGCAAGGGGCTAGCCAGCCCTACATCATTTTCATTATCCAATCAAACCTGGTGACATTTACAGGAAATTATGTCAGGATGATGCTCTGGCCAGAGGTAATAAATTGTAGCTCTGAAGGAAATGCTATGAATCTTCTAAATCCTTGTGCAGTGAAAAGCTTTGCCTGTGAAATTGACATTTTTGCTGTTAAATACCATTTTTGAAGGTCCCATCAAAACCAGAAAAAAGGACACATTGCCTATTAATGTCCAGCAGCCCAGAAGCAATTCTGCAGTGCTGTGTTGACAACAGACGGGTTCCAAGTCCAAGGTTCGAGTGTAAGCAGAAAAAGGAACAGAAACAACAAAATCTATCCACTAAAAGAACTTTGCTATTCATGGAAGAATATTTCTCAACAACATTCTGAAACTAAGAAGGACTTTTAAAATTCAGCCTCTACAGATAACCTGAAGTCTGAGTATTGTTTTAATTACTTTTCATAATATTCTAATTGGGCTTAGCTGGAAGGTTGTATAAGGCACGTAATTTCTTAAAATGCTAAAGTGGGTATGTAAAAAAGCTTAAAGGTAAATTGTCATCTACATGATTACTTAATGTCTGCAAGTCCATAAAAGGTTAATTTGAGTGAGTCATTGTGTGTATCTGTGAGTCATTGCAGTCCAGAGTTATTCATATGTAAGTCAGCTTGTAATTAAGGGCTGGTGGCAGCCATGGGTTTTGAGATCCTCACAGGAGATGATGCCACTGAAGATCTTGGTCCTCCTTTGACTGTATTTAGTCCAACAGATAAAACAGGAAATTGACTGTTTTATTAATTGTGTTTTAATGTGTTCTTACAACACTTTCAACAGTTACAGTTGTATAAGCATTAAAACTAGTGAGTTTACACATTTGCATTTCAAATTGTTAGTAACAAATTATCCATCTTCAGGATTACTTTAACCTCTAGGCTGTACTGCAAGCTGATCAGCAAAAACTACACATCCCAATGCTGGCTTTGTCTTGCCAGCAGCTATTGGGGCTTCATATCTGGATTTCTAAACACTGGCTGTGTTCATGTCAGTACAGAGTTCTGAGGTTGCCACAGTACCAGTGTCTGTCTTTTTCCGTTCCCTCTCTGAAGCCTTTTCTCTTACAATTTCAGGTGTGAACTCAGGTGTGAAGTAGATGCAAATGTGGCTACATCTCTACTGGGCTGGCATCATGGGCTCAACCTTAAAATGTCTAGCTTCTGATCATCAGAAGACAGTACAGCCTAGAGGTCAAAAGAAAAAGCTGTGAACGAGCTTTGTTCATCCAGCAGAAAGGGTTTTGAGCATGTGTTAAGATTCTGAAAATAGTATACTCTTTCTATCCAGATTTGACATGAAATGAAACAAATAGGACACAATTACTTGTTTATGAATTGCAAATCACACAGATTGACAAAATAGTTAAAACATGCATAACTTGAAATGCATAGTTAAAATATAGAATAATATATGAGTGGGTGGGTGTAACCAGAATTTTACATGTACCCAAGGTATGGAATGCTACATAAACCCCAAGGGCATAGCCCAAGGGATGTACAAAAATCATTCCACACAAGATATATGTGTAAAATGTTATACACACACACACACATACACACATTATTTTATTTAATTAATGGTGATAATTTTTCCCCTTAGAGCCCAGTTTAGTTAGTGCAGCACTTCTGTCAAAGATTCACACGCACACACACACTGCCTGCCTATTGCTTTTTTCTTTTCTTTTGTATCATTTTTTTCTTTATTCTTATTTTACATTACAGTGGTAACAGTATTCTGTAAAGTCATGCTCCATTAGCATAGCTGCATAATATAAGATGCGCTCGAAGGGTATGAGCAGCAGGATCAACCAGATTGATTTTGCTTTCTTTCATTTTCAAGGCAGGATGAACAAGCTAGATATTTAAAAAAAATGTTTAAACCTTACTTGCCTTAACAGTGTGAGGCAAAGCTTGAGTGCCAGTACCAGTGCTCAGTAATGGAGCCATGATATTGGGAAAGATGTTCAGCCTGCCCACGGAGAAACTATGCACCAATTGGCTTTCTGTGGCAACACCTGATTGATAGGTGCTGATTACAACCTGCCAGTTATAACCAAAAATATCAACCGAGAGGTTGTAACTATAGGTAAAAGTGTTGTTATCTGTATCAAAAAATGTTCAACATTAATTAAAGTGTATTTTACTTCTTTTGATGAAGTTAAAAGTAAAACAGTTTCTTACTGAAATACTTTAGATGGAATGGGATTTTCTACTGTAACAATGCAAGAATTATATTGGATTCATTTTAGTAATAGTTTGAAATGTAAATGTGATAACTCACTAGTTTTTAATGAACATGCAAAACAATTATTATAAGCATAGAATGTGTTATAATTACAAAATTCCATTCCATCCAAAGTATTTCACTAAGAAACTGTTATGCTTTTAACTTCATCAAAAGGAGTAAAATACTCTTTTAATAAAGAATTTCAGATTATGCATGTTTTAACAATGTTGTCCATCTATGTGATTTTGCAATTAATAAATAGGTAATTGTGTCCTATTATATTCTTTTCAAGTCAAATCTAGATATAAAGAGCATAAAGGGTGGCACCAGACTATTTCCACAGAGGAGGGCCCCAAACAGGAACCTTATGGTGCTATTATTCGACCAAATGACTGGATCAGTCTTGAGGTCATTGACCCCAAGATCCAGAGTGAACACCAGGTCCAATGTGTGGCAGTGTGAGTGGGTTGCTGAGGTGAAAACTTGCAACAGGCTTAGAGGTTTCAATACTCTGAAGGAGGTCATGTCCAAAGGACAAGAGTTAGTCATTGACCCAGGCATTGAAATCCCCCAGAATTAGCCATCTGGGAATTCCATTTCCAGGCCAGAGATGACGTTTCTGACCTCCCACAGGAATTCCTTCTCCCCACACAGTGCGCAGTAAATCAGAAAGATTTTGTAGCCTGTGCCAGGACCCTCTGGCATGACGACACTCTCAAACAACATTATGGAACTCACTGGTAGTACCATGGGGCTAAGAATGGCTTTAAAACAAATGTCCACACTCTCTTCTCTGCAATCATTCCTCGGGGTGTGTATCAAGGAGTACCTGGCTGACACTGCTGCCTCAAGAATGGAAACAGATTTTTTTGTCCAGCCATGTCTCCGTGATGCAAGCCAGGTCTGCTGAGGAAACTAAGCCTGTTATTATTACAGTCTTGTTCCTCATCAATGTGGCATTGCAAAGCATAGCCTGAGCAGGATGTAGAAGACTACTGGATCAGCCACCTGCTCACTCTCAAAGGTGATGCCCTTGGATATGCGTATAAGACAAGGAGGATCCCTATCCAACTCCCATTTCACCCCAGCGTGTTTTCTGTGCCTCACCTCCCAAATTATATAGGATACTAATAACATTAATCAGTTACTAAAATACAGAAAGAATAAGGGCACAATCTTAGGCAAAGATGAGGGAAGAGATAGCACAAAATATATACTGTACTCAAGAGTGGTGAGATTATGGAATAGGTTGTAAACACAATGGAAGCAAGTAGAACAGAGGCTTGTATTTTTTTAATAACTTGAATTTTACTAATGGTAACATGTTACAAGATATGTAGACATTCAGGAGTGACATGTACATAATTTTTAGTAAACTATTTATTTATTTTTGTATTTAAATATTTCACCAAGAAAGCATATTGGGTAGCAATTGTTCATTTCCTGGAATGTCCTGGGGGAGAGGGGGAGGGAACAACAGTCGAACAGCAGTAAATGTAGATCAACAATGAACATACAGTTGAACACCAGCAAAATATCAGATATAACAGAGAAATAGAGTACCTTAGTTCACATGTTCACATTCCAGTTATAGTATACCACAGTATTAAGTGTGAAGTGTTGGGAATTGGCAGGCAATTTATTACAGGAAGGACTAACATAGGGACAGAGGGGACAAGGCAGAAAGAAAAGGAGACATCAAAGTGATCTGGGAAGCCAAAAAGGAAGTGGTTAGAGGTGAGTGGAGTGAAGGAGGGGGACAAAAATGGGAGGGGAATTAACTAAACTGTGGGGATTATGAACAACTGCAAGTGAAGGAAACATTTCATAGGCAGGAGGAAAGGGCAAGTGGGCATTGTTGATGGACGATGGAAGAGAATTCCACAGTTTGGAAAAGCAGTGGGAGAAAGCAGCCTGTCCAACACTATCTGTACGATGTTTGCTTGCATTCACTTTGTGATTTTTGACTTTCTCTGTGAGGAGAAACTCAGAATAAATCTCATTGCATACTGGATTTTTGGGTCATACCTGAAAACAGGCAGTTTCTGTCTCGTGTACCTACCTGGTTAACAAAAAATAAATAAAACAATAAAAGGATTTAAAGTCCATCTAAGCAAGTTTATATTAATAATAACAGAGCAACCTCAAATATAAAGATCAGGAGCACATGGGTACCATTATGTAGTCATGCAAGTTGCACTTTAGAAAATGAAACTGTATATTGAACAGGAACAGGCAGGTCTGCTGGGCATAGGTTTCCTACAGGATGATCCTCCCCTCAGAGCCAGTGCCAATAGCAGAGTTTCTCCCCTCAGAGCCAATTCCCATAACAAAGTATCATGATACTTTGTGGCAACTGAGCTATATAAACTAAACTTGGGATGCAGTGGTCATGGGGAATCAGCAGTGGTGGATGACATATTGCACCTTGGTCACTTGGTAAAAACTTGTACTACCATGTGTTTCTGTTTCTGTCTAACATGTGCATATTTAGAAAAATGTGATGAGGTGTATATACCTGTCCACGATCCAACTAGCCTAGGGGGTGTATACGACAATGTTATAAGTTATATTATGACCAATCCAGTCCTTGAGCTATGCTCCACTCCTATGTATGATGACCTGTATATATCTGTCAGTTGAACTAGCTAGTCTAGAGTGTATAATCTGAAATGTGTTTACTACTGTATGTTTTCCCTAGCGTCAAATGATGTATTTCCTGCATGTTTGTTTACTGTGACAAAAAAAACTGTACTCTCTTTGCCATGTCTCCTTGACTGTTGTTCCTCATGTTGTACTCTCCCCGGTCATTCTTGAACATAGGCATAATACTTGTCTAGTGTACTTACCCGGTAAAAAAAAGCTAAAATAGAATAAAATAAAAAAATATATATTTTGATACTTCTAATTCCAACTCATGAATCTGACAGTTAAATATTTAACATCCTTCTAAAATAGAAATGGCCTCTTTTACAAAGTGTGTTTACTGTAGTTTCCATGTTACAGATTCTTTAGTGTTTAAATCAGGTCTAAGTAGAATAAAATAGCATTTTGGAAAGAAAATACAGCTCAGTAACCCAAACCCTGAGGACAAGATAGCAAATATCTCTACAGCGACCACATACTTCCCTTTTGTGCTGAGGTACGCTGGTATGAAAGACAGCCAAACACTAACAAAGATTAGCATGCTAAAAGTGATGAATTTGGCCTCATTATATCTATCTGGTAATTTTCTTACTAAAAAAGCAACTATGAAGCACACACTGGCCAATAGTCCAAGGTATCCCAGCATGCAATAAAACATGGCCAATGATCCTTCATTACATTCAATGATTAGTTTGTCCTTGTAAGTGTTCATATTTTTCTCTGGGAAAGGTGATGAATATCCAAGCCAAATAGTGCATACAATGACCTGCAGAATGGCACAGAAAAGCCCTATAAAACTTGGAGTCTTGGATCCCACCCACTTCTGGTGGATGCTTCTCGGCCTCGTTGCACTGAATGCGATGACTACAGTAATTGTTTTTGCCAGAATTGAAGAGATACAAACAGAAAATATTATACCAAATGAAGATTGCCGAAGAAAACAGCTTGTACTGTGTGGTTTCCCAATAAATATTAAGGAGCAGAGGAAGCAAAGAATGAGAGCTACCAGGAGAAAGTAGCTGAGATCACAGTTGTTTGCTTTCACTATTAGCGTGTCCCGATATCTAATAAAAATCAACAGTATGGAAGCAGGAATGATGGAAAGGGAAACAGTGACACCAGTCAATGTTGCACCCAGGGGATCATCAAAGGACAGGAACTCAACACGCTTCAGGATGCAGCTTATCCTTTGTTCATCGGACCAAGAATCTTCTGGACACTTGATACAGTCAGTGGCATCTGATAGAAGAACAACAAATAAAGAAATTGATTTAAGAGCACATACTATCTACAGTTTACATTTAATCTGCTACACCACAGATTCTTGGTTACTATGAACTTGTACAAGAAAGTGCAATGTGAGAATGAAATGGTACAGTAGACACACAATTTGTTGTTCATCCAGCCATAGGTTGGCTCTAAATCTAATATCTAGTATTCTCAACAATGGGGTCTCTTTTACCTGATGTCTTGAATGATATCTCCTTTTTACACACTATGAACAGCTTTGCTAAAGCATGCATCCTAATATTCCTTCCAGAATGTTTACAGAAGGCTTCTCTCATTCGGATGGTCTACTCATAACCTTGTACTCACTTCAAGATACAGTTCAGGCAAATAAACAGTCTGTATTTTGTAGATACTTACACAGTGATGGCAGAACAAGGCTTTTGGCTGATACAGTCTACCCAATCTTGGCAATCTACCGAACTGTTCTATTGTGCTCTAATGGCAATCATCATTGTTATTACTGTCCTGTTTTCTAATAAAAGCCACATGCCTGTCCCATCCCTGCTTGAGGCTGCTGTTTGATTTGACCTGCGCAATTTCCACTGACATCTTATTCCACTTGTCCACAATCCTTTCCAGGAAGCAATACTTACAGTCCAGACATCCTGTTTGAATCTCCCTCTGCAAGGTTTAGTGAATTTCACTCCCAGCCTAATTGTACTATCAAAGATGACAACATTTCTGATTTCCTTCAAAGTATGGTGAACTTGAGTAATGTAACATTTGCCCATTTTAAATGCTTTTGAAGTACATTTGCATTCCCAGCGAGTACTGTACCTGCTCTAATGTGAGGGAGGGTAGGTAACCAGTGCTGAGCCCATAGTGAAACATGTTTCATATTCTGGGTTTTCTCAGGATGTTAACAAATGGCTAACCATTGCAACGGGTGATACATTTTATTTTTTGTACTATTAAAAGACTGTCTGATGTACTTTATACCTCTGTCTTATTATCTTTCATTGAAATAACAAGTGTATGTATGTATGACAATTAAATATAAATGTATTTAACAGCATCATAAAGCATTGGACTGATACAATTCTGACTTAGAGTATGTTATTTAAGATATGGTCCCATATTGCACTGAAGTTTTTGAAGAAATCCAAATGTTTAGTTACTGTGAATTAATGTTAAACATTTATTTACACATATTGGGCTCTATTCACCAATGGGTGGGAATTACACACCAGAGGTGTGTATCCTGCTGCATAGGTCCACACGTGTGGACAGGCGAGTACCAGAGGCATTCAACACCAACCATCTCCTGTCTGCATCCCCATCCACCCAGTGCACAGAACTCCACAGGGTGGTCAAGGGTGGAATTGCAGACCTGACTGGGTATCCAATCAGATGCCTTTAACGGGTCACTCAGTGGATCCCCTATGCGGCATTTCATGGATTGGCATCATGCCCCATGGATGTGCAAAGGTCAAAGGTCAGTGGCTGTGGAGGTGAGAGGAGAGGAGGGCAAAGTCACTGGGCCTCCCACAAATGCAGCACCAGAGCAGTGCACAGGGGCAGGCTCAGGGGCTTCTGCTGGCAGTGCCAGGGTGGGACTGTGCCCCACCATATACCCAGACGGGTCAGTGGTGGGGTGGGCCAGTGGTGCCATTTGGCAGGGGACTGCATCCTTGGGCCAGTGCACCTATGTGGGGTGTGTACTGGGTTGGGGGACACCTGGTAGGGGCCATGCATCCATGTGTGCTGGGGCTGGTGGTGCCAGGTGGCTAGGGGGCACAGCTGCCATAGTCCAAGTGGGTGAGTGGGCTATCTGCCTGTTCCAGCAGAGACCCAGTGTGTACATGAGGTGTGCAGAGGGTTTACAGCAGGGTTCTCTCTGGCGTACCTTGCACCCCCTCTACACTCCTGTGGCCAGCACTATGTGCCTTTGTGCATGGCACATAGTACTGGAACACCCCCAGCCTGCTGCCTCTGCAGTCCACAGATCAGGGAGATCAGGTGGGTTGGTACTGTGCACCCCCCATTAGTGTGCCCTGTACAGGGGATGCCTTTGGTGTGGAGTGTCTACGCACCCCAGATAAGTGGAGTGTAGTCAGTCTGCCCATTGGTGATTAGGGCCTATTGTAATTAATATGTGAATGGCTCTGTGTAACTCGGTGCTCCTCTTATTACCAGTAAAGCAATGTACAGAAAGTCAGATGTGCAACCCCACCCCATTTTTCCCTTTCACTCTATACTATCTCCTTTTTCTTTTCCTGTTGTTCCCTTTTTTTATGTCAGGGTGGCCAACCTGACATTCTCTTTGATTTTCTGTCCCCTGTTTTCTTGACCCCCCCCCCACTTGCACATTAAATGCTGAAAAGCACTTCTCCTTTATCTGCCGATTTGGAGATAATGAATAGCACATATTGTGCTTAAGGTTTAAAAGCAGCTGGTGCCCCAGGGAAATAAATATTAGATGTGCACCTGATTTAGAGGCACTAAACACCAAAGTTGCAACTGCATGTTGTCTGCTCCATGCAGAAAAAATGACTCTGGTGCCTGACAATGCTCCCGGTTGTGAAATACGACACAGGAGCATAATTCGTTTTGGAGCAGGGTGTTCTGGAGTGAGTTATGCCACACCAAGTGGCTGAAGATAAGCTCCTTGTCTGGAGATGGAATAGGAGAATTCCTTTGGAGCAGAAGCATGCTCCGAAGCATCAAGAGAAACCGCAAGTGTGGTTAAAGGAATACCATTTGCTGTTTAGCGAGACGCTATGGGCAGATGTATAAAAAGCCCTGTAGTGTCCCATAATTACATGAAAATGAGTTTCCGAAGCCCCAGAGATGTTATAACTGGGGCTGCCTGTAGAAATAAAACATATCGGGGCAAAAAGGGCTAAATAAAAAGCCCCTGCATGTTAAAACATGGGATAATATGAAAACTCCCCCTTATGTAATGTCACGGCCAATGGGAACTCCCCCACAGAGTGTGATGTAATCCCTAGGGTATAAATAGGGCTCACCACTAGGGGACCATAGATAGTCAAGTCAGCCTGGTGATGACAGTAAGAGGAGAAGGATCTTCTTTGGAGTGTGCTGATTTTCACACAGACAATTGGGCTATCTAGGCTGACACCAAGCCACTGCCTCTGCTTGGAAAAGCAGAGTCCTGAAGTTATTTTGTTATGCAGGACTAACATTTTTCTTCTTCTATGATTTCTGTACATATTTATTGATGTTTCTGCAAAATAAATTGATGAACGCACGTGTGTGTTTTTTATTGACTTGATCCCTGCTTGGTTGTGTCAGTTATTTATCCCATAAGTTCCCACTCTGTTTACTCTTTATGCAGCTTTTTCTGTGTCATAAATGTTGATATATTTTCATGTTTTTGTAACTAGTATGTGTCATAAAATGTGTTTTCGCTGCTTGACTGAATAAAGATGAAGTAACAAATGAATTCCTGCTTATCTCCGTGTTTGAACTAAAGAATACTTCATTGGTGTCCACTCAGTTTATCCCATACCTGTATGTCTCAATCATTTTGCCATTTCCTTCATCTTCTGAATGCTGTATATGATTAAGTCCTGTAACCTCTCTTCATGCATCATTCCCTGAGGCCATTGATCATCTTACTTGCCCTCCACTCCGCTGCCTGCACCTTGCTGCTGTCTTTTCTCATGTGTTGGCTTCAGTACCTTGTGCAATAATCCAGGTGAGGATACACCAGTGACCTGTACAGTGGGAGGATCCCCCCTCCTGACTTCTTCTGATTATCCCCCTCCTTATACATCCCAACATTGTCTTTGCTTTCCTCACATGTGGGCCCCAGTACCTTGTGTAGTTTTCCAGGTACAGATGCACCAGCGTCCTGTACAGTGGGGGGATCTTCTCTTAACTTCTACTGCTTATCCCCTCTCTGTGTATCCCAGCATTCTCTTTGCTTTGCTCAACATGCTGATTTAGAGTACAGGCATTTTTAGGGTCTACAATATCCCTATTCATGAATCCTTTTCTTATGTAGTGCTATCCAGGAGTACCTCCCACCCCCCCCCCCCCCCATTTCATTTTTCACTCTTGGGTTCCTTTACGCAATATGTATTACTTTACATTTTTGGTGTTGAAGCTCATCTGCCATGCTTTAGTTCAACTGTGTTTTAATGTTTTAGGAAAATAATCAGCTGTTGAAACTGACCCTTTAAATGTGGGGTATCTGCAACAGTTTTATTGTTGGTGCCCTTTGCAGTGAAAACACAGGATGTTACTGCAGAATTAATATGTTTCAGGACATGGTGCATTTATATTTTATATAACCCACTTCATCACACCTGATGTAACCCAGTGCACAGCTTTCACTGCATTACCGGTACTGTGGTGACTGTCACAGATAATGCTGAATCCCACAACTTTCCTTAAATAAGCACTGGCCAATGATCAATATTCACTTATATTTGCTGTGTACAGTAGATGTTAGGCATAGATACTGTACCAGTTAAAATTAACTAGTTAATAACAATAGCTGTAAGGGTGAAATTGCCATGCCTGGGTAGTGAAGCGGTTCACACATAATGTCGCTGTTTTATTAGATTGTGACCCTGAATTTTTAGAATAGAATTTTTATAACCTCAGGATACAAACATGACAGGCATCATTTATCAATTGCCAGTCAAAATTCAATTGTGCAGAATGACTGAAGAAACAGGTTTTGGATGGGGATTGGAAAATGACACCCACCATGTTTATGAGATGATGTAAATAAATGAGAAAACAATAAAAACCTGGCACACAGAGGACAGACAACCCAAACAACTACATATTCCTGACTAATACATTTACTATCATAAAACTGGCTGAGCTGAATTACCTCCATTCCATATAAAATAGATGGATTACTCAGATATCTGTATTAATCTGGATATGTTTTGATAATACCATTATGACAAAACGTTGAGTGTTTTGGGAACCCTTGTCACTTTTACAAAGATTGAAACAGCTTCCTAAGTGGTACTCAGACATGTAGGTGATGTAAATAATGCCCTGCTGTTTGAGAGGGGTCTTCTTTTGTTAACCCCATGAATGGTGAAATTATAGGGATCAAGAAGTTTATCAACTGTGATGGCAACATCACTGTGTATTTAGTTACTTGTATATGTGGTAGAGTTTATGGGGGGGAAATGAACCATAGGCTGAAAGATTGAGTAGGGGACCATATGGGGGTAATTAATCATGGCAATAGAGACTGGTGATCTCCTGGGCCATGTGTTGATCTCTAATGACCCTGGGGTTCATCAGAAGTATACAATGGCGCTAGGAATGGAGATCTACACTTGGTACCTGCACAGATGGAAATTATTGCATCTTTAAACTCCAGGCAACTCTGTTTTCCACTTTAAATGATTAAGTTGTATTAACTCCAGTCTTATAAAGTAGACGGATCAGTTAGATATCTGTTCTAATAGGGATTTATGCAACAGGCGTCAGGATAAAAACTGCTACATAAATATGTTTATATAAGACACTGCACGAATAAATCACCATTACGTAATCACTATGAGAATAACTTGAAGTGATTCCCATAGTGATTATATCACACCCCATTTATCTGTATAGTTATTACATCATACCTTACCTCAATCGAACTACTTCCAACCAGCACCAGAATCACACATCACCCAAGATTGCACACCTGTGCAGCACATCTATGTCAAATTAAGCACCATCTCAAGGACTAAAACCTCATGCAGACTCATACGCCACCTCAAGCTCTCACAGAAACCACCCTTCTGCACACAAACGGCAGATGCAAACCACGGCAATATACCTCAGGTCCTGAAACCTCACAACCAGAAAAAATGGCACAAACAAAAGAAGACACTACAAACTTCAACATAGAGATGGAACTAATAATGACACAGCTAGGGAATGACCTTGAGCCACTAGAAGACCCAGCCAGAACAGAAAACAAACAACTAGCAACCGCTGAACTATCTGTACCATCAGGGCAAAATAAAGAACCTCAACCCTCCACAAGCTGTACCAGAAAACCAGTAATTACCTATGCTGACCTAATAGACCGAGACGACATAGACCTATAATTGAAAAGCCTGGAACATTAATATAGCCAAAAAAAACAAAACAAATAGGCACTAAAATGTTCAATAACTACAGTACCTCACCAAAAACTTCGGTGAACAATGTCACCTTCAGGACATTCTTGCAGCACAGTTAAACAGTCACTTCTGCCACTATTTCATAAACTACTTAAGTAAAGATGGAACAGACTAGGAACCCCTGACCCTAAGGGCAACATTTCAAAGTGTGAAACTCTTCCTAATAACAAAAGGCTACGGAGAGTCTCTCTCCACATCCCCAGCATTTGAAAAGGCAAGGCAAGTACTCCTACAGTATCTAAGCAAAAAAACATTAAAAGCTAGGGCAATGGGTCCAAACCAAAAGCTGCAGACAAAGCTCACAGACTCTGAGATACAAAAACTATATAATGAGCAGTTGCTAGGACCTTACAACCCTGAGTCTCTTATAAATACCATGTGGCTCATAGCCAGCACATACTTCATCCTTAGGGGAAACACAGAGATGAGAAACCTCAAATGGGGAGACATAGTCCTCAAAACTGATGAAAATGGCCAAAGATACATTTAACTCAACCAGGAAAGACAAACTAAGACCCGCACTGGGGCCAGTCCTAAAGACTGCCACAAAATAAAACCTAAAGACTACCATCTCAGCAATAACCCTCCTAAATGCCTAGTGCAGAACTACATCATCTATCAATGAAAAAGACCTCCTCAATGCATCTCTGAAGAATCCTGTATCTTCCTTGCAACTAACTTCCATGCTAAAGAAGGACCACCTAATGCCTGGTACAAGAACCAACAAGTAGGAATCCACAAACTGGCATCTATGGCCAAAACTATATTACAAAACCAACTATAAGCACTGACAAAAGGCTAACAAACCATGCAGTACAAAAGCACCTTATTCAAAACCTCACAGAAAGTGGCATACCTCCAACAGACATTGTACAGATTTCTGGGCACAAAAAACTGTAAAGCTGAACGACTACTCCAAAATAAATGAAGAAAAACAGAAAAATATTTCCTGCATACTCAGCAGTGAACCCAACAACCAACAACTTGCTGCTTCAACTTCACAGTTACATCCTATATCTGCTTCAGCCCCATGACCAGCTCTATCAACAATACCAGAGAACTACCCAGATATCCTGAGAATTTACTTCTAAAGACCATCAATACAAGTGAAGACCATTAATTTTACCATTATACAAGGTAAGACACCATAGTACCACACCATACCAACCCCCCTCCCCAAACTTGATCTAACAATAAAAAGCTTTCTCTCTCTTTCTTTTCCACAGG
The DNA here is from genome assembly GCA_016271365.2 of Neoceratodus forsteri. Taxonomy (NCBI): domain Eukaryota; kingdom Metazoa; phylum Chordata; order Ceratodontiformes; family Ceratodontidae; genus Neoceratodus; species Neoceratodus forsteri. Next base: position 115,676,250 of record CM057455.1, on the reverse strand, counting down.
TAATAAATATGACTGCTAGGTGAAGAAGAAGCCATGAGTACTGGACTCTGGCAGAGACTCAGACTAACAGATAAATGCAATACTACAGTCCACCTAAAGAGAAAAAAGAAGCCCACCAAATACATGAACAGATAAGTTACAAAGCCTGAAAAGGTTGAAGATCGATTCCAATGTGAACTACTGCAAAACATCAAGACACCTCTCAAAGTCCAGCACACCAAACATTGATCCTAGAACTCATCCACAGTGAAGATTGATTCTACCAGTTACTAAAAGAACTCTTAAATGAACTTTGCTTCTACCACTTTGGCTCACTAAAAATTCACTGTTCCTACACAGCAATCATCAATGTTACAGCTCTTCCACAGTACAGATTTATTCCAGCAATCTTACTGCACTGTTTCTAAAACAACTCTTAAATAAATATGTGTTCTACCACTGTTATTCAATTTACTGTTCCATAATGTACACACTGCAATAAATTATTAAATGTTTCACACTACTTCTCTTCCACCTTCCCTCCCTCCAATCTTTACCATTTTCCTGCCTTCCACTATACTATATTATATTTACTGCAGTTTCCTACCAATCAAAGCAACCTTTCTCCCACCACTCATACCGCATTCCATTACCCTTATATCTCTAAAAAGAAAAAAGCAATACGTTGCACAACCTTTATATGCACCACTTTAAAATTCACATGTTCTGCACTTGTAATCAAACTGTTCTCCACTGCAACCTTTTTCTGCAAAATGCCTTGTTCTTCTGCTGTCTCACAACACATAGTTTGTTCCTGGCAGCAAAAATAAAATATTTAAAAAAGCAACTTACCTTCTTTTTCGATGAATGACAACTTCCACAAAACGTAAAAAACCCAAAACATCAAAATACAACATCCCCCTCACTAACAAAAAAGAATAACCTAACTCCAGTAACCCCTCCCCTTGTAATCCAGCAAGAAATGGACTCTTCATGTACTACTCCACAGGAAAAAAAACGCCAATAATTCAGCATCTGTAAATAAATCTAAAACACTCTTCCGAAGATGCCACAATCGACATGGATGACACCACGAAAAAAACAAACATCCAAACTCCATGATGAAACACATGAAAAGGCCACAGAATACCTCGATCCTTGAAGCACTCCTCCTTGGTAAGCCACCACTTCAACCCACATACTCCTCCAAGCAAGGTCCTCTGCTCCACACCATTCCCCGCCGCTCTCACATGAAGGATCCCACTTGAATCTGCCAACTGAACTGTGCCACATCCCAATGCCATACCCTCCATCCAATAAATAGACTCAGTCCTAAACAGCCACCCCCAACCATTCACAACACATGCACCCTTGTCACTCACACATACACTAAAACCACATCCTACACCAATCGGAATACACAAATGCCCATCTAAACCATGTCCCCACCAATCACAAAACACACTACCCTGCCACTCAAACTCCACACAACCCACACTCACCTCCTACACGGAACCAATCACAAACTACACACCACAACTTATCCACCAATAAAAAAACACACATACCTCCCATTGAACCCTCCCATTCATGAACAGACTCGCAACCAATCCCCATTCACAAAGAAATGGCAAACTACCACGTAACAGTACAGTGCTCAAAAAAAGTCTGCAACACACATTATTAAGTACCACAGCAATATAAAAATACATGCAGAAAATGCCTGTTGCATAAATTCAATATGTGGGGGGCACTTGGTGGGTAATGAAGTTATTTGTACAGTAGCCTGTGACCTCTTGTAAACCTCACTCTTGGCTTCACCACTCGTGAGGTTACTGTAGGTCACAGGCTACTGTATGGATAACTTCATTACTCACCAGCTGCCACCTGCATATCCCTTATATATTTTTAGCTCTTTCAGGTAATACCAGATACTTTCAGAATGCATTTGCATAATGCACTGTGAACATTTGCCAGGACTTATGAATTGAGGAATAATTTTCCATACTGATTTTTAAGGTTTTTGTATAACATAATCTGTGAGATAAAATAGGCTGTTATTACTGAGATAGATATATACAGTAGATAGATAGACAGACAGACAGACAGACAGACAGACAGAGAGATAGATAGATAGATAGATAGATAGATAGATAGATACAGTAGATAGATAGACAGATAGATACAGTAGATAGATAGATAGATAGATAGATAGATAGATAGATAGATAGATAGATACAGTAGATCGATAGATAGATAGATAGATAGATAGATAGATAGATAGATAGATAGATAGATACAGTAGATAGACAGATACAGTAGATAGACAGATAGATATAGATACAGTAGATAGATAAATATATGCAGTAGATAGATAGATATATAGATAGATAGACAGACAGATATGTACAGTAGATAGATTGATATATAGATACAGTAGATGGATAGATAGATAGATAGATAGATAGATAGATAGATACAGTAGATAGATAGATAGACAGATACAGTAGATAGATAGATAGATAGATAGATAGATAGATAGATAGATAGATACAGTAGATAGATATATGCAGTAGATAGATAGATACAGTAGATAGATAGACAGATACAGTAGATAGATAGATAGATAGATAGATAGATAGATAGATAGATAGATACAGTAGATAGATAAATACAGTAGATAGCTAGACAGATAGATAGATAGATAGATAGATAGATAGATAGAAAGAAAGATAGCTAGATAGATATATAGATAGATAGATAGATAGCTACAGTAGATAGATAGATAGATAGATAGATAGATAGATAGATAGATAGATAGATAGATAGATAGATAGAGAGATAGATACATAGATAGATAGATGGATAGGGTAGATAGATACATAGATACATAGATAAATAGATAGATAGATAGATAGATAGATAGATAGATAGATAGATAGATAGATAGATAGATAGAAGAAGAATCAGCATTTTTACAGCGCTTTTCATACCCAGTATCCCAAAGCACTTTTCAAGTAATGCTAGATTGGTAGTGAAGTAACTGAATGTGTGGTGGCAGCCATATCACACATCATCACCCACACACAGCCTGGATAATTGCATGAACCGGTTTATGGGAAGAGGAATGTTGGCCAGGACACTGGGAATGTTCCCTGCTCTTTGCAAAGAGTACCCTGGATTCTTTTACTTCCACCTGGACACCCACCATGATAACACCAGGATGGGCAGAAGGGACCTTGGTTTAACATCTCATCTGAAGGACAGCACACCCCAGCAGTACAGCACCCCCCAATACTGCACTCGGATGCAGCAATTTTTAGGTGCAAGATAACTCAGGACCTTCTGGTCCAGAGGCGGATGCGCTACCAACTGAGCCACACTGACACCTAAATAGTAACATAGATAGATAGATAGATAGATAGATAGATAGATAGATAGATAGATCATTTTATTTATAAATCACCCTTCTCCAAAGACTCTGGGCACTGTACAAAAACAAAAAAATACACTTAAAATCCAACACGAATAGACATAGAACAGAACACAACTCGGAGCATACAATTTTCTATCTACTCCAAAAAACTAACTATAGGTTAAAAGCATAATCAAATTCAAAAGTCAGAGAATGCTCGTTAGAAGAGATATGTTTTAAGGCCCTTTGTAAAGGCTTCCACTGAGGGATCCTCTCATATAACCAGACAGGGATTTCTACAGGGTAGGTACTGCCACTGAGAATGATCTATCACCAGAATGCCACAACATAAGCCTAGGAAATCCCAGGAGACTTCCCCTGGTGGAACCAAGGGCCCAGACCAGATGGTAGAGGATAAGGAGATCTTGCAGATAGACACAACCCCTTTTGTGCAGGGTCATATAGGTCAACAGGCCTATCTTGAAGACAACCCCCTCCAGACCAGCAGCCAGTGCAGTCTGCGGAGGACCAGGGTGATATGTTCACAACTTTTAACCCCGTCAGCAATCTCACTGGCACATTCTGCACCAGCTACAGCCTGTGGAGGTTACCTCCAGATAACACTAGGCACAGGGAATTAAAGTAGTCCAGCCTGTAAGTGACAAAAGCATGCACCAGCATGGTCAGGTCCTCAGGCGGGATCAGGGCTCGGATTTGGGTGATATTCCTGAGATGATAGAACCCACTTCTAACTACAGATGATAGTCTATGGTCTGTAGTTTTAAGATAATTGTTACTGAGCACTTACAAACACAATGCATTGCTGATAATAATTTGGGCTTGTGCCTTTAAGTGCTTACTATTTAAGTTGCACTCTAGGTGGCACCCAACATTCTTACTAAACTAGTAATGGTGAAATTCTGAGTGTTTTTGTGTGCACCCATCTCACTTTTAATACAAAGTAAACAGCTTTCTAATCATGTAGCTGGTTGTGTCATCCATCTGCACCATGTGTCTCTGGTGTTCACTTGTTTCCAGTTTGTTTTCCAGCTGTTGGTGCTTTTTTTGTTTCCAGTACATAAATCAGTGTGCTGAAGACTTTGATTTATACAGTAAAAACTTGCATTGTTATCAGAAAATGTTGAAACATGTCAATGTTTCATTATATCTTGGTTGTTTTTTCAATCAATCAGTCAATCAATCAATTTTGTTTTATATTGGAGAGTATGTGAGTAAAAATGCCCATTTTCATAAATGTCCATTTGTACATGAAATGACAGCGATACAGAACAAATAATTTACACTATACAGTTACAGACCAACATAAAGGCAGTGGTAATATACACTATGCATGAACTTATTTAAGGCAAAGGCAAATTTATTTAAAAGATGCCCAATCCCAGAGGCTCTGGGCACCGTACAAATCTTTGTAACATTCCATTCCACATAAATATTTAGGTTAAAATAAAACATCCAATAAATAATCAACATTAAACACCAAATGCTTGCAGAAATGGGAATGTCTTCAGGTGGACTTTAAAGGTGGCTATAGTAGGGCATATATTTACAGACATGAAAGAACAAAAGTGCAAGGTAAAATAATAATTTACAGGACATCATTTACAAAACCATTTTGATTAATTTGGAAACACAGGATAACAAAAAGAAATAAAGAAGGAGGAAAACAGGAAGGGGTGGGAGGAGGTTTGCTAGGAAAGAGGGAGGGGAGGAGGGTGGAGGATGAGAGGAAAACAGCAGTGGGGAAAACATTTTGGAATTGAAAGGGTAAACGTTAAAGAACAGAGTTAGATTTGGCCTGTGTTAGGAGAACAAGTGCATGTGAGTTTTACTTGGTGGTGGATAGAAAGGGACCTTTGAAAGGCATGTATAGTGCTGCAGGTCAGGCAGTCAGGTGGGAGCCAGTTCTATTGTTTTGTGCCCTTGTAAGCAGCTGAGTTGTGTGCAAGTGAGGTGTGAAAGAATGGGAAGTTGAAAACATGGAAACATAGAAGATGACGACACATAAGGACTGCAAGGCCCATCCAGTCTGCCCATTTTTTCTACCTTATGACTATGCCATAGGCTTTTACTCTGTCAATGGCCTATCTATTCATACTCATCTGGATTGCTCCCTTATGCCTATCCCATGCCTGTTTGAAGCCCTGCACTCTATTCATATCCACTGTTTCCTGAGGTAGGCCATTCCATGCATCAACCACCCTTTCTGTGAAAAAGAACTTCCTCACATTACTCCTTAATCGACCTCCCTCTAATCTCATGATGTGTCCTCTTGTCCAGCTATTATTCTTATATTGAAACATGTTAGACTCTTTCACCTTGTTAATGCCCTTAAGATGCTTGAATGTTTTGATCATATCACCTCTCTCCCTCCTTTGCTCCAGGGTATACATATTGAGCTCCAGTAATTTGTCCTCATATCTTTCCTGATGCAGTCCCTGTACCATTTTGTTGCCCTTCTCTGGACTGCCTCCATTTTGTTAATGTCCTTGTGCAGGTGGGGCCTCCAGTACTGCATGCAGTACTCCAGATGGGGCCTAATCAGTGTCTTGTGAAGAGAGATTATTACCTTCCTCTTACAACTTTTGATATCCCTACTAATACACCCCAACGTCCCTCTAGTTTCACCTACTGCTTTAGTGGTCTGATTGGATGATTTCAGGTCATATGTGATGATGATACCCAAGTCTTTTTCTTCCCTTGTGAGTGCCAACAACTCCCCTCCCAACCTATTTGTAGCTTCAGGGTTTCGCTTCCCTAAGTGCAAGATCTTGCACTTCTTTGCATTGAACCCCAGTTGCCACTCTTCTGACCATTTTGCCAGTTTATCCAGATCTCTTCTAGAGACAGTGCTAGAGGTTCCTCTGGTTTGGTGGGCAGGAGCAGATTTGCGGAACAGTGACATCACACTCAGAGGTAGTTTATTCTGGTAAACTTTGTGGAGATAAGAAAGCTCTCTGAAGGTGAAACATCCCTTGAGAGGGAACCAATCAATAGCTTTGTATAGGGTGCAGTGGTGAGTTTTCCAGTGAACTCCATTGACAAAGTGGATGATATTATTGTAGGTAGATCTAAGTTTAAGGAAGAGTTGAGAAGTGGTGGAGAGGGTACAAACGATGGAGCCATAGTCCAAAAGTGGTAAGAGAATGGCACTTGATAGACAGAATCTAGATGCAGGGATTAAAAATTGTTGGATCCTGTAAAGCAGCACCAGCCTATTGTGAACATTATTTATGATGTTAGTGATATGAAGGTTGAAATACAGGTGTGGATCAAGCAGAAGACCAAGGTATTTAAACTAAAAGACTTGCTCTATGCAATTTCCATAGTTATTAGATAGGGTTTGCTTTAGGTTGCAGATTTTCATGGGACCGAAAAAAAAAATGTATTTCATTTTTTTAAAGTTTAGGACCATGCCTCACTTTGTGAACCATGAATGCTGGTTCTGGAAATTGATTCTCGGCATGCTGAGCATCTCATCTGGGTTTCTGCTGCTGCAGTACAGTGCAGCATTGTCCATATTAAGGACCATTTGGTGTTGCTATAGACTTGGGGAACTTATTGAAGAACAGAGTAACAAGTTCTGATCAGAGCTGAAATGGCTGTGGAGAGCTTTTGGGATGCGTTTACCCATTATTTAAAATGAATTTGCACAATACAGATCTGCTGAGAGGCCATTTCAATGTGGTCTTCCTTTTACACATTTTTACAATGTGTTTTCCAAGAATATGCCTACTGGTTGCCATATGTTTAGCCTGGATAGTTCACAGAAGGCACAGCATCTTATTTTAAGTGGGGCTATGCATCTACACAATATAATGCTGCACTGCATAAAATCAAAACACACTGAAAACAATATTTTACATCTCGACTATGCTATGCTGAATAAATACATTATATAAATGGTAAAATTATGACCCCACTAAAAACAAGATATTGTATCTAATCTGGGACATCCTGAGTAAATACAGGGCAAAAATATGTAAATGAAGATCCCTATGACAATGAGATCTAGCATCTCCCCTGCACTATCCAGGGTTCAAAATATAGAATTAGAAATGTTTAATGCAAAGCTACTGTAAACTGAACTTCACTGTGTTCACTGACATAAACAAACAGTTTCTTTATTGTTTTATAACATATTAGATTGCAGTATTTATTTCAAATATCATGGCTAGGAGGCTGGCATGTACTGTCAGTGTGTGTGTGTGTGTGTGTGTGTATGTGTTTGCTGTAGCTCAATTTGTTCTCCCAAAAGCATAGTAAAAAATGTCTGCTGATTATTATGTATTTACCCTGCATCATTCACAAAAGACCTGGCATATGTTTGAGACAGGGCTTATCAGATAGTGTCTTAAGAGGTTAGAAAAACAGTGTAAATCTTTCTTGTAGATTCCTTACTGAAAAAGGGTGACATTTATGAGGTATGAATCTTTCTTGAAAGAGAATACTTGAACTGAAGCTTGTAGCAAGAAAATGTTTAAATGCTAAGATTTAAATGTGCATATTGTTGCATTTTGAAGGGGGAAAACAAACCTCCAGTTTAATAGGCAACCACTATTTAACAAGCTGCTTCAGTTTCCTAATATCCATCTGATAAGCAGCTTGGAGTTATGACTCCAACATTCTAAACAGAAAGAAGAGAGTGTTTAATTCAGGAGTTGATACCTACCTCTAGCTGGGGGTAATGGACAGGTGTCTCCCAGGTATATCACATAGAGAGACACTGACTGCATTGCTAAAATCACGCAGGAAGCAGGAGAAAACATCAATGTCCTATTATGCATAGAGATCTAGCCAGTTGATCAGTTGTGGAGACCAAGGAACACCAGACTAAGCTGGGAGACAAACTGTCATCCATTTTATCTGGCATCTCCTTTTCTGAGATCCTGCCAGTCTGGGAGATAGGGACAGATGGAAATAAGGTCAGAGAATGGGAGCTGGGGAGCTAAACATGTGACTCAAGGGCCTTTGCCTGGAAAAAGGACAAATTTGTAGGTAACTGGAAACAATTTTTGGAGCAAACATTCTTTAAACTCGATGGACTACACCTGACTAAAGAGAGAGTCAGTGCATTGGGGCAGAAATTTGAGGTCATTGCAGATGGGGAGAGGGGTGCAGCACCCACTACGTCGAATGAGAAGAACACCCCTCCCCCCTCAGTTAGTGATCAAACAGGAGTTCAGCATGTTTGTAGTTCATTTGCATTACCAGGTAAGGAAAAAGGTCTGGTTCTCCATACGACACACAGGAGAAACACCAGACCTCACCCCATAACTAATACACTGAAATCTGGCCAGTGGAAAATCATGTATACAAATGCTCGCAGTCTGGGAAACAAGATCCCAGACCTGCAGGCAACAATTACAGAGGCTAAACTGGACATAGTAGCCATTTGTGAGACATGGATCACCAGTAACCCCACTTGGGAGGCTTCAGTACCAGGTTATGTACTGTTCAGAAGAGACTGAGGTGCAACAAGCCATGGGTAGAGTTGCCCTTTATGTCAATGGATATATCAATGCTACAGAAATTCAGAATACACATAAGGAGCAAGAAGAACTGTGGGTCACCCTGGAAACAGGAAATGGGACAGCCATACAAACTGGGGTTGCCTACAGGCCTCCAGACCAGGGGGAGGACATAGGCACATTACTGTTAGAAGATATACAAAACATGACAGCTAAAGGGGAGGTTCTGATAATGGGAGACTTCAACATGCCAGATACAGATTGGTCATTACCAGCAGGAACATACACCAGAACTAGACACCTGGTGGATTCCCTGCAGGATGAGGGCCTCAAATGACAGGTACAACAACCCATAAGAGACAGGGCTATCCTAGATCTAGTACTGACTAATGGGGAAAGGATCACAGATCTCCAGGTAGAAGATCACCTGGAGGCCAGTGACTATCACATGGTATGGTTCAGTTTGGCCACTAGAACTAAATCATCCCATTCCAAGGCAACAATATGGGACTTCAGATGGGCTGACTTTGATAAGATGGCCAACTGAGTTAAGTTAGCCCTGGCAAGAAGAAATACAGGTGAGGGGGTACAGGCAAAGTGGGCAGGCATTAAGGATAAAATACTTGAAGCAACATCCCATTGTGTTAGGGAGAAAAGCAAGAGAAAGAAGGAGTAAACCACTTTGGTTCTCAAAAACATAGCAGAAAAGGTCAGAGCCAAAAGGCTGACATTCAGGAAATATAAGAGAATGCAGCAGGACAAAGATAGAGAGGCATACCAAACATCCCTTAGGGATGCAGGGAAGGCAGTAAGGCAGGCAAAAGCCCAAACCAAGGAAACACTAGCACAAACAGTAAAAGAAGTGGACAAGACTTTCTACAGATACGTTAGTGAAAGGAGAAAGTCAAGAGGGGGTATTGCTAAGATCAAAGGGGACATGGAAAAGTGTGCGGATGAGGACCAAGGAAAAATATCTATCCTAAATAGATCCTTCTGCTCAGTATTTACTGAGGAGAGGGTAGGGCAGGGTCCACAGCTCAGCACCATGGACACAGGGGAAGAGAGGTGTGCACTAGTCACTTTACAAAAGAAAGGGTCCTACAAGATCTCGCTAACCTCAAGGTGGACAAGACAATGGTACTTGATGGCATACATCCTAGCTTACTAAAGGAGCTAAGGGTGGAACTAGCAGAGCCATTAGCAGAACTGTTTAGTGAGTCTCTGAGCACAGGAGAGGTCCCAGAAGACTGGAGAAGGGCTCATGTGATCCCGCTCCACAAGAGTGGCAGCATGGAGGAGGCAGGGAACTACAGACCAGTCAGTCTTACCTCAATAGTGGGCAAGATTATGGAGGCACTAATTATAGAAAGGATAGTGCAACACCTGGAATTCATAGGAGCACAGGATCCAAGACAGCATGGGTTTACAACAGGAAGGTCCTGTCAAACTAATCTCATAGATTTCTTTGACTGGGTAACCAGAGTGGTGGACAAAGGGGATGCAGTTCATGTCATCTACCTTGACTTCAGCAAAGCTTTCGATACTGTTCCACATAGAAGGATGATTAATAAGCTGGGTAGGCTCTGGGTGGGTCAGAAGGTCATCAACTGGGTGGCAAACTGGTTGACTGGCAGAAAACAGAGAGTGGTGGTAAATGGTATACAGTCAGAAGAGATGCATGTCAAAAGTGGGGTACCTCAGGGATCAGTCCTGGGGCCAGACCTCTTCAATATCTTTATCAGTGACATTGCAGATGGACTGGAGGGTAAGGTTTGTCTGTCTGCAGATGACACCAAGATCTTCAACAGAGTAGACAATCCAGATGGGGTGGGCAGAGTGAGAAGAGATTTGGTTAAACTGGCAAAATGGTCAGAAAAGTGGCAACAGGGGTTTAATGCAAAGAAGTGAATGATCATGCACATAGGGAAGAGAAACCCTGAAGCCACCTTAAGGTTGGGAGGGGAGGTCCTGGCAATCACAAGGGAAGAAAGAGACTTGGGCATCATCATCACAGATTACCTGAAATCATCCAAGCAGACCACTAAAGCAGAAGGTAAGGCTAGAGGGATGTTGGGGTGTATTAGTAGGGGTATCACAAGTTGTAAGAAGAAGGTAATAATCCCTCTTTACAAGACACTGGGTAGGCCCCATTAGGAGTACTGTGTGCAGTACTGGAGGCTGCACCTGCACAAGGACATTAACCAAATGGAGGCAGTCCAGAGAAGGACAACCAAATTTGTGCACTGACTACATCAGAAAACATATGAGTACAGATTAACAGAGCTCAGTATGTATATCATACAGCAAAGGATGCAGAGAGATGATATGATTGAAACATTCAAATATCTTAACGGCATTAACATGGTAAAAGAGACTAACATGTTTCAGAATAAGAAAAGTAGCTGGACAAGAGGACACAGCATGAGATTAGAGGAAGGCCAGTTAAGGGGTAATCTGAGGAAGTTCTTTTTCACAGAAAGGGTGATAGATGCATGGAACGGCCTACCTTAGGAAGTGGTGAATATGAATACAGTGCAGGGCTTCAAACAGGCATGGTATAGGCATAAGGGAGCAAAACAGATGAGTATGAATAGATAGGCCATTGACAGAGTAAAGGCCTATGGCATAGTCATAAGGTAGAAAAAATGGGCAGACTGGATGGGTCTTGTGGTCCTTATCTGCTGCCAACTTCTATGTTTCTATGTCTTACTTCTATTGGCATAGTGATTTGTAGATGTGGAAGGATACATTGAAAACTCCAAAAATGTATTCCATGATACTCCATTTTTCCAGCTACAGACAGCAAGATGGCTGTAGGTTCTGCCCACAGTCATAAAAAGGAGGGGGCACAGGATAGAGACCTGGTGAACCCTGTATTTAATAGGGCTGTGAGAATACTGATTAGTATTTTCAGAATACCACGAATAACGTGCTAACCAAATATTTGGAACCAAATACCAAATAGTCCACTATTCGACTGGTATTCGGTTTTCGGCGGTGCACAAGGAAAAAAAAAAAACTTTCACACCCTCCTAGCCAGCATTAAATACATATTTTTGCCCTGGTGTCTAGTCGTTCCACCCCTCAGCCAATTTCTGGCCTAAAATGAAGAATCCCACCCCCAGACCTTCAGCAATACCCCTGTTCCCAAATGTATAAAATAAAAAAAATATCCCTCATTTCCCTGGTGTCAAGTCATCCCACCCCTATGGCTGATTGCCAGTCCAAAATGAAGAATCCCCCCCAGACTCTCAACAATAACCCTGGGCCCCTATTCCCAAATGTATAAAATAAGAAAATATCCCTCATTTCCCTGGTGTCTAGTGGTCCCACACCCTGACCAATCACCGGTTCAGAATGAAGTATTCCCCCCCAGACCCTCAGCAATATCCTCATTCCCTCATTGCCAAATGTATAAAATAAAAAAAGTCCCTCATTTCCCTGTGTCTAGTGACCCTCACCCTGTCAGGTAGTGCCTATCCACACCCCTAGCAGGCCACCGGGGTTGAGCCTTTTCCTTCCACGGTAGCCTGGACAGAGTCTTCTGGTGAATGAGCATGTGTTTGTACAAGCATGCGCCATTCATTGAAAACTCAGTCAGGCTGCCAGCCATGGAGGTGAGTGGAGGGCTGTGCCAGTGGCCCACTGGGGTCATGGTTGGGGGCACTACCTGATGGGGGCTCCACTAGACCCCAGGCAAATGAGGGATTTGTTTTTATTTTATACATTTGGCAACAAGGGAATGGGGGCATTGCTGAGGGTCTGGGGGGAGTACTTCATTCTGAACCATCGATCAGCCAAGGGGGTGGGAACACTGGACACCAGGGAAATGAGAGATTTTTTTTCATTTTATACATTTGGGAATGGAGGTCTGGGGGGTATTGCAGAGGGTCTGGGGGGATTTTTCATTTTTGACTGACTATCGGCTGGGGGCGTTTGGGACCACTAGACACCAGGGAAATAAGGGATTTTTTTTTCATTTTTATACATTTTGGGACAGAGGACGGGGTACTGCTGATAGTCTGGATGAGGGGGATTCTTTTTTTTTTGACAGGTGATCAGCCAGGGGGGACCACTAGACACCAGGGATACAATATTTGTGAACTGTTGGCCAGGAGGGGGCTGTTCTTTTATTTTTAAATACCATCCTCCGAGCCACAAGAATACTGAATATTTCGGCACCGACTAATGAATATTTGGCTGAATATTTGAGAAAGGGTGTTCGTACTGCACTAGTATTTAATGGGGCATTCAGAGGAGAGCAGCCCATCGATTGAGGAGATCTGTGTTTTGTGGCATAGATAGTTTTCTGACCCATTTAATCATGTTATTAGAGAAACAGAGGTTAGATAGGGTGTTCAGGAGCATAGTGTCGGTCAACAAAATTGAAAGCCTTAGTCAGGTATACGAAAACAGAGCCCGTGTAAAGGCTGTTATCTATGGCTCCATAGATATCCCTAGTGAACCTAACTAAAGCAGTCTCAGTTCTGTGTGCAGCTCTGAAACCATATTGGGCATCTGTGAGTATGTGGTAATGGTTTAGAAAGGAGTTGACCTGAGAATGTATTACTTTTACTAGTATCTTGGAGAGGTGGCAAAAATAAATATTCTCTGTAGTTTCCTACCTTGTTCTGTGATCCTGACTTAAACAGAGTTCTGACTATCACATTTTTATAGATGTGTGGAAAGGAGCAAGTGTAGAGAGAAAGATTTATGAAGTTAGTAAGGGGGCCCCTTACTAACTACTAACCCTCTTGCCTCCTGAATCAGGGACAAGGCTTAAAAAAATCAGGGAGAAAGACCCAAAATCAGGGACACATCTTAAGAATTGATACTATTCATTCAGAATGCTGATAGAATAAGAGGATTTGTGTTAAGATGCATTTTTTGAAGAAGAACAAGTCTGAATCTTTAATGTTTGACATTATTTTGTGATTTTAATCCCCACTCTTCTGTCACAAAAACACATATTTTACAAGGGGCAGAGGACAATTTTGAGGCAAAATCAGGGACAGTTGAGAGGTATGAAGGGGGGACCACTAGCTGGGTAATGGCAAGCTTAAGAATATTGTAATCGATCCTGTCTGCCCCTTATTGGGTCTGGGGTTATTTGAATGGATGAGTTCAATGGTGTCAGAGGGTGACAATGGCCAGAAGTAGAAATTGGGAATAGAACCCAGATGTAGTAGTAGTAGTAGTAGTAGTAGTAGTAGTAGTAATAGTAATAATAAATATTTTGTATTCATTTGAATAAGTGAAACATTCAATTGAGCATAACTCATTTACAATGAAGTCCCATGTGGCATGGTTTGAGAGTGGGAGGGTGTTTTACCTGAACCTATGTGAAGGGAGGGATTGTATATGCTTAAATCCCTGAAGAATGAATTAAATATGTTAGCTACATCTGAGGGGTCATTAGTGAGCTTGTCCCTGTGCTTGAGGGTGATGGGCTTAGCTTTCCTGACCCTGCTGAGGAGGTTATTCAGGGTGCCCCAGAGTTGTCTGAGATTAGAATTTGCCTCAAGCTGTTTATTGTGGAGAAAGTCCTTTGAGATTTTGATCCCAAATTTTCATCATAGTCTATTATGACCCCACCTAAATAAAATGACAGGTGTCATATATAAAACCCTAGGCAAAACATTATTTTGTGGCATGTGTGTGAAACACATTTTGGGGCAGGATTTGTAAAATGACACCTGTCATGCTAATGAGGTGGGGGTAACAAAAGGGTTTTGTTAAAAATATGGGTTCAAATTCAAGAAAAATAGCAAAGAGTAAGGCTTGAAACAATAAGTTTATGTTACATTTTTGACATCATGATCCCAAAGTTTTCAAAATAGTCTTTTTATGTCCCCACCTTGTGATCAAGACTGGGGAATTTTTTTTAAATCCATCTCAACTGATGATTTCACTTAGTGACTGTGAAAACTTGTTTCAGAGGGGATTTGAAAAAAGAAATTACACCTGACTTGAAGACAAGATGTTGTTAAATAAGGCTGTGTTAAAAATGTGGGGCAAAATATTAAACAATGACAAAGTTATGTGTACAGTAACAGACAAAAATACATTAAAAAGCCATTAACTCTATGTACCCTGTTTTCTGTCAGATGTTCATTGGGCACTTTAGGGAAAGAAACCTTCCCTGTTATGCTACAATTATTTTTTGGGATGTTTCTTAGTTAACTGATGGTGTGGATTTGTGGGTGCTGAGAGTGGGGGTCAAGGATTATGGTGGTCACTGGTGGCTAGAAAAACAATTCTGGATGTTTTTCTTCTTTTCGGGTTTAAAAATAAAAGAATGAGTAATATTTCTTACTGGTTTTGACCTGGGAGTTTCGGAAACTGGTTTTGGTGAGTTGTTTGGCTCATCTGATGTGGGCACCCTGGTGTCATATACAGTGATAGGGGGATCTCAGCCAGCACAAGGGGTTGGGCACCCCAGTGTTGGATTTATGAAATGGGTTGGAAGAGAAGATACTGGCAGTGGAAATGAGCGCTTACTGCTGGTTTTCTTTAATGATGGATCAGACAAAGGATACCAGTGGTGAGGTGACTACCCACTGCTGATTTTCTGTATTGGTTGGATCAGCTAAGGGGGGAGGATCTGGTAGTGAAAGTGAACACCTTCTGCCAATTTTATATAGTGGCTGAGTCAGGTGGTAGATACCAGCAGCAGGATTGAGTACCTACACTGGTTTTGTTGTAAGGCTGGTGGATGCTGATATGGTGGCCAAACAGGAAAATGCTATGATCATCTCAATGCCATTCCTTAAGAAACAAAGTACCAAACAGTAGCATATATGAAAGTAGTATACTGTAGTATATATGTAGAATGAAAGCAGGAGAAATGTTTCAAGAAGAAATTATGACTTGCAGAGGAAACCACACTTTTATCTTGCATCTGTCAGCCTTGTGATCAGATAAAAACTTCAAAGGCAAAGAAGGAGAAAGGCAGAGAGTGGGTAGTAATAGGAAGGAGATTCAGTATTCTGAATCTTAGATGGGTGGTCAAGGAGCACATCCCCAAAAGTCTTTCATAGCTCAAACTGATAATCAATCAAAATGTTGCATGCTTTGCAACTGACCTTAGTCAACTTGACTCCTAGAAGAGAAAGCTCTGCTTATACCTATAAAATATAGGGATAAGTGGTAAACATAAGCTGTGTCATGTTTCTGTTGTAAGGACAAACATTATTTACTTTCAGTGTTCAAAGCCTAAGTCAGATAAGTATCACACCCCTTAGCTAAACTGATAA
This sequence comes from Neoceratodus forsteri, assembly GCA_016271365.2. Classification (NCBI taxonomy): domain Eukaryota; kingdom Metazoa; phylum Chordata; order Ceratodontiformes; family Ceratodontidae; genus Neoceratodus; species Neoceratodus forsteri. Next base: position 115,660,111 of record CM057455.1, on the reverse strand, counting down.
ATGAGTCTAGGACATTTCAAAAGAACTGTTTCATTTGCTGTTCACCACCGTATGAGAATGCACCAATTCCACGAGTTGCACCACTGCATCATGGGCATGCAAATGATACAGGCTGTGCAGCTTCTCTGCCATTTCCTAAGAAACAAAGTACTAAACAGCAGCACACATGACAGTACTAAACAGTAGTAGTACATATACAGCATGAAAAGCAGGGGAAAGATTTCAAGCAGGAATTAGGAGTTGCACAAGAAAAGTCACTTCCACTTTGCATTTTTCAGCCGTATGATTTGGTAAAGAACTTCAAATGAAAACAGAAGAGAAAGGCAAAGAGTGGGAGGAATTATGGAGAAGATTCAGTATTCTGAAACTGTGATTGATAGATAGAGAAGGAACATGAATCCAAAAACCTTCTTACAGTTCAGAGTGATACCATTATAGTGGCTTGCTTTACAATCTAACATAAAAATCATTCAGAATGAACGCCAAGATCAAGTAAAGCACCTTAAATCAATATGTCTGTCTGTCTACCCATCTGTCTGTCTGTCTGTCTGTCTATCTATCTATCTATAGTATAAAATATCTGTCTATCTACAGTGCTTATCTATCTGTCTGTCTGTCTTTATCTATCTATGTCTATCTCTATCTGTCTGTCTGACTATCTATCTGGCCTACCTGGATTTCAGAAAGGCATTTGACTCTGTCTCCCTTAGAAGATTGGTAAGCAGGTTAGGTAGCTTAGGGGTGGGGGCAAAACTCACAATGTGGGTGGAGAATTGGTAGGAAGGGAAGACACAGAGAGTGGTTGTTAATTGGAGGCATTTCAGAGAGCTAGCGGTGACAAGCGGGGTACCACAAGGATTTGTGTTGGGTCCCATATTGTTCAATGTGTACGTAGGGGACCTGTCAGAGGGTCTAAATGGAAAGGCATGTCTGTTTGCAGATGACACAAAAGTCTACAACAGAGTGGACACTGTGGAGGGGATGGGGCAGGATCTATCCAGGCTGGAGGAGTGGGTGGAAAAGTGGCAGCTACAAATCAAAGTAAAAAAGTGCGAAATAAAGCACACAGGATGGAATAATCCATGGACTGATTACTGTCTGAGGGGGCACTGCATGGCAACAGAGCAACAAAAGGACCTGGGAATTTGGATCACTGAAAACCTCAAGGTTAGGTACCAGTGTGAACAAGCAGCTGGTAAAGCAACAAGAATGCTGGCATGCATTGGGAGGGGCTTCACAAGTAGGAGGAGAGAGGTGATCATGCCACTATACAAAATACTGGTCATACTGCAGTGAGAATACGGGGTTCAGCTCTGGAGGCCTCACTTGCACAGTGACAAGGACAGGCTGGAAAGAGTCCAAAGAAGGGTGACCAGAATGGTCCAGGGGATGCATGGAAGGCCATATGAGGAGATGCTGGAGCAGCTAAGTCTGTATTCACTGGAGATGAGAAGGGAAAGGTTGACACCTTCAAATACAAGAAGGGAATTAATAAGATAGACTCCTGAATCTAAATGGGACCAAAACCACCAGAGGTCATTCACTCAAGCTGGAAGGAGACAGATTTAGGGGAGACATAAGGGAGTGTTACTTCTCACAAAGGATTGTAGGTCCATGGAACAAGTTGCCAGAATGGGTTGTGGAAGTAGATGTGGTGAAAAAATTCACAAGAGCATGGGATATCTTCATAGGACTTTGCCGGGTAGGTGAGGGAGGGCAGGGAATGGGAGGTAAAAAGGGCAGAAAGGGGAATATCTCTTTCTGGCAGACTAGATGGGCTGAATAGTATTTTTCTGCTGGCAGGATTCTATGATTATATTATCTGTCTATCTATCTATCTATCTATCTATCTATCTATCTATCTATCTATCTATCTATCTATCTACCCATCTCTTTACTACCAGCAATGAAAAAGATTTAAGGATATATTAAGAGTATATGAGATGATTTAGGTAGCACACGCCAGGTTAATGAAGTGATTAATAAAACTAATAGAGTTATATGGTCAATAAAGCTTAACATTACTTTAAACAATGCTAAAGTGTTGATGCCACTGTTTCAAGTGTATGCTGGGCCCCACCTGGAGTATGCCTCTCTGCTCAAGCACCCTTTTGAAAAATCTGACTGCAAGTCACTTGAAAGGGCACAGAGGAGATACTGTACACTAAACATATCTCTGGTTTAAAAAAATAGAACCTATGAAAATTGGATGGAATTATGGAATCTCATGTCTCTCGAGACAAAAAGACTTAAGGGAGATTTATTACTCATGTAATACATCATGAATGATGCATACCTTATGCCCAAACTAGGTATCAATTTCAAAACCTATTTTAGGGGCACTAGAGGGCACCCATTGCAAATTATTGGTAGACCTTTTAACACAATGAAAAGAAAAAATATATTTTTTTACCCTTAGAGTGCCAACCCCTGCAATCATTTGCCATTACAAGTGGTTGTTTGCAAAACAAAATATGAATTTATAAAATGTCTAGACAAATATATTCTTTCTAGAGGACAAACACAGCATTACACAGATTAAAGTAATAGGATAAGTTGGCAATAGGCAATCCTGCCTTCTCAGTCCTCAATCTCATTAGTATACTCCTGTCTGTCTGTCTGTCTGTCTGTCTGTCTGTCTGTCTGTCTATCATCCATCCATCTATCTATCTATCTATCTATCTATCTATCTATCTATCTATCTATCTATCTATCTACTGTATCTATCATCTAGCTTGCTATCTATATGTATTGCGTGGTAGCCAAAGTATAGTGATGGTTTAGCGGAGGTCTCAGTATTAAACCCCAGTCATTGCACCTTAATAACTTTGGCAATGTTCAATGGAATTGTCCCAAATTTGCCATGTATGGTCCAAGAGGAAAGTTCTTGAGTTATCACAAATACACAAAGCATCACTCAATGACCTTCCTGCAGCCTGCTCCATGTCCTCCATCAACATGTACCCCAATGATGCTGTCTTATACAGCTCCGGCTACAACTCTGCTGCTGTGGAAACCAGCTTACAGTATAACTTCAACAAGGTTCTGCTCTGATTTGCCTCACACCAGTTCTTCCTTAATGCCAAGAAGGCAGTCTCTATGACCTTTAGAACTAGGCAGAGATTCTCTAGGCTTACTGCCCTGCCCTTCTTCCACACCTATGATGGAACAATCCTTGAGGACACATCCTCATTTAGATGTCTTAGCGTTTTCTTGGACCAACACCTCAACATCTCTGTTCATGTTGACACCATCCTGAAGAAACTGTGCCTCAAGGCTTGGTGCCCTGTACAGGAACCATAGTTGCATCCTGCTGATTGCAAGGCATGAACTTGTTCAGAAGATGATACTCCCCACATTTGACTACTGTGATGTAGTCTATGGTGCCACTCCCAAATCTTCCCTGACCAGATTGGACACTCTTTGACTCCTTCTGTCGCTTCACCCTTGAAGCCCCTTCTCAGACTGATCTCTGTGACCTCTATCATGCCTTACTCTTTCCCCAAATATCTAACTGATGCCTCTCCCACTGCACCAAACTAACCTCCAAATTCTGGCTTGGTGAACTCCTCTCTTACCTTTTATCCTGTTTTTCTACCCTTCTTCCCCTCCCACTCCATGGGATCTAATGACACTTGGACCCTGATTGTCTCACGCTGTTCTAGCCTCATTGGCCAGTTTGGATTTTCCCACTTCTTCCTAAATCCTGGAATGCTCTACCTCCACAAATATGCCACTCTTCTTCCACCAATTCCCTTTCAACTGTACTTCATAATTTCTTCTCTTCCAGCTGCACCTGCATCAGTCTTCCCTAATTACCTCTTTACTTTGCTTCTACTCACCATCCCCCCAACCCCATTGCAGGGTTCTCATCATCCTGAAGGGGATTTAGGCTGGCTGGCTGCTCTCTGCTTCTTATCTCTCCCTTTAACTTTTCTCTAGCTTGTCAGATCCTTGCCCCCCTTGCATTGTTTTTCACATCCTCAAATGGGATTAGGCTTTGATTGGCTTTCCTCCCCCCTCCCCTCCATCCATGTTGCTCCTCACCTGCTCTCTATCACTCCTTAGATACCTTCTTCCCTACTCTATCAATGGTAATTGTCTTCTCCTTCCTGACTCCAACACTAGCACTTGTTTACTGCCTATGAGCCTTGCACTTGGAACATTTTTGCACCTTGTTTATTTTGTCACCTATTGATCTAACTGCATTATGATTTCATGATTTGTGTCTACCCCTTGGCTATATTAATTTTACAAGATAAAATGTCTGCACTGATTACCATCTGTTATTTATATTGTCTAAATGCTCCAGCTCAGTTGTAATTGTGCTACCCATTTATTATCTGTATACTCTCCATTTCTCTTATACTCATTGTCCCCCCCCAGTCGCACCTGGAGACAATCAACTTGTTCATTGTGTCTTCCTGGTGAAACATTTTAATAAATAAAGAATAAATTAACTTTTGGTCCTTTCTAACACAATTTGTTTTCACATACAGCCTAGACAATACAGAATGTTTATTCTGAAACTTTCAGAACTAAAAGGGCTTATGCCAATGGTGTACCATTTGAAGCTTTTGTGAAAAAATATTAATTGGTTCCAGAGTTGAAAATGTTTGAAATGTGGCCTCTGAGCATCCTCAGTAGGGTTGGAGAATAACCCTCTGACATAATATGTAGAAACAGAGAAATAGAAAACAGAGAAGCAGGGAATTTGTTGGCAGAAGACGACCACTCAGCCCATTAACCCGATTCATTCACATATCTGGACTGTGTAGTATGGTATGGGCTGCACGCCCATTGGCTCATGCTGTGAACCAATGGGCATGCAGCCCTACTGAGCTGTCAGTCGGCGGGCAGCAGGCGGGTGGGGTGCTGCCGCCCGCCGGCTGACCGGGGGGGAGCGGGGTGGTGAGGCTCAGTGGGTAGGTGGGGAGGGGGGTACACTAGACCACCAGGGTAATAGGACTTTTTTATGTTTTACAGATGCCTGTGATCAGGCAGAGTGCGGTCTACTGGACCACCAGGGATATTGGCGGGGGGTGATTTAAAAAGATGCCCGCAATTGGTTGATGCCACCTCACCACACCCCTAAGCAGTTTTGAACTGCAAGACTACAAGAGTACAGTAGCTAGCCTGTTTACTGGTTTGCTTGTCATGGATTGATACATGACATGGCTACCTCTCTCAGGTTTGATTTTGTGCATCCCTACTTAAACCAGTACTACAGCCATTCTGTTGAATATCTGCCAGACCTGAGACTCAATGTCTCTAACTTCGTTGCATCCCATGGAGGATAGACTGACTTCGTACTGGACGCAAGTCAATCTGAAAACCCCGTGCTGGGGATCTCAACTCAGTACTTGGAGATGAGACAAATAGCCAGAAAGTGTGAGGCTAAAGGGCTGTTGGTTGCAGCTCTCTATGCTGCTTTGGAAGCCTCTGAGGTGAGGTTTCATTCCCTCAAACTGCAGGTATCAGCTCTTAAGCAGGAGATGGGACTGCAGACTACTGAAAGTATGAGAGAAAAGCAGAACCTGGAATCTGAACTTCAGTCCCTGGGCAATGAGAAGGATAACCTTTTGCACTGTTCTGTTGAGGAAAATCAGTAGGAAATATGTACATTAAGGAAGGAATGTATGTGAAAGTTTGAGTCAGGATAAGAGGCAGGCCTTACAAATGAATGATTTGTTAAGTAGGATGAACAATCAGCTCTGTGAGGAGTTGGAGGAACTACAGGACAAGATGAACCACATACTTGAGTTGGATAGGAAACATGTGGACAATCGTGAATTGAGCGCCAAGTATATAGTGATACAAAAGCAAGTTACAAAGGGTGTGAAACAGAATATTGCAAGGGTCAGCCATGATGTATGTGAAGCTAAGATGGTGAAACTGTGCCATCAGTGGGAGGTTTTGACTGGTCACATTAAAGCGATGGGCGGCTTTGCTCCCATCGATGTTACATCCTCTGAGGAGGAGGCATTTGATGATGACATCTCCCAGTACAACTCCCAGTCATGCCCCTACTATGGTCCAGTAACCCCACCCTGCCATTCACAAGATGGCGGATCCCCGTCTTATGACAGCACGTCCTTACGTCGTCAACTCGATGACAATTATCATGTATGCCGCCAACATGGTGACCCCCATGATAGTAGGAGGCTTGTGTTCATCATTGCCTTCTTGTAGCTTCCCATTGGCACCACCGATTGCCATTATTAGTAGCAACAATAGGGAGGAGACTGAGAAAATTATTGAAAATGCTTTAAGCAATGTGAATATACCTGAGAGAACAAATGGAACCTCCATAAACAGATCAAACAGATGCTGCGGAAGAGTGCTACTCAGGACATGATGGTTCACACTGTGGCTGATGCCACAGCCGAGGCCGCCCTCCGGGTTGCACAGGATACTCTTCCTCCAGCCAGCCTTCCTACTAATCCCCTACAGATGGCCCACTCTGCCCAGCAGATCGCAGGCAGCAAAGGTGGGATGAGCCCCTCCGACAACCTCAGTTGTCATTTGGAAAAGGTAAGATCCAAATGTGAAATGTTTAACTTGGCAGCTGACTACCAAATCCAGATCCTATGCCAGACCATTGATACTGGCCTATGGTCGAAACTTCCCGATAACATCAGCCAGGACGACCGGACCACCTTTAACCAAATTGCAGCTGAACTCATAGCCACACATACTGTTACTCAGGCGTGCTTGGGGTTATGCTAGAGTACTCCATAAAGCAAAATGCCAAAGAAAACCACATGACCTTCCATCATATGAACATATGAAATTTGCCAGCAGATAAAGGCCTACAGGTCTTTTATGTCTGCTCGAATGTTCAGCTAACACCCCTTAGAGGTTGTGGATGGTCTACTAGGCAGGCAAGAATCTTGCAGGTGAGGCCGCGGACGCAGACCTCATGAATACAAAAAAGTGTTCCTTCGGAACGTGATGCCCCCTGTCTGAGAGAAGGCAGAACCAAACATCTTCCCCACTATGGACAATGTAGCCAATATCCTTCAGAAGACAAAGAGTTTTTATCAACTCTGTGTCCGAGATTTGACCTCCAGTTCCAAGAAAGTGGCCCTGGTACAACCTGCCGAGGAACCAGCCATGCATTATACAGTGAAGGCACAGGCCCAAGAGAACCAACCCCCATGGAAGAACCAGCAGTATTACCAGTCTGGGGGTGGGAACCGGAACTATCATAAAAACAAATGTAATTACAACCAAAAGTCCAACAAGGGCAACAAAAAAAAACAATCAAACAGGCTCCTCGTATACAGAAATTGCAGAGAAAAACAAAAACCTCTGAGACCTACTCAGTCAAGTCCGTTCCATAGCTGATGCAGCCCCAACACAGGCCTTAGCAGCTATACACCCAGGAGGCCAGACCTCAACAGGCCAAGGAGATCCCATAAACCCATTGACCCAGGCCAAAACAGGCCTTAATCCCAATGCAAACACCTTTATGCAGTAATCCAGCATGAGAACAAGTTTCACAAGCATCAGGCCAAATTTCTCTTTCATGAGCTCCCTCGTGCTGATAACGCAGATTGACAATTACAGGCCCCAATCCGTATTATGAACAACCTGGCATTGGACACAAATAGAAGGCCTTGCTCTGAGGCCATGGTCGTAGGCCACCCACTTATGATGTTTTTAGATACAGGCGCGGCTGTGTCTATACTGCATGATGAGGACCCACTGAACTCTCCTTCATCCACCGGACAGCAGAAAAATACATCCGATGTGGATGGAAAAAGCTGTCCACGTATCGCTCTGTAGTTCTATCAGTGACTATAGGCTGCCTACAGGCCTACCATACCTTTCAGATCATGGTGCTACACAACCATCCAAGCATCATGGGAATTGACTTTCTGGAACTGCACGGCTGTATGGGTGACCTAGCCAATATGCTACTGATCCAGATCAGAGGTCAGTACCATACTGTCATGATTTCTGGATCACACATGGTGGCAGCTATCACCATGAATGATAAGGATTATGATGTCATTGACTTGTTTCACCATCATGTGTTTTTCAAAAAACTCCTCCTCATTTTGCAAAAGCACTTGGAAGCATTCACCAGCAAAAAGCATGACTGTGGCAGAATGCACACCATCACTGAAGTTCCATGTCCAGCCCATGGAAGGCAAAGACAATGCCCTTTTCCCACTGAGGCCCTACCATCACTCAGAGAAACCATACAGTCACTCTTCAAACAAGGTGTAATCAGGACCTGTTCCTCTACTGCCAATTCACCCATCTTGCCTGTGAAGAACCCACAGGAACTTGGAGACTTACAACTGATTACAGGAAACTTTATCAAGTCACCCCTAGCTGCTCACCCACAGTAGCCTCTGCACCTGATGTGCTTAAACAGCTAACCCCTGATCACCAGTGGTTTAGTGCGCTGGACATCTCCAGTGATTTCTGGTCATTGCCATTGGCCCCAAAGATTCAATATAAGTTTGCCTTCACCTTTGAAGTTAGGCAGTACACATGGACCTGTTTGCTCCATAGGTGCCACAATAGCCCCTCCCTCTTGCATCTTCACATGATGGACACCCTGCAGAGTTTCACTGCACCACAGTGTATTTTGCAGTACATGGATGACCTTTTGTTGGCCACAGCTACTCAAGAGCACCACCTTGAGCTTTTGGATGAATTACTGACCCTTCTACAGAGGACAGAACTCAAATGCAACACCGCAAAGGCACAACATTTCCAGAATTAAGTCATCTTTCTAGGCCTCAAGATTACTGATAAGGGCAGGATCCCAGCACGGAATAAGATACAGGGACTACAAGATTTGTCACAGACCATTAGTGTGGCAACAATCAGGTGATTTCTGGGTATGGTCAACTACTCCAGAGATTTTATTTGTGACTTTGTGCAGAAGGCCACCCCTTTGTACGAACTCCTGAAGAAAGATGTCCCCTTGTCCTGGGTACTCATACATACAAAAACTGTGACATCACTGAAACAGTCCTTGGCCTCAGCTCCAGCTTTGGTCAACCCCAATCCAGCATTACCCTTCCACCTAGAAACCAATAGCTCAGACATTGCCACGTCTGCAGTGCTTGCACAGAAAGTTAATGATATTCTGAGACCTTTTGTATATGCATCACAGATGTTGTCACCAGTGGAGCAGAAGTACAACTTTTGTAAAAGGTACCTTCTGTCCACCTACTGGGCTGTCAAACACTTCTTGTATATCATTCAGTACTCACCTATCATTATCAACAGTAACCACACCCCCACCACCTTTCTGCTATCAGATAGAGTGAAGGGTGGATCAGTGTCCAATACCAGACTGACCCACTGGTCCCTCCTTCTTCAAGACCATGATATCCAGGTCCACCCTGCCAAAATGCCATCCATCTTGGCCCATGGAATTCTTTACCAGGAGAACCCCATGACTGCACACTGCAGCTCCCTGACCTGCCAGCTCCAGGTTCCTTCCTCCCAGCCATCCCTAAACTACTTGAGGACACCTCAGTGTGTCATGTATTCACAGATGGCTCAGCCTCCTATTACCAGGGAGAACAAGTAGCAGGACTGGGTGTGTTGGTGGCATACCCTTATGATAATACTGTAAAAATCTCCAAATGTTGCAGTGTAGTGCTATCACAATATGCAGAATTGGCAGTTGTGGCCTGTGCAGTCGAGTTCATACAACATGGAATCCTGGATACCATAATTTTTACAGACTCCAATTGAGTCTGTTTGTTCCCTTACTGAGTTTTTACCATTCTGGCAAAAGAACTCCTTTGCTTCTTCTGATGGTACTCCTGTAAAATACAAGGAGCTTGTGAAATACATTCATGAGCTGGCACAAACTTTTGCACCCATACTGTTTTTTCCCAAGGTAAAAGCACACTCCAAGTCTGACCCTTATCATGCCTTTAATGACAACGCTGATACCCTTGCTAAAGAGGGTGAGTGAGGAGGGGACATTTGGATGATGGACCATCCACATGTCTGGGAAGCCATTCAGGTGGCTGCTATCAGAAGGAAACCTGAACCCTCCTGTTCACTGGATCTGTCAGAAGCCCAACATGCAGACCCTGAACTCAAAGATGTTTTCAAAGTCCTGGACAAAAGAACCAAACAGAACTTACCCACTTATAACCCTTACAGGAGGTGTGAAGGTAGGTTACATTTTTTACCAGATGACAAGCTCATCTGTTACCAGCCAGAAGACTCACCCAGGAAATTGTGGGTGGTCCCCAGACACCTGAGATCTGAATTTCTCCACTAGGTACACAACACCCTTACTGGTGGACATCAGGGAGTGGAAAACACTCTCCAGAGACTCAATCCTGTTGGGTGGTGGTGTGGCATCATCAAAGAAGTCAGACATTATATTGATAGCTGCCTAATTTGCACCCAGAATAATTCAATTCCAGCCAAATGAAACACCAAACTGTTACCACAAAGACACTCTGGCCCTTGGCATGCCCTACAGATTGATTGTATTGGTCCTCTGACCAATATAAGCAGAAACAACAAATATGCCCTTGTGGCTATTGATCTCTTCTTTTAGTGGGTGGAGGCTTTCCCCACTAAAATATGCACTGCAAAAGCCACGGACAAAATCATTGTGGAACAGATTTTCTCCAGGTGGGGTCTACCCCTCAAGGTAGACTCTGACAAAGGAACCAGTTTTACAGGTGAGTTGATGAAAGAATCTCTTGAACATCTAGGGGTACATCAGATGTTCCACATACTTTACCATCCCCAATCCTCAGGTCAAGTAGAGACGGCCAACAAATGGATTAAGCACATGCTTTCCAAATTTGTTGAGGACAATCCCATGGACTGGGATTTCCTACTGCCTTTGCTCCTTATGGCAAATGGGACGCACCCTCATCCACCACCCAGCTAACATCCTTCAAGGTGATGATTGGTAGAAATATGAGATTACCCGAACATTTGTAGTTTGACCTGAACACTCCCATTGCAGACAGAGTTTCTGTAGATAAGTATGTGTCCAAACTCAAAGATTTGATCAAAACCCACTTGTATGCAGCACATTGCATGGGCAAGGCCCAATTACAGTCCAAGATACAATTTGTAAATTACCATATTTTATTGAAACAAAAACGTATACAGAATGTATAGCACATAGAGTAGGTTACAGACATTACTTGATTTTTTTAAAAAAAAAAGCCCAAACCAAAGCTAAACTAATGCCCCGTTCTACCTTCCCCTCCCGCCCCCCACAGCTATCCAACTGTTGCAATATTAGTCCAATACATTAAATACAGACCTTAGAAGCAATACAACTTAATTCCGGCCACCAAATACAGGGTAAAAAAGGCAAAAGCAAACTATGGTAAAAGGGGGAATAAGAGGTATGATACAAGTCTAAACAGATGTATAATTAAAAATGTCTAAAACCAGAAGGTAGACATATAATAATGAGAGTCAGGGGCTTGTACACCAATTAACAAGTTTCTAGATTCTAAATGTTAAAAGAGGTGTAGAGACAAGCAAAGAAAGTGGTAAAGAAAGGAGAGAGAGGGTCAAAGAAAGGAAAAGGAAACCAGAAGAAGTAGTGAAATAGATAACCTCCTCTAAACTCCAAATTTACCTTTGAGGTATTGAAAAACACACCCCCAATATTCAGAAAATTTAGCTGATGCCTTACACAACTTAAAGGCTACCCCTTCCGCATAAAATGCGTTCAAGAATTCTTCCCACCATTCCCTATATGAGGGGGTCCAATCATCCCACCAGTGGTGTAGAATTAGCAACTTGGTAACTGATGCAATCAGTGCCAGCTGATATTTCTGTACTTTACTTGGGACGTAAGCATACATCCCAAATATACAAGTTTCGAAATTAAAAAAGGATGAGAGGTCAGTGTACGGACCCGTCCAAAGTTTAACCGAGGCCCAAAATTTCTGAATCTTTGGGCAAAACCAAAATTTGTGAATAGTAGTCGCCAAAGGGTCATTACAATCTTTGCAAACCGGGGAAACTAGACCACCAACGCGATGCAATCTCGCTGGAGATAGGTATATATTATGCAGTAATTTAAACTGAATATCCCTTAATCTGTCCTGCTTAATGAAAAGATAGGTATCTTTCCAAATTTAACCCCACATCATTTCGGACCAGTCCAAAGCCAAGTTAATTGTCCAATATAGAGGGACCTGAGAGGAATTGGGGTCTCCCCTTTCTAAAATATACTTACAGATTTTTGAGATCCTTTTACCTGACAAACTAAGATCTCTTAGTTCATTAAAGAGTACTCCTGCCCTGTCAGAACACTGACCCTTACCCAGAAAAGCCTTAATGCTACTATGAATTTGTAGTATTTTTTTACACAGAATGGGGACTAACCCCAAATTTTAGGATCAGTGACGACGGTGGCAACAGCGATCCCCCAGAAAAAAAATTGGCTAAGCGAATCTTGGAGAAGGAAGAGGAGAAAAAGTTTGTAATGGGACGTTTACCGATTAAAATATTAGGGTTTCTCAATAAGGGTTGAGATAGATCAAATCTTTGGGGTATTTTTAACCTTGCACAAAGTTGGTGCATAGCTCTAATATCCCACCCTAGGGGGGTATCCCTAGCTACTTTAGGAACCGTAGCCCATGAGGTATATAAAAGAGATTCCAGATCCAAATTAAGCTTCTTGGAAAAGGCACGGTCGAATACAAGACCCGGTGGAGATACTCTTAGGTCGCAGGCCCATAGAGCAGCTCTTGCCGCATGTATTGCTAAGTAATACATGTAAAAATCCGGTAACTGTAAGCCACCTTTCATACTCCCATGACACAATTTATAATAGCCTCTACGTGGGGGGCCACCCCCCCCAGAGAAAGTCCGAACATAACTTATTTAAGGGTTTAAAAAAAGACTTGGGTAGATAAATATTTAAGCTTGATAGGGGATAAAAAACTTTGGGTAGAATTACCATTTTAATTGTATTAACTCTGCCCAAGAGGGATAAGGGGAGTTTTGACCACCTATCTAGGTCATCCTTAACAGATTTTAGTATCGGTTTGAGATTTAAATTAACCAAGTCCTCCAAATTCCTGGAAACACGGATGCCCAGATACAGTAAAGCCTCAGTTTGCCATTGCAGCCCCAGGAAGAGGCACCAACTCTTAGAGAGACTCAATGAAAGTGGATATACCATAGTCTTGGATAGATTTAATTTATAGCCTGAAAATTTACTAAAGTTTGCAATAAGTTTTAATACTTGTGGAAGCGAAATAGCCGTATTTTGGAGATGTAATAATAAATCATCCGCAAAGGCTGATAATTTGAATTCTGAGTCTCCAATTTTAATCCCTTGAATTTTTGGGTCTGAGCTGATGGCTCTTATTAGGGGCTCAATATAGAGATTGAATAAGTAGGGGGATAAAGGGCACCCTTGGCGGGTTCCTCTCCTTAAGGGGAAAGCTTCTGATATTAGATTATTGCACTGAATTCTAGCTGATGGGCATTTGTACAAAATTCTGACCAAATGGATAAATCGTTCTGGAATACCAAATTTAACGAGAGTAGCAAACATAAAAGACCATTCAACTCGTTCGAAAGCTTTCTCTGCATCTAGAGATACTAGGGATGCTTCCATACCTGGGCTCTCCGACGCAGAGATTAAATAAAAAAGCTTTCTAAAATGGTCGGCTGAGGAGCAACCCTCCACGAAGCCAGCTTGCTCTGGACTTAATAAATCGACCCATACCCTTTTAAGTGTAGCAGCCAAAATCTTAGCAAAGATTTTAACATCCAGATTCAGCAGGGATATTGGCCTATAATTGCTTACCAAGTCTGGGGGTTTACCTGGTTTAGGGAGGAGAATAATCCTGGCCTCAAACAGGGATTTATCTTTGATCCCCTGATCCTCCCAGAAAAGGTAAAGCTGTTTCAACAGTGGAGTAATATGTTGCTTATAAGATTTATAAAAAAGAGGTGTGAAACCATCCGGGCCTGGTGCTTTCCCCAATTTAAGGGAATCAATTACTTGCTCTATTTCTTCCTCTGTAATAGGGGCAGTTAAATTCTGGTCTGATACTTCCGATAGACAGGGAAGGGAAATATTTGCCATGAACTCCTCCAACTTTACTGTGCACTGTGGCGAAGGCGGGTGACTCGAATATAACTTTTTATAGAACTCAACGAAACCCTCCAATATGCCCTCCGGAGCAGTGATTAAGTTGTTAGAGATTGGGTGCCTCAAAGCTGCAACCCATCTAGCAGAGGCTTTCTGCTTTAATTGCCAAGCCAGCAATTTCCCAGCCTTATTACCTTGGCCTACATAAAGAGCCCGAATGTTAGCTGCTGAGGAAACCACCCTCTCCCTTAGGGTATTAGCGTACCACAACCTTAGGGTCGCTAGCTCTTGCTCCTGACTCCCTGACTCTCTGACCTAACATGCTCATGGATACCTTCCAATGCCCTAATTCTCCCCAGATATCCATCCAAATGCGATGCTTCCTTAGCCTTGCGTTTAGATGCTAGTCGTATCAACTCCCCCCTCCATACTGCCTTAAGTGCCGCCCAGGTATGGTCCACAGCCTCGATAGAACCCCAGTTCCTTTCGATTGAAGCTGTCAAAAAGGCCCTAAAGCATTGTACCAGAGTCCTTTAATAAATTATTATTTAAGGACCAAGAATATGATCTCAAGGGACTAGAGAATGGTACCCAATGCATTTTTATCGGAGAATGATCAGAAATAACTCTTGGCAAAATGGACACTTCCAAAATTCCAACTAAGCAATTTTGGCTCAACAAAAAATAGTCAATTCTCGAGAATGATCTATGGACCTGAGAAAAAAAGGTATATTCTCTAGAGGATGGATTAAGTAGCCTCCATGGATCTACTAAGCCCAGGGAAGAAATAAATTCCCCTAGGGCACTTTGAGCTGAAGAGTGCCGCACCCCTCTATTCCAGGAACGATCCATCTTGTTGGATTGGGCTAAATTCAAGTCGCCCCCCCAAAATAATTGGAACCTCTTTAAAGGAGGCCAGTATTAATGTTAACTGAACAAAAAAAGTCGACGACTCCTGATTGGGTCCATACACTGATCCCAACACCAGACTAACTCCATTGAGCTTGCCAAGAACAAATATATACCGACCATTCGGATCTGAGATTACTTCTGAGTGAATAAATGGAACTCCCCATGCAATTAAAATGGCCACTCCTCAACTACTAGAAGAAAACCCCGCTCCATATACTTGCCCGACCCATTTTTTTTTTTTTGAAATGGGCTAAGCGATCTGGAAGAACATGAGTTTCCTGCAAGAACACCACCGCAGGCTTGTAGTGAGCCAAATGGTTTAGTATAATATATTTTTTGCAGTTATCCTTCCCCCCTTTAATATTCCATGAAAGAATGTTCAGCCCATTAGCCATAAGTAAGTTCTGGTCTTCCACAAAAGATATGGATAGCTGTCCCCCTGCTAACTAAAACCCTTCCCCAACTGGAATAGAAAAAACTGCTAACCCCCTTATCTATATAAAAGAAAAACGTAAACCCACTGAAAAAATCCCTCAAACTAACAACCCAGGCCCGTAGCCCACTCCACTGCCAACGATTCATGGTGCGCTATAGAGGCAGGGCCCCCCCCCCACCCTATCAGGTAGGGTAAAAAACAATAAATTTTTTAAGAGAAGCCTGCGCCTACCTGTAACCTCTATAAAAGAAACAGGCATTATATAAAATAAATTGCTTTATGGTTAAAGCTGAGAAAAGGTAGATTGTCAACAAGACTAAAGAGATCCAGAAAAGGCATTAATCCCAGAGAGAGTGAAGGGAAAGCAGCCAAAATATAATAGCAACACTTAGCAGCAAAAAAAACATGTTGCCCTAAATTAAGTTTTGGTTTATAAAACATTCCCTCATAACTCAAGCACCCTTCCTGTCTGTGCTACTAAAGAGCAATAGCTCCGATGCTTGGCCCCACTCCGAGCTTCAGACCCCACCACCAGCTAAACTTAATAAAGCTCCTAATAATTAGGTTTGCAAAACTTATGATACTGGTGTTATAATATAAAGCTTAACATTTGTGAGCTAATAGCTCCCTCTTGTGGTTATCATCATAAACTACCTCTCCCTAAACACTCGTAAGGAGGGTCAATATTGTAATCTGAGGCTGAAATAATAAAGGGAGTATCAGCAACTATCCTCAATATGTGTCCATATGTCCATACAGGAAACATGAAAATAAGACTGGGACCTGTTATAATCGGCCTCGCTTTTGACCTGATAGTCCACAAATATTTATACAAAGAAAGTAAAACTACTCCCTAAATAATGCCCTTTTTTGACTGGTTGTATTTGATACCATTGAAACCAAAGTTCAGCCTTTATTTTTGGCAAACAGATCTGGATACCAAGCCTCTAAAGAAGTTAAGGCTTCTTCTGCTGTTTCGTAGCGGTTGGTCCCCTCCTTTGCAGAGACTTCTAATTTCGCTGGGTATAACATGCGATGGTGGATCCCCGCTGCCCAAAGCTTTGAGATTATAAGGCGAAAGGCCGATCGAGCCTGCCGCATCTTCCATGTAAGATCTGGGATCAAACGAAGCCTCTTGCCCCTCCCACTGGAAGGCAGACAGTTTCCGTATTTCCTTCAGAATGTGTTCACGATCTAAGTAGTTTAACAATTTAAAAATAATTGGTCTCGGTGGTTCTGAAGGTGGAGGCTTTGCTCTCAGTGCTCGGTGGCCCCTTTCTATTATATACTCTGGGCCATTAGGCGAGGAACCCGCCGACTTTTTCAACAGCTTTTGTAAAAAACAGATGGTATTCGGCCCTTCTTCGCCCTCCGGAAGGCCCAGAAGGACCAGGTTGTTACGCCTGCTCCTTCCCTCTAGGTCGTCGAGGCGATCTTCCAGCTTCTCCAGGCTCCACTTGCACTCCTTAGTTGTAGGCCCTGCTTTCTCCAAAGCTCGCTCAATGGACGAAATCCTGGTTTCAGCATCCGTCACCCGACGGGCAAGCTGAGTAAATGCCGGCTTAAATTCGGCTACATCTTCAATGAGCTTAAACAGAGCATCTTTTATCATTGCCAGGTCCTCATAGATTTTAGTGGGGGTGATGCTTTCCAGCTCGTTAGCTGGCGACGAGCTCCGACGTGGCCGTTTGGCCTCAAGTTCTAAATCCGGTGGCTGCATTCTAAATCATCGAACAGCTCAATAAAACTTCTTTTAGCTTCCCAGGATAGTAGGCAGGCAAAATAGCTGGGTAAAAGGTGTTGATCACTGCGTTATGAGGCTGAATCACTCTGTTGGAGAGGGAGACCCTAAAAGCTGCTGCTACTCCTCCATGCGCGTCACGTGATCCAAGATACAATTTGACAAACATGCATAAGAGGTAGACAGGCAAATCAGAGATCAGGTAATGGTTCTCAGACTTGCACACCCAACACATGCCTTCTCCAATAAATGGAAAGGACCCTACCCCTTTGTCAACAAGCTCAGTCCAGCAATCTATTAAGTTAGACATTTACAAATTAAAAAAAAAAAACAGACTGACAAATGATTACACGCATACCAATTGAAACTTTACAAATGAGAATAATTACTTTTCCCAACCCCATTGGGTGGAATCATCCTGGCTGACTACTGACATCTTATTTTTCCCTTACAGGTATAATGGCAAGATGGCTATCGTGCATTTGATTCTCCTCATCCTAGGAGTTCTCCATTGAATCCAAGGCATGGTAAAGCACATCCTTCCACATCTTGATCATCCTCCTGCTGCCAATTCAGAAGGAGTATCTATCACTATTCCTGACAAATTGGTCACTGTCCAGGAAGGTAAAGATGCCTATCTCACTTCCCCAGTTGTATTTCCTGATAAATCTACCCTCCAAATTGAATGGCAAACTAATTTCTAAGGAAAAGTCCTCCCAGTGGCCAAACTTTCCAAACAAACCTTCCATGGCTGGCCAAATGCCAAACTTTCCCCAAATGGTAACAAACCCATCAGTGACATTCAGGGTTATACAATTTAACAGATATTTTCGATCCCAACTATTGCGAGAGGTTCTCCAAAGACTCCGCAAAGGATCTTGTACCTTATACTGTATACCATGGACTCTGCTGCCATGTACTTAGCTGTTATACCCCCAACTGAAGCAGAACTTCTTGAATGTCCCCCACAACAGCCTGGTCCCTGTAGTGGCTTAACTGCTACCTCTTTACATGGTACTCTTATTAATAACTTACAATATATGCATATGCCTGTTCTGTTTAATTTAACTTATTGGAATATGGCAGAATTTGAAATGTGTCACACTACTAACACTTCTAAGTTTTTCAGTACTCTACTGCTTGATAGTCTAGCAGCTTTTCAAATCCGTACTCGTGATTCCATTGCAGAAGTACACTCAACTGAACATAAAGGTTATTTTAGGACTAAACCAAGTTCTTCTAATGATAAAGCACATTCTCATTAAAGGAATAAATGTGACACTTCTGATGTCACAGGGGCCACCGGCACCCTTACTGGTCTCTTTGGTACTACTATGTCCATTTGGAATAATGTGGACATTGCTACTATTAAAGCACACTCACAAAAATTTGAAGTTGGTATGATTAATGACATCATACCCCCCTTATTGCACTGTGTGGATGGACTTAGTCAGGAAGAAAGATACATAGTGTATAATATGCTTGAAATAGCTAAGGGTTTTACTGACTCTAAAGATAAAATGAATGCACTCATTGCTCAGGACAACAAGGAGGCGGACAAGCATTGTATTGCTAGAGAAGTCCTTTGCTCTGCTTATGGCTCTTATGTCATAAAAACCATAAATAACCTCTTCTGTGATCTTGAATCTGGACAGATTCCTGATATTATTTATGATAGATGTATTTCTAAATGGTATGGCCCCCATTGCAACTCCTCAGCATGTATTGCTATGTGCATGTCTTAGACTGTTGCTATACCTATATCCACTGCTAGAAATCTAGGTTTTGTTACCAGGCACCCTAATACAGGGTACTGCTTTACTTCTAAGAAATGTACTATTAAGGATACCATGCTTGTGTGTTTTATTGTATTCTTACCACGTTTTGATCCTAATACAGCTTTATTTGATAAACTTGCTACTGTTCACTCCATTGGTCACCTTGACAAAGACATATACAGAGAACCATCGACTTGCCACCTCTTCTGGTCCTTCATCCTATCCTGGATGCATGGGTTTCCCCACACAATGACTGCTGTGTGAGAAAGAGCTACCAATATTTGTGTCATTGTGATCTATTTAATGTTATTAAACTTGTATGTGGCTATTCTCCAGACAGTATCAATTGGTTCTTCACCATGGACGAGGACATCACTGCCAGTGACACAGGATCCAAGATGCACGATCAGCACCATCTTCTCCAGACTACATCCAACTCTACCAGACATACTGGAAAGAGGTTTATCAGCTAACAACTCAACTTTTCAAGCAGACTTACACCTGCCCAGTGCAACTACAAAAATGGAGGTTACCTACAGTCAAAATGCAATATAATTCTGATGGAGACTATCGAGTGGTTACGAACTACCGTTCATTTACTTATGGTCAAAAGATATGCAATATTACTCATCCTAACGTTTGTTTTATGCCTCATCAAACAATTGCGATAAGGCACACAGTTATAACTCATGTTCCCATTGCAGAACCAGACATTATTGATGGTGACCTGGAATATCTGCTTGCCCTCTCAGAATATTTAGACATTTTTAATGTACACATAGATCAACTCACATTAACACTTAAATCTCTCTTAGAAAAGAAGGACACACACATCAGCAACAATCTCACTAGCACAGAAGAAGCAGTTAATGCTCTCATTAATAATGGTGATTTTCATAGTGCACTTACTAATACTTAGTTAGAAATTACCTTTAAAGGTTTTGTTATTATACAAGCATTTCTTATTTTCTTTTTAATTATCATGCTCTGCTGCCTACAGCGTATACTCAAACAGCACCAAGAATAGCTTGAGTTCCTTCACAAGGCTCGTGCATCGGGTCTGTAAATGAAATCTTATGATCACCTCTTTCCCATACCATTGTTGCCTTTTTAGTAAAGCAACAAGGGAGGGAATGTTATACTAGGTCACTGCACCCAAATTGGCATTCCCAGTGTACACCCTAGACAACAGATACTAACCACAATATGTACTAACACATAGGCACAGACATCTACTGTATAAGAGTAGATGTCAAGATATGTAATGATTGTAATTCACTTTGCTTTCTCTAATACATGGAACTTGCATGTAGTAAGCCAAGACATTCTATGTCTTTGTTGCATTATGATATCTTAGTCAGCACTGCCATATTTTGGTACTATGTATAATTACATTATGGCATATTATATCTATACTGTCTTTTGCCTTAGAAATTATGAGCCTAGCAAAACTATATAATGTTATCTGTAACTGTGGCACCGCCTCTATTTTAGCCAATAGGGCTCATCGCCTGTAAATAGAAATGTTTCTATCTATTGGTAACTATGGCAATTATCATAGTATGTAATGTAAGACATTTTGTCTTTCCATTGGAGACCTCTTCACCCCTTGAGGTATAGGGAGTGCAAAGTTTTGGCTTCCAGTTCCTAATGGTAAGAACTGCTTAGGAAAATTGTAATATCCTTTTGGTAGTAATAAACAAGTTTTATTACTGATATGTAATGTATCTGTGACTTCTTTGCATCTCTGTTACTGCCAAGAACCTGAGTAGAGGTTAGGCTCCCTGACATGCCTATCTCATGCCCTCTTGAATCCCTCTGCTGCACATACTCCCACTGTCTCTCAAGGCATGAAGTTCCATGCATCCACTTCCCTCTCTTTAAAATAGAGCTTATACATGTTACACTTCATGCCACCCCCTTCCAATTTGATGTCATGCCCTGTAGTTCTATTGTAATTTTTATACTGGAAGATACAATCCCCTTACACATTATTTATACCCACAAGATATTTGAAAATCTCAACCATGTCCTCCCTCTCCTGTCTCTGTTCAAATGTGTACATTTTGAGGTCCCTAAGTTTATCCCCATATGCCTTGTTGTACAGACCCTTCACCATCTTATCTGCCCTCCTCTCTACTGTTTCCACCCTGTCAATAATGCAACCTCCAGAACTGCATACAGTTCCCTAGGTGAGGCCTAACCAGCTCCTGTACAGTGGGATCACCACCTCCCTCCTATAGCTTGTAATACCCCTCCCTATACACCCTAACATCCCACTAGCCCTCCCAACTGCTTTTGCAGTCTGTTTGGTGGATTTCAGGAAATTTGATATAATGACCCCCTAATCCCTCTCCCTCTCCTCCCTGGTGGCCATCAACAACTCACCCCCCAACATGTAGCTCCCCCCATGGTTTCTGTTCCCCACATGCATGATCTTGCACTTCGTCACATCAAACATTTACTGCCATACCTCAGACCACTTCTCCAGCTTATCCAGGCCTCTCTTCATTCTTTCTACACCCCCTGGAATATCTACTGTGTTGTAGATCTTGGTGTCATCTGTAAACAGGCATACTTTTCCATCTAGCCCTTTTGCTATGTCTGTTATGAAGACATTGAAGAGGACTCATCCCAGGACTGATCCCTGTGGCAGCCCACTGGTGACTTTGGTTTCTTCTGACTGTGTGCCATTTAGCACCACCCTCTGCTTTCTGTTTACTAACCATTTTCTTACCCAGTTCACCAACCTGTGTCCCACCTCTAGAGTCCTCAGCTTGTTTTCCAGCATTCTATGCAGGATTCTGTCGAAGGCCATGCTGATATCTAGGTAGGCAACGTCCACCACCACTCCCTGGTCCTTCACCTTGGTCAACCCATCAAAGAAATCTATCAGATTAGTTTGATGAGACCTTCCTACCATGAACCGATGCTGTCTTGGATCCTGCATTCCAATAGATACCAGGTGAGCCATGATGCTTTCCTCAAGCAGTGTCTCCATAATCTTCCCCACTATTGATATGAGACTCACTGGTCTGTATTTCCCTGCATCCTCCTTGCTACCACTCTTGTGCAGAAGGACCACATTCGTTCTTTTCCTGTCCTGCTGGACCACCCCTAAGTTCAGTGACTCACACCCTATCTAGGTTAAGGTTACAAAGGCAAAACGTAAATAAAAAAGGGGAGTCCTAGAAACACCCTATCTAGCTTAAGGTGTTACAAAGGGTAAAGTAAAGAAAAATGAGAGACTAGAAGCACCCTATCTAGGGTAAGGTTACAAAAGGGCAAAGTAAAGAAAAAAAGGGGAAAAACTAGAAAACACCCTATCTCTGGTAAGGTTGCAAAGGGGTAAAGTAAAGAAAAAAGGGGAAAAAACTAGGAACACCCTATCTAGGGTAAGGTTAAAAAGGGGTAAAGTAAAGAAAAAGGGGGGATACTAGAAACACCTCATCTAGGGTAAGGTTACAGAGGGGTAAAGAAACCAAAAAATGGGAATACTAGAAACTCCCTATCTAGGGTAAGGTTACAAGTAATTTCCTATAGAAATAGAGAGTGAAGGGAAGTAAATGTTGGGGAGTATTGCAGTATAGTGGTCATGGAGCTGTAGTTCCATCTTATAGTTCCCTCCACAGAGCTCCCACTTGTGTTCCCTGGTAGTTGAGCCAGTGACCCAGGGGAAGAGTTCGGTGTAGGACCCTGTGTTTATGCTTCTCATTAACTTGAATGTCTCAGTCATATCCCTTCTCTCCCTCCTAGTTTCAAGCAAGTACATATTTAGTGATTTTTTGAACTCTTTGTATGAGAGACACTAGAGACCTTGAATCATCTTGGCTGCCCTGGTTTGCATGCCTCCAACCTGTCCCTTGGGGGCTCCAAAACTGGACAAAGTACTCCAGGTGGTTCTCACCAGGGATTTGCACAGTTGGAGGATCATCTCTTTTCTCCTTCATGGTTTCATAATCTCTTTGAAATTACTGCCTGATCATGTACTATTATTAATGTAATTTCCACTTGTAAGCATGGCCAGCTCCAACTGTAATCATGGCCTGCTACTGACATCCTATATATGCTGTATATTTATTTCCTGCATATATGTCTCTATACAATACTGTCTTTGGTCACCATGCTTAGAATGTGTTTATTAAATCAATTAATCAATCAAACTTTATTTAACCAGGTAGTTACATCATTGCGTAAGTTCATTTTCAAGATGGTCCTGGATACATAGGACACTTTCATTTACAAAACAAACAATTCACGCATACCAGGCAGTAATACAGAGTGTTATAAAATACAAGGTCAATAGGCATTGGAGCTAAGCTTGGATGGCATATACATATATAGACAATTTGGCATATACTGGTAAAACTCAATATGGTACAGGAGGAGGAGAGGAGGGAAGACACAGGGAAGGTCAGAGGAAAAAAGTTGGTATCAAGATATATACTGGAGAGGGAGGAGGGTAGCCTAGTAAGGTGGAGGCACCCAGGGGAGCTAGTTAGGGGCAAGAGGGTGGAAGGAATGGAGGGGTAGTTACCCAAGTGGGAAGCCAGCCTACAGAGGGGAGTAAAGAGGCCAGGTTATTCCCCAGGTCCCCCCTGACCAAGGGACTTGTGTGTCTCAGTGGGCCTACCTGGTCATCAAACTTTAAATAAATAAATAAATCCTGCTATCAACATGTCTTCCTATACACCCCAACATTTTACTTGCCATGCTGTATGCCTTGTTGCATTAGCTTGACTACTTTAGGGTGTCACATCTGATGACTCCCATGTCCCTTTACTCCTGGACTGCACTGCGCTTTGCTCCTTTGAGACAGTATTCTGTCTTAGCATTTCCTTTTCCCAGGTGTATCACTTAGCATTTCTTTACATTCAATTTGAGTTGCCAGGCAGTGTGACAAGGAAGAAGTGGGGCTATTGAAACATAGAATTTGCCTGCAGATAAGGACTGCTTGACCCACCTAGTCTCCCCACTTTTCCCTGTTTATAGAATTACCACGGATTCTACTTGCTGTTCAGTGGGAAGCTGGTGTGCATAGGGATGGAGGAATATCAACAACTGAAGGAGGGAGGTGGTGCTACCACTGTATAGATCACTGATAAGACCCCCCTTGAGTACTGTGTCCAGTTCTAGAGACCAAATCTCAAGGACATAGACAGTGTGGAGGCTGTCCAGAGAAGGCAACTGAAATGGTGCAGAATTTGCATCAGTATCCCTATGGGAAGATGCTAGAGGATCTCAATATCTACACACTGGAAGAGGGAAGAGAGAGGGTGGATATGATAGAGACCTATAAATACCTCACAGAGTTTAACAAGGTACAGGAGGATAGTATTTGCCAGAGAAGAAAGATGCATGAGAACAAGGGCACATGCAGTGAAGCTGAAAAGGGGAAATTGAGGAGGGATGTGAGGAAGTATGTTTTTACTGAAAGAGTGGTGGATGCCTCTAACAGTTTTCCAGAAGAGGTAGTGGGGCCAAAAACAGTGGTAGGGCTTCTAGCATGCATGGGATATGTACAAGGTAATCTTAGTTGGGAAATGGGGGGAGGAAGATGGCGATCAGGTAGGATCTGCAGTGCAAGTGTAGGCAGAGAGAGAAAAGGGGCAAAATAGGTGGGTTAAGTGGTCCTTGAGTGGTAGACATAAAACTTCCAAAGCTGCAGAATAAATACACTGGGGACTGTGGAAAAAAGTGTAGTTGCAGAAGTTCCTGAGGAAAAAATAAAATCCATTGAAAAGTATGGCATATCCCCCTTAAAGGTTATTCTCAGCCAGTGTTTATTCACAGTTGCAGAAATAAAATGTTGCACACATGCTACACCACAGAGAGTGAGGTATAACTCTCCCTGAGCAAATTGCAGTGTACCAACAATTGGGATATAATTATAGTGGAGGTTCAGGTACCAATCAATAGTAACCAATGGGTGCATAGTGGTGTCATTTACAACAAAAATAGCACACATTTTCATTGAAAGGCAACAAACTGGCTGGCCCAGTGGCATAGAGGGCTGAGACACTGGCGCCTTACCTCAAATCACACCGGTGACCCGGGTTCGGGAATGGACCAGGGACACTTGGGGTCGGCAAGGGAAGGAGAAGATTAAGCATCTGTTGGGCTGCTCTCCTCTCCTGGGGTGGGTTAGGGTAGCATGTGGCTCTGCAGCAGCCCCCAGTGGAGACCGAGAGCACTGCAGAGGGACATTGATGCAGGAAACACCAGAAAAGTGGAAACTGCAATGGGATCGGCCGGATGACAGCGGCCGACCCCGACGATGCCCTCAAGCACCCCTGGCAGAGTAACGTCTGCCTCAGCAGCACCCAGGCAAGACAGCAATAGTGCACTGGTCTGGCCAGCCGGTGTCCTCCCTCTCAGATGAGGGGGACTCTTCCAGTGAAGGGATATGCCAGGCTAACCCGAAGGGAGGCTGCAATAAGACGTAGGAAGCTCTGGGGAGTTGCAAGGGGGGTCGCTAGTGGTACTAGGTGGCCTGAAGGAGGAGCAGGTCTCAGTGAGTAAAAGGGAAAAAAATAATACAAAAAAAAAAGGCAACAAACCACAATCACTAGACCTAGTGCAGCCCATAAAGGAGCCCTACGAGCAGTAGAGGCAGAGCTGGTAACAGCCTGAAATGAGTGCTACTGAAGCAGGCAACATAAACACCTCAGGGAGAAACACAGCCATCGGTTCCACCATCAGTTACAGACAGCCACTGTGGTGCATGGTCCTGCTGGTACCAGTGGTGCTGCTGTGGTCCAAGTTGAGGGGTTGGCTGCTGGTCTCTCTGTGAGTACTGTCTGCTGCATCCATGGCAAGACTGTTGAAGTCTCATGCTCCAGTTAATATGGATCCCCTGTTGTTGTGCCTGCTGAGCCTTTTCCTCAGCTGCAGATACACATTTACAAATTTTCAGAAGCTACAGAAAAAGGTTGCAGATTTCCAGCACTTGTGGAATTTCACAGCTTGCCTGATTTGCGATTATGAGCAACGGCGGAAATTTTCTTTGTGAATATGCAGCAACTAAATTTCCACAGTGCTGTGAGGCTTTTTTCCACAAATGCAGAATTTGTGGCTGTCTTTGTGAATCCTGCCCACAGTTCACAGGTAACACTTCAAAGAAAGCCACCATGCAGGCCTCTCCTCAGCTCCCAGAATTTTCCTTCCCTATCCCATCCTTTCCCCCGCTCCCTGAATTTCCCTGCACTACTTCACCCTATTCCCAGCTCCCTGCATTTCCCTGCACTACTCATCCTATCCCCAGCTCCATGAATCTCCTTTCACTACCCCTATCCTATTCCCAGCTCCAAGAATTTCCCTGCACTACCCCATCTTATCCCCAGCTCCCTGAATTTCCCTGCACTACTCCTATCCTATCCCCGGCTTCCTGAATTTCCCTTCACTATCCCAGTCCTATCCCCAGCTCCATGAATTTCCCTGCACTATCCTTATACTAGCCCCAGCTCCATGAATTTCCCTGCACTACCGCTATCCTATACCCGGCTCCCTGAATTTTCCTTCACTACCCCAATCCTATCCCCAGCTCCCTGAATTTCCCTGTACTATCCTTATCCTATTCCCAGCTGAATGAATTTTTCTGCACTACCCCATCCTTTCCCCAGGTCCCTGAATTTCCCTGTACTACCCCTATTCTACCCCAGCTCACTGAATTTCCCCTTCACTACCCCTGTCCTATCCATAGCTCCCTAAATTTTCCTTCACTACCCCAATCCTATCCCTGGCTCCCTGAATTTCCCTTCACTGCCACAATCCTATCCCCAGCTCCCTGAATTTCCCCACACAACCCTGATCCTAGCCCCAGCTCCCTGAAATCCCCTGCACTACCCCCATCCTATTCTTAGCTCACTGACTTTCCCTGCACTACCTGTCCCTTGCCAAGTCAGGTGTCTCCAGGTTGACAAGCATATCTAGCTCCCTCTCATATACAGTACTGCTACCCTAGTGATCATCTGGATTCACTCTACCCCTCACTAAACTGAAGCACCTCTCAGGCACTTCACCTCTCTCTCCCTTTCTCCCTCCCCCCTCCCCAGTCTATCACCCTAACAATAGAGTCTACCACAAGCAGTTGAAATATGTTCTTGGGTGGAATCAAACCTCTGACCTTTTGCTTGTAAAGACAAGGGGCTAGATTCACAAAGATATCAAAAAAATCCACATGTGCAAAAAAAAAAAAACTTTCAGAACTACAGAAATGCTACTGCCACATATTCACAGTCAAAATTCCTGCCTGTGTGGTACATTGCAAAACAGGCAAGTTGCAAAATTCCACAGGTGCTGAAAAAGTGAATTTATTTTCCACAGCTGCAGAAAGAAACAAGCACACAGAACAACAGCAGATGGTCCATATTAGTGGAGCAAGAGACTTTGTAAAATATACAGCAGAACCAGCACTCACACTGAAACAAGCAGCCAGTCCCACAGCTGGGACCACAGTAGCGCCACAGTACCAGCAGGACCAGCACTCCCACTGAGATGAGCAGCCAGTCCCACAGCTAGGACCAAAGTGGCATCACATGTACCAGCAGGACCAGAACTCCCACTGAGCTGAGCAGCCAATCCCACAGCTGGGACCACAGTAGCGCCACAAGGTTACAGCAGGACCAGCACTCCTACTGAGATGAGCAGCCAGTCCCACAGCTGAGACCACAGTAGTGCCACATGTACCAGCAGGACCAGCACTCCCACTGAGATGAGCAGCCAGTCCCACAGCTAGGACCAAAGTGGCATCACATGTACCAGCAGGACCAGAACTCCCACTGAGCTGAGCAGCCAATCCCACAGCTGGGACCACAGTAGCACCACAAGGTTACAGCAGGACCAGCACTCCTACTGAGATGAGCAGCCAGTCCCACAGCTGAGACCACAGTAGTGCCACATGTACCAGCAGGACCAGCACTCCCACTGAGATGAGCAGCCAGTCCCACAGCTGGGACCCCAGTAGCGCCACATGTACCAGCAGGACCAGCACTCCCACTGAGATGAGCAGCCAGTCCCACAGCTGGGACCCCAGTAGCACCACATGTACCAGCAGGACCAGCACTCCCACTGAGATGAGCAGCCAGTCCCACAGCTGGGACCCCAGTAGCGCCACATGTACCAGCAAGACCAGCACTCCCACTGAGATGAGCAGCCAGTCCCACAACTGGGACCACAGTAGTGCCACATTTACCAGCAGGACCAGCACTCCCACTGAGATGAGCAGCCAGTCCCACAGCTGGGACCACAGTAGTGCCACATGTACCAGCAGGACCATCACTCCCACTGAGATGAGCAGCCAGTCCCACAGCTGGGACCACAGTAGTGCCACATGTACCAGCAGGACCAGCACTCCCACTGAGATGAGCAGCCAGTCCCACAGCTGGGACCACAGTAGTGCCACATGTACCAGCAGGACCAGCACTCCCACTGAGATGAGCAGCCAGTCCCACAGCTGGGACCACAGTAGTGCCACATGTACCAGCAGGACCAGCACTCCCACTGAGTTGAGCAGCCAGTCCCACAGCTGGGACCACAGTAGTGCCACAAGTACCAGCAGGACCAAAACTCCCACTGAGATGAGCAGCCAGTCCCACAGCTGGGACCACAGTAGTGCCACATGTACCAGCAGGACCAAAACTCCCACTGAGATGAGCAGCCAGTCCCACAGCTGGGACCACAGTAGTGCCACATGTACCAGCAGGACCAGCACTCTCACTGAGATGAGCAGCCAGTCCCACAGCTGGGACCACATTAGTGCCACATGTACCAGCAGGACCAGCACTCCCACTGAGATGAGCAGCCAGTCCCACAGCTGGGACCACAGTAGTGCCACATGTAACAGCAGGACCAGCACTCCCACTGAGATGAGCAGCCAGTCCCACAGCTGGGACCACAGTAGTGCCACATGTACCAGCAGGACCAGCACTCCCACTGAGATGAGCAGCCAGTCCCACAGCTGGGACCACAGTAGCACCACATGTACCAGCAGGACCAGCACTCCTACTGAGAAGAGCAGCCAGTCCCACAGCTGGGACCACAGTAGCGCCACATGTACCAGCAGGACCAGCACTCCCACTGAGATGAGCAGCCAGTCCCACAGCTGGGACCACAGTAGCGCCACATGTACCAGCAGGACAAGCACTCCCATTGAGATGAGCAGCCAGTCCCACAGCTGGGACCACAGTAGCGCCACATGTACCAGCAGGACAAGCACTCCCATTGAGATGAGCAGCCAGTCCCACAGCTGGGACCACAGTAGTGCCACATGTACCAGCAGGACCAGCACCCCACTGAGATGAGCAGCCAGTCCCACAGCTGGGACCACAGTAGCGCCACATGTACCAGCAGGACCAGCACTCCCACTGAGATGAGCAGCCAGTCCCACAGCTGGGACCACAGTAGCACCAAAAGGTACCAGCAGGACCAGCACTCCCACTGAGCTGAGCAGCCAATCCCACAGCTGGGACCACAGTAGCGCCACAAGGTTCCAGCAGGACCAGCACTCCTACTGAGATGAGCAGCCAGTCCCACAGCTGAGACCACAGTAGCACCACATGTACCAGCAGGACCAGCACTCCCACTGAGATGAGCAGCCAGTCCCACAGCTGGGACCCCAGTAGCACCACATGTACCAGCAGGACCAGCATTCCCACTGAGATGAGCAGCCAGTCCCACAGCTGGGACCACAGTAGTGCCACATGTATCAGCAGGACCAGCACTCCCACTGAGATGAGCAGCCAGTCCCACAGCTGGGACCACAGTAGTGCCACATGTACCAGCAGGACCAGCACTCCCACTGAGATGAGCAGCCAGTCCCACAGCTGGGACCACAGTAGTGCCACATGTACCAGCAGGACCAGCACTCCCACTGAGATGAGCAGCCAGTCCCACAGCTGGGACCACAGTAGCGCCCCATGCACCAGCAGGACCAGAACTCCCACTGAGACGAAGAGCCATGCCCACAGCTGGGACCACAGTAGCACCAAAAGGTACCAGCAGGACCAGCACTCCCACTGAGCTGAGCAGCCAATCCCACAGCTGGGACCACAGTAGCGCCACATGTACCAGCAGGACCAGCACTCCCACTGAGATGAGCAGCCAGTCCCACAGCTGAGACCACAGTAGTGCCACATGTACCAGCAGGACCAGCACTCCCACTGAGATGAGCAGCCAGTCCCACAGCTGGGACCCCAGTAGCACCACATGTACCAGTAGGACCAGCACTCCCACTGAGATGAGCAGCCAGTCCCACAGCTGGGACCACAGTAGTGCTACATGTACCAGCAGGACCAGCACTCCCACTGAGATGAGCAGCCAGTCCCACAGCTGGGACCACAGTAGTGCCACATGTACTAGCACAACTAGCACTCCCACTGAGATGAGAAGCCAGTCCCACAGCTGGGACCACAGTAGCGCCCCATGCACCAGCAGGACCAGAACTCCCACTGAGATGAAGAGCCATGCCCACAGCTGGGACCACAGTCGCACCACAAGGTACCAGCAGGACCAGCACTCCCACTGAGATGAGCAGCCAATCCCACAGCTGAGACGACAGTAGCGCCACAAGGTTCCAGCAGGACCAACACTCCTACTGAGATGAGCAGCCAGTCCCACAGCTGAGACCACAGTAGTGCCACATGTACCAGCAGGACCAGCACTCCCACTGAGATGAGCAGCCAGTCCCACAGCTGGGACCCCAGTAGCACCACATGTACCAGTAGGACCAGCACTCCCACTAAGATGAGCAGCCAGTCCCACAGCTGGGACCACAGTAGTGCCACATGTACCAGCAGGACCAGCACTCCCACTGAGATGAGCAGCCAGTCCCACAGCTGGGACCACAGTAGTGCCACATGTACCAGCAGGACCAGCACTCCCACTGAGATGAGCAGCCAGTCCCACAGCTGGGACCACAGTAGTGCCACATGTACCAGCAGGACCAGCACTCCCACTGAGATGAGCAGCCAGTCCCACAGCTGGGACCACAGTAGCCACATGTACCAGCAGGACCAGCACTCCCACTGAGATGAGCAGCCAGTCCCACAGCTGGGACAACAGTAGCGCCACAAGGTACCAGCAGGACCAGCACTCCCACTGAGATGAGCAGCCAGTCCCACAGCTGGGACCACAGTAGCGCCACAAGCTTCCAGCAGGACCAGCACTCCCACTGAGATGAACAGCCAGTCCCACAGCTGAGACCACAGTAGCGCCACATGTACCAGCAGGACCAGCACTCCCACTGAGATGAGCAGTTAGTCCCACAGCTGGGACCACAGTAGCGCCACATGTACCAGCAGGACCTGCACTCCCTCTGAGATGAGCAGCCAGTCCCACAGCTGGGACCACAGTAGCGCCACATGTACCAGCAGGACCAGCACTCCCACTGAGATGAGCAGCCAGTCCCACAGCTGGGACCACAGTAGTGCCACATGTACCAGCAGGACCAGCACTCCCACTGAGATGAGCAGCCAGTCCCTCAGCTGGGACCACAGTAGTGCCACATGTACCAGCAGGACAAGCACTCCCACTGAGATGAGCAGCCAGTCCCACAGCTGGGACCACAGTAGTGCCACATGTACCAGCAGGACCAGCACTCCCACTGAGATGAGCAGCCAGTCCCACAGCTGGGACCACAGTAGTGCCACATGTACCAGCAGGACCAGCACTCCCACTGAGATGAGCAGCCAGTCCCACAGCTGGGACCACAGTAGTGCCACATGTACCAGCAGGACCAGCACTCCCACTGGAGATGAGCAGCCAGTCCCACAGCTGGGACCACAGTAATGCCACATGTACCAGCAGGACCAGCACTCCCTCTGAGATGAGCAGCCAGTCCCACAGCTGGGACCACAGTAGTGCCACATGTACCAGCAGAACCTTGCACCCAGTGGCAATATATATCTGTTGGTTCTGTCTCTCTCTGGGGTGTTTCTTTTGCTTGTGTCTGTAGCATAGCACACACTTCTGGCAGCTACCACTTCAGCATCTACTGCCTGTGGGGCTTCTTTATGGGCTGCACTTGATCATGTGGCTGTGGTTTGTTGCCTTCCAATCAAAATGTGTGCTATTTTTGTTGTACTAAGTGACATTACTACAAAACCCAATTTTGCTGTTGCTTGGTGCCTGAACCCCCACTATGAATTGTTTCCCAATTGTTAGTACATCATCTTTTGCTCAGGCTGAGTTACACCTCACTCTCTGTGGTGCAACATTTTTTCCGCAACTGTCGAAAAACCGTGGCTGAGAATAGCCTTTAAGGGGTAATGCCATACTAGCCAATGGCTTTTTATTGCTCAGGAACTTATGCAGCAGCACTTTTTCCAAAGTCTGCAGTGTATTTTTTCCACCGTTCTAGAAGTCATGTGTATAAAACTCAGTGAAATTAACCCTTTTTTCACAGATGCGCACATTTTAGGGACTTGCACACTTATTTTCACTTTCAAAGTGTTTTGTGAATGCTGCCCAAGACACATACACTGCACCATTTGAGCAGGAGAATTGCTGCAGGACGCTTATGACAATGAAAGTACTACATATGAGGTGATTTGCCTGTCGTAGTGCTAGTGCAGATAGTGTGAGCCATAGCTAAGCACTGCATGTACTGTATGTCACAAACGTGCTCCGCAGGCCAGGCCCTCTGCTCCCACAGTGCCAAACCTCAAAGTGCAATATGTGAACAGGAGACAAACAGGGTAACTCTTCTGTCTGTTTTGGGTCCAAATCACCTACTAACCTCGAGTCCTGGGCGTCAGATCTGAATCTTTTCTCTAGCACACCAGATAACAGGCTGACATATATACCCTCTTCTGGGAATGCAGTACAATCGTTCACCCAGTGGCACCCAGCCAGGTTCTCAAGTGTACCTTTATGACTCAATATGAGACCTAGGTATATTCTTACCTTTAGCAAGATAGTAGCACACCCTTTTGAGCTGTTAACAGCTGCCAGGAATGCCCAATACAGCTTCAGCCTCCACATGTAAAAAAAAGACTCTAGACAGATTTCAGGAGAACCAAAAAGGTTTACTAAGATTAAAAATAAAGATAAAATACAAAAGACATATAGACACTATAACCTGTACATGCAATCCAGAAAATAATTTGGAATTTTTATGGAACAAAACACCTGATATTTTAAAATGGTCTAATCTAGCCTTTTACTTATGTTTCACAGACGTGCCTTGCTTTCAGTCCAGAAAATGAAGTGTGTCCTTGAATTCAGAGAGGGAGATGGCACCATCCCTCAAGATGCTGACACTAATAAAAGTCAGTCTCTACACCTCCTTGTAATGTCACAGCACACAAGGTCACATTTAGCCCTGTGATCACTCTGTAATCTGAGTATTAATATCCAAAAGGACGTTATTTTACTGCTGGCTGGAACTCAGCTGTTTTCAATTTTTAAAATATGACAGACTCTTTGATCAAAGCAGCTCCTTTGCTTGCTCTCTGCTAACTTCCTGGCTTACAAATGATTTCAGTTTTACAATTTAACAGGAATCTGTTACAAGGTCCCCTTTTCCTCCAGGATTATAAAATGCATGTCTTATCAATTTCTAGGATGTCGTAAAGATGTAATTTTCTACGGCTCTCTCACTTCAAAGTAGAAGGGTTTTACAAGGTGTCACAACCTGTTTCCTTGGAAGGAAGCTTTCAATTAGAGTTTCCACTGGGCCAGTTTTATGACATCCAGCTGTCTCAGCACACTAAGACCTTTGAGGTCAAAAAGGTCAAGCCTCTTTACACTTGCTGGCTGGGGTTTCCTAAGCAGACATTCACATACACATTTAGTTATATCACAAATATTATAGAATGTAATTATTAGAGGATTTATCATGTGACACTCCTCCCTCCTTAGATTGAATTTGGGGGATCTATTCCAGCATGGGATGAGTTCCCCAAATTTGGTTCACATCTCAAACCGATGTGATACACTGTCAGCATTTTAGTTAGCTGCTCCTGCCCTGTGTGAAACAGTCATGTCATAACTTTGTAAGGTAAGGCCCCATCTTAACAGTCTACCATTTGTTTTACCCATTTGTGCTAGTCAAACCAGGGGTTGTGATCTGATTGTACCCCAAAATGCTGCCCATATAGGTATGGGTCTAACTTCTTTAGTGCCCACACCATGGCAAGATACTCTTTTTCTACTATAGAGTAAGCATCCTCCCTGAGTAGTAACGTCTTAGTGAGGTACACTATGGGGTGATCTTTCCCTTGGTTAGACATCTGATTAAGCACTTCCCCCATACTCACATCTGCGGTGTCAGTCTGGACTACAAAGGGTTTACTATAGTCTCGACTTGCCATTACAGGAGCACTGCACAGTGCCTCCTTTAGTCGTGTAAAGGCTTGTTCACAGGCTGGTTCCCAAGTAATTTTCTTAGGCATCCTTTTCCTCAACAGGCCAGATAGGGGAGCAGGTAGGGCAATGTTGTTTGGTACAGATTTCCTATAGTATTCTGCTGTCCCATGAAAACTCTGGACCTGCTTCTGTGTTTGTGATATGGACCATTCTTGATTGCTGCTACTTTTGCTTGGTTAGGACGGAGCTGTCCCCAACCTACAATGTGTCCGATGTATGCCACTTCAGCCATGGCCACCTGGCACTTCTCAGCTTTTACAGTGAGTTGAGACATCTTTATCCTACCCAGCACTTCCCTAAGATGGGACAGGTGTTCCTCCCAGCCGACACTAAAAATGGCATTGTCATCCAGGTATGACATGGCATACTCCTCAGTGCCATTTGACACTTGGTTCACTAACCTTTGGAATGTGGTGGGGCACTCTTTATTCTGAAAAGCATTACTTTAAATTCAAATAACCCTATCAGAGTGAAGAAGGCTGATCTCTCTAGCCCTGGCAGTTAACTCTACCTGTCAATAGCCCTTTGTCAGGTCAATAGTTGTAAGGTATGTCACCCCTCCCAACATGTCTAGGAGTTCATCTGCCCATGGCATTGGGTGGGAATCTGACTTCATGACTGCATTGAGTCCATGATTGTCTGCACAAAAATGAATAGAGACATCTGGCTTGGGAACAAGGACTATGGGTGAGGCCCATGGGCTGTGGGATTTCTGTATTACCTCTAAATCCAGCATTTCCTCCATCTCCATCTCCATCCTAATGTACTTTTGGACAGCTTCTGACACCTGATATGCTTTTCATTGTATAGGCACCTGTGTCCCTGTCTTCACGTTGTGTGTCACTAAGGGGGTTAGTCCAGGCTTGGTGCTAAACAATGGGGCAAAGTCTGCTAAAACCTCCCTTACTTCATGGATCTGATCTGGGGTCAACTGGGGCAACATTTTAATTGCCTCCACAGAGGACTCCCATTTACTTTCTTCCAGCAAGTCCAGAAGAGGGGTCTTCTTCATCCATCCTCTCCCCAAGACTACACACTGCAAACACCATGTCAGCTGTATTAGCATATGGCTTCATTGTGTTGACAGGGCACATTATTTCTGTATGTCTCCTGTCAGGTTGTTCTATTATGTAGTTTATGTCATTTGCCTGTCTGACTACTTTGGGTATACCGCCCCAAGAGTGACATTTTGACAGTGGGGTCCCCTACAGTGACCACAGCACCGCATTTCTGTAGGGAACTGCTGCAACATGGCACAGTCTGTCGGGAGTCCTGCACTCCCTGAATCAACTCCAACCTGGAGTTGAGAATCCTTAAGTGGGGTGGGTGGGGCATGTTCTCATGTGGGGGGTTCAGGCGCAAAGCCCCCCAAAGAAAACTCTTAGTTTGCCAAGAAACCTTACAGACGACTGCTAAATGTGATTGACCTGCCAGTTTCACTGTTGGGGCATTCGACAAAACTTTTGTCAAACACCCGTCATGGATCCACTACTTTGTACAGTCCTACCCACTTGGCCTGCAGCTTATTTTTCTGCACCGGGATTAGGACCATGACTTCCTGACCCACAATGTATAAGCGAGCTCAGGCTGTGTGATCCTACCACACCTTTGGTTTTTGTTGAGCAGCTGCCAGGTTGCTGTAGGCTGTTCCCATAAGCTCCTTCAGCTTTTCCCTAGACTTAAGGACATTCTCCACTATGGGAGTTCCCTGGTTGGCTTGCTTGCCTTCCCAGTCCTCCCAGATCAAGTCTAGGGGCCCATGTGCCTGGCATCCATATAAGGTCTTGACAAGGGAAAACCCTGTCAGCTCTTGGGGCACTTTCCTGTATGTGAACAATAGGTGGGGAAGGTATTTCTCCCAGTCTCTCCCATGCTGTTCAGCAAATGCTTGGAGCATCATTTTAAGAGTACCATTGAACCTTTCCACAAGCCCATTGGTTTGCAGGTGATAAGGTGTTATGCGTATCTCCACCACCCCACACTTCTCACATAGACATTTCATCAGGTCTGACATGAAAGAACCCCCTCAATCAGTGATAACCTCCTGCGGAAACCCAACATGGGAGAAAATCCCTAGCAAGGCATCGGCCACTTTGTCTGCCCTCAGTGAGGATAGGGTAACTGCCTCTGGGTAGCAGGTGGCATAATCCATCACAGTCAGGATAAAACCCTTCCCAGAGGATCTGGGGGTATTTAGATGCTCCACAATATCCATTCCCACCCTCTGAAATGGCTCCTCAACTATGAGAAAAGGAATTAGGATTGCTTGTTTTTTTTTTTACCTGCTTTCCCTATTGCTTGGCATTGGTGACAAGACCTGCAATACTCCTTCACCTGCTAGGTGAAGTTGGGCCAATAGAAATTCTGGACCAATCGCTGGGTAATGCATGCAATTCCCAGATGACCAGGTGTGGGAATATCATGTGCAATCTTGAGCAACTGCTTACGGTACCCTTGGGGATTGACAAGTTGCCTGCTCATCACCCCTCCCTCTGTCCTTACAGCCTGTGTATATAGCAGTCCATTGTCCCAATAAACTATGTTTCCCATCACCAGCCCTGTGCTCCATCAGAGTCTATCCAAGCCCTCAGCTTCTCTAAACTAGGGTCACTTTTCTGAGCAGCTGCAAAATCCTTACACATTCCTAAAGCATGGGACAGATCACCTTCAGTTGCTAGACTAGGGTCCCTAGGTTTAACATCAGGGCATTCAGGATCACTTCCATCCCTAACCCTCTGACTATGAATTACACCTCCCTCCTCTGAGTAACCATCTGGAGCTGTCCTGTTAACTGCTACCTGGGGAACTTCTACCCCCCCCTTTTATTATTCTCCATATCAGAAGACACAGGCTGGGGAACCAGCCTCCCAGTGTTTTCTTCAGGGGCTTCCATGGGGTCCAGGGAATAGCAATTTACCTTAGCTGCTTGACTGTGGGTAACTGCACACACTATCCCCTGCTGGAGATCGTTCCCAATAATTACATCTACAGCCAAGTTTTCTGCTATGGCAACCTTTTGCACAGTTCCCCTGTCTCAACCCAGTCTAGGAGAACACTAGCAAGTGGCAGCATTTTCTCCACCCCAGTGAATCCCCATACAGTCACAAATTGATTGGGTATAAGCTTTCAGGTTTTACCAAATCCCCTTTTACCAATGTCAAGGATGCCCCCGTGTCCCTTAACTCATGTGTCTGTATCCCATTCACAGTGACTGGGAGTATGTGTTTCCTCATGTTTACTGGCATGTTTTCATGGACACACAAACAACACACTTCTTTCCTAGCACCACTTTGTGCACTCTCTGCCCTTTTTGGATGCTACAGAAGTAGCCACAGACATTGCCAGCTATTTCCAGATATTTCACGAAATGTCTAAAGAGTTTCTCTCTGCTGCCCCTACTGTGGTAATGCAGAAAGCAGGAGATTTCTCTAGAAATATCACAGAAATTTCGGGAAGTAGCTGGCAATGTCTGTGGCTACTACTGTACATGGCAATATGTCCAGGTTCTCTGCAAATTCAACATTCATTTCTTTTATCAGGCAAATCTTTTCTTTGTAACCCGGTGCTACCTGGTTTCAGTTGAGGGAGGAAGGGTTTTAGTTGCCTTGAAGGCAGGCTTTTCCCTTTCTGCACTGCCACACCCACCCCATTCCATCTCAGAACAGGTCTGCTCTTGGCATAAAAGTCCGAGAGTTCAGCAGCCTCTTGCACTTATTTTGGATCTCAGTCCTCCAGCCAGGTTTTCAGCTTTGCTGGGTACGCCCCCCAAAAAACTGCTCTAACAGTACAACATTTTCAATTTTCTCTACAGAGTCTGCTTCAATCCCTTCCCACCAATGTTTTAAATACTGATGTTGTTTAGTGGCTAGCTTCTCGTAGCTCATGTCAGAGCCTCTCCTGAGCTTATGGAATTTAACTCTGTAGGCCTCTGCTGTTAACTCATGCTTTTTTTAGCAGGGCAGCTTTCAGTTTACTATAATCATTACTGTCCTCATTGTCCATTTGACCTAATGCATTCCAAGCTTTCCCATTAGGTAGTGGGGATAGCTGGAAGCTCCAGGACTCTCTAGGAATATGTGCACGAATACATACTTTTTCAAAGGAATTTAAAAAGGCATCCATATCATCCCCCTCTTTAAATTCAGCTATCAATTTAAAATTTAATTTGTAAACCAGTCCTGGAGTCCCAGTTAACCACAGGCCACTTACTTGCTCTGGTGCTGGTGTCTGGAGTCATAGCTTCTCCATTTCATGTTACCTCTGGGACTCATGCTCTTCTCTCTCAGCCTCTCACTGAAACTGTCACTGTTTCTCCTCGGCCTCTCTCAGAAGTTGCTCTCACTTCTCCTCTCTTTCCATCTCCAGCTGGAACTTCTTCCGCTCAAATTCCAGCTCAGTTCTCTGTAACACTGTCTGTAGCTTGATCCCTTCTGGCTCCAGAATGATGGTGACCTTCCCCTGCTGCTGTGGCCCTTGGCTTGCACTAGTCCTGCTGTTCTCCTCACTGGATCTGAACACTGCACTAGACTCTGACCCATCCATGCCCAAGGTTTGGTCCTTACCAGTCACACACTGTGAATCAAGGTCTTGTGCATCGACTGCCACAACATCCTCCATGAGGTGTTTCTTTTTGGCTCAGACTTCATGCTGGACTCCTCTCTCCTGGCACAACTGCTTCAGGTAGTCTGCAGTGTATTCACTGTAGATGGAAGCCATCTTCTCCCCTAAGCTACGGCTACACTAGCTCACACCTGAACAAAAATAAAACATGTAGGGAACTTAAACTATAAGCACAATGATAAAGCTCTATTACTTTTTAAATCACTGCCTTATTTTGCATATGAGCTGTTACAGTATCAGTCTAACTCGCTGGACTGTTAATGCTCGTGTTACCAAATATTTTAAAATTGCACCGCGGCCAACCAAATCTGTTACAAATGCACTCCACAGGTTAGGCCCTCTGTTCCCCCAGTGCCAAATCTCAAAGTGCAATATGTGAACAGGAGACAAACAGCATAACCCCCCTGTCTGTTTTGGGTCTGAATCACCTACTAGCCTCAGGTCCTGGGGGTCAAATTTGAACCTTTTCACTAGTGCATCCAGTTAACAGGCTCAGATATGTACCTTCCTCTGGGAATGCAGTGCAATCCTTCACACAGTGGCACCCAGCCAGGTTCCCAAGTGTACCCTTATGGCTCAGTATGAGACCTAGGTATATTCTTATCTTTAGCAAGATAGTAACACACCCTGTTGAGCTGTTAACAGCAGTCAGGAATGCCCAGTACAGTTTCAGCCTACACATGCAAAAGAAAGACTCAAGCAGGATTTAAGGAAAACCAAATGATGTACTAAGATTTAAAAAATAGGTAAAATACAAAACACATATAGAGACTATAACCTGTACTTACAATCCAGAAAATAATTTGTAACTTTTACAGGACAAAACACCTGATATTTTAAAATGATCTAGTCTAGCTAAGTTACCTATGTTTTACAAACGTGTCTTGCTTTCAGTCCAGAAAATGAAGTGTGTCCTTGAATTCAGAGAGGAAGACTGCACCATCCCTTCAAATGCTGACAATAATCAAATTCAGTCTCTCCACCTCCTTGTGATATCACAGCACACATGAGGCCATGGTTAGCCCTGTGGTCACTCTGTAATATGAGTAGGAATTTCCAAAATGATGCTATTTTACTGCTGGCTGGAAGTCAGCTGTTACCAATTTTTTAAATATGACAACCTCTCTGATCAAAGCAGTTCCTTTGATTTCTCTCTGCTAGTTCCCTGGCTTACAAAATGATTTCAGTGTTACAACTTAACAGGGATCTGTTACAAGGTCCCCTTTTCCTCCTGGATTACAAAATGCATGCCTTGTCGCTTCCTAGGCTGTCATAAAGATGACATTTTCTATGGCTCTCTCACTTCAAAGTAGAAGGGTTTTATAAAGTGTCACAGCCTGTTTCCTTAGAAGGAAGTTTTCAATTAGAGTTTCCACTGGGCCAGTTTTATGACAGCCAGCTGTCTAAGCACACTAAGACCGCTGAAGTCCAAAAAGTCAAGCCTCTTTACACTTATTGGCTGGGGTTTCCTAATCAGACATTCACATACACATTTAGTTATATCACAAATATTATTCAATATAATTATTAGAGGATTTTTCTTATGACACTGTACAGAGTATATCAGACTGTTGTGTGTTTTGTGAGAGGGAGTAAATGTTCTGAATGTGAGCCATAGCTAATCACTGCATGTGGAGAGTGTATCAGACTGCTGTA
Organism: Neoceratodus forsteri; assembly: GCA_016271365.2. Classification (NCBI taxonomy): domain Eukaryota; kingdom Metazoa; phylum Chordata; order Ceratodontiformes; family Ceratodontidae; genus Neoceratodus; species Neoceratodus forsteri. The sequence goes on along the minus strand of CM057455.1, from coordinate 115,619,519 downwards.
TGTACTGTAATGTGAGAGGGAGTACATGTTCTGAATGTGAGACATAGATAAGCACTGCATGTAGAGAGTGTATCAGACTGCTGTGTGTGCTATGATAGGGAGTGCATGTTCTAAGTGTGAGCCATAGTTAAGCATTTAATGTAGAGAGTGTGTACAGACCGTTGTGAGTACTGAGATAGAGAGTACATGTTCTGAGTGTGAGCCATAGCTAATCATTTCATGTAGAGAGCATATCAGGCTGTTGTGTCAACTGTGACAGGGAGTACATGTTCTGAGTGCCAGCCCTAGTTAAGCACTGCATGTAAAGAGCGTATCAGATGATATGTGCACTGTGATAGGGAGTACATGTGTGAGCCATAGCTAAGGACTCATGCAGAGAGTATATCAGACTGTTACGTTTACTGTGATAGGGAGTACATGTTCTGAGTGTGAGTCATAGCTAAGCACTGCATGTAGAGAGCGTATGGGACTGTTATGTGTACTGTCAGAGAGAGTACATGTTCTGAGTATGAGCTATGCCTAAACATTGCATGTGGAGAGTGTATCAGACTTTTGTGTGTACTGTGAGAGGAAGTACATGTTCTAAGTGTGAACAATAGCAAAGCATTGCATGTAGAGAGTGTATCAGACTGCTGTGTGTACTGTGAGAGGGAGTACATGTTCTGAATGTGAGCCACAGCTAAGCACTGCATGTAGAAAGTGAATTTATTAGTTTATTTATTGAAACATTTCATCAGGAAAGGCACACTGAACAACAAGTTGCTTGTCTCACTGTGCATCTTGGGGGAAAGGGTAGTGGAAATACATACATGCATACAACAGCAAACATTATTACAACAATGTTGGCAGCAATGAAAAGCAAATAACAGAAAGAACATAATGGCCCCTTTGCAGTATTGGGGCGGGGATACGCAGAATCCACGTGTACCCCTCCTGAATAGCTGCACATCCGTGTAGAGGTGCACACTGGCAGCATTCATCACTGGCTGCCACCTGTCCATGGCCCCACCCCCAGTGGACTGGACTCTGCAGGGTGGCTGGGGCAGAGTCGTGGACCCAGCCAGGCATCCTATTGGGTGCCTGGATCAGGACACACAGTGGATCTCATACATGGGTTGCAGGCATTGGCGGCAAGTCCCGTGGATGTCTGAGGGCAGGCATCTGTGGTAGTGTGTGGAGGGCAATGCCACGGGCCCTCCAATGGCACCAGAGAGGTGAACAGGGATAGGGTGGGGAGGAAGACACAGGGAGGGATAGTGAAGCTTAATAAAGGGAAGGGGGAGTGGGCAGAGGGTGATGGTGAAAAGGCAGAGATACTAAACAAATATTTTTGCTCAGTATTTACAAATGAAGAGGGGGAGGTACCTAAATCAAACAATAGAAACACTCTGGATATAGAAGTTGATACCAGCCCATTTACAGAAGAAAGGGTTCTGAAAGAACTCTTAAAACTGAAGGTGGACAAAGCAATGGGGCCTGATGGGATTCATCCCAGAATTCTAAAAGAACTAAGGGTAGAACTAGTGACACCACTGACTACCCTCTTTAACAAATCATGGGAGGATGGGGTGGTACCTCAGACTGGAGGAGGGCAGATGTGATTTCCCTTCACAAAAGTGGGAGCAGGGCAGAAGTGGGAAACTACTGACCTGTTAGTTTAACCTCAGTGATAGGGAAAATGATGGAATCACTTCTGAAGGAAAGAATTGTCGAGTACCTAGAGGCCAGAGGGGCACAGGACCCAAGGCAGCATGGATTCACAGCGGGAAGGTCATGCCAGATGAAGCTAATAGATTTCTTTGACTGGGTGACCAAAGTAGTAGATCAGCGAGGGGCTGTGGTCATGGCCTACCTAGACTTTAGCAAGGCATTTGACACAGTCCCACACAAAAGATTAATATACAAGTTAACAAGCCTGGGAATGGGTCCCAAGATGATAGCCTGGGTAAAGAATTGGCTGGAGAATAGGACATAGAGGGTAACAGTAAATGGAGTCTGCTCTGAGGAAAGGGGGGTTACTAGTGGGGTACTGCAGGGTTCAGTATTAGGACCGGTCCTCTTCAATGTATTTATAAGCGACACTGCAGAGGGACTGGAAGGAAAAGTATGTCTCTTTGCAGATGATAGAAAGATCTGCAACAGAGTTGATACACAAGCTGGGGTGGAAAGGATGAGAAGGGACTTGGCAAGGTTAGAGGAACGGTCAAATGTATGGCAGCTAAGATTCAATGCTAAGAAGTGCAAGGTAATGCACCTGGGAAACAAAAACCCAGGGGAAGAGTACACAATGGGGGGGTGAGATACTAACAACAACAAACATGGAAAGGGACCTGGGGGTAGTCATATCAGATAACCTAAAGGTGGGCAAGCAATGCGGGAGGGCAGTAAGGAGGGCTGGGGGGATATTGGAATGCATAGGGAGAGGCATCACCAGTAGAAAACAGGAAGTTGTTATCCCTCTGTACAGACAGCTGGTGAGACCCCATCTGGAGTACTGTGTGCAGTTCTGGAGACCCAGTCTCCGCAAAGACATAGACAGATGGAAGCTGTCCAGAGGAGGGCAACTAGGTGCTGGGTCTGCACTGGAAGACATATGAAGAGAGACTTAAGGAGCTTAATATGTATAGCCTCGAGGAAAGGAGGGAGAGGGGGGACATGATAGAAACTTTCAAGTACCTCAAGGGAATCAACAAAGTCCAAGAGGGTAGCATCTTTCAGAAAAAGAGGTGTGCAAGAAAAAGGGGGGCACAATTTGAGGATAGAGGGGTGGCTCAGAGGTAATGTAGGAAGTATTTTTTCCCAGAGAGGGTTGTGGATGCATGGAACGGCCTTCCGGAGGAGGTTGTGGAGTCAAAAACAGTGGTGAAATTCAAGCATGCATGGGACAGTCATAAGGCAATTCTAGGGGTTGGGGGTAGGACAAAGTAGGCTGCTGGTTAACTAGGATCTGCAGCTTATCCATTAGGTAGGGGAAATGGGCAGACTGGGTGGGCCAAGTGGTCCTTATTTGCTGTCAAATTTTGTGTTTCTATTTCTATGGCAGTCTGCAGTGCCGGGAGAAGGCATTGTACCCCACCATTAGCGGGAGGTGGGCAGGCGGTGCCATTTGGGGAGGTGGGGCAGTGAGGGTAGCATCCATGTCCTGTGCCTCTGTATGGTGGTGTCTTGGGAGGGGGGACCATTGTGTGCGGGGTGGGTGGAATGTACTGGACAGGCATATGCAGTGGCCCCTGTGTGTGGGTAGCAACTTGCCCTGTTGCCAGTCGACTCCCACTGTGTTTGCGGAGTGTGCAGGTGGCTTACAGCAGGATTCTCCCTGGCATAACCTGTGCCCCTGCATACACCCATGGCCAGCACTAGACACCCTGGTGCATGGTGCCTAGTGCTGGTACGCCCCTCGCCAGCCCCCATCATGTTGCTCTTTGTGTGGTCAGGCAATCAGGCACTTGGTGCTGTGTGCCCCCCTTGGAGCATCCCGCATGGGGGGCATGTAGGGTACAGAGTGGCTGCACACCCCAGATACACATGTATAGCCACTGAGGTCCAATAGTGCATAGGGCCCATTAAGTGCAGCATATGAATACAATTGTTTACAGAGATCACAATGACAGGTCAAGTGCATTAGATTCGGATAACACCTTAAATTCATGATGATGGTGCCATTTATCCAGAAAGGAAGAGTTGGGTAGGGAGTAACAGCAGTGGTGGAAAGGTAGCGAGGCTGGGAGGAGTCCAGGTGTATAGGAATCATGGTTATAGATATATTCACAGTTGTAGATTGATAGGCATCTAAAGCCATAGTTATACTGGTAGTTATAGATAACCCGAGGGAATGGCCAGGTAGGGATCTCTGCAGGGAAAGAAAGTAGTGGGGTTGTGTGACAGGGTAGAATAGGACCCTGTCCCATTTGTTAGGGAGAAAGTGTTAAAATGCAAGGATCTATATTCTTTCCTTTTCTCTCTCCTCTGTCTGGTTGTGCAACCAAGTTTTCCCTGTGAGACCTTCGGACTTCATCAGCTCGAACAGTTTTGCAATCCTTTGCCTCTTACTGTCTCTCTCTTTTCTCTTGCTGTCTTTCTTCCCTTGCATATCTAGTTCTGGTAATATAAATATAAATGGGAATCAATGTATGTAAATATAGCTGATAATGAGATCACTTTTATTTAGAGAATTGTGTTACTGTTGAAATGTATATATATTATATTTTGAGATAACTGTAAAAAGCTAGAGGTCGTTTGAGTTCAAATGCCTGAATCTTTTGCAAAGGCTGGATGTACCTCAGGAAGATCACTGTTCTAGCAGATCCTGCCTGAAACTGACAAAGAACAGGATGCTTGCAGAGGATGGGGGTTGAAAAAGATATAAAAGCAGCTAAAGCTGAGCTGCAAGGTAGGTTTTTGTTTTGCAAGAGATTTTATTTTGCTGCTGTACATAGTTATTCTGATCAGTTTTATTTTTTTTATATTACTGCAATTACAAATAGTTTTGTGGAATTTTACAACTGCTCCTGGGTTTATTCTATGCTTCCTGACCTGTGCCTCGATGACAGGCTGGAAGGGAGCTGTAATTCAGAATAGTTACTTAATATATTGATAGAGGTTGGGAGCAGGTTAGGAATACCAGGTAGGTTAATTGCAGGTACAGTTCAGAGAGAGAAAATTATGTAGCTCTGAAGTTATAAAGGAGGGGGAGGAGGAGTGATGAATCTGCTGAGGAAGTAAATTCCACAATTTTAGGAAGTGATATGAGAAAGCAGCCTTTCCTACAGTGGTAGACCGGTGAGGGACAATCAAGGAACGGGAGTCGTAAGATCTAAGTGAGTGGGCAGAGGGACGGAGGACTGATAGACAGGAAGTGAGATAGGACTGGAGCAATCCAAACAAGAATTTAGAGATGAATTTAGCACAATGATGGAGGCGTCTATATCCTAATAAGAGAAATGCCAGGGAGTGGTAGAGTTGACAATGGTGTGTGACAGGAGGAGAGTCCAGAGCGTAGTGACAGAAGGAATTGAAGCCAGAGTGTAGTGACAGAAGGAATTGAAGAGGGTATCCAATCTGGCTAACAATCTTGGAAGCGGCACTGTAGACTACATCACAGTAGTCGAAATTAGGAAGTATCATCTTCTGGACAAGTTTGCACCTAGCTGGGAGAGGAAGGTAGTTCTGGTTCCTGTATAGAGCACTGAGCTTGGGAAGCAGCTTTATTAGGGTGGCATCCACATGACCAGAGAAAGTGAGATGTTTGTCTAGCCAAACGCCTAGATATCTGAATGAAGAGGTATCCTCAAGGGCTGTCCCATCAAGGCTATGGAAGGAGGGCAGGGAGGGGAGCCTAGAGAGTCTCAGCCTAGTACCAAAGGTCATGGAGACTGTCTTCTTGGAATTTAGAACACATTGATGAGAGCAAAACCAGTGCTGAACATTACTGAAGTCCTGCTGAAGTCTGTTTGCAACATCAGTGGGGGACTGTCCAGAGGTGTAGAGGACCATATCATCTGCATACATATGTATTGAGGTTGATGTTCAGACAGATGGTAGGTCATTAAGCAATATGGAGAAAAGTATAGGGCCCAAAATAGATGCTTGAGGGACACCAGTGTTGATATGGGGGGGATGTGGAGTCAGCGATTCTGACTGACTGGATCCGACCTACAAGATAGGCTTTGATTCAGTTAGTGTCTGAGTCAGTCAGACCTGCTGAATAAAGGGAGTTTAGTAGTAGGGTGTGGGGAAAATGTGTCAAAAGCTTTGGCTAAGTCGACAAAAATGGCAGACATGACTTGACCACTGACCATCCCTGATAGGATGGATTTGGAATTCCTAATTAGGGAGCTGGTGGTGGAGTGTTTTTTTTTTTCAAAAAACAGATTGGAAGGGAGTGAAAAAGTTGGAGTTAGAGAGATAAGAAGGGAGTTGGGTAAGAACCAAGTGTTCATGCAGATTGGTAAGGGTGGGAAGGAGGGATATGGGACAGTAGCTCACTTGTGAGGAAGGAGGCATATCAGACTGCTGTGTGTACTGTGATAGGGAGTACATGTTCTATGTGAGCCATAGCTAAGCAGTGCATGTATAGAGCATATCTGACTGTTGTGTTTTCTGTGATAGGGAGTGCATGTTTTGAGTGTGAGCCATAGCAACTATAAGCACAGCTTATAGAGTGTATCAGACTGTTGTCTGTACAGTGAGGAGTACATGTTTAGAGTGTGAACCATAGCTAAGCACTGCTTGTAGAAAGTGTATAAGACTGTTGTGTGTACTGTAATAGGGAGTGCATGTTCTGAGTGTGAGCTATAGCTAAGCACTGCATGTAGAGAGTGTATCAGCCTGTTGTGTGTACTGTGAGAGTGATTACATGTTCTGAGGCCATGAGGAAATCACTTATTGAATTATAGATGCTTCTAATTTGATAAAGGGCAAATTCAATTTTCCGGATAGGAAAAAACGGTATTGTCACAAGGCTCTACAACTCCAAAATCAGTTTTTACCAGTATTCTATCCTTGCACTCTTTTGCTATGTATACAGATAGTCAGAATATAAGAAAGGTAAGTGTACATCAAATTAAATAAAGCAACATGAAATTACTGCTGGAAAGAATTTATGGAAAAGTACAATTCCTGAAGATTCACTGATCTGTTAAGAAATGGAAAACTAAATAAAATGTTTTGTTTTTACTGTTAAAATTCTGGAATTTTACCTGATTTTCCTTTCAAACTGAAAATCAGTGTCCTTGTATCTAAGAGATAGAAGTTCAGAGTGGTTTTCTTCAAGACCCTCATGGTTCAGCGGCCTGTGATAATTGGCCTGACAATGGCATCAATTAAAGAAGCACATTTTTAATATTCAGTTGAAAGAGGCAGGGTCTTCTTTTTCTGGTTAGTAAGAGAACTTTTGAAGGCATTGCAAATATTCAATTCCACTAGTGAAATTATGGAGGGATGTAGGGCATCACATTCCACTTCTCTGGGGACCCCTGTGGTTGACTGGGTTGTTGCAGCATGCAAGACTGGAAGTTTGATGCACCCAACATCAGAGATGGAAGGCAACAGGTTCGGTTGCTCTGACAACCCTTGCGGTGGGCTGTTTTTGCAGCATGCAAGGCTGGAAGTTTTATGCACCCAACGTCAGAGATGGAAGGCAACAGGTTCTGCCCCTCTGGTGACCCATGTGGTGGGCCATGTTTTTGCAGCATGTGAGGCCAGAAGCAGGATGTGCTCAGCATCAGGGACGGAAGGCATCAGATTTCACCCTTCTGGCAACCCCTGCAGTGGGCTGTGTTGATGCAGCATGCAAGGCTACCAGTGGGCTGCGTGCAACATCAGGGAGGGAAGGCATCAGGTTCTACCCCTCTGGTGATCCCTGAGCTAGACAGGGATGTTTGTCCCTCTATATGGGCATGTCTGAAATGTATGAGACTAGCAATGTGATGCTCCAAAGATCAGGGATGGAAGGCATCAGGTTCTGCTCCTCTGGTGACCACTGCTGTGGTCCTTGTTTTTACAGCATGCGAGGTCAGAAGTGGAATGCACCCAACATTACGAAAGGGAAGGCATCAAGTTTTGCCCTTTTGGTGACCCCTGTGGTGGGCTGTGTTGTTGCAGCATGCAAGGCTGGCAGTGGGATGCACCCAAGATCAGGGAGGGAAGGTATCAGGTCCCATCCCTCTGGTGATCCCTGAGTAGGCTGGGTTGTTTGTCCCTCTATAGGGGCATGCCTGATTCATATGAGTCTGGCAATGTGATGCACCCAAGATCAAGGAGGGAAGGCATCAGGTTCTGCCCCTATGGTCACCTCTGCAATGGGGTGTATTGTGGTAGAATGCAAGGCCAGAAGTGGGATGCACCCTACTTTAGGGAGGGAAAGTATTAGATTCCACACCTCTGTCAACCCTCGCGATGGGCTGTGTTGTTGCAATATGCAATGCTGGGAGTGGAATGTGCCCAACATCAGGCATAGAAGGCATCATGTTCTGCCCTATGGTGGCCCCAGTGGTGGGCTGTGTTGTTACAGTGTGCAAGGCTGGTGGTGGGATGCACCCAACATCAGGAAGTGAAGGAAACAGGTTCCACTCCTCTGGTGACCCCTGCAGTGGAGCGGGTTGTTGCAGCATGCAAGGCTGGCAGTGGAATGCATCCAAAATCAGGGAGGAATGTTGTCAAGTTCCACCATGCGGGTGACTCTTGTGGTGGGCCTGGTGGTTTGCCCCTCTGCTGGGGTATGCCTAGAAATGATGCACTTTAATTTATATTGGGAAATCATTTAAGAAATGTAAACAACAGTTATCCACCCTCCTCCCCAAACCGTTTTAAGATACAGAACCCCGATCCCTCAACCCCCTCTTCTAACCCCCAGCACCCACAATTTAAACTTTAAAAAATGAAACATATAGAAACATAGAATTTGACAGCAGATAAGGACTGCTTGGCCCACCCAGTCTGCCCACCTCCCCACCCAATGGACAAGCTGCAGATCCCAGTCAACCAGCAGCCTACTTCCCTCTACCCCAACCCCCTAGAATTGCATTATGACTGTCCCATGCATGCTTGAATTCAACCACTGTTTTTGACTCCACAACCTCCTCCGGAAGGCCGTTTCATGCATCCACAACCCTCTCTGTGAAAAATACTTCCTTACATTACCTCTGAGCCGCCCTCTGTCTTCAAATTGTGCCCCCTTGTTCTTGCACACCTCTTTTTTTGGAAGATGCTACCCTCTTGGACTTTGTTGATTCCCTTGAGGTACTTAAAAGTTTCTATCATGTCCCCCCTCTCCCTCCTTTCCTCGAGGCTATACATATTAAGCTCCTTTAGTCACTCTTCATATGTCTTCTGGTGCAGACCCTGCACCATTTTAGTTGCCCTCCTCTGGACAGCTTCCATCTTGTCTATGTCCTTGCGGAGAATGGGTCTCCAGAACTTCACACAGTACTCCAGATGGGGTCTCAAAAGCTGTCTGTACAGAGGGATATCAACTTCCTGTTTTCTACTGGTGATGCCTCTCCCTATGCATCCCAGTATCCCCCCAGCCCTCCTTACTGCCTCTCACATTGCTTGCCCACCTTTAAGTCATCTGATATGACTAACCCCAGGTCCCTTTACATTTTTGTTGTTGTTGGTATCTCACCACCCATTGTGCACTCTTCCCCTGGGTTTTTGTTTCCCAGGTGCATTACCTTGCACTTCTTAGCATTGAATCTAAGCTGCCATACATTTGACCATTCTCTAACCTTGCCATGTCCCTTCTCATCCTTTCCACCCCACCTTGTGTATCAACTCTGTTGCAGATCTTTGTGTCATCTGCAAAGAGACATACTTTTCCTTCCGGTCCCTCTGCAATGTCGCTTATAAAGACATTGAAGAGGACCGGTCCAAATACTGAACCCTGTGGTACCCCTAGTAAACCCCCTTCTTCAGAGTGGACTCAATTTACTATTACCCTCTGTGTCCTATTCTCCAGCCACTCTTTACCCAGGCTATCATCTTTGGACCCACTCCAGGCTGGCTAACTTGTATATTAATCTTTTGTGTGGGACTGAGTCAAATGCCTTGCTAAAGTCTAGGTAGGCCATGTCCACAGCCCCTCCCTGATCTACTACTTTGGTCACCCAGTCAAAGAAATCTATTAGCTTCGTCTGACATGACCTTCCCGCTGTGAATCCATGCTGCCTTGGGTCCTGTGCCCCTCTGGCCTCTAGGTACTCGCCATTTCTTTCCTTCAGAAGTAATTCCATCATTTTCCCTATCACTGAGGTTAAACTAACAGGTCTGTAGTTTCCTGCTTCTGCCCTGCTCCCACTTTTGTGAAGGGGAATCACATCTGCCCTCTTCCAGTCCTCAGGTACCACCCCATCCTCTCATGATTTGTTAAAAAGGGTAGTCAGTGGTGTCACTAGTTCTACCCTTAGTTCTTTCAGAATTCTGGGATGAATCCCATCAGGCCCCATTGCTTTGTCCACCTTCAGTTTTAAGAGTTCTTTCAGAACCCTTTCTTCTGTACATGGGCTGGTATCAACCTCTGTATCCAGAGTGTTTCTAGTGTCTGTTTTAGGTACCTCCCCCTCTTCATTTGTAAATACTGAGCAAAAATATTTGTTTAGTATCTCTGCCTTTTCACTGTCACCGTCACCGTCACCCTCTGCCCACCCCCCTCCCCTTTATTAAGCCTCACTATCCCTCCCTTAGTCTTCCTTCACTCCCTGATGTACCTAAAAAGGTTTTATCCTTCTTAACTGAGTTGGCTATCTTTTCCTCGGTTCGGGCCTTTGCTGTTCTGATTGCCTTCCCAGCTTCCTTTTGCTTTAACTGATACAATTCTCTGTCCTGCTCCTTCTGTGATTCCTTGTACTTTCTGAATGCTTTCTTTTTCTCTTGAACCTTCACCGCCACCTCCTTTGAGAACCATAGTGGTTTCTTACATTGTTTTTTTTTTAAAAATTGCTTCACACAAAAGCTTGTTACCTCTGTGATGGCTGTTTTTATTATTCCCCATTGTTCTTTCACCCCTCCTTCCTGCCCATTTGCTAGTGCATTCCTTAGGCACTCTCCCATTTTGGCAAAGTCAACCCTCCTGAAGTCCAGTACTTTTGCCTTTGTATGGCTTGACTCTATTGCTGTGTTTATTGTGAACCATACTGTTCGATGGTCGCTAGTTCCTAGATGGCTACCTGCTTCTACATCTGTGATCCTCTCTCCATCTCCATTTGAGAGAACCAGGTCTAAGATTGCTCCCTCTCAAGTGGGTTCCAATACTAGTTGTCTAAGACATGCCCCCTGTAGGGCATCTAGAATAACCCCAGTCTTAGAAGTGGCTGCTGCAACTGCACTCCAGTTAACATCTGGCATATTCAGATCACCCATCAGCAATATCTCCTCTTTATCTGCCATTCTAAGTATACTTTCTATCATTTCCTTGTCCATTTCCTCCCCCTGAGAGGGGGGGTCTGTATCTCTATTAGTGTTTTGCACTATAGGGCCTGAAAAAAATAAATGATACCCCCACCCCGATACCAGCACCCGACTCACAAATTCCTTCTCACGCACCTACATTTTATTATTGTAAACTCCACCCCCAGGCATGTGAAGGTGACTGACACAACCTGCCCTCCTCCATTGCTGATTGCCTTCTTGTGACTTAAATCATTTCCATGTTCTCTCATATAGTAAAATATCACATGATTTCTATAATATTTGCTTCACTGATCTGTGTACATTAGGGAAAGATTTATGTAGTGTTTGCTTCACTGATCAGTGTGAATTGGGGAATTGTTTCTGTAATTGACTCACTGATCTGCATGCATTAGGGAATGATTTCTGTAATGTTTGCTTTACTGATCTGCCTGCACTAGGGAAAGATTCTGTATTTTTTGCTTCACTGATCTGTGCACATTAGGGACTGATTTCTGGAATGTTTGCTTCATTGATCTGTGTGCATTACAGAATGATTTTGCAAATGTTTGCTTCGCTGGTCTGTGCTCATTAGGGAATTATTTCTGTAATGTTTGCCTCACTGATCTGTGTGCATTAGGGAACGATTTCTGTAATGTTTGCTCCACTGAGCTGTGTGCATTATGGAATGATTTCTGTAATGTTGGCTTCACTGATCTATTTGCATTAGAGAATTATTTCTGTAATGTTTGCTTCCCTGATCTCTGTTTATTAGGAAATGATTTATATGTTTGCTTCACTGATCAGTGTGAATTGGGGAATGATTTCTGTAATGGGTCTATGCATGAACAAAGGCTACCAAAGTGTGACATTAATGTCATTTTTTAAACCCTTTAATATAATGATTATAAGCATTTCTTAATGCTTTGACTCCCCTTATAAAATTGTAGTGTGGTGTGTGATGACTCCAATTTTAGGGTCTGAGAAGAAGCCTCCACAAAGCTACATGTGTAACAGGGGACATAAAAGCATGGCTGCATGTGTAACAGGGGTATAAAAGCAGGGATTGCACATGTAACAGTGGACATAAAAGCAGGGCTGCACATATAACAGAGGACATTAAAGCACCACAGGCACACCACTACCTGTCTGCACACAACATCAATCAATCAATCAATCAATCAATCAAAATCTTTATTTATCCAGGCGGGCACCATTGAGCAAGGCTCATTTGCAAGGTGGACCTGATCATGAATACATCAAAGTACATTACAGAAGCAGGAATACAAAAAGCAATAATATACAAGGAAGAAAAAGTATATACAGTGTATACAGTACAGTACAAGGTCGAAATAAATAAAAAAACAGCATTATTTTACAATTGAAGAAGTCAGCAGATGTACAATCAACCATAGGCATACAGGGGTTATAAGCAGAGATCTTTCGAGTGAGGCAGCTGGCAACTACACATATAGGGGAAAGAGGCGATGTATGGGGTGGCAGGTTAGAGAGGTAAAGAAGAGGAGGGATATATTACCGATGACTTGGGGAAAAATTGGGCTAAAACCACAGAAAGTGACAATGGCTGTTATGTACTTGTTTATTATGATAATGATGGAGGAGGGGTAGATAATTGGGACACTACTATGGATGTAGAGGACAGAGAAGGGTGGGTGCAGCAGGTAGCATGCCACCACTCATCTATAGACAACTTGGAGGCATGCCACCATCCATCTGTGGCCAACATGGAGGCACACCACCATCCATCTGTGGCCAACATGGAGGCACACCACCATCCATCTGTGGCCAACATGGAGGCACACCACCATCTATCTGTGGCCAACATGGAGGCACACCACCATCCATCTGTGGCCAACATGGAGGCACACCACCATCCATCTGTGGCCAACATGGAGGCACACCACCATCCTTCTGTGGCCAACATGGAGGCACACCACCATCCTTCTGTGGCCAACATGGAGGCACACCACCATCCTTCTGTGGCCAACATGGAGGCACACCACCATCCATCTTCCGGAGGAGGTTGTGGAGTCAAAATCAGTGGTGGAATTCAAGCATGCATGGGATAGTCATAAGGCAATTCTGGGGGTTGGGGGTAGAAAGAAGTAGGCTGCTGGTTAACTAGGATCTGCAGCTTATCCAGTAGGTAGGGAAATGGGCAGACTGGGTGGGCCAAGCGGTCCTTATCTGCCGTCAAATTCTATGTTTCTATGTTTCTATGTTTCTATCTGTGGTCAACATGGTGGCACACCACCATCCATCTGCAGACAGTATGGAGGCATGCAGCTAACTACCTTATGGAATCTTTCAAAGACGTTCATCATTAAAGTATGCATTCTAATCAGGGCATCATCAGTCCATATCACCAGAATAATGGACTGTCCATGTAAACTGAACACAGACAACACCTGCAGAAAACAGTACAGTTGATTTTCACAGTAAGTTTTTTGTTGTTTGCTAGGCAAAGTTGTGTAAACCCACCATACTCATGTATGATATGGCTAACCAATATGGCCCAGAGAATAATGTATCCTAATTAGTGCACCACAACAAGCAGCATGAGGAGAGTACTTTCAAACATTAAGCTCCTCCCCTCCAAAAACAGTGACCATATGGTTTTGTGCTATGATTAACAATATGCTGTGGTTGCCCTGCGATGCAACCAGAAAATCCACAAAGGCACAATAATAAACACTTTTAATGTGCAAACAACAGAAAACTGCAGGCAGTGGCAGACAAGTTAGCTAATGCAGCAGCATCACCCAAACACCATCTGAATCACAGCATGCAAACCAGCCACCCCACCAACATTAGTTGTTGCCTACTTAGGCGTACAAATTAATTGTGCATGAACAGGTAATTGTGTGATGATGTAGCAAATACATGTGTAATATGTATAACTGTTTGTTTTTTGGGGGACTGGGGGTTGTGGACATAGGCAGACACAAAATGGGTATCACCAAGATCACCAGAGCAGTGCTAGCTACCTGACTGAATACAAAAAGCGCACACCCTGGGGTTGTTTGGAGATTTTGAAATTTAAACCAAAATAGTAGGTAGGGTTACCATGGTGGTGGTGTCCAAGCTAAGAAAACAAAATAAACAAATTCATTTTGATCACGTTTTTGTTTTCAAATACCAAAATCCTAACCCAATGTCAAAACAATCACAAATTTACTAACAAAAATGTTCAAAATTACTAAATCACTTCTTAAGTGAAGACAAAAAAAGAAGAAAAACATAAACACAAAATGAGCCATGCATCCTCCCATCTGCCAAAAAGAAAAAAGATTAAAATACTGAGCCCAGGCATCCACAGGTCTGCCAACAAAATGGCAGCAGGTACATACCCATCTGATAACAAAAGGAAGCCATGCATGCATATAGCTGCAGACGAAATGAAGGTATGCAGCCATCTGTCTATAAACAAAGTGGATACATGCATCCACCCATCTGAAAATCAAAATGGAGACAATCATGCACAAATATGCAAACAAAATCAGGGCATGCATCCACCCATCTGCAAATCAAAATGGAGGCAATCATACACAAATCTGAAAACACAATGAAGACACGCATCCACCCATCTACAAACACAATGAAAAGCAGCATACACCCACCTGCAAGTAAAATGGAGGTATGCATATAGCCATCTGCAAACAAAATGGAAGCATGCTTCCAGAAATCTGCCAACCAAAAACGGAGGCCCATCGCTAAACATAAAATAGGGACTCAGTCCAAAGCTGTCATCAGACCTGATACACACAGACCAAATAGTGCACCAACCCCCCTGCAAAAAAAAATAATCGGTGACCATATGGTTTGGTACCCAGTTAAAAAAAAATGCTGTCGGTGCCCTGTGATGCACAATGACAAAAGAGAAGTGGTGCACACTACTAATAAAGAAGACAGTAACAAACACATTGTGCAATGCAATAGCCCATCACAACCAACTTCAAGACTGTGCCAGGCAAATCTACCACTTCACCTAAATTTGTGGTTGCCACCAGCCCAGTGGTGTGGAGGGCTGAGGCATCTGTGCTTTACCTACTACCATGCCGGTGACCAACCAGCATGCCATAGGCGGAAGCATGCACTGCACGGCCACTGCCATCACTGCAAGCTCTACCCAGGGGGAAATAATGAGGTCCCAGGTCAAGCAGGATGATGACAGCTACCTGCTGCAACCCCTGACTCTGAATGGCACCCCACAGACTCTGAATCCTAGTCAAGATGAGTTTGAGCAAGGGGGCGCTCCTCACTGCCCTGTCATGAAGGGTATACTGTGGTAGAAAGAGTTTAGCTGACTGATGTTGGGGTGTGGGGCTGGTCGGGAGGCTGAAAGATAGATGCCAACAGGTGGGGACCCGAAGGAGAATCAAATAAGGTAAAAAGAATAAAATTTGGTCGTTGCCTAATTTGGGCACACCAAACTAATATGCACATCTGATCAAGCCACGCCTCTCAGCAGTACCACATCATGAGGAATGGTTCCTCATTTTATTCACAAAAGCTCCTTATTACACATTGAGAGGGTTTGTCGAACTTTCAGCAACAACTTTATAAAGTAAAAATGCACAGCAGTTCATATGAAAAAATGTGTTATTTATTTAACTGCGAACTTTATGAATACAGAGGCACACATTTCAACAGTGGTCTGAGCTTCTATGTAATAAATTTGATGAAGTGTTCCACATTCTAAGGGGCAGTGTTTCACATTTGGGGATGTACTGAGGTACAGTGCTCATACAACTCTTTGGTAGGAAGAAGCGCACATTCTGGAGTGTTGGTGGGTTGTACTGGCAGTACCCAGGTAAATACAGAAAATCTGTTTATTTTTTTTAAATACCAAAAACCACAATAACTATCAGACATCACACTCAATCTTTTTAACAACCCCCAAGAAAAACAATCATTGTAACAGCAGAATGTAAAATATCATCCCAGCATATGAAAAGCATAGAGCATTGGAACCAAAAACCAAAATAAATATCAGTATCCCAAAAATAAAGAATCAAGGATTAAATACAGGTACCAAACCCTCCCCGATAACCAGATAATGGGTAGCACCCATGCAGAGCGCTGATTATTGAGTGCTGCACTTTTGAGCGACTCAATAATAGCGCTCTACAAGAGAGTGAGTGGTGCAATACATCGCTATATCCTGTATAGCAAGGAGCTGTACTCACTACTACAGGATATAGGATCCTGTGTGGCCAATTCCTGTCGAGCTGCTCACATAGCAAAGTTGTGTATACCACCACTTGCAATGCGAGCAGACCCGGGTTCAGGCCAAGCTACGGAAGAATAATTTTATTATTTTTTTAAACCCAGTAACTTGCCCTGTGATCTGCAATCTCCTTGGAGTTGATTATTTAAGTTTGAAGAGTGGGGGTGAGGGGGTACAACCCGCCGCAAAAAAAAAAAATGTTTTTTAAGTGCATTTTTAAAGTATTGTACTGACCATCGCTATTTTGTGATGGTCACTACAATATCCACTGCCCTTTTGTCTAGAGGCTCATATTTGTTCACTTTATGTGAGAGGCAGTCCTTCACACTCACCTTTATCACATAAAAATAGAATAATAGATACATTCTGGTGTATTTACAAGGCAGTAATTCATCGAGAGGATCTGGGGGCACAGCAAACCTCGAGAGCGAAGCTCGAGAGGTTTCAAGTGCCCCCAGATCCTCGAGATGAAGAACTGCCTTGTAACACAAGAATGTATTTGTTATTTTTTGTAATACATGGATGCGAGGAAATTGTCAGTGCTTACCTTTTGCCAAAGAATGAGGAATGTTCGACTGGGGTGCTGAGGTGATTTTATGTGAGAAGGAGCCAGTGATTGCGGCAACATTGAAAACTTGAAAAAATTCAAACCGCTAAACTGTGCAGTGTTAAACTGCTAAAGCTAAACAGCGGAAACAACTTTTTCTCCAGCGACGGTTGCTGTGGTCAGTTAGTCAGACTCAAGTAGGAGTAGTGAAGCGTATGAACAATCTTTCTCGCTAAGCGAGACGCCTCACCATGTTTTTGAAATTATTGATCCGCCCACAAAGAAAGCCAGATCCAATCAGAAGGTGCGGTTTTACCAATGTCACCACGCACAGCTTTGGGGATGTCAGGAAGCCGGCTACGATCTTGAGTTTGCGCTGTTCAAGTTTTCTGATAATACTATCGTTCGGAGCTCAAACAATAGTATTATGAGCTCCGAACGATAGTATTATCACTAGGCAACGATGGTATTATCACTTTGGCTCCAGTGTATTACTGGAAATTTTTTATATGCTTTTCAGTAGTGTTATTTTAAATATCCATATATTACAACCAAACAATGCCGTGCGCTAATCCTAGACACTCCACTCAATCCCCATCTCTCCCCAAAACGGACTGTAACTGCAGCACGTAAAATACAGTACTAACACAAAAGGAGCATTTAAAATAAAGCATAGGAACTTAGCAAGTTGTTCTATGCAACCTCCTTATCAACTCCTTCACGAAGACCTCATGGTGAACGGGGACATAAAGACGTTTAAGGTTCCAAATTCACATTTTAATACAAATCACACCCTTACACCAAATTAAGAGGGCAAAAAGGGAAATCCAGCATGTGAGTCTGAGTCCATCTGCACTACTAATGAACCCCACCCCACCCCCAACGGTTCGCTTCCATTATCAAAACTAGTAAAAAAAAAAAAAAAAAGTATTTTTGACAGCAGGCATGATCGGTATTTACCTGCTGCAGTGAGGATAGTGATGTGACGAGGGTCACACAGGAGGACAAGAGCTCTTCAGGACAAGACGGTCATTCACAGGAGAGGGCTAGAAATTGCAAGGAATTGTCTTTTAAATCCCTCATGGCCTGCCCCAATCTCACGCTGATGTAAGTGCCCAAATGTTTTCACAAGTGGTTCCCCTGGACCCCTGCTGTTATGCGTGAACATCCGGTGAGGGGGGGGAATGGAAAGGATCAGGTGAGCAAAGGGGACAGCTTGTGATTGTGCTGTGTACTTAAAGCAACAGGGCAATGCACAGTAGTACCCTAAACAAATACAGCAAGTAACCTGGTGACAAAAATACAACACAAATAGCATCAAAGTGCAGATTATTACAAAAGTTCTGAAGTAACACAAGGGGACAGTAACGGTTACACGGAAGGCCACATCTTTAGGGCCCCCTGGAGGTGGGTGGGAATCAAGGTAGCACAATAAAGAAGTGTGATAAATGAGAGCAGGTTATGAAATTAGTTACAAAAATATTTTTATTCCCTGAAAAGTTTAGTTAAATAACACCGAGAGACTATTTCATATACATGGGTAGCCATGTCACAAATTACTACACTCATTTTAACGCATTTTGACTCATAAAAGTGTATTTTTTTAATAAGGAATCGTCTGATTTCATTAATGTTATCTTATGCATCTTTTCACATAGGCAACTTAAAAAGCCCTTATCAATGACTGTATTATACTCAAAATCCTGCATGTGTACTGCATTACAAACTCTAGGATAACTTGGTAACCCCTTTTCATGCACGGAGTATTTTCTTCACTGAACTGTGTACATTAGGGAATGATTTCTGCATCTTTTTGCCTCACTAATCTCTGTGCATTAGGGAATGATTTTTGTAATATTTGCTTCACTGATCTGTGTGCATTAGGGAATGGTTTCTGTAATGTTTGCTTTAATGATCTGTGCTTATTAGGGAATGGTTTCAGTATTGTTTGCTTCAGTGATTAGTGCGAATTATGGAATGGTTTCTGTAATGTTTGCTTTATGGATCTGTGTGCATTAGTGAATTATTTCTGTAATGTTTGCTTCACTGGTCTATGTGCATGAGGGAATGATTTTTGTACTGTTTGCCTAAATAATCTGTGTGTATTAGTGAATAATTTTTGTAATATTTGCTTCACTGATCTGGTCAGATTAAGGAATAGTTTCTGTAAAATTTGCTTTAATGATCTGTGCATATTAGGGAATGGATTCAGTATTGTTTGCTTCAATGATTAGTGTGAATTATGGAATGGTTTCTGTAATGTTTGCTTTATGAATCTGCATGCATTAGGGAATGATTTCTGTAATGTTGGCTTCACTGATCTGTGTGCATTAGAAAATTATTTCTGTTGTGTTTGCTTCACTGATCTGGGTGGATTGGGGGATAATGTTTGTAATATTTGCTTCACTGATCTGTGCACATTAGGGAATGGTTTCCATAATGTTTTCTTCAATGATCAGTGCATATTATGGAATGGCTTCTGTAATGCTTGCTTCACTGATCTGTGTTGAACTGTGGATTTAAAACAGTTGTTTGTGGTCTCTGTCTGCTGAGACAGAGAGAGAGAGAGAGAGAGAGAGAGAGAGAAAGCAGCCAAGGCTTCCTTAAATCAGGGAGGCTCTATACTAGACTACATTGAATTGAAATATTACTTTTTGGTCCTGTCTAAGTAACTAGTATTGATTCTCTGTTTTGGGGGTTGACTTTTCTTAGTTTAACTTTAATTTGCCAGGGAGGAACTGTAGCTGGGATATATTAGCAGTCATGTGTGACTAGACCTGTTATCTAACCTCTCTGAAACAGGTGTCTGAAAGGAAGGCATTCCCCGGGGTGGAGGGTCAGAGTGTAGTTGATTGTTTCTGGAAGGCACAGGTTTACTTCTACCCACCTTGCCCCTCGCCCTACCTGCCCCAAACGCATAACATCCTTTATAGCAGGGGGTTCTGACATCACTTCCCCAAAACTGCTAACGACATACACCTGTTCATATCCTTAAAGGCACAACACACTGAACAGGAGGTATAGACACTCACAAGCTTGCACACACTAAAACAAGAACAAACAAAAAAAGAAGAAAAGAAAAGCATCTGTAACAGGAGGGGACACAAACATGTGGGGAATGGTGCAATGCACTGGCTGTGGAGCAGCAGTATTCCAGGAAATATTCTGGCGACTGTGTTGCTGCCCTGTTTGCAGGCACCTCTCTGGTCTGAGGGAGGAGGTTGTTTGTCTTTCCATGCTGACCAGGCAAGGATTCGAAAAAACCTGTTCCCCCAGCCAGGGACCACCCAGACCACTGCCACTACCTCAGAGGTTGCCAAGAAAGAGGAGTGGTTGGACCACAGTGGGCTCAGGGAGGGTGAGGTTGGTGGAACAGAGGCACATCCCTCCAGTTGTGCCTCTTCGCAATTCATTCACCACTCTGGTGGAGCATGTAATGTAATATAAAATGTGTTTATATAAGGTGCCCTTCCTGAGCATGGTTCCTCTATGGAGACACCTGCAGTGGAGACCAAGGAAGATGCTGGAATCTACACAATGGAGACCCACAGGAGGGTGGCATAGGAACCCACAGGGGAAGGAAACAACTCTTGGTGGGGGACTCAATTGTTGGGGGGGGGGAGAACTGGGGGAAGGAGGGTAAAGGGATGTAAGGTGCCTGCCTGGTGCCACTGCTTGGAGGGACAGGAAACTAATCCTCAGAATTGTGGGAGCAACTGCAAGGGGGAGTGAGCTGGATGTCATTATCCACCTAGGGACAAATGACCTGGATGAGAATGGAATCAGAGCAGTGCAACAGGAGTTTGCGGAGTAGAGGGAGAGGCCTTAGACAAGTAGCATACATAGTAACTTTCTCAGAAGTGCTACCTGTCTATGGCAAGGATGAGGCTAGGGTAGTCTGCAACATGGGATTCAATACCTGGTTGAAAAATTGATGCAGAGCTCAGGGATGTGGCTTCATTGGGAATGGGGGCTCCACCTGGAGGGATGCAGACCTATACTAGTGCGATGGTCTGCATCTATCCAAGGGGGAAACAGGATCCTAGGTGATAGGTTTAAATGCTTCATTGGCAAGAATTTAAACTAGCCAAGGGGGGCACTGAAAAGGAAAAGATAAATCCTAGCCCCCCCAAAAAAATTAGGGTAGTTAGTGAGGTGAACACCAAGATAGAGCAGTCGATAGGGAGAAGGGCAGGGGTAAATGGAGAAAAAGACAAAGGCAACAAGGACAGGGATGGGGCAAAAAGAAATAAAGCCATAAAAAAAATGTGTGGTAATGAGTACCAATGCCTGTAGTCTAGGTAAAAAGCTCCCTGAAATGGCGGCCTTGATGGATGAGGGGGTGTCTGGATATTGTGTGTGCATTAGGGAATGAAATAGATTGCAGAATAGTGCAGTGGGTTAAGGCTCTAAGCTGCAGATTTGAAGACCTGGGATTGAATTCCACTGCCACCTAGGTGCATACTCTGTGATCCTAAGCAAGTCACTTTACTTCCTTGTGCTCCCAGGTCACACCTGTAAACAAGCTTTTAGCTTAGTGTGTCTTTCGTGGTTAAACAAACAAAAAAATGTCTGTATTGTTTGCTTCACTGAATTGTGTGCATTAGGGAATGATTTTCGTAATATTTGCTTCACTGATCTGAATGCATTAGGGAATGTGTATTCCTACCACAGGACTGGGTGTGCTGATGTGCTCTTTGTAACTGCTATAGTCATGCCATAAAATGAATGATGATGGAACTTCATTGGCCTATGTCACATGGTAGTACCATGAAGTCAGGCAACATGCAATGCTCTCATCACAGTTTCTGCCAGTGACATGTTGCAGAATACTGCAGAAATACAGTGTAAACCAATGGCAATTACTCCAGTTTGTCATGTAGAAAACCATGAAATGCTTCAGAATACTGCAGGAATACTATGTAAACTAATGGCGACTACCAAGTTTGTCATGCATGAAAGCATACGAATATACGAACATACGAAATTTGCCGGCAGATAAAGGCCTAGAGGTCTATCAAGTCTGCTCGAATGTGCAGCTAGCACCCCTTGTTCTGCAGCTGCCCCTCCCTTCCACCCTTCCCCTTCATTAACCCCCCCCTTGTCCTGTCCCATCCTCGTTTGAAGCAGTCCACTGTTCTACTGCATACCACTTCTGCAGGTAACGCATTCCACCCAGCCACCACCTCTCTGTAAAAGTGTCTCCTCATCTCCCTCCTGAACCTTCCTCCTCCAGTCTCATATCACTTGGCCCCTGGTGGCCTCCCTCCCTTACTTTGAACAGCCCCTCTGTACCTGTCTTGTTTATTCCTTTCATGTATTTAAAGGTTTCAATCATGTCCCCCTGTCTCTCCTCTCCTCCAGTGAGTACATGTTCAACTCCTTCAACCTTTTCTCATATGATAAGTCCCCCAGACCTTGATCATCTTTGTGCCCTCGCTGCACTCCCTCAGTAACTAATGTCCCTCTTCAGTACGAGACAGAACTGCAGTACTCAGGTGTGGTCTAACCTAATGACTATACAGTGGCAGAATCACCTCCTCCTCCTCGAGGATATACTCTTGCAATACAACCCAGCATTTTGTTGGCCCTTGCAGCTGCCTTCCTACACTGTGCCGAGTTGTTCATTGACCCTGTGATGAGCACACCCAGATCCTTCTCCTCCTCTGTCTGGGCTAGCTGCACTCCCCTAGCTGGTAAGTCCTCCTTGGGTTCTTCATCCCAAAATGCATCACCTTGCACTTTTGGCATTAAAGCCCAGTTGCCAGGTGTCTGACCAGGTTTCAAGCTTTGCCAGATCATCCTGCAACCCCTGCCATCCCCCTAGGTCATCCATCACCGCGCCAACCTTGGTATCATCAGCAAACAGACTGATCTTGCTCTTGATGTCCCATGATATGTCTGCAATGAATATCCCAAACAACACTGGTCCCAACACCGAGCCCTGTGGGACACCGCTCATCACTGCCCTGGTGTGAGAGCCCCACCCACCACCACCCTCTGTTGCCTTCCTGCAGCCAGTTTCCTACCCATCTCACCAGCATTGCACCTGCCCCTGTGCCTACTAACTTCCTTCCCAGCCTTCCATGTGGCACTGAGTCGAATGCCTTACTGAAGTCCAGATACAGGACATCCACTGCATGTCCCCTGTCCAGTTGCCAAGTTACCCAGTCATACAACTCGACCAGGTTGGTTTGGCAGGATCAGCCACGTATGAAGTCATGCTGTCTGCTGTCCTGTAGTCCTTTGGCCTCTAAGAGGGCCACCAGCCTCTCCTTCAGGATAGTCTCCATTAGCTTACCCACGATGGATGTGAGGCTCACTGGTCTGTAGTTTCGGTTCATCCTTGGGGCCACTCTTGTGGAGGGGCACCACATGAGCCATCCTCCAGTCCTGAGGTACACACCTCAATGTAGTGAGGCATTAAATAGGTTCGTCAAAGGTCCTGCAAGGACCTCTGCCAGCTCCTTCAGTACCCTGGGGTGGATGCCATCTGGGCTGGTGCCTTGTCCACCCTCAGTGCCTTCAAACCCTCTCAAACTCTGCCCTCCATGATTTCCCCATCTGTCACCACTTCCCCCTCGTCTGCCATTTCTCCCATCTTGGGTGTCACCCCCTCTTCTCTTTAGTAAATACTGAGCAGAAGTACTCATTTAGTGCTTCCGCCTTATCGTACCCTGCTTCCACCCAACCCCCCTCCTTCCTAATCCTTACTATGTGGTCCTTACAGCTCCTTTTCTCTCTGATGTACTTAAAGAAGTCCTTCTCCCCCTTCTTAATGCCTTGTGCCAGCCTGAGTTCCGTAGATGCTTTGGCTCCCTACTGCCCTTGTCACCTCCTTCGATTCTGTCAAGTACCCTCTGTCCTCCCCATCCCTGTTTCTTGTATTTCCTAAAGGCAGCTCTTTTCCTCCTTACCTTTTCCATGACCTCCTTGCTCAACCAGCTCGGTTTCTTAGCCCTAGCCTTATTGCTCTGGGCTTTGCAGCAGGTTTTGGTTGCCTCCACTATCCCCAACTTTATGAGCTCCCATCTCTGGTTAGTATCCACACTAGATTGAATTCTGGCCAGGTACCCTTTTACCACTTCCCCCATCCTCCCAAAGTCAGCCCTCCTGAAGTCCAGCACTCTTGTGCCAGATTCCACTCCTTCCTTGCCCATATCCAATGTGAGCCATACTGAGTGGTGGTCACTCCCTGACAGCGGTTCCTCCACTGTAAGTTCTCTCACAAAGTCCCCATTTGCCAGCACAAGGTCAAGGGTATTCCCTAACCTGGTTGGTTCACTGACCATTTGCAGCAGAAAGCTGTCCTGGAAGGCATCCAGCAGTACCTGCTCCTTCTGTTCCTGGTTGTTGGGGTGCTCAGTCCACTCCTGGCATGTTGAAGTCCCCCCACAATCACCACACTACCTTCTATGAGTCCTCCTGATCTGTCCCGCTAGTTCCCTGTCTAACTCCTCCATCTGAGATGGTGGCCTGTACACCACTCCCATTCTAGACTCCTATTCTTGGAATCCTGGATTGCACCCAAAGTGACTCTGTACTACCCTCCTCCCTTCCTCCCTTACACACTTCAGTCCTTCCTTCACATATAGTGCCACCCCTCCTTTCCCAGTCACCCTGTCCCTAGAAATAACCTGTACCCTGGTACAGACAGGTCCCAGTCATTATATTGGTGGCCCATGTTTCCGTGATGGCTGTAATGTCCACCTCTCCTCTGCCATGAGAACCTGCAACTCTGCAGTTTTCCTCCCAAGGCTCCTAGCATTAAGGGTAACCACCTTCCACCCTTTCCCCTCCTCCCATCCTGCCCTCCTTTCCTAGCATCACCAATAGTACCTGCCATTTGTCCTTTGTCACTGTTATTTGGGGGTAAGCTCATATGATTTCCCAACCTGTGGTCTCTGCATATCTCTTCCCCAACTGCCACCCACTCCTAGTTTAAACTCCCAACTTCCTCTATATTCTTTCCATCCTCTGCTTCAACACTTTCTTTCCTTTCTCACTCAAGTGTAGTCTGTCCTTGGCATAGAGACTACTGTCTCCCAGGTCCCTCCCACCCCCCAACAGCCCATACCCTTTAGCACAACACCAGGTTCTTAGCCATCTGTTAAATTCCTCTATTCTCAGCTTTCTTGTTGTGCTTGCCTTTGGCACCAGAAGTATCTCGGAAAAAGTTACTGATCTTCCTGCCCCCTCACATAATTGTGCTAGTTCCTCAAACCTCCTCTGGACTATATCCACTGTCTTGTCAGCCAGGTCGTTTGTCCCAAGATGTATAATTAAATGAGGCTTGTCCCTACCCCTTCTAGCATATTTCAGAACAGACTGTCCCACCCTTTCCGCTGTCATTCCTGGCATGGCCTCCACCCAAATGCGACTATGCCTCTCCGCCTTGCCCCACCTAACTCCTCTTAGTATTGGAGTCCCCCAGCACTAAGATTCCACCCTCTTACTCCCTGCTTGCTTCCTTTCATCTCCCTCCCTCATTTCCAGCTCCTCTTCTTCCTCCTGCATTATTATGCCCTTTTACCCCTGTTGCAGTTCTCCCAGCAGAACTTCCCCCCACTCCAGTTTGGTCTAGACATTTATCAATTACTCCTCTAATTTCATCACTTCCCTCCTCCACCTTCTTCCTCTCTAGCAGTGCAAAACTATTTTCTGAAGATCCTTCACAAATGCCAGCTCCCTCTCTCTTCATAGTAACCTGTTCTCTCCTTTCCACTCCATGACTTTTGCCACTTCTTCGCCTCCCCTCACAAGTCCCTATCTCCTCCTTCCATTTGACTTTTGTCTCCTGACCTGGTTTCCCCAGCAATCGTTCTTCCTGGCCTGGGCCCTTTGTCTCTGCTTCCTTCTTCTGAGCCTCTCCTCACCACTGTTGGCTTAAGTGCCCTCCCTCATCTCCTTCTTCCTCCCTCAGTATTGGGCTAAACCCACCCCCAATCTGCCTTGCCTGTCTTAGTTCCTCCTGCAGACCCTCAATCTCCTTTCTAAGTTTTCTATGTGGTTGCACACTAAACATCCTCCACTCTCCATGCAATGTTTAGAAAGATTGGTGCACATGATTATTTGCAACCTACCACCCTACCCATTGCTGTCGATTGCCCACCAGCGACCTCCCACCCTTCCAGATGCAGGATGTACCAAACACTCCACCAAGTCCCCACTCTCCCCTCTATCAGTGCAAAACATTCTTTATTTCCCTTACCTCCTTTGTTTGCACATTTAGATATGTTGAGCAACTGCTTTTATATTCCTATCCACCTCAAAAAATACTTTAAGTAGCCATTGCACTACCTTCTTCAACTCCTACTCCTCCTTTACCCAATGCAATAACTATGTGAAGTAGTAATAATGAAAGCGCCTAGATTTGCATTTACTTCCCTTCCACTGAGAGAGCAGTCACCTCTTCACTTGCTGCAGTTCCTTTCCTGGATGTCTGCTTCTGTTATAACAGGTGCACATCCTTTGCCTGTTTGAGGAAGTGATGTCAGAACCCCTAGTACAAAGGGAATAATTGACCAGGGGTGGGTGGGACCAGCCCAAGTCTTCCAGAAACAATCAGGTAGCTGAGGCCTCTAGTCAGACAATTAGCACCCTTTCCCCACTCAAAACTTTGCAGCTAGTGAAGCCAGCAACAATGAATCAATTCTACTCAAAGCCCCAACATAGGTTTACTACCCAAAGAAACAGGACACCAATTCAAACAGCTTCACCAACAATACATCAAAATAGGTTTGGAATTATAAGATATAGGTCTCCAATTCAAAGAAACAGACCAGTTAAATTACACCAATTATGTTTAAAGAGAAGAAATAGGCCTCTACAAATGCAGCCTGCCACACGTAAACCAAACAAATGAGCCCACTTTTAGCTACCAAAACAGGTTTCAAAATTCCAACAGCCCCAAACAATACCCTGCTAGCCCCTTAGTAGTAAGAAAGAAAATAAACATTCTACCAAGTAGAATCCATGAAAAACAATGTAAAACAAGAAGCTACTGTACTGTAGATCTGATCCTGTCCCCCATCTAGTTCCTTCAGATGGGAGCTGTGACATGTTGGAGAATACTGCAGGAATTCAATGTAAACCAATGGCGATTACTCCAGTTTGTCACGCAGAAAGCATGACATGCTTAAAAACATAGGCAATAACAGCAAAAAAAGACCAAAGGTCCATCCAGTTTTGACTGAGTTCCCTATATAGCCTGGGACCTACTGATCCTGGAGGCTCCTAGCCCTCCATCCTCACACCATTCTCCTTCCATATCTGACACTTCAAGCAACCACAATACCCCTCATTCTGTCCCAGCTGTGCTTAAAACTACTAGCAGTTTTCACAACTGCCACCTTGGCCAGCAGCCTGTTATATGCCTCCAGCACTCTTTCTATAAAATAATACTTCCTCATGTCCCTCCTGAACCTTCCTCCTGTTAACACCCATTCATGACCACATGACAGTAAGCCAGTATTCGAATTACATAGTTCACCACAGTTCACCCTTTTAATTACTTTTTGGAATTCAAAGGTCTCTGTCACAGCTCCCATCTCCCTTCTGGTTTCTTGTGAGTACATGCTCAGTACCTTGAGGTGATGACGCTAGGACTTTTTTCTATAGTCATGGTACTGGGACTCTTATCACTCACATCCAGTCCTCTGCCCTGTGGTTTCTGTTCCCCAGATTCATCATCATGCACTTTTTGGCATTGAATTTAAACTGCCAAACCCTGGACCACCCCTCCAGCTTTTGCAGATCTCTCTGCATTTCCTTCATTCCCTCATCAGCAGCCACCCTCCCACAGAGTACAGTGCAATCTGTGAAGAGTCACAACCCACCCTGGATCCACTCACCAATGTCACTGATGAACATGCTGAAGAGAACCAGCTCTAGGAGAGAACCCTGTGGAACCCCACTCATGACCGCACTCTATTCTGATCTAACCCCATTGACCTCAACCCTCTGCTGCCTCCTGTTTTGTAAGTTACCTACTCTGTTTACTGTGACCTAAGCCTCACCCAGATTCTTCATTTTCTTCAGCAAGCATCTGTGAGACACCGAGTCAAAAGCCTTGCTGAAATCAAAATAGAGAAAATGTACAGGATGGCTTCTATTTAATTCCCTCAATAACCAGTCAAAGAAAACTATCAAGTTAGTCTGACAAGACCTCCCTGCTACAAATCCATGCTGTTTACTATCTTGGGGACAGGGGTGTTGGCAGGCACACACACTGTACTCAGCAGAGTACGGTAAAAAAAATCAGGCAGGGGCAACAAAAAGAGGAAAGCAAGGACATTGTGAGTCACATTGTGTCTGTGATGCGCTGAGCCCTTTTGCCTTTGTTGTTCACTATGGGGCACTGTTGCCACCAGCCAAATACACAAAAAAGAACAACTTACCAGGCAGGCAGAAAAACAAAGGAAGGAGGATTACAGGAAGAACAAATCAGGCAGGTGCAACAGAAAGAAGAAAGCAAGGACATTGTGAGTCACATTGTGTCTGTGTTGCGTCAAGCCCTTTTGCCGTTGTTGTTCGCTACAGGGCACTGATGCCACCAGCCAAATACACAGAAAAGAACAACTTACCAGGCAGGCAGAAAAACAAAGGAAGGGGGATTACAGGAAGAACAAATCAGGCAGGGGCAACAGAAAGAAGAAAGCAAGGACATTGTAAGTCACATTGTGTTTGTGTTGTGCCGAGCCCTTTTGCCTTTGTTGTTCGCTACAGGGCACTGATGCCACCAGCCAAATACACAAAAAAGAACAACTTACCAGGCAGGCAGAAAAACAAATGAAGGAGGATTACAGGAAGAAACTGATTACTTGAACTCAGACATGGCAAACAGAGGAGGGGGCAGGCCTATTGTTGGGGTGGCGTGGCGGTGCATATTTTGGTTTATGTTTACATAATGGGGGGGGCAACAGTGCATCAGATCTGAGTACAAATTTAAAATTCCTGGCTACACACCCCTGCTTGGAGACCATCACTTTCCAAGTAGTCCACGAGGATTTCTTTGATAATTGACTTCATCAGTTTCCCTACTACAGAGGTAAGACTGTCAGGTTTGTTGTTCCCTGCTTGTTCCTTGTCCCCACCCTTATGGAGTGAAACTGTATTCACCACCCTCCAATCCTTTTGGACTACCTCTGTTGTTATAGAGCTGTTAGACATATCAAGGAACCAGACAATTATGCTGCCAATTCCCCAAGTATCCTCTGATGAAATCCATCTGGTGCCGGGGTCTTTTCACTCTTAAGGGTTGTCATCCCTTTCGGGACCCTTCCACTAATGAATGCTGACTGCCTCATCCCTGGGACCCCCTTGGTGACCACACTGATGCCACTCCATGGCAAGGGTCCACTATCCCCCTTGCTCACACCTGTTCCTGCTTACCCTTACCTCCCCCCATCACAATATCAATCCTTGACTGTCTTTCAGTGCCTACATATTGTCTATACATTAGAAACATAGAAATTGTTGGCAGATAAGGACCACGAGGTCCATCCAGTCTGCCTGTAGGCCCTATACATTGTATGTGGCCACTGATCCTATGTGATCAATGGCTTGTCATCACACCCTCCCCTGTCAGGCTTCCCTTGTGTCTGTCCCAAGCATGCTTAGACCCCTCCACTGTGCTTGTCCCCACTACCTCCTGTGGCAGACTATTCCATGTGTTGACTACCCTTTCTGTGTAGAAACATTTCGTCACATTACCTCTTTATCTACTCCTCTCCAATTTCATATTGTGCCCCCTTTTCTTCTCATACTTTTTCTACATTGGAAAAGCTCCACTGCCTGCACGTTATTTATGCCCTTAAGGTACTTGAAAGTTTCAATCATGTCGCCCAGCTGTCTCCTCTTCTTCAGTGAGCACATATTGAGGTCCCTTAGTCTCTCCTCATATGTTTTGTGGTGTAAGATCTGTACCATCTTTGTTGCCCTTCTCTTGATAATCTCCACTTTATGTATGTCCTTGCGCTGGTGTGGTCTCCAGAACTGCAAGCAGTACTCCAGGTAAGGCCTTACCAATGTTTTATACAATGGCATCACCACATTCCGCCTACATGGAGTTTATAATATATTTTTGTTTTCTACTGTGTACTTAATCTGCTTATCATTACCTGTAATTGTACTTGTCATGACGTGGGACCTTTGTAAAAGAGTTTCTAGCTCAAAGGTGCTACTATAAGAAGATAATTAAATAAATACATACATACATGCATACATACATACTAAAAATACACTAATTGTAGCACACTGCATCCTGGCTGACTCAGCTGTACTGTATGTCTCAGTGTTGCAGAGAGAGGGAGTACATTTTTCTTGGAGTGCTATTGGGGTGTGTCAATACCATAATATCATCCCATTCACAAGGTTTCACGTATGTGTGCAAAATATGAAAATATGTGCCACTGTACTGCAGTGTCTTCTGTCAGTGTCCCTCACGGCTCCATCCTGGGCCCCTTATTATTCTCCTTTTTCATAAACTCCCTTCCCACTAATAGCCTAAGCTGCTCAGCTCTGATGTACACTAATGACTGAGTCATCTACTAAAGTGACAAGTCTACTCAGAACATATCCTCTGTGCACACTTAAAATTATGGATCTGCTCACTGTTGTTTTTTCTCTAACCTGCTCCTGGTAAATGAGAAAAAAAACAAGGCAATACTCCTTGGGTTGAAGCCCTTTCTGTCAAATGCTGTGAAACAAAACTCCTCCCTCTTGGTGCCCTCCTCATTGGGGCCCCCATAGAGATAGTCTCGGCTTTAAAATACCTGGGTGTAACCTTTGATCCATCCCTTTCCTACACCACACTCATAAACACTGTTGTATGCAGGATTCTCCCAAAAGCTATGTGCTGCCTATCTTATAAGGAATTACCTTACCCCTGCTTCCCTTTTAGCCATTGCATGTGTAAACCTGCTCCCTATCATAAATTATAGCTCTCCATTCTACTCCACCTCTATGTCCACCATCCTTTGCCTTAGACTTGCCTCAATTTAAAACAGTGTCTGCCTTTTTACATTAATGTCTCCCCTCTCTATCCACCGCTATGACTTATATAATTCACTTGTGTAGGGGAGTCAAGTGATATGAAGTGCTGGCTAGCCACGTTACCCTGGAGCTCCCACTTCCCCACATTGAAAATCCCTTTTTTTACACTATAAAAGTGGTAAAAGCTTTCCCAATTTACCCATCCTACCGTCTTGGCTGCAAGCTGAACTGCGTTCACTTTTTACCATGGATGCTAAAATGAAGACTGCTTCACCGCAGTATACACCACCTTCGACCCCTGATAAGAACACTAAGAGATCCAAGGCACACACATCCTCCTCCTGTTGCGTACCTACTGCTACATCAGCACCTGCACCATTATTGGAGGAGCAGTTTCTCTCAGAGTCTCTCCCCTTCAAGGGCTATTGAAGGAACTGAGAGCCATGCAGGTGTCAGTCGGGGAAACTTTCTCACTGAGTTGGAAACAATGAGTTGCGCACTTCTTCCATAGAAACATGGAGGGACAAAATTGACCCTGAACTGGCCACCATCCATCAAACGTGCAGTTGTCTAGAAGCCAAGTTTGAAGACTTAGAGCGTCAAAGCCACAGGAATAACTTTGTTGTCACTGGATTACCAGAAATAGCTGAAGGCTCTGACCCTCTTTTGTTTGCCCAAAAACTAGTTAATAAAATTGCTGGACCTTCACCCTGTGGCGCAAACTACTTTATTGAGTGCAATCACTGCTCACTGCACCCCTATGACCTCGGATGGCTTGCCTCCCATGCGCTTTATTTTTTGTGTTTATCTATTGGGGACTGGGATTGGTTGTGTTGTGGGGGATGGGGGGGCAGAGTGGCTTTTCTCGCGATCCCTTCTGTTCTTTTTTTTTTGTGAGGTAGAGGGGGTTTCCTTTTGGTGTGGTGTCTTCATAATAGGCACTTATCTCATCAGAGAGTAAATACCCTTCATAAAATGTAAAGGGAGCCTGTTCTAGGATAAAGTGGTATCAGCTCCATAAGCACATACAGCATCTCCTCTTCTGTTTGAACTCTTGACCTTGGCTTCCTGAATGACAATATTATTAGAACTGGTACCCCTGTCTCGCTGGCCTCCCTGTTAACTCCACTGCCCTCCTCTCATGGTCTCTGTTCATCTGATAAAGCTCTGCTGCTTATACCTAGATGTAAATCTAACAGAGGAACCCTAGCCTTCTTTCACTCAGTGGTCAAACTCTGGAACTCCCTACCTCTTGATGTTTGCCTAGCCCCTAGTCATGCCCAGTTTAAAAACAAATGTCACTCTTTACTCTTCAGTCAGGTATCCTGTGCCTGCTTCAAACCCCCCTGAATATCTCATTCAGCCTCTGTCTCACTTCCCCTCTGCTGCTAACTGATCTCTACTTATGCTGCTCATCCAGTTATGTTATTGAGGCACTTATGTCTCATTTGTTAATTGCTTCAGCTGCTCTTACCCAGTTGTTGTTTGCTACATTGCGTTTGTTGTCACGAAATTGTTGATACTGTTTATGAACTCTGACCTAACTTGTTATTTACTCATGTATTGTGAAATCTTGTTTTTCTCCGTATTTTGTTTTTCCCCTTCACACAAAATGTATTCCCCATTTATCCCTCCTTATTGTAATCTCCCAGGTTGTGCCTGAATATAGTCATGTCTTGGCTATGGTACTTACCCAGTAAACAAAAACTAAATAATACATAAATAAATACAAAAGACCCACCTTCCAACAAAGGAAAGCAATTTATTTCATAGGCAGTTTGTCAGCCAAGTGTTTGCTGCTGGAGACAGTATGAATAGCAGAGGAGTTGCTATCCATATCTCCTGGAATGTACAAAGTTCCTGTACACAATGTTTAGGGGACCCTCATGGTAGATATATTTTTGTCAGGGACTTATTAGAACATACTGGAGTAAAACTTGATTGTGTTCATGGTCCTAATGCAGATACTCCCTCATTTTTTATGGAATTCTCCTCGCTTGTAGAGGCAACATTCCTCTCTCTTCCTATGAGGTTTAACTTTTGGAGTTGAGACATACTTTTTGAGAGGAGTATACCTAATTGTAAGGCTAATTAATTATTCATGACTGTTTCTGCTCTGTGATTAGCTACTAGATTGATCATTAATGGCCAGTTAATGACCAATCCAGATGTGCGAGTTTCATGAGCAGCCACGTCACAGACAGTAACAATTAAACAACTCAGCTAGAAACAAACGTTTTCATCTGACCCATGCTTCAGGGTGACAGCTATGGTAGGAAAAGTGTCAAAAAACAGACATAGCAACTTTGAAGCACTGCCCAAACCATGGCAAACACAAGTACATTAAAATATTATTCAAGATCCATGCACCCCCAAGGTGCCTGTGTGAAACATCTGTTTCCCCTGTGGAGGTCCCCAGAGCCTCCTCTGCAATGGAACGTAAAGCTCTGTTGGTAGCTGTCCTTTCTCTCTGAAATAGAATCCTGGCATCCCTCCACACAGCTCCTGTTCAGATACTGGCTTCTAACCGAAGTCATCTGCTCCTGCTCTCCTGGATAACCCCCCCCAAACTGGTGAGCCACTGCTCCTGCCCCCCTCTGTTTCTCACATTTCTGCCTCACCCCCTTGAGCTTGCTCTTCACTCCCCTTCCTCCCGCCACTCTTAGCCCTAATTTTCTGTATTTGCAAAGAACTGTAGAACTGGGGGAGGGGAGAGGGAGGTAAGGTGCTTCCCTGGCACCATGGCTTGAAGGGACTGTGGGCTAATCATCAGGATTGCAGGAGCAGCTGCACAGGGGAGGGGGCTGGATGTCCTTGTCCACTTATGGACAAATAACCTAGCTGCAAATGGGATCAGAGCAGTGCAGGGGGGAGTTTGTGAAGTTGGAGTGGGCCTTAGACAAGTAGCATGCACAGTAACCTTCTTGGAGGTGTTGCCTGTCTGTGGCATGGGAGAGGATAGGGTACTCTGTGCCATGCGATTCAAGCAATGGTTGAAAAACTGGTGCACAGCTCAAGATTTTGGCTTCATTGGGGACTGGGGGTCCACCTGGAGGGATACTGTCCTATACTTTTGTGATGATATGCATCTGTCTAGGAAGGGAACCAGTATCCTAGGTTACAGGTTTAAATGCTTCATTGGCAAACACTTAAACTAGACAAGGGGGGAGGCACTGAAAAGGAACAGGAACATCCCAGCCTCACCCCCCACAAAACAGGGTAGTTAGTGAGGTAAACAACAAAATAGAGAAGTTGATAGGGAGAAGGGCAGGGGTAAATGGAAAAAAGGCAAAGGCAGTAAGGACATGGATGGGGCTAAAAGGGGTAAGCCATCTAGAAAAGGAGGACAATGAGTACCAATGCCCGTAGTCTGGGTAACAAGCTCCCTGAACTAGTGGCCTTGAAGGAAGAGGGAAGCCTGGATATCTTGGCAGTCTCAGAAACATGGTACACAGAGAACCATGACTGCGTTGTAAACATACCAGGGTACACAATCTATTGGAGGGACAGGGAGAGTAGAAGAGGAGGAGGAGGAGGAGGAGGAGTAACTCTTTGCATAAGGGAAGGAATTAAAGCAATGGAACTAAAGGGTAAACAGGTTGGAGAGGAGGCACTGTGGGTCACACTGGAGACAGGAAATGGTACCACAGTCAGCATGGGTGCTGCATACAAACTCCCATTTCAGTGGGAGGAAATGGACAAGGAAATAATAGAAGGTATCCTTAAGGTGGCAGAAAAAGGGGAGATATTGCTGATGAGGGACCTGAATATGCCAAATGTTAACTGGAGCACATTTGCTGCAGCCACATCCAAGAGCAGAGTCATTCTTGATGCCCTACAGGGGCATGCCTCACACAGCTAGTGTCGGAACCCATTTGGGAGGGAGCAATCTTAGACCTGGTATTCTCAAACAGAGAAGGAGAAAAGATCTTATATTTAGAAGTGGGTAGCCATCTGGGAACAAGTGACCACCAAACAGCCTGGTTCATGATAAACACAGCCGTAGAGTCAAGCCACGCAAATGTGAGCGTACCAGACTTTAGGAGGGCTGACTTTGGCAAAATGGGAGACTGCCTCAAAATAGCACTAGCAAATGGTCAAGAAGAAGGGGTGGAAAAACAATGGGGAAACATCAAAACTGCCATCACAGAGGCAACAAGTCTTTGTGTGAAGTAAACAAACAAATCAAAATGAAGGAAAAAACAACTATCATTTTCAAAAGAGGTGGGGGAATATTTGGGAGAAAAAGATAGTATTCAGGAAGTATAAGGAAACAAAGAAGGAGCAAGAACCAGTTAAAGCAGAAGGAAGTGGCAAGGCAGTCATGATAACAAAGGCCCAACCAAAGGAAAAGACAGCCAACTCAGTTAAGAAGGGGAAAAAAACCTTTTACAGGTACATTAGGTAATGAAGAAAGATCAAAGGAGGGATAGTGAGGCTTAATAAAGGGGAGGATGGAAGGGCACAGGGTAACAGTGAAAAAGCAGAGATACTGAATGGATACTTCGGCTCAGTATTCACAAATGAAGAGACAGGGGAGGAACCTAATCCAATCAATAGAATCACTCTGAATATGGGGGTCGATACCAGTCCATCCACAGAAGAAAGGGTTCTGAATAAACTCCTAAAACTGAAGGTGGACAAAGCAATGGGACCTGAGGGGAATTACTCCAGAATTCTAAAAGAACTAAGGGGAGAACTAGTGATACCACTGACTACCTTTTTAACAAATCATGAGATGATGGTGTGGCACCTGAGGACTGGAAGAGGGGAGATGTGATTCCCTTTCATAAATGTAGAAGCAAAGCACAGACAGGAAACTACAGACCTGTTAGTTTGACCTCAGTGGTAGGGAAAATTATGGAATCACTTCTGAAAGAAAGAACTGTTGAGTAACTGGTTAACGGGGCACAGGACCCAAGGCAGCATGGATTCACAGTGGGAAGGTCATGTTAGATGAATTTAATAGATTTCTTTGACTGGGTGACCAAAGTAGTAGACCAAGGAGGGGCTGTGAAAATGACTTAACTAGACTTTAGCAATACATTTCGTACAGTCCGACACAAAAGATTAAAAAACAAGTTAGCCAGCCTGGGAGTTGATCTCAGGGTGGTTGCCAGGGTAACAAATTGGAAGGACAACGGGACATAGAGGGTAATAGTAAATGGAGTCCACTCCAAAGAAAGGGGATTTACTAGCAGTTTACCACAGGGTTCAGTAATGAGACCGGTCCTTTTTAATGTCTTTATAAGTGACATTGCAGAGGGACTGGAAGGAGAAGTATGCCTCTTTGTAGATGACATAATGATCTGCATGAGGGTTGATACACAAGGGGGGATAGAAAGGGTGAAAAGGGACTTTGCAAGGCTGGAGGAATGGTCAAAAGTATGGCAGCTTAAATTTAATGTAAAGAAGTGCAAAGTAATGCACCTGGGAAACAAAAACCCATGGGAAGAGTACACAATGGGGGGGGGATGCTAACAACAATAAAAATGGAAAGGGACCTGGGATAGTCATATCAGATGACCTAAAGATGGTCACGCAACATGAGAAGGCAGTAAGTAGGGCTGGAAGGATGCTGAGATGTATAGGGAGAAGCATCACCAGAAGAAAACAGGAAGTTGTTATCCTTCTGTACAGACAGTTGGTGAGACCCCATCTGGAGTACTGCGTGCAATTCTGGAGACCCCATCTCTGCAAGGACATAGACAGTATGGACTGTATGGAGGCAGTCCAGAGGAGGGCAACTAAAGTGGTGCAGGGTCTGCACCCGAAGCCATATGAAAAGAGACTAAAGGAGTTTAATATGTATACCCTCAAAAAGTGGGAGACAGGGGACATGACAGAAATTTTCAAGTACCTTAAGGGAATCAACAAAGTCCAAGAGGGTAGCATCTTTCAGAAAAAGAGATATGCAAGAACAAGGGAGCACAATTTGAAGATAGAGGGGAGATGGCTCATGGGCAACATGAGGAAGTATTTTCTCACAGAGAGGGTGGAGGATGCATGGGATGGCCTTCCTGAGGAGGTCATGGGGTCAAAAACAGTGGGAGAATTCAAGAATGTTATGGGACAGACATAAGGCAATTCTGGTGGGGGTTAGGAAGAAGTAGGCTGTTGGCTAACTAGGATCTGCAGCTTATCCAATAGGTAGGGAAATGAGCAAGCTGGGTGGGCCAAGCGGTCCTTATCTGCCATCAGAGTCTTTGTTTCTATGTTTCTGTGCTTGCCTCTACTCTTATTACCTCTTCCCCTTCCTGAGCTCTCTTCACTGTTTGTTCTTCGACTCCATCCTACTTTCATTACCATTATGCACCTAGCTACCATGGTCTGTGCTCCTATCTACTCTGTCACTTAATTTTCCTACACTTCTCTAGCTCTGAGCAATCTTCCACAACTAGGCATCTCTTGCCTTGTTACCATCCATGTCTATGATTCTGTCCTCATTTCCTTTACCCTGTTACCCTATATAGTTTAGTTTGTGAATGCATTTTCTACTTGTATTTAATCTGCATATTGTACTTTTATTATCCTGCCCCATTGTTTAATTTCTATTGCTGTTGTATATGTTGTAACTTATATTGCATTGCTTGTAACTGCTTTTGCATTCATCATGTATTTTTATCTGTTATTTGTGCCACTGTTTGTGGCCCAGGTTGTGCCTGAAAACAGTCCTTGGATCAGTGCATTTACCGAGTAGACAAAGACTTTAAAAAAAAAATAAAGTGTTTTCACCATGTGGCATGAGTGGGGTCACGTGCTTTTACCTTTTCTTGTGTTTTCAGGAATTTAATTTATTTATTTATTTATTCACAATTCGGATTTACAACCTTTGAGTCAAAGACTCATTCACAAAGGCACCTTGTCGCAGGGAGGGTAGATAACATTTTGATGGAGTACAACAATGGAGAACATTACAGGTGAGATACAGTAAAAAGAGCATACAAAGCAAAGCAAAAGGACATTCAAAGCAATTCCAGTGATACAGTGGAGCACACAGGTTTCAATTTGTGGTGTACAGGCATCAATTAAGCTAATCTAATTGAACTAGTATACATGTAATACTATGAGATCCCAAGACATACTGGCTAGTGGATACCTGGGGCGGGTGCGGAGGGGTAGTTGCTGGGAAGAGTGGTGGATCGGGAAGACTTTGTCTGTGGATTGGGTCAGGCAGAGCTCTAGGTATGGCCCAGTCATGGGCATTTGCAGCTTTGAGTGTCAGTGAGGTGTTTACATAGGGCAATTTTGAAGGGGGCAAGTTTGGAGATGTTTGTGATATGAGCGGGAAGGGAATTATATCAGGAGGGGCTCTGGAGTGGAAAGATCTTTGCGCGAGCGAGGTCCTGGCTCTCGGCAACTGGAAGGTGGCTTTGGTTGCATTTTTTTGTTTTATACTTCTTTTTATTATGCATTATCATTCTGCTTCATGGTACACATTTTCATTGGTTTAGAATCATTTAAGTACGTACACTTCATATTTTGTGTATCATTACTGTGCTAGATATTCATAACTAACAAGGCACCTAATTATCATAATCTTTCAAAACCATGTAATACAAAAGATTAACTATGGCAAGTATTTGGCAGGCAAACAGGCGTACTTTTCCATGAAATACTATAATATTCAATTAATTGAATCTTTCCTTTCCCACCCCTCCCACCCTTTCCCTCTTCATTTCAAAAGAACCTACCATCAATCCTAAACATCATACATTGGGGAAGAGCAAACAGGAAAGAAGTTTACATTACATCTTAATATTTCCCTGTGGTTCTCAAAAAGTAGCACCTTTCTATTAAACTAGAGGCTATACTATATTATCCTGGTAGAGATCCCATCTTGTCCAATTTGACACAAAGATTTCTATTCGATTCTGGAAACCCAGTGAGATCTGCTCATTTTGTTGGATCTGTGTTATTATTGTAACCCATTCTTTTAGACTGGGGGGAGTTGGTTGACGCCACCTTTTGGTTGTAGATTTGTATGCAGATCATAACAGTATTGCCAGAGATACCTCTGGGCCCTATCCCGTATACCAGATGGAGGGATCCCCAGGATTAAGTGATAGGGCTCCAACACTTTCTGAATCCCCAAAACCACCTTGATAGTTTCCGTGACTCGGGCCCAAAAATTACTTATACTTGGGCACTCGAGGAAAACATGTGCTTGAGAGGCTTTCTCCTCGCCACAGTCCCTCCAACATCGGGAAACACTCTTCTGTCACCCCAGAGAAGTCGCAGAGGTGACCCAAACGAATCTCGCCCACACCTTCCAAACAAACTCTCTCCACGTCGGTGAAGAGGTAGTAGCCCATGTGTCCCTCCAAATCCTATGCCATTCTGTGTGGGTTATAGGGTGATTGATCTTCCTCTCCCATTTAGCCTGCACCGATAAAGCAGCGTTCCCCACTCTATCTATTCTGTACCTATATAAAATTGCTATTGCTTTCTCCCTGCATCTTGAAGACCATATTTGTTCAAACGGGGGATCGGCCCTAAGCATCCAGGTATTATTTTCGTGTATCCTCAAGTGTTTGGAAATATAGTCTTTAAGTTGATAGAAAAATAACCTATCCCTTTCTGTCCAGTCAAATTTTGTTTTCGCCTCCTCAAAACTTAGTATCTCATCCCCTCTCATTACTTGCCAGGGGGCCTCCAACCCCTTGTTTATTTGGATTTTAAACCACCTGTTGTTAAATACAGGCTGTGAGATGAACCACCTATATCTCCAATCAAATTTCTGGTGAAAGTCAACCTTTATTCCCATCTACCATCCCCTAAGGATGGATTGTGTTGCAAGTGGGGCTGTTTAAGTGTTTCTTTAAGGTGCTTTGGTGAAAAGAGACTAGCCTGCAGGGGGCTCTGAACCTCTCTTGCCAAATCTATCTGCTTCCACCTAGATTGGTAGGTTCTACTTCCCCATAACAGTGCTAGCCTCATCTGCGAAGCTGACCAGTACTCCCTCAGTAAAGGGAGAGCAATGCCTCCACTGTCTTTGGGAAGCACAAGCCTGGCATAGCTCACCCTAGGCCTCTTGTAGTTCCACAAGTATTTGTTTAGTAGTTTTTGCCATGATAAAAGTTCTTTGGATGTGAGGGGGCAAAGGACACATTGAAATAAGTACAAAAACCTTGGGAGAATATTATTTTTAAGTTTAGATTCCTTCCATAAAATGTTGTTGGTAAAAGGGACCATCTACCTAGATCTTGCTTTATTTTCTGCACTAATGGTTCGTAATTTTGAATATGCAATCTATTAAGGTTTGTCGGTATTTGGATCCCCAAGTATCTAATATTTTCCTTTCCCCACTTGATTGGAAACCTTTTTTTGAGCTGTGGCGTAGGTAGAAAATTAAAAAGCAAAGCTTCTGATTTACTTACGTTGAGGGTAAACCCCGACAGACTGGAAAATCGATCCACAAGGGTGAAGAGTGCCTTAAGAGACTTCTCTGGGTCTGTTATACACACCAGGATGTCATCAGCAAAAAGAGCCAGCGTCTGCTCGACCCCTCCTGTCATAACACCCTGCAAGTCCTGGGCCTGTCTCAAGGCCTGGGCCAGGGGCTCGACATAGAATGCGAACAGGAGAGGGGAGAGGGGACAGCCCTGCCTAGTGCCACGTTGCAGAAAATTTCTCTGAGATATGGCTGTTGGCTCGTATATAGGCTATAGGGCTTCTGTAAAAATTAAAAATAGTCTCCACGAAGGGTACAGGGAACTTAAACTCCAGGAGGACTTCTTTTAGATATCTCCATGTTACTTTGTCGAAGGCTTTTTCTGCATCAAGCCCGAGCAGAATTGCCAGGGTTTGCATTTCATTAATTTCTTCTATAATGTACGCCGTGCATCTCACATTGTCCCGAGCTTGTCACCCAGGGATAAATCCACTTTGATCTGGATTTATTAAAGGAGGGGCGAACTCAACTATACGTTTGGATAAAATTGTAGCCAATATTTTGTAATCTGTATTTAAAACTGAAATGGAGCGGTATGAGGAGAATAGGGACGGGTCCTTACCCTCTTTGGGTATGACTGAGATTATAGCCTCATTCCAGGATGGGGGGATCTCTCCCTTCTCAGAGGTAACAAAAGGGAACATCCTAGATAGCAGAGGCAACAACGGTTCAGTGAAGGCCTTATAGAACTCCCCCAGAAGCCCATCCGTCCCTGGACATTTACCTGTTTTCAAATTTCCTATAACGGTTGATATCTCCCTAAGCGAGATTGGGGCCAGTAACCCAGCTCCTTGTTCTTGGGTTAGGGTGGGTAGATGAAGGGTGGAGAGGAAGCCCTTAATCTTTTCCTTGGGAGGATTTGTTTGCTCTGTGTATAGACTAGAATAATAATCTTGCTGAGTTTCGGTTATAGTTCTAGTAGTGGTTTGTAGGGTGCCTGTATATGGGTGCTTGATCCTTAGTATCATGGCCTTTGCTTTTCTTTTTCTTTGGTTGCATTTTGGGTGGTGACCGAGTGGGTGGCCAATTTTAGGGATGTAGTAACCCCCGGTGGGGAGAGCCCAAGTAGTGTTTTTTTAGCCAGTATACAGGTGTGGTATCGCAGGCGCTCTTCAAAGGTGAGTAAGTTCGAGGTGGAGTAAAGCTTGCATGTGTGCGTTCTGCTGGGAGCACCGGTCAGGAGCCTGCAGGCCTTGTTGATAGAGGTCTGGACTTTGGAGAGGGCAGTGGGGTCAGCAGCTGCATAGATAGGGAGCCCATAATCAACCAAAGACAGGATGGAGGAGGTGATAGCCAGCCGGAGGGCATACTCAGGGAGGCAGTCTTTGTGGCGGTAGAGAAGTCCAATCTGGGCATTCATGGCAGAGGACAGGGAGTTAAGATGGGCGTGGAAGGGTGATACCCAGGTATTTGTATGCTGATACCTGCTCAAGGGGGTGTAGGGTGCGGGGGAAGATGATAAGGGGGACATTTCTGGAGTTACTTTGGCAGTGTGCAAAATCATAGATTTCGTCTTCATGTGGTTCAGAACTAGACAATGGTCAAGGAACCATTTTTCAGCTTGGCTGAAGGTGAGTTGCAGAGAGATCTGGAGGGTGAGTGGGTCAGGGTGGGAGGTGACAAGGACCGCATCATCGGCATATAGGAGCATTCTGCTCGAGCAGGAGCTGGGGAGGGTGTTTAGAAAAAGACTGAACAATGCGGGGCCCAGGATGGAACCCTGAGGGGCACCAGAGCATACAGGTAGGGCAGTTGATAGGGTACCATTGATTTTGACCTGTTGGGATCTGGCATGAAGGTAGCTGGAGGGCCAGGCTAGGGGGCCAGATGAGAAACTAAATTGATAAAGGGAGTCAAAGAATAGAGGGTGACACACAGTGTCAAAGGCCTTAGATAAGTTGATGAACACTGCCCCGGCGATATCCCCAGAGTTAAGTGCAGAGTGTATTTGCTGAGAGAACTCCAATAGGGCTGAAGTGGTGCTGTGTCCAGGATGGAAGCCATGCTGTTCTGGGCATAATATGTTGTACTTGGATAGATAATCCATGAGTTGGGATACTATTTTTTCCAGGGCTTTAGAGAGTGGGGGGAGGATGGAGATCGGTCTGTAGTTGTTTGGTAATTTGCGGTCTCCATTTTTATGAATTGGGGTATTTTCAGCTGATTTCCATGTGCTCAGGAATTGGCCGAGGCATAGAGACCGGTTAAAAAGGTCAGTGAGAGGGGCTAGCATGACATCAAGAGTTAGGCGGAGAATCCTGGATCAAGGGGGTCACAACTGGGGTTGTGGCTGGAGCTGGCTTTTAGTAGGAGTGGTTTGGCATTGTGGGAGCTATGGTGCGAGGAGGAGAAATGGGGGCAATTCATGGTGGGGGTTGGAAGCATGGATAGGGTCAAAAGAAGTGGACAGGAAGGACTGCACTAGGCAGAAAAGGCCGTGTTGAGGCAGTCAGCAACAAGTGGGGGGTCATTGGTAATAGGACTGTTAACAAGCATCTGGGGGGGGGCGAGCGAGTTTTCCCATTAAGCTCCTTAATATTATCCCAGAAAGCTTGTGCAGAACCCCAGGATGAGGCCAGGGTGGTTTGGTGGTATCTGGCCTTGGCTTGCCTTATGGCCCAGGTGCATTGGTTGCGAGCTGCATTATAGGCTTGTCTGTCTACAGTTCTGCCTGACTCAACCACGATCTGCTATAGGTTGTCTCACTGCTTCAATTGCTGGATCAGGGAGGGAGAAATCCAGTCAGCATTGTGTCTTTTGGAGCGAGTGCTGGTGACGGGGGCAAAGATGTCACAGGCCTTGCAGAAGGCTCTGGTGAGGAAGGCTAGTGCAGTACGTACGGGAAATCGGGGACCAGTCAAGCTGGGCTAGGTACTGCTTTAGCTTATAAAGGCCCCCGGGGTGAAAGCGGTGGCGGGAGGTGACTTTGCATGTGGGATTGAGCATGGGGGTGACCAGAAACAGAGGATAGGGGAGTGGTCTCTAAGGGAGTTGGCTAGGATGCTAACAGACTTGATTTTGTGGGGGCGACTGGAGAGTATTATGTCAAGGAGGGAGCTGGATCCACTTGACTGGTTAAATCTGGTGGGATGAGTGACTAGCTGAGTTAGGTCAAGGGCAGTGAAGGAGTCCTTTATGTGTGCTGCAGTGGAGCCAAACCAGTTGATATTGAGGTCACCTAGGATGAGCTGTTCAGCTTTGTGGGAC
Source organism: Neoceratodus forsteri (assembly GCA_016271365.2). Classification (NCBI taxonomy): domain Eukaryota; kingdom Metazoa; phylum Chordata; order Ceratodontiformes; family Ceratodontidae; genus Neoceratodus; species Neoceratodus forsteri. Next base: position 115,576,181 of record CM057455.1, on the reverse strand, counting down.
AGGGTAGAGAGATAGTCAGTGAGGGAGTGGATAGCTGGACCTTAGGCCCATGGGGGTATGTATGTGGTTGTAAGATAGAGAGGGCCCCTGCCCGGGTCAGGGGAGATTTTTAAGGTGATGGCTTGGGCACCATGATCGAGTTTGGGGATAAGAAATGCGTGTCCCAGGAGGGAGTCACGCAAGTAGACTGCACATCTGCCACCACGCTTACCCACACAATCTTCTCTGAAAAGGGTGAAACCGGGAAGGGAGACAGCAGAGTCGGGGGTTAATGCGGAGAGCCAGGTCTCCACTATGGCAAGGATGTTGGGCCTGTGTTGGGTGACCCAGCACTGGAGTGCAGCAGTTTTCTTTGGAGACTGCAGATATTCATAGAGGCAATGCGGAGGCTGTGCCCAGTATGGGGTGACGGAGGGGTAGAATGTCCAGATCAAAGGTTTGGGTGGACATTCACAGAGAGCAGAAGGAGTAAGGTGATAAGTCGGAGAAGTGGACTACGGCGGTTGGGGTTGATGTGCTTGGGCAGATACGAGGATCTGGGGGGAGGTGCAGGGGATGGGTAGGGAGCTAAGGGCAGGTATGGCTAGGATGGAGTGAGCCCACCCTGCTCCGGGGACAGGGGTTGGGGGAGTGGGTGTTGGTGGAGAGTGCGGTGAGGTGATAAGGTGGTCCAGTGTGCGAGGAGAGTTATTGGTGGGAAAGGGGGAAGTGGGATAAAGGGTGGGAGTAGAAGTGATAACAGGTTGAGGTTCCTATACCCATCCCTGGTAAGAGTCCCATTTTTTCAGGAGGGTGCAAGTGTTGATATTGACAATACGTAGCCTATGGGCAGGATGTTGAGCAGCAGAGGGTCCATGGATTGTGTGCATATTAAAAGACATGAGCAGAAGGAGGGAAGGGGATGTAGTGATGGGATTCCAGGACATCTTTTTAGAGCAGTATGCACGTGACCCTCTGTCGCTTGCTAGGGTATGGGTGGGGAGGGTAATTATATGTGTGGGACCCGGGATAGGGAATCGTGTGGCAGGTGGGCAATGCAGGATGGGGGGGGGTGGCAGTTTGATGGTAAGGAGAAGAGGGGGGATGCGCACCCACTGCAGGTAGTGAAGAGGTTACCAGTGCAGCACAGCACAAGTGGTATACAGATGGGGATACTAGGCGCTATGGATGGATTGGTGAGTGGATGCTGACAGTCAGGCAGATGTATGTTTTCAACACAGCTGGAGAGATTCACCGGGGGGATAGTGGGGGGGGGAGTCAGCACAGGGAAGAGCAGAGCGAGTATAGGGATCACTACCAGGGACATACTGGAGTATGAGATTGGAGGAGGACCAAAGGAGGGCCAGTGAGAGATAAGTGGTGGCAGGCTGAATCCCCCCTAGTGGCCAACGCATATAATCTGCAGGTGGAGAAGTGGGCTGATTGGTTCAAACACAGCCGCATTCCTATTGGTTCTTATCACCCTATATAAATCCATGTCAACCAAGGGTGGTAGTGGGGGTGGTGGGGTAACACACCAGTTCCAACTGTGGCACAGTCCTGTGTTTCTTTTGCTGTGCCCACATTCCATACCTAATCTACTTCGGCTCCGGGGGGGGGGGGTGTCTGCATGGAGAAGAAGCAGGTGAGCATTATTTATGCTGTGCAAATGGGGGAGGAGACTTAATTACTATGCAGAGGCAGAACAGTTCTATCGGGACATGCACAGGAAATAGCTGTAGGAATTTGAACAAACCATGGCTGCAGTAATTAAGCTAAATGTGGCTGCAGTAATTAAAGCTAAACCTGAAATGGCTGTAGCGACTACAATGTTACTTTTTTTTTTTTTTTATTTAGTATACTTTATTCACTTTTTTCAACAATATCCATAAAGCACAATGGGTTGCTAGGCATAAGCATTATTACATGATAATATGGAACCTGCCATAATAGCCTTGTGGTTACATCAGCTAAAATAAACACCTTATGTACTAAAATCCACTACATTATCCCACGCTAAAAGCCCCACAGCCTCTTCCAATACATCCATGCTCCCCAATTACCCCTCTACCCTCCCCCATGTCAAGCGTGTACTTATTCTTCCAGATGCCACATTGGGTTCCACCTGTTGAACAAAAGATCCACTAGTTGTTGGGTCAGCGTGGATTATAAGCAATAAGTAAGGCCTCCAGAGGGCCCCATCTGGGCTGATATAAGTGCGCTCGGTTACTCATATACAGGATATGCTTTTCTAATTGCAGAGCGGTGAGCATCTCCTTATACCACTCCCTCACAGGCAACCAGGCTTCCTCTTTCCAATGTCTCATAATAATGAGTTTGGCTACTGCAGAGACTAAAGCAATATGTGCCATCTTGGTTTTAGGAATACCCCTCGGCAACAAATATAATAAACATGTTTCCGGGGTAAAGAGGGAGTCAAGACCTAGCCACGGATCCAGCAGCAATTTGATAGCCTGCCAAACGGACTGGACAAGTGAACAACCCCACAACATATTGTATAAAAAGCCTGGGGCAAGGCGACACCTGGTGCACGCAGGAGAAGGGGCACGCCCCACTTTATGTAGTCTAGCTGGTGTCAAATATAAGTTATTCATAATATTAAACTGTATCATTCGTAACCTGTCCTGCTTGACAAAGGTATAATTGTTCCTCCAAGCCCGTCCCCAAATCACTACATCAGGTGGAAATGATAACTCCTGGACCCAGTAATAGCCGATCCCGTGGGGTAGGCTAATATCCAAAACCTGTAACTTTTTGTAAGTTTTGGACACTGCATGCGATCTACCTGCTGCCTGCAAGAGCCTGTTCAATTTCTCCGAGTATGACCAATTGGTGTCGCCCCTCCCCATATGTCTTTTGATTGCCTCTACCAGCTGCCTATGTTTGAAAAAATCCATAACTGAAACTAGGTAACGTGTTTGAAAGGTTGAAAATGACATCAATTGGTTGCCCTCAAAGAGATCAGCGACTTTCCTATCCATCAGGAGTGGCCAGAATATGGGCGATATGGGTTTATGGTCTATTTGGAAATGAGGGTTACCCACAATAGGCTGATCCAAGGATGCATGCCAGTTACATGAAAGAAATGTTTGTATCTGCTGGAGGGCTCGAATTGACCATGCTATGGGGGTATTTTTCAACTTACTAGGGAGCTTCGAGGGGCTGACATAAATCAAAGAGGTGAGCTTACCCTGGAACTGGGATATTAGTGACTGCTCTATGTCCAGCCACAAGGGAGTATACGCCTGATTCTTCTTTTCTAGTCCTATTCTTGGCCAATGGGCTACTCTACTGAGGTGATGAGCACAGTAGTAGGTAAAGAATGAAGGTAGTGCTAGTCCGCCCTGTCTTTTGGGCCCTGTAAGTTTGTGGTATGTGCGTCTAGCTTTCTTGCCCTTCCACAGAAAGGCATTTACAATTGACTGTAAGTAGTTAAACCACTTTTTGGGAAGATAGCACCCTAGCATCCCGACTAGGTATAAAACCCTGGGCAGGACATTCATTTTTACTATGTTAGCTTTTCCCCACAGTGTGAGCGGAAGATTGTCCCATCTCTCCAGATCCGATTTAATAACCTTGAGTAGTTCTGCAAGATTCAATTTAATCATTATGGGGAGATCTCTGGCCACATGAATACCTAAGTAGGTAAGAGTATCTGGTGCCCATTCCAAACTGATGCCATATATGGATGCTTGGGTGGTCCTGTCATTCAGGAAAAACCTTGGATTTGGATACGTTAAGCTTGTAGTGGGAGACCTCTCCAAAAGACTTAATCAGCCTCGGAAGTACTGGGATCCCGACTACTGGCTCCTCAATATGTATCAGCAAGTCATCTGCGTAGGCAGATAGGGTATACCGATGTTCCCCTATTTTAATACCTCTAATTTGAGGGGAGGCATTTATTTTCTTGAGGAGGGGCTCCAAATAAAGATTGAATAGGAGAGAGGATAGCGGGCACCCCTGTCGTGTCCCCCTCTGAAGACGAAAAGGGCCAGATAGGGTGCTATTACACCAAACCTGTGTAGATGGGGAGGAATATAGGATCAGAACCCATTTGATAAATTCAGCTGGGAGGCCATATCGTGCCATTGCTAGGAATAAGAAATCCCAAGAGACCATGTTAAAGGCCTTCTCTGCGTCCAGGGACACCAAAATCGCCGTGGAGTCAGAGTCCCTGGACGCCGAAAGGATGTGCATGATCTTTCACATGTGGTCAACAGATGATCTCCCCGCCATAAACCCAATTTGCTCCCGTCCAATAAGAGTAGCTAGCACCAGGCTTAATCTGTTGTCCAAGATCTTCGCTAAGATCTTGACATCGGAGTTGATCAGCGAGATAGGTTGATAGCTGGCGGGATTAAGGGGGTCCTTCCCCGGCTTGGGGATGAGAGTAATCAACGCTTTTAAAAAACTATCTTCCGACATGCCCTCAGAGTGCCAGTGATTGAAGACATCTGTAAGCAGGGGGACGAGCTCTAGCGTACAAACTTTATCCAAGTTGTTAGAGAGATCATCAGGTCCCGGCGCTCTATCCAGTGCAAGTTGCTGGATGGCCTGCGTAACCTCCTGTACCATTATCGGATTACCCAATGCCTTGGCACTCTGAGGGGTCACTGTCGGTAACTCTACCGAGGCTAGATAACTGAGGATGGTCTGGACATTGGGACGGCCTGCCTGATCAACTGCATACAGTCTCATGTAGTTATCTCCTCCACCACTTCTCTGGGTGACATTACAAGTTGATTTCCCACTTTGTGACCAGCAATGAAGTGCGATGCCTCTACCTGCCTAAGCCTTAGGGCTAACAACTTTCCAGCTTTTTCCCCCAGCATCAAGATATTTGATTTTGATACGCCTCAGTGACAGTTCTACCTTCTAAGTGATATGGGCTGATTACTGGGCTTGTAATCTATGCAGAGTTGCCCATTCAGCTTCAGAGGACTTATTGTTGAGGGTGGCTTCCAGCCTCCGGATGTCTGAGAGCAAATTATCTTGCTGGGCTTTATGTAGCCTGGATCTGACAGACACCAGACATAGGCACTCCCCTCTCCAGGTGCATTATGCTGCCGCCCAGACTATGTCAATTCTCGAAACTGAGTCCCTATTTATTGAAAGAAAGTTGGTAAGGAAATCTCTTATCTGCTGTATATCTGGGGTTTGGCAGTAGAAATTCAATGCAAGGAAGTGCAAGATAATGCATATGGGGCACAAAAACCCTGGCACAATATATCAGTTGAGGGGTGAGGATATAGCATGCACCAAGCAGGAAAGGGATCTTGGAGTTATCATCTCTGATGACCTCAAGGCAGGGAAACAGTGTGACAAGGCAGCAGGTAAAGCAAATAGGATGCTGGGATGCATAGGCAGGGGCATCACCAGCAGGAAAAGGAGGTCATAATTCCACTATACAAGACACTAGTGAGGCCACACCTGGGTACACTGTGCAGTTCTGGAGACCTTACCTACGTAGGGACATAGACAGGGTAGAGAAGGTTCAGAGGAGGGCAACAAAGATGGTGCATGGATTGCATCACAAGTCCTATGAGGACAGGTTGAAGGCACTGAACATGTACTCCCTGGAAGAGAGGAGGAGAGGGATATGATAGAGACATACAAGTATCTTACAGGAGGAATAGGGTGCAGGAATGCACTATTTTTAAGCGAAAAGATGTTCCAGGACTAGAGGCATGGGATGAAGTTGGAGGGAGGACGATTCAGAGAAGCGTGAGGAAGAATTTCTTCACAGAATGGGTGGTGGACAAGTGGAACACCCTGCCAGAAGAAAGTGGTGGGGGCTGAAACAATCACGGGATTTAAGAATGCATGGGATAGACATAAAGGAATTCTGGAGGTCAGGGGTAAGAGGCAACAGACTTCCTGGAAAACATAAACTGAACTTGCAAACTTAAATGGGCAGACTGGGTGGGCCATAGGCCCTTATCTGCCGACACTGTCTATGTATCTATGTATCTATGTATAGTCTCAGACTTCTGGAGTAGCTGGTTATTAAGCCTCCAAACAAATTCCTTCCTATATGCTTTCCCAAAATGGAATGTTAGTGAGACAGGCGAGTGATCAGAAATGACCCTCTCATGGATTTCGGAGCAAACTACATTTGGAAGTGAGTGGGAACTTAATAAAATAAAGTCAATGGGGATAGTGATTTGTGGGGGAATAAAACATGTTAGCGCTCCGTGAGGGTGCAGCACCCTCATACATCTAGGATATTTGCACCATTCATCAGATCATGAAGTGTTCTGAAGGGGAGAGTCCCCGCCTTCGAGGGTCAGATCTGTCCAATCGCATGTCCGGCACCACATTCCAGTCCCTTCCCATTATAGTTGTTACCAGTGGGTTAGTGACTACTATACTTAGCAAGCGAATAAAGAATTCAGGGGCTTCTCCATTTGGGCCATATAATGCACACAGTAGAATTGGATTCGACTCTATACTACCCAACAAAATAATATATCTCCAATTGGGATCATATTTCTCCCTCTTTAGTATAAAGGGAATATATCTGTTTATGAGGATGATCACTCCTCCACTGTTACTAGATCTTCCAGCACCGAAAGCCTGTCCTACCCAGGCTTTGATAAACAAATGGGCATCTTCCCGTTTCATGTGCATTTCCTGAAGGCAGACTATCCCTGCCTTTAATTGCTGCAAGTGTCTGAGAATAACCAGCCTTTTGCCCTTGTCCTGGGCGCCCTTAACGTTCCAACTGATAACCTTGTATTGACTACTCATTGCCAGCAGATAAATTTCTCTGAGGAATTGTTCCCTTACTTAGCCCAATAATACAGTTGGACTTAGAAAGATATCCTGCTCCATGATATACCGCATCAGCCACTTTAGCCACACTTGACATCCTCCCTCCTTCCCCCAATAAACCCTTTTCATTATCTATTGCCCTTATCCCACCTGCTATACCCTCCCCTATCGCATAAAACATTTTCCTTAGTCCCCTAAGTTCTCCCCCAGTTCCCAGGAACTGCAACTCCCAAATCACCATGGTGCACAATGTCTTTCCACAGAGTAATACACACCAAGCCCCCCCCCACTCCCCATCCTCCATTAAACAAAAAGCATGCCCAACCCAAGTGAATTAGAGAATCTCCTTTTCCTAACATTGGAATATAAACATTAGGTAAATCAGAACAGACAAATCATAACCCTACATGACAAGTGCAAGGGTTTTAGGATCGCTTGCTTCCTCTTGGCAAAATTCCCTAATAGGGGATGGCAATGGGAGAAGCAAGGTAATAACTCTGAAAAGAAAAAATGAGAGGTTAAAGTAATGCAATAAGTCTCTATTTCGTAGTTCTTAATGCTCCCAATAACTGGATTCAGTTAATGCAGTTACTATAGACCCCCATGCCTCTGGCAGCTACATATCACAGCCGGAAACCACGGAAGCCATCAAGAGGCCCAAGTGTCTCATGAAGCACTCGCCACTCCCAGGGTTGCTTCTGGATCAGTCCCATTTGTTCTTCACCCCGGTTTACGCCTTCCATTCAGACGGGCCGCTGGGCAATAGGGGAAAGACCCAAATCAAATTATAACAGGAACATAATTCTCATCCCCACAGTAATAAGAGACTCATGTGGGAATAAGGCAGCCTACTCCACCGGCAAGGAACAAAATAAAAAGCCCAAGGGTCTAGTAGGTGATGTCATTTGCGATATTTCTTCCTGGATCATATCCTGCTACTACAGTCAGAGTATTCCCACCATCACCAGTTACTATGCTTCATAGCCCAAAGAAAAAGAAGCCCTTGGTTAATCAACAAATGTTGCAAGATGCACACCCGGAAAGAGGCCTGGCTCCAGGCTCCCTTGGTGTTCGATGACAGGTAAACTGAGAACACCTTCCGTGGCCCCCCCGGCCACTACCTGTAAAAAACACTGGCCACTTGTTGAATTTCCACACTATTTCAATGTCCTGAGGACCATTAATTAAACCAACAAAGATCTCATATATCAAAACACTCTGTCACTACGATCTTTCATCAGATGCATCATAGTCCCCTATATCACTCCATTCCTTTGAACAGATCCAGGGATAGTTCTCAGAGCTCCGTCAGAGCTTGCTCTTTGTTTTCAGAAGAGATCCATTTATCTTGGTGTTTAATCTGGAGCACTGCAAGATATCGCATTCTGAAGGGTTTACCAGCTGCAAACAATTTAGAGACGATAGGATGCATTTCTTGCCGTTTCGCTCTGACCGACTGGGGCAGGTCTTGCGCAACCCTAAGCCGGTGTCTTTCTCAGAGTATTTCTTGTAGATTCTTAATTTTAATCAGGATATGCTGCTTATCTAAATAGTTGAGCAGGCGACAGATCAGGGGTCGTGGGGGGGAGCTGGGGGGCAGGGGAGGTTGTAGCGCCCGATGTGCTCACTCGATAACATACGCGGCTCCATTTGGAGAAGGCCCCGCTATCTTTTCAAAGAATTTCTGGAGAAATAAAATCGGAATCGAACCTTCTTCTTTTTTTAGGCACACCAAATATTAATAGGTTATTTCTCCTGCTCCTCCTTTCGAGATCTTCTAACTTCTCCTCGAGCCTTTTCACTCTTCTCCCGAGTTGTGTGATCATTGAGTCATTTTTGTCTTGCTTTCTCTCTAATGAAGTGATCTTAACTTCAGAATCTCCAACTCTCATACTCAGGGCCTGCACAGAGGATTTAATTTGCTGCATATCTTCTGCCATCTCTGAAATACGCTCTTGGAGCGGCCTCATTACCTCCAGAAATCTCTCTTCTGAAAGAGCAGTAGCGGAGGCTGGGTTTTTATTGTCTCTCACTTACTGGTGCCGAGGCCTCTTCGCCACCTGCTCCTTTTCCGGCGTCGTTGGTGGCTAGTGTCTCTGCGTCGGTTTCTTTATGAAGATGTCCATTTTAGACAGACAGCTGTCCACTGCAAAGTTCTAGTGACCTTAGGGTGTAAGTAAGGCACACTATTTGCGGTGAAATTTAGCAGAAAGTAGTGTTTATTCAAACGAAGGTGCGGAGCTACAGGAGGTTGCTGCTGCCCTTCACCCTGTCATCACGTGACCTCGACATCACTTTTTTTTTAAATAAAGTAGGCTTGAACAGTTCCTGAACTCCTTAAGGCACAAAGTAGGGCCACACATGTAAAGGCAGTGGAGAGTCTACTGAAATAAAACTATCTCCACTGCTAGGCCGACATAAAATGTTACAGAGAGAAAAAAGGCGCCAAAGCACACACTGGTTCCAACTGCGCCACAGTCTCATATTTCTTTTGCTGTGCCCACATTCCATACCTGCTCTACTTTGGCTTTGGGGCGGGGGGTCGTCTTCACTCAGGCCCTCGCCACCGCGGCCGCCGGACCACTGTTTGTTGGGTAAGCCTCCCTTTGGGTGGGAGGGGTCTGGATGGTTCTGTTTGTTGGATAATCCTCCCTTGGTGGGATCTGGATGGTCCTGTTTGTTGGATAATCCTCCATCGGGGGGATCTGGAGGAGATTCATGTCGATACACCACCTTGAAGGCAGAGGCTTTGTGTCAGGAACAGGCAGACATTGCAGCTTCCAGTGGGGCCATTATAGTTACCACTAGTAAGACTGGGCAAGGATGGGGTTAGTGGGTAATTGGGTGATATTGTCTGTGTGCTGCTGTTTTGGGGGGATGGGTGTATTGTGGCTTATGTTACCACCAGAGCATTTATAGTACACCACATTCGTGTTCTGTGTTGTGTTTTGATATTGTATGCTATCTCATGTTATGTAGTGTATTGCTCTATCAAAGGGATCAGTCACCACCAAAGACCTCCACTCTTAAGTGTGGGGCTGGTCCCAATGTGCACTTTGTGTGCAAAAACATTTTGGATTTTATAATCTCCAATCAGATGTTCTCCTGGTCTGATTTTCTCCAGGGGTTAGGTACAGCCCTCTGTGAGTGCACATCACCGTGGAAGGTCAGCGGGGCCAGCAAACAAAAGATCAGAGCTTATGTAAACTCTAAAATGCACTACAGGCTACTGACTCTCCCACTGCTGCCTACTACCCAGATGTCAGCTGCAGAGAATCCTAGAATTTTTAGTAACAGAAGATGTTAGCCTTGAACTATGCAAACTTAGTCTGGTACAATCAACTGTACTATAGTAAGTAAACCAAAATGCTTTTCCACACAAAGTGCAGATTAGGAAGAGCCCCACACATGAGCAGGGGGCCCCTTGTGCTGATTCTTCTCCTTTAATTTTGGCAAGTGGTTATTGCTGAAATGAGGAAAGTTTGCCCCTGATGCTGTGTGCCATGTGTGCATTGCAGTGACAGTAAAGCTACTAGTTACGGCTATGTCAGTCTGATGAGTTACATGGCAAAAGGTGGGGGATATTGTTTAAATGAGGAAGGCATGACCTTGATGTTATCTGCCATGTGTGCATTCAGTGACAGTGTAGCCACTGGTTATGGCTACATCACTGTGATGAGCTGCATGACAACAGGTATACACTTTCTGCACTGTGTATTTGTGGGGTTCAGCTGGGTGCACTTTGATGGTATACCGATTTATAGCAGGTTAACAGGTTGCATGCTGGTTACCTGCCAGTAGTATTATCATGTGTGTATTCCAGTGACAGAGTGGGCACTGGTTATGGCTATGTCACTGTGATGAGTTAAATGGCAACTAGTGTACACTTTCTGCACTGTGTTTTTCTGGGAGTTCATCTGGGTGCACCTTGGGTGGTACATTGAATTACGTCAGGTTTACAGGTTGCATGCTGGTTAATTGCCAGTAGTATTATCATGTGTGCATTCCAATGACAGTGTGGTCACTGGTTATGACTATGTCACTGTGATGAGTTAAATGGCAACTAGTGTACACTTTCTGCACTGTGTATTTCTGGGGGTTCATCTTTGTGCACCCTGGGTGGCACATTGAGTTATGTCAGGTGTAGAGGTTGCATGCTATCTACTTGCCAGTAGTATTATCATGTGTGCATTCCAATGACAGCTTGGCCACTAGTTATGGCACCATCACTATGATGCGTTGCATGGCAACAGGTGTATACTTTCTGCACTGTGTCTTTGTGGGGGTTCATCTTGGTGCACTTTGGGGGGTATACTGATTTTGTATACCATTAGAAAGTCAAAACTGTAACATCAAAATTCATTACAGCGACAACTTCGAGGTTGTCTTTGTAATGGACCCCATGGTGAAATTTTGCAGATTTCAAAGGTGTATCTCCCTTTGAATAACTCTGACTCAGAGATTGTCATATTATATTTGGGGTGGTGGGGGTGGTGAAGCCCCTGTGTAGGTGGTGCAGGGCAAAGCCCCCTGCAAAGAAAAGACACTCAGTGTTGGACAGGTAAAATTTCACCTGTCAACATTGTTTGTGTCGCTATGCAGCATTTCAACACCTTGGTTGTCATTGCAGCTTGTTGGAACCTTCTGATTTATAGCAGGTTTACAGGTTGTATACTGGTTACCTGCAAAGAGTATTATCATGTGTGTATTCCACCGACAGCTGGTCATTGGTTATGGCTACAGAACTTTGATAAGTCACATGGCAACTGGTGTACACTTTCTGCACTGTGTATTTGTGTGGGTTCACCTGAGTGCACTTTGGGGGGCATACTGATTTATAGCAGGTTTGCAGGTTACATGGCAACAGGTGTACAGTTTCTGCACTGTGTATTTGTGGGGGTTCATCTGGGTGTACTTTGGGGGTATATTGATTTACAGAAGGTTTACAGGTTGTAGAATGGTTATGGCTACATCCCTGTGATGAGTTACATGGCAACCGGTGTACACTTTCTGCACTGTGTATATGTGGGGGGTTCATCTGGGCACACTTTGATGGATATACTGATTTACAGCAGGTTTACAGGTTTTATACTATGGTTACATCACTGTAATGAGTTACATGGCAACAGGTGTAAACTTTCTGTACTGTGTATTTGTAGGGGTTCATCTGGGTGCACTTTGGGGGATATACTGGTTTACAGCAGGTTTACAGGCTGTATACTGGTTATGGCTACATCACTGTGATGAGTTACATGATAACAGGCATACACTTTATGCACTGTGTGTTTGTGGGGGCTCGTCTGGGTGCACCATAGGGGTATTCTGATTTACAGAAGATTTGCAGGATGTATGATAGTTACCTTCCAGTGGTATTATGATGTGTGCATTCCAATGACAGTGCGACCACTGGTTATGGGCAGCTATGTCACTGTGATGAGTTACATGGCAACAGGTGTACACTTTCTGCACTGTGTATTTGTGGGGGTTTATCTGGGTGCACATTGGGGGTATACTGTTTTACAGCAGGTTTACAAGGAGAGTACTGGTTACCTGCCAGTAGTATTATCATGTGTGCATTCCAATGACAGCATGGTCATTGATTATGGATGCATCGCTGTGATGAGTTACATGGCAACACGTTTACACTTTCTGTAATGTGTATTTGTGGGTGTTTAGCTGAGTGCACTTTGGCGGTTATACTGATTTGCACAGGTTTATGGGTAGTATACTGGTTACCTGCTGGTAGTATTATCATGTGTGCATTCTAATGACAGTGTGGCCATTGGTTTTGGCTACATCACTGTGATGAGTTGCATGTTAACGGGTGTACACTTTCTGCACTGTGTATTTGTGGAGGTTCATCTGGGTACACTTTGGGGGGTGTACTGATTTACAGCAGGTTTGCAGGTTGCGTACTGGTTATCTGCCAGCAGTATTATCAAGTGTGCATCTATATATGCATATGTGTTTCCCTTCCTTATACAGACACATCCCAGTGACGGTGCATATGACATGTGTATGTGTACCAGCATGGTGCAGGTTAGGCACTTTGTTGCACAGGTGTTGTGTGCATGCCAATGAATGTTTCTGCCATGTTGTGCCTTGTAGCACACAACAAGCACACATTATGCGGTGCATAACACAGTTATTTAATGTATAGGGTCCATTGACTGTAAAAAAAACAAGAAAGAGGTTGCACATGGAGAACAGGTGCAGGGATAAAATGCAAGCAAAAAACAAGGAAATCCCACACTCTGAAAAATGAAAATAAAAGGACTGCTCACCAAAATATATATCTTGGAGTGCTTCATTTTATTATAAGTGCCATGTGCAAGGGCCATGCACATGGCACCATACAAAATGGAGCACTTCAAGATATATACTTTTGGTGAGCAGTCCTTTTATTTTCATTTTTCAGAGTGTGGGATTTCCTTGTTTTTTGCTTCAACTGACTGTAAGTCATGTCTGTTGTATTTGTGAGGGTTGGGTAACTGGATGCTCTCCTGGTCAATAAATTTGGGGATAAATGATGAGGTGTAGTCTAAGGAGTTGTACCTCTACGATGCAAGAACAAGACAATCTCTGAAAGGGTTGAGTAAGACTCAGAACTAAGACTGAGAACTCCTGTTTCTGTTAAAGCATTTCATTAATTATTAAAGTTGTTGTATGAGCCACCAATCCTTACAAACAGCCACTATATTATGAACAAGGGGGCCACATCTTCAGAGGCCCATGCTGGTCCAATTGTGAAAGCAAAATAGTTGTTACTCACTACTGTACAATCAACATTCAACACATGCCATTAGAATGCATGAAGAGAATGGGCAAGTGTGAATCTTAATCCTAACTGGCCAGTGTGAGACAACAAAGACCAGGAAATAACTAGTCCCAGTCTTCGTTGCCTCATCTAGTTCTAAAATTAATGGACCAGTGGAATGCCCAAAAAAGGCAACTACTGCCCATATTTGTTTCCTTGCTTAACAGTGGCCCAGACCATCAGCTAATCTTGTCATTTCCCTCTTGAGGAGCATCCAGACCACACAATGGACAGAAAAAGTAGAAATCAGACAGTAGCAGTTAAAGTGAATCTGGGCTGCAAAATCCTTAGGTAGTTCATCGACAGCAAGACCGTCACCTCAGCTACTGTAACTGTGTATGAGAGCAGCGGTATTTTCTTCGATTTCTGTACTGCAGATGGATGCCCATCTGTGATAGAGAGATGAAAGAAATCACCACTCATCTCACATGCATGACTCAAATCCCCTTCCAAATTCAGTAATATGCCAGATGATTGACATCCCATGTAGTATCCCCAACCCTCTATATTAGCACTGCACTTAGTTCCATAATGACTGTTGTTCCAACCGTTCTCATGCTACCTCTCGGTATGGCTACAGTTAGACACTGCTACATACAGTTTCAAGCAGGACTGAGGACATTGACTTTGTTGGGCTAAACCATCTCTGCACAATTCTTACCATTGCCTACTGATAAGGTGTGGAAAGTGACAGCAACATGGTGCACCAGCGAATGTGTTTATGGGTGGGAGGGAGAGCTTACAATTGGCAACTGACAAGGAGGGTAGATTAAGATAGTAGAAAAAATGTAGATTGGATGAATATAAAAAAGTACAAAAGTATTTTAACTTAAACCCTGAGAGTGCATATGTGTGTGTGTTTGGGGGGGGGGCATGACAGCCAGCTCAAAAGTAAGAACCACAGTGGCTCCACTAGGACAAATGTCCCCAGGTCAAAAAACACACACATCATTTTAATTTAGGTGGAGGAACTATTTTATTATAAAATACATCAGAAAACTAAGAGTTTTCAGATTTAAACATAAAAATATTTTTTTTCAAAATATATATATATAATACAGTGGCCCATTTTCTAAGTGCAATAATACCTACAGGGTGGGCAGTCTGGGCCATACCAGACCTTTCAGGGACTATGAGGCTCTCCTCCTGTGGTGTCAGGCCTCATTATGCACTTGGACAGGTGGCTATAACCCAGTACCGCTCACCCTACTGGGTATTATTGCTTACATTTTCCCCAAGATTCCTTGAAATCTTGCTGTTTTACAGTTCATACAATTTGTTATTTTTTATGTAATATACTGTACCTTTAATTTTAACCTTATTACCCAATAATAGACCATTCCATGATAGTTTGTGCTGCTGATGTGGTTAGCATTATATCATAATCTATTTTTAACATCACCTCAGAAGACATCACATGATGCTATTCATAACCCAGCTAATTTTATCCAGTACTGTCTAGAGACCCTTACTGAAAGCAATCTGCTTACTATGATAATCACACCTAATAGCAGATTGATGCTGCTATTGTGAAGGTGTTTGCTATACCATTTTATGCTTATGCAACAACTGTTAAATGCAAAATTACTTTACTAGTACGCTGTATTAAATGCTGTTCTGAGAGGGGTGCCCTCCTGTTACAGGCAAGCTCTTTGGCTGTGTACTGTTGAATCTGGGACGCTGGAGGACTGTCTTACCTTTACTTCCTGGTCCTGTGATTCTCGAAGCCTTACAGGCTTTTTTGTACCCAGTAAACCACTTGCAGGATTAAAACCCTGTAATTTATACACCAAAGGCCTTCTTAAAGGCTGACTAAAGTACTAGAAATATAAAACTTCATATCGCGAAACCGGAAGTAGCGTTACAACGTACTTCCGGTTTCAGACTACTTATAAATGCTCGCACTAGCGAGCGGGGTGAGCATGCGCAGGGCCGCACATGGAGACACGCACGTCGGCGTATGTCTTCCGTGTCTCCTGGGGAAAATGGGAAAAGGGACTGACACACACTACTGGGACTGAAACAGGTAACTCTACTTAACCCACTATTGAATCGCAAGTTCTCTCTCTCCATTCTGAGTGTTAATCTGGGACAGACTTTAACCTTATTCAGTACAATGAAGAAAGCTAACAAAATGTGCTCAACCTGTCTCATGTATACCACAGGGAAACAGACACCTAGCTTTGCTTGTGACAGATGTCTACTAGTAGAAAAACTCCAGGATGAAATTAAACGCTTGCTACCTAAAGATAACTTACAACCTGAAATAAAAGCACTTGAGGAATACATTGACCAAATGTCCCTGTTAGTTGAAAATAATGTATCTGTCACTCAAATTCCTGAAGACCCAACACACCTTGATAAATCACTAAACAAATATACCTTTACCAATCTAGCAGAATCACCAGTTATTTCCTCTACCCCCTCAAACTGCAAACCTGATGAAAGCTGGTTTAAAGTCCCCCACAAAAAGCATACAACAAAAAATAAACACCTATGCACAGAAAACCAGGAATTGGCCTTGCATAACTCATTTGAAGTTCTAAATTCCGAAGTAAATGATGGACATAAGTTAGATAAGGTAAAAACCTCCTTAGATACATCAACCTTTCCTTCCCCCCAACATGACAAACAAAATTTTAATTCAAATCCACAACCAAAAAATAAAATACCTGAAAAAAACAATGTAACAACAAAAGAAACACCCCCCATGGGCAATACAGAAATGAAACAAAAGCAGGTCATTGTATTAGGGGATTCTATCATTAAATATCTTGATAGACCAATATACTACCCAGACAAACAACAGAGAATGTGTTTGAGTTTCAGAGGGCCCAAAGTAGTAGATATAACAAGAATGGTAAAACCAATATTAACCAAAGCAGGAAAAAATCCTTTGGTGATAATTCACGCAGGCACTAACGACATCAAAGATTCAAACCTCATACAAATTAAACTGGATATTGTAGCACTAAACAATATTCTAAGTAGACATGGATGTTCAGTATGTATCTCACAGGTGCTACCCATTCCTAGAGCCACCAAACATACCACCAAAAAAATCAAAGCCTTAAATGAGTGGCTACAAAAATGGTGCTACAAACAAGACATCAAATGCCTAAACCACTGGGAAGAATTTGAAAATAGGCCATCTCTATACTGCTGGGATGGGCTACACCTCAGCAGAAGAGGGAGTACTATACTAGGACAAAAAATGAATGCTTACATAAATACCCATTTAAACTAACAACTGGGGGAGTCTGGGATTTCATCCCATCCTCTAGCTAATAAAGTCAATTCACCACTAAACCATAACTTTAATATACTTAGTTTTAATGCCAGATCTATGACTATTCCTAAATATGCTGAACTAGAAATACTAACACATACTCTAGAATTAGCAATAATTGTTATAACTGAAACCTGGGGAAACACAGAAAAAATCTGGACAACAGAATTATCTGGCTAGAAACACTTCTATAAACATAGAGACAATACAAAAAGAGGAGGAGGGGTTACTTTATACTTAAGAAATGACCTAAAACCCTATCAAAAAGACTCCAACCCCTGTCTAGAAAATGTTTGGGCATACAATCAAGTCATATGTTCACACAAAATACTGATCGGAACCTGTTACAGACCACCAGCCTCTGATTTAGACACCACCAGGTTGATAACCGAGAAAATACAGCAATTTGCTGATAGAAATGATGTCTTAATATTAGGAGATTTCAACCTACCAACTATTAACTGGAACTCATTATCTGGAATAAACCAGCACAACAAACAATTGCTATCTGCTGTAACTGACCAAGGATTAAAACAGAAGGTGAGAGAGCCAACTAGGGAAAAAAAAATATATTGGACCTTGTTATCACTAACATAGAAACCCCAACATCTGACATAACAATTTTACCACTAATTGGAAATAGCGATCATATGGCTATATATTTTTCAGTCCAGCTACCTTCACAACCCAAAATAAACAATAGTAAAGTAAAGCAATATCACAAAGCAAATTTTGACCTTATTAAACAAGATTTGGGAACAACCAACTGGGAACAGATTCTCCTTCCCTTAAAAACAAATGAAGCATGGGAAACAGTAAAACAAAAAATATTACAACTTGATAAACAATATATCCCTGAGAGACTTAAATACAACAATAAAGGAAAATTCCCTCAATGGTTCAACAAACATATAAAAACCCCTAATAACCCACAAAAAAAAAACTCTTCTCTAAGCTTAAAAAAACCCAGTATCTCAAACAAACAAAATATTAACATCCTATAGACAAACAGCTAAAGAACTTAAAAAACATATAACAATAGCCAAACGCAACCTTGAATTCAAGATAGTGCATACAAAGGACTCCCACAAAGCTCTATATTCCTATTTAAACAAAAAAAAAAACTGCAACAACCAGATTGGACCTCTAGTCATAAATACACAAACCACCACTTCAGATATGGAAACAGCCACTGAATTAAACAACTATTTCTCTACTGTCTATACACATAAATCAGATTTTATTACTGTACCCCCTATTACTGATATAAAAACAGATAAGATTTCAGAAGATGATATTAAAAATGCACTAAATACCCTGAAAAAACATACAAGCCCAGGACCAGATGGAATTAGTTCCAGATTCTTAATGGAAACAAACGACGACATTATCCAACCACTAAAAATACTATTTAATAAATCACTGAATGAATCATCAGTGCAAAATGAATGGCGTACTGCAATAGTTACACCAATTTTCAAAAAAGGCTCCCATTCAAAGATTGAGAATTATAGACCCATAAGTCTTGCGTCTATTCCATGTACACTTATGGAAAAAATCATTAAGATCAAAATAGAAAATGAATTAGTAACATTAAAAATAACCGACATGTACCAGCATGGCTTTAAACAGGGTTTCTCATGTGTAACAAACCTCATCTCCTTCTACGAACACATCAGCTATCACTTAGACAACAACATACCAATGGATGTCATACTACTCGATTACAGCAAGGCATTTGATAAAGTTTCTCACTCTTTACTGATCAAAAAACTTATTAAAATAGGGCTGTCACCCATATTAACTTTCTGGATAAACCAGTGGCTGAATAACAGAACTCAGAGAGTCAGGGTCAATAATGTAATGTCCAGGGAAAGGTGAGTAAACAGTGGGGTCCCCAGGGTTCTGTGCTTGGGCCGGTTCTCTTTAACTTATTTATAGGAGATATGTACATATCAACAAACAACAAAATGGGAAAATTTGCTGATGACACCAAAATCAGGGGAAAAGCTATCAATCAAACCAAAGACTCTGGTCTACAAGCAGAATTACTGCAAATTGAGCGATGGGCATTTATGAACGAGATGCACTTTAATGTCACCAAATGCGCAACTCTTCATCTGGGTAAAAATAATCCACTGCAAACATATTACCTAAATAACACGGCTATTAAAACCTCTTCTGTAGAAAAAGACCTAGGCATCTTGATCAATAACAAACTGTCTTCCACTTCACACTGTACCAAAATAGCCAACCAAGCAAATGTCACTCTCAGAAGGATCAATAAAACTTTCATAAACAAGACTGAACAATGTCTACTGCCACTCTATAGATCTCATGTTAGACCATTTTTGGACTATTGTTCCCCTTTCTGGAGCCCCTACTTAACTTCTGACTTCAATAAGATTGAAAGCATCCAACACAAAGCAACAAAGCTTATACCCCATCGTTCTAAACTCAACTACACCACTAGACTAGAACAAACAGGTTTACACACATGATCTCAAAGAAGACTCAGGGGGGACTTGCTACTATTATTTAAAATCACAGCCAATACAGAACTGATGCAAAACTGTGGTCTCAAATACTCCACTAGAAAAACAGCTGCAAGACTGCACAACAGACAACTGGAGATCATGAGAGCAAAAACAAACAAAAGAATGAACTTTTTTACTATAAGAACACTCAGAATATGGAACAAGTTACCTCATGAAATAGTTGACTCGCCTAACATATTGTCTTTCAAAAACAAATTGGACAAATGGTTGACTAATTAGGGACCCATTAAATGATCCACAAATGTGGAGGACAATCATGATGGGTTAATTGCCTCCTTTTGTCCCATACCACCAAAGTACCACCAAAGTACCAAATACAGTAGGTGAGCTGATTTCTTGTTTTTCCTAATGTAGAGAAATACAAACATACACTTTACTTCTATGCTATTGATATTATCAGTGTCAGTGGCTCAGTAGGTAGCACAGTTGCCTCTGAGGCCAGGAAATCAGAGGGCTGTGGGTTCAGTTCCCACGTCTGCATACATGTGATATCTCCCTCTTTTCACAGGAGACTCCTGTTTTTTTGACTGAACTCCCTCTCTCCCTCCCAGGAAACAAAATCTCCTGCTTAAGTAAAATTCTGTCCAAAACATCCATTCATGTTTTTTTGGCAGATAAAGACACATAAAAAGTAAATTAGTGATGAACAATGTAAGTGATAACTTTGTACAGCTAGTTGTTGATTCTTTCTAGTGCTTATTCTAGACAAAATGAAATATAGTAAATGTTTTTAAAAGCTTTTTTCCTTATTTTTTGATGCCATTTAAGGACAAACTCATGATGTTACAGCATCTCCCTACTAGCAGGCCAATCTCCCTACTAATTTGACCTAAATCTCCCTCTTAAGCAAGTTGGACATATCACATGTATGCATCTGGCACTAAGGTTAATATCCCAGTACTGACACTGTAGTGCAGCATGAGAGGGGTGCTGCACTTCTGAGGTGCCGTCTTTCAGATGAGATGTTAAACCGAGGTCCCATCTGCCTGGATTGGTGGTAGTTCAGGTGGATGTTAAAGATCCCATGGCACTTATCGAAAAGAGTAGGGGACATTTTTATTAAAGATCAAAAACAAAATACAAGCAAAGAACACAAATCAGAAAGGCATGGAGAGCAAAAACATGACATATTCATCAGCTAATACATGAAGCAACATAAATTCACTTAAGAAAAAGCAATAACAATGAGGAAATCAAAACAGGAAAAATAGAAAAGTTAACAGCCAGCAGCTAACCATATTATCCAAGAAAGTGGCAGATTAACCCACCCACCCAACATTATGCCATAAATGTTGTCCCACTTCAGACCCCAGAGTATGAAACTCATACTCATATAGTTTATCCAGATCACTCTGGGTGTGAAAAAAAAAAAACATCCTGCAAGTGAACAGTTTTATTCTGGAGACAGCATAAACATCTTGCATACCAGATAGCCCATTTGATACAAGCCAGAACCACAAAAAATGTACTCTGATGCCATTTATGCCAGTCTGTTGGAATCTGTCCCAAAATTAGAATATCATATGTCATAAATTGAAACACTGGTTCACCCCACAAATTCGCCAGTGTTGACCAGAAGCCCTGCACATGAACACAGTCAAAATACAGGTGATGTATGGTTTCCAAACACCCCTGACAAGAAGGTTCATAACAGTATCTGTCTCCGAACTGTTTATGTTTCTGATTATTCTGTACATTAAGCTTCTGATGCCCACAAAGCCAAACCATAGCTTGCATTTTCAGTGGAATCCTGGGATCTATCATGCTAGCAAGCAATAAGTCAGTTTTCACAGTAGCAGGAACCAAAAAACAAAGGATCTTCAATATAACAAGAGTCTACAACATGTTTATAGAATGATTTTTTTCATGAGAAATAAACCAAAAAAGCTCAATCGTCCACATTCTAATATATTTAAGAGTCAACCTAACATAATCAGGAAGCAATTTTTCTGACTGGTGCCATTTACCTCTACCCCAGGCCACCAAGAACTCTGTACCCCATAAACTCATACACAAAGATCCTATATCCTCAGTAGCCAATAGCATCGGTCGAATAGTGCTATAAAAATAAATACCAAAAAAAACCACTAAAGGTTGGATCATATTAAGACCTTCTGACTGCCAAGCTCTATATGTATGAGCCCGTTTGACAGGATTTAACCTGCTCCCCCATAAAAATGAGAAAAAAAGACCCATAACCTTCGCATGCATACCATAAGGGAGAGGGAACACATGTGATACATATAAAAATATCGGGGTTATATATGACCGAAGAAGAAATACCTTTTTCTTCTGTGACATTTTCCAAGATTGCCATTTAGCAACTTTCTGTTGAGCTACATCAAAAACCATATCCCAGTTGCATTGCAAGGCAGTAGAAGTACCATAATAAATACCCAACAATTTTACATTATCCATAACTGTCGGTATTACAAAAGAACCAGGAACCAAGGCAGAGCCTAAAACCAACATACGACTTTTCGTAAAATTAATCTGTATACCTGTATAAGGTTGTAACTGTTCAGCCAATCACTGGAAACAGGGGAGGTACCCAAAGACTGGAGGACAGCAGATGTAGTCCCCTTATACAAAAGTGGGAACAAAGAGGAAGCATGGAACTACAGACCAGTCAGCCTCACCTCGGTAGTGGGAAAGATCATGGAAGCACTACTGAAGGAGAGATTGGTGGAACATCTGGTTGTCAATGGACTACAGGACCCAAGGCAGCATGGTTTCACCAGGGGGAGGTCATGTCAGACCAACCTCATTGAATTTTTTGACTGGGTGACTAGGGAGGTGGATCAGGGAGGGCAGTGGACATGGCCTATCTGGACTTCAGCAAGGCCTTTGACACTGTGCCACATAGAAGACTATTACACAAACTGGGGAATATGGGTGTGGGCAGGACAGTAGTGTGGTGGGTAGGTAATTGGCTGGGTGGCAGGACACAGAGGGTGGTGGTAAATGGCTGTCACTCCACAGAGGGAAGAGTGACCAGTGGGGTACCACAGGGATCAGTGCTGGGACCGGTCCTATTCAACATCTTCGTCAGTGACATTGCACAGGATATAGAAGGCAGAATTTCACTGTTCGCTGATGACACAAAGCTCTGTAATAGAGTAGACACACCAGAGGGTGAGACAGAATGAGAAGGGACCTGCAGAAACTTGAAGAATGGTCAAGGGTTTGGCAGTTGAAATTCAATGCAAGAAGTGCAAGATAATGCATATGGGGCACAAAAACCCTGGCACAATATATCAGTTGGGGGTGAGGATATAGCATGCACCAAGCAGGAAAGGGATCTTGGGTTGTCATCTCTGATGACCTCAAGGTAGGAAACAGTGTGACAAGGCATCAGGTAAAGCAAATAGGATGCTGGGATGTATAGGCAGGGGCATCACCAGCAGGAAAAGGGAGGTCATAATTCCGCTATACAAGACACTAGTGAGGCCCCACCTGGAGTACAGTGTACAGTTCTGGAGACCATACCTACGTAAGGACATAGACAGGGTAGAGAAGGTTCAGAGGAGGGCAACAAAGATGGTGCATGGGTTGCATCACAAGTCCTATGAAGACAGGTTGAAGGAACTGAACATGTACTCCTGGAGGAGAGGAGGAGAGAGGGATATGATAGAGACATACAAGTATCTTACAGGGAGGAACAGGTGCAGGAAAAACACTATTTTAGCTTAAAAGATGTTTCAGGACTAGAGGGCATGGGATGAAGTTGGAGGAGGACGATTCAGAGGAAACATGAGAAAGAATTTCTTCACAGAACGGGTGGTGGACAAGTGGAACACCCTGCCAGAGGAAGTGGTGGGGGCTGAAACAATCATGGGATTTAAGAATGCATGGGATAGACATAAAGGAATTCTAGAGGTCAGGGGTAAGGGGAAATAGACTTCTAGGAAAACAAACTGAACTTACAAGCTCAAATGGGCAGACTAGGTGGGCCATAGGCCCTTATCTGCCTACACTGTCTATGTATCTATGTATCTATGTATCTATGTAACTCCTGAAAAGCTTGAAGAACTTGTATTCCTGAATCCAAATTTGCTACGGTGAAAATACAATCATCTGCACATGCTAAAACTTTTCAAAATATACAACCCTTTGTAGAAGTAATAGGCAGTACCTGAGGGTCTACGTCTATCAACCTTAAAATAGGATCAAGCCCAAAGACAAACAACAAAGGACTTAAAGGACACCCCTGTTGCACTCCAATGTTAAGATGGACAGGAATGCCAAAATGTCCATTCACCAAGGGAGTAATCAGTGCCACAGAATATATAGTTACCAACAAAGTAAGGAAGGATTCAGGAATACCATAAAATTTTAAAACAGCCCAAACATGTTCATGATGGATGGCATCAAATGCTGTTTTCTGATCCAATGACAAGAGATAACTGGACAGAGTATTAGACAAACCTTGCTCAACCAATTCCTTTAAATAAATCAAATTATGTACAATATTCCTACCAGGAACTGCACACATTTGGGTTGTAATAAGCAGAATCCTTGCCACCCTGGAAAGTCTATTTGAATAGTGGCCAAAATCTTATAGTCTGAAGTCAAAAGGCTTATGGGTCTCCAATTTGTGAGCTGTTTGGAATCCCCTTTGTTTTTATAATGAAATATCATTATCCCGTTACACATACTAGGTGTGAGTCTATTTTCTGACCAGATGGATTGAAAAAGGACTCGCAACCATGGAAGTACACTATCGGCGAAAGTTTTATAAAATTCATTGGGAATACTGTCAATACCTGGGGTAGTATGAGTTGGCAATTTATTGATAGCCAATAAAATTTCTGCTTCAGTAATAGGAGTCACCAAAGCCCCTAGGTCTTCTGGTAAAATAGGAGGACTAACTAAATCATGAAAAAAAGAGCTAGGTAAAGCTGTGGAAACATCCTGAAATTTAGATTTAACATAAGTTTGGACAACCCGACAAATGCCCCTCACATCCTGCACCAATGTGCCATCACTCTCTAGTAAAGCAGTCATACCAAACCGTTCCGAGCTCTATGAGGAAAGATCATAAGGGTTTACTTGCTGCTCAGTACCAGAGAGCAAGTGCTTTTGCTGGTAAAAATGTTTGTGTTCTCTAACTTTTAAAAAATTATACATTTTAAGTTTAACTTAGAAACATAGAAACATAGAATTTGACGGCAGATAAGGACCGCTTGGCCCACCCAGTCTGCCCATTTCCCTACCTACTGGATAAGCTGCAGATCCTAGTTAACCAGCAGCCTACTTCTTCCTACCCCCACCCCCTAGAATTGCCTTATGACTATCCCATGCAAGCTTGAATTCCACCACTGATTTTGACTCCACAACCTCCTCCGGAAGGCCATTCCATGCATCCACAACCCTCTCTGTGAAAAAATACTCTTAAATTACCTCTGAGCTGCCCTCCTCTATCTTCAAATTGTGCCTCTTGTTCTTGCACACCTCTTTTTGAAAGATGCTACCCTCTTGGACTTTGTTGATTCCCTTGAGGTACTTGAAAGTTTCTATCATGTCCCCTCTCCTCCTTTCCTCGAGGCTATACATATTAAGCTCCTTAAGTCTCTCTTCATATGTCCTCCAGTGCAGACCCTGCACCATTTTAGTTGCCCTCCTCTGGACAGCTTCCATCCTGTCTATGTCTTTGCGGAGATTGGGTCTCCAGAACTGCACACAGTACTCCAGATGGGGTCTCACCAGCTGTCTGTACAGAGGGATAATAACTTCTTGTAGTTTCGGGAAAGGGGAACCATCTGAAGCCGACACCTGGTTCAGGAGTTTAATATACTGTGCCCGATATCCCAAATATTCTAAATAATGGATTCTAGCCTTATACTTTTAAATTTGGAGAAATAATAATTTCAAGTCCAATTTGGTATCCTCCCACCATTCGATGGGGCTATCATACAAAAAGCAAAGATTAGCCCGGGCAGCAAATAGATCATTCACCTGATCCACTGACATGGCATCATGTAACAATTCAACATTCAGTTTCCAAAAAGCATGACCCATAGGAAGTTGTTGATATGGACCTATCCAGATTTTAACCACCATATGATTCAAGGTTTCCATAGGCAAGATTGCAACCTCTGTACAAGTAATTCTCCTAGACAAAAACCAAAAATCTATGTGGGATGACAAAACCTCCTTAAAGAAAGTATGCTGCTGAGAAATATTCAAAACATCATAAATGTCTGCAAGATTATTGTGCATAAGTACCTCACGAAGCATATTCGTGTCACAGAAAATCTTTTACGTCTTCCTACCCCAATCCCATGGACCTAGGCCACAATTAAAATCACCCCCCCATAACACTAGTTTAGAAGTATGGAGATATGGAGAGATCCTCTTAAATAAAGCTGCCCTATCTGCCTTCTGTTGGGGAGCATATAAACTAAGCAAATGATAAACACAATTAGAATGAACAAAATCAACCAACAGAGCACTACCCAGCAGAATATCAAAAACCTTCAGAATTTTGACATTTATATCAGCAAACAAAATGCCCAACCCATCACATGCATCCTCCCTCAAAGACCATAAAGAAATACCCCATCTCCAGTCTCTTTCCACTGCTCTCAATTGTAACAAAGAATGCAACTGAGTATCCAGAAGCAGCATTATATTACCCCGGCATTCCCTTAGACTAGCAAAAGTAACCAGTCTTTTACGGGAAGATTTAGTGCTATTAACATTAATGGTAAGCAGGACAACACCCCGATCCATTGGTAATATACTAGAAATGGGAAAATACTAGAGAGAAAAAAGGAAGCAGAATATACAACAAAGAACACATCATTTCCTTTTCTTTCTCGTCTTAGGCTTAGGCTTGTCACAAACACCTATGTCCAGGACTGTCTCTGCATGCGAGGAAGCCACAGAAGAGATATCTGAAGCCAAACCATCCTCCTCCTCTTCCTGATCTTGTAATGGTGTGTAGGTATTTTGTAAGGGAAGGGGATCTGAAATGTCTGGATTTTCCAATTGAGCTTTACTTGATTTAGAACGAGTTACCCGATGGCAAGATGCCTCTTGTTGTATATCTGGAGGAGGCATACAAGACATGTCTGCAGAGATCAAGGGGCTAGCAAGGAAACCAAAGACCATGTCAGGAACAGTGATATCTTCCACTGGTAAAACCACAGGTACTGAAGGAACATCCGGTACCGAGAGAGCTGGATCTAGCACCGGCTCCGGCACTGGGAGTATATCAGAAGAGACGGCCTCCAAGGGGGCTGAAAAGGCCTCAGGTGCAACCATAGGTCATGGGGGAAAAACCAAGGGGGAGGCCTGGGGATGATTAAGCAGGTCATGAATCTTCTGACTTTCCTTCTGGGCTGTTGCCACATAAACATCTTGCTCTGCTCTAATAGCCGGATCTGTGTTATTATGGGAAGCCCAGGAACATGTTCGAAAAGTATGGCCAAGTTCGTCACATAGGTTACATTTAGGAGAATTCCTACAATGTGCACCTACGTGTCCAAAATCTCCACACAGGCCACACTTTTGCTGGTTGCAAACATTGCTAAGATGGCCCAGAGCTCCACACTTATAACAGGCCCGTGGTTGACCGCGGTAAAAGATCACCCCTCTATCCCTCCCCAGGAAAAAACAATTAGGCAAATGCCGTGTTAAATCATTTTCCAACTGTAAATCCACCAAAAATCTCCAGCCTCCAGTCCATAAACATTCCTCATCCAGAATAGGTTCTGGGTGTCCCTTAACCACACAATGCTGCTGTAACCAATAGGTAATGTCTGCCACATTGACTCCCTCATTACGAAACAGAACTGTGATTTTTTTTTTAGACTGATTTTGTCAAGGGAATTGCAATGAAAGGACTCCATAATGGAGTATGCTTGAGAAGCTGAAATTGTTTGCAGAACCTTTCTAAACCAGCAGAATGTTTAAAACTAATATCAAAGACAGTATCCCCAGGCATATGGACCACAGCATAGATTTCATAGGCATAAAACTTCATACTACCTTTCAGCAATTCCCGTCCAACAAACCGCCTATTAGGGACCTCTGATGTAGGACCCCTAAACTTCAGACGCACTGCATTATGCCGTGCCACAGGTTCTGAGGAAAGACCAAAAGTGGCAGAGAATAATTTTTCCTTAATACCAGTATGCCAAACCGGAGGTGCAGCAGCTGATGCAGGTGCAGTTTCCACAGGGACTCCTACTGGGCCATTAGGGGACAACTGCTGTGCAGGATGCTGAGAGTCCACAAGAGGTGAGATAGCCAAGGGAGGATAGGTAGGTGAAGAGGCCTCTCCCTCCAAACACTTAATATCCTCCAAGAGAGTATCCGAAGCCTGTGCAATAGAGGACTGAGGCCATACAACAGGGGAGCCTTGTCCCAAAGGGATAGATGCCCTCAGAAGAGAAGCCTGCTCCTAGTCTGTAGGTAACATGTCAGATGGTAGGGACACAAGGTTTGCATCCCACCCCTTCCCATCTGGAGACTTCACCCATCCAGCCACCTCCAAGGCCTGGGAAACCCATGCCGCCGGAGCTGCAACCTCCTCAGAAGGGAGAGCACTGGAAGTGGGTGCTGGCAACGAAGAAGCAGGCTGCCCAATAACAGCTGACGAATGTGATTCTAAAGCACAAGAAGTAACAACAGTACAAATCTGTTTAGAGTCAGTTCCAGAATAGGGGGAGTTCAGGACAACAGGCTGGAAGAAGATAGACCAGCATTGTCCGTGGAACACCGAGGAGAGCCTTGCAAAGCACTCGATCCACGACGTGCACTAAATGTCCCCGACACCAAGAAATCAGTTTCAAAAGTACTCACTGTGCGTCCAGGAAAAACTAGAGGGGAGATTACCGGCACAACAGTAGCAGGCTGAACAACTTCAGATGCACCAGGCATGTCAACCAGCATTCGTTCCTTGATTAGGGGAAGCTGAGCCACTTCCTCTTCCTGTGCCACCAAACAAGCCTCCTGTGCGTTTTCCAGGTCCTGAAGCAAATGATTCCGCAAGGCAAGAAACCTACTCTCCTCTTGAGCCAGCCGTTGCTGTAGCAAATCCACCGTAGTAACGGTATCCAGATCCACGGACTCTGACCGAGCAATGGTAAGATCCACACAGACACTTACTGGAGCCATCGCTTTAGGAACATCCCCTGTCAAAGAGCCTTCCGATGCCATGATGATCACAAGCCGTAGAAGGAATGCCGAGGAGGTGATCAGCACCCCAGCCTTCCGCACGTCCACACCCCTTGATGTCCCAGCACACACTGATCCATTGCACAGAATCGCAGTGCCCTCCACCGACAGAGTAGGGGAATTTCCCCGGTGACCTGGCCAGATTTCCCTCATTCACTAAAAAAATACCACCAACAGCTTAATCTGTTTCAAGGTCAGTTGGCATTCATCTGTATCCCCCTTCCCCGGGTCGTGCCTGAAAATAGGCAGGATTTGTCTAGTGCACTTACCCGGTCAACAAAAACTAAATAAATAAAATTATTTCAAAATGAATATCACCACATTGTCTGCTTTATTAAATCCTTCTGCAAGAAATGTCTGTTATATTGAGAGAACTTGTTAAGTTGCATAATTCATTGGCAGAAATGCTTTCAACGACTTTTTACATAGAGTTTATTACTCTAAGATGTACAATTCTGTAGTTGCAGTTATTGAAATATACTGTTGTCAGTTATCTTTTGTTACTGTGAGATAATTTTACATGTTGTCTCAATACCCTCTATTTAAAAGACATTGTTGCTTTTTTTAAAAAAACAAACGTTACCAAGCTAAACAAGTTTTTAAAGTATTGATGTTAATGAACAAAAATATATCGCTATCATAGCTGGCGTAGACATCAAATCAGACCCAGTATGATGCTTGAAGGCTTTTAGCTACTAGCTCTGACTTGAGCTCTGTGCACTGTATTGAAAAAAAAAACAGTTAGCAAAAGTGTTAAAAACAAGTGTGTTTCACTTGATAAAGTCTGGTTTAACAAATGCCAATGTCTTTTAATAAGAAGGTACTGAGACAGCCTATAATAACATTTATCTCACAGTACGAAGAGAAGAGTTGTGTGATTAATAGAACAGTATTTTCGGAATATCACAAATAATTCACTGTTCCTTATTTACAGCCAAATAATGAACAGTTGAACTTTTTGTCTCCTATTTGGGAAATCCTGTCTTTAAAAAATGAACAACCACCACCCTCCTCCCTAGCCAAGATCCTTTAAAAAATAGATAATCCCTCCCCCACCCTCATTTAAAGCTCCAACTCCCTCTCCTCCTCTCAGTAACAACAATTTGATAATTGTTATTTTAAGTTTTAAACTCCAGTGGTGAGTGACCAGCACAACTCCCCCCCCTCCACGGCTAGCCTCTGACTTTCAGCAATTCCTCCTTCCCCTCATGCGTACACCCTGCACCCAGTTGTGACTTGCAAGATGAATAGAAAGGCAACTGACACAGGCCACCCTGACCCTTGTCTGACCTCCTTCTCCTGAATGAAAGCGCTCACTTTCTTGTTCACATTTTAAAACCATCTGAGATCAACTTGTTTTACCATGTGCACTAACATGCAAGTGTTTTCATTCAGAAGAAGGTGCGAGCTATGGAGCATGGTAGGCTGTGTCAGTCATCTTTCGATTCATCTTTCAGGTATGAAGTGGGTGACAGGAGAAACATGATGGGGTGAGCTGAGGAGGGAGCTCCTGCTTGTGTACGAGAGAGGGCAGGAATTTCTGAAAGTCAGTAGTTGGTAATGGGGGGGGAGGGTGCTGATCCTTTTTTGTTGGTGTTGTTAAAATAACACAAATAACAAATTCTGAATACTCAAATATTTGGGGTCTGAACAGAATTTGTGACCAGATATTCAGGGTATGGCAAGATAAGTGACATCAATATGTTTCAATGCCTGTGATTATAGAACTGATGATCCTAACAGATGGCTGATGCAACTTAGCAAATCCATTACACATACCAGTATTTTTACAAAAGGATTTAAGCAAGAAAGCAATGTGGCTATATTGATTTTCATAGTAAGCAGATTGCTTTCAGTAAATGTCTTTGGACAATATCAATTAGCATTGGTTGGGTTATGAATAGCACACTGTAATGTCATCTGAGGTGATGTTAAAAAAGATTATGATATGATATAATAATGAGGTTAATAATGAACATTGAACCAATAATTGAGTTTCTGGCATATACTAGCACTGAATAGTCTATTGGGGGTTAGGTTAAAATTAAATGTGCATGATATAAAAAATAGAAAGCTGCTAAACTGTAAAACAGTTGGATTTCAAGGAATGTTGGGCAAAACCTGTATTCTTAGGGCATGCATCGAAGTCTGATTGTACACTAGTGAGTAAAAAATAATATTTTGTTTTTACAATAGTAACATTGTGGCCACTGACGAAGTGGCCCCCTTTTCCACAGAATGCTGGCTGCTGGTTAGGATAGATGGCTCATATAAAAACTTTAATAATTACTAATATGCTTTAAATTAAACAGGAGTTCTAAACAGAGTTGTGCAGAATATAAAATTATGCCTGCAGAATGCCCATGGAATGAACATTCCAATTCCATGGAATATCACAGAATGCCCAGGACAATTCCACAGAATTTTGCCAAATTTTAAATTTCTGTTATTTTGCTATAATTGTAAAAGTATGTGTCCCAATAACACCAAATTTGGAACCAAAACAGTAGTTTATGACTTACTAAAGTCTACCAAAATATATGAGTCATAGATTGAAAGGGGGTGGAGTCATGGGTGGCCAAACATTTAATCACAATTTAATTTTCTATTATTTTGAGATAATGTTAAAATGTCTTATCCAAATTTCCGCATAATGTCAGGATTTAGAGAAGCTTCCAACATGGGTATAAGCACCCCATTGTTAGTCTCAAACTTCAATGGTAGCTGAGTTACAGGTAGCAAAACATTTTGCAAAAATTTAGATTTTTGTAATGTTAGTATAATTTTGATAGCTTTCATTGAAATGTTACACAATTTGACAGGTATACAGGTTATCACTACATATGTAGATGCACATAGTTTCAGATTTCTTGCTTTAAATGGGACTGTTATAACCTGCCAAATATGCTGCCAAAATTTAATTTTCAGTTATTCCCCTCCAATTTTTAATACAACATATCCAACTTTAACCAGAGCTGAAACATTTAAACTGCTATCCCACATGGTAATTTCTGATAAATTTCATATTTTCAGCTTTAAATGGGATTAATTTAAAAGTAGTCATACTTTCACATTTAAAAATTAAATTTTGAAATAATGGTGACTACATATTTGTAAATCCCTGATACTTTAACATTAGAGAATGCAATACCATTAAATTTGGTATGTTCCTAGACCTTGCAAGAAGACTGTGTGTGTCAATAGTGTCAATTGCCTGCTACTAGAAATTGCACAATTACATTTGTTCTTAAAGTCAAATCCCATGAGTCTTTGTGAAAATTGTAAAATTTCATGAAAAATTCCATAAAACTGGAATCTGTTACTTTCACTCAGCCTTATCTGGGGGATTTTAATTAATGGATAGGGATATGAGAGTCAGTTAGTGCAGGGGGTCACCAGGTTTAGGAGTTAGATGCATAATTTCACCAAGAAATGAACAGCTGAGCTGGGTAGCACAACAGCAGTAGACCCCCAGGATGGTGCAAGAAAGCACAGAGTGTCAAAAATTCCAACCTGAATGAATGCTATTTAAGGGTGGTATACCATCAAGAAGCCAACTTTTTTACTGCAATGACCATTGCAGCGACAATGCCGACAATATGTTGTAACGGTAACACTGGACTACAGCATTCCCTCTTCAGGTCTTGCACCCCTTCCAGAACACCTCTGACCTGGAGTTAATTATATTTAAATCCAGGGGGTGCTGGGGGCATAGCCCTCCTCATTGGGGAGGTTTAGGGGCAGTGCCCCTCAGAAAAACAAAAGCGATTAAATCCAGTAAATGTATGATGTAGACAGTCTGATGTACATGCTAATCCAAAATGAACTGCACTCCAAAGGAACACGCACAATCAGTAATTTTATTTACAACCAATTTATTTGGCTTTTTTACTGCAAAACCAAGTCACCTTAGTGAGAAGAAATGTTCTCTTCCCAGTGCTTCACTTCTTAAAATAAAGCCTCATTTTAACTGGTGAAGCGCTTGGAGGTGAATGCTTTTTCTCACTAAGGTGAATAACATGAAAATAAATTAAGTTGGACAGACAATTACTTACCGTGCATGTTCCTTTGGAGTGTAGTTCATTTTGAGCAGTAAGTTTATTGGGACTGGCCATCCACTTTGCTGCACCCCAGAATTGTGTCTGAGCACTTGGTAAACTGTGTGGATCACTGATGTACATGCTAGTTTCATAGACTACATAAAGGTTCAATAGGCTGAATGCCCTTTAATGAGCTCGCCACCTTGTCATGGGTGGTATACTGTACATATTTTGTTTCCTATATATAAGTCTAATCTACCCTTAAAAAAATATCCATAGTCGGACTTGACACTACCTGTACTGGCAGACTATTCCATTCTCCCACAATCCTCTGTCTGAAGAAATTACTTCTTCTAGATGTTCTTATCAAATCCCCTGTAATTTTGTGTCCATTATTTCTACTTTTAGCTTTGACATCACTCAATGTCAGACATATAGTAGCCCCTAGGTAGTCATCTTTTAATACCTTATATATAAGGCATAGATCCCTGTGGATTTGTCTGTAACCTGCTGAGTATAGCTTTACATTTGTAAGTCTTTCACTGTAGTCAATCATTTCCAGATGTTTTATATTTTTTGTATATTTCCTCTGGACATCTTCAATCAGTTTACAGCCTCTTATGGTATGAGGTTTACTAAACTGGAACCAGTACTCCAGGATTACCTATCCAGCAGAGCACGGAGTGTAAAAATTGTGACAGCTATCTCCTCGTATAGGGATACAGTGCTAGGTGTCCCCCAAGGGTCTATACTGGACTCCCTCCTCTTTAGACCACTCATCAACAGGTTTCCAGAGGCCTACAATAGCAAAATTATTCTGTATGCAGATGATGCTGTCATCCATAGTAGCAGTGCCCAGCTTCAGCACCTACAGGATGTTTTACAGTACTCATTTCACAGCTTGGAGGACTGGTTCAACTCTCAGAAATTACTTCTCAATTACAAGAAGACAAAGACAATGCTAATAACCACTCACCAGAACAAGAGATCTCTTCTGTCCCTTACTATTACTAACAAAAAGTCTGCTCCACTCGAGCAGGTTAACTCTTTTAAATATGTGGGCATGATCATTGATGACATCCTCTCTTATGTGCAGCACATTGATCAGGTCATCAAAACAGTGAACACCAAGCTTGGAGTTCTCTACAGGCACAGACAGTACCTAACTCCTGAGGCACTCAGGTTGGCAGTCTCCATTTCCATCTTGTCTGTTATTGACTACTGACTTGTGATCTATGGGTCAGCATCCAACACTGCGCTAAAACAAGTAAGCATAGCCCTCAACAAGGCCTGCAGGCTGGCTCTAGGGGCTGATAATCTCCTACACACTTGTTCCCTCTATGAGATCACTAACTGGCTCAGTCTTGCTAGCAGAATCAAATACCAAACATGCCTGCTTGGCACAAAATCTCTCATAGGTAAGCTCCATTGGCTTTCAAAGAACTGCTCCAGGGAGGTAGCTCTGAGTACCACACTAGAGGGCAGACTCGCTACCCACTTACTATCCACTTCAGAAAAACGGTGCATGGCCAATGGTCCTTCACATACAGGGCTCCTTCTTGGCTAAATGAGATCCCAGCATGCATTTTCCTCATTAACAGCCTCCCCATCTTTACAGTGGAACTAAGATGTCACCTGACCAAGGCTGAGGTCTGTAGCTCCAGGTACCTGTAGTACAAGCACCTGGTAGCTTCGAGTCAGCCTGCTCCTGAGCTGCATTCTCTGATTTCATACCTTGCTGCCAGTAACCCTGAGTTTAAACTCCTACTTCCTCCTGCTTCTTGCCAGCCCTCAAACTTGAACCTTCCACAGCCTCAGCCTGTAGACGAGCCTTCTATCTACTGTCCTTAACTCAGCATTCTGTTTTAAGTCCCTCCTCTACCATTGACCTTACACAAATGTGATTGTCTCAAAGCACCTATCTTCCCCCAGCTTATTCTGTGTATGGTCATTCCTCACATTGCTCTCTAGTGTGTTCCTACTAGGTCAGTCCTGCACCTTGGGCTATACTAACTGCAATATGCTGTACCTCTATATGAGATAGCTTACAGTTGTAAATAGTCAGACCAATTGCTATTAGTTCTTGTATTTTTTGTCCCTGTACCTGTGTACTCATACTCTGTAACTACCTTTCTGTGTTGTCCTCCAGTCAAGATATGAAACCTTTGAAAAAGAGCATTTTGCTCAAAGGTTATGTCTGAATGAAGAAATAAGTAAATAAAATGCTCCAGATGTGGATGTACAAAGCTAGAATACAATGGCATTAATATCTCCTGCTCTCTGCTTTTTATGTTAACCAGTATGGAGTCTATTATCTTATGACACTTCTTAACCTTTAAAATAGAGTTCTTCTCGAAGTTGAGCTCATTCGTTATTATTGTGCCAAGGTCTTTCTCTTCACAGACTGACTGCAGTATAGTAGATCCAATGCTGTAACTATAAATCAGGTTGTTCTTTCAGAGGTGCATACATTTACATTTATTTAAGTTAAATTGCATCTGCATAGCTTTCCCCAGTCTATAAGTATATCCAGCTGTTTTTGTATGTTTTTCTTGTCATTTATAGATGTTACAAGCCCCCCAGTCTTGCAGTGATCTGTGTATTTGGCTAACCATACCCTATCTAGAACTGGCATTGTTGCTACTAAACTATTAAAGAGTGTTGGTCCCAGAACTGATCCTTGAGGGACACCATTGGTCACACTACCCCACGTGGAGTAGTTTCCCTTAACTGCAACCTGTTGGTATCTGTCATTTAACCGGGAGCTGATCCAACTTACAATATTGGGGGAGAGTTATATCCTCTGTAGTTCTTTTATTAATATATGATGTGATATCTTGTCAAATGCTTTTGAAAAATCGAGATATACTATGTCACTGGAAAGCATTTGTCTAGTGCCTGACTTATGGGCCCAGAGCAATTGAGTCGATTCGGCAGGCATGATCTTCCAGAAACAGAACCCTGCTGGCTATGATCCATTAAACTCATATTATTCAAGTGTTCATTTACTAGCCTTTGCAGGAATTTTTCCATGATCTTACTGATTAAGGAAGTTAGGCTAATGAGTCTATAATTCCTAGATTCCTCTCTTTTACCCCCTTTATGAGTCACAGTAACAGTTGTTACCTGCCAATCTATAATGGTTCTACCTTCCTGGATAGATTTACTATAAAGGTAAGTGAGTGGTCTGGTGATTTCTGAGGTTAATTCTTGAAGTCTGGACTTAGAAGTGCTGCAAAAGATGTAGAGGGGAAAGACAATGTCTGGGACAGCAGGAAGGGAGAATTTATTCTAACAGGGTTGGTAGACAAGAAAAGGAGTAGGTGACAAACATTTTAAGAGCAGATCCAGAGGCAAATGGTTTGATATAATTTATTGGACCAACGTGGATGTTACAAAAAGAACAAAGTGCTTAGGTTTTTGGAATAATGAAGTCTGGAAGGATAAGCACTTTGTTAATTTTGTAACATATATGCTGGTCCAATAAAAGGTATCAAACCATTTGCTTCTGGAGCTGTTCTTACAAGGACCAATATGGCAGAAACTGAATCTGTATGTCAAATTGTAAGGGGGTTTGTCAATGTAAGGAACAAAGAGGATAGCAGTGAGATCAGTAGTTCTACTGAGTCAATCAGGCTATGCCAAAAGAGAAGGGGTTGGGGAATAGTCACCCAGAGATGAACAGCAGGACTGCAAAAGGCTAAGTCCAAATTATCAAATGAAGTAGTGATACGTTCACTGTTAATGTCAAATTCCACAAAAAGAATTATGGATGCAGTGCTTCTTCTATATGCTACCATAAATATGTGAGAAAATTTTACCATTAATTTTTTGACTGCAAATTTAAAACTGCTAAACCAATATATAAAAAGAAAAATAGTCTTGCACATGCTAACTCATTAGAGGGACACAGAAAAATGATTTCAAATCCACTTTTATTGCACCAAGACACATAGTCTGTCCAGACATGTTTTGGACTTTCTGCAATCCTTCTTCAAAGTGGATTTGAAATAATTTTTCTGTGTCCCTCTCATGAGTTAGCCTGTGCCAGAACCTTTTTCTTTTTATTTCATGATTGATTCTTAAGCATCGCATCCCAGTGTGCACTCATTTTGGAATTTAAATCAATTTATCCAGTTTTGTTAGACACTAGGATACACTGACCAAGGATGTGCATGTCAGATCTTAAGTCTATGCCTGCAAGAACAGAGAAGCAACAGGCATCCACATTTTGTGAGAGTATTCACACATTTTTAAACTATTTACATAGTAAAGTCTGAACTCATGTAACTTAAAAATCTCTCATCCAGTTCTCTCCATATTTATGACATTCTATAAGCATTTCAAGAAAGTTATTCATGCTAATTTACAGATGTCTAACACCAAAGGTACCTAACTTACATGCAGATAAATCTGTTTCTCACAATTTTCTCACAAAAAAAAATTAATGACAGATTTAGAGCACATATAATTTTGACACGATGCATCATATTGTCATGAAATCTGGCACATTGTTAGAACACTTATCATCAAGGAATCATGCCAAATTTAAGATCTCTGAACCAATAGATGGCTAAGGGTGATGCAGATAAAAATGTCCATGAAAATTTGCACAAAAATAAAATGACAAAGAGTGAACACCTATAATTTTGCAATGGTCCATCCTAATTTCTTGATATGTGCCATGTTATCAGTCCTCCACCTGAAGAGTGAACAATGTAAATGTCAGAGCTCTAGCCCAAAAGTTGTCCAAGTTGTGACCAAATTACACAATTTTAAAAATTCCAAAGATTTCCATCAAAATTCAGTGAACATTCACAAAATTTCATTGAAATTCCATGAATTCAGAATTTTCCCATTCTGCTGTGCTCATCTGGAGTTTCCTCAACCCATATAAAGGAAGGCATATCTCTTGTATGATTTTTTTGAAGAGGTATACAGGACACGTTACTTTACTTATGTTATGGGTTTATGTCATGCTGACGAACTTTCACTTGAGAAATAAAAAAACATTAACAATGAACACTCACCGGTTTGGTTTACAATTTCCCCTTCAGAACATGGCACACAGTCATAACAGCATGTGGGCATTCCCTGAAGTGGAGCTTTCCGGTACCCTGGAGGGCAACTATTACTGCAGACAGAGCGGGGGGTCTGTGAAAAAAAGAGAATGTCAATGTAAACAGTCTGACAGGACCTGAGTAGACTTTCTTTGCACCATTCAGGGCAGAGTTAGTAGTATTCCCTGTATAAATAATTATATACAGTGTACATTGGGTGTTCAAGTTCAAGTTCAAGTTTATTGCAGGAAAACTCCATTAAGCAAGCTCATTCACAAGGAGGTCCTGTGACATAAACACTTAAAGTATAAACACAGATAGGTAATAACAGTATATACATGAAATACACGTTACATGATACAGGCTGAATATACATACAAGGGTACCACATAGGGTGACCGCAGGTGGTAAAGATTGATATGAGACAGGGAAGAGACTTACAGGTTGCATACTGATAAATGAAAAATGATGACTGGTGTGTGCAATACATATACAGTATTTTGGCAGCTAGAACAAACAACAGTCTACAACTGATATGGGGGGGAGGAGTGATTTGATAGAGTAGCAGTGGAGCGTAAGCAAAGATAAAGCCAGGAGTAGAAGGGGAAGGGAAAGCAGTTAATATGACAAATCAATTATACCTTACCAGTGGATAAATATGGCACACATGGGAAGGAAGAGACTTAATGACAGTTACAGGTGTCTTTTATTTTGGCTGAACTTGTTTTGTAGAAGTTTATTGAAACTGTTCTAGATAGTTTCAGTACAGTTTGTAATTGGTTCCAAATGGAGGAAGGGCATATGCAATATGCGTTTACCAAAGGAAGTCAGCGTCCTTAGTATGTCAAGCATAATAAGTCAGAATTTTCTTGATATGCGCTATGTGAGACACTAATAAGGAAGAGAGATAGCGTGGCAATTTCTGCAGGAGCAGTTTAAGAGTCCATAGCCCAGCATGGAGCAGGCGTCTAGTAGTAAGGGATGTCCAACCAACAGCTGCATATAAGTCACAGTGATGAAAACGGTAAGGGGAGTTGGTAATGAACCGTAACACACGGTGATAAAGGATGTCCAGTTTACTTAGATTTGCAAGAGTGGTGGAGGAATAGATTACATTGCCATAGTCGAGTAGGGGGAGAAAAGTGGCCTGTACAAGCTTGTTTCGAGTTTCAAGGGGGAAAAGGGGCCTATTTCTGTAGAAGAAACCTAAACTTGCTTTTAACCTTCTAGAGACATCTTCGACGTGGTCACTGAAAGATAATTTATTGTCGATCCAGATACCTAGATATTTAAATTTGGTTACAACT
This sequence comes from Neoceratodus forsteri, assembly GCA_016271365.2. Classification (NCBI taxonomy): domain Eukaryota; kingdom Metazoa; phylum Chordata; order Ceratodontiformes; family Ceratodontidae; genus Neoceratodus; species Neoceratodus forsteri. The sequence goes on along the minus strand of CM057455.1, from coordinate 115,537,150 downwards.
TCCAGAGGCTCGTTTAGCGTGGTGACAATGAAGTCTTGGGCAAGGGTATTGGGGAGGCCTGAGACAGCACTGCAGGAGAATATCATCACTTTAGTCTTCTTAGCATTGAGCAGAAGCTTTGCCTTTACTAGATTATGCTCAAGTTGTGCGAAGTCCGCTTGAAGCACTCCCTTGACTTCAGATAACGATGAGCCAGAAGTATACAACACAGTATCATCTGAAACAAAGTGCAGATTGGATGTAGATATGTTAGCATCTAAGTCATTAATGTACAGAGAAAACAAGATAGGGCCTAAGATGGATCCTTGGGGACTCCTCTTGCAACTGGCAAGGCAGCAGAAAAAAGCCTTCCGCCTTTACTTTTGGAATCTTCCAGTTGGGTAGCTAGAGAACCACTGGGTAGTATGGTGTAACCCAACTTTGCAAAGCAATTGACTAATAGTTTGTGATCAACAGTATCAAAAGCTTTGCTGAGGTCCAAAAGACTGCACCAGTTACCTTCTTAGCATCTATAGCATAGATCAATCATTGGTTACTTTTGCTAGTGCAGTGATTGTGCTATGATTAGCCCGGAAGCCAGATTGAGCTGGGTTAATGAGAGAGAAGGTTTCCAAGTGAGATTTTAACTAAATATGGATCAATTTTGAGAACTTTAGAAAGGATAGGCAATATGGAGATGAGCCTATAGTTGTTTACATCGCATGGGTCACCAGATTTAAATAGAGGAGGATATGTGCTGATTTCCAGCAGGACGGCACAGTAGCAGATGTAATGGAAAGATTGAAGATGTGGAGAATTGGGGCAGTGAGATGGGCGTAGCCTGACCTTAGGAAAAAGGGTTCCAACCCATCGTCCCCTGTGCTTTTTTTGGTGTCTAAGTTAAGAAGAGAATCTTCTACTTCTTTATAAGTTATCTCACGCAGTTGGAAGGGCTGGGTGCAGGACTAGATGTGGCGGGAGGGGTATGCTGGCTCACCATGGCGCCAGCGCCAGGTGACGAGTCAAAGCTAATCCAGCTGTGGCAAAGTGGGAGTTAAGTTCCTCCAGGATTAGAGACTTGTTTTCCACAATCTTGCCATGCAACTATCTTTGTTGGGACAGAGGAGCCATGGACCATCCTCCTATAGCTTTGATAGTCTTCCATATTTATGAGGTTACCTTTAGCTTGTTGAGAGTAGAAATATAGTAGTTAGCTTTAGCAGAGCGAAGTTTTTTCACACAGTTATTCCTGGCTGTTCTAAAGGCCTGCCAATCCGAAGATTCTTTGGAATGTCTAGCTTTAGCCCAGAGCTTATCTCAAGCTATAAGGGCTGCCTTGAGATCCGAGGTGAACCAGGGGTTGGAATTGTTCCGTACTCTTACTTTGATGAAAGGGGCATGCTTATTTATTATTGTAGTGAGTTTATCATTAAGGATGCAAGCTGCCTTGTTGACATCTTTGGCTAGGTAAAGATCTTGCCATTTGATCATGCTTAGGTCAGATAGGAAGTTTACTGCACTGAATTTGTGAAAGGGTCTTTTTGTTATAAAGATGGGTTGCGGCCGGGCCTTAATTTGAGATCTTATGAAAGCAACAATTCCATGATTGCTCATGTTGTTGTGAAACACTGCCAAATGAGATATTTTGTGTGGATGGGTGGTTAGTACCACATCTAGAATGGAATTGTTGACAGTATTTAGAGTGTTGTTCCTAGTAGGTTCACTGACTAATTGCCCAAGACCTAGCTCGTCACAAAGGGATTTGAGGCTGTGCGATTTAGGTGACAGCCAGTCCATATTTAGATCTCCTAGAAATATTGTCTCAGTTTTTGCATCTACGAACATGGATTTCAAAAGATTAAGGACTTCATCACCGCCAGACGGGGGTCTATAGCCACCTAGGAAAGTGATACATTCTGAGGAGGGGAGATGAAGACTCAGCGAAACTAACTCAAATTCCTTGGCTAGAGATTTGCAACTAATATTGGTGACCAAGTACTTAGATTTAGCGTGATAAGCACACCCCGCCTAGACTCTCTATCTGCTCTAAATAAATTGTAGCCCTGCAGTGATATTTGTTGATCAGTGTTCGTCTTTTTAACCACGACTCAGTAATTATGATAAGGTATGGGTTATATATGCAGCCCAGGCTTGCAGCTGTACAAGTTTTTAGGCAGGCTTAAAATGTTGACCATCATCATTTTGAGACCTATGGCCTCAGCAAAATCGATAGGCGAGGTAAGTTGTAGGGGGGGGGCTAGGGTTGAGCTCCACATTTCCTGAGCGGAGAAGAAGCAGAAGTATAACTTTCTTTAAGGAGCTTATAAGAATGGAGACTGCTTTTTTATTTCTTTGCGGCAACCCATATCATGCTGCGCAAGAGGCGGCACCACTGTAATGACAGTTGATCGTGATCAATGTAAGTGCTTGGGTAGACATAGGTGAGGACAGTAGCAAGGGGGTGTAGGCTAACTGGGGGGAATAGGCTAAAAGGGGAGAGGAGAATGACATAGTGTCTGCACGGTAGACTGTTATAACATTAGGTATTGATAAGGTACATTGCAGAACTGAATTGCATTGAGGTACTTCGAATTGCACTGTATTGCTGAAAACTCTGCACCTTAGGAGCAATAAAAACACAATAAGGAAAGCCATGTTCCCAGATTGAGTGGTCTCGTGATTTGTAATAGTGCAATATTTTCTAGGCAAGAAATTTACCCACCTAGGTACTCACTTAAAACCTAGATGAGAAAATACAGCAGTAAGGGGAACAAGGAGAGCAGGAGCAGCTTAGTTAGTGGCCATCCACCCTTCAGACTCAAGTCCCCTTGTAGCAGCACCGGGAAAGAAGTAGAATGATAATGCAGGCCATATTGCCCACGAATGAATACGGTGATTTATGTAGAAGACCAAGAATCCCTCTAGTGGCAGGTCTGTATAACCTGCCAATGGGAAAAAAGGTGTGCTGCTTAAGTGTTCACAGTACGCAAACTGGAATATTTTAAGATACTATTAGAAGTGCTTCCGGTACACAAACTAGAATATCTTGAGATGATGTTGGAAATGTTTCTAGTACACAAAATGGAAGACATAGGGAAGCCATTAGAAATATTCTTGGTACACAAACTGGAATATCCTAGGATGTTGTCAACATATTCCCTAGCAAACAAACTGGAATATCTTGGGAAATTCATAGAAATATTCCCTGTATACAAATTGGAATATCATAGGATGTTGTTAGAAATCTTATTGCTGGGGGGCTCAGTACTAAGATGAATAAGGTGGGGTAGCAAAGAGGAGAGGCATAGTCACATTTAGGTGAAGGCCAAGCTGGGAATGACAGCAGAAAGGGTGGGACAATCTGTTATAAAATATGCTAGAAGGGGTATGAACAAGCCTCATTTAATTTTACATTTAGGGATGAATGGCCTGGCTGACAAGATGATAGATATAGTCCAGAGGAGGTTTAAGAAACTAGGACAATTAAGTGAGTGTGGGTGGGAAGATCAGTAACTTTCCCAATGATACTTCCAGTGCTCAGGGCAAGCACAGCAAGAAAACAGAGAATAGAGGAATTTAACAGATGGCTAAGAACCTGGTGTCATGCTAAAGGGTATGAGCTGGTGGGGGTGTGGGGAGGGACCTGGGAGAACAGTAGTCTCTATGCCAAGGATAGACTACACTTGAGCAAGGAGGGAAAGAAAGTGTTTAAACAGAGGATGGAGGTGTACATAAAGGAAGATGGAAATTTAAACTAGGAGTGCGAGGTGGCAAATGGACAAGGGACATGCAGAGACCAAAGGATGGGAAGCCATATGAGCTTACTCCTCATAACAGTGACTAAGAACAAAGGGCAAGTACTAGTGTTGATGCTAGTAAAGAAGAGCAGGATAGGATGGTGTGGAAGGTGGTCACTCTGAATGCTAGGAGCCTTGGGAAGAAAACTGCAGAGTTGCAGACTCTCATGGCAGAGGGGGAGGTGGACATTGCAGCCATCACAGAAACATGGGTCACCGAATACAATGACTAGGACCTGTCAGTATTTTGGTAAAGGTTAGTCTGTAGGTATAGAGTGTTTGGAAAAGGAGGAGGGGTAGCACTATATGTGAAGGAAGGACTGAAGTGAGTACAGGAGGAAGGGGAAGAGGGCAGCATGGAGTCTGTATGGATGCAAATCTAGGATTCCAAGAATAGGACTCTCAGGATGGGAATGGTGTACAGGCCACCCTCTCAGACATAGGAGTTAGATAGGGAACTAGTGGGGCAGATCAGGAGGACCCTTAAGAAGGTTAGTGTGATGATTGTGGGGGACTTCAACATGCCAGGAGTAGATTGGAGTACCCAAAATACCAGGAATAGAAGGGAGCAGGTACTGATGGATATCTTCCAGGGCAGATTCTTGATGCAGATGATTAGTGAACCAATCAGGTTAGGGAATACCCTTGACCTTGTGCTGGCAAATGTGGTTTGTGAGGGTACTTAGGGTGTAAGGGAGTGACCACCATTCAGTTTGGCTCACATTGAATATGGGCAAGGAAGGACTGTACAGTAATCTGGCAAATAATGCTGGACTTCAGTAGGGCCAACTTTGGGTGGATGGGGGAAGTGATAAAAGGGTACTTGACCAGAATTCAACTCAGTACGGGCACTAACCAGAGGTGGGACCTCATAAAGCTGAGGATAGTGGAGGCAACCAGAACCAAGTCCAAGCAGCAAGTCCCAGAGCAAGAAGGCTAGGGCAAAGAAACCTAGCTGTTTGAGCAAGGAAGTTATGGAAAAGGTAAAGGGTAAAAGAGCTGCCTTTAGGAGGTACAAGAAAACAGGGAGGGGGGAGGACAGGGAGGAGTATCTGAAGGAATCAAAGGAGGTGATGAGGGCAGTAAGGGCAGCCAAGGTGTCTATGGTTCTCAGGCTGGTGCAGAGCAATAAGAAGGGAGAGAAAGACTTCTCCAACAACATCAGGGAGAAAAGGAACTGTAAAGACCATATCATAAGGATTAGGAAGGAGGGGGTAGGGTGGAAGCAGAAGGTAATAAGGCAGAAGCGTGGACTGATTACTTCTGCTAGGTATTTACAAAGGAGAAGATATGGATAATATCCAAGGTTGTAGGGAGGGCAGAAATGGGGGGGTCATACATAGAAATCATGGAGGGCAGGGTTCTGCAGGGTTTGAGGATATTGAGGGTGGACAAGGTGCCAAGCCTAGATGGCATCCACCCCAGGGTACTGAAGCAGCTGGCAGAGGTCCTGGTAGAACCTTTGGCAGACCTGTTTAATGCCTCACTACATTCCAGGTGTGTACCTCAGGATTAGAGGATGGTTCATGTGGTGCCCCTCCACAACAGTGGCCCCAAGAACGAACCGAGGAACTGCATATCTGTGAGCCTCACATCAATCATGGGTAAACTGATGGAGACTATCCTAAAGGAGAGGCTAGTAACCCTCCTGGAGGCCAAAGGTCTACAAGACAGCAGACAACATAGCTTCATACATGGCAGATCCTGCCAAACCAACCTGATGGAGTTCTATGACTGGGTAACTAGACAATTGAACAGTGGCCATGCAATGGATGTCCTGTACTTGGACTTCAGTAAGGCATTCGACTCAGTGCCACATCGATGTCCAAGAAGTAAGTGAGAAGGCACAGAGGCGGGTGGGTGCTATGGTAGGGAACCGGCTTCAGGGAAGGCAACAGAGGGTGGCTGTGGGTGGAGAGCTCTCACCCCCGAGGGCAGTGATGAACAGCATTCCGCAGGGCACGGTTTTAGGACCAGTGTCATTTGGGACATTCATTGCAGACATATCATTGGACATCAGGAGCAAGACCGATCTGATTGCTTATCACACCAAGATGGGAGTGGTGGTGGATGACCTAGAGGGGTGGCAGGGGTTGCAGGATGATCTGGCAAAGCTGGAAACCTGGCCAAACACCTGACAACTGGAGTTCAATGCCAAAAAGTGCAAAGTGCTGCATTCTGGGGTGAAAAACCCAAGGAGGAGTTACCAGCTGATAGGAGTGGGGCTAGCTGAGACAGAGGAGGAGAAGGATCTGGCAGTGCTCATTATGGGGTCAATGAACAACTCAGCACAATGTAGGTTGGCAGCTACAATGACCAACACTGGATTGCAAGGGGTATATCCTCGAGGAGTGGGGAGGTGATTCTGCCACTGTATAGATCATTAGTTAGACCACACCTGGAGTATTTCATGCAGTACTGATGCCCATATCTGAAGAGGCACATTAAGATACTGGAGGTGGTGCAGCATAGGATAACAAACACGATCAATGGGCTGGGGGACTTACCATATGAAAGGAGGCTGAGGGAGTTGAACATGTATTCACTGGCGGGGAGAAGGCACGGGGGGGTATGATTGAAACCTTTAAGTATATGAAAGGAATAAAGAAGACAGGTATGGAGCGGTTGTTCAAAGTAAGGGAGGGAAGGGGAGGGACACTCGAGGCCTTGGTATGAGACTAGAGGGAGGAAGGTTCAGGAGGGAGATGAGGAGTCACTTTTTTATAGAGAGGGTGGTAGGTGGGTGGAATGCGTTAATGGCTGAAGTGGTATCCAGTACAACAGTGGACTTCTTCAAAATGGGCTGGGACAGGATAAGGGCGAGGTTCAAGGGAGGAGAACCGTGGGAGGCAGGATCATCTGCCGAATAAGGGTTGCCAGCTGCACATTCGAGCAGACTTGATAGATCTCTAGGACTTTACCTGCTGGCAAATTTCGTTTGTTTGTAAATTTTCTGGGTACACAAAATGGAATATCCTGTGATGTTGTTAAAAGCTTTCCCTGTACATAAATGGCAATATCTTGGAATGATGTTGGAAGATGTTCTCTTTACCATTTGGAACAGTGTTAGATGAGCTTCTCATATGCAAAATAATACAGAACTCTGCATGGATGTGTTCTCCATACTGTATACCAAATAATGTACAGTATACCTTGGGACGCTGCTTGAAGTGTTCCCTGTATATGAAATAATGTACTGTATACCTTAGGATGTTGTTAGAAGTGCTCCCTCTATAAGAAATACTCACTGACCTACCTTGGCCCCCCCATGCACTCAGTCTCCTAGTCTTATTTAACCGTACCAGGTACCCCCCTTCCATTCCATATGCTTCTTACCCCACTGCCTTCCCTGATCTACTTGTCCCCTGTATACTCTGTCTCCTAGCCAATCTATCTCTGCTAGATACCTCACATCCATCCCTTCTCTCTATGACAAGGCCCCACTGGCTGCTCCTTGGTTATCCCCCATCCTCCATCCTCCTACCTATTAGCTGATTTTTAACTACCAGATCCAGAGAGAAACACCGTGAGTAGCCCAGGTTGGGAGTGGTCCAGCCAAAGACAGTTAGCCTTAAAGTAACAGAACAACTCCAGGAGATCCTGCACTCCACTCAGTGATGTTTAGGAACAAAAAAACATTTGTCACAAAGATTATTTAATTCTTATGCCTGTATGCAATTTAAGTTGTGAGTGTTTCCAGACAGCATCCAGTGCCACCAGCACTTCGAGTCTCAAAACCCTTCATCGGGGGCAAATGGTTTTGAGACCTAAACCACCAGGGCTTTGTGACAGTGGATGCTGTTTGTAAACACTCGCATCTTAAATTGCATAAAGGCATAAGAATTAAACAATCTATGTGACGAGTGTTTTTTGCTCCAAAACTTCGAGTGGAGTGCTGGCTCTCCTGAAGTTGTTCTCATTTTTAACTACCCCTATATCCTGTTGCCCCTTAATCTCCTATCCTTTCAAAACAGCATTACCCTTTTTGTTCTCCACTATGTATGACCTATTTAAGTTTCTTGTATGTTATCCCATGATCTTAAAACTGAAAGTAATTGCTGTACTTCTTTTTTAACAATCAGACCAAAGTCTGTATGTTCCCTGTTTACAAAATAATGTTCTGTAAACCCTGGGATACTGTTAGAAGTGTTCTCGGTGTACAAAATAATGTACTGTTTACCTTTGGATGCTGTTTGAAGTGTTTACAGTACATCAAATAATGTACACTGTCCCTTGGGATGCTACTAAAAGTGTTCCCTGTGTACAAAATGCTGAACTGGATATCTTGAAATGCTGTCAGAAGTTCTCCCTGTATTTATAGTAATGTAAGGTTAACTTTCATATAGTATAAATATAATTTATTATAAGTAATAAATTATTTCAGAACATACTAGAATTGTTTCTCCAGTGGGTGGGGGGGGGGCCTCCCCAGGCAGGATATGGTATTGTGGTTATGCTCTGTATGATCTGGAATGAGTTTTACACTTGAAAACTTCATAAACTCTTTTCATTCAATAAAAAAAAAAAAGTGTTCTCTGTATACAAAACAATATACACTATATCTTGGAATGCAGTTAGAAGTGTTCTTTGCATATAAAGAAAGATCTCCTGTGTCCCTACTGTCCCTCCTGCCCACTCTGATCCACTGACGAGTGATTGCTAGAGATTCCCCGGGTCTGCTTAAAAACTTCAGAGGCAATATCTTTTAGTTTTGTGGCCCTGACCCTGTCAAATTCTCAACCTCGTCAGGTGCGAAATTGCCCAACTGTCCACAGCTTTAAAGTAGCTCTGAAAACCTACGTTTTAAACAAAACTTTTAATGACTGCTAATTATTTAATTTTAATCTTGTTTAAATCCTGTTTTAAATATGTATTGTTTTATGTCATTTGTAAAGGTGCTTTGATTTGAGAAAGGCACCTTAAATAAATAAAGATTGATTGATTGATAAAATAATGTACTTTATACTTTGGGATGCTGAAAGAAGTGTTCCCTGTATATGAAATAAAATAGAGTACAACTTGGAATGCTGTTAAAAGTGTTCCAAATATACAAAATAATGTACCGTATACCTTAGAATGCTGTTAGAAGTGTTCACTGTGTCCCCTGTACTGTATACAAAATAATATACAGTGGGAGGGATTTTCAGTGAAGAACATCTGTTTTTCGGATGTCACTGCCAAAATGCATTCAGGGAGTTATACCACAAAAAAGCTTGTTTAAGCAAGCAATAATATGCAACAGGGTAGCAGTACTGGTCAATACTGGACCACCCAGGGGCATAATGAGGCCTGACATTGCAGGTGGAATGCCTTATAGCCCAGGAAGGTCTTCTAGTGTCCAATACAGCCCACATTGGAGGGTATTATTCCATTTAGGAAATGGACTGCATGTTGCATTTTTATGTAAGAAATAGAAAAGTGTCAATAGAATAAAACATGACTTGTACAAATGATTGCAAAGTATGCATGATCTGTAAAATAGTCCCTATACTGCTATATTTGCCAGTTGAGGGCATTGTAGTCTTTTACAATTGCTTCCCATGTGAGATATTCCTCCCACCCAACCAAAAGGAATGCAGAAACTGTACTACCCCCCCCAACAGCCTGTGGATTTTTTTTCTTTTTTGCTAACTTTGCTCCATTACTCCTCCCCCCACCGTGCTCTGTTTGTAATGGATGTTATCTTTGCCAAGATGAAGTCGGGATCAGGAAGAGCAGTGGTGTGCACAGTCAGAGAATGGAGGAGAGAAGAGGAACAAATGTTAAAAGCCTTTTTTACGTGGTTTGTCAGCAGAGGTGAGAGGGAAGCAAGCAAAGGAATAGAACAACACTAGTGCTGCCAGGGACTGGAGTGACTATGGTGGTGGTAGTTCCACGATCCGGCAGATGGCTTCTTCAGCCAGTAGTGTCATAGCTGGCAGTGGTCACCTTATGTGTTCTGAGTGCACTCCACCTAATTGGGGGGAGATTAGACCAGTGGAGGTTAGTGAGGTCATTCGGGTGGCAGTCAATCTGAAGAACACCTTTTGTGAGCTGGACCTGGTGCCAAAACATTTCTTAATGAGATGTGTTGACTCTGTAGACCCAGTGTTTGCCCTGATTGTTCGGTGCTCCTTATCTGAGGGGTCTTTCTGGATGCCTTGAAGAAGGCACTAGTGAGACCCGTGCTAAAGAAACCATCTTTGGACCCAGAGGTCAGGGAAAATTACCGTCCTATATCCAACCTTTTCTTTTTGGTGAAGGTGGTGAAGGTGGTGACACTTGAGTTAGAAGAGCACCTCGTGACTCATGAGTTGTATGAACCTTTTGAGTCAGGATTCCAAGCTAGGCATAGTACAGAAACTGCGCTTATTCGGGTGCAGAATTACCTCCTCAGGACAAGAAACCGGGGGGGGGATAAGACAATTCTTGTTCTCCTTGATCTCTCTTCGGCATTTGATACTGTGGACTATTGTATGTTGCTTGACCACCTTAGGGAGCACTGCGGACTCACCAGTACTGTCATCCGCTGGTTTGAGTCCTTTTTCACCAACAGGAGGCAATGAGTTGTGATGGGGAATTTGTCATCTATATCCAACCTCCTCTTTTGTGGAGTTCCGCAAAGATAGGTACTGGCCTCAATGTCGTTAACAGTGTATATGCTGCCTCTGGGGTATCATTCGGAAGTATAGCTTGGGTTTCCATTGTTATGCCAGTGATACCCAGCTACATCTGTCCTTTGCCCCAGGAACATCCAACACTGTGGATGTACTAAACATGTGCCTGGCAGAGATCAACGACTGGATGGCCTCCAGTTGGTTGCGACTGAACCCTGATAAGTTGGAGATTTTGGTAGTGGAGTCGAACAGAGTGCATGATAGGATGGCCTCTGACACAGCAACTAGACTTGCTCTAGGAGCTGTGTCATTGAAAGCCTCCTCTTGGGTGTGAAATCTTGGAGTGATTCTGGACAGGAATTTAAGTAGGGAGGCACAAATATCCTTCACGGTTCGTTCATGTTTTTCCCAGCTCAGAAATATTGGCAGGATTAACCCCCTTGTTCCACCTCTGGACCTCCCTACATTGAAACATGCCTTAGTCACATCCAAGCTTGACTACTGCAATGCGCTCCACCTCGGGGTCACAGAGGAATCTCTCCACAGGCTGCAGCTGGTTCAAAATGCAGCTGTCCAGTTACTTACTGGGCAGCATATATTTTGACATGTAACACTGCTTCTGCGTGAATTGCACTGGCTACCAGTCAGGTGGAGAATCCTCTTTAAGGTGGGTCTTCTAACCTATAAGGCCCTACACTGGTAGGGCCTTGGTTATCTGTTGGACCTTCTGCTACCTGCTTTCTCTACCAGCTCTCTCTGTTCCTCTAATGGGGGCTCCCTCACCATTCCTAGAATAAGGCTAAAATCTGCTGGTGACAGAGCTTTCAGTGTCGCAGCTCCTTTTCTTTGGAATTCTTTGTCAGCTGAGGTCAGGGGAGCTCCCACTGCAGATATATTTAAGACTCACCTGAAGGCCCTCCTATTTTCCCAAGCTTTTATGGGATTAAATCATGAACTGTAGTAAGAACCTGATATTATTTGCCAAGTTATGTATCTTATTCTTTATTTTGTTTAAAATTTGAGATGTTTTATTTTATTTTGATGCTGTTATATTTATTTTGTACAGCACCCAGAGCCTCCAGGATTGGGTGTCTTTTAAATAAATTTTGCCTTGCCTTGCCTTTTAAGGCCTTCCAAAAGTATGGCTGAGAAGGACCGTAACAGTGTGGTCGAGAAGGAATGCACTGGAGTGCATCTGGCAGGGGATCTGCGTGCAGTGGCAATTTATGAAGGAGAAATTTCTTTGCTTTTATTTTTTTTTAGTATGCTTTTTCATTTTGTTCCAATAGCCAGGGAGAATGGGGGCATAGTACAGTCAAGGACTGTATCAGGGAACTGACATGCTCATTCGCATGACACCTGGAAAAAATGGCACTGTGAATTTGTTTTATGAGTTGTTTTTTCTTTTTTTTTTGTCTTTGTATACTCCTGTAATTTTTTTACATTACTGGGTGTAGTGTGTTGTTTAAGGACTGAATGGGTGGGGGTGGGGGCTCTCATTGGCTTTCTCGCTAAGTAAGCAAGAAAAAATGGAGGCTATTTACATTTGAATTTCAAACTGCACAAGGATACCAGTTTGTCAATAAGACAGCTGAGGCTGAGACTTTTTAATTCCTGGCCATCTATTGAAAGTTAAAGTGCCTCTCTGGAATAGTTACCAAACCAATCAGAGTCCAGGAATAAAATGCCAATTCTCTAAGTCCTGGGATAGAATTCAGTGGTTGTAGCCAAAAAATGGACACAATTCCTGCAGTTGTGGTGGAAATTGTTGTAAACTGCAGCAACTGTCACACATTAATTGGGATGTTTTTAAATATCCTGCAAACATCCTGATGCATTTGTCTGCGTGCAGCATGTGTCTGAAATACAGACATGAGTGCTGCATCCAAGGTTCCATAAATCCTTCCCAGCATATCTTGAGATGCTGATAGAGGGATTCCCAGTACTGTATACAATATAATATATATTGGGAAACTGTTAGAAGAGATCTCTGTTCTGTATGCAAAATAATGGACATTTTATAAAAACATAGAAACATACAGTAGACTTTTTGTCAGCCTAGTCCCTGCTCAGATGTTCCCTTTCCTGTTCTGTCTCTTTAGACCATTCCTTTTCTCTGGTGATCCTCCCCCCACCCTGCCTATTTACCAGTATTCCCTTATACCTAACCCACACATGCTTGAAGTCTGCCACTATTTTTGCTACACTACCTCATCTAACAGCCTGTTCCTGGCATCCACTACTCTTTCAGTGAAGAAGTACTTCCTCACGTGCCTCTTAAACTTCTCCCTGCCAGCTTCATTGCATGCCCTATGGTCCTGGTTCACATCCTCATTTGAAACATTGGCAAGCTCATCAACACATGCCAGGGATACCTTTGCTGCATTAGATATGACACAACTGGTATCCCAGCCTACCAGGGCCAACCCCACTAATGGAACCCACACTCTACTAGATATCCTGCTCACTAATCGTCCCCACCATAGTACTGACCTGTGTATCCTACCCAATGTCTTAAGCAACCACTCCCCAGCCATCTTTAGCTGGTCCTGTTAGCTACCTAAACCACCACCAAATATCACCTTTCATCATCGACTACACCCAGGAGGCATAGCCAAACTCAAACAATATCTAATTAACTGGGACTGGTTCCCTAGTTCCCAAACCCAACACATAGATGATGCATTGCACTACTTCAGCACCACCTTTAATACTGCCTGTGATGCTTTTGCACTGACCGTCAAAGTGACCACTAAGAAACGTAGTGCCCCCTGGATCACCCCAGAATTCCTACAACATTTCAAAATGCATGACAACCTCTGGCATCATGCCACTGCCTCCAGTTTGATAAGCGATAGGCAGGTCTATAATGCTGCCCACAATACGTGTACCTGGGCAATCCAAAAGGCCATGGTACAGCACTACAGAAGCACCCTAGCCACCTCCTGGGGTAGCACAAAAAAGTTCTGGGATGACATCAAGCAGCTTAATGGTAAATCCCACCCCCCCGGCACAACTTAATGTTAATGATACTACCACCACCATAGACACACTTCACATAGCTAACTGCCTCAACTCTACCTTCTCAGACCTCAGCTCAATCCTCCCTAGAAACTTTTTTGATCCAATTCAGCCTACCCCACCTCCTAAGCTCCTCCAGCCCCCCTTTAAACTCAGAGTCATTACCCCTACAGAAGCAAAAGCCTGCCGATCCAAAGCCTCCCAGAGATCCAGTTACTGCAAAGATGCATTTGATATGCATATCCTATACCTTGTACTAGACTCAATTATCTTCCCACTCATAGACCTTCTAAATCTGTCCCTGCACCTGGGCCAGTTCCCAGTCTCATGGAAATTGGCAGTGATAACACCAATATTCAAATGTGGTAACAGATCCCTCCCAAACAACTACTGACCAATCTCAATTCTCCCCCCACTCTCTAATGCCCTTGAAAAGATCATGACCAATCAGCTCACTGACTACCCCCTACACAACCTCTTAAGTAGGGAGCAGCATGGTTTCAGAGCTGGTCGTAGCACTACAACTGTCCTCACAGAATTCACTAACTCCCTGCACTCCATGGTTGACAAAGGACACCTCACAGGGGCCATGTTCATAGACTTCTCAAAGGCCTTCAACACAGTTTCTCACCCCATCCTTCTTAACACATTACAACTAATCGGGGTCTCTCAATTTCCACTCTCATGGTTCTCCAGCTATCTTTCATCTAGAACCCAATGTGTTAAAATTAATAATACAATTTCTACTATGCTGCCTGTGCACTCAGGAGTTCCCCGGGAATCTATCTTGGGTCCCGCGCTATTCAGCATCAACCTCAATGTCCTGCCTAAATCCTGCCCTGGCAATCTTCTCCTCTATGTGAATGACATTGTTCTTTACGCCACACATCCTAATCCTCTCTCTCTCTCCAGCATTCCTTACAAAACTCCTTCTCTCAAATTGAACGTTGGTTTGCTGAACACAGATTGGTGATCAACACTGAAAAATCTAAGACAATGCTCTTTGCCCACCACCAAAACAGATCTAAGGATTTCCCCCTGGAAATAATGTCTGCCTCTCTTATCCCACTGGAACAGGTCCAAAACTCTAAGTATCTAGGTATTACATTTGACTCTTCCCTCTCTCTCCACAAACATATACAAATCCTCACTTCTGCATCACACCCACATTGGTCTCCTGTGCAGACATAAAGACTGCCTGCCACCTGAAGCACTTCACCTAGCCATTACCTCCTCAGTCTTATTGCTGGTGGACTATGGCCTCACAATCTGTGCTGCCACCAACCCTATGGCACTTCATCAAATACAAATGGAGGATGGTGTGGTACCCAAGGACTGGAGGAAGGCAGATGTGATTCCCCTTCACAAAGTGGGACCAAGACAGAGGCAGGAAACTACAGACCTGTCAGTTTGATCTCTGTGGTAGGGAAAGTGATGGAGTCACTTATGAAGGAAAGAATATTTGAGTGCCTAGAGGCCAGTGGGTTCACAGCGGGAAGGTCATGTCAGATGTATCTTTGCAAATTACCAAATTTTATTAAACCAACTTACACAAGATGTACATACAATGAACAAGTTACAGACAATAAGTAATTTTAGAAAATAACCCCCTACAAAACCCTATAAACCCTCAAATAAACTATCCCCCACCCCCCAGCTATCCAACCCTAGTAAAACAAATCAGAGTCTTCAACGAAACTGGGAAAGGTATAGGCTAGTGGAACCATTTAAATGGTACTTAAACAATTGATATAACTCCTTAAAAAGAAAAAGTAGATAATGAAGAGGGAGGGGGGAGGGAGAGAGAGAGAGAGTCAAATGGGACAAAGAAAGAAGAAGGAAAAAGGGAAAATATAAACAACCAACACTAAATTCCAAAATTAGTTTTAAGATATTGGAGAAGCCTCTCCCAGTATTTGGAAAATTTAGCTGAAGCTTTAGATAATCTAAAGGCCAACCTTTCCGCATAAAATGCATTTAAAAATTCTTCCCACCATTCCTTATGGGAAGGAACCCAATCTTCCCACATGTCAGATGTATCTAATAGATTTCTTTGACTAGGTGACCAAAGTAGACCAGGGAGGGGCTGTGGGCATGGCCTATCTAGACTTTAGCAAGACATTCGACACAGTCCCACACAAAAGATTAATAGTTAAATTAACCAGCCTGGGAGTGGGTCCCAGGGAGGTAGCCTGGGTAAAACATTGGCTGGACAACAGGACACAGAAGGTAATTGTAAATGGAGCCCACTCTGAAGAAAGAGGAGTTACTAGTGTGGTACCGCAGGGTTCAGTAGTGGGTCCAGTCCTTTTTAATGTTTTTATAAGTGACATTGCAGAGGGACTGGAAGGAAAAGTATGCCTCTTTGTAGATGACGCAAAGATCTGCAACAGGGTTGATACACAAGAAGGCGTAGAAAGGATGAGAAGTGACTTGGCAAGGTTGGAGGAATGGTCAGAAGTATGGCAGCTATGATTCAATGCAAAGAAGTGCAAAATAATGCATCTGGGAAACAGGAACTCAGGGGAAGAATACACAGTGGGGGGTGAGATACTAACAACAACAAAAAAGGAAAGAGACCTGGGGGTAATCATATCAGATGACCTTAAGGTTAGCAAGCAATGTGAGAAGGCAGTAGGGAGGGCTGGAGTATTCTGGGATGCATATGAAGAGGCATCAGCAGCAGAAAAAAGGAAGTTGTTATCCCTCTATATAGACAGTTGGTGAGACCCCATCTGGAGTACTCTGTCCAGTTCTGGAGACCCCATCTCCACAAGAACATAGACAGGATAGAGGCAGTCCAGAGGAGGGCAACTAAAATGGTGCATGGTCTGCAAGAGAAGCTGTATGAGGAGAGACTAAAGGAGCTTAATATGTATACCCTTGAGGAAAGAAGGGAGAGGGGGGACATGATAGAAACTTTTAAGTACCTCATTGGAATCAACAAAGTCCAAGAGGGTAGCATCTTTCAGAACTTTATCAGTGAATGCAGAAAGAGGATGGGAAGGCAGTCAGAACAGCAAAGGCCCAAACCAAGGAAAGAATAGCCAATTCTGTTAAGAAGGGGTATAAGACCTTTTATAGGTACATTAGGGAGCAAATAAAAACCAAAGGAGGGATACTGAGGCTTAATAAAGGAGAGGGAATGTGGGTAGAGGGTGACAGTGAAAAAGAGATACTGAATGAATATTTCTGCTTAGTATTCACAAGGGAAGAGGAGAGGGAGGTACCTAAACCAAACAAGAGAAACACTCTGAAGACGAGGGTCGATACCAGTCCATTTACAGAAGAAATGGTTCTGAAATAACTAATAAAATTGAAGGTGGACAAAGCAGTGGGGCCTGATGGGATTCACCCCAGAATTCTAACAGAACTCAGGGTAGAACTAGTTACACCACTGACTACTCTCTTTAACAAATCATGGGAGGATGGGGTGGTACCTAAGAACAGGAAGAGGGTGGATGTGATTCCTCTTCACAAAAGTGGGAGCAGGACAGAGGCAGGAAACTACAGACCAGTTAGTTAGACCTCAGTGGTAGGGAAAATGATGGAATCACTTCTGAAGGAAAGAATTATTGAGTACCTAGAGGCCAGTGGGGCACAGGACCCAAGACAGCATGGATTCACGATGAGAAGGTTGTGTCATACAAATCTAATAGATGTATTTTACTGGGTGTCCAAAGTAATAGACCAGGGAGGGGCTGTGAACATGGCTTACCTAGATTTTAGCAAGGCATTTGATACATTCCCACACAAAAGATTAATACATAAGTTAGCCAGCCTTGGAGTGAGTTCCAAGGTGATAGCCTGGATAAAAAATTGGCTAGACAACAGAAGCAAAGGGTAGTAGTAAATGGAGTCCATAGTGAAGAAAGGAGGGTTACTAGCAGGGTTCAGTACTGGGACTGGTCCTTTTTAATGTCTTTATAAGTAACATTGCTGAGGAACTGGAAGGAAAAGTATGTCTCTTTGCAGATGACACGAAGATCTTCAACAGAGTTGAGACACAAGGTGAGGTGGAAAGGATGAGAAGGGACTTGGCAAGGTTGGAGGAATGGTCAAATGTATGGCAGCTCAGATTCAATGCTAAGAAGTGCAAGGTAATGCACCTGGGAAGCAAAAACCAAGGGGAAGCGTACCCAATGGGGGGTGAGATACTGACAACAGTAAAAATGGAAAGGGACCTGGGGGTAATTATATCAGATGACCTAAAGGTGTGCAAGCAATGTGAGAAGGCAGTAAGGAAGGCTGAGGGGATACTGGGATGCATAGGGCGAGGCATCACTAGTAGAAAACAGGAAGTTGTTTTCCCTCTGTACAGACAGTTGGTGAGACCCCATCTGGAGTACTGTGTGTAGTTCTGGAGACCCCATCTCAGCAAAGACATAGACAGAGTGGAGGCTGTCCAGAGCAGGGCAACCAAAATGGTGCAGGGTCTGCACCAGAAGACATATGAAGAAAGACTAAATGAGCTTATTATGTACACCCTTGAGGAAAGGATGGAGAGAGGGGACTTGATAGAAACTTTCAAGTACCTCAAGGGAATCAACAAAGTCCAAGAGAGTGGCATTTTTCAGAAAAAGAGATGTGCAAGAACAAGGCGGCACAATTTGTAGATAGAAGGGGGATGGCTCAGAGGTAATGTGAGGAAGTATTTTTTTTCTCAGAGAGGGTTGTGGATACATGGAACAGCCTCCCTGAGGAGGTTGTGGAGTCAAGAACAGTGGAAGAATTCAAGAATGCATGGGACAGACATAAGGCAGTCCTAGAGGGGGGTAGGAGGAAGTAAGCTGTTGGTTAACTAGGATCTCCAGCTTATCTGTAAAGCAGGAAAATGGCAGACTAGGTGGGCCAAGCGGTCATTATCTCCCTTCAAATTCTATGTTTGACATGGCTGTGGTATTTTCCTCTTTCTCCTGTGCTATGGATGCTTCAAGTACATGAAAAGGACATGGGCCTTTGAAGTGCTTTGGTGCCACCCCTTACTCAAGTCAGCTGCTAACTTGCCCTAAGAAAAAAACTTATAACAAGAGACACAGATTTAGTTCTTCCTGTTAACATGCTACCTAATATAAGACAGGGATGAGCAATTACATTTGATCTGCAAACAAGTAAAAACAAACAATAAAAAAAAACAGCAACATCAGTGCAGCAGTAACTGTAAACTAAGCTAAATAATATTAAAACTAAGTTTGGGACAAGCAGTCACATTTGATCTGTAAACAAGTAACAACATTTCCTGTCTTTACTTGGAATTGTTTTAGGGCGACTGAAAAGTCAAAACCTAGTTTTGTCTGCTTTTAATGGTGCTGTTATTCCGTTGCTGTCTTTATTTGGAATTTTTTGGGGGCTGTTGACATTTTGAAACCGAGTTTGGTGTGCTTTTAGTGGTGCTATTATTCCTTTGCCGTCTTTACTTGGAATTGTTCTTATTTAATTTATTTATTGGTTTATTGAGAGTATTGTAATTATAACCTTTGAGTCAGAGATTCCTTTTCAAAGGCTCCACATCAGACACAATTAGACAGATACACATCAACAGGCAACAGGAGCAATAGAAAGGAGTGTGTGAGTAAATAAAATGGGCAGGTACAAAGCAAAATTCAATAGAAGTAAGTGAGCAATATTGTCAACAACAAGCAACATATTTTGTACAAGCTAATTGTGTACAATTATGTCATGTAAGGCACATTGTTTTGGGGCTGCTGAAAATTTGAAACCTAGTTTGATGTGCTTTTAGTGGTACTGTTATTCCTTTGCTGTCTCTTGTTGCTGTAAATTTTGTCCTGTCTTGTTTTTTCTTCATTGTTTTGGTAGACTTTCTTTTTGATCCCCCATGGTCTGGGCATTCTTCTGAGGCACTCTCTTAGTGAGGCCCCTACTCCCTGCCTGAACCCATCACTTCCACCTTTCTCCTCCAAAGCACCCAGGCAGGTCTATCCCCCCCCAGATCACCCCTGGGGTGGGTCTGCCCTCCCATGGCAGCCTTTTTGGTATTAGAGAGGTTTACCTCAACATTGGGTGAGCCACAGAGTCCCTGGAGTGATGGGCTGGCATTGGGATGTGGGCCTTCCCTAGATTCCTCATAATCTCTGCAGTGCTATGGAGAAGTTTTTCTCTTACATTTCCCCCAGGAGTGCAGCAGTACAATGACATCAGCGTGGCATGATGCCGCAGACATCTGCCGCAGTCCTCCCACTCATCAGCCCAGGTGTGTGAAGCACCTCTGGGTACCACTGTGGCTGCTATTTCCCCAGCTATACCCTAGAGCCCTCCTCAGGGAGAGGAGAGCAGTCAATCAGATGCTCAGTACTCTCCCTCCCCTCTTCATCCACAACCCCCGAGCTCATTCCCCAACCCGGGTCACCAGCGTGGTGCGAGTTAAACCTACTGTTGTTTCTGTTTCATGTTCAAAACTTTTGTATAAAGCCTTGTCAGTTCCTCTCAATTCATTAGTAGTTCAGGCAGCAGACATGAAGTGAAAATTAAAAAAATCTGTGAACTGACAAACTGGTGAGCAGCAGAGACAGCAAATGCGATACAAAAACAAACCTGCCATTTCTTTAAAAAAATGTACAGCAGTCGGTCTGGCAAGACATTTGCAAGGTAAACTCAAGTTTCTGTGGAAAAATGTGATAAATGTTTTGCAAAAAAAAGGTCCTCCTCTAAGAGAATTTCTGACATGTTTATGTTTCACAAATTAAAGAAGGACTCATTTTGGGGGGGCAGTGCTTGCTACAGTGAGTGTCCTTAGAGTAGGGTCTTCACGTTGTGTAGTAGGAGAGACGCTCACAAACAGCATGATCTACAGGCAGCGATAATTTCCAGATTGCATTTTGTAGCCACTAGCAACCAGGGCTAGTAACTGTAAATTAAATGGTTGAGCCACCAGGGCCAGTGACTGACAATTAAATGGCCTAGCCATCAGGGCTAGTGACTGAAAATGTAATGGCCAAGCCACCAGGGCTAGTGGCAGAAAATTCAATTTATTTGTTTGTTTATTTATTTATTACAAAGTTTTACAAGGAAGGCTCGCTGAGCAGACTTCTACTCAATTCCAGATGCCTCCTGAGGGAAGGGACAGGGGAGAATGCATGTAGAATTCAGCGTACAGTGAACAAACAGGCAAAACATTCAGATACAGTAGAGTACAGCAGGGAGTTGTGTGAGGAACAACAACACAGGTTTATAAATTCAGGTTTTTTTTTCTCTTTTAGCCGTCACAAAAGGAAAACCCAGGCCCTAGTCCAATGCCTAACTCAGTCGCTGGTGTAGGTGAAGGAGAATATTCTTTGAAGAGGGAGTTGAGATGCGTGGAAGGTGGAACATGCCTAGTGTCCTCAGGGAGGGAGGCAGTTCCACTGTTTGTGCATGCAAAATTTAAAGGCTGCCTGGCCTGTTGTGGAGGGCATGTGTGGAACAGACGAGAGATGTGAGTCATGTTTTTCTGAGTGAGGATATGGGAGGGGCTGGGCTATTAGGACTAAGGTGAGGTAAAGGGGCAGGGACTGGACCCAGAACTTGGATGTCACACTAGTGCACTGAGCCTGTTTCCGAGCCTGGAGCGAGGGGAAATCCAGGAGATGGTAGAGGACACAATGATGGGTGGAGTGAGGACAGTCAAGGGTGAAGTGAAAGAAGGAGTGGAAGAGGGGGTCCATTCTGGCTAGAGGGGACTTGGGAGTGGTACTGTCAACGATTTCACCGTAGTCAAAAATAGGGAGAATCATGTTCTGCACAATTGCTGCTGAACTGGCAGTGGAATGCAACCAAGGTTGTGGTGTAAGGCAGCTAACTTGGAGTGCAGCTTTTTGTGGATGGCATCGATATGTGCAGAAACATTGAGGTGCTGGTCAAGCAAGATCCTGAGGTACCTAAAGGAGGTGCAGGCCTCCAGGGAAGTCCCATCCAGGGTGTGAAATCTAGGGATGGAGGGGAGCCGTGAAAGCCTTTGCCTTATGATGAAGGTTAAGGAGACAGTTTTCTTAGTGTTTGAGAAAAAGCTGATTTTTGTGAAGCTGGAGCTGAATGTCATTGAAGTCCTGCTGTAGTTTGGTTACCATATCAGTGGATGAGGGAATGGATGTGTGCATTACCGTGTCACCTGCACACATGCAAATGGATGTGTGTGGACAGGCCATGGGCAGGTCATTAAAGGAAAACTGCACCTCATATCTTCTAAATGTTATTTGTTTCCAAGTCAGCAGACCTCTTTTTTCATGTAGCTGTTAAAATTGTATGCAACTGTTTCAGTTAGTTTTCACACTTCATACTAGGCCCTGTCACTCTCCTGGGAGGGTCCATTTCATGGCTGTTGAAATTTCATTGCCCCTGAGAGCTGCATTAGTATATGAGAACAGAGAATGTGATGTCAGATCAACTATTTATATCATGTATCTCTATGTTAAAATAAGAAGCACCCTGCAAAAACTCTCTGGAAACTTATAAACCAAATGGAGTTTAAAGGGGAAAAAAACTGCATTACAACTCAAATAGCTTGTAAAACTCACTGAAGGTAAACTGTGGTATTTCATACCTTCTTGCTGCTTGGTTCTTTCAAAACTACCTAAGCAGACAGGCATACTGAGGAGTTTAAAGGCTAATTATGCATCACATTCTCATATGTTAATGCAACTCTCAGGGACAATGAGATTTCAGCAACCATGAAATGGACCCTCCCAGGAGAGTAACAGGGCCTAGTATGAAGTGTGGAAACTAACTGAAGCAGTTGCATACATCTTTAACAGCTACATGAAAATAACTGCCTGGTGACATGGAAGCAAATGACATTCAGAAGATATGAGGGTGCAGTTTTCCTTTAAGGAAGATGGAGAACAGAAGCAGGCCAAGGACCAAGCCGTGCTGCCAGCTCTGACAGATTGGGACCTGCCTATCAAGTAGGAGTGGGACCAGCTGGTCGCCTCTCTAGAGACCCCTGTAAGAGAGAGAGCTTAGACAGGAGGAGGGAGCATAAGACAGTGCTGAACGCCTTTGCCAGGTCAACAAAAATGGTTGAGGTGATGTGGCCTTTATCCATACCAGAAAGAATGGAATTGGTGAGCCTTAAGAGGGAAGTGGCAATGGAGTGGCCAAGCCACCAGTGCTAGTGACTGGAAAATAAATGACCTCACAGACTTTTCCATTGGTTTAACTGGTGTACTGTTTTCTGGGTGGGGGTCATGATCAGGGGTGGTCAGACACCATGCAAACTCAGCCGACATTGAGAGGGAAAAGCAAATGTGGCTTGAATTGCATTTCTGTTGTTTATGTCCTTAACTTCTTCAGTGCGCAAAAAAAGAAAATGAAACAGAAAGAAAAATGACTTGTGTCACTGAGGGTCACTTGTTTTTATTGTAGCTTTGAGGATCTCTCTGCTAAACTTGTTTTATGTTGTTTTTCTTGTAGTTTTCAGGGTCTCACAGACACAGTAGTTTTTGTATAGTGGTATGCTTTACTTAAGCAATAAGGCATGACAAGGTGTGTGTTATCGTATAATAACGTCACTCCTGGGGTGGGCTGAAGCACGAAGAGAAGCCGAGTGCTTCCACCACCCCAGGAGTGACGTTTTTACACAATAACATATACCTTGGAGTGCCTTATTACATCTACTAATGGCTCGATGTTATACAAAATAAAAAAAATATTTTAAAAACATTTTCGTAGGTTTTTAGTGTAGCAATATACCTTTGTTTCTGAAACACAAGAGACTGACATCTGCCAAATCCATACATTGATATTATTGTGTAATAACATCACTGTCTCAGGCACACACTGACCAATCAGAGTCCAGGAAATGTTCTTGCCATTGTATAATACAGCTTGTAGGGTCTCTTCAGTAAGGATTACTGGATGTTTGAAGGTCTGACTGCTAAGCCTGTTTTCTTTTGATATTTTAGTTTGGAATGCCTCCTTACTAAACCTGTTTTCTGCTGGTATTTATTGTAGGTAACAGTGGTTCTGGGAGTGCCCAATCCCCCAGTGCAGGAACCCTCATTCCCCAACCCCACCACACCACCACCACCACCACACTACTGTGCATGTGCTGTTGTTTGTTAATATTTTTATGTTTACTTTTTTCATTTTAACTCCCCACCTGACCCTCAGTCTTAGCACCCCACATACCCCACTTCCCCCCTCCAGAAACATAAGTCTCACTGAAGTTGCCCAATCTCTCAGTGTTATGATTGGCACCACAGTTCTTTTTGTTAAATATTTAGTTTTAACTTGTAACAAGAAACCCATCCATTTGTGCCATTTCAGGCCCCAACCCAACCCTCCAACTGAACACACCCCACCTCCCCTACTAAGCTCTTACTTACCCATTGGGGGTCCAACCCCGTAATCCTCTCTGGACCGCCTACACGTCTTCACTTTTCAAAGCCAGGCTGTGAACTGAAGAAAACAGGTAACAGTATTTTTGACTGGTTAGAATGTGATGTATGGATGTTGGAGTTCAGTTATGGAGTTAGCTAGGTTGATATACTCATTTATCTCATTGAAGACTGTGATTGCTACCTGGATGAAAGCAGGCCATCAATTTAGTATAGGTTCTTAGCCTTCTAGCTTGAACCACATTCCACACTGTAGACATACCTCTCCTCCCTGCTCCATTCCTGCTACTAGGATCTACAACGCTGGTTTGATAAAATATTTGTCAACCAATGTTACAGTGATAACTTTATGGCATCTGCATAATCCACAATGTTCTACCCCTCACACCCCCAGTATTTTGATATACTCAACTGTGAGCTGGAGTTGATTCAGGGAGATGGTTCAGGACCCAAAGAAGTAGTGCCAGGGTCCCACAGATACAGTACATTACAGTGGCAACGTCGACTTGCTGCTGTAATGCCATTCGAAAAGGTGCTGCTAGGTCTGAATACACTTCTACCATTACTTGAAGGCCTTGGTGCATTGCTCCCTCTCCTTACACATTTAGTACAACATGCATTCACCACTCATATTTAAACACATGGGAAACACAGGATCAAACAGATAAATGAGCTTCCTTTACAAAAAATGAAACTTACACACTGAGCTGAATATGGGAATTCATTTTAATGTTTAAGGCCATAAAACACCCTCATCAAGTTAATGTAATAGCAGCTGTAGTGGCTCTTACCAGAGTTTGTTTTATTAGTCTCCATTAGGCACAATGCTGATGACCTTGCTGAAGTCCAGCTAGGCCATGTCCACTGCCCTTTCTCAATCTACAGTATATTCTCGGTCACCCAGTAGAAGAAATCAGTCAGATTCCTCTGGCAAGACCCTCCCCCACCAGAGCAATCCAGGCTGCCTTTGGTCTTGTAGCCCACTGGATTCCAGGTACTCCATCAGCCATTCCTTTAACGGGATTTCCATTAATGTTTTTATGGCTGATATGAGATCTACCTCTCTATAATGTAATTGCTAAAATCCTCCCTTGTGCTGCTCTTTTGGAGTAGAAATATGTCTGCTCTCATACAATCCATTGGAACCACTTCTTTTTCAAGTGGGTTATTGAATAAGGCTGTCAGAAGTGCAGTAAACACCTCCCTGAGTTCCTTTAGCACTCTTGGGTGTATCCTACCTAGTCCCATGAATTTGTCCACTATCAGCTTTGCAAGTCCCTTCAGGAGTTTTTTCATCTGAAACTGGACTTGTGTACATCCCCAACCCCCTCATTGTTCCTGCTGCTCCTTGGTGATCAGTGACCGCCTTTTCATTGTGAAGACTGAGCAGAAGTATCTGTTTGGGATATCTGCTTTATCCTGATCCTTCTCTGTGCAGCATATCAGTGCCATCCTCCTTATGCTCACTGTCCCTGCCCTTGCCTTCCTCTTCTCACTTATGTACCAGAAGAAACTCTTGTTCCCATTTGCTACCCCTTTGGCTATCTTTTCTCGGACTGCATCTTTGCTCTGCTAACTGCCTTACCTGCTTCCCTCTGTTCTCCCTGGTACACATCCCTTTCCTAATTTCTCTGCATTTCTTTTATATTTCCTGAATACCACCAGCATTCTTTCACTTTTATGGCCACTTCTTTGAGTATTGTAATGTTCTTGTTTTTCCTTTTGCTCTCTTCCTAAAGACAAAGGCCGGTTGCCTGCACTATGCCTTCCCTTAATTTTTCCACTGTTCCTCTACCCCTCCCTGGCAATCCTTCCCTGCTAGGCAGCCTCTGAGACAGTCTCCCATTTCTTTAAATTCACCCTCATAAATTCCAGGACCCTCAGCATTTTGTGGCTTGCCTCTGCACCTATCTTAATGCTAAGAAAAATTATATGCGTCTTGGGATGCTGTTAGAATGGTTCCATTTACACAAAATAACATATCTTGGGAAGTTTTGGAAATGTTCCCTGTACACAAACTGTATTATCCTAAGATGCTGTTGGAAATTGTGTATATTTGGACACTGTTAGACATGTTTCCTGTACATGGGATACACTTGAGCCCAGATATTCAAAGGAGATGTGCCCCGCACAATTAAGGTGGGCTGCTGTACTGAATAGCACAACACAACAGCCGCCAGCTCCTGGGTGACCAGACCCCCACAGTTCCCGATAGTGAAAAAAGTGAAAAGATCCCATTCATTCCTGGTAGTCTAGTGGCCCCCCTTTCCCAAACCTGATTGTAGTGTAAATACTGTTAGAAAACCCTTCCTAATTGTCCAGTGGTGCCCCTCATCCCATCCATTAAATAATCCAAGTTTGAAAATCCATGGTAGTTTAGTGGCTCCACTCCCATCCCTGAGCATATAATAAAATAAATCAGACCCTAACTCCATGGTAGCCTAGTGGACCCCCCGCCCATCCCCAATGTAGATTGAAACTCTCGTTGTGATATACCCTGGTGGTCTAGTGGACCCCACACCCATCCCTGACCCCAATGTAACAATAAACATCCCCATCCAACATTCTCTGGTAGTCTAGCAGTCCCCCCACTCCCACCCACTGAAGACCCACATCCCACCCTGTACCTCACGTTCCAGCAGTGGCACAGAGTTGGCGGGCAGCACAGCACACTTACACACTACCATGGCTGCCTGCCAACTGAACTGTCATGAATGACAGCGTACTGTACTACTACAAGCCTATTGGTCTACACTCTCGATCAATGGGTTTGCAGTGTGTACTGTAAACTATCATTCACAACTTTCACAGATATAAGTGAGGGGCTTAACAATTGCAGGTGGTGTTTAGAAGAGATCCAATGGTAGCCCAAAATGTGCATGTGTTATTGAGGTTGTTTCTTTGTTGATTTAGTTAAAATTGACGTTTGAGCAGTTCGGCGGTCTATTTGCATGAGTTTCTCAGCTGCCGGTAGCCATTCCAGAGATGGAGAGGGGGGTACTTTGTATGCCTTCCATTTACTATCCCGGTCTTTCATCAAGGCTAGAGTTTTCTGGATATCCAGTGTGTGGAGCCACCTTTTACCCTTCTGGTCATGAGGGGAAGTAGATATCCTGTATGCATGAGAGAGTGCAGGTAAAAAAAGTGACGCAGCACAAATATTGCTGTGGCAGTAGAGGGCAAACCAGTCTACTGCCCTAATCTCTCTGAGAACTGGATTTAGATCCTGGTGGTCAAACTTTTGGAAGGATAAGAGTTTGTGGGGGGGACTGAATTGGTGGATAGTATAGCATAGGTTGGAGTGTGGTTACTGATCAAGTTAGACATAGTGCCTGCTTGGAGCATTAAGTCTGCATGGTTAGTGGTGACCCAGTGAATAAGGGAGTGGTTTTGTGTGTGAGCACTGTGTCCTGTGGGGGTGGAAATACATTTTTTAAGATTATATTCCTTAAGCAGGTTTGCATAATCTGGTATGGGGGCATCCAGCCAACTGAGGTTGAAATCTCCAGTCGCAACCAGGTTTCTTGTGGGTGCTAAGTGCTCCACACCATCCAAGAAGTTGGATAGTCCTGGGATGCCTGCTGTCAGGAGGGAAGGGGGGTTATAGCTTCATCCTATGTGTAGTTATTTGGATGTACCCAGGGTTAATTCATCAAGTAACCATTCACTTGGTGAGGTGGGGGTGGAACAGTTGATAATGGTAGCAGTGGTGTCCTCTCACACATACAGTACAGTGCTATGCCTCCACACTTCTTTCTGTCCAGTCTGTCCTGTCATGGCAGTAGATAACCCTGTAGTAGAAAGTGGGAGTCTAGGTGAGAGGGTTTAAGCCAGGTTTCAGTGAGACCTAGCACCTGTGGCTTTGACAATGCTACCCATGCCTCGAGCTCTGTAAGCTTTGATGTAAGGCTGCAGATATTTATGTGAGCAATTTTTAGTCTGGAAGGCCTTGCCCAAACGGTATCTGTGTGGTCTATGTAGGTGTTTGTGGGACCAGGGTGAGGTTCTATATCTCCAGAAAGGAGGATAAGAGCAAGGAGAGGGCAGTATGGTGGGTGCCAGCAGGCATGTTGGAGGGTCAGGGAGTGCACAAATAGGCCAAGCACTCGGCATTCATAATTGCACAGTAGGGCCAGGATGATTTCACTTGTGAGAGGGATTTCATGCCTATACACGTAATTTAGGGTACTGAGTTGTCACAAGAGGTGGATGGGGGCATAGTCTTGTCAGGTCAGCCATCAGGATTGATGCACAGAGATCATTTGCCAATAGTAGAGTGGTAGAGAAAACCACATAGGTATGATTGAGCATGAGTGCATGTGTATTTCTAGGTGACTGGCCTTGAAGTTGATAATCAGAGTCAGTGGAGAAAAAGTTTGGCCAAAAGCAGGGCAAAGGGGTTTTGGGAGACACTTTTTGGGAGCTTTGGATTATGTTAGCAGTAAGTGACAGTAGTAGTGCTAGTGCTGCTATGGTGAAGTTCAAAAGAGGGGATACTTGAGCGGTCAGTCCTGCTGCAGCTAAAAAGTTCAGGTTGCAAAAGGGATGCGCGAGTCACAATCACTAGGGGGGAGAGAAGGGCCAGGATTGTATCTGAAGCAGTGATAAATGCAGCCCTGTCTGACTGAAAGCAAAAGTAAGGAGGGCTGATGGGAGAGGGAGAGGAAAGTGGGAGGAGCGAGTGAATATTTAATAGATGCTGAGAATGGGGTGGGCAGCACAAAAATATAGCTGTAGAAAGCAGTAGGAGCCGAGCGGTTGGCAAGGGCTGTAGAAAAAAAAAAAAACATAGGAGCCAAGTTAAGGGCCAAGCTGCTGGCTATGAGGAGGAACCAATAGCAGGCAATGAGTGGAAAGCATTGGCCAATAGCAGGCAACTCAGAAAATACAGTAGCCAATATCGTTTACAGGTTAAGTCCCAATGTAGCCGTTCCTGACTTTTGGAGCTGGCTTCCAGGTGTGCGGGAGAGGAGTAGCCACTGGCAGCTGATGGTGCCCAAATCAGGAGTGTCTCCTGCAGGAAAGATGAAAACTAGGTTAGCAATTAAGTAGGGAGAGCCATTGTGGAGACGGCACATTGTCAAATCAGTGAGAGGGACAGCAAAGGGCAGAAACAAAGCAAAAGGATTAACTTTAGTGTTTATGGCTAAATTAGTGCTAGAAAGGTGGTGGTGGTGGTGGTGGTGGGGGTGGGATCTGACCCTTGGCTCCAAAGTGTATCCATTGGAATGCTGAGGGCTGGGGAAAGAAAGAAAGAAAAATAGAAA
Organism: Neoceratodus forsteri; assembly: GCA_016271365.2. NCBI lineage: Eukaryota > Metazoa > Chordata > Ceratodontiformes > Ceratodontidae > Neoceratodus > Neoceratodus forsteri. The sequence continues at coordinate 115,508,159 of CM057455.1, read as the reverse complement.
CAGGCAAGTGGAGAAAAATAGAAGAAGGCAGTTGAAGAAAACTAGAAGCAGGGAGCTGGAGAAAACACTAAATAAATGGCAGCTAAGGAAATAAGAGAGGATGTAGTCTGTCTGACTTAGAGCAGTGCAAAAACACAGTATAAAAAAAACAGTTTCTTACTGCTGACTGAACTAATTATTGGAAAACTACACCATGCGCTGACTCTTGAGTGCCTCTCTGATATCTCCAAATCTTCCGAAAAAACATTCAATAATTTCTTAGGCCCTTGGTAGTGAAGGTATAGATTTACCTTTGTCCCTAGTCTGTTCAGTTTGTCCCCATGCCATTCTCTGCAGTGCCATTTCCAGCCACAATTTAAAGCCCCTACTCTTGCCTGCGCATTGTTCCATGGGAAAATTACGTTGCATTCCGTTCCATAGCTCGACATTCTCTCCCCATTCGTCTCTATGGACTGTGCTGTTGCCACTGCCTTGTTTGTTTCAGTCTCCAAGGCAACACTAAGCTAGTCTACTGGAATGTTAGCCCTTTACTGATTTGCTATAAAGTCTGTACCCCTCATTGGCCAGTTGTTTTGTGCTGCCATTGGTTGTTTATCATCAATCCCAGCTGGTGTTTCCTTTAAAAATGGTTCACTTCTTGTCCTTTCCCCGGTTCCATTCAGCCTAGCTTCTGTTTTTGATTGAAATTGCTTATCTATTTAGAGTGACACACCTTGTTATTGCCGCAGTCCTGATTGTCCGATACTCAGTAGCCTGAAATGTGCCGAATAAGTTCAAGCAACGCCTTTGACCCTGCCATAAAGCTGTTATTGTGCCAGTGTACAGATCCTGCCGAGCTGCATAAGGCTTGTATTTGCGCAGTGTTATCTAAAGTTAGGTCTAAAACTGCCTGTAAGCAAAAAAATATTGTTTTATCCAAATGTTATCTTTAATTAACAATTCATGCCAAACAGGAAGTGAAAAGGGGGAACCTAGTGAGCAATGCTATGCCAAGACCATAGTGCCGAAACAAAAATGTTTTCCCCTGGAGCATTCATTACATCAGCTGCAGTTGAAAACTGCTGTTTTCCCAGGGCTTTCATTAGACCTACTGCGGTAGAAAACTGCTTTGTGACATGAGCTTTCATGCCGTCATGTTTGAAATTTGAAACAGAGGTTACCATGCCACATTCAGTCCCCGTAGTTCAAACCTGCAAAGCGAGCATTCATTATAACTACCTGCGGAGTTTGGACGAAGCAGGAACAGTAATCTGTGCAAGCAGCAGCTACTACTTCCAGAATCGAGCAGCCTTCTATACCATATTCTGTATCGGGTACCCATTCAGTCTGTCTGCATATATTACTGGATTTCACGCATGATGGCATGAAAGCTCCTTGAAAAAAACAGTTTTCTACCACTGTAGATTTAATGAAAGGACCTCAAAACTGCAGTTTGTGACCATAGTTTATGTAATGAAAGCAGCGGGGGTGCAGTTTTGCACTATGGTTCAGACATGATTGCATGAAACTCAACAATCGCCTGACAACCCTCCAAGTTTAACTCTCCTGATTGAGCCAGAATAATACTGACATAGCTTGAAATCTGTGCTATGCTCAGCTGTGCAAAAAGTAGTTATTAAGGCTGAGGGGGAGGGATGAAGGGAAGTCGGACTAGATTATTCATTGTATGTTTCTGTGTGTTGTGAGTTTAATCTGTGCAGTTTACTATGTTTACACTGCCTTGTGGTGTTGTCTACCGTGCCCATTACAGCACATAACTGAACATATGACTCATCAAATATCAGCCTATGGTGATTGATGATTTACTTCTATGACTTAATGCTGAACTCGATCACCGTGTTAGTAGCACGGAATTTAACACTGCCATTCAAAATGTCGCTTGAAGACTCAAGTGAGCAGGTCTTCTTTCCTCGCTAAAGCAACCTTGTCTCTGAATTATTTTGGAGTTGGGACTTGTTGAACTAGTCAGGGCTGAAGGCTCGATTGTGTCTGTCGGTGACTTCCAGCCTGCCTTCCCGAATGGGCGACCAACTCGTCCCTCCCATATGCTGCCAACTTGGACTCTGTTTTAGTGGCACCACAACCCAGTTTTAACCAGGATTTTAGAATGTATCCTTACTGGCCCACCCTTGCCATTGCACTCCTGTTTCCTTTCTCCCTCCTTGACTCATTGGTATACACAACTATTTCCCTGTCTCTTCTGTTATGACCTCTGTGTATGAACTGTAAAATTTCTGTCTTCAGAATTGCAAAGTCTACCAGTACAAGATATAGTACTCCAACTGTGGTCTCACCTATTATTTGTCATGTGTTATCAGAGCTTTTTAGTCTTAATTTCTGCACCAAATTGTACGGTGCCTCTCTCAGTTAGCCTGTCACATTGTGTCACCAACTGTTGCTCATATAGATGAATTACCTCCATATACTAGTTAATTTTTTGCCCCAAGTTCACTAACTTGTAATGTTCACTGCCACACATCAACATTATCATTTTTATGCATGCTCCCTGAAAATACACTTTAGCATAATGCCAGTGTCATATTTTGCAGTCCTGAATAGTGGGGCAAGCTGTGAGAGCTTGCACCATCTGTTATTTGTCTTATACATGTTTGCACTCACAGACTTACTGTCATATGGTATGAAAATACCATGGGCCTGAAAATACTATAGGCCTGGAAATACCATGGGCCTGAAAATACCATGGGCCTGGAAGTTCAGCATTGGAGTTCCATATATGGAATGCAAGCTGATGGAACCAGTTGGTGCAAAGAGGGGTTAAACGGCAACTGGCAAAATAAAAAAGTAGTCATTGCCATGGTCTATGGGTATGGGCCATGGACTTCAAGGTCACAAGACAACACTGCAAGGGTGGTAGGGTGCATTGAGTCTGGGATGGTCATTGTGTTGGCTATAGCATGTAACCTGGCTTACTGCATGGTACACAGTCAGTTTGCACAGCTTTAAAGTTGGGAGGATGTGTGATTGGGGTGGACACTTAGCAGGATAAGGGAAAGGGACAGAAGGGAGGACTGGGGAGGGTTCCTTGTTAAACTATAGACAAGAGGTGACCAAGAGGTCAGGGAACACAAGGGAACACAAGTGGGAGACATGTTGAGACTATAAACAAGGATAACAAATGATGGGGACTGAAGAGGAGGAGACTGGAAGAGAACAAATGGGTGCACAGGCAGGGAGGGAGGGAGGGGTAATGGGTGCCATAAGAAAGGCAACAGGAGACTGTTAAAAATGATGAAACAGACAACAGGTACAAAAGGAAAAGGCAGGACCAGAAGTGCTAAGCCTAAACTGAAATAAAAAGGGAAAAAAGCATGTAGAGGAGCCTCCAATCAGAGGGATGTGGCAAGTGGGCATGAAGCATATAAACAGATTCATCCACCTGGGGACATGTGAAGAGGACCAGAAGCCACACAAATGTGCAAAACTAAAGTGAGAGCCGAAAAAGGAGGATATCACTTTGATTTTTAAGGGAGGTGGTGAGAGTGGTTGGGGGCTAGAGAAGGACTTTAAAAAATACTAGAGAACACAGACAGGAGGACATGGAGGTTTATAGGGAAAAGAGAAGAATTGCAGGGCAGAAGATAAGGAAAGCAAAGGCAGACACTGACAAGAAAATATCTAAGCAGGGGAAAAGGGGAGCAAACCTTCTTTTAGATATGTGGGGGAAAAGAGGAAGGCAATTTTATGTGTCAGTGTGGTTCAGTTGGTAGTACATCCACCTCTGGACCCGAAGGTTGTGGGTTTTCATCCTACAACATCATTGGACTAATACTTAAAACACTGGCATCTGAGTGCAGTATTGGGAGGGGTATTGTATTGTTGGGGTGTGTTGTCTTTCAGATGAGATGGTAAACTGAGGTCCCTTCTAACCATCCTGGTGTTGTCCTGGTGGGTGTCCAGGTGGTAGTAAAAGAATGAATCCAGGGCACTCTTTGCAAGAGTAGGGGATATTGTCCATGTCCTGGCTAACATTCCCCTTCCCATAAAATGGTTCATGCAACTATCCAGGCTGTGTGTGGGTGATGATGTGCGATATGGCCACCACCTCACATTCAGTCACTTCACTACCAGTCTAGCATTGCTTGTATAGTGCTTTGGGATACTAAGTATGAAAAGCACTAAATAAAGAAGTCTTCTTTTGTAAGACAGAGGGAGGGATAAACTGGAAGGGGACTGGGAACAGGCAGAAAAGCTGAACACTTATATTGGCTCTGTATTTACAGCAGTAGATGAAGGCAAAGGGCCTGAGCTTAGGGGAAGAGGGAGAGAGGACAAAGGGTATATCTGAGTCCATTGCATAAAGAGTTGGGTGAGGACCTGGCAGGTTGAAGGTGGATAAGACAATGTGGATGAATATGCTGCACCAGAGTACGATCTGGGAGCTGGGGGAGGACTTGGCTGCCCCACTGGTGAGGGTCTTTAACTTGTCTTGGTATTTGCATATGGTGATGGTGTACTGGAAGAGGGTGCACATGGTACCACTGCACAAGAGGGTTAATAGGGAGGTGACCATCCGGTAAGCATCACCTCAGGGGAGACAAAGATCACAGAGGTACTCATAAAGGAGAGGATGGTGGATTAACTAGAGGATAGTGGCTTGAGCATGGATGCATGTTGGGGTTGGTATTGGAATCAGGAATAGCCTCTGTGTTGTCACTTGACTATTTGCCAAAGCTACTGTGTTTCGAGAGGATGTGGTTGGTCCAGAGAATGGTAAACAAGACTGGGCTTGTCTTGAAAAAGAAAATGTATGAGGATAGTTTAAGCACTTAAATAAATTTGTACTGTTTTGAGGAGACGAGGAATATGGGTGACATGATAGAAACTTCCAATTGCTTAAAAGCCATAAAATGAGGTGTAGTGGGGAAGAGGGAGGTATCTGATAATATCAGGATAGTTCAAGAACAAGAGTGAACTACATAAAGCTGTTGGGGGCTAGATTCAGTCTAAATGCGAGGAATTTTTCCTCCACTGTGAGGGTGGTGGGCACATAGCCTGCCGCTTGAGGTTGTAGGTGTGAGCACATTCGAGTGATAGTAAGCCTGCTATGGATATGTGTAAGTGAATCTCAGAGGCAGGATGGAGTGGCACAAAGGCACTGAACTGACTTTGGCACCAGATGCTGGCAAGGTTACAGGCAGACTGTATGGGCATGGCTGTCCTTATCTGCCAACTGTTTCTATGTATATGTGCGATATTACATCATCCCATGAGCCTGACAGAACATATTTTTGTCTCTTAGGTTTGCATATATTATTTCAAATACATTCATTGGGGGTATGCCTGTGCGATGATGGAGACAACACAGAAACACTAACATTGCTGGCAAAGACATAATTCAACACCCATCACAGCCATCTATAAGACCCCATATTACTTTGTGACCTCAGACCCTATCTGTTCAGTGACTTTTTATCTGTCCTTACCTTAAGTAATAGTCCATTTTGCCTGTTATAACCATGAATAAATCCTCCCCCCACTGTGCTCACTATCAACAGACACCGGCTTGTAGTTTTAGTGTCCTTAATACATAATTTTACAGTTTCTGTAATGTTATTTATTCATTTATTTAGTGATTCAGAAAAGACCTTTGAGTGCAAAATCTTTTACAAAGGTTCCGTATCACAGATTGCAAAACAAGGTACAACAGGAGAAAGCAATGGTACATTACATTGAATGATACAGCTTGGATTCAGAACTTACAGAATAACTTAAAACATAGGTACAAGTTAAAATAACAAGAAAAACACTTCATGAGGGTGGGGGGTAAGCATCCACACAGTGCTTTGTCAGTAGTTCAGAGGGATAGGGATAGCTGACAGTAGGGTGAAGAAAGGAGGTACAAGAGAGTGGTAGGCACTGTGGTGGAGGTGAAGGGTGGGAGAAGAAGGGCGATAAGGTATAGGGGAAAATGGGGTGTGTGGTGATCGGCTGAGTGGAGAAGACATGATGGAGTAAATGGTGGGATGTGGGGGAACGTGTTACAATTAGTAGTGACCGTTAGGGAAAATTACAGGACTGGGATTTGGGGGAGGGGGAAGGTAGGTTGGCGGGTGCCGCAGGATCATGGTGCAAACTGACTGATGAGGCAAGTCATTAGAAGGGACAGAGGAAGGGGGTACCTGAAGTCTGCCTAGAGCTTGCTGGGTGGGGGCAACTGAATGGCAACTTCCTAACTGATGACCACTCATCACACCTACCCTAGTCTCTCCTCATTTTCCACACACTGTCAGGAGTATCCACCCTAGTGCAGATCTTGGTGTAGTTGGAAACCCTCTTATTATACTCTGCAGGTCCTCTGCAATGTCTCCTATGAAAACTTTAAATATCGCTGCCCTAATGACAAATCCCTGAGGTGCACAGGTAACCCCCTCCCCATGACTGTACACCCTTTAACCACCGCCCACTGACACATCAGTAATAGTCTCTGTACTTGACACTTTATAAATCATGGTGTGCCTCAAATGTTACTCCTTAGCCATTGCAAGAGTGGTCATTTAGTGGCAGGATCTAAATTGTGAACAGTCCGTGGATGTATTGCTGAGTTATTGAATGTACCAGTGTCAAATGGTGAGCATCTTAAAGCATTTTCATTTCAGGTAAGCTTTGTGCGGAATTGTGCATACCATTGTTACATAGGTCACTCCTATCTGCATCTGCAGTGCTTGTGTCTACACTGCCATGTCAGTAGTAATTCACACTTGCCAGCTGGTGATGTATGTTTCATTAATTACTAATCGGGACTCTTGAGGCCTGACACTTTGAGATATTAGTTCCTAGTTTAGCCGTTATCTACAGACAATACAGGTACTTGGCACCTCATCCTTTAGTAATTGACTGTGAAGCTGAAGGTTATTACAGTTCAACAATGTTGCACATTCTCAAGAGCAATTCAGCACTGGTGCCTTGTAATCCAAGACCAGACAGCATATTCTGTGGAGTTATTAGGTTTGTTACACAGTAGCCTGGAAACTGCTACTGTATCTGGGCTACACCACCCACTATGCCCGTAACCCGCAGCAGCATGGTGCAAGGGTGGTTTTCGGCAGCACCTGTGCCCTATTCCAGAAGGGTGGCTGCCATGACCTACTAATGTTATTCCAGAACAGGGAATGGTAAGGCATGGTTAGACCAGATAGAAGGTGGTATAATGGGCATCTGTCCTGGCACAGCAACGGATGTCCCCCCTCAGCACCGTGAAAATGTCAGTGATTTGATCCCCATGCCCCCACCCTGTCATGCCCCACACTCCCTCAGGGACCCTGGGGTCCATTTCCATCACTGCAACCCCAAGTGCATGTGCCAACCGGCCAGACCCCAAATGCCCCCTGGTTCTCTGGGGGGGTCAGTAGAATGCATGCTGAAACTTGCAGCACTCAGGTCCAATATGCCATTCCTCTGGCGCTAGCCTGCAGCTGATGCAAGTCACAGGCATAGGTGCCATGGACCCTGCTTGTCTTGAAATAAGGTGCAGGGTCCCTGTCATGGCACTACATGGTGCAACTCACATACACCCGTGAGTTGCGCCATGCATTTTAGAATCGGTCCCTAAGTGTTCAATGGCTTTTAATCACTCCTGCCCCACCCAATGTTCCATTGTGCCTGTCACAGGTATGTTTAAATACCTCTACTGTGCTTGCCCCACCACCTCTTGTGGCAGACTACTCCAAGACTCCATCACCCACTCTGTGTAGAAAAAACATCTTAATGTTATCTCTTAATCTACCCTCTCCAATTTGATATTGCATCCCCTCATTCTGATATCTTTTCTACATTGGAAAAGATCCCCATCTGCACATTGTTTATGCCCTTGAGGTACTTGAACATTTCTATCACGTCTCTCCTTTCTCCCCTCTCCTCCAGTGACTACATATTGAGGACTCTTAGTCTCTTTCTCACACAAAACTGCTCAAACATTTCTAACCATTCGTGAACTGTATCCAATAATATGAGGGTGCACCATACCGAAACTTTAGCAATCACACCACATTCCAATTCAAAAGAAAAGGAAAAGGTCGGCACTCCTAAGACTGTAGAAAACCTTTTCTTTGAGGCAGAATGGAGTAGCACAAAGGCGCTCAACAGACTGTGGCACCAGATGCTGACAAAGTTACAGGCAGACTGTATGGGCATGGCTGCATACCTCTCATCTGTCACACATTTTGAGGTACGTCACTCATTTTATCTCTCAGAAACCCTTTGTCCATCATGGAGAAGGTGATATTCCACATCCCCCACTGTGACTTTAAAGCAGAAATTCATAATCTATTAAGCTCAGTTATACAAAAACATTCTGAACATTAGTGCACTGATAGCTATAGTGTTCTGAGCCTGCAGTGCCATGTTAGACAATATGTCACACATCGTGTCACATATTTTGGTGAAGAAAGGTTGAGAGGTATGCATGGCTATCCTTATCTGCCAACTGTTTCTATGTATATGTGTGATATGACATTATCCCATGAGCCTGACAGAACATATTTTTGTCTCTTAGGTTTGCATGTATTATTTCAAATACATTCAGTGGGGGTACACCTGTGTGATGATGGACGATCATTTTAACTTTAGCATTTTAATGCTTAAAAATTAAAATTATTTAAGCATTAAAATGGAAAAAGTTTTCTACAGTGTAAGGAATGCTGACCTTTTCCTTTTCTTTTGAACTGGAGTGTTGTGTGACTCTTAATCTCTCTTTGCATGTTCTGTGATGTAAGCCATGCACCATCTTTGTCACCCTTCTCTGGATAGCCTCCACCATGTTTATGTCATTATGCATGTGTGATCTCCAGTACTTCACACGGTACTCCTGGTGATGCCTTACTATTGTTTTACACAATGGCATCACCACTTCTTGTCTCCTACTAGTAACATCTTTGCCTATGCACCCCAGTATGCCACTGGACCTCCCTGCAGCCTTTGCACACTGCTTTAATACCTTCAGGAATTCAGATATGATAACCCCTAGGTCCCTTTCCTCTTTGGCAGCAGTCAGCACCTCCCCTCTTCTGTAGCCCTCCCCAGCCCACCCACCCAGGTGCATTATCTTGCACTTTTTTGAACTGAACCTCAGTTGCCACACATCTAATCATTATTCAACATTCTCCAGGTCCCTCTTCATTTTCTGCAGCCCGTCTGTAGTGTCCACTCTGTTGCTGATCTTAGTGTCATCTGCAAATAGGCAGACCTTTCCTTCTAGCCCCTCTGCAATGTCACTGATGAAGACATTGAACGGGACTGGTCCCAGAACTGATTTCTGTGGTGCTCTACTGGTCACCTCTCTCTCCCTTGATTGGATCCTAGTTAGCACCACCACCCTCTGTCTTCTGTCCGTCAGCCAATTTCTAACCCACTGTATCATTTTATGCCCCATGCCCAGACTACTCACCTTGTTAACCAGCCTTCTGTTTGGGACAGTTTCGAAGGCTTTGCTGAAATCTAGGTAGGCTATGTCTACTGCCTCTCTCTGATTCACTTCCCTAGTCACCCAATCAAACAAAATCTATCAGATTTGTTTGACAAGGCCTTTCTGCTGTGAATCAGTGTTGTCTCAGATCCTAGGCACCAACGGGTCTATGTGATAACGGTGAACGCCTAAAGGCGATCACCTTTATCGCTCAGTCAGAGTGCCAAACACATTTTTGGCACTCTAACAACCCCGGCTCACCAGCACAACGGCACCAGGACATATTTTTACTGCTTTCTGTGGGGCTGCACCCACAACCCCCCTTGTGAGGGGCTTTGCCCCCAATCCCCTACTTAAGAATTCTCAACTCCAGGGGGTGCATGTTGGGGGAGCTGAAAGCAGTAAAAATAAAAAGGTTTGGGCCGGGCACAATAAAAATCACACTAGCTCCTGGATCCAAACCCGGTACCTCAGCCACCCCAACCACTAGCCAATCCCCAAAGCCATGATGCAACTCGACCAGTAACCGCAGCACCACTTCCTGCAGCCTCTCCACCCCCTCCCAGCCCACACTCGCCATGCTTGCTCCTCCCCACACTCATACGTATAGTGACATCCTGTCACCTAGTTTGCCCATCCCCTCATCCGGTAGCCCTACCTGTCCATCGCCATGAGTGGATTGTGCGGAGAAGGTGTTGCTATAATGGACGGCACCCTTCCACATGTTCCCACTTCGTGGGTTACTGGCATCAATGGGTTAAAGGTGCGCCACTTTCCTTTCTTTCAGCAGTGTCTCCATGATCTTCCCCACCACTAAGGGTGAGTCTGACTGGCCTGCAGGTCCCTGCTTCTCCCTACTGCCACTTTTGTGCAGTGTGACTACATGCACCTGCTTCCAGTCCTCGAGTACCATATCTGTGTTGAGTGAATCTTTGAACAAGGCATCCAGAGGCGCTGCTAGTTCCCTTCTCAGATCCCTTAATATCCTCTGGTGTATGTGGTATGGCCCCATGGCTTTATCCACCTTCAGCTTTGTGAATTCCTCCAGAACTCTCTCCACTGTGAATGGACTGGTGTCCACCCCGCACCCCCAATTGCCTCTTCTCCCCAACTGTGGTCCTTGATCTTCTCCCTCCTTATTGAATACTGAACAGAAGTATTTGTTCAGTATTTCTACTTAGTCTAGATCTCCCTCCTTACACTTTCCCTCCTCCCCTTTGACCCTCACAACCTCCCCCAGTTTTTCTTCTATCACTGATGTACCTATAGAATGCATAATCCCCTTTTTTCACCCTCCTCAGTCTGTGCCTTGGCTCTCTTAACAGCCTTCCCTTAGACATTCAACATACACCTCCCTGTCCTCCTCACTTTGGGTCCCCTTATACTTCTTGAAACTTGGTCTTTTAGCCCTTACTTTGTCTGCTACCTCTTTAGAGAACCATAGTGGTTTCCTTCTTCATTTCCCTTTGACCACTATCCTAATGCATTGGCTAGCTACCTCCACTATGGCTCCTTTTAGTTTCCCCCATTGTTCCTCCACTTCCTCCATTACCCCTTCATTCTCCAAGGCTGCATGTAAAAACTTATTACCCATTTCACTGAAATCTGATGACCTCCTGAAATCTAATATTGTTGCCCTTGTGTGGCCTAACTGATTCCAAGTCTCCATGCCAAACTACACCATGTGGTGGTCACTGTATCCCAGCTGCCCTTCCACCTGTACTCTTTTGACTCTGTTTCCATTGGTCCATGCCAGGTCCAGAATAGATTTGTCTCTGGTTGGCTCATGCACCAGCAGTCTGAGACCAACCCACTGTAGGTATTCAAGGATGGCCGTGCTTTGAGTTGAAGCAGCTGCCTGGGTAGTGTAATTTATATCAAGCATATTGAAATCCTCCATCAGCAGGATTTCATCATAGAGAGATAGATAGATAGATAGATAGATAGATAGATAGATAGATAGACAGACAGACAGACAGATAGATATGTTATTTATAAAGCACCCAGTTCCTGGGACTCTGGGTGCTGTACAGTAAAAATCACAATAAAATACAAATATTTGAATCAAATTAAAATCAAGCATATAAAAATACAATAAATATGATCAATAATAAATAGCATCTATCTATAATACATAACAATGCTAATCAATAAAAGCTTGTTTGAATAGATATGTTTTTAACCCCTTTTAAAGGCTTCCACTGAGGGAGCACCCCCTCAGATAGTCAGGCAAGGAGTTACACAGGGTTGGCCCAGCCACTGCAAATGCTCTGTCACCCGAATGCCACAGCCGAACCCTGGGAACCCCAAGAGGCCACCCTCAGCAGAAGGAAGTGCCCAGACTAGATGGTAGGGGACAAGAAGATCTTGCAGATAGACAGGACCCCACTCATGCAGAGTCTTATAGGTAAGGAGCACTATTTTGAAGACAGTCCTCCACCTGACCGGCAGCCAGTGCAGTTCGGGGAGTACCAGGGTGATATGCTTGCATCTCTTTATCCCAGTCAAATGTCTTGCTATCATGTTCTATACCAGCTGCAGCCTACGGAGGTTACCTTGAGATAACCCAAGGCACAGGGCTTTACAGTAATCCAGCCTGGTAGTGATGAAAGCATGTACCAGTCTGGGTAGGTCCTCAGGAGGGATCAGGGTTCATATTCATGTAATGTTCCTAAGATAGTAAAATCTACTTTGAACCACAGTCAACACCTGAATATCAAGTATCAAACAATTGTCTAGGATCACTACCAAATCCTTCACCTGTCTAGATAGGACAAGAAGAACTGCAACCAGCACAAGGTTAGGGGACAGTCCCCCTTTCTCACCTCTCCACAATGACCTAGCTCTACCGCTAGTACCTCAGTCTTGTCTGCCTTCAGCCTCAGTCAGTTGTGAGACATCCATGACTGGATTTCCTCGAGGCAGCTGCTAAATACAGAGTCTGACACCTGGACATCAGGTGCACAGGACAAGTACAGTTGGGTGTCATCTGCATAGCAGTGAAAACCCATTCCGTACTGCCTAAAAATGCCCCCTAATGGCAGCATATACACCGTGAAAAATAAAGGTGACAAGACCAACCCCTGCAGTATCCCAGAGCTCAGAGGTTTCGGGCTAGATGAGACAAGTTCCATTTTTTAACGTCTGCATTCTATCTATCAGATATGACCTGAACAAGTTGATGACATTACTGGACAGGCCACATGAGAACCTCAGGCAGTCAAGCAGCACCTCATGGTCCATGGTATGAAACACCACAGAGAGGTCCATGAGAACCAAGATAGTACAGGTTCTCCTGTCCCTCACTATCGGAAGATCATTAAGCACCCTATGACCTGAACAAGTTGATGACATTACTGGACAAGCCACACAAGAACCACAGGCAGTCAAGCAGCACCTCATGATCCATGGTATCAAATGCCACAGAGTGGTCCATGAGAACCAAGATAGTACAGGTTCTCCTGTGCCTCACTATCAGGAGATCATTTAGCATCCTTACCATGGCAGTCTCCATACTATGCCCCACCTGGAACCCAGACTGGAAGGCTCATAAGTAGAAGAAGATGCAATATGTCTCTCCAGCTGAATGGCCACCACCTTCTTTATAGCCTTCCTTAAAAATGCGAGATTTGAGACCAGTCTGTAGTTGTTGAGACAGTCTGGGTCTAAAAAGGGCTTCATTAATAGGGGCATAACCAGAGCCTCTTTCAGGGACTCCAGAAACACCCCACTCTTCAATGAACTCCAGACAGTCTCAGCAACCACAGGTCCTATCAGGTCCGAACATTCAACCAAAAGGTGAGTCAGACCTGGGTCCAGATCACAATGTGTAGGCTGCAGCTTTGAGATTATCCCCATCACCATCTCTACCCTAAGCAGCTCAAACTCATCCCAGGCAAGAGGAGTGTTTTGACACAACTCAGACTAGACACTGCATCCCTTTTGAGAGATACTCAAGGAGACCTCAGCCCCGATAGAGGACACCTTGTCAGTGAAGAACAGAGCCAGTTCTTCACACCTAGTGCGAGAACTAGGTGTCCCAACATGGAGAAAGACTGGATGGACAAGCCTGCCTACCATTCAGAAGAGCTGAGCCAGCCTGATCCTCGCTGCAACAATCTCCCCAGACAGAAGTTCCAGCTTGTTTTAGGAGATTGCCCCCTGATAGTCAACATAATGTAACCTCAGGGCCAATTTGTTCTCCATTTGGCCAGATCTCCTCCAGCACCTCTCTGACCTCTGCCTGTTAGTCTTTAAACTCCAGAGACCCTCACCATACCAAAGAGGTCTCCGGCAAGTAGACAAGAAGTAGGTACGAATGGGTGTGATTGAGTCAAAGGCCACAGAAACAGACCCATTATAAGCTGCCACTGCTTCCTCTGGCCCAATTGCAGAAGCTGCCTAGCACTTGATAGGTCCAGCACCACGAGCAGTCCCATAGAGGATGGTCGGTACAGGACCATCTCCACAGGGGCAGGACCATCCAAGGGGGAGGTCCTAAACGTAAATCCCACAGTGCTATGATCCATATATATCAGGCACTTTTTAACCGAAGGAACACAAAAACTGTTGATAGTGGGTACCATGGTGTGTTGCAGGGTTACCGTAGAACAGCTGGGTACCATTACAACACTCAGCTAACCCCACATTATCATTAACTAAGGATCAAAGTTTGTTGTGCACTACAAGGTGCAACCACAGAGGGATAAGACAGGAATATCATGGCAAGCAAGAAAAAAGATATGGGGTATCGAAAAAAGGTTGGCACAGGGACAGTAAGGGAGGCTACTTTTTTGCAGGTGGTCGATGTTTGGTCGATCAGCCCATTCTAACAAACTGGATGTAAACAGTGTTTATAGGACATTGAACTGACAACCTTGAGACAGACTGGCTCATTTCTAGCATGGAAGCTGTCATACCACTGAAAAGTATTTATGACCTGAAAGTCCTATGCTACAAACATAGCTGGATGTAAACAGTGTTTACAGGACATTGAACTGACAACCGTGAGATAGACCAGCTGATTTCTAACATAGAAGCTGTCATAAGAGTGAAAAGTAGTTATGACCTGAAAGTCCCATTCTATATACAGAGAGAGTGAGTAAGTGACATACTGGGAGAGCTATAAATTAAATGGGCCTTATTTTCAACACAATTTGCAAAAATGGCAGTATTTTTCAAGTGTTGTTACATCCTGGACTCTTGCCTATTTTCTACAGAACAGAGTCCTGACACTGCTGGTGCAGTCATGAGGTGTGACACAACAGCAGCCAGGGGGGTGGGAATTAGCAGTTACCATAAACAGGGGCACAGTACTGGACAACAGCACCCTTCCACCACCACTTAACAGACAGCCGTGAATAGCATGCTACAGTCCGGTCGCAGTGAATAATCCCAATGCAAGCCACAATATGCTGTGGCATGCTGCAATATACCAAAATATGTCTAGTATATGGCATTCCCTGGTTTCCTCCTACCTGCCCACCCAACAATCACCATCATGCTCACGCAGCAAAATATCCCCATTGTGTCACAGTGAGCTAGGATCCCACGCACATGCCTGTTATGTGCAAATAGTCACTGAAGACACCAGCCCTACCTGGTATATTGGCTCCCCACACCAGGAAGGTAGTTGACACTACTACTCTCACCCCATGATCCCATATCCAGGTGGAGTTAATGGCACAGCACACCTATGGCATGACACACAATGAACTGTTACAGTGCATAGTATATACAGAATGTACTTTCGGTGGCTTGCCTTGTTGGTGTGAGGTGGGAACTGCCAGTCACTCAATCGTGGTGCAGGATGGGGGGGGATGGTGGCCACTAACTGCTAGTTGGTGGTGATGGGACACTAGAACACCAGGTCCATATGGTGTCACCAGTACTTATTTGGGCCTAATGGGCCAGGGGTTGGGGGAGTCTATCTCAACGTGGCATATCGGGTATATTTCACAGTATGCCGTAAGGGTTATTTTGTGGTGAATAATACAAAAGGAAGACCCATATTTAATGAATTGTATTGAAGCATGTTCTGCCATGACTGGTCATGGGCGGGGGTGCTTCACCATTGATGGACTGTTGCATACTAGTGCCATCATGGTATGTGATGGGGGCAAGAAGATCACAAGGGAATTGAGGTGGGAGCACGGTGGGTACCAGCTTAGTGGAATGGCACAGTACACATTGCCTATGGTTGCCAACCGTCACAGTGGATCTCGAAGTACCGTTAGTTTAGATATTGGCAGTTCTAAATGTATGCAGTATGGAAAATTGAGTGGTGTGCTCCCTATGCATGCAAGCATTCTGGTCCACACACACACAAATGCAGTAAAATGGCTTTGCTTTAAAGTTTGTTTAGCTGGGGGGGGGGTATTGGAGTTTCATTGATGGTGTGTGTAGAAGAGGCACATTTGGATTTTGGTGGGGTGGTGGTAACTCAAGATGACATCTCAGCCTGTCTCATTGCGTTCCAGTCTTCATTAATAACATCTGGATCCTGTACAATGTAAAATGCCATGGAACGAATGAGCAAAAGCTAGAATCCTGCTAAGGAGACTTAAATAAAATAAGAAAATATTGAGGACTGGATCAGCAGGGGAAGTGCAACAGCTATGAAGTGTCCCTAAACAGTTGAATAAACATCTCACACAGGTTTTGATCAAACAATCCAACCACCTCAGTTACTCCCTCCCCTGCCACACACCAACACAAGAAGACACAATGCAACATATGGTAGCACTTGCACAAATGGGAAGAATATGTTATTAGCAAGCAGCTCTTTAAATATTTAAAGTTCAGTTAATGATGCAAGCTGGTATTAAGAATAAAACATGACAAAATCATGCTGTGGGCTCCTGGAGCAGATCACATGAGCACAAACAATACTGAAACCTGCTTAGCCAGTGGATGACCACAGCTGCAAAAGGATTACATTTGTCTACAAGCACGATCTTCTACAAGAGACACAAGCAACTGAATCAATAGTACATAACATGTTGATAAAGAGGGGAGGGGAGCAGGATTATAGGCAAAGGGACACAGTTTATATACAGACTGCATGCAGCAGTGAGAGCTGCTGAAATAAAAGGATGGGTCCTCTGCTTTGCACTGGGGGGGGAGGGGGAGGAGGAGGAGGAAGGAGAATAAAGTAGCATTGTTGGAGCAATCACAGACTTGTAATATAAATAGCTGTGCTCCACAATGTTTGCAAACTAGTGTAGAGAAACCATTCCAATGCTACATATAATATTTCATTGAGAGGCTACTATAACAAATTATAAGGTTCTGTTCCATTTTTGCTACTTAGCACTGGTGTAAAAACTGAAAGGGACTAAGAGACGGCAAAAATACTGCAGGCAAAAGTACTTTAAAAAGTGACATGCTTAAACACCCCCGCTCCATACACACACACACAGACACAAACACATGCAATACAATAAGCAGAACACAGCGGGATAAGGTATCAATATTTAGGAAACTTATTATACTTTCCCAAAAACTAGCAGCGTAAATCTTGGCTGTTGTGTTCTTTCTCTGCTGTGCTGAGCAAGATACTGTAATAAGACACTGGCCTCCTGCGGAGGCTATTAGACAAAAAACCAAAGAGCACACTGGGAAGACTATCTGGGACAAGATGCAATAAAAGAAACTTGAATAGCATCCCCCAAAGGCCATAAAACACCAAGGGGAATTTAGAAAAAAATTCTCTCACAGCCTGGGCAGAAAAAAAACAACACTGGGATGAAGTAAGTACACATAATGGGTAGTAATACATGTATTTATCTGATTTTAATATGCAGTTTTCCTTTGAATACATTAACTAACACAACAAATAACTACATTTATTTATTTATTAATGTTTAGGAATTACAACCCTTTGAGTCAAGGACTCTTTAGCAAAGATTCAACGTCAGAGCTCAGTAACAATAAAGGAGGAAGAAGTACAAGCATGGTATACAAGGCTTAAGATACAGAGTTTACACTTATTTCATACAGCGTTATAACAATAGATATATACAAGAGACAAAGACAATGCCCATTACCATACCCTATTGGGTAGTTGGTCATCCCAGGAGACAAAAACAGTGTGCAATCCAAGGGATTTTGTCAGGCAAGAGAGGAGATGTGTAGGGCATCCATGTGGTAAGTTTGAGAACCGTGTCAAATGGGTACGTCATGGTTAGTGGGAAGCATGAAAACAGTCACAATTAGAGTTGGTGAGTAACAGTTGTCTTAGCTCAGACTTAAAGAGTCCTAGTCTAGGGGTATCCAGCAAAGTGGTGGGGAAGGCATTCATCCAAGATGGAGCTCCATAGCTAAAGGATTTTTGCCCAGTAGTGGGTCTAAATAGAGGAATGTGGAAAGCAGTATTACTTGAGTGTCTAGTGAATCTCCTTTTATGGGCTGGAGTTAGCAGGGCTGACAATCTAGCAGGGACAAGTCCAAGGGTTATTTTTTTGGCAAGGAGGCAGGTGTGGTAGCGGAGATGCCTCTCGAGGTTTAACAAGGATGTTCTGCAGTAGAGATCACAAGTATGTGTATATCTGACACACCCTGTTGTTAGGATGACAGGCTTTGTTTAGGGCCATTCTGATTTTAGTGAGGGTGGTATTGGAGGCTGACCCATAAACAACTAGAGTCCATAGTCAACCAGTAGAAGAACAGAGTTGGACATAGCCTTCCTTAATGGGGTTTCCGGGAGACGGGAACAAAGCCGATAAAGTAGTCCAATTCTGATGTTAACAGCTCTGCATGTGGCAGAGATATGCTCATGAAAGGAGAGAGCAGAGTCAAGGGTGATCCCTAAATATTTAAGCTGAGGCCAGTTTCAAGGGGAGTAGAGTTTGTGTTAAGAATGCAGATGGGGTAGTACCTGTTTTTGTTCTGCTGGTGCACAAAGAACACCACCTTGATATTTTTATAGTTAAGAACCAGTTTACAATTTGTGAACTAGGACTCAATTTCTGTGACATGCTTCTGTATGTTATGTTGCACTGTGGTAGGATCCTGGTGCCTGCAAAACATTATGGCATCATCTGCATAGAGGAGGAGTTTTCCAGAGCAAGCCTGGTGGAGAGAGTTAGGAAATAGGATAAAATGTAAAGGCCCAAGGTAGAGCTCTGGGGTACCCCAGACTTGACCGAGAGGGAGGAAAACA
Organism: Neoceratodus forsteri; assembly: GCA_016271365.2. NCBI lineage: Eukaryota > Metazoa > Chordata > Ceratodontiformes > Ceratodontidae > Neoceratodus > Neoceratodus forsteri. Next base: position 115,489,575 of record CM057455.1, on the reverse strand, counting down.
GCGTGAGGTTAAGTTTTACCCACTGGGATCAGCCAGCAAGGTAACTGGAGAACCAGGAGGTGGCTTCCTGGGATAGACCAAGGGAGAGTATGGAGTTAATCAGCAGAATGTGATGAACAGTATCAAAGGCCTTTCTCAGGTCAACATATACTGACCCAGCTAGGAGCCCCTGATCACGTGCAACATGGATGAAGGAGGTATATTCCAGTGGGGCAGAAGTGGTGCTATGGGCTTTTCTGAAACTGTGTTGTTGGTGGCATAATAGGCTAAGTGTATCAAGGAACTTGGATAGTTGATCAGTAACAATCTTCTACAAAGCTTTCGACAGAGGTGGCAGTATGGCGATCAGCCCATAGTTGCTCAGTAAGGTTCTATTTTTACTTTTAAAAATTGGGGTTATCATAGCCTATTTCCATTGGGATGGTAATTGGCCCAAGCAGAGGGACATGTTCAGAATTTTGGTGAGTGGGGTTAGATCAGATTCTAGGAAGAGTTTGAGGAGACTGAGATCTAGAGTATCTGCGCAATGTCTTGACTATCATAGTGCCTTGGAAAGGTATTTCCTGGCTGAGTTCTGGGAGATAGTTTTAAAGTGAAAGGGTGGGATCTCTGCAGGAGATGGGGGAAGGCTAGTGTGGGAGTAGAGGGTGTGAAGAAATAATCAGGTGGGAGTATGCTGTCAAGCCTGGCAAAGGAGGTATTTAATGCTCTAGCTATAAGCTCTGTATCCTGTGTGGTAGTGCCATGCACTTGCAGGAGGGAGATGGGGGAGAGGGATTTACCATTAAGTTTGTTAATGGTCTCCCAAAATTTGCATCCATCTCCCCAAGTGGTGGTGGGAGTAGCCTGATAGTAGGCTGCTTTGACTTGCATTATTTCATGAGTGCAGGTATTCCTAGCTGCTCTGTAGTTTTGCCTGCCAGTTACTTTGTCAGATTAAAGAGCTTTATGCCACAGGTTGTCACAGTTCCGCATGCAGTTTAAGAGGGCCTGTGTGATTCATGGTGAAACATGGTTTTTGACCATTTTCTTAACTGGGGGGGGGAGATATCACAGGCCATATTGAAGGAGGAAATGAAGAAAACTAAGGCATTGTCCACAGAGGTCACATGATCAAAAGGGGACCAGTCAAGATTTGATAAGTAGTTCATGAGATGTTCCATGGATCCTCTTTTTAGGTGACATTGGTAGAAGACTCTGGGAGAAATGGTTGCAGGTGGTTTGACCACATGCAGATGATAGACGAATGGTCACTAAGCGAGTCTTGTAGTACTTGAATATCAACGAGGTGATTGGGGTGGTTAGTCATGATGAGGTCAGTGAGCATCAGGTTTCTGTTGGAGGGGTTAAGCTGTTGTGCGTGTCGGGACCATTTGTGTGAGATTTAGAGCTGTGATAGCATCCCTGTATTGTGCTGCCTTGGGGGCAAGCCAATTAGTATTAAAATCCCCTAGGGCAATAACTTCAGAGTCTGGAGGAAGTTGCGAGATGATATCTAGAATGGAAGAGAAGGCTGGTTTTTGTTGCCTGGGGGGATGTAGACAGCCATTAAGAAAAGATGTTTACCCGGTCTTCCTATTGTCAGTTTTAGCGTTAGTGATTGAGCCCCATGAGAGGGCTCGGGGTGCTTACTACATGACCTATATGGTTGTTCTGAATGTAGAAGGGACACCACCCCTTTTAGTAGACCAATTGATGTGGTAAATGGTGTAACTCTCGAGGTTGACTGCGGAGTCAGGGGTGGCAGGGGATGGCCAGGTCTCAACCACTGCCAGGATATCTGGAATATGAGAAACTATCCACACTTGCAGGGGTGTGTGTCTTTTTTTTGAAAGTTACAGATACTGATGGATGCTAACCTCAGTCCACAGGTAGGTGTCTGGTTAGCTGCAGTTCCAGGGCAGGACCTGGGTTGGGATGAAAATTGCCTGAGAGGAGTAGCAGTAGGCAGACAAGTCTGTAAAGTGCTAATTTGGGTAGTCTCCTTTTGGCTGGCAGGTGACAATTTAAGGGTGGGTGGGAGAGTTGACAAGGATGGAAGGTATAAAGGAGAGCATGTTCATATCCCAGGGGAGTGGAGGAACACTCATTAATGTTAGGTTTGGGTATGCAGTGATTCTAAAGTGAGGGAGAACACTGGATGTAGGGCTGGTACTGGGACTCATATACAGCATCGTGTATGACATTGTATCACAGTGAGGGCTGTGATGCAAATGTGCAGGGATGTACAGTAGTGAGTGAAGGAGTATAATTAGAGGGTACATATTAGAAAAAAGTAGGATGGACTTCCTAGAGGTGTGTGTGCGCTTCCAGCAAAGGTTGTAACCTTGATTTCAAATGTAGGATTGATGTTTTTGTTAGAGAGCGGCCACTAGTGGTAATAAAATATAATCTGCAAATGGCAAATCTGGCTGATTGGATTTCACTTCACAAGGGGGGTGGTGGGGTAGCCAGAATGCAGTGTCAGTGGGACCTCCTAGCACTGCTAAACAACAGCTGCAGGGCCACTGCATTGTCTCAAAATGGCCCGTTCCCTGGTTCTGTACTTGCTTATGCTTGTGGGAGGTATTTGCAACTCATGGGAGGCATCTTTTTATGCCCCCATGGACCACCATCAAGTCTGTGGACAAGAGGAAGAAACAGCATGTTAAGTACAGGTAAGATTGGAGGAGGAGCTGCTGGGGGGTGGAGTTAGGACAGAGTATCCTGATATGGCAGTATTGCAGGGAAGCACTTAGGACAGCCAAATACAAGCTATACAACTTTTTGTGTACTTCACAAGCTACACAGCTTTTTAAAATGATAAATGTTCCAGTTTCAAATGCAAGCAGATTTTACAATCGTGGATTTTTTTTAATGTTCTAAATGTCCCAGTTTCAAGGCTAGCAAACTTCAATCTACACAGCTTTTTTAAGTTATAAGTGTTCCTGTTTCAGAATCAAGCAAATGAATAAACCTGGTTATATTTTTTAGGGTTCTAATTTCTGAATGTTCCGATAGCAAAGGCAAGCAAAAGTAAATTCATTAGGGTCCAAGTGACTAAGTTTTTGAATGCTGGCTCCCAAATTCTTAGCTCTGCTAAACAATAGATGCAGGACCACTGTGTTGTCTTAAAATGACCTGTTCTGTGGTTTCATACCTGCTTATACTTGTGGGGGGTGTTTGCAGCTCATAGGAGGGCATCCTTTATGCCCTCATGGACCACTGGCAAGGCTATCTATGCTTGCGGGGGGCATTTCCAGCCCCTGGGAGGACGTCCTTCTATGCCGTCACAGACCACAACAAAGAAAATAGGAGAGGCTATAGTCTGGCTAACACAGAGCAATGAAAAAACACAGTACAAAAACAGTTTCTTAATGCTGGCTAACTACAATTAAATCAAAATATATCTGTCTTAGGAGCAAGCTGCTGGCAAGGGCTATGGAAAAACAAAGCTGTAGGAGCCAAGCTATCAGCTGAGCTGCTGGCTACGAGGAAGATCCAATAGAAGGTGATGAACAGAGGCTATTGGCCAATAGCAGGCAACTCAAAAAACACAGTAGCCAACACAGTTTATGGGTGAAGTCCCAATGTAGCAGTACCTGACTTTTAGAGCTGGCTTGTGGGTGGGTGGGAGAGGAGTAGTAGCTGACCCCAAGAGCTCTAGGCCATGGCTGCTGTTGGCTGGTGGTGCCCAAATCAGGGGCACCTTCTGACTTTCAGAGCTGGTTTCCAGGTGGGAGGGGGGGCAAATAGCAGCACACAATATTAAGTGGATATTTTTTTCCATCTTTATTACATCTATATACTAAAACACTAATGAGAAAAAGTTGAAATCTGACTAAAGTTATCAGTCTCTTATAGTCTGGTGAAATAGGAAGGGTGAGATATGCTTCTAAGCCCTGTTTTTTTTATTTATTGAAAGTCATGGAACTGTCTTAAGTTTTTCTATTGCCAAAATGTTTTCTTGTAAGGATATACAAAAGAGACTTTCCTTGATCCATTTTTGATATGGTTGTAATACTGAAATCATATATAAGTAAAGATACCAAAGAGGCTCACAATAAACTGGAGATACTGTTTGTGTAAGGCAGGGTAATCAACAGCATGGGAACCCTTCTTGTCGCACTGAATTTTTTTCTTCTAAGGCAAGATAGCATTTAGGAAGTATAAGGAAACATAGAAGGAGCAGGACAGAGAACTGTACCTGTTAAGGCAGAAGGAAGCAGGAAAGGCAATCAGAATAGCAAAGGCCCAAACTGAGGAAAAGATAGCCAATTCAGTTAAGAAGGAGGATAAAACCTTTTATAGGTACATAAGGTAGTGTAGAAAGACAAAGGGAGGGATAGTGAGGCAGAATAGAATGGACTGTAGGTGGGCAGAAAGTGACAGTGAAAAAGCAGAGATACTGAATGAATACTTCTGCTCAGTAGTCACAAAAGAGGAGGGGGGTACCTAATCCAATTAACAGAAGCACTCTGGATAGGAGGGTCAATCCCAGTTCTTTCACAGAATAGAGGGTTCTGAAAGAACTCCTAAAACTGAAGGTGGACAAAGCAGTGGGGCCTGACAGGATTCACCCCAGAATTCTAAAAGAATTAAGGGGAGAACTAGTGACACCACTGACTACCAACAAATCATGGGAGGATGGGGTGGTATCTGAGGACTGGAGGAGGGCGGATGTGATTCCCCTTCACAAAAGTGGGAGCAAGACAGAGGCAGTAAACTACAGACCTGTCAGTTTGACCTCTGTGGTAGGGAAAATGATGGAATCACTTCTGAAAGAAAGAACCGTTGAGTACCTAGAAGCCAGTGGGGCAGAGGACCCAAGGCAGCATGGATTCACAGTGGGAAGGTCACGTCAGACTAATCTAATTGATTTCTTTGATTGGGTGACCAAAGTAGTAGACCAGGGAGGGGCTGTGGACATGGCCTACCTAGACTTTAGCAAGGCATTTGACACAGTCCCACACAAAGATTAATAAACAAATTAGACTGAGTGGGTCCCAGGGTGATAGCCTGGGTAAAAAAATGGCTGGACAACAGGACATAGAAGGTAATAGCAAATGGAGTCCACTCTGAAGAAAGGGTGGTTACCAGTGGGGTACCGCAGTGTTCAGTACTGGGTCCAGTCCTTTTTAATGTCTTTTCAAGTGACATTGCAGATGGACTGGAAGGAAAAGTATGTCTCTTTGCAGATGACACAAAGATCTTCTTCAGAGTTGATACACAAGGGGTTGTGGAAAGGATGAGAATGGCCTTGGCAAGGTTGTAGTAATGGTCAAAAATATGAAAGCTTGGATTTAATGCAAAGAAGTCCAAAAAATGCACCTGTGAAACAAAACCCAGGGGACAAGTACACAATGGGGTAGTAACAACAACAAAATGGAAAGGGACCTGGGGTGATCATATCGGATGACCTTAAGGTTGGCAAGCAATGTGAGAAGGCAGTAGGGAGAACTTGGGGGATACTGAGATATATAGGGAGAGGCATCACCAGCAGAAAACAAGAAGTTGTATCCCTCTGTACAGACAGTTGGTGAGACCCCATCTGGAGTATTGCATCCAGTTCTTGAGACCACGTCTCCTCAAGGGCATAGACAGGATGGAGGCAGTTCCGAAGAGGGCAACTAAAATAGTGCAGGGTCTTCAACAGAAGCTATACAAGGAGAGACTAAAGGAGCTTAATATGTATACCCTTGAGGAAAGGAGGGAGAGGGGGGACATGATAAAAACTTTAAAGTACCTCAGTGGAATCAACAAAGTCCTCGAGAGTAGCATCTTTCAGAAAAAGAGATGTACAAAAACAAGGGGACACAATTTGAAAATAGAGGGGGGGACAGCTCAGAGCAATGTGATGAAGTATTTTTTCACAGAAAGGGTGGTGAATGCATGGAACCACCTTCCTGAGAAGGTTGTGGGGTCTAAAACTGTGGGAGATTTCAAGAAAGCATGGGACAGACATAAGGCAATTCTTGTGTGGGGTAGGAAGAAATAAGCTGCTGGTTAACTAGGATCTGTAGCTTATCCAGTAAGTAGGGAAATGGGCAGACTAGGTGGGCCAAGCTGTCCTTATCTGCCATCAAAGTCTATGTTTCTGTTTCTAAGTTTCACAAGGAGTTGCCAGGGCAACTTTACCAATTGTTATTCTTAGGCAATATATCCTTAATCTTAAAATGGACTTACCGGTAGTTTTAAAAAACTGTCAACCTTTTTTTGCATCATAGTATTTTTAGGTAACAATCCCACATTTTATGATTACATACTTTCTGTAAAATAGATTGACGTTGCAGGTTGTTTTATCTGGCTTCTTGCTTAGTAGAATGAAAATGAATGGTAATGTATACGTATATGTCTTGCTTTATTTCAGTAGTGCACACTTTTGGAACATCAGAAACAACCTCAGACAATGCAGCCACTCATTATCCAATAGTCTTCTGCACTCCCACTACATAATGAGTGGTTAGATTGTGCTGGGGATGTTTCTGAGCCCAGCAAAGATGCAATGGGAGCTGGTCAAGAAATGCAAACAAACATATTTTGATTTTGTAACACCAGTATGGTGAACAGTCAGTTTTAAACTTTTTAAAAGAGAACGGGATCTGAATCAAAGTGCAGTATCATCTGCATCAACAACCTCTATAAAATGTGAGCAATCAAAACTTCTGTTTTTCTTAAACTAGGGACAATTTGAGGCCTAAGGGGGTTGACAGTGCGCTTTTAATAGATATCCTCACAAATTCCATATGAGCTGCACAATTAGGACTCAAACTTGAGATTTTTAATAATGTTTTATAAGAATTGTATAATTTATCTATATTGTTCGCAAACTGGAATCACCATATTTCTGCTCCATTTAAGCTAATTGGATTTCATTTAAGGTTTATGGGCAGACTGGATGGGCTGAGTGCTCCTTATCTGCTGCATTTTTTCTGTTTCTATGTATTTTCATCTCTGCTGCATTTGACAAGGGGATTACAGACCACACAACATACTTGGAGTTAAATTTCAGTAACCATCTAGCATTCCATCTCACTTTATCTGCCCTAGTATTTATGTGGTGCGCCCAATTATCTGTCTGATGGAATCAGTTCCCAAGGCATGCATATTGCTTGACTTGTTCAATTTTGTTTTATAAAAGAAGCAAGTGTAGTTTTTATAAGTACCAAAAATCATGAGTTGGTTTTGAACTGATTTAACCTGAGTCTAAGGGATGTACAGGATACTTCAAATGTGTCCAGTTATCACTGCATTCTGACTTTGGATAATGACTAAAGAACCAGAACAACCACATAGGACCAGGAAAGGACAATCACTCTGGGTTATTGTTGGTGAGTAGAAACCAGGATCAGTACAGATGGACAAAATATTATATACAAATTGTAATGATGGGGCCAGTGTGCACCTCTGTTTTAACCCAACATTAGTTAATATTTGTCTTAAAAGGTTATCAACATTATTGTATCTTGTAAATGTCACATTGTTTGTATATAGCTGAAATATTAGTGTAAGTAATGCATGATCTAAGCTATAACTCATTATAATCTGCCACAGCAATTGCATGTCCATTGAATCAAACAAGTTACAAAAATCAACAAATATGATAAATAACTGGCTTTTTTTGTATTCTGATATAGTTCCCAATCAAGTGTTGTACAACCTAAATATGATCAACTGTATAACATGATTTTCTAAAATCTGCCTAAAATGGTGACATTATATTATTTTTATCAACCCAAATAAGTAATTTGTTTAAAAGTATTCCAGAATATATTTTGGAGATTGAGTCCAGGAGGCTAATAGGTCTGTAATTGTATGGGTCTGTTGTATTCCCTTTCATGTGTATAGAAACAAGAACATTTTTAAGCCAGGAATCTGGGGTATATTTATATTTTAAACATTTATTAAATAATTTTATTAACACTGGTACCCAAATGTTCAGATGCAATTTGTATATCTCACTGGGGATGCTGTCCCCACCAGGAGCTTTTTTCATAGAACAGGCCAGAATACTATCCTCCGCTTTTCCAAAATACACAAGTAGAGCTGGTGCTGATGTAGCTACATGATTTATCTCAGTCCAGCTTGTGCATATATAGTATGGTTATTATTAAAAAAATTGTTTTTGAAAATGAGAAACCCAAATATCTTCTGGTATATGCATCTGTATTTTGTTTGAATAGTTACAATGAGAACATGACAAAAATGCCAGCAGATGGGGCCCATGTGGTCCATCTGGTCTGCCCAGGCTGGCTAACCCCTCCAATTATATTTTTTTTCATAAGTTGCCCATACTGCCTGTCCCGGTCGCATTTGAATTCCCTTGCTGTCTTCAATGCCATCATTCCTAGTAGCAGGCTGTTCCATGGGTCTCTCACCCTCTCAGTGAAAAAGTATTCTCTATAGTTGCTTTAAAACTTGCCTCCCACCAGACACAAGTCATACCCTCTTGGATGCACTGCCCCATTTTCCTGAAAGATGGTCTCCTTCTGAGTTGTGTTAATTCCCTTGATGTACTTAAATGTTTCTATCATGTCCCTCCTGCTTCTTCTCTGTCCCAGCGAGAGAGAGAGAGAGAGAGAGGAGAGAGAGAGAGAGAGAGAGAGAATAAATGTACCTCTGAGTCTTGTCTCATATGGCTCATAATGAAGCCCCTGCACCATCTGTGTGGCCCTTTCATAAACCATCTCCAAATGGTTGGTGAGGTCTCTAGAACTGAACACAGTACATTTTGCTACGAGCCTCCAAAATTGAACTCCGTTCCTACTATTCAAAATATACATTAATTTTACAAGCATTTTTCTTGAAAGCATATTTTTTCAGATAAAAGTAGATCAGTGTACAGCTTCCTTTAGATTTTTCATAGTTGGATTCTTTTTAGTCCATCTGACTAATTTAGATATTTTGGGGTGGGGGGGGGTAAGTGACAGGTTTTATTAAACCATGCCTGTTCTTGTTCTGAAGTAGTTTTGACATCTTTGTAAATGAAATTATGAATTTTAAGAAACATGCCTTTCAAGTCCATATATGCTTTTTGCTGGGATTCTTCCTTTAAAATATGAGCTAAACTTTTTTAGTATTTCCTGGTTGAAAATTAGCTTGTCAGTATTGTTTATTTTATGGAATTGTATTAGCTTTTTATTATTATTTAATTCCACCATCACAGGGAGGAGCACTTTAGATGTTCTTAAGGGGTCTTATAGAATGTATCATGTTAATATTAAAGGGGCATGGTCACTTTCTGTTCTCATTTGTATAGCAATAGAAATGAAACAATCAATATTTTCAGGAAAAGTAATACTGTAATCAGCCACACCCTTGCCACGGGGCCCCAAAAGTTGAATTCCCTATCAGGTCTTTAGGAAGTCTTCCATTTAAGACTGGCAGGTTTGAATTAGTGATAACCTGAATTCATTTATTTTGACTGTCATTTAATACAGCATCTGTTGAATCTCTTGACTAGGCATTCATTAGAGATGGTATCTTATAAAAGTTTTCTAAATTGTCATATTGAGCTATCCTTGTGTTAAAATTGTCCAAAAGAACATAATTGGCTTTTGGAACTGCTATTAGATTATCACTGATGTTTTCAATAAGGATTTCTCATAAAATGTCTTTATAATAATGAGTATTGTAACTGTGGTCCAAGCATAGAGGTATGTGACCTCAGAGAAAATGTCTGGCTCCAAGTGTACTGTATAAAACATGTCTCATGGCTAGCAGGGTGAGCAGCAGGGCCAGTGGGACAGAGGGCTAGGTATTTTGTAGTCTGGTACTACCATTTATTTTATATTTGGTGACAAGGCATGGCTTATTGTTTTAATTGCACTGCTCAAAGAGGGTTGGTATTAGTTCATGACAGCACTTTACAGCAGCATAGTACTGGTGCCATTCATGTTACACAGTTTATCACCACATAAATTGAGGTTTTGTTGTGCAGTAGGTAGGTAAATAGTTATTGTTCAGCATTTCAGTCTTTATTAAAACAAAACATATTTTTAAAATACTATCCACAGTTACACATTATATTGGACTTCCTTACAGTAGTAACAATCTCATAGCTTTACCAGCTAATACCATCAATAAGTTGTACTATGTATTAGTCATTATTCACAATGTCCAATGCCTCAAAGTCCTAGATTCAGATCTATAAGTTAATAGATAATAAAAACTTCAAAACTAATGCCTACAGTAAAGATTCATTGCCCTTGGCTATTTTGTAAAAATAAATTAGGGATCCTACTATTTCAACATTGTCATGGAAGTTTATTTATTCATTCCATTTTGAATTTTGGTTAGCAGGTAAGCCCACTGAGACCATACAGTCCCTTTTTCAGAGGCCACCCATGGGAGGTTACAAAAGGAGCAGGAGTAAACAATGAGATAAACAACAAACCCAGAATAACTTAAGTAACAAATATGTATAGTATGTCCAGGAAAAATTAAGTAATGCATACAATAATTGTGGATGATGAAGATAAGAGCTGGTGCATATACAGTAGGTCAGGCGGAGCAGGAGCAGACAGCTGATGCAGTTAGGTGGTTATGAAGGGCATGCTTGAAGAGAAGGATGGTACTACAGGAGAGGATAGATGGGAGAGGGAGTTCCAAGCTGATGGGACTGCAAAGGCAAAGGGCCTTCTTCCTTTATTAACCATGCTTTGGACTTTTTACATATAATTTATGAAGCAGGCTCAGTAAATAGATGAAGGAGCTGTTTAATGTATGCATTAAGTAAAATTGATAAAGAGCATTATGAACACATTTGCACAAAATGTCAAGAACAGGCTAAACAAATGCTTGAAATAAGAAACTTGAGGGGCAAATCAAGTAAAATTTCTAGCAAAACTACTCTGCAGAATCAAGACTGCAGTACATTAATGGACAGATGAAAAAAAAACAGGGATGAAGGAGATGAAACAGAACATAGTATAATGGCCACAAATGAAGAATCCGGCAATGATGATATCTGGTACCAAGCTGCAAAAATAAATAAATAAATAAGAAGGGGAGGTGGGCAATAAGTGGAGAAGATATTATTTTAGCAAAAACATATAAATCATTAGCTATGGAAATAAATCCTGAAAATAAGGAATCTAATACAAAAGAAAATACTAATGAAACAATGGCTACTAATGAGAGCAATGATAAGCAAAAACAAACCAGAAGAAAGAACTAAGTATTTGCAGTGGGAGACTCATTGCTGAGAAGGTGTAACACACAAATATGCAGGCATGGTAAGGAAAACAGAATAGTCACATGTCTACCAGTAGCCAGAACAACTGACATCATCAAAAGACTCCTCATATTGTTAATAAATGGTGGAACCAACCTAAATGTGTCGGTGCACATTGGAATTAGTAATGTGGGAAGAGACCATGAAAAAGACATTGTTGAGAAGGTATTAGAAATCGAGACATACATTAAAACCAAAGGAGGTAATGCCATCATATCTAGCATCCTGACAGTGCTCAATGGAGACCCAGAAAAGAATAAAACAATATAGAGAATAAATGCACACCTGCATAACTAGAGTAAAAGCCTTGGAATAAAATGCATTAATACACTAGATGAATTCTATGAGAAAGAGCAGTTATAAGCTCAGGATGGGTTGCATAGCCACATGGCATGGATCGATATCCTTGGAAGATTTTTAACAGATCAACTGCCTAAAGTACATTTAAAAGAACTCCTTGGGGGTGGGAGACTGAATGAGACAGATCTGAAGGCAATCGTACTGAATGCTAGGAGTTTGATCACTAAAAAGGAAGAGCTAGAGATATTGCTATATACCGGAGATATTGATGTTTGCACAGTGACTGAAACATGGTGAAAGGATGTTGGCTGGGGCAAGGACACATGTGGATAAAATATCTATTTTAAAAATTGATGTAAAAAAGCAGTGGAGGGGCAGAGAAAGATAAACTCCTTGTGCACAGCATTGGAGGTACCTAGTAAAGCAGATCTCATGGATATACTCATCGTTCTATTAACTGTAACTGATAATAGGGTTTTGGAAAACCATTTTTTGTTCACTGCTACTTTAAGATTTGAACAAGTAAATTATCTCACCTGCAAGTATCCGCCACTCCACATTATGGCACTGTTATTTATGATGAGTGTGTGACTTCTGCCTTCTTGCAGTTTATATCTGCCAACCTTTACAAGCCTCATGGACTCTTCCGATCTCAGTTGCCAATTCTTTATATCATACATTGCTGGCACATCACCATTTTCATCAAAATACACTTCCTGGCCAGCTTTGTTTCTGAAGCGGACTTTCTTAATGTAATGGAGAAGCTAAGAATTAAAAAAAAAAGAAATGAACTGCAAGAACTGAATTAACTTTAACAGTGAAACAAACTTCTTCAAATGAACTAAACAAGTAGCTCTTGTTATCAGAACAAGGAGGCAGCAGACTGAGGAAGTTAGAACATTTTGATTACAAGTCTAAGGGTTATTGTAAAAATCAGTATAGGGATGACGCTTAGCAAGGAGTGAGTCAGTTGCAGGGACCATGGTGTGATCCTTTCAATAGTTACACACTGGAGGAGCTGTCACTGCCCCTTCTGCAGGACCTTTGTAGTTTCATGGTTAGCTGATAACAGCAAGGGAAGCAATATCTCTCTCATGACACTGGCTCAGCTGGAGCTCACCCTTCTCACCACCACACCTAAAGAGGCCCACTGGTCCTGAGGTGTAGAATAGTGGGGAGGGATGAGGGAAGGGCGACAGGGGCAGCCACCAGGGGTCAGTCAATAACATATAATCCTGATGTCAAATTACTTTGCACCTCTGGAGGAGGCTCAGGTATCTACTTTGAGGCAGTACAGGACTGTGGTTTAGGGCTCTTGGCTACAGATCTGGAGAAATGGGTTTATAGAAACATAAAACATGTTGGCAGAAAAGGACCGCCAGGCCCACCCAGTCTGCACAGTAGTATGCCTATCAAGCGGCTTAGACTTTGCTATTACCTTCCACCCACTCCCCTCCCTGGAACTAACAGGCCCCTTTGTCTGTACCATGCTCTGTTGAATTCCACCACAGTTCCTGCCCCACCACCTTCATAGAGAGTCTGTTTCAGTTTTCCACTACTCTATCTGTAAATTAGAACTTTCTGATGTTTTCCCTCTACCTCACCCCTACTGTCTTCATATCATGCCCCCTTGTTATATATTGCTTCCTTAGCTGGAAGATGTTCCCTACTGTCACCATGTTAATACCCTTGATATATTTGAACATCTCAATCATGTCCCTCCTTTCCCTTCTGTGTTCAAGGGAGTACATGCTGAGGTCTCTCAGCTGTTCTTCATATGACACATGACTGAGTCACCTTACTATTTTTGTTGCCTGCCGCTGGATGCACTCCATCCTACCTATATCCTTCTTGAGGCATGGTTTCCAGAACTGGACCCCATAATCAAGGTGAGGCCTGACAACTGCCTGTATAAGGTCATTATGATCTCCCTGCTCCTGCTAGTTATTCCCCTGCTGATACTACCCAACATCCTACTGGCACTTGCCACCACCCTCTCACATTGCTTTGCCACCTTCAAGTCCTGTGACATGAATATGCCAAGGTTCCTTTCTAGCTCAGTAACCCCTAGGGCATGCTCCCCCATATGGTATTCCTTTCCTTGGTTATTCATTCCTAGCTGCAAGATTTTGCACTTGTTTGTGTTGAAGGACAATTGCCAGGTTTTGGACCATTCCTTCAGTTTCTTCAGATCCCTGCACATACTCTCCTCCCCCTCAGGTGTATCCACCCTATTGCAGACCTTCATGTCATCCACAAATATAGACACTCTTCCCTCTAACCCCATCTGCTATGTCCCCTATAAATGTATTAAAAAGGAGGGGCCCCAGCACTGACCCCTGAGGTACCCCACTGGTGACCCTAATCTCCCCTGAAACTACCATATTAATGATTACCCTCTGCCTTCTACCCACCAGCCAGTTTCTCACCCACCTAACCACTCATGGCCCTAGCCTGAGGCAGCTTATTCTGTGCAGTAGTCTCCTGTGTGCCACTTAATCAAAAGCCTTTTTGAAGTTGAGATATGCAATGTCTATGAACACCCCTGATCCAGAACCTTGGTGACCCAGTCATAGACCTCTATTAAGTTTGTTTGATATGACCTTCCCTCAGTGATCCCATGTTGCTGCCAGCCCTGTAAGCCATTGGATTCAAGGTAGCTATTGATTCTCTTTTTTAGCAGTTTCCCCATGAGCTTTCCCAATACTGATGTTAGGCTCACTGGACTATAGTCATCTGCCTCCTCCTTGCCCCTCCCTTAAGAAGGGGACCCACATCTGCTCTTTTCCAGTCATAAGGGATCTCCTCTGTTTCCAAGGATTTATTGAAGAGGCTGGTCACTAGCACTTTACTAAGCTCCCTCAGTGCTCTGGGGTGCACTCCATTCGGCCCTATTACCTTATCCACCCTCACACCCTCTAGTTCCCCAGTTCCCCTAGTTCCACCTGGAATGGACTGGAGTTAGGCCCCCCACCTCCATTGTGTTCCCCAGTGCTCCCTCTCCCTCTCACCCATGAAGACCAAGCAGAAATAGCTATTGAGTATCACAGCCTTTGCACAGTTGTCTTCCACCAATTCCTCTTCTCCATTTTTCAACCTGATTATCCCTTCCCTTGACTTTTTCCTCTCATTCACATACCGGAAGAAGATTTCATCCCCCTTCTTGACTGTGTTGGCAGTTCTCTCCTCTGTTTTTGCCTTCGTACTCATACTAAGATTCTTACTAAGAACTGATAGAAGCAAAAGGCTATGATGCCAATGAAGCTTCATAGCTTACATATAATATTTCAGATGTTTTTCTGATCTCATGTAACTGTCCAGTCTGTTTTTAAAAGTGGTCTTAGTGTCACTAACAATAATCTTCAATGGCAACATACTCCATGGTCTAACAACTCTGTAAGAGAAGTAGTATGCCCTTTTCTTAGAATTACATGTGTTTCTTGTAAGTTGCAATGGGTTGGGATATGTGCTTGTGGGGTGGGACCATTAGACTACCAGGGCTTCTACCGCAGCTACTTGGGGTCCACAGTGGGGGGGGGGCACTGCCGCATTACCGCCAGCTTTTGTCTGGCGGTATCTTGCGACGTGCTACAGGTTTGCAAAAAATTACATCACTTTCCCTGGTAGTTTAGTGGCCCCCCCCCCGCATGAATCCCGACCTGGCTTGTAAAAAATTACATCACTTTCCCTGGTAGTCTAGTGGTTCCCCCACCCCGCGCATGAATCCCAACCCGGTTTGAAACAAAATAACATCACATTCCCTGGTAGTCTAGTGGTCCCCCACCGTACGAATCCCGACCTGGTTTGTAAAAAATAACATCACTTTCCCTGGTAGTCTAGTGGTCCCCCCCACATGAATCCCGACCTGGTTTGAAACAAAATAACATCACATTCCCTGGTAGTCTAGTGGTCTCCCCCTTGTACACGAATCCGACCCAGTTTGCAAAAAAATAACATCACTTTCCTGGTAGTGTGGGTCCCCCACCCCCCGCATGAATCCTGACACAATAGTCCCCCAAATAATCACGGTAGTAAGTGCGGCAAACACCAACATAGAGGTGTCGATAGGGAGAAGGTCGGAGTAAATGGAGAAAGTAACAAAGGCAAGAAGGACAGGGATGGGAAAAGGGAGTAAGGCCATCAGGAAATGGAGGGTAATGAGTACCAATGCCCATAGTTTGGGCAACAAGCTCCCTGAGCTGATGGCCTTAATGGAAGAGGGATGCCTGGATATCGTAGCAGTCACAGAAACATGGTACACAGAGAACCATGACTGGGATGTTAACATACCAGGGTACATAATCTACAGGAGGGACAGGCAGGGAGAAGAGGGGAGGAGTAGCTCTCTATGTAAAGGAAGGGATAAAATCAACTGAACAAAAGAGTAAACAGGGAGGAGAGGAGGCACTGTGGGTCACCTTAGAGACTGGAAAGGGCACCACAATCTGCACGGGGTTGTGTACAGACCCCCATGTCAGGGGGAAGGAATGGACAAGGATATGATAGAAGGCATTCTTAGAATGGCAGAGAAAGGGGAGATACTGTTGATGGGAGACCTGAATATGCCAGATGTTAACTGGAGCACATTTTCTGCAGCCACATCCAAGAGCAGGGCCATTCTTGATGCCCTAGGGTGGCAGGCATTAGACAGCTAGTTTCAGAACCCACTCGTGAGGGAGCAATCTTAGACCTCGTACTCTCAAACGGCGGCAGTGAGAGGATCTCAGATCTAGAAGTGGGTTGCCATCTGGGGACAAGTGAACATCAAACAGTGTGGTTCACGTTAAACTCAGCTACAGAGTAAAGCCATACAAAAGTGAGGGTACTGGACTTTAGGAGGGCTGACTTTGGCAAGATGGGAGAGTGCCTCATAAAAGCACTAGCAAACAGGCTAGAAGGAGGTGTGGAGCAACAATGGGGAATTATCAAAACTGCCATCACAGAAGCAAATAAACAAATCAAAACGAAAGAAAAAGCCACTATGGTTCTCAAAAGAGGTGGCTGTGAAAGTCAGGAAGAAAAATATAGCATTCTGGAAGTATAAGGAAACACAGAAGAAGCAGGACAGAGAGCTGTACCAGTTAAGGCAGAAGGAAGCAGGGAGGGAAGTCAGAATAGCAAAGGCCCAAACTGAGGAAGAGATAGCCAACTCAGTTAAGAAGGGGGATAAAACCTTTTATAGGTACATCAGCGAGCGTAGAAAGACAAAGGGAGGGATAGTGAGGCTGAATAGAATGAACGGTGGGTGGGCAGAGGGGGACAGTGAAAAAGCAGGAATACTGAACGAATATTTCTGCTCAGTATTCACAAAAGAGGAGGGGGAAGTGCCTAATCCAATTAACAGAAGCACTCTTGATAGGGGGGTCAATCCCAGTCCTTTCACAAAAGAAAGGGTTCTGCAAGAACTCCTAAAACTGAAGGTGGACAAAGCAATGGGTCTGATGGAATTCACCCCAGAATTCTAAAAGAATTAAGGTTGGAATTAGTGAAACCACTGGCTATTCTTTTAATAAATCATAGGAGGATGGTGTGGTACCCGGGACTGGAGGAAAGGGATGTGATTCCCTTCACAAAGTGGGACCAAGACAGAGGCAGGAAACTACAGACCTGTCAGTCTGACCTCTGTGGTAGGGAAAGTGATGGAGTCACTTCTGAAGGAAAGAATAGTTGAGAAACTAAAGGTCACTGGAGCACAGGACCCAAGGCAGCATGGGTTCACAGTGGGAAGGTCATGTCAGATGAATCTAATAGATGTCTTTGACTGGGTGACCAAAGTAGTAGACCAGGGAGGGGCTGTGGACATGGCCTACCTAGACTTTAGCAAGGCATTTGACACAGTCCCACACAAAAGATTAATTGTCAGATTAACCAGCCTGGGAGTGGGACCCAGGGTGGTAGCCTGGGTAAAACATTGGCTGCACAACAGGACACAGAAGGTAATTGTAAATGGAGTCCACTCTGAAGAAAAGGAGTTACTAGTGGGGTACCGCAGGGTTCAGTGTTGGGTCCAGTCCTTTTTAATGTCTTCATCAGTGACATTGCAGAGGGACTGGAAGGAAAAGTATGTCTTTTGCAGATGACACAAAGATCTGCAACAGGGTTGATACACAAGGAGGCGTGGAAAGGATGAAAAGGGACTTGGCAAGGTTGGAGGAATGGTCAGAGGTATGGCAGCTAGGATTCAATGCAAAGAAGTGCAAAATAATGCACCTGGGAAACAAGAACCCAGGGGAAGAATACACAATGGGTGGGGAGGTAGTAACAACAACAAAAAAGGAAAGGGACCTGGGGGTAATCATATCAGATGACCTTAAGGTTAGCAAGCAATGTGAGAAGGCAGTAGGGAGGGCTGGGGGTATACTGGGATGTATAGGAAGAGGCATCAGCAGCAGAAAACAGGAAGTTGTTATCCCTCTGTACAGACAGTTGGTGAGACCCCATCTGGAGTACTGTGTCCAGTTCTGGAGACCCCATCTCCGCAAGGACATAGACAGGATAGAAGCAGTCCAGAGGAGGGCAACTAAAATGGTGCAGGGTCTGCAAGAGAAGCCGTATGAGGAGAGACTAAAGGAGCTTAATATGTATACCCTTGAGGAAAGAAGGGAGAGGGGGGACATGATAGAAACTCAAGTACCTCAAGGGAATCAACAAAGTCCAAGAGGGTAGCATCTTTCAGAAAAAGAGACTTGCAAGAACAAGGGGACACAATTTAAAGATAGAAGGAGGGCGGTTCAGGGGCAATGTGAGGAAGTATTATTTCACAGAGAGGGTAGTGGATGCATGGAACAGCCTTCCTGAGGAGGTTGTGGGGTCTAAAACTGTGGGAGAATTCAAGAATGCATGGGATAGACATAAGGCAATTCTTGTGGGGGGTAGGAAGAAGTAGGCTGTTGGTTAACTAGGATCTGCGGCCTATCCTGTAGGTAGGGAAATGGGCAGACTAGATGGGCCTAGCAGTCCCTATCTGCCATCAAAGTCTATGTTTCTATGTTCCCTAAATCAGCAGCTGCTACCATATCAGAAATAATTTCTTCTAATAAATCTGGTTTTGAATTAGGTGGTCTATAGCAAAGGCCCAAAGTAAGATTTGTATTATTCCGAAGTTTTATATTCAACCATGCAGTCTCTGCTGAGCTAGACTCTTTTTTAAATTTATTAGATATGTCATGTATTAGCAGAGAGAAGGAAGTAAAGAAAACAACACCACCCCCTTTTCGATTTTACCTATTTAAATGAACTGGTGTGTAACCTGGGAAACACACTTCCCAAATCTGTTCAGTGGGCCACCAGGTTTCAGTGATACCTATCATGTCAGGTTTTTCACTGCTTACCCTTATTCTTAGTTCATCTATTTTATTACCCAAACTTCAGGCATTTAGCAGCAGAAACTTTAAATCATGATTAAATACTTGTTTGCTATTATCCTGGACTTTTTTTTTAACATTTTTTTTATTAAGATTTTCAGTAAATACATTGTACAAACGTCATATATTGCAATGAGATGAACACTCAAATATATCCACAAATGTATAACAATATATAATAAAGTTTCTCCTTCTGTCATTATATAACATAAAATGATATCCTAGTCTAAGACTTAAAATATCCCCAATGACAAGCAATCTGTATACAAAAGAACAATTTTAAATCTGTCGGTATATCAATCTGTCTCAACCTAATGGTTCTAAGGGGGATCTAACCAAGATAGGTAAGGGGTCAATATTTCATTGTATTTGCAGAAAGTTCTAGCTTGACAATGACTGATGTATTCATTAACAGCTACTTTAGTGAGCATCCTGGCCCATTCATTCAATGTAGGGAGTTGATTATCTTTCCAGTGACTAAGGATCAGTCATTTGAAACACAAAGAGGCTATAGCCAGCCATTTTTATCCAGGTGTGGGCATATCAGAGAGCAAGTTATAGTCACCTATTATAAATATACCAGGGTCAAAAGGGAAATTATGTTGCAGAATTTGTTGAGTTGCTTTCCAAATAATAGTCCAGGCTGGCCTTATTGATGGGCAGTCCCATATCATGTGGAATAAATTAGCATCTGTAGCATTACATCTCCAACAGTTACTGTACTTAGATAACCCTTGATTATACATTTTTTCTGGAGTGTAGTACCAATTATGTAATAACTTGAATTGGATCAGCTTACCCTGTACATCCATACTAAATTTATAGGCATTGTTCCAAACTGAGTCCCATGTCTGGGCGGGGATATAGTACCCCAGATAAGTTTCCCATAATTTTTTGGATGCCATAGTAAGATCTGGCCTAGATTTGATTGAAAACCTATATAATTTGCCCACTCCTCCCTTGATATTAGCCATTACTAATAGGCTATCAAAGTCCTTGGAAATGGGAAAAGCTAAATTGTTGTCTAAAATGCTTCTTAGAGACTCCCGAATTTGTAGATAGGAGTGAAATTGGGTATAAGGCAATCCATAGATCTGTCTTAACTCAGTAAAAGATCTAAGGATACCTGTGTGAGGATCAGTTATATCTTTTAATAAAAAAATACCTTTTTTCCAAAAGGTGCTGTTGGTAAGTACCTTATCTCCATATCTAATATGCGGGTTCCTCCATAATGGAGTATATTTCAGCACTACTGAGGTAGCTGAAAGTAATTTAATATAAGCAGTAATGGAGTTGGCTGAAGCTTTTAAGTAAGGATGAGATTTAATAGAATTTGGGTAAATGCCCATACCTATATGATAAAGAGAATGAGGGTAAACACAGGACTGTTCAAATTGGACCCACAAAGGACTATTGTCAAACAATGTGAACCAATAGCTAGCCTGTCTTAATAAAAAGGCTTGTTGGTATTGTTTGAACTCTGGTAGCCCCATGCCCCCTTGTTGCCAATGTTTTTTTTAGTTTAGGCAAACTAATCCTAGCTTGCTTACCTTCCCATAGAAAATTCCTAATCAGATAATCCATTTTCTTAAACCAAAATGACCGGATATGCATTGGCATGACATTAAAGAGGTAAAGAATCTTTGGCGCCAACATCATTTTTAAGACGTTAACTTTACCCCATAATGACAAGTTTAGTTTGGCCAATTTCTCTAGTTGTAACTTCATGTCTTCTATAATAATTTTCATATTAATATGAACTAATAAGTCTAGCCTGTTAGAAACTTTTACTCCTAAATAGGTAATGTATTCCTCCTGCCATAACAATGCATTCTCCAGACATAAGTTCTTGAGATTTTGTTTATTACCCTTCAAAGAGAGCATTTCAGATTTAGACCAATTAATTGAGAGGCTGGACAGTAGTCTGAATTCTTCCAGAAGCTCCATTATGAGTGGAAGAGATCTATATGGATTGGATATAGATAACAATAAATCATCAGCGTATGCTACAACCTTGTGTTCCAACTTGCCTATTCTAACCCCAGAGATGTTTCTATTTTCCCTAATAATACATAAAATGGGCTCCAAGGCTAAAATAAAAAGTAATGGCGAAAGGGGGCAACCCTGTCTAGTACCTCTTTCTAATGAAAATGATTCGGAAAGCACCCCATTAGTACAGATTCTCGCAGTAGGTGAATGATACATAGTGGCTATTTTCTCTGTGAATTTATCTCCCATTCCAAAGGCCTTTAATACTCTGTATAGATAATTCCATTCTATGGAGTCAAAAGCTTTATGTGTGTCTAATGATAACAAAACAGACTCATCTTTTAATTGGTGAGCCAACCATATAGTAGAGAGAATTATTCTAACATTTTCAAAGCCCACCCTCCCTTTAATAAACCCAACTTGGTCTCCATGAATGTATTTATTGAGAATGTTTTGCAATCTATTTGCCATAATTTTTGACCAAATCTTATAATCAATATTTAACAAGGAAATGGGGCGATAGCTGGCAGGGTCCAGGGAGTCCTTCCCTTTCTTCAGCATAACTATGATAATTGCCTCTGACATTGTTGGTGGTAGGGATTTAATATCCTCTGCTTCAGAGAATACTTTGAGTAGTATTGGACTAATTTCATCTTTCAGCAGAGAGTAAAATTCAGCTGGCAGGCCATCTGATCTGGGTGCTTTACATTTGGGTATGCTCAAAATAACATCATTAATCTCATTAGCTGAAATAGCCTTATCTAGGCTCTGTTGATCTGACTTTGAAACCAGGGGTAAATTAGCTTTAAGTAAAAATTTGTCAATTGAGTCTAGATTATCCGACCCATTGGATTTATACAAATTCTTGTAGAATTGCTGAAAGACATAGTTAATAGCTTTGTTTCTGGTAAAAGTGTTCTTGGCTTTATCCATTATGCTGTGTATGTTGTTTCTATTTTGAACTTGTTTAAGTCTATAGGCCAATAATCTACCAGCTTTCTCCCCTGATTCCCAATAATTTTGTTGTGTCCTAAACAAAGCAAATTCAGCTTTACTTGTATAAATCTTATTTATTTCATATCTTAACAATATTATTTTCCTTAGCATACTCAAACCATCCCCTTTATGATTTTTATGTACCTTCTCTAAATATTCCAACTCTTTTTCTTTACTTGCCAAATATTTCTCCCTTTCTTTCTTTTTGTAGGCTGAATAGTTAAGAATTCTGCCTCTGATTAAAGCCTTGTAGACCTCCCAAATTATAACACTGGATGTCTCATTGTTATCATTAACACCAAAAAAACTGTTGTGTTTCATTTACCAACCAGGGCTGAAAATCACTATCCCTTAACAATGAGCAATTAAACCACCAGTGGAATGGTTTTGTATTGCTGGAATCTAATTGAAGGATGACAGAAATTGGGGCGTGGTCAGAGATCTCTATTATGCCTATGTCAGCCTTCATCATACAGTTTAACAGGTTTCCGGATAAAAGGAACAAGTCTATCCTACTATATGTACCATGCCTATTTGAAAAAAAAAAGAGTAATATCTACTGTCCGGATACATCATTCTCCATGCATCAGATAAACCTAAGTCTTTCATCCTATCCTTTATGATATTCCTAGCCTTTGAGTTGGTTATCTTACTAGGTGAATTACTTTTATCTAGTAAATGATCGAGTGCAATGTTCATATCTCCACCAATCACAATATTTCTGCAGGTTATCTTACTAACTACTTCAAATAAGTCTCTAAAAAAGGCACTGGACTCACCATTAGGTGCATAGACATTGCATATAACAATGTTTGTGCCATCCATGGAGCCTTCCAAAATTTGCCATCTACCATTAGGATCTATTTGATGTGAAGTTATGACAAAATTAACTGTTTTTTTTATAAGAATAACTAATCCTTTTTGTTTCTTACTAGCCGAATTATGGAAAGCTTCACCTACCCAGAATCGTTTAAGCTTTAAGGCCTCATCAGGTAGTAAATGTGTCTCCTGCAAAAGTGCAGTGTCTGATTTTAGTTTAAAGAGGTAAGATAATATTTTCTTCCTTTTAATAGGGGATCCTAACCCCTTTACATTCCAAGAAACACATTTGTTGCTCCCTTTGCTATCCCCCATTTTCATTGACTAAGTAATCTAATTTAACAAGTGTCATATGAACAACTGTATAATATAAAATCTGGAATATCCTAAAATTAAGCCATATAAGATCTGGGTGCGAGCTATATGTAAAACTATTCATATAAGAAAAAAATGCCATACTGTCAGCTGTATGAAAGTATAGCCTTCTGATTAAGCTAGAACTGGATAGTGTATACATGTCGCACAACACTTGAGTGAGGTAATCCCCATCCCCCATCTTCCAAAAAGCAATAACCTCAACAATACAACTTGGGAAAAGTTGGCATATAAGAGCATGTAGAATTATGCCAACACCATGAATCCCAACTTTCCTAAATAACCTGAAAAAGTTAAAACTAAAAAGTACACTAATTGTACGAAATAACAAAAGTAGTATTAATAAATAGAGACTAAATATCATCACAGAGCTATAATCCGATAGTCCGGTTAACCCAAGGACTCCGGGTCATAAGCTCCTGTTACACAACTAAATATTGAATAATAAATATATATATATATATATATATATATATATATATATATATATATATATTAACCTAGAAAAAATTCTAAGACAAAACTTCCTAATAAAGTAAAGCTTTCTCCAGACTGAACGAGTGCGGCATTAAGGATTAAAAAACCCATATTAGCAACAAGCAGTAAAAATGCACCATCCATCCTTAGGATCAGATTAATTACAACTTATACAGAATATAGAATGGGATAAGTAGGTGGTAAGAAGCAAAAAAAAAAACTGTTAGAGGCCTGGTATTCTATCTTATTTAGTGTCCTTCACTGCAAATACCAGAGAGGACAATGGCAATAGTTGAGAGTGTGTACTGGCTGAGGGTATTTAAGGTTGAATTATGTACATCAATGAGTGTTCACACACAGCAATAACTCCTTCAGCTTGAGCCATTTAGAAATGTGCAAGCTCATGATATGTAGGATCCAATTATGTCCAAACCCCTTGAAACCAGAACTATTGCTGCTTCTCCCTTCAATCCTTGCAAGCAATGACAACATGTGGCCAGCCTCTGAATGCCAAAGAGAAAAGAGTAAAAACATAGAGAGTGTTAGGACATTTAATAAATAAAAAAAAGGGGGGGGGAAGGGGGGACATAAGGACATTTAAACAAACTTTTCTTCCCTTAGACAGAACAGGCTGATTAACTGCATTGCAACTGCCAAACTCATTTTACAATCTAGAAGTCTTAAGTATCTAGGGGTTTCTGTCTGTCTTTCTCTCTTATGAATACATATATATACACACATACATATGATCATTGCTTGAGTGCAGAAAAGAGAGGTCATAATATACTGTCATTAATAACAGAGAGATAGTAGGAACTAAGAAAACTGAACATAGAGAAAAAAGAAAAAAAAAAGAGTACTTTCCCTTCTCTGGCTGGCTGAAATGATCTAGGAATCATGGAAATATCTGCTCAACCACCCATTTGCATTCCAAAGTTCATGAATCAGCTCTCGGAACTGTAATAAACATCAGGTGTCACAGTAAGTGTCACTGGCAAAATGAGTTTTACCTCACATAAGGATAAGCACTGCAAATGAAATCTGATAACTATCTTTTTAAACAGCATCATGGATCATCTGGGCAGTGTGGAGGGTTGGGGCATTCAGGTTCATCTGGACTTTCATCCAATTGGGAGCCATCTAGCTGATTGAGCGCCGGATCACCCACTGATGAGTGATTTTCCACGATTGACTCCTCCATGTCTACCAGAAGCGAGGCGTAGCGATTAGAAGTCGAGATTTTATCAGGATTACTTTTTGTCACAAACCTTGTGGATGCACGGCGATTTCTAGACAAAAGACCTTTACACTTCCAATTCACAGACTGCCATCTCACCTGGGAAGCTGCAGGCATCACAACTGGATGTTAGGTAATGCTTGACTTCTTAGAATTCCTAGGATGTCGGGGTTCTGATGATGATAGTGTTGCTCTTCAGTCTTGTGGCTGTTGTGGGCTAGAACTATTAGCATTTTCAAAGTAAGAGTTTGACTGTTGAAAACCGTTACATTTCTTAGACCAGTTATTCACAAATATGCTTGCCTCATCAGGTGTTTTGAATGTGTGTGACACCCCATTAGCTGACACAGTTAAGACAGCAGGGTATTTAATTCTGTAGGAGTGGCCTAATTTTAGTAAACTTTTCCTGACATCTGTAAATGCTTTTCTTTGGGACACCACCTCAGCAGAATAATCCTGATAGAAGGAAATACGGTTCCCATTCCATGAGAGTGACCTCCGCTCTCTTGCAATGTTTAAAATCTCTTCTTTTACTGAGAACCTTAGAAAATATGGCACTATAGGTCTTGGAGGGAGACCTGCCTTTGGCTTAGGAGAAAGAGTCCTGTGAGCCCTCTCAATTTCGAAAGGCTAACCTGGGTTATATTGTAGGACTTCTGGGATAAAGTTTTGCAAAAACTTAGACATTTGTGGACCTTTGACTCCCTCAGGCACCCCCAGAATTCTGATGTTATTTCTCCGGCCTCTATTTTCAAGGTCATCAACTTTTTGCCATAGGAGCGTAATTTGGTGTTGAAACGTATCTGAATCAGTGCCCAGTTTAAATACAAAATCTTCAACTGCTGCCACCCTTTCTTCGGCCTCAGATAGTCTTTCATTAAACTTATCTGAATTTGATTTAATCATGTCTACCACTACTTTAAGCCCAGCAATATTATGCTTTATTTCCTTTTGACTTAATGTAATTCCATGTAACATTTCTTTAATATTATTCATATCATCACGTCTGTCCTCCATTATAGAATTGTTCCTATTCCCTGCATGAGCACTGCAATTTGAAACTGACATTACAGGGCCCGCTAGTGTAAATTTGCGGTGTAAGGCAAAATGACTCACTGTGAGGAAATTAGACTTTTTAACCAAGTGATCAGCCTGAAATCGCACAGGGATGTTCTTCTATCCTTCCGATGCTGATTTAATTACTTTTTGACTGCTGATACCCGGGTTTGAAAGTGTGAAGAGAAGGATTTAATACCGCGACTCGTACCTCCCATAAATTAAGTGCCCATTACAGTTGGCGGCTAGCACGCGACCCCATCCTGGACTTTTAATAGAGAGTCAGATATATATGTTCCCCCCATCTCTGTTAGTTTAAACTGATTGAAGGGACCAGCATTTGAAAATTCTGGCAGAGCCTAACTGCACCCTGTTTATTCACATGCAAACCATCTCTGGCATATTTAGCAAAACTGTTACTGAAATGCATCCAGTGATCAATAAAAACTAAATTACTGGAAGAGCACCAATTTAGTAGTCTGGCATTGATTCTCTCGATGGTTTTATTCTTTTCAAATTTTGCTCCTGACCTCCTTACCTGCTTCCTTCTGCTTCTCTTGGTATCCCCCCATATACCCTGCATTTCTGTAGCCTTAATATGTTCCTTCCTATGTGTCCTTTTATACCTCCTAAATGCTTTTTTCTTTGCCCTGACCATCTCTGCCACCTCTCTATTAAACCAAAGTGACTTTCTCTTACTCCTATTTTTATCTACCCTCCTGACAGATGCTAGTGGCCTCCACTATTGCCACGTTTATCTGATCCCACATTTTTCCACCCCCTTGGTTCCCCCATTGCTGCTAATGCCTGTTGTACACATTCCTCCATTTTCTGAAATTCCACATGCTGAAAATATAGCACCTTTCTTTGGGCTGATGGACCTCAGCAGTTGCTCTTATCATGAACCAGGTGGTGCTGTGGTCACTCAACCCCAGGTTTTCTCCTACAGCTATCTCTCTCACCCATTCCCCATTCGTAAGTATCAAATCGAGGATCGTCCCCTCCTTGGACAGTTCCCATATCAGCTGCTTTATGAGTGCTCCCTGTAGGGAGTCCATGATATCCCTGCTACTGGAAGATGCTGCCGATGGGGTGCCCCAATGCACATCCATCAAGTTGAAGTCCCACATCAGCATCACCTCCCCTCTGTGTGCCATCCTCTGGATTTCCTCAATCATTGTCTTGTCCATGCATCCTGCTGCACTAGCATACCCATAAAGCCTCAGCCCCCCATCTACCCTGCATATTTATTTATTTAGCTTTTGTTGACCGGGTAAGTGCACTAGACAAATCCTGCCTATTTTCAGGCACGACCCGGAGAAGGGGGATACAGATGAATGCCAACTGACCTTGAACCAGATTAAGCTGTTGGTGGTATTTTTAGTGAATGAGGGAAATTTGGCCAGGACACCGGGGAAATTCCCCTACTCTTTTCAATAAGTGCCATGGGATCTTTAACATCCATCTGAACTACCACCAATCCAGGCAGATGGGACCTCGGTTTAATGTCTCATCTGAAAGACGGATATCTGTAGCCTTAATATGTTCCTTCACATATAGGTTAACCTCCCCATCCACTTAGTCTTTCCTAAACAGTATATACCCTGGTATTTCCATGTCCCAATCCTGGCCCTCTTGACCACACATCTACTTGATTTCTGCGATGTCTAGGTCCACCTCAGCCATGACCGTTGTTAAGTCTGTGATCTTATTTCCCAGGCTTCTGGTGTTGGTGCACATGGCTCTCCAATCACAGTGCCCCTTATAGAAGCATAGAAACATAGAAGTTTTGGCAGATAAGGACTGCAAGGCCCACCCAGTCTGCTCATTTTTTTCTATCTTATGAATGTGCCATAGGCCTTTACTCTTTCAATCGTTTATCTGTTCATACTCCTCTGTATTGCTTCCTTATGCCTATCCTATGCCTGTTTGAAGCCCTGCACTGGATTCATGTCCACTACTTCCTGAGGTAGGCCATTCCATGCATCCACCACCCTTTCTGGGAAAAATAACTTCCTCACAATACCCCTTAATTGGCCTCTCTCTAATCTCATGCAGTGTCCACTTGTCCTGCTATTTTTCATATATTGAAATGTTAGACTCTTTCACCTTGCTAATGCCCTTAAGATGTTTGAATGTTTCAATCATATCATCTCTCTCTCTCCTTTGCCTTAGGGTATGCATATTGAGCTCCGTTAATGTGTCCTCATATGTTTCCTGATGCAGTCCCTGCACCATTTTGGTTGCCCTTCCGTGGATTTACTCCATTTTGCTAATGTCCTTGTGCAGGTGCTGCCTCCAGTACTGCATGCACTACTCCAGATTGGGTCTAACCAGTGTCTTGTAAAGAGGGATTATTACCTCCCACTTATGACCTGTGATACCCCAGCATCCCTCTAGCCTTACCTACTGCTTCAGTGATCTGCTTGGATGATTTCAAGTCATCTGTGATGATGATGCCCAAGTCTCTTTCTTCCCTTGTATATGCCAGCAACTCCCCTCCCAGCCTATAGGTAGCTTCAGGGTTTCTCTTCCCTATGTGCATGATCTTGCACTTCTTTGTGTTAAACCCCAGTTGCCACTCTTCAAACCCTTTTGCCAGTTTTCCCAATATCTTCTCAATCTGCCTATCCCATCTGCCTCATCTACTCTGTTGTAGACCTTGGTGTCATCTACAAACAGGCAAGCCTTGCCCTCCAGTCCATCTGTAATGTCACAGATGAAGGTATTGGATAGGACTGGCCCCAAGACTGATCCCTGAGGTATCCCACTTGTGACTTGCATCCTTCTCACTGTATACCATTTACCACCACCCTCTGTTTTCTGCCCACTGACCAGTTTGCCACCCAGTTGACTAAACTCTGACCCACCCCAAGTCTACCCAGCTAATTAATCAATCTTTTATGTGGAACAGTATCAAAAGCTTTGCTGAAGTCAAGGTAGGCAACATCAACTGCATCCTCTTGGTCCACCACTCTGGTTACTTAGTCAAAGAAATCTATGAGATTAGTTTGACAAGACCTTCCTGTTGTTAACTCATGTTGTCTTGGATCATGTGCTCCTATGGATTCCAAGTGTCACACTATCCTTTTCTTAAGGAGTGCCTCCATAGTCTTGCCCACTACTAAGGTAAGATTGACTGGTCTGTAGTTCCTTGCCTGTCCCCTGCTGCCATTCTTCTGGAGCAGGATCACATGAGCCCTTCTCCAATATTTTGGGACCTCTCCTATGCTCTGAGACTCACTAAACAGTTATGCTAATGGATCTTCTTGTTCCACCCTTAGCTCATTTTGTACCCTGGGTTGTATGCCATCAGGTCCCATTGACTTGTCTACCCTAAGCTTAATGAGCTCTTGTAAGACCCTTTCTTTTGTAACAGGACTTGTACACACCTCCCTCCCCCGTATCCATGGTGTTGAGCTCTGGGCCCTGCCCTACCTTCTCCTCAGTAAATACTAAGCAGAAGTATCTATTTAGGATAGATGCTTTTCCTTGGTCCTCCTCCACACACTCCCCCTTATCCGCTTTGATCTTAGCAATACCCTCTCTGGACTTACTCCTTTCACTAATGTATCTGTAGAAAGTCATGTCCTTTTCTTTTTCTGTTCATGCTAGTATTTCCTCGGTTTGGGCCTTTGTCAGTCTTACTGCCTTCACTGCTTCCCTTAGGGAAGTTTAGTGTGCTTCCCTATCTTTGTCCCACTGTGTTCCCTTATATTTCCTGAAGGCCAACCTTTTGGCTCTGATCTTTTCTGCTACTGTTTTTGAAAACTAAAGTGGTTTCCACCTTCTTTTGCTCTTGCTTTTCTCCCTAACACAATTGGATATTGCTTCAAGTATTACATCCTCAGTGCTTGCCCACTTTGCCCAAATCCCCTCACCTGTATGTCATCTTGCCAGGGCTAGCTTAACTCTGTTGGCCTACTTATCAAAGTCAGCTCCTCTGAAGTCCCATATGTTTGCCTTGGAATGGGATGATTTAGTTCTTGCGACCAAACTGAACCATGCCATGTGATGGTCACTGACCCCCAGGTGACCTTCTACCTGGAGATCTGTGATCCTTTCTCCCTTAGTCAGTACTAGATTTAGGAGAGTCCTGTCACTTGTGGGTTGTTGTACAAATTGTTTGATGCCCTCCCTCTGCAGGGAATCCACTATGTGTCTAGTTCTGGTGGATGTTCCTGCTGGAATTGATCAACCTGTATCTGGCATGTTGAAGTCTCCCATTAGCAGAACCTCCCATTTAGCTGTCATGTTTTGTATATCTTCTAACAGTAATGTGTCTATGTCCTTTCCCTGGTCTGGAGGCCTGTAGACAACCCCAGTTTGTATATTTGTCCCATTTCCTGTTTCCAGGGTGACCCACAGTTCTTCTGGCTCCTTATTTGTATTCTGAATTTCTGTAGCTTTGATATTTTCATTGACATAAAGGGCCACTCCCCCCCTCCCTTTTTGTATCTCAGTCTCTTCTCAACAATACGTAGTTGGGTACTGAAGTCTCCCAAGTGTGTGGTTGCTGATGAACCATGTCTCGCTAATTGCTGCTATGTCCAGTTTGCTGTCCCCTGGTGTGTGCTACCTTCCCTACTCCTCTCACCTTGTTTTTTCCATCCTAGAAGGGAGGCTAGTAGCCACCGATTACACTTGCCCCATAGTGTGGGTTTGTTCCCACCTACCCAATTCAGTTTAAATTATAGTTTTGTTCTATGAAGTCCCCCAACTTGCTCCTTAGCACTGCTGTACTCTCCCTATTCAGGTTTAGTCTGTCCAGGGCAAATAGACTCTCATCCCTCCACATTGCTCCCCAGTCCCCTACCAACCCATACCTCATCTGTTCACACCATCCAGACTGCCACTTATGAAATTCTTCAATCCTCATTCTTCTTTCCTTGCTAGCTCTTGGTGAAGGCAGCACCTCTGAAAAAGCCACAGATCTGAACTCCGGGCCTCTGCAGTACCTAGCAAGCACCCAAAACCTTGCCTACACCTCCAATGAGATATATCCCAACAGATCAATTGTTCCAAGGTGGAACACCAGGTGAGTTTTTCTATCCTGCTATATCCCCTCAAAGGGGATATAGTGAATGACTTCCGCCACTGTCATACCTGACAGGCACCCAACCCATATTGTACTGCTTCTGTCCCTCCTGCTCCACCCAGTAAATTCCCTATTATAAATAGGTTTAGAATATAGTCAACCCAATTATAGAACAATGTTGGTAGAACCCATTTCTTTTACAGGGGATCAATGTTTTGGAATTTAATACCCCAGGATCTTTGAGTAAAACATGGCACTATCAGAGCAGGCGAAATAAAATCCTGGTTTATAAAAGAGGCAAGAGATAGAATCGTATTAGAACTGTCTTAATATGCCCTAAAAGTATGGGGAAGGGGGCATTTGGAGTCATAGTAGGTATTTGGAAATATGTGGCATGAGCATTGTTTTAAATTTGTATAGTCCTATATAATCATGTAGGTATGGATTTGTACTGAATATTTTTGTATTTTTGTACTGCATGTATGTAACTTTTGTAATTTCATTAAGGATCTCACTGGAGATGAGCTTCCCTAAGTTGAGCTATCCAATTCATTCATCTTATGTATGTAATGAATAAAACTTTTATGACTACTACTAGTACTTAATTATCGAGTCAACAACAAGTAAGACCCTTCTCTGTTTCCTTTTGCATATATTTCTCCTCTGTCATTTTCGCAGTCCTTTTCATTCCCTTTACTTCCCTATTACTGTTTCCCCCTTTACCTCATACATCCCCCCTTGAACTTAATTCTCCCTTCTCTGTATGTGCCGCCAGTGCCCCACCAGCATTATCTTCAGGGCCACATTCTCTTTCCCCTCCATCTACCAGAACCATCTCTCCACCTTACCCCGCCTTTTCCCTTGCCCTGACTAAAGTTTCCAATGCTCGAGTCGCTTTCCCAACACTGAACTTTTTTGGCTCCCCAAGCCTTCTCTCACTGTCTCCTCCCCCCTGAGGGTTTGCCTCTTTGGCGTGAGTTCCCCCTAGCACCTTTGTCCTTTCTTTTGCCCTCCTCTTTGTCCTGTTGCAAGGGGACACCCCCCTGCTCCTGACTACTGAGCCTTCCCTCATCCCCATCTCACCTGTTCCCCCTGAATCAACTTCTGCTCCAATTACTTCATTCTCATCCTCATTTAGTGGTACTAGTGATGCAAATCTGTTTTTGTGCTCTATGCCTTCTGTTTTAATTCCACCCACTGGTGTGCCACCCCCTTAACTTTACTTTTGCATAAGCCTTGGATCTTTGTACCTTACAACTGACCAGTACCCTTGGCCCTTCTCTTGTCCAGAACTGCCTTTTCCTAAGCCCCCAGGAGCCCCTCTAATGCCTACCTCTATACCCCCTTCTCTGCATATTCCTTTGTGTGTTCCCCCTCTGTCTCCCGAATGCTCTTGCCTATTACAGGTTTTGCTCCTGAACCCCCTGCATCTAAACCATTTCTTGCTCTTCTTCCCCTACCCCATCTTACTCCCTCAGAGGAGCCCCCTTCCTCCCCACCATCCCTCACCCCTGCCCTACCTAGTGTCCATCTCTACCACCTGACATTCTCCTTTAGTTGTGCCAGTTGCCTACACACCATGCAGACCCAATCTTCCAAGCCAAAGCTAGTACCATGGCCAACCGACACCCAGTATACCGAACCATCCTGCAAAAGATACCTGCCCTTGTAATCCAGCTTCAACTGCCCCACCACTTTGGTTGCCCCATCATTTTTCACCACTCTACTGTAAACACAAATTTTATCCTCCAATGCCCACTGCTGAACACACTTAAAGAACACCCTAACAGCCTATTACCCAGTGAACATCAAAAAAGGATCAAATTGCTAGACTATAATTTTTCCTGCTGAATGAAAGAAACAGGTGAGTAGGTAAGAGTTCCTTAGAAGCCTATTACCCAGTTTACAATAAAATAAAAGGTACAAGCTCTTTGACTGGGATAGCTCTTGCAGAAAGAAAGAAACAGGTTAACTGACAAGAAGAGATGGCCAAAGTGGCTCCAATTCACTCTGTGAAGTGATTCACAGAGTGAAGGCAATTTTGCGGAGTGCTCCGCAATGTGACTTTGCATTACTCGACCTTCCCAAACCACTACTCCTCCAATGTACTTCGCCTCACTTCACCTTGTTTTTAAGCTCCAAAAGCAAATTTTACACTGATTCATGGGATTTCAGGTCACATGGGCTCTAGATTGTTCTGCACAGCCTCAGTTCGGGGTAACGTGTGTACGAAGCTGTAGGAGACAGTCTGCTCTGAGAGCTTTCTGTGATTCAAACCTTCTAAAAGCTGTTAAAAAAGCCTTTTTCAGTCTTTTTTTCTGAAACTTTAGTTCATCGATTGTAGAAAACCCTTCTGTGCTTATATTATCGCGCGTTAATTGCTTGTGTGTGGATTTTGAATGTTAATGTACAACACTCTGTCTGTGTAATGAGAGACTGTGGAAGTGTGCTTTGGGGAAGGGGTGTATCTGTGGTGTAGGTAGATTAACTTGGAGAAAAAGACAATTCTTTCCGTTTTGGTGATATTTTTCTTATAACTGTGTTAATGTACACACAGTAATATTTTCAATAATTCTTGCCATTTTTTTTCTGATTGTTGTGGTGCATTAGTGCATAATTTTAGTTTGTTTAAAATAAATGGTTATATTACTGAAGTTTTCAATTTGCTATGCATTACTTGGTGTGTGTTTGAGTATGTGTGTGACACATGTCATCACATCAGACACCTTTTATTGTGCCACATAGTAATTTCAGCAATGTGAACTTGCTATTAACTGCAGATGTGTGATTTTTGTACTTCTTTGTGGTATCTTTACTGGTATCACTACTAGTGACTGTTACTGCAGCAATGCAGTACACTGCCCCCCCGGCTCACCCCCAACTGGCAAAGGTATTCTTCTCCAGATTTGAATTTCTGATTGTGAGCAGTGGTTAGGTGTTGTGCCTTTGTGTCTGCATCTCTTCGGTGTGCAGCACAATCTTAATCTGTCTATACATTTGCATCTCTTTAGGGCCCAATCTCCATCTGTAACTCAAGTCACAACTGTTTCTTTGGCTTCCCTTCAGAGTACTGGACAGGTGTGATGCATAATTCTGCATGAACATTGTACTCATTAATATGCGTTTTTAAGTCAGGGCCATCATTACGAGTCACTCGTGATACAAATCATGTTCTTCATCATCACGGTCACAAATACAGTCACAAATAATGATTCACGATCACGTCATGAGTCACCGCATTAATTTGTTTACTAGTTACTTGGATGTATTGTAAGCCTGTTTTGTATTATCTCTCCAGGTTTCACCACCCCCCACCATTGTACTCATTGACACATGTTTTTAAGTCAGGGAGTTTTAAGCTACAGCTCATCTGGGAAGTACAGCTATAGGTATTCACGTTCCCAATACAGTTTCATATTGGTTATCTCACAACATCGACACCGAATCATGTTCTTCATTATCATGGTCACAAATGCTGTCACAAATCATGATTCAAGATCACGTTACGGATCGCAACATTCATTTTTTTTCTAGTTACTTGGATGTATTGTAAGCCTGTTTTATAGTATCTCTCCAGGCTTCACCACCCCACCATTTTACTCATTAATATGTGTTTTTGAGTCAGGGAGTTTTGTGCTGTAGCTCTTTGGGGAAGTACAGCCATAGGCATTTGCGTTCCTACCTGTACAGCATGTGAATTACAGTACTATAAGCAGTGAAGGGTGAAGTAGCCCCAATTCACTCCACAAAGTGATTCATGGATTGACGCAGAATCTGCAGAGTACTCCACAGTGTGAAGTAACATAGAAACATAGAATTTGATGGCAGATAAGGACCACTTGGCCCACCCAGTCTGCCAATTTCCCTGCCTACTGGAAAAGCTGCAGATCCTAGTTAACCAGCAGCCTACTTCTTCCTACCCCAACCCCCTAGAATTGCCTTATGACTGTCCCATGCGTGCGAATTCCCACCACTGTTTTGACTCCCGGCCTCCTCGGAAGGCCGTTCCATGCATCCACAACCCTTTCTGTGAAAAATACTACTCTTGAAATTACCTGTGAGCCGCCCCTCTATCTTTAAATTGTGCCCTTGTTCTTGCAGCAATCTTTTTGAAAGATGCTACCCTCTTGGACTTTGTTGATTCCCTTGAGGTACTTGAAGTTTCTCATGTCCCCTCTCCCTCCTTTCCTCGAGGCTATACATATTAAGCTCCCTAGGTCTCTCTTCATATGTCTTCCGGTGCAGACCCTGCACCATTTAGATGCCCTTCTCTGGACAGCTTCCATCCTGTCTATGTCTTTGTGAAGACTGGGTCTCCAGAACCTGCGCAGTACTCAGATGGGGTCTGACCAGCTGTCTGTACAGAGGATAATAACTTCCTGTTTCTGCTGGTGATGCCTCTCCCTATGCATCCCAGTATCCCCCAACCATCATGCTGCCCTCTCATTGCTTGCCCACCTTTGGGTCATCTGATGTGACTACCTAGGTCCCTTTCCATTTTGTTGTTGTTAGTATCTCACCCCCATTGGTTGTTCCCTGCTTTTTTGTTTCCCAGGTGCATTACCTGTGCTTCTTAGCATTGAATCAAGCTGCCATACGTTTGACCATTCCTCTAACCTGCCAAGTCCCTTTTCATCCTTTCCACCCCACCCTGTGCAGCAACTCTGTTGCAGATCTTTGTGTCATCTGCAAAGAGCATACTTTTTCCTTCATTCCCTCTGCAATGTTGCTTATAAAGACATTGAGAGGACCGGTCTAATACTGAACCTACGGTACCCTACTAGTAACCCACTTTCTTTAGAGTGGACTCATTTACTATTACTCTCTGTCCTATTCTCCAGCCAATTTTTACCCAGGCTGTCATCTTGGGACCCACTCCAGACTAGCTAACTTGTATATTAATCTTTTGTGTGGGACTGTGTCAAATGCCGTGCTAAAGTCTGGGTAGGCTATGTCCCAGCCCCTCCCTGATCTACTACTTTGGTCACCCAGTCAAAGAAATCTATCAGATTTGTCTGGCATGACCTTCCCACTGTGAATCCATGCTGCCTTGGGTCCTGTGCCCCTCTGGCCTCTAGATACTCGACAATTCTTTTCTTCAGAAGTGATTCTATCATTTTCCCTACAACTGAGGTTAAACTAACAGGTCTGTAGTTTCCTGCTTCTGCCTTGCTCCCACTTTTGTGAAGGGGAATCACATCTGCCTCCTTCCAGTCCTCGGGTACCACCCCATCTTCCCATGATTTGTTAAACAGGGTAGTCAGTGGTGTCACTAATTCCACCCTTAGTTCTTTTAGATTCTGGGATGAATCCCATCAGGCCCCATTGCTTTGTCCACCTTCAGTTTTAAGGTTCTTTTCAGAACCCTTTCTTCTGTAAATGGGCTGGTATCAACTTCTGTATCCAGAGTGTTTCTACGGTTTGTTTGGTACCTCCCCTCTTCCTTTGTAAATACTGAGCAAAATATTTGTTTGTGTCTCTGCCCTTTTCACAGTCACCCTCTGCCCACCCTCCCTCCCCCTTTATTAAGCCTCTATCCCTTCTTGGTCTTTAGCCCGCTCCCTAGTGTACCTATAAAGGTTTTATCCCCCTTCTTAACTGGGTTGGCTATCTTTTCCTCAGTTTGGGCCTTTTGCTGTTCTGACTGCCTTGGCTTCCTTTTGCTTTAATTGATACAGTTCTCTGTCCTGCTCCTTCTGTTGATTCCTTAGTACTTCCTGAAAACTTTCTTTTCTCTTGAACCTTCACTGCCACTTCCTTTGAGAACCATAGTGGTTTCTTACATCGTTTAGTTTTGTTTATTTGCTTCACACGAGCTTGTTAGCTCTGTGATGGCAGTTTTATTATTCCCCATTGTTCTTTCCACCCTTCTGCCCATTTGCTGGATTGATTCCTTGGGCACTCACCCATTTAGCAAAGTCAGCCCTCCTAAAAGTCCAGTACCTTTGCCTTTGTATGGCTTGACTCTATTGCTGTGTTTATTGCTGAACCATTCTGTTCGATGGTCGCTAGTTCCCAGATGGCTACCCACTTCCCCATCATGTGATCCTCTTCATCTCCATTTGAGAGAACCTGGTCTAAGATTGCTCCCTCTGAGTAGGCTCCAATACTAGTTGTCTAGCATGCCCTCTGTAGGGCATCTAATAACCCCACTTCGAAGTGGCTGCTGCACTGCATTCTGTTAACATCTGGCATATCAGATCACCATCAGTAATATCTCCCTTTTTCTGTCATACTAAGTATACTTTCTATCATTTCCTTGTCCATTTCCTCCCTGAGAAGGGGGTTCGTATACAACCCTTGGATTAGAAGACATGGCCTCCAACTTTACCCACAGTGCCTTTCTCCCTGTTTTCTCCTTTTTGTTCTTTGCTTGATTTCTTCCCTTATGTAAAGAGCTACTCCTCCTCCTCCTCTATTACCCTCTCTGTCCCTCCTGTAGATAGTGTATCCTGGTATGTTTACGTCCCTGTCATGACTGGGATGTTAACATACCAGGGTACATAACCTACAGGAGAGACAGGCAGGGGAGAAGAGGGGGAGGAGTAGCTCTCTATGTAAAGGAAGGGATAAAAGCAACTGAACAAAAAAGTAAACAGGGAGGGGAGGAGAGGAGGCACTGTGGGTCACCTTGGAGACTGGAAAGGGCACCACAATCCGCACAGGGGTTGTGTACAGATCCCCATGTCAGGGGGAAGGAATGGACAAGGATATGATGGAAGGCATTCTTAGAATGGCAGAGAAAGGGGAGATACTGTTGATGGGAGACCTGAATGTGCCAGATGTTAACTGGAGCACATTTGCTGCAGCCACATCCAAGAGCAGGGCCATTCTTGATGCCCTACAGGTGGCAGGCATTAGACAGCTAGTTTTGGAATCCACTCATGAGGGAGCAATCTTAGACCTCATATCCTCAAACGGGAGCAGTGGAGGATCTCAGATCTCAAGTAGGTTGCCATCTGGGACAAGTGACCATCAACAGTGTGGTTCACGTTAAACTCAGCTACAGAGCCAGGCCATACAAAAGTGAGGGTACTGGACTTTAGGAGGGCTGACTTTGGCAAGATGGAGAGTGCCTCAGAAAAGCACTAGCAAACAGGCTAGAAGGAGGTGGAGCAACAATGGGAATTATCAAAACTGCCATCACAGACGTAACAAGCCTTTGTGTGAAGCAAATAAACCAATGAAAGAAAAGCCACTATGGTTCTCAAGAGAGGTGGCTGTGAAAGTCAGGAAGAAAAGATAGCATTCTGGAAGAATAAGGAAACACAGAAGGAGCAGGACAGAGAGCTGTACCAGTTAAGGCAGAAAGAAGCAGGGAGGAAAGTCAGAATAGCAAAGGCCCAAACTGAGGAAAAGATAGCCAACTCAGTTAAGAAGGGGGATAAAACCTTTTATAGGTACATCAGCGAGCGTAGAAAGACAAAGGGAGGGATAGTGAGGCTGAATAGAATGAACGGTGGGTGGGCAGAGGGGGACAGTGAAAAAGCAGGAATACTGAACGAATATTTCTGCTCGGTATTCACAAAAGAGGAGGGGGAAGTGCCTAATCCAATTAACAGAAGCACTCTTGATAGGGGGGTCGATCCCAGTCCTTTCACAGAAGAAAGGGTTCTGCAAGAACTCCTAAAACTGAAGGTGGACAAAGCAATGGGTCCTGATGGAATTCACCCCAGAATTCTAAAAGAATTAAGGAAGGAACTAGTGAAACCACTGGCTACTCTTTTAATAAATCATGGAGGATGGTGTGGTACCCGAGGACTGGAGGAAGGCGGATGTGATTCCCTTCACAAAGTGGGACCAAGACAGAGGCAGGAAACTACAGACCTGTCAGTCTGACCTCTGTGGTAGGGAAAGTGATGGAGTCACTTCTGAAGGAAAGAATAGTTGAGTACCTAGAGGTCAGTGGAGCACAGGATCCAAGGCAGCATGGGTTCACAGCAGGAAGGTCATGTCAGATGAATCTAATAGATTTCATTGACTGGGTGACCAAAGTAGTAGACCAGAGAGGGCTGTGGACATGATCTACCTAGACTTTAGCAAGGCATTTGACACAGTCCCACACAAAAGATTGATAGTCAAATTAACCAGCCTGGGAGTGGGTCCCAGGTGGTAGCCTGGTAAACATTGGCTGGACAACAGGACACAGAAGGTAATTGTAAATGGAGTCCACTTGAAGAAAGGGCGGTTACTAGTGGGGTACCGCAGGGTTCAGTATTGGGTCCAGTCCTTTTATGTCTTCATCAGTGACATTACAGAGGACTGGAAGGAAAGATGCCTTTTGCAGATGACACAAAGATCTGCAACAGGGTTGATACACAAGGAGGCGTGGAAAGGATGAAAAGGGACTTGGCAAGGTTGGAGGAATGGTCGGACGTATGGCAGCTAGATTCAATGCAAAAAGTGCAAAATAATGCACCTGGGAAACAAGAACCCAGGGGAAGAATACACAATGGGTGGGGAGGTAGTAACAACAACAAAAAAGGAAAGGGACCTGGGGGTAATCATATCAGATGACCTTAAGGTTAGCAAGCAATGTGAGACGGCAGTAGGGAGGGCTGGGGGTATACTGGGATGTATAGGGAGAGGCATCAGCAGCAGAAAACAGGAAGTTGTTATCCCTCTGTACAGACAGTTGGTGAGACCCCATCTGGAATACTGTGTCCAGTTCTGGAGACCCCATCTCCGCAAGGACATAGACAGGATAAAGGCAGTCCAGAGGAGGGCAACTAAAATGGTGCAGGGTCTGTAAGAGAAGCCGTATGAGGAGAGACTAAAGGAGATTAATATGTATACCCTTGAGGAAAGAAGGGAGAGGGGGGACATGATAGAAACTTTCAAGTACCTCAAGGGAATCAACAAAGTCCAAGAGGGTAGCATCTTTCATAAAAAGAGACTTGCAAGAACAAGGGACACAATTTAAAGATAGAAGGAGGGCGTTCAGGGGCAATGTGAGGTAGTATTATTTCACAGAGGGTAGTGGATGCATGGAACAGCCTTCCTGAGGAAGTTGTGGGGTCTAAAACTGTGGGAGAATTCAAGAATGCATGGGACAGACATAAGGCAATTCTTGTGGGGGGCAGGAAGATAAAGGCTGTTGGTTAACTAGGATCTGCGGCCTATCCTGTAGGTAGGGAAATGGGCAGACTAGATGGGCCTAGCGGTCCTTATCTGCCGTCAAAGTCTATGTTTCTATGTTTCTATGTCATGGTTTTGTGTGAACCATGTTTCTGTGACTGCCACGATATCCAGATGTTCCTCCTCCATCAATGCCACTAATTCAGGAAGCTTGTTACTCAGACTACGGGCATTGGTACTCATTGCTTTCCATTTTTTGATGGCTTTACCTTCAGTTGCAGCATCCCCCACTGACCTTTCTACCTTGGTCTTTTTCTCATTTAGTACCCTGTTTTGTAGGGAGAGGCTGGGATTTTCCTACTGCTTATCAGTGCCTCCCCCCTTGACTAGTTTAAAAGCTTGCCAATGAAGCATTTAAACCGATTGCTCAAAAGACATGTTCCCTTCCTGGACAGATGCAGACCATCCTGCCAGTATAGGCTGGTGTCCCTCCAGTTGGAACCCCAGTCGCCAGTGAAGCCAAATCCCTGTGCTCCACACCATAAACTGTGCCCTCACAAAGCAATCAGCTAAGAGCTCTGACCCACCGCTGCGATGAGTGCCTTCCTGTCAGCAAGATACCATACACAACAATTTGACAGAGCAAATCCCCTGCTAATCAAACAGAGGAAAATCCAGACATCCAAGTCAGACACAGGTAAACCTCCCTAGCCCCAAAACAGCCTGGTGGTTTGTGCTTCTGAAAGCAGTCAGCCCCAAAATAAGTCAGCTGTGCTTTAAACTCTTCCTGCACTGAAAATCTTAAGAACTGTAACACGACTGTCTTTTCCTGATTAAGTTCCTTATTTCACCTTTCAGTTAGAAGTAGCCTCCACCTGCAGAATATCTGCTACAAACCAAAGATAATTGTAAGGTTCACCTCCCTCTGTTGTGAGCACAACTCGCTTCTGATGAGTTTGCTATAAAACACTTGCTTATAATACTATTGTTCTCAGGTCTGTTGCCAAAGCTATTGGCTGATAAGTAGCTATGGTGTAATCACTTCCTGAGAAAGTCTGGAATTTCCTTTTAAGGCACACAAAGGATAAACACAAAAAACAGTTTACTGTCTGGGTCAAATGCACAACCTGTACCTGCACTTTTTTCAGGATTTGTGACAAATGTTTAGCCCAGGGTTTAAACTCTTCCTGCACTGAAAATCTTAAGAATTGTAACAAGACTGTCTATACCTGATTAAGTTCCTTATTTCTCCTTTCAGTTAGAAGTAGCCTCCACCTGCAGAATATCTGCTACAAACCAAAGACAATTGTAAGGTTCACCTCCCTCTGTTGTGAGCACAACTCGCTTTCTTGCAAATCCTATGTTCAGTATTGCAGCTCCCAGCAAGAGGTAGTTTGCCTTAAAAAATATTAGCTGTTCTGATGAGTTTGCTATAAAACACTTGCTTATAATACTATTGTTCTCAGGTCTGTTACCAAAGCTATTGGCTGATAAGTAGCTATGGTGTAATCACTTCCTGAGAAAGTCTGGAATTTCCTTTTAAGGCACACAAAGTACTCTGCATCATAATAAGGAACACAAATTCCATTGAAACCAATTACTTTGCATTATTCCTCCTTCCCCATACCA
Source organism: Neoceratodus forsteri (assembly GCA_016271365.2). Taxonomy (NCBI): domain Eukaryota; kingdom Metazoa; phylum Chordata; order Ceratodontiformes; family Ceratodontidae; genus Neoceratodus; species Neoceratodus forsteri. Next base: position 115,448,002 of record CM057455.1, on the reverse strand, counting down.
CTTCTCCACCAATTTTAAGGCAAAGTACATTAAAATCAATATAATTCACCTCCCTTCACCTTGCAATTGAGCTCCAATTGAAATTCTGCAGTGATTCATGGGATTGCAGGTCACATGGGCTCTAGATTGTTCTGCACAGCCTCTGTTCTGGCCAGGGTAGTGTGTGTGTAGTGGTAGAAGACACAGTTTGATCTCAGAGCTCTGCGATTCAAAACCTCTAAAAGCTGTTTAAAATGCCTTTTGAGTGATATTTTTTGTTCAAAATTTACTTTATCGATTGTAGGAAACGTTTCTGTGCTTGTATCGCATGATTATTGTTGTATGTGAATTTTTAATGTTAATTTAGAGCAGTCAGTCTGTGTACTATGAAGTGTGCTTTGGAGAGGGGCGTATTTGTGGTGTAGGTACATTAACTGGGAGAAAAAGGCAGTCTTTCTGTTTTGGTTATATTTTTCTTGTATAGCTGTGTTAATATACACAGTAATATTTTCAGTAATTCTTGACATTTTTTTGCTATTGTTGTGGTGCAGCAGTGTATAATTTGTCTGTTTAAAACATTTAGTTATATTACTAGAGGTTTTCAATTTGCTGCGCATTACTTGTAGTGTATGTGAGTGTGTGTGCGATGCGTGCCATTAAATCAGACACCTTTTATTGTGCCATAGAGCAATTGTAACAGTGTGAACATGTTATCCACTGCGCCAGCATGAATTTGTTATACTGCTTTGTGGTATCTTTACTGTTAGTGGATTGTTACTGCCGTGCACTAATCCCCCAACTGGCAAAATGCATTCCTTTCCAGATTTGGATTTGTGACTTTTGTGCACTAGTTAGGTGGTGTTGTGCCCTTTTTTATGCATCCCTTGAGTGCGCAGTGCAATGTTAATCTGTCTGTGCGTTGCAGTGCACCATTAATTCTGGGAGACTGTCTTTCTTGTTACGCTCTCATTTCACTTCGTCATCACTGGGGAATTTTCTGGACATGGGACAGTAGCATTTTGGGAATGCACATTAATTCTGGTGACTCTGTGCGTGACCACTGCACTTGACTGAGTGTGCCATTAATTCTGGTAGACTCTGTATTTCTTGTTATGCTCTCATTTCACTTGGTCAGCACTGGGGAGTTTTCTGGACTCAAGACAGTAGCACTTTGGGTGTGCACATTAATTCTGGTGACTGTGTGGGTGGGGTGCTGCCAGTATTGTTGTCACTCCACCTTACTTCGCGTTTAAAGCAGAATGACAATGCAAAGTAATAATAACAAGGTGAAGTGAGCCTTTCCTATGGGGCATGCCACATAGCGAAGTGCCAATTCGAAGTGGTCACTTGGCAGGTGGATTTCAAATTTGCTGCATCTCTACTGACAAGTTTGAGCAGTACATCCCATAGCCCTGAGCAGTACATCCCATAATAACAAGCAGTATATCCCATAATCCCAACACTTGCATACTTTATGACCTTGAGCAAATCATTTAACTTCTTTGTTCTCTCAGGTCACACGTGGAAACAAACTTTGGCTTACTTGGCCTTTCATGGTTAAATAACTCCCCCCCTTCCCTAGACCAGTGGAAACTCTGGGTCAGATGAGGGGAATGGAGTGATGACCTAGAGGCACCTAGGGTTGAGAATTAGAAAGTGGCAGCTAGGAGATCCTTAGTGGTAGGGGATTCTATGATCAGTGGAGTGCAGAGAATGGGTTGTGTTGAGAGACAAAATGGGGAGTGCCACTGCTTCCCCGATACACCTCGTTATCCTCCTCCCTTTGCATCTTCTTGAATCTTTTGAAAGCAATCCTTTTGATTTTTACTTTTTTGACGCCTCTTTCATGAACCATAGTTGTTTCTTTTTCCTCTTACTTGGGAAAAATGGGAAAGAATGCAGGTGTAGACTCAAAAGATAGCAAAAGAGGACCAGAGGTAATTGGAAAGGGATCTGAATTAATGCCAGGATTCTGGGCAATAAAATCAGTGAGCTCCAGACACTGGTGGCACACACTGAGATGGACCCCATAGCCTTCAGAGATATTCTTGGGCCACAGATAATTATTACTGGGATGTGTCAGTCTCAGTTTACAAAATATTTAGACAGGACAGAGGGAAAGATAGAGTGGGGGGTACCCTATATGTCAGGGAGGGGATAGAGGGTGTGAATGATGGTCATATCAGAGGAAGCAGTGGGGAAACAGTCACTGTGGGTTTACTTCACAGCACCCTCATGGAAGAAAATAGGGGTGGAGGTAATCTATAGACCAACAACACAATGGGGGGAGAGAAAGAGAGAGATAGGGAACTCAGGGAAGAACTGGGAAGAAGCATGAAGAAGGGAAAGTGGTAGTGATGGGTAATCTGAACCATCTGGGTATCGACAGGGACATTCCAGCAGCCAGGTGCACCCGAAGTTGGATGAATGGAATGGCCTTCCTCAGGAGGTCATGGGGTCAAAAAAGTGGGGGAATTCAAGAATGCATGAAACAAGCATAAAGCAATTCTAGTAGGGGTAGAAGGAAGTAGGCTGTTGGTTAATCAGGATCTGCAGCTTATCAAATAGGTAGGGAAATGGGCAGACTGGGTGGGCCAAGCGGTCCTTATCTGCCATCAAAATCTATGTGAGTTAGACCTTGTTGGATACATTGCAGGACTGCCTGCTGGTGCAGTTGTTTAAGAAGCCCGCTAGACATGTGATCTATCTTTCCTTCCTTGTTAACATATTTTACCAGATAAACAAACAGATCCTAGAAGGTATATTTACAGAGTGACTTGTGGAGTGGGGCTAGAAGAGTTAAAGGGAAGAATACATTTATGCATGAAGGTCTTGCTAGAAGCAAAATACAGTGATAAAACTACATAAATATAGCAATATATTTTCCCACAAGGGACCATATAGAACAGCAGCGGTACATAATATAAGATAAATGCAGATTGCATACGATATGAAATAATTGGCAGAAGCAGTTGGAGTCAGTATTTATTTATTTCAATCTAGGATTACAATGCCTTTGAGCCGAGGCTCTTTTACAAAGGTTCCACATCAGCGTGTGCAACAGTCATCATTTTTAGTTACAAACATAACGTCACTGACTTACAGGCATGTAATAACCAGTACAAAGACTTGAGCTATGAGCAAGACAAGGGAGGAGGGGGTCAGTGGGGAGAAGTGAGAGTAGGAGATCGAGGGGGTAGGAGGTGCTGGCGATAAGGGGTAGTACGGGAGGTGGTTGGGGGCAGGGGCAGGAGTGGAGATACGGGGGGGAGGTGGGTGAGGGTGGGAGACAGTGCAGCCAGTGGGCCTTGTCGAGGGAATAGACAGGTAAGATGCTAGGGGTGCAAAGACTGATTATAAGTGCTGAGTGCTGGGGCATGTGCAGCTGGAACGGTGGAAATGTTAAAATGGGCAATTGCAGGATATAAGCAGTGAGAGGCGCAGCTTGGACTTGAAGAGTATAATAGAGACTTGCTGTATCTACGGAGCAGATTACCAACATAGCAAATATCAGGCAGTGTGCCAAGTAGGCTTGGGTTGCAGAAGGGGAAACTGGATGCCTAGCAGTCCCACTAAGTGGTGTTGGGTCTCTGGTGGTTATTAACAGATGATAGTTACTGGGGCTGCTGGGGCATGCAATCAGGGAGGCATGAGGAGTTTGATTTGCCACTTGCATGAAGGAAATGAATTGGCTGGTATAATTTTGGCAGGCAAACTGGTCCAAATTTAGGGAAGCCTGTAGGTGACTGAGGCGTGCCCTAAGTTTCTCTTGCAATATTTGACATGGAATTGGCAAATATCCTCAGATTTCAGGGAGTAATAATGATTTGTAGCCAGTGTGAAAAGACCCTGGAGGTAATTAGGGAGTTTTCATCTCCAGTATTTATCCCCGACAAGAGCAGTCTACAATAAGTCACTAGAGCAGTATGCAGTTAGTGCCTCCAAAGTACCTGTCCCCACTATACCAGTGTACAGCGAGTCACTATAGCAGTGTGCAGTTAATGCCTCTCCATAACCTATCCACAACTAGAGCAGTGTACAATGAGTTACTGGAGCAGTGTGCAGTGAGCGCCTTTCCCGTACCTATCCTCCAGTACAGCAGTGTATAGCGAGTCACTAAAGCAGTGTGTGGTGAGTGCCTCTCCAGAACCTATCCCTCACTAGAGCTGTGTACAGCAAGTCACAAGAGCAGTGTACAGTGAGTGCTTCTCCAGGATCTAGCCTTCACTATATCAGTGTAAATTGAGTTACTAGAGCAGTGTGTAGTTAATGCCTCTCCAGTACCTATCCCCCATTAGAGCAGGGTACAGCGAGTCAATGAAGCAATATACAGTTAGTGCCTCTCCAGTATCTATCCGCCATTAAAGCAGTGCGCAGTGCATGCCTCTGCGGTACCTATTCCCCACTACAGTAAGATACAGTGATTTACTGGAGCAGTGTACAGTAACTGCCTCTTCAGTACCTATTCCTCACTTGAGTAGTGTAAGGTGAGTCACTAAAGCAGTGTACAGTGAGTGCCTCTCCAGTACCTATTCCCCGCCATAGCAGTGTACAGTGAGTCACTAGATTAGTTTGCAGTGAGTGCCTTTCCAGCACCTATCTCCCACTAGAGATGTGTACAGGGAGTCACTACAGCAGTGTGCAGTGAGTGCTTCTCCAGTACCTATCCCTCACTACAGCAGTGTACGAGTCACTAGTGGAGTGTTCAGCAAATCACTAGAGCAGAGTACAGCAAGTCACTAGAGCAGTATACGAGTCACTAGAGCAATGTACAGTGAGTCACCAGAGAGGTGTGCAGTTAGTGACTCTCCAGGACCTAGTTCCCACTAGTGCAATGTACTGTGTCTCACAAGAGCAATACATGGTGATCACCTCTCCAGTACCTATCCCCCCACTAAAGCCGTATACTCAAGTCACTGGAGCAGTGTACACTGAGTTTCTCTCCAGTACCTATCCCTCATTAGAGCAGTGTACGGTGAATAGTAGCCACCTGCGTTCATTGTACATAATACATTGGGGTGTTTTGGGGGGACAGGCCAGAAGAAATCTGCATAGGGCATTGAATAGTGTAGACAGTTTGGATAGGGTGGCAATGCTGAGGCCTGCATAGACAGTGTCCCGTAATATTGGCAAGAGGAATACGGCATGCTCAACCACCATCTTCTTGGTATGAGGCTCAAGGCAGCTTTTCACCCTGTAGAGGGCACCAAGCTTACTTTAACATATTGCTGTTACATAGGATATGTGACCAGAATTATCAAGGCTTTAGTCCAAGTGCATGCCTAAAGATTTGTAAGAAGGCATTGAGTCAAGCTGTATCCTTTGTGAGGTACATTGGTTAAGTGAGTCAGAAGGTGAAGTAAACCAGTGACAGCATCTGAACAACATGGACAACATTGTCCTTTGGTTCATAATTAGTTGGTATTCCTTAAACCAGTTTTGAACCGCATAGAAATCCTTTTTGTAGGAGCTTCTCAATGGAGGGGAGAGCAGGGTCAGAAACAGACAACTGTATCATCAGTATGCATGTGTATGGCACAGGAGGAGATGGCTTGGGGAGAACAGTTATAAAGACAGTGAACACAAAAGGGCTCAGAAAAGAGTCCTGGGGGACTCCAAGGGTGATCTGTAGATGGGATACATGGATCCAGTTAGCTTAACTGACAGAGCTTGCTTGGATAGTTAGCTTAGGCAGAACCACACTAAAGACAGAATAGAGTCGCCAAAGGTCATAAGTTTTTTCTTTAGGAGCAGTTTGTGATCTACAATGTTGAATGCTTCGGCAAGGTCAATGAAGATGGTCCCTGCATCTATGCCCTTGTCCATGTTAGTGTGAATGTGAGCAGTGACACGGAGAAAGGAGGTGGAGGTGAAATGGTTAGGGTAGAGGCTGGACTGGTACAGGGTCAGAAAACCCAAGTTGTAATAAAAGTTGACAAGTTGCCTGCTCACCCACCTCTCAAAGACCTTGGAAAGGATTGTTAGGAGGGAAATGGGTTGGTAGTTGGAGGAAGCATCTAAATGGCCACCTTTGTGGATGGAGACGATCACATGCTTCCAATTTCTGGGGGTGGAACCAGCTTCAAGGAGCCTGTTAAAGATGTGGGTGATTGGCACTACTATGGCAGGGGCACCTTCTCAGCAACTTGGGGGATTTGCCATCATCCCTGCAGGTGGATGATAAGTTCAGCACAGAGAGTTATTTGAAGACCTCATCAACTGGGATGGCCAGGAGGGTAAGTTGCCAGTTAGGAGAGGCTAGTGATTCTGAGTGGAGCACGGTTGGGGGAATTAGCACCCTCATGCCCACAGTAAAGTATTGATTTACATTTTCAGCTGCTAGCATGCATCTAGGAGTAGCATGGGCCCTGATAGGCATAGAGAGGGCAATGAATTGATTTCCAAACTGTAGACAGCTCTGACCCTTCACACTTCAGCTTACTGTAGAAGTAGATGGCTTTGTCCTTTCTTATGAGCTTCATACAAAGGTTATAAAGTGATGTGAAGGCATGCCTATCGAGGTGAACCCTAAAGATTTATGCCTGGCTCAGGCCACTTCTCTGCATTAGATGTTTTCTATTATTTCAGGAGAAATCTAGGGCAGATGGTGACCTCAGATTCTGGATCTTTTAACATGAGTGTGTGTTTTACATATTGCAGAGAAGGTGGCAGTAAAGAGGGTTGATGCCTCATCTGGATCAGTGGTCATTAGGGAAGGGGCCTAGTTTGCTGAAAGTAGGTGTTGCATGAAAGCAACTGACTTAAACATTTGAAGGTTCTATCTAGAGAAACCCTGGGGAATGCTTTGGCTGGTTTGATCTTTTGCATGCAGAAAGTCATGCAGTTATCAGTAAGCATGAAACACATCAAATGTAGGGATAGAGAGGTGGGGCTGCCCTTGTACACTGCATGAGTGCACCCCCATGTGGAGTATTGTGTGCAGTTTTGGGCACCCTATAAACAGGGGGACACTGGATTGATGGAGAGGGTGCAGAGGAGGGCTACTAAAAGGATCAAGGGGACTGAGGGGCAGATCTATGAGCAGCAGCTGCAGTTTTTGGATCTGTACTTATTGGAATACCGTAGAATGAGAAGGGACATGTGTCTGATGTATAGGGCCCTGGCAGATATTAGTCTGTGGGATCTCTTGGGATTGACACATAGGGACCAATCATACGTAACCAGAGCCCATCTGGAAATGACATAGGGTCCAGGACCTGGTTAGATACTTTTTTACTGCTCAAGAGGGACATGGATGTGATAAAACAATGGTGGCTACACCTGACTATAGTGTGGTCAGATATGCTCCCAAGAAGGGTATGGTGGGAAGAGATGAAACGTGTGGCCATTGACAGCACATGGTGTAAGATGAACAGGAGGTTGGGGGCACTGATCATAGCAATGGGAGGGAGGGTGATTCAAAGAGGTATAGAGGAAAGTATTGATGGTTTTTACAGATTGGATTGAGTACACCTGTCCAAATTGAGATTAGCCATGTTCCTCATGGAAATTATAGGGTTTATTGAGGAGAGGAACAGGCAGGTAAAACATTTGTAAGGGGAGAGACTTGACTTCCAATGCAAGCTGGAGTCATACTATGGAGAAAATATGGGGGAAGGGGCTAAAAAGTGGTGTGGGTAAAGAACATTATGAATTTTATTTATTTATTTATACATCGGTTTACAACCTTTGAGCCAGAGGCTCATTTCCAAAGGTACCTCGTCACAAAGAGGACAAAGAGGACAAACACAGTACAACATATAGTTACAATATTGTGGTTACAGCATACATCTCTGAGGTTACAGTTTTGGTAGAACAGGCAGTTATAACTTAGTTACAATTTAAGTGTTACAGAAATGGTAATCACAGTTTTATCAGTCAGTATAGAGCCACTCAGAGAGCTTTGTCAGGGCATTTCGAACTAGATCACCTAGGGCGGGAACAACTACATGCTAAAGAGATGATTCGGGTGAGATTTTGAAATGGGAGATTGTGGGTGTCAGTGATGGAGGTGTGGAGTGTTGTACCAGGAGGAGCTCTGTAGCAGAGGACCTTAGCCCATGTGTGGTCCTGAGCCTAGGGACAAGGAGGGTGGCCTTAGAGGTGTTACGAGTATTGACTAAGGGTTGTGCAAGGTGGATAGAGGTTGTCAGACCAGGTGGGGATAGTCCAAGGAGGGTTTTTTTTGTAATGTGGCAGGTTTGGAATCTGAGCCATTCATCCAGGTTAAGTAGCCTGGCCATATCATATAGTCCGTAGGTATGTGTGAGCCTAGGGGCACCCATGATTAATCTACAGGCCTTATTCAAGGTGAGGCGAATTTTATTGAGGGCGGTCGTGTCTGCAGCACCATACACAGGCAAGCCATAGTCTACAAGGGACAGTATTGATGAGGTGACTGCAAGTCGGAGGGCATTAGGGGAGAGTGAGTGCTTATAGCAGTGAAGGATGCCTAGCTGCATGTTAGAGCAGAGCTAGATTATCTATGTGGTCATGGAATGTGAGTGCTGAGTCAAAGAAGACCCCAAGGTATTTGTACAGGCAGACTAGATCAAGAGGATGCTTGGAGCCAGGAGGATGTGGAGTGGAAATTTCTGGATTTGTTTTGGGGATGGGCAAAGAGCATTGCTTTGGTTTTTTTTAGATTGAGTACAAGTCTGTGCTCTTTGAACCAAGCTTCGGCATCACCAAAGGCTTGTTGCAAGGAGTCTTGTAGGGAATTGGGGTTTCAGTGGGCGGCGAAAATGACGGCGTCATCTGCATACAGCAGGATTTTACCAGAACAGGCTTTGGGGAGGGTATTGAGATATAAAGAGAAGAGAAGAGGACCAAGGATGGAGCCCTGAGGGACACCTGAGTGGATAGGGCCTGTATCGGAGAGGGTCATATTAATTTTAACACGTTGGGAGCGGGCAGACAGATAGCTGGAGCACCAGGAGACTGGACCAGGGGCAAAACCGGAGTGGCTGAGGGTTTCCAGCAGTAGGGGGTGGGAGACCGTGTCAAAAGCCTTAGGGAGGTCAATAAACACTGCACCGGCGAGGGCGCCAGAGTCCAGGGAGGAATGAAGAAAATTTGAAAACTCAATTAGGGCTGTGCGGTACTGTGCCCTGCCCGAAACCATGTTGCTCATGGCAGAGGATGTTGTATTTGGTTATGTAATCCGTGATTTGGGTAGCCACCAGTTTTTCTAGGGCTTTGGAAGGGTGGGAGAATGGAGATGGGCCGGTAATTCCCAGCAGAAGACTTGTCACCTCCTTTGTGAATGGGTGTAACTGTGGCAATTTTCCATGCTGAGGGGAACTGCCCCAGGCAGAGGGACTTATTGAACAGGCTAGTTAGAGGGGCAAGGACCAGATCCAGAACACAGCGGAGAATACAGGGGTCCAGAAAATCACTGCCAGTACTATTGCTCTGTAGCGCTTTAATCAGGTGTGGCCTGACTTCCTGGGCAGTGACCCTGCGTAAGTGGAAGCTAGGATAGCGAGTGTCTAGGGCAGGTAAGGAAGAAGGAGGATCAAAGAAATAACAACAGACACAAAGAAAGGAGAAAAGCAGTTTCAGTTTACATTGTCACCTCCAGAAAGAAGAGATGAAGGAACTCCCAGGTGCACACCTGGGGTTGGGGGGAGAATAAGGAATACAAGAAAATATGTAAACAACATGTAAATAATAAGATGTGGATGAAGGCATAAAAGTGATGTAAATATGACTAAGAAAGAGGGCAATTGAAATGAATGGAGATAAACGGTGGATTGGTTTAACAGATTGTATCAAGATTCTATCAATGTAACAAATGAATATCAATGTAACAAACAAATTAATTGCCGATCTGAGCACCCACTATGCCAACTTGTATGAGTATTCCTTGGAATGGTGGAAAAATCTGGTACAAGAAGGTTTGCTTAATTAAAGAGGCTGGCATTTGTTCCAGTGTCCCCTTCCCAAAAAGCCCTTTGGCTAGTCCATCCCCTTCCTTTCAGGGAGGGAGGTGGGGCTAGGATGACAGATGGTCGATGAAGAAGATGACATCACAAAAGAGGGTGAAGCAAGAAAATAAGGGGAAAGAAGGGACTGGCTCATGGGGAAGAGGGGAGGATCCAAATGTTGGGGTACATAACGGCTGGCACAGAGGTTTTCTGCCTTTTTTTGTTACTTTTAGTTTGGTGGAACTTCCCTCCTACCCAGCTGGGATAAAGAAGGAAATTAAACATATAAGGGGACTGCCGAAGGTGGATGGCAGAGATATGGGAACTCTAAGGCAACCCTGTTATGGGAGGAGAGCCAAGGTGGATGACTGAGAGTGGGGGAAAATATGGAAGGGAGGGGCTAAAAAGTGTTGGGGGAGGGGGGGAAAGAAAATTATGAATAATAGACACAAGAAAAGTATTTTTTGTTTACACTGTCACCTCCAGAGAGAAGAGACAAAGGAACTCCCAGGTCTATACCTGGGGAGGGGGAAGAAGAAGGAACACAAGAAAATATGTAAACAATATGTAAATAATAAGATGTGAATGAAGGCGTAAAAGTGATGTAAATATGGCTAAGACAGAGGGCAATTAAAATGAATGGAGATAAAAGGTGGGTTGGTTTAACGGATTGTATCAAGATTCTATCAGTGTAACAAATGAATGCCAATGTAACAAATAAATTAATTGCCTTTCTGAGCAACCACTATACCAACTTGTATAAGTATTCCTTGGGATGGGGGAAAAATCTGGGACAATTTGTTTATTCAATCATTTAAATCCTACTTCATATTCATGTAATACAACCTAGGATCCAAATTTGTATGCACAAGATACGACCTAGGATCCAAGGTTGTGAGCCGAAAATAGGATAAATGATGAAATAAACACTTTTTACCCAATCCTGATGTCAGCACTACAGCCCTCCACCCAAGTATGGGGAGTACTACTTACCTATAGCTTGCTCATTGGGAACCCCTTTGGTGCATTCTTGTTTATTTAATCATTTAAGTCCTACTTCATATTAGTGTAATATAACCTCGGATCCTAGTTCATATGCATGAGATACAACCTAGGATCCTAGGTTGTGAGACGAAAATAAAATAAATTATTAAATAAACACATTTTGCTGACATGGGGTGCCCAATCTCTATGTCAGCACTACAGGCCCCCCCAGTATGGGGAGTACTTCTCCAACACCAAGATGCCCAATCCTAGTGTCAGATGATGCCCCCCACTAAAGCCGTCCTTTATAATTGCTGACATGGGGTGTCCAATGCCCTTATCGGCATGTATGCACCCCTCACACACTAATGTGGCACCTTGGGAGCCCACCCAATTGTGCCAAATACATATAACAATTAGATACCTGTAAATGCAGAAAACCACCCCCAATGTCTTTGTTTTTTAAACCTGCAAAAATTAAAACGGTCTAGCGTTGTCTCATGAGTCAACTCTCCCCCTTCCTCACCCTCTCACTGAGCATCAACTTCCCCTTACCCCCTTACCCCCTTACCCATACTTACCTCTAGAGGTCAGCAGCAGTGATCTGCTCAGAACTGGGACACGTCTGACACTCTTCGAAGCTGAACCGCAAACTGAAAAATCAAAGGTAAGCCATTTTAACTAATGCTGGTATCTCAGGCATTTTTTGAGATTTTTGCACCAGATTTTCCACATGGAGTTTTTGTGACTCCACCTCATGAACAGTGTCACTGTCATCTCATTACTCAGTCCCAAAAGGTGATTTTGTGATCACTGCATTGAATCACCTTTCAGTAACAAATAATGAAATGACAGTACCAGTACTGATGAGGGGAAGTCCCCAAAAGCACATGTTGAAAATGTCATACAAACAATCTAAAAACAGCCATGTTACAAGCATACATTGCACAGTTTCCATGAACGCTTGTATCTTCACCGATTTTTGATATTTTCACTCCAGATTTTCAACATTGCATTTTGTCAAACCTCCTCATGAACAGCACAGCTATCATTTCTCGCATCTTGCCTGAAATGTGTTTTCACACCTGTGGAGCAGAATGGCACAGTCGCTGTGTGAAATCAACTTTCAAGGTACATTAACACAATCACAGTGCTACTGTACAAGAGGAGATTTCCCAAAAAAGCCCATGTTGAAAATGTGAAAAACAGTTCTCATAAATGACCATGTTACGAGTGTGCATTGTGAAGTTTCTATATGAGCTCGTAGCTTCACCAATTTTTTATCTTTTCACTCCTGATTTTCAACATTATCCTTTTTCGCACCTCTTCATTAACAGTATATAGCTGTCATTTTTCATATCTTGCCTAAAACATGACTTCACGCCTGTGGTACAGAATGATGCGTTTGCTGTGTGTACTCAACTTTCAGGACAGATTAACAAAATTACAGTGACATTGTTCATGAGGAGCAGTCCCCAAAATGCCATGTTGAAAACTGAGTGACAAACATTCTGAAAATACTGCAGTTATGTGCATCGGTTGAATTGTGGCACTAGCAATGTCTTTCAGCACACGTATCTCGAAAACAAAAACATGCAAGTTATATTACACTTTGTCAAAAAGAAGGGAAATTCACTGCAAAAACCTATATTAATGCATCAGTTAGGGTTTTTATTAAACCGTAAAAAGCTGGGAAATCCAGTGTTAGGGTTACCAACCCTGCCACCCTCCACCCTCCACAGACCAACAGGCATTGGGGTGTGCCTTGGAGTCATTCAGCCTAACTCTCACCCCATTCTCCTGTACTGTACCATCTCATCTTGTTTACATATGGAATGGGGTGAGAGTTAGGGCTGATGACCCCAAAGCACATTTCCAAAGCTTTTTGGTGTGTAGAAGGTGGGGCGGGGGATGGGAAGGTAAGGTTTTTACAGTTGAATAAAAACCCTAACTAATGCATTAACATAGTTTTTGTGTAATTAATATATTTATATAGACTTTGATAGCAGATAAGGACCACTTGACCCACCCAGTCTGCCCATTTCCTTACCTATTGGATAAGCTGCAGAACCTAGTTAACCAACTTCCTCCTATCCTCCACTCCACTGTAATTGTCTTATATCTGTCCCATGCATTATTGAATTCCCCTACTGTTTTTGACTGCACAACCTCCTCCGGAATGCTGTTCCATGTGTCCATCACCCTCTCTATGAAAAAGTACTTCCTCACATAGCCCCTGAGTTGTTCCCCCCTGTATCTTAAAACTGTGCCCCTTGTTCTTGCACATCTCTTTTTCTAAAAGATGCTACCATCTTGGACTTTGTTGATTCCCATGAGGTACTTGAAAGTTTCTAACATGTCTCCCCCCCCCCAGTCCTCCAGGGTATATATATTAAGCTTCTTTAGTCTGTCTTCATATGGTTTCTGCTGCAGGCCCTGTAACATTTTTGTTGTCCTCCTCTGGACTCCCTCCATCTTGTTTATGTCCTTGTATAGATGGGGTCTCCAGAACTGCATGCAGTACTTCAGATGGTGTCTCACCAACTGTCTGTACAGAGGATGACAGCTTCCTGTTTTCTACTGGTGATCCCTCTCCCTATGCATCCCAGTATCCCCCCCCAGCTCTCCTTACTGTCTTCTCACATTGCCTGTCTACCTTTAGGGCATCTGATTTGACATATGATGTATGTGTGTGTGTGTGTGTGTGTGTGTGTGTGTGTGTGTGTGTATGTATATGTCACAAAAAACTTCATTAATGCTCCAGTTAGTGTCAAAGTGACAAAGGTTGGAAAATGAGACATTAGGGTTTCCATCTCTAACAACGCAGCCTACCAAACCAAACAAGACAGCAGGTGCAGTTGTGCCTTCAGCTTCTGAAGCCGAAGACCCTATTCCATCTGTAAATAAGGTCAGATGTGTTGACTTTATGAGAATGAGGTGAGCATTAGAATTGAGAAGCCAAAGACACACCCCACACCTGCTCTCCTACCTGGTTTGGAAGGATTGGGTGTTAGGAATAGAAACCCTAATGTTTGATTTCTCAACTTTTGTTGCTTTGACCCTAACTGGAGCATTAATAAGGTTTTTTTTTGCAACTAATTTCCTTACTTTTTGAGATAGTATAATAGATCCTTATTTTACTCTGGGAGTGCAGGGTCCACTCAATCCTGCACTCTCATCTCTTAGTAGAGTTGAATATGTATGTAGCTGTGGAAACACAGGCCCTAAGGGCCATGCGCTTCCATTTACAGGACTATAGTGACTAAGCTGACTGCATAGCCATCTTATTAATCCATCTCATATACCTGGTATAGAACATTTTTGAATCCTCACCAAAATGAAATTCTGCACAACATAAATGCCATTCCCCACCACAGGTGTGAACACACATTTTGGGGAAGAATTGAAGGATAACAGGTGTGACATACGTTAGGAGGGTAATAAGAAGGCTATGTTGAAAATGTGGGATCAAAATATTTAAAATTTTCAAAGTTACAAGCTTGTGTAATGAAATGTCAATACATGGTCATAACCATAGCATTTTATTTTTTTACCCCACATTTTCAACATAGCCTTCTTATGACCCAACCTCATGAACAAGGGCAGGAAACATTTCCAAATACTGCTCAAAAAGAGATTTTTCCAATTGACCATGAAATTACCTTTCAGGTGGGAGTTGCATAATGGCATTAGTGTTGTTCATGATGTGGGTTCCCCAAAAGGCAACATTGAAAATTTAGGGTCAATATCTCAAAAAATGGCTAATTGTTGCATAAAGGTAGAAACACCCATTGAAATAAATTGAATCACATTTATCATAATTTCTCATATTGCAGTCACTGGTTCCAGCAGCAAGACATGTCTTCAATCTAAGAGTGTGTCTTGAACCTGAGATCTGTTAGTGTGAGTAAGGGTGTGTGGGTTTGTATTGTGGAGTGTAGGGTGAAGGGTGCTGAGTGGGAGGTGGGGTGGTGGGGGCTGATCTGCAACTGACTTTTTTTAACAGGTTAAAAAAAACATTGAGGTACCATTTTCTTTGGGAATGTTCTCTTCCCTGCATATATTTCTTGCTACCTGATATTAAACTTCCAAGGTAATTAGGTGTACATCCCTGAACTTTTTTAGCTTTTAATGAGCCCTCCCCCCCTTCTGCTCTGTGGTAGAGCTGAATTGTGTTTTTTGGACCATTTTCTTTATTTCAGTTTGAGGGTGGGAATGCAACTAGACACCAGGCAAATGAAAAGCAATCAGATGGGGATGGATGCCACGTGGCACCAGGAAAAAAGATTAGAGTTACAGAATGGTAATGGTAAATGGAGGGTAGCAGTTGTCACTAGTCACCAGGTAATAAAAATAACGGGGACAGCAATCAGAGGGTGGGGGGTGCAACCAGACACCATGGACTAAAATACAAATTACGGGGATGGTAATCAGAGGGTGGGGGTGCCACTAGATACTAGGGACATAGATATTTTTTTTAAATCCTTTTTTGCCAGCCAATATCCTTTTTTGCAATGATGAAAAGGGAACTTCAAAAATTAACTTGGCGAGTTGCAAAAAAGGATTTAAATAAGTGCAAAAAAAGTTCAGAGGCAATGGAGCTATAACAAAATACACAATGAAGCTTATCAGCTACCAATGTGTGATATGCATATTTGGATGTCTGTAGAAGACACCCCTGGGCAGAGTTATGACAGCTTGTCGTGTGGAAAAAAAAAAAATAAGATTGCGGCTCACAATCAAGGAATTTTTTCTCACCAAAAAGGATTGGCCCCACATGAAAAAAAATCTTTTCATGTGAGGCCAAATCTTTTGGCTAGCTTATACTCTATATCCTGGAGTGTGAGCTTCCCTTTAAAACAAATGCAAACTTAAAATTTCAATATCTTTGCAAGAGATTAATAGTTTTTCACTAAACAAATGCATGACAGTTCTGATATCCCAGCTCTTTCTACCATAAAAAAGTTCATACCAAAATTCTGCACCATCTTGGTATAAGGTGATAGAGAAACATGGAAAACAAGATGGCAAGATGTGGACCTCTGGCACCGCTACATATATTGATGATGTCATGATGGTACTGCAGAAGAACTTACAGAATTTGTTCAGTACCTACATGACTCAAATTCCAACCATAATTTTCAATGCAGAGTGACTTATATCAGATTAACTTCTTAAATCTCTGCATTTATAAAAATGATAATGGTACAATTTTGACAGATTTGCATTGGGAAAAAATTGATATAAATACCCTGATGTGGCATCTAACTGCCTTCCTCACCACACCATCAGTAACATACCCAGATCCCATTTCCTTAGGATCCAAAGGAACTGTTCTCATGAATCTGATTTCCTGAAAACAATGAATGAAATATCATTCGGGTTCAAAAAGAGGGGCTACAATCAGAACATACTCAATTCTGCAAAGGTGGCAAACAACAATATCCCTCAAGCCTCCAAGAATACAAAAACAGACCACTCTGGGACCTAGAGCAGATTAACTTTATCACTACTTATGGAATACATTCAAAAGAACTTAGGTCAGTGATTGAAAAACATTGACACATATTGTACACCAACCCTGCAATTAAGGAGATTGTCTCCATACCCACTAGGATTGTGTATCAACATGGTAGGAATCTTTCAGACATGCTGGTCCACTCACTCCAGCCAATTATAAAGACCCCTACACAATGGCAACCACCGCCACCAGTGGGATGCCACACATGTGGCCATTGTAAATTCTGTGGTGTGATCTACTAAACAAAACAGCTCACTTCTGCAAATGCCACTGGCAAGTTTATCATCAGACAATTTGTGGAATGTTCCACCACACTGCTAGTTCATTTGGCCACCTGCCAAGGCAAGGCATTTTATGTCGTAAAAACTACCTGCTCTCTGAAAACCAGGATATGTGAACATTTAAGTGATAGAAGGTGCAAGGATGGAAAAATGCATTGGCCAAACACATCACGGCCACAAGTGATGAAACTTTACACAGTTTTTACTTCTGTAGCATTGAGAGAGTCTCAGTCAGCACTAGGAGAGGAGATCTTGACAATCTGCTTCTTTGTAGAGAATCATTCTGGATTTTTCAGCTAGGGTCATTGTTCAACCCAGGCTTGAATAAGTATCTCAATATTATACCCTTTCTAAAAAACAGAAACCAAAACATAGGGTAGTAAATTACACAGACAGCTCTTTGGTGTGCTCTTTCTCAGCTTAATGTACTACAAACTCCACACAGATAGTATTTGATTGCTAATACATAAATGTGCAAAGTATTGGCTTTTTATTTATTTCTTCTGATTGCCTGCATTTCATTTCTTTCAGTGCCTTTAAACATGTTAGCATCTGAAATGTGGCCATGACAACCAGAGCTTCCTATTGATTTCATCAGGCCTTGTAACTATCGTAAAAAATATACCGTTGTTTCTTATTATTGTTTATTGCTGCCAGATGAAATAGCCATTTGTTGTTAACCTCATGTTTCTCACCAGTACTCTGAAAAATGTGGCATAAATATTGCCAATGTGCAATAATGTGATGAATTGACACTGCTTCATTTAACCTTAACCTTTCTCCATTCCTATTGTATTTTATTTTTGACACTGTAATTAATTTTTGTACACTTAACACATGGTGGTTTCATGGTTAAGGCTATCTCTGAGGAAGCACACATGTGTGAAACTGGTCAGGCATAGTGTGAGAGGGTCACACCCCTATATGGCACATTGCTGTCTTTTGTTTTTTTGTGCTGTTGTATATTGGCATTAAATCTTTTCAACATTTATAGTTCATATTGTCTTGAATTTATGGTAGATGGTGTCTGGCTCTTTTGTTGCTTTGGCATATGAAAAATCTCACAACAAAAAGGGTTTCCATACAAAAACTTCACAGAGCAATTCTGAAGTGCTAACTGAGCATGCTTAGAACCTGAATTTTTAAAATGTGATAACTTTGGAACGGATTAATATTTTTTCACCAAACCAGTGAAGGACACTTCTGTGGGCCAAGCCCCTGCTACCTGGAAAATTGCAGATAAGCTGGCTGGGTGCTACTCGATGGCAAACAAAACAAAAAGAACTGCCAAAAATGACAATTTTCTACGTTCTTTGCTATTCACATCTCAGAATCCGCGCATCCAACCACAATGAAACTTGACACATCAAGAGGCCTACTCCACAAGACCACTTGTGCAAAGTTTATGCAAATCTGTTCAATGGCTCTGAAGTTGTTAAAGTGAAAAAAGTGGAGTTTAATATTAAAGTGCCAACTCAACCCTTACTATAGTGGTGCTACCACTCCACTATAATATCTCTATCTATCTATCTATCTATCTATCTATCTATCTATCTATCTATCTATCTATCTATCTATCTATCTAGCTATCTATCTATGTCTCTCTCTCTCTCTCTCTCTCTCTCTCTCTCTCTATATATATATATATATATATATACATATTCAGTATACAGACACACGTATATATTTATACAATAGGGGTGAGACAAATGAGTAGTGGATAAATCCATGAATCTTTCACACAGTGATTTAAATCCTGGTAGAAAATCATATTGTGATGACATTTGTACCAGGCTGCACATGCAAAAATTCAGGCAAATCAGTCAAAGGGTGAAAAGTGATTAAGGTGCAAAGGTTTGGATTTAACATAGAACTGAACAAGCAACCCTATCTATAGTGGCACCACCATGCCACTATTTATATATGCAATATATGGGATACATGATGTGCAGGAGTGTGATATGAAAATATGTTCACTCCTGCAGAGCGAGCTCTGGATACTCACGAGTGCCAAAGGCATGAGTGAGAGTATCCAGAGGTCATGATGCAGGAGTCAACATATTTTTCATAGCTCATGACTGCACATAATTAGTCCAATTTATACAATAGGGGTTCCAGAACTTTTAATTTTTTTTGTTCACATTATCTTGTGGAATAAACAAAGAAGACACAGGACAATAAAAGAAACTTCTTCTAAAACAATAAAACACTAATTTGCCATTCGGGATGAAGCAGGCTATATTCATTGGTAGTTGAGGTGTTCATTGATGTTGAAGGCTTTGCTCTTTTTTGGCTTCTTGTCAGTATGAAACTGGCTGCTGTTAGCTTGCTTTGGATCTCTGCAGGAACACAATGTGCTTTTCTAAGGCTAGCAGGTGGAACTGATATACTGATTAGTTTCCTAGGCTACTGAGGGTTTGGTGGAGTTCCTTCCTGATTGCAGTGTTAGGAAAACCTGCCTAGAGTGATGATATCTACTTCAGCAGATTTCAGCTGAGTTATCTGATTGGTCAGGATGTAATTAAGAGAGCAGGATAGTGACTGTTTTAGGCAGTGTTTAAGCCTGACATCAGCACAGTGACAATATCAGCCTCTGAGGTAAGCGCAATATGTATAAACATAAAATATTACCACACTGCGATAATATTCCTGGTAAAAAAAAAAATCACAGTTGAGCCAGCCTGGTGGCACTGAGGATTGAGGCTCTGGATGCCACATAATGTGCCACACCAGCAACCCAGGTTCAGAAACGACCTTGGGTTACTGGAAAGCCAGCTTGGGTGGAGGGTTGAAGTGGAGTTTCCCCTCCAGGGGTGGACGCCTGCTCCTCCATAGTCCCACACCCATTGGGTGGAGGCCTGATGTATGTGTAGGCAGTAGCGGTGTTGACACAAGTCTGGGATGGGGTGGAAGGGATTGTCAGATCCTGGTGTGCATGGCGACCTCCATGCCCGCATACACATGTGTACACCACAACTTTGGGTGGGGGGGGGACTGAAAAACTACATATGAAAAAAAATCACAGTGTAGTTTTCTACCAGGATTTATGCACTGCTCATCTGTCTCACCCCTATTGCACATACTGCATATCTATATATCTATTATACTGGCCCTGTAGGGCCAGTATAGTTTGGATTACACGGTCACGTCTGTGTTAAACCTCAAAGTTTGCACTTTAATAATTTTGCAACCATTTGTCCAATTTACCTGAAATTTGGAATGCATAACCATCTACTATATATCTCTGCATCTGGAAAGTTGTGTTCCAGTGGGATGTACAGTTGTGGAACTGTGGGGTGCTCAAAATGTGAAAAATCACACTTTTTGGTGGCTTTTTTGGTAAGCCATAATGGACTGAGGACTATATTTAAGTGGCTTCAGATTTGTTTCTCTACATGTGGCCTGGGTTGAACTGGTGCTGTTTGAAGATCTGGTGAAAAAATATTGCATCATTCATAGGTAATGCAATGTTTTCATCTCCCATGATAGCCTACTGGAAAATTTATATGTGCATTGTGAAAACTTCCGCAATCACATTTTTGTTGTGGAGCTCCCTGAAACTGTTTTTGTGCTGCTGCTATCTTGTTTTTCATTTAGTGAGAGAGAAAAATGTAGTAACTCAAAAAATAATGCCCTTTGGTAAACATCAACAGTTGTATTTACTTAATCGGGCCCTGAGGAACATTACCCTGGCATTAGTTTTTTCACTTAGTGGTCCACAAATATGTTTTTACAACATTTGCTGATTTTTGTTGCTGCGAAAACACTCAAGCTCAGAAAAACAAGTAACTGTGGCAACATTTTTGTGTATGCAACAACATTCCCATTATAGAGTAGGAGTGTTGTGAAAACATTAAAGTAATCACAGTAACACTGCACTAACACATCTTGCTATGAGTCATTTTCTTTGTCACTTCATTGTGGCAAGGTGGATTGTGCTATTGGCCCAAAATTTTCAGGGTGGCAAGCCCTAGTCCCACAGATGTGCTTTTTGGTGGTGTGGTACAAATCATTGAACAAGCCCATAGTTACAGCATTCCAAAGTTCAGAAATGTTCCCATAGGATAACATTGTGGCACCCAAGATGCTTTTCAGTGCCCGTATCTTGAAAATAGTTTGAGATACAAAGTATTTGTCACAAAAATTCTTAGTTCCTGGGGCACTAAATGTAAAAATAGGCTGGAAAACCATGAATACCATAAAATTTGATTTTTTTTTCTACTTGTACGGCTAGGCATTTGGAAATTATTATTCCAGTTACTCATTTTCATGTCTGTATGCCACTATTACGCCCTCAGAGTTAGCATTCACAGTGCTTTTTGGTGCCTGCATCTTAGAAATGATGTGAGATGTGGATTTGGTTACTTTATCTCACATGGACATCTCACTGTCACAATTATGAGGACACTCAAATTTTTTTCCTAGCTGCTATGGTTCCCGAGATATTGGCAGATTTGTAGTACAAGGCTTCCTTGACATATAGGACTGCTGTATGGCTCCATAGTTATGTGTAAGTGGGAGTTCAGGTCCCAGAGGGCCTGAGCTGCCACAGACACATTATGCACAAATGGGCAATTTTTGGGCCCTGCGCTCCCACCAACACATACCATTTACTATTTATATCACACTTTTTCAAAAAGTAAGGACATTCTTTGCAAACAGCTTCATTAATGCATCAGTTAGGGTTGTTTACACAGTGACAAAAGTGTGAAAATTCAAAGTTGAGGTTACCACCTCACCATCCAACCCTCACATCCCCATCCTCCACACATCAACAGATGTCATGGTGTGCCATGGGGTCATCAGTCCTAACTCTTACCCCATTCTCCTATATTTGTTTGTGTATCAACTTGCTTACACATGGAGTGAGGTGACAGTTGGGCCCAGCGACCGCATGACACACCCTGACATCTGTTGGTGTGTAGAGGATGTGGGTGTGGGAGTGGGGTGGTAAACCTAACATTGAATTTACACACTTTTCTTGCTGTGGAAACAATCCTAACTGATGCATTAACAAAGTTTTTTGCAAAGTATATAGATATATATATATAATAGTGGCACGGTAGTGCCACTATAGTTAGAGTTGAGTAAGCACTTTGATGTTAAACCTCAAATTTTGTAACTAAATAACTTTGCCACTGTATGATGGATTTGTAGGAAATTATGCATGTGTGGTCTGGTACCATAGATCTCTGGATCTGGAAAGTTGTGTTATGGTTGGATGTATGGTTGCAGGGTTACAGAATGCAAAAAAACCCCCACAAAAATGGGACTTTTGCATGTTTCTTTTCTGATGCCCATTCAGTCCGAAATCTTCAGAGGAGATGCAGTCTGGGTCATCGATGTGCCTCTCAAAGATTTGGTGTAAAAATATTAAACCATTCAAAAGTTATTCATAAGACAAATTTCATATTATAGTCAATGGGGAAAAATATATGTGCATCACAAAGGTTTGCAAATGCAATTTTTACTTCTGCATATGGCCCTTTTACTTTTGTGATTTGGCTATTTTGTTTTCAGTTAATGAGAGAGAAAAATGAGTGGCTTTTAAAATTGGGACCCTTTAGGTAAACACTGACTGTTGGGTTTATCTAGTGGGGTCCTGAGGATGCTATCCCTATCTTTTTTGGGGGGGTTAAGCCCCCAGAAATGCCTTTTTCAACTTTAGGGAAAAAATACTTTCTCAAAATACTTTCACAAAACCGAAAGTTTTGTGCTTTTTTTTGCCAAACTTTTGTGGTTTGAGAAAGTATTTTTTAAAATAACTGCAAATTTTTGGCATCCTCCTGCAACAAAATGGGATGAAATTTGCAGGGTGGCACGCCATGGTCCCACAGATGTCCTATTTGATGGTTTGGTGTCAAAACATTCAAGGGGCCCAAAGTTACAGTGTTCCAAAATTGAGAAATGTCCTATTGGATAACACTGCGGCATCCATCACACCTTTTGGTGCCCATATCTTGAAAATAAAGCGAGATACAGAGTTTTCACTACTGGCAGCTTAGTTCACATTTACAGTAGGTGAACTAATTTATTGAAACAAGCTTGGAAATAGTAGATGTCACGTGCAGTGAATTTTTTTTCCTACTGGCAATGGTTACAGAGATATGGGAAAAAACACATTCCAAGGGTTTGAAAGGTGCCTTCTCAGTGCTTTTCAGTGCTCGTATTGCAGAAACTATGCATGAAACAGATTTGGCTGATGTATACCATATGAAGTACTTACTGTCATGATCACACCAGCACTAGAATTTTTCCCCTAGCTGCTACGGTTGCTGAGACATTAGCAAATTACTGTTACAAGATTTCCTTGCCCTATAGGTCTGCTGTATGGCTCCATTGCTTGTGTATAAGTTGGGCATGAGGGCCGGAGAACCCAGCACTCACATATGAATATCATTATGCAAAAAAATGGACAATGTAAAGGGGGCACAGGGCGAGGAGGACCCGCGCTCCCACTAACACATTCCACTTACAGAACACTTGCTCAAAAAGAAAGGACTTTCATTGCAAAAAAAACTCTGTTAATGCATCAGTTAGGGTTGTTTCCATAGTGATAAAATGGTAGAAATTCAATGTTAGGATTGCCACCCCACCACCCCACCCCCACGCCCCATCCTAAAAACCCTAATTCTGCATTCCCCAACCCCACCCACCCCACCCACACACACATACGTAAGTAGAATTGCCAGGATTCTATTTTAATTTTTTTTTGGTTTTGACCAAAAATATCGATGTTTATTTTGCAGCATTTTTCCCACTGTTTAGTGATGAAATCAGTGCCCAGTGCACAAAATTCAGTCATTTTGCTCTTCATTTTTAAATTTTTTCTGATGACAATTCTGATCAATATTTTCAGTCAGAAAGTATGAAAAACAAACAGAATCCTGGCAAACACCCTGACTGACTAACTGAATGCACTGACCACATGCTCAGGACTGCTGCTGGACATCGGGATGTTGTTTTTCTCTGTCTTGAAGCACTCATGCTCAGGACTGCCACCAGAATCCTTACTCACCCGGGGGAGAGGGGGGCACCACATATGATTGATAACAAAAGAACCGCACTGAACAGAGAGAACCGAGAGACAGAGATTCTGACATGTTAGTCCCGATGTTGGTTCTGTCTATCTGTCTCTGTCTCTCTCTCTCTCTCTCTCTCTAAAGCCTCTTTGCCCTTTAACTTAACTTTGGTCAGAAAGAATAAAAAACAAACTGTTTAAAAATACCACGCCTGTGCCATTCAGACCTTTCAGAGCAAAGATGTCATATAATGTATCTTTAATTATTTTCAGATTGCTGCGTCTAGGACCAGGTGGCACTAAATAATCTGCAAAGTGGCACAGAGAGACAGAAATTCTAACATGTTAGCATGGTCCCAATGCCAGTTCTGTCTCTCTCTCTCTCTCTCTCTCTTTCAAGCCTCTTTGCCCTTTAACTTAACTTACAGCCAAAAAAAAAGATGAATATCAACGTTTATTTATTTTTGTGGATTCGGGGACTTCTAAAAATGTTGATGTTTATCAGTCTTTACTGATATAAATCGAATCCTGACATGCCTACATGTAAGAGACATTCAGGATTGTAAGACACTATACAAGTCAGTCACATCTGTAAGCACAATAATCACTAGACTGTACTCATTTCACATAACACTATGTACACTATGTAATGAAAAAACAAATACAGTATGATCAACGCTGTACTGCCAGCACAGTATAATGACACATTATAGCTGGCATATCTTTTTCGTACAATGAAACTTAGTCTGTACAGATTTTCTAAATATTGATTATTATGTGTCATATTTCAACAATTGGCTGGCTGCATGTATTGCTGCTACCACATAGGCATGTGATAACAGGAAAGATAGTGCTGGGGGGGGGAAAATGCTACAAGTCTCGATGGCTGAGAGGGACCTGGGGGTGGTGGTGGATGTCAAAATGAACAACTCGGAGACTTGTAGGAGGGCAGCAGCCAAGGCCAACAGGATGCTGGGATGCATCGCTAGGGGGATCACCTCCAGAAGGAGGGAAGTGATGCTCCCTCTGTATAACTGCTTGGTGAGGCCACACCTTGAGTACTGCATGCAGTTTTGGAGGCCACACTTAAAGAGGGACATTAAACTCCTGGAGAGGGTCCAGAGGAGGGCAACCAAAATAATTTGGGGCTTGGGGGACAGGACCTATGAGGAGAGGCTCAAAGAGCTAAATATGTACACATTGGAAGAGAGAAGGGACCGGGGGGACATGATAGAGGTCTTTAAGTACATGAAGAGGGTAAATAGGGGAGGAACAGTCAGGGTGCTTCGAAGGAAGGAGGAGGGGGCCACTAGAGGGCATGGGTGGAAGCTGGAGGGGGGAAGATTCAGGGGAGAAAGGAGGAGGTGCTACTTCACTGAGAGGGTGGTGGAGCCATGGAATGTACAACCTAGGGGGCTGGTGGAGGCAGAGACGGTGGAGGGGTTCAAGAGGGGCTGGGACAGGTACAGGGGAAGGGTTCTGGAAGCAAAATCCAATGCAGCAAGAATATCCGGAACTGGGAAGGGAGAAGCCAGAGAAGGCGAGGGGGGCAGCAAGGTCAGCACCCAGGGTGGGGGCTGACCAATCGAGCAGACTCGAAAGACCATTAGGCCTATTCTGCTGGCATTTTAGTATGTTAGTATACATAATACTTTTCAGATACTGCTCAGGTGTGAAACTAGCACCATCACTTGTTTTACCACTGTGTTAACTGAAAATACTCATTAGCAGCATGATATGGTTAGTTTTGGATGTCTCAACTGTCACATTTTGCTTGTAAACTATACTACAAAACATTACTTGTATTACAACCATTTGTTATTAGGACTGACTCACTGTATCAGAAGAACATATGCAAACATCCAATGACTGTTGTTAGGTTTACCCAAACTCTTTTTTCCAATATGGTTATCAATAGATAACATACTGTGTGTTTCATCATTTCTTAGCAGTTGAAATATAGGCATCTGCTTAAATCTTATTGATGTTTGTAAAAGAAAAGTGCTTACTGTGGGCCATCTCCCATGATTGCCCAGCATGCTTGTGTAATCTGAAGGCACTCTTATGGCAGCAGAATTCATACAGTTACAAGACCAAGATGATGGATGTGTCTTGTACTACGTTTAGAAAGTTCTATATTACTTCTGTTACCTGAAGCTGGTTGTCTCTGATTGGTTGTGTTGCCTTGGCCCTTCCCCTGCTTGCATGTGTGTGGGGGGGGGGGATTTGGGGGAATGCGGAGTTAGGGTCTTGAGGATGGGGGCATGGAGGTGATGTGGTAACCCTAACATTGAATTTCCACACTTTTATAGCTGTGAAAACAACCCTAACTGATGCATTAATGGACAAAACATGTGTCTATGCTTTCTGTTGACACCCTTTGCAAACTGTGTGAGAGGCCTTTGGGCACCATGCATTTCTGCTTAAAGATGAACCAGCATAATAATCTATGGTGATTTGCATATGCAGCCCATGATGCTTTGCATTGTGGGGGCATATGTGATTTTGTATTTCTTTGAAACTTGGCTTCCCGGCCAAATGCCCTTTGGGGTAACCATTGCCTCACTGCTTATGCACAGAGGTTCTTTGTCTTTTATCTCTCTCTCTCTCTCTCTCTCTCTATATATATATATATATATATTATAGTGGAGCGGTCTCTCCACTAAAGTTAGGGTTCAGCGGTCAGTTACATACTAAAGTCAAAAGTTTGGGCATTAATATATCTTTGGATCCGTTCAACAGATTTGCCTGAAATTTAGTACACATGGTAGGGCATAGAAGATCTCTTGATTCGTCAAATTGTGTTTTGGTCAGACTTATGGTCTTTGCGTATGAAAGTGCTGAAAAATGCAAAATTATCTGTTTTTGGAGGCAGCATTTGGGATTTTTGACGTGATTCTGCACGGCCATTGTTTAGCGTGCCACTCTGAGAGATGGCTCATTTAAAAGAGACTTGGTAGCCAAACATGCCACTTTTCATTTGGTGAAAAATTATTAAGGCATTCAAAAGTTATGCCACTTTTAAGTTCCCTTTATAAGTCAATGGGAAAATTTATATGTATGTTTTGCGAACAAAGAATGGGGTCCTGGCCATCTGGTCCCACCTGGCGATCAAAGTATTTGCAGCCTCTCAGTTCAAGAATCTTTGTCCCCGAGAATTTTAAAAATTCTTTGATCGCGAGGTCTACCATCTTGTTTTCAGTTTTCCGATTGGAAAAACACAAATATTTTGGCTCGGGGTCACTTCTGAAGTAAAACTTGGATGGGTTTTACTCAGGGGACCCCAATCTATCGAGCCATGGCTTTGGTTTTATTGAAATTGGTCCAAAAATAGGGTTTTGAGCTTTTGAAATCTTTGTTTGTGGCTCGCTAATGATCTTTGATAGTGAGCCTGCAAAATCTTTGATCGCGAGATTCTTTGATCGTGATCGTGCATCGTGAGTGATGGATGAGATGGCCAGATTTTTAAATTGTTTTTTGTAGCCCAGGGGTGCCCTACACAGTTATATGAGGGTGGGTTTTGGTCAGTGGGCTTCATTCTGCCCCATGTGAATAAAAACACATACGTTTTCATTATTCCCTGGTAGTCTAGCGGCCCCTTCCCCCCGATCATGATAATATACATAAAGATCTTTGTATCCCTGGTAGTCTAGTGGCCCCCTCAATATGTATTTTATTAATATCTCATTATTTTATCCCTGGTAGTCTAGTGCCCCCATGTCTATTTATTTATATTTGTTGTTTATATCCCTGGTAGTCTAGTGGCCCCCCAATCTGTATTTTATTATTACTATTCATATCCCTGGTAGTCTAGTGGCCTCCTCCATCATAATAAAAAAAAATAAGCATTTGCTACTTCCTGGTAGTCTAGTGGCCCCCCACCCAGCCATGCCATCCCATCCAGCCTTCCCCAGCCTTCCCCAGCCTGCAACTGGCACAACCCACCTCTCACCTCCACGGCCAGCCACCGACTGTGTGTATTATGAGCGCTAATTCAAACAGGCGCTCAGAAATTATTTCTAAATAGACATGGGGGCACCAGACTACCAGGGATAAAACAATGAGATATTAATAAAATACACATTGGGGGGACCACTAGACTACCAGGGATACAGAGATCTTTATGTATATTATCATGTTTGGGGGGAGGAGGCCACTAGACTACCAGGGATAATGAAAACTTATGTGTTTTTATTCACATGGGCCAGAACGAAGCCTCCTGACCAAAACCCACCCTCATATAACTGTGTAGGGCAGCCCTGGGCTACAGAAAACAATTTAAAAATCTGGCCATCTCGTCCCTTGCTCTTTGTTCGTGAGCAAGCAGTTTCTTTGATCGCGAGCCTGCAAATTCTTTGAACGCGAGATTCTTTCATCGCGATCGTGCAATCAATTTTCTTAGACTAGGGGTGTGCTAGGAAGACAAATGAGGGTGGGTTTTACTCAGGGGGCTTCGTTCTGATGAACCATGGTGCTGCTTTACAGCAATTCTGTTAATTTTTAAAATTTGAACACTTTTTATTCTTTGATTGTAATCCTGCAATTTCTTTGATCGCGAGCCTGCAAATTCTTTGACCGCGAGATTCTTTGATTGTGATAGTGCAATCAATTTTCTCAGTCTAGGGGTGTGCTAGGAAGACAAATGAGGGTGGGTTTTACTCAGGGGAGCTTCGTTCTGATGAACCATGGTGCTGCTTTACTGCAATTCTGTTAATTTTTAAAATTTGAACACTTTTTATTCTTTGATCGTAACCATGCAATTTCTTTGATCACGAGCCTGCAAATTCTTTGATCGTGAGATTCTTTGATCGAGATCGTGCATTGCGAGTGAGGAACGAGTTGGCCAGATTAAAAAATCAATTTTCTCAGCCCAGGGGTGTCTTAGGAAGACAAATGAGGGTAGGTTTTACTCAGGGGGCTTTCTTTTGTCGAACCATGGTGGTGGTATACCACAATTCCATAACTTTTTGGATTTCTAAGATTTTAAATTCTTTGTTTGTGAGCCTGCAAATTCTTTGATCGTGAGATTCTTTGATCGCCATCTTTGATCACGAGATAGGGACGAGATGGACAGATTTTTTGTAATGGAATAGATAGGGAATTTTTACCAATCTTTGACATTGAATATCTCAGAAACGGTTTGGTCTTTTTACTTGAAATTTGCAGGGTGTTTACAGCATGTCCCATAGATGTGAATTATTGTGTTTATGTGTCAGAGGAAATTTCTTTTGCAGAGATATTGCTTGATGCACTGTACGTGTTGCGGACAGTGTTTTGCTTGTGGTGGTGACTTGAAATTGATAGGATACCTAGCCTTAGTTTCATGGATGTAGTTTTCAATCGTTGTGTGTGTTAAATGTCAACAGGTGAAAATCTCATACGTTAAAATGTTATATCTCGGACATGGTTTGGTCTTTTCACTTGAAATTTGGAGGGTGTTGACGGCATGTCCTGTGGATGTAAAATTAAAATATTTCCATGTTTGAAAATATTTTTTAGATTCATTGCAAAGAAGTGCAAAGTAATGCACCTGGGAATCAAAAACCCAGGGGAAGAGTGCACAATGGGAGGTGACATACTAATAACAACAAAAATCAAAAGGGACCTGGGGATAGTTATATCAGATGACCTAAAGGTGGGTAAGCAATGTGAGATGGCAGTAAGGAGAGCTGGGGGGATACTGGGATGCACAGGGAGAGGAATCACCAGTAGAAAACAGGAAGTTGTTATCCCTCTGTACAGACAGTTGGTGAGACCCCATTTGGAGTGCTGCATGCAGTTCTGGTGAACCCATCTCTGCAAGTACGTAGACCGAAAGGAGGCTGTCCAGTAGAGGGAAACCAAAATGGTCTTCATATGTCTTCTGCACCAGAAGACATACGAAGAGAGAGTAAAGGAGCTTAATATGTATACCCTTGAGGAAAGGAGGGAGATGGGGGACATAATAGAAACTTTCAAGTACCTCAAAGTAATCAACAAAGTCCAAGAGGGTAGTATCTTTCAGAGAAAGAGATGTGCATTAACACGGGAGCACAATTTGAAGATAGAGGGAGGATGGATCAGAGGTTATGTGAGGAAGCATTTTTTCACAGAGAGGGTGGTGGATGCATGGCACAGCCTTTCTGAGGAGATCATGCAGTCAAAAACAGTGAGGGAATTCAAGAATGCATGGGACAGACATAAAGCAATTCTAGTGGGGGATAGGAGGAAGTAAGCTGTTGGTTAAATAGGATCTGCAGCTTATCCATTAGATAGGGAAATGGTCAGATTAGGTGTGCCAAGCAGTTCTTATCTGCCATCAAATTCTATGTTTATATGTTTCTATGTTTCTACAACTGGATAACATCAGTCTTCAGCAGGATGAAACGGGTATCCAGCAGGGTAATACAGGGATCCAGCAGGATGAAACCATCCTCCTGCAGGATAGTGCCAGTCTCGAACAAGATGACCTCAGTCTCCAGCAGGATAACACTGGTCTCCAGCAGGAAGACATCGGTCGATAGCAAGATGACACTGGTGTCCAGCAGAATATCTTAGGTCTCCAGCAGGATAACACTGGTTTCCAGCAGAATAAAACTGGTCTCCAGCTGGATAACACTAGTCCACAGCAGAACAACACTGGTCTCCAACAGGATAACACCAGTCTCCAGCAGGATAACAATGGTCTGCATCGAAATAAAGCCAGTCTGCAGCAGGATAACACTGGTTAACAGCAGTATAATGCAGTTCTCCAGCTGTATAACACTGGTTTCCAGCAGGATAGCAATGGTTTTCAGGCAGAGAACACCATTCTTCAGCAGGAACACTGTCTCCAGAAGGATAACAGTGATCTCCAGCGAGAAAACATCAGTCTCCTGCAGAATAACACTAGTCTCTAGCAGGAAAACATGGGTCTCCAGCTGAATAATGTTGGTCCGCAAAAGGACAATCTCCAGCAAGATAATACTGGTCTACATCAAGATAACACCTGTATTGAGCAGAACTATTCAGGTATCCAGCAGGATAATACTAGTCTCAACAAAGATGACACCGGTCTCCAGCAGAATAACACCAGTCTCCATCAGGATGACATCAGTCTCCCACATAATAGTACTGGTCTTTTGTAGGATAACATTGGTCTCTAGAAGGATAATGAAGGTCTCCAGCAAGATAACACTAGTCTCCAGCAGGATTACAATAGTCCCCAGCAGGATAACACCTATTTCTAGCAGGGTAACGTTGGACCCCATAAAGATAACACCGGTCTCCAACAGGATAATGCTGGTGTACAGAAGGATAACTCCAGTGTCTCCAGCAGTATAACTCTGATCTCTTGCAGGATTACAATGGGCAGGATAACACTGGCATCCAGTAGGATGAAACCAGTCCCCAGCAGAATAACACTGATCTCCTACTGGATAAAACTGGTCTCCAGGTGGACAACACTGGTCTCCAGCTGGAGAACACTGGTCTCCAGCAGGATGACACTGGTCTCCAGGAGGAAAATAACAGTCTCCAGCAGGTTGACTCTAGGCTCCATTAGGATAATATCAGTCTTCCACAGGATAACTTTGCTCTCCAGCAGGAAAACACTAGTCTCCAGTTAGATGACACTGGTCTTCAGCAGTATAACACTGGTCTACAACAGGATAACACCAGTCTCCAGCAGGATGAAACTGGTATCCAGAAGATAACACAGGGCTCCAGCAGGATGAAACCATCCTCCAGCAGGATAGTGCCAGTCTCAAGCAAGATGACACCAGTCACAAGCAGAATAATGCTGGTCTCCAGCGAGAAGACACCAGTCCATAGCAGGATGACTCAGGTGTCCAGCTGGACATCTCAGGTCTCCAACCGGAAAACAATGGTTTCCAGCAGAATAAAACCAGTTTCAGCTGGATAACACTAGTCCAAAGTAGGCAATACTGGTCTCCAACAGGATAACACCAGATTCCAGCAGTATAACACTAGTCTCCAGCAGGAAAACACTGGTCTCCAGCTGGAAAATGTTGGTCCCTAGAAGGATAACCCCACTCTCCAGAGGATAACACCAGTCTCCAGCAAGATAACCCTGGTCTTCAGCAGGATAGTACTCAACTGTAGCATGATAACACAAGTCTCCTGCACTATAACACCAGTCTCCAACAGGATCACACTGGTCTCCAGTGGGATAACACCAGCCAACAGCAGGATTACACCAGTTTTCTGCTGAACTATTCAGGAATTCAGCAGGATAACACCAGTCTCAAGCAAGATGACTCAGGTCTCCAGCAGGATAACTTTAGTCTCCAGCAGGAAGACACCGGTCTGAAGCATAATGACATGGTCTCCAGCAGAATAACACTGGTCTCCAGCAGGATAACACTAGTCTCTCGCAGGATAATGCAAGTCTCCAGCAGGATAACACTGGTTTCCCGCAGGATAATACTGGTCTTCCACAAAATAACATTGGTCTCCTGCTGGATAATGTAAGTCTCCAGCAGGATAACACTGGTATCCAGCCGGATTACACCAGTCTCCAAAAGGATAACACTGATCCATAGCTTGGTAATGTTGGATCCCAGAAGAATAACACTTGTCTCCAAGAGGATAATGCTGCTCTACTGAAGGATAACTCCAGTCTCCATCAGGATGATACTGATCTCCAGTAGGAGAATGCTGGTTTCCAGCAGGATTATAATGGTCTCCAGCAGGATAACGCTGATCTTCAGCAGGATTACAGTAGTCTCCAGCAGGATTACAATGGTCTCCAGCAGGATAACACCGGTCTCCAGCAGGATAAAACTGATCTCTAGAAGGATAAGATCAGTCTCCAGTACGAGAACACAAGCCTCCAGTATGATAACACTGGTGTACAGTAGAATGACACTGGTCTCCAGCAGAATACACTGGTCTCCATCTGGGTAACACTGGTCTCCAGCTATATAACACTGTTCTACAGCAGGAAGACACCAGTCTTGACCATAATGACACTCATCTCCAGCAAAATAACACCAGTCTCCAGCAGGATAATACCAGTTTTCTGAAGGTAATGTTGGTCTCCAGCAGGATAATATAGCTCTCCAACAGGATAACAGCAGTCTCCAGCAGTACAACACTGGTCTCCTACAGGAGAATGCCAGTCTACAGAATGATAACTCCAGTCTCCATCAGGATGACACTGGTCTCCAGCAGGAAGCCACCAATCCTGACCATAATGACACTGGTCTCCAGCATTATAACACCAGTCTCCAGCAGGATAATACTGGTCTTCTGAAAGTAACGGTCTCCAGCAGGATAATATAGGTCTCCAGCAGGATAACACCAGTCTCCTGCAGGGTAACACCAGTTTCCAGCAGGATCACACTGGTCTCCAGCGGGAAAACACTGGATTTCTGCAGGACTATTAAGGTATCCAGCAGGATAACACCAGTCTCAAGCAAGATGAGACCAGCCTCCAGCAGGATAATGCTGGTCTCCAGCAGGAAGACACCAATCTCCAGCATAATTACACTGGTCTCCAGCAGGATAGCACTGTTCTCCAGCAGGATAACACCAGTCTCTTGCAAGATAACACCAGTCTCCAGGAGGATGGCACCAGTTTCCTGCAGGATAATACTGGTCTTCTACAGGATAATGTTGGTCTCCAGCAGGATAATGAAGGTCTCCAGCAGAATTACACCAGCCTCCAGGAGGATAACATCGATATCTAGCTGGGTAACATTGAACCACAGATGGATAACATCAGTCTCTAAGAGGATAATGCCAGTCCACAGACGGATAACTCCAGTCTCCATCAGAATGACACCGGTCTCCAGCAGAAGAATGCCAGTCTCCAGCAGGAGAATGCCTGTCTCTAGGAGGATAAGCTTCAACCTTCAATTTAACTCACATGCCTTTTCCCCTGCTCTCTTTTCATCTGAACTGCCATTGAGACACAGCACCAACTCCAGTTCTAACCTGCCTTTTCTCCCATCCTTATTTCACCAGGTATAACTTAATCTCCTACATATTGAAGTACAGTATCTTACTCCCCTATTTTAATGCAGTTTCTCCTGCAGTCTCTCCCTTAAACTACTAAATTGTTTAGCAAGTGTCTTTGGCTTGACTTGCACTACCCTGCAACCCATTTTTTTCATTCCTGCCAGCTTCTTCCTGCTGCTATGAATCTGTTACAGTTCACACTGCTCACTGTCTCATTGCCATCTCTGCTGGTGCTGATGGACTCCTGTGCTATTGTGCTAGCCCATGACCAAGTACATCTTGCCTTCCTCTCTGTCACCCACTCCACCTTGCTACAACCCTCCCCTCACTCCACATGGGAACTATCCTCCCTTGGACCTATCATAATCTCCTTTCTCTTCAATCAGGAACGCCGTTTACTTGGCCACTACCTAGTTTCCCTCTCCTGCTCCACTACTGTACCCACTTGCCCTTATATACTCCTGCTATCCCTCCTTCTCCCAGGCAGAGATGTTGAATGCAACCCTGGTTTGCCCAACTCCCACATCACCCACACCTCCTGCATTTGGTCTAATGCCCCAGGTCTGAAGATTACTCACATAAACATATGCAATCTTCCTTCCAAGTTCCCTGATCTGGAAGATTGGATTATGCTATACAAGCCCCACTTTCTGGGACTTTCTGAAACTTGGCTAAAGCCTCACCTTGCCACCACCACACATGAATTACCTGGGTACTCCTCCCTGTGTCTCGATAGGCCAGGGAAGAAAAAAGGAGGTGGTATTGCAATGTTCATCAGGGAACACCTCTCAGTCAACATTGTCCTCTGCTCTGATCCAACCTCACCTAGTGAATGGCTCCTCACAGAACTAATCATGGGCACCCATAAGAAACTCTACATAGGTTGCTGCTATAACCCCTCCCAGCCGCTGGAACTGAGGGTCTAACCAGCTTCCTCTAAGGCCTGAGCTCCTTATCCCCTCATAGAAACTCTATTCTCCTTGGTAATTTCAATTTAAAGTGGCTGAGTACCCACCAGTCGGACTATGCTTCCTCACCTAAAACAACACAACCTTGTCCAGACTATCATGGTCCCCACCAGACAAAACCCATGGCCACTCAGACCCTTCTGGATGGGATAATCACAAACAGGGATGATTATGCACTTCATGCTGGTACCATGGCAGACTCCATTAGTGACCACTCCCCTACGTAGCTCCTCTGGTCATCAAAATTTAAAGTACCCCTCCAAAATACCTGTCCTTCCAGAACTTCAGTAGTCCCAACACCACAAACCTCCTTGAGGAGGCTTGGTCCCTGGACTGATCTGCTCTGTACTCACTTTCTGATGTGACCGGCAGTAACCCTCTTTACACAGGCCCTTATGATCCTACAGGACAGGCACTTTCCTGTCACTACAAGAAGGATCAGAGGTGGTTGCTCGTGTTGGGTCACAAAAGACCACCTCACCCTTATGAAGGATAGGGGTCGTGCTTGGTCCACCTACAAGACATCTCCCTCCACTGCCCTCTGGGATGCCTACAGGTGCTGGAGGAATCTATGCAAACATCTGGCCAAATCCCTGAAACAGGCTCATTTCAATAATCTCCAACAGGCTAACCTTGGAGACCCTAGGAAATTCTGGGCATCCATTGGCTCCCTCCTAAACCACCTCTCCAGTAAGGCAGCCATGCAACTAAACTCCCCAGATGGCCTCATTACAGACACGCTGGAAGTGGCCTGGGTTTTCAATGACAAATTCTCCAATCTATCCATGTATCTAAGTAAACTCCCAAATAGCCAGTCAAATTGCTCAGCCCCTCCATTCAAACCCCCTGTTGGCCTCTGCCGGGCCTACCACCCATCCCCAGATCCCCCCATTTTATTTCTAAGCTCTCTCAACTGCCGACACCGCTAAGCTCCTCAAAAGCCTCCCAAATCATGGCTTCCCTGGGGCTGATGGACTATCTACAGTCTTCCTCAGGCTCATCTCCCCATCCATCATCAAACCTCTCACTTGTATCTTTAACCTTACCCTTTCCACCTCCTACATGCCTGATCCCTGGAAAACTGCCAAGGTGATTCCCATCTTCAAAGCCAGTGACCCTCTATCCATGAACAAC
Source organism: Neoceratodus forsteri (assembly GCA_016271365.2). Classification (NCBI taxonomy): domain Eukaryota; kingdom Metazoa; phylum Chordata; order Ceratodontiformes; family Ceratodontidae; genus Neoceratodus; species Neoceratodus forsteri. The sequence goes on along the minus strand of CM057455.1, from coordinate 115,412,243 downwards.
TACCATCCAACCTCCATCCTTCCCCACCTTAGCTAACTACTTGAGAAGGCTATCCACCATCAGTTTGCTGAGCACATGAGCAAATACAATGTCTTGTGTAGCCAACAGCATGGCTTCCACAAGAACCATTCCACCACTACTGCCCTGGCACTATTGACTGACCACATCCTCATAAACATGGACTATGGTAACGTCACTGGCGCAGTCTTCATAGACCTATCCAAAGCCTTCAACATGGTCAACCATACCCTCCCCCTCCTCTCCAAACTATGTTGCCTTGGCTGTTCCTAGGAGGTTACTTCCTGGTTCAGGAGCTACCTCACTGATCATTCACAATTTGTGAGTATTGGCCCTGCCTGCTTCCCTACCCTGCCCATCTCAACAGGTGTCCCCCAGGGCTCCATTATTGGCTCCCTTCTATTCTCTTTTTTTATAAACTCCCTTCTCTCAGACAGTCTCAAATGCCACTTTCTCCTCTATGCTGATGACCTTGTACTTTTCTACAGTGATAAATCTGCTGCCCACATTTCCTATGTTCTAACTCAAAACTATGCTGCAGCCCACAGTTGGTTTGCTGATATTCTCCTCCTGGTTAATACTAAAAAAAAAACAAAATCTATGCTGTTCTGATCCAAGCCTTTCCTGTCCAAATCATAAACTCACACCCCTCTCAACATCATTTCCCCTGATGGCCAAGCCCTTGAAGATGTTAATACTTTCAGATACCTAGATGTTCTACTCAACCCATCCCTCTCTTTCTCTGAGCACATCAACTCATTAGTTTGAAGGTTTCACCAAAGATTAGGTGCTACCTACAGATTCAGACAATACCTGACCCCAGAGGCCCGACTTCCCATTGCCCAGGGGAATCTACCCCCAATCTTGGACTACTGTCCCCCCATCTATGCTAGGACATCCACGACCCTTATGGCCAAACTCTCTTCTGCCTATAACAGTGCCTGTCATTTCACCTTGCTGGCCCCTTTCACTACACACCACTGTGTCCTTTACAATTCACTAGGATGGCTTCTGCTGCAAGGCCGCTTTGACCTTGCCCTTTGCTGCATGGCGGATTCCATCATCTGTACTGGCCAGGAATCTCACCTTGTAGCCCTACTTAAGGTTTGAACTTTACACCGCAGCCTAATCTCAAACAGCATTCCTCCTCTGAATGTTCTCAGAGTATCCATCAATATGGGAGGTAGAGCCTTGTCAGCGGCAGACCCTATGTTGTGCAATAAACTGCCTGCCGAGCTCCGCTCCATTCACACCCACTGCCAGTTCAAATCTTGCATCAAAGATTGGCTCCTGGAGACTTCCCGCTGCCACTGCTTTCCTGAGTAGTTCTTCATTTCCCGCCTGCACTTACCACAAGAGTTTCTTGCCTATGCAACTCCCTTTGTAAATCATCCAATTCCCCTTCTTCTCACACACCTTCCCCTCTCCTTCCCTCTACTTCTCTCACTTTATCCTTTTCATGCTACTCCTGAGGAACATTGATTATCTTCTCAGCAACTTGCTGTTTACCAATTTCGGTGTGTATATATATATATATATATATATATATATTTTTATCTTTATGTATATGCACATCGGATTTATGTACTAAATCACCTCGTATCATGTGGATTTATGTATTTTCCTTCCTTATATCTTTTGTACTATTATAATTTTTTATTATTTGTCAGATCGTCTACTGTTCTATGCATTGTTGTTTGTGTTTTACTCTGTGTGACTGTATGTGGCCCAGGTCATTCCTGAAAATGGTCCCTGGGGATAAGTGCACCTACCCGATTACCAAAGACATAAATAAACATCGGTCTCAAGGAAGATAACACCGGTCTCCTGCAGGTTAGCAGTGGTCTCCAACAGGATTACATTGGTTTCCAGCAGGATTACAATGGTCTCCATTAGGATTACAATGGTATCCAGCAAGATAACACCAGTCTTCAGCAGGATAACACCAGTGTGTGGTAGGATGACACCAGTCTGCAGCAGAATAACACTGGTATCCAGCTGGATAACACTGGTCTCCAACAGGATAACACTGGTCTCCAGTAGGATGAAACCAGTTTCCTGGAAAATAACAATGATCTCCAGCTGGATAACACTGGTTTCCAGCAGGAATACACCAATCTCCACCATAATGACACTGGTCTCCAGCAGGATAACACCAGTCTCCAACATGATAAAACCAGTCTTCAGCAGGATAATACTGGTCTTCTGAAGATAACATTGGTCTCCAGCAGGACAATATAGGTCTCCAGCAGGATAACGTTGGTCTACAAAAAGATAACTCCAGTCTCCATCAGGATGACAACGGCCTCGAGCAAAAGAAGGCCAGTCTCCAGTAGGATAACACCTGTCTCTAAATATGAACATACGAATATGCCAGCAGAAACAGATCACCTGTTCTATCTAAGTCTGCTCGAGTGTGCCGCCAACAACCCTAGTTTGCAGCTGCTCCACCTTCCCCTTCCCTTTGTCATCCCACTGCCACCCCCACCTCTCCCACTCTCCCCTTTTCCCTGTCCCATGCCCTTTTAAAGATGCTCACAGATTTACATGATAACACGCATTTTGGTAGGGCATTCTATTTTGTTACCACCCCATCTGTGAAATAGTGTCTCCTCATTTCCTTCCTAAATCTTTCCCCCTCTATTCTTAGCTCATGCCCCCTGGTGACCCTCCCCTCCTTAACTTAAAGACCCCATCTGCCCCTGCTGGATGTACTCACTGGAGGAGAGGAGGGACGGGGATATGATTGAAACCTTTAAGTACATGAAAGGAATAAACAAGACAGGTACAGAGGGGCTGTTCAAAGTAAGGCAGGGGAGGAATACCAGGGGCCATGATATGAGACTGGAGGGATGAAGGTTCAGGAGGGAGATGAGGAGACACCTTTTTACAGAGAGGGTGGTAGCTGGGTGGAATGAGTTACCTGAAGAAGTGGTATCCAGTAGAACACTGGACTGCTTCAAAAGGGGATGGAACAGGACAAGCCGGAGGGTCAATGGAGGGGAAGGGCGAAAGAGAGGGGCAGCTGTAGAATAAGGGGTGCTAGCTGCACATTTGAGCAGACTTGAAAGACCTCTAGGCATTTGTCTGCTGGCAAATTTCATATGTTCATATCACACTAATCCACAGCAGGACACTTGTCCCCTAACCAGGAAGGTGCACTGATCCCAAGGACCATTTTTATCTCTAGCAGATAACTCTCATCTCCAGCAGTATACCTCCAGTCTCCAGGTGGATTACAATGGACAAGGTGACACCAGTGTCCAGTAGCATGAAATCAGTCTTCAGCAGGATAACACTGATGTTCAGCCGGATAAAACTGGTCTCCAGCAGGAAAACAATTGTCTCCAGTAGGAAAACACTGATCTCCAGCAGGAAAACACTGGTCTCCAGTAGAATGACACTAATCTCCAACAGGATAATACCAGTCTACAGCAGGATAATACCAGTCTCCAGCAGGATAATATTAGTCTCCAGAAGGATAACACTAGTCTTCCACAGAATAACGTTGGTCTTCAGCAGGATAACTGCTCTACAGCAGGATGGCACCAGTCTCCAGCAGGATAACACTTGTCTACAACAGGATAACACTGGTCTACAACAAGATAACACCAATCTTCAGCAGGACAAAAATGATATCCAGCAAGATAACACAGGGCTCCAGCAGGATGAAAGCATCTTCCAGCAGGATAGTGCTGGTCTCGAGCAAAATGACACCAGTCTCCATCAGGATAATGCTGGTCTCCAGCAGGAAGACACCGGTCCATAGCAGGATTACACTTGGGTCCAGCAGGATATCTCAGGTCTCCAGCCAGATAACAATGGTTAATAGCAGAATAAAACCAGTCTCCAGCTGGATAACACTAATCCACAGCAGGACAACACTTGTCTTCAACAGGATAACACCAGACTCCAGCAGGATAAAACTGATCACAAGCAGGAAAATACATCTCCAGCAAGATAACACTAGTCACCAGCAGGAAAACACCGGTCCCAGCTAGATAATCTTGGTCCCCAGAAGGGTAACCGTGGTCTCCAGGAGGATAACACCAGTCTCCAGCAAGATAACACCAGTCTCCAGCAGGACCACACTGGTTTCCAGCAGGATAAAACTCATCTACAGCAAGATAACACCAGTTTTCTGCAGGACTATTCCGGTATCCAGCAGGATAACACCAGTCTCAAGCAAGATGACACCAGTCTCCAGCAGGATAACGCTGGTCTCCAGCAGGACAACATCACTTTCTTGCAGGACAACACCAGCCTCCAAAATGATGACACCAGTTTTCCAAAGGATAATACAGGTCTTCTGCAGGATAACGTTGGTCTCCTGCAGAATTACGTCGGTCTTCTGCAGGATTACACCCATCTCCAGTATAACACTGATCTGTAGCTTGGTAACGTTGGACCCCAGAAGGATAACACTGGTCTTCAAGAGGATAACGCTGGTCTACAGAAAGATAAATCCAGTCTCCATCAGGATGATACTGGCCTCCAGCATGACAACTCCAGTCTCCAACATGATTATAATGGTCTTCAGCAAGATAACACCTGTTTCCAGCAGGATATAAATGATCTCTAGCAAGATAAGATCAGTCTCCAGCATGATAACACCGGTCTCCAGCAGAATAACACTGATGTGTAGTAGGATGACACTGGTTTACAACAGAATAACACTGTTCTCCAGCTGGATAACATTGGTCTCCAGCAGGATAAGACTGGTCTCCAGTAAGATGAAACCAGTCTCTAGCAGGATAACACTGATTTCCAGCTGGATAAAGTCAGTCTGCTTCAGGATAACACCCGTCTCCAACAGAATGACACTGGTCTCCAGCAGGATAACACCAGTCTCCAGAAGGATAACTCAAGTCTCCAGCATGATAACACTGGTCTTCAGCAGTGTAATACCAGTCTTTAGCAGGATAAGACTTGTTTAAAGGAGGATAACATCAGTCTCCAGCAGGATCACTGTCTCCAGCAGGATAACAGTGATCTCCAGCAGGAAAACACCAGTCTCCTGCAGGTTAACGCAAGTCTCCAGCTTGAAAACACTGGTCTCCAGCTGGATAACGTTGGTTCCCTGAAGGATAATCCCAGTCTTTAAGAGGATAACTCCAGTCTCCAGCAAGATAATTCCAGTATCCATGAGGATGACACCAGTCTAGAGCAGCATAACACCAGTCTCCAGCAGGATAACACTGGTCTGCAGCATAACAGCACTTGACTCCAGCATTATAACACCAGTGTCTGGCAAGATAACACCAGTCTCCAGTAGGATCACACTGGTCTCCAGCAGGATAATACTGGTTTACAGCAAGATAACACTGTTTTTTTGTAGGACTATTCAGGTATCCAGCAGAGTAACACCAGTTACAAGCAAGATGACACCAATCTCCAGCATGATAATGCTGGTCTACAGCAGGAAGCCACTAATCTCCAGCATAATGACACTGATCTTCAGCAAGATAACATCAGCCTCCAGCAGAATAACACCAGTCTCCAGCAGGATGACATCAGTCTCCCGCAGGATAATACAGGCCTTCTGTAGGATAACGTTGGTCTCCTGCAGGATAATGTAAGTCTCTAGCAGGATAACACCGGTGTCCAACAGGATTACACCAGTCTTCAGCAGGATAATACCAGTTTCTTGCAGCGTAATGTTGGACCCCAGAAGGATAACACCGGTCTCCAACAGGATAATGCTGGTCAACAGAAGGACAACTCCAGCCTTCATCAGGATGACACCAGTCTCCAGCAGGAGAACACCAGTCTCCAGAAGGAAAACAACTGTCTCCAGCAGGATAAAACCAATCTCTAGCAGGATAAGATCAGACTTCAGCATGAAAACACAGGTATCCAGCAGGATAACACCAGTGTGCAGTAAGATGACACCGTTCTCCAGCAGAATAACACGGGTCTCCAGCAAGATAACACAGATTTCCAGTAGGATGAAAGCAGTCTTCTGCAGGATAATAATGATCTCCATCTGGATAACACTGGTCTCCAGTTATATAACACTGATCTCTAGCAGGAAGACATCAGTCTTGTCCATAAGAACACTGGTCTCCAGCAGGATAACACCAGTCTCCTACAGGATAATACCGGTCTTCTGAAGGTAACATTTGTCTCCAGCAGGATAAAATAGGTCTCCAGCAGGATAATGCCTGTCCCCAGCAGAATAACACTGTTCTTCAGCAGTATCACAATGGGCAGGATGACACTAGTATCCAGTAGGATGAAACCAGTCCTTAGCAGGATAACCCTGATCTCCAGCTGGACAACCTGGTCTTCAGCAGGATGACACTGGTCTCTAGCAGGATGTCACTGGTACCCATCAGGTTGACCCCAGTCTTCAGCAGGATAACACCTATCTCCAGCAGGGTAACACTGGTGTCTGGGAGTATAACTCCGGTCTCCAGCAGAATAACACCTGTCTCTGGCAGGATGTTACTGGTCTGCAGTATGATAACACTGGTCTACAACAGGATAACACCAATCTTCAGCAGGATGAATCTGATATCCAGCAGGATAACACAGGGCTCCAGCAGGATGAAACCATCATGCAGCAGGATAGTAATGGTCTCAAGCAAGATGCCACCAGTCTCCAGCAGGATAATGCTGGTCTCCAGCAGGAAGACACTGGTCCATAGCAGGATGACACTAGTGTCTTGTTAGATATCTCAGGTCTCCAGCCAGAAAACAATGGTTTCCAGCAGAATAAAACTATCCCCCAGCTGGACAACATTAGCCCACAGCAGGACAACACTGTTCTCCAACAGGATATCACCAGACTCCAGCAGGATAACACTGATCTCCAGCAGGAAAACACCACTCTCCAGCAGGATAACACTAGTTTCCAGCAGGAAAATACCATTCTCCAGCTGGATAATGTTGGTACCCAAAAGGATAACACCGGTGTCTAGGAGGATAATGTCAGTCTCCAACAAGAAAACACCAGTCTCCATCAGGATAACTCTGATCTATAGCAGAATAATGCCAGTCTCCAGCAGGATAACCCTGGTCTCCAACAGGATAACATGTGTTTGCAGCATGATACCATCAGTCTCCAGCAGGATAACACCAGCCTCCAGCACTATAACACCGGTCTCCAGTAGGATCACACTGGTCTCTAGTGGGATAACAGTGGTCTGCAGCAAGACAACACCAGTTTTCTGCAGGACTATTCAGTTATCTAGCAGGATAACACCAGTTTCAAGCAAAAGGACACAGGTCTGCAGCAGGATAATGTTGGTCTCTGGCAGGAAGACACCAATCTCCAGCATACTCACACTGGTCTCCAGCAATATAGCACTGTTCTCCAGCAGGATAACACCAGTCTCTTGCAGGATAATGCCAGTGTCCAGCAGGGTGACACCAGTTTCCTGCAGGATAGTACCGGTCTTCTGCAGCATAACGCTGATCTTCTGCAGGATAATGTAGGTCTCCAGTAGGATAACACTGATCTCTAGCGGGGTAACATTGGACCACAGAAAGATAACACCAGTCTCCAAGAGGATAATGCCAGTCTACAGAAGGATAACTCTAGTCTTCATCAGGATGACACAACTCTCTAGCAGGAGAATGCCAGTCTCCAGCAGGATAACGCCGATCTCCAGCAGGATTACAATGGTCTGCAGCAGGATAGCACCAGTCTCCAGCAGGATAAAACCAATCTCTACCAGGATAAGATCAGTCTTCAGCATGAAAACACAGGTATCCAGCAGGATAACACCAATGTGCAGTAGGATGACACCATTCTCCAGCAAAATAACACTGGTCTTCAGCAGGATAACACAGGTCTCCAGTAGTATGAAAGCAATCTCCTGCAGGATAACACTGATCTCCAGCTGGATAACATTGGTCTCCAGCTATATATCACTGGTCTCCAGCAGGAAGACACCAATCTTGTCTATAATGACACACATCTTCAACAAAATAAAACCAGTCTCCTGCAGGATAACACCGGTCTTTTCAAGGTAATGTTTGTCTCCAGCAGGATAATACAGTTCTCCTGCAGGATAACACCTGTCTCCAGCAGAATAATACTGTTCTCCAGCAGTATTACAATGGGCAGGATGACACTGGTATCCAGTAGGATGAAACCAGTCCTCAGCAGGATAACCCTGATCTCCAGCTGAATAATACTGGTCTCCAGCAGGATGATACTGGTCTTCAGCAGGATGACACTGGTCTCCAGAAGGATGACACTGGTCACCAGCAGGTTGACCTCAGTCTCCAGCAGGATAATGCCTGTCTCCAGCAGGGTAACACTGGTCTCTGGCAGTATAACTCTGATCTCCAGCAGAATAACACCTATCTCCAGCAGGATGATACTGGTCTGCAGCAGGATAACACTGGTCTATAACAGGATAACACCAGTCTTCAGCAGGATGAAACTGATACCCAGCAGGATAACACAGGGCTCCCGCAGGATGAAACCATCATGCAGCAGGATAGTGATGGTCTCAAGCAAGATGCCACCTGTCTCCAGCAGGATAATGCTGGTTTCCAGCAGGAAGACACTGGTCCATAGCAGGATGACACTGGTGTCCCGCTGGATATCTCAGATCTCTAGCTGGAAAACAATGGTTTCCAGCAGAATAAAACCATCCTCCAGCTGGACAACACTAGTCCACAGCAGGACAACACTGGTCTCCAATAGGATAACACCAGGCTCCAGCAGGATAACACTGATCTTCATCAGGAAAACACCACTCTCCAGCAGGATAACACTAGTCTCCAGCAGGATAACACTAGTCTCCAGCAGGAAATCACCGGTCTCCAGCTGGATAGCATTGGTAGCCAGAAGGATAACACTGGTGTCCAGGAGGATAATGCCAGTCTCAGCAAGATAATGCCAATCTCCATCAGGATGACTCTGGTCTGAAGAAGGATAATGCCAGTCTCCAGTAGCATAATACCATCCCCCTGCACTATAACACCAGTCTCCAGCAGGATAATACCGGTCTTCTGAAGGTAACATTGGTCTCCAGAAGGATAATATAGGTCTCCTGCAGGATAGCACCAGTCTCCAGCAGGATAAAGCCAGTCTGCAGAAGGATAATTCCAGTCTCCATCAGGATGTCACCAGTCTCCAGTAGGAGAATGCAAGACTCCAGCAGGAGAATGCAAATCTCCAGCAGGATGACACTGGTCTCCAGCAGGATCACACAAGACTTCAGCAGGATAATACCAGTCTTCAGCAGGTTGACATTGGACTCCAACAGGATGACACTCATCTCCAGCAGGATCACACTGGTCTCCAGTAGGATAACACCTGTCTCCAGCAGGATAACACTGGTCTACAACAGGCTAACACCAATCTTCAGCATGACAAAACCAGTATCCAGCAGGATAACACATGGCTCCAGCAGGATTTACATAATCCCCCAGCATGATATCGCTGGTCTCGAGCAAGATGCCACCAATCTTCAGCAGTATAACTCCGGGTTCCAGCAGAATTATAATAGGCAGCATGACACCTATCTCTAGCAGGATGACAATGGTCTGCAGCAGGATAACACCAGTCTCCAATAGAATAAAACCAATCTCTAGCAGGATAAGATCGGTCTCAGGAGTCATGTGATGCTCTAGAGGGGAAAGACATCTGGAGGAGTTGCTCCATTCGGCCCACTTAAAGAAATTTGACTACTTCACCTACTTTCCAGCAAAACTAGCTAAGATACTAGCACAGACAGTTTGTCAACACTTCTAGAGACCGGCAATCACCAAATGGAAACAACCTTACCTCAAGAAACTCTGAATATGCATCCTGAACTCGAAGAGCCGCAGGAGTTAGAGGCCAAGCGCCTGCACCGCAGCTCATCACCTCGACTGGAGACAAAAGAGGTTTCGTCAACTCAGATTTACCTTGAATTAGCCAGTATAAAAGAAGCACTACTTAAATTGGTAGAGGATGTGGGTGAAATAAAACCTGCCCTAACTCAGCTTTCCAGGCAGGTAGAGGATGCTGACGTGAGAGTGGGCACAGTAAAATGGAGACAAGACAAAGTGGGGCCCGAGGCGGTCGCACTAAAGAGGGGTGTAATTTAACTGGAAGAGCACACAGATGACCTCGAGGGATGGAATAGAAGAAATAACTTCATCTTGCTGGGGCTCCCAGAAGGAGATGAGAGCCCCAACACTATGCAATTCATGCAATGCTGCCTTAAAAAGATGGTGGGGCCTTGCCCCCATGCCCCAGAGTTTATAATTGAGTGGGCCCACCGATCGCTCTGAGCCTAGCCTCTCCCATCCGAGCCACCTCGGCCGATTATTTTTAAGCTCCTTAATTACTTAGATTGAGAATTCATCCTGAAAGGAGTCAGAAAACTGAAGGCAATCCTGTGGGAGGAGAAAAAGCTGTGGTTAGTCCAAGACCTTACCTTTAAGACTCTGCAACTGCATTCAGTCTTCCGCCCCATCACCTCAAAGCTTTGGGTGGCAGGCATTAAGCACCATATGCTTTATCCAGCATGGCTGGAAGTTTTGCTCCCAGAGGAGACCAAGTGATTTGATTCTACAGAAGATGCACTACAAGCCTTCCGAAGATCCTTTCTGAATCTCTTCATGGGCAAACAAGAGGTTTGCAGCATGGACAAGTCAGAATTTTCTACAGTTTCACTGCTTTAACTGATGTAAGTGATGACTGTTGGTGCATGACAGGTGTTTAAATGGGCTGTTGACTTAATTATGGATGGCCACTGAAGCTGGGAACTCTGGGCCAGATTCTAGAAGGGTTACACCTGGCGTAACAGCAGTTGCACCAAGCAGAATGGTGCTTGTAGCAACATGCACCAGCATTTGTGAAATGCGCGATTCTACAAAGTAGCCTGTGACATGTTGCAAGCCACTTGCACCGAACAGCTGTTACGCCACAGAAACCCCTTTGCAACATGGCGCTAGGGGGTTTACGGCAGCAGTTGCACCCCATTCTAGAAGGGCATACAAGAAGTACACATTGGGATTCACAGAACCCGGAGATCCGGCAAGCGTAAGTTATACCAGCATTTGCTTCGTATACTTAGTGATGCCCCCGGAGTCCTGTAGACCCATTGGCTGTCCAGCAGACATTGCATGGTTTCCCCCCCATGCCCAGCACACTTCAGTGGGGCCCCACAGGGCTACCCATACGCCCAGCCCCCCAAAACAGCCATTGGCAGAAGCCCCACAGGGCGGCCCTGCCATCCCCCAACCTGTGCCACGAACCGCGAGTCACCCACTGCATATGTGGCAATAAGCCAGCCCTGGTAGTCTAGTGGCCCCCCCAAATGTACAATAATAAAGAGCCTCGTATCCCTGGTAGTCTAGCACCCCCCAATCTGTATAACACAAGAATAGATCTCGGTTTCCCTGGTTGTCTAGTGGCCCCCCACCCAGCTGTGCTAGCCACCCAGCACCCCCCACCCATCTCCAGCCAGCAACTGGCACAGCCCACTTCTCACATCCATGGCCAGCCGCCGACTGAGTGCAGTATTAACACTACTGCACAGACACACTCAGAAATTAATTTAGTTTATTCTACCACCCATATCGGCTTGCTAACTAATACATGTTATTAGCTCTGTTGGTGTTGTAGCTCACTTTACTTTTATAGGTACCCTATGGGTAGAAGCAGCCTCCCCCCCAGAGTTTTATGGACCGAAACATAGGGAGTAGGCCTAAGACCTTGGATAAGAGTTCTGTAAATAGTTGTATAGTTATGTTTTACTTCATTTTTGCAGGGAGGGTTTTGGGGATGTTTTCAGTGGGATTGGGGTAGGGAAGGGTGGTGGGAGCTAACACAGACTTTCCTAGGGAGAGGGAAAAATAATAAAATAGCCTATCTTATATATGATAAATAAAGTAACAATTACTTCATGGAACATAAAATGTGGAAGGGGTAATAATAAAAAATATGTAATACTTAACCATCTAGCAAGATATTATCCCCAAGTAGCCTTCCTCCAGGAAACCCACCTCCCTTCCGACCAGCTAGACTTCCTCCAAAAGCACTGGGTGGGCCAGGTTTTTGGAGCAGGCCTTAGCCATCACAAACATGGAGTGGCTATTTTAGTAGCAAAAGGAGTACCCTTTACTGCTTCCTCTACGATTAGCGACCTGGAGGGTAGGTTTATGATTGTCCATGGCAAATTAGGCAACCTGGATGTGGTGTTGGGCTCTGTCAATGGCCTGAACATAGAAACCCCTTCCTTTTCACCCATCTGGCTGTGGTTTTGGCCCCCTTCTCCCAATAACCCATTATATTAGGGGGTGATTGGAATATAGTTCAATCAAGCAGTCTAGACTGAACATACCATACTGGGGCTGGGCCTCACCAGGGCAGAGAGCCTTGTGTGAGCTTATTTCTACCTCGAGTCTGATAGACCCCTGGAGACTTACAAACCCTATGAACAAAGGTTTCACCTTTTTCTCCCTGGTGCACAAATGTTTTTCCAACTTAGATTTCTTTCTGGTAACCCAACACTTAAGTTCTTCAATAATAGACTCCCAAATTTATGCACGGGTCATTTCCAATCATTCCATCATAGCTGTCACTCTGGACCTCCTCACTATTCTCCTAAGGCCACATACCTGGTCTCTTAATAACACACTGCTTAAGGATCATCAGATTAACTCAAGGTTTAAGCAATTTCTCCAGGATTCCATCCTACAAAATATAAATTCTATCCCCTTGACTGATAATGTGTAGGCAGCCTTAAATTCTACCTGAAGAGGCGAACTCATCCGCATTGCCACAGTAACCAAGAAAAAAAGGCTTTTCCATCTGAATTTACATCTGGAAAGGATTTGGGTTCTAGAAAGGAAAGGGTTAGATAAGCTAGCAAATACTGAGCAACAAGAACTGTCTCATTTGAGGTTCCACTATTAATTGTATTACTAGAGAAAGTAGAACAAACAGCATCCCTCATCAAAACTACCTACATAGGACAGGGTAATAAAGCAGGCAAGTTACTGGTGTGATAGCTGACACAGCAGGCAGCAGAAAAATGGATCTCTTCTATTAAAAACCCTCATTCAGGAAACCCCCTCACTGACCCCATGGAGATGTTACAGTCTTTCCGAGAATGTTACCAGTCTCTATATTCTTCTGCTCCCTTATCATCTGCCCAGAACTAAACAATGCAAGATTATTTGACAAGAGCGAGCTTCCCTTGTCTCTCCAAAGAGCATCAGTCCTTATTAACTGACCCTATCACCATCTAAGAGATTTCCCAGACCACTGATACTCTAAAACGTGGCAAAACACCTGGCCCAGATGGGTTCACCACCTTTTTCTATAGAGTTTTTAAGGATCAACTCAGCCCACTGCTTCTACATCTACTCCACTATTGAGAGACTTCCCCAGTTACAGACCCTTCATTATCTGAGGCAAGGATAATTCTCCTACCCAAACCAGGGAAAGACCCTGCTATAATTGTCAATTATAGACCAATATCGCTACTTAATGTAGTTAAAATATACACAAAAATCTTAGCCAACAGATAAGCAAAGGTTTGGTCTGGCCTACTGGGACCAGAACAGGTAGGCTTTGTAGTGAACTGGTCCTCTGATGACCACTTTTGCAAGCTTTTCTATCTCCTCTCTGCATCCAGGGATCCCTGCCTCAAAGCAGTCTTGGTGTCCCTGGATGCAGAAAAGGCATTTGATAGAGTTGACTGGCTATATTTGTTCCGGGCCCTAGCTTGTTATGGTTTACTGGACAACTTTAATAAATGCATTTGCACACTTTATCAATGTCCCTCAACTTGGATAGTGTGTAATAATTGTTTATCGGACCCCTACCCATTATGTAGCAGCCTCAACAGGGCTTCCCCCTTTCCCCTTACTTATTTAACTTGTATGTAGAACCCCTGGTGAGAGTACTTAACCAGGAGAAAGATTTAAATGGGATACAGGTAGGAGAGCAAGATTTTAAACTATCGCTTTTGGTGGATGACCTGCTCCTACACATTTGTAATTATAACCAATCTCTTCCCATAGCACTTCAAATTGCATCCCAATTCTGGGAGTTTTCTGGTTACAAACTCAACAGAAGTAAAACCACAGTATATCCTCTATCGGCCTTAGTGAAAAAAAAAGCCAATAAGGGATTTGGATCTACTATGAGAAAACGGCTATAACATACAGTACTTAGGCATTAAAATCACTAAAGAAACAGGTAAGCTTAAGGAGCTTAACTTTGGTCCCCTCTTGAAGTCAACAAAAGAGGATTTGGCTAGATGGCAAAAACTGCCCCAATCTTTCTGAGGGAGGGCTATCATTATAAAAATGGTTATTCTACCCAAATTTTTCTTCCCTTTATACAACCTCAACTGGTATCTACCGAAATCCTACTTTTTAACACTTCAAAGAATCTGCTCTGATTTTCTCTGCAATAGGCAAGCCCCTATGCGGGCATATTGGAAACTTACCCAACCTAAGACTTTAGGAGGTTTATAACTACCAGACTTTTACCTTTACTACCTGGCCATCCACGTGGGTAGATTCCTGTTCTGTCTAGACCCTAACTTAGACCCCACTTCTCTCACTGAGTGGATGAAACTGGACCTAAGCCAGCCAAAAAGTTTTAAAATTTCTCTTCCCTCCAAGCAATTATATACAATTCCTGGTCAGTCATTCCACCAGAACTGCGAGATTCACCAATAGGGTGGGGTAAGAAGGCTTCTCAGCAATTTTGCCTTTTAGCAAAAATTCAAACCAAGAAAGACCTTATGCAGCCTTTATTCATGAATCCCAACCTGTAAATAGCTAATAAAATGATTAATCTGGGGAGCTAGTGGCCCCATCCAAGTCTCAGTTTAAAAGACTTTATATAAGGACAGTCACTCCTCTCCTTGTCTATGGTGCAAGTAAAATGCAGTATTTCTCCCAAACGTTTATTTAGACTTGCTTAAATTATTCACTGTTTCAGAGGTTTTCTGTGCAATCTTCCATGGTCTGACAGAACAGCATCCTTTCTGACATCATTGTTAACTTTGGCCAAAAAACACGTACTAGTTTCCAAGTTATATCATGAAATTATTAGTCGCCCCTGGATTATCCTGTCTCTCGTGGTTTATTACTGGAAACATACTCTTCCTAAAAGTCTTCCTGATAGAGCTTGGAAGACAATTTGGTCAGGCATTTAGACTTTTACAAAGCAGGATTGACTCAGAAATGTTCAATTCAGCTGGGAAGGGTGTTGAGAAATAGGCTGAACAGAAAGGAGCCCAGGATGGAACCGTGGGGGACACCTGAGCGAATGGGCAGAGTATTGGACAGGGTGCCATTTACCTTCACATGCTGTGATCTGGTAGAGAGGTAACTGGTGAACCAAGCCAGTGGGCCAGGAGATAAGCCAAGTTGGTGGAAGGAGTCAATTAGGAGGGGGTGACAGACAGTGTCAAAGGCCTTGGAGAGGTCAATGAACACTGCACCCACAACATGACCAGAGTCAAGAGGGGAGTTGAGGTGCTGTGAGAACTCCAGGAGGGCTTTAGTGGCGCTGTGTCCAGGGTGGAATCCATGTTGTTCCAGACACAGCAGGTCATATTTGGCCAGCTACTTGGAGAGCTGAATGGCCACTATTTTTTCTAGTGCTTTGGAGGGAGAGGGGAGAATGGAGATGGGCCTGAAATTGTTAAGGAAGGTTCTATCTCCACTCTTATGGATAGGAGTGATCTCTGCAATTTTCCAGGCACTGAGAAATTGACCAAGACATAGTGACTGGTTTAAAAGGTTGGTGAGAGGGGCTAGTACAGTCCCTAGGACTAATCAGAGAATCCTGGAGTCCAGGGGAACACAACTGGGGTTGTTGCTAGCTAAGGCTTTTTGCAGGTGAGGCCTGGCTTCAAGGGGTGATATGGTACACAGGTAGAAATGGTGGCGATCTGAGATGGGGGGTGGAGGCAGGGCTAGGGTCAAAAAAGTAGTTGGGGAGGACAGAGCTTAGATCTGAGAAAGCCATATTGAGGCACTCAGCTATGCGGGGAGGATCAGTAGTGACGGTACCATCTATGCAGAGTAGTGATGGTGGGGGGCAGTGGGTCTTTCCATTGAGCTCTTTCATACTGTCCCAAGTGGATTCAAGGGTGGCTTGATAATATTCAGCCTTAGCCTGCCTTATAGCCCAGGTGGTCTTGTTATGTGCTGCATTATAGGCTTGACTGTCAGCCAGTTTGCCTGTCTCAACAGCAATATGCCAGAGATTATCTCTTTGTTTCAGTGTTTGGATAAGGGATGGAGAGATCCATGGGGCATTGTGTTTCTTGGTATGGATTCTGGTCAGGAGGGTGAAAAGGTCACAGGCCTTGCTGAAAGCATTGGAGAAATAGGCTAGGGCAGAGTCAATATCCACTGGGAGTAGGACTGGGGACCAGTCAAGCTGGGCTAGGTGCATTTTTAGCTTTCTCAGACCCCCAAGGCAAAAGCACCAGTGCAGGGTGACGTGGGACACTGGTTTTGGTGTGGGGGATGACCAGTGACAGAGGACAGGAGAGTGGACACTAACAGAGACTGGTAGTACATTAATATCCCTGATTTTATGGGTGCGGTTCAACAGAATTACATCTAGGAGGGTGCTGGAGCTGCCTGACTGGTTAAATCTAGTGGGTGAGGTAACTATTTGGGTCGTATCTAGGGCAATGAAGGAGTCCCTGATATGGAGGGCAGTGGTACTCAGCCAATTGACATTAAGGTCACCTAGGATGAGCTGCTCTGCCTTGTGTGGGAGTGTGGTGAGGTAATCAATGAGGGACTAGACAGCTTGTCCCTGATCCCTCAGGGGTACGTAAGAGACTGTGAGAAAAAGAGGGCCCCTGGCTGGGTCAGGGGTATTCCTAAGGGTGAGGGCTTGGGCACTAAAACCGAGCTTGGGGGCAGGGAGAGCAGTCTACAGCAGGTTGACCCCAGTCTCCCTCAGGAGAACACCAGTCTTCCACAGGATAATAAAAGTCTCCAGCAGGAAAACGTTTATGTCCAGCAGGATAACACCAGTCTCCAGCAGGATAACGCTGGTCTACAGAAAGATAATTCCAGTCTCCATCAGAATTACACCAATCTCCAGCAGGAGAATGCCAGTCTCCAGTAGGATAACACCTATCTCTAGTAGAATAACACTGGTCTCCAGCAGTATACCTCCTGTCTCCAGCAGGATTACAATGGGCAAGCTGACACGGTCTCCAGTAGGATGAAACCAGACTCTAGCAGGATAACACTGATCTGCTGCTGGATAACACTGGTCTCCAGTAGGATGACACTGGTCTCCAGAAGGATGACACCAGTCTCCAGCAAGATGACTCCAGTCTCTTGCAGGTTGACCCCATTCTCCAGCAGGATAATATCGATCTTCCACAGGAAAGCTTTGGTCACCAGCAGGAAAACAATAGTTTCCAGTTGGATGACACTTGTTT
Organism: Neoceratodus forsteri; assembly: GCA_016271365.2. NCBI lineage: Eukaryota > Metazoa > Chordata > Ceratodontiformes > Ceratodontidae > Neoceratodus > Neoceratodus forsteri. Next base: position 115,394,832 of record CM057455.1, on the reverse strand, counting down.
CTATCAGGATGATACTGGTTTCCAGCAGGATAACACTAGTCTACAATTGGATAACACCAGTTTTCAGCAGGATGAAACCAGATCCAGCAGAGTAATACAGTCTTGAGCAAGATGACCTGTCTCCAGCAGGATAATGCTGGTCTCCAGCAGGAAGACACCAGTTTATAGCAAGATAACACTGGTGTCCAGCAGAATATCTTCAGTCTCCAGCAGGATAACACTAGTTTCCAGCAGAATAAAACTGATATCCAGCTGGATCACACTAGTCCACAGCAGAACAACACTGATCTCCAACAGGATAACCGCAGACTCCAGCAGGAAAACAGTGGTCTGCAGCAGGATAAAGCTATTCTGCAGCAGGATAACACTGGTCTCCAGCATGATAAAACCACACTCCCACAGAATGACACTGATCTCCAGCAGGATAACAGCGGTCTCACAAAGGATAACACCAATCTCCAGCAAGAAAACTCAGGTGTCCGGCATGATAACACTGATCTCTGGCAGTAGAATACCATTCTCCAGCAGGATAACACAGGTTACCAGCAGGATAACCCTGGTTTCTGGGAGGACAACACTGCTCTCCAGCAGGATAACAGTGATCTCCATCAGGAAAACACCAATTTCAAGCTGGATAATGTTGGTCCCTAGAAGGATTACTCCAGTCTCCAGGAGGATAATGCCAGTCTCCAGCAGGATAACACTGGTCTACATCAAAATAACACTGGTTTTACATAAAAATATAGAATTTGACAGCAGAAAAGGACAGCTTGGCCCACCTAGTCTGCCCATTTTCCTACCTAATGGATAAGCTGCAGATCCTAGTTAACCAACAGCCTACTTCCTCCTACACCCCACTAGGACTGCCTTATTTCTGTCCCATGCATTCTTGAATTCCCCCACTGTTCTTGACTCCAAGACCTCCGGAGGAAGGTTGTTCCATGCATCCACAACCCTGTCCGTGAAAAAATATTTCCTCACATTACCTCTGAGCCGTCCCCCGTCTATCTTCAAATTGTGCCCCCTTGTTGTTGCACATCTCTTTTTCTGAAAGATACTACATTCTTGAACTTTGTTGATTCACTTGAGGTACTTGAACATTTCTATCATGTCCCCCCTCTCCCTTCTTTCCTCCAGGGTATACATATTGAGCTCCTTCAGTTTTTCTTTGTATGTCTTCTGGTGCAGACCCTGAACCATTTTGGTTGCCCTCTTCTGGACAGCCTCCACTCTGTCTATGTCTTTGCAGATATGGGGTCTCCAGAACTGCACACAGTACTCCAGATGGGGTCTCACCAACTGTCTATACAGCAGGATAACAACTTCCTGTTTTCTACTGTTGATGCCTCTCCCTATGCATCCCAATATCCACCCAGCCTTCCTTACTGCCTTCTCACATTGCTTGCCTACCTTTAGGTCATCTGATATAATTACCCCCTGGTCCCTTTTCATTTTTACTGTTGTCAGTATCTCACCCCCCCCCCCATTGTGTACTCTTCCCCTATGGCTTTTGTTTCCCAGGTGCATTACCTTGCACTTCTTTGTGTTGAATCTAAGCTGCCATACATTTGACCATTCCTCCAACCTTGCCAAATCCCTTCTCATCCTTTCCACTTCATTTTTTGTACCAACCCTGTTGCAGATCTTTGTGTTGTCTGCAAAGAGACATACTTTTCCTTCCAGTTCCTCTGCAATGTCACTTACAAGGACATTAAAAAGGACCGGTCCCAGAACTGATTCCTGTGGTACCCCTCTAGTAACCCTCCTTTCTTCACTGTGGACTCCGTTTACTACTACCCTTTGCATCCTGTTGTCCTGCCAATTTTTATCCAGGCTACCACCTTGGGACCCACTCCAAGGCTGGGTAACTTGTGTATTAATCTTTTTGTATGGGACTGTATCAAATGCCTTGCTAAAATCTAGGTAGGCCATGTCCACAGCCCCTCCCTGGTCTACTACTTTGATCACCCAGGCATAGAAATCTATTAGATTCATCTGACACAACCTTCCCTTTGTGAATCCATGCTGCCTTGGGTCCTGTGCCCCGCTGGCCTCTAGGTACTCAACAATTCTTTCCTTCAGAAGTGATTCCATCATTTTCCCTAACACTGAGGTCAAACTAACTGGTCTGTAGTTTCCTGCCTCTGCCCTACTCCCACTTTTGTGAAGAGGAATCACATCTGCCCTCCTCCAGTCCTCAGGTACAACTCCATCCTCCCATGATTTGTTAAAGAGAGTAGTCTGCGGTGTCACTAGTTCTACCCTTAGTTCTTTTAGAATTCTTGGGTGAATCCCATCAGGCTCCATTGCTTTGTTCACCTTCAATTGTACTAGTTCTTTCAGAACCCTTTCTTCTGTAAATAGACTGGTATTGACCCCCATCTCCAGAGTGTTTCACTTGTTTGGTTTAGGTACCTCCCCCTCCTCTTCCTTTGTGAATACTGAACAGAAATATTCATTCAGTATCCCTGCTTTTTCACTGTCACCCTCTGCACACATTCCCTCCCCTTTATTTAGCCTCAGTATCCCTTTCTTGGTCTTTCTTCACTGCCTAATGTACCTATAAAAGGTCTTATCCCACTTCTTAACAGAGTTGGCAGTCCTTTCCTTGGTTTGGGCCTTTGCTATTCTGACTGCCTTCCCTGCTTCTTTCTGCTTTAACCAATAAAGTTATCTGTCCTGCTCCTTCTGTGTTTCCTTATATTTCCTGAATGCTAGCCTTTGCTCCTTAACCTTCCCTGCCATCTCTTTTGAGAACCATAGCATTTTTTTTCTTCTTTGTGTTTTGCTGATTTCCTTCACACAAAGGCTTGTTGCCTCTGTGATGGCTGTTTTGATTACTCCCCATTGTTCTTCCACCCCTCGTTCTTGCCTGTTTGCTAGTGCTTTTCTGAGGCACTCTCTCATTTTCCCAAAGTCAGCCCTCCTAAAGTCCAATACTCTTGCTTTTATATGGCTTGACTCTGTGGCTGTGTTTATCATGAACCACACTGTTTGGTGGTCACTTGTTCCCAGATGGCTACCCACTTCTAAATCTGAGATTCTTTCTCCATCCCCGTTTGAGAGTATCAGTTCTAAGATTGCTCTCTCCCAAGTGGGTTCCAATACTAGCTGTCTGAGGCATGCCCCTTGTAGGGCATCAAGAATGACCCTGCTCTTGGATGTGCCTGCAACAAAGGTGCTCCAGTTAACATCTGGCATATTTAGGTCCCCCATCAACAATATCTCCCCTTTTTCTGCCATTCTAAGGATGCCTTCCATCATTTCCTTGTCCATTCCCTCCCCCTGAGATGGAGGTGTGTATACAACCCCCATGCGGATTGTGGTGCCATTTCCTGTCTCCAGGGTGACCCAGAGTGCCTCATCTGCTCCCTGTTTACTCTTTAGTTCTGTTGCTTTGATCCCTTCCCTTAAATAGACAGCTACTCTTCCTCCTCCTCTTTTACCCTCCCTGTCCTACCTGTAGATTGTGTATCCTGGTATGTTGACATCCCAGTCATGGTTCTCTGTGTACCATGTTTCTGTGACTGCCACGATATCCTGGCATCCCTCTTCCATCAAGGCCACTAGCTCAGGGAGCTTGTTACTCAGACTACAGGCATTGATACTCATCACACTCCAATATTTGATGGCCTTACCCCTTTTAGCCTCATCACTGTCCTTACTGCCTTTGCCTTTTTTTGCATTTACCTCTGTCCAGCTCCCTAATGACTTCTTTACCTTGGTGTTTACCTCACTAATTACCGTGTTTTGTGGGGGGAGGCTGGGATTTCCCTGCTCCTTTTCAGTGCCTCCCTCCTTGACTAGTTTAAATGATTTCCAATGAAGCATTTAAACCTCTCACCTAGGATCCTGGTCCCCCCCTGGACAGATGCAGACTATCATACCACTATAGGCCTGCATCCCTCCAGGTGGCTCCCCAGTCCCCAGTGAAGCCAAAACCCTGACCTCTACACCAGTTTTTCAACCATTCATTGAATTCCATGATGAGGAGCACTCTAGCATCACCCTTTCCATAGACAGGCAGCACCTCCAAGAAGGTTACCATATGCGCTACTTGTCAAGGCCCCTCCCAACTCTACAAACTCCTCTTCTGTCTCCTGATCCCATTCCTGGCCAGGTCATTTGTCTCTAGGTGGACAATGACATCCAACTCCTCCCTGTGCAGCTGCTCCAACGATCCTGAGGATTCGCTTCCTGTCCCTCCAAGCCATGGCACCAGACAGGCACCCTACCGCCCTCTCCCCTTCCTCCACCACTTCTGCCCCCCTAATGATTGAGTCCCCCACCAGGGGTTTCCTTCCCCTGTGGGGTCCCATGCCACCCTCCTGTGTGTCTCCTTTGTGGAGGGTTCCCAGCATCCTCCATGGTCTCCACTGCAGGTGCCTCCATAGAGGAACCACTATCCACCAGAACAGGGTATGAGTTGTGGACAGGTACAGCTGGAGAAATGCAACTCTGTTCCACCACCCTCTCCCTCCCTGAGCCCACCTAGTTCCGCCCACTCCTCTTTCTTGGCAACCTCTGAGGTAGTGGCAGTGGCCCTGGTGGTCCCTGGGTGCGGGAGGAGGTTTCAAGAATCCAAGCCAGGTCAGTCTGGAGATGGGCAACTTCCTCCCTCAGACCACAGAAGTGCCTATAAAAAGGGCAGCTTTGCAGCCTCCAGAATGTCTACCGGAACACTGCTACCCCACAACCATTGTACTGCACCACTCCTGTCATGTCTTATTTTGTGTCCCCTCTCCTGTTTCTCTGTATGATTACTCTCCCCTCTCCTTACAACTCTCACCCTTCCTGTTCTGGGACATAAACATCCTGTATTCTTCAGTAGCCTCCTTCTTCCTTGCTCAGAGTCAGACCACCAGCAGCTGGGGGGGAGAAAGAGCTACTTTTTTTCCTTTAGGGTTGACAAAACTAATGTTTCTCTATGATCCTTCCCTTCCTACTATCAAACAGAAAGTTCCTATTGTCAGTCAAATCCAGTGGCTATAAAAGTAGAACTGGCTTAGGGTGGGAGGGTGGAGGGGTGGTATGGAGGACAATTAGTAAGAAAACGGCAGCTTTTAGCTGTTTTCTGCTCTATAAGCAAGATTTCTGTTTTCCAAAAGCTAGAAGTAGGAAGTTGTAACTGGAGTCACCTGCTTTTATAATGCCTAAGCCACACTCCCAAATAAGCTCTCTCCCCTCCTACTGATTTAGCAAAGTAAGTTGATACAGTACCCTTCCCAGCACAGAATCTCCCAGATTTTGAGCAGGACTATTCAGGAATCCAGCAGGATAATACCAGCCTCAAGCAAAATGACAGCAGTCTCCAGCAGGATAATGCTGTTCTCCAGCAGGAAGACATCAATCTCCAGCATAATGACACAGGTGTCCAGCAGGATAACACTAGTCTCCAGCAGGATGACATCAGTCTCCTGCATAATAATAATGATCTGCTGTAGGATAACGGTGGCCTCCAGCGGGATAATGAAGGTCTCCAGCAGGATAACACTGGTTTCCAGATGGATTATACTAGTCTCCAGCAGGATAACTCTAATCTCTAGCAGGGTTACGTTGGACCACTTAAAGATAAGACCGGACTCCAAGAGGATAATGCTGATTCTACAGAAGAATAACTCCAGTCTCCATTAGGATGACACCAGTCTCCAGCAAGAGAATGCCAGTCTCCAGCAGAAAAACACCAGTCTTCAGCAGAATTACAATGTTCTGCTGCAGGACAACACCAGTCTGCAGCAGGATAAAACAGATCTTTAGCAGGATATGATCACTCTCCAGCACAAAAACACAGGTATCCAGTAGGATAACATCAGTGTGCAGTAGGATGACTCCAGTCTCCAGCAGAATAATACTGGTCTCCAGCTGGATAACACTAGTCTCCAGCAGGATAACACAGGTCTCTAGTAGTATGAAAGCAATCTCCTGCAGGATAACTATGATCTCCAGCTGGATAACACTGGTCTCCAGCTATATAACACTGGTCTCCAGCAGGAAGACACCAATCTTGTCCATAATGACACTGGTCAACAGCAGGATAACACCAGTCTACTGCAGGATAATACTGGACTTCTGAAGGTAATGTTGGTCTCCAGCAGGATAATATAGGTCTCCAGCAGGATAACACCAGTCTCCAGCAAGATAACACCGGTCTGCAAAAGGATAACTCCAGTCTCCATTAAGATGACACTTGTCTCCAGCAAGAAAATGCCAGTCTCCAGCAGGATGCACCAGTCTCCAGCAGGAGTATGCAAGTCTCCATTCAGGATAATGCCTGTCTATAGTAGGGTGACACTGGTCCCCTGCAGGATGACACTGGTCTCCAGCAGGATGACACCTGTCTCCAACAGGATAATACTAGTCTACAGCAGGTTGACCATATCTAGCAGGATAACACTGGTCTTCCACAGGATAACACCAGTCTCCAGCAGGATATCTTTGGTCTCCAGAAGGATAACATGGCCTACAGAAAGATAACTCTAGTCTCCATCAGGATGACACTGGTCTCTAGCAGGAGAATGCCAGTCTTCAGCAAGAGAATGCCAGTCTCCAGCAGGAAAACACTGGTCTCCAGTAGTATGCCTCCTGTCTCCAGCAGGATTACTCCAGTATGATGAAACCAGTTTCCTGTAGTATACCTCTGATCTCCTGCTGGATAACACTGGCCTACAGCTGGATAACAATAGTTTCCAGCAGGAAAACATTGGTCTCAAGAAGGATGACACAGGTCTCCATCAGAATGACACTGGTCTCCAGCAGGATGACACCAATCTCCAGCTGAATGACAGCAGTCTCCAGCAAGATGTCTCCAATCTCCAGCAAGATGACTTCAGTCTCCAACAGGCTGACCCAGTTCTCAAGCAGGATAATATCAGTCTTCCACAGGATAACTTTGGTCTCCAGCAGGAAAACAATAGTCTCCAGTTGGATGACACTTGTTTCTATCAGGATGACATTGGTCTCCAGCAGGAAAACACAGGTCTACAATTGGATCACACCAGTCTTCAGCAGGACGAAACCAGTATCTGTCAGGGTAATACAGGGCTCCAGCAGGATGAAACCATTCTCCAGCAGGATAGTGACTGTCTCGAGCAAGATGACTTCAGTCTCCAGCATGATAATGCTGGTCTCCAGCAGGTAAATACTGGTCTATAGCAAGATAACAATGGTATACAGCAGAATATCTCTGGTCTCCAGCAGGATAACACTGGTTTCCAGCAGAATAAAACCTGTCTCCAGCTGGACAACATTAGTCCACAGCAGAGCAACACTGGTCTCCAACAAGATAACACCAGATTCCAGCAGGATAACAATGGTCTGCATCAGAATAAAGCCATTCTGCAGCAGGATGACACTGGTCTCCAGCATGATAACTCCTCTCTCTCACAGAATGACGCTGGTCTCCAGCAGGATAACACCAGTCTCCCGAAAGACAACACCTGTCTCCAGCAAGATAACTCCAGTCTCCAGCATGATAACACTGATCTCCAGCAGTTGAATATTGTTCTTCAGCAGGATAACACTGGTTACCAGCAGGATAACACTGGTTTCCAGGAGGATAACACTGTTCTCCAGCAGGAACACCATCTTCAGCAGGATAACAGTAATCTCCAGCAGGAATACACAAGTCTCCTGCAGGATAACACTAGTCTCCAGCATGAAAACACTGATCTCCAGCTGGATAATGTTGGTCACCAGAAGGATAACTCCAGTCTCCAGGAGGATAACACCAGTCTCCATCAGGATAACAATGGTCTACATCAAGATAACACAGGTTTTGAGCAGCACTATTCAGATATCAAGCAGGATAATACCAGTATCAAGCAAGATGACACCGGTTTCCAGCAGGATAATGCTGTTCTCCATCAGGAAGGCATCAATCTTCAGTATAATGACACTGGTCTCCAGCAGGATGACACCAGTCTCCAGCAGGATAACACCAGTCTCCAGCAGAATGACATCAGTCTCCTGCATAATAATACCAGTCTTCTTTAGGATAACATTGGTCTCCAGAAGGATAATGAAGGTCTCCAGTAAGATAGCACCAGTCTCCAGAAGAAATACACTACCAATCTCGATCAGAATAATACTAATCTCCAGTAGAATATTACCCATCTCCCGCAGGATAACACCGGTCTTCTACAGGATGACGTTGCTCTCCAGCAGGATAACCTTTGACTCCAGCAGGATGACACCTGTCTCCAGCAGGATAATACCAGTCTCCAGCAGAATAATGCCAGTCTCCAGCAGAATACTACCAGTCTCCAGCAGGATAACACTGGTCTCCTACAGGATAACGTTGCTCTCCAGCAGGATAACTTTGGTCTCCAGCAGGATGACACCTGTTCCAAAAGGATAACACCAGTCTCCCACAGGATGACATTGATCTTCAGCAGGATAACTTTGCTCTCCAGCAGGATGTCACCAGTCTCCATCAGGATAACACTTGTCTACAACAGGATAACACTGGTCTAAAACAAGATAACACCAGTCTTCAGGAGGATAAAAATTATATCCAGCAAGATAACACAGGGCTCCAGCAGGACTAATGCATCCTCCAGCAGAATAGTGCTGGTCTTTAGCAAGATGACACCAGTCTCTATCAGGATAACACTGTCCTGCAGCAGGAAGGCATTTGTCCAAAGCAGGATGTCACTAGGGTCCAGCAGGATTTCTCAGGTCTCCAGCCAGATAACAATGGTTTACAGCAGAATAAAACCGGTCTCCGGCTGGATAACACTAATCCACAGCAGGACAACACTTGTCTCCAACAGGATAACACCAAACTCCAGCAGGATATCGCAGGTGTCCAGCCAGATAACACTGGTTTCCAGCAGAATAAAACTGGTCTCCAGCTGAATAACACTAATCCACAGTAGGACAACACTGCTCTCCAACAGGATAACACCAGTCTCCAGCAGTATCACTGTCTCCAGCAGAACAACAGTGATCTCCAGCAGGAAAACACCAGTCTCCTGCAAGTTAACACTAGTCTCCAGTAGTGGTGGGTGAAGTGGGTTCAATCTGCTCTGCAAAGTGATTCGCAGAGCAAAGGTGGATTTGCGGAGTGCTCACCAATGCAAAGCGGAGCAATTTGTGTTATAATGGGTAATGCAAAGTCCATTAAAAACACAGACTTCACATTACTCCGCCTTCCCATACCACTACTCCACCAAAATCTAAAATGAAGTGCATTGGGATCAATGCACTACATCTCACTTCACCTTGTTTTTGAGCTCTGAAGGTGAATTTTGTAGTGATTCATGGGATTTCAGGTCACATGGGCTCTATATTAATCTGCATAGCTTCAGTTCGGGGTAGTGTATGTAGGAAGCAATAAGAGATAGTGTGTTCTGAGAGCTGTCTGTGATTGAAACCTTCTAAAAGCTGTTAAAAAAGCATTTTTGCTTTTTTTTGTGCTCCACCTTTAGTTGACTGATTGCATGAAACCCTCCTGTGCTCATATCATCGAGATTTTTTGTTTTTGTGTGGATTTCGAATGTTAATGTACAACATTGAGTGTGTGTAGTGAACGACAGTGAAAGTGTGCTTTGGGGAGGGGTGTATCTGTGGTATAGGTAGATTTAAGTTGGATAAATAGTGATTTCTTTGTTTTTTGGTTATATTTTTGTTATATAACTGACTGTGTTAATGTACACACAGTAATATTGTCTGTAATTGTTGAAATTTTCTTGCTGATTGTGTGTTGTGTAGATCTGGTGCAGCAGTTCATAATTTCGTGTTGTTTACATTATAATACATGGCATATTACTGAACTTTTCAATTTGGTATGCATTACTTGTTCACCATTGTAGAGAAACTGTTCTGTGTGTGTATGAGTGGTGTTTCGTGACATCAAATAATACACATTTTATTGTGCCACAGACTAGTGTAATTGCAGGGCTGGCTCAGCAGTGTGAACCTGCTAGCCACTGCAACTGTCTGATTTTGTGCTGCTATCGTGGTATCTGTTCTTTGTTTTGCTGCGTGTACTGCCGTAAAAATCTGCAGTCAGTGCTCCCCCTCACCCCCACCGGCAAAAGGAATATTTTACCAGATTGGATTGTTTTTGTGACCTCATCAGCACCACTGGTTACTGAAGTTGTTTTCATTGTGTGACAGTCTCTATCTGTTGCTGAAGCTACAGTTGTTTTTTTGGCTTCACATCCAGCGTCCCCCCAATCAGAGGGTGAACGTTCAAAAATCTAAATTTGGTTATAATGTTGTTGTTGATCACCCAAAATGCCCTCAAAGAAACGTGCATGCAAAGCTGGTTCTTGCCATGGCAATGCTGGCAGTAAGATAGTCTGTGGGCATGGTAGTACTCAGATGCAGAAGTGCATTGTTGATGTGAGGAAAGGTATTTCTCCTGCATTGTTTTTTACAGTCCAATCAGTAGCTTCAATCATAGTCAGAGAAGATGATGTTTTCCCAGCCAGTGGTGTTAGTGGTGGTAGTAGTATTAGTATTGGTGCCTCAAGTTCGAATTCTGACTAGTGTACTGTACCCAAAAATAGTGAGTGTGAAGCAGTGCAAGTGAGTTGTAGCATAGATGATGTCATACTTCCAGTAACATCCCAGTAACTGAACCTGAAGATTCTGATAATCATGTCAACGACGGCATACAATGTGATATTCTGTCCACCGTGGTGGTTAATGTTACTCATTTTCCAAGCAGTGATTCACAGTGTGGTGAAATAATATTAGGTGATGGTTGTATAGATGATGACGATGAATGTGATGATGACGATGATGTTGCTGTTGTTGCAACATGCAGTCCACGGGGGGAGTGGTTAGCAGGCAATCATGGAGGATGCTTGCTGAATCAACTCCTTGGGGTGGTGACTCTTAACAGCGACTAGTGGCTGCATAATGTAATCTGAAATACTAATTTTTGAGAGCTTTCAACTCTAAAATCGGATGGTTACCAATAAATCTAAAAATAAGCAGGCAAAATTACAATTTGGCACCAGGACGCCGTCTAACAGACTGAACAGCACTCCTCATGATCCTGTGCCCTCAACCTTGACTTCTAGTGTGTGTGGTGATCGCTCTGAGAACGGCATGATGGAGCTAACAAAATCACTAGCAAGAGTTCCGGATACCTTGGCGTCGATGCAAAAAGAAATGAAAGTGGGCTTCCACAACTTGAACTCACAGTTTGCACATTTACAGTCTGTTGTTACAACCTTAACTGAAACTACAGCTACCCACACTTCACAAATATGTGAGTTGGAGCGCCGAGTTAGCAGCATGGAAGACTCCTATGCTGGTGTTAATGCAGAAAGAAACGGGTTGTTATCTACAATTGCTGATCTCCGAGACCACTTGGACGACCAAGAAAACAGATCACGAAGATCCAATGTCCATATAATCAGCTTACCTGATGGCCTGGAAGGCCGAAACCCGAATCAGGGCATTCACTGGGTCTTGATGAAGCATCTGGGGCTACCTGAGGAGTCTATAGAGTTTGAGATTGAGATACCTCACCTGGTTGGGCCACCACCAAAGCCTGGGGAAAGGCCGAGGCACTGTTTAATTAAATATCTCAGATTTAAAGATAAACAGGTCGTACTGCAGAAAGCCAGGAAAATGGGACCTCTGAAGGTTGATAACACCACAGTCTTTATTTATCAAGATTATAGACGGGATTTGCAGCTGAAAAGGTAAAAGTTTAACCCGATCAACAACAAGCTGTACAAGTTGGTCTGCAAATTCTCCTTAACTTATGCAGCACATCTACGTACTGATCGACCAGGGCAGAGCTCCAAATTTTTTATCTGCCATAAAGCCACAGAGAAATGGCTTGAGGAAGAGGAGACCAGGAGAAATCGAGAGAGGCCTAATGGTGATTGAGCTAAATGCTTATTTCCTTTGACAGTATACATTTAAATTAAAGCTTGATCAATTTGACATGGTTGGCCTATCAAGTTATAAATCTCCTGGGGATCTTATGTCCACCTCACATGGTAGCTAATGGGTCATTTTGACTTCTACTTAGTCTCTCTAAACTACGAAATGGGCTGATTTTGGATTGCTTTGATGGGGGCTGAAGTTTGGGAGAGCAGAGTGGTAATTTTGAAGCCTACCCACTCTACGCGAGGATGCTATTTGTACAGCGGGAGAAGTAGGCCTTGATACCTGACCATGCCTAGGGGGTGCGGGTCTCTACGGGTTAAGCCTTATATTTGAGTCCGGGCTTTAAAATTCCTTATTCTTGATTTCCTTCCACTATGCTGTTCACTGTAATGTAAAGAAATTATAGTCAGGGCAACTAGGCCTATATATGGACACGAAAAAAAGGACACCTCAAAAACCACTGGTCTCTGTTGTGGAACTTTGACTATCTTCTTGTGTCCCGGTTAGCTAGGCCTCGGTGCGAGAGAAGAACGGTATGGTACTCTAATATACCACACTCGACAGCGTCTGGAGACACAGGTAGCAGCAGGTCGGACTCTGAGCCTAATAGACTTCTTTAAGCTGAGGACCCTCAAGAAAACTATGACTAAAACTAATTTACAGACCCATGACCCTAGGAGGGATATATTAACATTAATCACTAAGGCTGGCATACGATTTCTTACAGATGGTTATAAATAGAGTTGATGTTTCTTACAGTGATTTCTTTTTCTGTGCCTGTCCAAGCTCTCATAAGTTAGCCTAAATGGCTGATTGGAAAGTTTTCATGCTAATCTTTATTCCACCACCCCCTTCCTTTGGTTAACATCAGGAAGGCTAGCATATGGACAGACATGTTTCAATCTGTTCCTTGTTTGTAATGGGATTGCTGGTGGGTTTTACCCGTATTGGGGATATTATAATTCCACATAGTTTGCAGTGGGGGGTTGTTCACTTTTATTACGTGGAGAGGGAAATTTTGGGAAGTTAGAGTTCAGAAGAAACAGTCCTTCTTACCAGTGAAACATAGAAACATAGACTTTGATGGCAGATAAGGACCACTTGACCCACCCAGTCTGCCCATTTCCCTACCTATTGGATAAGCTGCAGATTCTAGTTAACCAACAGCCTACTTCCTGCAACCCCCCACTATAATTGCCTTGTGTCTGTCCCATGCATGTTTGAATTCCCCCACTGTTTAAGACCCAACAACATCCTCAGGAAGGCTGTTCCATGTATCCACCACTCTTTCCGTGAAAAAAAATTTCCTCACATTACCCCTGAGCCGTCCCCCCTCTATCTTTAAATTGTGCCCTCTTGTTCTTATACATCTCTTTTTCTGAAATATGTTACCCTCCTGGACTTTGTTGATTCCCTTGAGGTACTTGAACATTTCTATCATGTCCTCCTCATCCCTCATTTCATCAAGAGTATACATATTAAGCTCTCTCAGTCTCTCTTCATATGGCTTCTGCTGCAGATCCTGCGCCATTTTAGTTGCCCTCCTCTGGACTGCTTCCATCCTGTCTATGTCCTTGCATAGATGAGGTCTCCAAAACTGCACACAGTACTCCAGATGGGGTCTCACCAACTGTCTGTACAGAGGGATAACCACATCCCTTTTTCTACTTGTGATGCCCCTTCCTATGCATCCCAGTATCCCCCTGGCTCTCCTCACTGACTTCTCACATTGCTTACCCACCTTTAGATCATGTGATATGACCACCCCCAGGTCCCTTTCCATTTTTGTTGTTGTTAATACCTCCTGTGCTATGGCCTTGCTCCAGGGACACCTCAAACTGCTGCCACTGGTGTGCACCGGGCTAGCACTATCTTTAAGTTTTCTAGTATGGGGTATGGGTGCATACATTTGGGGAGTAGTTGGTTGGGGAGAGGGGTGGAGGGAAGCAGTAGGTTTGTATGGGGAAAATGATGTGGTTGTTCACTTGGAACATACCAGGAAGTCTATGCGTGGCAATAAGAAGTTAAGTGATGGGGATGATGCTAATTGTATTTCATGGAATATAAATGGCTTAAAATCAATTGTGAAGAGGAAGAGAGTAACTTCAGAGGTCTGTAGACATAAGAGAGCACTGGTATTTCTCCTGGAAACACATTTCTCAACCCCTGAATCAGAAAAATCAGCAAAGTTTAGGGGATTCTGGGTACCTCCATATGGCTCCCAAGGGATCCCCTATAAAAAATATTGGACTCTCGTACTGATGCACAAGGTCGCTATGCACTAGCCAAGGCTGAGATCCCAGGCAAAGACATTGTCCTAGTAGGCTCAATATACTGTATATGCTCCAAATGTGGTGAATCCAAGTTTTTTTCAGCAGTTGGCCCTTGACATGACTTGTTGGGAGGGACCCTGGTTGCTGGGGGGGATTATAACTGCGTTATTGATACGGTACTGAACTGTTCCAATACTACCACAATACTCAAATCTCAGAATGCAAAAGCTTTGGAAGTTCTTCAAAATGACTTTGATTTGATTGATATCTGGTGACATCTGAACCCTACGGGGCGAGAGCACAGCTTCTATTCACATATGCATAAATCTTATGCATGCATAGATAGAACATTACTTTCAGGAGCCTTGGTGGCAGGGGTGGGGAGAACAGGGTATACCCCAATTTTAGTATTAGATCATGCATTACACTTTGTTAGTATATCTGACACTGGATCCAGGTTTGGTTACAGGGCCTGGAAACTTGATTCATTACTCCTACAGAATCAAGAGTGTTTGACTTTCATGGGAAAGAATATACAAGAATTTTTGACATTTAACCTCGGGGGGACACCTCTCATGCTGTACGCTTGGAAGCATTAAAAGCTTATATTGGGGGCAATCTATCTGTTTTGCAGTGCAGGCAAAACATACTATTGCTAAGGAGGTAGAATTTCTTAGAGGGAAGATCGCCGCTTGCGAGAGGGCACATATGATACATCCTATGGCTGCTCTCTACAGTATGGTACAAAAATTGAAGTGGAGGTTTAATACTCTGTCTAGTGCACAGTTAGAGTGTACTGTATTGCTCACAGATGCTGGGAGGTACTTTTATATTTTTTGCAGATTCCTTCCTCTTTAACTGCCAAGACAGATATTTCCCAGCTCTGTCTCCATCAAAGTACCTCCTGGTATCTGTGAGCAATACAGTACACTATAACTGTGCACTAAACAGAGTATTAAACCTCCACTTCAATTTTTGTACCGTACTGTAGAGAGCAACTGTAGGATGTATCATATCAGCCTTCTCGCAAGCGGCGATCTTCCATCTAAGAAATTCTAGCTCCTTAGTAGTGAATCTGATTTATGTTTTTTGCAGATTCCTTCCTCTTTAATTGCCAAGACAGATATTTCCCAGCTCTATCTCCATCAATCAAATTCAGGATAGCCAGGAGGACCTGATTATAGGAAATAAAGAAGTAGGTGATGTTTTTGGGGCATATTATAAACAACTGTATACTTCATAAAATCCCCCGTCCCAGGAGAACTATGAGCAATTTTTTGCTATGGCCCCTTTGGACAAGATTACAGAGGAGGATGCTAGAAGATTAGACTCATAGAAACATAGAAGTTGACGGCAGATAAGGACCGCAAGGCCCATCCAGTCTGCCCATTTCTTTTTTCTACCTTATAAATGTGCCATCGGCCTTTGCTCTGTCAGTGGCCTATCTATTCATAGTCATTTGTATTGCCCCCTTATGCCTATCCCATGCCTGTTTGAAGCCCTGCACTGTATTCATAGCCACCACTTCTTGTGGTAAGCCATTCCATGCATTCACCACCCTTT
The DNA here is from genome assembly GCA_016271365.2 of Neoceratodus forsteri. NCBI lineage: Eukaryota > Metazoa > Chordata > Ceratodontiformes > Ceratodontidae > Neoceratodus > Neoceratodus forsteri. Next base: position 115,379,140 of record CM057455.1, on the reverse strand, counting down.
CTGTGAAAAAGAATTTCCTCACATTCCCCCTTAATCGGCCCCCCTCTAATCTCATGCTGTGTCCTCTTGTCCTGCTATTTTTCTTATATTTAAACATGTTAGACTCTTTCACCTTGCCTCAATCATATCACCTCTCTCCCTCCTTTGCTCAAGGGTATACATATTGAGCTCTGTTAATCTGTCCTCATATGTCTTCTGATGTAGTCCCTGCACCATTTTGGTTGCCCTTTTCTGGACTGCCTCAATTTGGTTAATGTCCTTGTGAAGGTGTGGCCTCCAATACTGCACGCAGTACTCCAGATGGGGCTGTACTAGTGTCTTGTAAAGAGGGATTATTACCTCCCCGTTACGATTTGTGATACCCCTACTAATACACCCTAACACCCCCCTAGCCTTACCTACTGCTTTAGAGGTCTGCTTGGATGATTTCAGGTCATCAGTGATGATGATGCCCAAGTCTCTTTCTTCCTTTGTGACTGCTAGCAACTCCCCTCCCAACCTATAGGTGGTTTCAGGTTTCTCTTCCCTATGTGCATGATTTTGCACTTCTTTGCATTAAACCCAGTTGCCACTCTTCTGACCATTTTGCTAGTTTATCCAGATCTCTTCTCATTCTGCCCACCCCATCTGATCATCTACTCTGTTGCAGATCTTGGTGTCATCTGCAAACAGACAAGCCTTACCCTCGAGTCCATCTGCAAAGTCACTAATGAAGATGTTGAAGAGGACTGGCGCAGGACTGATCCCTGAGGTACCCTTGTGACTTGCATCTCTTCTGACTGTATACCATTTACCACCACTCTCTGTTTTCTGCCCTCAACCAGTTTGCCACCCAGTTGACCAACTTCTGACCCACCCCGAGCCTACCCAGCTTATTTATCAATCTTCTATGTGGAACAGTGTCAAAGCTTTGCTGAAGTCAAGGCAGGCAACATCAACTGCTCCCCCTTGGTCCACCACTCTGGTTACCCAGTCAAAGAAATCTATGAGATTAGTTTGACAGGACCTTCCTTTTGTAAACCCATGCTGTCTTGGATCCTGTGCCCTATGGATTCCAGGTGTTGCACTATCCTTTCCTTAAGGAGTGCCTCCATAATCTTGCCCACTACTGAGGTAAGACTGACTGGTCTGTAGGTCCCCCGCCTCCTGCTACCACTCTTGTGGAGCGGGATCACATGAGCCCTTCTCCAGTCTTCTGGGACCTCTCCTGTGCTCAGAGACTCACTAAACAGTTCTGCTAATGGCTCTGCTAGTTCCACCTTTAGCTCCTTAAGTACCCTGGGATGTATGCCATCAGGTCCCATTGCTCTTATCCACCCTGAGCTTAGCAAGCTCTTGTAGGACCTTCTTTTGTGAAGGAGTAGTGCCTCCCTCCCTCCTGTGTCCATGATGCTGAGCTGTGGACCCTGCCCCTACCTTCTCTTCAGTAAATACTGAGCAAAAGTATCTATTTAGGATAGATGCCTTTACAGGGTCCTCCTCCTCACATGCTCCTTTCTCCATTAAGCTTAGCAATACCCCTCTGGACTTTCTCCTTTCACTAATGTATCTATAGAAAGTCTTGTCACCTTCTTTTACTGTTCGTACTAGTTTTCCTCAGTTTGGGACTTTGCCTACCTTACTGCCTTCCCTGCTTCCCTTAGGGCAGTTTGGTATGCCTCCTATCTTCATCCCGTTGTGTTCCCTTATATTTCCTGAAGGCCAGCCTTTTGGCTCTGACCTTTTCTGCTGCTGTATTTGAGAACCAAAGTGGTTTCCTTCTTCTTTTGCACTTCCTTTTCTGTCTAACACAATGGGATGTTGCTTCAAGTATTGCATCCTTAATGCTTGCCCACTTTGCCTGTACCCCCTCAACTGTGTTTCTTTTTGCCAGGGCTAGCTTAACTCTGTTGGACATCTTATCAAAGTCAGCTCCTCTGAAGTCCCATATTGTTGCCCTGGAATGGGATGATTTAGATGTAGTAGCCAAATTGAACCATACCATGTGATGGTCACTGGCCCCCAGGTGACCTTCTACCTGGAGATCTGTGATCCCTTGCTTGTTAGTCAGTACTAGATCTAGGATAGCCCTGTCTCTCGTGGGTTGCTGTACCAGTTGTTTGAGGCCCTCCCCCTGCAGGGAATCCACCATGTGTCTAGTTCTGGCAGATGTTCCTGCTGGTATTGACCAATCTGTATCCGGCATGTTGAAGTCTCCCATTATCAGAATCTCCCCTTTAGCTGTCATGTTTTGTATATCTTCTAACAGTAATGTGTCTGTGTCATGACTCTCCTATAACAGAGCAAGAGACAGGGGTAGCATTAAAATCCTTAAAAAGTGGGAAGGCACCTAGGCCAGATGGAATACCCATAGATTTTTATAAAGCCTTTGAAAAGTGTATTGCAGGGCCCCTTTTTGATGTCCTGGAAGAGGGGCTGCAGGGGGGTGCATTGCCCCTCTCCACGCAGTCTGCAACCATAGCCATTCTGCTTAAACCGGGCAAGGACCCTAAACTGTGCCCGTCATACAGACCCATCTCTGTTCTCACTGCGGATTATAAAATCTTAGCAAAAACACTTCCATCTCAATTAGATAAAGTACTCCCCTCAGTCGTTCATCCAGATCAGTCGGGGTTTGTTAAGGGATGAATGGGCAAACACAACATAAGACGCACTCTTAATATTATTTTTAGACGAGCCCGCCTTAAGAAAAAACATGAGGCTGCTGTGGTGGCACATGATGCTGAGAAAGCTTTTGACCGCGTGGAGTGGGGCTACATTTTCTATACTTTGGGGAAGATGGGAATAGGCCCGATTTTTAGTTCTTGGGTGCAGGCACTGTACTGTAATCCTTTGGCCCAGGTTCAGGTAGGAAATATCCTGTCAAGCTCTTTTCTTTTGGGACGGGGCACTAGGCAAGGCTGCCCACTGTCTCCTCTTCTGTATGTGCTATCATTGGAACCTCTTGGGGCAGCCATATGTGCCCATCCAGGGATTAGGGGTTTTCAGGGTGGTGGTAGACAGCATAAAATCGCTATGTACGCTGATGATCAGCTTTTATACTTACAAAATCCTGCAGAGGATTTGCCATCTGTACATAGCCTCATGCGTCACTTTGGTACAGTTTCAGGTCACAGGGTCAAGTGGACGAAGGGTGAACTCCTTTCTCTGGGGGTCCTGGACCGGGCTTAAGTGATAGCTCAGCTAGGTGGTCTACAACTGGTCTGGTAAGTAAAATATCTGGGAGTGAGTATCTCGGCCTCAGTGGGGGAGCTCTACAATTTAAACCTTAAACCTTTGGTGCTGGCTATTGAGGAGGACTGTGAGAAGTGGTCATCCCTGCCCATCTCTTTGCTGGGTAGAACAGGGGCTATTAAAATGACAATATTACCCAGCATGCTGTATCTATATCAGGACCTCCTTATTGGTGTACTGCAAGTACACTTTAAGCACCTGGATAGCATTTTACATACATTTTTATGGCAAAAGGGGCAGACTAAAATAACGACAGCCACCTTGCAAAGAAAACCAGCAGATGGGGATGCGGGTTTGCCACATTTCAGCTCCTACTATTGGGCTGCTTAATTGGCCTTCCTTCCCACAGGGGTACCTAATGTGGATTGTCCTTGGTTAGGTTTGGAGGATGATATGCTAGAGGGTAACTTAAAGAATGACTTGTTAAGTGGGAGTTTAAAATGGATCCTGATGAACGAGTGTGCAACCCCTTTACAGCCACCACTCTGGCTATCTGGATTCATGCTCACAGAAAGATTGGCTTTAAGAGAGAGAATTCAATAAATCTCAGCATTTTGAAATTTATGCGAGGGGATGGTAGCTGCTCTACTGCTGTAGTGCAACGACTTTGGGCTTGGAGGAAAAGGGACTAGTAGGAATTAGCCAGCTCTTTGAAGGGGGAAGGATGTTAAGCTTCACCTGAATAACTGAGCTCTGGAACATCCTGGTAGGAGACTTTTTTGTATATTTGGTAATCAGGCAGAGATGTGGAGACACCCTCTCAGCTATGAATGGGTGGGCCAACCCTTCTTCAATAGAGGAAGAATTATTTTCACCACAATTGGGCAGCAAACTCTTAACTATTTACTATAACATGCTTCTGGGCTCTCACCCTCAGCTGTGCCACCCCAGCCTTGAAAAATGGAGTACAGATCTTTCTCTCCATATAACCCCAAAAATATGAATATTAGCTAGTGCCCACTAGCTTGTTTACATTGTTCACGTAGCAATAAACTTTGGCAAATCAAACTATACTTCATGCACAGGGGATATATGATGCCAAAGAAACTGAATGCTTTTGACAGTACTAGATCCCCTATGTGCTCTAAATATGTGGTTGATGAGGCGGACTTCCTACATCTAGCACTCAGTTGTCCTAAGGTCACCCTTTTTGGTATCAGATGCACACCATTATGTCCCAAGTCCTAGGATATGCCCCATCCAAATCTCCTCTAGAATTGCCATTAGGAGCAGACCCTCTACATCCAAATTGGAAACAATCAAATCATCTATGGACTCTTGCATTAATAAATGCTAGGAGGACAATTGCTCAGGTGTGGATGTCCCCCTCATTACTTACAGTAGTGAGATGGGTACAAAATATGAAGATGTGTATGATGCTGGAAAGGGCACAGTTGAGAGTGGTGGGAAAAATAAAAGAGTTCTGGGAAACATGGTCCCCCCTGGTTATTAGCTGTAGAGGTAGGTATCATCCCTGAGTAATGAGCCGGATCATGTAATTTGTAATAATAAACTCTCTTAGTAATATACCAGAAGGTATGTATCAAATGTTATACACAATAGACCTTGTAATCTGTATCAAATGAAAATATATATGAGCTGATGATTGTAGTACGTACCTGACACTTTTATGTGTGTATTGTGAACCTACCATACTTTTAATAAAAAGATTTTTTAAATACATGCAGTCCACCTGCTGGCATCCAAGCAGAAGATGTGGATGTGTGTGACATTGATGAATATGATGATGATGTAATTGACCCCAGCTAGGAACTGGCGAAAAAGAAATTCAAAGTGGCTGTGTCTGAGTCTGTTTGCAGGAATCCCCCCCCCCCAATAAAAACGTGTGATTTACCAGTTTTGGTTGATGATGATGACCCAGTAATAATGATAGGCAGTCTTGGTGCATACATGTGATATCTCCCTCTTTGCGCAGGAGACTCCTGTTTTTTTGATTGAACTCCCTATCTCCCTCCTGGGAAACAAAATCTCCTGCTTAAGTGAAATTATGTCCAAAATAATCATTCATGTTTGTTTTTGGCAGATAAAAACACATAAAAAGTAAATTAGTGATGAACAATATAAGTAAAAACATTGTACAACTAGTTGTTGATTCTTTTTAGTGCTTACTCTTGACAAAATGAAATATATTAAGTGCTTTTATTCTTATTTTTTGACGCCATTTAAGGACAAACTCATGATGTTACGGCATCTCCCTACTAGTAGGCCAATCTCCCTACTAATTTAAACCAAATCTCCCTCTTAAGCAAGTTGGACATATCACATGTATGTGGTGGTCACTTGCAGTTCAGGTGTGCAGTGCCCGAAACATCACGTGCCCCCTCCTCACTTCAGTACTTAAAATAACGGACTTAAATAAGCAACATCATGGACATGTTAAAAGTAGAGCATCACAATCCCTTGTTTGGGATTGTTTTGTTCAAGATGCAAATGATGAGTCAGTTGCAATCTGCCAGGTTTGCCATGTGCGTGTGAGTCAAGGTAAAAAAGGGGAGCCATCTGGGCTCAGGAGGACAGCATACACATCTTAAGAATAGGCACATGGCACTGTGGACCCAGCACAAGCTGGCAGCTAATACCACAGTGGGGTGTTCACCCTCATCACCAGCAACCATAGTGAGCATGTTATCCCCTTCCATGATTAAGTCCAGTAGTAAATTAAACATGTGCAGTAGTGAGGTAATAACAGCAGAGGATTACTACAAGCATGATGAGGTGGAGGAGCATAATGACTTTGAAATGTTGTCCAGTGTGGGTGAGAGTAGCAGTTTTGGTGTTGGTGGTGAATGCAGTAGGTCTAGTGCAAGTGGTACATCAACCCTGGTTAGCAAATCTGACAAAATAACTGCATTTCTGGGTTTGTCATCATCACCTGTGCAACTACCTTCATCAAACGTCCACACTCCACCCCCTGCCAATGCTATTCAGCACAGAGCACAACCATTTGTGAGCATCGGCAAACGCCGTGCAAAATGTTTAAGTCAGCCCACGTTACAGAGTGTTTTTGTGCATAAGCTGAAGTACCCCCCAATCATACAGTGTCACGTGAACTTAATGCTGCTGTAGCTGAAATGCTGGCAATTGATCTTTTGCCTTTCCTCTTTGTGGAGAATTCTGGGTTCTGATGGACTGCTGCATGTGTCTGTCCAAAATGGAAAGTCCTATCCAGGACATACTTTTATACCTATGCTGTCCCCGAGTTGTTCCACACTGTGTCTGACTCAATAAGACATGCCCTTCAACATTTCCCCTCTCCATTCATCCATTTAAGTATGGATATGTGAATGAGTGGCAAAACAGCGGGGAGTTCATATTTGTGTATAACTGCACACTGGGCACAGGTGCCAGGGGTTGTTCGTGATGTTGGTAGTGTGAATAATCAGTGCAGTAAGGTGGATTGTCATGGTAGCAATCTTCCAGGAATTCAACAGCATGCAATGATTGCTATTCACAAGGTGACCTGTTCACACACTGATGAGAACATGTTGGATGTGGTACTGACTGAAACTGACAAACGGCTAAACCCCCTGTCCCTGAGAGCTGGGTTCATAGCAAGTGACAATGGGTCAAATGTGGTGAAAGGCATCATGAATGGTGTTTGTTTTTTTTTCGTGTTCCATGCATGGCAAATTGTTTAAATCCTGTGGTGCAAGGGTTTCTGCAGCACCCTGATGTAAAGGAAATGCTGACTGTTGCACAACGTATCTGCTCTCACTTTTCATGATATGGAAAGGCCCATGACCAACTGCGTCAGTTGCAGATACAAAACAGCCTGTCTCAGCACCGCTTGAAGCTGGAAGTTGTCACCTGATGGAACTCCACTTTATACATGGCAGAGAGGGTGTATGAACAATACAAAGCCATCTCAGAATATCTTGTGATGCACACTAGTCATGACAGTTCCGGGGCCTCCATGTCTATGAAGACTGAACAGTGGCGCCTCATGGACTCTGTAATAATAATGTTGTGGCCTTTTGAACATGCAGAGAGGCAGTGAGTGGCGAGTCTGCCTCCATTAGCCAATCAATTCTACTGCTGCGGGTGCTGAAGCAGACATTGGTGAATATACAGCATGGCCTTGATGTTGCCGGAAACAGTGGTTGCAGTATGTTGCTGCAACACATGCTAAAATTATTTGACCAGAATCGTCACATTGTGAGCATTCAACGTAGTGACAACTTTGGGATAGCAACAATGTTGGACCCCCAATACAAATGTGGAATTGCATCAGTACTGGAGGGAGAGCCTGAACAGGTAAAAAATATCAGTGGCCAACTGGTGCACTTGGTTCATTGGGCACAGAAGTCACGTGCCAAGGTTGGCAAACCTCAGCAGCATAATCCAGCTGAAGGTGCACCTGTAAGACTATCAAGCATATCCTTCAAGGGGAAGGGGAGTGCAGTTCCAGGTGGTCTGTCATCCAAAGTGTCTGGCATCAACCCGCTTTGGGATGCTTTGTCCCAAGTGGGTATTTCTGAAATAAATGATTCGGGAGAACAGGATGATGCATCAACAACTGGACTTAGTGCAAATAAGAGAATGGTCGAGTCATATTTGTCTGAAAACAGGCATCTGATAATAACTGAAGATCCTCTTTTGTACTGGAGTGGAAAGGTCAGTGAATGGCCAGAGCTGACTGCAGTGGCACTGAAGTACCTCACATGCCCAGCCTCTAGTGTAAGTGTTGAGAGGGTATTCAGTTCAGCAGGTGCAGTAGTCAGGGATTGTCAGACAAACCTGTCTCCTGCAAATGTTAGTTTGCTAACATTCATTAAAATGAATGAGAGGCACATACCAGGACAGACTGCAACCTCGGCATTCATACCCTGGCCTAGTCATGGTGGTTTTGGTGATGTCAAAATGGACCATCCTGGTGGCACTGACAGTGGCTGCCTGAAAAGGCCCACCACTGATGTGGATGATAACACAATGGAGAAAGAATTTCCCAGTGGTCAGACTTCAGACATAGATGACTGTGAGGGAAGCTTTCTTTTTGAGGATGATGATGTGGTTAATGCTGGCAGGTTTTAAGTAAAGTTGTTAAAAGGCAGTGTGCCACCCTGGAAGACCACCACCACAACCGGGACTGATGTTAGCCACTGCCACAAATAAGCATGAGTCTGTCCACCCCCAGACCACCATCACCACCACTGGGACTAATGATAGTCACTGCCACCACTGAGCATGAGTCTGTCTGCCACCCAGAACACCACCACCGGGACTGATATTAGCTACTGCCACCGCTAAGCATGAGTGTGTCTGCCCCCGGATCACCACCACTGGGACTGATGCTAGCCCCTGCCACCACTGAGCATAAGTCTGTCCACCCCTCCAGACCACCACCACCACCACTGGGACTGATGTTAGCCACTGCCACCACTAAGCATGAGTCTGTCTTCCCTCTGGACCACCATCACCGGGACTGATGTTAGCCACTGCCACCACTGAGCATGAGTCTGTCCGCCTCTGACCACCACCACCAGGACTGTCGTTAGCCACTGCCACCACTGAGTATGAGTCTGTCCGCCCCCTCCCGGACCACCACCACTGGGACTGATGTTAGCCACAGCCACCACTGAGCATGAGTCTGCTGGACCACCACATCCACCAGCCACAGACACAAAGCTTCTTAATATTTAAACCATAAAATGAGTATGTGTACTCATGTTTGTTATGCTGTTTCACTTCCTTTAGTTGTATGTTTTGTTTTCTTTAACTTTTCAGAGCTGCAATGCTCAAACACACACGGTACACTTATTATTTTATTTATTTATTTTTTCTCGGGTTAACAAAAAAGTCTCCTTCGCTAAAACTCTGTGGGAATGGTACTGCAGCTGCACTGTACAGAGGAACCTATGGAATATCCATGTGAAATCCATTCTGGTAATTATGAAGATAAATTTCATCCGTTTCACTGTTTTGGAAAGACTGCAGCAAATGCGACTGAGTATGATTCATAAACTAGGTGAAATGTGTACGTCACCAAAACTATTTCTGTAAGATATTATTCATGCACTGTATTCTGAACTTGCTACTGTGTAGCCCTGACCATGACAGTGTTGAAAAAGTAGCACACAGGTTGTGTTGCTTGACAAGATACAGTATGGGTCTGAAATGCAACTTGACTTGAGATTGAGAACCAGGGGGGACATACTAGAATTAAGTTGTAAGAAGTCATTCATTTCTTTTTTTAGGAAGCTTCAAGATGCTTTGTTGTTCTGACAGAAGTGGCCTTATCTAAAAAAAGTTCTTCAGCATCAGGCATCATCTTCCCCGGGCTGGGGCGCACATGCAACACGCAGAAGTCATTTCATTAGATGACCATGACCATCATTAACAACCAGACTCCAGTAGGGTGCAGATGAAATCTGTGAAGAAGTAACAAAATAAGAAACCATTACAGACAAACCTGTAAATATGCTTCCCCCCACGCCCCCCCAAAAATACTTACCTTCATGTGCTTGAGAGTTATCCATTTCCAAATTCAATGCAAAAAAATTCTAATCGAGCAGTGGAATGTGCACACCAACAGTTTCTATGACCTGTGATACAGAACAATACCATGAGTACATGTTCATGTCAACCCCCCTCCTCACCTACAAAATACACAAACATATATCTATATATATCAACTCACCAAGGGTACTATTAGTGTACAGAAAAAGGGCACCCTTCCATCCAGTCGAGATGATCACATTGCATTTGCTTGAATCACCTCACAGAACACATTGGACTAGCAACAGTACACTCACGGTCATCATTTTATTCTGGGGGACTTTGTATGTGCTGAAACGTTCCCACTTCACTTTGTTACCACTTGTCAATTTTCTGCACACAAGTCAGATGCATTTTGCCATGCAAAAAAAATCTGGGGACTCTGTGCCACCACTACGTGCATGACTGAGTGCACCATTAATTCTGGGTGACTTTGTATGTACTGAAACGCTCCCATTTCACTTTGTTACCACTTGTCAATTTTCTGCACACAAGAAGGATGCATTTTGGGCATGCAGAAAAAATTTGGGGACTCTGTACCACCACTGCGCTCATGACTGAGTGCGCCATTAATTCTGGGGATGCATTTTGTGTGTTGTGTGATTGTGAGCTTATGATGTCATACTAACATTATTAATTAAAGCAGCATTGCAAGAATGTGGTGACAATTCTGAACTGTACTTTTTCATGCTACTTTTCATTGCCACAGCCACTAGTTACCTCCGAGTCGTGACTTGAATAATACGCTTCTTTTCACAATTTCTGTCTACTTTACTTAGTGGACTACTTTTTCTCATTTATAAAAAAAAAAAAAAAATGACCACACCTTTCAATATTGTTCTGACCAGGATTGTATTTATTTGCAGCTGATTTTCAATAAATATTGTTCTGTGATGTCATAAAGCACTGCCTGCTGCGTAACTGTTAATTTACAACAGAAGTATATATAACAACTAACTGATGTGATGGAGAAAAGCAGAGAAAAACAATGACAAAGACCTGGACAGTGCCAGTTTAAGAGGAATGCTCCTTTCATTATTTCACATATGAAAAAAGGTAGTACAGCAGACTCAACTATTGGAAATTCTCGTACCATTCCAGTCAGGATGTAAGTAAAGGAAGTTGTAACATAGCATTACAAGATATAGGTCAGAGTTCTCAACAGATTGTTACACTGCTGCTTTACAGAGATTCACCATGTTACATAGTTATGGTGATGCACATAACCTAATGTGTGGGCACCTTACTTCCAGGGGAATCTTTCTCACTCCACATAGTGCAATACATTTCTGTAAAAACCACCTGTAATTTCATTACAGTGTGTCACGTGACAGAGGAATTCCCATTCAGAAAAGCCACCCACATTCTGCCCCACTTCCTCAGCAACATTAGGACGTGATGCCGGGGGAACACAGGTGCATGCTCCACTATAGTGAATGTCCGGCAGCTATCCCAATGTTTCTTTATAAGATTCACTTTGTGGTGAAATGTGGGAATATTTCCACTAACAAGGCTCTTTTTACTGGAAATGTGCCCACACGTTTCACCACAAACAGACCATTGTAATATAAAGAAACATTTGGAAAGCTGACGGACATTCACTATAGTGGAGCATGCACCTGCGCTCTCCCTGACATCACGTCCTAACATTGCTGAGAAAGGGGGGCAGAATGTGGACAGCTTTTATGAGTGGGAATTGCTCCGTGACGTGACACACTGTAATGAAATTATGGGCGGTTTTCACAGAAATGTATTGCACTATGTGGAGCAAGAAAGATTCCCCTGGAAGTAAGGCGCCCATATATCGGGTGCAATGCTGTAACTTAGTGAATCTTTTTTATGTGTATTTCACAAGCAAAATAGTTATAGAGCCTCAGTAATGTTTACTTTGTGTCGGGACTTATGAATCAGATTTTAAGTGTTTTGCAAACAGCATGAAGACTGAGCAATGCGAGTATGTTGTGTTAAACTGCATGTGTGCCGTCACTGTTCTTTCCTGTGTGTGCATACATTGTACAGTTTCATGCAAACATATATATGGTAACACTTGTTGCATTATGAAGAATAAAGATTACAAAGAATACCTGATGTATATTTTATTGGTACCATTGGCGCCAGTGGTCTAAGTGATATGATATATTTTCAGAGGTATCGGGTCACTGTGCACCTCAATCACTCACAGTGCACACATGACTTGGCGGAGATCATAGCACAAAAAACATATGCTCTTCTTAATGTTATGTGTGCAGTATAGTATATAATGGGACTAAGGTGCACTCTGGCTAGACACCTCTGATAAAGTATTGTATTACTTAGTCCACTGATGATGATGGTGACAGTAAAATATACCGTATTCTGCTCACTGCTCTTTATAGCATAAACACTGCCTGCAACAAGTCAGCAATAGCAATATATGTTTGCAACATGCTGCACAATGTCTGATGTCACACACACACACACAAAACAACACTGACTGCACACATGCAATTTTAAACATCATACTTGCACTGCTCATAACAGCTTGTCCACAAGCACTCCAAAACAAAAAGTAAACATTACTGAGGCACTGCAACTACTTAAGGGAAAATGTGTATTATTAAACAACAACAAAAAAAAAACACACAAAAACAGTACAGCACAGCACAGCAGTGGGGTAGGGGGTCCAGAAAACAATCCCTTAATGTGACCATGGGATGCCATGGTGGTCCAGCAGCAGGTGCAGCATTGTGAGTCTTAGCAGCTGCTGTTGTTGGATTGTATCTACCTGCTGCTGCACAACACCTACCCTCTCATTATTGTCCTCCAGGGCTGCCCACACCAGAGTAATGTCAGCCTTTGTTGCTGGGATTGTGGTGGGGTCCACTGCAGGTGGATATCCAGGCAGTGGTGGTGGTGGTGGAGAGGGTGGTGCTGGGGGCTGTGGTGGCAGTGCAGGTGGTGGAGCAGATGCTGCACTGGCCTTCCTCTTGCTGCTGCAGCGAGGCACAACTTCAGCCCCAGAAACACCCCCGGCCACTGCCACAGAAGGGCCAGCAGGTGGATGCCTGGCCCCCTTCTGTGGCAGCCTGCCACTCTGCCTTGTGGTGGTTCAACATGTTGGTGTGCTGGCCACCGGTCCCCAAATGTGTTCCCTGGGGGCCACGGTGAACCAGCACTCCTCAAAGATGGCACACCATGACTGTGCTGTCTCCACTCACACAGTTAAAAAACTCCCACACTGGGGAGCTGTGGGGGGACCAGGTACAGTCCTAGCACCATCTATATTTCCTGGGGCACCTCCTGTGGCTGTGGAGGTGGTGGAGGAGGTGCCGCTGGAGCCTCTTCAGCTGCTACCGGTGGTGGTGGTGGTAGTGGTGGAGTAGGTGGATGCGCAGCAGCCACCGGTGGCACTGGTGCTGCTGCTGCTTCCACAGAGTGGGAAGCAACACCCAAGAGTCGGGAGCAGTCCAGAAATACACAACTGCCCCCACGTGTGCGGACTCCCCTCCTCTGCCCATGCCCACAGGCCAGCGACTCTCCTTCTCCAGGGTCCATCCTTCCCACACAAGTCTCCGACCCTGACTATAAACGAGTCCAACCAGAGTCGATGCCTAGCCTTCACCCGGTGGCTGCACTCACTTTCATACTCCCAGACAGACACAGACACACACACACACACACTAACACACAGAGTCATGCACACACAAAACAAAACAAAACAAAACTTATACAAAAATTTCACTATCAAAAAAACAATCACAAACACAATACAAAATCTAAATAAAGATGTAGCTTTTAGAAAAGCTGTTTTTTTCAGGAACAAAAGCAATAAAACACTTTCTGACACAAACTGCTCTCTTCTCCAAAAAACTTCTCCCTTTACAACGGCAAAACAGAAAGTGAAACTGCTTCTCTGACTCACTTCCTTCCTGCCTGGCTAAAGCATGTGACTTACAGTACTGTGTGCGGGGCTGCCTATTTACTTGTCACTTCACTTACTTCACGTTAAGGCATAATGACAATGTGAAGTAATAATGAGAAAGCGAAGTGAGCACTTTGTGGTGCCCACTTCGCGTTCACTTCACTAGTGGATTAAAAATTCACTGCATCTCTAGTCTCCAGCTTGAAAACATGGGTCTCCAGATGGATAGCATTGGTTCCCTGAAGGATAACCTTGGTATCCAGGAGGATAACTCTAGTCTGCAGCAAGATGACATCAGTATCCATGAGGATGATACTGGTCTACAACAGGGCAACACCAGTTTCCAGCAGGGTAACACTGATGTGGAACCTTTGTTCTGACGTGGAACCTTTGTTCTGATTTGGAACCTTTGTAAAAGAGCAAAGGCTCAAAGGTATTTTTAATCCTAGATTTGATAAATAAATAAATAACACTGGTCTGCAGCATTATAACACCGGTGTCCGGCAGGATAACAGGATCAGACTGGTCTCCAGTAGGATAACACTGGTCTACAACAAGATAACACTGGTTTTCTACAGGACTATTCAGGTATCCAGCAGGACAAAACCAGTCACAAGCAAGATGACACTAGTCTCCAGCAGGATAATGCTGGTCTACTGCAGAAATACACCAATCTCCATCATAATGACATTGGTCTTCAGCACGACAACATCAGTCTCCAGCAGAATAACCAGTCTCCAGCAAGATGACATCAGTCTCCCACAGGATAATACCAGTATTCTGTAGGGTAATGGTTTCCAGCAGGATAATGTAGGTCTCCAGCAGGATAACACTGTCTTCAGCAGGATCACACCGTCTCCAGCAGGATCACACTGATCTCTAGCAGGGTAAAGTTGGACCCCATAAGCATAACACCAGTCTCCAACAGGATAACACTGATCTGCAGAAGGATAGCTCCAGCCTCCATCAGGATGACACCAGTATCCATCAGGAGAATGCCAGTCTCCAGAAGGATAACACCTCTCTCCAGCAGAACTACACTGTTCTCCAGCACTATTACATTCAGCAGGAAGACACCAGTATCAAGTAGCATGAAATCATTCATTAGCAGAATAACACTGCTCTCCTGCTGGAAAACACTGGTCTCCAGCAGAAGACACTGGTCTCCAGCAGGATGACAGTGGTCTCCAGCAGGATAACACCAGACTCCAGCAGGACAATAACAGTCTCCAGCAGGGTGACCCCGGTCTCCAGCAGGATAATATTGGTCTGCCACAGGATAACTTTGGTCTCCAGCTGGATAACTCTAGTCCACAGCAGGACAACACCAGCGTCCAACAGAATAACACCAGACTCCAGCAGGATAAAACTGATCCCAAGAAGAAAAACACCAAACTCCAGCAGGATAACACTAGTTCCAGCAGGAAAACAGCAGTCTCCATCTAGATAACGTTTGTTCCAAGAAGGATAACCTTTGTCTCCAGGAGGATAATGCCAGCCTCAAGCAAGATAACACCCATCTCCAGCAGGATCACATTGGTTCCCAGCAGGATAACACTCATCTACAGCAAGATAACACCAGTTTTCTGCAGGACTATTCAGGTATCCATCAGGAGTACATCAGTCTCAAGCAAGATGACACTGGTCTCCAGCAGGATAATGCTGGTCTTTACCAGGAAGACACCAATCTCCAGCATAATGACACTGGTCTTCAGCAGGATGACACTGGTCTCCAACAGGACAATAACAGTCTCCTGCAGGTTGACCCTAGTCTGCAGCAGAATAATATTGGTCTTCCACAGCATAACTTTGGTCTCCAGCAGGACAACTTTGGTCTCCATCTGGATAACACTAGTCCACAGCAGGAAAACACTGGTCCTCAACAGGGTAACGCCAGACTACAGCATGATAACAATGGTCTGCAGCAGGATTACACCAGTCTCACGAAGGATAACACAGATCTCCAGCAGGATAACTTTGGTCTCCAGCAAAACACTGGTCTTCAGCAGGATAACTGTGATCTCTAGCAGGAAAACACCAGTCTCCTCAAGGATAACAATAGTCTCCAGCAGTAAGATGCCATTCCTTAGCTGGATAACGTTCGTCCCCAGAAGGGTAACCCCAGTCTCCAGGAGGATAATGCCAGTCTCCAGGAGAATAACATTGGTCTACATGAAGATAACACTGGTTTTGTGCAGGACTATTCGGGTATCTGGCATGATAACATCAGTCTCAAGCAAGATGGCATGGGTCTTGAGCAGGATAATGCTGGTATCGAGCAGGAAGACATCAATCTCCAGCATAATGACACTGGTCTCCAGGAGGATAACACCAGTCTCCAGCAGGTAGATACCAGTCTACCGCAGGATAATACTGGTCTTCTGTAGGATAACATTGTTCTCTAGCAGGATAATGTTGGTCTCCCACAGGATAATACCTGTCTCCAGTATGATAATACCAGTATCTAGTAGGATAACACCAGTCTCCTGCAGGATAAAACTATTCTCCAGCTGGATAACATTGGTCCCCAGAAGGATAACTCCCATCTTCAGGAAGATTATGCTAGTCTCCAGCAAGATAACTCCAGTGTCCATGAGGATGACACTGGTCTGCAGCATGAAAACACCAGTCTCCAGCAGGATAACACTGGTCTGCAGCATGACAACACTCGTTTCCAACATTATAACACCAGTCTCAGGGAGAATAACACCAGTCTCTTGCAGGATCACACTGGTCTCCAGCAGGATAACACTGGTCTACAGCAAGATAACACCAGTTTTCTGCAGGACTGTTCAGGTATCCATCAGGATAACACCAGTCGTAGCAAGATAACACTGGTCTCCAACAGGATAACATTGGTCTACAGCAAGAAGACACCAATCTCCAGCATGACTCTGGTCTCCAATAGGATAATACCAGTCTCCAGCGGGATGACATCTGTCTCCCACATAATAATACTGGTCTTCTGTAGGATAATGTTAGTCTCTAGCAGGATAATGTAGGTCTCCAACATGATAATGCCAGTCTCCAACAGGATAAAACCAATCTCTAGAAGGGTAATGTTGGATCCCATAAGGATAACACAGGTCTCCAACAGGATAACGGCAGTCCACAGAAGGATATCTTCAGTCTCTATCAAGATGATACTGGTCTCCAGCAGAACACCAGTCTCCAGAAGGATAACACCTGTCCTCAGCAGGAGAACACTGGTCTCCAGCAGTATAACACCAATCTCCAGCAAGATTACAATGGGCAGGATAACACTGGTATCCAGTAGGATGAAATCAGTCTCCAGCTGTATAACACTGATCTCCTGCTGGGTAACACTGGTCTACAATTGGATAACACCGGTCTCCAGCAGGAAAACACTGGTCTCCAGTAGGATGACACTGGTCTCCAACAGGATGACTCTGGTCTCCAGCAGGATAATAACAGTCTCCAGTAGGATAACAACAGTATCCAGCAGGATGACCCCTGTCTCCAGCAGGATATTGGTCTTCCAAAGCTTAACTTTGGTCTCCAGCAGGAAGACACAGGTCTACAGTAGGACAACACTGCTGTCCAGCAGAATATCTCCTGTCTCCAGCAGGATAACATTGGTTTCCAGCAGAATAAAACTGGTCTCCAGCTGGATAACACTAACCCACAGCAGAACAACACTGGTCTCCAATAGAATAACATCAGACTACAGCAGGATAACAATCGGCTGCAGCAGGATAAAGCCAGTTTGCAGAAGTATAACTCCGGTCTTCAGCATAATAACACTAGTCTCCAGCAGGAAAACACATTTCCAATTGGATAACACTAGTCTCCAGCAGGAAAACACCAGTCTCCAGCTGAACAACGTTGGTCCCCAAAAGGAAAACTCCAGTCTCCAGTTGGATAATGCTAGTTTCCAGCAGGTTAACACTGATCTACAGCAAAACAACACTGGTTTTGA
Source organism: Neoceratodus forsteri (assembly GCA_016271365.2). NCBI lineage: Eukaryota > Metazoa > Chordata > Ceratodontiformes > Ceratodontidae > Neoceratodus > Neoceratodus forsteri. The sequence continues at coordinate 115,361,549 of CM057455.1, read as the reverse complement.
ACATGACTATTCAACTATCCAGCATAATAATACCAGTCTGCAGCAGGATAACACTGGTCTCCAGCCAGAAGACATTAATTTCCAGCATAATGACACTGGTCTCCATCAGGATAACACCAGTCTCAAGCAGGATGACATCAGTTTCCCACATAATAATACCGGTCTTCTGTAGGATAATGTTAGTCTCAAGAAGGATAACACAGGTCTCCAGCAGGATTACACTAGTCTCCAGCAGGATTACACTGGTCTCCAGCAGGATAAAACCAATCTCTAGAAGGGTAATGTTGGACCCCATAAGGATCCCACAGGTCTCCAGCAGGATAATGGCAGTCCACAGAAGGATATCTCCAGTCTCCATCAAGATGATACTGGTCTCCAGCAGAATGCCAGTCTCCAGAAGGATAACATCTGTCCTCAGCAGGAGAACACTGGTCTCCAGCAGTATAACACCAATCTCCAGCAAGATTACAATGGGCAGGATAACACTGGTATCCAGTAGGATGAAATCAGTCTCCATCAGTGTAACACTGATCTCCTGCTAGGTAACACTGGTCTACAATTGGATAACACTGGTCTCCAGTAGGAAAACACTGATCTCCAGTAGGATGACACTAGTCTCCAACAGGATGACACTGGTCTCCAGCAAGATAACACCAGTCTCCAGCAGGATAATAACAGTATCCAGTAGGATGACCCCTGTCTCCAGCAGGATATCGGTCTTTCACAGGATGACACTGCTCTCCAGCAGGATAACACTGGTCTACAACTGGATAACACCAGTTTTCAGAAGGATGAAACCGGTATCTGGCAGGATAATACAAGGCTTCTGCAGGATGAAACCATCCTCCAACAGGATAGTGCCAGTCATGAGCAAGATAATATCAGTCTCCAGCAGGAGACACTGGCCTCCAGCAGGAAGACACAGGTCTACAGCAGGATAACACAGCTGTCCAGCAGAATATCTCCTGTCTCCAGCAGGATAACACTGGTTTCCAACAGAATAAAACTGGCCTCCAGCTGGATAACTCTAACCCACAGCAGAACAACACTGGTCTCCAATAGAATAACATCAGACTACAGCAGGATAACAATCGGCTGCAGCAGGATAAAGCCAGTTTTCAGCAGGATAACACTGGTCTCCAGCATGATAACACCGTTCTCCCACAAAATGATACTGGTCTCCAGCAGGATAACACTGGTCTCCCGAAGAACACTACCTGTCTCCAGCAGTATAATTCCAGTCTCCAGCATGATAACACTGGTCTCCAGCAGGAGAACACATTTCCAACTGGATAACACTAGTCTCCAGCAGGAAAACACCAGTCTCCAGCTGAACAACGTTGGTCCCCAAAAGGAAAACTCCAGTCTCCAGTTGGATAATGCTAGTTTCCAGAAGGATAACACTGATCTACAGCAGAACAACACTGGTTTTGAACAGGACTATTCAAGTATCCAGCATGATAACACCAGTCTCCAGCAGGATACCTCTGGTCTCCAGCCAGAAGACATCAATCTCCAGCATAATGACACTGGTCTCTATCAGGATAACACCAGTCTCAAGCAGGATGACATCAGTTTCCCCACATAATAATACCAGTCATCTGTAGGATAATGTTAGTCTCCAGCAGGATAACACTGGTCTTCAGCAGGATAAAACCAATCTCTAGCAGGGTAACGTTGGACCAGATAAGGATAATATTGGTGTCCAACAGGATAACACTAGTCCACAGAAGGATAACTCCCGTCTCTATAAGGATGATACTGGTCTACAGCAGAGAACGCCAGTCTCCAGAAGGCTAACAGCTGCCTTTAGCAGGAGAACACTGCTCCCCAGAAGTATAACTCTGATTTCCAACAAGATTACAATGGGCAGGATTACACTGGTATCCAGTGGGATAACGCTGTTCCTCTGCAAGATGACTCCGGTTTCCAGCAAGATAACACTAGTCTCCAGAAGGATAATAACAGTCTACAGCAGGATGACCCCAGTCTCCAGCCGATGTCAGTCTTCCACAGGACAACTTTGGTCTCCAGCAGGAAAACACTAGTCTCCAGTTGGAAGACACTTGCCTCAATCTGGATGGCACTGGTCTCCAGTAGGATAACACTAGTCTACAACTGGATAACACTAGTCCTCAGCAGGATAAAACTGGTATCCAGCAAGATAATATAGGGCTCCAGCAGGATAAAACCATCCTCCAGCAGGTTAATGCCAATCTCGAGCAAGATGACATCAGTCTACAGCAGGATAACACTGGTCTCCAGCAGGAAGACAAGGGTCTATAACAGGGCAACACTGGTGTCCAGCAGAATATCTCTAGTCTCCATCAGGATAACACTGGTTTCCCGCAGAAAAAAAAAAAACAGTTTCCAGCTGGATAACACTAGTCCACAGCATAACAACACTGGTCTCCAATAGGTTAACACCAGACTACAGCAGGATAACAATGGTCTACAGCATGATAACACTATTCTCCCACAGAAGAGCACTGATCTCAAGCAGGATAACACTGGTCTCCCAAAGTATAACACCTGTCTCCAGCAGGATAACTTCAGTCTCCAGCAGGATAACACTGGTTTCCAGGAGGATAGCACCAGTCTCCACCAGAAACACTGTCTCCAGCAGGATAACAGTGATCTCCTGCTGGAAAACACCAGTTGCCTGCAGGATAACACTAGTCTCCAGCAGGCAAACACTGGTCTCCAGCTGGATAACGTTGGTCCCCAGAAGGATAACTCCATGCTCCCGGAGCATAATGCCAATCACCAGCAGGATAACACTGGTCTACAGCAAGATAACACCAATTTTGAGCAGGACTATTCAATTATCCTGTAGGATAACTCCAGTCTCCAGCAAGATGACACCGGTCTCCAGCAGGATAATGCTGGTCTCCAGCAGGAAGACATTAATCTACAGCATAAATGACACCGGTCTCCAGTAGGATAACACCAATCTCCAGAAGGCTGATCCCAGTCTCTCACAGGATAATGCCAGTCTTTTGTAGGATAATGTTGGTCTCCAGCAGGATAATATAGGTCTCCAGCAGATAAACACTAGTCTCCAGCAGGATTACACCAGTCTCCAGCAGGATAACACTGATCTCTAGCAGGGTAATGTTGGACCCCAGAAGGGCTACATGGGTCTTCAGCAGGATAACCCTGGTGTACAGAAGGATAACTCCAGTCTTCATCAGGATAACACTGATCTCCAGAAGTAGAACGACAGTCTCCAGCAGTATAACACCTGTCTCCAGCAGATTGACCACAGTCTCCAGCAGGAAAACATTGGTCTTCCACAGGATAACATTGGTCTCCAGAAGGATGACGCTAGTCTCCAGGATGAAGACACCAGTCTCCAGCAGGATAACACCGATCTCTAGCAGGGTAATGTTGGACCCTAGAAGGGCAACATGGGTCTTCAACAGGATAACCCTGGTGTACTGAAGGATAACTCCAGTCTTCATCAGGATAACACTGGTCTCCAGAAGTAGAACGCCAGTCTCCAGAAGTATAACACCTGTCTTCAGCAGACTGACCACAGTCTCCAGCAGGAAAACACTGGTCTTCCACAGGATAACATTGGTCTCCAGCAGGATGACACTGGTCTCTGGGAGGATGACACTGGTCTCCAGCAGAATTACATTGGTCTCAAGCAAGTTGACACTGGTCTTCAGCAGGAAAACTCTGGTCTTCCATAGGATAACATTGGTCTCCAGCAGAATAACACCCGTCTCCAGCTGGATGACACCGGTCTCCAGCAGGATAGCACCAATATTCAGAAGGATGAAACTGATATCCAACAACATAACACAAGGCTCCAGCAGGATGAAACCATCCTCCAGCAGGATAGTGCTGGTCTCAAGCAAGATGACACCAGTCGCAAGCAGAATAACGTTGGTCTCCAGTGAGAAGATACCGGTCCATAGCAGGATGACACTGGGGTCCAGCTGGATATCTGGGGACTCCAGCTGGATAACAATGGTTTATAGCAGAATAAAACCTGTCTTCAGCTGAATAACACTAAACCAGAGAGAGACAGCACTGGTCTCCAACAAAAAAACATCAAATTTGATGGCAGATAAGGACCACCTAGTATGCCAGTTTCCCTACCTAATGGATAAGCTGCAGATCCTAGTTAACCAACAGCCTATTTTTTCCTATCCCGCACTAGAATTACCTTATGTCTGTCCCATTCATTCTTGAATTCCCCCACTGTTTTTGATTCCACAACCTCCTCAGGAAGGTAGTTCCATGTATCCACAACCCTTTCTGCAAAAAAATCCTTCCTCGCATTACCTCTGAGCCTTACCCTCGTCTTCAAATTGTGCCCCCTTGTTCTTGCACATCTCTTTTTCTGAAAGATGCTACCCTCTTGGAATTTGTTGTTTCCCTTGAGGTACTTGAAAGTTTCTATCATGTCCCCTTCTCCCTCCTCTCCTCGAGTATATACATATTAAGGTCCTTTAATTTCTCTTCATATGTTTTGTAGTGTAGACCCTGCACCATTTTAGTTGCTCTCTTCTGGACAGCCTACATCCTGTCTATATCCTTGTGGAGATGCTGTCTCCAGAACTGCATGCAGCACTCCATATGGGGTCTCACCAACTGTCTGTACAGAGGGATAGCAACCTCCTGTTTTCTAAACATACAAACATAGAAACATAGAATTTGATGGCAGATAAGGACCGCTTGGCCCACCCAGTCTGCCCATTTTCCTACCTAACAGATAAGCTGCAGATCCTAGTTAACCAACAGCTTACTTCCTTCTACACCCCACTAGGACTGCCTTATGCCTGTCCCATGCATTCTTGAAGTCCCCCACTGTTCTTGACTCCACGACCTCCTCAGGAAGCTGTTCATGCGTCCACAACCCTCTCCAGTGAAAAATACTTCCTCACATTACCTCTGAGCCGTCCCGCCTCTATCTTCAAATTGTGCCCCCTTGTTCTTGCACATCTCTTTTTCTGGAAGATGCTACCCTCTTGGACTCTGTTAATTCCCTTGAGGTACTTGAAAGTTTCTATCATGTCCCCTCTCTCCCTTCTTTCCTCAAGGGTATACATATTAAGCTCCTTTAGTCTTTCTTCATATGTCTTCTGGTGCAGACCCTGCACCATTTTGGTTGCCCTCCTCTGGACAGCTTCCACTCTGTCTATGTCTTTGCGGAGATGGGGTCTCCAGAACTGCACACAGTACTCCAGATGGGGTCTCACCAACTGTCTGTACAGAGGGATAACAACTTCCTGTTTCCTACTATTGATGCCTCTTCCTATGCATCCCAGTATCCTCCCATCCTTCCTTACTGCCTTCTCACATTGCTTGCCCACCTTTAGGTCATCTGATATAATTACCCCGAGGTCCCTTTCTATTTTTATTGTTGTCAGTATCTCACCCCCCATTGTGTATGCTTCCCCTGGATTTTTGTTTCCCGTGTGCATTACCTTGCACTTCTTTGCATTGAATCTGAGCTGCCATACATTTGACCATTCCTCCAACCTTGCCAAGTCCCTTCTCATCCTTTCCACTCTATATTGTGTATCAACCCTGTTGCAGATCTTTGTGTCATCTGCAAAGAGACATACTTTTCCTTCCAGTTCCTCTGCAATGTCACTTATAAAGACATTAAAAAGGACCGGTCCCAGTACTGAACCCTACGGTGCCCCACTAGTAAGCCTCCTTTCTTCACTGTGTACTCCATTTACTACTACCCTTTGCGTCCTGTTGTCTAGCCAATTTTTTATCCAGGCTACCACCTTGGGACCCACTCCAAGGCTGGCTATCTTGTGTATTAATCTTTTGTGTGGGACTGTATCAAATGCCTTGCTAAAATCTAGGTAGACCATGTCCACAGACCCTCCCTGGTCTACTACTTTGGTCACCCAGTCAAAGAAATCTATTAGATTCATCTGACACAACCTTACCATTGTGAATCCATGCTGCCTTGGGTCCTGTGTCCCACTGGCCTCTAGGTACTCAACAATTCTTTCCTTTAGAAGTGATTCCATCATTTTCCCTACCACTGAGGTCAAACTAACTGGTCTGTAGTTTCCTGCCTCTGTCCTGCTCCCACTTTTGTGAAGAGGAATCACATCTGCCCTCCTCCAGTCCTCGGGTACCACCCCATCCTCCCATGATTTGTTAAAGAGAGTAGTCAGTGGTGTCACTAGTTCTACCCTTAGTTCTTCTAGAATACTTGGGTGAATCCCATCAGGCCTCATTGCTTTGTCCACCTTCAATTTTATTAGTTCTTTCAGAACCCTTTCTTCTGTAAATGGACTGGTATTGACCCCCATCTTCAGAGTGTTTCTCTTGTTTGGTTTAGGTAACTCCGCCTCCTCTTCCTTTGTGAATACTGAGCAGAAATATTCGTTCAGTATCCCCTGCTTTTTCACTGTCACCCTCTACCCACATTCCCTCCCCTTTATTAAGCTTCAGTATCCCTCCTTTGGTCTTTCTTCGCTCCCTAATGTACCTATAAAATGTCTTATCCCCCTTCTTAACAGAATTGACTATCGTTTCTTCAGTTTGGGCCTTTGCTATTCTGACGGCCTTCCCAGCCTCTTTCTGCTTTAACTGATAAAGTTCTCTGTCCTGCTCCTTCTGTGCTTTCTTATATTTCCTGAATACTGTCCTTTTCTCCTTAACCTTCCCTGCCACCTCTTTTGAGAATCAAAGTGTTTTTTTCCTTCATTGTGTTTTATTGATTTGCTTTACACAAAGGCTTGTTGCCTCTGTTATGGCTGTTTTGATCACTCCCCCATTGTTCCTCGACCCCTCATTCTTGCCTGTTTGCTAGTGCTTTTCTGAGGCACGCTCTCATTTTCCCAAAGTCAGCCCTCCTAAAGTGCAGTACTCTTGCTTTTGTATGGCTTGATTGTACGGCTGTGTTTATCATGAACCACACTGTTTGGTGGTCGCTTGTTCCCAGATGGCTACCCACCTTAAATCTGAGATTCTTTTCTCCATCCCCATTTGAGAGTACCAGGTCTAAGATTGCTCCCTCCTGAATGGGTTCCAATACTAGCTGTCTGAGGCATGCCCCCTGTAAGGCATCAAGAATGACCCTGCTCTTGGATGTGCCTGCAGTAAAGGTGCTCCAGTTAACATCTGGCATATTCAGGTCCCCCATCAACAATATCTCCCCTTTTTCTGCCATTCTAAGAAAGCCTTCTATCATTTCCTTGTCCATTCCCTCCCCCGAGATGGGATTCTGTATACAACCCCCATGCGGATGGTGGTACCATTTCCTGTCTCCAGGGTGACCCAAAGTGCCTCATCTGCTCCCTGTTTACTCTTTAGCTCTGTTGCTTTGATCCCTTCCTTTACATAGAGCTACTCCTCCTCTTTTACCCTCCCTGTCCATCCTGTAGATTGTGTATCCTGGTATGTTGACATCCCAGTCATGGTTCTCTGTGTACCATGTTTCTGTGACTGCCACAATATCCAGGCAACCCTCTTCCATCAAGGCCACTAGTTCAGGGAGTTTGTTACACAGACTACGGGCATTGGTACTCATCACCCTCCAACTTTTGATAGCCTTACCTCTTTTATCCCCATTTCTGTCCTTACTGTCTTTGCCTTTTTTTACATTTAAATCTGTTCTGCTCCCTAATAACTTCTGTACCTTGGTGTTTACCTCACTAATCACCATGTTTTGTGGGGGGAGGCTGGTATTTCACAGCTCCTTTTCAGTGCCTCCCCCCTTGGCTAGTTTAAATGCTTGTCAATGAAGCATTTAAACCTCTCACCTAGGATCCTGGTCCCCCCCCAGGACAGATGCAGACCATCGCACTAATATAGGTCTGCATCCCTCCAGGTGGCTCCCCAGTCCCCAATGAAGCCAAAACCCCGAGCTCCACACCAATTTTTCAACCACTCATTGAATTCCCTGGTGAGAAGTGCCCTAGCATCTCCCTTGCCATAGACAGGCAGCACCTCCGAGAAGGTTACCATATGCGCTACTTGTCTAAGGCCCTATCCCAACTCTACAAACTCCTTTTGCACTGCTCTGATCCCATTCCTAGCCAGGTCATTTGTCCTTAGGTGGACAATGACATCCAGCTCCCTTTCTCGTGCAGTTCCTCCCATGATCCTGAGGATTTGTTTCCTGTCCCTCCAAGCCGTGGTGCCAGGAAGGCACCTTACCTCCCTCTCCCCTTCCTCCCCCATTTCTACCCCCTAATGATTGAGTCCCCCACCAGGAGTTGTTTCCTTCCTCTGTGGGGTCCCATGCCACCCTCCTGTGGGTCTCCTTTGTGAAGGTTCCCAGCATCGTCCTTGGTCTCCACTGCAGGTGCCTCCGTAGAGGAACCACTATCCACCAGAAGAGCGAATGAATTGTGGAGAGGTACAGCTGGAGGGATGCAACTCTGTTCCACCACCCTCTTCCTCCTTGAGCCCACCCTGGTCCAGCCTCTCCTCTTTCTTGGCAACCTCTGAGGTAGTGGCATTGGCCCTGGTGGTCCTTGGGTGGGGGAGGAGGTTTCATGAATCCTAGCCAGATCAGCCTGGAGACGGGCAACCTTCTCTTTCAGACCAGAGAGGTGTCTGCAAATAGGGCAGCATCACAGCCTCCCAGAATGTCTCCCAGAACACTGCCGCCCCACAGCCATTGCACTGCACCACTCCTATCATGTCTTATTTTGTGTCCTCTCTACTGTTTCTCTGGATGCATACTCTCTCTCTTCTCCTTACAACTCTGACCCTTCCTGTTCTGGGACAGCAACTTCCTATCTTATTCAGTAGCCTCTTTCTTCCTTGCTCAATATCAGACCACCAGCAGCTAGGGGGGGGAGAGTGAGCTACTTTTTTCCTTTAGGGTTGACAAAACCAATGTTTGTCTATGATCCTTTCCTTCCTACTGCCAAACAGGAAGTTCCTGTTGACAGTCAAATCCAGTGGCTATAAAAGTAGAACTGGTTTTGGGTGGGTGGGCGTGAGGGTGGGATGGAGGGCAATTAGTAAGAAAAAAGGCTAGCAACAGGAAGTTGTAATTTGACTCACCTGCTTTTATAGTGTCTAAACCACACCCCCAGGTAAGCTCTCTTTCCTTCTACTGGTTTAGCAAAGTCAGCTGATACAGTACCCTTCCCAGCTGAGAACACATACTGACTTTCTTTCTTTCTTTTCTTTCTTTTTTTAATCTTAAATAAGACCCCTTCTACTTCTAATAAAGTTATCTGTCTACTTAATCTTAACAGACACTGACTCCTGCTGAGTTATAAGTTTTAAATTAATAAGAAAATGTAGCTTCTTTTAGTTAGCTGCTTTCTGCTCTACAAGCAAGGCTAGCAACTACTGGTGATGTCTCTCCCTATGCATCCCAGTATCCCACCAAGCCTCCTTACTGCCTTCTCACATTGCTTGCCCACCTTTAGGTCATCTGATATGACTACCTCCAGGTCTCTTTCCATTTTCGTTGTTGTTAGTATCTCACCCACCCCCTCTTTTGTGTAATCTTCCTCTGGGTTTTTGTTTCCCAGGTGCATTACTTTGCACTTCTTTGCTTTGAATCTAAGCTGGCATTCATTTTGCCATTCCTCCAACCCTGCCAAGTCCCTTCACATCCTTTCCACCCCATCTTCTGTATCCTCCCTGCTGCAGATCTTTGTGTCATCTGCAAAGAGACATACTTTTCCTTCCAGTCTGTCTGCAATGTCACTTATAAAGACATTAAACTGGACCATTCCCAGTACTTAACCTTGCAGTACCCCGCTAGTAACCCCTCTTACTTCAGAGTGGACTCTGTTTACTATTACCCTCTGTGTCCTGTTATCCAGTCAATTTTTTACCCAGGCTACTGCCTTGAGGCCCACTCCAAGGCTGGCTAACTTCTATAATAATCTTTTGTGTGGGACTGTGTCAAATACCTTGCTAAAGTCTAGGTAGGCCATGTTCACAGCCAATCCCAGGTCTACTACTTTGCTCACCCAGTCAAAGAAATCTATTAGATTCATCTGACATGTCCTTTCCACTTTGAATCCATGGTGCCATGGGTTTTGTGCCCCACTGGCCTCTAGAAACTCAGCAGTTCTTTCCTTCAGAAGTGATTCCACCATTTTCCCTACAACTGAGGTCAAACTACCAGGTCTGTAGTTTCCTGCCTCTGTCTTGTTCCTACTTTTGTAATGGGGCTATGGGTAGCACAATGGCACCAGCATATGCAAATGCATTCATGATAAATTTTGAGGAACAATATGTTTTAAATGAACAGGTGAATAAATTTAAAGATAAAATAATATTATGGAAACGCTTTATAGATGATGTGATATGTCTATGGGGGGAAGTGAAAATGATTTACAAGAATTTGATAAGGATTTGAATGGTTGGAATATTAATTTAAAATTCACAATGAATTATAGTCATGAGAAAATTCCTTATTTGGATCTCCTTATCTTTAAGGATGGAAACCAATTGAGTACCACAATATACAGGAAAGAAACTGATAGAAACACAATTTTACATAGCACTAGCTACCATGAACCCAAATTAAAAAATAGTATTCCTTACTCACAACTGGTTAGAGTGAAAAGAAATTGTCAGAAAAAGGATGACTGTCAGTATAATCGAAATTACATGTTACAAAGATTTGAAGAGAGAGGATATAGTAAAAAGGTATTGAGAAAAGCATGTTATAAAATTGAAACAAAAACGCAGAATGAATTATTAAAATATGAACCACAGGTGAAAGGTTTTGAGAAAGTAGTGTTGGCAATTAAATATAATGAAAAAATCAGTGAAATACGAAAGATTATTAATAAGCATTGGCACATGGTTGCAAGGGATAACCCACGAAATGTTGTGTTACAAGAAAAACCTATAGTAGTGGCCAAAAAAGTAGCGAATTTAAAGGATAAATTAGTTCATTCACGATTTATTACACCTAAAAAGAGTGAATTAACTATGCTTTTAGGTCCACTAAAACCAGGCATGGTTAGGTGTGGAAGATGTTCAGTTTGCAACAATACAACTAAGAAAAGTAGTTTTAAACATCCATTCCTAGATAGAGAGTTCAAAATAAGGGATCATATAGACTGCAGCACAGAAGGAGTTATATATGTAATACAATGTCCCTGTGATAAATTATATGTAGGTCAGACTAAAAGAGCACTCAAAATAAGAATATTAGAACATAAGGGGGACATTAGAAATAAAAATGAAAGTTCACCTGTTGCTATACATTATAACAAAGAAGCACATTCAGGAGCATCTTTAAGATTTTGGGGTCTAGAAGTAGTTAGGGTCCCAAATAGAGGTGGAAATTATAGAGATTTATTAAATAAAATGGAAATGAAATTGATTTTTTGGTTAAAGACATTAGACCCAAATATAGGTTTAAATATAGAAACTAACTGGCAGTCTTGTTTTTGAGCAAAAAATGTTTTTTAAAAATAGGTATAAGTTGGAGTACTCTAAGTAGCTGGTAAAATAGTTTAATGATGAAGAATAAATCATGAGCTTAATAATATCGTGATTGTAAGAAACAGGACGTTTTAATAGCCCCCATAACCATAATCTGCCAACCGAGGAAACCACAAAGGAAAGAGAAAGAGTATGATAATATGTGAGGGAAATGAGTGGGTGTATTTTGTCTATTGGACGAATTGGTTATTTGAATCATTAGGGATGTGGGAATTTGCAGCATTTAGAAAGAATATGTTATTCTACTAAATAGTTAAGCCCTTTAAGGGTATCGGTCAGACTGTAACATTTAATTTATTTGTCAGATAAGATGAGTATAGATGGGTTTTATTATAACAAGTATAAATATTGGTTTCAGGAAATTTATTAATGAAGTTAAAAAATGAGAAGGATTAAATTTGTATGAGAAATAATCAGAAAGTTACACTAAGGGATAACATTGATAGCGTAATTAAAATCATTTGCCACCCTTAAATATTTGAAAATGGAATGAACATTAAAAAAGTTGTTGTGTTTGCCTGAGAAACAAAGAGCCTGCTCATGTGGACTGATTCTCTTCTCTGTTAGAAGAGAATGTATAGTTGCTTGGCAACAACTTCGGGACAGCTCGAAGATACCCAAAGTGATACGTCACTTTGGCGGAAATACGGCAGGCTCATGAGGACCAAGGCCCTCTTGAGGCAGCCAGAACAATGCACACGGGCAAACAGGACGCCACAGGAGCAGATAGTTGGTGAAGAGGTTTTGTTGCTTGGCGTAGAACATGGACTAAAGAGGCTTTCACGGTAAAAAAGCATTTTATCTTTAAGGCATACGTATTATTAAACACGGAGATAGTGAGATGCCTCTATTGATAAAAATGTTTTCTAACGTGTAGGTATAACGTAGAAGTATTGGAAGGATATGAAAAGCAGCCAATATACCTAAAGAAGTATGTCTCACATTAATGGCAGATCCTAGTTTGCTAAGGTAATTATATTAAAAAGCAATAGTGTAAGGTGTTACAAAAAAATAAACAGTATTGAAATGTACAATGTTTTTTGAAAAATATGGGGAACTATGTAAGAGGTGTGATTCAGATTTATGGAGCAGCAAAGCTATTGTCGTAGTAAAAGTTTTGTGAAATTGTTAATTTAAAGTGATTTTTTGTGTGTGTAAGGGAATAAGGAATATTCAATATAAAAATAAGTAACATGTAAATAACAAGAAGTTCGTTTATAAGAGGTGCGCTTTAGAGTTACGGGGTAGTAAGGCTTTTGCCATTGTGAATATTATGTCTTGGTCAAACAGTTAAATGTGGGAATATGAATGTTAATGATGGCAATTTAATGTGTTCACAGGGATTAATGAGAATTTAATGTGGAATAAAGTAACAACTGAACAGGAATTTTGAATTATGGAAGTTTGTTATGGTAATCAAGTTATGCCATATTATGAAAAATAAAATCATAATTGTAACTACATTATTATTTAAAGGGTACACTTACAAGTGTTATTTTTGTTTTAAACAGATGGATTGTAATGTTTGAATTATGCCCCGTGAACAAGCTCTGAGGAGCGAAACGTAGGGGCTAATAAAAGATTGAGAAAAAGAACAACAAGACGTGGAAGACTTTATTTGTATTATCAAGATTTTGGATGTAAAGTGATTACCCCCAGATTATTGTATAGCATATGTCCAAACCATCCTCCCATGATTTGCCAAAGAGGGTAGTCAGTGGTGTCACTAGTTCTACCCTTAGTTCTTTTAGTATTCTTGGGTGAATCCCTTCAGGATCCACTGCTTTGTCCACTTTCAGTTTTAAGAGTTCTTTCAGAACCCTTTCTTCAGTGAATGGACTGGTATCAACCTCGCTATCCAGAGTGCTTCTATTCTTTGATTTAGGTACTGCCCCCTCCTCTTATTTTGTGAATACTGGGCAGAAGTATTCATTCAGTATCCCTGCTTTTCACTGTCACCCTCTGCCCACCCTCCCTTCCCTTTATTAAGCTTCACTTTCCCTCCCTTGGTCTTTATTCACTTCTTAATGCACCTATAAAAGGTTTTATCCCCTTTCTTAACTGAGTTGGCTATCTTTTCCTTAGTTTGGGTCTGTGCTATTCTGACTGCCTTCCCAGCTTTTTTCTGCTTTAACTGACACAGTTCTCTGCCCTGCACCTTCTGTGTTTCCTTATACTTCCTGAATGCTACCTTTTTTTCTGGAACCTTCCCACCACCTCTTTTGACAGCCGTAGTGATTTTTTCCTTCACTTTGTTTTGTTGATTTGCTTCACACAAAGGCTTGTTGCCTCTGTGATGGTTGTTTTGATTTTTCCTCATTGTTCCTCCATCCCTTCTTCTTGTCAATTTGCTAGTGCTGTTCTGAGGCACTCTCCCATTGTCCCAAAGTCAGCCCTCCTAAAGTCCAATACTCTTGCTTTTGTATGGCTTGACTCTATGGATGTGTTTATTGTGAACCACACTGTTTGGTGGTCACTTGTCCCCAGATTGCTACCCACTTCTAAATCCGAGATCCTTTTTCCATTCCAGCTTTACAGTATCAGGTCTAAGATTGCTCCCTCCCAAGTGGGTTCCACCACTACCTGTCTGAGGCATGCCCCCTGTAGGACATCAAGAATAACCCTGCTCTTGGATGTGGCTGCAGCAAAGGTGGTGCAGTTAACATCTGTCATATGTAGGTCCCCCATTAACAATATGTCCCCCTTTCCTGCCATTCTAAGGATGCCTTCTATCATTTTCTTGTCCATTGCATCTCCCTGAGATGGGGTCTGTATATAACCCCCATGTGGACTGTGCTGCCATTTCCTGTCTACAGGGTGACCCACAGTGTCTCCTTTACTCCCTGTTTATCCTTTAGTTCTGTTGTTTTGATACCTCCCCTCACATAGGAAGCTATTCCTCCACCTCCTCCTCTTTTACCCTCCCTGTTCCTCCTGAAGCTTGTGTACCCTGGTATGTTGACATCCCCATCATGGTTCTCTGTGTACCACGTTTGTGTGACTGCCATGATATCCAGGTGTCCCTCTTCCATCAAGAAGACTAGTTCAGGGAGCTTGTTACACACACTATGGTCATTAGTACTCATCACTCTCCATTTTGCGATGGCCTTACCTCATTTAGCCCCATCCCTGTCCTTATTGCTTTTTTCTGCATTCCCCCTTATCCTAATCCCTATTGACTTCTCTACCTCAGTGTTTACCTCTTTAACTACTGTGTTTGTCATGGGAGGCTGTGTTTTTCCTGTTCCTTTTCAGTGCCTCCACCTTGGCTAGTTTAAATGCTTACCAAAGAAGCATTTAAACCTATTACCTAGGATCCTGGTTCCCCTCCCAGACAGATGCAGTCCATCATGCCAGTATAGGCCTGCATACCTCCAGGTGGACCCCAAGTCCCCGAAGAAGTCAAAACCTTGATCTTCACACCAGGTTTTCAACCATTCATTGAATCCCATGGTGAGGAGTATGCTAGCTTCACACTTGCCATAGACAGGCAGCACCTCCAAGGTTTACTGTATGTGCTACTTGTCTAAGACCCCTCTCCAACTTTTCAAACTCCTCTTGCACTGCTCTAATCCCATTCCCAGCCAGGTCATTTATCCCTAGGTGGACAATGACATCCAACTCCCTCCCTTGTGCAGCTGCTCCCGAGATCCTGAGGATTGGCTCCCTGTCTCCCCCCTCCCATTCTTCCACCCTAACAAATGAGTCCCCCACCAGAAGTTGTTTCATTCTCCTGTGGGATCCCATGCAACCCTCCTGTGGGTCTCCATTGTGGAGGTTCCCAGCATCCTCTTTGCTCTCCACTGCAGATGCCTCCATAGAGGAACCACTCTCTGCCACAAGAGCATATGAATTGTGGAGGGGTACAACTGGAGGAATGTGCCTCTCTTCCATCTCCCTCTCCCTCCCTGAGCCCACCTTGATCAAGCCACTCCTCTTTCTTGACAAACTCTGAGATAGGGGTGATGGCCCTGGTGGTACCTGGGTGAGGGAGGAGGTCCTCTGAATTCTGACCAACTCATTTTGGAGATGAAGAACCTCCTCCCTCTGCCCAAAGATGTGCCTGCAGATGGACAACACTGCATCCTCCAGAACGTCTCCCTGAAGACTGCTGCTCCACAGCCACTGCACTGCACAACTCCCATCATGTCTTATTTGTAGCCCCTTATCTGTTGTTTTACATATTTACTCTTTCCTCTCTCTGTTTATTTTGTTGTTTAGATTTTTTTCTCCCTACTTTCCTACTGCCTCTGTGGCCTTAAAGCTCTCAATCTTCCTGTTCTGGGACAGGAAGTTCCTATTTTCCTCAGTAGTCTCCTTCTTACTTGCTCAGAGTCAGACCTCCAGCAACTGGAGGGGGATGGAAAGCTACTCTTTACCTTCCAGGATGGTGAGTCTTTAGTGCCTCTGTGATAACTCCCTTCCTGGTCCCAAACAGGAAGTTCCTGTTGTCAGTCAAATCCTATGGCTGTAAAGAAGACCTAGCTATGGGAGGGGAGGAGGGGAGGGCTATATCACCACAGCAGAGTAGTATAGTTCTAACAGCACCTCCTAGCTCTTGCTGTTCTCTGCCAGAAGCTAACTAGGGCCATTTTTAAATGCAAAGCACCTGGCTTCCATCTGCTTAAGCCACCCCCTTAATTGACAGTTTCCTTCTTCACCTAGCTAACTGCTATCTGCACAGATAACAATTCACCTCACCCAACTCAGACAAACACACTAACTCCTTTTTTTATCATAAATTGAAGGTCCCAGTAGTAGAGTTCTAGTTATCTAGCTAAAGTAGAGTAGTATAGTTCTAGCAGCACCTCCTCTTTCTTGCTGTAGCATCAGTCTCCAGCAGGATAACATTAGTCTGTAGCAGGAAAACACCAGTCTCCAGCTAGATAACATTAGCCCTCAGAAGTATAACCTCGGTCTCGAGGACGATAACGCTAATCTCCAGCTAGATAACACCAGTCTCCATCAGGATGACCCCAGTCTACAGGAAGATAACGCCAGTCTCCAGGAGGATCACACTGGTCTCCATCAGGATGACACTGGTCTACAGCAAGGTAACACCAGTTTTCCGCAGGACTATTCAGGTACCCAGCAGGATAACACCAGTCTCCAGCTAGATGACACCAGTCTTCAGCAGGATAATTCTGGTCTTCAGCAGGATAAAACCTATCTCTAGCAGGGTAATGCCAGTCTGAACAAGGATAACTCCAGTCTTCATCAAGATGACACCAGTCTCAATCAAGATGATGCTGGTCTCCAGCAGGAAGACACTGGTCCATAACAGGATGTCACCAGTCCAGCTGGATATTTCAGGTTTCCAGCTGGATAACAATGGTTTCCATCATTAAAAATCTAGTTTCTAGCTGGATAACACTAATCCACAAAGAGACAACACTGGTCTCCAACAGGATAACACCAGACTCCAGCAGGAAAACACTGATCACAAACAGGAAAACACCAGTCTCCAGCTAGATAATGTTGGTCCCCAGAAGGATAACACCAGTCTCCAGGAGGAAAACACCAGTCTCCAGCACGATAACACCAGTCTCGATCAAGATGACACCAGTCTACAGGAGGATAACACCAATTTTCTGCAGGACTATACAGGTACCTAGCAGGATAACACCAGTCTCAAGTAAGATGACAATAGACTCCAGCATGATAGTGCTGATCTTCAGCAGGAAGACACCAGTCTCCAACATTGTGATGCTGGTCTATTGCAGGAAAACACTGGTCTCCAGCAGGATAACACCAGTATCTTGCAGTATAACACCAGTCTCTTTCAGGATAACACCAGTCTCCAGCAAGATGACACCAGTGTCCCACAGGATAGTATCAGTCTTCCGCAGGATAACATTGGTCTCCAGCAGAATTACGCTAGTATCCAGTAGGATAACACTGATCTGTAACTTGGTAATGTTGGACTCCAGAAGGTTAACGCCAGTTTCCAAGTCTCCAAAAAGATAACACTGGTCTACAGAAGGATAACTCCAGTCCCCATCAGGATGATACCAATCTACAGCTGGAGAATGACAGTCTCCAGCAGGATAACTCTGGTCTCCATAACAATAACTCCAGTCTCCAACATGATTACAATGGTCTCCAGCAGATAGCACCAGTCTCCCAAAGGATAACTCTGGTCTCCAGCATGATAACACTGGTCTTCAGCAGTATAATACCAGTCTCCAGCATGATAAGACTTGTTTCCAGGAGCACAACACCGGTCTCCAGCAGGATAAGACTTGTTTCCAGCAGGAAAACACGTCTTCTGCAGGATAACTTTAGTCCTCAGAAGGATAACCCCCTTCTCAGGAGGACAACATCAGTCTCCAGCAAGATAACTTCAGTTTTCACAAGGATGACACTGGTCTACAGCAGGATAATGCCAGTCTCCAGGAAGATAGCACTGGTCCCCAGCAGGATAACACTGGTCTGCTGCAAGATAACACTCATCTCCAGCATTAGAACACCGGTCTTTGGCAGGATAACACCATTCTATAGCAGGATTACACTGCTCTCCAGCAGGATAACACTGGTCTACAAAAAGATGACACTGGTGTTCTGCAGGACTATTCAGGTATCCAGCAGGATAACTCCAGTCACAAGCAAGATGACACCAGTCTTCAGAAGGATAAGGCTGGTCTACAGTAGGAAGTCACCAATCTCCAGCATAATGACACTGGTCTCCAACAGAAAAACATCAGTCTCCAGCAGGATATCTCCAGTCTCTGGCAGGAAAAATACCGGTCTTCTGTAAGATAATGTTGGTCTCCAGCAGGATAATGTAGGACTAAAGTAGGATTACACCGGTCTCCAGCAGGATACCACCAATCTCTAGCATGGCAATGTTAGACCCCACAAGGATAACATTGGTCTCCAACAGGTTAACACCGGTCTACAAAAGGATAACTTAATTCTCCATCAGGATTGCACTGGTCTCCAGCAGGAGAACGCCAGTCTCCAGAAATATAACACCTGTCTCCAGCAGGATAACACTGGTCTCCAAGCAGTATAACTCCAATCTCCAGCAGAATTACAATGGGCAGGATGACACTGGTATCCAGTAAGATGAAACCAGTTTCCAGCAGAATAACACTGATCTTCTGCTGGATAACACTTGTCTCCATCTGGATAACACAGGTCTCCACAGGAAAACACTGATCTCCATTAGGATGACACTGGTCTCCAGCAGGATGACAATGATCTTCAGCAGGATGACACCGGTCTCCAGCAGCATAATCTCAGTCTCCAGCAGGTTGATTCCACTCTCCAGTTGGATAATATCAGTCTTCCACAAGATAACTTTGGTCTCCAGCAGGATAATGCCAGTCTCCAGCATGATAACACTGGTCTCCAGTAGTATAATACTGTTCTCCAGAAGGATAACACTGGTTTCTTGGAGGATAACACTGGTCTCCATCAGGAACACTGTCTCCAGCAGGATAACAGTGATCTCCAACAGTGAAAACTCCAGTCTTCTGTCGGGTAACCCTAGTCTCCAGCAGGAAAGCATCAGTCTCCAGCTAGATAATGTCGATCCTGACAAGGATAACCTGGTCTCCAGCAGGATGACACTGGTCTGCAGCAAGATAACACCAGTTTTGTGCAGGATTATTCAGGTATCCAGCAGAATAATACCAGTCTCAAGCAAGATGACTCCAGTCTTCAGCAGTATAATGCTGGTCTTCAACAGGAATACATCGATCTCCAGCATAATGACACTGGTCTCCAGCAGAATAACACCAGTCTTCTGCAGGATAATACCAGCCTTCTGTTGGATATCATTGGTCTCCAGCAGGGTGATGTAGTTCTCCAGCAGGAAAACACCAGTCTCCAGCAGGATTACACCAGTCTCCTTAAGGACAACACTGATCTCTAGCGAGGTAACGTTAGACCCCAGAAGGATAACACTGGTCTCCAATAGATAACACCGGTCAACGGAAGGATAAGTCCAGTCTCCATCATGATGACACTGGTCTCCAGCAGTAGAACACCAGTCTCCAGAAGGATAACACCTGTCACCAGCAAAATAACACTGTTCTCCAGCAGTATTTCAATCGGCAGGATGACACTGGTATCCAGTAGGATGAAACCAGTCCTCTGTAGGATAACACTGATCTCCAGCTGGATAACATTGGTCTCCATCAGGATAACACTGGTCTCCAGCAGAATAATAATGTGCAGGATGACACTGGTCTCCAGCAGAATAACAACAGTCTTCAGCAGGATGACACAGGTCTCCAGCAGTGTGACACCTGTCTCCAGCATGAAAACACTGGTCTACAGCTGGATAAAGTTGGTCCACAGAAGGATAACTCTGTCTCCATGAAGATGACACCTGTCTCCATCTTGATTACACCAGGTCCAAGCAGGAAAATACTGGTCTCCAGCAAGATAACACTATTCTGCAGCATGATATAGGATAATACCAGTCTCCAGCAGGATGCCACCTGTCTCCAGCAGGATGCCACCAGTCTGCAACAGGATGACACCAGTCTCTGGCAGGGTACCTGTGTTATCCAGCAGGATAACACCAGTCTCTACCAGGATAACTCCAGTCTCTAGTAGGTTAACTCCAGTCTTCAGTATGATAACTCTGTTCTCCAGCAGGAAGACACCAGTCTGCAGCAACATAACATTGGTCGCCAGCAGACTAACACCAGTCTTCAGAAGGATGACCTTGGTCTCCTGCAGTATACCATCCATCTTCAACAGGAAGACACTGGTCTCCAGCAGGATAATGTTGATCCCCAGAAGGATAACACCTTTCTTCATGAAGATAACTGTGGTCTCAATGAAGACAACAACTGTCTCCAGCTTGATAACACCAGATCCAAGCAGTATAATACTGGTCTCCAGCAGGATAATGCTAGTCTGCAGCATGATAACACCTGTGTCCAGCAGGATAACACCTGTTTCTGGCAGGATTAGCACCAGTCTTCAACAGGATGACACTGGTATCCATCGGAATAACACCGGTCTTCTGCAGGACCATACAGATATCCAGAAGGATATCACAGGTATGCAGCAGGCTGAAACCATCCTCCAGCAGATTAATACCAGTCATGAGCAAGAGGATGTTGATCTCCAGCAGGATAATGATGGTCTCCAGCAGGAGGACACCAGTCTCTAGCAGGATGCATTTTTTCCAGATGGATGACAGTGGTCTCCAGGAGGGTAACACCACTCTCCAGCAGAAAACCATTGGTCTTCAGCACCATATCTCTGGTATCCATTAGGATTACATGGGTTTTCATCAGGATAATGCAGGCCTCCAGCAGGAAAACACCAGTCTCCAGCAGGATAACACTGGTTTACAGCAGGATAACATTAATCTTCAACAGGCCAAAATCAGTATCCAGCAGGATAAGACAGGTCTCAAGCAGGATGAAACCATCCTCCAGCAGGATAGTGCCAGTCTTGAACAAGATTACACCAGTATCCAGCAGGATAGACACATAGGTAGATAGATAGATAGACAGATAGGCAGACAGAGATGCTATTTATAAAGCTCCCAATTCCTTACACTCTGGGCATTATGCAATACAAATCAGCAACAATAATACACATAAGCAACAATT
Source organism: Neoceratodus forsteri (assembly GCA_016271365.2). Lineage (NCBI taxonomy): Eukaryota > Metazoa > Chordata > Ceratodontiformes > Ceratodontidae > Neoceratodus > Neoceratodus forsteri. The sequence continues at coordinate 115,340,547 of CM057455.1, read as the reverse complement.
CATCATTAAAGCACATTTTACATTTCTATAAATCCCTTAAAACTTATACCAGTCAGTAAAATCCTGCTGGAAAAGTTATGTCTTTAACCCCTTTTTAAAGGCTTCTACTGAGGGGGGCCCCCCTTAGATAACCAGGAAGGGAGTTCCACGTAGTAGGTACCACCACTAAGAATGCACTGTCCACAGAATGCCACAACCTAACTCTGGGAACTCCAAGGAGGCCTCCCCTGGCAGTACGGAGTGCCTGGGGCAGACTGTAGGAGACTTGCTGTACTTGAGATGTTTAAATGTATGTTTTATTGTTGTAATTTATGTTTTGTTTTTCTTTTTCTCAGTTGTATATGTATTATGTTTTTTTATGTATGTATAGTGTTTGCATTTGTATGTATCTAAAAATGAAATTGAAACTGATAAACTGATATTCCTTTGTGCAGTGGGACCCCATTGTAAATTAGCTGATGCTAAATTGGGTTTTATCCTGTTTCTGATATCAGAAATAAACTTTTTACTACTACTTACTACTACTACTACTACAAAGAGATCTTGCAGATAGACAGGTCACCTTTTGTCTAGGGTTTTGTAGGTCAGGAGCCATACCTTAAAGACAATCCTCCTCCTGAATGGCAGCCAGTGCTGTCCATGGAGGACCGGGGTGATATGCTCACTTTGTCTCACCTCGGTCAACTATCTTGCCACCACATTCAGCACCAGCTGCAGCCTGTGGAGGTTGCCTCCAGGTAAGTCCAGGTACAGGGCATTACAGCAATACAGCCTGAAAGTGATGAATGCATGCCATAGAGTGTTCAGATCCTCAGGCAGAATCAAGGATCAGATTCATGTGATGTTCCTGAGATGGTAAAATCCACACCTGATGATGGCTGACTCCTGTGCATCAAGTGTCAAAATGTCATCCAGGATTTCAACCAAATCCTTCATCTAACTAGACAGGGTAAAGGAAATGCCCCCCTACACTAACCCAGGGGTTAACCCCTTACCCCCTTCCTCCCCAATAAACTGGATCTACAACCAGTACCTCTGTCTTGTCTGAGTTAAATTTAAGCCAGTTTGCAGTAATCCACTCCTGGATCTCATCATATTAGCTGTTAAATACAGAGGCCAACACCAGGGTTTCGGGTGCATAAAACAATCACAGCTGGGTATTATCTGCATAGCAGTGAAAACCCATTCCCTAGCACCTGATAATGTCCCCAAATGGCAGTACGTATACCATGAACAGCAAGGGTGAAAAAAATGAGCCCTGTCTGATCCCACAGCACAGAGGCTTTGGGTTAGATGAGGCTAATCCCATCGTTATCCTTTGTACTCAGCCTGTCAGGTATGACCTGAACCAGTTGATGACATTACTGGACAGGTCACACCAGAAGCACAGGTGATCAAGTAACACCTCAAAGTCCATGGTGTCAAATGCTGCAGAGAGGACCAGTAGGATCAAGATGGTCTGGTCTGTTCTGTCCCTCACCATCAAGAGATCCTTAAGCACCTTCACCAGGGTGGTCTCTGTACTATTCCCTGCAAGAAACCCAGACTGAAAGGGCTCATAGGTAGAGGAGGAGGCAAGATGTCTCTCAAGCTGTTTGGCCATTACTTTTTAAATAACTTTCCTTAAAAATGGGATGTTTGAGACTGGTCTGCAATTGCTGAGGCAGTCTGGGCCCAAAGAGGGTTTCTTCAAAGGGGGGCTATTTGAGTCCTCTTTCAAGACCATTGGGAAGACCAGACTCCTCAAGGAACTCCAGACAACCCCAACAATCTGATTCAATCAGGTCCAAGCATCCAACAAAAAGTTCAGATGGACCTGGGTCCAGTTCACATTGGGGTGGCCACAACTTCAAGATTATATTCACCACCTCCTCAAGGCCAACCAGCACAAACTCATCCCAGACAGGAGGAGTGTTTCAACACATTTCAGGCTGGACCCTGCATCCCCTTCAAAAGGTAATTGAGGACACCCCATCCCTGATAGAGGACTCATTGTCCTCTATCAGGATAATGCTGCACTCCAGCAGGAAGACACTAGTCTCTAGCAGGATGACACTGGTGTCCAGCAGGATATCTTCACAGTCTCATGCAGGACAACACTGGTTTCCTGCAGAATAAAACCACTCTACAGCTCAATAACACCAGACCCCAGCAGAAGAACACTGATCTCCAACAGGATAACACCAGACTCCCACAGGATCATACTGGTCTCCAGAAGAATAACTCCAGTCTACAGAAGGATTACACCAGTCTCATGCAGGACAACAGCAGTCTCAAGTTCAGTATGAGAACATTAAGACAAAGGTGGTGCTGTTAGAACTATACTGCTCTACTGGGCCTAAACAAATAGAACTCTACTACTGGAACCTTCAATTCAGGGTAAAAACAAACAAACAAATAAACAAGAATGAGTGTGTTTGTCTGAGTTGGGTGAAGTGAATTTTTATCTGTGCAGTTAGCAGTTAGCTGGGAGAATAAGGAAACTGTCAATTGTTTGAGAGGCTAGGCAAAAGGAAGCCAGGTGCTTTGGATTTAAAAACTTCCCTAAATAACTTCTGACAGAGAACAGCAAGAGGAGAGAGGTGCTGTTAAAATTATGCAACTCTAATGGGACAAAAGAACCAGAACTCTACTACTGGGACCTTACATTTAGAGTGAAAAATAAGAATGAGTGTGTTTGTCTTCATTGGGTGAAGTGAATTCTTATCTGTGCAGTTAGCAGTTACCAAGGTGAAGAAGGAAACTCTGAATTATGGGGAGTGACTTAGGCAAAAGGAAGCCAGGTGTTTGGGATTTTAAAACTGCTCTAGATAGCTTCTGGCAGACAACAGTAAGAGGAAGGAAGTGCTGTTAGAACTATACTACACCAGTGGGACTAAAGAACTAGAATTCTGCTACTGGGATCTTTATTTAAGGTAGAAAAAAAGAATTAGAGTGTTTGTCTGAGGTGGCTGAAGTGAACTGTTATATGTGCAATAAACAGCTACCTGTAGATGAAAAAGGAAGCTCTTAATTTGGTGGAGTGGCTTAGGAAGTCAGGTGGTTTGGATTTAAAAACTGTGCTAAACAGCTTCTAGAGGAGAACAGTAAGAGGAAGGAGGTGATGTTAGAACTATACTACTCTACTGGGACTAAAGAACTAGAACTGTCCTATAGGGATCAACAATTTAGGGTAACAACAAAACAAAACAAAAAGAATTAGTGTGTTTGAGTTGGATGAAGTGAATTGTTATGTGTGCACTTTCTAGTTGGCTAGGTGAAGAAGGAAACAGTTAATTAGGGGGAGTGGCTTAGGCAAAAGGAAGCCAGGTGTTTTGGATTTTAAAATGGCCCTAAATAGCTTTTGGCAGAGAACAGTAAGAGAAAGGAGGTGCTGTTAGAACTCTACTACTCTACTGAGACTAAAGAACTAGAACTCTACTACTGGGACCTTCAATTTAGGGTAAGAAGAAAAAAAAAAAGAACTGGTGTGTTTGAGTTGGGTGAAGTCAATTGTTATCTATGCAGTTAGCAGTTAGCTAGGTGAAGCCAGGTATTTTGTATTTAAAAACTGCCCTTGATAGCTTCTGGCAGTGATCAGTAGGAGGAAGGAGGTACTGTCAGAACTATACTACTCTACTAGAACTAAAGAATCAGAACTCTACTAATGGGACCTTTTATTTTGTGGTAAAAAAAAGTATTAGTGGATTGGTCTTTGTTGGATGAAGTGAATTGTTATCTGTGCAGTTAGATAGGTGAAGAAGGAAACTGTGAATTAGGCAGAGTGGCTTAGGCAAAAGGAAGCAAAAGGAAGCAAAGGTGTTTTGGATTAAAAACTGCCCTAGCCAGCTTCTGGCAGAGATCAGTAAGAGGAAGGGAGGTGTTGTTAGAACTATACTACTCTACTAGGAGTAAAGATCTAGAACCCTACTACTGGGACCTTCAATTTAGAGTAAAATGACAGAAGCAAACAAAAAAGAATTAGAGTTTTTTCTGAGTTTAGTGAAGTAAATTATTTGTCTGGTCAGCAGTTAGCTAAGTTAAGAAGAAAAATGTGAATTAGGGGGATTAGCTTCATCAAAATGAAGCCAGACATTTTGGATTTAACATCTCCAATAGATAGCTTCTTGCAGAGAATAGTAAGAGGAATTGGGTAAGTGGCTTAGGCAAAAGGAAGCCAGGTGTTTTGGAATTGAACATTGGCCTAGATACCTACTGAAAGAGAAGATGAAGAGAAAGTATGTGCAGTTAGAATTACATTACTCTATTTGTACTAAAGAACAACAACTCTACCACTGGGATTACCAGTTTAGGGTAAAAAAAGAAAAATAATTAGTGTGTTTCTGTGAGCTGGGTGGAATGAATTATTATCTGTGCAGTCAGCAGTTAGATAGGTGAAGATGGAAACTGTGAATTGGGGTAGTGGCTTAAGCAAAAAGAAGCCAGGTGTTTTAGGATTTAAAAACTGCAATGGATAGCTTCTGAGAGTGAACAGTAAGAGGAGGAAGGTTCTGTTAGAACTATACTACTCTCCTGGGACAGAAGAACTAGAATTCTACTACTGGGACCTTCAATTCATGGTACAAACAAACAAAAAAGAATCAGTGTGATTGTTTGAGTAGGGTGAAGTGAACTGTTATCTCTGCTGTTATCCAGTTGAAGAAGGAGACTCTGTAAGAGGGGGAGTTGTTTTGGAAAAAGGAAGCCAGGTGTTTTGGATTTAAAAATGGCCCTGGATAGCTTCTGGCAGAGAACAGTAACAGGAAGGAGGTGCTGTTAGAACTATACTACTGTACTGGAACTAAAGAACTATAACTCTAACACTGGGATTTTCAATTTAGGGTAAAGCAATAAAAGTATTAGTATGCTTGTCTGAAGTGGGTGAAATGAATTGTTATCTATGTAGTTTGCAGTTAGCTAGGTGAAGAAGGAAACTGTGAATTAGGGGGAGTGGATTAGGCAAAAGAAAGCCAGGTGTTTTAGATTTAAAAACTGCCCGAGATAGCTTCTGGCAGAGAACAGTAAGAGGAAGGAGATGCTGTGTGAGCTGTAGTACTCTACTAGAACTAAAGATCTAGAACTCTATTCCTGGAACTTTCGATTCAGGGTAAAAAAGTAAGAATTAGTGTGTTTTAATTGGTTGAAGTGAACTGTTATCTGTGCAGTTAGCAGTTAGCTAGGAGAAGAAGGAAACTGTTAATTAGGGGGAGAGGCTTTAGCAAAGGGTAGCTAGAGGGGTGTTTTGGATTTAAAAACTGTCCTAGATAGCTTCTGCCAGAGAACAGTAACAGGAAGGAGATGTTGTTAGAACTATACTACTCTACTGGGAATAAAGAGCTAGAACTCTGCTACTGAGATCGTCAATTTAGGGTAAAAACAAACAAAAAAAATTAGTGTGTTTTTCTGAGATGGATGAGGTGAATACTTATCTATGCAGTTAGCAGTTAGTTAGGTGAAGAAGGAAATTGTGAGTTCGGGAGAGGGCTTAGGCAAAAGGAAGCCATGTGTTTTGGATTTAAAAACTGCCCTCGATAGCTTCTGGCAGAGAACATAAGAGGAGGGAATTGCTGTTAGAGCTATGCTACTTTTCTGGGACTAAAGAAGTAGAACTCTACTACTGGGAACTTCAATTGATGGTAAAAATTAACAGAAATGAACTAGTGTGTTTGCCTCAGTTTTGTAAATAAAATTGTTATCTGTGCCGTTAGCAGTAACCTAGGTGAAGAAGGAAACTGTGAGACAGGGGATTGGCTTAGGCAAAAGAAAGTTGTGTGTACTGGATTTAAAAAATTGCCCTAGATAGCCTTGGCAGAGAACATAAGAGGAAGGAGGTGCTGTTAGAATTATACTACTCTTCTTGGATTAAAGAACTATAACTCTTCTACTGGGACCTTCAATTTAAGGTAAAAACAAACAAAAATAAACTAGTGTGTTTGAGTTGGGTAAAGTGAATTGTTATATGTGCAGTTAGCTAGGTGGAGAAGGAAACTTTGATTTAGGGGGAGTGGCTTAGGCAGAAGAAAGCCAGGTGTTTTGGATTGAAAAACTGCTCTTCATAGCTTCTGTCAGAAAACAGTAAGAGGAAGGAGGGGCAGTCAGGACTATACTACTGTACTGGGAATAAACAAGTAGAACTCTACTTCTGGGACCATCAATTTATGGTCAAAACAACAACAAAACAAAGAACTACTATCTTTGTCTTTTTTAGGTGAAGTGGATTATTATCTGTGCAGTTAGCAGTAACCTAGGTGAAGATTGAAACTGTGAATTAGGGAGAGTGGCTAAGGCAAAAGGAAGCCATGTGTTTTGGATTTAAAAGCTGCCAATGGTTGCTTCTGGCAGAGAACACTAAGAGGAAGGAGGTGCTGGTAGAACTATACTACTCTATTGGGACAAGAGAACTAGACGTCTACTACTGGGACCTTCAATTTAGGATAAAAACAAACAAACAGATGAAAAAGAATTAGAGTTTATGTCTGTGAATTGTTATCTGTGCAGTTTGCAGTTAGCTAGGTGAGGAAGGAAACTGTAAACTGAGGAGAGTGACTTAGGCAAAAGGAAGCCAGGTATTTTGGATTTAAAAACTGCATTGGATAGACTCTCTCGAGAAGAGTAATAGGATGGAGGTGCTGGGAATAAAAAACTAGAACTCTACTTCTGGGACCTTCAATTTATGGTAAAAACAACAACAACAAAAAAGAATTAGTGTGTTTGTCGAAGTTAGGTGAAGTGAATTCTTATCTGTGCAGTTAGCAGTTAGCTAGGTGAAGAAGGAAACTTTGAATTAGGTAGTGTAGCTTAAGAAAATGGAAGCCAGGTGTTTTGGATTAAAAAAAAAAATCCCTGATATAGCTTCTGACAGAGAACAGTAAGAGGAAGGAGGTACTGTTAGAACCATACCAGAACTATACTATTCTACAGGGAATAAAGAACTAGAACTCTACCACTGGGACCTTCAATTTAGGGTAAAAGAAAAAATATTTACTGTGTTTTTTCTGAATTTTTTCATGTGAACAGTTGTCTGTGCAGTTAGCTAGGTGAAGAAGGAAATTATGAATTAGGTGGACTGGCATAGGCAAAAGGAATCCAGGTGTTTGCGATTTGAAAAAGCAAAACAAAACGATTCCGCTAGATAGATTCTGACAGAGAACAGTAAGAGGAAGGAGGTACTGTTAAAACTATACTACTATACTGGAACTAAAGAACTAGAACTGTACTACTGGAACCTTCAATTTAGGGTAAAATAAGAATTAGTGTGTTTGTCTGAGTTGGGTGAAGTGAATTATTATCTATACAGTTATCAGTTAGCTAGGAGAAGAAGCAAACTCTGAATTAGGGGGAGTGCTTAAGCAAATTGAAGCCAGGTGTTGTGGATTAAAAAACTGCCCTAGATAGCTTTTGGCAGAGAACAGTAAGAGGAATGAGGTTTTCTTAAAACTATACAGACCAGTTAGTTTGACCTCAGTGGTAGGGAAAATGATGGAATCTCTTCTGAAGGAAAGAACTGTTGAGTACCTAAAAGCCGGTGGGGCACAGGACCCAAGGCAGTATGGATTCACAGTGGGAAGGTCATGTCAGACAAATATAATAGAATTCTTTGACTGGGTGAGCAAAGTAGTAGACCAAGAAGAGGCTGTGGATCTGGCCTACCTAGATTTTAGCAAGCCATTTGACACAGCCCCACAAGAAATATTAATGTACAAGCTAGCCAGCCTTCGAGTGGGTCCCAAGGTTACCTAACCTGGATAAATAATTGGCTGGACAACAGGAAGCAAAGGTTAATACTAAACAGAGTCCACAGTGAAGAAAGGAGGGTACTTAGTGGGGTTCCACAGGGTTCAGTACTGGGGCCAGTCCCCTTTAATGTCTTTATAAGTGACACTGCAGAGCACCAGGAATGAAAAGTATGTCTTTGCAGATGACAAAGATCTGCAACAGGATTGATACACTGGGTGAGGTGGAAAGGATGAGAAGGGACTTGGCTATGTTACAGGAATGATCAAATGTATGGCAGCTCAAATTCATTGCAAATAATTGCAAGGTAATGCATCTGGAAAACAAAAACCTAGAGGAAGAGTACACAATGGGGGTGAGATACTAACGACAACAAAAATGGAAATGAACCTGAGAGTAATTATATTAGATGACATAAAGGTGGGCAAGCAATGTGAGAAGGCAATAAGGGGGACTAGGGGAATACTGGGATGCATAGGGAGAGGTTTCAACAATAGAAAACAGGAAGTTGTTATCCCGCTTTACAGACAGTTGGTGAGACCCCATCTGGAGTACTGCGTGCAGTTTTGGAGACCCCATCTCTGCAAAGACATAGACAGAGTGGAGGCTGTCCAGAGGAGGGCAACCAAAATGGTGCAGGTTCTGCACCAGAAGACATATGAAGAGAGATTAAATTATCTTAATATGTATACCCTTTAGGAAAGAAGGGAGTGGGGGGACATGATAGAAACTTTCAGGTACCTCAAGGGAATCAGCAAAGCCCAAGAGGGTAGCATCTTTCAGAAAAAGAGATGTGCAAGACCAAGGGGGCACAATTTGAAGATAGAGTGGAGGATGGCTCAGAAGTAATGTAAGGAAGCATTTTTTCATGGGCAGGGTTGTGGATGCATGGAACAGCCTTCCTGAGGAAGTTGTGGAGTCAAGAACAATGAGAGAATTCAAGAATGCATGTGACAGACATAAGGCAATTCTAGTGGGGGCTAGAAGGAAGTAGGCCGTTGGTTAACTAGAATCTGCAGCTTATCCATCAGGTAGGGAAATGGGCAGACTAGGTGGGCCAAGCAGTCCTTATCTGCCATCAAAGTCTATATTTCTATTGTATACTACTTTACCTCAACTAAAGAATTAAAACTATATTCCTGTGACCTTCCATTTGGGTAAAAACAAATAAAAATGAATTAGTGTGTTTGTCTGAGTTGGGGGAAGTGAATTGTTATCTGTGCAGTTAGCAGTTAGTTAGGTGAAGAATGAAACATTAAAGTGGGGGAAGTGGCAAAAGCAAAAGGAAGCAAGTTGTTTTGGATTTGAAAACTGCACTAGATAGCTTCTAGCACAGAACAGTAAGAGGAAGGAGGTGCTGTTTGAGCTATACTACTCTACTGGGATTAAAGAATGAGATCTGTATTATCAGGACGTTTAATTTAAAATATGAGTGTGTCTGTCTGAGTTGGGTGACATGAATTGTAATCTGTGTAGTTAGCCATTGGCTAGGTGAAGAAGGAAACTATAAAGTGGCACATGCAAAAGGAAGGCAGTTGTTTTGAATTTAAAACTGCCCTAGATAGCTTATGCCAAAAATATTAAGAGGAAGAAGGTGATGTTTGAACTATATTACTCTACTGGTACTACAGAACTAGAACTCTTCTACTAGGATTTTCAATTTAGGGTAAAAAGAACATTATTAATTTTTTAAGTTGGGTGAAGGGAGTTTTTTTTCTGTGCAGTTAGCAATTAGCTAGGTTAAGAAGGAAACTGTAAATTAGGGGACATGACTTAGGCAAAAGGAAGCCAGGAGTTTTGGATTTAAAAACTGCACTGTATAGCTTCTAGCAGAAAACGGTAAGGGGAAGGAGGTATTTTTGAGCTATACTGCTTTACTAGAACTAAAGATCTTGAATTCTACTACTGGAACATTCAATTTAGGATTAAAAAAATAAGAATTAGTGTGTTTTAGTTTGGTGTGGTGAACTGATATCTGTGCTGTTAGCAGTTAGCTAGGAGAAGAAGCAAACTGTGAATTTTTAGGAGTGGCAAAAGCAAAAGGAATCCAGGTGTTCTGGATTTAAAAATTGCCCAAGCTAGCTTCTGGCATAGAACAGTAAGAGGAAGGAGGTGCTGTTACAACTAAACTACTCAACTAGAACTAAAGAACTAGAACTATGCTGCTGGGTCTTTCAATTCAGGGTAAAAATAAACAAACAAAAAAAGAATTAGTATGTTTAAGATGGGTGAGGTGAATGGTTAGCTCTGCATTTAGTAGTTATCTAGGTGAAGAAGGAAACTTTGAATTAGGGGCGAGCAGTAAGAGGAAGGAGGTGCTGTTTGAACTATGTTACTCTTCAGGGAGTAAAGAACTAGAACTCTACTACTGGGACCTTCAATTGAGGGTAAAACAAACAAAACAAACAAAAAAGAAATAGTGTGTTAGTCTGATCTGTGTAAGGTGAATTGTTAGCTGTGCAGTTAGCAGTTAGCTAAGTGAAGATGGAAACTGTAAGTAATGGGGAGTGGCTTAGGCAAAAAGAAACCAGGTGTTTTGCATTTAAAAACTGGCCTCGATAGCTTCTGGCAGAGATCAATAAGAGGATGGAGGTGCATAGAACTAGAACTCTACTACAGGGAAATTCTGGAAATTCTATTTAGGGTAAAAAAAAAAAAGAATTAGTGTATTGATCTAAGTTGGGTGAAGTGAACTGTTATCTGTGCAGTTAGTTTGGTGAAGAGGGAAACTGTGAATTAGGAGTGGCTTAAGCAAAATGGAGATAGCTGTTATGGATTTAAAAAACTGCCCTAGATTGCTTCTAGATGAGAACAGACAGTAAGAGGAAGGAAATGCTGTTAAAATTATATTACTCTACAGGGACTAAAGAACTAGAGTTCTACCACTAGGACCTTCAATTTAGGGGAAGAAAAAATAATTAGTGTGTTTGTCTTGGTTGGGTGAAGTGAATTATTATATGTGCTGTGAGCTATTTGAATAAGATATTTTGGATTTAAATATTGCCCAAGATAGCTTCTAGAAGAGATTAGAAAATGGGTGTTTTACTTGCTAGGCTCTGATTTCCTGGTACCCCTGCCAAGGGGGTACATTAACTTTCAATAGATGCCCGGCAAAAAAAAAGCTAGAGGACAAGTGTCCCTTCACCCATTCAAGTATCTTTGTGCTCATCCTGCTTTCCCATTGGTTGACAGCAATCATTCAATTTGAAAATGCACTCCTATTTTTTCTCTTGCTTAGTGAGAGATACTGCCCTACCAAGACTCCATAACACATTGCCAGCTACCACAAGAACAAGAAACCACACACCGATCTCTGCTGGGCTTACTTACCACAACAGAAAACAACTATGTTCTCTCTCGCCTGTTGTTCTGTAGGACACTCAAAAATGCTCCTGCCCTCCTTTAGTATGCAGCAGTAGCAGCTTCCTTAGTAATGGGCTGCTGCTTGTCAACGTCGTTGCAACTTACTGTAGAGTTGGCAATCATGAATACGTGACCACTGTAAAAGCCATTACATCCAAATGTTTATCCAGCTCCCGTTATCAGTTTCTCCAGCTCATCATGCCACTATATACCAAATGACATCTACTGTACATCTGCAGCTCGTTGATGCTCCCAACTTGTGACTGCCTCTTCCCACTGGTGATCGGGATGCTGTTAACTCTGCATGTAATTTCTTCCCATTGGGTCTAAATGCGCACATAGTATGAAAGGCAGAGTACACTGAACATGACTTTCTGTTGCCTTTTCTCCTCACAAGGTAAATGCTGCTCCACATAATTACAGTTTCTGTCTTGCCCACCTCAATCAACAAAAATTCTAGAACTGCTGATCCTTAGCAGGAGGGGCTAGGGACTGTTTGATTAGGTAACCCATCAAGTGGGAGCATGAGGATGGGAGACGTCCATTACAGCGACTCCTTCCCAGCGCAATCCACTCCCGGCGATGGAAAAGTAGGGTGACCGGATGAGGGCGTGGGTGAACTAGGTGACAGGATGTCACTATAAATACACATGTGGTGGAATGGGAGTGAGCATGGCGAGCTTGGGCTGGGAGGGGGTGGAAAGGCTGTATGGGGTGGCACTGAGGTTGCTGGCTGAGCTGCATCATGGCATTGGAGACTGGCTAGTGGCTGAGGTACAGGGTATGAGTACGGGCACTGGTGCAATTTTTTACTGTGCCTGAGCCAAAACTTTCATTTTTTTTTACAGCTTTCATCCCCTGACATGCACACCCCTGTAGTTGAGAATCCTTAAGTAGGGGGTGCAGGGGGCAAAGCCCCCAAAGAGGGTGTGTGGGTGGGCACAGCCCCCTCACAGAAAGCAGTAAAACACTGTCCTGGTGCCATTGTTCTGGTGCATCGGGGTTGTCAGAGTGCCAAAAATGTGTTTGGCACTCTGACAAAGCGATAATGGTGATTGCCTTTAGGTGTTGGCCGTTATCACATAGACCCATTTGATTAATGTTGTGGACAAGGGGACAGTGGTTTGATTCCCAGCAGTATGGTTTGAAAGATTTTAACCAAGCTGAACTCAGTTCCTAGTTTAGCCTCCAATGTTTGTTTGTTTCTGACTTTGCAGCTGTGGCAACCTGTTTCTCTTTTGATTTTTTTATTCTACTCACCATGTCTTATATCAGCCTGTTTTAGTTTCTGTCCAGCCATTGGGGGGTGTTGAGTTGGTGACAGTGCTTTCACAAATTCATATAAAAATGAAACATAGTGTTCCAAACAGCAGCTCCATCTACTGTCCAACTATAGCAGTAGAAGGATTACTGTACAAGAAAAATGTAGATTTATTCTTTTTAAAAACATTTATTATACTTCTTTTTAAACTTTTATTTAATTTAAAGTGCAATGTAACTAACAGCACATTTTCTAATGCAATAATACTCAGCAGGCTGGGCGGTGTGGGCAATACTGAACCTTCCAGGGGCTATAAGGCCCTCCGCCTGAGGCGTCAGGCTACATTACACCCCTAGGCAGTCTAGTATTGCCCAATACTGCCCACCCTCCCAGGTATTGCTGCTTGCACAGTAAGAGGAAAAATGTGCTGTTAGAACAGCACTGCTCTACTGGGACAAAAGAACTAGAACTCTACTATTGGGACCTTCAATTTAGGGAAAAACAAACAAAAAAAAACCAAAAAAGAATGAATGTGCTTGGCTGAGTTAGGTGAAGTGAATTTTTATCTGTGCAGTCAGCAGTTAGGTAGGTGATGAAGGAAACTGAGAATTAGGGGGAGTGGCTTAGGCAAAAGAAAGCCAGGACTTTTGGATTTAAAAACTGCCCTGCATAGCTTCTGGAAGAGAACAATAAGAGGAAGGAGGTGCTATTAGAATTATACTACTCTACCGGGTCTAAAAGATAAACTCTACTTCTGGTAGTTTCAATTTATGATAAAAATGAACAAAGAAAGAAGAATCACTGTGTTTGTCTGAGTTGGGTGAAATGAACTGTTAACTCTGCAGTTAGCAGTTAGCTTGGTGAAGAAGGAAACTGTGAATTAGGGGGGTGTCTTAGGCCCTGGACACACTGGGGAACTTAAAATGGTTTAAGTGCCTTAAAACAGTTTAAATCCCCCAGCACTATTTGCAGACAGACTACAAGCCCCTTAAAACGTTTTAACAAAAGTGATTTTAAACCCTGATAGATACCTAGTCTTAAAACCATTTTTAAAAACATTTTGGACCTAGCATGGCTCTACTCACAGGTCTGTCCAGGAGTAAAAGTGTTTTAAGCTGTAATGGTTTAACTAAAACAGTTCTAGCTGCAGTGTGTCCAGGCAAGCACAGTTCTGTGTGTTGGACTTAACACAAAATAGTTACAAGGAGAACAGGTTTAACACTAGCAGTGTGGCCACACTAAACCATTATCAAAAAGGATTACTAAGTAGTGTGGCTGCACTGAAATGGTTTAGCTAAACTGGTTTTAAAAAGGGTTTTCAAAAAAAGTTCTGTAGTGTGTCCAGGGCCTTAGGCAAAAGTAAGCCAGGTGTTTTGGATTTAAAAATTGCCCAATATAGCTTCTAGAAGAGATCAGTAAGAGGAAGAAATTGGTGTTACTATACTACTCTACTGGGACTAATGAACTAGAACTCTACTACTGGGACCATCAATTTATTGCGAAAAAAAAGAATCAGTGTGTTTATCTGAGTTGGAAGAAGTGAACGGTTGTCTCTGCAGTTAGCTAGGTGAAGAAGGAAACTGTGAATTGGGGGAGTGGGTTAGCAAAAGGAAGCCAGGTGTTTTGGATTTAAAAGCTGCCCTAAGTAACTTCTGTCAGAGAACAGTAAGGGTAAGGAGGTGCTGTTAGATCTATACTACTCTACTAGAAGTAAAGAACTACAATTCCACTACTGGGACCTTCAATTTAGAGTAAAAAAAAGAATGTGTGTGCTTATCTTAGTTGGGTTAACTGAATTGTTATCTGTGCAGTTAGCTAGGTGAAGATGCACACTTTGAATTAGGGGGAGTGGCTTAAGCAAATGTAAGCCATATGTTTTGTATTAACAAACTGCCAAAGATAGCTTCTGGCAGAGAACAGTAAGAGGAAGGACATGCTGTTCGAACTATACTACTCTCCTGTGACTAAAAAGCAAGAACTCTACTACAGTGACCTTCAATTTAGGGTAAAAAAAAATAATTAGCATGTTTGTCTGAGTTGAGTGAAGTGAATACTTATCTGTGCAGTTAGCAGTTAGCTAGGTGAAGAAGGAAACTGTAAATTGGGGGGGGGGGGTGGCACAGGCAAAAGGAAGCCAGGTGTTTTGGATTTAAAAACAGTCCTAGATAGTTTGTGGCAGAGAACAGTAAGAGGAAGGAAGTGTTGTTTGAACCCTACTACTCTATTGGCACTAAAGAACTCAAACTCTACTACTGGGACCTTACATTTAGGGTAGAAACAAAATAAAATAAAGACTTAATGTGTTTGAGTTGGGTGAAGTGAATTGTTATCTATTCAGTTATCAGTTAGATAGATGAAGAAGGAAACTATAAATTGGGGGGAGTGACTTAGGCAAAGGGGAGCCCAGTGTTTTGGATTTAAAAAACTCCCATAAATAGCTGCTAGCAGGGAAGAGTAAGAGGAAGGTTGTGCTGTTTGAGCTACACTACTATACTGGGACTAACAAACTAGAACTGTAGTACTGGGACCTTCAATTTAGTGTAAAAAGAACGACAAAAAAATAATTAGTGTGTTTGTCCGAGTTTGTTGAAATGAATTATCTGTGCAGATAGCTGTTAGCTAGGTGAAGAATCTCATTTTGAATTGGGGGGGAGTGGCTTAAGCAAATTGAAGCCAGGTGTTTTGGATTTAAAGACTGCTGAAGATAGCTTCTTGCAGAGAACAATAGGAGGAAGGAAGTGCTGTTAGAACCATTCTACTCTACTGTGACTAAAGAACTAGAACTCTACTTCTGGAACCTTCCATTTAGGTTAAATACAAACAAACAAGAAAGAAGTAGTGTGCTTGAGTTGGGTGAAGTGAATTGTTATCTGGGCAGTTAGCTAGGAGAAGAACTAAACTTTGCATTGGGGGAGTGACTTAAGAAAATGGAAGCCAGGTGTTCTGGATTTAAAAACTGTCCGAGGTAGCTTCTGGCAGAGAACAGTAAGAGGAAGGAAGTGCTATAAGAACTGTACTACTCTACAGTGAATAAAGACCTAGAACTCTACTACTGGGACCTTCCATTTAGAGAGAAAACAAAAAAATATTGTGTTTGTCTGAGTTGGGTGAAGTGAATTGTTATCTGTGCAGTTAGCAGTTAGCTAGGAGAAGAAGCAAACTTTGAATTAGGGGGAGTGGCTTATGGGAAAAGGAAGCCAGGTGCTTTGCTTTTAAAAACTGCCCTAGATGGTTTCTGGAAGAGAAGAGTAAGAGGAAGGAGGTGCTGTTAGGCCTATATTACTCTATTGGGACTAAAGAACTAGAACTCTACTACTGGAACATTCAATTTAGGGCAAAAATAAAAATAAGAATTTGTGTGTTTGAGTTGGGTGAGGTGAAATGCTATCTGTGTAGATAGCAGTTAGATAAGAGATTAAGCAAACTGTGAATTTATGGAAGTGGCTTACAAAAAAGGAAGCCAGAAGTTCTGAATTTAAAACCTGCCCTAGACTGCTTCTGGCAGAGAACAGTAAAAGGAAGGAGGTGTTGTTAGAACTATACTAGTCAACTGGGACTAAAGAACTAGAACTCTGCTACTGGGACCTTCAATTCTGGAAAAAACAAACAAACAAAGAATTAGTGTGTCTGCTTGAGCTGGGTGAAGTGGATAGTTACCTCTGCAGTTAGCAGCTATCTACATGAAGAATGAAACTGTGAATTGGGGGTGTGGAATAGGCAAAAGGAATCTGGGCATTTTGGATTGAAAACACTTCTGGAAGAAAGCAGTAACAGGAATAATGTGCTGTTAGATGCATGCTACTCTACTGAGACTAAAGAACTAAAACTCTATTACTGGGACCTTCAATTTAGGGAAAAAACAAACAAAAAAGAATTAGTGTGTATGTCTGACTTGGGTGAAGTGAATTGTTGTCTGAGCAGTTGGCAGTTAGCAAGGTGAAGAATGAATCTTTGAATTAGGTTGAGTGGCTTTAGAATATGGAAGGCAGGTGTTTTGTATGTAAAAACTGCCCAAGATAGATTTTGGCAGAGCGCAGTAAGAGGAAGGAGGTGCCCTTAGAACAATACTACTCTAGTGCAAGCTAAGAATTAGAACTCTACTGCTTGGACCTTTAATTAATGGTAAAAGTCATAATGAATGTGTTTGTCTGAGTTAGGAGAAGTGTATTTTTATCTGTGCAGTTAGCAGTTAGCTAGGAGAAGAAGGAAACAGTGAACATGGGGGTGTGGAATAGGCACAAGGAAGTCAGGTGTTTTGCATTTAAAAATTGCCCAAGATAGCTTCTGGAAGAGATCAGTAAGAGGAGGAACATGCTGTTAGAACTATACTACTTTACTTGGACAAAAGAACTAGAACTCTACTACTTCAATTTGGTGTAACAACAAACAAAGAAAAACAAAAAAGAATTAGTGAGTTTGTCTGAGTTGGGAGAATTGGATTTTTATCTCTGTAGTCAGGAGTTAGGTAGGCGATGAAGGAAACTGTTAATTAGGAGGAGTGGAATAGGCAAAAGGAAGCCAGATGTTTTGTATTGAAAAATTGCCCAAGATAGCTTCTGGAAGACAGTAGTAATAAGAGAGACATGCGGTTAGAACTATACTACTCTATTGGGACTAAAGAACTAGAACTCTGCTACTGGAACCTTTAATTTAGGGAACAAACAAAAAAATAAAGAATTAATGTGTTTGTCTTAGTTGGGTGGAGTGGATTGTTATCTGTGCAGTTAGCAGTTAGCTAGATAAAGAATCAAACTTTTAATTAGGGGGAGTGGCTTAGGCAAAAGGAAGCCAGGTGCTTTGGATTTAGAAAGTTCCCTAGATAGCTTCTGGCAGAGAACAATAAGAGGAATGATGTGCTGTTAGAACTATACTACTGAAACTGGAATAAAGAACTAGAACTGTGCTACTAAGAGCTTCAATTCAGGATACAAACAAACAAATATACAAAAAGAATTAGTTTGTTTGAGGTAGGTGAAGTGAACTGTTAGCACTGCATTTATCAGTTATCTAGGTAAAAAGGACACATTGACTTAGGGGGAGGGGCTTAGGCAAAATGAAGCTAGGAGATTTGGACTTAAACATTGCCCTAGATTGCTTCTGGCAGAGAACAGTTTGTTTGTTTGTTGTTTATTTCAGGAATAACTGTTGAGTGAGATGCTCATTTACAATGGTAACCATAACAGTAAGAGGAAAGAGGTGATATTAGAACCATACTACTCTACTGGGACTAAAGAACTAGAACTTTAATACTGGGACCTTCCATTTAGGGTAAACAAAAACAGAATTAGTCTGTTTGTCTGAGTTGGGTGAAGTGAACAGTTATATGTGCAGTTAGCAGTTATCTACATGAAGAAGGAAACTGTGAATTGGGGAGTGGCTCAGTCAAAAAGAAGCCAGGTGTTTTGGATTTAGAAACTACCCTAGATAGCTTCTTGCAGAGAACAGTAAGGGAAGGGAGTTGCTGTTAGAGGTATACTACCCTACTAGAACTAAACAACTTCAACTCTACTAGTGGAACCTTCAAGTTATGGAAAAAAATAATAATGTGTTTGTGGGACGTGGGTGAAGTGAATTGTAATCTGTGCAGTTAGCAGTTAGCTAGGTAAAGATGGAAACTGTGAATTTGGGGGAGTTGCTTAGGCAAAAGGAAGCCTTGTGTTTTGGATTGATAAACTGGCCTGGATAGTGTCTGGCAGAGAACAGTAAGAGGAACGAGGGGCAGTTATAACTATACTACTGTAAAGGGACTAAATAACTAGAACTCTACTACTGGGACTTTCAGTTTAGGGAAAAACATAAAGAATTAGTCTATTTCTCTGAGTTGGATGAACAGAATTGTTATCTATGCACTTAGCAGTTAACTAGGTTCTGAAGGAAACTGCGAATTAGGGGGAATGGCTTATGAAAAAGGAAGCCAGGTGTTTTGGATTTAAAAACTGCCCTAGATAGCTTCTGGAACAGAAGAGTGAGAGGAAGAAGATTCTGTGAGAACTATACTACTCTACTGGAACTAAAGAATTTGAACTCTACTACTGGGCCTTGTGTTTAGGGTAAAACCAAACAAATAAAATATAATTAGTATGTTTGTCTGAGTTTGGTGAAGTGAGTTATCATCTGTGCAGTTAGCTAGGTGAAGAAGGAAACTGTGAATTAGGGGGAGTGGCACAGGGAAAAAGAAGCCAAGTGTTTTGGATTTAAAAACTGCCCTAGATAGCTTCTGGCAGAAAACAGTAAGAGGAAATAGGTGCTGTTCAAACTTTACTACACTATTGAGACTAAAGAACTAAAACTCTACTGCTGGGACCTTCAATTTTGGGAAAAAAAAACAAACATACTAAAAATAATTAGTGTGTTTGTCTTAGTTGGGTGAAGTGAATTGTAATCTGTGCAGTTAACAGTTAGCTAGGTGAAGAAGGAAACTGTGACTTGGGGGGAGTGGATTACGCAAAATGAAGCCAGGTGTTTTGGATCTAAAAACTGTCCTAGATATCTTCTGGCACAGGACAGTAAAATGAAGGAGGAGCTGTTAGAACTATACTACTCTACTGGGACTAGAACTCTACTACTGGGGACCTCAATGAAGGAAGAAAACAAAACCCCAAAAATACTGTGTTTGAGTTGGGTGAAGTGAAATGTTATCCATGCAGTTAGCTATTTGAAGAAGGAAACTGTGAATTAAAGAGAGTGGGTTACGCAAAAAAGAAGCAAGGTGTTCTGGATTTAAAAACTGTCCTATATAGCTTCTGGCAGAGAACAGTAAGAGGAAGGAGGTGCTGTTAGGACGATACTACTCCACTGAGACAAAATAACAAGAACTCTACAACTGGGATCTTCAATTTTGGGTGAAAAAATAATTAGTGTGTTTGTCTGAGTTGGGTGAAGTGAATTATCTCTGCAGTTAGCTAGGTGAAGAAGGAGATTGTGGTGGTGCTGATGATTGAGGTACTGGATACCACACCTAACGCTGTACAGGTAACCCAGGATCGGGAATGGACTTGGGCTCTGGTGATCGGCAGGGAAAGAGTTGAGAATAGAGCTCCCGTGTGGAACTCTCCTCCCTGGCTACAGGGGATGGGGTAGCCTGGCAAACCAGAGACCACCGGTGGAGACTGGGGGTACTGCAGCGAGCCAGGCGAGCATGTACTGGTGTGGCCGATGCTGGCAGGGTTGCCATATGCCAGAGCATCGAGGTGTGCCCATGCATGGGAGGGGAAACAGCTACGAGAAATGAAAAACCTCCAAGGGCTGGATAGGAGACATCATCCCAGTGCTTTGACCACCACATGCCCATTACTGGGCCTCTGTCTCTGCCCCTTGATCTCTCCATGGGTTTGAGTGGGGGGGGTGCGGAGCACTAATGACTTTGAGGGGGTAGATGGTCACAGTGGGCGGTAGAAGCGGCAGGTGTGTGGACTGCATGAAAGAGTTCCAGTTCTCAGGTGAGATAAACAGTCGGAAAAAAAAAGAAGGAGAGTGTGAATAGCATCTGTCAGAAAATAGTAAGAGGAAGGATCTGCTGCTATAACTACACTACCCTACTGAGACTGAAGAGCTAAAACTCCACTACTAGGACCTTCAATTTAGGGTTAAAAAAATAATAGTGTGCACGGGAGTCTGAGCTGGATGTCATTGTCCACCTAGGGACAAATGACTTGGCTCAACATGAGATTAGAGCAGTGCAGAAGGACTTTGTAGAACTGGGGAGGGGCCTAAGACAAGTAGCACACACAGTATCCTTCTCAGAGGTGCTGCCTGTCAATGGCATGAGTGAGGCAAGGGTACTTTGCACCATGCAGTTTAATGAATGGTTGAAAAATGGTGTGGAGCACAGGGGTTTGGCTTCATTGGGGACTGGGGTTCCACCTGGAGGGACACCAGCCTATGCTGGCAGGATGGTTTGCATCTGTACAGGAAGGTAACAAGTCTTTTGAGCAATCGGTTTAAATGCTTCATTGGCAAGCTTTTAAACTAGTCAAGGGGGGAGGCACTGATAAGCAGCAGGAAAATCCCAGCCTCTCCCTACAAAATAGGGTACTAAATGAGAAAAAGACTGAGGTAGAAAAGACAGTGGGGGATGCTGCAACAGAAGGTAAAGCCATCAAAAAATGGAAAGCAATGAGTACCAATGCCCGTAGTCTGAGTAACAAGCTTCCTGAATTAGTGGCCTTGATGGAGGAGGAACATCTGGATATCATGGCAGTCACAGAAACATGGTTTGCACAAAATCATGACTGGGACGTAAACATACCAGGATACACTATTTACAGGAGGGACAGAGAGGGTAAAAGAGGAGGAGGAGTAGCTCTTTACATAAGGGAAGGAATCAAAGCAACAGAACAAAAGGGAAAACAGGGAGGAGAAGAAGCACTGTGGGTAAATTTGGAGACCAGCAATGGCACCACAATCCGCACAGGGGTTGTATACAGACCCCCTTCTCAGGGGGAGGAAATGGACAAGGAAATGATAGAAAGTATACTTAGAATGGCAGAAAAAGGGGAGATATTGCTGATGGGTGATCTGAATATGCCAGATGTTAACTGGAGTGCAGTTGCAGCAGCCACTTCAAAGAGTGGGGTTATTCTAGATGCCCTACAGGGGGCATGCCTTAGACAACTAGTATTGGAGCCCACTCGAGAGGGAGCAATCTCAGACCAGGTTCTCTCAAATGGAGATGAAGAGAGGATCACAGATGTAGAAGTGGGTAGCCATCTGGGAACTAGTGACCATCGAACAGTATGGTTCACAATAAACACAGCAACAGAGTCAAGCCATACAAAGGCAAAGGTACTGGACTTTAGGAGGGCTGACTATGCCAAAATGGGTGAGTGCCTAAAGAATGCACTAGCAAATGGGCAGGAAGGAGGGGTGGAAGAACAATGGGGAATAATAAAACTGCCATCACAGAGGTAACAAGCCTTGTGTGAAGCAAATAAACAAACTAAACGATGTAAGAAACCACTATGGTTCTCAAAGGAAGTGGCAGTGAAGGTTCAAGAGAAAAGAAAGCTTTCAGGAAGTACAAGGAATCACAGAAGGAGCAGGACAGAGAACTGTATCAGTTAAAAGCAAAAGGAGCTGGGAAGGCAGTCAGAACAGCAAAGGCCCAAACCGAGGAAAAGATAGCCAACTCAGTTAAGAAGGGGGATAAAACCTTTATAGGTACATCAGGAGCGAAGGAAGAGCAAGGAGGGATAGTGAGGCTTAATAAGGGGGGCAGAGGGTGACTGTGAAAAGGCAGAGATACCAAACAAATATTTTTGCTCAGTATTTATAAAGGAAGAGGGGGAGGTACCTAAAACCAACAGTAGAAACACTCTGGATACAGAAGTTGATACCAGCCCATTTACAGAAGAAAGGGTTCTGAAAGAACTCTTAAAACTGAAGGTGGACAAAGCAATGGGGCCTGATGGGATTCATCCCAGAATTCTAACATAACTAAGGGTAGAATTAGTGACACCACTGACTACCCTGTTTAACAAATCATGGGAGGATGGGGTGGTACCCGAGGACTGGAAGAGGTCATATGTGATTCCCCTTCACAAAAGTGGGAGCAAGGCAGAAGCACGAAACTACAGACCTGTCAGTTTAACCTCAGTGATAGGGAAAATGATGGAATCACTTCTGAAGGAAAGAATTGTCAAGTATCTAGAGGCCAGAGGGGCACAGGACCCTAGGCAGCATGGATTCACAGCGGGAAGGTCATGCCAGACAAATCTGATAGATTTCTTTGACTGGGTGACCAAAGTAGTAGATCAGGGGGGCTGTGGACATGGCGTACCTAGACTTTAGCAAGACATTTGACACAGTCCCACACAAAGATTAATATACAAGTTAGCTAGCCTGGGAGTGGGTCCCAAGATGACAGCCTGAGTAAAAAATTGGCTGGAGAATAGGACACAGAGAGTAATAGTAAATGGAGTCCACTCTGAAGAAAGGGAGGTTACTAGTGGGGTGCCGCAGGGTTCAGTATTAGGACCGGTCCTCTTCAATGTCTTTATAAGCAACATTTCAGATGGACTGGAAGGAAAAGTATGTCTCTTTGCAGATGACACAAAGATCTGCAACAGAATTGATGCACAAGGTGGGGTGGAAAGGATGAAAAGGGACTTGGCGAGGTTAGCGGAATGGTCAAATGTATGGCAGCTTAGATTCAATGCTAAGAAGTGCAAGGTAATGCACCTGGGAAACAAAAACCCAGGGGAAGAGTACACAATGGGGGAGGGTGAGATACTAACAACAACAAAAATGGAAAGGGGCCTGGGGATAGTCATATCAGATGACCTAAAGGTGGGCAAGCAATGTGAGAGGGCAGCAAGGAGGGCTGGGGGGATACTGGGATTCATAGGGAGAGGCATCACCAGTAGAAAACAGGAAGTTATTATCCCTCTGTACAGACAGCTGGTCAGACCCCATCTGAGTACTGCATGCAGTTCTGAGACCCAGTCTTTGCAAAGACATAGACAGGATGGAAGCTGTCCAGAGGAGGACAACTAAAATGGTGCAGGGTCTGCACCGGAAGACATATGAAGAGAGACTTAGGAGCTTAATATGTATAGCCTCGAGGAAAGGAGGAGAGGGGGACATGATAGAAACTTTCTGGTACCTCAAGGAATCAACAAAGTCCAAGAGGGTAGCATCTTTCAAAAAAAGAGGTGTGCAAGAACAAGGGGGCACAATTTGAAGATAGAGGGGGGCGGCTCAGAGGTAATTTAAGGAAGTATTTTTTTCACAGAGAGGGTTGTGGATGCATGGAACGGCCTTCCGGAGGAGGTCGTGGAGTCAAAAACAGTGGTGGAATTCAAGCATGCATGGGACAGTCATAAGGCAATTCTAGGAGGTGGGGGTAGGAAGAAGTAGGCTGCTGGTTAACTAGGATCTGCAGCTTATCCAGTAGGCAGGGAAATGGGCAGACTGGGTGGGCCAAGCGGTCCTTATCTGCCATCAAATTCTATGTTTCTATGTATTCTATGTTGGAGTTGAGTGAAGTGAATCATTAGCTGTGCAGTTAGGAGTTAGGTAGGTGATGAATGAGACTTTCAATAAGGGTGTGGCTTAAGCAAAAGGAAGCCTGGTGTTCTGGATTTAGAAACTGCACTAGATATATTGTGGTAGAGAATGTTAAGAGGAAGGAAGTGCTTTTAGAACTATGCTACTCTACTGGGACTAAATAACTAGAACCCTACTGCTGGGACCTTCAGTTTAGGTTAAAAACAAACAAAAAAGGTTGAATGCAGTTGTGAGTTTGGTGAAGTGAATTGTTAGCTGTGTAGTTTACTAGGTTACTAAGGCAATTGTGAATTAGGGGGACTGACTTTGCAAAAGGAATCCAGGTGTTTTGGATTTAAAAACTGCCCTGGATAGCTTTTGGCAGAGAAAATTAATAGAAAGGAGTAGCTGTTGGAACTGTACTACTTTGCTGGAACTAAAGAACTAGAACTCTACTTCTGGGACCTTCAATTTAGAGTAAAACAAGCAGAATTAGTGTGCTTGTCTGAGTTGGCTGAAGTGATTTGCTATCTGTGCAGTTAGCAGTGAGCTTGGTGAAGAAGAAAACTTTCAAATGGAGGGGGGTGGCTGAGGGAAAAGGAAGCCAGGGGTTCTGGATTTAAAAACTGCCCTAAATAGCTTCTGGCACAGAACAGTAAGAGGAAGGAGATACTGTTAGAACTATACTACTCCAGGGTTTTAAATAATTGATTAGCAGTTTTTTTTTCCTGGGACAATACTAATTGTACAGAAAGTATTTATATAGATTTTCTAGAAGTGTTATGTTTGTTAAACACAATGAGGCAAGTGCTATGCATTTTTAATGTTTTAGCACTCTTATTAGCAAAACGCTCATCAATTTTTAGAGTTAAATAAAACCCTGCTACTCTACTGTGACTAACAAACTAGAACTCTACTACTGGGACCTTCTGTTTAGGGTAAAAACGAGCAAACAAAAAAGAAGTAGTGAGTTTGTCTGAGTTTGGTGAAGTGAATTATTATCTGTGCCATTAGCAGTTAGCTAGGTGAAGAAAGAAACTGTAAATTAGGGGGAGTGGCTCAGGGAAACCGAAGCCAGGTGTGTTTGATTTAAAGGCTGCCCTAGATAGCTTCTGGAAGAGAACAGTAAGAGAAAGGAGGTGATATTAGTACTTTACTACACAACTGGCACAGAACAGTAAGAGGAAGGAGGTGCTGTTAGAACATTACTACTCTACTGGGACTAAAGAACAAGAACCCTACCACTGGGACCTTCAATTTAGGGTGAAAAAAATAATTAGTGTGTTTGTCTGAGTTGGGTGAAGTGAATTGTTATCTGTGCAGTTTGCAGATAGCTAGGTGAAGAAGGAACCTGAGAATTAGGGGGAGTGGCTTAGGCTAACTGAATCCAGGTATTTGGATTTAAAAACTGCTGCCCTAGATGACTTCTGTTTGAGAACAGTAAGAGGAAGGAGCTGCTGTTAGCACTAAACTACTCTTCTGGGACTAAAGAACTAGAACTAGGGCTTTCAAATTAGGGTAAAAAGAAAATAATTTGATTGTCTCAGTTGGCTGAAGTGATTTGTTATCTGTGCAGTTAGCAGTGACCTAGGTGAAGAAGGAAACTTTCAATTAGAGGGAGTGGCTTAGGCAAAAGGAAACCATGTGTTTTGGGTTTAAAAGCTACTCTAGATAGCTTCTGACACAGGACAGAGAAAAGAAGGAGATTCTGTTAGAGCTATACTACTCTTCTGGGACTAAAGAACTCAAGCTCTACTACTGGGACCTTCTGTTTAGAGTAAATATAAACAAACAAAAATTAATTAGTGTGTTTGATTTTTTAATGTGAATTGTTGTTTGTTCATTTAGAAGTTAGCTGGGTGAAGAAGGAAACTATAAATGGGGGGGGGGGGGCTTAGAGAAACAGAAGCCAGGTGTTTTGGATTTAAAAACTGCCCCAGATAGCTTCTGGTGGCAGAGAACAGAATGATGAAGGAGGTGCTATGAGAACTATAGTACTCTACTGGTACTAAAGAACAACAACCCTACTACTGTGACCATCAATTTAGGGTAAAACAAATAATTAGTATGTTTGTCTGAGCTGGGTGAAGTGAATTGCTATCCATGCAGTTAGGTAAGTGAAGATAGAAATCTGAATTAAGGGAGTTACTTAGGCAAAAGTAAGCCTGGTGTTTAGATTTAAAAAGTTCCCTAGATAATTCTGGCAGAGACCAGTAAGAGGATGGAGGTTCTGTTAGAACTATACTACTCTACTGGGATTGTTTAACCCTCCCCCACCTCACCCCTAAACATATAGCCAATTCTACTTTTATTTTCAGATAATTTGACTGACAACAGGAACTTTCTGTTTGGGGGCAGGTAGGTAGTGATCACAGAGGCACAAAAGACTCCCCCTACCTGCTGGAGGTCTGACTCTGAGAGAGTAAGAAGGAGACTGTGAAAACACCCCTCTCCCTCTGGGTTGTAACAGCTTTTAGAGAGGTGTCTGTCCTCAGGTATTCGCTGCCACCAGCTGGAAAGTCGTCCAGCGCCCCCTTCATGTTTACAAACTTGAATAATTAAACATGCAATTGCACAAGTCAAAGTCTGGTAGTGTGTCTATCGCGGGCAGTGGATGCTACACAGAGTTTATCTCAACCAGTGGAAACCAAATATTACCTTAGAAAAATGACATCACAGTCACAACTATTGAGCAAATAAATAGCATTTTACTTAATACAAAGTGCGCTGAGCATTTACAGGATACATACTTACAACACAAGAGAATAACACTGATACAAGAAAAGTAAACAAATGTTTTTAAATAACAGATGGCAAGAAAAAAGGCTATTACTGCAATATTCTAGTATTAAACTTACCCTTCCCTGTCCTTTCAAAAGAACACTGGACCCTATGATAACTGCCAGCTCCCCTCGGTCATAGCTAAAAGGGTAGGCTCCAAGCTTATGTTTCTCCCTTCAGCTTCAAGAGTAAGAAGAAGAACCCTCTTCATTGTCTTTCAGCCTCTTATTTATTCTCCTGGGAATAGGTAATACCTATTCCCCCTTTGAATGTACTAACCATCTACCATGTATGTATTTAATTGTCCCAATCAGACTGAACACCTATCAGTGGCCAATTATATTCCCTTTTACCCTTATGTTTATATTTGAGTGAACCAATCCCTTCAAACTGGCCTGTGTGTGTGGACATGTCCACTCGAGATTTATAACCCAGCTCTTATCGAGCAGCTAGGGAGGACTGAGAATTCCAGTTTGCGTAACTTTTCAGCTTGCGTGAGTTTTTTTTTCCAGACTGCTAAAAAAATAAGGCACCTACAGATTCACCATTAACTCCTTCTTTTCCATTTCTGTCACACACACCCAGATGATGAAGGCGTGTCCCTTGGGCTACCCCAAGTGGCACAGCCATTTATAGAATTACTGGGAAGTGCCCAAAGTATCCGGCCATGTCATTAGCCCTGTCTAGACAGCCCATCCACATTTGCATTCTGTTTGCCACTGCAATGCTGGATGGTCATGTTGTATGCCTGCAGTACCAAACTCCAACGCAGTAGTTTTCCATTTTGTCCACTTGACCTATGAAGCCAAATCAGGGGATTATGATCTGTGACCACAGCAAAGTCTCTCCCATATAGGTAAGGCTACAGCTTCTGAACGGCCCACACTATTCCCAAGCATTCCTTCTCAATTGTGGTGTATGCCTCCTCGCTGGGCAAAAGCCTCAGGCTGTGGTACAAAACCAGGTGCTCTTCCCCCTGCTGGGTAACTTGGCTCAGCACAGCCCCCTGCCCATGATATAAGGCTTACACATGGATCATGAACTTTAGACTAGAATTGGGGCTGGCCAATACAGCTTGGCCACTTAAGGCCTTCTTTAGCTCCTGAAAAGCAACCTCACAATCACTTCACTGTATCTGGCTTTCCCTTCTTGGTTAGGTCTGTCAGGGGCTTAGCCAGATTGCTATAGTGAGGAACAAACCTTCGGTAGTACTCTGCTGTCCCTAGAAATGTCCTGACCTGTTTCTTTGTGGTAGGAGTAGGCCAGGCCAGGATGGCATCAACCTTGGCAGACTTCGGGCGGATGTGTCCACTACCCACCCGGTGCCCAAGGTAGGACACTTCTGCCATACCTATCTGGCACTTTTCCACCTTGACTGCCAGACCTGCATTCTTTAACCTGTGGAACACATCCAATACATTCTTGATGTACTCATCCCAGGTCTGGCTGTATATGGTTAAATCATCCATATACGCCAATGCAAACTCACCTACCCCAGACAGAATGCAATACACAAGCCATTGAAAGGTTGCAGGTGCATTCTTCATTCCAAATGGCAATACCTTGAATTCATATAAACCAAATTGAGTGACAAAAACTGATCTCTCTCTGGCTGCAGGGGTCAGAGGTACCTGCCAATAGCCCTTTGTTAGGTCTATTGTGGTCAAATACTTGGCTCCCCCCATTCATTCCAGGGTCTCATCTGTTCTGGGCATGGGATAGGCATCAGACTTCATGCAGCTATTAAGCTTCCGGTAGTCAATGCAGAATCATGTGGTGCCATCCCTTTTGGGGATCAGTACCACAGGTGATGCCCAGGGGCTACAAGATTCCTGGATTATTCCAAGTTCCAGCATCTTCTTCAGCTCCTCTTTCACTGTCTGCTTAATGTGCTCAGGTACCCTGTAGGGAGACTGTTTCAAGGGAACCTGGTCCCTGTATCCACATGATGCTCAGTCATCATGGTGTACCCCATTTTCCCTGTGAACATGTCCTCAAATTCTCTCAGCACACCCTGAATTTCTTGCACCTGGACTGGTGTCAGCTGTTTTGAGAGGGTAAGGTTGTCCACAGAGGATGTAACCCTGGCCTCCAGAAGCAGGTCCACCAGTGGATCCACCTCAGTTTCTTCCTCTGGGGCACTGCATACAGCGAGGACCAATTCCTGGTAGGGCTTCAGTATGTTAACATGATACACCTTTCACCTACATCTCCTGTCTGGTAGCTCTATCATGTAATTGACATCACTAACCTTGAACAATGGAAAATGGCCCCTCCCATGCTGACTGTAATTTATTCTGTCAGACAGGGATGAATGCCATCATTCGCTGTCCCACCTCATATTCTCTGGCTCAGGTCCCGCAGTCATACCAAACTTTCTGACGCTGTTGTGCAGTGGCCAAGTGCTCCTGAGCAAATACCATGAGCTCCTTAAGGTGGGTCCTGAAGTTCAGAACATACTCCACAACAGACTCCCCTTGGGAGGCATGGTCACCCTCCCATTCATCCTGAATCAAATCCGCACCCTATGATCAAACAGGAGCTCAAAAGGTGAGAACCCAGAGGATTCCTGTGGGACTTCCTTGTATGAAAATAGGAGATAAGGCAAATATTTGTCCCAGTCCCTCTTATGCTGGTCAGCAAAAGTCTTCAGCATGGTCTTAAGGGTTAAATTAAATCGCTCCACCAGACCTTTAGCTTAAGGATGGTATGGGGAGGTTTTGAACTGCTTTACCCCATACTTCTCCCACAAATTACTCATTAACACTGACATGAAACTGGCACCCTGATCTGACAGTATCTTCTGGGGAAAGCCCAACCAGCTAAATATTCCCAACAGTGCATCTGCCACTGGTTCTGCCTCAGAGGATGTTAGGGCCACTGCCTCTGGGTATCTTGTGGCATAGTCAACAACGACCAGGATATACCACTTGCCAGTGTGACTTGGGGTGCTCAATTGCCCCACTATGTCCACAGTTACCCCCTTGAAGGGTTCCTCAATAATGGGCAGGGGCAACAAAGCTGCCTTGGCCTTGTCCCCCATTTTCCCTACAAGCTGGCACTGTGGACAAGTCCGGCAATAATTTGCCACATACTTGCCAATACCAGGCCAGAAGAAACTGTTGGTCAGCCACTTTTTCGTGTGCCTCACCCCCAAGTGCCCTGACAAAGGGGTATCATGGGCAAGGGCCAAAAGCTTCTGACTGTGTACCTTAGGGACTACCAGCTGCTGAAGCACCTCACCATCTAGCCCTTCCTCTGTTATACATTCTCTGTACAACAGCCCATTGTCCCAGTAAATGGACCCTTTACTCCCCTGAGGACCCTCAGTCCCATGAGCTCTTTTCCTCAGTTTTTGCAAGGTAGGGTCAGTTCACTGTGCAGCACTCAGCTGCCCTCATCTGACCCTTCCCATCACCCCTTCAGAAGGAAGTCCTGTGGGCTCCTCTATTTGTGACTGGGGTTCAGGACTGCTGCTTCTAGCCAGCTCCTCCCCGGTGCTAGCCACTTCCTCAGCTGGTGAGGGAGGGCCTGGACCACCTGGAGTCACCCCCTCTTCATTGTCAAAATCTTGCCCTTTTTTCTGACTATGAGTTACAACACACACCATTTTTTTTCCTGTGGTCAAAATCATTCCCCACAATTACATTTACAGGGAGGTTCTTTATGACCTCCACCTCCTTTTCTCCATGGCCACCTTCCCAGATCAGGAAGACTCTAGTCATTGGTATTTGGACTGCTGGCCCTGTGAATGCCTGGACCCTGGAGTATTTCCCAGGCACCATCTGCTCTGTCCACATGAGATCCCGCCTCACCAGGGAGATGTCCACACCTGTGTCCCTCAGTCCCTGTGTTACTGTTCCACTAACTGCAATGCGATGCAAATTCTCATCAGAGGAGAGTGCTTCTTCAGGCTGGACACACTCCACAAACACACCCATCCTATTTTGTTCAACCCCTCCCCCATACCTCAGTTTCATAACCATTTTCTGAGGGCAGTTATATCTCAAGTGCACACTTGATTGCAAATAAGACATTTCTTGGGTTCTGTCTATTGAGTCCCTTTAGAACCAGTAGGTTCTGCTTTGGACTCAGGTGCAGGTTGGCTTCCTTTAGGCTTCCCCCCATGGGATTCCTTATTTATTTATTTATTGAGTAAGATTGGAATTACAATCCTTTGAGTCATAGAGTCTTTTGCAAAGGCTCCACGTCATGTTACAGGGGGTGGAGGGTAGACAAATACAGAAAAGACGTACATGAACAGGCAGTATTTACAGGTTCAGTACTGACACAGCAATGTTTGCAGAGTCTCCACGTTGGTTACAGGGGGTGGAGGGTAAAACAGAGTACAGTAAGGACTAACATTGACAGGCAGTATTAAAAGTTACAGTACTGATAGAGCAGTCCAGGCTAGAAACTTATTTAGCAGGTAAGGTAATTAGGCATGAACCTTAATCAGCAGGAGAGGTAATTCGGTAGCATTCCTGGGGTCCCTAGGCAGGGGTTTTCAGGATGCCATTATGTAGGGTCTGGGTAGACCCTGAGTCAGGAATTACAATCCTTTGAGTCATAGACTCTTTTGCAAAGGCTCCACGTCATGTTACAGGGGGTGGAGGGTAGACAAATACAGAAAAGATGTACATGAACAGGCAGTATTTACAGGTTCAGTACTGACACAGCAATGTTTGCAGAGTCTTCACGTTGGTTACAGGGGGTGGAGGGTAAAACAGAGTACAGTAAGGACTAACATTGACAGGCAGTATTAAAAGTTACAGTACTGATAGAGCAGTCCAGGCTAGAAACTTATTTAGCAGGTGAGGTAATTAGGCATGAACCTTAATCAGCAGGGAGGTAATTCGGTAACATTCCTGGGGTCCCTAGGCAGGGGTTTTCAGGATGCCATTACGTAGGGTCTGGGTAGACCCTGAGTCAGGAGAAGTGGAGGATTAGGGAGTTAGGAGAGTGGGCAGATTTAGCCACAATCACATATAGCACTCTCCTTTAGTTGGGTTTTAAGGCCAGATTTGAATAGAGAGATGCTATGGGACTGGGAGAGAGAGGAGGGTAGTGAGTTGAGCCAGAGAAGAGCACAGTACTGGAAGGATCTTTGCCCTAGTGTTGTTCTACAGAGGGGAACCAGGAAAGATGGGTGTGCTGTGAGTCTTGTATTGAGTCTGATGTGGGCTGCACTGATAATGGGGAGTAGTCCGATGGGGGCAAGCTGTAGGTGAATCTTTTTTTGCGAGAATGCAGGTGTCGTATTTTAGTCTTTGTTGGAAGTTTAGCCAACCAGTCAGTGTATAAAGATTGCAGGTATGGGTTAGTCTGTCACTGCCTATAACTAGGTGGCAGGCTTTATCCAGTGCAGTGTTTATACTGCTCAGCGTGGTGGGTTCCGCTGTGCTGTATATAACTATCCCATACTCAACTAGGGAGAGGATGGAGGAGGTGACTGCAAGTTGCATGGCCTGTGCAGGTAGGCAGTGCTTGAGTCTGTAGATGATGCCCACTCCAGCGTTGATAGCAAAGGAGAGAATACGGGCATGGCTATGGTAGGAGAGGGAGGTATCCAGGGTGATACTCAGGTATTTAAAGTTTGTAACGTGTTCCAGTTGGGTGTCTAGTGAGTTTGAAATTAGGAGTGCTGACTGACTATGAGGGCTCTGGCAGTGTGCAAAGATCATGGACTTAGTTTTGTTATAGTTGATGATCAGGTGGTGATCACTGAACCAGTTCTCAAGCTCCCGGAAGAAGCCCTGAAGGGCTTGTTGGAGGGCACTTGGGTGAGGGTGTTTTCAGTACAGGACAGCGTCATCAGCATAGAGCAGTAAATGACCACTGCAAGCTTTAGGGAGAGAGTTTAAGAAGAGGGTGAAGAGTAAAGGGCCAAGTATAGACCCCTGCAAGATGCCAGAACAAACTGTTTTGGAGGTGGAGATAGTGGTATTTATCCTGACATGCTGTGATCATCCTGAGAGGTAGTCCTTGAACCAGGCAGTGGCCTCAGGGACCATGTTTAGTTGAGGAAGGACACAAAGCAGTAGTTCATGACTGACTGTGTCAAATGCCTTGGTCAGATCCACAAAGATAGCCCCTGCAATTGACCCTTGGTCAAAGGCCTCGTGGATGAACGTGGTGAGTTCAGTAAGTGCAGTGACAGTACTATGGCCCATCTGGAAGCCATGCTGTTCCTGGCTGAGAAGGTTGTGTTTAGTTAGATGTTCTGTTAGCTGGTCTGAAACAATTTTTTCCAATGCTTTGGGAGAGAGAAGGAAGAATAGAGATTGGTCTATAATTGCTGGTGTTAGTGGGGTCACCGTACTTCAGAATAGGAGTGACTATGGCTTTCTTCCAGGTTGAGGGGAACTGGCAGAGGCTAAGTGAAAGGTTGAGAATTTTCATAAGGTGAGGTAGTGTGACATCGAGGGTAAGCCTTATGAGTTTGAGATCTAGGGTGTCATTGCTATAACCGGTATTGGCGATAGCTTTGGAAATATAGCGTTTTGCCTCACTGCAGGGGATGACTCAAAGCCTGAAAGGAGGCGAGTTGACATTACCCAGGGTGGGGGGGAGTAGGGTAGTGATAGGGTGGAAGAAATTAGAGGGGAGTATATGGGAGAGGTCAGAGAAGGCGGAGTTAAAGGCTTCTGTTATGGTGGTGGTATCTTGTGTGACGTGCCCATTTAGATTGAGTTGAGTAGGGGTGGGGGAGCAGGATTTACCACTGAGTTCTTTTATGTTGCTCCAGAATTTTTTCCCGCCTCCCCAGGAGGCGGAAAGTGTTTGTTGGAAATAATTGGCTTTTGCCTGACGTGCAGCTCATGTACATTTATTACGAGCCTCCCTGTAAAGCAGTATATCCTGGGTGCGCTGGGAGTCGATGGCTTTGTGCCTGAGGTTGTCCATTTGTTGCATAAAGTTGAGGAGAGGGGGTGTGATCAAGGGGGTGGTTCTGGTTTTCACAACATGCTTAGTGAGGGGAGCGAATATGTCACAGGCTTTATTAAAGGTGGTAATAAAGCGGGTGAGGGCAGTGTCAACTGACTGCGTGGTGTATATGGGGAGCCAGTAGCTATTGTATAGATAGTTTTTGAGGTTCTCTAGGCCTCCTCTTTTAAGCCTCCGCTGCCAGGAGGCTTTTGGTGGGGCAGAGGGCAGTTTACCTGACCACCAGCAAGTAACCAGGGAGTGGTCACTGATGGAGTCAGGGAGCACAGTCGTTTGGGAGAAGTTACGGGGCCTGTTGGTTAAAATAAGGTCTAGGAGGGTGGAGGTCCCGGTTCTAATGTGCCACCTGGTTGGGGAGGTGACAGGTTGGGTTAGATCAAATGCCAGGGCCATGTCTTTGTAGCAGAATGCAGCTGGGGATAGCCAGTCGACGTTGAAATCACCCATTAATATAATTTCACTAGTATTAGGTAGGTGGGAGATAGTGTGAAGGATTGATTCAAATACCAGTTTTTATTTCTCTGGGGAATATAGGCCACGATAATGTGTAGCATTTTGGAACCCAGGTTTAGTTTGACAGTTAGTGTCTGGGCTCCATGTTGTGGGGCGGACGTATGTACTTCTATGGCATTGAGGGAGGATTTAATAAAAATTGCACAGCCACCGCCTCTCTTGCCAGTCCTGTCTGCCCTAAAGATGGTATAATTACTAAGGGAGACAGCATTATTGGGGATGATTTCAGAGAGCCAGGTCTCAGAGAGGGCTGGTATGTCTGGTGCTTGTTGGGCGATCCAGCCTTGCATAGGGGTGTGCTTTTTGGGTAGACTGCAAATATCAAGGAAGGCTAACAGCAGTCTCCCCTGTGTTTTTTTTGGTGAGGTCTTTGTGCTGTGAGTTCCTGGGTTGAGGTGGATATTGCCCAATGGAAGCAGAAGAAGAAGGTTGTGCCGCAGGAGGGATAGTCTGCAGAGTTTGGGAGAAAGACACTGGGAATGGTAGGGTGATGGGCTTTTTTGCTGAAGGAGGGGACTGGGAGACCAGTGATAATGCTAGGTAGAATGGAGAGGGAAGTGAGGGGGACAAATGTCTGGTTAACGTGGGTGGTGGGGGGCTGAGATCTGAGGTGGGGGAGCGCAGAGGTACAGAGCCAATCCTGTGTGAGTGTGCGCATTATTGTGGGTGTGTGTGGGTAAAGGTCTTTGGGATGAATTTGGAAAGAGTGGGAGAAGTTGGAGGGACAGGGCCAGTAGCTAACAGTGATAGCTGAAAGGTTAGGGAAATAGGTATGGAGGTGTGGTATGGGAACCACTGGGGGGTTGAAGCATACCTCTCAACCTTTCTTCACCAAAATGTGTGACAAGATGAGTGACAAGATGAGCAAAATGTGTGATATATCATCAAACACAGCACTGCAAGCTCAGAACACTACGGCTATCAGTGCACTAATGTTCATAATGTTTGCTGATAATTGAGCACAATAGATAATTATGAATTTCTGCTTTAAAACCTCTGTGAAAAAATGTGGAATATCACTACCTTGATGTGGGACAAAGGATTTCTGAGGGTTAAAATGAGAGACGTACCACATAATGAGTGACGGTTGACAGGTATGGGTTGAAGAGCAAGTAGTATGATCCTGGAAGTAAGTAGTGTTGTTATAAGTATGGAATACATTGTGAGGGAATTGAGTGAGGGGAAGGTTACAGCGGCCACTAGTGATAGAATTATATAACCTGCAGCTGGGAAAGTGGGCTGATAGGTTATTTCGCAGGGTCACCTGACTAGCCCTCCTATAAATTCAACAGCTGACCAAGGGTGTTTGTGGGGGTGGTGGGGAGCCAGAGCACAGCAACGGCGGGGCCAAGTGCGGACCATTTACGTAGTTCAGTCTTCGTACCTGGTATGTGGGAAGGGAGGGCGTCCTGAGCCCTCATGGACCCTTACAGCAGCGATCCCTGAAATGACCTGAAATGACTCTTATCTGTGTAAAGGAAGCAGAAAAACAGGATTTAATTAAGTGGACAGGTAGGATTCTGAGGAGGGGCAGAGTAAGACACCAGAGGGGGAGGGGAGAAGAGCCTGAATGCTTTCAATGCTGCAAAGATTTAAAAAATAGAAAAACCTCGATTGCTTGCCTTAGCTTCTCTAGATCTGCTGTGTTTACTTTATGAGCTTTTTAAATCTCAGCCCGGTTAGCAGAGAATTGCAGCCTTTAGCGTTTAACAACTGCCAAAAATGTCTACCGCTGTATTAATCCCAGTCGGAAAGCAGAGGTCAGGTTTTTAGTTATCTACCCATCTGCAGACTGTTCTAAGGTCAGAAATCGCAAGGCAACATTTTACACTGGCTCTTTTCAGTAGTAGTATAAACATCTTTTAGCTATGTAACAGGCTGCTAACACAGAAAACAGAGAAATTACATGGGGGAAAAAACAGTCTTCATTTGTGTGGGGACATAAAATAAAACATTTTGGAGGTACTGCACATTAAAGGTCAAAAACACAATTAAAGGGTACTGCACTTAAGGTTTAAAAAAAAAGGCGCCAGCAGTACAGTCTGGTCTGTTTGCGCAGTTCAGCCTTCATACCTGGTATGTGGGGGGAGGGCGTCCTGAGCCCTCACGGACCCTTACAGCAGCGATCCATGAAATGACTCTTATCTGGTATGTGGGAGGGGGGCATCCTGAGCCCTCACGGACCCTGACAGCAGCGATCCCCAAAATGTCTCTTATCTGGTATGGGGGGGGGCATCCTGAGCCCTCACGGACCCTTACAGCAGCGATCCCCAAAATGACTCTTATCACCATATGCTGCCCCCACCATAAGACTTATGCTGTGCGTATGGCCGGCTAGACAGATACATGTCAGCGTTTGCTGACACCTCTTTTGAGGAGGTGCATGCTCAGTCTAGGAGCCATACATGCATATCCTAGTACAATTTTAAGAAATTGTTCTCTCACCAACACATCTTTGATTAGTTCTTTAGTGTTTGCTTTAGCCCCCTCAACCCACCTATCAAGGTAAGTACACAGCTGAACATGCAGTTCTGCATAACTGTCTTCTGGGTTTTCTTTAACTCCCTAAATTTCCTTCTATAAGCCTCAGGAGTTAATTCAAAATGTTTCAACAACACTGTTTTAACTTTATCATAACCAGCATAGTCTTCATTACTCATTTTAAAAAATGCATGCAAAGCCCTCCCCGTAAGTAAGGGTGTGAGATAAGTTGACCATGTAGCCTTAGTCAATTGGAATTGGTCACATACTCTCTCAAATGACCTTAAAAATAGAGCAAGGTTATCTCCCTCTTTAAGCTGAGGGAACAATTTAGAAGTAATTTTGGCTTCATGAGGTAAACTCATTCCACCATTACTCACGGTTTGCTGGCTGTGTAGGGTCATCATCTCCTTCTCATGCTGTCATTCTCTTTCTCTTTCTTCACATTCCTTCTCTCTATCTGCCAGTCTCTTTTCTTCCAGTTCTTTCTCTGCTTCCAGTCTTTTTTCTTCCAGTTCTTTCTCTGCTTCCAATCTTTTTGTCTCTGCTTCCCATTGTTTTGTTTCTGCATCCAACCTTCGTGCTTCTGCTTCAGCATCCAGTCTTTTCACCTCCAGTGCCTTACCTTGCAGCAACAGCTGCAGTCGCAGTGCATCATGCTGGTTCGGGGGGTCTGCTACATCAGTTCCTGACTCACCTGACTCACAGAGACTGTCTGTTTTTGGTCATGTCCCACAAGAGCAGCTATGAGGTCTGACTTTTACTTGTGTTTTAGACCTTCAGGCTGAATCCCCTTTTCCTGGCACCTTTCACAAAGCTGTTGCACAGTAAGTGAGTAATACTCTGTGGATGTCATTCCCTACTGCTATGCTATACTGTGCTAATTAGAAACAAATACAACTGTTGTACAAGTGTACACCTTTATATATCCTGTTTTGCAATGAAATGGTAACTGTTCCACTGGCAAACTCTGCATCTCAGTGTGCTAAGCAGTCAGCTATCATCACCCCACCACTCCAATTGTGACAACCCCCTTCTCCCTCTGGGTTATAACAACTTTTAGAGAGGCGTTTGTCCTCAGGTATTAGCTGCCACCAGCTGGAAAGTCATCCAGTGCCCCCTTCAAATTTACAAACTTGAATAATTGAACATGCAATTGCACAAGTCAGAGTCTAGTAGTGTGTCTCTCTCGTGTGGCGGATGCTACACAGACTTTACCTCAGCCAGTGGAAACCAAATATTACCTTAGAAAAATTACATCACAGTCACAACTGTTGAGCAAATAAATAGCTTTTTACTTAACAGAAAGTGCACCAAGCATTTACAGGATATATATATTTATAACACAAGAGAATAACACTGATACAGGAAAAGCAAACAAATGTTTTTAAATAACAGATGGCAAGAGAAAAAAGCTATTACTGCAATATGCTAGTATTAAACTTACCCTTCCCTGTCCTTCCAAACAAACACTGGACCCTATGCTACCTGCCAGCCCCCCACGGACATAGCTAAAAGGGTAGGCTCCAAGCTTATGTTTCTCCCTTCAGCTTCAAAAGTAAGAAGAAGAACCTTCTTCATTGTCTTTCAGCCTGTTATATATTCTCCTGGGAATAGGTAATGCCTATTCCCCTTTGAATGTACTAACCATCTACCATGTATGTATTTAATTGTCCCAATCAGACTGAACACCTATCAGTGACCAATTATATTCCCTTTTATCCTTAAGTTTATATTTGAGTGAACCAATCCCTTCAAACTGGCCTGCACGTGTGGACATGTCCACTCGAGATTTATGACCCAGCTCTTATCTAGCAGCTAGGGAGGTCTGAGAAATCCAGCTTGTGCAACTTCTTAGCTTGCATGAGTATTTTTTTTTTTCCAGACTGCTTTAAAAATAAGGCACCTACAGAATCCACCATTAACTCCTTCTTTCACATTTTTGTCACAGAGACTTCTGAGGAAAATAGAAACTCCCTGTCACAGAACAGGAAGATTAGGAGCTGTTGGTGCATGGAGGCAGTATGCAAGTAGGGAGAAAAAAATATTATACAAATAAAAAAATTATTAAACAAAGTGGAAATTCTGTTATGTAAACAATCTCAGATAGTAGAGTAAATAATAATAATACTAATAATTCAGATTTTTGTGTCTTTGATGTCTGCCAAGAAACATTTGTAAACAAGCAGGGAGTACTAATAAGGTTTATTATACTACTTACGCCAAGCATGTAATAGAGAAAATCACAAGGGAGATGGGTTTCTTACCACTCTCCTGAAGAATGTACATAATCTCCAGGATTGTAGGATCTCAGGTTCTCCAAGATCTCGGTCACTGTCCCTGTGGAACTGGGTTGCAGAAAGCTAAATACTACAGATAACAGAATAGCAACATAGATTACAACATAGTTACAGATATGAGAAATGTTATGTATAGGAGAATGACCCAAGAGACAGAATTACTAATGAGTATCCTCTGAGACAAAATATGCTTGCATTAGCATTATAGTTTGGACAAAAGAAATGCTGACTGGGTTCCATTACATGTGGCATTTCTTGCTTATGTATAATATAAGACATAACAAAGGATTTCTCTCTGTCAGCTTGCTTAGACAAAGAGAAGTACTGCCAGGGCTCTATTACATGTGTCAAATCTGTTGAAGTGTAAAACACACACTACATATAATTATATGGGAATAAAAGTATACAATAATCACTGATGATCCCTCAGCGTCATCTTATAAGTGATTAGGTATAATATATATGGAATATATGTAACAGACAAACATGATGCATTATAGTGAGGTATAATAGGCATGTATGATCTAATCCTATGAAAGGATGTAAACATTGGCATATATGAGCAGCAAAGCACATTCCTGGCACTCATACTTATGTGATGGGTGCCTAAATCCATATGTTAGTGCAAATTAGCAGTATCACAGTATAATAGATCAGTAATGCAGTGTGAAGTGTATGTAAGATGATAGGGGGAATAATTCAGGCTTAACAATTGTAAGTAAGCAAACATCAGTTAAGGGGCCACAAATAAGACATGATGGGAGTGGTGCAGTGCAGTGGCTGTGGAGCAGCAATCTTTCAGGAGATGTTCTGAAGGATACAGTGTTGACACATCTGCAGACACCTCTCTGGGATGAGGGAGGAGGTTGGTCATGTCCAGGCTGAGTCAGCCAGGATATGGGGGGCCTCTTCTCCCACCCAGGGACCACCAGAGCTACAACCTCTGCCTTAGAAGTTGCAGTTGGACCACAGTGGGCTCAGGGAGGATGAGGTTCATGGAACAGTGATGCACCTCTTCAGCTGTACTGCTGCACAACTCATATGCCATTCTGGCAGAGTGTGGTTCCTCTATGGAGGCATCTGCAGTGGAGACCAAGGAGGATGCTGGGAACCTCCACAAAGGAGACCCACAGAAGGGTGGCATGGAACCCCACAGGGGAAGGAAATAACTCCTGGTGGGGGACTCCATTGTGAGGAGGGTAGAACAGGGGGAGGGAGGGAAAAGGGAGGTCAGGTGCCTGCCTGGTGCCATGGCT
This sequence comes from Neoceratodus forsteri, assembly GCA_016271365.2. NCBI lineage: Eukaryota > Metazoa > Chordata > Ceratodontiformes > Ceratodontidae > Neoceratodus > Neoceratodus forsteri. The sequence continues at coordinate 115,300,945 of CM057455.1, read as the reverse complement.
TGGAAGAACAGGGAGCGAATCATCAGGATCATGGGAGCAGCTGCATGGAGGAGTGAGCAGGATGTCATTGTCCACATTGGGACAATTGTCCTGACTGGGAAAGGGATCAGAACAGTGGAAGAGACATTTGTGGAGTTTGGGAGAAGCCTTAGACAAGTAGCACGCACAGTAACCTTCACGGAGGTGCTGCCTGTCTATGGCATGGGTGAGGCTAGGGTGCTCTGCACCACAGGATTCAATCAATGGTTGAAAAAATGGTGCAGAGCTCAGGGTTTTGGCTTCATTGGGGACTGCAGGTCCACCTGGAGGGATGCAGGCCTATACTGGCATGATGGTCTGCATCTGTCCAGGAAGAGAATCTGGATCCTAGGTGATAGGTTTAAATGCTTCATTGGCAAGCATTTAAACTAGCCAAAGGGGTAGGCACTGAAAAGGAGCATGGAAATCCTAGCCTCCCCCTCCAAAAAAATCAGAGCAGTTAGTAAGGTAAACACCAAAATAGAGACATTGATAGGGAGAGGGACAGGTGAAAATGAAGAAAAAGGCAAAGGCAGTAAGGACAGGGATGGTGCAACAAGGGGTTAGGCAATCAGAACATGGAAGATAATGAGTACCAGTACCATAGTCAAAGTAACAAGCTCCCCAAACTGGTGGCCTTGATGGAAAAGGGATGCCCGGATATTGTGACAATCGCAGAACCGTGGTACAAAGAGGACCATTACAGGGATGTCAACATACCACAGTACACAATCTACAGGACAGACAGTGAGGGTAGAAGAGGAGGAGTAGCTTTCTATGTAAGGTATGGGATCAAAGCAATGGAACAAAAGATAAAACAGGGAGGAGTGGAGGCACTTTGAGTCACCCTGGAAACTGAAAATGGCACCACAACCTGCACAGGAATTGTATACAGACTCCCATCTCGGGGGGGGGACAATAAAATGATAGAAGGTATCCTTAGGATGGCAAAGAAAGGGGAGATCCTGTTGATGGGGGACCTAAATATGCCAGATGTTAACTGGAGCACCTTTTCTTTAGACATATCCAAGAGCAGGGCCATTCTTGATTCCCTACAGGTGGCATGCCTCAGACAGCTAGTGTTGGAACCCACTTGGGAGGGAGCAGTCTTAGACCTGGTACTCCCAAATGAGGACGGAGAGAGGATCTCAGATCTAGAAGTGGGTAGCCATCTGGGAACAAGTGACCACCAAACAATGTGGTTTACAATAAGCTCAGCTGCAGAATCAATCCATACAAAAGTAAGTATACTGGACTTCAGGAGGGCTGACTTTGTCAAAATGGGACAGTGCTTCAGAAAAGCATTAGTAAACAGGCAAGAAGGAAGGGTGGAGCAACAATGGGGAACCATCAGAACTGACATCACAGAGGCAACAATTCTTTGTGTGAAGCAAATAAACAAATTTAAAGAAAAGGACACTATGTTTCTCAAAAGAGGTGGCGGGGAAGGTTAGGGAGAAAAAGATAACATTTATGAAGTATAAGGAAACACAGAAGGAGCAGGACAGACAACTGTACCAATTAAAGCAGAAAGAAGCAGAGAAGGCAGTCAGAATATCAAAGGCCCAAACCAAGGAAAAGATAGCCAACTTGGTTAAGAAGGTGGAAACAAGCTTTTAAAGGCACATTAGGCAGTGAAGAAAGACAAAGGAAGGAACAGTGAGGCTGAAGAAAGGGGATCGTGGGTAGGCAGAGAGGGACAGTGAAAAAGCAGAGATACTGAATGAATACCTTTGCTCAGTATTCACAAAAGAAGAGGATGGGGAAGTACTTAATCCAATCAATAGAAGCACTCTGGATGGGGGGGTGTCAATCCCAACCCTTTCACAGAAGAAATGGTTCTGATAGAACTCCTAAAACTGAAGGTGGACAAAGCAATGAGGCCTGATGGGATTCACCCCAGAATTCTAAAAGAACTAAGGGGAGACCTAGTGGCACCACTGACTAGACTTTCTAACAAATCATGGGATGATGGTGTGGTGCCTGAGGACTGGAGGAGGGTGAATGCAATTCCCCTTCACAAAAGTGGGAGCAAGACAGAGACAGGAAACTACAGACCTGTTATTGTGACCTCAGTGGTAAGGGAACATGATGGAATCACTTCTGAAGGAAAGAATTGCTGAGTACCTAGAGGCCAGTGAGGCACAGGACCCAAGGCAGCATGGATTCACAGCAGAAAGGTCATATCAGATTAATCAAATTGATTTCTTTGACTAGGTGACCAAAGTAGTAGACCAGAGAGGGGCTGTGGATGTGGCTTACCTAGACTTTAGCCAGGCATTTGACACAGTCCTACACAAAAGATTAATAAACAAATTAGCTAGCCGTGAGTGCATCCAAGGATGATAGCCTGGGTAAAACATCAGCTGGGCAACAGGACACAGAAGATAATAGTAAATGGAGTCCACGCAGAAGAATGGGGATTACTAGTGGGATACTACAGGGTTCAGTACTGGGTTCAATCCTTTTTAATGTCTATATAGGTGACATTACAGAGGGACTGTAAGGAAAAGTATGCCTCTTTTAGATGACTAGAGAAGGGCGAAGTGGCCTCAATTCACTCCATGAAGTGAATCACGAAGCGAAAGTGGATTTGCAGAGTACTCCGCAATGCAAAGCGGAGTACTTCATGTTATATTGGGTAACACGAAGTCCATTGAAAACAATGACTTTACGTTACTCCACCTTTCCAAACCACTACTCCACCAATTCGTAAGGTGAAGTACATTGAATCAATGTACTGTGCCTCACTTTGCCTTGTTTTTAAGTGCCAAAGGCGAATTTTGCAGTGATTCATGGGATTTCAGGTCACATGGGCTCTAGATTGTTCTGCACAGCTTCAGTTTGGGGTAGTGTGTGTAAGAAGCTGTATGAGACAGTCTGCTCTGAGAGCTCTCTGTCATTCAAATCTTCTAAAAGCTATTAAAAAAAGCCTTTTTAAGTAATTTTTTTTTGCTGAAACTTTAGTTCATCGATTGTAGGAAACCTTCCTGTGTTCATATCATTGAGCTTTTATTGTTTGTGTATGGATTTTGAATGTTAATGTATGACATTCAGTCTGTGTACTGAGAGACAGTGGAAGTGTGTTTTGGGGAAGGGGCGTATCTGTGGTGTAGGTACATTATTTGGAGAAAAAGACAGTTCTTTCTGTTTTGGTGATATGTTTCTTGTATAACTGTGTTAATGTACACACAGTAATATTTTCAATAATTCTTGCCTTTTTTTGCTGATTGTTGTGGTGCAGCAGTGCATCATTTAAGTTTGTCTAAAATACATGGTTATATTACTGAAGTTTTCAATTTGCTACGCATTACTTAGTGTGTGCATGAGTATGTGTGTGACGTGTGTCATCAAATCAGACACCTTTTATTGTGCCACATAGTAGTTTCAGCAATGTGAACTTGCTATCCTCTGCAGCTGTGTGATTTTTGTACTTCTTTGTGGTATCTTTACTGGTACTAGTACTAGTGACTGTTACTGCAGCACTGCAGTACACTGCCCCCTCCCACGTTCCGCCCCAACTGGTGAAGGTTTTCTTTTCCGGATTTGAATTTCTGATGGTGAGCACTGGTTAGGTGTTGTGCCTTTGCATCTGCATCTCTTCAGTGCACAGAGCAATCTTAATCTGTCTGTGCATTTGCATCTCTTTAGGGCCCAATCTCCATCTGTAACTTAAGTCACAGTTGTTTCTTTGACTTGCCTTCAGAGTACTGGACTGGTGTGGTGCATAATTCTGCAAGAACATTGTACTCATTAATATGCATTTTTAAGTCAGGACCATCATCACGAGTCACTTGTGATACAAATCACATTCTTCATCATCACAGTCACAAATGCAGTCACAAATCATGATTCACGATCACGTCACAAATCACAACTTTAATTGCTTTACTGGTTACTTGGATGTATTGTAAGCCTGTTTTGTAATATCTTTCCAGGCTTCATCAGATCCACCATTGTACTCATTAATGAGTGTTTTTAAGTCAGGGAGTTTTGTGCTACAGCTCATGAGGGAAATACAGCCGTAGGCATTCACGTTCCCAGTATAGTTCCATATTGATTATGTCACACCGTTGACACCGAATCACGTTCTTCATCATCGTAGTCACAAATCATGATTCACAATCACTTCACAAATCACAAAATTCATTTTTTCACTAGTTACTTGGATGTATTGTAAGCTTTTTTTGTAGTATCTCTCCAGGCTTCACCACCCCACCATTGTAATAACTAATAAGCGTTTTTAAGTTGGGGAGTTCTGTGCTACAGCTCATCGGGGAAGTACAGCCATAGGCATTTGCGTTCCTTCCTGTACAGCATGTGAGTTACAGTACTGTGGTGGGCGAAGTGGCCCCAATTCGTTCCACAAAGTGATTCACGGAATAACGCAGAATCCACGGATTACTCCACAATGTGAAACAAAGTACTTTGCTTCATAATGAGGAATGCAAAGTCCATTGAAACCAGTGACTTTGCATTACTCTGCCTTCCCCAAGACACTTCTCCACCAATTTAAGGTGAACTATATTGAAATCAATGTAATTTGCCTCACTTCACCTTGTAATTGAGCTCTAAATGAAATTCTGTAGTGATTCATGGGATAGCAGGTCACATGGGCTCTAGATTTTTCAGCACAGCCTCAGTTCTGGCATGGGTAGTGTGTGTGTGTAGTGGTAGCTAGAGACAGTTTGCTCTCAGAGCTCTGCGATTCAGAACCTCTAAAAGTGGTTTTAAGATACCTGTTTGAGTCATTTGTTTTGCTCAAAACTTAGTACATCGATTGTAGGAAACTCTTTTGTGCTCATATCATCAAGTGTTTATTGTTATGTGTGGATTTTGAATGTTAATTAAGAACAGTCAATCTGTGTACTGTGAAGTGTGCTTTGGGGGATGGGTGTATTTGTGGTGTGGGTACATTAATGGGAGAAAAAGGCAGTCTTTCTGGTTTGGTTATATCTTTCTTGTATAACTGTGTTAATGTACACAGTAATATTTTCAGCAATTCTTAACTTTTTTGTTGATTGTGGTGAAGCAGTGTATAATTTGTATGTTTAAAACATTTGTTTATATCACTAAAGGTTTTCAGTTTGCTACGCATTACTTGTAGTGTGTGTGTGCAATGCATGTCATTAAATCAGACACCTTTTTTGTACCACAGAGTAATTGCAGCAGTCTGAACTTGCTATCCACCACACCTGCAAGAATTGTTTATATTGCTTTGTGGTATCTCTACTGGTAGTGGATTGTTACATGCATTAATTCCCCAACTGGCAAAATATATCCCTTTCCAGATTTGGATTTGTGACTTGTGAGCACTGGTTAGGTGTTGTTGTGTCTTTTCATATGCCTCACTTGAGTGTGAAGTGCAATCTTAATCTGTCTGTGCATTTGCAGTGCACCATTAGTTCTGGGACACTGCATTTCTTGCTCTGCTCTCATTTCACTTTGTCAGTACTGGGGACATTTTTGGACACAAGACAGTAGCATTTTGGGGATGCACATTAATTGTGGTGACTGTGTGTGACCTCTGCTTGCATGACAGAGTGTGCCATTAATTCTTGGAGACTTTGCATTTCTTGCTACGCTCTCATTTCTCTTCATCAGCACTGGGGAGTTTTCTGATCACAAGACAGTAGCACTTTGGGAATGCAAATTCATTCTGGTGACTGTGTGGGTGGGGTGCTGCCAATATTGTTGTCCTTCCACCTTACTTCACGTTTAGGCGGAATGACAACACAAAGTAATAATAACAAAGTGAAGCAAGCCTTTCCTATGGGGCACTCCACGTAGCGAAGTGCCAACATGAAGTGGCCACTTTGTGTTCACTTCACCGGTGGATTTTAAATTTGCTGCATCTTTACAGATGACAGAAAAATCTGCAACAGGGTTGATGCACAAGGGGAGGTGGAAAGGATGAGAAGGGACTTGGCAAGATTGGAAGAATGGTCAGAAGTGTGGCAGCTTGGACAAAAACCAAGGGGAAGAGTACACAATGGGAGGGAGGTGGTAACAGCAACAAAAATGAAAAGAACCTGAAGGTAGTCATATCAGATGACCTAAAGGTTAGCAAACAAAGTGAGAAGGCAGTAAGGGTGGCTGGGGGATACTGGGATGAATAGAGAGAGGCATCACCAGTAGAAAACTGGGAGGCAGTATAGCGCAGTGGTTTATGGCTCTGAGCTGCAGATCTGGTGACATACAGCAGACCAGACCTGGGTTTGAATCCCACTGCATCCACTTATATATTGTGTGACACTGAGCAAGTCACTTAACTTCCCTGTGCTCCCAGACCGTGCCTGTAAAAAGGCTTTCAGCTTAGTGTGCTAATCCTGGTTGAACAACTAAAAAAAAAAAAAAAAACAGGAAGTTGTTATCCCTCTGTACAGACAGTTGGTGAGACCCCACCTGAAGTACTGTATCCAGTTCTGAAGACTCCATCTCCACAAGGACATAGACATGATGGAAGCAGTTCAGAGGAAGGCAACTAAAATGGTGCAGGGTCTGCAACAGAAGTCATATGAAGAGAGACTAAAGGAGCTTAATATGTATACCCTTGAGGAAAGGAGGGAGAGGGGCATGATACAGGCTTTTAAGTACCTCAAGGGAATCAACAAAGTCCAAGAGGGTAGCATCTTTCAGAAAAAGATATGTGCAAGAACAAGGGGAAACAATTTGAAGATGGGGGGATGGCTTTGGGGCAATGTGAGGAAGTATTTTTTCACAGAGAGGGTGGTGGACTCATTTAATGACTTTCCAGAGGAGGCTGTGGGATCAGAAACAGAGGGGGAATTCAAGAATGCATGGGACAGACATAAGGCATTTCTTGTGGGGGTAGGAAGAAATAGGCTGTTGGTTAACTGGGATCTTCAGCTTATCAAGAATGTGGGGAAATGGGAAGCCAAGGTGAGCCAAGCGGTCCTTATCTGCTGTCAAAGTCTATGTTTCTAAGTTTCAAGCAGGATAACACCAGCCTGTAGCAGGATAAGGACAGTCTCCATCAGGGTGACACTGGTCTCCAGCAGGATGACTCCGGTCTCCAGAAGGAAGACACCGATATCCAGCAGGGTGACACTGATCTCCAGCAGGGTGACACCAGTTTCCAACAGGATAACACTGGTCTGCAGCAGGATATCACCAATCTCCAGCAGGGTAACACTCATCTCCAACAGGATATCGCTGGTCTCCCGCAGGATATCTCTGGTAGCCAGCAGGATTACACCAGTCTCCAGCAGCAGAACACCAGTCTCCAGCAGGACAACTCTGTTGCGCAGCAGGGTAACACCGCTCTTCAGAAAGACAACTAGAGTCTCCAGCAGGATAACACCCATCTCTATAAGGATACCATTAGTCTCCAACAGGAAGACATTCTTCAGCTCAATGAAACCAGTCTCAAGCAGGATTACACCAGACTCCAGCAGGATAACACCAGACTCCAGCAGTATAATGATGGTCTCCATTAGGATGACACTGGTCTCCAGCAGGATAACACCGGTCTCCAGCAGGATGGCACTGGTCTCCAGTAGATGATTTTTCCCTCTCCTTCCAGATGCCTTACAAAACTTGTTTTCTTAGGATGGCCCTTTTGGCAATAACAGTTTTCACAGATTACTAATAAACCTTCTCCAGTCACACATACAATATAAGGAATCTTTAGAAAAACAAATTTTTTTATTAAAATATTAAATAAATCCAGTTACAGCTGAAAGAGGACATATACTAATTTAGGTTACAGTATGCAGAAACAAATGGGGAAAAAATGTACAGAAAAAAATGCACTTAAACAGGTTAGCTAAGTCTACCTTAAATAGGAAGATTTCAAAGTCCAGTGAATCACTGGTTTGCAAAATATTGCAGTCTTTCTCTTAGTCCTTGGCAGCCACGTTGCGTTTCAGTAGCTTGGCTTCTGGTGTTTGTAAATCAGAGTGCCCAGGGGAGAATGTGCTTCAAACTGCTCTGTGTATCATCTTATATGCCTGCAGTCCAAGGCATTCTATAAGTCTTAACCTTTAATCCAATAGATGTCATTCTTGCGCTGTCCCAAAGTTTTAACGACATCACAACTTGTTGACAGAAATCAATAACCAAGAACATGACTTCAAGATTAAAACTTTGAATTCTCAGTTTAACACCCTGTAAGCTAATTCACAGTGTCATGTAAAGAGTGGCTACTTCCAAAATCCTGTTTAGCACATCCTAGGCTTTGAACTTCACAAAAGAGAATAGCTTCTCTCCATATCCTTAAGAGTTGTATAACCTTGGCTTCCCTCAATTAATTACCCAAGAAAATACTCTTTGATCAGCTACCCCCAAAGCTTTTGACAAATAATTGTCAGTTTCCTGGCAAGCAAGCTGGTTGAGAATAACTTATAATTTTCCTGCAAGCAGTTGGTCTACCTGGTCAGAGGAAGGTCAAACTCTTAAAAGAAAAAAAATAAATAAATAAACCCAGTCTTTCCCGATGTACCTGGCTGACACTGGCATGTACAAAGAATTTAAAAAATATATATGCAGTGTAACCCCCGGACCCCTGCTTTTTTGCAAAACAACAGGTGGCATGCTGTTGAAGCTTACAGCAGTACCTGGTGGGGACTGGGTTTGGGGAGGATGAGGTTACTCAGCACAGGGGGTGTAGGTTTGCTACTCTGCACAGGGGCACCCAAGTAAATCCAAACACAGGAAGCAATAACTGTAATGTCCAGAACCTGGAATGGGATTCTACAGTGTGGCTTTTATTCACATCCAAACTGAACAAACAAAGCATAGATGGACCCCCACGGGGCTACATTCCTGGTAATGCAGATTAGAGACAACAGAACACTTTTTCACATTTCCAGCCCTCAGGCTCTGAACCCACCAGGCACAGAGTCCAGACTTGCACGCAGCTTTGGGTACACAGCCCGACTTGTATACTACTTGGGTTTTCCCCATTGGCCCGGCTCCCCTGCCAGCCACTTGATCCGCGGCCCATTATGGGAATGAACCAGTTTTCCTGTTGGTGGCTCCCCAAACCACCTTAGAGCCTTCGACTCCTAGAGGGAATTTTCCTTCCAATCCCACGTCTAGGTACTTCCCTCATCACTGGCCAAGTGCATGAGGCAAAGTAGAAATCCACAGAGCAAATCCGAAGAGGTGGACCTGGTCACTAAAGATGGGGGGTCTCCCACCTCCAGCTCCCACAATCCATACCCTGCCATTTCTCTAGAATCTAAACAACTTTTTTCTGAAAGCTTGGCAATATAGATTACTGGGTAGACGTATGTCACATCTCCTCTATATGTCTTGACTTCCCCTATGTGCTGGACTTGAACATACTTTTACTTTTGGCTAAGCCTATTACTGTAGGCCTCCCACTACTTCAGTAGTCCAATCCCCACTATCACACAAGCCCCAGAGTGAAACATGGGCCCTTTAGGAAGAGCAGAAACTCACCCACCAGTTGCAGGTGCCCCACAGGTGAATCACAAAATCTTCTTGTTTCCCACACTCTTGGACAAAATAAGGCTGCTTCTCCACTAGCAGTAGCCAGGGGGTTGCCCCTGGAATATGCAGGCTAAACTATCCTGCCCCATCCCCTCAGGGATGGGACACTGAAACCCGATTCAGTGGTCTCCACCACTTTAAAATTACTCACTGTGTCTCTCTTTAGGTGGAAACACACACCTTTTTCCTAAATGTAGCCCTATGTCAGGGCTGAGGCTCCAAGAGCCAAACACAGAGCTGCTGTGCTCCTATCACAACAAGCTCCAAACTCCAACTGACCTACAGACTACTGTTCAAACCTCCCAACATTCTACTCCAACTCCCTGCTGCAGATTCCATTGTGGCTCATGCAGCTGCAACAGTTCTATGGTGATGTTATTCCTCAGTCTCAGCTGAGACTGAGAACAGAGTGAGACAGTGTGAAACCCATTTAACTGGAGTTTCACAAGCTGCCTTCCCTGCCTACCACTAGGTCTTAATGGGATTCTAGTAACCCCAGGTAACAAGGGGGTTACAACAGTACAACAGAATAATATAAACAAATAAGGTAAAGCAATGTTGTAGCTTGCAGCACTCCTCCCTGCTAGTCTGAATTTGTGTGAATCCATCCCTAGGCATGGTATGATTTTCACAACCTCTGTTTAGTGCTCTAAATAGTGAGATAGCCTGTCTGCATTGGCATTGGTCGATCTGGCCCTGTGGGTGATGGTCATATTGTAGCCCTGTAAGGCAATACTGTACCTTAAAAGATGAGAATTCATTTTACCCATCTGTGTCAGCCACACCAGGGGGTTATGATCTGTCTGTACCTCAAAGTGCATTCTACAGAGGTGCTTCTCCAATTTCTTCAGGGCCCATACCAGTGCAAGGCATTCCTTTTTGACTGTGGAACAGGCCTGTTCCAGGGGAAGCAACATTTTGCTAAGGTGCACTACTGGGTGATCTTTTCCTTGGTTAAAGGACTGACTGAGGACTGCTCCAATTCCCACATCTGAAGCATCTGTCTGGGCTACAAATGTCTTACTGCAGTCTGGACTGGCCAATGCAAGAGCACTGCACAGTGCCTCCTTTAGCCTTGAGAAGGCTTCTTCACAGGCTAGCTCCCATTTTATCATTTTGGGCCTTCTTTTCTTCAGCAGGCCAGAGATGGGAGCTGCCAGGGTACTGTAATTTGATACAAACCTTCAATAGTACCTGGCAGTCCCTAGGAAACTCTGAACTTGTTTCTGGTTTTTAGGCATGGGCCACTCCTCTATCACCTAAATTTTGGCTTGATTGTGGCAAAACTGCCCCTGCACTACTACATGTCTTGGCATGTCACCTCTGCCATGGCCACCTGGCACTTCTTAAGTTTGATAGTGAGCCCTTCCCTCTGTATCCTGCCCAACACTTCCTTCAGGTGGGACAGGTGTTCCTTCCAGCTGGCACTGAAGATGGCAATATCATCCTGATATGCCACTGTGTACTCTTCAGTATCATGTAACACCTGCTAGACCAACCTTTAGAAGGTGGCAGGGGTGTTCTTCATTCCAAAAGGTATTACCTTGAACTTGAATAACACTATTGGAATGATGAAGGCTGACCTAACCTAGCTCTGGCAATTAACTCCACTTGGCGATACCCTTTTGCCAAGTCAATGGTGGTAAGGTATGTTGTCCCTCCCAACTTGTTCAGTAGTTCATCCATCCATGGCATCGGTTGGACATCAGACTTCATGACTGTGTTGAGTCCGTGATAGTTCACACAAAAGCAAGTAGAACCATCCAGCTTAGGAACAAAGACTATAAGTGAAGCTCAAGGGCTGTGGGATTTCTGGATTATCTCTAAATTCAGCATTTCTTCCACCTCCATCCTAATGTCATTTAGGATATCCTCAGACACCCAGTAGACTGTCTTCCATATGGGTGCTTGTGTCCCCGTGCCTACTACGTGTGTTGCTCAGGGGGTTAGTCCCGGCTTGGCCATAAACAAAGGGTCAAAGCCCACTAAAACCTCCCTCTCTTTGTGGGACTGTTCTGGGGTTAACTGGGGCAACAGCCTGATTGCTGCAACAGAGGATTCCCGCTTGTTTCTTCCAGTGAATTCAGTATGAGATCTTCATCGTCAGTCCCTTCCCCAGAGCTACACACAGAAAATACTGTTTCAGCCCTATTTGCATATGGCTTCATCATGTAGACATGGTACATTCTATGGGTATGTCTCCTGTCAGGCAGGTCTTCAATATAGATTATGTCATTAACCTGTTGGACTACCTTGTATGGTCCTGCCCACTCAGCCTGCTGCTTATTCTTTTGGACCAAGATTAGGATCATGACATCCTGACTTACACTGTACAAGTGAGCCCTGGCTCTGAGGTCATACTAGATCTTTTGCTTCTGCTGGGTATCTGACAGGTTGCTCTGGTTGGCTCCCATAAGCTCCTTCAGCTTTTCCCTACACTTTAGGACATACTTCACTATGGGAGTTCCCTGGGTGGCCTGCTTGCCTTCCCAGTCTTCCCGGATCAAGTCTAGGGACCCATGCACCCTGCGTCCATATAAGAGTCTAAAGTGGGAAAACCCTCTCGACTCTTGGGGCACTTCCCTGTATGTGAACAACAGATGGGGAAGGTATTTCTCCCAGTCCCTATCATGCTGTTCAGCAAACTCTTAGAACATCAATTTTAGGGTACGATTAAACCTTTCCAAAAGCCCACAGGTTTGTGGGTCATAAGGTGTTGTACATCTCTGCACCACCCAACACTTTTCTCACAAACAGTTCATCAGGTATGACATGAAGGTACCCCCTCAATCATTAATCACCTTCTGTGGAAACCCGACATGGGAGAAAATCCCTATCAAGGCATCTGCCACTTTGTCTGTCCTAAGTGAGAACAGCGCGACTGCCTCTGGGTATCGGGTGGCATAATCTACCACCATCAGGATAAACCTCTTCCCAGAGGAGCTTGGGGTACTCAAAGGGCTCACAATGCCCATTCATACTGTCTGGAATGGTTCCTTCACAATGGGCATGGGAACTAGGGCAGCTTTGGTTTTATTACCTGCCTTCTCTATTTGTTGTTACCGGTGACAAGACCCGCAATATTCCTTCACCTGCTGGGTGAAGTTGGGCAAATAGAAATTCTGGGACAGTCACTGCATGGTGCATGCAATTCCCAGATGTACAGACATGGGGATATCATGATCATTCTTGAGCAACTGATCATGGTACCCCTGGGAAAGACAAGCAGCCTGCCCATCACCCCTCCCTCGGTCCTTACATCCTGCATATACAACAGTCCGTTGTCACAATATACTCTATGTCTCCTATCACCTCCGTGTGTCCCGTCAGATTCTGCACAAGCCATCAGCCTCTCCAAACTAGGGTCAGTCTTCTGAGTAGCTGCAACATACATTTACAAAAGGCATGGGACATGTCCCCTTCAGTTCCTAAACTGGGATTCACAGCTCTAGCATCAGGGCATTCAGAGTCACTGCCATCCCTTACCATCTGACCACTGGTTACCCCTCCCTCCACAGAGTAACTTTCTGTAGCTGTTTTGTGAACTGCTATGTGGGGAAGTCCTACCTCCCTTTCACTACTCTCCATTTCAGGAAACACAGGCTGGGAACTAGCCTCCTACTGTTTTCCACAGGAGCTCCTATGGGGTCCAGGGAACTACAATCAACCTTTGCCGTCTGACTGCAGGTAACCACACAACCACCCTCTTCTGGAGATTGTTTCCTATTCTCACACCCAGGGTAAGATTGTCTGCCTCTTCCACTTTTTGCACCATCTCTCCTGTCTCACCTTAGTCCAAGAGAACACTAGCAAGTGGCAGAGTTTTCTCCTACCCAGAGAATCCCCTTACTGTTACAAACTGATCAGGTATACGCTGTTCAGGCTCAACCAAATCCCCTTTTACTATGGTAAAAGATGCCTGTGTTCCTGAACCCATGGGTTTGCACCCCATTTACAGTAACCAGGTGTATGTGCACCCTCATGTTTATAGGTATGCTTTCAAAGATACATAGTGCACCCAACTCCGTTCGAATACCACTTTGTCTGCACTCTGACTTTTTAGGACACTGTCTGTCAAGATGCTTGGTCTGTTTGCAAAACCAACAGTCATTATTTCTTATATCTGAAAAATCTCTTTGTAACCCTTTCTGTGGAGGCAGTGAGGGTTTTAGCTGCCCTGAAGGTGTGCTGTTCCCCTTCTGTGTTGTCCTGCTTGCCCAACTCCTTTTCAGAGCAAACCTGCTCCTTGCATAGCTGTCCATGGGCTCAGCAACCTGCTGTGCTGCTTTGGGACCTTAGTCCTCTAACCAGGTACAGGTTTTTAGCTCTGCTTGGCAAGCCAAAAAGAATTGCTCCAGAAGTGCAACCTTCTCAATTTTCTCTACAGAGTTTTCTTTCACTCCCTCCCATCAACGTTTCAAATATGGACGTTGCTTTGTGGTGAGTTTCTTGCAGCTCATGTCAGGGCTTCTTCTGAGCTGACAGAACTTAACCCTGTATGCTTCAGGCATTAATTCATACTTTTTAAGCAATGCAGCTTTAAGTTTCTCATAATTACTACTATCCTTATTGTCCATTTCGCCTAAGGCCTCATGCTGTCTATCAGTAAGCAACGGGGATAGCAGCAAGCTCCAGGACTACCTGGGTAATTTAGCCTGAATACAGACTCTTTCAAACAAATTCAAAAATGCATTCATATCCTCCATCTCTTTAAATTTAGCTATTACTTTAAAATTTAACTTGTACCCCACTACTGGAGTTCCAGGTTCACCCCTGCCACTTACCTCTTCTGGCACTGGTCATTGGAGTTTTAGCTTATCCACATTGAATTCTCTCTGCCACTGCTTTTCTCTTTCCTTAGCCTCTCTCTGAAACAATTTTTTCTCTTTCCTTGGCCTCTTGCAGGCTCTGCTTTTCCTGCAACTCCATCTCAAACTTCCTTTGCTCAAATTCCCATTACTTCTGGACTTTGTACTTTCTCTGCTTGAACTCCTGTTTCCTCAGCTTAAACTGTAGCAGGACCCCTTCCAGTTCCAGCTCTGTGTTGACCTTCCCCTGCTGCTGTGGCTCTGGGTTCCTTCTGGTCTCACTGTCTGCTTCCCTGGGACTAGACTCTGTAATGGATCCTGGCACCCCAACACTCAAGCTCTGGTCCTTTTCAGTCACTGGCAGTGACTTGAGATTCTAGGCAGCCACTAGCTCATCTGCTGCCTCAAGAGCCTTTACAGGGTGTTTTTTATCTTGCCATTGTACCGGCCCCTCTTTCCTGACACAGCTGCTTTAGGCATTCTGCAGTGTATTCACTGTAGATGGAAGTCATCTTCTTCCCTAACTACTGCTACACTCGCTTTCACCATAGAAAATAAACAAAAACAGGTAGGGAACTTTATACTGTAACCAAATTATGTATTTTTAATTTTTATTCTCTGCCTTGATTGTGTGAGGACTATTTACAGATTATCAGTCTGATACATTGGGCTTGAATCCACTGTTAATGCATGTGCTACCAATCTCTCAAATCTCAGCAGTATGCAGCCAAACCTCTCGGATCCCAACACTGTGCACCAGATCTGTCATGAGCCCACTGAACTTACAGTGCCCACCCGTAAATGCAATCTGTGAAAAGGGGGAAACAGGGATACTCTCCTTGTCCTTTAGAATGCTCACTGATATCAGGACTGCACCTCTGCCACAAGGATCCCCGGCATCCCTCCAGCTCTGGATAAGGGCACAATACCAGTCTCAAGTCCTGTGGCCAAATATGAACCCCTTTCCTTGGCTGTTACACACAGGTGAAAGATTCAGTATCACACTCTCTCAGGGTAGCAGCATAAAAACCTGATTTGGCCTTCTTCCTACAGGATATACAATAGCCTGGTTCAAAATCCCTGCTGACTCATTTGAGACTCTGATATTTTCCTATCCTAGAGGTTAGAGGAACGAGGTGTGAATGATCTTGACACATTCAGCAGACCAGACCTAAGTTTGATTCTCACAACCTCAGCTTGCATACTGTGTGACTATGAGCAAGTCACTTAACCGTCCAGTACTCCCAGATCACCCCTGAAAACAGGCACTTGTGCCTAGTGGGACTTACCCAATTACCAAAGACTAAAATAAAAAATATATACTTCCAGATGCCTTACAGACTTGTTTACTCAACTTGGTTGCTGAGGGTGGCCCTTTTGGCAATAACAGTTTTTACATATACACTGGGAGAAGAGCAACTTGTTGTTCAATGTGTCTTTCCTGATGAAATGTTAAGAAAAATTAAAAAGTAAAAGAAGATTATTAATAAACTTTCTACAGTCAGATATTCAATATAAGGGATCTCACTTAGAGAATTTATTTAGAAAAACAAAAGGTTTTACTAAAATATTAAATGAATGAAGTTATAGCTAAAAGAGGACATATACTAATTAACAATAGGTTACAGTTTGCAGAAACAAATGGGAAAAATGTACAGAAAAAAACACACTAAAACAGGCTAGCTAAGTCTATGTTAAGTAAGAAGATTTCAAAGTCCAGTGAATCATTGGTTTGCAAAATATCGCAGTCTTTCTTTTAGTCCTTGGCAGCCACACTGCGTCTCAGTAGTTTGGCATTTGGTGTGTATCAAGCAGAATGTCCAGAGAAGAATGTGTTTCAGACTGCTCTGTGGACCGTCATATGCCTGAGGTCCAAGGCATTCTGTAAGTCTTAACTTTTAGGCCAATAGATGTCACTCTTGTGCTGTTCAAAAGTTTTACTAAGCTTCTGACATCACAACTTCCTGACAGACATTAATAACCACGAACATGACTTCAGGGTTAAAACGTTGATATCTCAGTGTAACACCGTGTAAGCTAATTCAGTGTCCTGTAAAAATGACTACTTCCCCAAACCCTGTTTAACACTTCCTGGGCTTTGAACTTTACAACAGGAAACAGCTTCTCTCCATAACCTTAAGAGTTTAATTACCTTGGCTTTCCTCAATTAGTTAACCAGAAAAATACTCTTTGATCAGCTACCCCCAAAAACTTTTGACAAATAATTGTCAGTTTCCTGGCAGGCAAGCTGGTTGACAATAACTTGTCATTTTCCTGCAAGCAGCTAGTCTATTTGGTCAGAAAGAGGTCAAACCCTTTTTTAAAAAATAAACCCAGTCTTTTCCTATGTTCCTGGCTGACACTGGCACGTACACAGAATAAAAAACAACATATATTCAGCAGAATAACATCTACTAAAAAGAACTAGCAGTGGGGTAGCTCACGAGTCACCAGCAGGATAACACCGGTCTCCAGCAGGATAACACCGGTCTCCAGCAGGATGTCACTGCCACAGGAGAATGCTGGTCTCCAGCAGGATAACACCAGTCTCCTGTAGGATAACACCGGTCTCCAGCAGGATGTCACTGCTGCAGGAGAATGCTGGTCTCCAGCAGGATAACACTGGTCTCCAGCACGATGTCACTGTCGCAGGAGAACGCTGGTCTCCAGCAGGATAACACCAGTTACCAGTAGGGTAACATCAGTCTCCAGTAGGATAACACCAGTCTCCAGCAGGATAACACCGGTCTCCAGCAGGATAACACCAGTCTCCAGCAGGATGTCACTGCTGCAGGAGAACACTGGTCTCCAGCAGGATAACACCAATCTTCAGTAGGATAACACCGATCTCCAGTAGGATGCCACCAGTCTCCAGTAGGGTAACAGTGGTGTTCAGCAGGACAATACTGTTCTCCAGAAGGATAACACTGGTCTCCAGCAGGATAACACCGGTCTCCAGTAGGATAATACCAGTCACCATCAGGATAACGCCGGTCTCCAACAGGATGTCACTGCCACAGAAAAATGCTGATCTCAAGCAGGAAAACACCAATCTCCGATAGGATGCCACCAGTCTCCAGTAGGATAACACTGGTCTCCAGAATGATAACACCAGTGTCCATCAGGAAAACACCAGTCTCAAGCCAGATGACACTGGTCTCTAGCAGAATAACACTTGACTCCCCAGGTTCTGCAACCAGCTATCCAGGCACATCCATGCCAACTGGATCCTGTCTCCCACAGGCCCTACCCCCAGCTCTGCTGGTACAACCGTGCCAACTGGATCCTTTCTCCAGCAAGCACTGCACTCGACTATCCAGGCATGTCCATGACAACTGGAACCTGTCACAGTTTGGTTTGGGAGCCTCACTGACCCCAGGAGGGGGGTAAGTCCTGGGGGAACATGCAAGACCAGGTAAGTCCTGAAGAGTATCAGAGCGACAGAGCTGGGGAGACTGATGGGTGGGAGCCAGTCAGTGTAGGGGGCAATATTTGCCTGTGTAAGTATATTTGTTTAGGTAACGATAACTGTTCAGAAATGTTTTATGTGTTTTATAAGCTTGTTTTTTGACTGTAGTCAGGTTTTCATTGTGTTCTTTGCATGTGAGCATCTAGGTTGTAGATTTGCTAAGCACAGAATCTAGCTTAAGTTTATAATCAGCAAGGCCATCTAAAATCCTCAGTTGTTTGAATGAAAACTAGTCTGAATGAGCGTATGTTAAGAAGAAAGAAACTGCTTTGCCACTTACAAGAAAAGGCTTCCTAGTTAGCACACTATTTGGGTGAATGGGATAATTTGCACCTTTTCTCTCTCCTGCTGTTTCAGTCTCTGTGGCAACATAAGATGTTTGATTGACTGCTTCAACACAAATCAAATGTTAAGTGTACTTATGCTTGGCCAGTGGATTTTGAAACCAAAGCAGACAAGGATTCAAAAGAACACAGGGTAACATAACCCCCCCCCCCCCCCACACACACACACACTGCATTGTTTCAGCCAAACCCAAATCTGCATGCAAAATTGTCAATATATTTGAGAGTATCTTATTGAAAATGTTAACACTTTTCACACAGTTCAAAGTAAAAACTTGGTGGTGCAATTTTTCAGTAGCCCTGCACATGGAGAACTGGACTAGGCAGCAGGGGAGGCAGTGTCAGGTTTACAGTTTAACTGCTCCTGCATCTAACCATTCATTCCCTCAGCTGCTGTGACTGCTCACCAACCTGAAAGTAATATTTTTGTGTAGAAAAAGGATATACTTAAACATGTTTCACACTAGATGATTTAAAACAACACCATAAAAAGCTAAGTCCAGTTGGGGTGAGCAGTATGGGCAGGGGGTGTCAGGTTTAAAGTTTAGCTGCTGTGTATCTAACCTTTTGATCAGCTGGTGAGGCTGTTCTCTCATTGCAGGATGAAAAGCCCCTCAAAAGCTTAGAAGCAGCACACTTGGAGAATCAGGCTGGGGAAGGGGGTGTTCAGTCTGGTGTCTTCAACTGCATTTATTTAAATGTATGTATCAGGGAAGTTGCACTGTCAGTCTTGCTGACCTAGGAGTCTCAAGGGATGCTTACTGAGCTGGGAGTCTTTGTGTGGGATCAACCAATCAGGCGGGGTCTTACAACACTGTGTGGTCACCCACATTATTAAGGCAGCCCCCACAACCTGCTGAAATACGCCCCTCTCAGGTCAGCATGCAGTGCCTCTTCACTATACTCTAAACTCCACCAGCCCAGGGCAGGGGAGTCTGGATCAGCGCAGCTCACAATCCCATATCTTTCATTTGTCAGTGCTGCAAACCACAAGCCTGTGCCACTATTTTGTTTTTAACCTTGGGAATGTTGATTGACTGTGAAAGAGCTGGCAGTTCTCCATGCTGCTGTTGTTAGTTGTGTGCCCCTGAGTGAGGGGAGCGGCTTAGATGTTGAGTGCCCCTGAACTGCTGTGTAACTGGGTGCAGTTGTTACCCTACCTGCCACAGCCTTATACTAGTGTGGGAGGGTGGGGTGCTGCAACAGCACCCAAACCAGACAGCACACTCAGAGAAGCAGAGCAGGTAAGGTGCACAATACTGTGTGATGCCCATGGGCAGAGTTGGGCTGCTGATGTTTGCTTCTTGTTTTCCCAGAATGAGTTGGGGCCTTAGCATCTGTACAACCTTGAATTTGCTATATGGCCCATTGCTTTTGATACTCTACTTGCCACTGTATAATGCCATTAGGGGTGAGTGGGTCGCTGCAACCACACCCAAGCCAGAAAGCACACTCAAGAACACACAGAAGTTATGACCCCAGGGACTGAATGATGCTGGTGGGTAGAGTGGTGCTCAATTCACATTTGAGCTCTGGCATAACATCTTAGAGACCCCCTTTTCATGGAGACCAAACAAAAACAAAAGCATCCGCAAGTTTGGGAAATGCATGGTTTTCCATTTCAATGTCCTACACTAATCACGTGTGGATTTTTTAGGTGAAGACACGTTATTTCAAAAGAGCAAATTCAGGCAGTTAAATGATAGGAAAAACAAAGGTGGTCTACCTTAGTGGTGGTTCAGATTAATGGTTCACATCTGAGTTCTGACAAGCAAAGAGACCCAGTAATTTGTAACTTGGGCATGAGAAGTGTGGGTGTTGAAGGAAGGGGGTTGTAGTGCTGTCACTACTGCCGTCACCCCTGTGGGATGTGGAGTACATCATTGGTACTGCCATCACACCTGAGGAATGGGGGCCGTAGTGCTTCTTCCATCACCACTGGGAGATGGGGGCTGCAATGTAGCTGTAGCTATCACACTTAAGGGATTGAGGCCTAGGTGTTGCTGTTCTTATCTGGAGGGATGGGGGCCATAGCTGCTCCTACCCCTGAGGGATAGGGGCCATAGTGCTGCTGCCATGAATCCTGATGGACAAAGGCTGTAATGTTGTTCCTGTTACCCACAAGGGACAGGAGCTACAGTGCTGCTCATGCTGCTGCCACTGTCACACTCAGAGATGGGCATCAGTGCTTCTGCCATCACCCCTGAAGGATGGGGCCATAAGTGAGTGTCATGGTACTGCTGCTGTCACATATGAGGGCTGGACAAACATGCAAATTGTGTGGAAGGGAATTCCAAGTAGATGTGGCTGGAAAGGCAAAGAATCTCCGGCCAACTGCAACCAAGGGTTGGAGTTACAAATAAGGGAAGGGAGGCAGGCCGTAGTATATGCTAGGAATGTTTAAGTTTGAGAAGGTCACCCAGGCAAGGAGGTTATGAAGGTGGGCCAGCTTACATATTAGACACATTGTAATGTACTGAAACTTAGACTTAAGAGGTGACCAGCCCAGTAACAAAAGGACATTACAGTGGTCATGCCAGGGGTTGACCACTTGTGCAAAACATCCTACCCCGAAGATAAAGTTGATTGAAGTGAGAGAGGATGGTGGTCTGGGCTGGGTAAGGTAGCAGCGCACCACAGGAGAGGAGAGGGATGAGTGTGGACATTGCTATTTTTTGGCACAATGCAGACGATAGGAGAGGACAGAGGTGATACAACAGACCTAGCCTCTGGTTGTGGTACATGCTGCACTTATCATAATGTTTGTTATTTCTAATAACTACGAGGTCTGATGCACAATACTAGACAACAAAACTATTAAAATACAAGGAAGCTCAGAAAAAAAATGTTAAACTTCACAAAATAAACACCGTTAAAAATGGATTTTGGCTTTGCAAACACTGGTAACAATTTCAGTTTTTCCATTCGGCAAAATGGATTTTGTCCTTTTTCAATCATGGTAAACCATATCCATTCAAATGTCTAAAGATCTGTTTTACACTGAGAAGCCAAGAAATGCACACAGTACTCCATTGGACCAATTTAAGATAATGCAGAAAGGCAGTTCTATTTCCTCCTACTCTGATGGTGACTCCTTCCCTCTAATTGCATGTTAGCATTCTGCCAGCTCTCTTGACAGAAGATGCATACTGCTTGTTGTTTTTCAGCTACATGTCAGTTATGACCCAGGTCCTTCTCCTCCTCATTTGTAACAAAAGGAGCACAGCACAATGTGTAGGTCCTACCTCAGTTTCCTACCCAGGTGTGCATGTTGCATTCCCCTACATTGACTCAGAGGGCCCAAGTCTAAAAGGATGAAGCAAGGATTGCACAAATCCTGCATCAAACCCTGTACTACACCATATACATCGCCACACCTTGTGTCTGATTCACAAAAGCTGCACATCCTGCATCAAACCTGTGCTCCACCATGTACCATTGCTATACCTTGTGCCTGATTCACAAAGGTTATGTACCCTGCATAAAACCTGCACTCTGCCATGTACCACTGCCACACCTTGTGCCTGATTCACAGAGATTGTGTACCCTGCATCAAACCTGTGCTCCACCATGTACCATTGCCACACCTTGTGCCTGATTCACAAAGGTTGTGTACCCTGCATCAAACCTGTTCTCCACCATGTACCATTGCCACACCTTGTGCCTGATTCACAGAGATTGTGTACCCTGCATCAAACCTGTGCTCCACCATCTACCACTGCCACATCTTGTGCCTGATTCACAGAGGTTGTGTACCCTGCATCAAACCTGCACTCTGCCAAGTACCGTTGCCACCCCTTGTGCCTGATTCACAGAGGCAGTGTACCCTGCATCAAACCTATGTTCCCCCATGTACCATTGCCACACCTTGTGCCTGATTCACAGAGGTTGCACACCCTGCATCAAACCTGTGCTCCACCATGTACCACTGCCACAGCTTGTGCCTGATTCAGAGAGAATGTGTACACTGCATCAAACATGCACTCTGCCATGTACCGTTGCCACACCTTGTGCCTGATTCACAGAGGTTGTGTACCCTGCATCAAACCTGTGCTCCCCCATGTACCATTGCTACACCTTGTGCCTGATTCACAGAGGTTGTGTGCCCTGCATCAAACCTGTACTCTGCCTTGTACCATCACCACACCTCGTGCCTGATTCACAGAGCTTGTGTACCCTTCATCAAACCTGCACTCTGCCATGTACCATTGCCACACTTTGAGCCTGATTCATAGAGATTGTGTACCCTGCATCAAACCTGTGCTCCCCCATGTACCACTGCCAAACCTTGTGTCTGATTCACAGAGGTTGTGTACCCTGCATCAAATCTGTGCTCCACCATGTACCATTGCCACACCTGGTGCCTGCTTCACAGAGGCTGTGTACCCTGCATCAAACCTGTGCTCCACCATGTACCACTGCCACATCTTGTGCCTGATTCACAGAGGTTGTGTACCCTGCATCAGACCTGCACTCTGCCATGTACCACTGCCTCACCTTGTGCCTGATTCAAAGAGTTTGTGTACCCTGCATCAAACCTGTGCTCCCCCATGTACCATTGCCACACCTTGTGCCTGATTAACAGAGCTTGTGTACCCTTCATCAAACCTGCACTCTACCATGTACCATTGCCACACTTTGAGCCTGATTCATAGAGGTTGTGTACCCTGCATCAAACCTGTGCTCCCCCATGTACCACTGCCAAACCTTGTGTCTGATTCACAGAGGTTGTGCCCTGCATCAGATCTGTGCTCCACCATGTACCATTGCCACTCCTTGTGCCTGATTCACAGAGGTTGTGTACCCTGCATCAAACCTGTGCTCCACCATGTACCACTGCCACACCTTGTGCCTGATTCACAGAGGTTGTGTACCCTGCGTCAAACCTGTACTCTGCCATGTACCATTGCCATACCTGTGCCTGATTCACAGAGGTTGTGTACCCTGCATCAAACCTGTTCTCCACCATGTACCATTGCCACACCTTGTGCCTGATTAACAAAGGTAGTGTACCCTGCATCAAACCTGTACTCTGCCATGTACCATTGCCACACCTGTGCCTGATTCACAGAGGTAGTGTACCCTGCATCAAACCTGTGCTCCACCATGTACCACTGCCACATCTTGTACCTATTTCACAGAGGTTGTGTACCCTGCATCAAACCTGAGCTCCACCATGTACCACTGCCACACCTTGTACCTATTTCACAGAGGTAGTGTACCCTGCATCAAACCTGTGCTCTACCATGTACCATTGCCTCACCTTGTGCCTGATTCACAGAGGTCGTGTACCCTGCATCAAACCTGTGCTCCAGCATGTTCCATTGCCACACCTTGTGCCTGATTCACAGAGGTTATATACCCTGCATCAAACCTGCACTCTGCCATATACCATTGTCACACCTTGTGCCTGATTTACAGAGGTTGTGTACCCTTCATCAGACCTGTGCACCACCATGTACCACTGCCCCACCTTGTGCCTGATACACAGAAGTTGTGTACCCTGCAACAAACCTGTGCTCCCCATGTACCATTGCCACACCTGTGCCTGATTCACAGAGGTTGTGTACCCTGCATCAAACCTGTGCTCCACCATGTACCATTGCCACACCTTGTGCCTGATTCACAGAGGTTGTGTACCCTGCATCAAACCTGTGCTCCCCCATGTACCATTGCTACACCTTGTGCCTGATTCACAGAGGTTGTGTGCCCTGCATCAAACCTGTACTCTGCCTTGTACCATCACCACACCTCGTGCCTGATTCACAGAGATTGTGTACCCTACATCAAACCTGTGCTCCCCATGTACCATTGCCACTCCTTGTGCCTGATTAACAGAGCTTGTGTACCTCATCAAACCTGTGCTCCAGCCATGTTACCATTGCCACACCTTGTGCCTGATTCACAGAGGTTATACCCTGCATCAAACCTGTGCTCTGCCATGTACCACTGCCAAACCTTGTGTCTGATTCACAGAGGTTGTGTACCCTGCATCAAATCTGTGCTCCACCATGTACCATTGCCACCTGGTGCCTGCTTCACAGAGGCTGTGTACCCTGCATCAAACCTGTGCTCCACCATGTACCACTGCCACATCTTGTGCCTGATTCACAGAGGTTGTGTACCCTGCATCAGACCTGCACTCTGCCATGTACCACTGCCTCACCTTGTGCCTGATTCAAAGAATTTGTGTACCCTGCATCAAACCTGTGCTCCCCCATGTACCATTGCCACACCTTGTGCCTGATTAACAGAGCTTGTGTACCCTTCATCAAACCTGCACTCTACCATGTACCATTGCCACACTTTGAGCCTGATTCATAGAGGTTGTGTACCCTGCATCAAACCTGTGCTCCCCCATGTACCACTGCCAAACCTTGTGTCTGATTCACAGAGGTTGTGTACCTGCATCAGAGCTGTGCTCCACCATGTACCATTGCCACTCCTTGTGCCTGATTCACAGAGGTTGTGTACCCTGCATCAAACCTGTGCTCCACCATGTACCACTGCCACACCTTGTGCCTGATTCACAGAGGTTGTGTACCCTCAGTCAAACCTGTACTCTGCCATGTACCATTGCCATACCTGTGCCTGATTCACAGAGGTTGTGTACCCTGCATCAAACCTGTTCTCCACCATGTACCATTGCCACACCTTGTGCCTGATTAACAAAGGTAGTGTACCTGCATCAAACCTGTACTCTGCCATGTACCATTGCCACACCTGTGCCTGATTCACAGAGGTAGTGTACCCTGCATCAAACCTGTGCTCCACCATGTACCACTGCCACATCTTGTACCTATTTCACAGAGGTTGTGTACCCTGCATCAAACCTGAGCTCCACCATGTACCACTGCCACACCTTGTACCTATTTCACAGAGGTAGTGTACCCTGCATCAAACCTGTGCTCTACCATGTACCATTGCCTCACCTTGTGCCTGATTCACAGAGGTCGTGTACCCTGCATCAAACCTGTGCTCCACCATGTTCCATTGCCACACCTTGTGCCTGATTCACAGAGGTTATATACCCTGCATCAAACCTGCACTCTGCCATATACCATTGTCACACCTTGTGCCTGATTTACAGAGGTTGTGTACCCTTCATCAGACCTGTGCACCACCATGTACCACTGCCCCACCTTGTGCCTGATACACAGAAGTTGTGTACCTGCAACAAACCTGTGCTCCCCATGTACCATTGCCACACCTGTGCCTGATTCACAGAGGTTGTGTACCCTGCATCAAACCTGTGCTCCACCATGTACCATTGCCACACCTTATGCCTGATTCACAGAGATTGTGTATCCTGCATCAAACCTGTTCTCCACCATGTACCATTGCCACACCTTGTGCCTGATTCACAAAGGTAGTGTACCCTGCATCAAACCTGTACTCTGCCATGTACCATTGCCACACCTGTGCCTGATTCACAGAGGTAGTGTACCCCTGCATCAAACCTGTGCTCCACCATGTACCACTGCCACATCTTGTGCCTGATTCACAGAGGTTGTGTACCCCTGCATCAGACCTGCACTCTGCCATGTACCACTGCCTCACCTTGTGCCTGATTCAAAGAGTTTGTGTACCCTGCATCAAACCTGTGCTCCCCCATGTACCATTGCCACACCTTGTGCCTGATTAACAGAGCTTGTGTACCCTTCATCAAACCTGCACTCTACCATGTACCATTGCCACACTTTGAGCCTGATTCATAGAGGTTGTGTACCCTGCATCAAACCTGTGCTCCCCCATGTACCACTGCCAAACCTTGTGTCTGATTCACAGAGGTTGTGTACCCTGCATCAGATCTGTGCTCCACCATGTACCATTGCCACTCCTTGTGCCTGATTCACAGAGGTTGTGTACCCTGCATCAAACCTGTGCTCCACCATGTACCACTGCCACACCTTGTGCCTGATTCACAGAGGTTGTGTACCCTGCATCAAACCTGTACTCTGCCATGTACCATTGCCATACCTGTGCCTGATTCACAGAGGTTGTGTACCCTGCATCAAACCTGTGCTCCACCATGTACCATTGCCACACCTTATGCCTGATTCACAGAGATTGTGTACCCTGCATCAAACCTGTTCTCCACCATGTACCATTGCCACACCTTGTGCCTGATTCACAAAGGTAGTGTACCCTTCATCAAACCTGTACTCTGCCATGTACCATTGCCACACCTGTGCCTGATTCACAGAGGTAGTGTACCCTGCATCAAACCTGTGCTCCACCATGTACCACTGCCACATCTTGTACCTATTTCACAGAGGTTGTGTACCCTGCATCAAACCTGAGCTCCACCATGTACCACTGCCACACCTTGTACCTATTTCACAGAGGTGTAGTGTACCCTGCATCAAACCTGTGCTCTACCATGTACCATTGCCTCACCTTGTGCCTGATTCACAGAGGTCGTGTACCTGCATCAAACCTGTGCTCCACCATGTTCCATTGCCACACCTTGTGCCTGATTCACAGAGGTTATATACCCTGCATCAAACCTGCACTCTGCCATATACCATTGTCACACCTTGTGCCTGATTTACAGAGGTTGTGTACCCTTCATCAGACCTGTGCACCACCATGTACCACTGCCCCACCTTGTGCCTGATACACAGAAGTTGTGTACCCTGCAACAAACCTGTGCTCCCCATGTACCATTGCCACACCTGTGCCTGATTCACAGAGGTTGTGTACCCTGCATCAAACCTGTGCTCCACCATGTACCATTGCCACACCTTATGCCTGATTCACAGAGATTGTGTACCTGCATCAAACCTGTTCTCCACCATGTACCATTGCCATACCTTGTGCCTGATTCACAAAGGTAGTGTACCCTGCATCAAACCTGTACTCTGCCATGTACCATTGCCACATCTGTGCCTGATTCACAGAGGTAGTGTACCCTGCATCAAACCTGTGCTCCACCATGTACCACTGCCACATCTTGTACCTATTTCACAGAGGTAGTGTACACTGCATAAAACCTGAGCTCCACCATGTACCATTGCCTCACCTTGTGCCTGATTCACAGAGGTCGTGTACCCTGCATCAAACCTGTGCTCCACCATGTTCCATTGCCACACCTTGTGCCTGATTCACAGAGGTTATATACCCTGCATCAAACCTGCACTCTGCCATATACCATTGTCACACCTTGTGCCTGATTTACAGAGGTTGTGTACCCTTCATCAGACCTGTGTGCCACCATGTACCACTGCCCCACCTTGTGCCTGATACACAGAAGCTGTGTATCCTGCAACAAACCTGTGCTCCCCATGTACCATTGCCACACATTGTGCCTGATTCACAGAGGTTGTGTACCCTGCATCAAACCTGTGCTCCACCGTGTACCACTGCCACACTTTATAAACTGATTCACAGAGGTTGTGTACCCTGCATCAAACCTGTGCTCCCCCATGTACCATTGCCACACCTTGAGACTGATTCACAGAGGTTGTGTACCCTGCATCAAACCTGTGCTCCCCCATGTACCATTGCCACACCTTGTACCTGATTCACAAAGGTTGTGTACCCTGCATCAAACCTGTTCTCCACCATGTACCATTGCCACACCTTGTGCCTGATTCACAGAGGTTGTGTACCCTGCATCAAACCTGTGCTCCACCATGTACCACTGCCACACCTTCTGCCTGATTCACAGAGGTTGTGTACCCTGCATCAAACTTGCACTCTGCCATGTACCACTGCCACACCTTGTGCCTGATTCACAAAGGTTGTGCACATCTGCAGTGCTTTACCCCTTAATGGTGGCTTTCACCAAATATTTGGTGCAAACCCCATAAAATGGTCCCATGATTGCCAGAAAGTTAGCCAGCAAAAGCTGGTGCATGGGATCAAGGATCACAATTGCTAGCTATGGAATGCTACAAGCTCCATGTGCCATGTGTTTGGTGCACCCAGACTTGCCACATTCATACTAACATACTAACATACTAACATACTATTTGCCAGCAGATTAGGCCTTATGGTCTATCAAGTCTGCTCGAACCTAGATCCTTAGTTGGGTGCCGAGACCCTCCCATCCCTTGTGCTCCAGAAACCCCTATCATCCATCCCCACCCCCCCGGGACAGGCCATCATCTGATACATCCACTTTCTGTGTCTGTCCCACCTCTCTTAAAGCTCTCACTGTGATCTCTGAACCAGCTCACCAGGCAGAGCATTCCAAGGGTCCACCACCCTCTCAGTGAAACCTCCTCCTCTTTCCCCTCACCCTTCCACCTTCCAACTTCAAACCATGCCCTCTGGTGATGCCTCCCTGCTTTAGTCTAAAGATCCCTCCATGTTTACCCTATTTATTCCTTGAGGTACTTGAAGACCTCAATCATGTCCCCTGTCTCTCCTCTCCTCCAATGAAAACAGGCAGAGCTCCTCAAGTCTGTCCTCATAAGTCAAATCCCTAGCCCTCGTATCATCTTTGTTGCCCTCCTCTGTACCCTCTCCAGGAGCTGTATGTCCCTCTTCAAGTGTGGTCTCCAGTACTGTACACAGTACTCAAGGTGTGGTCTAACCAGTCCATTGTACAGTGGCAGAATCACTTCCTTGCTCCTAGAGGTGATCCCCCTTGCGATGCATCCCAACATCCTGTTTGCTTTGCTAGCTGCTCTCCTGCACTGCTCAGTGTTATTCATACATGTATCCACCATGACCCCTAGGTCTTTTTCCCCTGTTGAGGCTTCCAGCACCTCCCCTCCCAGGGTGTACCTGTGTTTAGGGTTTCCCCTGTTCAAGAATTTCAATTTCAACATGTTCAAGAATTGAGCCCCAGGAATCCAGCCAATCACTCAGATAGTTCAGGTCCATCCTCAAGGGAATTCACTGTCCTGTCCAGCTCACTGTTACAGCAAATGTTGACAAACCTGAAACCCCACCTTTCAGATCATTGATGAAAAGGCTGACTAGTCCTAATATGCATTCTTGAGGACAGCGCTGAGTGCACTGAGTTTTCCCTTCACCATAACCCTCTAGTTCCTGCATTTTATTATTAATTATTTGAAAATAATTGGGACCTACTTGCCATGGATGAAAATGATTCCTGTCTGCACATGTTCTGTTACTGAATTGTCCTCCTCCAGGTTTGCATGACTGCAGCTCATGTATTGCATGTGCCAGGGCATACACTGCATTTACCATATTATGGGGATATATGAAATTGTCAACCGGATATATGGTCTGCTCCAGTGTGTCCAATTTCTCTTCTCCGGTACAGAACTGCAGTTCAACAGTTTTTCCTTCTTTTTGTGCATTTGTAACAGTTTTGTTGTCTTTCCACTTGCAGTGGAATGCAGCCTCCCAAAATGGCTTTGTATAGATATCATGTGGATATTTGGAAGGGTGAATACTGTAAAGGAAGTCTTTAAACCCTGGAATATCTCCACTGGACACTTCAAACCCTATTGTGCCATTTAATGTTTTCCAGAGTTCCTTCTTTGAAAAAATAAATGTTGTTATCCAACTAGAAGATGCTATCCACACTTTTCCTGTTATGTTCTGTACAGTTATCTCCTCCATGATTAAAGCTACTTGTGGTGCAAAGGCATAAATCATGACCACAACTGCAGATGAAGTCACAATCATCTCCACGAGGGAAATAATTCTCTTCCTTTTGAGGTCTGTTGGAAGGATCTCATAAAATGCTACACAGACTCTGGCCTTGACTAATGCTTCCTTCAGGTGCTGACTTCCTTGTACACCAAAGTCATTATCTGCATAGAGAATCCCTACCCAGGTCCATCCAAAGTACTTAATGAACTCTGCAAGGCCAAATGGTTGAGAGTACATACTTCCCACAGTGCGAAGGAAGGATGGAAACTGATGCTTATCACTCAGGAGTGGAAGTCCAGCACCATAGCTTATCTACAAATCAACAGCACAATTTAAATTATTAACAAAGATAACATTTGGTAAACAGGACCCCTATAAAATGTCACTATTTGTACAGTAAAGCATTCACAGGCACCACGTTGTGGCACCTTTCTAATATGTATCCCTTTGTGGCACATGTATAATGTGCACCAATTGTGGCACCTTTCAACCATGCACCCATTTGTGGCACATTTCTAACATGTACCCCTTTGTGGCACATTTCTGACACTCACCACTTTGAGGCACATTTCTAATATGTACCACTTTGTGACTCATTTCTTACATGCACCCCTTTTCTGGCACATCTCTAATTAGCACCACTTTGTGACACATTTCTAACATGCACCACTTTGTGAAACATTTGTAATGCACACCCCTTTGTGGCACATTTCAAATGCACACCACTTTGTGGAACATATCTAATGCACACCCATTTATGGCACATTTCTAACATGCACCCATTTGTGGCACATTTCTAATGCACCCCAGTTTGTGACACATATCTAATGCACTCCACTTTATGGCACATTTCTAAAATGCACCACTTTGTGGCACATGTCTAATGTCTACCATTTTGTGACACATTTCTAACATGCACTACTTTGTGGCACATTTCTAACATGCACCAGTTTGTGGCCGCTTTCTAACTCACACCCCTTCATGGCACATTTCTAACATGCACCACTTTATGACACATGTCTGATATGCACCACTTTGTGGCACATTTCTAACATGTACCATTTTGGGGCACATTTCTAAATGCACCATCGTGTGGTACATTTCTAAGCCTTTGTGGCTCATTTCTAATATGCATGCCTTTATAGCACATTTCTAATATGCACCACTTTATGACACATATCTAATGTGCACATCCCTTTGAGGCGCATTTCTTTCTTTTTTTTTTTCCACTTACCCTGCTCCTCAGCTTTTAGAGGGGACTCATACCCCCCTCCTACTCCATCCACCAGGGCATTTCCCAGGCATCCCCTCCCAGTTTCAATCTGCTTGTGGGGCTGGGGTTTATACATTTGTCCCCATTTCTCCCATGTCCCAAAGATGCCAGCATGTAGGACTTACATCCAGACAGACAGCATGCTTATGCATGCCACTGTCAAGCACCCGCAGTGTCCTCCCATCCCCAACTCCAAAGAGTTACCTGTGTCCCTAATGCCCTTGTTTCCAAAAGCAAAGGTGCACTGGGTGCTTGTAAGCACCCCAGAAAACCCATCCCAGGAGGAGGAGAGCATCTGTTGGGGTGCTCAATCCTCCTTCCCCCATCCAGCCCCCAGTGACCAGAGTCTGTTCCCGAACCCGGGTCACTGGAGTAGCACAAGGTGTGGCATTCAGCAACTCAACCCTCTGTGCCACTGGGCCGGCTTGCCACATTTCTAACATGCACCACTTTGTGGCACATTTCTAAAATGCACCACTTTGTGGCATATTTCTAACCCCTTTGTGTCACATTTCTAACATGCACCACTTTGTGGCATATTTCTAACCCCTTTGTGGCATATTTCTAACATACACCACTTTGTGGCACATTTCTAAAATGCACCACTTTGTGGCATATTTCTAACCCCTTTGTGGCATATTTCTAACATGCACCACTTTGTGGCATATTTCTAACCCCTTTGAGGCACATTTCTAACATGCATCACTTTGTGGCACATTTTTAACATGCACCACTTTGTGTGACATTTGTAATATGCACCCCCTTTTGTGGCACATTTCTAACATACACCACTTTATGGCACATTTCTAACATGCACCCTTTTGTGGTACATTTCCAATACACACCTATTTGTGGCACATATCTAATGCACACCCCTTCATGGCACATTTCTAACAAGCACCCTGCTGTGCTGCACACAAATACAGAAACACAGAAACTTAGAATTTAACAGTAAATTAGGAACACTTGGCCTACCCACTCTGATTATTTTTCTCTTCCTATAGTATCGCTGAAGACACTACTTCATCTCTAGATCTTTCTTGCTCCCTTCTCTCCTTTCTACTATGATTCCCTTGTGTCTATTCCATGCACTATTGAACCCCACCACTGTTTTCACCACCATCGCCACATCTGCTGGAAACCTGTTCCAGGAATCCACCACTCTTTCTGTGAAAAAGTACTTCCTCTCATCTTTATTGACTCTATCACCTCCAGCTTCTTAGTATGTCCCCTTGTTGTTGAGCACCTTTTTTCTAAAAAACAAAAACTTCCCTCTGGTCCCTTATTTACCCTATGAGGTATTTAATGGTCACCATCATATTCATACTCTCCCTCATCTCTTCCAGGATGTACATAATGATTTCACTTAATCTTTCCTCAAAGATGTGACCTTTGAAAATACACAGAAACCCAAGGCAAAGTACAGAACGAGTAGAGTGCCATTTTATTTTATTTATTTATTGAGTATTCGGAAAATACCTTTGAGTCAAAGACTCTTTTTCAAAGGTTCCATGTCAGTACAGGTAGATACAATAGGAGAAATGTTACAAATCAAATTGAAAGCAGAGACACAAGCAAGAAAGCACTATACTATACATACATTAAAACATCTGACATTTAGATCCTGGTAATTAAATTTGCTAATCATGGTTCAGGTCATTTACAGAAGTAGTAATACAAACATGCAAGCAGTATACTGTAATACATTAAATCAGCTGATAATTTAGATCCCAGAGATCCTATGTGCTAGCCACTGAGATTGATGACTAACAAGCAGGAGAGTGAGACCAGGGATAATAATCTCTGGTGACCTAAAGGTTGCCAGACAATGCAAGAAAGCAGTTGGTGGGCTAGTGGGATACTGGGTTGCATAGGGAGAAATGTCATGAGTAGAAGGGGGAGATGGTGTTGCCCCATACATATTTCTGTTAAGACCTCACTAGAATACTGTGTACAGTTCTAGAGGCCACATCTGGAGAAGGATAGAGAGACAGAGTGAAGGTGGTCCAGAGGAGATCAAATTTGATACAGTGGACCATGAGTTGCTCATGTACAAACTTGGCAAATTGGGGGTTGGGGAGAGGGCATTAGTGGTTCAGGAGTTATATAGGCTATCACAGTCAGAGAGTAAAGATTAAGGATGGATTCCCAGAACCTAAGAAAGTGGAGGCCAGTGTACCTCAGGGATCAGTGTTAGGACCATTGTTATTTTTGGTATTTATGAATGATCTCCCTAACTCATTTTCCATCACAGACAGCATTGTTTATACTGACAACACAGTTATTTGGGATTCAGCACCAATCAGCAGTACCATACAGGTGTCTGTGTGAAACAAATACAATATCTAGGCCCAATGGCTCAAAGAGAAACTGATATTAAATGAGACCAAAACAAAAATCACATTATTTGGAACTTCACAAAAACTGTAAAACGAAAACACGTTGCAAATCCTTGGTCAGAATGGGGTATGCCTTCATCGGGTCTCTTCCTTTAAATAATGAGGAGTTCTCCTGGACTCCTAGTTGAGTTTAGTCCCCCATATTGAAAAAACAGGAAAGAAGATCAAACAAAAGCTGGTTCTTATATAGGAACTTGAACTTACTGGCAGTTAAAGCTTGCATAGTTATAGGAAAACAAGTACTGATGCCCACACTTGAATATGGAAGTAATGTTCACCCATAGTAATGGGGTATTTGAATCAAAATACAGGATCCTATTTAATAATATTTGCAAATTTGCACTCCGAGCCCCACCACAAATGCACCATTGTGAACTTTATGAGAAATTGGGAGTTTCATCACCAGAAAGGAGACTTAGATTGCAAACAGAGAACTTTGTATTCAGGGTATTGAGAGCCACTGACACTCAAGTACTTTTTAAGGTAGTGAGTGGTACCAGTAACTAGGGAACAAACTGCAAGGAATAGTGGAATATTAGATAATGTTGTTCCTAGATTTATGTTACAAATGAGTAGGAAAGCCTTCTCTTGGTATGCACCTACCCTCCTGAATGAATATGTTAACCTGACAAAAGACACAGTATAAAGCACTTTAGGCAAAGACTGTTTACATTTTTAAAGAATGAAAATGTTTATAATTGTATGTAAATATACTGAATATATGTCTGGTTGTACTTTTTCAAATGTTGTTCGGTGTCAGACATAGGTGAAAAAGGACTGTGCCCAGACCACCTCCTGGTTAAAAATAAACAAGCATTTGTTAATGCCAAATGTTTGCTTGCTAGCATTGGTAGTGTAGAACTTACAGAGCTGCATAATAGGAATGGCAGTGAAGTATTGAACTGAAGCCAACCCTACCAGCACCCTGCAGAGACTGACATGCATCGGGGTGTGCCTTTGGGTTGTCAGGCATAACGGCCATGCCATTTCACCACACCCTATCCTGCAGACACCTACAAGTGTCACGATGTGCCTTGGGGTCTTTGGCCCTTATATGCACCCCATTCCATCAGGAAATACAGTGAGATGGGTGCAGTACAGGAGAATGGGGTGAACTTTGGGGCCGAAGAGTCCAAGGCACACCTTGATGCCTCTCAGTGGCTGCAGGGTGTGGGTGAGGATGGAATGGTATGAACATTGCATGCAACCAGGAGTATAGCCAGAAATTTCAATTTTGTACATGATCTCCAACAGTTATACCCCCCCTTAAAAAAAGTACACATCCCTTCCAAATGGCACCCCCTTCCAAACAAGTCAGATTGTTGTTAGATGATTCCTCTACTCTCTAAAGAGGTTCTAGATGTATCGGACCCTCCTCAGTGGCCTACACTAACCCAAATACTACAGATTAGAATGATAATATTAACAGAGTGGCTTATGGTTTGTGACAGGCACTCAACAAAACTATACACGAATGTGTACAGTGAGTATGCCTGTCTACACCCTTGCATGCGAGAATCCCAAGTCATAGCCCTGATGCCTGTCATTCTCTACAGGGTGGGGCATCATGGTCGGAAACCCTAATGCCTCACTCATTCGTTGGTATTTTCACTCCAAATTTTTAACATTTTTTTTGTGACCCCCACCTCATGAACAGTGGCAATATCAGTTTGTTAGCTGAAGGCTGCTTTTGCACAACGACCACGGCATTTGTCACCACTGGTGCAAAAACACATTCTGAACAGGATGTAAAAAATGACAGCTGTACTGTCCATGGGGAGGTGTAAAAAATGGCAATGTTGAAAATCTGCAGTGAAAATATTAAAAAAACTAATGAAGTCATGAGTGTGTGTAGAAACTGTGCAACGCACACCCGTAATGTAATTTGGGGATTTTTTACAGTGAATTGTCAACACAGGCATTTTGAAACCTCTGATCATTGACAGTGTCATTGTGATTTTCTTTATCTGTCCCGAACAATGATTTCCCACAGTGACCATGCATTTCTGTGCTGAAAATGTGAAAACACAATTTGGCCATGTTGTGAAAAATGACAGCTGTACTGTTCATAAGGAAGTGTTGAAAAATGCCACTGGTGAAAATCTGGACTGAAAATATTACAAATTCATGAACTTATGAGGGTGTGTGGAAACTGTTCAATGCTCATTCATAACACAGTCATTTTATGGACTTTTGTCACCAAATTTTCAACATAGCCATTTTAAGACCTCTGCTCATGACCAGTGTCA
Source organism: Neoceratodus forsteri (assembly GCA_016271365.2). Lineage (NCBI taxonomy): Eukaryota > Metazoa > Chordata > Ceratodontiformes > Ceratodontidae > Neoceratodus > Neoceratodus forsteri. The sequence goes on along the minus strand of CM057455.1, from coordinate 115,265,328 downwards.
CTGTGATTTTCTTAATCTGTCCCGAACATTGCTTTCACACACCGACTGCACCAGTGTGTGCTACATGTGCGGAAACACATTTTGGGTGAGATGTGAAAAATGGCAGCTGTACTGCTCACAAGGAAATGTGGCAAAATGGCAATGTTGAAAATCTGGCATGCAAATATTAAAAATTCGCAAACTTGTGAGAGTGCATAGGAACTGCACAATGTGCCCTCCTAAAACAGTCATTTTGGGGAATTTTTTCACCAAATTTTCAACATAGCCATATTAAGACTTCTGCTCATGAACAGTGTCACTGTGATTTTCTTAATGTGTCCCAAACATTGATTGTGCACACCGACTGTGCCATTGTACACTACATGCATGAAAACACATTTTGGGCAACATGTGAAAAATGACAGCTATACTGCTTATAAGGAGGTGTGGTAAAATGGCAATGTCGAAAATCTGGAGTGCAAATATTAAAAATTTGTGAACTTATGAGCGTGTGTAGGAAATGCACAATGCACGCTCGTAAAACAGTCATTTTTAGGAATGTTTTCACCAAATTTGCAACATAGGCTTTTTGAGAGCCCACCTTATGAACACTGGCACTGTTGTTTTATTAATCAGTCCTGAAAGGTGATTTCGCACAACCACACACAGAATATATGAGGCACAGGGTCTGTGCTTTGAGGATCAGCTCCAGATCCTGGGTCTATATTCATTGGAGTTTAGAAGACTGAGAGGTGACATGCGCTTTGTTTTTAAGGCATTAAATGATATTTACTTATGGGAACAACTAAATTTGGTTCTAAAGGATTAGGTATATAATACCAGAGCTCACTCTCTACAAATTTATAGGGAGAGAGTAAATACAACTAGAAGAAAACATTGGCTAACTGTGAGGATTACAAAAATCTGGAATGAGCTACCACTGGATATAGTGACTAGCAAAACAATGGATGAATTTAAGCACAAGTTGGACAGATACTTGCTTAGTAATAAAATCCTTGAGTACAATTGATCTTGTGGCGAGTATATGGATGTTTGATCTACTAATTTGCTCCGATATGCCTATGAAACCTATCACCCTTCAGGCCCGAATAACACCATGACAGTGAAAGAATTCATGAGGTCAGCTTTGAAGAGTGCAGACGTGTTCCCGGTCCACTGAAGATCATCACGCTGAGCTCCGGAGGTAAGTATGGGGTGAGGTGGGGGTCTGGGGAAGCAGAGTGCACAGAGGGTGGATGCAAGTGGGCAGGGAGTCTGCCAAGGGAACTTTTTTTGTTTACAGGTTTTTTTTTTATTTTAGGAAGATGACGCAGGATGTTTGCCATGCTGGGGTGGGCTCCCAGCGTGGCAGCTGGAAGGCTGTTTGGGGGCCTGGAGCCGATGGGGGATTGGACACCCCGTCGGCCATAACAATTTTGCCATGCTGGGGTGGGCTCCCAGTGTGGCACCTGCAAACTTTTTGGGTGCGTGGAGCTGGCGGGAGTTGGGCACCCGTCGGCCATATAGTGTGTCGTGGGGGAGGGCGCTATGAGCATGCAATATGCATGCTTGCGTGCATGTGTGAGGGGAGGGAAGCACTGCTAACTAAAGTGGAGCTCTCCCTTTCAACTGTATGGCACTGCATTTTGGATCATCGCACTATGTTTCTTGCACATGTGTGCAAGCAAACATAAAAATGAAAAAATGAAAATGTTGTGGGGTTTGCATCACCAGCCCTAGGAAGAGAAACTAAGGGAACTAAACATGTACACCCTGGAAGAGAAAAGGGGGGGCATGATAAAAACTTTCAAATACCTCACTGGGGTAAATAAGGTACAAGAAGGAAGAATTTCTGGGGAAAAAGATGTGCAAGAACAAAGGGACATGCTATGGCACTGAAGGGGGTTAGCATCAGGAGAGATGTGAGGAAGCTGTTCTACACAGAAAGGGTTGTGGATGCATGGAATAGCCTACCAGCTAAGGTGGTGGGGCAAAAACAGTGATGAGTTTGAGAATGCATGGTGGATCTTGGTGAAAAGAAATGGGGGGAAGAAAAAAGAGCCAGAGATCAAATAGGGTATACAGTGATACGTAGGTAGGGAAGAATGGGTAGACCGAAAGGTCCAAGCGGTCTTTATCTGCCAACAAATTCTATGTTTCTGTGTTCAACTAGGGAAATTCAGGAGTGTATCGGGCATTCATTTAACCCATTAGTGGCCTTGACAGGTAATGACCACTTGCTTTGCCGAGTATGTTGGAAAAGAAGCTGAAGAGCATTCCTGGCCATGTTCCTGGTCATGTATTGTTTGGAGATGCTGCAGAAGAAGTTTGTTAAAGCAGGGGGTATTAGGCCCAGAGGTGCCTTTTTAGTTAGCAGACATGTTTGGAGCTTTATTCTGCTGTGTAAAGGCAGCCAATTGGGAGTGCATAAAGGGTGCAACTAAGTGTGTGGTTATGTGCATCAAGTACAAAATGACACAATTATTACAAATCAGTTTTACTCTGTTTAGCATTGTGTCACAGGCAGCTGTATTGACAGGGAGCCTATAAGCTATAAGTGATTGAATGGATCTGGCCCCAATAAGGCATCTAGCATTCCTAGCGAGACTGTTACTGTTATGGTACTGGGCACACAGTCATCTGTTAATTATGGCTACCAGACTGTCAGCATTGTGAACAAAAGATAAGGTTCCATCCAGAGTAACTCCAAGGTGTTTCAATGTCTCCACCTGGTCAAGATTATGTCCTTGACCATTTCTGTTGACAAAAGATGGAACATTATTCTTCTGTAGGAAGAGCATGGCCTTTGTTTTTTTGTAATTGAAGACCAATTTGTTATGAAGAACCAGCTTTTAAGTGACCGGAAGTTACTTTGGAGATCATCAGTATGGCTGTCAAAGTCAGGGTTTTTGGAACAGAGGACTGAATCTCCAGCATAGAGGAATATGCTGGCTGTCAGACAGACATCAGCTAGTTGATTTATGAAGAGGCTAAATGGCAAAGGGCTCAATGTGGAGCCCGGGGGGTGGGGGGTGCCAATAGATACTTCCTTAATGTTGGACAAAGATTTGTTGATTTTCACCCACTGGGAGTGATTGGTGAAATAGCTGTGGAACCATTCAACTGTGTTTTGTGACAAACCCAGGTGAATGAGTTTGTTAAGCAAGAGCTTATGGTTATATGGGTCAAAGACTTTAGTAAGGTAGATATATTATAGATCTGACTGTCAAAGGCCTCCTGATCATAGTTGGGGTATTCCAACAGTATTGTGTTAGTGTTGTGGAGTTTTCAGAAGTCACAATGCTGTACATACTGAACACACTGAACACTGTATTGATCAAGGTATGTAACAAGTTGGTCAGAGACTATTCCCTTAGACAAGAGGAGAATAATAGAAATGGGTCTCCAACTGTTAAGGCTAGTATTGTCTCTACTTTTGAAAACTGGTGTAACCACTGCTGATTTCTACTTCTCTGGGAACAGCGAGTAGCACAGAGAAAAGTTCAAAATTCTAGAAATGAGGGTACAGTTCTTTTACTGCCAGTACAATAACTTTCATATCAACTCCCACACCTAGTTTTGCAAAGCACCCTGCTGATGTATTTTGAGGTGTCTTTGAATGAAACAGCCTTAAAATAGAATTCAGTGTACCTTGGTTTGGAGCCCGCCATCTGGGAAACTTCAAAAATTGGTTGCCTGCAGGAGTCCTAGGCAGGCTCAAACATGAACAGCTGACCACCAATTTCTATCATAAAGCATTGTTATAATAGGCAATCAGTTGTTTACCATGTTACAGACTAATTTATTAATTGATTTTAAAAGTTTTATCAGGAGAGACATAATGAGCTGCTATTCGAACATTTCCAGATTTGTTCTGGGGGGAGGGGAAGAGAATCGGACAGAACAAATCCAAAGTTCAATATACAAAAATAATAATTACAAGAAAATGCTTCAAGAATAACATTGTCATATATTTAATTACCATACAGTAAAATCCAATAACAGACAAAAGAACATTAAACAGTGAGCAACAAAACAAAAATGTATAAGGAGAGTGGAGTAGTGATGATAAACTTGGGGAGCGAGGCTAGGTTAGTGTCAATGTTGTGTGGAAGGCAGGTGACAGAAATCCTCTCCAGTATCGGTAACAACAGCAGGAGTGAATAGTGAAACCACAGAGGAGAGATTTCAGAGCAGGTAGGGAAGGAGCAGAGTGAATGGAAGTGGGAGACAGACCCATGTGTTAGGGAAGCAGAACAGGAACCTGTCCATGGATACAGAGTGGGTGCCTGGGGACTGGAAGAGGGCAGAAGTGGTTCCACTACACAAGGGGGCAACAGCAAGGAGGTGGCTGAAAACTACTGCCCTGTCAGTGCCACCTCGGTGATGGGAAAGGTAATGGAGAAGCTAATAAAAGAAAGTTCATCAGATGAAAATAATTAATGTAATGTTACCTGTTTCTCTTTGTCATCACTGATAATGACTGTACCTGGCTGTATACTGTTCAAATGTTTGTTCTCACCTCATGCTGCGTCATGAAATACTCTTTAATGTTGCCTCTGGTCTCCCCTGTCTGTACTCTCCCAGGTATTGCCTGAATATAGGCAACACTGTTGTCTAGTGTACTTACCCGGTAAGCAAAAACCAAATAAATAATAAATAAAGGGCGGTAGACTACCTGGTGTCCAGCGGTATGCAGAATAAAAGGCAGCATGGCTACACAGGTGGAAAGTCGTGCCAGACGAACCTGATAGGGTTTTTCAATTGGGTAATGCAGGTAGTGGAACAGGGAGGGGCGGTGGATGTGGCCTATCTGAACTTCAGTAAGGGCTTCGACACTGTCCCACACAGAAGTCTAGTAAACAAGTTAGAGAGCTTAAGGGTGGGCCAGGAGGTGATTAGGTGGGTGGAGAACTGGCTGATGGGAAGGAGCCAAACAGTGGTGGTAAATGTGTACATTCCAGGGTAAATGGGGTGAAGAGTAGGGACCCTCAATGGTCAGTACTGGGACCTCTTATTTCTAACTTTTACATCAGCAGTCTAGCAGAAGGACTAAATGGCATGAGCGTTATTGCTGATGACACAAAGGCACACCCAAACGCCTGTCAGTCTTTGCAGGGTGGGGTTGGCGTCAGTTCAATAATTCACTGTCATTACTATTATGCATCTCTAACTCCTGCACTACCAATGCCAGCGAGACAACATTCTGCACTATAAAATGGCTTGAGAAAATCTAGAAATTTAATTGGCCAAGAGACAACAGCTGACTGTACATTAAGTCTCTATATATGCACAGTCATCCTGGTCCTAAACCACATCACACAATAAGCAAATCAGTCCTCCTACAACCAGAACTATCTTCTATCAGTCTCCCTAGATCCAGAACTGATTTTCCATCACAATCATGGCTGTTATCTTTACGCTGTAAAAACCTTCAACTGGGCCATAACAATAAAGCTACCTTAAATAAAAAATAAAACAAATTAATTAAATGTCATATTAGAAACAATAAGTATTGTTTATAGTTTTCATTACTGCTGTTTCTTTACTGACAGAGAAAAATCCCCCTTCTGTTTTTACCTGCTCATTTGGGAAATCTCTTCTGTTTTCTCCGACAGTAAGATAATTGTGTCTGTGGCTTTAGAAATAGCCTGTGTGTGTGTGTGTGTGTGTGTGTGTGTATGCAGTATGTTAGAAGAGGAACATTCTGCCAGTGGAACTGAGCAGAATTTTGAACCCCTGTATTCCATGGTAAACATTCCATTTCTTGAAGGTGGGGAACAGAGAAAAAACACAGAATGAAGAAAGTAAGCAATAATGCTATATAAACAAAGGGAAATGTGGCAAATGAGTCATCCTCTTGTTAAGCTTTTAGGACACAACAAATAATTCATGATGCTGTCAGTTAGTAGCAGTTTTGAACCACACTCATGCTTGCAGCATCGGGGAACTGAGAAGCCTCTGTTATGGTTTCCTTTTAATTTTGTCTACAGAGTGAGGAGAATAAAATAAAATAAGGGGGCTAGGTGTCATACTTAGAATGAGGAAAACAGCATTTGTGAAATGTTGTGGCTGGCAGTGGAATATGAAGCTTAAGTGGGCAGGGAGGTGCACACCGTATAAAGTTACTTTAATCTAGCACCAATAGGTGGAAGAACTATTTTATGTTAAAAGCACAGATTAGCTTACATTTTTGCTTGTTTAAACATGTGTTTCAAATTGAAAAAAACTGCTTCTGAAAATAAAGGGCCATTTACTAAGCAAAATAAGACACTCCGGGGTTGTGCATTAAGGTGTGATAATCGCACTCCTGTGGACGATCAGCACTCGGCCTTCAGCCTTGTGCCTAACTATACCCCTTGGAGTGCAGTTATCACACCATAATGCACACCCCATTGTGTCTTATTGCTTACTTGACAAATGCTTGTTTATTAATATTATACATTCTAATTTATTACCTGTGGCCAAACATAGTCTGAGCACCTGGGTTCTCTATTTTCAGTCCTGGTGCATACATTTTCTACAGAAGTGGGAGACCCAGAAATGGGGGGAGTTTAGAGGTATTCCCCTGAGGACAGCAGCATGTGTTGCAGATTTTTTCAAAAAAATAAAACAATGGAAAGTAATGCATTATGAAATAACTTATAGTACCAGGAAAGACATGGACAAGAAGGTGTTGAGTGCTCAGTTCCCTATTTCACCTTGATTTATATACCTGAGTAATGTTGAGGAAAAATGTTTGCTCTTTCAGTTAACTGATCCCAGGATTCCACAAAAGATGTGGGGCACTTTGTGGCTTTGCTGCCATTACAGGCTAAATGTTCATGGTAATCATTTTCACAAATGTGCACGTAAGAGATTGTGTTTGATGGAAACTATTACAACTAAATGGAAGCAATGCTGGATTTGTTCTTTGATTGCTCTTATATACAGATTGTTTGGGCCGCTATAGCCAAAGCTTGGGTATTGTCTCAAATTGTGAAAGTTTCATATGAAATACTAGTGTATGGAAGATATACAGCAGATTGGTAACAGATTTTTCCTGGGACGCATTGGGGCATTATGACCATTATTAAATGAGTTATCTGGCAAGTTAGATGCCAATATGTAATACAGCCAAAGTATTTACAGTTAATGGGGTTAATTGAGAACATTATCCAAGCAGTGGCTTTGCTGTATTCAAGAGAGCATAGTACTCTCTTGAAACCTGCACTGGACGCTTAGTAAAGATACATACCTAGGAATAGATTTTCTTGGGGGCAACATTTATTTATTGTAAGTTTCAAGGTCCAGAATGTTTTGAAGTACGACTCTGTTACTGGTTGATAATATTTTTTTATGTATCTGGCACTTGTATTTGATATGAGGTATTTATGTTTGTCTTGCTAATTGGGCACTAATAAAAACTCCCCTTCTGTTTTAGAGAAGAGCCATGGGCTCTTTAATATCCACCTGAACTACCACCAGAATAGGTAGAAGGGATCATAGTTTAATGTATCATCCAAAAGACAGCACCTCAGGAGTGCAGCACCCCCTCATGCTGCACCACAGTGTCAGTATTGGGATTTAACCCAAGTGCTGGGTGTGGGGATAGATCCTACAGACTTCTGATCTTCCAGCCTCAGAGGCAAGTGTGCAGTCTACTGAGCCACTGACACCCATAAGAGCTTTGCACTGCATGCTTGTGAAAGGCAAGATACTACTTGCTTTATGGAGTGATACTCAGAAGAGCAGCGTGAACACAGTGGGGCAAGATTCCATTCATCACGGTTGTGTACTGTGTGCTGGTGAAAGTTAAAGGACTGAATGCATTGGGGAGTTATGCACAGAAGCAATGCATGAACATTGCTGGACCACATAACACCCGTTACTGTGATGTACTGCATGCTGGTGAAAGGCAGGAGACAGTCTGCACTGTGGAGTGATGCTCAGAAGCACTGCATGAACACAGTGGGACAACATTACACCCATTATGGTGATGTACTGTGTGCTGGTAAAAGGTGTGGGACAGACTACAGAGGGGAGTGATACTTAAAAACACTGCATGAACACAGTGGGTGAACATGGCACCCGAGGAGGTGGTATACTGTGTGCTGGAGAAAGCACCAGCTTGAATAAAGAGTGTTTTCTCATTTGTGTGGTTGTAAATTGTTGTATGTATTATTTTATTTATCTGTCTTTTTATGTGACATTTGATGCTTTTGGAAATAGGCAGATATGCTCTTCTAGCTTTCAAATATAAGAAAAATAAAAAAATGAAATGAAAATGAAAGAAGAGGGACTATCTACACAGGGGAATAATACACACAAGTACTGCATGAACACAGTGGGATGACATTGCATCCATCATGGATGGATAAAGGTGGGTAAGCAATGTGAGAAGTCAGTAAGGAGAGCCAGAGGGATACTGAGATGCATAGGGAGGGGCATCACAAGTAGAAAACGGGAAGTGGTTATCCCTCTGTACAGACGGTTGGTGAGACCCCATCTGGAGTACTGCGTGCAGTTTTGGAGACCTCATCTACGCAAGGGCATAGACAGGATGGAAGCAGTCCAGAGGACGACAACTAAAATGGTGCAGGGTCTACATCAGAAACCATAAGAAGAGAAACTGAGAGAGCGTAATATGTATACCCTTGATGAAAGGAGGAACGGGGGGACATGATAGAAACTTTTAAGTACCTCAAGGGAATCAACAAAGTTTAGGAGGGTTACATCTTTCAGAAAAAGAGATGTGTAAGAACAAGGGGGTACAATTTAAAATTAATGGGGGGATGGCTCTGGGGTAATGCGAGGAAATTCTTTTTCAAGGAGAGAGTGGTGGACGCATGAAACCACCTTCCTAGAGAGGTTGTGGGGTCTAAAACAGTGGGGGAATTCAAATATTCATGGGACAGACATATGACAATTAAAGTGGGGGGTTTCAGAAAGTAGGCTGCTGTTTAACTAGAATCTGCAGCTTATCCAATAGGTAGGGAAATGGGTAGACGGGGTGGGCCAAGTGGACCTTATCTGCCGTCAAAGTCTATGTTTTTATGTTTCTATGGTGCTGTGCTGTGTGCTAGTGAAAGGTGAGGGACTACCTGCATGGAGGAGTGATGGTCACACACTATGTATGCAGTAGGGTGTCATATCACCGAATACATTGGTGTACTATGTGTTGAGGAAAAGTCAGGGACTGCCTGCACTGTAGAGTGATGCCGAGAAGCACTACATAAACAAAGTGAGGAGACATGGCACCAATCAAGAGAATGTACAGTGTTCTGGTGAAAGATGTGCGTCTGCCTGCACAGGGAAGTGAAGATGAGCAGCACTGCATGAATACAATGAAGTGACATGTCATCCAATACAGTGGAGAACTGTGTGCTGATGAATGGAGAGGGACTCCCTGCATGGAGGAGCTATGCTCAGCAGCACTGCATGAATACAGTGAGGTGACATGGCATCCATTACAATGGTGTACTGTGTGCTGATGAACGGTGAGGGACTGCCTGCATGGAGGAGCTATCCTAAGCATCACTGCATGAATACAGTGAGATGACATGACATCCATTACAGTAGAGTACTGTGTGATGATGAATAGAGAGGGACTGCCTGCATGTAGGAGCTATGCTCAGCAGCACTGCATGAATACAGTGAGGTGACATGTCATCCAATACAGTGGAGTTCTGTGTGCTGATGAATGGAGAGGGACTGCCTGCAAGGAGGAGCTATGCTCAGCAGCACTGCATGAATACAGTGAGGTGACATGACACCCATTATGGTGGTGTACTGTATGCTGATGAATGGAGAGGGACTGCCTGCATGGAGGAGCTATGCTAAGCATCACTGCATGAATACAGTGAGGTGACATGACATCCATTACGGTGGAGTACTGTGTGCAGATGTATGGTGAGGGCCTGCCTGCATGGAGGGGCTATGCTCAGTAGCACTGCATAAATACAGTTAGGTGACAGGACATCCAATACAGTGGAGTACTGTGTGCTGATGAAAGGTGAGGGACTGCCTGCATGGAAAAGCTATTCTCAGCAGCACAGCATGAATACAAGGAGGTGACATGGCATCCATCACGGTGGAATACTGTGTGCTGATGAATGGCGAGGCACTGCCTGAATGTAGGAGCTATGCTCAGCAGCACTGCATTAATACAGTGAGGTGACATGACACCCATTATGGTAGTGTACTGTGTGCTGATGAATGGTGAGGGACTGCCTGCATGGAGGAACTATGCTCAGCAGCACTGCATGAACACAGTGAGGTGACTTGACACCCATTACGGTGGAGTACTCAGTGCTGATGTATGGTGAGGGACTGCCTGCCTGGGGGGGCTATGCTCAGCAGCACTGCATGAATACAGGAAGGGGACTTGACACCCATTACGGTGGAGTACTGTGAGCTGATGAACAGCGAGGGTCTACCTGCATGGAGGAGCTAAGTTCAGCAGCACTGCATGAATACAGTGAGGTGACATGACACCCATTATGTTGGAATACTGTGTGCTGATGAATGGTGAGGCACTGCCTGCATGGAGGAGCTGTGATCATCAGTACTGCCTGAATGCAGAGAGGTGACATGACACCCATTACAGTGGAGTACTGTGTGCAGATGAATAGTGAGGCACTGCCTGCATGGAGGCACTACACTCAACAGCACTGCATGAATACAGTGAGGTGATATGACACCCATTATGGTACTGTACTGTGTGCTGATGAATGGTGAGGGACTGCCAGAATGGAGGAGCTATGCTCAGCAGCACTGCATGAATACAGTGAGTTGACATGGCACCCATTACGGTGGTGTACTGTGTGCTGATGAATGGTTAGGAACTGCCTGCATGGAGGAGATATGCTCAGCATCACTGCATGAATACTGTGAGGTGACATGGCACCCATTACATTGGTGTACTGTGTGCTGAAGAATGGTGAGGGACTGCCTGCATGGAGAAGGAATGCTCAGAAGCACTGCATGAATACAGTGAGGTGACATGACACCGATTATGGTGAGTGCTGTGTGGTGATGAATGGTGAGGGACTGCCTGCATGGGGGGGCTATGCTCAGCAGCACTGCATGAAAACAGTGAGGTGACATGACACCCATCTCAGAGGTATATTGTGTGCTGATGAACGGTGTGGGACTGCCTGCATGGAGAAGGAATGCTCAGAAGCACTGCATGAATACAGTGAGGTGACATGACACCCATTTTGGAGGAATACTCTATGCTGCTGAATGGTGAGGGACTGCCTGCATGGAAAAGCTATTCTCAGCAGCACAGCATGAATACAATGAGGTGACATGGCACCCATTATGGTGGAATACTGTGTGCTGATGAATGGCGAGGGACTGCCTGCATGTAGGAGCTATGCTCAGCAGCACTGCATGAATACAGTGAGGTGACTTGACACCCATTACGGTGGAATACTGTGTGCTGATGAATGGTGTGGGACTGCCTGCATGGAGAAGCTATGCTCAGCAGCACTGCATGAATACAGTGAGGTGACTTGATAACCATTATGGTGGAGTACTGTATGTTGATGAATGGTGAGGGACTGCCTGCATGGAGGAACTATGCTCAGCAGCACTGCATGGACATAGTGAGTTGACATGACACCCGTTATGGTGAAGTACTGTGTGCTGATGAATGGAGAGGGACTGCCTGCATAGAGGAGCTATGCTCAGCAGCACTGCATGAATACACTGAGGTGACATGACACCCGTTATGGTGAAGTACTGTCTGCTTATGAATGGTGAGGGACTGCCTGCATGGAGGCGCTACACTCAGCAGCACTGCATGAATACAGTGAGGTGACATGACACCCATTATGTTGGAATACTGTGTGCTGATGAATGGTGAGGGACTGCCTACATGGAGGAGCTATGATAAACAGCACTGCCTGAATGCGAAGAGGTGACATGACACCCAGTACTGTGGAGTACTGTGTGCTGATGAATAGTGAGGCACTGCCTGCATGGAGGAGCTATGATCAGCAGCACTGCATTAATACAGTGAGATGACGAGACACCCATTTCAGTGGAGTACTGTGTGCTGATGAATGGTGAGGGCCTGCCTGCATGGAGGGGCTATGCTCAGCAGCACTGCATAAATACAGTTAGGTGACACGACATCCATTACAGTGGAGTACTGTGTGCTGATGAAAGGTAATGGACTGCCTGCATGGAAGAGCTATGCTCAGCAGCACTGCATGAATACAGTGAGGTGACATCACCCATTACGGTGGAGTACTGTGTGCAGATGTATGGTGAGGGACTGCCTGCATGGAGGGGCTTTGCTCAGCAGCACTGCATAAATACAGTTAGGTGACACGACATCCATTATAGTGGAGTACTGTGTGTTGATGAATGGCGAGGGACTGCCTGCATGGAGGTCCTACGCTCAGCAGCACTGCATTAATACAGTGAGGTGACGAGACACCCATTTCGGAGGTATACTGTGTGCTGATGAATGGTGTGGGACTGCCTGCATGGAGGATCAATGCTCAGAAGCACTGCATGAATACAGTGAGGTGACATGACACCCATTTTGGAGGAGTACTCTATGCTGCTGAATGGTGAGGGACTGCCTGCATGGAAAAGCTATTCTCAGCAGCACAGCATGAATACAATGAGGTGACATGGCATCCATTACGGTGGAATACTGTGTGCTGATGAATGGCGAGGGACTGCCTGCATGGAGGAGCTATGCTCAGCAGCACTGCATTAATACAGTGAGGTGACATGACACCAATTATGGTGGTGTACTGTGTGTTGATGAATGGTGAGGGACTGCCTGCATGGAGGAACTATGCTCAGCAGCACTGCATGAACACAGTGAGGTGACCTGACACCCATTACGGTTGAGTACTCAGTGCTGATGTATGGTGAGGGACTGCCTGCATGGGGGAGCTATGCTCAGCAGCACTGCATGAATACAGGAAGGGGACTTGACTCCCATTACGGTGGAGTACTGTGAGCTGATGAACAGTGAGGGTCTACCTGCATGGAGGAGCTAAGCTCAGCAGCACTGCATGAATACAGTGAGGTGACATGACACCCATTATGTTGGAATACTGTGTGCTGATGAATGGTGAGGCACTGCCTGCATGGAGGAGCTGTGATCATCAGCACTGCCTGAATGCAGAGAGGTGACATGACACCCATTACAGTGGAGTACTGTGTGCAGATGAATAGTGAGACACTGCCTGCATGGAGGCACAACACTCAACAGCACTGCATGAATACAGTGAGGTGATATGACACCCATTATGGTAGTGTACTGTGTGCTGATGAATGGTGAGGGACTGCCAGTATGAAGGATCTAAGCTCAGCAGCACTGCATGAATACAGTGAGTTGACATGGCACCTATTACGGTGGAGTACTGTGTGCTGATGATTGGTGTGGGACTGCCTGCATGGAGGAACTACGTTCAGCAGTACTGCATAAATACAGTGAGGTGACACGGCACCCATTACAGTGGTGTACTGTGTGCTGATGAATGGTGAGGAACTGCCTGCATGGAGGAGATATGCTCAGCAGCACTGCATGAATACTGTGAGGTGACATGGCACCCATTACATTGGTGTACTGTGTGCTGAAGAATGGTGAGGGACTGCCTGCATGAAGGAGCTATGCTGAGCAACACTGCATGAATACGGTGAGGTGACTTGACACCCATTATGGTGAGTGCTGTGTGGTGATGAATGGTGAGGGACTGCCTGCATGGGGGGGGCTATGCTCAGCAGCACTGCATGAATACAGTGAGGTGACGTGACACCCATTTCGGAGGTATATTGTGTGCTGATGAATGGTGTGGGACTGCCTGCATGGAGAAGCAATGCTCAGAAGCACTGCAGGAATACAGTGAAAAGACATGACACCCATTTCAGAGGTATACTGTGTGCTGATGAATGGTGAGGGGCTGCCTGCATGGAGGAGCTATGCTCAGCAGCACAGCATGAATACACTGAGGTGACATAACACCCATTTTGGTGGAGTACTCTACACTGATGAATGGTGAGGATCTCCCTGCATGGAGTAGCTATGCTCAGCAGCCCAGCATGAAAATAGTGAGGTGACATGACACCCATTTCAGAGGTATACTGTTTGCTGATGAAAGGTGTGGCACTGCCTGCATGGAGGTGCAATGCACAGCAGCACTGCATGAATACACTGAGGTGACATGACACCCATTACGGTGGAGTACTGAGTGCTGATGAATGGTGAGGGACTGACTGCATGGAGGAGCTATGCTCAGCAGCACTGCATGAATACAATGAGGTGACATGGCATCCATTACGGTGGAATACTGTGTGCAGATGAATGGTGAGGGACTGCCTGCAGGGAGGAGCTATGATCAGCAGCACTGCATGAATACAATGAGGTGACATGGCATCCATTACATTGGAATACTGTGTGCAGATGAATAGTGAGGGACTGCCTGCAAGGAGGAGCTATACTCTGCAGCACTGCATGAATACAGTTAGGTGACACGAAATCTATTACTTTGGAGAACTGTGTGCTGATGAATGGCGAGGGACTGCCTGCATGGAGGTCCTATGCTCAGCTCCACTGCATTAATACAATGAGGTGACGAGACACCCATTTCAGAGGTATTCTGTGTGCTGATGAATGGTGTGAGACTGCCTGCATGGAGGATCTATGCTCAGAAGCACTGCATGAATACAGTGAGGTGACATGACACCCATTTTGGAGGAGTACTCTATGCTGCTGAATGGTGAGGGACTGCCTGCATGGAAAAGCTATTCTCAGCAGCACAGCATGAATACAATGAGGTGACATGGCACCCATTACGGTGGAATACTGTGTGCTGATGAATGGCGAGGGACTCCCTGCATGTAGGAGCTATGCTCAGCAGCACTGCATGAATACAGTGAGGTGACTTGACACCCATTATGGTGGAATACTGTGTGCTGATGAATGGTGTGGGACTGCCTGCATGGAGAAGCTGTGCTCAGCAGCACTGCATGAATACAGTGAGGTGACTTGATACCCATTATGGTGGTGTACTGTGTGTTGATGAATGGTGAGGGGACTGCCTGCATGGAGGAACTATTCTCTGCAGCACTGCATGGTCATAGGGAGTTGACATGACACCCATTACGGAGGTATACTGTGTGCTGTTAAATGGTGAGGGACTGCCTGCATGGAGGAGCTATGCTCAGCAGCACTGCATTAATACAGTGAGGTGACGACACCCATTACGGTGTTGTACTGTGTGCTGAAGAATGGAGAGCCACTGCCTGCATGGAGGAGCTATGCTCAGCAGCACTGCATGAATATTGTGAGGTGACATGACAGCCATTACGGTGGAATACTGTGTGCTGATGAATGGAGAGGCACTGCCTGCATAGAGGAGCTATGCTCAGCAGCACTGCATGAATACAGTGAGGTGACATGGCACCCCCATTATGGTGAAGTATTGTGTGCTGATGAATGGAGAGGGACTGCCTGCATAGAGGAGCTATGCTCAGCTGCACTGCATGAATACACTGAGGTGACATGACACCCATTATGGTGAAGTACTGTCTGCTTATGAATGGTGAGGGACTGCCTGCATGGAGGAGCTATGATCAACAGCACTGCCTGAATGCAAAGAGGTGACATGACACCCAGTACTGTGGAGTACTGTGTGCTGATGAATAGTGAGGCACTGCCTGCATGGAGGCGCTACACTCAACAGCACTGCATGAATACAGTGAGGTGACATGACACCCATTTTGGAGGTATACCCGTGTGCTGATGAAAAGTGTGGGACTGCCTGCATGGAGGGGCTATGCTCAGCAGCACTGCATGAATACAGTTAGGTGACATGGCACCCATTACGGTGGAGTACGTTGCTGATGATTGGTGAGGGACTGCCTGAATGGAGGAGCTATGCTCAGCAGCACTGCATGAATACAGTAAGGTAACATTACATCCATTACAGTGGAGTACTGTGTGCCGATGAATGGTGAGTGACTGCCTGCATGAAGGGGCTATGCTCAGCAGCACTGCATGAATACAGTTAGGTGGCACGAAATCTATTACATTACAGAACTGTGTGCTGATGAATGGCGAGGGACTTCCTGCATGGAGGTCCTACGCTCAGCAGCACTGCACTAATACAGTGAGGTGACGAGACACCCATTTCGGAGGTATACTGTGTGCTGATGAATCGTGTGGGACTGCCTGCATGGTGGATCAATGCTCAGAAGCACTTCATGAATACAGTGTGGTGACATGACACCCATTTTGGAGGAGTACCCTATGCTGCTGAATTGTGAGGGACTGCCTGCATGGAAAAGCTATTCTCAGCAGCACAGCATGAATACAATGAGGTGACATGGCATCCATTATGGTGGAATACTGTGTGATGGTGAATGGCGAGGGACTGCCTGCATGTAGGAGCTATGCTCTGCAGCACTGCATTAATACAGTGAGGTGACATGACACCCATTATGGTGGTGTACTGTGTGTTGATGAATGGTGAGGGACTGCCTGCTTGGAGGAACTATGCTCAGCAGCACTGAATGAACACAGTGAGGTGACATGACACCCATTACGGTGGAGTACTCCATGCTGATGTATGGTGAGGGACTGCCTGCATGGGGGGGCTATGCTCAGCAGCACTGCATGAATACAGGGAGGGGACTTGACACCCATTACGGTGGAGTACTGTGAGCTGATGAACAGTGAGGGTCTACCTGCACGGAGGAGCTAAGCTCAGCAGCACTGCATGAATACAGTGAGGTGACATGACACCCATTATGTTGGAATACTGTGTGCTGAAGAATGGTGAGGCACTGTCTGCATGGAGGAGCTGTGATCATCAGCACTGCCTGAATGCAGAGAGGTGACATGACACCCATTACAGTGGAGTACTGTGTGCAGATGAATAGTGAGGCACTGCCTGCATGGAGGCGCTACACTCAACAGCACTGCATGAATACAGTGAGGTGATATGACACCCATTATGGTAGTGTACTGTGTGCTGATGAATGGTGTGGGACTGCCAGCATTTTTGATCTATGCTCAGCAGCACTGCATGAATACAATGAGTTGACATTGCACCTATTACGGTGGAGTACTGTGTGCTGATGATTGCTGTGGGACTGCCTGCATGGAGGAACTACATTCAGCAGCACTGCATGAATACAGTGAGGTGACATGGCACCCATTACGGTGGTGTATTGTGTGCTGATGAATGGTGAGGAACTGCCTGCATAGTGGAGATATGCTCAGCATCACTGCATGAATACAGTGAGGTGACATGACACCCATTATGTTGGAATAATGTGTGCTGATGAATGGTGAGGGCCTGACTGCATGGAGGAGCTATGATCAACAGCACTGCCTGAATGCGAAGAGGTGACATGACACCCAGTACTGTGGAGTACTGTGTGCTGATGAATAGTGAGGCACTGCCTGCATGGAGGAGCTATAATCATCAGCATTGCAAGAATGCAGTGCGGTGACATGACACCCATTACAGTGGAGTACTGTGTGCTGATGAATGGTGAGGGCCTGCTTGCGTGGAGGGGTTATGCTCAGCAGCACTGCATAAACACAGTTAGGTGACACGACATCCATTACAGTGGAGTACTGTGTGCTGATGAAAGGTGAGGGACTGCCTGCATGGAAGAGCTATGCTTAGCAGCACTTCATGAATACTGTGAGGTGACATGACATCCATTACGGTGGAGTACTTTGTGCAGATGTATGGTAAGGGACTGCCTGCATGGAGGGGCTTTGCTCAGCAGCACTACATAATTACAGTTAGGTGACATGACATCCATTACAGTGGAGTACAGTGTGCTGATGAAAGGTGAAGGACTGCCTGCATGGAGGAGCTATTCTCAGCAGCACAGCATGTATACAGTGAGGTGACATGACACCCATTTCAGAGGTATACTGTGTGCTGATGAAAGGAGTGGGACTGCCTGCATGGAGGGGCTATGCTCAGCAGCACTGCATGAATACAGTGAGGTGACATGGCACCCATTATGGTGGATTACCGTGTGCTGATGATTGGTGAGGGACTGCCTGAATGGAGGAGCTATGCTCAGCAGCACTGCATGAATACAGTAGGTGACATGACATCCATTACGTGGAGTACTGTGTGCGATGAATGGTGAGGACTGCCTGCATGGAGGGGCTATGCTCAGCAGCACTGCATGAATACAGTTAGGTGGCACGAAATCTATTACATTGGAGAACTGTGTGCTGATGAATGGCGAAGGACTGCCTGCATGGAGGTCCTTCGCTCAGCAGCACTGCATTAATACAGTGAGGTGACGAGACACCCTTTTTGGAGGTATACTGTGTGCTGATGAATGGTGAGGGACTGCCAGCATTTTTGATCTATGCTCAGCACCACTGCATGAATACAGTGAGTTGGCATGGCACCTATTACGGTGGAGTACTGTGTGCTGATAATTGGTGTGGGACTGCCTGCATGGAGGAACTACGTTCAGCAGCACTGCATGAATACAGTGAGGTGACATGGCACCCATTACGGTGGTGTATTGTGTGCTGATGAATGATGAGGAACTGCCTGCATGGAGGAGATATGCTCAGCAGCACTGCATGAATACTGTGAGGAGACATGGCACCCATTACATTGGTGTACTGTGTGCTGAAGAATGGTGAGGGACGGCCTACATGGAGGAGCTATGCTAAGCAACACTGCTTGAATACGGTGAGGTGACATGACACCCATTATGGTGAGTGCTGTGTGGTGATGAATGGTGAGGGACTGCCTGCATGGTGGGGCTATGCTCAGCAGCACTGCATGAATACAGTGAGGTGACGTGACACCCATTTCAGAGGTATACTGTGTGCTGATGAATGGTGAGGGGCTGCCTGCATGGAGGAGCTATGCTCAGCAGCACTGCATGAATACAGTGAGGTGACATGGAACCCATTTCGGTGGAGTACTGTGTGCTGATGAATGGTGAGGGACTGACTGCATGGAGGAGCTATGCTCAGCAGCACAGCTTAAATACAGTGAGGTGACTTGACACCCATTACGGTGGAATACTGTGTGCTGATGAATGGTGTGGGACTGCCTGCATGGAGAAGCTATGCTCAGCAGCACTGCATGAATACAGTGAGGTGACTTGATACCCATTATGGTGGTGTACTGTGTGTTGATGAATGGCGAGGGACTGCCTGCTTGGTGGATCTATGCTCAGCAGCACTGCATGAATACTGTGAGGTGACATGGCACCCATTACGGTGGAATACTGTGTACTTTTAAATGAAGAGGGACTGCCTGCATGGAGGAGCTATGCTCAGCAGCACTGCATTAATACAGTGAGGTGACATGACACCCATTACGGTGGTGTACTGTGTGCTGAAGAATGGAGAGGCACTGCCTGCATGGAGGAGCTATGCTCAGCAGCACTGCATGAATATTGTGAGGTGACATGACAGCCATTATGGTGGAATACTGTGCTGATGAATGGAGAGGCACTGCCTGCATGGATGAGCTATGCTCAGCAGCACTGCATGAATACAGTGAGGTGACATGGCACCCATTATGGTGAAGTATTGTGTGCTGATGAATTGAGAGGGACTGCCTGCATAGAGGAGCTATGCTCAGCTGCACTGCATGAATACACTGAGGTGACATGACACCCGTTATGGTGAAGTACTGTCTGCTTATTAATGGTGAGGGACTGCCTGCATGTAGGCGCTACACTCAGCAGCACTGCATGAATACAGTGAGGTGACATGACACCCATTATGATGGAATACTGTGTGCTGATGAATGGTGGGGGCCTGCCTGTATGGAGGAGCTATACTCAGCAGCACTGCATGAATACAATGAGGTGACATGGCATCCATTATGGTGGAATACTGTGTGCAGATGAATGGTGAGGGACTGCCTGCATGGAGGAGCTATGCTCAGCAGCACTGCTTGAATACAATGAGGTGACATAGCATCCATTACGGTGGAATACTGTGTGCAGATGAATGGTGAGGGACTGCCTGCTTGGAGGAGCTATACTCAGCAGCACTGCATGAATACAGTTAGGTGACACGAAATCTTTTACATTGGAGAACTGTGTGCTGATGAATGGCGAGGGACTGCCAGCATGGAGGTCCTATGCTCAGCAGCACTGCATTAATACAGTGAGGTGACGAGACACCAATTTCAGAGGTATTCTGTTTGCTGATGAATGGTGTGGGACTGCCTGCATGGAGGATCTATGCTCAGAAGCACTGCATGAATACAGTGAGGTGACATGACACCCATTTTGGAGGAGTACTCTATGCTGCTGAATAGTGAGGGACTGCCTGCATGGAAAAGCTATTCTCAGCAGCACAGCATGAATACAATGAGGTGACATGGCATCCATTACGGTGGAATACTGTGTGCTGATGGATGGTGAGGGACTGTCTACATGTAGGAGCTATGCTCAGCAGCACTGCATGAATACAGTGAGGTGACTTGACACCCATTACGGTGGAATACTGTGTGCTGATGAATGGAGAGGCACTGCCTGCATAGAGGAGCTATGCTCAGCTGCACTGCATGAATACAGTGAGGTGACATGACACCCATTATGTTGGAATACTGTGTGCTGATGAATGGTGAGGGACTGCCTGCATGGAGGAGCTATGATCAACAGCACTGCCTGAATGCGAAGAGGTGACATTACACCCAGGACTGTGGAGTACTGTGTGCTGATGAATGAGTGAGGACTGCCTGCATGGAGGAGCTATGATCAGCAGCACTGCATGAATGCAGTGAGGTGACATGACACCCATTACAGTGGAGTACTGTGTGCTGATGAATGGTGAGGCACTGCCTGCATGGAGGAGCTATGATCAACAGCACTGCATGAATGCGAAGAGGTGACATGACACCCATTACAGTGGAGTACTGTGTGCTGATGAATGGTGAGGACTGCCTGCATGGAGAGCTATATTCAGCAGCACTGCATGAATACAGTGAGGTGACATGACACCCATTATGGTGGTGTACTGTGTGCTGATGAATGGTGAGGACTGCCTGCACGGAGGAGCTATGCTCAGCTGCACTGCATGAATACAGTGAGGTGACATGGCACCCATTACGGTGGAGTACTGTGGGCTGATGATTGGTGTGGGACTGCCTGCATGGAGGAGCTATTCTCAGCAGCACTGCATGAATACAGTGAGGTGACATGACACCCATTACGGTGGTGTACTGTGTGCTGATGAATGGTGAGGAACTACCTGCATGGAGAAGATATGCTCAGCAGCACTGCATGAATACTGTGAGGTGACATGGCCCCCATTACATTGGTGTACTGTGTGCTGATGAATGGTGAGGGATGGCCTGCATGGAGGAGCTATGCTAAGCAACACTGCATGAATATGGTGAGGTGACATGACACCCATTATGATGAGAGCTGCGTGGTGATGAATGGTGAGGACTGCCTGCATGGGGATATTCTCATGGAATACAGTGACGTGACACCCATTGAGGTATACTGTGTGCTGATGAATGTGTGAGGACTGCCTGCATGGAAGCAATGCTCAGAAGCACTGCATGAATACAGTGAAAGACATGACACCCATTTCAGAGGGTACTGTGTGCTGATGAATGGTGAGGGTGCCTGCATGGAGGAGCTATGCTCAGCAGCACAGCATGAATACACTGAGGTGACATGAACACCCATTTTGGTGGAGTACTCTACGCTGGTGAATGGTGAGGGACTCCCTGCATGGAGTAGCTATGCTCAGCAGCCCAGCATGAAAATAGTGAGGTGACATGACACCCATTTCAGAGGTATACTGTTTGCTGATGAAAGGTGTGGCACTGCCTGCATGGAGGTGCAATGCACAGCAGCACTGCATGAATACACTGAGGTG
This sequence comes from Neoceratodus forsteri, assembly GCA_016271365.2. NCBI lineage: Eukaryota > Metazoa > Chordata > Ceratodontiformes > Ceratodontidae > Neoceratodus > Neoceratodus forsteri. The sequence goes on along the minus strand of CM057455.1, from coordinate 115,243,490 downwards.
ACATAACACCCATTTTGGTGGTATACAGTGTACTGATGAATGGTGAGGGACTGCCTGCAGGGAGGAGCTATGCTCAGCAGCACTGCATGAATACAGTGAGGTGACATGGCACCCATTACAGTGGAGTACTGAGTGCTGATGAATGGTGAGGGACTGACTGCATGGAGGAGCTATGCTCAGCAGCACTGCATGAATACAATGAGGTGACATGGCATCCATTACGGTGGAATACTGTGTGCAGATGAATGGTGAGGGACTGCCTGCAGGGAGGAGCTATGATCAGCAGCACTGCATGAATACAATGAGGTGACATGGCATCCATTACAGTGGAATACTGTGTGCAGATGAATGGTGAGGGACTGCCTGCATGGAGGAGCTATACTCCGCAGCACTGCATGAATACAGTTAGGTGACACGAAATCTATTACATTGGAGAACTGTGTGCTGATGAATGGCAAGGGACTGCCTGCATGGAGGTCCTATGCTCAGCATCACTGCATTAATACAGATGGTGACGAGACACCCATTTCAGAGGTATTCTGTGTGCTGATGAATGGTGTGGGACTGCCTGCATGGAGGATCTATGCTCAGAAGCACTGCATGAATACAGTGAGGTGACATGACACCCATTTTGGAGGAGTACTCTATGCTGCTGAATGGTGAGGGACTGCCTGCATGGAAAAGCTATTCTCAGCAGCACAGCATGAATACAATGAGGTGACATGGCACCCATTACGGTGGAATACTGTGTGCTGATGAATGGCGAGGGACTCCCTGCATGTAGGAGCTATGCTCAGCAGCACTGCATGAATACAGTGAGGTGACTTGATACCCATTATGGTGGTGTACTGTGTGTTGATGAATGGTGAGGGACTGCCTGCATGGAGGAACTATGCTCTGCAGCACTGCATGGACATAGTGAGTTGACATGACACCCATTACGGAGGTATACTGTGTGCTGTTAAATGGTTAAGGACTGCCTGCATGGAGGAGCTATGCTCAGCAGCACTACATTAATACAGTGAGGTGACATGACACCCATTACGGTGGTGTACTGTGTGCTGAAGAATGGAGAGGCACTGCCTGCATGGAGGAGCTATGCTCAGCAGCACTGCATGAATATTGTGAGGTGTCATGACAGCCATTACGGTGGAATACTGTGTGCTGATGAATGGAGAGGCACTGCCTGCATAGAGGAGCTATGCTCAGCAGCACTGCATGAATACAGTGAGGTGACATGGCACCACGTATATTATGTGCTGATGAATGGAGAAGGACTGCCTGCATAGAGGAGCTATGCTCAGCTGCTCTGCATGAATACACTGAGGTGACATGACACCCGTTATGGTGAAGTACTGTCTGCTTAAGAATGGTGAGGGACTGCCTGCATGGAGGCGCTACACTCAGCAGCACTGCATGAATACACTGAGGTGACATGACACCCGTTATGTTGGAATACTGTGTGCTGATGAATGGTGAGGGACTGCCTGCATGGAGGAGCTATGATCAACAGCACTGCCTGAATGCGAAGAGGTGACATGACACCCAGTACTGTGGAGTACTGTGTGCTGATGAATAGTGAGGCACTGCATACATGGAGGCGCTACACTCAACAGCACTGCATGAATACAGTGAGGTGACAAGACACCCATTTTGGAGGTATACTGTCTGCTGATGAAAAGTGTGGGACTGCCTGCATGGAGGGGCTATGCTCAGCAGCACTGCATGAATACAGTGAGGTGACATGGCACCCATTATGGTGGAGTACCGTGTGCTGATGATTGGTGAGGGACTGCCTGAATGGAGGAGCTATGCTCAGCAGCACTGCATGAATACAGTAAGGTAACATGACATCCATTACAGTGGAGTACTGTGTGCCGATGAATGGTGAGTGACTGCCTGCATGAAGGGGGCTATGCTCAGCAGCACTGCATGAATACAGTTAGGTGGCACGAAATCTATTACATTGGAGAACTGTGTGCTGATGAATGGCGAGGGACTGCCTGCATGGAGGTCCTATGCTCAGCAGCACTGCATTAATACAGTGAGGTGACGAGACACCCATTTCGGAGGTATACTGTGTGCTGATGAATCGTGTGGGACTGCCTGCATGGTGGATCAATGCACAGAAGCACTTCATGAATACAGTGTGGTGACATGACACCCATTTTGGTGGAGTACCCTATGCTGCTGAATTGTGAGGGGACTGCCTGCATAGAAAAGCTATTCTCAGCAGCACAGCATGAATACAATGAGGTGACATGGCATCCATTACGGTGGAATACTGTGTGCTGATGAATGGCGAGGGACTGCCTGCATGTAGGAGCTATGCTCTGCAGCACTGCATTAATACAGTGAGGTGACATGACACCCATTATGGTGGTGTACTGTGTGTTGATGATTGGTGAGGGACTGCCTGCATGGAGGAACTATGCTCAGCAGCACTGCATGAATACAGTGAGGTGACTTGACACCCATTACGGTGGAGTACTCCGTGCTGATGTATGGTGAGGGACTGCCTGCATGGGGGAGCTATGCTCAGCAGCACTGCATGAATACAGGGAGGGGACTTGACACCCATTACGGTGGAGTACTGTGAGCTGATGAACAGTGAGGGTCTATTTGCATGGAGGAGCTAAGCTCAGCAGCACTGCAAGAATATAGTGAGGTGACATGACACCCATTATGTTGGAATACTGTGTGCTGAAGAAAGGTGAGGCACTGTCTGCGTGGAGGAACTGTGATCATCAGCACTGCATGAATGCAGAGAGGTGACATGACACCCATTACAGTGGAGTACCGTGTGCAGATGAATAGTGAGGCACTGCCTGCATTGAGGCCCTACACTCAACAGCACTGCATGAATACAGTGAGGTGATATGACACCCATTATGGTAGTGTACTGTGTGCTGATGAATGGTGAGGGACTGCCAGCATTTTTGATCTATGCTCAGCAGCACTGCATGAATACAATGAGTTGACATTGCACCTATTACGGTGGAGTACTGTGTGCTGATGAATGGTGTGGGACTGCCTGCATGGAGAAGCTATGCTCAGCAGCACTGCATGAATACAGTGAGGTGACATGACACCCATTATGGTGGAATACTGTGTGCTGATGAATGGAGAGGCACTGACTGCATAGAGGAGCTATGCTCAGCAGCACTGCATGAATACAGTGAGGTGACATGGCACCCATTATGGTGAAGTACTGTGTGCTGATGAATGGAGAGGGACTGCCTGCATAGAGGAGCTATGCTCAGCTGCACTGCATGAATACACTGAGGTGACATGACACCCGTTATGGTGAAGTACTGTCTGCTTATGAATGGTGAGGGACTGCCTGCATGGAGGCACTACACTCAGCAGCACTGCATGAATACAGTGAGGTGACATGACACCCATTATGTTGGAATACTGTGTGCTGATGAATGGTGAGGGACTGCCTGCATGGAGGAGCTATGATCAACAGCACTGCCTGAATGTGAAGAGGTGACATGACACCCAGTACTGTGGAGTACTGTGTGCTGATGAACAGTGAGGCACTGCCTGCATGGAGGAGGAATGATCATCAGCACTGCAAGAATGCAGTGAGGTGACATGACACCCATTACAGTGGAGTACTGTGTGCTGATGAATGGTGAGGCACTGCCTGCATGGAGGAGCTATGATCAACAACACTGCCTGAATGCGAAGAGGTGACATGACACCAATTACTGTGGAGTACTGTGTGCTGATGAATAGTGAGGCACTGCCTTCATGGAGGCGTTACATTCAGCAGTACTGCATGAATACAGTGAGGTGATATGACACCCATTATGGTAGTGTACTGTGTGCTGATGAATGGCGAGGGACTGCCAGCACGGAGGAGCTATGCTCAGCTGCACTGCATGAATACAGTGAGGTGACATGGCACCCATTACGATGGAGTACTGTGTGCTGATGATTGGTGTGCGACTGCCTGCATGGAGGAGCTATGCTCAGAAGCACTGCATGTATACAGTGAGGTGACATGGCACCCATTACGGTGGTGTACTGTGTGCCGATGAATGGTGAGGGACTGCCTGCATGGAGGAGTCAGAAGGAACTAGAAGGGGGACAGGATCAGATCTATAGTACAGTAGCTTCTTGTTTGACATTGTTTTTCATGGATTCTACTTGGTAGAATGTTGTTTATTTTCTTTCTTACTACTAAGGGGCTAGCAGGGTGTTGTTTGGGGCAGTTGGAATTTTGAAACCTGTTTTGGTAGCTGTAAGTGGGCTCATTTGTTTGGTTCACTGTGTGGCAGGCTGCATTTGTAGAGGCCTATTTCTACTGTTTTAAACATAATTTGTGTAATTTAACTGGGTCTGTTTCTTTGAATTGGAGACCTATATCTTCTAATTTCAAGCCTATTTTAATGTATTGTTGGTGAAGCTGTTTGAATTGGTGTCCTGTTTCTTTGGGTAGCAAACCTATTTTGGAGACTTGAGTAGAATTGATTCACAGTTGCTGGCTTCAATGGCTGCAAAGTTTGAGTGCACTGTGGGGGAAGGGTGCTAATGGTTGACTAGAGGCCTCAGCTACCTGATTGTTTCCGGAAGACTTGTGCTGGTCCCACCCACCCAAACCCCTCACCCCACCCACCACTGGTCCATTATTTCCTTTATACTAGGGATTCTGACATCACTTCCTCAAACATGCAAAGGATATGCACCTGTCATAGCAGAAGCAGACATCCAGGAAAGGAACAGCAGCAAGTGAAGAGGTGACTGCTCTCTCAGTGGAAGGGAAGTAAATGCAAATCTAGGAGCTTTCATTATTACTTCTTCATATTGATATAGCATTGGGAAAAGGAGGAATAGGAGTTTGAAGAAGGTTGTGCAATGGCTACTTAAAGTCTCTTTTTGAGTGTGGATAGGAAGGATAGGAGTATAAAAAGCAGTTGCTCAATATATCTAAACATGTGTAACAAAGGAGGTAAGGGAAATAAAGAAAAATTTTGCACTGATAGAGGAGGGAGAGGGAGACTTGGGGAATGTTTGGCATCCCTGCATCTGGAAGGGTGGGGGTCACTGGTGGGCAATCGACAGCAATGGGTAGGTGGTAGGCTGCAACAACTCAGTGCACCAATCTTTCTAAACATTGCCTGGAGTGTGGGAGGATGTTTAGTGTGCAACCACATAGAAAAACTAAGAAAGGAGATTGAGGGTCTGCAGAAGGAACTAAGACAGGCAAGGCAGATTGGGGGTGGCTTTAGCCCAATACTGGAGGGAGGAAGAAGGGGAGATGAGGGAGGGCAATTTAAGCCAACAGTGGTGAGAAGAGGGTCAGAAGAAGGGAAGCAGAGACAAAGGGGCCCAGGCCAGGAAGAACGATTGCCGGGGAAACCAGGTCAGGAGACAAAAGTCAAATGGAAGGAGGCGATAGGGATTTGTGAGGAGGGAGGCAAGAAGTGGCAAAAGTCTGGAGTGGAAAGGGAGAGAACAAGTTACTATGAAGAGAAAGGGAGTGGGCATTTGTGAAGGGTCTTCAGAAAACAGCTCTGCACTGCTAGGGAGGAAGAAAGTGGAGGAGGGAAATGATGAAATTAGAGGAGTAATTGATAAATGCCTGGACCAAACTGGAGCGGGGGGAAGTTCTGCTGGGAGAACTGCAACAGGGGTAAAAGGGGGAAATAATGTGCAGGAGGAAGAAGAGGAGCTAGAAATGAGGGAGGGAGATGAATGGAAGCAAGCAGGGAGTAAGAGGGGTGGAATCTTAGTGCTGGGGACCTCAATACTAAGAGGAGTTAGGTGGGGAAGGGGAGAGGCATAGTCGATTTGGGTGGAGGTCATGCCAGGAATGACAGCGGAAAGGGCGGTACAGTCTGTTCTGAAATATGCTAGAAGGGTAGAGACAAGCCTCATTTAATTATACATATTGGGACAAATGACCTGTTGACAAGACAGTAGATATAGTCCAGAGGAGGTTTGAGGAACTAGCAATTATGTGAGGGGCAGGAAGATCAGTAACTTTTTCCGAGATACTCTGGTGCAAAGGAACACAAGAAAGCTGAGAATAGAGGAATTTAACGGATGGCAAAGAACCTGGTGTTGTGCTAAAGGGTATGGGCTGTTGGTGGGTGGGAGGGACCTGGGAGGACAGTAGTCTCTATGCCAAGGACAGACTACACTTGGAGTGAGAGGAGGGAGAAAGTGTTGAAACAGAGGATGGAAGAATATATAGAGAAAGTTGGAATTTAAACTAGGAGTGGGGGGTGGCAGTTGAAGAGATATGCAGAGACCACAGGTTGGGAAATCATATAAGCTTACCCCCATAACAGTGACAAAGGACACATGGCAAGTACTATTGGTGATGCTAGGAAAGGAGGAAGGATGAGGGGGGAGGTGCAAGGTGGCCACCTCTAATGCTAGGAGCCTTGGGAGGAAAACTGCAGAGTTACAGGTTCTCATGGCAGAGGGAGAGGTGGACATTGCAGCCATCACGTAAAACATGGGCCACCTAATATAATGACTGGGACCTGTCTGTAGCCAGTAGGATAGGGGTGATTTTATGGAAGGAAGGACATGAAGTGTGTAAAGGGGAGGAAGGGAGTGTGGTACAGAGTCACTTTCAGTTGCAAGTCCAGGATTCCAAGAATAGGATTCTTAGAATGGGAGAGGTGTACAGGCCACCATCTCAGATGGAGGAGTCAGACAGAACTAGCGGGACAGATCAGGAGGACCTCAGAGAAGGTAGTGTGGTGATTGTGGGGGACTTCAACATGCCAAGAGTGGACTGAGCACCCAACAACCAGTAACAGAAGCGAGCAGGTACGGCTGGATGCCTTCCAGGACAGATTCCTGCTGCAAATGGTCAGTGAACCAACCAGGTTAGGGAATACCCTTGACCTTGTGCTGGCAAATGGGGAGTTTGTGAGAGAACTTACAGTGGAGGAACCCGCTGTCAGAGGTGACCACCACTCAGTATGCTCACATTGGATATGGGCAAGAGGTGGAATCTGGCACAGAGTGCTGGACTTCAGGAGGGCCGACTTTGGGAGGATGGAAGTGGTAAAAAGGGTACCTGGCCAGAATTCAATCTAGTATGGATACTAACTAGAGATGGGAGCTCATAAAGCTGGGGATAGTGGAGGCAACCAAAACTCTGCTGCAAAGCCCAGAGCAAGAAGGCTAGGGCTAGAAACTGAGCTGGTTGAGCAAGGAGGTCATGGAAAAGGTAAGGAGGAAAAAGCTGCCTTTAGGAACTACAAGAAAACAGGGAGGAGGAGGACAGAGGAGTATGACAGAATCGAAGGAGGTGACAAAGGGCAGTAAGAGACAAAAGCATCTACAGAACTCAGGCTGGCACAAGGCATTAAGAAGGGGAAGGACTGCTTTAAGTACATCAGGGAGAAAAGGAGCTGTAAGGACCACATAGTAAGGATTAGGAAAGAGGGGGTTGGGTGGAAGCAGGGGTACGATAAGGCGGAAGCTAAATGAGTACTTCTGCTCAGTATTTACTAAAGAGGAGAGTGGGGTGACACCTAGATGGAGAAATGGAGACGCGGGGAGTGGTAACAGATGGGGAAATCAGGAAGGGCAGAGTTGAGAGGGTTTGAAGGCACTGAGGGTGGACAAGGCGCCAGGCCCAGATGGCATCCACCCCAGGGTACTGAAGGAGCTGGCAGAGGTCCTTACAGGACCTTTGGCAGACCTATTTAATGCCTCACTATATTCGGGTGTATACCTCAGGACTGGAGGATGGCTCATGTGGTGCCCTCCACAAGAGTGGCCCCAGAGGATGGCGAAACTACAGACCAGTGAGCCTCACATCCCTCGTGGGTAAGCTAATGGAGACTATCCTGAAGGGCTGGTGGCCCTCCCTAGAGGCAAAGACTACAGGACGCAGCAGCATGGCTTCATACGGCAGATCCTGCCAAACCAACCTGGTTGAGTTCTATGACTGGGTAACTAGGCAGCTGGACAGGGGCCATGCAGTGGATGTCCTGTATCTGGACTTCAGTAAGGCATTGACTCGGTGCCACCGGAAGGCTGGGAAGGAAGTTAGTAGGCACAGGGGCGGTGCAAGCTGGTGACATGGGTAGGAAACTGGCTGCAGGGAAGGCAACAGAGGGTGGTGGTGGTGGGTGGGGAGCTCACACCCAGGGCAGTGACTCCGGTGTCCCACAGGTCTCAGTGTTGGGACCAGTGTTGTTTGGGATATTCATTGCAGACATATCATGGGACATCAAGAGCAAGATCAATCTGTTTGCAGATGATACAAGGTTTCTTGTGGTGGTGGATGACCTAGGGGATGGCAGGGGTTGAGGATGATCTGGCAAAGCTTGAAACCTGGTCAGACACCTGTCAACTGGGCTTTAATGCCAAAAGTGCAAGGTGCTGCATTTTGGGATGAAGAACCCAAGGAGGACTTACCAGCTAGGGGAGTGCAGCTAGCCCAGACAGAGGAGGAGAAGGATCTGGGTGTGCTCATTACAGAGGTCAATGAACAACTCAGCACAATGTAGGAAGGCAGCTGCAAAGGTCAACAAAATGCTGGGTTGTATTGCAAGGGGTATATCCTTGAGGAGGGAGGAGGTGATTCTGCCACTGTATAGGTCATTAGTTAGACCACACCTGGAATACTGCGTGCAGTACTGGCATCCGTATCTGAAGAGGGACATTAAGTTACTGGAGGGGGTGCAGCGCAGGGTGACAAAGATGATCAAGAGTCTGGGGGTCTTATCATACGAAAGGAGGTTGAAGGAGTTGAACATGTACTCACTGGAGGAGAGGAGAGACAAGCGGTGACATGATTGAAACCTTAAATACATGAAAGGAATAAACAAGACAGGTACAGAGGGCTGTTCAAGTAAGGAGGAGGCCACCAGGTGCCATGATATGAGACTGGGCGAGGAAGGTTCAGGAGGGAGATGAGGGACACTTTTACAGAGAGGGTGGTGGCTGGGTGGAATGCATTACCTGCAGAAGTGGTATGCAGTAGAACAGTAGAATGCTTAGCGAGGATGGGACAGGACAAGGGGAGGGGTTAATGAGGTGCCCCTCCACAAGAGTAGCCCTAAGATGAAAGCAGGCTTCTAGACAGTGAGCCTCACATCCATGCGTGGGTAAGCTAATGGAGACTATCCTGAAGGAGAGGCTGGTGGCCTCCTAGAGGCCAAGGACTACAGGATAGCAGACAGCATGGCTTCATACGCTGGCAGATCCTGCCAAACCAACCTGGTTGAGTTCTATGACTGGGTAACTAGGCAACTGGACAGGGGCCATGCAGTGGATGTCCTGTATCTGGACTTCAGTAAGGCATTCGACTTGGTGCCACACGGAAGGCTGGGAAGGAAGTTAGTAGGCACAGGGGCGGGTGCAAAGCTGGTGACATGGGTAGGAAACTGGCTGCAGGGAAGGCAACAGAGGGTGGTGGTGGTGGGTGGGGAGCTCTCACACCCAAGGGCAGTGACCAGCGGTGTCCCACAGGGCTCAGTGTTGGGACCAGTGTTGTTTGGGATATTCATTGCAGACATATCATGGGACATCAAGAGCAAGATCAATCTGTTTGCTGATGATACCAAGGTTTTATGCGTGGTGGATGACCTAGGGGGATGGCAGGGTTGCAGGATGATCTGTGAGCTTGAAACCTGGTCAGACACCTGTCAACTGGCTTTAATGCCAAAAGTGCAAGGTGCTGCATTTTGGGATGAAGAACCAAGGAGGACTTACCAGCTAGGGGGAGTGCAGCTAGCCCAGACAGAGGAGGAGAAGGATCTGGGTGTGCTCATTACAGGGTCAATGAACAACTCAGCACAATGTGGGAAGAGCTGCAAAGGCCAACAAAATGCTGGGTTGTATTGCAAGGGGTATATCCTTGAGGAGGGAGGAGGTGATTCTGCCACTGTATAGGTCATTAGTTAGACCACACCTGGAATACTGCGTGCAGTACTGGCATCCGTATCTGAAGAGGGACATTAAGTTACTGGAGGGGGTGCAGCGCAGGGTGACAAAGATGATCAAGAGTCTGGGGGTCTTATCATACGAAAGGAGGTTGAAGGAGTTGAACATGTACTCACTGGAGGAGAGGAGAGACAGCGGTGACATGATTGAAACCTTTAAATACATGAAAGGAATAAACAAGACAGGTACAGAGGGGCTGTTCAAAGTAAGGGAGGGGAGGGCCACCAGGTGCCATGATATGAGACTGGAGCGAGGAAGGTTCAGGAGGGAGATGAGGGACACTTTTTACAGAGAGGGTGGTGGCTGGGTGGAATGCATTACCTGCAGAAGTGGTATGCAGTAGAACAGTAGAATGCTTCAAGCGAGGATGGGACAGGACAAGGGGGAGGGTTAATGAAGGGGAAGGGTGGAAGAGAGGGGCAGCTGCAGAATAAGGGGTGCTAGCTGCAAATTCGAGCAGACTTGATAGAACTCTAGGCCTTTATCAGCAGGCAAATTTCGTATGTTTGTAGGAGCTATGCTCAGCAGCACTGCATGAATACTGTGAGGTGACATGGCACCCATTACGTTGGTGTACTGTGTGCTGAAGAATGGTGAGGGATGGCCTGCATGGAGGAGCTATGCTAAGCAACACTGCATGAATACAGTTAGGTGGCATGAAATCTATTACATTGGAGAACTGTGTGCTGATGAATGGCGAGGGACTGCCTGCATGGAGGTCCTACGCTCAGCAGCACTGCATGAATACAGTGAGGTGACGAGACACCCATTTCAGAGGTATACTGTGTGCTGATGAATGGTGTGGGACTGCTTGCATGGAGGATCAATGCTCAGAAGCACTGCATGAATACAGTGAGGTGACATGACACCCATTTTGGAGGAGTACTCCATGCTGCTGAATGGTGAGGGACTGCCTGCATGGAGGGGCTATGCTCAGCAGCACAGCATGAATACAACGAGGTGACATGGCATCCATTACGGTGGAATACTGTGTGCTGATGAATGGTGAGGGACTGCCTGCATGTAGGAGCTATGCTCAGCAGCACTGCGTGAATACAGTGAGCTGACATGACACCCATTACGGTGGAATACTTTGTGGTGATGAATGGTGAGGGACTGCCTGCATGGAGGTCCACAGTGAGGTGACGAGACACCCATTTCAGAGGTATACTGTGTGCGGAAGAATGGTGTGGGACTGCTTGCATGGAGGATCAATGCTCAGAAGCACTGCATGAATACAGTGAGGTGACATTACACCCATTTTGGAGGAGTACTCTATGCTGCTGAATGGTGAGGGACAGCCTGCATGGAAAAGCTATGTTCAGCAGCACAGCATGAATACAATGAGGTGACATGGCACCCATTACGGTGGAATACTGTGTGCTGATGAATGGTGAGGGACTGCCTGCATGTAGGAGCTATGCTCAGCAGCACTGCATGAATACAGTGAGGTGACATGACACCCATTACGGTGGAATACTGTGTGCTGATGAATGGTGAGGGACTGCCTGCATGTAGGAGCTATGCTCAGCAGCATGCTGCATGAATACAGTGAGGTGACATGACACCCATTACAGTGGTGTACTGTGTTCTGATGAATGGTGAGGGACTGCCTGCTTGGAGGGGCTATGCTCAGCAGCACTGCATGAATACAGTTAGGAGACACGACATCCATTACAGTGGTGTACTGAGTGCTGTTGAATGGTGTGGGACTGCCTGCATGGAGGTGCTACGCTCAGCAGCACTGCATGAATACAGTGAGGTGACATGACATCCATTAGGGTGGTGTATTGTGTGCTGAAGAATGGTGAGTGATTGCCTGCATGGAGGAGCTATGCTAAGCAGCACTCCATGAACATAGTGAGGTGACATGACACCCATTATGGTGGAGTGCTGTGTGCTGATGATTGGTGAGGGTTGCCTGCATGAAGGAGCTATGCTCAGCAGCACTTCATGAATACAGTGAGTTCACATTACATCTATTATGGTGGAGCATTGTGTGCAGATGTATAGTGAGGGACTGCCTGCATGGAGGGGCTCTGCTCAGCAGCACTGCATGAATACAGTTAGGTGACACGACATCCATTACAGTGGAGTATTATGTGCTGATAAATGGTGAGGGACTGCCTGCATGGAGGAGCTATGCTCAGCAGCACTGCATGAATACAGTGAGGTGACATGACACCAATTATGGTGGAATACTGTGTGCTGATGAGTAGCGAGGGACTGCCTGCTTGGAGGCGCTACACTCAGCAGTACTTCCTGAATACAGTGAGGTGATAGAACACCCATTATGGTAGAGTACTGTGTGCTGATGAATGGTGAGGGACTGACTGCATGGAGGGGCTATGCTCAGCAGCACTGCATGAATACAGTTAGGTGACATGACATCCATTACAGTGGAGTACTTTGTACTGATGAATGGTGAGGGACTGCCTGTATGGGGGGGCTATGCTCAGCAGCACTGCATGAAAATAGTGAGGTGTCTTGACACCCATCACGGTGGTGTACTGTCTGCTGATGAATGGTGAGGGACTGCCTGCATGGAGGAGCTGTGCTCAGCAGCACGGCATGAATACAGTGAAGTGACATGACACCCATTACGCTGGCGTGCTGCATGCTGATGATTGGTGAGGGTCTGCCTGCATGGAGGAGCTATGCTCAGCAGCACTGCACGAATACAATGAGTTCAAATGACACCCTTAATGGTGGAGTCCTGTGTGCAGATGTATGGTGAGGCACTGCCTGCATGGAGGGGCTATGATCAGCAGCACTGCTTGAATACAGTTAGGTGACACGACATCCATTACAGTGGAGAACTGTGTGCTGATGAATGGTGAGGGACTGCCTGCATGGAGGAGCTGTGCTCAGCAGCACTGCATGAATACTGTGAGGTGACATGACACCCTTTATGGTAGTATACTGTGTGCCGATGAATGGTGAGGGATTGCCTGCATAGAGGAGCTATGCTCAGCAGCACAGCATGAATACAGTGTAGTGACATGACACCCATTATGCTGGAGTGCTGCATGCTGATGATTGGTGAGGGTCTGCCTGCATGGAGGAGCTATGCTCAGCAGCACTGTACGAATACAATGAGTTCAAATGACACCCTTTATGGTGGAGTACTGTTTGCAGATGTTTGGTGAGGCACTGCCTGCATGGAGGGGCTATGCTCAGCAGCACTGCTTGAATACAGTTAGGTGACACGACATCCATTACAGTGGAGTACTGTGTGCTGATGAATGGTGAGAGACTGCCTCCATGGAGGAGCTATGCTCAGAAGCACTGCATGAATACAGTGAGGTGACATGACACCCATTACGGAAGTATACTTTGTGCTGAGGAATGGAGAGGGGCTGCCTACATAGCGGAACTACGCTCAGCAGCACTGCATGAACATAGTGGTGAACATGGCATCCATCTTGGTGGCATACTGTGTGCTGGTGAAAGATGAGAAATTGTTTAAAGGAAAACCATGCACCATGAAGCACAGTGCAGAAAAGCTTTATTTGTGAAATAGCTTAAATGCATGACTGACCAATAGCTCAGGATGCTGCCTCAACTGGCTTTGCAACACTATGTGTCCTCAGGATAGTAACTGCTCCCTAGTGTCCACTTACGTAACCAGCTCTGGCACAGCCACTATGACTGTGAATGTTTTAACTAGATAATGGTGTTTCGTGGGCTTAAACATAAACATGAATTGCTGTTGCATACACTAACTAAATCAAATGACAGTACATTGAGAAAGGGCAGATTTAAAAATAATTCCACTGCCTGTATTACTGTTATTTATAATTTTCACATTTGATTCTATGCACTGTTATGGCAATCAGCTCAACATAACCAGGCCATCATGTACATAACGATACTGCACCTTAACTGCAAACACTGCTGAGACAACTATATGTTGTGACATGGTGGAAGATAAACTCAATGTTGAGACTTATTTTTCAAGGGATTTGATGTATTTATTTGATTTTTTTAGAGATTGCTATACAGTTCACACACATATAATATTAATGTGCATATACCCAAATGTAAATGTTAATCTTACGCATTTCATTATAAGCTGTTCTCTTGAAGGAAGATATTACTATACAAGGCCTAAAAGTGGGCATCTTGTAAAAGTAAACTGGGGTAGGTGTGTTACTGAGGATATTTCATAGCTTATCTTTTGTTGCTGCTCCACCCACGGCATACACAATATGAAAATCAACAGCCCCTGGAAATGTAGCAACAGGAATTAGTACAAGGACAGATCAAGCAGGAGACAGAGTAAGTGAGTAAACAAGTATGAGTATGGTAAGTCAAATAACATTTCAAAAAGTCTCACTGTTATAATAAAGTTTTCACAAATGCATCTGCACAGCTGACAATTTTTGTAAAACAGCAACAGCAATGGGAATTGGGACTAGGATGAAGGTTAGAGTGTTGCTGGAGGAGATCAGTCTTCTTTGCCGACCACCTTAGATTGATAGATCATTATCATGTCTTTCAATCTGCAATCACCAGAAAGAAGGCAGCGTTCCTGTCCAGGGAGATGGCGACTGCTCAAAATTGACCAGTTCAGCTGTTCCTAACAGTGGACAGACTGTGCAACCCAGCCTGCCTAAAAGCTTGGAAAGCTTTTTTTACCAATTTTATTTTTACCAATTATTTTACCAGGTGAGACACACTAAGCTGAAAGCTTGATGGCAGGTGCAACCTGGGAGCATGAGGAAGTTAAGTGACTTGCTCAGGGTCACACAGTATGCACCTATGGGGCTGTGAGATTCAAACCCAGGTCTCCAGATTTGCAGCTCAGAGCTTTAACCCACTGTGCCATACTGCCTCCCAAGAAGAGTGCGATGAACTTGCTCGATATTTTGCAAATAGGGTGGCCGACATTAGGTCAGCACTCCATCCAGCACACTCTGTGGGTGTTGCCGTGGATCTACGTGGGGTCATTTACCCTCAGCCATTTTGGAGTACCTTTGTTTGACCGGCTTTCATGGATATCATGTGGATCTCCCAAAGTGTGCACCTACATGCTGTAGTTTGGACCTCCTGCTTGATCGTCCTGCTCCTGCTTGATCGTCTGAGGTTCATCTGTGGACTGTTGGGTACAGTCCTACTCCTCAGGTGGTTTACATCATTCCTCACTGGAAGATCTCAGAGGGTTGTGTCTGGGATTTATTCCTCTGACCCAGTTTCTCTATCTTGTGGGGTTCCTCAGGATTTAGTACTGTCCCCCTTGTTGTTTGCAGTGTATCTACTGCCCCTTAGAGACATTGTAAGAAGGTATGGGCTGAGGTTTCACTGTTATGCTGATGGTACCCAGCTCTGCCTCTCTTTTGAATTGGACCAGGATGGAGCTGTCTCAGTCTTTAATAGCTGCCTCATTGAAATCCAGGAGTGGATGGATATCAGTTGGATGAAGTTGAACTCTGATAAGACTGAGGTATTGATTGTGGATCCGGGTCGCCGGATAGGGGGGCTGGGTGGTGGTTCGCCCTCTGGACTTTTTCTCGGGGGCTTCCTACTTCTGTTCTCTGAATGGGTGTGGAACCTGGGGGCAATTTTTGACAAAGGGCTGACCCTGTATTTGCAGGTGTCAGCTGTCATCAAATCCTCGTTTTACCATCTGAGGAATATCTCCAAGATTAAGCATCTTTTCCATCCGGTGACCTTCCTACTCTGATCCATGCCTTTGTGACCTCACGTTTGGACTACTGCAACTCCCTGTACCTAGAGCTACCAGGGGTGGAAATCCATAACTTGCAGCTGGTGCAGAATGCAGCGGCCTGGCTCCTGATGGGATCATCACAGTCTTGTCATATTACGCCAGTGCTGCGTGGTCCACACTGGCTGCCAGTTCTGTGGTTGATCACCTTTAAAGTCGGTCTTCTGACTTTCAAAGCCATACACAGACTGGGCCTGGACTACCTGAAAGAGCTCCTGGTTCCTCACTGCCCTGGGTGATTGTTCTGCTCAGCTAATGAGGGGATGTTAGAGATTCCAAGGGTGTGCTTGAAATCTTCTGGGGTGAGGGTATTCATGTATGCTGCCCCTGCTCTTTGGAATTCTCTACCCCGTCAGTTACATGAGTGCATGACCATGGAGGGGTTCAAGCAAGCATTAAAAACTTATTTGTGGAACCAAGCTTTTGGTGATTAACTAAAGATGCTATCAGTATGATTTTATTGTCTGTTATTAAGATGTTTGTCTGCTGACATCATGATTTTATGTTAAGGTGCCTTGGTTGTTGAAAGGCACCATACAAATATAGGTTATTATTATTATTATTCCACATGTATCCAAAAGTGCCATGTGTGCAGATGGAGGGATATGAGGCCTGGATGCACCAGTCTGCCCTGCTCCTGAGTCACAGGATCATGATAGAGAGGCAGAGGTACTAAGGGTTCCATCGATAGCTGTTGAAGCAGAGAGAACCAAATCTGATGAGGCCACAGAAGGGAGATCAGAATCATATGAACCCCTTCCACCAGTAGCTTCAGAAAAAAACTCTGAAGCACTGGGAAGGGAGGAAAGACATACAAGAGCCTCCATGTCCAGTACAGAGACAGTGCATCTCACCAGAAAATACCATGCTCAGGAATGAGCCAGCAACAATTGGGTAGTTTTGCATTTGATGGGGAGATGAAGAGGTCTGTCTCAGGCCAACCTTGCAGGTCGAATAAGCTTTCAACCACCTCCTGATTTAGCTCCCGCTCATAAGCCCTGACAGTGGTATGGCTGAGGCAGTCTGCAAGGATGTTGCTGATGCCCAGCACATGGACAGCAGTCAGACAGAGGTTGTGCTGGACTGCCAAATATCTCACTCTCATAGCATACCGGCATAGAGGGTACGAGTGAGTGCCTTCCTGTTTTTTTCAGGTACCAGATCACAGACATTGTCAAGTCTGGATCAGGAATGTCCCTGGACGTAGATGTGGATGGAAGGCCTGGGGGTCATACAGTACTGCCCTCATTTCTAACACATTGATGTGTAGAGATGCTTCCAGCTGAGAACATGTACCCTGAGACTGACTGTCTCCGAGGTGGGCTCTCCAGCCTTGACATGAAGCATCCATTGTAAGGCTCATGGTAGGAGCAGGGGGTTGAAATAGGAACCCCCGTGGAGAGATTGGACAACTCCTACCACCAAAGGAGATCCTTCTTTATGTAACCAGACACTAGGACTCTTTGGTCCAGGTTGTCTAGCCGCTGAGCCCATTGGACATGAAGAGTCCATTGGGTCACCCGGATATGCAGTCTTGAGAAGATGGAGGATTGACCAGGCAATGGTCTAGCTTTAGTTGGCCATTAATATGACCTGTTTCTGCAGGCTCTCCACTCTGTACAATGGGAGGAAGGCCCTGCTCTGGACCATATCCAGCACCACCCCCAAAGGCGTTGAAGGCACTGGGAGGGGAGAGGTGGGACCTGGGATATTTGACTGTTATTTCAAGTCTGAAAAAGAGGTCCAGGGTGAAGGAGAGTGACTCCCTCAGATTGCACTGTGATGGGGCCAGTAGAAGCCAGTCATCCAGATACAGGCACAATTGGATGCCTCTGAGGCACAGGACAGCAGCCACCACTGCTAGACACGTAGTAAAAATCAGAGGTGCTGAGGATAAACCAAAAGGGAGAGCTTTGAACTAGTAGTATTCCCCCAGGAAGGCAAACTGCAGAAAGTGGTGGTTGACCTGCAAGACGGGATGTGCAGGTAAGCATCCTGCATGCCCAGCACACAAAGCTAATGGCTCTTGTGGTGCAGGGGTAGCAGTCCCTGGATGGTGAGCATGCAGAACCCCTTGCAATCAATGTACAGGTTGAGCATGCTGAGGTCCAAGATGGGTCTTAGGCATTAGGCACTAGGAAGAAATGAAAGTAGTACCCTTCCTATCTGTGCCTGAACCACTGGCTCAATGGCTGACTTCTGCTGAAGAGCCTGGATCTCGTCCCCTATCAGAGATGAGTGCCTTGGAGAATAATGGGAGAGGCCTGGGGGGGTTGTCCAGAGACCTGTCTGGGAACTCTATAGTGTGACATCTTGCTATTAACTGAAGAACTCAAGAGTCTGTGGTTATGTCCTGTGATCCTGGAAGGTGGAGGGCAAATCTTCTCCCCCCACTGGTTCCCCTAGAGGATCTGTAGGAGGCAGGGTGGTCCCTCACAAGTCAAGAATCTGAGGCGAGGGAGTCAGCAGCTCCTCTGGCGGGGTTTGGGACTTGACAAGAGGAGTAGGGGGTACTGATGCTGGAAACCAGCATTTGGCCTGGCCTTTGGCAGGGGCATCTTTGGTTTGGCTTCTCTGTTGCTAAAGACAAGACTGTTTGCCTTTGTAACCCTCTCGGTACATGAAATGGATATCATGGATGGATTTACCTCAGTCCTTCAATTAAGAGATAGTATCTCTCCTTAGTGTCACCCCCGAGTAACACAGATCCCCTGAAAGGGGCATCCAGTATGGAGTTCTGCATGTTTTGTGCCAGGATTGCAATCCTGAGCCATGAATGTCACCTAATGCAGACAGCAGTGACTGTGGTGAGAGCAACTGAGTCTATTGTGTCATAAGTGGTCAAAGGGCATGATGACAGAAGAGTTTAACCATTCTTATGGTCTTGGCAATCTCATCCTTTAGCTCTTCATCCTGGATAGATTCCATCTTTGACTCGAGTCAGGCTATGGAAAATTTCTGATAGAAAGCCATATGAGCCACATAATTAAGGGACCTGAGGGCACAAGTAGAGGAGGAATGGATCTTGCAACTAAAACTGTCCAGCTGCTTACACGCATTATCAGGAGAAGACATGCTCAAATGTTAGGCTTAGACGACTGGTCATGGGCAGGTGCAATAACAATTGAGTCTGCATTAGAATGGCTAGTAATGTGCGTGTGACCCCATCTGGGTGGTGGTACATATTGTCTGCATTTTTTGAGATAGATGGAATGAAGAAAGGCTGTTGCCAGATAGTGGAAGTCCAAAGCAATATGGGCATAGGAGCTGTCAGTCATGTCTAAATGCTCCGCAAGCCTTTTCTGCTTTGGACGTTGTTCCTGGATAGTCCAGCCACAGGCATGTTGTATTGTTATGAGGAGTTCTGCAAAGGAAGGGTCCTCCGGAGGGACTTCAGGGAATCCTTAGGCTGAGGGTCTATAGGTGCATGTATACCAGTGCTGGAGGACAAGTCAGAATTGGAAGAGTTCCTTCTGGGAGTCTGAAACCTTTTCAGAGGAATGTCCTGGGTTCTATCCCTGACCAGGTGTCTAGAGGTGCTTTTTCCAGAAAGGTGGAAATCTATAGGAGAGGCTTATCTTGGGGGTCAGAAAGGAGGCAGGAGTTGAGGCCGCCACTGGTTTCTGATGGTCAATCTACAAGGCTCATTTAGGTCTCTCCTCCTAAATCAGGGTCTGAAACACTGCTTGTATATCAGTATGAGGCTGCTGTGGTGGCAGAGGCAGAGGTAGTGAAGGAGGAGTCTGGTATAATGGAAGCCCAGCATCTGATATTGAGGGTATCCTTGAGCCTGATAGGAGTAGGGAAGGACAGAAGGAGCATAGCCTTGATTAGACATAACCTGGCACCTGGCACCCCGGTACATATTGGGGTTGATGAACAGGTGTTGGATACCCCGGAGAAGGGTACAGTGGGTATTGCGAGGGTAGATAGCCTGAAACATTGTCCTTGGGTCCAGCTGGAGGTGGAGCTGAAGGCCTGGCAGGATGTGGAACCAAAGGCCCGACAGGTGGTTGGTGAAGGGCCTTGTAACATGACACTAGATGGTGGCTAGGCTGTGCTGCCAGAAAGAGCTCCGAGTTTATGTGCCCGAGTTTGTGTGCTGTTTAGTTTTTATTTCTTTTATGAAGCTTGCTCCGGTATTTTGTTGTATTTTCTTTCATTTTAGTTTTGGCTCACTGTGTGATATGCGACGGTTCGTTATTTTAACTCCTTGTGGTGGATTAATGAATCGTCGAGCCAGAAGAAAGATTTGTTTGGATCCTATTGGTTTTTTGATTTAGTCTACTCAGGATGCCCAGGAGTGCTGTGTTTTAGGAGACACTGGAGAATATCTTGGAAACCTTTGGGTGGCCAATTTTTCAATGGCTAATTTTTTGATGGATTGATTTAAACAATGTAGAACTTGAGAGGTCTACTGGGACCTTGTCCCTCAGTGTCATGAGTAAAAAATGATAGAAAACAAGGAACATTGAACTAGGCCAGAGCAGCAGTATGTCTGGGTGCTGTATGGGGGGGGGGCCTCCTTGGTGTATCCAGGGCTGGTGGCGACCTTACTTTCTGCTGCCAAGCGGGAGTTGCCCTTTGGGCTTCGGGGAGCCGGAATCTTAATTGGGTCACTCCAAAATCCTTTAACTCATTGCTTCCACAGGAGCTTTCTGAAGTTGCAGCACTTATCTCCTGTATGCTGTTAACAGTTAATCCTGGGCCCTTCTAAGTAAAATCAAGCCATAATTGTCATGCCGCAAACAAATGCTAATAGCACAAAAAACATAAGTACTAGACACAAAGTATAAGTAGCAAAATTATTCAGCATAAAATTACCTTTCCAACAGTGGTATGCAAGGAATAACAGGTAATTTCATTTTATTTCTGTGCTGGTTGAAACAACAAAAACAAAATATTTTTTTCCGCTAAAAAATGCACCATAAACCTTTTTTTGTTGGGAAATATGTAACATATCAACACCAAATTAAGCATCCAGACATTAGATGCAATTTTAACAATTTGTTTGTAAAACAAACATCTATTTCTATAGTATTAAACATAATTTTTCCCCCATTTGAGTCAAGGTGTATTGATGAGGTTTGAGGGACAAATCTGAACCATACACACCATACCACAAACAAATGCATAAGAGGTTTGTCTGTATATCTTGTGAAAAATTAATAAAAAAGTTTAACTGCAAAAAAATAAACAAATGCATATAACTCCTAAAGTATACATGACACACACAACGTATTGGTGGCAAAGTTGTTTCACACAAAATTGCCTTTCCAACAGTTCTATGCAATCAACTGTACTCAATTTGGTTTTTGCTTTTGTTTTATGCTAGCTAAGACACCCAGAATGTGTGTTTTCTTCAAAGTGCTTATTAAGTGGTTCTAGATTGACAAAATGTCATAAACAAATATGAATAACTCCTAAAGTGAACATGACACCCACAAAGTGTCAGTGGCAAGGTTGTTCAGCACAACATTACCTTTTTAATAGTACTGTGCAGTCAATTCTAATCAATTCTGCCTGGCAAGTAATATTAAAATAATATGAGTGGCTTCGCCAGACGCTTCTAGGGCACACAGGAAGTCAGTAGGTGACATCTGTAGGCATACTGAGACACACTGTAGTTAGATTTGCTGATGCCTACAGACATTTCTAGAAGGCAATGAGTTAACGGAGCATTCTCTAGGGTTTGTTCCTTGGGGGATTGTAGCTGCAGGCTGCGGAAAATTGGGGTAGGATAGCCAGTGAGGTCCTAAGTTATTCGGGGGGACTTAGTTACATGTCCTAGATTGCCATAATATGGCTGATGCCTTGGATTGTTTTGGATTATGTTGAAGAACTCTATAAAATGGTTGTATGATTTAATGCTGTGGTTTGGGTTACTGAAGATTACTGAGGAGTGCTTAGGCATTGAAAATGATTAGCCTGGACCTGTCTCTTAATATTGGATTGAATCTGACTTCTTCCTGGATTTTTTTGAGGATTCTATGATTGGTTGCTGTATTTTATTTTATTAGCTCCTTCCCTATAATGTGAAAAAGATCTAATTTAGACTCTAAAAACTGGATTGGTGAGAGGACTCCAGTTTTATTAATTGCATTCTCCCACAAAGTGAGAGGCAGTGGAGGTGACTAATTCTGGACAATAAAAAACTGGAGTAGTGAGAGGACTTCAGTATCTTATATGTCATATTTACATTATCTTTTGTATTTCTTTTGGATTGTATATTTTATTTTAAGGGGTGTTTATTTGTCTTTAGGATTGTTTTAGACTACAAATTTGAGTAGTGAAGGTAGCTTTACGGGGAGTGGAAGTACAGGTTTCTGTTGTTGGAGGATGTGTTGGGCTGTGGCTTTCCCAGTCAGGCACTACTCCTCTGAACTCTTGGGTCTCTGGCCCTTTTTCATCCTACCCTGCCTGCAGCTGTCTATAACCACTGTAGGGCTTTGGGTATTGTTAGTAGAAGGAGGGAAGGGGCCAGGGGTCCTGGACCTTGGGGAGTAGCTGGGCGGCCGTATTGAGGTTGTGCAGTCCAGGAGATGCCCTGTGGCAAAATAATCACTGGAATGTGGTCCTCCATGTCTAGTTACCATATCCAGGGTTCCAGTGTTTCTGGGTAGACAACTCGGTCGACCCCGGAACCCCATCCAACTGGAGTGGTGTTATGTAATGCCACATCTATTAAGAACATGACAGCAATTATTGCTGATCTTGTTGGGACAGCAGACCTGGCTTGCATCACTGAGACCTAGCTTGATGACAATGCAGGTCCCATTTTGGAGGCAGCTGTCCCGGCCAGCTTTTCAGTGATACACCACTTGAGATCGGACCGCAGGGTTGGGGGGGTGGCTATCTGTTTTAGATTGGAATTGGGCCTGACTGATGTACCAGTTGAGGGGACCAGATCATTTCAGTTCACTGCAGTAGCAGGTGTGGGCTGTAGGATCATTCTCATCTACCATCCACCCAGGGGTAAGAAAATGTTCCTTCAGGAAGTCACAGACTTCATCGTCGACATGACGTTGGAGTCATCCGGCTGATGGTCCTGGGTGACTTCAATGCTTGGGTCGATGATGAACTCTTGCAGTTTGGTCAAGACTTCCTCCAACTTATGTATTTGTTGGGGTTCACACAGGTAGTTACCTCTGCCACTCTTAAGCAAGGACACTCGCTTGATCTGGTCTTCTTTCTGGGAATAGAGTCCTTCGACTTGATGGTGGAACCAGTTGTATGGTTTGATCACTACACAGTGACATTCAGTTTCCAGCCACCCCCCATAGGCCTGCCCCTGTGGAGATCATCAGATACCACCCATTGAGAGGAGTAACCCCTGAAGGCCTTCAGGCAGTATTAGACCTATCAGGAGTTTCATGGGCAGATGAGGACCCAGAGATTCTAGTTTTGACCTACAATAAGGCTATCACTGATGCCCTGGATTCTATCACCCCAGTCCATGTTTGTCCACTGTCTCTCCGCCCTCGGTTCCTTTGGTTTTATGGAACTTTGAGGGAGTTGAGATGAGTCGGATGAAGTTTAGAACGTCACTGGCAGAAATCAGCCCTGAAGGCCAACCACCTTACATTGATAAATCATTATTAATGCTATCAATCAGCAATCATGCATAAGAAGGCAGAGTTCATGTCCGGTGAGATTGCTGCTGCTCAAAACCGACCAGCTCAGCTCTTTCAAACCGTCCTGTCTGCAGGTTCGAAGAGCATTTTCACAAGTTAAGTGTGAGGAGTTTGCTCAATGTTTTGTGGATAAGGTGGCCGGCATCAGGGTCAAAATCTGCTCAGCATCTTCTATGGGAGTTGATGGTGGTTGGGATTTGGTCACTTCCTCTTGATCACCCTGGAATTTTTTTGACCACCTGGAGATGAGGGATATCATGAAGATTGTCCAGAATTTGCAGTCAACATGCTGTAGTTTGGATTCTGGCCCTACATGCCTATTATTGGGGTGTATTGAGTTTATTGGCCCAATCCTTGCACAGATTGTTTGGTGCTTCTTAGACTCCGGAGAATTCTCTACCTCTCTTAAGGAGGCGGTGGTGACTCTGCTTTTTAAGAAAGCTTCTTTGGACCTGAACAACTGTGCTATCTACAAACCTATCTCTAACCTTCCCTTTGTTGGGAAGGTAATTGAGAAAGTGGTTGCGCTGCAACTGGAGAACCATCTTACCATCCAGGATATCTTTGAACCTCTCCAGTCAGGCTTCCAGAACAGACATTGTTCTGAGACTGCTCTGGTTGGAGTGCTCAATGATTTCCTGATGGCATTGGGATCAGAAATGCTGTTCCATCTTGGTACTTCTGGATCTCACTTCAGCGTTTGACACTGTGGACCATGGGGTGCTACTTGAGCACCTTAGGGTTATCTGTGGCCTGGCTGGTCCAGTTCTCAGACGGTTTCATTCTTTCCTTGCTGGCAGGTCTCACAGGGTGGTATCTGGGAGTTTTTCCTCTGAACCATTCTCTCTGCCATGTGGGGTCACTCAGGGCTCGGCGCTGTCCCCATGTTGTTTGCAGTGTATTTGCTGCCCCTCGGAGACATTGTAAGATGATATAGGCTGAGGTTTCACTGCTATGCTGATGATACCCAGCTCTATCTGTCTTTTGCACCCGACCAGGATAGAGCAGTCTAGTTGTTTAACAGCTGTCTGGTAGAGATCCATGACTGGATGAAGGCTAGCTGGTTGAAATTGAATTCTGGGAAGACTGAAGTGTTGGTAGTGAATCCGGGGTACCAGATAAAGAGGTAGGTGGTGGGTTTACCATTTGGGCTTTGGCTTTATGGTGTACAGCTGCCTGCCTTTGAATGGGTGAGTGATCTGGGCATGGTTCTTGATGATGGGCTAACGCTGTGTGTGCAGGTGTCTGTAGTAATCAAGTCCTCCTTTTACCATCTTAGGAACATCGCCAGAATTAAGCACCTTGTTCCATCTGATGATTTGTCCACATTGATCCATGCCTTTGTGACCTCACGCCTTGATTATTGTAACTCCCTTTACCTGGGGCTTCCAGGGGTTGATATCCACTGCTTGCAGGTAGTGCAGAATGTAGAGGCTCAGTTGTTGACTGGGTCATTGCACTATAGTCATATTACTCCTGTGCTGCATGTTCTGCACTGGCTGCCTATACAGTGGCAGATCACCTTTAAGGCCAGTCTGCTGACCTATAAAGCCCTGCATGGACAGGAACTGAGTTATCTGCAAGAACTTCTGGTTCCCTACAGCCCCGGCCAGCCTTGCCGCTCGTCTGACTAGGGGTTGTTAAAGATTCCCCGGGTGATTTTAAGAACATCTGGGGTCTGGGCATTTATGTTTGCGGCATTATCCTTGTAGAACTCTCTACCTCATCAAATTAGAGAGTGCAGGACTGTGGAGAGCTTTAAAACCAGCCTGCAAACACATATTTTCCAA
The DNA here is from genome assembly GCA_016271365.2 of Neoceratodus forsteri. NCBI lineage: Eukaryota > Metazoa > Chordata > Ceratodontiformes > Ceratodontidae > Neoceratodus > Neoceratodus forsteri. Next base: position 115,218,408 of record CM057455.1, on the reverse strand, counting down.
CAGACTTTTAATGATTGATATTTATGAATGCTGAAAGTTTTAAATTGAAGCTGGATTTGTGTAATACTTTTAAATTATTTGTAATATGTTTTTATGTGCAGCACTTTGATACTGGAAATGCGCTATATAAATAAAAAATATAATTATTATTATTATTATTATAGGAGGTCCAGAAGGACCAGGCATCAGCCCCGTGGGGACATTCAAAAGGGTTGGCACTGGATTAAGCACAGAAATGTCCAGCACTGGAAGATTCTGTGTCTGGGGGCCTGATGGAAGGCTGTTCAACATAGAGGACTGTCCAAAGTGCCAGATATACTCAGACCCAGAAAAGCGTCACATGGTGAAGGGTCACTTGGTGCTGGGGTGTGAGTAGAACCTGGTGGAAGAATCACTGAAGTCTGGGGAGAAAGAGTCCAACATGGTAGAACCTGGTTGTCCAAGGGGGCTTGTGCTGAGGAGGTCCTGATGGAAGGTCCCTGGAAAAATTTGCAACAGGCCCAGTGGACAAATCAGTGACCCAGCAAAGGAAAGAGAACCACCACATTAGTGCCCACTTCAGGCAGGCATTCCCAGAGAGTCTGGTTGTGTCAGTGGGAGCGAGGAGCCCTCAAAAGACTGTTGCTTGTCCAGAAGCTGGCTCAACTCGACTTCAGGGGTTTACTGCAGCCTTGATGGCAGAGGCCCAGCTGTGCAGTCCCCAGAGGAACCAGGGAGCGACTTATCAGCTGAGGCAGTGCAGATGTCAGAAGAGCTAAAGTCCAGCTTATCAGGCTGAGCCATGCAGACAACAGCAGAGTTGAAGTCCAGTTTACCATCTGTGACCATACACTCCTTGGTGGGGATGGGGAGTGACTTATTGACCTGGCTGCTGGCAATAGACCCTGAAGAAAATATGGGCCTAAGTAGTACAATAGGTGTTTTATTGTCCAAGAAGAGGCCCAACTGCACTGTGGGTAAAGCAGGTAGGCAGGTCCTGCTCTGATCCACTGGAGGGGTAGGAGTCTGGCAATAGGTGTACTTACTGAAGTGGAGGCCCCTCTGGTATCAGTGGTGCCCGGTAGTCACACCAAGTGGATGGAGACCTATCCCAGTCTCAATGCCCCTCCTTGTCTTTTTTTCTGGGTTCTGATGTTGGAGAAGAAGATTTTTCCCTCAGATTCTGCAACTCCTTTTCCATCAAAGCTAGGCACTTCTCCAGCAAGTGGGCATCAAGCTTTTTCTGGTTCCTAATCCATATGGCCTGGTTAAAGGGTTGGCAAGGCACACGATCCTTGGCCAGGTGTTTGGGGACGTGGAAGATTACACAGCAGGAATGCTAGTCAGCATGCAGGATCTGCGTGCTCCAGGACTTGCACATCTTCTTTTTGATGCATTACCCACCTGTTCATGTTCCTGAACTGTACCTCCAACTATCCAGTCTGCAGTGCTGCTGCTTAGTCTTCCCTCTCCAGGTTGGATACTCTTTTCAATGCATTCTGCTGCTTTGCTCTCGATTCCCCTCCCCATACATGTAACTGCATCTTATACCACTCTTTAGTGTTCCCTTCTTTTCAGTGCAGACACCTCTCTCATTGTGCCATGTTCACATCCAGATTCTGGTTTGGATCCTTCCCTTTGTACCTTTCCTGCTTGCTAGCTGCTCCTCCTCATTCCTCCCACTCTCTTAAATCCTCTGATGCATGCTCCCTGGCCATCCAACATCCTTCTACCTTCATAAGCTAGGAGGTATTCTCTTATTGCTTCCCTAAACTTTGGAACTTGCTACCACCCTCTTTCAGGCTCTCCTAGTCTTCCTCTTCTATATCTCTAACCCTACACAACTACCACTCCCCTAACTGTACTTGTTTTTAGGCCCCCAATTTCACACACTCCCAGTCTCAAAATTTCCCTCTACCCTGCTTCACTTCAAATCACCTGTCCTTTATATTTATTTTTATTCCCTATCCGTTTTTTTAATACCTCCATTCAATTATGAACTAGTTGTCTCACACTGTTACACTGCCCCCCCTTATCTTCCCCCTGTTCAACCCCTCACCCTCCTCAACTCTTGGTCATGCAGTCCTGCAGGGTCCTACTGATCCTGGGGGGTGCTGCTCAGGGCTTATTCTCTCCCCTATTCTTTGTCAGACTTAGGCTCCAGTAGGGTTCTCAACATCCTGGGGTGCACTGTTATTGTCGCACTCTCTCTCTCTCTTTCTCCCCCCCTTCCCTCTGCCAGGTTCAATCCCCAGCAGGTTTCTTTACATCCTGGGGGGTACTGTGATACTGGCTCCCTTTCCCTACCTTCCTCCCTCTTCCCCTCCCCTGCCCCACACTCGCCAATCCATCTCCCTCACTGGTTTTGTCTCTTACTGAGGGGGTATAGCCTGGCTTCCTCCTTTTCTCCTTCCACGAATATCTCCCTCCTCACCCCTCCCCTCTATTTTTTTGCCATCCACCTCCACCTCCACCCATTACTCCACTCCTCACCCGCTCTCCCTCTTCCCTCTCTGCCTTGTTACATTTCTCTCTTACTGAGGTCCCAGCATACTGTTGGGATAAAGACCTTCCTGGGTTCCTCTCCACCCTCCTCGCCCATCTCTACCACCTCATCCCCCCTTATCCCCATATTTATTCCCGTGCCTTGTATTAAATGTCGCCCTATCTAGGGTTACTAAAAGTGCTTGAGGTTTACACTCGTATCTCGAGCTCTAACACTTCTCTTGAGTATTGTCCTCCCCTAGCCATCAGACTGGGGATTCCCCGATGCATGATTGCACCGTACCTGTGTTTTGACTGTTTCTAGCCATAGTTTACTGTTCTTGTACAGGTGCATGAATATCATACCTGTATTTCAATTTTTTTTGTCTATACTGTAGCTGTTATGTTGCATTGTTCAATTCATTGCTTGTAATCCTATTTCTGCCAACTCCTGTAACCTCCCCAACCGCAGATGCTTCTGGAATCGAGCTATTTTACAGCTCATGTTTTCTTTCCCGGTGAACCATTTTCAAATAAATAAACTATATCTCATGCTGTAAGCTTGTCACTGTTACTTATTTGCTTCCTCTTTCTTCTGTATATCCCTCAAGACCTCTGTATAAGACCCGTTTATGTTAGACCTGTTTATACTGTATTTTAGTATGTAATTGTTTGACCTGGTGTCCTGTTTTTTTTTTATGCTAAACTGGACATTTGTGTAAATGGCAATGTTTGCTCACATGCCTTTCAATATAAAATAAAGAATGACTGATTAAAAACTGGACTGACAGACCTGAGCCACAGCAGTTCTGTAAACATCCAAACTGGCCATACTGGGTGCAACTTCTACAAATACTTCTGATCAGTCACTCTGGTTGCACTGTTCAAACTGACTTTTACATATCTGGCCTACTCCTGGAAGTCTATTTTCCAACCCTTCCTTGGCATGGTTAAAAATGGAACTGTCAGGACCAGACCAGATAGGTAAAAGCCTGACTAGATCATCTGGAGTGAGTGGATCAGCAATATTTGCACAAGCTGTGCCCAGTCCAGATTTTACAGCTCTGGTCTGTGTCTGGTGATCTGGGTTTTACCCATAACCCACTGCACGTGGCTTAGTGATATACTGTACAGATGGGTGTGGAGTCTAACCCACTGCAGGTTGAAGTTTCAGAAAACCATTATACTAAAAATACCAAGGCTCACTTCCTCACCCCCCAGACACAATTAATCCTCTACCGAAGTCATGCTTACATACTGGTGCCTCTACATCCACACCACTAAGCTTTTAATGGCAACATGCATCTTCTGCTGCTTTGAGCTCACCCATCCATTAAGTCCCATTCTGCTTGTGGCAGCCCCCCCCTCCAAAAACAAACAGGTCATTTTCCAGGGAGCAGCTCTTTACATCCTATCAACTAAATCACTGCTAAACTCCTTATTTAAAAAAAAATGCTGAGAAAGTTTTGTTTTAGTATATCCATGGTCAGGAAAAAGGAATTTAAAGTAAAAGAAACCAAAACCCCCATTTATCAGTTAATTGAATCACAATACAGCATGTTATGAACTTACCAGATTCTGTGTGTAACTTACAGTAAGTCAAACAAAAATTAGACACACAAATGCCTACCTATTTGCAAATGAAGCATATGTGGTTACAATCATTCAGTCGTAAACACCTATAGTCACAACTTCAATCAATCAATCAAATCGTTATTTATCCAGGTGATCACCATTGAACAAGCTCATTTACAAGGTGGACCTGTTGTTGGCAAGGAAAATTGTACAGTTACATATAAATATACATAATACAAAAGGGACAACATGTTTACAATACTGATAGGAGCAGAGTATTTGCATTCCAAGTCACATGAACAAGAAAGATATACATAACACAACCAGAACATAATATATATATACAGTTCCCATGGGAGCAGGATGTATATGGATGTCATATACAAACCACAGAAGAAAACAAGCATTTGTCAATGCCGAACGTTCACTTGCAGGAATTTGCAGTGGTATTTGGCACTTGGACATGGCTTAAAAAAATCAGTGACAAAGAAGTACAAACATTTGTCAGTGCCAAATGTTGCTTGCTTCTATGTGCTGTTTAGGTATCTGGAAGTCATTGGAGTGCAAATATTGAAAATTCGCGAACTTACGAGTGTGCGTATGAACTGCGCAATGCACGCTCGTAAAACAATCATTTTTAGAAATGTTTTCACCAAATTTTCAACATAGCCATTTTAAGACCTCTGCTCATTAACAGTGTCACTGTGATTTTCTTAATGTGTCCCATACACTGAGTTTGCACACGATTGCGCCATTGTGCGCTACATGGGCAGAAACACGTTTTGGGCAGGACGTGAAAAATGACAGCTGTACTGCTCATAAGGAGGTGTGGTAAAATGGCAATGTTGAAAATCTGGAGTGAAAATATTGAAAATTCACAAACTTACGAGCATGCGTAGGAACTGTGCAACGCACACTCATAATACAGTTATTTTTAGGAATATTTTCACAACATCTTCAACATAGTCATTTTAAGACCTCGGCTAATGAACAGTGTCACTGTGATTTTCTTAATGTGTCCCATAGAAACATAGAATTTGATGGCAGATAAGGACCGCTTGGCCCACCCAGTCTGCCCATTTCCCTACCTAATGGATAAGCTGCAGATCCTAGTTAATCAGCCGCCTACTTCTTTCTTCCCCAACCCCCTAGAATTGCCTTATGACTGTCCCATGCATGCTTGAATTCCACCACTGTTTTTGACTCCACAACCTCCTTTGGAAGGCCGTTCCATGCATCCACAACCCTCTCTGTGAAAAAATACTTCCTTAAATTAACTCTGAGCCGACCCCCATCTTCAAATTGTGCCCCTTGTTCTTGCACACCTCTTGTTTTGAAAGATGCTACCTCTTGGACTTTGTTGATTCCTTGAGGTACTTGAAAGTTTCTATCATGTCCCCCCTCTCCCTCCTTTCCTTGAGGCTATACATATTAAGCTCCTTATGTCTCTCTTCATATGTCTTCCGGTGCAGACTCTGCACCATTTTAGTTGCCCTCCTCTGGACAGCTTCCATCGTGTCTATGTCTTTGCAGAGACTGGGTCTCCAGAACAGCACGCAATACTCCAGATGGGGTCTGACCAGCTGTCCGTACAGAGGGATAATAACTTCCTGTTAACAGTGTCACTGTGATTTTCTTAATGTGTCCCATACATTGATTTCCCACACCGACTGCACCATTGTGCGCTACATGGGCGGAAACACATTTTGGGCAGGATGTGAAAAATGACAGCTGTACTTCTCATAAGGAGGTGCAGTAAAATGGCAATGTTGAAAATCTGGAGTGAAAATATTGAAAATTTGTGAACTTACGAGCGTGCATAGGAACTGCGCAACGCACACTCATAAAACAGTCATTTTTAGGAATTTTTTCACCAAATTTTCAACATAGCCATTTTAAGATCTCTCCTCATGAACAGTGACACTGTGATTTTCTTAATGTGGCCCATACATTGAGTTCACGCACAGACTGTGCCATTGTACGCTACATGTGCAGTAACACATTTTGGGCAAGATGTGAAAAATGACAGCTGCACTGCTCATAAGGAGGTGTGGTAAAATGGCAATGTTGAAAATCTCGGGTGAAAAATATTAAAAAGATGCAAACTTACTGGCGTGCAAAGAACTACAGCGATACACTCGTAAAACAGCTGCCTTTTAGAATTTTGTCACCAAATTTTCAACACAGCCATTTTAAGACCTTTGCTAATGAACAGTGTCACTGTGATTTTCTTAATGTGTCCCATACATTGATTTTGCAACCGACTGCACGTTGTGGCAGCGCTACATGGTCGAAACATCGCTTTTGGGCAGGATGTCCAAAAATGACAGCTGTACTGCTCTTTTAAGGAGGTATGGTAAAATGGCAATGTTGAAAATCTGGAGTGAAAATATTGAAAATTCGTGAACTTATGAGCGTATGAGGAACTGCGCAACTAATATCTTCAGAAACGGTAATTTTAGGAATTTTCCACCAAATTTTCAAAATAGGCTTTTTGAGAGCCCACCTTATGAACACTGGCAGTGTCATTTCATTAATCATTCCAGAAAGGTGATTTCACACAGTGACTGTGAATTCACCCTTCAGGCCCGAATAACGCCATAACAGTGACAGCATTCATGAGAAGGGGTCAAAAAAACCCTATGTTGAAAATTTGGTGCAAAAATTCCAAAAAATGGCTGAGATATACAATAAAGTTGAAAAACTCTTTTCTATCCCATTATACAGCTTACCAGCATTTCCTCAGCTTGCGGTCGGCTTTGCAGACATGTTCCCGGTCCACCGATGATTGTCGCACCGAGCTCTGGAGGTAAGTATGGGGTGAGGGGAGGTGTGGGGAGGCAGGGTGCACAATGGGTGGGTGCGGGTTGTTGGAGGGGGGTGGGGAGAGAGCGATGGAACGTTTTCTTATTTACAGTTTTTTGGGGTTTTTTTATTCAGACAACGCGGGACGTTTGCCCCAGCGTGGCAGCAAGGAAAGCTGCTTGGGGGGACATGGAGCTGATGGGGGATTGGGCACCCCTGTTGGCCAAAACAAGATTTGCCATGCTGGGGTGGGCTCCCAGCGTGTCACCAAAGCTTTGGGGGGGACATACAGACTTGAAGCTGATGGGGGATTGGGCACCCCCGTCGGCTATAACAGTTTCCTTGTTTTGTATATTAGTATATTTCTGCATGCCTAGCCATAAATAAAACAACGGCCAGGACAGCAACAGGATGAGGAAGCTGGACGTATTTTGTTTTGGCAGCTTATACGGAAGCGCCGCCAGCACTGATCGCAGCGGTGATTTTCTTTGAAGTGAAGACCACTGCTGTCATACACAGGACCCGCATCCATTGGTGCAGGACCGCCATGCCTGCTCAATGGAGCAGTGGATTGCACAGGACAGTCACACCTCCAAAGTGTCCTATTCTCCCAAGACGTTTCTTGTGCATGCCCGCAAGTGAATGTAAAAAAGAAAGATTATTTATATTCCTGTCCAACAGAAACAAGTTACAGACCTAGATGGAAATTCCTAAGCTAAGGAGTTACACATAACAGTGTGTAAGCCTTAGGTAAATGTGGCAGAAGGGGCGTGGTGAATAAAAGGAATGCAGAGGGTGCTAAGAGCAAGTGGGGCAGAGAAGGGGGGAGTAGTAGTGGCAAGGGCTGATTTGGATAGGCAGCTGGGACCAGTGTTGAATAAGAGAGAAACTATAGTCAAGCTGCTAGGAACGATAGATGCAATTACAGATTTCAGCAAATGTTTTGTCATAGAGGGTCTTAAAGAAGGCAAGACTGACAGGTGAGTGAAGTCTCAATGATTTTTGTAACCTATTCCAGAGAGTAGGCAGGGCAGAGCTTATGTCGTCCCTTCCAAAGCGAGTTTTGGCCCTTGGGACAGTCAAAGAAATCTGTGATTGACTTCTTAAGGCATAGTTCCTAATAGGACTAAGAGGGAGATGGTCAACAATGTATTGTGGGAGTTTGTTGGTAAGGGCTCGGAGCGTCCACAGGGCTGCATTTCTATATTGCCTGTATTGAAGGAACGGCCACCCTATGGCTGCGTATAAAGAGCAGTGATGTGTGGAGTACGGGAGGCCAGTTATAAATCTCAGTGCTCTATGATATAATACATACAGTTTTGTAAGATATGAGGCAGGGCAATGGCCATAAATGAAGTTGGCGTAATCAATTAATGAAAGGAACATAGATTGGACAAGCTGTCTTTTTGCATCTGTGGTCAAGAGGCGTTTAATTCTGAAAAAAAGACCAAGTCTCTGCCTCAGTTTTTTCAGTAGTTCTTCTGTGTGTTCCACACAAGAGAGTTTGTTGTCTAGCCAAATACCTAGGTATTTGAATTTAGTCACAAATTCAAGATGTTCTCTTAATATAGTAGAGACTGACGGTAATGGACTAGTGACAACAGAGTAAGCCCCCGGGCCTGATGGTGAAAAAAGAATGGCCTCAGTTTTGTTTGCATTTAGTAGTAACTTTTTGCTAAGGAGCTGGTACTGCAGAGTATTAAAGTCAGCTTGCAACTCAGCACAGGCAGCTTCTGGTGATTTCCGGCTTAAGCAGAGCACCTTGTCGTCAGCAAACAAGTGAATACTGGCATCTTTGATGCCTACATCCAAGCTGTTGATATAAATGGCAAACAGTAATGGGTCCAGTATGGAGCCCTGAGGGACACCTCTTTTTATTGGTTTAAGTGGAGAAATCTTGCTATCTGCCTTAATTCGTAGCTGTCTATCAGAAAGGTAGTCTTGGAACCATCCCAGTGCGGTTGAGCCAATGCCTATAGTTTTTAAGGTGGAGAGGAGCAGGCAGTGGTCAACAGTGTCGAAAGCCTTACTGAAGTCCAGAAACACAGCACAAATTCATTTTTTGTTGTCTAGGTCCCATTGCCAATCATTAGTAACTTTTGCCAGTGCTGTAATTGTACTATGCTTAGCTCTAAAGCCAGACTGCATTGGATTGAGTAGTCTAGCATTGTCTAAGAAAGATTTCAGCTGCATATCCACAATTTTTTCCAGAAGTTTTGAAAGTATGGGAAGAAGGGAGATTGATATAGTTATTTAGATCACAGGGGTCCCCTGTTTTAAACAAGGGAATGACGTGAGCAGTTTTCCATGCCTTGGGGATGAAGCCTTGTGCTAGAGACAGGTTGAATAGGTGTGTTATAGGTGTAGCAAGTATATGGTATGCTATTTTCAAGAAATATGGGTCGAAGGAGTCAGACCCAGCACTTTTTTTAGTATCTAGTCTTAGAAGAAGATCTTCAACATCTTTTATGGTGGTAGGTCAAAAGGAGAAGTTCATGTTATTGCTACTTGGTTCTGAAGGCTGGGTGTTGGTCTGAGGAAGAAGGCTACTTACAGGTGTGTTATCAAACGCCAGGCCAGCAGTGGCAAATTGATTGTTGAAAGCCTGCAGTATCTCTAACTTATCATTAATGATAATATTATCAGTGGTAATTTTGGAAGAAATCGCACTTCCTGGAGAGTGGCCAGATAGCTCTTTTATGGTGGATCAGAACTTGGTAGTGCCGTTTGATGTAGAAAGTAGCTCAGTTTGATAAAAGTTGGCTTTGGCCTCTCTGACCAACTTAGTTCAGATGTTTCTAGATGCCCTGAAGAGACACCAGTCTGCATCGGCATGAGATTTACAAGCCTTTTTCCAGAGGTAATCTCCTTTGAGTAAGGCAGCCTTCAGATCAGCTGAGACCCAACGGCAGGTTCTGGCTTTTGTTTGTGCTTTAACGAGGGGAGCATGGCTGTTTAGTGCGCTGGATATGATTTCATAAAGAACGTCATAGGCATTGCTCACTGACTTAGCCAGGTAGAAACTCTGCCATAGCAAAGAGTGTTTTAGATCATTGAAGTATGCAATAGGATTGAAGTTCCATCTGGATCTTTTAGTGGAAAACTTTGATGTAGATAGAGGTTTGGTAACAGTTCTTATGCCATCAATAAAGCAGTGGTCACTAACGTCTGCTAAGAGGATACCAGCATGGGAAAAAGAATGAGGTCAGTTAACAAGGAGAACAACCAAGAGGGTGCTTCTCATTGGATTTTTTTGGTTGATGCAAATATGCTCAGAAATAAGTTGAGTGAGCCCATGAGAGTCGTAGAATTGTTTCAGGTGTAATGAGACCTTAGTCAGCCAATCATAGTTAAGGTCACCTAGTATGATTGTTTCCATTGGGGTAGCATTCAGGTGGGATGACAGGTGTGTCAGAAGTTGCGGTCCTGCTGCTGGAGGTCTATAGCAGCCTATGATGCGGAACGCCACTGATGGGGAAAGCTCGACTTTAAGATGCAAGCATTCAAATCCACAGACAAAGGAGGCAACATCTAATATAGATACTGAGAATTTGTTTTTAACATAAATGTCTACTCCTCCACCCCTGGTCTGCCTGTCAGTTCTGAAGAGGAGGTAGTTAGGGATGTTTACCTCTCTGTCTGGGGTGGACGCCCGGATCCATGTTTCCGAAAGCACGAGTACGTCTGGTGCAGTATGAATTATCCAAGCCTGGACTGAATCAAGCTTCTTTAAAAGGCTACACATGTTAGTATGCAAGAAGCTAATTCCTTTCAAAGTTGTGAGTTCAGAAGGAGATGACAGCACTTTCAAAGGGCCAGGGTTAACTCTGACGTCACCTGAGCATAGGAGTAGAAGGAGCACAATTTTCCTCAGGGTAGCAAGGAGAAGTTTAAAGGCATGAGTCTTTCTGCGTCTGGTATAGGTTTGAGTACATGGGTCCAAAGACTGAATCATCTTATTGTGCTGCCCTACAGATACATATCCTAGGATCCATGCAGAATAGCACCAAGCCATACCTAGTTTGAATGGATAGGGTATAGGACCATGTAGAGGATATTGGTTAGCAGTTCTACTTTGAGGAGATTCCACAAACTGTGAGGGGATCAAAGGCGTACGGTGGCAGCATACTTTGTTCAGAGTGTTGGTATATGGGGAGACTAGCATGGTAGAGCATGCACCTTTGTTGGAATCAGTTCTGTCAGGTTGCCTAACCACACAGGGTATTACACAAAGGCTGGTGAATAAGCATAGCCAAACAAGGCCTGTCATGGTTGCCCTTTATGTAAGTAAGGAGCGTATTGCAATAGCTTCTGCTATTTAAGTTATATAGGTCCCAGGGGTCATTGTTCCATATGCGACTGTTTGGGGAAGTTTAAAAACGAAGTAATGCAAGATAAATGTATGCTGCCCTCGGCTAGAGAAAGGAGACAGTCGCTCAAATAAATAGTGGGGCAACACAAAGGCTAGCAGTCTGAGCAAAAACAGCTCAATTACCAACTGAAAAGCTTGCAATTTCCTTGGTGCCTTGCAGTCTGGAGAGAGCTACAAAGTCACGAAGGGGCTGCAACACTTGGTTGCTGGAAACATTTTTAGACAATAAACAGTTTTTTGACAAATCAGTCACAGTTCAGTAATTTGTAGTACAATTTTCAAGTAAAAACAGTGCCTTAGCAAGATATGATATGCTAGTCAGTAAGACAGGATACGCTAGTCAGCAATAAGCAAACCTATTGTACCAAAATGGTATGCCTCAGCAAGACAGAATGAGATCAAGCTGCTAGAATGCTTAGTTGCCAAAAGCGGATGGGAGGAATTGTAGTTGTTGACAGTAAGTAACCAATAAATTGAAACATCAGCTAGGAGTGGGCAGAGACTGTGTGCATTTAAAGGAGGCCTTAGAGGGGAAGGGGGTGGGATGAAAAATCAAGGGGATGTTTGCAGGGCTAGCACTGAATCAGTGCATTTACAGTTGGAGAGAAACTGCAGTGGGGGGAATGGTAAGTTACTTTACACAGGCCGAGCAGAACAGGCTAAATTAAAATATATAAATTAGAAGCCGCATACAGGGATGCAGGTTTACAATAAGCCACACGTCTCGGGTGCTCCTGTCTCAGGTGAGTGAGACCAGCCAATCAGTGAGCTCTAAACAGGCGTGGAGCCAATAGCGCTACCCTGAGAAGGCACTGAAATTGAAAACAGCAAATTGCAAGTGATGATCCAGTTCAACGTTCACACAGCCCAGAGAAACTATGGCAATTTTTCAAGCGTTGTGCCTCATCTATCTAACTGGGGGTGGGTGGATCAGGATCCTTGCACTATAGAGGTGCTATGGCTGGATCGTGACCGCTGCCCGAGGGGGCAAGTGGCACCTGTAAGGAAGGAGACAGCAGATTTAATAGAAGCAAATGGGGGTGTGTGTCTAAACAGAGACACACAGAGAGAGTTGAGCACCAACTTGAAAGACAAGTCAGGGGGCAGTCTCAGACAGAGGCAAGGTCCCAGCTAACTCAGGAATCCAAAACAATCACAAAAGAACAGACTGATGGGGGTGGGCAGGAGGGACAGAACAGAGACAGAGGAGGACAGGGGGACAATGAAGATGGTTAAGAATGAAAGTCAAGAGCAGAAGCCTTAGGCTCAAGACAGAGGTTACACAGATTTTAAAATTCACTGAATTTTCTAAGTCCATAGCAGTAAGCATGTAAACCCAGTACAGTCTTAAATAGGATAAAAAAAATATATTAACAAAGCCAGTAAAGCTTTTTTACAAACTCAGTTCAAGGCCGTGTACAGAGTGAAAGCTTAACTGGGGAAAAATCAAGGGGAAGTTTGCAGATCTAGCACTGAATCAGTGCACATACAGTTGGAGAGAAACTGCAGCGGGGGGAATGGTAAGTTACTTTATACAGGCCAAGCAGAACAGGCTAAATTAAAATATATAAATTAGAAGCTGAATACAGGGATGCAGGCTTACATTAAGCCACACATCTCGAGTGCTTCTGTCTCAGGTGAGTGAGACCAGCCAATCAGGGAGCTCTACACAGGCGTGGAGCCAATAGCGCTACCTTGAGAAGGCGCTGAAATCAAAAACAACAAATTGCAAGAGATGATCCAGTTCATCGTTCACACAGCCCAGAGAAACTGTGGCAATGTTTCAAGCGTCATACCTTATCTATCTCTTTGGGGATTAGGTGGATCAGGCTCCTTGCACTGTAGAGGTGCTATGGCTGGATCGTGACCGCTGCCCAAGGGGCCAACTTGCAGATTAAGAACAATCTGCAGATTAACAAGAAAAATCCCTTTTTAAATGCACTGTCACTTGCAGATTAAGAACATTCAGCAGAATATAAACAGTAGCCCAGAGCTACCTGCCTGAGAATGAAGTTGCTGTATTATTTGGAAAAAAACAACACTGGAACTCTTGCAATGCAATGTCCTGTAAAGTAGCACACTGACTGCTCTTAGGATGGTGGTGTCAAATGGCTTAATGAGGTATTGTGTTAATAGGGGCCTAGGGTAACTTGTTATACAGAAAGTTCCAGGAAATGTTTAACACATTCTACTTCAAATAGCTTTCTATGATGTCTGTACTGTCCATTGGTCATCTGACACAGAATGACTGCAAGAAGATAGTGAGCTAGCTTTCTGTGGGCTCAATTAACTCCTCAAGTCAGAGAAAAAATAATGTTCTAAACCTTCCTAAACACACACAAACAGCATAATAATGAGGCTTCAGTGGAGGAATCTAAATTTAACACTCCAACGTGATGTTTGGTAGCAAAGATGACTTCAGCCCTTTTCTGAAAACAATACTCCTGGTGGGCTACACCCACAGTCATGACAAGGTGTGCTTTTAAGTGACAGTGCATTTCAAAAGGGATTTTTCTTGTTATAAGATAAAGACTACTTATATATATGTAACAGTAACACACACTTTAAAAACATATCAAAAGACATCTCCTTAATAGATATTCCATAACACTAAAATGTTCCTCTTGAATATAAACAGTTCATCACATCCAATCGCCAAAAAGTATATTGTTGTCCCTTATTAAAATGAGAATTTCCTACTTCATTAATCAGCCCTTTACAGTATTCTGAATAAATAGTGGTATACACTGTTTACAAAAAAACAAAACAAATGGAGAGTTCCAAAAAGTCCAAAAATAGACTGATACTCTAATGGTGTCAAGCGGGAAAGAACATGCAATAAAATCATTACATATGGAGCTAAATTCGGAAGCATGACAGTTCATTTTTTCCTATTGCTTTTGATTAATGTCGTAATATCACTTATTATTACTATCTGGAAGCTTCAATGCCCCTAAAGTACATCTCCAAAATGTCTCTCTTTCCTTCAATTTTCCATCTATGTCTCTACCCCTCAGGCCAAGTCTCACCAGTTCGATCCCACAAAACTTAAAATACATGTTGTCTGTTGTCTCCCCTTTGTTCATAGACATGCACTGCCAGTGCATTCTTAGACTCTTCATTAGCTATTCCCCTGACATATTCTCCAATGTGTAACTTAAAGGAGCATGTGGTCTTTCCCAAAAAAAAGCCTTCACATCCACAGGTTGCCAAATATACTAAGTTATCCATTATACAACTAAAAAATGAAGTGCAACTGGAGCATTTATGGGTGTTCACACCTGAAAATGTATTACTCTTAACTATGGATGTACAGGATTTACAATTACCACATGAATAAGTACTCTGTGGTTTTGGTGGAAGCCAATTTCTTATAGGGAGTGTGTGGATATGGATACTGGTGACCTCTGTGGGTTGCATACCATCCTATCCCAGATATTTGTACCCCTACGATATGTCATATGCAGCAAATTGGCAGTTATTTCTTTAAATCGTGGATCAACACTCAATATGTGCCAGTGCTTCTTTATAAACCCTCAATGGCACCAGACTGGTGATTATAGGTACTTACAAAGTGCATGCATTCCGGTTTATCAAATCTATGGATCGGTGCTAGAATTTCCTCTCTGTTTCTTCCTATGACTTCTGTAATGGCATCTTCCACCAAACTCTCAACATATCCCTTGTCAACAAACCTATAACACATATCTGTGCCATGTACAAAAAAGTTAGTATCGGTACTGCAATTCCTCCTGACTTGTAACAACTGGGCCTTGGGATATTATTAATCATATCTCTGGGATGGCCATTTGACGTGCATAGGATGGCATTCCTATCAGTTTCTTTTCTATACAGGGAAGCTTGTAGCTCATTGTTTTCATCTCTTGTAATCTCTAAATCCAAAAATGTCATAGTATTCATACTGTACTATATGGTAAACCTTAAATTTGGGTTGTTTCTTTCCAAATATTTAACATAGTGTCTTTAACATAGGAATAGAGCTGCGGTACATAATATTTAATATGTGAGTCTACAATTCTGGATAATGGCTCAGTGACTGATCCTATTCGTGCCGTAATGGGCCGCTATGCTGACAGAATGGCAAAACCCCCCAAGGCAACAATCTCAATAGGTTTTGAGATTGCCATCGTGGGGGACCTAAGGGTGAAATTTTGCCCTTTTGCTGACTTTCGACCCACGCTCCCTTCAAGATAACTTTGACTTGGAGTTAGGAATCCTTAGAAGGGGGTGTGGGGGTGCAGCCCCCTCATAGTGGTTTTGGGGACACAGCCCCCTGGATAGAAAACATGCCAATGTCTGACAGGCAAAATTTTGCCTGTCAACATGGGGGATCTCACTATGCCTAACCTCGACAACAGTGTTGTCAGTTCAGCATAAGTAAACTCAATGGGCCTACTGAGTGGATCTTTAAGACTCTTGTGGATCTTGTTCGGCTATTGTCAAGTAGGAGTGTTCCTTCTGGGTTACTAAACCTGCCAGTAATGCTTCATCAAAAAAATTATCAATATCTGTTTTAAACATCTCTGTTGGATCACTCCTAAGCTTTCTACAGAAGTTCACATCCCCCAAATGCCTACCTATCTCTTGGATGTATTTACAGGTATCCATGATCACCACTGCACCCCCTTTGTCTGCTGGTTTTATGATCAGTGATTTATAATCCTGAAGTTCTTTTAGTGCCTTGGCCTCACCAGTGGTGAGATTCACATAAGATGGCTTGCCCCTTTGAGCATAAAGGTTTTAAAAATCTGATTTTCATGCTCTTTTGAAGATTTTAACCACATCAGCATGGGGGGGGTAGAAAGTGGAAGCAGGTTGTTACACCAGGCACTGGCTGTGTACAGATACTGTCTGCCCCTCAGTTGTACTGCTTGTTTGTTCAACTGCTTGAAGTGAGTCACCGCCACCCACAATATTTGCTTTGTCAGAGAAGGCATGGAGATTCATTATCTTGGCAATGTGTTTAAGATGAGTATGCAATTCAAAAGGGATTACTTCAACTGTAGGTATAAATGTCAACCCCTTCTGTAATATCTGGATCTGGGACTCACTCAGGAGTACACTAACTCTTATCACTTAATTAAAAAAATGAACAATAACCAGAATAACCAATATAGCAATCTCACTGAGTGATTTACATAAGTTAGTGTGTTCTTTACTGCTGTTATTTTTTTAGTTTTTGTAGATCTGCTAAACTTATAAGAACACATTACTCTGTGTTGATCTGAGAAACTTTCCTCATAGCATCTGTAATCTGAACCTCCTTCCTCACAGTTTATGGCTGGCACAGTCTGACTGAGTTGGCATGTTTATGAGTTATAAATCTTTCATAAAAGATAATTCCACCCTGGCCGAAGCTGGAAACCATGTTATCACACAAAACAATGTGTTGCAACATTGCTCAGCTAAATGAACACAGCAGGCTTCTTCATTATATTAGTGGAGTGATAGCACAAACCCTCAGTTTTATCTAGTCTGTTCAGAATCTGTAGCGCTTCCTTTTTCTATTGTCATAGCAACACATCTGCAGGGCTCCTCCCACTGCAGCTGTAAAAATGGGCAGAATCATCTTATTGAGGAGTTCTCTATGTACACAAAGTGGGAATCTTTTCTTATTTCCATAACGCCGTCCAAGTTTGGAGTGCAGCTTCTTGTGGATAGCATCCACAGGAACATAAGAACATAAGAAGTAGCCAGCAGAAGATTATCTGGTATATCTTGTTTGCCCAATTTGTATTGGGTTTCTGTACTTTACCTCAACATCATTGACTGTGTTCCTCCTCCCCTCCCTCCCTCCCTCCCAGATCCATTTTCCTAGGTACCATTACTTCCCTCTGAATTTGTCCCAGGCTCTTTGAATGCTCCCACTGAGTTGGCTGCCACAACCTCTTCTGGTAGCTCATTCCAGTGACACCACCCATTCTGTGAAGAAGTGCTTCCTCACATCCCTCTTATACATCCCCCCCCCCCAGCTTTAGGCTGTATCTTCTGGTGGTGGCATTTTCTCTCTTGTTGAAGAGATCCTAACATTCTACTTCGTTTAATCCCTTCAGGTACTTGAAGGTCTCAGTCATATTCCCCCTCTGCCTTCCCTCTTCCAATGAGTACATCCTCAGGGACACTAGCCTTTCTAAGTGTGACCTGTCCTGATGTCCACTGATTTATTTATTTATTGAATTGTTTCACCAGGAGAGCACACTAAACAACACGTTGCTCATCTCATGGTGTGACCTGGGGGGTGAGGGAACATGAGAATAGACTACAGAGATTGATACAATAACACAAAATTCCCATTTGATATAGCATACTACTAAGAAACACACAGACTGTATGAATAAACAGTGACTATCAAGAGGAAGGTAAGCAAAGGGAGTAACTAGAAGGCAATGCATTAAATGGAATACAACAATTTGGTATAAGGTGAACTTGTATGCAAAAGCACAAATAGTACAATAAGCTTCAGTACTATAGAAGTGCTAATGAACTACAAGTACAATGGAGATTTGGGGGCTATCAATTTAGTACAGAGGAATGGAAAGGAAGAGGAGGGAGGTGGAGTTGTAGAAGAGTGGGGAAGAGGGGGAAAGGAAGGGAAGTGAGAGGTATACCAAGATCTGACCTCTTCAGGATGCTGAGAACCCTGCAGGGGGTGGAAAAAGACAAAGATAGAGATAAAAGAGGGAAGATAATAGGAGGTGAGAGGTGTACCTAGATCTGGCCCCTCCAGGATGTTAAGAACCCTGCCAGGTGGCAGAACAAGGCAATGATAGAGGTGAGGGAGAGAAGATAATAGGTAGGTAGGACACCCATATGACTGCGCTCCTCCCTTGGGGTGGGTAGTGGGTTGTTGTCATGCTGCAGCGGCATCTGGTGGAGACCAGGAGCACTGCAGACACACGCAGGAGGGATCAACTGGAAAAGCAGAAATACCGCTCCACGGCAACTGGATGATGTCTGCCAGGCTCTCTGAGGCCATCTAGGTCCAACTGAGCTCTCCACCTCAGCAGCACCCCTGGGGCCAAGTCATGCACTGGTCTTCCCCCCTTGGTTGACTTTTTCCCCCTCAGAGGAGGGGGAACCCATCAAGTGAAGGGTTGCGCCAGGTACCCAGGGGCTGGCTGCAATCTGAGCGGAGGCTCGAAGGACAGATGGGTCAGAGGTCAGTCTTGGCAAGCCCAAAGGAGTAGCTGCCATGGAGCACATAGTGGGTAAAAGAAATAAGACACACAAAAAAAATAATCTCTCCTAGCAGGGACCATGGCTGCCTCTTGGTGACACCCCTCTTCTAGTCCTCTCCAAAGCAGTTAACCAGTCGGACAACAGAAGAGCAATAATCACTAATAAATAAAAATAAAAAAACGTAAAAATGTACCATTTCCTCCTGGTAAGCCCAAAACATGTTTTTTCATAGAATCCAAAGTGCACCACTTAATAACGTTAGAGCCCCACTTACTGTAATACAGAAATACAATAAGCCCCTGAATCTTGTCTGAGCCTGAGAAGTGGCAGGTGCGGAGGTGGCAGGGGTGCTTCACTTTCAATTAAAAATATTTTTCCCCCAAAACAATTCCTGCACCGGGCCACACAAGAGCTTTCAGGAGCTGTGCAGAATAACATTAGGCAAACATGAATTAAATTCCCAGTGCTCCTGACTAAGGAAATTATACAATTTCCCTCCAGCATGGAGAACAGTTTGGTAGTTATTTATTATTTACCATATTCTTTACTAGGATTAATTCTGCTGTGCTTGGGAGGGAATTTGGCATTAATGGATGAATATGTCAGCACATCAGTGGCTTTCTGGTGGCCAAGATGTTTTCCCTAAGAACAAAATATTAATTTAACAGAAAAAAAATTAAAGTAATCCAAGGTACTTGAACTGTACTGAGATTATTTGTCTATTTCTGCCTGATGTCACTGACAGCCACTACTCTCCAGTGGGAAAGATGTTTTCATTGAAAATAAAAAAAATGACTAACAAAATTAACAATTGCTCCTAATCATGGACAAAGTACAACTATCAGTACACACACCCTTCTCCTAGAATTAGGACACAGAAAACATGTAAAACATACTGAAGTCTCCAATTTCCCTCCATAGCGTGAAGAATATTAATAACTACATTAAGCCCCTGAATCCTGTCAGAGCCTAGAAAGTGTCTGTTGTGTTTCAGTTGTAATCCATTTATGTTCCCTCCAAGGGTTGCTGATAGTGACATCAGGCAGAAAGTGAATAAAATGTATAGCAGGGCCCCAAAACATCTGCATTTTTGTTAAATTGCTGGTTATGCCTGTTGTAGGAGGTCGGTGCTCCTGGGAGGCAAAGGAGGCTTCAGTTAAAAGAAAAAAAAGTGTTTCTTTCACCCAATAGCAGTAGAGTGCCCTGAAACTCCCCTCCCCTGCTAGCTCTGTACATAGCTGCATCACTCATAGAAACATAGACTTTGACAGCAGATAAGGACCGCTTAGCCCACCTAGTCTGCCCATTTCCCTACCTACTGGATAAGCTGCAGATCCTAGTTAACCAACAGCCTATTTCTTCCCACCCCCCACAAGAACTGCCTTATGACTGTCCCATGAATTCTTGAATTCTCCCACAGTTTTAGACCCCACAACCTTCTCCGGAAGCCAGTTGCATGCATCTACCACCCTCTCTGTGAAAAAATACTTCCTCACATTGCCCCTGAGCCATTCCCTCCCATCTTCAAATTGTATCCTCTTGTTCTTACACATCTCTTTTTCTAAAAGATGCTACCCCATTGGACTTTGTTGATTCCACTGAGGTACTTAAAAGTTTCTATCATGTCCCCTCCCTCCTTTCCTCAATAGTACATATTAAGCTACTTTAGTCTCTCGTCATTTGGCTTCTCTTGCAGAACCAGCAAAATTTTAGTTGCCCTCCTCTGGACTGCGTCCATTCTGTCTATGTCCCCGTAGAGATGGGGTCTCCACAACTAGAATAGTACTCTAGATGGAGTCTCACCAACTGTCTGTACAGAGGGATAACAACTTCCTGTTTTCTGCTGGTGATGCCTCTCCCTATAGATCCCAGTATACCCCAGCCCTCCCTACTGCCTTCTCACATTGCTTGCCAACATTAAGGTTGTCTGGTATGGTTACTCCCAGGTCACTGTCCATTTTTGTTGTTGTTACTGCTCCCCCCCATTGTGTACTCTTCCCCTGGGTTTTTGTTTCCCAGGTGCATTATTTTGCACTTTTTTGCATTGAGTCCAAGCTGCCATGCTTCTGACCATTCCTCTAACCTTGCCAAGTCCCTTCTCATCCTTTCCATGCTCCCTTGTGTATCAACCCTGTTGCAGATTTTTGTGTCATCTGCAAAGAGGCATACTTTTCCTTCCAGTCCATCTGCAATGTCACTTATAAAGACATTAAAAAGGACTGGACCCAGTACTGAACCTTGCAGTACTCCACTAGTAACCCCCTTTCTTCAGAGTGGACTATTTTTACTGTTACCTTTAGTGTCCTGTTATCCAGCCAATGTTTAACCCAGGCTACCACCCTGGGGCCCACTCCCAGGCTGGCTAATTTGTTTATTAATCTTTTGTGTGGGACTGTGTCAAATGCCTTGCTAAAGTCTAGGTAGACCATGTCCACAGCCTCTCCCTGATCTACTACTTTGGTCATCCAGTCAAAGAAACCAGTTAGATTTGTCTAACATGACTTTTCCGCTATGAACCCATGCTGCCTTGGGTCCTGCGCCCCACTGGCTTCTAGGTACTCTGCAAATCTTTCCTTCAAAAGTGATGCCATCATTTTCCCTACCATACAGGTCAAACTGACAGGTCTGTAGTTTCCTGCCTCTGTCTTGCTCCCACTTTTGTGAAGGGGACTCACATCTACCCTCTTCCAGTACTTGGGTACCAAAGCATCCTCCCATGATTTGTTAAAAAGGGTAGTCAGTGTTCTCACTAGTTCTCCCCTTAATTCTTTTAGAATTCTGGGATGAATCCTGTCATGCCCCATTGCTTTGTCCCCTTCAGTTTTAGGAAATCTTTCAGAACCATTTCTTCTGTGAAAGGACTAGGATTGCCCCTCTTATCCAGAGTGCTTCTGTTAAATAAATTAGGTACCTCCCCCTCCTCCTCTTTTGTGAATACTGAGCAGAAGTATTCATTCATTATCCCTGCATTTTGTTGTCCCTCTCTGCTCACCCACCATCCATTCTATCACCCTATTTGAGCCCAGGAACAGCCAGGGGTGCATCATTTTGAGTCATAAGTCTTTCTACTTACCAGTGCCAGAACAGGTCCACTCCCTGATGTTCAGGAGTTTTGCGTGAGTTTACTGCCCCCTGCTCATGCCCGAGGAAAAAATACAATTTCCTCTCAAACACGGAGCATATGTCAGCTTTTATTTTCTAATATTCTCTGGGTTGTGTAGGGGGAATGAACTTGTGATTAATGGTTGAGCCTGTCAGCCCCTCCCTGGCTCAGCTAGGAGTGCACATTAATTTTTTTCACCACATTCATCTTTTCACCATGAGTCCCCATGGAGCAAAGGTGGCTTCACATGTTTTCTTGGAATACAACTGTTAGTAAAACTGTCAAAACTGGTAAAAATGTATTAACAATTGAATACGTAAACAAAGTGATACATATATATATATACATATATATATACGTATAAAAAATATATATATATATTAGTAAAAAGAGAATGAATACAACACTGATTAAGCACCCTCAATATTTTGACTGATGTATTTGCACCAGAATTACTAGGAAACCATAAGAAATATATCACCCAGCGGCAGTGAACGGTAATAAAGGTTTTTTAAAAAGTTGGCACTCCATTCTGTGTCATAGAGGGGAAAGAATACTGTATGGGCAACAAGCACTGCTACCACCTTGTTATACTGTACTATATCTGGCAGTTTAGCCTAGAGGATAGAGGAACGAGGTGTGAACAAACTTGATGCATCCAGCAGACCAGACCTGAGTCTGATTGTCACAACCTCCACTTGCATACTGTGTGACTCTGAGCAAGTCACTTAACTGTCCAGTGCTCCCAGGTCACCCCTGAAAACTGGCACTTGTGCCTAGTGGGCCTTACCTGTTACCAAACACTAAAATAAAAAACTAAAAAATAATATATTATGCGTGTTAGACTGTATGCCGCAGATGATGATATGGGTTGAAAAATAAATCAGTTGGTCTGTGCTTCTTGCTAAACAAAATCTCCCACCCAGTAATAATGTTTCTGTAGGGCAGTGTCTCACTCCCATTCCCCGGTTACCCACCAGATTACACTCTGTCAGTAAATAATTTTGCAGTAATGTAGTGTCCCACACCATTACCCGATCATCAACCAGAACTTTAGAAAGTTTATTTTTTTATTTTGTTTCAGTGTAAATCTTCTACTTGTTTCTCCTCCCCAGCCCTTTACACCTTCCCTTTCCAGTCACCATACCTAAACAGAAAAACATGTCCATGGTAGTCTAGTGCCCCCCCTCACACTTCTGCTTGTTGGCAAACACAAGATCCCACTTCTCACCTCCATGGCTGCAGCCCAGCTGAACTATGAACTATGAATGAGTTATTCTCATTCACACTGTAGCTCAGTTGATGGGCAGCCATGGAGGTGAGAGGAGGGCAATGCTGCTCCCTGACAGGCAGTAGTGCTGAGAGTGTGGGAGTACTAAGTGGGTCATGGTAGTGGGGTTTGAGAGGCCTCTTGACTTCCGTGGACTTTGTTTTTACAGTCTGAGTAGGACGCTGATGAAAGGGAAGGAAAAGTGGTATTGGACTACCCAAATTGTTCACATATATCTGTGTCATTTCAATTACAAGTTGCAAAGACCACGATATGGACTATTGATGAATCCCCTTTAAAGGCATGGGCATGAGGAGTAAACATTCTATAGAGGAAACTGCAAGGGTCAACACTGAGGTTACAAAATAAAGAAAGAAATAGTCAAGGGTAAGACAATAAGAGTTAAGCAGTGGAAAGAGTAAGAAGTGCAATGGGAGAGTGTCTGTTGAAGAAAGGAAGTCACTGCAAGGCCCTACCCCAGTATATTTTTCTATCCAAATTTCATTGTGCATGGTACTGTATGTTCATAATTTCCTGCTATTACGGGAAAGGAAGAACATACAGATTAATTAGGGTACAGATATAGGGCAGGATTCACAAAACAGATGTGCCCAGTGCAACCCAGATCTGCTGGCACAAGTCAGAAATGTGCCGGAAGCTGATTCATAAACAGGGTGAAAGCGCCAGTCCAACCAAGATGCCCTGCCCTGAACAACATGCACCATAGGTGCAATGTAATGACATGCAGAACATATACAGGGGGCGTACCCATGCATACACAGCACACAACTCGATTCACAGAGCAGAACCAGGGCACATCAATGGGGCAAAGTCAAGATGAGCCATAGAAAGATAAGTACAAAAGAAGGAGACTTATGTCCAGCCCTGCAGGTTCTGAATGGAATGACTGCAGCTGCACACAGCCAGAGTCAGAGGGGAAGAGGAAACCAGAGAGAGGGAGAGACACAGCCAGCCAGCCAGTAACAAAGCCAGGCAGCAAACAATGCCAGTGGGCCACACTGACAGTGGAGATCAACCCAGCAGCAGTCGCCATAACTGGTGCCCAAATGAGAAGGAGGAGGCAGGGCGCTGGAAGGCACCATAGGCGGCCAACCCCATAGCGGTATCATCCCCGGTTGTCCTTCAAGCAGCTCACAGAGGTGAGGACAGTCAGGTGATACTGCCTCAACATGGCCATGCTGAGGCAGCTATGTGATCTGTGCCATGATGTGATGCAGGCACCCACCGCATGAGGTTATGCCATCTTGGAGGAGACCAAGGTGACAACGGTTATGTGCTTGCTTGCCACAGGAACCTTCTTGAGGCCTACTGCGGACACCACTGGCATGTCACAGGCCTCTACATCCTGCCTCCTCACACAGTTCCTCACCGCACTGCTAACGCACACTTCGGAATACATCCATTTCCCCAGCACACAGGCAGAGTGGACAGAAGCCATGCAGGGGTTCTACTGGGTGGCACGCATGCCAAGTGTCATAGTGGCCATCGACTGCACCCATGTGGCAATCCGCAGACCACCTGGTGAGGAGGCCATCACATACATGTATCGGAAGGGGTACCATTCTGTGAACTGCCAGGTGGTGTGCGATGCCACAGGGCACATCACCAATGTCTGCGCCACACACCCTGGGAGCACACATGATGCATTCATATGGCACCAGCAGCACTCTGCATGAGGTTCAAGGCTGGGAACATCCAAAGTGGCCATCTCATAGGTACATGTGACTGGGCACCAACAGCGCAGGGTGGCACCATGTCCGGGACACATGGGGTGGGCCATGGGCAGTGTGAAGCAGGTGCAAGGGCCCTGGAAGAGCAGGGGTGTGAAAAGGTACAAAGGCAGACACAGGGTGGCATGCAAGTGCTGTGCGCCACACGACAGTCTGGGCCAGGCAGGTATACCTGTGGTAGGGATGCAGGACTGCTAGGTATGTGGATGCATGGGTGGGAGAGCAGGACAGGGACACACACCACAGACGGCAGGGATGGGGACAGGGCACAAGTCACAGTGTGCCTCAATGTACAAATGAAGACACATCTACCCCCACAGGTGATGCCTCATACCCACTGAGGCTCTGGCGCCTCACTTCATCCAGTGTCCCGGAACAGTGGCAGAAGAATGCTGCAGTAAGGCACACATCGCAACACGTGTCATCATCGAGCATGTCTTCGGCATGCTGAAGATGTGATTCTGGTGCCTGTGTCGGTCAGGTGGTACCCTACAGTACAGCCCTGAGAAGGACTGTGGCATATTCCTGGTCTGTTGTATGCTACACAACATGGCCCATGAACGTGGGATACCTGTCGAGGCTAGTGAGGGCAACAGTTCCAGGGAGGAGGCAGACATGGTACTCCATGAGGACCAGGGAGGTGAAGCCGGGCAGGGACGCAGGGATCCCAGGCTTGCAGAGAGGGCACGGTCATACCACATGTGTGTGGTGGAGGAATGCTTCGGGCCCCACTGGTGAGTATGCAGCTTTTTACATGTGCAGGTGTGAGCACTGCAGTGTAGGGACAGCATGATGTGGGAACAGTGGGCACCGGACGCTGCATGGGGCACACACACAGGTGCACGCACATGGTGGGGACACACAGACACATGGGCACCATGCATGCATCACCTGAGCACCACCCAGGCCATGCTCTAGACATCACAGTTAGTGTCCACTGTGGCCAACACATGGGCACTGCAGGCACCGTAACACACTTATCATTCCCATGACACATGGCACTACAGCAGTACACACAGACACACTGGACAGCCTGCACAGGTAGCACACCATGGTGCCAGGTCAGCCATGGGGCATGTGACTGCTGCACACACTGCCACTGGCACCACCCACAGGGCATCCAGTATGCATGGGTATGCCAACCCACCACCACAGGCCTGTGGACATGGGCAACACAAGCTAGCCCCATGACCACCACGGACATGAGGGCAGCCTCTGCCACGGCCACTGGTGGGGGGGTGCCACCACCGGCCACAGGGCGCATCCCCAGTGACCCGGCAGGGGTGCTGCACTGAGACAGTGAATGGGTGCCCAGTGGGGTGGCCGTCCAATGCCCACCAGCTGATCCATAGACTGTGGATGTGGATGCCAGTGGCGATGGAGTTAGCAGCAGGGGGTTCACCTGGCTCCACCACCAGGGTGCACGAGACGTGATCCTGGGCATCCAACTGGACGTACAATGTCCAAGGCACGCTGTGGATGCAGCCACCACCTCCGCAGCCGCTGCAATCCACTCCATGACTGCGGTCATGCCCACCTGCATGATGCATGTCAGTGTCAGTGGCTCAGTAGGTAGCACTCTCGCCTCTGAGGTCGGGAGATCAGAGGGCTGTGGGTTCAGTTCCCACATCTGGCACTTGGGTTAACACCCCAGTACTGACACTGTAATGTAGCATGAGAGGGGTGCTGCATTTCTGAGGTGCCGTCTTTCGGATGAGACGTTAAACCGAGGTCCGATCTGCCTGGACTGGTGGTAGTTCAGGTGGATGTTAAAGATCCCATGGCACTTATCGAAAAGAGTAGGGGAATTTCCCCGGTGTCCTGGCCAAATTTCCCTCATTTACTAAAAATACCACCAACAGCTTAATCTGGTTAAAGGTCAGTTGGCATTCATCTGTATCCCCCACCCTCAGGTCGTGCCTGAAAATAGGCAGGATTTGTCTAGTGCACTTACCTGGTCAACAAAAGCTAAATAAATAAATAAAATAAATGTCTCTGTCAACATCTGAGCACGCTACGCTACCACAGACTCATGTTCTTGGACCATAACAGCCCTGTGGCTCCAGAACTCCACCCAGAGGGCTTCCTGACCCTCCACAGTTGCCTGCAGCAGGTCAACGTAGGCCCCAATGTTGTCAGTGGGTGTTGCAGCACAGTGGCATTGCTGATGACCAGGGGATGGTTCAGCCTCACCAGGTACATCCACGGGCAGTGGATGCACCCTGGCAGGCTGTGACATGGGTTGGACATGGCTGGGCACTGCCGTTGGCTACCCATGGCTGGTGTCCTCCAGGGCCACTGGAGTGGGTGCATGCACACAGACACCCTGCCTGGATGACACCAACATCACCAGCACTGCACTGGGCAGCAGTGCAGGGGGCACAGGACCCACAGCCATGGGCATCGCATTGTCCCCTGTTCTTGGATTGCTGATGCAGCAGTGGACACTGTCTTACCATATTAACTGATATAAAGACAGTATTCATCACCACAAAAAGTAAATTTTCAAGCAGAATAATTGTTTTGTTAAAGTGGACCGCTTTTTAATCAAGTTTTTGCACCTTTTGCATAAAGAGGTTACTAGATCTCTGGAGTGAATCAAGGATCGCTAATTGCTCTGCCCTGCTGACGTTTGGCTGCTGGACTGACCTAGGTTTAGGCCACCTCACCTGCTGAATCTCCTTTCTCAGCTGTTCTAGGATGCTCAATCCTC
Source organism: Neoceratodus forsteri (assembly GCA_016271365.2). Lineage (NCBI taxonomy): Eukaryota > Metazoa > Chordata > Ceratodontiformes > Ceratodontidae > Neoceratodus > Neoceratodus forsteri. The sequence continues at coordinate 115,191,156 of CM057455.1, read as the reverse complement.
CAGACAGTATAGATAAACCCCCCAAGAGCTACAGTAGCAGATGGACCTAAAGTCATTCTAATGGTGACAGCTTTGGCTGGGGTGCACCATCTAATCTTGCATGCAGTCAAGGAGTAGATCTCTGTTATGCTGGGAGATAACTGGGCTTTTTTCTTTTAGCTATACCCATGCAGTGTGCAGATGTCAGCAGTACAGACCTGGGTCCACAGCAACACCAGGCTTAAACTTAGAAACATAGAATCTGACAGCAGATAAGGACTGCTTGGCCCACCCAGTCTGCCCATTTTCCTACCTAAGGGATAAGCTGCAGATCCTTGCTAACCAACGGCCTGCTTCTTCCAGCCTCCAGCCCCTAGAATTGCCTTTTGTCTGTCCCATGCATTCTTGAATTCCAACACTGTTTTTTGACTCCACAGCCTCCTCTGGAAGGCTGTTCCATACATCCACAACCCTGTCCGTGAAAAAATACTTCCTCACATTACCTCTGAGCCATCCCCCCTCTAGCTTCAGATTGTGCCCCCTTATTCTTGCACACCTCTTTTTCTGAAAGATGCTACCCTCTTGGACTTTGTTGATTCCCCTGAGGTATTTAAAAGTTTCTATCATGTCCCCCACTTTTGCATCTCTAATCATTTTAGTGCATAGATTCCTAGCCCTTTTAAACTGGCACCAATCTGAATGGGTCTGACTTGTGCATGCTTTTTTCCATAACTTGTCCCTCTCTAATAGTGCTGATTTAAGTTCCAAAGTGAACCATCGACATGTTTTTTTTTTGTTATACAAACTTTTATTATGGGGGCATATTTGTTTAAGGCCCCTAAGATTATTTAATTAAAAATGTCATAAGCCGATTGCACAGTTTTTGCCAGATAGAAATCTTGCTAGTACAGGGAATATTTCATTTCATTGATGTAGGCAAGTAGGTCAAAATTCCACCTAGATCTCTTGGCTGAGAACTTTGGGGATGATGATGGTTTATTGATTGACCTCACACCAGTGATGAAGCAGTGATCACTGATGTCACTGAAAAAGGGGCCAGTATATGAGAAGAGATGGGGTTTACTCACTAAAATAACATCCAGCAGTGAGCTATTGCCAGGGTTCTTTTTGTTGATATGCATTGGTCCATTAAAAAGTTGCATTAGCCCATGTGTATCACAAAAAGAAGAGAGAGGTGTTGAGGCATTAGATAGCCAAAAAAGGTTGAGGTCTCCAGGGATGATTGAGTCTAGCATCCCTTGCCCAAGGACGGTGTTCAGATGCGTTTGGAGCTGTAGACTGGCTGAAGGGGTTCTATAGCACCCTATTATATGCAGTGACATATTGCATGAGATCACAACTTTATGAGATAGGCATTTGAATTCATTCACGACTGTTGTAGAGTCAAGACAAGACAATGTACATTTATCCTTGATGTAAATGGCTACCCCTTCTCCTCTAGAATGCCTATCTGCTCTAAAAAGTAGATAGTTCTGAACATTGATCTCTCTGTCAGGAGTAGCAGATTTGAGCCATGTTTCAGAGATCAGTAAGGTGTCTGGTGTAGTGTGACAGACCCACGCCTGGATCATGGATATCTTTTTTAATAGGCTGCATACATTAACATAAAGGAAACTCATGCCTTTGAGGTTAGCAAGGTCTGTAGGTGACGTGATGGCATATGGTGGCCCAGAATTGAGCCTACATAGCATGAGCATAATAATAGGAGAAGCAGAATCTTTCTTAGGGCAGCAAAAGTTAGATTAAGAGTTCTGGCATTTTTACGTCTACACATTTTAGTATCTAGGGTAGGCAGGTCCCCCCTGGAAATGCTCTTCCGATTTAGTATAGCAAAGACTAGGACCCTGACTACAATGTGCAGTGCAGGTTTAGCCTTAGGGGAGATGGGTGCCATGCACTGTAGAGGTAAGTCAGGTCTAGTTTCACCAGGAGGGATACAGCAAGAATAGCACTAAAGAGGTGGGGGGTTGTATATACACAGATATCCAAGGGGTGAGTTGTTGGTCATGTGGCAAAATAATAACACATCATAGTCGCCATAAACATTATCTTGTGATCCCTGATCAATGCCGCACGGCACAAAAAGGGGGGACCATAGGAAAAGACTCTGGGTACCCCACATGACGGATGCCAGTGAGGGGCACAGATACTAGATTTAGCAGAAGGAAGATTTACCTCTGACAGAAGCAGGGGGAATAGATACTAGATTCATCAGAAGGGAGATTTACCTCCAAAGGAAGCAGGGACTGAAATATAGAAATTAGGAATATTATTTAGTGATAATGTTATCTGTGGATATAGGTAACACAGGGCAGAGTGGTAAGGCGGAGTATCAGTGTAGTCCAATGAGTTAAACAATGGTCTAAGTTACTAGGCTCAGTAATTCTGCCTGCCCTGTGGCTCACCTTTAGAAAATATGAGGAGAGAGAAGAGAAGCACACCTTAAAGAAGATATGAAGAGTAAGAGGAGAGGCACAGCTTAAAGAAGATATAAAAAGTAGGAAGAGAGGAAAGAAACAGAGCTGTTGTATCATAGGAGGGTGAGACCTGGATGGGCGTGATGTTGTAGGGGGCATGGGGGAAGTGTATATAATAAAGATTGAAAAGGGGAATGGTGGGTGGGCATAAAAGTTGCAGCTTTAGCTGTACCTTGAGGTGCTGAGTGTCCACTCTTCTGGAAGCAAGCAGTGGCTGAAGAAGCACCTGCCACCCTCTGGCTGGGAATCCCTTGATGGTGAGCAGAGGGTCCTGAAAAGGCTGGTTCTTGGATGTGGAAGCAAGGGAGACAGCAGTTTAAATGCCGGCAGTAACAAAGGGGTGAACAGCACAGGCAGGTGGTCCAATCAATAATAAATGGGGATCAATTTAAATTGGCACCCAAAAGTCTAGGTCACAACAAAAGCAGTATGGAAGGGCTGCGAACACTTGCTCCTTTTTGCAGATTTCAGGTTAACTTTTTTTAACAACACTTTACATAGTTCTCAGTATTAACAGACAAGCATTTAACAATTTGGCTGTAAATTCAGTACACAAATGCCTGAACTAGAAGAAAAACAAAGATGAAGTCCTGGGGACTAATCAGAAGCCGAGCCCAGAAGGCACTCGCATTCTGATTGGTTGCGGCTTTAGCCGTACCTTGAGGCACTGAGTGTCCACTCTTGTGGAGACAGGCGGCGTCTGAAGGAGTGCTGATTGCTCTCTGGCAGAGAATCCCTTGGCAGGAAGCAGAGAGCCCTGGAAAGGCTGGTTCTCAGCTTGAGGTGCTGAGTGTCCACTCTTGTGGAGGTAGGCGGCGGCTGAAGGAGCGCCGACTGCCTGCTGGCCGGGAATCCCTTGGCGGGGAGCAGAGCCCTAGAAAGGCTTTATAAAATCACATTCCGATAACAAATACTTTATAGTTTCTTCCTGAGCCATGCATTGAATATCCAGATGAACTCTTTCCTCTATCTTTTTATGTTCTAAGTTCCCCATGACATTTATTTTCCCGTGACTGTACATCCACACAACTTCTTTCACAATTTTTGGTATCCTGTTTTCCAACATTGATGCTAGTGATACATTTACATCCTTTTCTACTTGAAATACAGACTCTTCATAGTATGTCTATTCCATAACTTTATTATACAACACTTTCCTTTTTTTATCTGTATTTAATCCTTAGATATTTCCCACTGCATCAGATATTTCCTGCACTCATCTATATATTTTGGCATTTTTGCTTGTTTGCACACATTTCCCTTTTTCCCCAATTACACATCAAAATGTCTTCCCATTTACCTGCTAAAAAGTGCCATATATTTTGTCCTGCTTGCAATATTGGTCTCCCATTCGCATAAATGAATATTAGACAAAAAAACACAATTGGGTATAACATGCTCAATCCTCCTTCTTTTAGTGTTCTGTAAGTGTGTGCCCTTTTGATAGGATTTAACTTGTTACCCTACAGTAAAGTAAAACATAAACTTAATAACTTGGTTTGCATGGTCCATGGTACTGGGAACACATATGCAATGTGCAGGAATATAGATATTACATAAGTTTTTAACATAAAGATTCTATTTTCCCTTGCCATATTCCAGCCTTTCCACCTATTTACTTTTTCATCTGTTATTTGAAGCTTCCTTCCCCAGTTTTCACTCATAGGGTTTTTTCCACCAAAAATTATGCTTAATATTTCTATCTTACCTTCTACTAGACCAATAATACCCTGTCTTTCATTTCTCACTTTCCCTAATGGAAACAAATTTACTTTTTCTTTATTTCAATACCTGTGTATAGTTTTTGATTAGCTTCTGAATTGCTTTCTTTCCTACCACCTGGTTTTCTACCAAAATTACACAGTCATCCGCACCCTTGTTTGACTCAGTGACTTATACTGCATATCACGTGATGTGAAAAAAACAATCAGGCCATTTCTCCATCTGCAGGTTATCTGTACCTACCACTAGAGGTTGCTATATCTACTTAAACGCTCCTCTCACACCACGTGGTGTGTAATTCACTGAATGCTCTATATTACCTAGAATTCTTCCCCTAATTTGTCCCAATCTCTTTTCTCTGCCAGCTGGTTAACGTCTCTTTCCCTCCAAATCATACCCATATACTGTCTGTAATTATAGCTCTGTTCACCTCTACCCCCTGCACTATATATACTCACACCTACTGCTTAGGATAACTCTTTCTCTATCGCAAAAGGATGTCTTTACTCCTTATCCTCTCCATTGCCGCTCCCCTCAGTGTTCTACCCCCTGTTCTATACCTGTAAAAGAACTTACCATGACCTCTGCCCCATTTATACCTCCCTCTGTGTTCACTCCTCACTCTGTAACCACGTCTTTCCCACCTCATGCCCCGCTTGCTCCCAGCCATCCACTCCCAGAAACAGTGGACAACCCTATGCTCTATAGTCAGGAGTCTCTGTGTTTTATCTGCTCCCTTCCTATCAACAAACTACCCCATCGTACTGGCCATACACTGCGCAATTACAAACTGACCCTCAAAAGTGCCCTATCCAGGACCTTCATCATCTTATTGCTATTGATGGGCAACATACACCCCAATCCTGGCCCTTGCCTTTCAATGCAACCAAAAGGGTTACGACTGGCTGCCATAAATGTATGTAGCCTCCAAAAAAATCTCACTCCACTTCAAGCATGGGTCTGCCTCCACTCCCCTGATGCACTCGCAGTCTCTGAAACATGGCTCTCCCCAAAAATCCCTGACTCAGCTGTTTTCATACCGGGTTACACACTATTCAGATCAGATAGATTGAATAGACAGGGTGGTGATTGTGCACTGTACCTTCGGAATCACTTACTGTATAAGGTGTCCAAATTCCTGCACTAAACCCTGTTGCAGGTCTCCAATCCCTCACCCCTAGGATACCAGTTGGAAAATCAGGTAAATCTCTCTACCTGATGTTAGTCTACATACCCCCCATCACCAAAAGAAGGCTTTCGCCTCCATTCTGAACCTCATCGCACAACTTACAAAAAAGTCGTTCATTGCCCTAGGAGACTTCAACACAAACTGGCTCGTCTTCCACACATCCTCTATCAGGGATGCAGTCACTGCCCAAAATCTCTCACAAATGGTCCTTAGCCCCACTCTATTAGACCACCACAGGGGCACTAGTTCCATTATTGATCTCATCCTTACAAACCACCCTGAGCACCTCCATGACATCCAAGTCCTCCCTGACACACTCAGTAATCACTCCCCTGTCACCTGCAACTGGTCAAATAGTTGGATGGCACCCCCCACAGGATTTCCCTGCATCGCCAGCTAAAGAAGGGGTCAATGACACATCTTCAAAACCATCTTCTCAACCTAGACTGGTCCCCTGTTGACCACCAGATGTCAGTGGACACTGCCCTGTCCTTCTTCATCAGCTCCTACCAAGCTGCCTGTGGCATCTTTGCCCCCTTCGTTAAGCAACTAAAAAAAACAAAATCCTCCCCTGGGTAAACCACTCCTTTCTTGACCAAATAAAGGCTCGAGATAACCTATGGTACCGTGCCATCGAGTCTGGTCGCCCCTCTGACCATCAGCAGTACCGTGCTTCCTGAAATGTTTATACCTGGGCAATCCACAAGGCTAAGGCAGCTTACTATCAATCCAACCTCACTACCACCTGGATCAATGGGAAGAGGTTCTGGGACAATACGAAGGAACTAAGTGGAAAGTCTCCTTCCCCTCCTCCTTCCATGATTACCGTTGACGGTGTCACCACCCAAGACCCTGACAAGATAGCTAATGCCTTAAATGTCTCTTTCTCAGACCTTAGCTCTATCCTCCCACCTGACTTCTTTAGCATCCCCTTTGGACACTCTCCATTGCCCCCCAGTGCTCCTTTTCATTTCAAAATAATCTCCCTAAGTGTTGCTCGATCATATCTCGCCAAGTTACTTGGAAAGTCAAGACATAGTGGTGATTCACTGGATGCCAAGCTGCTCTCCTTAACCCTTGATGCAGTCCTTACCCTCCTAACAAAAATACTGAACATGTCCCTATGCCTTGGACAGTACCCTACCTTATGGAAAAAAGTGATTATCACTCCGGTTCACAAAAATTGTGACCGCACCTCCCCCAGTAACTATAGGCCCATCTCAATACTTCCCTCTCTCTCAAAAGCCCTGGAAAAAATGGCTGCAGATCAACTTATAAAATATTTGGACACACACCACCTACTGTGCAATCAACAGTATGGTTTCTGAAAAGGGCACAATACCACCACTGCTCTGCTTGAATTTACCTCCTTCCTCCATGAAGCACTCACCCTGGGAGACCTGGCTGGATCTGTCTACACTGATCTCTCCAAGGCCTTCAATACCATAAACCACAGCCTGCTAATAAACACCATCCTCTATGTTGAAGTCTCCCCAGAAACTGCAGTCTGGTTCACCAGCTATCTCAATGGCCGTACCCAGCAAATAAAAATAAATAGCACCCTCACTGCCAGCCTCCCAGTCCGTTTGGGTGTCCCTCAAGGGTCCATCCTTCTTCTTTTCTCCCTATACTTAAACTCCCTCTCTTTAGCCTCCACTGAGCACATGCTCCTTTACACTGATGATGCTGTAATTTTCAGCCTGCACCCTGACCCTGCCCAGCTTCAAAACTCCCTACAGGCCTCCTTCACTGTAATAAAATCATGGTTCACCTCCCACAAACTTGTCCTCAACTACAAAAAAAACAAAGGTCATGCTATTCGGTGACTGTGAAAAGGCAGAGATACTAAACAAATATTTTTGCTCAGTATTTACAAAGGAAGTGGGGGAGGTACCTAAAACAAACAGTAGAAACACTCTGGATACAAAAGTTGATACCAGCCCATTTACAGAAGAAAGGGTTCTGAAAGAACTCTTAAAACTGAAGGTGGACAAAGCAATGGGGCCTGATGAGATTCATCTCAGAATTCTAAAAGAACTAAGGGTAGAAATAGTGACAACACTGACTACCCTCTTTAACAAATCATGGGAGGATGGGGTGGTACCCGAGGACTGGAGAAGGGCAGATGTGATTCCCCTTCACAAAAGTGGAAGCAAGGCAGAAGCAGGAAACTACAGACCTGTTAGTTTAACCTCAGTGGCAGGGAAAATGATGGAATCACTTCTGAAGGAAAGAATTTTTGAGTATCTAGAGGCCAGAGGGGCACAGGACCCAAGGCAGCATGGATTCACAGTGGGAAGGTCATGCCAGACAAACCTGATAGATTTCTTTGACTAGGTGACCAAAGTAGTAGATCAGGGAGGGGCTGTGGACATGGCCTACCTAGACTTTAGCAAGGCATTTGACACAGTCCCACACAAAAGATTAATATACAAGTTAGCCAGTCTGGGAGTGGGTCCCAAGATGACAGCCTGGGTAAAGAATTGGCTGGAGAATAGGACACAGAGAGTAATAGTAAATGGAGTCCACTCTGAAGAAAGGGGGTTACTAGTGGGGTACTGCAGGGTTCAGTATTAGGACCGGTCCTCTTCAATGTCTTTATAAAGTGACATTGCAGAGGGACGGGAAGGAAAAGTATGTCTCTTTGCAGATGACACAAAGATCTGCAACAGAGTTGATGCACAAGGTGGGGTGGAAAGGATAAGAAGGGACTTGGCAAGGTTAGAGGAATGGTCAAATGTATGGCAGCTTAGATTCAATGCTAAGAAGGGCAAGGTAATGCAACTGGGAAACAAAAACCCAGGGGAAGAGTACACAATGGGGAGAGATACTAACAACAACAAAATGGAAAGGGACCTGGGGTAGTCATATCAGATGACCTAAAGGTGGCAAGCAATGTGAGAGGGCAGCAAGGAGGGCTGGGGAATACTGGATATATAGGAGAGGCATCACCAGTAGAAAACAGGAAGTTATTATCCCTCTTTACAGACAGTTGGTGAGACCCCATCTGGAGTACTAGTACAGTTCTGGAGACCCAATCTCTGCAAAGACATAGACAGGATGGAAGTTGTCCAGAGGAGGGCAACTAAAATGGTGCAGGGTCTGCACCTGAAGACATACTGAGAGACTTAAGGAGCTAAATATGTATAGCCTCGAGGAAAGGAGGGAGGGGGACATGATAGAAACTTTCAAGTACCTCAAGGGAATTAACAAAGTCCAGGAGGGTAGCATCTTCCAGAAAAGAGATGTGCAGGAACAAGGAGGCGCAATTTGAAGACGGGGGGGGGGGATCAGGGGTAATGTGAGGAAGTATTTTTTAACTGAGAGGGTTGTGGGTGCATGGAACAGCCTCCCTGAGAAGGTTGTGGAGTCAAGAACAGTGGGGGACTTCAAGAATGCATGGGACAGGCATAAGGCAGTCCTAGTGGGGGGTAAGAGGAAGTAAGCTGTTGGTTAACTAGGATCTGCAGCTTATCTGTTAGGTAGGACTAGTAGGCCAAGCGGTCCTTATCTGCCATCAAATTCTATGTTTCTATGCCCTCCCAAAAGAAGAAAAAATCTGAAACCTTTTTAGAAAAATGAAGTGTCCCTGAAATCATGAGCACTGATAGGTAACCATTGAAGAATCAATAACAGAAAATGAAAAAAAAACTATTAAATCTCTAACAAATAATTTAGCCCCAGGTTTGAATGGAATTCCAAATGCCTTTTATAAAAAAAAAAATTGAAAGCATAATGGCCCCAATACTAGCCCTAATATACAATGATATCCAAGATATAGGAGAATTATCAGAAATGGTGAAGCAAGGTGTTATCGTGTTCATTTATAAAAAGGGGGAATGTCTGAAATTGGAAGCTGATTACTTTATTAATGACTGATTATAAAACACTAGCAAAAATTATACATAGGAGAATAATAGAGCGAGTGCCAGGGTTAATAATGGAAACACAGACATGCGCAGTGCTGGGGAGAAACATAAGACATAATCTGATTTTTGTGAGAGAAATAATAGATAAAGGGGACAAAGGTGTACTTGAAGGATATTTGTATGCCTTAGATCAAAAAACTGCTTTTGATTCTATCCAACATGATTTCATAAGGGATATGCTGGAGAAATACAACTTTCCAAAAGAAATAGTTAAGTTAACAAAAGCATTGTACGATGAAGCTCAAACTTGTCCAGTGCTGAATGGGCATCTAGGTATACCTATGTATGTGCAAAATGGAGTAAGACAGGGCTGCCTGTTAAGCCCCCTCCTATAAGTAATGTGCTTAGACACCCTATTAAGGCTAATAGAAATGGATCAGTATACATCTGAAATACAGTGTGGGAGAATAAAAAAAATCTCAAAACGTGTGCATATATATTTTTTTTATTTGCATTCAGTCTAGGAATTACTATCCTTTGAGTCAGGGACTCATTTACAAAGGCTCCACATCAATGACATTAGTTAGGGCATACACAGAGTAAAAATACTGTACAGAGGCAACCATTGGCTAAAACAAATTCAGGGCACCATTGGTAGAGCAAAACAATCTATTACAATATTATTTACAGAGTTTTGATAGTAACAGAGAGACCAAGGATATAAATAGTAGTTTAGATTAGCAGTCACAGTTACTGTTTAACAGGATATGGGTGCACAGCACTGGCTTAAACGGCCCTATCCTAGGGATTTTGAGGGCAGCATCTGGGAGGGAGTTCATCCAGTGGGGGGCCCTGCAGGAAAAGGATCTTTGGCCAGCAGTGGTCTTTGTGAAGGGGATGCGAAAAGTTGTAGTGCTAGAGCTTCTAGTTGCCCTTGTCGGCATGCATTCTTGAAGGAGTGATAGACAGCCCGGGGGAGCTAACGCCAATTTTATTTTTTGGCCATTAGGCAGGACTGATAGAGAAATCACCCCAGGAAATTTAGCCAGGAAGACTGCAGGTAGAGGTCATAGGTATGTGTAAGGCAATCACAGTCTGTGGCCAGCAGGCAGGCTTTGTTGAGAGTGCATTTTATGCTGGACAGGGCAGTGTCAGAAGTGGTGCCATATATAATTATGCCGTAGTCTACTAGGGGGAGGATGGAGCTAGAGATGGCAAATTGAAGGGCAATGGGGAGGAGATAGGGCCTATATTTGTAGAGGAGGCTGATTCTAGTGTTAATGGCAGAGCAGGTCATTGTAATATGCTCACGGAAAGTGAGGGCAGAGTCATGAGTGACCCCTAGGTATTTAAAAGTGGAGACTGCTTCCAACACGGCATCCTGTGAGTTAAGTATGAATAGTTTGATCATGCTGTTTTTATGTTAAGGGTAGAAACATAGATTTTGATGGCAGACAAGGACCTCTTGGCCCACCCAGTCTGCCCATTTCCCTACCTAATGGATAAGCTGCAGATACTAGTTAACCGGCAGCCTACTTCTTCCTACCCCAACCCCCTAGAATTGCCATATGACTGTCCCATGCATGCTTGAATTCCACCACTGTTTTTGACTCCACAACCTCCTCTGGAAGGCTGTTCCATACATCTACAACCCTCTCTGTGAAAAAATACTTCCTTAAATTACCTCTGAGCTGCCCCCCTTCTATTGTCCAACCTTGCCAAGTCCCTTCTCATCCTTTCCACTCCATCTTGTGTATCAACCCTGTTGCAGATCTTTGTGTCATCTGCAAAGAGACATACTTTTCCTTCCAGTTCCTCTGCAATGTCACTTAAAAAGACATTAAAAAGGACCGGTCCCAGTACTGAACTCTGCGATACCCCACTAGTAACCCTCCTTTCTTCACTGTGTACTCTATTTACTACTACCCCTTTGTGTCCTGTTGTATAGCTAATTTTTTTATCCAGGCTACCCCCTTGGGACCTACTCCAAGGCTTGCTATCTTGTGTATTAATCTTTTGTGTGGGACTGGATCAAATGCCTTGCTAAAATCTAGGTAGGCCATGTTCACAGCCCCTCCCTGGTCTACTACTTTGGTCACCCAGTCAAAGGAATCTATTAGATTTGTCTGACATGACCTTCCGATTATGAATCCATGCTGCCTTGGGTCCTGTGCTCCACTGGCCTCTAGGTACTCAACAATTCTTTCCTTCAGAAGTGATTCCATCATTTTCCCTACCACTGAAGTCAAACTAACTAGTCTGTAGTTTCCTGCCTCTGTCCTGCTCCCACTTTTGTGAAGAGGAATCACATCTGCCCTCCTCCAGTCCTCGGGTACCACCCCATCCTCCCACAATTTGTTAAAGAGAGTAGTCAGCGGTGTCACTAGTTCTACCCTTAGTTCTTTTAGAATTCTTGGCTGAATCCCATCAGGCCCCATTGCTTTGTCCACCTTCAATCTTATTAGTCCTTTCAGAACCCTTTCTTCTGTAATTGGACTGGTATCGATCCCCCGTCTTCAGAGTGTTTCTCTTGTTTGGTTTAGGTAACTCCCCCTCATCTTCCTTTGTGAATACTGAGCAGAAATATTCGTTTAGTATCCCTGCTTTTTCACTGTCACCCTTTACCCACATACCCTCCCCTTTATTAAGCTTCAGTATCCCTCCTTTGGTCTTTCTTCACTCCCTAATGTGCCTATAAAAGGTCTTATCTCCCTTCTTAACAGAATTGGCTATCCTGTCGTCGGTTTGGGCCTTTGCTATTCTGACTGCCTTCCCAGCCTCTTTCTGCTTTAACTGATAAAGTTCTCTGACCTGCTCATCTGTGTTTCCTTATATTTCCTGAATGCTGTCCTTTTCTCCTTAACCTTCCCTGCCACCTCTTTTGTGAACCATAGCGTTTTTTTCCTTCGTTGTGTTTTATTGATTTGCTTTACACAGAGGCTTGTTGCCTCTGTAACGGCTGTTTTGATCACTCCCCATTGTTCCTCCACCTCTCCTTCTTGCCTGTTTGCTAGTGCTTTTCTGAGGCACTCTCTCATTTTTCCAAAGTCAGTCCTCCTAAAGTCCAGTACTCTTGCTTTTGTATGGCTTGATTGTATGGCTGTGTTTATCGTGAACCACACTGTTTGGTGGTCACTTGTTCCCAGATGGCTACCGACTTCTAAATCTGAGATTCTTGCTCCATCCCTATTTGAGAGTACCAGGTCTAAGATTGCTCCCTCCTGAGTGGGTTCCTATACTAGCTGTCTGAGGCATGCCCCCTGTTGGGCATCAAGAATGACCCTGTTCTTGGATATGGAGACATGGACAACAGTGGGGCGTGGTAGCAGTGTGGCAGCTTGGTGTACAAATCTGAAATGCCTGGTTACACCCAATTGTCTTCGATTTCTTATTACAGATTTTAAATCCTCTCTAAAATGTCAGGGGAATTAGTTACCCCATGACTGCATTATAAATTGGGTGGCTGCGCTGAGAAATTCTAGATTTTTTTGGTCATGTTTTTTGGTAGAGGAAAGCAGTTTATTTGATTTGAATTAGCTCATGTTATGCAATAGTCATTCCTGCTAGTCGGTATGCTTTTGGTCAAGACAGCATCCCCCATAGTTTACGCCTTAAAAAAACTATTTACAAAGAGATTGGAGTCCTAATTATGAGAGCACTCCTGTTGGCACAGCTCTGGTGATCAAGATCAGATAAAGGGTTTGAGGGGTGCAGGGTTAGTTGTGAGTAAATATAAAAGTTCACTAGAAGGCAGCATGGGTTCTCAGCGGGAAGGTCATGTCAGACGAATCTAATAGATTTCTTTGACTGGGTGACCAAAGTAGTAGACCAAGGAGGGGCTGTGGACATGGCCTACCTAGACTTTAGCAAGGCATTTGACACAGTCCCACACAAAAGATTAATAGTCAAATTAACCAGCCTGGGAGTGGGACCCAGGGTGGTAGCCTGGTAAAACATTGGCTGGACAACAGGACACAGAAGGTAATTGTAAATGGAGTCCACTCTGAAGAAAGGGGTTACTAGTGGGGTACCGCAGGGTTCAGTATTGGGTCCAGTCCTTTTTAATGTCTTCATCAGTGACATTGCAGAGGGACTGGAAGGAAAAGTATGCCTTTTTGCAGATGACACAAAGATCTGCAACAGGGTTGATATAAAAGGAGGCATGGAAAGGATGAAAAGGGACTTGGCAAGGTTGGAGGAATGGTCAGAAGTATGGCAGCTAGGATTCAATGCAAAGAAGTGCAAAATAATGCACCTGGGAAACAAGAACCCAGGGGAAGAATACACAATGGGTGGGGAGGTAGTAACAACAACAAAAAAGGAAAGGGACCTGGGGTAATCATATCAGATGACCTTAAGGTTAGCAAGCAATGTGAGAAGGCAGTAGGGAGGGCTGGGGGTATACTGGGATGTATAGGTAGAGGCATCATCAGCAGAAAGCAGGAAGTTGTTATCCCTCTGTACAGACAGTTGGTGAGACCCCATCTGGAGTACTGTGTACAGTTCTGGAGACCCCATCTCCGAAGGACATAGACAGGATAGAGGCAGTCCAGAGGAGGCAACTAAAATGGTGCAGGGTCTGCAAGAGAAGCCGTATGAGGAGAGACTAAAGGAGCTTAATATGTATACCCTTGAGGAAAGAAGGAGAGGGGGACATGATAGAAACTTTTAAGTACCTCAGTGGAATCAACAAAGTCCAAGAGGGTAGCATCTTTCAGAAAAGAGACTTGCAAGAACAAGGGGACACAATTTAAAAGATAGAAGGAGGGCGGTTCAGGGGCAATGTGAGGAAGTATTATTTCACAGAGAGGGTAGTGGATGCATGGAACAGCCTTCCTGAGGAGGTTGAGAGGTCTAAAACTGTGGGAGAATTCAAGAATGCATGGGACAGACATAAGGCAATTCTTGTTGGGGGTAGGAAGAAATAGGCTGTTGGTTAACTAGGATCTGCGGCCTATCTTGTAGGTAGGGAAATGGGCAGACTAGATGGGCCTAGCGGTCCTTATCTGCCGTCAAAGTCTATGTTTCTATGTTTCTATTTTACATTGATGCATGCATATTTTGAATTAAAGAAATTGCCAAACTCACTGCAAGGTACGCTAGTGTGCATTATATTACCACTAAAAGCTTGAGATTGGGCAAAACTTCAAGTTAACAAAAAAAATAAAAAAAATCAGCACTTCAGTATAGCATCACAAAATAAAAAAGAAAAGAAAATCCACCGTCAAGGACACTGTCACAACTGCTGTTTTCATGTTGTGGCTAAATTCTGCAAATACTGCAACATTTTTTGCTTCAGTAATTAGTAGAGTGGATTCAAATGAATGCTTAAATCTCAATGTTATAATATCACTTCTGGACTATTCAACTAACACTAGAAATATGCATGGAGATTTAATTGGGAAAAAAAGGGTTCAAATACATTATTTGCAAGAAAAGTGCAAGGGGGTATGTTACATATTTAAACCGAAAAGAACCTCTACATAAGCAACTGGAGTGCATGCTGTGCTATATGCCCGTAGACAGCATAAACTGCATGTTAAAGCAGTACAAACTCCAGTGCCCCCTAAATGTATGCAGGCCCTAGTTTTAGATTCTCATTTAAGCCAACACAACATGTATTTATTTTCATTTTAAAATCAAAAATCATTACTACAAAGTGTAATAAATGAATAGTTATTGTTTGTGTCTGCTTCTAGTATTAGATGGCTAGATAGATCATTTATCCAGGCAAACTGGAATGAAAGTTTGGTGTATGGTGAGCCATACACAACAAGCCTGTGTTCCCATCTCATCAACGGGGTGAGATGACATTAGAGACCCCAAGAGCAGAAACCTATGAGGTCTCTACGATCACCCTCCAATGAGGACCAAGCTTTGTTATTTATTGGTGACCATAAACTATTTTTATACTGTGTGATTTATGAAAACAATATACATATTATGATAAACCACAAAAAGAATTGTCTTGATTTGATAACATTTGTAATATTTTAAAATTACGTTTCTAACAGAAACCAATTTAATATAATACTGTATGTTAAACTTCATTCAGTTACTTTTGATAATTCTGGAAATGCCACAAATACTAAGGGCTAGCCACATAGGTGGCTAGGGTATGTTTCAAATGAGATTATCCTGGCTGTGGACCTGCATCCCTGATGCACACCTGCACCAGATGACATCCTCAACTCACAGCCTGGTGCAGAGCCACATATTGGGACAAAGTGTGGCTGGGGTGGTAGGTTAGTCCACACCATGTACATCCAAACAGATGCCCATGTTGGTCTAGTTACAGTACTAGACCTGCTTGTGCAGTGAGTAGGGAATGCTACTATATAGCAGTCTTCCAGAACATCTGTATCCCCACTGAACAAACAAAATGGAATAAAATGCACCGGTAGGTGCCTGTTATGCCCTCAGCCCACCGTGGAGGCTCATAGACTGAAGGCTGGAGGAGTAGGCAGGTCCACTTGGGCCAGGAAACATGAGCTGCTGACAGGCAAAGGGAGTGCATGTAGCTGCAAATGATGTTCCCTGGGAAGACATAGTGACCACCCTCTCTGCTTGCCCTCAGCACTGTTGAGATTGCAGTTAGGATCGGGCACAGTGCTACCTATGCCCTAGGCCACCCTGTCTAGACTCACACATACTGTAGCTATGTGAGTGAACAGAGAATGGGTGGCGAGGGGGCAAGCACCAGTTTCTGTAAATGCTGCAGGTTGCCCAGATGCATGCTTGCTTTGATGCTTATCACAGATCTGGGAGTCTGATTTATCAGCTGTGCTCACTACTTAATAATTTCCTTTTGGAGTTTAGCAGAGGACAACTTAACCCCTCAATCAATCAATCAGACTTTATTTATCAAGTGTTTTCCAGTGCCAAAGCACTTGTACAGGATAAAACAAGACAAAATCAATATTAAAACAGGCAACGCACTGTCTTATGCATTAACCAACATCCACGAATGCTAAATCAAACAAATCATTTTTAACTGCAGACTTAAAAGTCTCGTTGGACAGGCACTCTGAAATGTCTAATCTGATGCCTGCTAATGTGTCATAGAATTGTCTGTTGTTCTTACTTGCACTTCCCTTGCCAGATGACAGGCAGTGTTGCTCCCAGCACCCAGCGTACATGGACCGATCAGCTTCCCAGCCATGCCCAGCATAACCGATATCATGGCAAAACATTATTCACAGGAAAAAAAAATATTGAACAGAGCTAAACAACTTTAGTAGATTATATTATATTAAACTTTAGTAGATTATATTACTGAAAAGTTTTAGTGAATGAAATAAATTAGTTTGGCTATAAAAACAGATAGGACTGAGTGATACAATTCATTAAAATAAAGTGAGTGAAGTCAAGAGCTTAACTCAGCAGACCATCTTCATCAGCGCCACATGCTCCCTGCCCCCACTCCCTTTCAGCTGTTACTACAGTCCTGTTTTATTCATCAGCACAGCGTGCTCCCTGCCCCCACTCCCTTTCAGCTGTTACTACAGTCTGTTTTATTCATCAGCACCGCTTGCTCTCCCTCCTCCTTTCAGCTGTTACTACGTCCTGTTTTATTCATCAGCACCGCGTGCTCCCTGCCCCCACTCCCTTTCAGCTGTTACTACAGTCCTGTTTTATTCATCAGCACCGCGTGCTCCCTGCCCCCACTCCCTTTCAGCTGTTACTACAGTCCTGTTTTATTCATCAGCACCGCGTGCTCCCTGCCCCCACTCCCTTTCAGCTGTTACTACAGTCCTGCTTTATTCATCAGCACCGCGTGCTCCCTGCCCCCACTCCCTTTCAGCTGTTACTACAGTCCTGTTTTATTCATCAGCACCGCGTGCTCCTGCCCCACTCCCTTTCAGCTGTTGCTACAGTCCTGTTTTATTCATCAATGGCCGCGTGCTCCCTGCCCCCACTCCCTTTCAGCTGTTACTACAGTCCTGTTTTATTCATCAGCGCCACGTGCTCCCTGCCCCCACTCCCTTTCAGCTGTTACTACAGTCCTGTTTTATTCATCAGCGCCACGTGCTCCCTGCCCCCACTCCCTTTCAGCTGTTACTACAGTCCTGTTTTATTCATCAGCACCGCGTGCTCCTGCCCCACTCCCTTTCAGCTGTTACTACAGTCCTGTTTTATTCATCAGCACCGCGTGCTCCCTGCCCCCACTCCCTTCAGCTGTTACTACAGTCCTGTTTTATTCATCAGCACCGCGTGCTCCCTGCCCCCACTCCCTTTCAGCTGTTGCTACAGTCCTGTTTTATTCATCAGCACCGCGTGCTCCCTGCCCCCACTCCCCTTCAGCTGTTACTACAGTCCTGTTTTATTCATCAGCACCGCGTGCTCCCTGCCCCCACTCCCTTTCAGCTGTTGCTACAGTCCTGTTTTATTCATCAGCACCGCGTGCTCCCTGCCCCCACTCCCTTTCAGCTGTTACTACAGTCCTGTTTTATTCATCAGCACCGCGTGCTCCCTGCCCCCACTCCCTTTCAGCTGTTACTACAGTCCTGTTTTATTCATCAGCACCGTGCTCCCTGCCCCCACTCCCTTTCAGCTGTTGCTACAGTCCTGTTTTATTCATCAGCACCGCGTGCTCCTGCCCCACTCCCTTTCAGCTGTTGCTACAGTCCTGTTTTATTCATCAGCACCGCGTGCTCCCTGCCCCCACTCCCTTTCAGCTGTTACTACAGTCCTGTTTTATTCATCAGCACCGCGTGCTCCCTGCCCCCACTCCCTTTCAGCTGTTGCTACAGTCCTGTTTATTCATCAGCACGCGTGCTCCCTGCCCCACTCCCTTTCAGCTGTTGCTACAGTCCTGTTTTGACCATCAGCACCGCGTGCCCCTGCCCCCTCCCTTTCAGCTGTTACTACAGTCCTGTTTTATTCATCAGCACCGCTGCTCCCTGCCCCCACTCCCTTTCAGCTGTTGCTACAGTCCTGTTTTTATTCATCAGCACCGCGTGCTCCCTGCCCCCACTCCCTTTCAGCTGTTACTACAGTCCTGTTTTATTCATCAGCACCGCGTGCTCCCTGCCCCCACACCCTCTCAGCTGTTGCTACAGTACTGTTTAAATTAAATGTAAAAACAGTATAAACACTTGAGTTGATGCAAGTCAGATGGGAGAGAAGTCCAATCTTTAAAATCTTGTAAACAAAGGAACGTTGTATTATTTGTAATAAACTTGTATAGATTATGTTCCTTTGCATGCCTACATCTCCCTGTCAAACTAATTGATTGGTTAAATGTGATTTTTTATGTTATTTGTTTATTTATTTCCTTCACACAGAATCCTTTTGCTGGGGCCTATTTTCAAAGAATTCAAAGTCACAGGCCACAGTTATACATAAATGCGATGTCTACAATACAGTCAACTAAACGAACTTTACAGCAGCAGAACACCAAGGCTGGAGATTATTCAACATTACATTGCAGCAGTAATAATGAGCAGTGAACATAGGAATGTGTGTACAACAGGTATTAGTTTCTGGCATATTAGGAGCAGAAAAACACGTCTCCCATGTCAGGACACACGAAATTCATTTAAAGCATCTACAGACTGCAGAGTCCTTTAGCGAGTTGAGTAACCTACACAGATACTGTCAGCAGATAAGGACTGCCAGGCCCATCCAGTCTGCCCATATTGTTACCTGAGTAAGCAGCCTGTGACCCTACTTGGTGACAGGCTGTAGAGTTCTTTTCCTATATCTAAGATTCTCTTATTCCTATCCCATGCATGCTTGAATCCGGTTACCATACTTGCCTCCACCACCTCCTGGGGCAGGCTAGTCCATACATCCACCACCCTCTCAGTTAAAAAGTGTTTTGTCACATTTCCCCTAATATGGCCCCCCTACAGTCTTATGTCATGACCTTGTGCCCTGGCATCTTGCTTAAACTAGAATATTTCTTCACCATTCACTTTATATATACCTTTTAGGTATTTAAATGTCTCTGTGATATCACCACTCTTCCTCCTCTGTTCCAATATTACATATTGAGGTGTCTCACTCTTTTCTCATGTGGTTTCTGTTGTAACCCCCACACCATCTAAGATGCTCTCCACTGTACCACCTCAATCCCGTCAATGTTTTTAAAAAGATGTGGCCTCCAGAACTGCACACAGTACTCCAGATGAGACCTCACCGGTGTTTTGTACAGTGGAACTAATACCTCCCTCCTCTGACTCATGATACCTTCTTTTACAGTACACCACAGTATCCCATTGGCCTTCCATGCCACTTTGGCTGCCTGCATTCTGGCCTTCAAGTCCTCCATGATAATAACTCCCAAGACCTTCTCCTCACTTGTGACTGACAGCACCCCCCCCCTTCTGCAGCTCACCCTGGGGTTCCTTCTACCAACATTCATAATTTTGCACTGTTTGGCATTGAATCTCAGCTGCCGTGCTTCAGACCAGCTCTTCACCTTCTCTAGGTCCTTTCTCATACTTTCTACCTCCTTTGAAGTATCTGAGCTGTTGTAGGTCTTTGTGTCATCTGCAGACAGGCTTACCTTCCCCTCCAGTCCTTTTGCAATATAGCCTATAAAGATATTATGCAAGACTGGACCCAGGATAGACCCCTGAGGTACCCTGCTTGTCACCATCCTTTTCCCTGACTGAATCCCATTTACCACCACCATTTGCTTACTGTCCTGTAGCCAGTTTCTAATCCAGTTTGTCACCATATTACTCAACCCTTTGCTAGCCAGCTTGTTTGCCAACCTCCTGTGTGGTATGGCATTAAAGACCTTGCTGAAGTCCAGGTATACAATGTTGACTGCTCCACCCTGGTCAACTGCCCTTGTCACCCAGTCAAAACAATCTATAAAAGTCATTTCACATGACTTTCCTGCTGTGAAGCCATGCTGTCTGTGATCCTGTTCCCCACTGACAGTCAAGTGCTGCACACTCCTCTCTTTCAGCAGTGTCTCCATAATCTTACCTGCAACAGAGGTGAGTCTGACTGGCATCCTCCCTGCTCCCACTCTTGTGCAGCAGAACCACAATAGCTTTCCTCCAGTTCCCAGGAACTACCTCCATACTGAGGGACTCACTGAAGAGGGCTGCTACTGGGGCTACTAGATCTTATCTCAGTTCTTTCAATATCATGGGATGTATGCCATCTGGCCCCATACCGTTGTCCACTCTTATTTTGGTGAGCTCCTCCAGTACTCTAGCCTCTAAAAATAGGTTTGTGCAATCCTCCTCATGCCCCCCTGTATCTGTTATCAAGCTGTGGTCCCTGATCTTTCCCCTCCACCGTGAATACCAAACAAAAGTATTCATTCAGTATCTTTGCCTTTCTCTGGTCTTCCTCCTCACACTCTCCTTTTCCCCTTACATCTTACAACCCCCCCACCCACCAGATTGTCTTCTTTCACTAATGTATCTAAAAAAGTATTTGTCCCCTTTCTTCACTGCCCAAGCTAATCTCTCTTCTGTTTGCACTTTTGCTCTTCTAACCACTTTTCTTGTCTGTCTTTGGTACTCATGGAAATCTTCTCAGTCCTCCTCCTTCTGGGACCTCTTATGAAGCTCATACCTTTAGCTCCAACTTTCGTAGCAACCTCTGTTGAGAACCATAGTGGTTTCCCCCTTCTTTTATCCTTGCTCCTCTCCTTCATTCATTGGCTTGTTACTTCCTCTATGGCAGCTTTTATGTGTTCCCAATGTTCCTCAACCCCCTCCTACTATTCCCCTTGTCAGTGTTTCTCTGATGCTATCTCTCATCTTGCAATCTGCTCCCCTGAAGTCCAAGATTCTTGCCTTACTGTGGCTTGAGTCTGACTCCTTGCCTAAATTAAACCAAACTGAACAGTGGTCACTGGCCCCCGCAGGTGACCCTCCACTTGCACATCAGAGAGCCTGTCCCTATTTGTTAGAATCTGATCCAAAATTAACCTTTCCATGGTGAGTTCACACACCAGCTGCCTAAGGCCAGCTCCCTGTAATGAATCCAAGATGTCCCGGCTCCATGCAGAGGTTGCTGCCAGGATGGATCACTCCACATCTGGCATGTTGAAGTCCTCCAGGAGCAATCTGGATACCATAGCATGTATTTCCTCAACTAGCTCCTTGTCTTTACCAACCCTCCCCGAGCTGGGGGCCTGAAGATCACCCCTGTGCAAGAAGGTAGCCTAGATTTAAATACATTGACAGAGTTGCTTTTCTTTAGTAACACTTCTTAAGCTATTTCACTGTTTGGCGAATCTTTATGTGAAAGAGTTCTGTCCTGTTGTAGTTTTCCTGCTGGGGAGCAGCAGTGTGTGACTTTTCACATCTCTGGTGGTGTATTGGTTATCAGTGAGAGTGTGCAGTATCCGCAGGCCTAGGGAGAGCATAACATCATGTGCATGGATGACTAGTGTCTGCCACCCCTGCCCCACAACACCCAGCCTGAAGCGCCTGGGCTTCGTTCCACCAGCGGGCGGTCGGCGGAAACTAGCTAACCCAGGGAACCATGAGGCTGGGAGGGACAGCCAGTAAACTCTCGGGAAAGCCTCAGCCAATTGGTTAGCGAGCGCTCCTCTAGGCATAGCAGCCGATTGGCTCTCCTGCCCCATCGACTTATACTGACTGAGCCTGTATTACAGAAATCTGTCTGGGACGTGGGAATTTCTTCCCTGTATTCTTGTAAAAATCTCCCAAAAGAGCTGTTTTCTTATTGCTGCAACTGTAAAGGAAATCTATTGATTTGTTGTGTTTTTTGCTGTAACTCCAAATCCTTGGTAACCAAAGTGGGCCAGATGCTGAGGCGCCACTTTTTCTTCCTTAAATTGTGTGGGATTCCTAAAAGTGCTGTTTTCTGCTGAGGTCATTGTAAGGGGAAACTGTTGATTTACTGTTTTTGCTGTGATTACAAATCATTTTTGCATTTGTAAGGTGGGCCAGAAACTGAGGCACCACAGCCCCCCCCCATAGCCTTTTGTTGTGCAGATTTAGGCACTGTGACGAGCAGGAACACTTGTTTCTGCCTCTATTTAATTTATTGCACCTTCCTCTGTCTCTCTCCAGACTGCCATACCTGCCCCACAATACCCAGCCTGAAGCTCTGGGGCTTCGCTCCGCCAGCGGGTGGTCGGTGTAAACTAGCCGACCCAGGGAACCACGAGGCTGGGAGGGACAGCCATGAAACTCTCGGGAAAGTTGCAAAATTTTTGCCCATCCGCCCTTCCCCCCTCTTATGTGTTACTTTTATAGGTATCCTCCTGCCGAAATCTCTTCCCCGCCCTCAGCATTACCCTAAACCAATAAACTGTTCCACCGTCTTGCTGATCCAACTGATCAGCAACTTCACTACTCTCCCGGTAGCCAACTAACAATATCTCTCTCACAATGGGGAGTTTACTTCTGATACTCCTTTCACTGTCAGCCATGGGGTTCCCCAAAGAAGATGTCCCTGTCACACAAACTAGGGTGATCCATTGATCCATCCGCCCAGTCTCTCTAAACCATCCCCATTGTTTGACGCTCAAACCCTCACATATGCCCTACCATTGCTGCATCGATTACAGTGGGGTGACCCAAAAGAGATGCAAACCACCATACATGTATTTTAATCAAGGCTCCACTACTGGACATACAGATCCCCCCTAAGCCTAATCACCAAACTGCTACTTGGTGTCTCGACACTATCCTATAACCCCACATGGAGCACCCCAAAAGAGTGGCAACAGGATAAGAGATGGAGGATCAAAGACAGCCCCCTCTCCCTATCTCTGGCAGCCCTCATGAAACTCCTGCTCTTTCTATTGCTCTGTAATGGTAACGTGGAAATCAACCCAGGACCCCCTGAATGTATTACCTCTCCAGCAGACCTCACCTCAATTAAAGACCTCAGTTTTTTGCATATTAATGTATGCAGTCTGTTGAAAAAACTTACACAGATACAAACCTGGGTTGCCCATACCTTACCAGACTTTCTCATGGTATCTGAGACATGGCTCAAACCACCACAGCAGACAGGGATGTTAACCTACCCAACTATCAGTTATTCAGAGCTGATCGCCAAACAAGGCGTGTGGAGTAGCTATATAAGCAAAATCTAGTATACCTGTATCCTGTATTGCTGCAACCTCTATGCCCAAGGAATTTGAATGCCTATCCTTAAAAGGTCTCTCTCCCCAATATAGCAGCTTTTCAGCTAGTTGGATACTACAGACCCCCCTCTGCTGACCTCAAGCTCTTATCCCACCTGAGGAATCTGCTCAAGCCCAGCACTGAGGAAGTCATTATTCTAGGTGACCTGAATTTCAACTGGCTCACCCAGGCAGCTGCACCTCTTGTATCATTCTGTGTTACACATGGGTTCACCCAACTAATTAATGAGCCAACTAGAATTAATGCAAGGTATAATAATAACAGCACACTACTTGATATCATGCTAGTAAATAAACCCCATCTATTCACACATGCTGGAGTGCTTTTCAGCGATATAAGTGATCACTGCCCCATCGCAGGGGTAAGATCTTCCAGCAAAACAACAACCCCTGCAAAATTCCTAATGAAGATATCCAAGAAAAACATCAATACTGAAGGATATTTGCATGATCTAGCTCACTCTCCAAGCTGGCAAGAGTTTTATCTTGCTCATTCTGTAGAAAAAGCACAGCAGGTGCTAAATTGCATTAATATAAGTGCCCTTAACATCCATGCCCCGATCTCTAGTATCCGAATAAAAAACAAATCCTGTTGTTGGTTTTCAGCCGACCTCAAATCTTCACTGCTGGAGAGAGACAAACTCTGGAAAATGGCAAGAAAAACCAAGAATGCAAATGACTGGATGATCTTTAGGAAAGCCAGGAATAGATGCACCAAGAAAGTTAGGGATGCAAAGGCTGCCTTCTACTTGGCTGAGCTTGACTCCTCCTATCATAATCCTGTTAGGTTTTGGGGTACCATCAAGGGTATGGTGGGTATGGTACCATCAAGATGATAGCACCTCCCTACCAACTCAATTACACCACAGTAATGGCCCTATCTCTGGCAAAATGGAAATTATGGACACCTTTAATAACCACTTCACAATGGCTGGCCTTGCCTTTGACACCTCTCCAGCTAACCTGCTGCGTGAACAATTAAGCTCCCTGTACACTGGTGCTCAGAGAGCTGACTCTTCCTTCAGCTTCAAATTTGTACCGTTGAAGCAAGTAGAGGACCTACTATGGCAGCTGGATATCAAAAAAAGCGCAGGGGCAGACTCTCTGGACCCTTACTTTCTAAAGATTGTATCCCATGTACTTGCAGTCCCCCTAACACATTTCTTTAACCTATCTCTAAACTCTGGTTCTGTTCCCACACTGTGGAAGACAGCCCAAGTGGTTTCCCTTCTTAAATCAGGGGACCCTATGTACCTCAATAATTACAGGCCCATTTCCATTCTATCAGTGCTATCCAAGATGCTGGAGAAATTAGTGAGTACCCAGTTAAAGGACTATCTTGATGATGCTAACCTCCTGAATCCAGCTCAGTCTGGATTCAGGGCCAAGCATAGCACTATCACTGCACTAGCCAAGGTCACAAATGACTGGCAAACCGAATTAGCTAAAAAGAATAATGTCTGTGCAATATTTCTTGACCTGAGCAAAGCATTCAACACTGTGGACCACGAGCTTGTTCTATCATCCTTGCACTCCACTGGCCTAGATCCACCCTCCCTTAAGTGGTTCAGGTGTTATCTTACCGGTAGGTCACAGCACGTAAAAGCTGAAGGTGACCTATCCCCATTAAAACCACTGCTAAGAGGAGTCCCCCAAGGTTCTATCCTGGGTCCTATCCTTTTTTGCCATCTATATAAATAATATTGATTCAACCCTCACCAAATCCTCTGTACACCTGTTTGCTGATGACACTGTTTTGAATGTCAGCAACCCTTCTTCTGCAGCTGCCCGTGAAATCCAACAAACAGAATTTTCCTTGTTACAATATCAGCTACTTGAGAAAAAGCTTCTGTTAAATGCAAAGAAAACTAAAGCAATGATGTTCACAAATCAAAGCTCCACCAGCACCTCCTCTTCAGTCATTCTCCCCCAGCTATGCACTATACTTGGAGAAAATCTGGAGAATGTAGAAAAATTCAAATACCTAGGTGTGTGGATTGACAGCAGACTCGACTTTACTCTTCATTTAGAAGAACTGCTAAAAAAGCTTCACCAAAGGCTTGGCCTTTTCTATAGATTAAAACCCTTCCTAAACAGAGATTCAAAGACGAGGTTAGTCCAGGCCATTTTTCTGTCAGTTGTTGACTATGTGGACCTCCTTTATAGTCACTGCCCCATCTCCTACCTACACAAGTTGGATACCTTATACCATAGAGCAATAAGATTCATAACAGATCTGCCATCTAATACCCATCATTGCTCTCTTTATGCTGCTGTTAGATGGATTTCCCTACACCTCAGAAGGAACAGAAATGCAGCTCTATGGATTTACATAGCGTTATCAAAAAAACTTCCAAACTATATTCTGGACTGCTTCACCTAGACCATTCCTAGCTCCTATGCCCTAAGAAGCAACTACATCATCCTGTTCAAATCGCCCAAATTCAACACCCAGCTAGGGAGGGCAGCTATCAACTATTCTCTTGCTATAGTATGGAACACCCTACAAAAATCCCTAAAACTGTCCAATATTATACCAATTGCATCCTTTAAACAGCGTTGTTCAATTTTCTTCACAGAGAAATGCAGTTGCTACCACTAGAGCTAGCTTTGTCATCTCACAGCCTCCCTCCCAAAAATTCACCATATATGGCATAATCTTTGTACTCCTGTTTTCCCTACCAGGCAGGTTCTCCCTCTTATGGCACCCAGTAATACCTTCCACCATCCTAGTATTACATTATGCTGTGTGTTTGCCATGGCCCCTCCACTGGGATATGTATATATTGTAAATATTAGCTTAACTTTCCTATAACCCATTTTGCCATGTGAATTTTACTGTACATCACTGTGTTTATAAATATTTTTTCCCCTGTATGTATAACTGTTTATATAAGTGTATTGATGTATCTATTGTGTATCAACTGTTGAACCTTGACCTTATCAGGTCCATCTTGTAAATGAGCCTTGCTCAATGATGCTCGCCTAAATAAATAAAGATTTGATTGCTTGATTGATTGATAGTGTGTTGCAGAGAACTCTCAGATTTAGAGTTAAGAGGTTCAGTCTGGAGTAGAGGTTGCATGCATGTGTGTCTAGTTTAGCTTTATTGTGCGATCTTTAAAATAGCAATCAGTACAATACAAAATAAAAGAAAATACAGGAATTAAAGTAAAAGATAAGACATACAGTATGTTCTTCCATTAAAACCATCTCTGCACAATTAAAACAAATAAATTACATTAACAAATTAAGAGTAAAATATGTTATTTAAGTGTGTGAGGTCTGGCTTTTCTACACAATCCTTTCCTAACATTATTACATAGTCTGTAGATACCGGGCTGCTCTTATTACTATGCAGCCATCTTCTATCATAAACAATATGCTTAGAATCATATTCTGGTCTATGTGTGCAAATGAACCTAATATAGGAACAATCAAGAAGTTTCTTGCCTCATTATACCGCACACACAATGCATCACTACGCTGAGTAGATCTTCCTTAAATGTACTGCATTATTGCTTTTACAAAGTGCATCATCTGGTAAGGAGGACTTGCAAAATCCAGCCACCCTGACATTGGAATCAAAGGTTCCTAATTAGTATCTCACATAGGTTCTTCTGATGTTGAGATCTTCAAGTATGTCCAGATAGTATCTAAATATGCGAATACAGTTATTGTCACTGTACCATTTGGCAAACCCTGATTGTGAGATTGCACTCAGGTGTCTCACTTGAAAGTAATCTGATATATTTTTTTTGAGATATAAGATCAGTGTTTCACCCTTATAGTAATATTTCTTTCTACAAGTCTTAGGAAGGCCACCAGATCATAATTAGCCATACGTTACATTACATGTTCAAGCCAGGGGGGAGGTTTGCATCCCATGTTTTTCCAATACATTTTTTATGTTTGCTTCTGCGTGCAGTGCACAAGAAATATATTTACATAGTACAGCATTACTGAGGTGTGGCAGTGTTGTGGCCAGTGCAGCAGATGCAATAATGGGTACATGCCACGACTTCCAGTTAATGCTGAAGCTGCCAATGATGGCAGTTTCGGAGCGAGTGCTGCACTTGAAAGTAATCTGCTGCTGCAATCAGGGGAAGTTTTGTCATTGCAGCAGCAGTTCCCCTTCCCTCCCAACCAGACACACAGCAGAACAACAAATTTAAATGCCAGCTCCCTCCCTCTGCTGCTGCCCTCCCTGCACCCTCCATTCCCCATCGCACCGGCATATAATGAAATCTTCTAACCTCCTGCCACTGCTGCTGCCTACCCCGCAGCCTCCGTTCCCTGCACTGGCATAAAACCCTCCCACTCCCTCCTACTGCTACTGCCCACAACCTCTATTCTCCATTGCACTGGCATAGAACCCTTCTACTCCCTCCCACTGCTGCTGCCCACCCGCAGCCTCTGATCTCTGTCACACTGACACAAAACCCTCCCACTACCGCTGCCCACCTTGCACACTGTATACTCTGTCGCACTGGCATAAAACCCTCCCACTCCTTCCTACTGCTACTGCCCACCCTCTGTTCTCCATTGCAGTGGCATAGAACCCTTCTACTCCCTCCCACTGCTGCTGCCCGCCCTGCACACTCCATTCTCTGTCGCACTGGCATAAAACCCTCCCACTTCCTCCTACTGCTACTGCCCACCCCTCTGTTCTCCATTGCAGTGGCATAGAACCCTTCTACTCCCTCCCACTGCTGCTGCCCGCCCTGCACACTCCATTCTCTGTCGCACTGGCATAAAACCCTCCCACTTCCTCCTACTGCTACTGCCCACCCCTCTGTTCTCCATTGCAGTGGCATAGAACCCTTCTACTCCATCCCACTACTGCTGCCCGCCCTGCACACTCCATTCTCTGTCGCACTGGCATAAAACCCTCCCACTCCCTCCTACTGCTACTGCCCACCCTGCACACTCCATTCTCTGTTGCACTGGCATAAAACCCTCCCACTCCCTCCTACTGCTACTGCCCACCCCTCTGTTCTCCATTGCAGTGGCATAGAACCCTTCTACTCCCTCCCACTGCTGCTGCCCGCCCTGCACACTCCATTCTCTGTCGCACTGGCATAAAACCCTCCCACTCCCTCCTACTGCTACTGCCCACCCTGCACACTCCATTCTCTGTTGCACTGGCATAAAACCCTCCCACTCCCTCCTACTGCTACTGCCACCCTCTGTTCTCCATTGCAGTGGCATAGAACCCTTCTACTCCCTCCCACTGCTGCTGCCCGCCCCACACCTCCATTCTCTGTCGCACTGGTATAAAACCCCCACTCCCCTCCTGCTACTGCCCACCCTGCACCTCCATTCTCTGTTGCACTGGCATAAAACCCTCCCACTCCCTCCTACTGCTACTGCCCACCCCTCTTTTCTCCATTGCAGTGGCATAGAACCCTTCTACTCCCTCCCACTGCTGCTGCCCACCCTGCACACTCCACTCTCTGTTGCATTGTCATAAAACCCTCCCACTCCCTCCTACTGCTACTGCCCACCCCTCTTTTCTCCATTGCAGTGGCATAGAACCCTTCTACTCCCTCCCACTGCAGCTGCCCGCCCTGCACACTCCATTCTCTGTCGCACTGATATAAAACCCTCCCACTCTCTCCTACTGCTACTGCCCACCCCTCTGTTCTCCATTGCAGTGGCATAGAACCCTTCTACTCCCTCCCACTGCTGCTGCCCGCTCTACACACTCCAGTATCTTTCACACTGGCATAAAACCCTCCCACTCCCTCCTACTGCTACTTCCCACCCTGCACACTCCATTCTCTGTCGCACTGGCATAAAACCCTCCCACTCCCTCCTACTGCTACTGCCCACCCCTCTGTTCTCCATTGCAGTGGCATAGAACCCTTCTACTCCCTCCCACTGCTGCTGCCCGCCCTGCACACTCCATTCTCTGTCGCACTGGCATAAAACCCTCCCACTCCCTCCTACTGCTACTGCCCACCCTGCACACTCCATTCTCTGTTGCACTGGCATAAAACCCTCCCACTCCCTCCTACTGCTACTGCCCACCCCTCTGTTCTCCATTGCAGTGGCATAGAACCCTTCTACTCCCTCCCACTGCTGCTGCCCACCCTGCACACTCCATTCTCTGTCGCACTGGCATAAAACCCTCCCACTCCCTTCCTGCTACACCTGCCCTCTGTTCTCCATTGCAGTGGCATAGAACCCTTCTACTCCCTCCCACTGCTGCTGCCGCCCTGCACACTCCATTCTCTGTCGCACTGGCATAAAACCCTCCCACTCCCTCCTACTGCTACTGCCCACCCCTCTGTTCTCCATTGCAGTGGCATAGAACCCTTCTACTCCTCTCCACTGCTGCTCCCCGCCTTGCACTCCATTATCTTCGCACTGGCATAAAACCTCCCACTCCCTCTCTACTGCCCACCCTGCACACTCCATTCTCTCTCGACTGGCATAAACCCTCCACCCCTCCCTACTGCTACTGCCCACCCCTGTCTCCTCCATTGCAGTGGCATAGAACCCTTCTACTCCCTCCCACTGCTGCTGCCTGCCCTGCACACTCCATTCTCTGTCGCACTGGCATAAAACCCTCCCACTCCCTCCTACTGCTACTTCCCACCCCTCTGTTCTCCATTGCAGTGGCATAGAACCCTTCTACTCCCTTCCACTACTGCTGCCCGCCCTGCACACTCCATTTTCTGTCACATTGGCATAAAACCCTCCCACTCCCTCTCACTGCTGCTGCCGGCCCTGCACACTCCATTCTCTGTCACATTGGCATAAAACCCTCCAACCCCTCCTACTGCTACTGCCCACACCCTCTATTCTCTATTGCAGTGGCATAGAACCCTTCTACTCCCTTCCACTGCTGCTGCCCGCCCGCAGCCTTCGATCTCTGTCACACTGACACAAAACCCTCCCACTCCTGCTGCCCACCCTGCACACTCCATTCTCTGTCGCATTGTCATAAAACCCTCCCACTCCCTCTTACTGCTACTGCCCACCCCTCTGTTCTCCATTGCAGTGACATAGAACCCTTCTACTCCCTCCCACTGCTGCTGCCCACCCTGCACACTCCATTCTCTGTCGCACTGGCATAAAACCCTCCCACTCCCTCCTACTGCTACTGCCCACCCCTCTGTTCTCCATTGCATAGAAACATAGAAACATAGACTTTGACGGCAGATAAGGATGGCTAGGCCCATCTAGTCTGCCCATTTCCCTACCCACAGGATAGGCCGCAGATCCTAGTTAACCAACAGCCTATTTCTTCCTACCCCCCACAAGAATTGCCTTATGTCTGTCCCATGCATTCTTGAATTCTCCCACAGTTTTAGACCCCACAACCTTCTCAGGAAGGCTGTTCCATGCATCCACTACCCTCTCTGTGAAATAATACTCCCTCACATTGCACCTGAACCGCCCTCCTTCTATCTTTAAATTGTGTCCTCTTGTTCTTGCAAGTCTCTTTTTCTGAAAGATGCTACCCTCTTGGACTTTGTTGATTCCACTGAGGTACTTAAAAGTTTCTACTGTCCCCCTCTCCCTTCTTTTCCTCAAGAGTATACATATTAAGCTCCTTTAGTCTATCCTCATCACGGCTTCTCTTGCAGACCCTGCACCATTTATTTGCCCTCCTCTGGACTGCCTCTATCCTGTCTATGTCCTTAGGAGATGGGGTCTCCAGAACTGGACACAGTACTCCAGATGGGGTCTCACCAACTGTCTGTACAGAGGATAACAACTTCCTGTTTTCTGCTGATGATGCCTCTCCCTATACATCCCAGTATACCCCAGCCTTCCCTACTGCCTTCTCACATTGCTTGCTAACCTTAAGGTCATCTGATATGATTACCCCCAGGTCCCTTTCCTTTGTTGTTGTTACTACCTCCCCACCCATTGTGTATTCTTCCCTGGGTTCTTGTTTACCAGGTGCATTATTTTGCACTTCTTTGCATTGAATCTAGCTGCCATACTTCTGACCATTCCTCCAACCTTGCCAAGTCCTTTCATCCTTCCACGCCTCCTGTGTATCAACCCTGTTGCAGATCTTTTGTGTCATCTGCAAAAGGCATACTTTTCCTTCCGTCCTCTGCAATGTCACTGATGAATACATTAAAAGGACTGGACCCAATACTGAACTCCTGCGGTACCCCACTAGTAACCCCTTCTTCTCAGAGGGACTCCATTTACAATTACCTCTGTGTCCTGTTGTCCAGCCAATGTTTTCATTTAGGCTACCACCCTGGGTCCCACTCCCAGGCTGGTTAATTTGACTATTAATCTTTGTGTGGGACTGTGTCAAATGCCTTGCTAAAGTCTAGGTAGGCCATGTCCACAGCCCTCCCTGGTCTACTACTTTGGTCACCCAGTCAAAGAAATCTATTAGATTCTGTCTGACATGACCTTCCCGCGAGAACCCATGCTGCCTTGGGTCCTGTGCTCCACTGGCCTCTAGGTACTCATCTATTCTTTCCTTCAGAAGTGACTCCATCACTTTCCTACCACAGAGGTCAGACTGACAGGTCTGTAGTTTTCTGCCTCTGTCTTGGACCCACTTTGTGAAGGGAATCACATCCGCCTTCCTCCAGTCCTCGGGTACCACACCATCCTCCCATGATTTATTAAAAGAGTAGCCAGTGGTTTCACTAGTTCCTCCTTAATTCTTTTAGAATTCTGGGTGAATTCCATCAGGACCCATTGCTTTGTCCACCTTCAGTTTTAGGAGTTCTTGTAGAACCCTTTCTTCTGTGAAAGGACTGGGATCACCTCTATCAAGAGTGCTTCTGTTAATTGGATTAGGCACTTCCCCTCCTCTTTGGAATACCGAGCAGAAATATTCATTCAGTATTCCTGCTTTTTCACTGTCCCCCTCTGCCCACCCACCGTTCATTCTATTCAGCCTCACTATCCTTCCCTTTGTCTTTCTACGCTCTCTGATGTACCTATAAAAGGTTTTATCCCCCTTCTTAACTGAGTTGGCTATCTTTTCCTCAGTTTGGGCCTTTGCTATTCTGACTTCTCTCCCTGCTTCCTTCTGCCTTAACTGGTACAGCTCTCTGTCCTGCTCCTTCTGTGTTTCCTTATTGCAGTGGCATAGAACCCTTCTACTCCCTCCTACTGCTGCTGCCCACTCGCAGCCTCCGATCTCTGTCACACTGACACAAAACCCTCCCACTCCCTCCCACTGCTGCTACCCACACCATCTGTTCTCTGTTGTTGGGGCATAAAACCCTCCCACTCCCTCCGACTGCTGCTGCCCGCCCTGCACACTCCATTCTCTGTCACACTGGCATAAAACCCTCCCACTTCCTCCATTCTCTGTTGCATCGGCATAAAACCTTCCCACTCCCTCCCACTTCTGCTGACCACACCATCTGTTCTCTGTTGCTGGGGCATAAAACCCTCCCACTCCCTCCTACTGCTACTGCCCACCCCTCTGTTCTCCATTGCAGTGGCATAGAACCCTTCTACTCCCTCCCACTGCTGCTGCCCGCCTGCAGCCTCCGATCTCTGTCACACTGACACAAAACCCTCCCACTCCCTCCCACTGCTGCTGCCCACCCGCAGCCTTCAATCTCTGTCACACTGACACAAAACCCTCCCACTCCCTCCCACTGCTGCTGACCACACCATCTGCTCTCTGTTGCTGGGGCATAAAACCCTCCCACTCCCTCCCACTCCTGCTGCCTGCCCTGCACATTCCAGTTTCTGTCGCATCGGCATAAAACCCTCCCACTCTCTCTCACTACTGCTGCCCACCCCTCACCCTCCATTCTCCGGCCCCTGCAGATATTGGGGTGCTCAATACCAATGTCAGCATGTATCCCCCTCCCCTCCTCAATGTGGCACAGTGACAGCCCACCCCAGTGTGCAAAAAAATGATTTGATGTTTCCGACACAGGAATGCCCACTCCCAGTGTCAGATGCACACCCCATGCCCTATGTTCTCAGCTGACTTTGGGTGCCCAATCCCTGGGTCAGCATTTATCCCCCCCCAGTATTGTGGCACATTGGAAGCCCACCCCACTCTGCCAAAATCCATCCTGTTAATATTTCACCTGTAAAAAAAGAAACAGTACCCAACATACTTTTTTTTTTAAACCTGAAAAACAAAGGAAACCATCCCTCATCATTCCTGCTGTCTCTCCTCTCTCAATCTGCACCTCCCTCCCCACCCCCTCACCCATACTCACCTCTGGAGGTTGGGAGAAGTGATCTTCTGTGGACCAAGAACATGTCTGCACTCTTCAGAGACCAGCCAGGAACTGAAGAAATTACAGGAAGTCCTATAATGGCACACAGTTGGGGTTTCCAATTTAGGCTGTTATCTTAACAATTTTTGAGTTTCAGTCTGAAATTTTCAACATGGGGTTCTTGGGACCCCACCTCATGAACACTTGCACTGTCATTTTGTTTCTCAGTCCCCAAAGGTGATTTTGTGGTCACTGTATGGAATCACCTTTTAGAACAAATTTATGAAACAGCAGTGCCACTGCTCATAAAGTGGAGTCCCAAAAAGCCCTTATTCCAATTTTTTTTTTAGTTATTTAAACAGGTACAGCACACTAAGCTCAAAGCTTTTTCACAGGAGCGACCTGGGAGCATAAGGAGGTTAAGTGACTTGCTCAGGGTCACACAGTATGCAAGTGGTAGCTGTGAGATTCAAACCCAGGTCTGGTCTGCTGGATGTCACCAGATCTGCAGCTCAGAGCCTAAGACCACTGTGCTATACTGCCTCTGAAAAATGACTGCATTACGAGCATTTGTTGTGTAGTTTCTAGGCACACTCATAACTTCATCAGTTTTTAATATGTTCACTCCAAATATCAACATTGCTGTTTTTTTCCACACCCTCTTATGAACAGTACAGCTGTAATTTTTAACATCCTTCCAAAAATGTGTTTTTGCACCTGTGGTGCAGAATGTCATGGTCACAGTGTGAAATCAACTTTTGGGACAGATTAACGAAATCACAGTGCCACTGTTCATGAGGGGAGGTCCAAAATAGCCCATGTTGAAAATTTGGAGAAAACATTCCAAAATATGACTGCGATATGAGTGTGCATTGCACAGTTTCAACACACACTCATAACTTCACCAATTTTACATATTTTCCATCAAGATTTTCAACATTGCTATTATCTTACACCCACTCATGAACACTATAGCAGTCATTTTCACAGCCTGCCTGAAATGTGTTTTGGCACCTGTAGTGCCGAATGGCACACTCGCTGTGCAAAATCAGCTTTTGGCACTGAGTGATGAAATGATACTGCCGCTGTTCATGAGGTGGGGTCCCAAAAAGCCCATGTTGAAAATTTGAAGTGACAATACCAACAAGCACCGAGGGTGTTAGGGTTTCCAACCATAATGCCCACCATGTACAGACTTATAGGCATTGGGGAGTGTGACTTGGGGTCATTGGCCATACTGCTCACTGCACTCCCCTCCAACCCCACCCTGCAGCCAGTGACAGGCACTGAGGTGTGCCTTGGGTCTTTGGCCCTGTCATTCACCTCATTATCCTATACTGCACCCATTTCAGCTTATTTCCTTATGGAACTGGCTGAGCGTAAGAGTCGAAGATCTCAATGCACACCGTGACACCTATCAGTGTCTGTAGCGTGGGATGAGGTGAAATGGTGTTAGTGTTACGGTTGATGACCCAAAGGCACACCCCCGATACCTGCCACTCTTTGCAGGGTGGGAGTGGGGGTTGGAGTTACTTCAATACTGCATTGCCATTCTTGTTATGCATCTCTGTAACTCCTGCACTAACAATGCCAATACCAGCAAGCAAACATTCGTCATTGACAAGTGCTTGTTTGTTTAGTGGGGCTGCTACTTGTACAGGTACTTCAGGAGGTAACGTGGTAGATGGTGTCTGAATTGTAACAGGCAGTAAGGTCAATACAGGGTTCTGCAGGAAGGCAGACTGGGTCAGTGTCATTTGCCACATACCGTGGATGGGAGGCAGAGGTTGAAGGAGTATTTAGTTCAGGAAAGTCTGCAGAGTCGGGCATTCAGATAGGAGAGTTTCCAGAAAGCCAGCTATCTGTTGCTGGTTGCTTTTCCCAACCTGCACCCATTAATGCAGCTTCAACTGACCAGGACTGCTATAAGTTCACAGTGTCTTTCACTTTAGATTACAGTAACCCACTAGACTGTTCCTCTGTCACTGATGAAGTAGTATTTGTAATATTCACTGCAGATTTTGTGGTGCTCCGCGAGGGATCAGCGACTCCAGTGTTATGACTTTCATTGGCAGATGATAGCTTCTGCGAGGAGTCATTTCTCATTCTCAGCTTAGTTTTGGAGACAGCGTCAGTTGCACTGTCAGCTTGTAGCCAGTACATTTTCAGCTGCAATGTAAATTTTTTAAATAGGAATTTCTGCTCCTCAGATTCTAGTAACTGCTTCAGTTTCAGTGTTTCTGCTGAGTCCATATTAAGGTCCATGTGCACAGTCTCATTACCTTCAGAGTTTTCAGAATCATTTGCATTTTCTATTAGTTCATCTTGTATTTGTATGGAGATTTCTTGGATGTTTAAAGGACCAAACTCAGATGTTTGTTTCATTATATCCAACATTCCATTTCCAGCAGTATCATCATCCAAACATTGTGCCCCAGATTTAGATGAGATAGGAGAAGAGGTCTGTTCTCCCATCCCTACAGCTTCCAACCTTCCACCAGGACTTTTGTCCACTGTCTTGTCAGCCAGATGTTCCCCTACAGGTAAGTAGGAGAATCTCCCTGATGCACTGGCCAAATTTTCCCCATTCACTAAAAAAACACCACTAACAGCTTACTCTTGTTCAAGGTCAGTCAACATTCATCTGTATCCCCTTTCCCCCAGGTTGTGCCAGAAAATAGGTAAGAATATGTCTAGTGCACTTTCCTGGAAAACAAAAACTAAATAAATAAAAAAAAATAAACAAAGTACTCAGGAAATCTAGGCATAGTGCTGACTCCCTTGATTTGAAACTCATCACCCTCACCTTTGATAAAGTTCTGCCACCCCTTATGAAAATTCTGAACTGCTCTCTTATGCTGTCATAATTCTCAAGTAAATGGAAGCCTGGTGTGTTGACTCCTATCCACAAAAGTGGTAACAAGACTCTCACAATCAACTACAGGCTTATATCCATCCTACCCCTGCTCTCCAAGGCCTTGGAAAGGATAGTTGCTGAACAACTCATAGACTACCTGGAAAAACATAACCTCCAATGTTCACAGCTACACAGTCTTCGAAAAGGTCACAGCACCTCCACTGCACGACTAGACTTCACCTCCTTCATCCACCAGGCACTTGACCACAACCAATTTGCCGGCGCCACCTTTATTGATCTGGCTAAGGTGTTTGATACAGTTAACCACTCCCTACTAACTAGTCAACTATCACATCTTGGCCTTTCACTGGATACCACTCACTGATTCCAAAGCTACCTTAGTGACCACTTTCAGCAGGTCAGAATTGGAGACTCCATCTCAACCCCCCTTCCAGTCTGTTTGGGTGTACTACAATATTTCATCCTTGGCCCCCTACTCTTCAGCATCTTCATGAATGACCTCCCTGCTGCTTGCCATGACTGAATTCTACTCGGTGCAGATGATGCAGTCATTTTCATGAGCCACTCCAATCCCCACCACCTCCAGCACCTCCTACAGAGTAGTTTCTCAGAAGTTGAAATCTGGTTCAGATCATGTAAACTCATCATAAATGATTCAAAAACCAAGGCAGTGCTGTTTCAAGGTACTCGCAACAAACACAAAGTCCGACAACTGCTGAGGTACAATAGTGGTGGCATTGTGTTGGAATAGGTAGACCAGTTCAAATACCTGATAGTGACCCTGGACTCCATTCTTGCATACTCCACTCATATAAATAACCTTGCTAAAGCTGTGAATACCAGCATAGGGCTGCTATATTGGCAAAGGCACTATTTGACTGATGAAGCATTAAAACTTGTCATCCAGAGCTCAGTCACCTCTTTAAT
Source organism: Neoceratodus forsteri (assembly GCA_016271365.2). NCBI lineage: Eukaryota > Metazoa > Chordata > Ceratodontiformes > Ceratodontidae > Neoceratodus > Neoceratodus forsteri. The sequence continues at coordinate 115,153,812 of CM057455.1, read as the reverse complement.
TTACTATGTCCTCATAGTTTAAGGATCAGCTACTGACACTGCCCTTGGGCGTATAGCCATAGTCCTAAACAAGGCATGCCAGCTCCTCACCACAGCCTCTAAGACAGACACACACACACACACACACACACACACACACACACACACACACACATATGATCTCTTTGAAGAGGCTATCTGGCTATAGCTCCAATGCAGAATTACATATCACACCTGCTTACCTGTAAAGAAGACAATGCTAGGCCTCCATCCACCAGGGGTTTAGTCTATACTTTCCACTCACTGTGCCATTCACCTTACAAGGAGTTCTGGAACACTATTCTTCAAAGTTCCTCACTGCCAGAACACTCATGGGCAGTGCTCGTACAAAGTTTGGGCCTCTGACTGGTTCAACACTCTCCCAGTGGATATCAGCAATGCACCGAATCTCAGATCCTTTAAGCACAAACTGTGACAGCACTTGGTGGTCAATGCCTACTGTGACTGCTACACTTAAATTCTCTACTCACCCTCTTGTCCTGTCCATTACTTATGCAGTCTCCCCACCTCCCGCTCTATCCCAATTAACTCTTTCTAAAGTCTCACATCGCCACCTCAACCTCCTTCCTTGCCCCCCAGATTTTATGCCTCTCTCTCTCTCTCTCCATTCCCTCTCACATCTTTGCCCCCCCAACCTATTACCCCTTCACCTACTAGCGCTCATATTCTCACTTTCCTTTCTCTCCAGTCCTCCTTAACTCCCTTCTAGTCCTCATTTCTCTCTACTTTCTTCTTCTTGCCCATCCTAACTTTTCCCTCCTCCTCCTCCCACTTACTCTATTACCCCCCTTACATCTCCCAACCCTTCTTCGCTCCCCTCCATCACCACTTACTCCTCTTCTTCACCACCTACCTTATCCCTTCAGTCCCCTACCCCTCGATTCTTGATTGTCCCCTACCACCTTGTTTCGCAACAACTACCCCTGGTCCTCTCATGCACTTGTCAAATTACTATTTTAATTGTAACCACCCCAAGCTGTCTTTGTATAATGTCTGGTGATGTTGCACCATTGCTTCCATCCACATTGATCCTGACAAAGCCTTTGGCAGCTCATGCATTCTGTAATGTTTTACCTGTTATTAAGTCTATTGTCTTGTCTTATCTGCACAAAGCTACTGACAGCTCATGTACTGTAATTGTATTAACTGTTATCTAGCTGCCTGTTTTTGTCTTTACTTGCCCATTGTCCGTGACTTAGAACCGTTGTAAAAGAGCACTGTTTGCTCAAAGGTGTTATCAAAAATTTTCATAAATAAATAAAAAAAATAGACAGCAAAGAGTATATTTTAGAAAGTCCCTCTCTGAACCCTTATCATCCTCAATAGGTGTCCCCCAGGAATCCATTCTGGGCCCTTTACTTTTCTCTCTGCATATTGATAATCTTCATGGCTGTCTGTTGCATAGAACTCCCATACTTTATGTGGATGGTGTGGCTCTGGTTATTAGTGCCAAGGATGTAAACTCCTTAAACAACAAGTTGACTGCTGATCTTCAGGCGGTGCAGAACTGGCTTCAGCAAAACTAGTTGCTATTAAACATGCCTAAGTTACAAGCCATGCTCTTTGGCTAACAACCAAAACTTAGAAACTGTATGATCCCATTACAAGTCACATGTATTAATGGTGCCCATCTGAAGAGTGTCAAATCTTTTAATTACCTGGGTGTTATTCTTGACTCAACCCTCACTTAAAATTCATGTAAATAAAGTCGCAAAATCTGTTCATGCTGGTTTGTTTTGCCCTGCAGGATAAGGAACAACGTTGCTCCAAGAGCTTGCTTATCTATTGTACGGTGTATCTTACTCTCAAAACTTATGTAGACTGTTAAAGTGTATGCTACATCGGCCTCTAAGCTTACTTTTAGGAAATGGGACACAATTTGCCAGTTTGCACTCTCTGATCATAGACTTGAACATTACTGCACTCTAAAAAATACTGGATTGACTTTCACCAGCTGCACTAAACATAGAAACATAGACTCTGATGGCAGATAAGGACCGCTTGGCCCACCTTGTCTGCCCATTTCCCTACCTAATGGATAAGCTGCAGATCCTAGTTAACCAACTGCCTACTTCTTCCTACCCCCACTCCCTAGAATTGCCTGATGACTGGCCCATGCATACTTGAATTCCACCACTGTTTTTGACTTCACAACCTCCTCCGGAAGGCTGTTCCATGCATCTACAACCCTCTGTTTGAAAAAATACTTCCTTACATTACCTCTGAGCCACCCCCATCTTCAAATTGTGCCCCCTTGTTCTTGAACACCTCTTTTTCTGAAAGATGCTACCCTCTTGGACTTTGTTGATTCCCTTGAGGTACTTCAAAGTTTCTATCATGCGCCCTTCTCCCTCCTTGAATCCTTTCTTCTGTAAATGGGCTGGTATCAACTTCTGTATCCAGAGTGTTTCTATTGTTTGATTTAGGTACCTCCCCCTCTTCATTTGTGAATACTAAGCAAAACTATTTCTTTAGTATCTCTGCCTTTCCACAGTCACCCTCTGCCCATTCCCTTCCCTTTGTTAAGCCTCACTATCCTTCCCTTGGTCTTCCTTCGCTCCCTGATGTACCTATAAAAAGTTTTATCCCCCTTCTTAACAGTGTTGGCTATCTTTTCCTCGATTTGGGCCTTTGCTGTTCTGACTGCCTTCCCAGCTTCCTTTTGCTTTAAATGATACAATTCTCTGTTCTGCTTCTTTTTTGATTCCTTGTACTTCCTGAGTGCTTTCTTTTTCTCCCTAACCTTTCCTGCCACCTCCTTTGAGAACCATAGTGGTTTCTTACATCGTTTTGTTTTGTTTATTTGCTTCACAAAAAGGCTTGTTGCCTCTGTGATGCAGTTTTGATTATTCCTCACTGTACTTCCACCCCTTCTTCCTGCCCATTTGCTAGAGCATTCCTTAGGCACTCACCCATTTTGGCAAAGTCAGCCCTCCTGAAGTCCAGTACCTTTGCCTTTGTATGGCTTGACTATATTGCTGTGTTTATCGTGAACCATACTGTTCAATGGTCGCTAGTTCCCAGATGGCTACCCACTTCTAAATCTGTGATCTTCTCACCATCCCCATTTGAGAGAACCAGGTCTAAGATTTCTCCCTCTCGAGTGGGTTCCAATACTGGTAGTCTAAGGCATGCCCCCTATAGGGCATCTAGAATGACCCCAATCTTAGAAGTGGCTGCTGCAAATGCACTCCAGTTAACATCTGGCATATTCAGATCCCCCATCAGCAATATCTCCCCTTTTTCTGCCATTCTGAGGATACTTCCTATCATTTCCTGGTCCATGCCCTCCTCCTGAGATGGGGATCTCTGTACAACCCCTGTGCGGATTGTGGTGCCATTGCCTGTCTCCAAATTGACCCAAAGTGCTTCTTCTCTTCCCTGTTTACCCTTTTGTTCTGTAGTTTTGATTCCTTCCCCTACATAGAGAGCTACTCCTCCTTCTCTTTTACCCTCCTTGTCCCTCCTGTAGATAGTGTATCCTAGTATGTTTACATCCCAGTCATGGTTCTGTGTGTACCATGTTTCTGTGACTGCCACGATATCCAGGTGTTCCTCCTCCATCAAGGCCACTAATTCAGAAAGCTTGATACCCAGACTACAAGCATTAGTACTCATTGCTCTCCATTTTTTAATGGCTTTGCCTCTTATAGCACTATCCCTGTCCTCATTGACTTTGCTTTCTCCATTCACCCATGTCCTGCTCCCTACTGACCTTTGTACCTTGGTCTTTCCCTAATTTAGTACCCTGTTTTCTAGGGGGAGGCTGGTAATTCATTGCTGCTTATCAGTGCCTCCCCCCTTGACTAGTTTAAAAGTCTGCCAATTAAGCATTTAAACCGATTACCCAGAAGACTTGTTCCCTTCCTGGACAGATGCAGACCATCCTGCCAGTATAGGCTGGTATTCCTCCAGGTGGAACCCCAGTAACCAATGAAGCCAAACCCCTGTGCTCTGCACCATTCTTTCAACCATCCATTGAATCGAATGGTGTGAAGTACCCTCACCTCACCCTTGCCATTGACAGGCAGCACCTCTGTGAAGGATACTGTGTGGGCTACTTGCCTTAGGCCCCTCCCCAACTCCATAAACTCCTCCTGCACTGCTCTAATGTCATGTTGAGTCAAGTTATTTGTCCCTAGGTGGACAACGACGTCCAGATCAGTCTCCAGTGCAGCTGTTCTCATGATCCTGAGAATGCGCTTCCTGTTCATTCAAGCCATGGCATCAGACAAGCACCTTACTTCAGTTTTCCCTGCTCCCCCCAGTTCTATCCCCCTAATGACTGAGTCCCCCATCAGGAGCTGCTTTCTTTCCCTGTAGTGTTCTCTGCCTCCTTCACGAAACTGCTATTGATGGGCTTGTAGTTAACATCCTAAAAGGGCAGAGGCCCTATTACCTTGCTTCTCTTCTTCAATCTCAATCAAATCCTTACTGGTTAAGGGCCATAAAGCTTGACTTTCTTACCATTCCTAAACAAAGGACCAATCTAGATGCAATCACCTTTCAAAACTGCAGCAAGTGTTTGGAACACTATCTCTCCAGAAGTATCAAAATGTGCTTCCCCATTGAGTTCCGAAAGGCCATCCAGAAGCACCTACTAAATGCCTACATGTTAAACTGCCCTTCTAATCTTTAATGGACAAGTATGTGTTCTTACCCACTGCTAAGACTTGACCTTGTCTTGTTTATGTTTGCTATACTGCCTGTGAAATGTTTGTCATATTCAATGGTGTCTAACTATCTGTAATTGTATGCTGTTTTCTTTCTGCCACTGACCATTCACTCTGTATGGCACTAAGCATGTAATATTCTTTACTTGTGTATGGTATACAGCTCTTTACCTGTTTAAGCCTATATTGGTCTGTACTATGTTACTGTCTGTGTTATGTCTATGTGATAGATAGGGGAAATTGTTTAACCAGGAAAGGCACACTAAGCCAGAGCTTGTTTCCAGGTGCGATCTGGGAGCACAAGGAAGTTAAGTGACTTTCTCAGGGTCACACAGTATGCAAGTGGAAGCTGTGGGATTGAAACCCAGGTCTGGCCTGCTTGATGTCACCAAATTTGTAGCTCAGAGCTTTAGACCACTGCGCTATACTGCCTCCTGATGGCTCTGTTTTACGAAACAATACAAACATATGAACTTGCCAGCAGATACAAGCCTATTGGTCTATCTAGTCTGCTCAAGTGTGCAACTCTTCAATCTTTCAGACTGTAGCTGCCTCCTCCTTGCCTACCTCCCATTGATTTTGCCCATGTAACCTTCACTCCCACCCCTGTCCCCCATGGTTTAAACCCTGCCTCTGAACATGTCTCACCCCCTTTTGAAGCTGCTCGCTGTTTGCAGTGATATCACCTCCTCCATCAGAGTGTTCCACACCAGTACCTCCCTTTCAGTGAAATAGTACCTCCTTATTTCCCTCCTAAACATGCATCCTTCCAACTTCAGACTGTGCCCCCTGCTTTCCCTTCCAACTTTTAATTTGAAAATACTTCCAGTGCTTACTCTGTTCATACCCTTCAGATACTGAAAGGTCTCAATCATATCCCTGCTCTCCCTTCTATCATCAAGGGAATACATATTGAGCTCTCTCAGTCTCTCCTCATAAGGTTTATCTCCCAATCCTGGAATCATTTTCACTGCCCAGCACTGTACTCTATCCAGTAACTTACTGTCCTTGTTCAAGTAGAGGCACCAGTATTGCATGGCGTATTCCAAGTGTGGCCTCACCAGGAAATTGTACAGGGGCAGGATGACTTCCCTTCTCCTAGAGGTAATTCCCTTTGTGATGCACTCCAGCATTCCGTTGGCCCTTGCTGCTGCCTTCCTGCATTGGGCTGAGTGGTTAATTTCCACTGTCACTAGTAAACCCAGATCATTCTCCTCCTTTGACTTAGATGACTGCACTGCCCCCAACAAGTAACTATTTTTGGGTACTTGGCTACCAAGTGCATGACTTTGCACTTCTTGGCATTGAACCCAGGTTGCCATGTGTTAGACCATTCCTCCAGTTTTGAAAAATCCTCCTGGAGTACTGTACTACCTTCCCCTCCATCAGCCTCTGCAAAGATCTTGGTGTCATCAGTGAAAAGAAGGATCTTACCTGCCCTCCATGATCTGAATGATAACCAAGATTGTCATAAAAGATTGTGCAAATTTAAGAAATCTTAAAACTATCAGTTTGAAACAGAGAGATGCACTTTTATAAAACTATCCCTCAAAAGAAATGAAACCAAATTCTAGTAGGAACATTTGAAAATGAGAGGCCGCCCATCACAAAGACACAGCAACAACTTCAGCTGTCACTGATGTCAGCTGCTTAGCAACCTCTACGTGAGCTAAGAGTGAGTGTGGAGTGAAACGAGATCATCATGTTTCACGACAAGCAGGCTCAGGAGGTCAGGGAAGAAGCAGCAAAGTGCATATTAGTTCAGCAAGTTAAAAGATGCCATTGCCTGGGAGTGAGAACGCCACTTGCAGCCACCAGGTAATACAGTATTAACAACTGTAAAGTATAATAAGAGAATTTAAAGTATGAAACAGTAAAGTTTCTGTGAATGGCATAAGTAAGGCTGTACATGGTAATTTTTTAAATCGGAGTTAACCAAATTGTTGAAGATCTGAAATGAATAAAAAACACTGTGGCATTTGCTGTGACATTACTGGCAAAAGTGATAGGCTCTATAATGAACAGTTTATAAATCACATTTGGATGAACCACTAATAGTGTCAGAAAATTATATTATCATCGAGAAAAGAAAGAAATATTACAATGCAACACTTTTTTTGATCTATTTAGGTGAATACAATGCTGAAAGAACCAAGTTCAGGAAAATGTAAAGAACTGTAGCATGAAGCAAGTAATAGAATGATAATTTGGTAAATATAAAACCTGATCTTATCATAGATACATATATACATAGATACATAGACAGTGTTGGCAGATAAGGGTATATGGCCCACCCAGTCTGCCCATTTGAGCTTGTAAGTTCAGTTTATGTTTTCCTAGAAGTCTGTTGCCCCTTACCCCTGACCTCCAGAATTCCTCTATGTCTATCCCATGCATTCTTAAATCCCATGATTGTTTCAGTCCCCACCACTTCCTCTGGCAGGGTGTTCCACTTGTCCACCACCTGTTCTGTGAAGAAATTCTTCCTCACATTTCCTCTGAATCGTCTTCCCTCCAACTTCATCCCATGCACTCTAGTCCCCAAGATATTTTTCACTTAAAATAGTGTATTCCGCACCCTGTTCCTCCCTGTAAGATACTTGTATGTCTCTATCATATCCCTCTCCCTCCTCTCCTCCAGGGAGTACATGTTCAGTTCTTTCAACCTGTCCTCATAGGACTAGTGATGCAATCCATGCACCATCTTTGTTGCCCTCCTCTGAACCTGCTCTACCCTGTCTATGTCCTTACGTAGGTAAGGTCTCCAGAACTGTACACTGTACTCCAGGTGGGGCCTCACTAGTGTCTTGTATAGTGAAATTATGACTTCCCTTTTCCTGCTGGTGATGCCACTACCTATGCATCCCAGCATCCAATTTGCTTTACCTGCTGCCTTGACACACTGTTTCCCTACTTTGAGGTCATCAGAGGTGATAACCCCACGATCCCTTTCCTGCTTGGTGTATGCTATATCCTAACCCCCCAACTGATATACTGTGCCAGGGTTTTTGTGCCCCATATGCATTACCTTGCACTTCTTTGCATTGAATTTCAACTGCAAACCCCTGACCATTCTTCAAGTTTCTGCAGGTCCCTTCTCATTCTGTCTACATTATCTGGTGTGTCTACTCTGTTACAGAGCTTTGTGTCATCAGCGAACAGTGAAGTTCTACCTTCTAGGTCGTTATCAACATAATGACAATTTTTATGAAATTAAACTGTATAAAATGTAAACTTAGCATGCTTTTTTGAATTGATTGCAGAACTTAAAAAAAATAGCACTTTGAAAAAGCATGTAGTGCGAAACATCAGGGCAAGTTGAAAACTATCGAATAAATAACTAAATAAATTAAGCATTAATCCATGTGAGGATTTTTCTGTATCCCCAAAGCAACTTCTCTTTGTCTTTCCAACTTCAGACTGTACCCCCTGGTTTCCCTTCCACCTTTTAATTTGAAAATACTTTTGGTGCTTACTCTGATCATACCCTTCAGGTACTTGAAGGTCTCGATCATATCCCATCTCTCCCTTCTATCCTCCAGGGAATACATACTGAGCTCTCTCAGTCTCTCCTCATAAGGTTTATCTCCCAATCCCAGAATCATTTTTGTTGCCCATTGCTGTACCTCCTCCAATAGCTCGATGTCCTTTTCCAAGTTGGGGCACCAGTACTGTGCACTGTACTCCAAGTATGACCTCACCAGGGACCTGTACAGGTGAAAGATGACTTCCCCTCTCCTAGAGGTAATTCCCTTCATGATGCACCCCAGTATTCTGTTGGCCTTTGCTGCTGCCTTCCTGCACTGGGGTGAGTAGTTCATTTCCCCTGTCACTAGTACACCCAAATGATTCTCTTCCTCATTTGACTTGGATAACTGTACTCCCTCCAACCAAAAACTAATTCTGGGGCTCCTGGCTCCCAAATGCATGACTTTGCACTTCTTGGCATTGGACTCAGGTTGCCATGTGTTAGCCCATGCCTCCAGTTTTGCCAAATCCTCCTGGAGTACTGCATCACCTTCACCTCCATCAACCTCTGCATAGATCTTGGTGTCATCGCAAAGAGATTGATCATACTCTTTATCACTTTTGCTATGTTGGGAATGAAAACATTAAACAGTACATATCCCAGCACCGAGCCTTGTGGGACCTCACTTATTTCTGCCCTGGGATCAGATACCTCACCCCCACCACTACTACCTTCTGCTGTCTATCCTGCAACCAGCTCCTGACCCATCTAAATCAGTTTCTTCCCCACTCCCAGGTTGCTCAGTTTGCTGGTCCACCTGCCATGTGGCATTGAATTAAAGGCCTTGCTAAACTCCAGGCATAGGATGTCTGCTACATGACCCTTGTCCTGTGCCCATGTCACCCAATTGAAAAGTCCACCAGGTTTGTCTAGCAGGATCTGCTAGAAACACACCTATTCTGTCTGCATGTATCTCTCCCAGATTGTACCTAAAAACAGACCACATGGTCTAGCATACTTAACTGGTAAATCAAAATAAATAAATACATAACTAAATAAAAATGTTCTTGCAGCCAAATTGTACTGTTTTTATAAATCCTGGCCCACAGTTCATTCGCAAATGCTACCGTCTATCATCTGGCTTCAGAGATATAAATAAAATGTTTTCCTTAGCCTGTCACTGCTGTTGAAATATGCTGCCCACTCCACCAGGTAACAGACTGGCCCTCTTTAATATTTATTGGCCCCTCATGAATGTTTAAAGTCCCACAGCATAGCACTCATTGATGCTTTAAAAAAATACTTTTAGGTCTCCTAATGTGCCTACTTCATGTCTCCAGCCCCCAATTAGCTGTTTCTGGGGGATGGGAGCACTCGAGAGGTTTTTTGTTTTGTTTTTGCTGCATGAGTAAGAAAAAAATGACTATGTGCTACTGCTCATATGCAGACTGCCAGCTTACACATCCATGAAGCAGGCAGCACAGCAGTCCTGTGACTTTGTTCCTCCGGCCACAGTTAACTAAAGGAACAATGTGAGGGCCAGATGGAGACCTCAGTGCCACATAGGACCTGAAATTTGCAGTGGTGCTCAGAGGACCAGGCAGGCGGCACCCAAAGGGCAAAATGATGTAACCCCACCCATGGAGGTGCTATATATCAAACTTTTACATGCGATAAAATGTCCACTTTACACATATTTTTCAATAAAGAGTCTGACTCTGAATCTGTCAGGAGTCCTGCTTCCAACTACTTGCTCTCCTGCGTAAGGCTGGTGAGATGTGTAACAGAACCCCTTGGAGTACTCAAGGATAGATGGGTACAGGAGTCTTTTCAGGTCCCAGCTGTGCTGGGAGTCATCCTCAAAGAACAGGGAACTTCCCACTGAAATTCTTCCTTTCCTCTTATCAAGCAACATAGATAAGCTGCACTCCAGCTGGAACAAGAAATCAAAAAACAAATGTTTTCTTGAAAAAGGTTAATTTGTTGTTACTGTACCTCATGGAGCTCTGCTCAATAAGCTGTAGGCACAGTTCTCAAAGGGCAGCATAAGCTGTACCAACGGTAGCTACAGTCGATTGCTGGTGCGTCAGGGACCCTGCACCTGACTCTATATTGGATAGGTTCCCTGTGGCAAAGTCCCACACTTGTGGCAACTGTGGTCATGCATTACACAGATGGCAAATCTGGACAGTTTGCTGCAAGCTATTGGTCTGGCAGCACTCTTGTAAGGACAGAAGTATGTGTTGGTTTGCAGCCCCTCATCCTGATCCACTTTTTAGGGCTGCAGTGGGTGGAGTCCTGCAGACCTCTTGCTGTGAGAAAAGGACTCGGTGCATTCTTTGCAAATGAACAACATGTTTGAGTTGCATCACAGTCACCTCCACATCCATGCAGTCCTCTGCTCATATTGTTTATACTGAAGCAGAACTGTATGTTTTTTACAATGCCAGCTTCTGTGACAGAACACAGCACACACTGCCGAGTCCAGCATGGACACTGCTTTCTATAGCACATGTGCTCGTAGTTGTGCATGCATAGTTGCATGCAAATGCCATGTTGGACATAGTAGATTGTGTTGTATTCCACTATGACTGCCTATTTTAATTCTGTATTTATTTTTTTATCATAAAAATCCACACCATCCAAGCCTCCCTCTCAGAACCCACCACCCCACACCTTCCCTAGAAACATTGCAATAACACTGGGACTACTCAATCCCTCAGTGTTGCGATCATATTCTGTCATATCGATTCTTTCTTAAAATATGTTTTTCTCCCCCACCCTACCCTTCTTGTCAGCACTCACCCACCCACCCACCTCCCCAGAAACATAACAGCGACAATGGAGATGCCGATTCCTCTAGTGTAGTGATCCAGTATCCTCAGTCCAGTCTTATTTTCATAACCTGTAAAAAGAAAATCATCCATCAATGTCTTTTGCACCATCTCAGACCCCCCACCCAACCTTACCAATCAGCACCCTCCATCTCAGCACCCCCAAGCCCTTACTTAGCCATCAAGGGTCCAATGTCATAATCCACTCTAGACCACAGTCACAACTTTGCTCATTAAGCTGGACTACAAACTGAAGAAATAGGTATGCGATTCAATGTATTTCACTGGGGTTTTGAACTTAGAAGTATAACTTAGCAATTTTTGCAGCATATGATTTGCCCACATTTTCAGCATGCCTTCCTTGGGAACCCACCTCATGAACATTGGCACTGTAGTTTGGCAGATCTGTACCAAAAGGTGATTTTGCAGTCCCTGTGCAAAATCACCTTTCAGGCAGGAGTTGAAAATGTTCCCTGCCCGTGTTAATAAGGTGGGGTGATAAGAAGGCTATGTAAAAAAATTGGTGTAGAAATATCAACAGCAACAAAGTTATGAATCTACATTGAATTTTGTGAATGCAGACTCATAACTTTGATAATTTTCAATACTTTTACCACAAATTTGCAAAATAGCCATATCTTTACAGCACCCCATAAATGTGATAGTTGTCATTTTTCAACTCATGGTCCACATTATTTTGAATTCTGAAAGGTGATTTTGCAGTCCCTGTATGAAGTCAGCTTTCCTGCAGGAGTTACTTTTCTCTGCTTCTGTTCATGAGGAGGGGTCATAAGAAAACTATGTTACTTTGGTAATTTTCAATATTTTTTATCCTAAACTTACAACATAGCAATATATCTTTTTAGCACCTCATGAATATGACAACTGTCAGCTTTCAAATCTTGGCCAAAATGTTTTTTTTTTTACAACCAGAAGGGTGATTTCACTGTGCCTGCACAAAATTAGCTTTCAGGCAGGAGTTGGAAAATTTCTCTGCCCTTATTTTATTTATTTATTTAGTTTTTGTTGACCGGGTAAGTGCACTAGACAATCCCTGCCTATTTTCAGGCAGGACCCGGGGGAGGGGATTACACATGAATGCCAACTGACTTTGAACCAGATTAAGCAGTTGGTGGTATTTTTAGTGAATGAGAGAAATTTGGCCAGGACACCAGGGAAATTCCCCTACTCTTTTCAATAAGTGCCATGGGATCTTAAACATCCACCTAAACTACCACCAATCCAGGCAGATGGGACCTCTGTTTAACGTCTCATCCAAAAGACAGCACCTCAGAAGTGCAGCACCCCTCTCATGCTGCACTACAGTGTCAGTACTGGGATATTAATCCAAGTGCCAGATATGGGAACTGAACCCACAGCCCTCTGATCTCCCGGCCTCAGAGGCAAGTGTGCTACCTACTGAGCCACTGACACTGCCGTTGTTCATGAGGTGGGGTCATAAGAAGGCTATGTTGGAAAACTGATGGAGAAATAGCAAAAAAAAATGTATGAGCTTACTTTTAATTTTGTGAATGCAGGCTTGCATGTTTGATAATATTCAATATTTTACCTCAAATTGTCCACATAGCCATTTCTTTTTCAGCACCTCATGAATGTGACAGCTGTCATTTTCAGATCCCGCCAACAGCAAGAGGAAGGAGGTGCTGTTAGAACTTTACTTCTCTACTGGGACTTAAGAAGCCTTTACCCCTGAGGCTCTTAGCCTAGTAACTCGAAGCTCCATACTGCTTATCATAGGCTATGCACCAGTCATTTACAGTGCTACCACTGACTCAGCCTTACAAAGAGTCAAAATACTAGCCAACAGGGCTTACCACCTGGTCCTTGGAGCCAAACAGCGTACCCATACTTGTACTCTCCTGTTACACCTTAGGGCAAAGTATCAGGCTTGCCTAATGGATAAAAAAGCCCTTCTAGGTCTTACTCCCAATTCTACTGCTGCTCTGTTACAGTGAAACCCCTCCTCAAAGCTCACTAGGGGAATGGCTAAGGGAGTGTTCCATGTCCCTTTCAAAAGAACATGCTTTGCACAGCAGTCACTCTCCTACCATGGGCCCACTTGGTTTAACAAATGCCATACTACCACATTGGAGCACACTAAAATTGTCCCCTTTAAAAGATACCTGCTAACCCTGCTGGCCCAAAGTAACCAATGTGACTGCAATTACTAAACACAGGCAGCTATCACCACCAGGAGTTATGCCCCCTTTTTTCCTCCCTTCCCCCTTCCTCTCAGCCTCTACCTGACAAAGCCACCTGGTGGCTGTCCCCTTACTCCTGCTCTTACCCTCATCCATCTTCCCTACTCATGATAGAAGCTTCCTCAGGCTACTTCCAAGCAACTTTGCACCTAACTTCAGCCTGAGTCCTTGATGCCTTTATTTGTACCTTAACCAGATATTGAACCAAGTGTTAAAATGCACTTTTATACTCGTAATAATATAGTCAATGTAACTGCCTATTTGTTTAACTGTACAGCCTGTTAATATTCTGGCTTCCTGCAATGTTCATCAACCTGCCTTTGTAATTTTGTCTCTTGTCCATTCCATGTGGGACTTTTGTAATTTTTGTCTTTTGTTCACTTGACATGGAACCTTTATAAAACAGACATCCTTGCTCAAAGGTATTAATCTGCAATCTGAAATAAATAAATAAACTAGAACTCTAATACTGGTCCATTCAATTTAGGGTAAAAACAAATAGGAAAAAAAAACAAGAGTTAGTATGCTTGTCTGAGTTGGGTGAAGGGAACTGTTATCTGAGCAGTTTGCTAGGCAGAGAACACCAGCAGGAAGAAGTACTGTGTGACTGGACTTCTCTACTAGGACCTTCAATTTAGGGTAAAAAAAAAAAAACAAATTTAAAAAGTTAGTGTGTTTGTCTGAGTTACCTGAAGTGAACGGTTATCTGATCAGTTATCTAGGTGTAAATCTCAGGTGGCTGAAGGGGATTGTTAGCTGTGCAATTTAATTACATGAAGAAAGATCTAGTAAGTAGGGGGAGTGGCTTAGCTAGAAGGAAGCTAGATTTAAGCACTGCCTTAGAAAGATTCTTCTAGTGGCTTGGCAGAGAACACCAGGAGGAAGGAGTGCTGTGTGACGGGACTTCTCTACTGGGACTATATAGCACTCCACCCTCCCACCCAAAGCTAGTTCTACTTTTACAGGCACAGAATTTGACTTGGGAACAGGAAGTGAGTGATCACAGAGCCACCAAAGACTCACCATCCTAGAAGTGCAAGAGTAGCTCTCCAGCCCCCTCTACCTGTTGGAGGTCTGCCTCTGAGCAAGTAAGGGATCTACTGAGAAATATAGAATATTCTTGTCTCAGAACAGGATGATCAAGAGCTTAAAGCACAGAGAGGCAGTAAGTAAGTAGAGAGAGAATAAAAAAAACAGAGGAAAGAATAAGGATTCCAAACAATGTTGAAGAAGCCAGAAATAAGATATGATGGGAGTGGTGCAGTGGCTTTGGATCAGCAGTCTTCTGGGAGATGTTCTGGAGGATTCAGTGTTATCCCATCTGCAGGCACCTCTCTAGGCTGAGGGAGGAGGTTGCTAATCTCCAGGCTGAGTTAGCCAGGATTTGTGAGATCTCCTTTTCCAACCAGGGACAACCAGGGCCACTGCTGTTGCCTCAGAGGTTGCCAAGAAAGAGGAGTGGTTGGACCACAGTGGGATCAGGGAGGGTGAGGGTGGTGGAACAGAGGTGCAACCCTCCAGTTGTACCTCTCCACACTTCCTATGCCATTCTGGCAAAGTGTGGTTCCTCTGTGGAGGCACCCACAGTGGAGACCAAAGAGGATGCTGGGAACCTCCACAAAGGAGACCCATAAGAGGGTGGCATGGGACCCCATGGGGAAGGAAACAACTCCTGGTTGGGGACTCCATTGTTAGGAAGGTAGAACTGAAGGAGGAGAGGGAGGTGAGGTGCCTGCTTGGCACCACGGCTTGGAGGGATAGGGAATGAATCCTCAGGATAGCTGGAGCAGCTGCACAGGGGAGGGAGCTGGATGTCATTGTCCACATAGGGACAAATAACCTGGCTAAGAAAGGGCTCAGAGCAGTTCAGGAAGAGTTTGTGGAATCAGGGAGGGACCTTAAACAAGTAACATGCATGGTAACCTCCTTGGAGGTGCTGAATCTCTAGGGTGTAGGAGAGGCTAGGATGCTCCACATCATAGGATTCCATCAGTGGTTGAAAAACTGGTGCAGAGCTCAGAGATTTGGCTTCATTGTGGACTGGGGTGGTCCACCTGGAGTGATGCAAGCCTATACTGGCATGATGGGCTGCATCTGTCCAGGAGGGGAAGGAGTGATGCAAGTCTATACCAGCATGATGTGCTGCATCAATCCAGGAGGGGAACAAAGATCAGAGGTGATAGGCTTAAAAGCTTCATAGGCAAACATTTAAACTAGCCGGGGGGGATGCACTGGAAAAGAGCAAGGAAATCCTAGCCCCCCCAAAAAAAGTCATGGTAGTAAGTGACGTAAACAGCAAGATAGAGATGTTGATAGAGAGAAGGGCATGGGTAAATGGAGAAAGTGACAAAGGCAAGAAGGACAGGGATGGGGCAAAAAGGAGTAAGATCATTAGGAAATGGAGGGTAATGAGTACCATTGACCATAGTCTGGGCAACAAGCTCCCTGAACTGGCGGCCTTGATGAAAGAGGGATGCCTGGATATCATAGCAGTCACAGAAACATGGTACACAGAGAACCATGACTGGGATGTTAACATACCAAGGTACACAACCTACAGGAGAGACAGGGAGGGCAGAAGAGGGGGAGGAGTAGCTCTCTATGTAAAGGAAGGGGTAAAAGCAACTGAACAAAAGAGTAAACAGGGAGGAGAGGAGAAAATATGGGTCACCTTAGAGACTGGAAATGGCACCACATTCTGCACAGGGGTTGTGTACAGACCTCCATGTCGGGGAGAGAGTGGACAAGGATATGATAGAAGGCATTCTTAGAATGGCAGAGAAAGGGGAGATACTGTTGATGGGAGACCAGAATATGCCAGATGTTAACTGGAGCACATTTGCTGCAGCCACATCCAAGAGCAGGGCCATTCTCAATGCCCTACAGGTGGTATGCCTCAGATAGTTAGTTTCATAACCCACTCATGAGGGAGCAATCTTAGACCTCATACTCTCAAATGGGGACAGTGAGTGGATCTCAGATCTAGAAGTCGGTTGCCATCTGGGAATAAGTGACCATCAAACAGTGTGGTTCATGTTTAACTCAGCCACAGAGTCAAGCCATAAAAAAGTGAGGGTACTGGACTTCAGGAGGGCTGACTTTGGCAAGATGGACAAGTGCCTTAGAAAAGCACTAGTAAGCAGGTTAGGAGAGGTGCAGCAACAATGGGGAAACATCTAAACTACCATCACAGAGGCAACAAGCCTTTGTGTGAAGCAAATAAACAAATCAAAATGAAAGAAAAAGCCACTATGGTACTCCAAAGAGGTGGCAGGGAAAGTCAGGGAGAAAAAGATAGCATTCAGGAAGTATAAGGAAATACAGAACAAATAGGACAGAGAACTGTACCAGTTAAGGCAGAAGGAGGCAGGGAGGGAAGTCAGAATATCAAAGGCCCAAACTAAGGAAAAGATAGTCAACTCAAGAAAGGGGATAAAACTTTTTATAGGTACATCAGGGATTGTAGAAAGAGAAAGGGAGGGATAGTGAGGCTGAATCAAATGGACAGTGGGTAGGCAGAGGGGGGCAGTGAAAAAGCAGGGCTACTGAATGAATATTTATGCTCAGTATTCACAAAAGAGGAGGGGGAGGTGCCTAATCCAATTAACAGAAGCACTCTTGATAGGGGGGTCGATCCCAGTCCTTTCACAGAAAAAAGGGTACTGAAAGAACTCCAAAAACTGAAGGTGGACAAAGCAATGGGGTCTGATGGAATTTAAACCAGAATTCTAAAAGAATTAAAGGGAGAACTAGTGAAACCACTGACTACCCTTTTTAACAAATCATGGGAGGATGGTGTGGTACCTGAGGACTGGAGGAAGGTGGATGTGATTCCCCTTTACAAAAGTGGGACCAAGGCAGAGGCAGGAAACTACAGACCTTTCAGTTTGACCTCTGTGGTAGAGAAAGTGATGGAATCACTTCTGAAGGATAGAATTGTTGAGTACCTAGAGGCCACTGGGGCACAGGACCCAAGGCAGCATGGGTTCACAACAGGAAGGTCATGTCAGATGAATCTAATTGATTTCTTTGACTGGGTGACCAAAGTAGTAGACCAGGAAGGGGCTCTGGACATGGCCTACCTAGACTTTAACAAAGCATTTGACACAGTCTCACACAAAAGATTAACAGTAAAATTAACTAGCCTGGGAGTGGGTCCCAGGGTGGTAGCCTGTGTAAAACATTGATTGGACAACAGGACCCAGAAGGTAATTGTAAATGGAGTCCACTCTGAAGAAAGAGGAGTTACTAGTGGGCTAGCACAAGGTTCAGTACTGGGTCCAGTCATTTTTAATGTCTTTATAAGTGACATTGCAGAGGGACTGGAAGGAAAAGTATGCCTCTTTGCAGATGACACAAAGATCTGCAACAGGGTCAATAAACAAGGAAGCATGGAAAGGATGAGAAGGGACTTGGCAAGGCTGGAGGAATGGTCAGTAGTATGGCAGCTTGGAGTCAATGCAAAGACGTGCAAAAAAATGCAGCTGGGAAACAAAACCCCCGGAGAAGATTACACAATGGGGGGAGGTAGTAACAACAACAAAAATGGAAAGGGACCTAGGGGTAATTATATCAGATGACCTTAAGGTTAGCAAGCAATGTGAGAAGGCAGTAGGGAGGGCTGGGGGTATACTGGGATGCATAGGGAGAGGCATCACCAGCAGAAAACATGAAGTTGTTATTCCTCTATACAGACAGTTGATGACACCCCATCTTGAGTACTGCGTCCAGTTCTGGAGACCCCATCTCCATAAGGACAAAGAAAGGACAGAGGCAGTCTAGAGGAGGGTAACTAAATTGGTGCAGGATCTGCAAGAGAAGCCATACCAGGAGAGACTAAAGGAGCTTAATATGTATACCCTTAAGGAAAGGAGGAAGAATGGGGGACATTATAGAAACTTTTAAGTACCTCAGTGGAATCAAAAAGGCCAAGAGGGTAGCATCTTCCAGAAAAAGAGATGTGCAAGGACAAGGGGACACAATTTAAGGTGGTTCAGGGGAAATGTGAGGAAGTATTTTTTCACAGAAAGGGTGGTGGACGCATGGAACAGCCTTCCTGAGGAGGTTGTAGGGTCTAAAACTATGAGAGAATTCAAGAATACATGGGACAGGCATAAGGCAATTCTTGTGGGTGGTAGGAAGAAATAGACTGTTGGCTAACTAGAATCTGTGGCTTATCCTGTAGGTAGGGAAGTGGGCAGACTAGGTAGGCCAAGTGGTCCTTATGTGCAGTCAAAGTCTATGTTTCTATATTAAGAAAGGAAATGTGAACTTGGGGCGTGGCTTAAGCAGCAGAAAGCCAGGTGTATGGATTTAAAACTGCTCTAGATAGCTTTTGGGAGAGAACAGCAATCGGAAAGCGGTGCTGTTAAAACTTTACTACTCTACTGGGGCTACATAGCCATCCATCCTCCCCTCTACCACCCACCCTTGGCCAGTTCCACTTTTATAGCACAGGATTTGACTGACAACAGGAACTTCCTATTTGGGAGCAGGAAGGGAGTGACCACAGAGGCAAAAAAGACTTACCATCCTAGAAGGAATATAATAACTCCCCCTTCCCAGCTTCTGGAGGTCTGACTCTGAGCAAGTAAGGAGGAGACTACTGAGGAATACAAAAAGTTCCTGTCCCAGAACAGGAAGAAAAGGAGATTTATGGGCACAGATGCAGTAGGTAAGTACACAGAAAAAAATAAAATATAAATAAACAAACAGATACAGGAAAGAGTAAGCATACAAAACAACAGTTGAGGGGCCAAAAATAAGACATGATGGAAGTGGAACAGTGCAGTGGCTGTGGAGTGGCAATTTTCTGGGAGACATTCTGGAGGATGCGGTGTTGTCCAATTTGCAGGCACCTCTCTGAGCTTCCAGGCTGAGTTGACCAGGATTCAGGGGACCTCCTCTCCAACCCAGGGACCACCAGGGCAGCTGCTGGTGCCTCAGATGTTGCCAAGAAAGAAGAGTGGTTGGACCACAGTGGGCTCATGGAGGATGAAGGTGGTGGAATAGAGGTCCATCCCTCCAGTTGTATCTCTTCGCAAATCATACGCAGTTCTGGCAGAGTGTGGTTCCTCTATGGAGGCACCCACAGTGGAGACCAAGGAGGATGTTGGGAACCTCCATAAAGGAGACCCACAGGAGGTGATTTGGGACCCCACAGGGAAAAGAAACAGCTCCTGTTGGGGGACTCCATTGTTAAGAGGGTAGAACTGGGGAAGGGGGAGAGGAAGATAAAGTGCCTGCCTGGCACCATGGCTTGGAAGGACAGGGAGTGAATCCTCAGGACCACAGGAGCAGCTGCACAGGGCAGGGAGCTGGATGTTATTCTCCACCTAGGGAGAAATCACCTGGCTATGAAAGGGATCAGAGCTGAGCATGAGAAGTTTGGGGAGTTGGGGAAGGTCCTTAGACAAGTAGCATGCACAGTAACCTTCTCGGAGGTGCTGCCAATATAGTGCATGGGTGAGGCCAGGGTGCTCCTTGGGATTCAATCAGTGGTTGAAAAACTGGTGCAGAGCTTAATGTTTTGGCTTCACTGGGGACTGGGGGTCCAGCTGGAAGGATGCAGGCCTATACTTGTGCCATGTTCTGCATCAGTTCAGGAGGGGAACCAGGATCCTAGGTGATAGGATTAAATGCTTCACTGGCAAGCATTTAAACTATACAAGGGAGGAGGCACTAAAAAGGAGCAGGGAAATCCTAGCCACCTTGAACAAAATCAGGGTAGTTAATGAGGTAAACACCAAGATAGAAAAGTCAATAGGGAGAAGGGCAGGGGTAAATGGAGTAAAAGGCAAAGACAGCAAGGACAGGGATAGTCCACAAAAGGGGTAAGGCCATAAAAATGGAGGGTTACGAGTACCAATGCCCATAGTCTAGGTAATAAGCTCCCTGAACTGGTGGCCTTGATGGAAGATGTACACTTGGATATTGTGGCAGGCACAGAAACACGGTGCACAGAAAATCATCACTGAGATGTCAACATACCAGGGTACACAATCTACAGGAAGGACAGGTAGGGTAAGAGGAGGAGGAGGAGGAGGAGTAGCTTGTTACGTAAGGGAAGGGATCAAAGCAATCAATCAATCAATCAATCCATCAATCAAGTCTTTATTTAACCAGGTGTTCATCGTAAAGCAGAAGCTCATTTGCAAGATGGACCAGAGACAAAGCAATGGAACTAAAGGGTAAACAAGGAGGAGAAAAGACAATGTGGGTCACCTTGAAGTCTTTAAATGGTATTACAGTCTGCATGGGGGTTGTATACAGACCCTCATCTCAGAGGAGGAAATGGACAAGGAAATGATAGAAGGCATCCTTAGGATGGCATGAAAAGGGGATATTATTGATGGAAGATGTGAATATGCTAGATTTAACTGGAGCACCTTTGCTGCAGCCACAGCCAAGAGCAGGGTCATTCTTGATGCCCTACAGGGTTTTTTCCTCAGGCAGTTAGTGTTGGAACCCACTCGGGAGGGAGCAATCTTAGACCTATTCTTCTCAAACAGGGATGTATAGAGGATCTCAGATCTAGAAGTGGGTAGCCATCTGGGAACAAGTGACCACCAAACAGTGTGGTTTGCAATAAATACAGCCACAGAGTCATACAAAAGTGAGGGCACAGGATTTTATGGGGGCTGACTTTGTCAAAATGGGAGAGTGTCTCAAATAAGCATTAGCAAATGGGCAAAAAGGAGGGGCGGAAGAGTAATGGGGAAACATCAAAACTGCCATTACAGAGACAAGAAGCCTCTGTGTGAAGCAAAAAAATCAAAGTGAAAGAAAAAAACATTATGATTCTCAAAAGAGGTGGCAGAGAAGGTTAGGGAGACAAATATAGCATTTGGGAAGTATAAGGGAACACAGAAGGAGCAGGACAGGGAACTGGGCCAATTAAAGCAGGAGGAAGCGGGGAAGGCAGTCAAAAAAGTAAAGACCCAAACTGAGGAAAAAATAACCATCTCTGTTAAGAAGGGGGATTAAATCTTTAATAGGTACATTAGAGGCGAAGAAAGACCAAGGGAGGGATAGTGATTTTAATTAATGGGAGGAGGGTGGGTGGGCAGAGAAGGACAGCTAAAAGGCAAGGATACAGAATGAATACTTCTGCTCAATACAGTATTCGCTGAAGAAGAGAAGGGGGAGGTCCCTAATCCAATCAATAGAAGCACTCCGGATGGTGGTGGGAGGGATAGATACCAGACCATTCACAGAAGAAAGGGCTCTAAAAGAACTCTTAAAACTGAAGGTGGCCAAAGCAATGAGGCCTGATGGCATTAACCTCAGAATTCTAAAAGAACTAAGGGGAAAACTAGTGACACCACTGACTACCCTTTTCAACAAATCATGAGAGAATGGTGAGCTACCTAAGGACTGGAGGAGGGTGGATGTGATTCCTTTTCACAAAAGTAGGAGCAAACAAAGGCAGAAAACTACAGACCTGTTGGCATGACCTCAGCGGTAGGAAAAATGATGGAATCATTTCTGAAAGAAAGAACTGTTGAGTTCCTAGAAGCCAGTGTGGCACATGGCCCATGGTAGCATGGATTCACAGTGAGAAAGTCAGTTCAGTTGAATCTTATAGATTTCTTTGATGACTGGGTGACCAAAGTAGCAAACCAGGAAGGGGCTATGAACATGGTCTATCTAGACTATAGCAAGACATTTGACACAGTCAAACACAAAAGATTAATAAACAAATGAGCCAACCTGGGAGTGGATCCCAAGGCAGTAGCCTGGGTTAAAAATTGGCTGGACATCAGGACACAGAGGGTAATATTAAACAGAGTCCACTCTGAAGAAATGGGGATTACTAGTGGGGTACCACAGGGTTCAGGTCTGTGTCCGGTCCTTTTTAATGTCTTTATAAGTGACATTGCAGTGGGACTGGAAGGAAAAGTACTCCTCTTTGCAGACATCACAAAGATCTGCAACAGGGTTAATACACAAGGTGGGATGAAAGGATGAGAAGGGACTTGGTGAGGTTGGAGGAATGGTCAAAAGTATGGTAGTTCAGATTCAGTGCAAAGAAGTGCAAAGTAATGCACCTGGGAAATAAAAACTTAGGGGAAGAGTACAGAATCGGGGGGGGGGGGTATTAACAACAACAAAAATGGAAAGGGACCTGGGGGTAGTCATATCAGATGATTTAAAGGTAAGCAAGCAATGTGAGAATGCAGTAAGGATGGCTAGGGGGACACTGAAATGCTTAGGGAGAGGCATCACTAGTAGAAAACTGGAAGCTGTTAACTCTCTGTTCAGACAGTTGGTGAGACCCCATCTGGAGTACTGTGTCCAGTTCTGGAGACCCCATCTCTGAAAGGACATAGACAGGATGGAGGCTGTCAAGAGGAGGGCAACTAAAATGGTGCAGGGTCTGCAAGAGGAGCCATATGAAGACAGACAAAAGGAGCTTAATAAGTATACCCCTGTGGAAAGGATGGAGAGATGTACATGATAGAAACTTTCAAGTACCTCAAGGGAATCAACAAAGTCCAAGAGGGTAGCATCTTTCAGAAAAGGAGATGTGCAGGAACAAGGGGACATAATATGAAGATAGAGGGGGGATGGCACAGGGGTAATGTGAGGAATTATTTTTTCACAGAGACGGTGGTGGACACATGGAACAGCCTTCCTGAGGAGGTTGTGTTGTCAAAAACAGTGGGAGAATTCAAGAATGCATTGGACAGACATAAGGCAATTCTGGTGGGGGTAGGAAGAAGAAGGCTGGTGGTAAACTAGGATCTGAGGCTTATCCAGTAGGTAGGGGAAATGTGCAGATTAGAAGGGCCAATTTGTCCTTATCTGCTATCAAAGTCTATGTTTCTATCTTTCTATGTAAAAATTTGTTTTTGTGTCCTGCAAGTTCATTTTGCTGTCCCTGTGCAAAATCTCCTTTAAGCCAGGTGTTTACCATTTTCTCTGACCATTTTCATAAGGCAGAGTCATAACAAGGCTATGTTGAAAATGCATTGTAGAAATATTATAAAACAAATTTATGAGCCTACATTGCATTTTGCAAATGCAGGCTTATAACTTTGGCAATGTACAATATTTTACCCCAAAATTCTTCAACTGCAGCCCTATCAGCTCTGGAGAGAGCTTGATATTAATAGTAATCATGTCTCTGGTTGTCTAGCAGACTTCCAGCCATGATCCCCATTTTACTAATAGTATTCATGTCTCTGGTGGTCTAGCAGACCCTTCCAGCCAAGATCCTCATTTTACTAATAGTAATCATGTACATGGTGGTCCAGCAGATCTCTCTCCAATGCTGATCCCATTTGTATTAGTAGCAATTACATCTCTGGTGGCCTAGTGGACACCTTCCCTAGCCCTGATCTGCCCATATATTATAACAAATAATATTATCTGGTGGTCTAGTGAACCCCCACCCTGGCACTCAGTGCCCCACTGGCCCGCAGCCACCATCCCATCCCAGAGCAGTTGATTGGCACAGCCCTTCACTTTCCACCATGGCCAGCCATTAAATGAGCTGTCAATGAGCTTGTTCTCTACAATCAGGTGTTACAGTATATGCTCATTGCTGGCTCAGTTGGTGTCTGGCCATGAAGGTGAGGGAGGGCTGTGCTGGTTGTTGACATGTGGATGGGTCTTGGGGTAGCTGGGAGGTGAGTCACTGCTTGCCGGAGTAGGGGTCCACTAGGCAAATAGTAAATTATATATGTCATAATATATGGGCAGATAGTAGATAGGGAGGTGGTCCAGTATATCACCAGTGACATGAGTATTATTAATAAAAAGGGGATCAGAGCTGGAGAGTCCACTAGACAACCAGGAAATGCTATATGTTATAATATATGGGCAGAGAGTAGATAGGGAGGCAGTCCGCTATGTCACCAGTGACATGAGTGCTATTAATAAAAAGGAGATCAGAGCTGGGGGGTCCACTAGACAACCAGGGACAAGATTTCTACTAATGATAATAATAAGGGGATCAGGGCTGAGGGGGTCCACTAGACAACAAGGGAAGCGATTATTATTATTAATAATAATATGACTGTGGCTGGCGAGTCTGCTACACAACCAGAGACATGATTATGTTTAATAAAAAGGAGTCCAGGGCTGGGGGTGGTGTCTGCTAGACCACCTGAGAAATATACACTTACATTATATGGCAGATTGGGTATAGAATGGGGGGACCATGGCACATGTTCCCTACTGCCCAGGATGGGCTCCAGGGGTGGCTCAAGTTCTCTGAATCCTCCCAGAAGACAGACTTCTAAGTACCTTTAGACCAGCCCTGGCTGATTGAAGAGTAATTAAAAGTGTGCCCTAAGGGAGGGTTTAGAGAATCCCGAATTAGGGGATGTGGCAGAGTTCATCTGCCTCAAGCCCCACTAGCACCATATCACAGGCCACTTTGAGCCTCAAGGATGGTTCAAGCCCCATTTAGGGCACACAGCTTGTGTTTAACACAAGCTGCCTTTGAGAATTACTGTCAGCACACCTTTTGGTGCTAACAGCACCATTTGCCATTCCCCATGACATAAGCCCTTTGTGTCATTTGAGGAAGCATTGAGACTCGTGCCCAGTGATTTTTTTTTGCAGTTAAAAGTGTGTTTTTCATTTTTTTCTTCACTAGAGGGCTACTTATCTGTGTTGTTTGCTTGAGAGTGGCCCTATAGCAACCCCCTGGCAAAAGGGCCCGAGGACCACATAATTTGTGTATTTTCTGTCCAAAAGTCTTCAACAAGTTCTTCAGTGCATGCACCGGCACAGTCTATGTGTCACATTAAAGATGCAATAAACATTCTTTCATCCTCAGCCACTCCCGGCTACACATCTACATGTGGTCACCAAGGTGGCTGTGCAGTAGTGATGGCTGACATTAATTCTCTTCAGAGTATGAAGCCATCTGATCAAGCTGAAGCCACACCCCTGGTCTCCAACGATGCAAGCTGCAAGCTTGTCACTGTGTGGCATGCAGTGTGTTTCAGTATAATTTTATCCAACATTAACAGAAAGAAGTATATTCTCTCACCTGTGGAAATCTATAGATGCCCAGCAGTCTTGCAACTGGCAGAGTTGTTGATGAGAAAACATCTCCTGTGATGGCTGACAACTTCATTTGTTTTTCACAGTTATAATTGGGAGTAAGTTTTTTTCCCCCAAACAATAATCGCAAGGCACTCTCAACAGCAACACTTTCTGAGTAGCACGAGGCCATGACTTTGAAGCCCAGCGTGACATTTGGTAGTAAAGACTGGTCACCATTAATTTCCATTGTAGCATAAACTGTGGACAATATTTCCTGATATGAAACCGCTACAAACCTACATTTGTATAGAATAATACAAAATATTACTAACAAAATGGATTAATCATTTCATAGTTCATTTGCTAAATCCTACAAAAATTAAAGATGGTTTACTGCATCACACCATAAAAACTTTACCTTAATTTCCTGAAGTGCATACTGTATCTGTGAATGATGACCACTTAACAGGACACAAATCATAGGAAGTTGGAGTAACATATAAAACAACTACCTGTCCATAAACATTACCTTCTGGCAAAGTGTGGTTCCTCTATGAAGGCACCCACAGTGGAGACCAAGGAGGATGCTAGGAGCTTCCACAAAGGAGACCCACAGGAGGGTGGCAGGGG
This sequence comes from Neoceratodus forsteri, assembly GCA_016271365.2. Classification (NCBI taxonomy): domain Eukaryota; kingdom Metazoa; phylum Chordata; order Ceratodontiformes; family Ceratodontidae; genus Neoceratodus; species Neoceratodus forsteri. Next base: position 115,127,942 of record CM057455.1, on the reverse strand, counting down.
ACTCTGCAGGGGAAGGAAACAACTCCTGGTGGGGGACTCCATTGTTAGGAAAGTAGAACTGGGGTAGGAAGGGGAGAGGGAGGTAAGGTGCCTGCCTGGCACAATGGCTTAGAGGGACAGGGAGCGAATCCTCAGGATTGCCGGAGCAGCTGCACAGGGGAGGGAGCTGGATGTCACTGTCCAACTAGGGAAAAATGACCTGGCTAAGAAAGGGATTAGAGAAGTGCAGGAGGAGTTTGTGGAATTGGGAAGGGGCCTTAGTCAAGTAACATGCATGGTAACCTTCTCGGAGGTGCTGCCCATCTATGGCATAGGACAGGCTATGGTGTTCCGCACCATGGGATTCAATCAGTGGTTGAAAAACTGGTGTGGAGCTCAGGGATTTGGCTTCATTGGGGACTGGGGGTCCACCTGGAGTGATGCAAGCCTATACTTCCATGATGGGCTGCATCTGTCCGGGAGGGGAACCAGGATACTAGGTCATAGGTTTAAATGCTTCATTGGCAAGCTTTTAAACTAGCCAAGGGGGGAGGCACTGGAAAGGAGCAGAGAAATCCTAGCCCCTCCCAAATAATCATGGTAGTAAGTGTGTCAAACACCAACATAGAGGTGTCGCTAGGGAGAAGGGCAGGGGTAAATGCAGAAAGTGACAAAGGCAAGAAGGACAGGGATGGGGCAAAAGGGAGTAAGGCTATCAAGAAATGGAGGGTAATGAGTATCAATGCCCGTAGTCTGGGCAATAAGCTCCCTGAGCTGGTGGCCTTCATGGAAGAGGGATGCCTGGATATCCTAGAAGTCACAGAAACATGGTACACAGAGAACCATGACTGGGTTGTTAACATACCAGGGTACATAACCTACAGGAGAGACAGGCAGGGGAGAAGATGGGGAGGAGTAGCTCTCTATGTAAAGGAAGGGATAAAAGCAACTGAATAAAAGAGTAAACAGGGAGGAGAGGAGGCACTGTGGGTCACCATGGAGACTGGAATGGGCACCACAATCCACAAAGGGGTTGTGTACAGACCCCCATGTCAGGGGTAGGGAATGGACAAGGATATGATAGAAGGCATTCTTAGAATGGCAGAGAAAGGGGAGATACTGTTGATGGGAGACCTGAATATGCCAGATGTTAACTGGAGCACATTTGCTGCAGCCACATCCAAGAGCAGGGCCATTCTTGATGCCCAACAGGTGGCAGGCATTAGACAGCTAGATTCACAACCCACTCATGAGGGAGCAATCTTAGACCTCATACTCTCAAACGGGGGCAGTGAGAGGATCTCAGATCTAGAAGTGGGTTGCCATCTGGGGACAAGTGACCATAAACAGTGTGGTTCACGTTAAACTCAGAGTCAAGCCATACAAAAGTGAGGGTATTGGACTTTAGAAGGGTTGACTTTGGTAAGATGGGAGAGTGCCTCAGAAATCACTAGCAAACAGGCTAGAAAGAGGTGTGGACAACAATGGAAATCATCAAACTGCCATCACAGAGGCAACAAGCCTTTGTGTGAAGTAAATAAACAAATCAAAACGAAAGAAAAAGCCACTATGGTTCTCAAAAGAGGTGGCTGTGAAAGTCAGGAAGAAAAAGATAGCATTCCGGAAGTATAAGGAAACACAGAAGGAGCAGGACAGAGAGCTGTACTAGTTAAGGCAGAAGGAATCAGGGAGGGAAGTCAGAATAGCAAAGGGCCAAATTGAGGAAAAGATAGCCAACTCAGTTAAGAAGGGGGATAAAACCTTTTATAGGTACATCAGCGACCGTAGAAAGACAAAGGGATGGATAGTGAGGCTGAATAGAATGAACGGTGGGTGGGCAGAGGGGGACAATGAAAAAGCAGGGATACTGAATGAATATTTCTGCTCAGTATTCACAAAAGAGGAGGGGGAAGTGCCTAATCCAATTAACAGAAGCACTCTTGATAGTGGGGGCGATCCCAGTCCTTTCACAGAAGAAAGGGTTCTGCAAGAACTCCTAAAACTGAAGATGGACAAAGCAATGGGTCCTGATGGAATTCACCCCAGAATTCTAAAAGAATTAAGGGAGGAACTAGTGAAACCACTGGCTTCTCTTTTTAATAAATCATGGGAGGATGGTGTGGTACCCAAGGACTGGAGGAAGGTGGATGTGATTCCCCTTCACAAAAGTGGGACCAAGACAGAGGCAGGAAACCACAGACCTGTCAGTCTGACCTCTGTGGTAGGGAAAGTGATGGAGTCACTTCTGAAGGAAAGAATAGTTGACTACCTAGAGGCCAGTGGACGACAGGACACAAGGCAGCATTGGTTCACAGTGGGAAGGTCATGTCAGACGAATCTAATAGATTTCTTTGACTGGGTGACCAAAGTAGTAGACCAGGGAAGGGCTGTGGACATAGCTTACCTAGACTTTAGCAAGGCATTTGACACAGTCCCACACAAAAGATTAATAGTCAAATTAACCAGCCTGGGAGTGGGTCCCAGGGTGGAAGCCTGGTAAAACATTGGCTGCACAACAGGACACAGAAGGTAATTGTAAATGGAGTACACTCTGAAGAAAGAGGGGCTACTAGTAGGGTACCGCAGGGTTCAGTATTGGGTCCAGTTCTTTTTAATGTCTTCATCAGTGACATCGCAGAGGGACTGGAAGGAAATGTATGCCATTTTGCAGATGACACAAAGATCTGCAACAGGGTTGATACACAAGGAGGCATGAAAAGGATGAAAAAGGACTTGGCAAGGTTGGAGGAATGGTCAGACGTATGGCAGCTAGGATTCAATGCAAAGAAGTGCAAAATAATGCACATGGGAAACAAGAACCCAGGGGAAGAATACATAATGGTTGGGGAGGTAGTAACAACAACAAAAAAGGAAAGGGACCTGGGGGTAATCATATCAGATGACCTTAAGGTTTGTAAGCAATGTGAGAAGGCAGTAGGGAGGTCTGGGGGTATACTGGGAAATACAGGGAGAGGCATCAGCAGCAGAAAACAGGAAGTTGTTATCCCTCTGTACAGACAGTTGGTGATAGCCCATGTGGAGTACTGTGTCCAATTCTGGAGACCCCATCTCCGCAAGGACATAAACAGGATAGAGGTAGTCTAGAGAAAGGCAAGTAAAATAGTGCAGGGTCTGCAAGAGAAGCTGTATGAGGAGAGACTAAAGGAGCTTAATATGTATACCCTTGAGGAAAGAAGGGAGGGGGGACATGATAGAAACTTTTAAGTACCTCAGTGGAGTCAACAAAGTCCAAGAGGGTAGCATCTTTCAGAAAAAGAGACTTGCAAGAACAAGGGGACACATTTTAAAGATAGAAGGAGGGCACTTCAGGAGCAATGTGAGGAAGTATTATTTTACAGAGAGGGTAGTTGATGCATGGAACAGCGCTCCTGAGGAGGTTGTGGGGTCTAAAACTGTGGGAGAATTCAAGAATGCATGGGACAGACATAAGGCAATTCTTGTGGGGGGTAGGAAGAAATAGGCTGTTGGTTAACTAGGATCTGCGGCCTATCCTGTAGGTAGGGAAATGGGCAGACTAGATGGGCCTAGCGGTCCTTATCTGCCATCAAAGTCTATGTTTCTATGTTTCCCAGTACAGCTCTGATATATGACACAGGATATTAAATGTTATTTGTCTGTAAATGTTCCATTCTCCCAGTACTGCACTGATACACTACACTGGAAACGAAAGGTAATCTGTCAGCAAATGCTCCCTTCTTACAGCTCTGATATACTACACAGGAAATGAAAGGTTATCTGTCTGTAAATGTTCCCTTCTCTCAATACAGCTCTGATATACCAAAGAAAATGAAAGGCTGTCTACAGTATCTATAAATGATCCCTTCTCTGAGTATAGCCCTGATATGTAGTGCACCTAGTAAAAAACTATAAACATCAAAAATGACGGCAGATAAGGGCCGCTTGGCCCATCTAGTCTGCCCACTTTCCCCACCTACTGTAAAAGCTGCAGGCCCTACTTGATCTCCGGCTTTACCTACTTGTTCCCACTGCTAGGGTTCCTCAATGCCTGCCCCATCCATGCTTGAATCCCCCCCACTGTGTTTGCTCCCATCACCTCTGCTAGGAGTCTAGTCCATGCATCCACCACCCTTTAAGTGAAGAAATACTTTCTCACGATACCCCTTAGTCTACCCCCTTCCAGCTTCATATCATGCCCCTCATTCCTGGACATCTTCTTTTCTGAAAGATGCTACCCTCCAGTACCCAATTTATGACTTTTAGATATTTGAAGGTTTCTGTCATATCTGCCCTGTCTCTTCTCTCCTCCAGGGTATACATATTGAGATCTCGCAGTCTCTCCTCGTATGACTTTTGGTGCAGGCCCGGCACCTTCTTTGATGGCCTTCTTTGAACTGCCTTCAATCTGTCGATGTCCTTATGGAGATGCAGCCTACAGAACGGGACACCATTTTCCAAATGAGGCCTCACCAATGATCTGTACAATGGCACCGCCTCCTTCCTTCTGCTGGTGATACCTCTTCTATGCACCCCGGCATCCCAGTGGCTCTCCCCACGGCCTTGGTACATTGTTTGGCCACCTTTGTATCATCAGCTATGATTACCCCCAAAACCCTTGTTTGGTGACCATCATCCCCCAATCACGTAATCGTCCCCTGGGTTCTTGAACCCTAAATGCATGGCTTTGACTTTTTTGCATTAAATCTCATCTGCCACACCCTGGACCATTTCTGCAGTTTGCATAGGGCCCTCCTCATTTTCCAACCCTTCCAGAGTGTCCTCCCTGTTGCAGATTTTAGTGTCATCCACAAATAGGCACACCTTCCCCTCCAGCCCCTCTGCATATGTCACCTACAAGTATAAAGACATTAAACAGGACTGGGCCCAGGGCTGATCCCAGCGGCACCCCGCTGGTCACCAACCTTTCCTCAGATTGAACACCATTTACCATGGCCCTCTGTCTTCTATTGCTCAACCAGTTCCTAACCCAGTTTACCACCTTGTGACCCTCTCCCAGGAGGCACAGCTTGTTCACAAGTCTTCCATGTGGAATGGTATTGAAGGCCTTACTGAAATCCGGATAAGCCACATCCACCACTCCCCCAATCCATGACCTTAGTCACCCAGTCAAAGAAATCAATTTGATTTGTTTGACATGACCTTTCCACTGTGATTCCATGCTGTCTTGGACCCTGTTCTCCACTGGTTTCAAGATGTTCTTTGACCCTTTGTTTACGTTGTGATTTCATAATGTTCCCCACTATTGAGGTGAGGCTGACTGGTTTACAGATTCCAGCCTCCTCCCAGCTGCCAATTTTGTTAAGAAGAACTAAATCTGTCCACCTCGAGTCCTCTGGAACTACTGTAATATTGAGTGACTCATTGAACAGTGCTGCCAGTGGTGGTGCCAGCACCTTCAGTAGCTCCCTTAATATACTAGAGTAACCACCCTTCAGGGGCTTACCCAAGATCTCCCAGCTTTTCTGCCACCTAGGGCTCCTCCTGATGGTGCCAGGTTTTCCCCCAGCTGCCCTCCCTTGTTGTTTAAGCCCTGTGGGGGTTGCTGTGCACCAACACAAGCAGCTGGCATAAAGAAAATGCTGCTGGTGCTCGCACATTCATGAGGGAACATGCGCACTATGAGCGACCACCAGTTGCGGTCCAAATTAAATATTCCCAGTGCCAGGTTAAGTTAAAAGGCACCAGGGACACAGTAAAAAGCAGCAGAGAAATATTTTTAAATAAATAATTAGGCAGATCCCTGAGGCGCTGCTTCCAGGGCACCAGATAAAAGTCAGGGGGGAAACTGTCAGGGCAGTGAGCGCCCTCATGAATATTAATGAGCTGCGGTCGTATTGTCTAGGGACACTATGTTTAAAAAGAGTGACTCGGCTCTGGGGCACATATAAAATAAATAAGTAAATGAGTGCAGGAAAAAAGTGCTGAATAAATGTGTCGGGGGGAGGGAAGTGTAAATATTATGTTTATTCCGGCTGCACCAGAACATTTAACTTGGGACTGCCTGTAAAATGTATGTTGGGACTATGCTTCAACCACCATTGTGCAGACCTGCAGTCAATCAGAAGCCTGGACCTTTAGCCAGAGACTTATGGCGGTTAATTCAGACTTGTGGGGGAAAAAGGAGGAACCTTTCTAGGTGGCAAAATGTGGACCAATTAAGGTACTGGAATTGTTAAAGACAGTTTTGGCAGCCAGTAAGATTGCTGGAACTCAGTCCCATATAAAAAAAGGGGGAGACTGCTGAAAAAGGTCAGATTCGGAGAGGAAGCCAGATAGCTCAGTGTGTGTGCCTCTTAGTAACCTGCCAGCTCTCAGAGGCTAAGCCTGCCTGGCCTAGATTTTTCCAGTCTTCTGTCAGCAGGGCTAAGTGTCCAGTGGCCCACATTTGGGGACACAGCAGCAGAGGATTCGAGTAGCATCTAAGCTGAAGAAATGTCTGTATCAGCCTGCAAGCTAGCTGTACAGACCAGAAGAGGACAGAGTCTTGTATATAAATGTGTTAAGTTTGCAAGGTGTTTGCATGACTGAGTAGTTTGAGACATTTGGTTTGCATGTTCTAGGCTAGTGTTAAATTGCTCCTACACCTTGAAGACCAGCCTTTCATAGAAACATAGACTTTGACTGCAGATAAGGACTGTTTGGCCCACCTAGTCTGTCCATTTCCCTTCCTACTGGATAAACTGCAGATCATAGTTAACCAAAAGCCTATTTCTTCCTACTCCCCAAGTACTGCCTTATGTCTGTCCAATGCAGTATTGAATTCTCCCACAGTTTTAGACCCCACAACCTCCTCTGAAAGGCGGCTCTATGCATCCACCACACTCTCTGTGAAAGACTATTTCCTGACATTACCCCTGAGCCATCCCCCCCTGCCCCCATCTTCAAATTTTGTCCCTTTATTCTTGCACATTTCTTCTTCTGAAAGATGCTACCCTCTTGGACTTTGTTGACTCCACTGAGGTACTTAAAAGTTTCTATCATGCTATCATGTCCTCCCTCTCCCTCCTTTCCTCAAGGGTATACATATTAAGCTCCTTTAGTCTCTCCTCGTATGGCTTCTCTTGCAGACCCTGCACCATTTTAGTTGCCCTCCTCTGGACTGTCTCCATTCTGTTTATATCCTTGCAGGGATGGGGTCTCCAGAACTGGACGCAGTACTCCAGATGGGGTCTCACCAACTGTCTGTACAGAGGAATAATAACTTTCTGTTTTCTGCTGGTGATGCCTCTTCCTATACATCCCAGTATCCCCCCAGCCCTCCCTACTGCCTTCTCACATTGCTTGCTAAACTTAAGGTCATCTGGTATGATTATCCCTGGGTCCCTTTCCATTTCTGTTGTTGTTACTACCCCCATCTCCATTGTGTACTCTTCCCCTGGGTTTTTGTTTCCCAGGTGCATTATTTTGCTCTTCTTTGCACTGAATCCAAGCTGCCATACTTCTGACCATTCCTCCAACCTTTCCAAGTCCCTTCTCATCTTTTCCACCCACCCTTGTATGAGAACCCTGTTGCAGATCTTTGTGTCATTTGCAAAGAGGCATACCTTTCCTTCTAATTCCTCTGCAAAGTCACTTATAAAGGCATTAAAAAGGACTGCACCTAGTACTGAACCCTGTGGTACCCCACTAGTAACCCCCTTTCTTCAGAGTGGACTCTGTTTACTATTACTTACTGTGTCCTCTTGTCCAGCCAATGTTTTACCCCAGGAATAACCCTGGGACCCACTCCCTGGCTGGTTAATTTGTTTATTAATCTTTTGTGAGGGACTGTGTCAAATGCCTTGCTAAAATCTAGGTAGGCCATGTCCACTGCCCCTCCCTTGTCTACTACTTTGGTCACCATGTCAAAGAAATCAATTAAATTCGTCTGACATGACTGTCCCACTGTGAATCCAGGCTGCCTTGGGTCCTATGCCCCACTGGCCTCTAGGTACTCAACAATTCTTTCCATCAGAAGTGATTCCATCATTTTCTCTACAACAGAGGTCAAACTGACAGGTCTGTAGTTTCCTGCCTCTGTCATGCTCCCATTTTTGTGAAGGGGAATTACATCCACTCCAGTCCTCAGATACCATACCATCCTCTCATGATTTGTTAAAAAGGGTAGTCAGTGGTGTTCCTAGTTCTCCCCTTAATTCTTTTAGAAAATTCTGGGGTGAATCCCATTAGGCCCTATTGCTTTGTCCACCTTCAGTTTATTTATTTTATTTTATTTATTTAGTTTTTGTCTACCGGGTAGGTGCGCTAGCCAGCAGGTGACTATTTTCAGGCACGACCCGGGAGAGTACAATGCATCATGACACATGGAAGCAACAATACAATTTGAGGCAACAACCATACATTCAAGACATTTAGAGGCATTTCCAGCTAGACTAACATGTTGTAGGCTATACTAAGCAGTGACCAGCAGGCCAAGAGCAAGGAGGTGTTTACAGGGGAGTATTGGTTCAGGTAAGGGGTAGAGAAGGGAGCACAGAGCCAGAAGGACTGCATACGGCTTTACCTGGGCATGCGAAGGAGACTGCCAGTATTGTGGTTCCCAGCCATGCAGGATGATGTGGTGTGACAGGGAAAGGTGAAGGCAGCAGGAGTAGCGGGAGAAGTAGTTGGCAAAATGTACATCGGGGGGGGGCCATGTAAGGGAAACATGTAGAGAACCCAGCAGCAAGAAAAATCAGAAAGAGGGGTGGAAGGAGCCATAGCCTGGCGGCCGGCAGCAGCCAGCCTGAGCGGCAGCAGGGGACCCAGGGGAAAATGAGGGAGGACGCCGGAGACATCCCGGCGGCAGGCTAGGGGGATGCCAGGTTCATGTCCCTACAGTAAGGGATGAAGAAAAATGGGAGAGGTGGACAGAAGGAAAAAAGCATCAAGGAATACGGCTTTAGCAGTAAGTGGCATGTAGGAGCAGCCGGGGTCGTGGTTCCGAGGCTGGGCAAGAGGGCCAGAGGCAGTCCCTGGCCATGGACATCCTACGGCAAGTGGTAGACAAAAGAAAGGGAGGGGGGAGGAGAGGTTTCATTTTTACAACATCCACCTGTGGCAAGATGGAGCAGTGCCCAGGTGGCATAGAGGAATAAGAGTTGGGAGGAGGGAGGGTGGAAGGGGTCGTGAACTTGTCGGCCATCAGCAGCCAGCCCAATCATCAGCAGGGTGCCCAGGGAGGTTAAAAAGGATGTCAGAGATACCTCGGCAGTAGGCTAGAGGGATGCCAGGTACATGGCTCCACAGTCAGGGATGAAGAAAAGTGGAGGGGTGGGTGGGGAGTAGAGGCGGTCTTGAATACGGGTGTAGCGGTAGGAGGCGGGTAGGTGCAGCCGGGCTCGTGGTTCTGAGGCTGGGCATAAGGGCCGATGGCAGTCGTTGGCCTCGGACATCAAGCAGTAATGGAGGACCGGTGACGAGGAGGTGAGGTCTTATTTTATAGCATCCACCTGTGGCAAGATAGAGCAGTGCCCTGGTAGCGCAGTGGATAAGAGATGGGAGGAGGGGTGGAAGGGGCCGTAATCAGTCAGCCGTCAGCAGCAAGCCCGAGCAGCAGCAGGGTGCCCAGGGAAGTTAGAGAGGATGTCAGAGACATCCCGGCAGCAGGTTGGAGGGACACCAGGTTCATGGCTCGACTGTCAGGGATGAAGAAAGGGAGGGTGGGGGGGAGTAAGGCGGCTTGAATACGGCTTTAGCGATAGGAGGCGGTAGGTGCAGCCGGGCTCTGGTACCGGGCTGGGCGATAAGGGCGGTGAGACGCTGGTCGCGAGCGCCTTATATGTAATGGAGGACAAGTGATGGGGAGGGAGAGGAGAGGCCTTACAGAACCAACATCCACCTGTGGCAAGTTTGGGCAGTGTCTAGGTGGCGCAGAGGATAAAAACAGTACATGATACAACAGAAATGTAGGTAGTAGTAAGTAAGTGCAAGACATTCATAAAACCTATACATGATTAAAATTTAAGATGACGATAGGTGAGTTTGGGGAGAGGGGTTAGAAGTAGGGGAGAGAGAACAAAGGGAAGGTAGTATGGAGACCAGTAGAAGGGGAGAGGGGAGTAGGAGCAGGGGAAGTTTCAGGGATCAGGTAGGATCAAAGCAGGTGCATGATTCTGAAGTGGCCAGGTGTCATCTCAGCCCACGTTTGAATGAGGGATGCGAGGGTGCTTGCCTGAGGTCTAGAGGGAGCTGGTTCCATAGCATAGGGGCTGCATGTTGGAAGGAGCCCATTCCTTTATTTGTGCGGCAGCGAGGAATTTCCAGCAGGTATTTATCAGCAGATCTAAGCATGCGGTTTGGAATCACAGGAAGAAGGAGCTTCACCAGTGCAGCTGGTTGACTTTGTCTCAGTATCGAGTCATTTAGGCAGGCCAGGAAGTAGCTCCTGATGGCCAGGGGAGAGAGCCACCCAAGGTCCTCATATAGCTGGCAGTGATGAAGCAGTCGTGGGGATTGTGAGGCGTATCGGCAAATGTAATTGTACGTAACATCCCATTTATGCAGCGCAGATTTGTGAGCAGAGGTAAGGATAGGAATTCTTTCAGAACCCTTTCTTCTCTGAAAGGACTGGGAATGACCCCCCTATCCAGAGTGCTTCTGTTAATTGGACTAGGTATCTCCTCCTCCTCCTCCTCCTCTTCCTCTTTTGGGAATACTGAGCAGAAGTATTCATTCAATATTCCTGCTTTTTCACTGCCCCTCTCTGCCCACCCGTCATCCATTCCATTCAACCTCACTATCCTTCCCTTTGTCTTTCTATGCTCCCTAATGTACCTATCAAAGGTTTTATCTCCCTTCTTAACTGAGTTGGCAATCTTTTCCTGAATTTAGGCCTTTACTATTCTGACTGCCTTCCCTTCTTCCTTCTGCATGAACTGGTACAGTTCTCTGTCCTGCTCCTTCTGTGTCTCCTTATACTTCCTAAGTGCTATTTTCTTTCTCCCTAACCTTCCCCACCACCTCTTTTGAGAACCAATGTGGCTTTTTCCTGTCATTTTGATTTGTTTATTTGCTTCACACAAAGGCTTGTTGCCTCTGTGATGGTAGTTGTGATGTTTCCCCATTGTTGCTCCACCCCTCCTTCTTGCCTGTTTGGTAGTTCTTTTCTAAGGCACTTTCTCATTTTGACAAAGTCAGCCCTCCTGAAGTCCAGTACCCTCATTTTTGCATGGCTTGACTCTGCAGCTGAGTTTATCATGAACCACACTGTTTGGTGGTCACTTGTATTCAGATGGCTACCCACTTCTAGATCTGAGATTCTCTCACTGTCCCCATTTGAGAGTATGAGGTCTAAGGTTGCTCCCTCCCAAGCGGGTTCCAACACTAGCTGTCCGAGGCATGCCCCCTGTAGGGCACTGAGAATGGCCCTGCTCTAGGATGTGGCGGCAGCAAAGGTGCTCCAGTTAACATCTGGTATATTCAGGTCCCCCATCAACAATATCTTCCCTTTCTCTGCCATCCTAAGGATGACTATCATAACCTTGTCCACCCCCCCCCCCCGAGATGGGGGTTTATATACAATGCCTGTGTGGACAGTGGTGCCATTTCCAGACTCTAAGATGACCCACAGTGCCTTCTCTCCTCCATATTTACTCTTTTGTTCCATTGCTTTTATCCCTTCCCTTACACAGAGAGCTACTTCTACCACTCTGCTACCCTCCCTGTCTCTCCTGTAGGTTGTGTGCCCTGGTATGTTAACATCCCAGTCATGGTTCTCTGTGTAGCATGTTTCTGTGACTGCCATGATATCCAGGCATCCCTCTTCTATCAAGGCCACCAGTTCAGGGAGCTTGTTTCCCAACCTACAGGCGTTGGTACTCATTACCCTCCATTTCTTGATGGCCTTACCCCTTTTTGCCCCATCCCTGTCTTTACTGCCTTTGTCGTTTTCTCCATTTACACCTGCTCTTCTTCCTATCAAAGTCTCTATCTTGGTGTTTACCTCACTAACTAACTTGATTTTTTGGAGGGGGGGGGGCTAGGATTTCCCTGCTCCTTTCCAGTGCCTTCCCCCATGGCTAATTTAAATGCTCGCCAATGAAGCATTTAAACCTATTACCTAGGATCCTGGTTCCCCTCCAAGACTGATGCAGACCATTGCACCAATATAGGCCTGCATCACTCCAGGTGGACCCCCAGTCCCCAATGAAGCCAAACCCCTGAGCTCTGCACCAGTTTTTCAACCACTGATTGAATCCCATGGTGTGGAGCACTTTAGCCTCACTCATGCCATAGACAGGCAGCACCTCTAAGAAGGTTACCGTGCATGCTACTTGTCCAAGGCCTCTACCCAAATCCACAAACTCCTCCTGCATTGTTCTGATCCCTTTCCCAGCCAGGTCATTTGTCCCTAGATGGACAATAACATCCAGCTCCTTCCCCTGTGCAGCTGCTCCCACAATCCTGAGGATGAGGATCATGAGGGAATTCTCCTCCTGCTTCATCAAGCCATCTGCAACAGGTCTCATTTTATTGGATCATCACTTGGACCGGGCAGTGTGAGTACAGACAGGGTAGCTCCATGCAACAAAGTTGCAATCAATTGTGTGTCATCCGATTTAATTGTTTGGGTTTGTCATCACAAGCTGAGTCATCCAGCTCTGGAATACAAATTTTGGGTTAACATGCTTATTTATTATTTTCTTTCCTATGGGCCCCAACAACAGCAGCAATGCTGGCATACCCCTGACAATGCTCCAGGCTAGCCTGAATAACAACTGGGTACAGCGAGTGTGTGACTGTGACAGAGGGACTCTTAGTGCATGCATGCTTGTCCTGAATAAATCAGATCTAAAGTCAACTGCTAGATTGCTGCCCCACCTTTGTTCACACTCCTGTGGAGGAAATACTGTATTGCCATTGAACTGTTATATTGTAGGTCTTGTTTTACAGGTGGTCTTCAGGGCCTTTGCAGCTGATCCAGCCCTGGTGCTGAGTGTACTGAGTGTGAGTCCAATCCTGCATTCATATGTCAGTTGTGATTGTTTATCTAATGAGCTAGTTAAGCCACAGAAAGGATTAGAAGGGAGTTATAGTGTCCCGGAGGGCTATGCCCATAGCAGCTACACTACCCCAGAACCATTCCTCCAAGTGGAGGCACCCGTTCAATGAGCTCAGGAAACTCAACCTGCACGTAGTCACATAAGAAGTGGTAGTAGCCCTTAGGATAGCGCCACCTGGGGGTTACACTAAGATGTATCCCATCTGGTCCCACTGCCTTGCCCACTTTCAGTTTTGTGAGTTCTTTTTGGTCTGTCTCTTCTGTAAATGAACTGGCATCCATCTCCCTCCCATATTTGTTCATGTTGCCTAACTGTAGTCCCTCACCTTCTTCTTCTGTGAATACAGAACAAACAATGTTTGTTCAGTAATGATGCTTTTTCCAGGTCCCCTTCCACACAATCTCCTTCTTCCCCTCTAAGTCTTACTATCCCACCCCTGGTTTTTCTCCTTCCACCAGTGTAACAATAAAAAAGTCTTGTCTCATTTCTTTACCTCCTGTGCTATTCTTTCCTGTGTTTGTGACTTTCCACTCCTGACTGCTTTCCCTGCCTCCATCTGTTTATCCAGATACACAACACTGTCCTCCCCCTGCTGTGTTTCCTTGTATTTCCTGAAAGCCATCTTTTTCACCCTTACCTTCCCAGACACAATCTTTGAGAACCATAGTGGCTTTCTGTTTCTCTTGCCCTTGTTTGCTTGACTAATGCAGAGGTTTGTCACCTCCACTATGTCTCCTTTGAGATGGGCCAACTGCTCCTCCACTCCCACCCTCTTGTACTTCCCTGCCAGTGCATGCTTGAAACATACCCCCATCTTAGTAAAGTCTGCTCTCCTGAAATCCAGGACCCTTGCCTTTCTGTGGCATGACTCTGCCACTGTGCACATGTTAAACCACACTGTGCGATGATCACTACATTAGATCTCAGGTGTTGGCCCACTCAGACTTCCTTAATTCTGTCCCCATTGGTGAGTACCAGATCCAAAATTGCACCCACCCCGGTTGGCTGTAGCACTAGCTGCCTGAGGCCTGCCCCTTGTACAGAGTGCAGTATATCCCTGCTCCTGGCTGAAGCAGCAACTGGGATTCTCCAGTCCACATCTAGCAGATTGAAATCACCTAACAGCAGCACCTCCCCTTTAGCTGCCATTGTGTGGATGGAATCCACTAGAACCCTGTCCACCTCTTCCCCTTGTGCTGGAGGTCAGGATATCATGACTGAGTGAATGGCAGTACTGTTGCCCATCTCAAGGGTGACCCAAAGTACATCCACTCCCCCCCTGCATTTCCTATACCTTAGTCACCCTAATGCCCTCCCTGACATAAAGAGCCACTCCCTCCATTTTTACCCCCCCGCGTCTCTTCTAAACAGAATATAACATGGTACAGCTACATCCCAGTCATAGTTTCCAGCATACCAGGTTTCAGTAATAGCTACAATGTCCAAGTCAGTCTCTGTTATCAAGGCCAAAAGGTTTGGGATTTTATTACTTAGGCTGTGGGCATTGGTATACATAGCCTTCCATGTCCTTCCATTTGTTTCTTTATCATTCTCTTTGCTGTCTTTCTGCTTTCTTTCTTTGTCTTTCCCATTTTCAAGGCCCTTCCTCCTGTCCTCCGCTCTTCTCCCTTCTATGGGTTTCATTTTCGTCTGGCGATACCATAATGTTATGGCCCTCCATGTTGACTTCACTAGCCTTTGGGGTGTGCAGTATGGCTCACCCTTCATCATTCTGCCACCCCGCCTTGCTAGTTTAAATGCTTGGCAATGAAGCACTTAAACTGTTCACTGAGGTCATCGGTTCCACATTTGGACAGGTGCAAGCCATCCCTCTTGTACAAGGTCTTATTCTTCCAGGTGGGTCCCCAGTTCCCAATGAAAACAAACCCTTTTTCTCGGCACCAGCTCTCCAGCCAAGAGTTGCCTATTTCTTCCAACCCCCCACAAGAATTGCCTTATGTCTGTCCCATGAATTCTTCAATTCTCCCACAGTTTTAGACCCCACAACCTCCTCAGGAAGGCTGTTCCATGCATCCACCACCCTGTCTGTGAAAAATACTTCCTCACATTTCCCCTGACCCATCCTCTACTTTTAAATTGTGTCCCCTTGTTCTTGCACATCTCTTTTTCTGAAAGATGCTACCCTCTTGGACTTTGTTAATTCCACTTAGGTACTTAAACGTTTCCATCATGTCGCCCCCTCCCTCCTTTTCTCAAGGGTATACATGTTAAGCTCCTTTAGTCTCTCCTCATATGGCTTCTCTTGCAGACCCTGCACCATTTTAGTTGCCCTTCTCTGGACTGCCTCCATCCTCTCTATGTCCTTGCAGAGATGGGGTCTCCAGAACTAGCGCAGTACTCCAGATGGGGTCTCACCAACTGTCTGTACAGAGGGATAACTTTCTGTTTTCTGCTGGTGATGCCTCTCCCTATACATCCCAATATCCCCCCTGCCCTCCCTACTGCCTTCTCACATTGCTTGCTAAACTTAAGGTCATTTGGTATGATTACCCCCAGGTCCCTTTCCATTTTTGTTGTTGTTACTACCTCTCCCCATTGTGTAATCTTCCCCAGGGTTTTTGTTTCACAGATGCATTATTTTGCACTTCTTTGCATTGAATTTAAGCTGCCATACTTCTGACCATTCCTCCAACCTTGCCATGTCACTTCTCATTCTTTCCATGCCTCCTTGTGTATCAACCCTGTTGCAGATCTTTGTGTCATCTGCAAAGAAGCATACTTTTCCTTCCAGTTCCTCTGCAATGTCACTTATAAAGACATTAAAAAGGACTGGACCCAGTATTGAACCCTGCGGTACCCAGCTACTAACCCCTCTTTCTTCAGAGTGGAACTCCATTTACAATTACCTTCTGTGTCCTGTTGTCCAGGGCTAAAACCCTTGGACCCACTCCCAGGCTGGTTAATTTGACTAGTAATCTTTTGTGTGGGACTATGTCAAATGCCTTGCTAAAGTCTAGGTAGGCCATGTCCACAGCCCCTCCCTGATCTACTACTTGGGTCACCCAGTCAGAGAAATCAATTAGATTTGTCTGACATGACCTTCCCACTGTAAACCCATCCTGCCTTGGGTCCTGTGTCCCACTGGCCTCTAGGTACTCAACATTTTTTTTTCAGAAGTGATTCCATCACTTTCCCTACCACAGAGGTAAAACTGACAGGTTCGTAGTTTTCTGCCTCTGCCTTGGTCCCACTTTTGTGAAGGGGAATCACATCCACCTTCCTCCAGTCCTCTGGTACCACACCATCCTCCCATGATTTGTTAAAAATGGTAGTCAGTGGTTTCACAAGTTCTCCCCTTAATTTTTTTAGAATTCTGGGGTGAATTCCATCAGGCCCCATTGCTCTGTCCAGCTTCACTTTTGGGAGTTCTTTCAGAACTCTTTCTTCTGTGAAAGGACTGGGATCGACTTCCCTATCAAGAGTGCTTCTGTTAATTGGATTAGGCACCTTCCCCACTTCCTCTTTTGTGAATACTGAACAGAAGTATTCATTCAGTGTCCCTGCTTTATAACTGTCCCTCTCTGCCCACCCACCGTCCTTTCTATTCAGCCTCACTATCCCTCCCTTTGTCTTCTTTCTATGCTCCCTGATGTTCCTATAAAAGGTTTTATCCCCCTTCTTAACCGATTTGGCTATCTTTTCCTCAGTATGGGCCCTTGCTGTTCTGACTTCCCTCCCTGCTTCCTTCTGCCTTAACTGGCACAGCTCTCTGCCCTGCTCCTTCTGTGTTTCTTTATACTTCCTTGATGCTGTCTTTTTCTCCGTGACTTTGCCCGCCACCTCTTTTGAGAACCATAGTGGCGTTTTCTTTCATTTTGATTTGTTTATTTGCTTCACATAAAGGCTTGTTGCCTCTGTGATGGTAGTTTTGATGTTCCTCCATTGTTGCTCCACCCCTCCTTCTAGCCTGTTGGCTGGTGCTTTTCTAAGGCACTGTCCTATCTTGCCAAAGTCAGCCCTCCTGAAGTCTAGTACCCTCACTTTTGTATGGCTTGACTCTGTAGCCGAGATTGATGTGAACCACACTGTTTGATGGTCACTTGTTCCCACAAGGCAACCCACTTCTAGATCTGAGATCCACTCACTGTCCCCATTTGAGAGTATGAGGTCTAAGATTGCTCCCTCATGAGTGTGTTCTGACACTAGTTGTCTGAGGGCTGCCACCTTTAGGGCATCAAGAATGGCCCTGCTCTTGGATGTGGCTGCAGCAAATGTGCTCCAGTTAACATCTGACTTGTTCAGGTCTCCCATCAACAGTATCTCCCCTATCTCTGCCATCCTAAGAATGCCTTCTATCATATCCTTGTTTATTCCCTCCCCCAGACATGGGGGTCTGTACACAATCCCTGTGCAGATTGTGGTCCCATTTCCAGTATCTAAGGTGACCCTCAGTGCCTCCTCTCCTTCCTAATTACTTTTTTGTTCAGTTGCTTTTATCCTTTGCTTTACATAGAGAGCTATTCCTCCCCCTCTTCTCCTCTCCCTGTCTCTCCTGTAGGTTTTGTACCCTGGTATGTTAACATCCCAGTCATGGTTCTCCGTGTACCATGTTTCTTTGACTGCTACGATATCTAGGCATCTCTCTTCCATTAAGGCCACCAGTTCAGGGAGCATGTTGCCCAGACTACGGGCATTGGTACTCATTACCCTCCATTTCCTGATGGCCTTACTCCCTTTTGCCCCATCCCTTTCCTTCTTGCCTTTGTCTCTTTTTCCATTTACCCATGACCTTACCCCTATCAACATCTCTATCTTGGTGTTTACCTCACTTACTACCATGACTTTTTTATGGGAGCTAGGATTTCCCTGCTCTTTCCAGTGCCTCCCCCTTGGCTAGTTTAAATGTTTGCCAATGAAGCATTTAAACCTATCACCCAGGATCATGGTTCCCCTCCTGGGCAAGTACACTCACAATCTTGCAGCTTGCAACATAGTACATTTACAGCAGTATATAAAACACAGCTGGGTTACAGTATATGAGTTTGGGTAACAGTTCTACAAAACTATGGCAACAGAGAAAATTAAATCAATGCAGGAGTAAATGGAGCGAGTAAATGACTAAGAGAATTGCAGCAATGAGTACTGGTCTTAGCCAAGACAAATGTAAGGATTCCACAGGTTGCTTTACCCTGGCAGAGATCTAGGAGATTCCAGTTGTTGATGAAGCACTTAGATGCTTAAGGGAGTCAAGATATGCAAATTAAGTAGGGGCGGGGTTAAGTCTAAATGGAGAAGCTATACAGAATGACAGTTCACTACGGTAAAGCTCGGGGGGGTGTCGAACCAAGTACGAGGAATGTGTAGGGGCGCTAAAGTTTGCTGATTATTTTTACATGTACCTTTAAATATAACACCAGCTTAGGGAGAGAGAGGGGGTGGCTTGGGTGAATGGGCTAGACAAGACTTCACGGTGCTGTGCAGAGTGCAGCACCACTAGTGAGAAGAGAATTTGTGTGGTTGGAGTACCTGCTGATGTAGTAGCAGGCTCCTGGAGTGGTATGTATTTCTCATTGTGTGTGTATGTGGCTGCCACTGGGATAATTCCTCTTGTAATTTAGAATGCCATGAAGTTGAATGTCAATTTAACATTAAACTGCTGCCACCTGCTGGTTATATTGATTATAATTATTCGTAAGCAAACTCATTCTTCAGTAACTCACCCTTCTTGGATACCAGTGACATCTATTGTACTTGACAAATCACAAATACATGTCAGCTATTGCCTTAAGCCAAATTTTGCAATACACTCTGTTGGCTATCCTGATTGGCCAATGCCTAGCATCTTTTCAGGGTGCTAGGCAAATTCCAACTATTTAAGAAGCCCTTTTTGTTAGCCTCAGTGGAGAACTGAACCAAGATATTGAAGAGAAGAGACAGATTACTGCCCATGTTATCCTGGGTTTCCATGAGTGAAGGGCGAGTAATGTTGTGGCCAAGGAACTCTTATCAGGCTGCTGGGTCATCTTGATATGCTTACAGAAGTGATCAAATAAATACCTAATTTGGGGGACAAATGAGCATTTCAGATCAATTCTTTCATTTAGGGGGACATATTCAGTGCCTGCTGGGTACACGCAGAACAGTGCATCACGCAAAACAGATGTGCTGGCCAGAACTGATGCAATATTCAAACAGGATGCATAATCAGTACAGATCTCACCTCTTGTATCAATATGGGACCCTGGATGTGCAGCACTAAGCAAGTGGCTGCCATGGTGGGTGCAGCACACCAAAGGTCCATGCTGCACACTGCCAATGGATGAATGCATGGTACACACCTGGATGCGTCATTCCCCAAAGGCGAAATTCATCCAAGGCATGCTAATGATCTCATCGGGCATGCGTGGTGCAAAGAGGTCTCATGCATGCCCATTATGGGTTATTAACATAGCTGCACCCAGGTTGCAGCCAGCAGGACCAGACCCCTGCCTGGCTCAGTAGTCCAGTGGAACCGCCCCCCATACCCAATCCCCATTGCAGTGCACACAACACCAAAATTGTACAGTGCCATGGACCACCCCAGCCCCAAACCCAATATGAATGGTAATCCATCCTCCAAACCATCCCCTTCCATAGTGCAGGGCCC
The DNA here is from genome assembly GCA_016271365.2 of Neoceratodus forsteri. Classification (NCBI taxonomy): domain Eukaryota; kingdom Metazoa; phylum Chordata; order Ceratodontiformes; family Ceratodontidae; genus Neoceratodus; species Neoceratodus forsteri. The sequence continues at coordinate 115,108,373 of CM057455.1, read as the reverse complement.
CTATCCCATGCCTGATCCCCACCGTGTCACACACAAGCACCAACCCACCCTCTGTATTCTATAGTGTAGGGTCCCCCACTGCCCCGATCATTGACACATCACACTTCCCTACACTGGCACCATTCCAAATGCAAAGCAACAACCCTCTCCACCTAGTACCTATCCTGGTGTGATGAATACACATGGTCCCAGCAGAGCCCCAGTCCCTGATTGCAACTAACACTGGAACCCCTTCCAGCTGAGAACCCCGTTGCCTACCATGCCAAGCCACAATCCCTAGTAGTCCTATAATGTAGTGGCTCACCCATCCCGCCAGGACCAGACCCACTGCCTCTGCTCCACCACCCAACTGGAGCTGGCCATGGGCACGGCCTTCCATGCACCACCACAGCTAGCCAATGGCTGAACAGTCACTGCAGTGTACTGTACAAAGTATGCATTCAACTAGTGAGTGAAAACTACATACAGTACACTACAGTGACAGTTCAGTTGTCAGTTGACCATAGTGGTGTGTGAAGGACTATGCCAGTCACTGACTCCAGCTGGGTGGGGGGAGCATGGTTGGGTCCAGTCCTGGTGGGGGGCCACTACACTATGGCACTACTGGGGGTTGCATCCTGGCATGGTAGACATCAGGGTTCAGGGCTAGGAGGGGTAGCAGTGTTACTGCGATTGGGAACTAGGACTGTGTTCAGGCTGGGAGTATTCATTGCACCGGGACTGGTGCCAGGTGGGGGGTGAGATGCTACTTCCCACTGAGAATGGTGCCAGGGTGGGGGGTGATGTGTCAGTAATCGGGGAAGTGGGTGACCATACATTTCAAAATATGGGGTTGGGTTGGTGCTTGTATGTGACACTGTGGGGATCAGGCATGGGATGGGGGCCCTACACTATGGAAAGGGATAATTTGGTGGGGCATTACCATTTGTTCTGGGTTTGGAGCTGGGGAGTCCATGGTAGTGTACAATTTAGGTATTGTATGCACTACAATGGGTGTCAGGCATGGGAGGGGGGTTCCACTCGACTACTGCAGCAGACAGGCTGCAGTGCGCCTGCCTGCACTTCCACAGCCTGCCTGTGAGTGGCCGGCAGGGTTAGGCCTGCTATTTATGGCTGATCTTTGCGCAGCACAGTTTGGTCCTTATGGAGATCATTCCCTATGGATATGTCCATGAGCAGCACAGTCATGGGAATGCCTTCTTCTTGTGCCACACATATTATTTGTGGGCCATGGCCCATACTCCTTTGGGTGGTGCAACACTCCCCTTGGAGAATCGCATTTCAGCACAGTGTGTGGGATGCGTGGCACACCTCCACTCTCTGCCAGGATGCACCATGCATCTCCTCTGAATATAGGGACATTAAAGTATCGTTTACTCACTTATTACTTTATTATTATTATAAAAATACATCTAATAGATCTTAGCACCTGTGAGGGGACTGGAAATGATCTCAAACTGTCCCAAGAGTGGGTAATATCAGTACAGCAGTGAGATCACAACATACTCTTTTGATTTCAATGGGTGGTTCTAATTGTCAGAATCGGAAGGTGGTCTTTATGACACCCAGTCTGATAAGGGATAAATAGGCTCGAATGTTTGTATGTTCCTTTAGAAATAATGGAACAATTTATTGTGGAATTCATACCGGCCCATAATGGACAAGATTTTTGTAGAGATGCCAAATACAGGTCAGATGTTTGGGATTTTAAAGAAGAGTTTAAGAAAGAAACAGACAATACAATCAAAGACAAACAGAAAAAATGACATTATATGGAAAGATTACATGCCGCTGTTCTAGTCCAGCAAGAAAAGATAAAATGTATTTGGAATCAAATGTCCAAATTAGAAGACACAAACTTAAACATGCAAAAGGAAGTAGAACACTTAAAATATCAGGAATTACAGTTAACGTTATTACAGCATTATCCTACTACACGGTTAGATGACATGAAGAACACAACTGACGCCCTGCATCAGCTCAGGAAGTGGTTAAATTAAGGGCAGAAAAAGAACAACTTACAGACCAAAACCTTAAACTGAAAGCTGCCCTTTGGCAACAAATTCACATGTTGGCAAAGGCAAGGAGGGGAATGGAAGTGGACCATGTCCACTGCCACAAACAGATAAAACAGGTATAGAATAAGATACAGGTAAAAAAGGGAATAGTGCCAGCTGTAGTTCCAGACATGGCCCTGCACATGACAACACTGATTCCTATAGAACAAGTGTCTGAAGAGGCAGTCGTGTCACCCTCACCTTATTAGGAGCTTAGTGCACCATTGTATCCTGTGTTGCTGTCCTGTGTTAAACAGCCCCTGAAACACTCACAATACCCCTCTGATGGATCCACTAATGGTTAAGATGGAGATGCGTGGTCCTCTGTCATCACCAGATCAATTACCACAACAAGGCCACAACAAGTTAATCAGCTAGTGGAAATCACAGACAATAGCACCAATTTTGTGGAAAAAGTGGCAAACTGGGTAAGAGAACTTAAACCCGGGAAAGACAGTCCCTTACAACACCTCAACAAAGTACATTCCACAGCAGAAATGTGCGGATTCACTGATGTAGTCAAAATTAAGGTATTAATGGCTACTTTGCTTCCCTCCAGTGGAGGTCAATACCAGTTGGTTTGCAAAATAATCAACAAATGCCAGCCTGACAAGTGTGAGTCATGAACCTCAATGATTGGCGTTACAAGGATCAATATGATGTACTGGCAAATTGTAAACAAAGAGCCAAGGGAAACCCCACAAACATAGTCAAATAGGCTAGCAGGCACCTATAGTTATTTTATTCATAATGCCACATTTAAATAAAAAAAAAATCAAAGATCAGTTAAATCCCTGGCTATCTCCTGACATTATTGAGCTCTTCAAACCTAGGGACCATCTCTGGCATGGGGCTATGGCCGCAGGTAAACAACCTGACATCCAGAACTACAAAAAAGCCAGAAATGACTACACCAGGACTAAAAGCCAATAATATAAAGAAGCCCTCTCTTGTACCTGGAATAAAGGCAGACAGTTCTGGATTAATCTTAAAGAAGTTACTGGTATAGAGCCCAAATCTGCCCCTCCATGCTTAATATTGATGGTTCCCCTACCCTTGACCCTAAAACTATTGCAAATACATTTAATAACGCATTTACTGATCTCATTGGTGTCCCCCCCCCCGACTTCTTCTCCCCACCACACCAGGTGATTACCCTGGAAAACCTAAACAGCTCCTTTTGCACCCCCATTCTACTTTAGAATTATCACGCTAAATGAAGCCAGGAAATATCTCCGTAAGGTGCTCAGGGAAGCAAGATTCAGTAGTAATTCTCATGATCTCAAAATTGTCACCTTCTCCTTGGAAGAAATCTTCGTTCCCCTAACCCATATCATTAACTATCCCTTAGACACTCTCATTTCCACCAGAGGTGGAAATCTACTGTAGTGACACCTGTAGATAAGAGTGGGGATCACACCCTACACAGGAACTACAGATCTATTTCCAGTCTTCCTCCACTCTCAAACACTTTGTAGAGGAATAGTTGTCAACCAGCTAGTAGAATATTTGGAAAAATGCCAGTTACAAAGCCCCCAATAACACACGTTTTGAATTGGACACAGTATCACAACAGCCTTGATTGAATTCATGGGCTTTATCCATAAATCCTTAGACTAAGGTCTTCTTGTTAGTGTGGCATTCATTGGTTTCACAAAAGCATTTTACATGGTAAATCATGTCCTGCTGGCTGACCAGCTTACTGCCATTGGTCTCCTCATTGATACTGTCAACTGATTTTGAAGTTATCTCCATAACCGCTCATAGCAGTTGAAGATAGGAACTGTCCTCTCCAACAGTAGACCTGTGCACTCAGGAGTCCCACATGGGAGGATCCCTGATCTCCTCCTATTCAGTATTTTCCTGAATAATTTCCCTCTCACCTGCCAGGGATACATCCTTCTCTATGCAGATGATGTAGTTCTTTTAACCAATGACCCAGACCCTATGATCCTGGAGAACCAGCTTCAACAGGTTCATAGCTGGCATCAAAGATGATTCAGTGACCACAAATTAATTACGAATTACAAAAAGACAGAAACTGTTGTTCTCCCGACCCCAAAACATACATAGATACTACCCTCTCAGTCTGTAATGATATGGGCTGCCTCCTGGAGCTAATTCAACATTTGACTGGAAGGAAAGGTATGCCTCTTTGCAGATGACACAAAGATCTACAACAGGGTTTATACACAAAGGGGGTGGAAAGGATGAGAGGGCACCTGGCAAGATACTAGGATTGGTCAAAACTATGGCAACTTAGATTCAATGCTAAAAGTGCAAAATAATGCACCTGGAAAACAAAAACCAAGGGAAAGAGTACACATTGTGGGGAAGGGGGGGAGATACTAACAACAACAGAAAAGGAAAGGGAACAGGGGATAGTCATACCAGATGACCTAAAGGTAAGCAAGCAATGTGAGAAGGCAGTAAGGAGGGCTGGGGGAATATTGTTATGTATAGGGAGAGGCATCACCAGTAGAAAACAAGAAGTTATTATCCCTCTGTACAGACAGTTGTTGAGACCCTATCTGGAGTACTATGTGTAGTTCTGGAGACCCCATCTCTGCAAAGACATAGACAGGATGGAGGCAGTCCAAAGGAGGGCAACTAAAATGGTGCAGGGTCTGCACTAGAAGCCATACAAAGAGAGACTAAAGGAGCTCAATCGATATATATATATATATATATATATATATATATATATATATATATATAAAATATACACACACCATTGAGGAAAGAAGGAGGGGGATATGATAGAAACTTTCAAGTACCTCAAGGAATAAAAAAGTCCAAGAGGGTAGCATCTTTCAGAAAAAGAGATGAGCAAGAATGGGGGGGGGGTACAATTTGAAGATGGGAGCAGTCTGGGGGCAACATGAGGAAGTATTTGTTCATGAAGATGGCAGTGGATGCGTTGAATGACATTCCTGAGGAAGTTGTGGGATCAAAAACAGTGGGGGGTATTCAAGAATGCATGGAACAGACATAAGGCAATTCTGGTGGGAGTTAGGAAGAAGTAGGTCATTGGTTAACTAGGATCTGCAGCTTATCCAATAGGTAGGGAAAGGGGCAGACTGTGTGGGCCAAGCAGTCCTTATCTGCCATCAAAGTCTATGCTTCTATGTTTCATTTTAAATACTTGGGGATCACGACTGACAGCACCCTATTGTAAACCCACCATATTGATAATATTGCAAAAGCAAACAATATGTACACTGGTCTTCTTCATAGTCTGACCCCAGAAGCTTTTAGTTTAGCTACACACAACTTGCTGGTCTCACTAGTTGACTAAGGGTTGGTTATCTATGGGTCGGCTACAGACACATCCCTTTGGCGCATTAAAATGACACTTAACAAAGCATGTTGGATCCTCACAGAAGCTGCACACCTGACTCACACCTGTGACTTGTACACCCTGGAAAATTAGCTCCAGCTCAGTGGCAGACTTAATTACCAAACCTGCCTGTTGTCAAAGAAAGTTAGCTTAGGTCTGATGCCTTCTGGTGTTCAGAAGCTTCTTGTCACCTGCGTTAACCATCACCATGCCCAAAGCCTGATAGCCAGCTCTTCAACATTCACCTTTGTCATACCTCCCAATTCCAAAAGTCCTTTGCCTACTGAGCCCCACTCTGGTTCAATTCCCTTCATGATAATAAATCTTTTACACCCATTTTGGGTTTATTTAAACAGAAGTTCAGGCAAAAACTAGTATCTAATTCCAGCTGTGACTGTTTCCTCTAACTTGTCCATTTCTTCAGTTTTGCAATTTCTATTCCCCCAAACTTGCCTCTCTCCAGATGCCTTGATGAACCTCCTCTTCCCTCCCAATGTACCCCTCTACCTTTCCCTCCAATTCCTTCAATTTTCTCTCGTACCATCCCCCATCTTACTTTTCCCTTCTACTGACTTTACCCTTTGAGCTGTTCCCTAACTATGTTCTACTTAAGTTGTTTTCTGTCTAGTAGCTATGGTCTCCTGTGTCTACCTGACTGATCAGACCCTCAAGACTGTTTCTTTATTCTTCTTTTTTTTTTAATTGTTTAATCAGGTGAGACATGCTAAACCAAAAGCTTTCTTACAGGTGCAATCTGGGAGCACTGGGAAGTTAAGTGACTTGCTCAGGGTCACACAATATATGCAAGTGGGGGCTGTGGGATTCAAACCCAGGTCTCCAGATTTACAACTCAGAGCATTAAACCATTGAGCTATTCTGCCTCCCCATTTACTCTTTGAGTTTGTCACGATCTGTCTCCTGTCTTTTTGTCAGCACTTAGTAACATGGCATTCATTGTACAATGCCAAATACACCTGCACTTCTTAGTTCATTATGTTAACTTTTATTTTCCTTGTATTAAAATTTTGGATAGTGTATGATGAAATGTTGTTTCCAATCAAAATCTAAATGTTTCCAAATGTTATGCTGTAGTAGCTATGTCATTGTAGCTGTTATGTGGCACTAGGTAGGTCGCTACTACAACATAACAACATCGAACATGCTAGTACATGTGTGCTACACATCCTGGAAACAGCCACGGTGAAAGGAAGCGCAAGGGAAAGCAGCACAGATGGAGAAAAAAACAGTCAGACTAATTACTAAAGTAATTGTTACTGCTTTTGGTTGGTTGGAGCACCGTACACTATAAAAAATAATGGATAGTTACCTCTCAGTAACAAGCTGTGTTAATTCACCTGGAGGTTGCCAATGGCGGCTGAACCTTTTGATCTTCACTCATGAGGTTTATGCAGTCATAACAGCAACCTCTCAATGCACTAACCTGCTTATTACCAATTGATAACTATCCATTATTCTCTATATATACTTTATTGTTATGTTAACAGTGTTCATTTTATGTAACTTTCTGATGTTGAACCTATGTATCGAGCTTTCAGCTCAAATGGTGTTCACCAAAGAAAATAATTAAGTAAAATAAAATTAAAATAAAACAATGATATCCCTTTTAAAATGTGTTCATTAATAATTCACTTCTGCAGATTCAAGCAACTGTAAAACAGGCATATGGAACCTGTTTCTAATACTTATGATAAGATACTGTGGAAAATGGAGTTAGCTTGGGAATACCTTGATGGCCCAGAGGGCAAACTGTCCAAAAAGGTGGCTGCAGCCACCCAATCATCCTGATCTGGGAGGATCAGAAGCTAATACCCAGCCTTCACAAAAGGTGACATTCACCAACAAGTCCCCCAGGCAGCAACAGCAGCAAAATAGCAATTGGAAGCGAAATAATAATTGGAAAGGAAAAGGCAAGGGACGAGGACAAAACAAAAATAATTATCAAAGGGATCCAAGTAAACCAAGTCAAATGGATGTACTGTAGTTGAGCAGCAACTACAAGAAGTTGAAAACATTTTGCCAAACAAGTCAGGCAGTGGCCTGTCTAGGTCCACCAAGGAAACAAGGGGCTCTGTTACTTTTGTTGCTTCTGTGGAGATGGATACTTGGGTTGCCCAGTTGTCAGTGCTTTGGTCAGAGGCTGCAAGAGCACTGTTTTAATTGAGACCGGAGTATCCATTCCTGTCTAGCACACAAGTAAGCCTAGCCAGTTAGAATTTTCATCAGGAGCAACATTTTCTTTGCAATCCTTTGCAGGAGATCAGGCAGGAGCGATGGAATCAGTCCTCATACCTATGTAAACTGGACATGTTGTCATAAAAATTGTAATGGCTATTGTATCGCTACTCCAGCAACAACATATATTGGGTACTACTCTTCTGAATCAAAGCAAGTGTATTGTGGTTTGGCTAACTGCATTTTGTGGCGAGCGAAAGGTGAACCAGAAAGGATGGATTTTATGATTTCTGATGTGCATGCCATGTTTGCAATTAAGAATCCACAAGACTAGGATGTCATAGAAGTGTTGTTAAATCATGGTATAGACAGAGATTCAGAAATTTGTGCTGTTGTATATGGGTATTTGGATGTGCTTGCTAAATCTAAACATGATTGTGGACAAATGCAGATTGGTTGTGAAATAACATTTTCAGAAATTCTACCAGTCCCCAGAGCATCTTATGAGTTTAACCAGGAAATTTATAAGTTCAATGAACGGCTTCAGCAAAGATGCCTTATACAAAATCAAGTATGCCTTAAACACTGGGAGGAATTTTTTGGTAGGTCGGAATTATTTTATAAAGATGGCCTTCACCTGAGTTGCAAGGGGAATTGCTTATTGGGTGAACATTTGCTCAAGCACATTGGTAAACATTTAAACTTCTTGACTTGGAGTGCAGAAAATCTTTTCCTCCTCCTCAGTACATAACAGTCTCAGCATATATCCATTGTCAACTGAAGAATTTGAAATGTTTATATTTCAATTCTAGAAGCCTCCAGAGCAAAATTAATAAGTTAAAAGTTTTATTAGCAATTGAAAAAATAGATACCGTACTGGTCACCGAAACATGGGGAGATGAGAAATCATGTTGGGATCATTTATTAACAGGGTATATTCTATGTAACCTCAACAGTAATAATAAAAAGGGAGGGGGTGTTGCCATTTTCCTTAAAGATACATTGCAAACAGTTGGGATCTCCAACTAAATGAGAACTTCAACAAATTCTTCTGAATCCATTTGGATTAAAGTAATTTTAAATAAGAATAAACATATTATTCTAGGTGTCTGTTACCACCCTCCTAGTGCAACCTCATACTATCTTGACACAATCATTAAAGAAATAGAAACAACAAGTTCCTTAGGGGACATAATATTGACAGGAGATTTTAACCTAGGGGAGATAAATTGGAAAGGACCAACAGCTTCATCCAGTTCAGGAAAAACAAATATATATTAAATACATGCCAACAACGTCACCTCAACCAGAGTACAGAGCACCCCACCAGGAGGAAAACAATTCTAGACCTTGTTATTCACAGTAAAATCTTAGCTCTAAAAAACATCTCTATTTCTTCATCTATAGGGAACACTGATCACTGTGCTACTAGCTTTTCCTTAGAACATATGACAGCGGCAGTAAATAATAATGCTAAAATATATTTAAATGATAAAATTAATATTACTAATATTACAAATAGACTAAATAGTATTGATTGGTCATCCTTCCTGGAAACCTCAGGAACCAAGGAGTATTTTAACAAAGTTACATAGTACAATTAGTAACTTAAGGGATATTTATATTACTACCTAATTAAAAAACTCATCAAAACAACACTTCCCTAAATGGATGAGTAAATCTACAAAAAAAAACTTATAAAGAAAAAAAAAGAAACTTTACTCTGGTTATCTAAAATCTCCAACTCATACTAACTGGTGTTTACACCTACAAACTAAATAAAATAGTATCAAGAGGACAAAGAAAATATGAGCATACAAATTAGCATCTGAAGCAAAAAAGGACAACAGCAAGTCCTTTTTCTCCTATATTAACTCCCTTAAAAAGCCTAGGGGCCAGTTATTCAAACTGCGCTATTTTGTAAGCCCTTGAGCTGCACAAAATAGTTGCGCAGGGGTATGGCAAGAGCGATATTCAAAGGAGTTGCACCCTTGAGCAACTCCTTTGAATATCACCCCCCGGCCACAGCCACTGTGCATGGCACAGTGGAACTTGTGCCACCGCAAGTAGACAGAGTGGAGCATTCAACTTGCGGTGGCGCAAGTATCATTGCACCATGTGCAAAATCCCGATATTCAAAAGGTGACATGCAAATGGGGCCATAATTCATGCAAGGTGCAGGAGGGCCATTTGCATCTAATTATGGCCCCATTTGCATGTCATTAGCATGCAGGTGCGCCAATCCCTGAGGACTTGCACCTGGCGCCCTGCCAGGCAGCAGCCGTTGGGGACTGATGCCCCCTGCAGCCCGATCACGTGCAGAAGACTGTAAAATCCCCACCAGGGCTATGTTCGGGGGGGTGCTTATGTATTACATCCTGCGATTGGGATTGTAGGTCCACTGGACCACCAGGGCTATGTTGGGGGCAATTGCTGCCCGTGATCAGGTTGGTGGGGGGGTGGCGGGGGGGATTTTACACTCTTTGGCCCACGGTCGGGCTGCAGGGAGGGCACAGGGAGTGGGTTGGGGGCCAGCCACAGGTGGCAGCTGCTGTGTTGCGCCCTGCAATGCAGCAGCTCACCTGTGGGTGGCCCTCGACTTGAGCCTTTTTTTTTGGCTCAAAGTTGTGCAGGCGCAGGTTGGGGGTTGCGCCTGCACAACTCTGCACAGCCCGGCTGAATATTGGGCTGTGCAGTTTATGCATGGTTCCTCCCCCTCCAGTTCAGCATGCATTCATTTGCATTGTGCTGTTGCTCAGCATGTTACCTGTGGCACAACTGCCTCCTGCTGAATATCGCAGAATGGAGCAAGTTCAGACTTGCGCAGGTGCAACCCTGTTACGCATGGCGCAACCCTTTTGAATATCTGGCCCTATGTGTCAGGTAGGTCCCCTTCAACTTAATAACACTATAATTCAAGATCCCTATGATATGGCTAATTTATTCAATATTAATTTTTGTGATACATTTCAAACCAATTAGAAAGCTAATACAGTTTCAGACACCACAGGTAACTATATAACTCTTTCCAAAGAAGAGATCTATCTCAAATTAATAACACTTAAAGGTAAAACCAGTACATCTTTGGATAACATATCCAGTCAGCTTCTATATCAATTAGCAGATAGTTTGACCCTACCCCTTAAATTACTATACGAACAATGTATCAGTTAATTTTGTTCCTGAACTCTGGAAAACAGCATACATAGTCCCCATTTTAAAGAAAGGTTTATGGAACAACTGGGAAAACTACAGACCAATTAGCCTAACCACACCGATGTGTAAAGTCCTGGAAAGTATAATTAAAGATTTAGCCTCATCAACCCTAGCTATACTGGATGATGAGCAAAAAGGCTTTAAAAAGGGCCATAGTTGCTTGACAAACTTATTTATTTATTTATTGAATTTTGATGACTGGGTAGGCTCACTGGACCCCGAAGGTCCCTATTTTAGGGGCGACCTGGATAGACATTACATGGCATTACATGGCATGCATGGTGATACCGACAGTAAACAGGTATTAACTGACATACAGGTTCAATAGTTACAGTTTTTGACATTGATTCATAACAGTAGATGAAAACTATCCATAATGGTTTGGCATAACTCTTACAGGTAAGTTGATTGGCATAAGTCTGGAGGGGGGACTGTCAGGTGCTATGACATAGACAAGTGCTTGCCTCAAGTAGGTGCACCTTGAGCCTGGTATGGAAGTTCATGAGCAAGGGGGCTTCCTGTATCACTGGTGGAAGTTTGTTCCACAGATGGGGGTCTGTGATGAAGAAAGATTTCTGGCCTGTGGTGGTCCTAACACTATGGGGTTTCTAGTAGAGTCCTGCCTGTGGACCTCAGGGTTCAAGGATTATGCTTGGAAGCTAAGGTAGAGGAGAGGCTGGGCGGAGTTGTAGGGCTGAGTAATTTAAATGCTAGGCAGAGGAGAAGGCATTGAAGGTGTACTTTATAAGAACTTGTGCTTTTATGAAGATGTAAGCATACAACTTGACAATAGATTTCCTTATGATATTATATATGTAGAGTTCAGTAAGAATTTTGATTTTATTCTGCAATGCGCTTTGTTACAAAAATTATGTTCATTAAACATTAACCACAGCATAGTGAGATGGATAGCAAACTGGTTGACAGATAGAACTCAATATATTTTGATAAATGGTCAGCTTTCAAATATTGGTTCTGTCAATAGTGGGGTCCCACAGGGTTCTGTTTTGGGTCCTTGTTTGTTCCAGGTCTTCACAGCTGATTTAACATACAGTTGTCATACCAACACCATCAAATACGCAGATGACATAAAAATCGGTGGTCAATGCTCTAATCTAGAACAAATAGTATCTATTCAGAATGATCTAGATCATGTTTCCCACTGGGTTGAGAAATGGGGGATGAAACTGAATCACAACAAATGCAGAGTTATGTATTTGGGAACTAACAATATTAACCACACATACATATTAGATGATAAGATGTTGACCAGTACTCGTACAAGAAAAGATTTAGGGGTTCAGATGTCAAATGACTTCCTTCACCATTCACAGATAATGGAACCATTCTTAAAGCAAATAGGATAATTTGGTCCATTAAGAGAAACATCAAATCAAGGGATAGAAAGGTACTGATGTCCTCGTATTGAGCCTATGTTCACCCCCATTTGGACTTTTCCTCACAATTGTGGTGCCCATTTAAAAAAATACTGCATAATGCAACTTGAAAAAGTTCAAAGACATTACACCAAGTTAGTCAAAGGTCTGCATGGCACCCCCTGTGAAAACAGACTTACTTCTTTGAATGTAATGTCTCTATCACACCAACATCTGAGAGGTGAGCTCCTTTACATGAATGATATAATGCAATATCCCTTCTTGCTGACTAAATTGGGTTTAGAGTTCAAAAATAATATTTTAACACTAGAGGTCATCCACTACAGTTAAAAGGCAGACAATTTAATTTAATGCCACAACAATATTTCAGTACTTTACGGAGTATCAATCCATGGAATGCACTATCACTGGAGGTGATAAATATCAGTAGCTCTAAATCAGTATTTAAGTCCAGATTGGATAAACTCATTTTCTCTGGCATTAATATTTGTTATTATTAATTATAGGAACAATCATGGGCTTCACAGCCCCCTAGATCCCGAACAATTCTAGTATAAATCCTAGAATGAAATGCAGGCATGTCTGAAAATGAAAGGAGATGACCATCCATTCCAAAGCAAAGACAGTACAGTACACCAAAACAGGTAAAACCTTTCATATAGCAGACCATTGAGTCTTTGTTGCAGCAGGGGGTGTTGCAGAAGTGTGCTTCATGAAGCATTCCACCTGTATGTCTGGTCAAAAAGCTCAACAATTCCCGGAGGCTTACCATCAACTAACGCAAGCTAAATCAAGTTACACCCGCCAGTGCACTTACGAACATACAATATTTGCCAGCAGATAAAGGCCTAGAGGTCTATCAAGTCTGCTCGAATGTGCAGCAAGCACCCCTTGTTCTGCAGCTGCCCTCCTTCCAACCTTCCCCTTCATTAACCCTCCCCCTTGTCCTGTCCCATCCTCATTTGAAGCAGTCCACTGTTCTACTGCATACCACTTCAGCAGGTAACGCATTCCACCCAACCACCACCCTCTCTGTAAAAATGTGTCTCCTCATCTCCCTCCTGAACCTTCCTCGCTCCAGTCTCATATCATGGCCCCTGGTGGCCCTCCCTGCCCTTACTCTGAACAGCCCCTCTGTACCCATCTTGTTTATTCCTTTCATGTATTTAAAGGTTTCAGTCATGTCACCCCTGTCTCTCCTCTCCTCCAGTGAGTAGATGTTCAGCTCCTTCAACCTCCTCTCATATGATAAGTCCCCCAGCCCCTTGATCATCTTTGTCACTCTGTGCTGCACCCCCTCCAGTAACTTAATGTCCTTCTTCAGATATGGACGCCAGTACTGCATGCAGTACTCCAGGTGTGGTACACTTACTGTGGTATCCGCTCCAGACTGGCTCAGTTACCCCCCCACACACACACACAGACACAGCTAAATGTTTTTCTGTGTTAAGTATTTCAAATGTTTTTTGGTCCATCCCCTTGCATCCCAATTGCCAGTACAAATTTACCTTCACCTTTAGGGGCAACAGTACATGTAGACAAGCTTACCCCAGAGTTTTCACTGTTTCACAATTTTCCAACTGCATATAGGAGGGATACTTACGGTGTCTCTAGACCCGAGTGTCTGCTGCAACATGTAAAAGATTTGTTGTTTGCTTCTCTTACAGAATCAGAACACCTTGAATTGTTAAAAGAATTGTTGTGGTTGCTAAGGGATGTGGGCCTAAAGGTAAATCCCAGGAAAGTGCAGATACTGAAACAAAAGGTAACATTTTTGGGTCTCACTATAGGACAAGAGGGTCATACCCCTGATCAGCACACAGTTGACACCATCAGGCAATTCACGACAGTCAAAAAATTATTTGTTGAGCAACGCTACAGTGACTCCCTTGTGTCGACCGCAGTTTGTCATTGCTATCATATTATTAGAAAGCAGTACAGCACAGAGGGTTAAGGCTCTGAGCTGCAGATTTGGAGGCCTGGGTTTGAATGCCACAGCCACCTAGGTGTATACTGTGGGATCCTAAGCAAATCACTTAACTTCCATGTGTTTCCATGTCATACCTGTAAACAAGCTTTCAGCTTAGTGCGTCTCTCCTGGTTAAACAAACAAACAAAAAAAAACACATTGGGCATTGCTGCTCCAAGACGAGAACATAACGCATCAATCACCAGAGTACCTAATCTTTGCTAGCCCATTCACTGCTGTGTGAGGGAAAGCCTCATGCATGCCGTACTGGAGATTACAGGCCACAAGTTCAATCTGTATTTAAAGTATTACCTGATGTTCACCCCATTGGGATAGAACTGCAGGTACTCACTAATGGCTCCAGTGTTTACCTCGATGGAAAGGCACATGCAGGCTTTGAAGCATGTTTAAACAAGATGATCAACATCAAGAGTTTTGTTTCAGGTGTCTCCCCCACTCATCCCAAAGCGAAGACTTGTCAGCAGTCACACGGGTCATGCAGCAATACACTAATGTGCCCGAGAGCATGATTTTACTTTGTGATTCGATTTACATTTTTAATGCTTTGACTGAGTTTCTTCCAGTGTTACAGATTTCTGGTCATCTGATGGTAAGTTGCTGTCTCATCCCAAGCTTTGGAAATACACTGCCATAAAAGCCAAACAACACGTTGGACCTCTGCAATGAAGGAGAGGCTGGTGATGTTCCAAGAGGAAAACAGCCTCCAGGATGGGTGACAGCATGGATTCATCTCGGGGAGGTCTTGTCAGACTAATCTAATATAATATTATGACTGGGTAACAAGGGAGCTGGATGGGGGTCATGCAGTAGACGTACTATGCTTGGAGCTGACTAATGTGATAGAGAACTGGCTACAGGGGAGGATGCAGCAAGTGGTTTTGGGGGGGGAGATCTTGGCACCCAGAAGGGTGACAAGTCATGTGCCTCAGGGATCAGTGCTGGGCCCAGTGGTATTTGGGTTTTATAGCTCAGGTATTACACATGGAGTTGGCACCAGGGTTCTTTTGTTCGCAGATGATATCAAAATAGGGGTAGTGGTGGACAAAGAGGATGGCTGGAAACAATTGCAAGGGGACCTAACCAGACTGGAGGCATGGCTGGGGAAGTGACAGCTGGGATTCAATGTGGAACAGTTCAAGGTAATGCATTTCAGGGGAAATAACCCAAAGAGGGAATACTGACTAGGTGGGGTGAGGCTGGGGTGCACTGATGAGGAGTGTTGGTAACAGGAAGCATGACCAACTCTGCTCGATGCAGGAAAGCAACAGCTAAGGTGAACAGGATACTGAGCTGTATCTCAAGGGGCTTCTCATCCAGGCATAGGGAGGTGATCTTGCCCCTCTACAGATCTTTGGTCAGGCAGCACTTAGAAAACTGTGTGCCATATTGGCAGCCATATCTAAAGAGGGACATGGGTGCAACAGAGAGCAAAGGAAAAATGCTCCATGGGATGGAAGGAAAGATCTACAAAGACAGGTTGCAGAAGCTGAATATGTACACACTGGAGAAGAGGAGGGATAGGAAGGATATGATTGAAATGTTCAATACTTGAGGGGCTAAACAAACCCAGTACTGAAGGGGTGTTTAAACTGAAGAATGGTGGGGACATGAGGGGACATGGGTTAAGACTGGAAGGTGGAAGATTCAGGAGAGAGAGATGAGAAAGCATTACTTCATGGAGAGGCTGGTGTCTAAATGGAATGCTCTACCAGAGGAGATGGTATCATGTAAGACAGTAGGAAGTTTTAAGAGGGAGTGGGACAAAGCAAGAGGGAGGAGCTGGGGATTGAGGCAGTTATGGGAGAGAAAGATAAGGAGGGGTCTGTGGCAGCTGCAATCTAGGGTGCTAGCAGCACACTTAGGCAGACTTCGATAGACTGAAAGGTCTGTTTCTGCTGGCAGTTTCATATGTTTGTTAAAAAGATTAAGGCACATTCCCCAAAGATGCCCAACACTGCTGAAAATGACAGGGCCAACACCCTAGCTAAAAGAGGTGAAGTGACAGGAGATTTCTGGAGCCTCCTAGAGAGTGATGTGCCCAAAGAGGCCCCCCATTGATTTAGATGCCCTGAAGCAGCAGGACCAAGAGTTAAAGACATTTATGTCTGAGTTAAAGATGGACGGTACTTGTCCCTCACCGAATATGCAAAACATTGCACTTCACTCCAACTTTCCCCTGATAATACTGCGCTTTTGTACAGTGGCATTGAACAGCCAGTTTGAGTTGTACCATATGATTTCAGATCTGAATTTCTGTACATGGTGCAGAATGCTGTTACTGGAGGGCACCAAACCCTCACAGCACTCTGGTCTGATTGCAGACTGTGGCATGGTGGCTTGCCATGAAACAGGATGTGGATACCTACTGTGAAAATTGTATTTTCTGTGCACTAGACATCCAAGTACCTAAGCAGAACAAGCATTTGTCAATGCCGAATGTTTGCTTGCTGGTATTAGCATTCCAAGTGCAGGAGTTAGACAGATGTAGAATAGGAATGGCAGTGAAGTACTGAACTCATGACAACCCCACCTCCACCCTGCAGAGAGGGACAGGCATTGGGGTATGTCTTTGGGTCATCGCCCATAAAGCTCATGCCATTTCACCTCACCCTATCCAGCAGAGACTGATGAGTGTTGAGGTGTGCCTTGGGGTGTTCAGCTTTACAGTCACCCCATTCCATAAGGACATTCACTGAAATGGATGCAGTAAAAGAGAATTGGATGAACTCTAGGGCAGAAGAGTTCAAGGCACACCTCAATGCCTGTCACTGATTGTGAGGTGGGGGTAGAATGGCATGAGCACTACAGCCAACAATCCAAAGGTATACTCCTGATGCCTGTCAGTCTGTACAGGGTGGGATGTTATGGTTAGAAACCCCTAATGCCCTGGGCATTTATTGGTATTTGCACCACAAATTTTCAACATGGCCTTTTTGTGAACCCCACCTGATGAAAGCATTTGGGACCTCTGCTCCTGAACAGTGTCACTGTGATTTTGTTAATCTGTTCTGAACATTAATTTCTCACAGCGACCATGCCATTCTGTGCCAGATGTGCAAAAACCACAGTTTGGGCAGGATGTGAGAAATGACAGCTGAATCATTCATAACAAGGTGTGAAGAGATGGCAATGTTAGAAATCTGGAGTGAAAAATATTAAAAATTCTCAAAGTTATGATCGTGCATGAAAAATGCACAAAGCACGCTCATAACAGTCATTTTTTTGAATTCTTTCACCAAATTTTCAGTATAGGCATTTTGGGACCTCTTCTCAAGAACAGTGTCACTATGGTTTGCTTAATCTGTCCCGAGCATTGATTTCCCACAGTGACTGTGCCATTTATTTTATTTTTTTATTTATTGAAATTTCGGATAACATCTTTGAGAACAAGCTCATTTCATAGATTCCACTACAGACAAACAATACATATTGAGAAAGTATGAGACGGAGAACAAATAAAACAAGGAATTCTACAAGACATGACAACAGTGTATAACTAGACAAGTTACAATACGGTGGCATTGTACAATGCATGCCATGGTGTGCATATTTGATTAAAACCTGGAATTCAAAGGGTTATATCAGAGGGGGTGGAGTCTTATGAAATGACCCTTTACAGTAAAATGAGAACAGACTCAGCCTAATAACAAATATTCAACAAGGTAAGGGATGGCATCAGCCCAGGGGCCCTTGTCAGATGTGAGAAGGTATGGGACAAAGCATTTTAAAGTGAGCAAGGGAGCTCAGGAAATACAACGGGGGGGGGGGGGGGGGAGCCATAGAAGGATGAGGGGAAGAGTGGAAGGGATCAAGACGAAATGTGAAGGAGAATGATTAGCAACTTAGAACAGTTATTTACATGCTGAGAACAGTTATGCATAAGGTCAGGATAGCATAAGGTTAGAATAAGTGCTGGTCACAAGAAGGAAGGCTATTGGAAGCAGTCACAACTGGCATCAGCAACTAGCTGTTGCTTAAGTTTAACTTTGAAGGAGCCCAAGGTGGATGTTGAATGATGTCATGGTGCAGCAGGTTCATCCATAGTGGGACACGGTAGGCAAAGGACCTTTGTCCCAGAGAAGTACGACGATGGGGTATATTAAAAATCTGGCTAGTAGAGCTTCTGGTGCAACGGCAGTTGATAGTGGGGGTAATAAGCTTTTGCACTACTGGGGGCATTTTGCCTAAGCTTACTTTTTGGACAGTAAACATGTATGGTACATGAGTCTACCTTTGAATTGGAGCCAGTTAGCCTGAGCATACATGTCGCAGGTATGGAACAGACAGGCTGAGCCGGTAAGGAGCTGGCATGCTTTGTTGAGTGCATCTATGATGCAGCAAAGAGTTGTTTCACTAGCTGATCCATAGATTGGTAACCCATAAACAATAAGCAAGACGAGAGCTTTGAATGGCCAAGTTAAGAGCCTCTGGGGTCAAACATTGCTTATACCTATAAAGTAGCCCAATGCGGGTGTTAACAGCCTTAGCAATGTTGTCAAGGTGATTGGCATAGGTCATCGTACTGTCAGTAGTAATCCCTAGATATTTAAAGAGCTGAACTAGTTCCAGGGGAGAGTCCTCTTCATTGGCAATAAAAAGAGGGTAAGTTCTGTGCCTATTTTGGGAGCTGGAGAACAACATAGTTTTAGTCTTGTTGTAATTTGTAACTAACTTATGCTTATGGAACCATCTTTCTATGACTACAACATTACTCTATAGCCTAGATTCAAGAATCTTAGGGTCTGGATCACTGGTAAATAGGACAGCATTGTCATCATATAAAAGGATGTGACCATGACGGGAATAAGGAAGGTTGTTGAGGAAAATGCTAAATAAAAGAGGGCCCAAGATGGACCCTTGAGGAACTCCAGATAGGACAGATCTGCTATCTGAGAGGGTGTTACCAATCTTCACCTGCTGTGTATGACTGTGCAGGTAATTTTCAAACCAGGCTACGCTGTGAAAAGCTAGGCCAGTGGCGGTAAGCTGTTCGACCAGGATAGCATGATTCACTGTGTAGAAAGCTTTGGTTAAATTAATGAAAGCAGCACTGACCAGGTGTCCTTGATCTAAAGAGTAGTGAATAAAGCCTGTGAACTCCAGAAGGGTGGTAGTGGTACTATGACCATTTCTGAACCCGTGTTGCTGCGGGCATTGTAGCTGATATTTTTCTAAGTATTCAACCAGTTGGTCAGCCACTATATGCTCAAGAGCTTTTGAGAGTGGGGGCAGGATAGAGATAAGCCTGTAGTTCCCAGTAATTGTGTGATCCCCAGACTTATGAACTGGTGTCACAGTGGCAGATTTCCATTTCTGAGGAAATTGAGAGCATCTAAGTGACATGTTAATAATATTGTTAGAGGTGACAGAACTTCATCCAGCGCATGGGATATAAACTTAAGATCCAGGATGTCACCACTAAATCTTGATTTCCCTAATACCTTGAGTAGGTAAGTCATGGCTTCATTGGCTGAGAGGGTTCTGAAGTAGAAAGTAGGATGAGAAGGGTGCAGAGTCTCTTTCCCAGAGTAGTCACTGGTAAGGAGGTGAAAGAAGTAGCCAGATGGCAGGACACCACTCAGGTCCATGAAGGCATTATTAAAAGTGTTAGCAATACTGTAAGTCTGGGGTTGAGTGAGTGTACACCATCAGTGTTAAGCATGGTAGGGGCAGATCTGAGGTCTCTCCCAGTGACACCTTTAAGGTTAGTCCCACATTTTCTGCCTTCATTCCAGGTCCGAGAGAGCATTTCCTTATAATATTGATTTTTAGCTGCACAAATAGCCCTCGTGCAGTTGTTTCTAGCTGCTTTGAACCTCTGGATGTCGGCCTGGTTACAAAGGGATCTAGACCTGTGCCCATAGATGGTCCCTGGCATTCAGAAGCTCAAGAAGGTCTGGAGAAAACCAGGGATTACAGCGGCCTTTGATTTTACACTTTTTATGGGGGACGTGCCTGTCACATATAGCGTTGAACTGAAGAATGAATTGGTCAAGGGCAATGTCAACATTGTTAGTTGTGTAAACCATTGACCAGTCCTGTTTACACAGGTCAGCTTTTAGTGATTCCAGATGCCCATGGATGAGTGCCCTGGTGGTAATTGTTCTAGTGGATGATTTAGAGAATTTGTTCACCCAATGAAACAAGACTGGGGAGTGGTCACTGAAGGCATCTGGGAGTACGGTTGTGTCTGATATTTGATCAGGTGGTTAGAGAGCACCCAGTCCAGTAAGGTTCTGGTCCCAGTTTTATAGTTGATTCTAGTAGGGGACTCAACTAGCTGGGTGAGGTGAACTGCTGAAACTGCATCTTTGAAAGGGCTAGTGTCAGGAGAGAACCAATTGATACTGAAATCTCCTAACATAATAATTTCCAAATTAAGACTCAGAGAGCCAAAACACTCCAGGAGTGAATCAAAGCAGGAGGCCATCTGTCTGGGAGGAATATAGACTGAAAACACAGAAAAGGTTTTATTGTGTGCACCTATAAGCACTTTTATGACCATTGTGCACCGGATGTGTGAAACCACATTTCGAGCAGGATGTGAAAAATGACAGCTATACTGTTCATAAGGAGGTATGCAAAAATGGCAATGTTGAGATTCTGGAGTGAAAATATTAAAAATTCTCGAAGTTACGAGTGTGCGCGGAAACTGTGCAGTGCACTCTTGTAACATAGTTATTTTGTGGAATTTTGTAACCAAATTTTCAACATAGTCACTTTGGGACATTCGCTCAAGAACAGTGTCACTGTGATTTTCTTAATCTGTCCCGAACATTGATTTCCCACAGTGACAGCGCAATTGTACGCTGAACATGCAAAAATAAATTTCAGGCAGGATGTGAAGAATGCCAGCTGTACTGTTCATAAGGAGGTATGTGAAACAACAATGTGAAAAATCTGGAGTAAAAATCTCAGAAATTCTCAAAGTTATGAGCATGCATGTAAACTGCACAAAGCACGCTTGTAACAGTTATTTTTTGGAATTTTTATCACTAAATTTGCAACATACGCTTTTTGGGAGACTACCTCATGAACAGTGGCACTGCATTTCATTAATCAGTCCTGAAAGGTGATTCCGCACAATGACCATGAAATCACCTTTCGGGACAGAATAATGCCATGACAGGGACTGAATTCATGGGGAGGGTGTCCCAAAAACTCCATGTTGAAAATTTGGTGCAAAAAGTAAAAAAAATGGCTGAGATAACCAGATAAGTAGAAAAAACCCCATTTATGCCATTATACAGCTTACCAGCATTTCTTTAGTGTATGGTCTGCTTTGAAGAGTGCAGACGTGTTCCCGGTCCACCAAAGATCATTGTGCCTGGCTCTTGAGGGTAAGTATTGGGTAAGAGGGGTGTGGGGAGGTATGGTGCACAGAGGGTGGGCGTAGGTTGGGGGAAGGGACCCGATGGTGAGGGACTGTATGCATCAGACAGCTAGCTTTGGAACCCACTCAGGAGGGAGCAACCTTAGACCTGGTACTCTCAAATGGGGACAGAGAGAGAGGATCTCAGATCTAGAAGTGGGTAGCCATCTGGGAACAAGCAACCACCAAACAGATAAACAAGATAAACTTAGCTGTAGAGTCAAGCCATACAAAAGTGAAGGTACTAGACTTCAGGAGGGTTGATTTTGTCAAAATGGGAGCGTGCCTCAGAAAAGCACTAGCAGACAGGCAAGAAGGTGGGTGGAGCAACAATGGGGAAACATCAAAACCACCATCACAGAGGCAACAAGCTTTTGTGTGAAGCAAATAAACAAATCAAAATGAAAGAAAAAACCACTATGGTTCTCAAAAGAGGTGACGAGAAAAGTCAGGGAGAAAAAGATAGCATCCAGGAAGTATAAGGAAACACAGAAGGAGCATGACAGAGAGCTATACCAGTTAAAGCAGATGGAAGCAGGGAGAGAAGTCAGAACAGCAAAGGCCCACACTCAGGAAAAGATAGCCAACTCATTTAAGAAGGGAGATAAAACATTTTATAGGTACATCAGGGAGCATTGGAAAGACAAAGGGAGGGATAGTAAGGCTGAATAGAATGGATGGTGGGTGGGCAGAGAGGGACAGTGAAAAAGCAGAGATACTGAATTAATATTTCTGCTCAGTATTCACAAAAGAGGAGGGGGAGGTACCTAATCCAGTCAATAGAAGCACTCTGGATGGGGGGTTGCTTTTAGTCCTTTCACAGAAGAAAGGGTTCTGAAAGAACTCCTTAAGCTGAAGGTGAAAAAAGCAATGGGGCCTGATGGGATTCACCACAGAAAGCTAATTTTAAGGAAATAACTAGTAACATCACTGGCTACCCTTTTTAATAAATCATGGGAGGATGATGTGGTACCTGAGGACTGGATGAGGATGGATGAGATGTCCCTTCACAAAAGTGGGAGCAAGAAAGAGGCAGGGAAACTACAGACCTGTCATTGTGGCCTCAGTGTTAGTGAAAATGATGAAATTACTTCTGAAGGAAAGAACTGTTGAGTACCTAGAGGCCAGTGGGGCACAGGACCCAAGGCAGCATGGATTCACAGCAGGAAGGTCATATCAGATGAGTCTAATTGATTTCTTTGACTGGGTGACCAAAGTAGTAGACCAGGGAGGGGCTGTGGATATGGCTTACCTAGACTTTAGCAAGGCATTTGACACAGTCCCGCACAAAAGATTAATAATAATTAGCCAGCCTGGGAGTGGGTCCCAGGGTGGTAGCCTGGGTAAAACACTGGCTGAACAACAGGAAACAGAGGCTAATAGTAAATGGAGTCCACAGTGAAAAAAGGGGAGTTACTAGTGGGGTACCATAAGGTTCAGTACTGGGGCTGGTCCTTTTTAATGTCTTTATAAGTGACCTTGCAGAAGGACTGGAAGGAAAAGTATGTCTCTTTGCAGATGACACAAAGATCTACAACAGGGTTGATAAGCAAGATAGGGTGGAAAGGATTAAAAGGGCCATGGCAAGGTTGGAGGAATGTTCAAATGTATGGCAGCTTGGGTTCAAAGCAAAGAAGTGCAAAGTAATGCACCTGGGAAACAAAAACCGAGGAGAAGAGTACACAATGGGGGAGAGATACCGACAACAACAAAAATGGAAAGGGACCTGGGCATAGTTATATAAGATGACCTAAAGGTGGGCCAGCAATGTGAGAGGGCAGTTAAGAGTGCTGGGGGTATACTAGGATTCGTAGGGAGAGGCATCACCAGAGAAAACAGGAAGCTGTTGTCCCTCTGTACAGAGAGTTGATAAGATATCTGGAGTACTGTGTACAGTTCTGAAGACTCCATCTCCACAAAGACATAGACAGGGTGGCGACTGTTCAGAGTAGGGCAACCAAAATGGTGCAGGGTCTGCACCAGAAGACATATGAAGAAAGACTAAAGGAGCTTAAGATATATAGCCTCGAGGAAAGGAGGGAGAGGGGGGACATGATAGAAACTTTCAAATAAGTCAAGGGAATCAACAAAGTCCAAGAGGGTAGCATCTTTGAGAAAAAGAGATATGCGAGAACATGGGGGCACAATTTGAAGATAGAGGGGGGACGGCTCTGAGGTAATATGAGAAAGTATTTCTTCACAGAGAGGGTTGTAGATGCATGGAACAGCCTTCCTGAGGAGGTCATAGAGTCAAAAACAGTGGGGGAATTCAAACATGCATGGGACAGACATAAGGCAATTCTAGTTGGGGGGTAGGAGGAAGTAGGCTGTTGGTTAACTAGGATCTGCGGCTTATCCGTTAGGTAGGGAAATGGGCAGACTAGGTAGACCAAGCAGTCCTTATCTGCCATCAGAGTCTATGTTTCCATGATACTTTTCTTTGTTTCAGAGGGGAAACAAAACACAAAAGACATTGCGGGAAGGAGTAGGCTCCTAGTGTGCCACCTGCATTTCTGGGGAGGGGGGACTTAAGCCAATGGGGATTGGGCCCATCTATTGGCAAAGAAAGCCTGTTGGGTGGGCATGATGCCAAGGGGGATTGGACACCTGCCTCAGCACACAACAAATGGGTGGGGACATTATGCAGATGGGGACCGGGTTCCCCCATTGGCAAATGAACTGGGGTGATGGTATGCTAAGTAGGGGATTGGGCACCCCGTCAACTTTTATGGGGAGTGTGAGTGGATGGTGACAACCACCGCCATGTTTTTTTTTTTAATGTTACACCAGGCAAGGCACAGCCGTGCAATGACAGATCATTCCCTCATTGTAGCGGGTAATTCATTTCAAGTTGGTGGCATGCTGGCAGAACTAGTGTCAGCAGCAGCATGCCACTGAATTGGGAATTGAGGGCCAAGCCCAAGAATGCAGTGGTGGCACTGGCCACCACAGTGCCGCACCTCCAAAACCAGCCTCTCTCCTAAGCTGCCACATAATGTTTCTTGTGCATGCATGCAAGCAAACATATAAAGGCCTTGGTAAGGGGACAAATAATTTGGGGACCATAGACTCAGCTCCAGATTGACTACATAGAAGAAGAAGAATCAGCATTTACATAGCACGTTTCATACATACTATCCCAAAGCACTTTACAAGCAATACTAGACTGGTAGTGAAGTGACTGAATGTGTAGTGGTGGCCATATTGCACATCATCACCCACACACAGCCTGGATAATTGCATGAACCATTTTATGGGAAGGGGAATGTTGGCCAGGACACCAGGAATGTTCCCTGCTCTTTGCTAAGAGTGCCCTGGGTTCTTTTACTTCCACCTGGACACCCACCAGGACAACACCAGGATGGGCAGAAGGGACCTCGGTTTAACGTCTCATCCAATAGACAGCACACCCCAGCAGTACAGCACCCCCAATACTGCACTCAGATGTGAGCGATTTTTAGGTGCAAGTTCAATCCCAGAGTGGGACTAGAACCCGCGACCTTCTAGTCCAGAGGCAGATGTGTTACCAACTGAGCCACACTGACACCATACACACATAGGACCCCCTCCCTCCTACTACAAGAGGTAACAAGTACTTCCTGGTGGTGACTGAATTATTTCCCAAATGAATGGAGGCCTCCCTCCCACTCAAAAAAAATCATGTTAGTGGAATCATTATTCCTTAGGTGGGGACTGCCATGATACGTAGATTCAGACAGAGGAGAACCATCCTTTATCGATGCTGTCATGAAACAAACAATGTACTTGCTGGGTGTTAAACAAAAAATTCACATTGCTTTTCACCCAGAATCATTAGGACAAGTAGAAAGGGCCAACAGAATTATTAAACACATGCTGCAAAAATTTGTTTGCAAAATTGGTAAAAATTGGAATGTTCTGATACTCCTTGTTCTATATGGCCATTAGAGCCACTCCTGCTCGAAGTACGTCACTGTCTCTCTTTGAGGGCATAACTAACATGCAAGTGAGACTCACCGAAAATTTGTTATATGATTTGAACACTCCCATGAGGGATTTAGTGCAGTTACACAAGTATGTGGAACAGCTGAAAAATAATGTACAGCAAGTCTAGTTGCAGACTGCACAGAGGCTTGGCAAATACTGAGCTCAGGCAGAAAAATACTTCAATGAAGGTGTGAGTGAATGAATGGCAAGTGGGTTACAAGGTTATGGGGAGATGTTATGGCACACAGGACCACCATCTAACTCATAGGTGGGAAGGACAATACTTTATCATTGATAAATGTAGTCCATCAGTGTACCTGAAGAGACTAACCAAAAGGAAAAAAACTGTGAACAAGTAGTACCACAGCAACCAACTAAAACTGTTTAAAAGGGGAACACCTCCTTAAAGGTGATTAAGGAGACAACTCTGGAGAAATAATACAACAAAGGTACACAGTCTGCCATAGTGTTGCTATGTTTTACAAACTGCTGAACTTTAAAGTACCTTTTTATGGCTACAGTGGGTGTAGCCCTGCAGATGCATTGCTTTGAGAAAAGGACTCCCTGCATAAATTACCTTCCAAACAACATGGTAGAATGTTAAAAATAGTGTCCTCCAATGAAGCCTCATTACTACGCTGCCTGTGTGTGTATGGGATTTGGAGAGCACTATTTTTCCTCTGGCTCATGTTCCCTACCGGCAAGGCATCTAAGGAGGCAAGACTTTGCCTATGGGCATGATCAGGATACCTAGATCGATGAGGTCCCATCTACCTATTCTGGTGGTACAGGTGGATGTTAAAAATGCCATGGCACTTCTCGAAAAGAGCTGGGGAATTTCTCTGATGCCCTGGCCAAATTTCCTCCCTTCACTGAAAACACCATGAACAGCTTAATCTGGTTCAAGGTCAGTTGGCATTCATCTATATCCCCCTCCCCTTGGATCATTACTGAAAATAGGCAGAATTTGTCTAGTGCACTTACCTGGCAATGAAAAATAAATAGAAAATATGTACATGTACACACACACACATACACACACACACACACACACACACACACACACACACACACACACACACACACACACTGTATAGGCAAAAATACAGGACACCAGTTGTAGTAAAACAAATGTCAGCATGATGCCATCTTGCATACCAGGAGTATGAAAAGAAAAAGCAAATTAAATTGTTTTCACTTCAATTAGGGAATAAAGGGAGAGAACAACTGAGATATTGGTTGGACTATAAAGGCATTATTACGTAAAAGTTAATGTTTTGCAGAAATAAAAACAAAACTGATGCAGTACAGACAGTCCCTGTTAGTAATGACCAGCATGAAATGCAAAAGGAAAAATTATACCTATATCACCTCAGTTAGGGAATATAGGGAGAGAACGACTGACATATTGGTTTGACTAGAAAGGCATTATTACTTTAAAGATAACTTTTTTGTGGAAATTAAAAAAAACTGATGCAAAACAAATGCATTTGCAAAAACATCAAGGCCTGTTTGTAATATAGTTCCCTGTTCCAAAACACACACACACACACACACACACACACACACACACACACACACCACACACCACACACACTGTATAGGCAGAAATACAGGACACCAGTTGCAGTAAAAATAATGTCAGTATGATGCCATCTTGCATACCAGGAGTATGAAAAGAAAAAGCAAAATAAATTGTTTTCACTTCAATTAGGGAATAAAGGGAGAGAACAACTGAGGTATTGGTTAGACTCTAAGGGCCATATTACTTCATAGGTATCATAGGTAATTTCAAGCTGGCAGACTTGCGTCCATAATTGCTTGCCAAATTTAAAACTGAGTGTTTATTTTACTGAAGTATCGGTCAAAGTTAACTTTGAAGTTATTCATACTCGGGCTCTCCACAGGTACTGATGGAAGACCATTCCAGTGTACCACAACCCTTTGACTAAACCAGCTCTTCTTTAAATTATGGTTCCATTTAAAATGTACAAGTTGCCTATCATGTTTCCTACTACTACACCAATTAGTCCTAGGCTAGAAAGACTGACCCCTGCCCGAAGATTGTTGTCTCCAATTATTTTATATATGAAACACTAATCTTCCCTAAACCTTTTATAAAAAAGGGAATACAAGTTGAGGGTTGATAATCTTGCTTCATATGGTAAATTATTTAAACCCTTTATAGATTTTGTAAATCTTCTCTGAACATTCTCTAGTCTGGTGATATCTTTCCTATTCTGTGGGGACCAATCCTGGGCACAATATTCCAGATGGGGCCTCACCACAGCTACATAGAGTGGCATGAGTACCTTATTATCCCTGCTAGCTATATGCCTTAGTATACAATTTAATTTATGATTAGCCTTTCTCACTTGTGCCCTACAATGGGTCCCGAACTTTAGATCTCCAGTCATCTGGATCCCCATGTCACTTTCCTCATGAGTGACTGTGAGCATGTTGTTAGGAAGCTTATACAAGGTTTTAGCGTTATGTTTACCAAAATGCATAACCTTCCATTTGCCCATATTCAGGTTAAGTTTGTTTGTTACTGTCCAAGCCAAAGTCTTATTGACAGCATTCTGAAGGGATGTAGTATCTACTTGATCGTGCACCACTGTCCCAAGTCTGAAGTTGTCTGCAAATTTATATAACCATATATTAACCATATATTAGGGCTATGTAGTGTAAGAGAGGATATATAGATATTAAAGAGACTAGGCTCCAAAACAGAGCCCTGGGGAACATCACTAGTGATTGGTGCCCAGTCAAAAAGCACTCCACCTATGGTGACTCTTTGTTTATACTCCTACAGTCATGCTGAGACCCAGGCTACTGTCCTTTAACATTTTTAAAAGTTCCATGTGGGGTAATTTATCAAAAGCTTTCACGAAGTCCATATAAATCAGATCCACTGAATTCCCAATGTCTAGCTCCCTACTGACTTTCTTATAAAGGCCAAAAGATTCGTTTGGCAGGATCTAGATTTTGTAAACCCTTACTGAGCCATATCTACTAATCCTTGAGTTGTTAGGAAATCAGATATTAAGTCTTTGACCAACTCCTCCAAGATCTTCCCCAGCAGAGAGGTTAGACTTACTGGCTTAAAATTATCAGGTTTTCTCTTTGGTCCTTTTTTTTAAATAGGGACTATTAAAGCAGTTTTCCAGTCAAGGGGTACTGAGCCAGGGTCTAGGGGGCTTGGAAGATGCAAGTAACTGGCATATTCAACACTTCAGCTAGTTTGTGTATGACTCTAGGGTGTAAATTCTCGGGGCCAGGTGATTTATTTATGTCAGCCTTTGTGAGCCGATCGAATCCATCTTTGGGTTTAATAGGAATTTTCCTAGGAGTAGATGTTTCTTTACCAACGCGTGATACTGTATTATTGTTATAAAATGAGCAAAAATATTTATTCTGAATGCCTGCCATTTCTGCAGTTGTAGCTGTGTTTCCTAAGTCATTTAAAAATGGGCCTATCATACAGTGGCCTCCCTTTTTGCTATTAATGTGGGAAAAGAAGGATTTCTTATTATCCTGCACTCTGTTAGCTAAATCCAGCTCAAACTGTGCTTTTGCTTTTTTAATTCTTGTTTTAATGCTCCTAACACATTCCCTATAGGCCAGGTTTGCCCCATGTGACCAGTTACCTTTTAGTTTTTTATATATTCTGTTCTTCCTGTTTATCATTTTTTTGATAGATGCATTCATCCATGCAGGTTTCTTTTTGATGTTAGTGTCATATTTTGGTACACTTGGTATATAGGTTTTAACAAGATGTGTTAATCTAGGTAACAGCAGTTTCCACATGTCTTGCACAGGTAACCCCTTTAAAATCACTCATCTAGTCCCATGCCAACATTTGGGTTCTGATAGTGGAGAAATCTGCTCTCCAAAAATTTAGCTTGGTTGTAGTACCCGTATTCTTAATCAATACAGATTCCCTGATGCTAAAGTGAATTGAGCAATGGTTACTATTACCCAGGGGGCTGTTAACCTGGAGTTTGTTAACTGTGTCACCCATATTGGTAAGTACTAGATCTAGGGTTCTAGTTCCTCTAGTGCTACCTTGGACAAGTTTTAAAGACCCATCTGATCGAAGATATCAATATACCTTTTGTCCAGGTTGCTATCCCCATGCCTCTTCATCCAATCTATACTAGGTAGGTTGAACTCCCCTGTCAGTAGTATTATGTCTACTGGATTCAACTCCCCTATTATTTTTCAAAATGCCTCATTATCATCAGATGTCATAGAAGGGCCCTAAATACTAGTCCCAAAATTATCCTGGTAGCTTTCTGGGAAAGTATTTTTACCCATAATAATTCTAGGATTCCTGCATCCCATTGCAGTTCTTTGCAATGTATAGAATCATGCACATATATGGCAATTCCACCCCCCTTCCTGTATATTCTGGATTTTGAAAATAAGTTGTATCTGTCACCTTTTTATCCAACAGATCATTATCATTCCATTAGGTTTCCATAATTAGTGCTACATGGATATTCTGAGAATGTTACAGCAAAGAAAATTCATCATATTTATTAATTAACCAAACTCCTGGCACAGGAGGACTGACAACAGTAACTTCCTGTTTGGGAGCAGGAAGTGAGTGATCACAGAGCCACCAAAGACTCACCATCCTAGAAGGGTAAGAGTAGCTCTCCGGCTCCCCCTAGCAGCCGGAGGTCTGCCTCTGAGCAAGTAAGGGGTCTAATGAGAAATATAGGATCTTCTTGTCTTAGAACAGGATAATCAGGAGCTCAAAAGGCACAGAGGCAGTAAGTAAGGAGGGAGAGAAGAAAACAAAAAGAAAAAACAGAGGAAAGAGTAAGGATTCCAAACAACAGTGAAGGGGCCAGTAATAAGACATGATTAGAGTGGCACAGTGCAGTGGCTGTGGAGCAGCAGTCTTCCAGAAGATGTTTTGGAGAATGCGGTGTTGTCCCATCTGCAGACACCTCTCTGGGCTGAGGGAGGAGGCTGCTCATCTCCAGGCTGAGTTGACCATGATTTGTAGGACCTCATCTTCCATCCAGGGACCAGCAGGACCACTGCCATTGCCTCAGAGATTGCAAAGAAAGAGGAGCAGTTGGACCACAGGGGGTTCAGGGAGGGTGAGGGTGGAGTAACAGAGATGCATCCCTCCAGTTGTACCCTGCCACACAATTCCTATGCCACTCTGGCAGAGTGTGGTTCCTCTAGGGAGGCACCCACAGTGGAGACCAAGGAGGATGCTGGGAACCTCCACAAGGGAGACCCACAAGAGGGTGGCATGGGACCCCACAGGGGAAGGAAACAACTCCTGGTGTGGGACTCCATTATTAGGAAGGTAGAACTGGGGGAGGAAGAGGAAAGGGAGGTAAGGTGCCTGCCTGGAGCCGTGACTTGGAGAGACAGGGAGCGACTCCTCAGGATCACCGGAACAGCTGCACAGGGGAGGGAGCTGGGTGTCATTGTCCACCTAGGGACAAATTACCTGGTTAAGAAAGGGATCAGAGCAGTGCAGAAAGAGTTTGTGGAGTTGGGGAGGGGCCTTAGACAAGTAGCAAGCACGGTAACCTTCTCGGAGGTGCTGCCAGTCTATGGTGTAGGTGAGGCTAGGGTGCTTCTCACCATGGGATTCAATTAGTGGCTGAAAAACTGGTGCAGAGCTCAGGGATTTGGCTTCATTGGGGAGTGGGGGTCCACCTGGAGTGAGGCAGGCCTATACTGGCATGATGGGCTGCATCTGTCCAGGAAGGTATAAAAGTATGTCTCTTTGCAGATGACACAAAGATCTGCAACAGAGTTGATGCACAAGGTGGGGTGGAAAGGATGAGAAGGGACTTGGCAAGTTTAGAGGAATGGTCAAATATATGGCAGCTTAGATTCAATGCTAAGAAGTGCAAGGTAATGCACCTGGGAAACAAAAACCCAGGGGAAGAGTACACAGTGGGGGGTGAGATACTAACAACAAAAAAAATGGAAAGGGACCTGGGGGTAGTCATATCAGATGACCTAAAGGTGGGCAAGCAATGTGAGAGGGCAGCAAGGATGGCTGGAGGGATACTGGGATGCATAGGGAGAGGCATCACCAGTAGAAAACAGGAAGTTATTATCCCTCTGTACAGACAGTTGGTGAGACCTGATCTGGAGTACTGCATGCAGTTCTGGAGACCCAGTCTCCACAAGGATACAGACAGGATGGAGGCTGTCCAGAGAAGGGCAACAAAATGGTGCAGGGTCTGCACCAGAAGACATATGAAGAGAGAATTAAGAATCTGAATATGTATAGCCTCGAGGAAAGCAGAGAGAGGGGGGACATGATAGAAATGTTCAAGTATCTCAAGGGAATCAAGAAAGTTCAAGAGGGTAGCATCTTTAAAAAAAAGAGGTGTGCAAGAACAAGGGGGCACAATTTGAAGATAGAAGGGGTGGCTCAGAGGTAATTTAAGGAAGTATTTTTTCACAGAGAGGGTTGTGGATGCATGGATAGCTTGGCAGAAGACACCAGGAGAAAGGACTGCTGAGTGACTGAACTTCTCTGCTGGGACTAAAGTAGAAGAACCTTTGTATTTGACCTTTAATTTAGGGTAAAAAAACTAACATGCAAAAAAAAAAGTGTGTGTTTGGGTTAACTGAACTGAATGGGTATCTGAAGAGTTATCTAGGTGTAAATCTCAGGTGACTGAAATGACTTAACTGCTGTGAGGTTTAAATTATTTGTAGAAAGATCTGGTAAGTAGGGGGAGTGGCTTAGCTAGAAGGAAGCTACATTTAAAGACTGCCTTAGAAAGTTTCTGCTAATAGCTTGGCAGAAGACACCAGGAGAAAGGACTGCTGTGTGACTTGAACTTCTCTGCTGGGACTATATTGCCCTCCTTCCCTCCCCTCCACCCCACCCAAAGCTAGTTCTATTTTTATAGGCACAGAATTTGACTGACAACAGGAACTTCCTGTTTAGGGGCAGGAAGTGAGTGATCACAGAACCACCAAGGACCCACCATCCTAGAAGGGCAAGAGTAGCTCTCTGGCCCTCTCTAGCTGCTGGAGGTCTGCCTCTGAGCAAGTAAGTGGTCTACTGCGAAATATAGGATATTCTTGTCTCAGAACAGGACAATCAGGAGCTTAAAGGGCACACAGGCAGAAAGTAAGGAGAGAGAGAAAAAAAACAGAGGAAAGAGTAAGGATTGCAAACAGCTAAGGGGCCAGAAATAAGACATGATTGGAGTGGTGCAGTGCAGTGGCTGTGGAGCAGCAGTCTTCCGGGAGATGTTCTGGAGGATGTGGTGTTGTCCCATCTGCATTCACCTCTCTTGGCTGAGGGAGGAGGTTGCTCATCTCCAGGCTGAGTTGGCCAGGATTTGTGGGACCTCCTCTTCCATCCAGGGACCACCAGTGCCACGGCCGTTGCCTTAGAGGTTGCCAAGAAAGAGGAGCGGTTGGACCACAGTGGGCTCAGGGAGGGTGAGGGTGGTGGAACAGGAGGCGCATCCTTCCCATTGTACCTCTCCACACCCTATGCCATTCTGGCAAAGTGTGGTTCCTCTATGGAGCACCCACAGTGGAGACCAAGGAGGATGTTGGGAACTCCACAAAGGAGACCCACAGGAGGGTGGCAGGGGACCCTGCAGGGGAAGGAAACAACTCCTGGTGGGGGACTCCATTGTTAGGAAGGTAGAATTGGGGGAGGAAGGGGAGAGGGAGGTAAGGTGCCTGCCTGGCGCCATGGCTTGCAGGGACAGGAAGCGAATCCTTAGGATTGCCGGAGCAGCTGCACAGGTGAGGGAGCTGGATGTCATTGTCCACCTAGGTACAAATGACCTGGCTAAGAAAGGGATTAGAGAAGTGCAGGAAGAGTTTGTGGAATTGGGGAGGGGCCTTAGTCAAGTAGCATGCACGGTAACCTTCTCGGAGGTGCTACCCATCTATGGCATAGGAGAGGCTAGGGTGTTCCGCACCATGGGATTCAATCAGTGGTTGAAAAACTGGTGTGGAGCTCAGGGATTTGGCTTCATTGGGGACTGGGGGTCCACATGGAGTGATGCAAGCCTACACTGGCATGATGGGCTGCATCTGTCCAGGAGGGGAACCAGGATCCTAGGTGATAGGTTTAAATGCTTCATTGGCAAGCTTTTAAACTAGCCAAGGGGGGAGGCACTGGAAAGGAGCAGGAAAATCCTAGCCCCCCCAAATAATCACGGTAAGTGCAGCAACACCAACATAGAGAGGTGTCGATAGGGAGAAGGGCAGAGGTAAATGGAGAAAGTGACAAAGGCAAGAAGGACGGGATGGGGCAAAAGGGAGTAAGGCCATCAGGAAATGGAGGGTAATGAGTACCAATGCCTGTAGTCTGGGCAACAAGCTCCCTGAGCTGATGGCCTTAATGGAAGAGGGATGCCTGGATATCGAGTACCACAGAAACATGGTACACAGAGAACCATGACTGGGATGTTAACATACCAGGGTACATAACCTACAGGAGAGAGACAGGCAGGGAGAAGAGGGGAGGAATAGCTCTCTATGTAAAGGAAGGGATAAAAGCAACTGAACTAAAGAGTAAACAGGGAGGAGAGGAGGCACTGTGGGTCACCTTGGAGACTGGAAAGGGCACCACAATCCGCACAGGGGTTGTGTACAGACCCCCATGTCAGGGGAAGGAATGGACAAGGATATGATAGAAGGCATTCTTAGAATGGCAGAGAAAGGGGAGATACTGTTGATGGGAGACCTGAATATGCCAGATGTTAACTGGAGCACATTTGCTGCAGCCACATCCAAGAGTAGGGCCATTCTTGATGCCCTACAGGTGGCAGGCATTAGACAGCTAGTTTCGGAACCCACTCATGAGGGAGCAATCTTAGACCTCGTACTCTCAAACGGGGGCAGTGAGAGGATCTCAGATCTAGAAGCTGGTTGCCATCTGGGGACAACTGACCGTCAAACAGTGTGGTTCACGTTAAACTCAGCTACAGAGTCAAGCCATACAAAAGTGTGGGTACTGGACTTTAGGAGGGCTGACTTTGGCAAGATGGGAGAGTATCTCAGAAAAGCACTAGCAAACAGGCAAGAAGGAGGTGTGGAGCAACAATGGGGAATTATCAAAACTGGCATCACAGAGGCAACAAGCCTTTGTGCGAAGCAAATCAACAAACCAAAATGAAAGAAAAAGCCACTATGGTTCTCAAAAGAGGTGGCTGTGAAAGTCAGGAAGAAAAAGATAGCATTCTGGAAGTATAAGGAAACACAGAAGGAGCAGGATAGAGAGCTGTACCAGTTAAGGCAGAAGGGAAGCCGGGAGGAGTCAGAATAGCAAAGGCCCAAACTGAGGAAAAGATAGCCAACTCAGTTAAGAAGGGGGATAAAACCTTTTATAGGTACATCAGCGAGCGTAGAAAGACAAAGGGAGGGATAGTGAGGCTGAATAGAATGAACAGTCGGTGGGCAGAGGGGGACAGTGAAAAAGCAGGAATACTGAACGAATATTTCTGCTCAGTATTCTCAAAAGAGGAGGGGGAAGTGCCTAATCCAATTAACAGAAGCACTCTTGATAGGGGGTCGATCCCAGTCCTTTCACAGAAAAAAGGTTCTGCAAGAACTCCTAAAACTGAAGGTGGACAAAGCAATGGGTCCTGATGGAATTCACCCCAGAATTCTAAAGAATTAAGGAGGAACTAGTGAAACCACTGGCTACTCTTTTAATAAATCATGGGAGGATGGTGTGGTAACCGAGGACTGGAGGAAGGCGGATGTGATTCTCTTCACAAAAGTGGGTCCAAGACAGAGGTAGGAAACTAAAGACCTGTCAGTCTGACCTCTGTGGTAGGGAAAGTGATGGAGTCACTTCTGAAGGAAAGAATAGTCGAGTACCTAGAGGCCAGCGGAGCACAGGACCCAAGGCAGCATGGGCTCACAGCGGGAAGGTCATGTCAGACGAATCTAATAGATTTCTTTGACTGGGTGACCAAAGTAGTAGACCAGGGAGGGGCTGTAGACATGGCCTACCTAGACTTTAGCAAGACATTTGACACAGTCTCACACAAATGATTAATAGTCAAATTAACCAGCCTGGGAGTGGGACCCAGGGTGGTAGCCTGGGTAAAACATTGGCTGGACAACAGAACACAGAAAGTAATTGTAAATGGAGTCCATTCTGAAGAAAGGGGATACTAGTGGGGTACCGCAGGGTTCAGTATTGGGTCCAGTCCTTTTTAATGTCTTCATCAGTGACATTGCAGAGGGACTGGAAGGAAAAGTATGCCTTTTTGCAGATGACACAAAAATCTGAAACAGGGTTGATACACAAGAAGGCATGGAAAGGATGAAAAGGGACTTGGCAAGGTTGGAGGAATGGTCAGAAGTATGGCAGCTAGGGCTCAATGCAAAGAAGTGCAAAATAATGCACCTGGTAAACAAGAACCCAGGGGAAGAATACACAATGGGTGGGGAGGTAGTTACAATAACAAAAAAGGAAAGGGACCAGGGGGTAATCATATCAGATGACCTTAAGGTTAACAAGCAATGTGAGAAGGCAGTAGGGAGGGCTGGGGGTATACTGGGATGTATAGGGAGAGGTATCAGCAGCAGAAAACAGGAAGTTGTTATCCCTCTGTACAGACAGTTGGTGAGACCCCATCTGAGTACTGTGTCCAGTTCTGGAGACCCCATCTCTGCAAGGACATAGACAGGATAGAGGCAGTCAGAGGAGGGCAACTAAAATGGTGCAGGGTCTGCAAGAGAAGGTATGAGGAGAGACTAAAGGAGCTTAATATGTATACCCTTGAGGAAAGAAGGAGAGGGGACATGATATAAACTTTAAGTACCTCACTGGAATCAACAAAGTCCAAGAGGTAGCATTTTCAGAAAAGAGACTTGCAAGAACAAGGGGACACAATTTAAAGATAGAAGGAGGGCAGTTCAGAGGCAATGTGAGGAAGTATTATTTCACAGAGAGGGTAGTGGATGCATGGAACAGCCTTCCTGAGGAGGCTGTGGGGTCTAAAACTGTGGTAGAATTCAAGAATGCATGGGACAGACATCAGGCAATTCTTGTGCGGGGTAGGAAGAAATAGGCTGTTGGTTAACTAGGATCTGCGGCCTATCTTGTAGGTAGGGAAATGGGCAGACTAGATGGGCCTAGCGGTCCTTATCTGCCGTCAAAGTCTATGTTTCTATGTTTCATGGAACGGCCTTCCGGAGGAGGTTGTGAAGTCAAAACAGTGGTGGAATTCAAGCATGAATGGGACAGTCATAAGGCAATTCTAGGGGTTGGGGTAGGAAGAAGTAGGCTGCTGGTTAACTAGGATCTGCAGCTTATCCATTAGGTAGGGAAATGGGCAGACTTGGTGGGCCAAGTGGTCCTTATCTGCCATCAAAATTTATGTTTCTATGTTTCTATGAGAGGAAACAAGATCCTAGGTGAAAGGTTTAAATGCTTCATTGGCAAGCATTTAAACTAGCCAAGGGGGAAGGCACTGGAAAGGAGCAGGGAAATCCTACCCCCCCAAAAAAAGTCATGGAAGTAAGTGAGGTAAACACCAGTATAGAGATGGTGATAGGGAGAAGGGCAGGGGTAAATGGAGAAAGTGACAACGGCAGTACAGACAGGGATGGGCAAAAGGAGTAAGGCCA
Source organism: Neoceratodus forsteri (assembly GCA_016271365.2). Taxonomy (NCBI): domain Eukaryota; kingdom Metazoa; phylum Chordata; order Ceratodontiformes; family Ceratodontidae; genus Neoceratodus; species Neoceratodus forsteri. The sequence goes on along the minus strand of CM057455.1, from coordinate 115,071,229 downwards.
TCAGGAAATGGAGGGTAATGAGTACCAATGCCCATAGTCTGGGCAGCAAGCTCCCTGAACTGGTGGGCTTGATGGAAGAGGGATGTCTGGATATTGTAGCAGTCACAGAAACATGGGACATAGAGAACCATGACTGGGATGTTGACATACCAGGGTACATAGCCTACAGGAGAGACACGGAGGGGAGAAGAGGGGGAGGAGTAGCTCTCCATGCAAAAGAAAGGGATAAATGCAACTGAACAAAAAAGTAAACGGGGAGGAGAGGAGGCACTGTAGATCACCTTAGAGACTGGAGATGGCACCACAATCTGCACAGGGGTTGTATACAGTACCCCATGTCAGGGGTAGGGAATGGACAAGGATATGATACAAGGCATTCTTAGGATGGCAGAGAGAGGCGAGATACTGTTGATGGGAGACTTGAATATGCCAGATGTTAACTGGACCACATTTGCTGCAGCCACATCCAAAAGCAGGGCCATTCTCGATGCCCTACAGGTGGCATGCCTCAGACAGCTAGTTTCAAAACCCACTCATGAGGGAGCAATCTTAGACCTTGTACTATGAAATGGGGACAATGACAGGATCTCAGATCTAGAAGTGGGTTGCTATCTAGGAACAAGTGACCATCAAACAGTGTGGTCTACGATAACCTCAGCTACAGAGTCAAGCCATACAAAAGTGAGGGTACTGGACTTCAGGAGGGCTGACTTTGGCAAGACGGGAGAGTGCTTTAGTAAAGCACTAGCAAACAGACTAGAAGGAGGGGTGGCGCAACAATGGGGAAGCATCAAAACTGCCATCACAGAGGCAACAATCCTTTGTGTGAAGTAAATAAACAAATCAAAATGAAAGAAAAAGCCACTATGGTTCTCAAAAGAGATAGTGGGGAAAGTCATAGAGAAAAATATAGCATTCAGGAAGTATAAGGAAACACAGAAGGAGCAGGACAGTCAGCTGTACCAGTTTAGGCAGAAAGAAGCAGGGAGGGAAGTCAGAATAGCAAACTCGGTTACGAAGGGGGATAATCCTTTTATAGGTACATCAGGGAGCGTAGAAAGACAAAGGGCAGGATAGTGAGGCTGAGTAAAATGGACAGTAGGTGGGCAGAGAGGGACAGTGAAAATGCAGGGATACTGAATTAATATTTCTGCTCAGAATTCATAAGAGAGGAAGAGGGAGAGGTGCCTAATCCAATTAACAGAAGCACTCTTGATGGGGGGTGGGTCGATCCCTGTCCATTCACAGAAGAAAGGATTCTGAAAGAACTGCTAAAACTGAAGGTGGACAAAGCAATGGGGCCTGATGGAATTCACCCCAGAATTCTAAAAGAATTAAGGGGAGAACTAGCGAAACCACTGACTACCCTTTTTAACAAGTCATGGGAGGATGGTGAGGTACCTGAGGACTGGAGGAAGGCAGATGTGATTTCCCTTCACAAATCTGGGACCAAGACAGAGGCAGGAAACTACAGACCTGTCAGTTTGACCTCTGTGGTAGGGAAAGCGATGGAATCACTTCTGAAGGAAAGAATTGTTGAGTACCTAGAGGCTTTTGGGGCACAGGACCCAAGGCAGCATGGGTTCACAGCGGGAAGGTCATATCAGAAGAATCTAATTGATTTCTTTGACTGGGTGACCAAAGTAGTAGACCAGGGAGGGGTAGTGGGTATGGCCTACCTAGACTTTAACAAGGCATTTGACACAGTCCCACACTAAAGATTAATAGTCATATTAACCAGCCTGGGAGTAAGTACCAAAGTGGTAGCCTGGGTAAAACATTGGCTGGACAACAGGACTCAGAAGGTAATTGTAAATGGAGTCCACTCTGAAGAAAGAGGGGTTACTAGTGGGGTACCATAGGGTTCAGTACTGGGTCAAGTCCTTTTTAATGTCTTTACAAGTGACATTGCAGAGGGACTGGAAGGAAAAGTATGCCTCTTTGCAGATGACACAAAGGTCTGCAACAGGGTTGATACACAAGGAGGCGTGGAAAGGATAAGAAGGGATTTGGCAAGGTTGGAGGAATGGTCAGAAGTATGGCAGCTTGGATTCTATGCAAAGAAGTGCAAAATTATGCACCTGGGAAACAAAAACCCAGGGAAAGATTACACAATGGGGGAGGGAGGTAGTAACAACAACATAAATGGAAAGGGACCTGGGGGTAATCATATCAGATAAGCTTAAGGTTAGCAAGCAATGTGAGAAGGCAGTAGGGAGGGCTGGGGGTATACTGGGATGTATAGGGAGAGGCATCACCAGCAGAAAACAGGAAGTTGTTATCCCTCTGTACAGACAGTTGGTGAGACCCATCTGGAGTACTGCGTCCAGTTCTAGAGGCCCTATCTCTGCAAGGACATAGACAGGATGGATGCAGTCCAGAGGAGGGCAACTTAAATGGTGCAGGGTCTGCAAGAGAAGCCATAGGAGGAGAGACTAAAGCAGCTCAATATGTATACCCTTGAGGAAAGGAGGAAGGGGGGGGACATGATAGAAACTTTTAAGTACCTCAGTGGAATCAACAAAGTCCAAGAGGGTAGCATCATTCAGAAAAAGATGTGCAAGAACAAGGGGACCCAATAGAAAGATAGAGATGGGGCAGTTCAGGGGCAATGTGAGCAAGTATTATTTCACAGAGAGGGTGGTGGATGCATGGAACAGCCTTTCTGAGGAGATTATGGGGTCTAAAAGTGTGGGAGAATTCAAGAATACATGGGACTGACATAAGGCAATTCTTGTGCAGGGTAAGAAGAAGTAGACTTTTGATTAACTAGGATCTGCAGCTTATTCTGTAGGTAGGGAAATGGGCAGACTAGGTTGGCCAAGAGGTCCTTATCTGCTGTCAAAGTCTATGTTTCTATTAATGAAAATCCTTTCCATTCAGGGGTCACTCTAGGAATTGTCATGGGATTAGTACCCTTGCTTAAATTATTTTCCAGACCCCCCTTTTTCCAGTTTTAATGGAATCTCATTACTTCAAGAGTTTTTTCCCCCAGAATTCTAGTTCCTGCAGGGTTTAAGTGCAGACTATCAACTTTAAACAAAGCTGATCTATTAAATGTTGTGGAATTATCCATAAAACCAAATTTTTCCTCCTCACAGAATTATCTCAACCACCTGTTGATTAACATACTAACATTCTAAAATGCCAGCAGAATAGGCCTAATGGTCTTTCGAGTCTGCTCGATTGGTCAGCCCCAACCCTGAGTGCTGACCTTGCTGCCCCCCTCGCCTTCTCTGGCTTCTCCCTTCCCAGTTCTGGATATTCTTGCTGCATTGGATTTTGCTTCCAGAACCCTTCCCCTGTACCTGTCCCACCCCCTCTTGAACCCCTCCACCATCTCTGCCTCCACCAGCCCCCTAGGCAGTGAATCCCATGGCTCCACTACCCTCCCAGTGAAGCAGCACCTCCTCCTTTCTCCCCTGAATCTTCCTCCCTCCAGCTTCCACCCATGCCCTCTAGTGGCCCCCTCCTCCTCCTTCCTTCGAAGCACGCTGACTGTTCCTCCCCTATTTACCCTCTTCATGTACCTGAAGACCTCTATCATGTCCCCCCGGCCCCTTCTCGCTTCCAATTTGTACATATTTAGCTCTTCGAGCCTCTTGTCATAGGTCCTGTCTTCCAAGCCTCAAATCACTTTGGTTGCCCTCCTCTGGACCCTCTCCAGGAGTTTAATGTCCCTCTTTAAGGGTGGCCTCCAAAACTGCACGCAGTACTCAAGGTGTGGCCTCACCAAGCAGTTATACAGAGGGAGCATCACTTCCCTCCTTCTGGAGGTGATCCCCCTAGCGATGCATCCCAGCATTCTGTTGGCCTTGGCTGCTACCCTCCTACAAGTCTCCGAGTTGTTCATCTTGACATCCACCACCCCCAGGTCCCTCTCAGCCATAGAGACTTGTAGCATTCTCCCCCCACAGGGTGTACACTTGGCCTGGGTTTCTGGCCCCCAGGTGGAGTACCTTGCATTTCCCTGCATTGAACCTCAGCTCCCTTTCTAGTCCATCCATTTCTAGAGTCTCTAGGTCCCCTGTAGGGCCACCTCCCTTCTCCCATCCACCACCACCCCCATCTTGAGTCATCCGCAAAGAGACTCATCTCACTCCTGATTCCTGTCCTTATGTCGGAGATGGTATGCTGAACAGGAGGGCCCAAGGATCGATCCTGTGGGACCCCATTAATGACCCTCCTTGGGGATGAGACTATCCAGCCAACTATGACCCTCTGGGTCCGGTCCTGGAGCCAATTGTCTATCCATCTGATCATCTGGTTCCCCATTTCTCTCAGCTTATCCAACAGGCCCATGTGAGGAACAAAGTCAAATGCCTTGCTGAAGTCTAGAAAGAGGACGTTCACTGGTCTACCCAGGTCCAAGGCACTCGTCACCCTGTCATAGAACTCCACAAGGTTTGTTTGACATGATTTCCCCAGGATCCATGCTGTCTATTGTCCAGGCACCCTGACTTTTCCAGGTCCCCCCCTAGCCTCTCCTTGACAATGCCCTCCATCACCTTGCCCACCACTGATGTCAGGCTGACAGGCCTGTAGTTCTCTGCCACCTCCCTTGATCACCCCTTGTGGATAGGCACTATATGCACCACCTTCCAGTCCTGGGGCACCCACCCACCCTGTCCTCAGAGAGATGGTGAAAAGCTCCGCCAGGGGTTTCACCAGGACATCCGCAAGTTCCTTCTGCACTCTGGGATGTAATTTATCTGGCCCCAGTGCTTTCTCCATCTTAAGGGAGCTGAGGGCTTCCCTCCTCTCTCTGCTGTGATTTCCTTCCGTACTCTCTTCCTGCTTAGCCCCCCACCAGTGATGCTCTCCTCTCTCGCCGATTGGTAAGGGTCCCCCACTCCTCAGTATCTCTGTCTCCTCCCATGTATGATGCAGCACCCCCATTTTCCTTGGTGAAAACTGAGGTGAAGTACTCATTTAGTACCTCAGCCTGCTCCCCCAGGTCTTGTGCCCATCTCTCCCCTGATTTATACATAGATACATAGACAGTGTCGGCAGATAAGGGCCTATGGCCCACCCAGTTTGCCCATTTGAGCTTGTAAGTTCAGTTTGTTTTCCTAGAAGTCTGTTGCCCCTAACCCCTGACCTCCAGAATTCCTTTATGTCTATCCCATGCATTCTTAAATCCCGTGATTGTTTCAGCCCCCACCGCTTCCCTTGGCACGGTGTTCCACTTGTCCATCACCCGTTCTGTGAAGAAATTCTTTCTCATGTTTCCTCTGAATTGTCCTCCCTCCAACTTCATCCCATGCCCTCTAGTCCTGGAACATCTTTTTCACTTAAAAATAGTGTTTTCCTGCACCCTGTTCCTCCCTGTAAGATACTTGTATGTCTCTATCATATCCCCTCTCTCCCTCCTCTCCTCCAGGGAGTACATGTTCAGTTCCTTCAACCTGTCTTTATAGGACTTGTGATGCAATCCATGCACCATCTTTGTTGCCCTCCTCTGAAGATTCTCTACCCTATGTCCTTACGTAGGTATGGTCTCCAGAACTGTACACTGTACTCCAGGTGGGGCCTCACTAGTGTCTTGTATAGCGGAATTATGACCTCCCTTTTCCTGCTGGTGATGCCCTGCCTATACATCCCAGCATCCTATTTGCTTTACCTGCTGCCTTGTCACCTGTTTCTACCTTGAGGTCATCAGAGATGATAACCCCAAGATCCTTTCCTGCTTGGTGCATGCTATATCTCACCCCCAACTGATATATTGTGCCAGGGTTTTTGTGCCCCATATGCATTATCTTGCACTTCTTTGCATTGAATTTCAACTGCCAAACCCCTGACCATTCTTTAAGTTTCTGCAGGTCGTTTCTCATTCTGTCTACACCCTCTGGTGTGTCTACTCTGTTACAGAGCTTTGTGTCATCAGCTGAACAGTGAAATTCTGCCTTCTAGGTCCTGCTATGTCACTGATGAAGATGTTGAATAGGACCGTCCCAGCACTGATCCTGTGATACCCCACTGGTCACTCTTCTCTCTGTGGAGTGACAGCCATTTCACCACCCTCTGTGTCCTGCCACCCAGCCAGTTACCTACCCACCACACTACTGTCCTGCCCACACCCATATTCCCCAGTTTGTGCAATAGTCTTCTATGTGGCACAGTGTCAAAGGCCTTGCTGAAGTCCAGATAGGCCATGTCCACTGCCCTCCCCTGATCCACCTCCCTAGTCACCCAGTCAAAAAATTCAACAAGGTTGGTCTGACATGACCTCCCCCAGGTGAAACCATGCTGCCTTGGGTCCTGTAGTCCACCAGTATTTAATCCTGCTAATCTGCCCCTTCACCCTTTGTTTTTCCCCAATGTATCTAAAGAACCCCTTGGTCCATCTCCTAATTTCCCTGGCCAGGTTCTGCTCCTTCCTTGCCTTAGCTGCCCTCACCTCCCTAGTGGCACTACTAGCCATCAGTTCATACTCCCCTCAATCCCTTTCACTCCTTGAGCACTAGAATTGACTATAGGCTGCCTTCTTTCTCCGCACCACCTCCTGGACCTCCCTGGTCCACCAGCAGGGTTTTTGGGCCCTACCGCATTTTCGTCTTATTCTTGCACAGGTGCTGGTAGCATCTTGCACCCCTCTCCTGATGATTTCCCACCTACTATCAACGTCCATGTCTGACCCAATCACATCCAAATGCTCCTTAAGGATCCTTCCCATTTCCTTAAAATCTGTTCCCCTGAAGTCAGTTACCTCCGTCTTTGTGCAGCCTTCTAGCCCTCCTAGGTCCAGGCAGAACAGACCATGGCATGGTCACTCCCCTCCAATGGGTCCCTTACCTCCAGGCCCTAATCTGGTCACTGTCTGCCAGGACCACATCCAGTACCCATGCTTCCCTGGTCGGTTCCTCCACCTGCTGAGTTAGGAACACATCTTGAAAGACATCCAACAACCTCTGTTCCCTGATCACAGAGGATGTCATAGTCTCCCAGTCTATTCCAGGCATGTTTAAGTCCCCCAACACCACTACCATTCCTCTGCCCAGTCTGCAGTGTCTCCCAACATCTGCCACCAGATTCTCCTCCAGCTCCTCCGCCAGGGCAGGGGGTCTATACACCACTCCTATTTTTACTCTCTTGCCCCCCCTTGTTATCAAGATGACCCAAATTGCTTCCACGGTTCCCTCCGCCTCCTCTACTACCCCTATGCTAATGCAGTTTTTGACTATCATTGCTACCCCTCCTCCCCTTCCCTCCCCCCTGTCCTTCCTGAACATAGTGTAACCCTCCAGGTTCAGGTCCCAGTCGTGTCCTGCAGTGGCCCAGGTCTCAGTGACCACTGCCACATCCACTGCTCCCTCAGTTAGCATTGCCTGGAGCTCAGGCATTTTATTTTCCAAGCTCCTGGCATTTAGCAGGACTACCTTCCACCCTTTCTATACTTCATTTCCCTGCTCTGTTCCCTGCTGGGATTCTGTTTTCCGCTGGTCTGCACTTTACCAGTCAGCCTTTTCCTGCAATCCTCCAGCTCCCCAGGGGTGGAGACAGAGTCCCTCCTTTTCGCCACCCCTTGACAGCCTTTTCTCCCATCCCTCCCCTTCACAAGTTTAAACCCCACTTTTCACCAATGAACCTCTATTTTCAACAAGATTCCTCTCCTCCAAATTGAGATGGAGTCTATCTCAGCATACAGCTCCTTATCCTCCCAGGTCTCCCCAATCCCCCATCAACCCATACCCTCTGGCCTCACTCCACTCCCTGAGCCACTGGTTTATCTCCCTAATCTTCCTTTTGTGTTCCCCACTAGCCCTTGGCACTGGCAGGATTTCTGAGAAGGAAACTGTGCATCCTGTGTCATGACAGACCCTGGCAAGCTCCCTGAATCTTGTCTGTATCTCTAGCTCGCTATTTCCCTCAATGTCATTTGTACCCAGGTGGACCAGTATGTCTGGGAACCCCCACAATCCTTTGCAGCTGATATACCTGGTGCTTGCCCTGCACCGTTAGTCCAGGGAAGCATTTTGTTTTAACTGGCCGGGCTTCTCCTCCTATTCCATTTGATACCCTTGATCATAGAATCCCCAACAGGAGCACTCTGACCACTCCTTTTCCTCCATTTCCCCTTCCATGTCCCTCATCCCTTTCTACCCCGCCTCCACCCAGCCGGCTCCTTGTTCCTCCCTTATCTGGGTGCCATGCCTCCCCTCCTATTTACCTGGCCACCTCCCTCCAATCCTATGCCTCCTCCTCCTGAGTATCCTTCTGTACCTTGCTAACTCCCCTCACTGCTCGCAACTGGTCCTTCTCCCCCATCTGCAAACTAGTCTGGCTCATCCTCCTTCCTTGCTGTCACCATTTAGTCCCTCCTTAGTGGTCGTGCTCCCTGGCCTAAACCCTCGTTCCCTTTACTGAATCCTCCTTGTACTTTGGTCCTTTCCTTTACCTTTCCTCCCAATTGGTCCTTCTCCTTGCACTTTCCTCCCTCTTCCCCTGCCCTCCTGCACTGATTCACTGCTCCCCCATTTTCCTGCATTCCAGGTTCCCCCTGTTCTTCCTGCTATCTGGCTCCTGCCTCCTGCCCCCACTCCTTTCCATCTCTAACAACCCCTGTCATAGCTACATCACCCCCCCTCATCCTCGAGCAGAAGAAGAGAACTGAAGCAGTTACTGAGTGTAAGGTCTGATCCACCTCCCCACCTTGCTTCCTTCTGTCGAGCCCTGGCCATCTGCCTACTTCCATGAGAGTGTTGTCCCTCTGTCCCTCCTTTGTGAGGGTCCCCAGTTACCTGCCTGCTTCCTTGGTAGTGTCCTTTTGGACCCCCTCTGCCAGGGTCCCTATGTGACCCCTGAGTATTCTCCTGCACTCTTTTTCCTATGCCACTGCCCCAGTGCTTGGTGCAACCCAGTGGGAGATCCCTGCCCCTTCCCCAACCATACCTCCCCCTTCCCCCAGCTGTCTCCTAATCCCCGCAACCTCCTCTCTAAGCTGTGCCAGCTGGTAGCACACTGGGCAACCACCAAACTTCCAAGCCCAGTCCAGTATCATGGCTGCTCCACACCCTGTGCACCCCACCACCCTCCCAAAGATGGTGGCCCTAATGCCATGTGGTTCCATCCCCTTCCAAGTAGGTTTCCTTGGGTGAGCCACCAGGTTTCCCCCAGTCCAAGATACACCCCTACTGCCTAATCAGGTCACCCACTAATCTTAGATACAGTCCCACAGTACACGGTAACCCTGTTACTAGGTGCAGTACCACACAGTAAACTTATAAGGGAAATGAACAACTCCCTAAGCTCCTCTCTCCCAGCCTTTAAATCCAACCCCCAGTGGCTAGAACTACATGAGCTGCACCTGCAGCCTTTTCCTCCAATTGCAGGGCAGGTGTTCCCCTATAAATTAGCAGAATTCTGGTGGGGGAGGGTGGGTCTTGGGCAGACACCCAACTTGAGAGAGAGTGTATCAGCCCTGTGTCTCCCCTCAAAGCCCAGCAGCCAAAGAACCAGGCCCAAGCAAATCCTGCCAAATAGGTTTTAAAGCAGAAGAAATAGGCCTCCACCAGCGTAGCCTGTTACGCAGTGGAACATCCAACAAATGAGCCCACTTACAGCCACCAAACCAGTTTTCAAACTTCCAACATCCCCCAAAACAATACCCTGCTAGCCCCTTAGAAGTAAGAAAGAAAATAAATAACCTTCTACCAAGTAAAATCCACAAGAATCCTGTGAAAACAACATGCAGCAGCTACTGTCCTGGAACACAACTGATCCTGTCCTCTGCCAGTTCCTTCTGAGAAGACAAAGCAGCCAAAACCACAAACCTGATTCAGTTCTGCCTCCAGTCAATTAGCAGAGTGAGACCTGGCCAAACCATTAGCACCCTTCCCCCACTATGCAGTAATCTTTGCAGCTACTGAAGTCAGCAACAAGGAATCAAAATTCAACTCAAAGCCCCCAAAATATGTTTGCTGCCAAAGGAAGCAGGTCTCCAATTTAATCAGCTTCACTAACAACACATCAAAATAGGCTTGAAATTAACAGATATAGGTCTCCAATTCAACTAACCCAGCCCAAGCAAATCCCAACAAATAGGTTTTAAATCAGAAGAAATAGGCCTCCACCAGCGCAACCTGTTACACAGTGAAACATCCAACAAATGAGCCCACGTACAGCCACCAAACCAGTTTTCAAACTTCCAACAGCCCCCAAAACAATACCCTGCTAGCCCCTTAGAAGTAAGAAAGAAATGAAATAACCTTCTACCAAGTAAAATCCACAAGAATCCTGTGAAAACAACAAGCAGCAGCTACTGTCCTGGAACACAACTGATCCTGTCCCCTTCCAGTTCCTTCGCATAATAAGCCCATGTTTTTTGTTTGAATGTAAGCCGTAGATGGGTAAAATTCCAGATATTAAAAGATAATGTTTTATAGAAATCAAAAAACCGATGCAGTACAGACAGTCCCTGTTAGTAATGACTAGCATGAAATGCAAAAGGAAAAATTACACCTGTATCACATCAGTTAGGGAATATAGGGAGAGAACGACTGACACATTGGTTTGACTATAAAGCCATTATTACTTAAAAGATCATTTTTGCGGAAATCAAAAAACAGATGCAGAACAGATGTATTTGCAAAACTATCAAGCCCTGTTTATAATGGTATCTAGTTCCTTGTCCCAATATGCACACATATACACAAACACACACTCAGAAATACAGAACACCAGTAGCAGTAAAAAAAAATGTTGGCATGTTGCTATCTTGCAAACCAGGAGTATGGAAAAAAAAGCAAATTAGAGGGCGACCATGTGATGCAGAGTGCCGGTTAGCAACTCCTCTACATCGCTCCAGCCACCTGACTCCTTTCTAATTCATTTTCCATGGACAAACCTCTAAAATTCAGTTATCAACCACCTTGTACAGAAGAGCTAAGCCTTTGTTTCAGCTTGCAATAACCAGAAATATCCATGGACGCAGAAATGAGGAAAGCACCACCAGAGCACACTCCTCCTGTAACTCTGGACAAAGCCTCAAAGAAATCATGGGCCTCCAGTTCGGTAGATGGGCCAACCACAGCATCCTCATCAGCAGATCAGGAACAGCTCACACTCCACAGGTACCTAGAGGAGTTTAAACCCTTCAGGGAAGATCTGCACAAAATTACAGCTTGGCAAAGTCACTCATCCAGGTGATAGAGGACGTATTGCAGTGGGCCTCAGACAACACTGCTAGAATTTGCTCTCTTGAGAAATGGACCTACAGAATGGATCTGGAATGGGTGGCTGCTAGGCAAAGAATGTCCTCAAATGTTTCCCAGAAGGAGAAGAAGGTCAGGACACCATATTATTCATTCAAAAAATGGTTAAGAAAATTGCTGGCCCCTCTACATTCGTGCCTAGATATATAATTGAAAGGGTTCACCAAGCTCTCCACCCAAGTCACTGGCAGGCACTCTACCACATTCCCTGATTTTCAGATTTTTGAATTTTCTTGAATGCCAGCATTTTCTACTTAAATTAAAAGAACTGCAAGATGTGAGATGGGAAGGCAATAAAATCAGAATTGCGCAGGATGTTCCGGCCACTGTGCATCAAAGGAAAGCAGACTTTCACCCTTTGGTTTCAAAAATCATAGCCACTGGGATAAAATTTAAGTTGGTTTACCCAGCCAAACATCAGGTATTAGTGGCCGAGAGCTGGACATCATATGAAGATCCAGATACAGCAGCAACCAGGCTCAGAACTGCCCTTCCTGATCTTTTCCGTGACCCCTGAGCCAAAGAAGAGGGGTATGAGGAACCAGCTCAAAAGGGAGAAAGAAAGTGATTTAATGTTGGTTAAATAAGTATAAAAACAGACGTTCTTTCATTATATTATTGATTCTCAATTGGCAGTTTGTACTTCTGACTAAAGCATTGCTTGACTAGTTATAGCCAATTTCTGTACTCACCATAGAAGGCTTGATTTGTCTGTTGTGTAAGGGAAAGGACTGTGAAGAACCTAAAGATACACTAGATTTCCCAGACTTGTTTTGCTGGAAAGGATCTCTTTTTTCATCTAGTGACCGGGGTTCCAGTTGAATAATCTTTCCCTTCATGATATTGAGCATCATCGAGCGGCAGCTTCTGCCAGCTCTCTCTCATTTGCAGTACAAGATCAGAACCGCCAGAGGGAGCACGCAGTGGAATCTTGGTATGGACTGGTTGACTCGTATAGCTAGTCCACAACTCATATGTCGCTACCTGAATTGGATGCATTGGAATACCCTTCCAGTTGCCAAAGAAGAAATTAAACTTCTCCAAGTTTGTTGTTCGTTTTTTGTTTGGGGCTCTATATAGTACCATGTTATTAGAAAGCTATGACTGTAGACAGACAATGTTTATGGTTTGGACTTCCGGGGGGCATACTGGTACTCCTGCCTTTCTAAGCTTCTGCTCGGTTTGCCATAGCTGTGGTAAAAGACCTGTTGTCTGGGAATGAGCCGATGAGACTTTTATTTTAAAGCTGGAACATTCCTGATTAATTTCTAAATTATTCTGCCTGGGGAAAACCCTTGATATTTAATGTTGGTTTCTGGGCAGGCAGTTGCATGGCTCCCCAAATGTGTGCAAGTTGCACTCACTTGTTTAGTTATTCGTTTTACGACATTACAGCCTGTCAGTGATTTATGTGGCTCCTTTACTAAAAGTTTTGATACCAAAAGACATTAAAGGAGACTTTCCACTGGGAAATTTAATGCTCACTGTTTAAAGGAGGCATATGTCTATTGTTAGAGATGAATATTAATTTGTCCCACAAGTAGGCCCTTAGCTCTTACAGACACAAGGGTGTGATTTTGATAGGTTGTATCGAAAGATTCTCTAATTTTATCAGTATTAATCTGGGTTTGCTCCAGCCCTTTGCTGCTAGCTAGGGTACAATATTTTATCCAGAGTTTTTGTCTGTAGATATAAATTTAAGGTGTACCTTAGCAGAATATGGTCTGTTTAATAATGTTTAATCAATATTTTCAGAGGATTCATTCAATATACAAGGTTTAAGGGTTGGCAGAAAGGAATATGACTATATAAGAATTTACGGTCTACTAGTTTCAGCCAACAAAAATGTTAATAAGTTATCTGTTTGCATTTAAGGGGAGTTAACATAGAGTGGCTGGAGGGAGGGGGAGAGGTAATGTGGTGTACTGCAGAGTGCAGTTTATTTATTTATTTATTCATTACAACTGGTATTACAAATTACAGTTTTAAGCAATGAGGGGGAGGGAAGGGCTAGGGATTAACTAGAATTCAGCAGCATAGTTTTTGTGGTTGAGATTTAGGGGGCTTGCTTGTTAGTATGGGATTGTTCGTAGGGGGGATGGGGAGGGAAGCACATACATAACACAGATGGAGGTACAAGAGATAGATAGGTACATTACATGATCAAAGAGATTGCTAGGTAGTGTAATGGGGTAAATGGCTAGGTACTTAAGATTCGCTTCATGGAATGTTAAATGAGCCAGGCAGAAATGTAAACAGTATAAAGTTTTAAAGCACATAAATCTCCGAAAGGCTGATATTGTATTCCTACAAGAGTCACATTTGCTTAACTCAGAGGCTGTCCAGCTGAGGAGACAATAGATAGGACAGTTTTTCTCTGCAAAGGGAAATACCCAGAGCTGTGGAGTAATGATTTTAGTAAATAGGTTGGTTCAATTTTTCCCAACCCAAACCATCTGTAACCCTCAGAGTAGATTTCTACTGGTTAAAGGTAGACTTCATATGTCAGAGATTCTACTGGGTAGTGTATATAGCCCAAATATTGACACCCCTGGATTTGTTATGCAGTAAATCAATGTGCTGACTCCCTTCCTGTCTATCTCGATAATTATTGGAGGTGACCTGAATGTAACTTTTGACCCAGGTATAAATTGCACAGGAGACTCTCAGTAAGGCCTTTCACCTGCTGAAAGGGCACTCTGAGAGTTGTTAGATCAAGTGGACCTGTGTGACACTTGGCAAGTCCTGCACCCCAATGTTACAGAATACACATTTACATCTTAAGTACATGGGACTTCTTTCCGAACTGATTACCTGCTCATTTCACAAATACGGTATATACTCGTGCATAAGCCAGTCTGTGTATAAGTCAACCCCCCCCCAAAAAAATGCAACTCCTTTTTGTAACAAATCCAACAGACCCACATATAAGCTGATGTCAAAACTTATCAACACAGAAGGCATAATGAATTAAGAAATACCATAACTGTTTGTTATGCTAGTGAAAGCCTATGCTATTGCTCTGTAAAATAGCCCATTACCCGTAACAGCTATTGATAAATGCAATAAAGTAACAGTATATATAGAGCCACTGAAGTATGTTGTCTCACACAATCACTGGTAATGCTCCCTGCAGTACGATCTTCATTTGTTTATGTCCTTCCGGTAATGACCCCTGCAGTACAATCTGTGTTTGTTTATGCCCTTCTGAATCAGACCACGGAGGTTGTTTACAGGCTCATTGTTTCAAGCAAAGCATCAGAGAGCAGACCATTGGGAATCTGTCAAGCAGGTTTTTAAATGCAGACATTTTGTTTTGCATGTTATGTTTACAAATACATTTAAAAATGCAATGTGTATGGTAATCTTTTCCTGAGTCGTGCCTTGTTTAACATTCCTGCTACAGGAGTGCCTAAGGTCAGATGGTGATAGCATCTGGGATTAGATGTCCATTACGGAGAATGCCTGACTCGCGTATCAGCCGAGACTCCCTACACTAAAACAAAGATTTGGTGTAAATAAAATCAGCTTATACATGAGTATATATGGTACTTATTCCTGAGGTACTGGACTGGTCCATTTACTCAGAACCCCCATAGGACCATTCTCTGGTCACCTGTCATATCTCATTCTTATTTCTTCCCAAAAAGGGAGGACATTGGAAAATTAACAACCAGTTCCTAAAAGACCCAGGAATAGTCAAATATATTTCAGACCAAATTACACATTTCACCTCTACTAATCACAATTCCACAGGTAAAGTGGATGTGGAATGGAGTGCTTAAAAAGCTTATTTGAGAGGGTTACTGATTGGTTTGGCCACCAAATGGAGGAAAAAACATGAGGACCAACTCTTGTCACTCCTTTCACAAATGAGGGACATGGAGACCAAGCTTACCCCTCATTCCACTGAACAGTACAGACAGGACCTGATGAGACCGAAGGATTCCTACCTAGAGCTTCGGAGAGAGAAGGCAGAATTGGCAATCCTGAAAGTTAAAGCCTCCTATACAGATCAAGGGGAGAAAGCTGGTCAATTACTTGCCTTAAAGTTTAAACAGCAAGAATCCTCCAGGGTAATTGCTGCTATTCGTTCCACAGAAAGTGACTCCTATATGGTCCCATGGCACCTCCCAATACAGAGCATTATTTAGATACATATTTAACAGAGTCTCATCTGCCTTCTCTCTGCAAGTTGCAACAGCTTTCCCTGATGGCAGCCATTTCAGAGGCAGAATTACCTAAAATAAATAAGGTCCTTCCCACGGAAAAAACTCCTGGGATGGATGTTTTTTCCCCCAATTTTTGCAAAGTATTTGCAAAGCAGCTAATTCCTGTACTCTTACCTCTTTATTAACATATTCTTTCTGTCACTGATTCAGATAAACCCATATTTGAAGCCCTAATTATTTTTCTACCCAAACCCAATAAGTGCCCAGAATTAATGGTAAGCTATAGACCAATATCACTTCTCAATCAAGACTTTAAAATCCTGTCTAAACTTTTAGCTGACCGTATTAGTAAGGTTCTCATAAATTTCATAGGACCAGATTAGGTAGGTTTTATAAAGGGAAGGTCCTCTGTGGATCGTTTGTGAACCCTAGCCCATGTCTTCTCGGTTTCCAGGGATGCCAGTTTCCCTGCTGCTCCGGTTTCCCTGGATGCCAAGAAGGCCTTTGACAAGGTTAATTGGAACTATTATGTACCCTGAATGCATTCTGTCCCCCCCCGAGTTCCAGAAATGGATAAGTGCTCTGTACAAATCTCTGACTGCTCAGATATCCAGCAATGGGGTAATTTCAGAATTGTTCCCTCTACAGTCGGGCACAAGGCAAGGCTGTCCGCTGTCCCCACTTCTCTTTAATATATATCTTGAACCTCTAATCTGCAGACTGACTGATTGTCATGAGGTTCAAGGTATAACAATTCAGGGTGAAATAGTTCAAGTTTTGGCCTATGTGGATGATCTTCTCCTTCAGCTATCTCACACAACCATGTCCATCCCTCCTATGCTGGAAATCATCAAGGATTTTAGTAAAACTTCTAACTATAAACTAAACATTGAAAAGACAGTTGTGTTTCCCCTTAACCATAAGGTTATGAGGCACACAGTCTCTGCATTGGGGCTCTTCTGGAAATCTGAGTCCTTGAGATACCTCAGAACTGAACTCATGAGGAACATTGCCCACCTACAGAAGTTATATTTAAATTCTCTTATTCACACAGTCAGTCAGGATCTGAAGAGGTGGTCCCTTCTCCCAATATCCCTTTGGGGTAAAATTAACCTGACTAAGATCAATGTTTTTACCCGTATCTTTTATCCACTTAATCTCCTTAATATCTGACTTCCCCTTTCCTGGTTTAAAAAAGTTCATGGTCTCATCATAGATTTTACTTGGGCCAGCAAAAGACCATGGCTGGCCTTTCATAAACTAGCCGCCTCCAAAGTAAAGGGTGGGTTATGCTTGCCACATATTGATCTCTAGTATTGGGCCAGTCATGCCAACTAATATCTCAAGTGGATATCTGCTGGTGTCCCCCAGTCTCCTCTCCCATTCCTACCTGTCAGGCTTAGGACTAAGCAAACTCAAATCAAAGCCCATGGTCTCTCCCCTCCTGCACTCCTATACACAAAGCTGAGCTCCCTTCCCTCTCAACTGTGGGGATCTCCCATAGCAACCTCCATTAGGATTCATGCCCAGCTTTGTTCTTTTTAAAAATACAGTCACATTCTGGATCTGGCTCAGCCCTTGAGGAGTAACCTTAATATTAAGATAGCAGGTAAAACTCTCATCTGGATTGCTGTCACAGTTAGAGTACTGCCTGCTCATGTACTTTGTCAAAGAAGAAGTGACGTGGTTTTCCTCCCTGGAAATTATGAACAAATCTAACATCCCAAAGTTCAGCATTTTCAAGGTATATCAGTTGCGTCATCTTCTGATAAAGGCATTTGGAGTGTGCCTCCACATTCTTCAAACCTATCTTTCCAAACAGAATTGAATTCCTTAGCTGGCTTCCCACAAGCAGTATCCAAAACATATGGAATTCTATACAATTGGATCTGTCCAGGCAGTTTTGGCTCTACTGCTTTTTGGTCCTCCCTCTTCCCAGACATGACCATAAATTGGTCTCTCTTATGGCGTAATTATCACAAGTTCATCACCCAAGACAGGCTGCAGCTTATGCAGTTCCAAATATTGCACAACCTCTATTATTCTCTACATAGATTGGCCAAATTTGGAATTGCAATTTCCCCCACCAGTACTCAGTGCATGCAAGAAGAGGGTAATCTGCTTCACATTTTCTGGTTCTGTTCGAAAGTAGCCCCCTTATGGACTCTTATTAAACAAAGAGTAGACCCCTATTAGGCCTGGCTGATTTATTTTCAGCTGAAACCTGCTTGTTAGAGCACTTATCAATTTCAGTCCCTAACCGAAAACACCATATGGCCTTAATCTCAATGTCTGTTAAAAAATTGATCCTGAAGCATTGGAACGATTGTAAAGAAATTACCTACACAGAATGACTTCAAGAACTCCTAGCAAACTGTAGAACTGAAAAAACCATAGCAAGCCTTTACAAATAGATCTAAAAAGTTCAATGGAATATGGGGCCCCATGCAATTACTTACTCCCTACAGACTGTTGACGGTGGTACCTCAACCTCATTCTGTTGAAGCATATAATTGGGATCGATTTGCGGTCTCTGCTACTCACTGATTATTCAGACTTTGCCTCTCAGTGTACGCAGAATCTTCTCAAACGGACACCGACCCGCGTCTTTGTTTCCCAGGACCCTGAAGTGGCACGCAGACTTTTGGAAAAATCAACAACTCACTGATAGGTTGCATGAACAGTGACGATGCTCTCCAAGCCTGGTCTTAAGGCTGAAAGTACTGCCACCAGTTACCAGTGACTATCGATGACTACAGGGGGAGGAGAGAGTGGCTGGGGCTGCTTGACTCCCCCTCCTTACACCAACTGCGAAACTCGCTCCCAGCTCCCCGGACCTACCTAAGGACTTTCCTCGGGGTCAAGGCACCGGCTAGTGCACCACGAACCGGTGGACCTCCCCCGAAGTGTAGGACTCCCCTGGCGGCTTCTCACTCCACAGGGATCGATTTTCGGTCTCTGCTACTCGCCGATTATTCAGACTTTGCCTCTCAGTGTACGCAGAATCTCCTCAAATGGACACTGACCCACGCCTTTCTTTCCCAGGACCCTGAAGTGGCACGCAGACTTTTTGAAAAATCAGCAACTTGCTGATAGGTTGCCTGAGCAGTAACGATGCTCTCCAAGCCTGGCCTTAAGTCTGAGAGTGCTGCCGCCAGTTACCAATGACTATCAATGACTACAGGGGGAGGAGAGAGTGGCTGGGGCTGCTTGACTCCCCCCCACACCAACTGCGAAACTCGCTCCCAGCTCCCCGAGCCTACCTAAGGACTTTCCTCAGGGTCAAGGCACCAGCTAGTGCACCACGAACCGGTGGACCTCCCCTGAAGTGCAGGACTCCCCTGGTGGCTTCTCGTTCCACAGGGATCGATTTTTCGGCCCTCTCACCCACCCCTTCCCTTGTGTCATTTAAATACTCAGAAGCCACGCCTACTGCTGAGACCAGACAGTCACGGGATGGTGACTGGTATACCCACAGTAACGCCCTCCCTACCCCCTACAGGTGGGGATAAGATTCTGCTGTGTATTAAGATAACAGTCATCCTACCACATCAGCCTATCTTTAAATCTCCTAACTTCCTAACTAATCCCACCTGTTTCACAACAGTTCCACCTTGGAATGGTACCTGCTGTCCCCTGCCCCAGGAGCTAATTTCCCTCTGGGCTAAACAGGGCCACTATCCGTATATTCTCCCTATAACTAATGGCATACATGTGGAACAGGGACCTTGAATGATTTACCTGAAACTGTTACTTATACTGCATGCTTAGAACTGTCTGCTAGACCTGCCTGGATAAATGTGTCTAATTAGCTTTGATAGTATCTTTAGTATCCCCTAGAGATATCTGCTAATTTTACAAATCTTTGATTCTCCTCCCCCCCTCATCAGACAGACTCTCCTTACTGGTACAGGCTTGATACTACCACTCCAGACTCGCTTCCTGACTAGGCAGTATAAAAGTGTTTTGGGCCGGTAACTTACTATTGAACTGCTAGATAAACTGCCTGATTGACTATTTCTTTGCCTAGTCCGCCATCCACCAGCTAGCCACTGCACCACAACAGCAGTGAAACCTGACCAAGGCTCCTCACTTAGCTTCAATCTCTATCTGCGAGGGGTAGACACCATGAGCCCCCCAAAGCCTTGCCCCCCTTCCCTGAGTGAACCTAACTGAGGGCTCCTCCTGGCTGCTGTCCTCTCATATCATCTCTCCTTTGGACTGACCTTCTCATGACCATAGGTAAACAGGACCTTAGATGTCACCCTCCCTTAGGACCTCCCCCCTATCACTCCGGGAGAACAATCTCCCCCCATCCTCCAGAAATCTGACAGGACTCCTGCCTGGACATGTACTCTGTAAAAAAGGTGTCCTATACTCCACTCTACTCGCCGCCAGGTGAAAGATTAGAGCAAAGACCCTACCCCTGGGTAGGATCCCTACCCTCTGCCTCCTTGCCACCCTCCTGCTCATGGCTGGGGATGTCCAGCCAAATCCTGGCCCCCCCCAGGCACAATCTCTTGGTCTCCTCCCCTCTGGACCCCCACTGGGCATCCACCAAGGGTTTACGTATTGCTCATATGAATATATGCAGCCTGAGGCCTAAGGTTTACGAACTTCAAGCCTGGCTGGTAAGATACAACCCCGATATTTTGGCAGTATCTGAAACCTGGCTCAAACCTCACATTCTACCTCATGAGGTAGCATTCTCGGGATTTATATCCCATAGAAAGGATAGGCTGCTAAACTATCCACCTGTATGGATTGTGAAGCTACCTTTGTGAGGATCACCCTTGGACCCTGTAAACACCTCAACATAGGATGTGTTTACAACCCCCCTTCACATGTGAGGATCTCCCTCGAAGCCCTCCTGAAGGACATGGATGAGGAGTTATCCACCGAACTACTCTTACTGGGGGACTTCAACCTAAATTGGGCCCCTCAAGACAGCCATTCCTTAATAGGACTGGTCCAGGATGCCAACCTTGAGCAGATTATCGCTGGACCCACCCGCATGAATTATAAAACGGGTAACCACACCACCCTTGACTGGATACTCACAAGCAAATCCTCCAATGTTCAGGCGGGACACATACTAGCTGATGCACTGAGCGACCACTCCCCCATTTTCTGCATTTGGAAAAACAGGGCCCCCAGAGCCCGCCCATGAATACTGGCGGCATGTGACTTCTCCCACATGCAGACAGAGCACCTGCTAGGATGCCTTAACAGTATAGACTGAAGTCCCATCAAACTCCTCCCATCATTGGATGAAGCCACTGCCTCTTTCCAGGGAGCACTCTCTCTGGTGGCTGACCGGCTGGACCCATAAAGAAATTCCGTACCAAAGGGACTTGCTATAAGTGAATCACCCCCAATGTGAAAACCCTTATGAAACACAGGGACTCAGCCTGGAAGAAATACAAACTGTCCTTTATACCAGCTGATCTCACAACCTATAAGGCCCTTAGGAATAAATGTAAGCTGACCATAAAAGTGGCAAAACACGATTATGTCACTGACCTACAGAAAAAGAATCTAGGGAACCCTAGATTTTTCTGGACCCACTTAAATGGGCTTCTAAAGGGCACCAGCAAGGCTGAACATGGCCCCATGGAGGTAAATGTCCAGCTAACCAGCAATGATACCATCATCGCTATGGCACTCAACCATCAGTTCACCAACCTGCAACTGATCAAATCTGGTCTGCCCTCCCACCCCCCCAGTCCTCTAAACCGCCCCATCTCACATGATCATCCCTCCTTCCACCTTAGACTAGTCAGACCTCATGAAGTTCTCCCTCTACTAAAAGCCCTTAAAGCAACCGGACCCGCGGGACCTAATGGGATTCCCTCCCGAATCCTCAAGGAAGGGGCCTTGGCACTCGCCAGGCCCCTAACCTGGCTTCTCAACCTTTCCATTGTGGAAGGGGCCATCCCCAATACCTGGAAAATGGCTCACATAGTCCCTGTCCATAAGCGAGGCATGAGGGAATTGACCAACAACTACAGGCCAATCTCCCTACTCTGTAGTCTTGGTAAGATACAAGACAGACTGATCTATGGTCAACTCTGGGACTACCTCGAAACCCACCAACTTCTAGCCCCCTCACAGCATGGCTTCAGAACCAGTCATGGGACTGACACTGCCCTCCTCAGGTTCTCTACAGACATACTCAGAGAGCTGGACAAGGTAACCCCACAGGGGCAGTCTTCATTGACTTATTCAAAGCCTTTGACCTCGTTAACCACAACCTACTGCTCTCCAAACTGAGACTGGTTGGTTTAGACAGTCACTCCCTACTATGGTTTTCCAGCTACCTCTCTGGCAGGTCACAGAGTGTAAAATGGAAAGATTCCCTATCTGAGCCCCTTCACCCAACTGAAGGGGTGCCCCAAGGGTCAATACTTGGCCCTCTTCTCTTCTCGCTATACACCAATGACCTCAGCAATCACAGTGGGGGGAGTTCAGTGATACAATATGCTGATGATGCAGTCCTCTATCGGCCCTCCTCCAACATGGGAGAACTCTTCTCTGGCCTACAAGCAGACTTGATATCCCTAGAGAATTGGCTAGTCACAAACAGAATGGTAATCAACCCTAAAAAGACCAATGCCATGCTGTTTGGCCCCAGTCCCGGCCACCAGGACAGAAGTCAACTCCTCAAACTGATGTCCACCTCAGGTAAGATGCTTGAGGTGGTCCCCTCCATAAAATACCTGGGACTTACCCTGGATCAGGGCTTCACCCTCAAAGGGCATGTTGAACAGGTAACCAAAAACATCCACTCTAAACTCGGGATCCTGTACAGAATGAAAGACCAGCTGATACCTGCAGCCCACGTCTCCATTGCTACGAGTGTTCTGCTCCCCTCCCTCACCTATGGAGCCCCTGTTATCCAGGGAGCAGCTAAACAAAAGCTAAATAAATTACAGGTTCTCTATCACAAAGTGGCCCATTTTGCCTCTTCAGCAGACCCAAGAACCCACCACTGTAACACGCTATCCCACCTTAACTGGCCCTCCTGGGAGGGCAGGCTTCAGTACCCCTCGCTGTGCCTCACCCACAAACTTCTCCACAGCCCACCTCCTCCCAGCCTCACTGGTCTCATCTCCTGTAAGAGGAACCCTAGGCTACTCCGTACTACTGATAGGATGCTCCTCTCAGTCTCCAGGGTCAGAACAAAGGTGGGGGGGAAGTCTTTTGCTCTTACTGCCCCCACTTTATGGAACTCCCTGCCCCAAGGCATCCAGAAATCCACCTCCACCTTACAAAGAAACATAGAAACATAGAATTTGACGGCAGATAAGGACCGCTTGGCCCACCCAGTCTGCCCATTTCCCTACCTACTGGATAAGCTGCAGATCCTAGTTAACCAGCAGCCTACTTCTTCCTACCCCCACCCCTAGAATTGCCTTATGACTGTCCCATGCATGCTTGAATTCCACCACTGATTTTGACTCCACAATCCTCCGAAGGCTGTTCCATGCATCCACAACCCTCTCTGTGAAAAATACTTCCTTAAATTACCTCTGAGCCGCCCCCCTCTATCTTCAAATTGTGCCTCTTGTTCTTGCACACCTCATTTTGAAAGATGCTACCTCTTGGACTTTGTTGATTCCCTTGAGGTACTTGAACGTTTCTATCATGTCCCCCTCTCCCTCCTTTCCTCGAGGCTATACATATTAAGCTCCTTTTGTCTCTCTTCATATGTCTTCCGGTGCAGACCCTGCACCATTTTAGTTGCCCTCCTCAGACAACTTCCATCCTGTCTATGTCTTTGTGGAGATTGGGTCTCCAGAACTGCACACAGTACTCAGATGGGGTCTCACCAGCTGTCTGTACAGAGGGATAATAACTTCCTGTTTTCTACTGGTGATACCTCTCCTATGCATCCCAGTATCTCCCCAGCCCTCCTTGCTGCCCTCTCACATTGCTTGCCCACCTTTAGGTCATCTGATATGACTACCCCTAGGTCTCTTTCCATTTTTGTTGTTCTTAGTATCTCACCCCCCATTGTGTACTCTTCCCCTGGGTTTTTGTTTCCCAGGTGCAATACCTTGCACTTCTTAGCATTGAATCTAAGCTGCCTTACATTGGACCATTCCTCTAACCTTGCCAAGTCCCTTCTCATCCTTTCCACCCCACCCTGTGCATCAACTCTGTTGCAGATCTTTGTGTCATCTGCAAAGAGACATACTTTTCCTTCCAGTCCTTCTGCAATGTCACTTATAAAGACATTGAAGAGGACCGGTCCTAGTACTGAACCCTGCGGTACCCCACTAGTAACCTTCCTTTCTTCTGAGTGGACTCCATTTACTATTACTCTCTGTATCCTATTCTCCAGCCAATTCTTTACCCAGGCTGTCATCTTGGGACCCACTCCCAGGCTGGCTAACTTGTATATTAATCTTTTGTGTGGGACTGTGTCTAATACCTTGCTAAAGTCTAGGTAGGCCATGTCCACAGACCCTCCCTGATCTACTACTTTGGTCACCCAGTCAAAAAATCTATCAGATTCGTCTGGCATGACCTTCCCACTGTGAATCCATGCTGCCTAGGGTCCTGTGCCCCTCTGACCTCTAGATACTCAACAATTATTTCCTTCAGAAGTGATTCCATCATTTTCCCTATCACTGAGGTTAAACTAACAGGTCTGTAGTTTCCTGCTTCTGCCTTGCTCCCACTTTGTGAAGGGAATCACATCTGCCCTCCTCCAGTCCTCGGTACCACCCCATCCTCCCATGATTTGTTAAAAGGGTAGTCAGTGGTGTCACTAGTTCTACCCTTAGTTCTTTTAGAATTCTGGGATGAATCCCATCAGGCCCCATTGCTTTGTCCACTTTCAGTTTTAAGAGTTATTTCAGAACCCTTTCTTCTGTAAATGGCTGGCATCAACTTCTGTATCCAGAGTGTTTCTACTGTTTGTTTTATGCACCTCCCCTCTTCATTTGTAAATACTGAGCAAAATATTTGTTTAGTATCTCTGCCTTTTCACAGTCTCCCTCTGCCCACCCTCCCTCCCTTTATTAAGCCTCACTATCCCTCCCTTGGTCTTCCTTCGCTCCCTGATGTACCTATAAAAGGTTTTATCCACCTTCTTAACTGAGTTGGCTATCTTTTCCTCGGTTTGGGCCTTTGCTGTTCTGACTGCCTTCCCAGCCTCCTTTTGCTTTAACTGATACAGTTCTCTGTCCCGCTCCTTCTGCGATTCCTTGTACTTCCTGAAAGCTTTCTTTTTCTCTTGAACCTTCACTGACACTTCCTTTGAGAACCATAGTGGTTTCTTACATCGTTTTGTTTTGTTTATTTGCTTCACACAAAGGCTCGTTACCTCCGCACCAGGCTTAAGGAGTACCTGGCTACCTCCACAAACTGTAATTGCTAGGATAAGCACTCCAAGGTCTTCTCACTCCTTGATTCGCTTGCACTTGTAATACAACCTCACTGTATCCAGGTGACGCTTGTTATGTACCGTGGTGTTCACTATCCCATGTAATAACGTATGACTCTTGTTATCTTGACTCTGGCTATGTATTTTGTCAAACCAAACTCATGTCATGTTTAATGAAACCCCCGGGTCGCCCCTGAAAAAGGGACCTTTGGGGCCCAGCAGGCTCACCCAATTATCAAAATTTAATAAATAAATAATTGTAACTATGTGTTTGGTAACTGGGGGGAGGGTAGTGGGGGGAGGGGGGGAAGATCTTCTAACTTGCCTTGCAAATGTTGTATACTTCATGTAAAATGTGGATCTATTCTCTGTATTATAAAATCTTTAGTAAACTTTGTATTGAAAAAAGAAAAAGCAAATTAAATCTTTTTCACTTCAGTTAGGGAATATAGGGAGAAAACAATTGAGATATTGTTTGGACAATAACGACATTATTACTTAAAAGGTAATGTTTTGCAGAAATAAAAAAAAAAAAACACTGCAGGGAGGACTGTCCCTCATGTATTTGCAGGGACCATGGCAAATAGTATATATAAAAAAACATATTAGAATGTTGCATGTAACATCAACAACGTGCTGCATGCCACATGCAATAGGACATTTTCGGGTTATGAAATACAGAAATAAATTTGAAAAAACAAAACAAAATGACAATATTTTTTACAATATTACTAAAAAGACAAATTGTATTTTGGATAGCAAATACTGATGGACCACTTTTAGCCTGTTGCTCTATTTTGTGGTATAGGCTGTGTGCTGCAAACCTGGAGATCTGAGTTTAAATTTAACATTTCTTTGCTTCATGAGGTGTGTGTGTGTGTGTGTGTGTGTGTGTGTGTGTGTGTGGGGATTGGAACATGACTTGCAAACATTAAAGTAACAGATGTTAAGTGAAATAATGTAGTAATATATGTCATACACCAACACGGTGAAGAAAGCCCAGAGGCAAAAGGAAAGGGGGAATCGTTTAACCAGAAAAGGCACAGCAAACTGAGGCTTTTTTCCCAGGTGTGACCTGGGAGCACAAATAAGTTGAGTGACTTGCCTAGGGTCACACAGCATGCAAGTGGGGGCTGTGGGATTCAAACCCAGCTCTCAGATTTGCAACTTAGTGTCAAACCACTGTGCTATATTGCCTCCTTGGGGCATGATGTAAAGAAACTCCCCATACAGCACATTTCCCCTCAAAAACAGCATCATGTATTTTATTTATTTATTGAAAGATATTGGAATTACAATCCTTTGAGTCATAGACTCCTTTGCAAAGGCTCTACGTCAGTGAGAACATACACCGAGTATCACTAACTTAAACATTTGGTACAACTGTTATCCATTCGGCACAGTACAAATTTAAACCTTTGGCACAGTACTAAACTTAAAACATTGATAGAGGATTTAAACATTTGGTACTGTGTATAATCAATCAATTAATCAAAATCTTTATTTTTCCAGGCGAACATCATTGAGCAGAGCTCTTTTATAAGATAGACTGTCTAGAACAAGGTCAGGGTATAGTAAGGCAACATACATATAAACATACTGTGTGTGTATATATATATATATATATATATATATATATATATATATATATATATATATCTACACACACACATGCACACACATATTCACATTGGCGCAAATGAATACTGAGAGGTTCTAATAAGGAAAAAAGAAAAAAGGAGCAAGAAACCATAACAGAGGAGAATCCAATTACAAAAATGCAGGCACACCATTAGTAATATTAAGTACATAAATACAGTTTCTTATAGTCCATATACACTGTAGAGTAATACCAATGAGTCCACTTGCCAGGGACAATCATAAATCTAGCCATGAAGAGGCCATGACAAGAACAGCCAGCTAGTGGCAGATGGGGGTACCAGGAGGGGAGTATAATGTGCAAGTGAGGGACATCAAGGTAAGGAGAGTAACTCCCATAAATAGGGATATGATAAAGAGTTAGTGGCGGGAGCTCACGGGAGGGGGCTGAGGAGGGGGGACTAATGATGTAAAGTAGGGTTACGTCATCTGGGATCTTAAAAAAAAGGTCCTGGCTAAACACTTTTGATTCATATGACAGTATTTCAGTTTCAAAGGGTCTTACAAAAAATAGGCCCAGAGTCAAGATAAGATTAAAGTGAGATTGAAGATCCTAACTTAGGGAAAGAGTAAAAAGTCCCTATGCCGGGGGGAGGGGGACCCCATATTTGTAGCACTGGAACCTGGTTGTAAAGTTATATACAGTCACAGGATGCTGAGTTGAGGAGTGTCTTAACACCAGCTTTAAATTGACCCAAACTGGGAGTAAGGGAGATTGTGGACGGTAGGTTGTTTAGCCACAGAGGGGCATGATAATGGAAAGACCATTGCCCATGGGATGTTCTACAGTGTGATATTAGTATGGGGGTGTTTGCAGAGTGTCTTGGTGCCCTCTTGAGTGAGGCTGTCTGAATAAGAGGGTGGAGGCCTATTGGAGCTTGTTTGCATAGTATATTTTTTGCTACAAGGCAGGTGTGATACTTCACCCTATCTTGGAAGTTTAGCCAGCAAGTAAGTTTGTAAAGCTCACAAGTATGGGTTAGCCTGTTACAATTAGAGACCAGGCGGCAGGCTTTATTGAGGGTGAGATTGATGCTGCACAGGGCAGTATGATCAGCAGAACCATAAATTACTATGCCATAGTCCACCAGGGGTAGTATTGAGGAGAACACTGCTAAATGCATTGCCTGTGGGGGAATGCAGTGCCTATGTCTGTATAGGATCCCTAACCTGGCATTGACAGAGGAGGATACTTGTTGGACGTGAGCATGATATGTAATGGAGGTGTCCAACATGACGCCCAGTATTTGAAACTGTAGACCTGTTCCAGAGCAATGCCATGGGAGTTTGCGATGATTAGTGGCATATTACACAGTGGGTTTCGGTGGTGGGTGAAGATCATAGCTTTTGTCTTCTTATAGTTAAGTATTAGGTGGTGTTCAGAGAACTAAATTTCGAGCTCACCAAAGAAGGTCTGCAGGGCGGCTTGTAGTGTGTTGAGATGATGATGTTTCAAAAAGACTACAGCAGTATCAGCATAAAGCAGAAGCTTCCCACTACAGGATTTAGGGAGGGAATTCAGAAAGAGGGTGAAAAGCAATGGGCCTAAAATGGACCCTTGTGGGACCCCTGTGTGGACTGTTTTACTGGAGGATATGGTTTCATTAGTTTTTACTTGCTGTGTCCTGCCATTGATAGTCTTTGAGCCAGGAGGTGACCTCTGTGGAGATATTTAGTGAAGGCAGGGTGTGGAGAAGAAGCTCATGACTGACCGTATCAAAAGCTTTGGTCAGATCAATATAGAGAACCCCTACTACTGAGCCATGATCCAGGGCCTCATATATGTAAGAAGTAAATTCAACAAGGACAATGGAGGTGCTGTGACCCCTCTGGAACCCATGTTGTTCATTACAGAGCAGATTGTGTTTGGTCATTTAGTCTGTGAGCTGGTCTGCCATGATTTTTTCAAGGGCCTTTGAGAGAGGGGGCAGTATGGATATTGGCCTATAGTTGCTGGTGGAAGTGGGGTCACCACTCTTTAATATGGGAGTTATGACTGCTCTTTTCCAAGAAGTGGGGAACTGGCTGAGACATATGGATAAGTTAAGTATTTTGGTGAGATGTGGCAAGGTCACAACCAAAGTTAGCTGGATGAGCTTGAGGTCCAGGCCATCACTACTACAGTGAGAGTTTGCTAGGGCTTTGCCTAGGTAGTGTTTTGCCTCATTGCAGGAGATGATTTGTAGTTGGAAAGGTGGTTGGTTGAAATTGGTAGGGGAATTTATGGGTGGTTACTGATCAGGTCAAAGAAGTTAGGGAGGAGTATATGGCTGAGGTCTGTGAAGGCAGTATTGAGGGCACTGGTGATAGATTTAGGGTCCTGGGAGATAACCTCATCAATTTGAAGCTGCATTGGGGTGGGGATACATTATTCCCAGTTAGCTCCTTAATGTTTCTCCAGAATTTATTACCAGAGCCCCAGGAGGTGGTAAGAGCTTGGTTGTAATACTCAGCTTTGGCTTGACTGATAGCTCATGTGCAGCTGTTTCGAGACTCCCTATAATTCTGTCTGCCTTGGGGAGTTGTGATGCAAGGGCCTTGTGCCATAGGTTATCCCTGTTTCTCATGCTGTCAAGTAGTGACTGGGAAATCCAGGGGATGTCCAGAGTTTTTACTATGTGTCTTGAGTAGGGGACAAAGATGTCGCAAGCAGAATTAATGGAGGAAATAAAATAGGTGAGGGCAGAATCAACTGATTGGGCAGTGTGAATAGGAAACCAGTCGAAGGAGGCAAGGTAAGATTTTAGGCATGGGAGGGTGCCTTTTCTTAAGCGTCTTTGGACTGTAGTTTTTGGGAGGTTTGGGGGAATTTTATTAGACCAGCAACCGGTAACTGGGGAACGGTCACTTATCGCATCAGGAAGCACCTTGATATGGGAAAGGTTATTTGGGCAGTTGGTGAGGAAAAGGTCGATAAGGGTGGATGTCCCAGATTTTGGGTCCAACCTGGTTGGGGAGTGGACCATTTGACTGAGGTCATAAGCAAGCACTGCTTCTTTGTATGTGGAGGACATAGCAGATAACCAGTTAACATTGAAATCACCCAGTCAGATGATTTCACATTTAGGAGGAAGGTGGAAAATACTGGCCAGTACTGAGCCAAAAGCAGGCTTTTGGTTTCTAGGGGGAATGTAGACCACCAAAATGTATAGTATCGTTCCTGGATTGCCAAAGTTTACCTTGACTGCTAGGGTTTGGGCTCCATAGGAGGATTGCAGGATGGGGACTGAGAGAGCATGCAGGAAGGATCTAATAAAGATGGTGTAACCTCCACCCATCTTGCTTAGCCTGTCGGTGCGATGTATGGTGTAATCGTTGAGGGCAACGGAACCATTAGTGACATTTTCTGAGACCCAGGTCTCAGATAAGGCAAGAATGTCTGGGAAGTGCTGCTCAATCCAACTCTGGAGAGAAGTGAACTTCCTCTGAAGGCTGCAGATGTTAAGGGCGGCCAGCTTTAGGCTTTCATGCTTGCCCTTTTGAGTGGCTCAATAGGTAGAAGGTCTCAGGTTAGGATGAACATTCATGGATAGGAGGAGAAGGATGAGGGTTCTCTGGAGCAGTGCTAGCCAGAGTAGTTTTGGCTTAATTTGGACAGCTGTGGGGGTATTAATTATAGTTCTAATGACTGGGATAGGGAGGGAGCGTAAGAGGTGGACTAAATGAGTTGGAGACATAGGAGGTTATTTTCCAGGTGAGTAGCTGCAGACTGGGGTCAGAAGGTGTGCCTCTGGTGGTGTCGTGGTGGCAGTGCAGCGAAGTACGTGTGCACAAGGGTTAATTTGTCTGCCTGAGTGGGCATATGTGTCGGCATAATAGTGACCCAAGTGGTGTATTTTGAGGGGGCATTCTGGGAGATATCCTCTTGTAGACCACCCTACAGGCAATGCAGCAGCACTGATGGAAATAGGTAGGGCTGTTGGTGTGATCAGGGTGGTGAGAATGACTATCATTATAAGGTGAGGATTCATGTTTCGCTATCCTTGTATTGTGTGTGCTGTCTGAGATTAGTGGCCACTAGTGGTGGTGTTGTATAAGCTGCAAGTAAGAAAGTGGGTTGATTGGTTATGTCAGCCACATGACGACCCTATATATTTCATTGTTCACCAAGGGCGGTGGTAGGGGTGGTGGGTCAGCCGATGAGTAGCATCAGCGGGGCCGACAACACTGCCTAGACCAGTTCGATCGTGACTTCAGGCACCTCCATGGCACTTCAAACATCTCCGTACCTTACTTTAATGGCTCCTGGGATGTGGGAGAGGGCAGCAGCAAAGCCCTCATGACCTCCTGCAGTTCGCTCCTAGCGCTGTGGAGAGGAGGGGGAATGGAACATTAAATAAGGTACTGGAGGGGCAGAACTCCGCTGGTGTGCTCAGATTACAATGTTTTTGTTTTGTTTTGTTTTTACTTTTGCCAGCCCACTTAATTCATGCTTTAACTAATAAAACAGGCTCTATGGCTGCTTAACTTATAGGGAAATAGTCTAATAAGGTGTGCAGAAAGGGAGCCTGGTTTACATTCACAAAGCCCTAGGTCAGAGATAGCTTAATTAAGGTACCTCTTTTACAGTTCTAAAATGCAGCCTAAGTTCACAATTAATCAATCAATCAAAGTCTTTATTTATCCAGGTGAACACCATTGAGCAAGCTCATTTACAAGGTGGACCTGCATCACACAAGGTCGAGATACAATGCATTTATGTACAGGCAAGAAAACAAAACATGTGAACACATAATAAAAACAAGCTATGTAACAATAAAATAAACAGTGTAATAATTTAACACATATTGTAATATTTCTGATTATATACATAGAAACATATAGAAACATAGACTTTGACGGCAGATAAGGACCGCTAGGCCCATCTAGTCTGCCCATTTCCCTACCTACAGGATAGGCCTCAGATCCTAGTTAACCAACAGCCTATATCTTCCTGCCCCCCACAAGAATTGCCTTATGTCTGTCCCATGCATTCTTGAATTGTCCCACAGTTTTAGACCCCACAACTTCCTCAGGAAGGCTGTTCCATGCATCCACTACCCTCTCTGTGAAATAATACTTCCTCACATTGCCCCTGAACAGCGCTCCTTCTGTCTTTAAATTGTGTCCCCTTGTTCTTGCAAGTCTCCTTTTCTGAAAGATGCTACCCTCTTGGACTTTGTTGATTCCCTTGAGGTACTTGAAAGTTTCTATCATGTCCCCCCTCTCCCTTCTTTCCTCAAGTGTATACATATTAAGCTCCTTTAGTCTCTCCTCATACTGCTTCTCTTGCAGACCCTGCACCATTTTAGTTGCCCTCCTCTGGACTGCCTCTATCCTGTCTATGTCCTTGCGGAGATGGGGTCTCCAGAACTGGACACAGTATTCCAGATGGGGTCTCACCAACTGTCTGTACAGAGGGATAACAACTTCCTGTTTTCTGCTGCTGATGCCTCTCCCTATACATCCCAGTATACCCCCGGCCCTACCTACTGCCTTCTCACATTGCTTGCTAACCTTAAGGTCATCTGATATGATTACCCCCAGGTCCCTTTCCTGTTTTGTTGTTGTTACTACCTCCCCACCCATTGTGTATTCTTCCCCTGGGTTCTTGTTTCCCAGGTGCATTATTTTGCACCTTTTTGCATTGAATCCTAGCTGCCATACGTCTGACCATTCCTCCAACCTTGCCAAGTCCCTTTTCATCCTTTCCACACCTCCTTGTGTATCAACCCTGTTGCAGATCTTTGTGTCATCTGCAAAAAGGCATACTTTTCCTTCCAGTCCCTCTGCAATGTCACTGATGAAGACATTAAAAAGGACTGGACCCAATACTGAACCCTGCGGTACCCCACTAGTAACCGCCCTTTCTTCAGAGTGGACTCCATTTACAATTACCTTCTGTGTCCTGTTTTCCAGCCAATGTTTTACCCAGCTACCACCCTGGGACCCTCCCAGGCTGGTTAATTGACTATCAGTCTTTTGTGGGACTGTGTCAAATGCCTTGCTAAAGTCTAGGTAGGCCATGTCTACAGCCCTCCCTGGTCTACTACTTTGGTCACCCAGTCAAAGAAATCTATTAGATTCATTGACATGACCTTCCCACTGTGAAGCCATGCTGCCTTGGATCCTATGCTCCACTGACCTCTAGGTACTCAACTATTCTTTCCTTCAGAAGTGACTCCATCACTTTCCCTACCACAGAGGTCAGACTGACAGGTCTGTAGTTTCCTGCTTCTGTCTTGGTCCCACTTTTGTGAAGGGGAATCACATCCGCCTTCCTCCAGTCCTCGGGTACCACACCATCCTCCCATGATTTATTAAAAAGAGTAGCCAGTGGTTTCACTAGTTCCTTCCTTAATTCTTTTAGAATTCTGGGGTGAATTCCATCAGGACCCATTGCTTTGTCCACCTTCAGTTTTAGGAGTTCTTGCAGAACCCTTTCTTCTGTGAAAGGACTGGGATCGACCCCCCTATCAGGAGTTCTTCTGTTAATTGGATTAGGCACTTCCCCCTCCTCTTTTGTGAATACTGAGCAGAAATAATCATTCAGTATTCCTGCTTTTTCACTGTCCCCCTCTGCCCACCCACCGTTCATTCTATTCAGCCTCACTATCCCTCCCTTTGTCTTTCTACGCTCGCTGATGTACCTATAAAAGGTTTTATCCCCCTTCTTAACCGAGTTGGCTATCTTTTCCTCAGTTTGCGCCTTTGCTATTCTGACTTCCCTCCCTGCTTCTTTCTGCCTTAACTGGTACAGCTCTCTGTCCTGCTCCTTCTGTGTTTCCTTATACTTCCAGAATGCTATCTTTTTTCTTCCTGACTTTCACAGCCACCTCTCTTGAGAACCATAGTGGCTTTTTCTTTCATTTTGATTTGTTTATTTGCTTCACACAAAGGCTTGTTGCCTCTGTGATGCAGTTTGATAATTCCCCATTGTTGCTCCACACCTCCTTCTAGCCTATTTGCTAGTGCTTTTCTGAGGCACTCTCCCATCTTGCCAAAGTCAGCCCTCCTAAAGTCCAGTACCTCACTTTTGTATGGCTTGACTCTGTAGCTGAGTTTAACGTGAACCACACTGTTTGATGGTCACTTGTCCCCAGATGGCAACCTACTTCTAGATCTGAGATCCTCTCACGGCCCCTGTTTGAGAGTACGAGGTCGAAGATTGCTCCCTCACGATTGGGTTCCGAAACTAGCTGTCTAATGTCTGCCACCTGTAGGGCGTCAAGAATGGCCCTGCTGTTGGATGTGGCTGCAGCAAATGTGCTCCAGTTAACATCTGGCATATTCAGGTCTCCCATCAACAGTATTTCCCCTTTCTCTGCCATTCTAAGAATGCCTTCCATCATATCCTTGTCCATTCCTTCCCCCGACATGGGGGTCTGTACACAACCCCTGTGCGGATTGTGGTGCCCTTTCCAGTCTCCAAGGTGACCCACAGTGCCTCCTCTCCTCCCTGTTTACTCTTTTGTTCAGTTGCTTTTATCCCTTCCTTTACATAGAGAGCTACTCCTCCCCCTTTTCTCCCCTGCCTGTCTCTCCTGTAGGTTATGTACCCTGGTATGTTAACATCCCAGTCATGGTTCTCTGTGTACCATGTTTCTGTGACTGCTACGATATCCAGGCATCCCTCTTCCATTAAGGCCACCAGCTCAGGGGCTTGTTGCCCAGACTAGAGCATTGGTACTCATTACCTCCATTTCCTGATGGCCTTACCCCTTTGCCCCATCCCTGTCCCTCTTGCCTTTGTCACTTTCTCCATTTACCCCTGCCCTTCTCCCTATCGACACCTCCATGTTGGTGTTTGCCACTTACTACCGTGATTGTTTTGGGGGGCTAAGTTTACTGCTCCTTTCCAGTGCCTCCCCTTGGCTAGTTTAAAGCTTGCCAATGAAGCATTTAAACCTATCACCTAGTATCCTGGTTCCCTCCCGGACAGATGCAGCCATCATGCCAGTATAGGCTTGCATCACTCCAGGTGGACCCCAGTCCCAATGAAGCCAAATCCCTGAGCTCCACACCAGTTTTTCAACCACTGATTGAATCCCATGGTACAGAACACTCTAGCCTCTCCTATGCCATAGATGGGTAGCACCTCCGAGAAGGTTGCCGTGCGTGCTACTTGACTAAGGCCCCTCCCCAATTCCACAAACTCTTCCTGCACTTCTCTAATCCCTTTCTTAGCCAGGTCATTTGTCCCTAGGTGGACAATGACATCCAGCTCCCTCCCCTGTGCAGCTGCTCCAGCAATCCTGAGGATTCGCTCCCTGTCCCTCCAAGCCATGGCACCAGGCAAGCACCTTACCTCGCTCTCCCCTTCCTTGCCCAGTTCTACCTTCCTAACAATGGAGTCCCCCACCAGGAGTTGTTTCCTTCCCCTGCAGGGTCCCCTGCCACCCTCCTGTGGGTCTCCTTTGTGAAGGTTCCCAGCTTCCTCCTTAGTCTCCACTGTAGGTGCCTCCATAGAGGAACCACACTTTGCCAGAATGGCATAGGAATTGTGGAGAGGTACAACTGGAGGGATATGCCTCTGTTCCACCACCCTCACCCTCCCTGAGCCCACTGTGGTGCAACCGCTCCTCTTTCTTGGCAACCTCTGAGGCAACGGCAGTGGCACTGGTGGTCCCTGGATGGAAGAGAAGGTCCCACAAATCCTGGCCAACTCAGCCTGGAGATGAGCAACCTCCTCCCTCAGCCCAGAGAGGTGCCTGCAGATGGGACAACACCGCATCCTCCAGAATATCTCCCGGAAGACTGCTGCTCCACAGCCTCTGCACTGCACCACTCCAATCATGTCTTATTTCTGACCCCTTAACTGTTTGCAATCCTTACTCTTTCCTCTGTTTTTCTCTCTCTCTCCTTACTTTCTGCCTGTGTGCCCTTTAAGCTCCTGATTGTCCTGTTCTGAGACAAGAATATCCTATATTTCTCAGTAGACCACTTACTTGTTCAGAGGCAGACCTCCAGCAGCTAGAGGGGGCTGGAGAGCTACTCTTGCCCTTCTAGGATGGTGGGTCCTTGGTGGTTCTGTGATCACTTACTTATCATATCATATTCAGGGAAAGAAAAAGGGGATATTGGTAAGGGAGCTTCAATAAGAGAGGAGGATATAGTATCAATATTAACAGAAACCTCACACAGAGCGTAGGTATCAAGGGGTAAAGGAATGACAGGGGCATGGATAGGAATGATGCAGGGAATACACACTTATGGGAAAGGTAGGTTGGAGGTTTTGGAAGATGGAAGGAGAGGCAGGATAGGAATTAAGGTATCGGGTTCCTAATTGGTAATGTTTGTTGTAGGTAAGAAGGGGGACAGGGGTGATAGTACGCAGATGGGGAGCAGTTAGAGATGGTGGAAACAGTGGCATACTTCTGTGACCGTTTTTGCATACAGAGTTTTGAACACTGCAAGACTAACTGGGGACCTTAATTTCAAGGATTTCTGCAGCTTATTCTAGACAGTCAGCAGTGAGAAGCCTATGGCTGCTCTCCCATAATGCGTGCAGGCACAAGGAACCCTCAAAGAAATTAGGGAGCAGCTCCTTAAGGCATAGTTTCAGAGCCCACTTAGATGCAGTAAATCAATAATATACTGTGGTAATTTACTGGTAACAGCTCTGAATGTCCAAACGGCTGCATTTCTATTGCACCTATATTTTAGGGAGGTCCACCCCACTGCATCATATAAGGAGCAGTGGTGGGTGGAGAAGGGGAGACTGGTAATGAATTGCAATGCTCTGTGGTATAGTGCGTCTAGTTTTCCCAGATATGAGGCAGAGGCACTGGCTATAGATGAAATTGGCATAGTCAATTAAGGAGATGAATATGGACTGGACTAGCTGCCTTTTTGCCTCTGTGGTTAGAAAGCAGTTTATCCGATAAAAGAGACAAAGCCACTGCCTCAGTTTTTTCAGCAAATCCTCCAACTGATCCACAAAGGAGAGTCTGTGGTCAAGCCAGACCCCCAGATATCTGAACTTCATTACAAACTCCAAGTTTTCTCCTAATAAAGTGGTAATAGGGGGTAGCAGAGAGCAAGTTAATATTATGGAGAGACTAACTTAAAGTACCTCTTGTACAGCTCTAAAATGCAGCCTAAGTTCACAATTTATTTAAGGAAATTGCAGTCTCTGGTATGGCAAGGCAGCAGAGAGCAAATTAATTTAATGGAGAAAAAAAACTGTCTCCACTGCTGAGCCGACATTTAAAAATCCCAGCATAGGAGAGAAAAGGCACCAAAAACTGCAGACCCTTTGTTCCAACAACACTGCCTAGACCATTTCGGTCACAACTTAGGGCGCTTCCATGGCATTTCAAATGGCTCTGTACGTTACTTTAATGGCTCCTGGGTTGTGAGGGAGGGCAGTAGCAAAGCCCTGAACCTCCTGCAGTTTAGTTCCAGCACTGTCAATTCCATGTGCTGTGGCAAATGTTGGTATTAACAGTTGAAGAAAATGAATTAAACTGTTCTCAAACTGCAATTCCCAGGTTATGAAATACAGAAATACATTTAAAAAAATCTAACAAGGATTATGTTTCCCAAACAACATTAAGCAGTAGAGTTCCCAATAGAAGCAGTATGATGACTTTCCAGAACTCTGCATATAAAGATCTTAATACCAATATTTTATGAGTAGAATACCTCTGAGATGGAAAACGTGGAAAATTCTTACCCTTCTAGCAGTTTCAGAGATTATTTGTAGTGCAGTTCTGGTATTTGCGACAGTCTGTCCCATATTCTTATGTTTAAAAATAGTAAAATCCTCCTGTTACTCTCTGTATAACAGGTACAAATGCAGCAGTTGCTGGATTTTGCTCTAAATCCTAATTACTATGCTTCCTGTGTGTATATGAGACCTGGAGAGCACTATTTTTCCTCTGGCTCAGGTCATCTCCCTGAAAGGCATCAAAGGAGGCAAGACTTTGCCTAAGGGCATGACCAGGACACCTAGATGGTCAGGTTTGGGAGAGGAGGGCAAGCAGGTGCCACCCATTAGGGTAGGCAGGCACTCCCAGGGGGAAGGGAACCTGCATCCATGGATAAGAAGGAGATACCTCATTATTTCTACCTTGCCTAAGTGTCTTAGAATAGAGGCTTGCTCTGTCCACTCCATGCATTGCTGTTGTATTGTAGTACTGCCAGGAATGATGCACCCCCCCCTCTTGCTAGCTTCACCTGAGCTCTTTTCTTCTCAGTTGCTTGAAAGGACAGAGCAAAAAACCTTACCAGAGCAAGAGAAAGGATTAAGGCTTCTGTAGGCTAGGCAGATTTACTGTGTGTTGTTTTTATTTTGTACTCACAGGGATTGTTACTGTTTGTTGCTAACATGTTATTGCTTTATTTTTCTCTGATTCAAATTGTTGTTGTTGGGTATACCTTCTGCTGCATTATTACAGGGTGTGCCTACAGGTGTGTGCTAACAGATTACTGCTGTGATCTTCTGATTCAAATTGTCTTTTGCAAGGTATCTTCTGTTACTGCTTTATTTTTCTCTGTACCAAAGTGTTTCTTACAGGGTATATCTTCTGTTAAATTATTACAGGTGGTGCTTCACAGGTTTTACAGTTTTATCTATCATTAGGATAAGCTTTCAGTGTACTGCATTTGTTGCCAGCTGATTGTTTCTATTCTTACCCCCTTGTTTCTTTCATCTGTGGTTCTTCTTTTTCTGCAGGGGAAGGGCACAGACACCCACCCCCATCCCCAACCACTCCACACTACACTCCTTTTATAGGGTAGCACAGTCATGACATTTTCTGTGGTAAAGCAGGAAGGGTCGGATCAGTGGGGTATCCATACGGTGACCTCATTTACAGGGGCACTAGTAATTTAACTTGTTATAACAAGTTATACAAACAAAACACAAAATCAAACGTTTGCCTTCATTTTCTTCCTTCTATTTACTCAGACCAGGATATAAACTCAGCAACTTATCTGGAATGGATATCATTAACTACTGGTACTGTGGAACACTTTTCAGAAGGGCAGTTTTACAGGATTTAGGACACTGTCCTACATGCTGGGCCATTGGAGATCTAAGGGCTCAGCTCCAGGCAGCATGTGCAGAGATTGTGCATCTCAAATTGCATATTCAAGAGTAAATATATTATAAGAATCACCCGCCATTTCCCCAACATCCAACAGAAGCACCTCGACTGTTGAGGGTAGTTGGTCCGGGAGGTTGGCAGGTGGTTAGAAGGAGCAAATCGGGTGCCCCATCACTCAGTGCTCTCCAACATGTTACCTCCACACATCATATAAAAACTACAAACAGGTATCTGCCTCTATCTCTGAAATCAAACAAAGGGGCAGAGGACACTGCAGAACAGGACACTGCAGCACAGAAGCTAGCACAACAAAATTCGCCCAAAACAGGAACCAAAGCAAAAAAAGCAAAAAGGAAATCAAAAAACTTCTAATCATAGGAGACTCCATGATTCGGGGAGTTGATACCCATCCCCAGCCAGGGGTAATGGTCAAATGTCTCCCAGGTAATTCAGCATAGAGAGACACTGACCACATTGCTAAAATTGTTCAGGGAGCAGGAGGAAACATTGATGTCCTGGTACACATAGGGACTAGAGATCTTGCCAGCTGGTCAGTTGTGGAGACCAAGGAGCACCTGACCAGGCTGGGTCTCAAACTATCATCCATTTCATCCAGCATCTCCTTCTCTGAGATCCTGCCAGTCTGGAGTGGAAGGTCAGAGAAGGGGAGATGGGGAGCTAAACATGTGGCTCAAGGGCTGGTGCCAGGAAAAAGGATACAAATTTGCAGGGAACTGGCGACAGTTTTGGGAGCGAAAGTTCTTTAAATTTGATGGACTGCATCTGACTAAAGAGGGAGTCAGTGAATTGGGGCAGAAGTTTGACATCGTTGCAGAATATTTAAACTAGCAAATGGGGAGAGGAGTGCAGTACCCCATACGTCAAATGGGAAGAACACCCCTCCCCCCTCAACTAGTGGTCAAACAGGAGCTCAGCATGTCTGCAGTTCATTTGCATCAGGTAAGGAAAAAGGTCCAGCTCCCCACATGATGCACAAGGGAAACTTCAGACCTCACCCAACAACTAACATGCCAAAATATGGCCAATGGAAAATCATGTACACAAATGCTTGCAGTCTGGGAAACAAGATCCCAGACCTGCAGGCAATAATGACAGAGGCTAAACTGGACATAGTATCAATTAGCAAGACATGGATTACCAGTAACCACACTTGGAGACTTCAGTACCTGGCTATGTACGGTTCAGAAGAGACCGAGGTGCAAAAAGGGGGGGGGGTGGGTCTGTATGTCAATGAAAATATCAAAGCTGCAGAAATTCAGAATACACATAAGGAGCCAGAAGAACTGTGGGTCACCCAGGAAACAGGAAATGGGACAGCCATATGAACCGGGGTTGTCTACAGGCCCCCAGACCAAGGGGGGGGACATAGACACATTACTGTTAGAAGATATACAAAACATGACAGCTAAAGGGGAGGTTCTGATAATGGGAGACTTCAACATGCCAGATGCAGATTGATCAATACCATCAGGAACATCTACCAGAACTAGACTCATGGTGGATTCCCTGTTACAACAACCCATAAGAGACAGGGCTATCCTAGATCTAGTACTGACCAACTTGGAAAGGATCACAGATCTCCAGGTAGAAGGTCACCTGGAGGCCAATGACCATCGCATGGCATGGGTCAATTTGGCCACTAGAACTAAATCATCCCATTCCAAGGCAAAATATGGGACTTCAGAGGAGCTGACTTTGATAAGAAGGCCAATAAAGTTAAGCTAGCACTGGCAAAAAGATATACAGGTGAGGGGTTACATTCAAAGTGGGCAAGCATTAAGGATGCAATACTTAAAGCAACATTCCATTGTGTTAGAGAGAAATGGAGATGCAAAAGAAGAAGGAAAACATTTTGGTTCTCAAAAACAGTAACAAAAAAGGTGAGAGCCAAAAGGCAGGACTTCAGGAAATAGAGGGGAATGCCATGGGATGAAGATAGGGAGGCATACCAAACTTCCCTAAGGGAAGCATGGAAGACAGTAAGGCAGGCAAAGGCCCAAACCAAGGAAACACTAGCACAAGCAGTAAAAGAAGGTGACAAGACTTTCTACAGATACATTAGTGAAAGGAGAAAGTCCAGAGTGGTATTGCTAAGATCAAAGGAGATAAGGGTGTGTGTGAGGAGGAGGACCATGTAAAAATATCTATGTTAAATTGATATTTCTGCTCAGTATTTACTGAAAAGAAGGTAGGGCAGGGCCCACAGCTCAGCACAATGGACATGGGGGGAGGGAGGTGTGCACTAGTCCCTTCACAAAAGAAAGGATCTTACAAGAGCTCGATAAGCTCCAGGGGTGGACAAGGCAATGAGACTTGATGGCATACATCCCAGGGTACTAAAGAAGCTAAGGGTGGACCTAGCAGAGCCATTATCAGAACTGTTTAATGAGTTTCTGAGCACAGGAGAGGTCCCAGAAGACTGGAGAAGGGCTCATGTGATCTAGCTCCACAAGAGTGGTATCAGGGAGGAGGCAGGGAACTACAGACCAGTCAGTCTTACCTCAGTAGTGACAAGATTATGGAGGCACTCCTTAAGAAAAGGATCGTGCAACACCTGGAATCCATAGGAGCACAAAAATCAAGACAGCATGGGTTTACAAGAAAGGAAGGTCCTGTCAAACTAATCTCATTGATTTCTTTGACTGGGTAACCAGAGTGGTGGACCAAAGGGGAGAAGATGATGTTGCCTACCTTGACTTCAGCAAAGTTTTTGATACTGTTCCACATAGAAGGTTGAATAATAAGCTTGGTAGGCTCAGGGTCGGTCAGACATTGGTCAACTGGTTGGCAAACTGGTTGACAGGCAGAAAACAGAGTAGTGGCAAATGGTATACAGTCAGAAGAGATGCAAGTCACACGTGGGGTACCTCAGGGATCAGTCCTGGGGCCAGTTCTATTCAATATCTTCGTTAGTGAGATTGCAGATGGACTGGAGGGTAAGGTTTATCTGTTTGCAGATGACACCAAGATCTGCAACAGAGTAGATGATCCAGATGGGGTGGGCAGAATGAGAAGAGATCTGGATAAACTAGCAAAATGATCAAAAGACTGGCAGCTGGGATTTAATGCAAAGAAGTACAAGATCATGCACATAGGAAAGAGAAACCCTGAAGCCACCTATAGGCTGGAAGGGGAGTTGCTGGCAGTCACAAGGGAAGAGAGAGACTTGGGCATTGTCATCACCAATGACCTGAAATCATCCAAGCAGACCACAAAAGCAGAAGGTAATGCTAAGGGGTCATTGGGATGTATTAGTAGGGGTATCACAAGTCAGAAGAGGGAGATAATACTCCCTCTTTACAAGACACTGGTTAGTCCCCATCTGGAGTACTTCATGCAGTACTGGAGGCTACATCTTCACAAGAACATTAACCGAACTGAGGCAGTCCAGAGAAGGGCAACCAAAATGGTGCAGGGACTGCATCAGAAAACATATGAGGACAGATTAATGGAGCTCAATATGTATACCATACAGCAAAGAAGGGAGATAGGTGATATGATCGAAACATTCAAACACCTCAAGGGTAGTAATAAGGTGAAAGTGTCTAACATGTTTCAATATAAGAAAAATAGCAGGACACAGCATGAGATTAGAGGGAAGCCAATTAAGTGGTAATGTGAGGAAGTTCTTTTTCACAGAAAGGGTGGTGGATGCATTGAATGGCCTACCTCAGGAAGGGGTGGATATGAATACAGTGCAGGGCTTCAAACAGGCATGGGATAGGCATAAGGGATCAATACAGATGAGTATGACTAGATAAGCCATTGACAGAGCAAAGGCCGATGGCACATTTATAAGGTAGAAAAAGAAATGGGCAGATTGGATGGGCCTTGTGGTCCTTATCTGCAATCAACTTCTATGTTTATGTTTCTATGTCTTTACAATACAAAGAAATGCTGTATTCAAATTATAAAATGAGAAAGAACCTATCTGCTCTGCATTTTAAATGCCATTGGCCAAAATTATAGCTATGAAAAAAATATATATTTTTCCCTTCAGTTAGATATCCAATGTCAAAATGAATATTTTTAGCATGTTGCCATATATAAATATATATATATTGGTTTTACTAGAAAGGCATTATTACTTAAAAGACAATTTTTTGAAGAAATCAAAAAACAGATGCAGAACAGATTTATCTGTAAAATCATCAACCCTGTTTGCAATGATAT
The DNA here is from genome assembly GCA_016271365.2 of Neoceratodus forsteri. NCBI lineage: Eukaryota > Metazoa > Chordata > Ceratodontiformes > Ceratodontidae > Neoceratodus > Neoceratodus forsteri. The sequence continues at coordinate 115,028,565 of CM057455.1, read as the reverse complement.
ATAGTTCATTGTTCTAATACACATACATATAAATCTATCTATCTATCTATCTATCTATCTCTCTCTCTCTCTCTATCTCTCTCTCTCTCTCTATCTATCTATCTGATGGGTAGGAAACATTGTGTCTGCTGATTGGTTGAAACACATCACATGGCTGTGCGTATATCAGAGCATGACTGGACACCTGCCACCCCCTCCAAAACAATTTTACCACAAGATAAATAACCCACTCTGAGGTGTGCGGTCATGCTCCGATATTCGCACGCCTTGGGTGGTTGATGCACGCAGCCTGTGGCTTCGTGCATAACAATGCACATCAAGGTGTGCATATATCAGAGCATCACTGCACACCTCAGAGTGAGTTATCCATTGCATATATCTATATTATATGCAAAAAACAATTAATGCATCTGTTGGGGTTCTTCTACAGTGAAAAAAGCAAGGAAATTCGATTTTAGGGTTCCCACCCCTTGCACCCCACCCCCACCAACAGGCATTGGGGTGTGCATTGGGGTCCTTGGCCCTAACTCTCACCCCATCCCATGTGTAAACAAGCTGAGGTGGTGCAGTGTAGGAGAATAGGGTGAGAGTTAGGACCAAGGACCCCAATGCACACCCCGATGCCTGTGGATGGGAGTGGGCTGGGAGTGGGGTGCAAAGGGTGGGAACCCTGAAATCAAATTACCTCACTTTTTTCACTGTAGAAGAACCCTAACTGATGCATTAACTAAGTTTTTTTTTTTGCATATAAGTTCCTTACTTTTTAAGAAAGAATAGAAAAGTAAAAAGTTGCTCAAGCTGGTGGGAGAGCATGGCCCTTTGGGCCCTTCCCTCCCACCACGTGATTTCGTGTGACATAGTAACAGAAGTGCAATGCAAACACAAGTGCAAACAGTTATGCACATGGTGCTGTAAATGTAAATGGTAACACAAATAGAAATAGAAATGCAAGCTCAAAGTGATGCCAAAGCGAACAGTGACAGAAATGGAGACACAAACAGAATTGTGTATGAAATGCAACTGGTAACATGCATGTTCATGGTACCACAGTTGGAAATGCAAATGCTAATGGTAACAGCAACAATAACACCAAAGGAGACAGAAACAGAAACCCAAACGCAAGCGCATACGGAAACGCAAACCATAATGCGCACGGACATGGTGCCTCAATTGTAAATGCAAATGGTAAAAGTAACAGCAAGAAGAACGCCAAAGGAAACAGAAACATTAACGCAAGTGCATACAGAAACACAAACCGTAACGTGCACGGTCACAGTACCACAATTGTAAAATGCAAATGGTAACGGTAACAGCAATAATAACAGCAAAGTAAACAGAAATGCAAGCACATCTGGAAACACAAACCACAAGGTGCACAGTCATGGAAACACAATTGTAAACACAAATGGTAATGGTAACAGCAACAATAATGCCAAAGGAAAGAGTAATGCAAACGCAAATGCAAGTGCGTACAGAAACAGAAACCGTTACGTGCGTGCTCATGGTACCACAATAGTAAATGCAAATGGTAATGGTAACAGCAACAATAAAGTCAAAGGAAGCGGAAGCGCAAACACAAATGCAAGCACCTACGTAAATGCAAACCGTAATGTGCACGGTCACAGTACTGCAATTCCAGATGCAAATCATAATGGTAACGGCAACAATAACACCAAACTTAATAGAAACAGAAATGCAAGCGCAAACAAAAACGCAAACTGTAAAGCACACAGTAGCGCGGATGGGAATGGTGATGTGAACAGTAACAGAAGCGTAACTGGAAACGCTAACTGGCACAGTAACGAAAGGGCACACCCTTCTTTTCCCCAAAAACTGCATTGAAAAACACATGAAAACAAAGATTGTATGCATAATAATGGTCCTTAGAGCACAAAATTAGGACTTGCAATACTAAATTGCTTATTTCTCAGGAACCATACAACGTTAGAAAAAAAATAAAATTTCGTGTGAATTATGACTTTCTTGGCTAGTTTTTTTACTTAGCCCTAGTTGGGGGCTAAGTGTTTTTGTGATGAAAAGTCCGTATCTCACACTGTTTCCAAGATACGGGCCCTGAAATGCGCGATGGATGCCATAATGTTATCCTATGGGAAAAAGTGTCAAATTCGGAGTGCCTTCAGTTTGCCACCCTGTAATATTTGTTTACCAAACCACTAAAAGGAAGATCTGTGGGATGTTGGCTTCCTTTCCTCCAAGTTTTAGCCCAAAAGACCAAACTGTTATTTTGCAGCAGGGTGGCAAAGAATTCCTGTAATGCAGCGGACACCGAAATGTTATCCTATGGGAAAAAGCATCAACTTTGTAGTGCCATACATTTGCCACCCTGCAATATTTTTTGACCAAACCACAAAAAGCCACATCTGTAGGATGTTGCCTTTCTTCCCTCCAAATCTCAAGTAAAAAAGACCAAACCATTTCCGACATATTCAATGTTACAAATTAGTAAAATGTCCCTATCTATTCCACTATAAAATATCTGGCCATCTTGTCTTGCCCTCACGATCAAAGATGGCGATCAAAGAATCTCACGATCAAAGAATTTGCAGGCTCGCAATCAAAGAATTTGCAGGCTCATTAACAAATAATTAAAAAACCTTATAAACAAAAACACTAAAGGAATTGCGGCAAACCACCACCATGGATCAACAGAACGAAGCCCCCGGAGCAAAACTCACCCTCATTTGACTTCCTAGGGCACCCCTGGACTGAGAAAAGTGATTTTTTAATCCGTCCATCTCATCCTACCCTCACGATGCACAATCGCAATCAAAAAATCTCACAATCAAAGAATTTTGAGGCTCACAATCAAAGAATTTGCAGGGTCACGACCAAAGAATAAAAAGTTGTGTAATTTACTAAATTAAAATAATTGCTGTAAACCACCACCATGGTTCGTCAGAACAAAGCCCCCGAGTAAAACCCACCCACATTTGTCTTTCTAAGACACCCCTGAGCTGAGAAAATTGATTTTTTATCTGCCCATCTCATCCCTCGGTCGCGATGCATGATCGTGATCAAAGAATCTCTTGATCAAAGAATTTGCATGCTCATGGCCAAAGAAATTGCACACTCATGAACAAAGAGCAAGGAACGAGATGGCCAGACTTCAAAACAGTTTTTTTGTAGCCCAGGGGTGTCCTGTTAAGTTACATAAGGGTGGGTTTTGCTCAGGGGGCTTCACTCTGCCACATCTGAGTAAGAAAACAGTTCTTTTCATTATCCCTAGTAGTCTAGCAGCCTCCTCCCCATCATGGTAATGTACATAACGATGCCTGTTATCCCTGGTAGTCTAGTGGTCTCCCCCAATGAGTATCTTATTAATATGAAATTGTTTATCCATGGTAGTCTAGTGGCCCACCCCATGTGTGTTTATTTATGGCAAAAGTTTTGCACTTAGCCCTGGGCTAAGCATTTTTCCGATGAAAAGTCTGTATCTCGAAGCGTTTATGAGATACGGGCCCTGAAAGGCGTGGCGGACACCATTATGTTAGTCTATAGGAAAAAGCATCAAATTCGGAGTGGTGTAACTTTAGATCCCTGTAAGATTTTGTCACCAAACCACAAAAAGGCACATCTGTGGGATGTTGGCTTTCTTCCCTCCAAATTTCAACCCAAAACACCAAGCCATTCTTTTGCAGCAGGGTGGCAAATAATTCCTGTTATTTTGTCCACAGTGTCACAAACTAGTGTCGCAAATCACGACATTTTCGCAAAAAAAAATCATGAAAGTGTTGCAAGTGTGACACTACTTTATGATGCTATAGTTTACAAAAATTTCAAAAACATATTAATGTGGTGTTTAACCCCCCAAAAAAGACATGGCTAGCATCCTGAGGGTCCGACTAGGTGAACACAAAAAGAATTGTGTCCATAGAGAGTCCCAAATTTAAATGTCAAGCATTTTTGTGACCACTAACTGAAAAAAAATGGCTGACTCACGACACTACAGGGGTAATTTGCGACACTAAAAACTGCATTTGTGACACTGTCTAACTTTTTGTTAACTTTTCCCATTGACTAAAAAGGGAAACTTGTTTTTTTGAATAACTTTTGAACCACTTAATATTTTTTCACGAAATCTTCGAAAGGCACATCGGGGACCCAGGCTCCATGTTCCCTGAAGTTTGCAGACTGGTCTCGCAAATCCTGTGACCTGTAGGAATGAGGAAAGAATGTGAAAAAAAGCATAAATACGCTACTGAATGTCGCTTTATAACTCTGCAACTGTGTAGCCGACTGTTGCGAAACTTGGCAGATCCAGAGACTATGGCATTGCTCCATGCCTGTCAAATTTCAGGCAAATCTGTCATATGGTGGCATAGTTATTATTAAGATGCAAAATTTCACACTTTAACCTTAAATGGGGTACTCAATTCTAACTATAGTGGCACTAATGTGCCACTATAATTTATATATATATATATATATATATATATATATATATATATATATATATATATATATATATGGTAGCATGGTAGTGCTACTATAGTTAGGTTGAGGAGCCCTTTTAAGACTAAATGGTCAAATTTTGCACCTTAATAACTTTGCCACTGTTTAATGGATTTGCCTGAAATTTGGAATACATGATCAAGAGCCATACATCCTGAGATCTGCCAACTTTCGTACCAGTCGGATATACAGCTGCGGAGTTATTAAGCATGATCTGTGTACATTTAAGCTTTCTGGTGAATTCTTTGCTCACACCTACAGGTTGCACGGTTAGTGTGATCAGTCTGAAAACTTCAGGGAGCATGAAGCCATGGTTCCCAATCTGCCTTTTGAAGATTTTGTGAAAAAATATTAAACGGTTGAAAAGTTATTCAAAAAACAAGTTCCCATTACAAGTCAATGGAAAAAGTTATCAAAAAGCTCGACACTTTTGCAAATGCACTTTTTAGTGTCGCAAATGGCCCTAGTAGTGTCGCAAATCTGCCATTTTGTTTTCAGTTAGCATTCAGAAAAATGCTTGCCATTTAAATTTGGGACCATCTAACAAAACAATTCTTTTTGTGTTCACCTAGCCGGACCCTGAGGATGCTAGCCATGTCTTTATTTTGGGGTGAAACACTCTAGAAATATGTTTTTCAAATTTCTGGAAAAAGTAGTGTAGCAAAGTAGTGTGGCACTCATGACACTTTCGCAAATGCTTGCAAAAGCTTTCGCAAATCACAACAGTACTTTTTCATACTATGGCCAAAATGACAGCAGTTCTTTGCCACCCTGCTGCAAAATAATGGTTTGGTCTTTTGAGCTGAAGTTTGAAGGGAACGCAGCCAACACATCACAGATGTGGCTTTTTGTACTTTGGTGAAAAAATATTGCATGGCTGCAAAGTTATGGTACTCCAAAGTTGGTGTTTTTTCCCATAGACTAACAAGGTGGCATACGCCACGCCTTTCGGGGCTCGTATCTCAAAAACGATGTGAGATACAGATTTTTTGTTGTGAGTTTTTGGGCTATGCAATAACAAAAACCTAGCCAGGAAAATCATAATTTTTTCGAAATTTAAATTTTTTTTCAACGTCGTACAGTTGCTGAGATATTACAAATTAAGTACTTTCAATGCTCATTTTAACATTTGATGCCCATTGCAATGCATGCATTCTTTGTACACACTGTGTTTCTCTGTGCACCTCCGTTACTGCTACAGTTACTGTTTCTACTTGCATTTATCTCCCCATTTCTGTTACTGTTCCCATGTACGCCACCGTGTGCGTTGCGCTCCACCCACCGCATTACATTCACTATTTGTCATCATCATTCTCAAAAAGAAGGGAAATTAGAGGCAAAAAACTCTGCTTAATGCATCAGTTAGGGTTGTTTCACAGCTACAAGAGCAAGGAAATTTGCTGTTAGGGTTGAAAGCACCACTAGCCCACCCCCCAACCAGCATCGGGGTGCATGTTGGGGTCGTTGGTCATAACTGCTAGCCCATTCTCCTATACCTCTGCTTCTCTACACATGTGATGGGGTGGCAGTTAGGGCCGATGACCCCAGCACACACCGCGATGCTGTTTGGGGGGTGGGCTGGGGGGTTCCAAGGAGTGCTTTCAACCCTAACAGCAAATTTACTCACTTTTGTCACTGTGGAACAACTCTAACTGATGACAATGGAGTTTTTGCCTCAATATCTATATATATATAGATATTAGAGGCAAAAACTCAGTTTAATGCATTAGTTAGGGTTGTTCCACAGCGACAAAAGTGAGGAAATTCGCTGTTAGGTTGAAAACCCTAACTCCGAATTCACCCCCCCAGCACACACACACACACACACACACAGACACACACACACATTCAAGTATGGGGGAGGACCAAGTCAACACAACCAATGACAGACATCCAGCAGCAGGTGACAGAAATAGCAAACAATTGTCTAAATGTACTACGAGACATCCCCACCCACCTGACCAGGTACTGCATGCTCAGTGGAGATCAACAGCAAAACTGAGGCCATGTACACCAAATGTACACATCCCTGATTGCAGCTGCACACAACGTACCACACTTAGTAGTTGCATGGCCTTACCTACCGATGCCCCACACCACACCACAACTGGTACTGTGCCATTATTCATTATAAATGCTGAAGGTGCATGATGACAGTTGTAGAAAGGTTTTAACACTAGTGAGTATACATTAATTAAGAGAAGCACATAAATTAACTACAAGACACTAGCATGCTCAAGATAAAAGTAGTGATACATTTAGTAGGTGATTTACATAGTAGTATATTTACTGCAATGGTTTACTCAACATAGAGAGGCTGATGTAAACGTATGGAAAAACATTGCCTGTTCAACGCTGTGAAATTCGTACTGCCAGTATCACATGCATTCTTACTGATGAAGGTGTACTGCTGATGTACATACATAGACCTTCAGTGTGTTTCAATACTAAAGATGCAGTAAGTATTCTTTGTAAGAAACATTGTAATTGCATGGATCAGGCCAAGCAACTTCTAAATATCATAGCACTACTGAGCCAACAATGATGTACCTGTATCGGAGATGTATATAGGATAGATTTTCCTGTAGGCACTTACTGAGTATGTTGTACCTGATAAAGACAATCTCATTGCATCTGTGATGACTAACTTATTCAAATAGTAATACATTTACAATTGTTGCAATGAGTGATCTATGCCACTTATGGACACAGTGTGATTTTTTTTAACAGTTGTTTCATACTCAGGCTGTATGCCTACTGTTTGGGTTTGCCACACTTCTGTCACTGATGCTATCAAAGTGATAACTATGTTAATTGTGGTACAACAGGAATCAAGTAGGTATGGTGTAGATATAAACAGAATGTCTTTTAGTATTGATTTAACTCACAATGGGGTAAGTGTACTAGGACAGCAGGGGTTATCCTCTAACACTGACTCTGTCAGTTATAATCACACTAGGTTTAGATGACTGTAATGATCAAGTTACACTGTTCATCTTCATGAGTTCATATTCACAGCCATTCTCCAGTAACTAGACAGTGTATGGTGTAACTGGGTGGGACACTGTGTTGCAAAGCTACTGCAGTGCCTAGCAGAGGAGAGTATCTACTCATAAAGACAATTAAGCAATAAGGCATGACCAACAGTTATGTTAAATGGTCTGTTAATCACCTTGTAGGGTTTAATGTTGAATGAGGCATAGCCGAAAGCCACATGTCGTTAGACAGTGATAAACTGACCATTGACATAATACCTGGGAGTGGCTTATTGCTATCATAATAAAACTGCTTTTTAAACAACATTAAACCATGTTCATCATATAGGTTAGGGCTCTACATGTATGTTAATAAAACTAAACATAAGGCTGTTACAATGTTTACAGTCAATTAGAAAGCTGCATTTCTCAAACCCTTGTTATAATTAGAGATATTATACCTGTACAACTCCTTGGTTTTGCTGAACTCTATTGCTCAGGTGGCCCCACAAGTGGTGTGGTCTGGTGTGGGGCATCGGTAGGTAAGGCCATGCAACACTACTAAGTGTGTGCGTTGTGTGCAGCTGCAATCAGGGATGTGTACATTTGGTGTACATGGCCTCAGTTTTGCTGTTGATCTCCACTGAGCATGCAGTACCTGGTCAGGTGGGTGGGGATGTCTCGTAGTACATTTAGACAATTGTTTGTTATTTCTGTCACCTGCTGCTGGATGTCTGTCATTGGTTGTGTTGACTTGGTCCTCCCCCATACTTGAATGTGTGTGTGTCTGTGTGTGTGTGGTGCTGGGGGGGTGAATTCGGATTTAGGGTTTTCAACCCTAACAGCGAATTTCCTCACTTTTGTCGCTGTGGAACAACCCTAACTAATGCATTAAACAGAGTTTTTTGCCTCTAATTTCCCTTCTTTTTGAGAATGATAATAAGAAATAGTGAATGTAATGCAGTGACGGGAGCGTGGGGCCCAAAGGGCCCCGCGCTCACTGATGTCTTGTGGCATACAAACAGGAGCAGCAATGCAAACAGAAATGCTAACAGTGGCACACATGGTAACACAAGCGTGAATCAGAACAGAAAGGGTAACGCACACGGTGGCGTAGATGGGAACGGTGTGCCACATGATGTCTTGTCACATAGTAACATGGTGCCTGTAAATGGAAATGTCAATGGGCATGGTGACACAGTGAAACAGAAAGAGAAACAGTACAGTACACAAATGGCAAAAAAATAACAGAAAGCATAGCGCAAAATGAAAACGCAAGGATGACGCAGTGGTAGAGATTAGGGTGTGCATTGGGATCATCAGCCCTAACTCTCACCCCATGACATGTAAAGCAGCAGAAGTATAGGAAAATGGGGTGAGAGTTAGGACCCATGATCCAAAATACACCACAATGCGGTTGGGGAGGTGGGTGGGGGTGCAAGGGGTTTTCAACCCTAACAGCGAATTTTCTCACCTTTGTCACTGTGGAACAACCCTAACTAATGCATTAAATTGAGTTTTTGCCTCTAATTTCCCTTATTTTTGAGAATGATAACAAGAAATAGTGAATGTAATGCAGCGGCAGGAGCCCCGAGGCCCACCGCAAGATGCGGTGGCGGGAGCGATACAAACTAGAGGGCCCTGCTCCCCCACATGATGTGTTGTGGCATACCAACAGGACAGCAATGCAAACAGAAATGCTAACAGTGGCGACATGGCAACACAAGCGCGAATGAGAACAGAAAGGGTAACGCACATGGTGGCGTAGACGGGAATGGTCTGCCACGTGATGTGTTGTCACATAGTAACATGGTGCCTGCAAACGGAAATGTCAATGGGCATGGTGACGCAAAGTGAAACAGAAAGAGAAACAGTACTGTAGACACAAATGGCAAAAAATAACAGAAACGCAAGCGCAAATGAAAACGCAAAGGATAACGCACATGGTGGCGTAGACGTTAATGGTAAGTGAAACGGGTACAGAACCACAAACGGAAAGGGCAACAGTAACAGTAATGTAAGCGCACAGGCTGGTTTTCCCCAAAACCTGCATAGAGAAAGACAGTGAGTACAAATAATGTATGCATAATAATGAGTATCGGCGTAGAAAATGAGATCTTGGAATACTAAATACATTATATCTCAGGAACCGTATGACATAGAAAAAAAAATTAAAAATCATATTATTTACAACTGTCCTAGCTAATTTGGATCGGGGGGCTAAGAAATTTTCCGACGAAAAGTCCGTATCTCACACCGTTTCCGAGATACGGGCCCTGAAAGGCGTGGCGAATGCCGTAATATTATCCTATGGGAAAAAAAGAAATGTTTGGAGCGCCATAACTTTGCCTCCCTGTAATGTTTTTTCACCAAACCACTGAAAGGCACATCTGTGGGCTGTTGGCTGTCTTCCCTCCAAATTTCAGGGAAAAAGACCAAACCGTTATTTTGCAGCAGGGTGCCAAAGGATTTCTGCAATGCGTTGGGCGCCGTAATGTTATCCTATGGGAAAAACCGTCAACTTTGGAGTGCAGCAACTTTGCTGCCATGTCATATTTTTTCAAAACATCACAGAAAGGCACATCTGTGAGATGTCTTCTGCGTTCCCTCCAAATTTCAGCCTAAAACTCCCAACCGTTCTTTTGCAGCGGAGTGCCAAAGAATTACTGTTATTTTGGGCATAGTGTCGCAAAGTAGTGTCGTGATTTATGCAAGCTTCAAAAATTTGGCGACACTTTTGCAGCATTAATACTTTGCGACACTACTTTTCCAAAATTTTAAAACATATTTCTAGGTGTTTTACCTCAAAATAAAGACATGGCTAGCATCCTCAGGGCCCGACTAGGTGAATACAAAAAGAATTAGGTTGCTAGAGGGTCTCAATTTTAAATGCCAACCATTTTTCTGATCACCAACTGAAAACAAGATGGCGGATTTGCGACACTAACAGGGCCATTTATGACACTAAAAAGTGCATTTGCGACACTGTCGAACTTTTTGTTAACTTTTCCCATTGACTTATAATGGGAAACTGTTTTTGAATAACTTTTGAACCGCTTAATATTTTTTCATGAAATCTTCAAAAGGCACATCGGGGACCCCGCCACACGCCTCCTGAAGATGGACTGTCACAAACCGCATTGCACCTGTAGCGCCGACCGTAGAATTCCAGAAAAGCGTAAACATGTGCACAGATCATGCTTAATAACTCCGCAGCTGTATATCCGAGCAGTACAAAACTTGGCAGATCCCAAGGCCTATGGTTCTTCATCTTGTATTCCAAATTTCAGGCAAATCTGTTAAATGGTTGCAAAGTTATTAAGGTGCAAAATTTGGGGTTTAACATAGAAATGGCTCCTCAACCCTAACTATGGTAGCACTACCGTGCTACCATAATATATATATATATATATATATATATATTTATACAAAAAAATCTGTTTAATGCATCAGTTAGGGTTGTTCCACAGTGACAAAAGTGAAGAAATTCGGTGTTAGGGTTGCCAGCCCTTGCACCCCAAGCCCACCCCATCCCCACCAACCGACATCGGGGTGCTCATTGGGGTAGTCGATCCTAACTCTCACCCCATCACATGTGTAAACAAGCTGAGATGGTTCAGTGTAGGAGAATGGGGTGAGAGTTAGGACTGATGACCCCAACGCACACCCTGATGCCTGTTGGTGGGGATGGGGTGGGCTTGGGGTGCAAGGGGTGGCAACACTAACACCGAATTTCCTCTCTTTTATCACTGGGAACAACCCTAACTGATGCATTAAATGGATTTTTTTTGCCATAAATTGTCCTTCTTTTTGAGAATGAGCACTAAAAATAGTGAATGGAATGTGGTTGTGAGAGCGTGGGGCCCTTTGGGCCCCACACTCCCACAATGTGATTTTGTGTCACATAGTAATGTTGATGGTAACACAAATGCAAGCGCAAATAGTAAGACACATGGTGAAGCCAATGTTACTGATAACGCAAACAGTAAGAGAAATGCAAGCACAAATGTTAATGAAAACAGAAATGGTAACGCAAACAATAAAGCAAACGCTAATGGCAACAGAAACACAAACATTAACGAAAACAGTAACATAACCGCTAACACCAACGGAAATGCAAACAGTAAGAAAAATTCAAACGGTGACACAAATATGAACAGAAATGCAAACAGTAAAGGCAACAGTGCTGCAGAAGGAAACAGTAATCCAATCGACAATGGAAATGCAACCGAAAAACACAAACTCTAAGGCCTACAGAAATGCAAACGGTGACTAACATGCAAACAGTAATGGTAATGCAATTGGAAATGCAAACAGTTACGGTAACAACAACGATGAAGCCAAAGCAAAAAGTAACACAAACAGGAATGCAAACGCAAGCATGTACAGAAATGCAAATGGTAATGGGCACGGTCACAGTACCACAATTGGAAATGCAAATGCTAACGGTAACAGCAACGATGATGCCAAAGGAAAGAGAAACACAAATGGAAGCACATACGCAAACGCTAATGGTGATGCACACAGTGACGCAAGATGAAATGCAAAGAAAAACAGTAATGGAAATGCAAACAAAAACGCAAAGGGTAACACACACAGTGGCGTAGACGGGAAAGCTAATGCAAAAGGTTATGGAAACCCAAGTGGAAATGGTAACTGTAACAGTAACGGAAGTGCACACTCTTTTTTCCCCAAAAGCTGCATTGAGAAACACAGTGAATACAAAGAATGTATGCATAATAATGGGTCTTGGAGCAGAAAATGAACAGTTGGAATACTAAATTGCTTATATCTCACGAACCGCATGACGTAGATAAAAAATTAAAATGTCATATAATTCATGACTTTCCTGGCTAGTTTTGCACTAAGCCCTCTAGTGGGGGGGCTAAGCATTTTTCTGACGAAAAGTCTGTATCTCAAAGTGTTTCCGAGATACAGGCCCCAAAAAGTGGGGCAGATGCTGTAATGTTAGTCTATGGGAGAAATTGCCAAATTCTGTGTACTGTAACTTTGCAGCCCTCTAATATTTTTTCACCAAGCCATGAAAAGACACATCTGCGGGATCTTGGATGTCTTCCTTCCAAATTTCAGCTCAAAAGATGAAACTGTTCTTTTGCAGCAGGGTGGGAAAGATTTCCTAATCTTTTGGGCATAGCGCCGCAAAATAGTGTCGCAAATCACAACAGTTTCGCAAAAAAAAATAAAAAAAGTGTCGCAAGTGCGACACTACTTTGCGACATTACAATTTACAAAAAATTGAAAAACATATTTCTGGGGTGTTTAACCCCCAAAAAAAGATTTGACTAGCATCCTCAGAGCTCGACTAGGTGAACACAAAAAGAATTGTGTCCCTAGAATGTCCCAAATTTAAATGGCAAGCATTTCTGTGACCACTAACTGAAAACAAAATGGGTGATTTGCGACACTACAGGGGTCATTTGCGACAATAAAAACTGCATTTACGACACTGTCAAACGTTTTGTTAACTTTTCCCATTGACTATAATGGGAAACTTGTTTTTTGAATAACGTTTTAACCGTTTAATATTTTTTCATGAAAGGCACATGGGGGACCACAGATGCAAGTTTCCTGAAGGTTTCGGACTAGTCACACAAACCATGCGCCCTGTAGGTGTGAGCAAAGAATGCGCAAAAAAAAAGTAAATATGACTTTCTATTGCGCTTGATAGCTCAACGACTGTATCCAATCATTACGAAACTTGGCAGATCCAGAGATCTATTCTACCACTCCATGCATGCCACATTTCAGGCAAATCTGTCATATGGTGGTAAAGTTATTAAGCTGCAAAATTTCACACTTTAAACTTAAATGGAGTACTCAACCCTAACTATAGTGGCACTACTATGCCACTATAATATATATATATATATATACACATATATATTAGAGGCAAAAACTCAGTTTAATGCATTAGTTAGGGTTGTTCCACAGTGACAAAAAGTAGGAAATTAGGTGTTGAGTTGAAAAACCCATTGGACCCCCGCCCACCCCAACTGGCATTGGGGTGCACATTGGGATCTGTCAGCCTAATTCTCACCCCATGACATATGTAAAGCAGCAGAAGTATAGGAGAATGGGGTGAGAGTTAGGACCGATGATCCCAATGCGCACCCCAATGCCGGTTGGGGGGGGGTCTAAGGGGGTTTTTTAACCCTAACACCGAATTTCCTCACTTTTGTTGCTGTGCAACAACCCTAACAAATGCATTAAACGGAGTTTTTTGCCTCTAATTTCCCTTCTTTTTGAGAATGATAATGAGAAATAGTGAATGTAATGCAGCGGCGGTTGCACAGGGCCACGTGATGTCTTGTGGCATAGTAACAGGAACAGCAATGCAAACAGAAGCGCTAACAGTGGTGCACATGGTAATGCAAGCACGAATGAGAACAGAAAGGGTAACGCACACGGTGGCATAGACGGGAACGGTCTGCCACATGATTTGTTGTCACATAGTAACATGGTGCCTGCAAACGGAAATGTCAATGGGCATGGTGACGCAAAGTGAAACAGAAAGAGAAACAGTACTGTAGACACAAATGGCAAAAAATAACAGAAACACAAGCGCAAATGAAAACGCAAAGGATAACGTACATGGTGGAGTAGACGTCAACGGTAAGTGAAATGGGTATGGAACCGCAAGCGTAAAGGGCGACGGTAACAGTAATGTAAGGGCACAGGCTGGTTTTCCCCAAAAGCTGCATTGAGAAAGACAGTGAGTACAAAGAATGTATGCATAATAATGGGTATCGTAGCAGAAAATGAGGACTTGGAATACTAAATAGGCTATATCTCAGGAACCGTACAACGTAAAAAAAAAAATTAAAAGTCATATGATTTACGACTGTTCTGGCTAGTTTTGTACTAAGCATTTTTCTGACGAAAAGTCCATATCTCGCACCATTTCCGAGATACTGGCCCTGAAAGGCGCAGCGAATGCCGTAATGTTATCCTATGGGAAAAAAGAGAAGTTTGGAGTGCCATAACTTTGCCTCCCTGTAACATTTTTTCACCAAACCACTGAAAGGCACATCTGGGGGCTGTTGGCTGTCTTTCTTCCAAATTTCAGGAAAAAAGACCAAACCGTTATTTTGCAGCAGGGTGCCAAAGGATTCCTGTAATGCGTCGGGCACCGTAATGTTATCCTATGGGGAAAACTGTGAATTTTGGAGTGCCGTAACTTTGCCGCTGTATAATATTTTTTCAATACAACACTGAAAGGCACATCTGTGAGATGTCGGTTGCATTCCCTCCAAATTTCAGCCCAAAACTCCCAACCGTTCTTTTGCAGCGGACTGCCAAAGAATTACTGTTATTTTGAGCATAGTGTCGCAAAGTAGTGTCGCAATTTGTGAAAGCTTTCACAAAAAGTTGTGACACTTTCATGAGTACGAGACTACTTTGTGAAAGTACTTTTTCCAGAAATCTGAAAAACATATTTCTGGGGTGTTTTACCCCAAAATAAAGACATGGCTAGCGTCCTCAGGGCCCGACTAGGTGAATACAAAAATAATTAGGTTGCTAGAGGGTCTCAATTTTAAATGCCAAGCATTTTTCTGATCACTAACTGAAAACAAGATGGCAGATTTGCGACAGTAACAGGGCCATTTGCCACAGTAAAAAGTGCATTTGCGACACTGTCAAACTTTTTAACTTTTCCCATTGAATTATAATGGGAAATTGTTTTTTGAATAACTTTTGAACCGTTTAATATTTTTTCACGAACTCTTCAAAAGGCACATCGGAGACCCCGGCCACACGTTTCCTGAAGATTTCGAGCAGGTCGTGCAAACCGTACGACCTATAGACGTAACAGCAGAATTCCAGAAAAAGCATAAACGCACACACAGATCACGCTTAATAACTCCATAGCCGTACATTCGACCTGTATGAAACTTGGCAGATTCCAAGGCCTATGGTTCGTGATCAGGTAAGCCAAATTTCAGGTAAATCTGTCAAATGGTTGCAAAGTTATTAAGGTGCAAAATTTTGGGTTTAACATAGAAATGGCTCTCAACCCTAACTATGGTAGCACTACCGTGCTACCATAATATAAAATAGTGGCACGGTAGTGCCACTATAGTTAGGGTTGAGTACCCCATTTAAGTTTAAAGTGTGAAATTTTGCAGCTTAATAACTTTGACACCATATGATGGATTTGCCTTAAATGTGGCAGGCATGGAGTGATGCCATAGATCTCATGACCTGCCAAGTTTTGTAATGGTCAGATATATGGTTGCGGAGCTATAAAAAGTCACATTTAAGCTTTTTTGTGCATTCTTTGCTCGTGCCTACAGGTCACATAGTTTGCACGACCAGTCCAAAACTTTCAGGAATCATGCAGCTAGGGTCCCTGATGTGCCTTTTGAAGATTTTGTGAAAAAATATTAAACGGTTCAAAAGTTATTCAAAAAACAAGTTTCCCATTATAGTAAATGGAAAAAGGCAACAAAAAGGTCAACAGTTTCGCAAACACAGTTTTTAGTGTCGCAAATGAACCCTGTAGTGTCGTGAGTCAGCCATTTTTATTTTCAGTTTGTGGTCACAGAAATGCTTGGAATTTAAATTTGGGACTCTCTAGGGACACAACTCTTTTTGTGTTCACCTAGTCGAGCCCTGAGGTTGCTAGCCATGTCTTTTTTGGGGGGTTAAACACCTCAGAAATATGTTTTTCAAATTTTTGTAAAGTGTAGTGTCACACTTGTGACACTTAAGTGATTTTTTTTTGCGAAAGTGTAGTGATTTGAGACACTACTTTGCGACACTATGCCCAAAAGTATAGGAAATCTTTGCCACCATGCTGCAAAACAATGGTTTGGTCTTTTGGGCTGAAATTTGAAGGGAAGAAAGCCAAGATCCCATAGATGTGCCCCTTAGTGGTTTGGTGACAAAATATTAGATGGCTTCAAAGTTACAGTACTCAGAAATTGACCTTTTTTTCCCATAGACTAACATTACATCGTCCAACTCGCCTTTCGGGACCCGTATCTCGGAAACACTTCGAGATACGGAATTTTCGTTGGACAAATGCTTTTGCAAAACTAGCCAGGAAAGCCATAAATTATATGAAATTTTAATTTTTTCCTACATCGTATGGTTCCTTATATATAAGCAATTTAGTATTCCAAGTGCTCATTTTCTGCTCTGAGGCCCCTTATTATGCATACATTCTTTGTATTCACTGTGTTTCTCACTGCAGATTTTGGGGAAAAAAAGGGTGTGCACTTTCGTTACTGTTACAGTTAGTGTTTCCACTTGCGTTTCCATAACCATTTGAATTGGCATTCTCGTCTACACCACCGTGTGTGTTACCCTTTGCCTTTTTGTTTCTGCTTGCGTTCCTGTTTCCATTACTATTTCTGTGTGTGTTTCATTTTGTGTCACTGTGTGCATTACTATTTGCGTTTGTGAACACGCTTCCATTTGCATTTCCTTTGGCATCATCGTTGGTGTTACTGTTAGCATTTGTGTTTCCAATTGTGGTATCGTGACCATGCATGTTACCATTTGCGTTTACGTATGTGCTTGCATTTGCATTTCTGTTTACATTACTGTTCGCTTTGATGTCATCGTTGCAGTTACTGTAAGTGTTTGCACTTCGAATTGCGTTACCGTTACTGTTTCCGTGTTCATCACCATTTGCATTTCTCTTGGTCTTAGCATTTGCATATTTGGTTGCATTTCCATTGTCAATTGCATTACTGTTTCCTTCTCTGGTGCTGTTGCCTTTACCATTTGAATTTCTATTTGCATCTGTGTTACCATTTGCATTTTTCTTACTGTTTGCATTTCCATTTATGTTAATGTTTTTGTTACTGTTTGCATTTATGTTGCCATTAGCATTTGCGTTACTGTTAGCTTTACCATTTCTGTTTTGATTAATGTTTGCATTTCTCTTACCGTTTGCATTATCATTTATGTTTGCATCACCATGTGCATTACCATTTGTGCTTGCATTTGCATTACCGTTAGCGTTACTATGTCATAAAAATCATGCTCCCACCACCACATTCCACTCACTACTTATAGTGCTCATTCTCAAAAAGAAGGGAAATTCATGGCAAAAGTCTCCATTTAATGCATCAGTTAGGGTTGTTCCACAGCGACAAAAGTGAGGAAATTTGGCGTTAGGGTTGCCACCCCTTGCACCCAAAGCACACCCCATCCCCACCAACAGGCATTAGGGTGTGCATTGGGGTCATTGGTCCTAACTCTCACCCCATTCTCCTATACTGCACTACCTCAGCTTGTTTACACATGGGAAGGGTGAGCGTTAGGACCAATGACCCCAATGCACACCCAATGCCTGTTGGTGACGGAATGTGAGAGTCTGAGTGCTGAAATTTCTTCACTTTCACTGTGCTAAACCTAACTGGCGTTAGATGGTTTTTGCCATGCTATATACTGTATATATATAGTGGCACTGTAGTGCCACTATAGTTAGGGTTGAGTACCCCATTTAAGGTTCAAGTGCAAAATTTCGCATCTTAATAACTTTGCTACCATATGACAGATTTGCCTGAAATTTGGCAAACGTAGAGCAGTACCATAGGTCTCTGGATCTGCCAAGTCTCGTAATTGTCAGATATACGGTTGCAGAGTTAAGAAAAAAGAAACATTCCGTAGCACATTTACGTTTCTATATGCATTCTTTGCTTGCACCTACATGTCGCACGGTTTGCGCGACCAGTCCAAAAACTTCAAGAAACATGCGGCTAGGGTCCCCAGTGTGCCTTTCGAAGATTTTGTGAAAAATATTAAACAGTTCAAAAGTTATTCAAAAAACTAATTTTCTACTATAGTCAATGGGAAAAGTTAACATAGAGTTCAACAGTGTTGCAAATGCAGTTTTTAGTGTCACAAATTACCCCTGTAGTGTTATGAGTCAGCTATTTTGCTTTCAGTTAGTGATCAGAGAAATGCTTGCCATTTAAATTTGGGACCCTCTAGGGACACAATTATTTTTATGTTCACCTAGTTGGACCCTGAGGATGCTATCCAAGTCTTTTTGGGGGTTAAACACCCCGGAATTATGTTTTTCAAATTTTTGTAAAAAGTAGTGTCGCAAAGTAGTGTCGCACTCAAGACACTTTTATGATTTCATTTGCGAAAGTGTCATGATTTGCGACACTATTTTGCAACACTATGCCCCAAATAATAGGAATTCTTTGCCACCCTGCTGCAAAACAACAATTTGGTCGTTTGGGCTGAAATTTGGAGGGAAGAAAGCCAGCATCCCACAGATGTGTCTTTTGGTTGCTTGGTGACAAAATATTGCACAGATGGAAAGTTACGGTGCTCCAAAGTTGACACTTTTTCCCTTAGATTTACACTGCGGTATCCGCCGCGCCTTTCGGGGCCCGTATCTCAGAAACGCTTCGAGATACGGACTTTTCATCAGGCAAACTTTTAGCCTCCCCCACTAGGGGGCTAAGTGCAAAACTAGCCAGGAAAGTCATAATTTATATGAAATTTTAATTTTTTTCCTATGTCGTACGGTTCCTGAGATGTAAGCAATTTAGTATTCCAAGTGCTCATTTTCTGCTCCGAGGTCCATCATTATGCATACATTGTTTGTATTCACTGTGTTTCTCTATGCAGATGTTGGTGAAAAAAAGGGTGTGCACTTTCGTTACTGTCACAGTCAGCATTCCCACTTGCATTTCCATAACCATTTGTGTTAGCATTCCCATCTACGCCACCGTGTGCGTTACCCTTTGACTTTTTGTTTGTGCTTGCATTTGCATTACTGTTACCATTTGCATTTCCATCACTGTTTCTGTTTGAATTTCTTTTTGCATCACCATGTGCATCACCATTTGCGTTTGCTTACGCGCTTCCATTTGTCTTTTCTTTGGCGTCATTGTTGCTGTTACCGTTAGCATTTGTGTTTTCTTTCATCTTACCATTTGTGTTTTGGTATGCGCTTGCATTTGCATTTCCATTTGTGTTACCGTTCCCATGTATGCCACCATGTGCGTTACCCTTTGCGTTTTCATTTGAGCTAGCATTTGAGTTACTGTTAACATTTGTGTTTCCATTACTGTTTTTGTTTGCATTTTGTTTTGTGTCACCATGTGCATTATAATTTGAGTTTGCGTACACACTTCCATTTGCATTTCCTTTGGTGTCATCATTGCTGTTACCATTAGCATTTGCGTTTTCAATTTGCATTACCGTTCCCGTCTACGCCACCTTGTGCGTTACCCTTTGCGTTTTTGTTTGTGCTAGCATTTGCGTAACTGTTAACATTTGCGTTTCCATTATTGCTTTTCTTTGTGTTTCCTTTTACGTCACTGTGTGCATTTCCATTTGCATTTCCGTACGCATTTCCATTTGCATTTCTGTTTGTGTTTCCTTTAGTGTCATTATTGGTGTTACCATAACTGTCTGCATTTCCAATCACATTACCATGCCCATGTGCATTATGGGTGGCATTTCCATATATGCTTGCATTTGCATTTCTGTTTTCATTAACATTTGCATTTGTGTTTGTATTACCCTTTGCATTATCGTTTATGTTTGCTTCACCATGAGCATTAGCGTTTGCGCTTGCACTTGCGTTGCCGTTACTTCACTATTTATAAAGCACATTCCCAAAAAGAAGGGAAATTCATGGCAAAAAACTCCATTTAATGCATCAGTTAGGGTTGTTCCACAGTGACAAAGTAGGAAATTTGATGTTAAGGTTCCACCCTTGCACCCACCCCACCCTGCCTAACCAACCGGCATCAGGGTGTGGTTGGGATTCATCGATCCTAACTCTCACCCCATTCTTATACTTCACCACCTCAGCTTGCTTGCACATGGGATTGGGTGAGTGTTAGGACTGATGACTCAGCGCTACCCCAATATTGGTGGGGTGGGTAAGTGAGTGGTCCAAGGGTGGGAACCTAACATCAATTGTCTTGCTTTTGTCACTGTGGAACAACCCTAACTGATGCATTAAATGGAGTTTTTTCCCATAAAAAAATTATATATATATATATATATATATATTATGGTAGCATGGTAGTGCTGCCATAGTTAGGGTTGAGGAGCCATTTCTATGTTAAACCCCAAATTTTGCACCTTAATAACTTTTCAACCATTTGACAGATTTGCCTGAAATTTGAAATACGTGATCAAGACCCATACACCTTGTGATCTGCCAAGTTTCATACCAGTCAGATACACGGCTGCGGAGTTACTAAGCATGATCTGCGCGTGCATTTACACTTTTTCTGGAATTCTATGGTCGCGCCTACAGGTCGCACGGTTTGCAAGACCGGCCCAAAATCTTCAGAGAACATGCGGCTGGGGTCCCTGATGTGCCTATTGAAGATTTCATGAAAAAAATATTAAACGGTTCAAAGGTTATTCAAAAAACAATTTCCCATTATAAGTCAATGGGAAAAGTTAAAAATTCAACAGTGTCTCAAATGCATTTTCTACTGTTCCAAATGGCCCTGTTACTTTCGCAAATCCACCATATTGTTTTCAGTTAGTGATCAGAAAAATGCTTGGCATTTAAATTTGGGACTCTCTAGCAACCTAATTATTTTTGTATTCACCTTGTCAGACCCTGAGGATGCTAGCCATGTCTTTATTTTAGGGTAAAACACCCCAGAAATATGTTTTTTAAATTTATGGAAAAAGTACTTTTGCAAAGTACTTTTGTGCTCATGAAAATGTCACAAATTTTTGCGAAAGCTTTCGCAAATTGCGACAGTAGTTTTCTAGTCTGTGGGAAAATGACAGCAATTCTTCGGCACTCTGCTGCAAAAGAACGGTTGGGAGTTTTGGGCTGAAATTTGGAGGAAACGTACATGACATCTCCCAGATGTGACTTTGAGTGTTTTGTTAAAATAATATTGCATGGTGGCAAAGTTACGGTACTCCAAAGTTGACGCTTTTTCCCATAGGATAACATTACGGCGCCCAACGCATTACAGGAATACTTTGGCACCCTGCTGCAAAATAATGGTTTGGTCTTTTTTCCTGAAATTTAGAGGGGAAAACAGCCAATAGCCCACAGATGTGCCTTACAGTGGTTTGGTGAAAAAATATTACAGGGAGACAAAGTTATGACACTCCGAACTTCTCTTTTTCCCATAGGATAACATTATGACGTTTGCCGTGCCTTTCAGGGCCCGTATCTCGGAAACGGTGTGAGATATGGACTTTTTGTCAGAAAAATTCTTACAAAACTAGCCAGGACAGTCGTAAATCATATGACTTTTAAATTTTCTTTCTACATCGAACGGTTCCTGAGATATAACCTATTTAGTATTCCAAGTCCTCGTTTTCTGCTCCAATACCATTATTATGCATACATTCTTTGTACTCACTGTCTTTCTCTATGCAGCTTTTGGGGGAAAAAAAGCCTGTGCGCTTACATTACTGTTTCCCTTTCCGCTTGCGGTTCCATACCGGTTTCACTTACCGTTGAGGTCTACGCCACCATGTGCGTTATCCTTTGCGTTTTCCTTTACGCTTGTGTTTCTGTTATTTTTTGCCATTTGTGTCTACAGTACTGTTTCTCTTTCTGTTTCACTTTGCGTCACCATGCCCATTGACATTTCTGTTTGCAGGCACCATGTTACTATGTGACAACACATCACGTGGCAGACCATTCCCGTCTACGCCACCATGTGTGTTACCCTTTCTGTTCTCTTTCGTGCTTGCGTTACCATGTGCACCACTGTTAACACTTCTGTTTGCATTGCTATTCCTGTTACTATGCCACAAGACATCCCCTGCACTCCCGCCGCTGCATTACATTCACTATTTCTCATTATCATTCTCAAAAAGAAGGGAAATTAGAGGCAAAAAACTCTGTTTAATGCTTTAGTTAGGGCTGTTGCACAGCAACAAAAGTGAGGAAATTTGGTGTTAGGGTTGAAAACCACCTTGAACCCTGCCCACCCCCAACTGGCACTGGGGTGTACATTGGGGTCGTCAGCCTAACTTCGCACCCATCACTTGTGTAAAACGGCAGAAGTAAAGGAGAATGGGGTGAGATTGAGACCGATGACCCCAATCGCACTCCAATGCCGGGTTGGGGGGTGGGCTGGGGTCCAAGGGGTTTTCAACCCTAACACCGAATTTCCTCACTTTTGTCACTGTGGAACAACCTAACTAATGCATTAAATGGAGTTTTTTGCCTCTAATAAATAAATACATATATATATTATATATTATATATATATATATACATATATATATATATATATATATATATATATATATATATATATATATATATATATATATATATAAACAAAAAGAACCTCTGTGCGCAAACACTGAGGCAAGGGTTACTCCAAAGGGCATTTGGCTCAGAAGCCAAGTTTCAAGAAAATACAAAATCACACATGCCCCACAGTACAAAGCATCACGGGCTGCACATGCAAATCACCACAGAATGTTATGCTGGTTCAACTCTAAGCAGAATTGCATGGTGCCAAAAGGCCTCTCACACAGTTTGCAAAGGGTACTAACAGACGACATAGACATGTGTTTTGTCCTACCAGGACTCATCAGTATGCCTCATTTGTTTGACACCCCAGTGGAATGGACCAGCTACCCTAAGACAGTGTGTCTTGTATATGTTGTGGTGAACCCATTAAAATAAAAAACTATTTAAAAGACAGAGAGGCCTTTTGGCACCATGCAATTCTGCTTAAAGTTGAACCAGCATAACATTCTGTGGTGATTTGCATGTGCAGCCCATGATGCTTTGCACTGTGGAGGCATGTGTGATTTTGTATTTTCTTGAAACTTGGCTACTCAGTCAAATGCCCTTTGGGGTAACCCTTGCCTCAGTGTTTGCACACAGAGGTTCTTTGTCTTTTAAATAGTTTTTTTAATTTTAATGGGTTCATCACAACATACCCAAGACATACTGTCTTAGGGTAGCTGGTCCATTCCACTGGGGTGTCAAACAGATGAGGCATACTGATGAGTCCTGGTAGGACCCTTTGCAAACTGTGTGAGAGGCCTTTCGGCACTTTGCAATTCTGCTTAAAGTTGAACCAGCATAAAATTCTGTGGTGATCTGCATATGCAGCCCATGATGCTTTGCACTCTGGGGGCATGTGTGATTTTGTGTATATATATAGATAGATATATTTCTGCTGGCTTCTTTGTATGTTCATATGTATTTACTGTGCTGACTTAATCCAGCAGAAATACAGGACACCAACTGCAGTAAAAAAAAATTGACATGTTGCCATTTGCAAACTGTATTTTGTTTCAAAAACAAATTTCAGATTACAGAATGCATGCTGATGTTTCAGATTGGTAAAAAGGAAAGTCCCAAGTAAGGCAAAAAACAGATTCCATCCTTAGTGTGAATATTTTCAGAGTTGGCAAGCTTCTCATGTAAAATTAACTATTCATTGCATGCAGCATGCATTCTAAAATTCACGAGCTACAAAACAGAGAAATAAATAAAAAAAACTCTAACAAGAATTGTGTTTTCTAAGTAAAATTAATCAGCTGGGTTCATCACACAAACATTATCATATACTTGCAGGGACCGTGGCAAACGCCAGTATGAAAACCCAGATATCAGAGTTTAAATTCCACAGCCCTCACTTGCATACTGTGTGACCCTAAGCAATTCACTTAACATTTGATTGCTACATGAGGTGTGTGTGTGTGTGGGTGTGTGTAGGGGTTGGGGCATGACATGCAAAAACTAAACTGACAGATGTTAACGTAAATAAATATAGAGAATAATGGTTGGGTAACCATGCAGAACCAGTGTGTTCTGCCACCGAGGGGTCTGATTCCCTTTAACCTCAAAAGCAAAGCTCGAGAGGTCCTTGGGAATCAGACCTCTCCGTGGCAGAACATACTGGTTCTGCATGGAGTTACCCAGCCAGTATTTTTATAGTGTATGGTGCCCTTCTAATCTTTTTTTCATGTCAAAATAAATTTCCATCTCCCATTTCATCCTTCGGCAGCTACAACTTATTTCAGTGGTGAGTTGTGTGGTTGCTAGGGACTGAGCAGCCCTATGTCTGCAGCGCACATTCCCATTGGAGGTTGTTCTTGTGTGGGAGGGGATTTTTTAAAAAAAGATATGGTGACCAGACGCCTCGCTTAATGAGTTTATTAACAAACTGGAGGGATAAACTTTTTTGTAAGTACTACAATTATATTTGGTTGATCCTGAATAAAGAACTGCACTCTAGTGAAGAAAAAAGCCACAGCCATCCTCAGTTGGGTTTCCAATAATAGTACCACACCATGGTTTGATTTTGAAAACAGTGCTTGCTCTTTTCATTCTAAAGGAATGGAATGCTGTTCTGCACGTACGATCAGAACAGCATTCCATTCACTGTTTTCTCTGTGGCTGAACAGTGTTTCTGTATGGTGGAATTTCTAGCGAGAACAACATTCCACCATACACTATAATGTGATATAAACTGCAGGAAAGCAGAATCTTTGCTTCTGAAGAGTTAATGTTTCCTGTTGGTTTCTCCCCCAAAGTCATAAGGGCCAGCTTGTGACATCACAGTTACTCCCATGATAACAGACCATTATGTTTTAACAGAGGATTATAAGGGGAGGTGGGGAGTAAGGTATCGAGCCAAATTGACAATGTGGTGTAAAGATAATGTATGCATACAAATGTGACAAGAATGAAGAATGTTGAGGTTAAATCTAGATAATATATATGGAATGGAAATCGAAATTAACATAAATATTACAATATGTATTTCAAAGTTTTCTTTGAAGAGTACGCAGCTATGTAATATTGAATCTCTGGATGTAAGGATAGAATTATGGTTTACATCATTTGCTATCTGTTCCTCTTTTTTTGTCTCTACTTATTTAGTTTAGTTTAGTTTATTGTTCTAGGAATTACTACCTTTGAGCCAGAGGCTCTTTTACAAAGGTTCCCCTATTGCTCTCTACACATCAGCATTATTTACCAAAAGGCAGCATAACTTATCCACCATCTGCTACGTTGCACCCACAATAAGCACATGCATTTTTTTTGGAGTACAGTAATGTAAGTTAGTTACAGTAGCACTCAATTCATGGAATGATATTTGCAGTGAAGGTGGGACTGCAGTGCAGCAAAACATCAAAATGAACCCATCTTAAGAGAAAGAAAAAGACATCATGTAATATTAATGCAAAGTGAAGGAAGAAATATCAGCACAATAAAAATGTAAAATTGCATAGGCAGGTATTTAGAGGCACTTAAATGATTGATTGTGATGTGCAGTTGTATATGGTGGAGAAATATTTCAAAATGTTTTAATTAAGCAGCTCAACATGAGGCTTCAGATATATTTACTGTAGGCACTGTATCTGTGATAAACTGAGCAGAAAAAGATACAGTGTTTAGGTATATTAATGTGTTTGTGAGTGTAACAAATCAGCTACACACATGCCAGAAAGTATGTGTCGAGTGCAGTATAGATAAACTAGTGTGTAACAGTACTGCAGGGATAGTTGTTTTAAAACTTTGAAAGCATTGGTGTTAGTAGTGCATTTAGAAATACATTTTAAAATATCTTTAGATTTAAATATGCAGTTTCATGTGAAGGCACTTTTTTGGAGGGGGGTTCAAATTATTTTAATCATGGGCACAATACAGTCAATTCCACTTGTGTGCAATTCGCATGTGTGCACATTCAGGTTGTGTGCACTCACTCCTCTGGTCCGATTCAGTTTGCATCAGATTAATGTTAAAAAATTGGTTGTGTGCACTTAACTATTTCAGTTGTGTGCACAATTCTGAGAGCATTTAGTTGTTAATAGCAGCATTTGTATGAGGTGTTAATTGCAGTTGAGCATGCTTTTGTTAAACGCTTGGGTGCCCTGAGTTTTCTGCCTCTACAATCATGTGTTAATCACCTTACTGATCTCTTTCAGGGGCAATTAGTGTTTTGGGGGGTTGGAGAGCTCACAGCTCACAGAGCCCACTTCAGATTAACAGCCCCCAAAATGACTGCTGCTTATATTGAGGATTTTGTTGCGGTGGTCGACAATGAAGAACTATCTAGTGGTGAACTCACAGAGGTGGAAATTTGTACTGCTGTGATCGGTTTATGTGTGGGAGCAGATGATTACAAGGACGAGGAGCCCAAGGTACTGTTGCCTTTAACAGGTGAAGTCAAACCTCACTTGGTTTAACTCATTCAAAAAAGGGCTGGAATCACTAACTAAATGAATTGCCAGGCAAGCCCGCATAACTGAGTTGTTTCTAGCTGTTTCTGATGTTTATAATGCTAATGCTGCTCTGTACCAAATGCTTTTGTCAGCACCGTAGTTAGAGAATTTAGCAGTATAGCATGGTAACATAATGAATTAAATAGAACATTTGTTATCATTTTGTCAAATATTTATTTACTATGCTGCAATCATTTTAGCATTTTACTTGAAGTAAACCATTTCTAAAGTGTTCTAAAGTGTGTAATAAAGTGTTTGCATGATTTTACATGTTTTGACACCAGCTGCGTATCGGACCCATTTGTAATATGGCAAATTTGGTTTAGTGCATTTTCGGTTGTGTGTACAACTTTGGCAGATCCCGACCTTGTGCACACAAACAGAATTGACTGTACTTGGTAAACAAATCTTTTGATGATACAGTGTATTTTTTCTTTTACATTTGAGAAGTATGTAATATATGCAGGCGTAGCAGTGTTGTAAATCGGACTGGGGAATGAATAATGGTTAAATGCCTAGAATCTGTTTTTAATATAATCAAGTTTATAAGTGGCTATTAGGCAGGGCATATTGTTTTGAATGTGGCACTAGGATAGATTTGTTAGGAGAAATATATGCTGTCTTGCAAATAAGCACAATTTGTAAGGGATACATTTGCAAAACTGTTATTTATATATTGTTAAAATCAGGCCTGCTTTAAGGGCAATTCAGCGGACAAAGGGTAGTGGAAATGAATTGAATTGCTAAATACAGCTCTCATACTATGTCTCATCCAAGAAGAAGTTTACAATGTATTAAGAAACCTTTGATCTCAGAAGAGCGAAATGCAAATGACAAGTGGAAGATATCAAGTAATGACAAATCAGAGGGGTTTCTTTCATGTATTGTTGGAAGAAATAGTTATGGCTCATTTTGTACTATCAGTAAAAGGAGAAAAGAAATTTGGTGATTTTAAAACCTATTCTGATCAGAGCTGACATTAAAAAAAAACTTAATTGTATTTATTGTTTTTTTTTATCAGGGACACTAGAAAGCAGGATGTTTGAACACATTAGTGAGCACTGGTGTCATTTATCTGTGTTGGGGAAGTATAGGTGGAGTTGCCTTGCATGTGTTAAAGGATCCCAGCTGCAATTAACAACTAGAAGTAAATGAGCAAATGGTTGTTTGTTTGTTTTTTCTTCTTTCTTTTCACTGATAATATAAACTGAGCCAGGAAAAAAGTAAGACTGAGCAGATCAGAGCTGACATTAAAAAATGTGACATTCCTCAGGTCTGTTGCATGCCCTGTATGCTTTCATTTGCAGATGTCCATCAAGTCAAAAAAAACATATTTTTGATATAAAATGTGTCTCTTTTTCTGATTTCTTAAGTAGTTCTGTGGGTTTGAACAAGTTTTAGCTGGTTCTAAAAAATTAAAAATAAAGTGCATTCCTCCTGCCTGCCAGATAATAGGAACACTGATAAAAAGGGTGATTTGTTTTGCCTTTTATTAAACTCGGATTCAGAAAACCTTGCATATATTCTTGCAGTAAAGAGAGATTGTAGCTGACTAGGTCCTTGGAAATCATAAGGCTGGATAGTTTAATATATTCTATAGGACAAACATAAGTCTTGCAAATAGGTGGTATAGCACATATGTTTTTTTTTGGGGGGGGGCACACCAGTCCCTTCATTAGGTGCAATACCACTCTGAACAGAAGAAGCTGAATTGTTTTTCAGAATCTTCCTTTCTATTCTTGTTACACACCTGCTCTTTCAGACATTGAAGTTATTAAACTATCTTGTGACTTCTGCTTTCCAAGTAACAATACAGCTACAATTTCTCTTTGCTGCAAAATGGATATCACAATTCAGCATCTTAACTGGTAGCAGCATAATGATGAAAGGAAGGTTTGAAACACTGTAACTTTTAAATGAGACAGGAAATGAGTAAGATAATCAATGGGCATCTCTGTCCTTTTTATGTTGTTCTGTGTGTGCGCAAGTAACATTTTGTTGCAGTAGGAAATGGTAGTAGGATAAATGCAGAGGTGTGTCAGTTTTGGTGAATGCAGGGCATTCTTTAGAAGGTGCGTCCCTCATTTCACAACTAGCTAGCATGCTAGCCATGACACAAGTTTAATGCAGTGCCACCAACTTGAAACAAACTTCCAGCTGCAATCAGAGACAAGCTCATCATGCAGCGGCACAGATGACACACCTCCCGTACGTCTTCTACATGCCTTTCTTGGAGAAACATTTGAATAAACATGGCGGTGGCAGAAGGAGAGCAAAGCTTGTAACCTGTCTGCCTTGCCACCCCACTAGTCACTGCCTGAATAGTGGGAGGAGGCACATTCCTCGCCTGCCTCCTCCACATCCCACTGTGTCCTGGCTGTAAAGTTTCTCCCAGCTGTGCGGAGCAGGCCGCAGCCTAAGCACCATATGAGCTGACAGTATTAAGTGCCTGAAGGTACTTGTACTATAAGCATGATCCTAATCATGCTGGTGGACCCCTCTGCCTGGCGACATCAGGGTGCTTAATGACCCCCCAAACATCCTTTAATGTGGCACACTGAGAGCCCACCCCAGTGTGCAAACCGTTCTTTTGCGTTTCTGACACTGGGATGCTCACTTCCAGTGTCAGATGCACCCCAAACACATATTTTGCAACCTTCTGGTGTCCAATCCCTGGGTCAGCATTGATACCCCCAGTAGTGTGGCAGACTGGGAGCCCATACCAGTGTGTCAACATCCAGGTTTCCCTGTCAGAAAAACAATGGACCCACAATGTCTTTTTTTTATTTAACCTGAAAAACAAGAAAACAGCTCCTCGTTGTTGCCAGCAGCCCCCTCACCAACCTGCACCATTCCACTGCACACTCTACTTGCTTGTACCACCATCACCCATACTTACCTGCAGAAGTTGGGAGCAGCAATCTTCAGTGGACCAGGAACATGTCTGCACTCTTCAAACACTGACCACAAACAGAAGAAATGACGGTAAGTCCTATAATGGCAATCAATGGGGGGGTCAATTATGGGGGATATCTCAGCCATTGTCAGGAGTTTTAGTCCCACATTTTCAACATGGGGTTCTTGGAACTCTACCTCATGAATACAGTTACCGGCATTTCATTATTCAGCCCTGAAAGGTAATTTTGTGGTGACTACATGGAATCCATTTTTGGGACTGGTTATGAAACAACAGTGCTGCTGTTCATAAGATGTGCTCCTAAAAAGCCTATGTTGCAAACTTGGTGAAAAAAGTCCAAAAAATGACTGTTATGAGCATGAATTGCACAGTTTCCATGCACACTTGTAACTTTGGCAATTGTTAATATTTTCACTCCAGATTTTCAACATTGCCATTTTTTCACATCTTCTTATGAACAGTATAGCGGTCATTTCTTACATCCTGCCCAAAATGTGATTTCTCACATGTGGCACACAATGGCACAGTCGCTGTGGGAAATCAATGTTTGGGACAGAGTAACAAAATCATAGTGACACTGTTCATGAGTGGAGGTCCCAAAATGCCAATGTTGAAAATATGGTTAAAAACAAATCCCCCAAATAATTGCATTACACTAAGGTTCACTAAGGTAAAGGAAAAGAGCTAGTCGGCCGAGGCCCATAATGCTCTTATGCTAGTCCATAGTATAATAAGATAAATCAAATCCCAAAACAATTAATTTATCCAAATTGTGTTTAAAGGTAGGCTTAGTATCACTCATAATGACAGAAGATGGAAGTTTATTCCAGGGTCCAATTGTACGAAGGGCGAAGAAAAATTTCCGATTATTGTTTAAATGATTTTCTAACCAACTGCAAGGGATGGCCTGTAGTATTGTCTGAAAAGGGCTTAAATTCTAATCCTAATTCATTCATCACAC
Organism: Neoceratodus forsteri; assembly: GCA_016271365.2. Classification (NCBI taxonomy): domain Eukaryota; kingdom Metazoa; phylum Chordata; order Ceratodontiformes; family Ceratodontidae; genus Neoceratodus; species Neoceratodus forsteri. The sequence goes on along the minus strand of CM057455.1, from coordinate 114,998,045 downwards.
ACTGATCATGTACAACATCATACAGAAAGAGAAGATCGACTCTCAAATGTCTGGTAGAGAGTGACATGAGTTTCAAAGTTTCCAATCTATGCATGCTCATGACTTCACTAATTTTTCATATTTTCACTCCAGATTTTTTAACATTGCATTTTTCACACCTCCTCATGAACAGTAAAGTTGTAATTTTTCACATCCTGCCCAAAATGATTTTCTGCTCCTGTGGTCCCAAATGGTGCAGTCACTGTGCAAAATCACCTTTCAGCTAATGAACTGATAGTGCCACTGTTCATAAGGTGGGGTCACAAAAAGCCCATGTTAAAAATTTGGAGTGCAAATACCAACAAACACCTGGGACATTAGGGTTTCCAACCAGAAGGCCCCACCCTGTACAGACTGACATGCGTCAGGTGTGTGACTTGGGATTGTTGGCTGTAATGCTCACACCAGGTGACCCCAACCCCCACCTTGCAGCCAATGACGGGCATCAAGGAGTGCCTTGGGGTCTTTAGCCCCAAAGTTCACCCCATTCTCCTATACAGCACCCATTTCAGTGTATTTCCTTATGGAATGGGGTGAGCGTAAGGCCTGAAGATCCCAAGGCACACCACAACACTTGTCAGTGTCTGCAGGGTAGAATAAGGTGAAATGGCATGAGCGTTATGGCCAATGAGTCAATGCCTGTCAGTCTCTGCAGTGTGAGGGTGGGGTTGGCCTCAGTTCTACACATCACTGCCTTTCCTATTATGCATCTCTTTGACTCTTGCACTACCAATGTCAATGCAAGCAAGACAACATTCAGCATTGACAAATGCTTGTTTTTATTTGAAGAAGCGGCTTTAAATCCCTGAATGACATCAGTACAGATCTAGACTGCTGAAGTCAAGCAAACCAAAACTGCAGCAATTTACGAGCAACTTCTGTTGTAAACAAAATGCTTTCAGGATAGCAAACAGCTAAAAATGACAGCCCTACCTTATGAATTCTGGGAATATCTTATATCTGAGTAGGCTGCACTAGCTATCACGTCTGATTAAGGAAAGAGACTGGAAGATGAAGTATAGCCACAGAAGTTTAATTTGAACATAGGGACAAATTAATGTATGCCATAACCAAAGAGGTTCTGTTTTACAACTAGCAGGACTGTGTTGTCAACAGAGCACCTTGCTACAGCAGGATTCTTGTGTTGACTAAACTTTTATTCATAAAGATTAATTGAATAATTGGGGTACATCGTTGTCATCAGAGCACCTTGCTACAGCAGGATTCTCGTGGAGACTAACCTTTTAGTTGATGCAGACCGCTACAATTGATGCAAGGTAACATTCAGGAAAGTTAGAAAGGAATGTAAGTAATAGGTGACCATGCACTTATTTAACTTAATCCCCACACATAACACTCCAAAAAGGAATTAAGGGTGCAATTTCATAAGGCAGCACAAGCATTTAGCATTAAATCTGTGATCAGTTACTAAGTTCAGCATTTTTACACTATCGGGATCATGTTCGGTTCTGGTTCACTGCATAGCTGTTTTCCAGGGTTCTAGTTCGGTTCCATTCTTTAAAACAAAACACATAGTTAGGGTTCTGTTAGCATTCAGCTCATGGCAGAACCCAGGCTTTACACACAGGTTCCTGCTGTGTTATTAATTTTACACACTTGGCAGCAGACAAAAAAAAAAGTTCTCAGTAGAGCTGCCAACCTCTGGCAGTTACAGGACTGCAGAGACTGATCATGCCATGTTGTATTTTAAGCATGTTTTTTATGTTTGCTTGCCCACTTGCATAAGAAACATGTGACAGCTTTCTGGAATAGCAGGCTGTGGAGGAGCGGTCATGTTGTGGCCAATGCCCGCACTACTTTGTGGGGCTTGTCTCTGTGGCACCAATAAATGAACATGTTGTCTATGACAGCAGAGCAAAAGAGTGCCACCAACTTGAAAGAATTTCACTGCTGCAATAAGGGAGCACCCCCCCCAAATTGCAAGGCATGCCTTGCTTGGTGTAACATTTCAGTAAACATGGCAGCAGCTGTCACTGTCACTGTCTGCCTCTGGTCCCCAAAAAAACTGATGTCAGGAGTGCCCTGACCCCTGTCAGCGTGCCCCCTCCTCAGTCCATTTGTCAACAGGGGGGCCCAATCCCCATTAGCATAATGGTCCCCCTGTCCAATAATTTGTCTGCGGAGGGGGTAGCCCAATCCCCCTCAGCAGCATGCCCCCCAAACAAAGCCCCTTTTTTTCTTTGCCGATGGAGTGCCCAATCCTCATTGGCTCCATTCCACCCCCTCCCCACAAAACACCTAGGTGGCATGCTGAGAGCTCACCCCAGCATCCCAGATGTCCCGTAAAAAAGAAACCTTTCTGCAACAGTTTTTTTATTTTGTTTAACCTGTAAACAAGAAAACGGTCCTTCATTGTCTGCAATGCCCCCTTCCCCAACCCACACCCACCCTCTGCGCACCCCACTTCCCTACCCCCTCACCCCATACTTAACTCTGGAGCCCGGTTAAATGATCTTTGGTGAGCGAGAACATGTCTGCACTCTTCAAAGCTGACAGCAAACTGAAGAAATACAGATAAGCTATATAATGGCATACAGTAAATCTTTTTTTTCCAACTTAGGTGGATATCTCAGCCAGTTTTGTGACTTTTGGCACCAAATTTTCAGCATAGTATTCTAGGGACCCCACCTCATGAATTCAGTCACTGTCGTGTCATTATTCAATCCCAAAAGGTAATTTTGCAGTCACTGCATGGGATTACCATTTGGAATTGATTAACAAAATGACAGTGTCACTGTTCATGAGGAGGGATCCCAAAAAGCTTATGTTGCAAATTTGGTGAAAAAATTTCAAAACATTACTGTGTTATGAGCATGCATTGTGAAGTTTCCATGCACGCTTGTAACTTCAAGAATGTTGAATATTTTCACTCCAGATTTGCAACATTGCCATTTTTTTACAGCTGTAATTTTTCACATCCTGCCCAAAATGTGTTTTTGCACATCCAGCACAAAATGGCATGGTCGCTGTGGTAAATCAATGTTTGGGACAAATTAAGAAAATCACAGTGACACAGTTCATGAGTGGAGGTCCCAAAATGCCTATGTTGAAAATTTGGTGACAAAATTCCACAAAATGACTGTTATGAGCATGTGTTACACAGTTTCTGTGCACACTTGTAACTTCAAGAATGTTTTATAGTTTCACTCCAGATTTTCAACATTGCCATTTTTGCACACCTCCTTATGGGCATGGGGTCATAATGTTGCAAGACATTATGATGCAAGGCTAAATCGCGCTGCCAATACAGTGCGATTTATGCCATGCAGCACAACTCTTTTTACTGTGGTGGGCTCTGCCCCACCACCCGGGTTGTGGGGGCTGTGCCACTGGACCCCCAATAAAGATTCTCGACTCCAAGGGGTTCAACTTGGGGAGTGCACAAAGTGTTTAAAAAAATAACATTTCTGGGACTGGGAATCAAACCCGGTCCCTGACAAAGTGCCTGGGTTCCTTCTGCTGTGGCTCTGTCCAGTGAGCCATGGCAGCTGCTCGGTGGAACCCACTCCCAGCAGAGGTCTTATACTCTGCCTGAGAGTGTGTGAATGGTGCAATACCACATTACAGCAGTATACACAGTATTGCACCATTTGCTGTCCTAGACAGCGCTATTTCGGGATAGCTATAAAGTCATACGCTATTAAGCATATGCCATTCTGACCTGGAACGCTCCTTATGCACAGTACAGCTGTCATTTTTCACATCCTGCCTAAAATGTGTTTTCACACATCTGGCACACAATGGGCATGGTCACTGTGTGAAATCAATGTTTTGGTCAGATTAAGAAAATCACAGTGCCACTGCTCATGAATGGAGGTCCGAAAATGCCTATGATAAAAATCTGGTGTAACAATCCCAAAATAATTTTCATTACGGGTGTGTATTTGCATGATTTCAATAAGCTCATCAGCTCCACCAATTTTTTTATATTTTTACTCCAGATTTTCAACATTGCTATTTTTTTTACACTTCCTCATGAACAGTACAGCTGTCATTTTTACATCCTGTTCAAAATGTGTTTTTGCACCTGTGGCGCCAAATGGCACATTCGCTGTGCAAAATCACCTTCCAGCTAATGAACTGATTGTGTCATTGTTCATGCGGTGGGGTCACAAAAAGACCATGTTGAAAATTTGGAGTGAAAATACCAAGAAACACCCAGGGCATTGGGGTTTCTGACCATAACACCCTGCCTTGTAGGGACTGACAGGCATCGGGGGTATGACTTGGGATTGTCAACAGTAATGCTCATGCCATTCCACCCCTATCCCCACCATGCAGCCAGTGAAAGGTATCAATTTGTGCCTTTGACTCTTCAGCCCAAAGTTCACTCCATTCTCCTATACTGCACTCATTTCAGTGTATTTCCTTATGGAATGGGGTGAGTGTAAAGCTCAACACCCCAAGGTACTGTATACCTCAACATTTGTCTTTGTCTGCAGGGTAGGGAGAGGTGAAATGGTGCAAGCGTTATAAGCAATGACCCAAAGGCACACCCCTATGCCTGTCCATCTCTGCAGGGTGGGGGTGGGGTTGGTGTCACTTCAATACTTTACTGCCATTCCTATTCTTCCTGTCTGTCTGTCTGTCTGTCTACCTATCTATCTGTCTATGTAATTATCTATCTTTCTATCAATTACATGCATCACTATTTTTACGTATTTGTAAAACAAACCTGCATATCACATTTGCCTGCACTCTGAGCACATACTTATGAAACTGTGCATATTTCTCCTCCACTCCTGCATAGACCTCAAACTTCCCTAATATTCCCATTGTCACAAGCATAACTACTTTAACCTTATCAACAGCGACCCCCTCTGAAAGTTAGTATCGCATTTTCTCTGCTAACAGTCCATCATTACACCTGACTGCCTGACATCAACTCATTGCTTAAGTATAGCTTACAACACCTCATGGACAAAACCCGTTTCTCTAAAAAATATTGTGTAAATAATCCCTAGGCTGAACATATGTCAGCCATTACATTTTCATGTACTGCCACCTTCTGTACCATCATGGGAATTTGCATATGTTTCCCATGATGCTTTGCATTATTGGGGTATATGCAATTGTGTTTTCTTTAAAATTTGACTGTATAGCCAATATCCCCGGTGATAACACTTACCTCAGTGGCATTTGCTCTGGGGTTCTTTTGTAAACGTATATTGCTTACTATTCCTTTCATTAAAATGTACACCTCCATATATTTTTCTAATAATGTAAATGCCTTCCTTAAAACAGAAACTAAAACAAATCTTGCTACTTAAAAATAATTGTGTTGTTTCTCCATGCCTCCTTAACAATTCCACACAACTTCACTAACTTTATTATGCAGCTGTGGTGGATCTGACCAGAGTTTGTTCATTTTGCTTTTGCTGTGCAGGTCAGTGCCACCCTTTCTGGTGGGGTTGGGGGGTTCTATGTGTAATTATGTCTCGTTTTCTTTGCCTATCAGACAATGCTGGGTGCAGTCCTGCTCCCATGCCTTAATGAAGTCCATGGCAGAATGCAGATTGATGGCGACTGTGGCATGTCGTCAAGGGACAAGATAGATCAAATAGAAGGAATAATGGCATGGCCAGGAAACCCCAGAATGAATGTTGATCATTCATTTTGGAATAGGTCCTGGCTTAAGTGGTTCCAGTATCCACTCAGACCAATAGGTGGTGGCTTTCAGGTCTCCTTTTCCAATATATGTGGCATAATACCAGGGACTATATGCTGTTGGCTGCATCAGGGCACCTGACATGGCTTTGCTTGCCAATGAAGTTCCTATGGCATTGATCACTACAGGCCATCTGGTTACTATAAGGGAAGATTGTCTGTATGAGACTATCAAAGAGAATATGCATATGTACTTGAACAAAATATCCTCCAGCAGGATGTCTTTGGACAGTGGTGCTGTGACTACTGGGGGTCCGGTTGCCCCTGGCCCAAAAAAAAGCATAAGCAGTGCTTCTATCTAATGGATATCTGAGTGGAGCCACCCAAACCACAACGCCAGCCAGCAGTTCTGCCACCACCACCACCATCATAGAAACATAGAACCATAGAATTTGATGGCAGATAAGGACCTCTTGGCCCACCTAGTCTGCCCATTTCCCTACCTAATGGATAAGCTGCAGATCCGAGATAACCAACAGCCTACTTCTTCCTACCCCCCACTAGAATTGCCTTATGCCTGTCCCATGCATTTTTGAATTCCTCACTGTTTTTGATTCAATGTCCTCCTCAGGAAGGCTGCTCCTTGCATCTACAACCCTCTTTGTGAAGAAATACTTCCTCACATTACCTCTGAGCCATCCCTCCTCTATCTTCAATTTGTGCCCCCTTGTTCTTGCACATCTCTTTTTCTGAAAGATGCTACTCTCTTGGACTTTGTTGATTCCCTTGAGATATTTGAAAGTTTATATCATGTCCACCCCTCCCTCCTTTCCTCGAGGCTATACATCTTAAGCTCCTTTAGTTTTTCTTCATATGTCCTCTGGTGCAGACCCTGCACCATTTTGGTTGCCCTCCTCTGGACAGACTCCACCCTGTGCTTGTCCTATGTCCTTGTGGAGATGAGATCTCCAGATCTGTACACAGTACTCCAAATGTGGTCTTACCAACTGTCTGTACAGAGGGCCAACAACTTCCTATTTTCTACTGGTGATGCCTCTCCCTATGCATCCCAGTATACCCCCAGCCCTCCTTGCTGCCTTCTCACATAGCTGGCCCACCTTTAGGTCATCTAATATGACTACCCCTAGGTCCCTTTCCATTTCTGTTGTTGTCAGTATCTCACCCCCCATTGTGTACTCTTGCCCTGGGTTTTGTTTCCCAGGCGCATTACTTTGCACTTCTTTGCACTGAATCTAAGCAGCCATAGATTTGACCATTCCTCCAACCTTGCCATGTCTCTTTTCATCCTTTTCACCCCACCTTGCATATCAGCCCTCTTGCAGATCTTTGTGTCATCTGCTAAGAGACATACTTTCCCTTCCAGTCCCTCAGCAATGTCACTTATAAAGACTTTAAAAAGGACCAGCCCCAGTACTGAACCCTGTGGTACCCCACAAGTAACCCTCCTTTCTTCACTGTGGACTCCATTTACTATTACCCACTGTGTCCTGTTGTCCAGCCAGTGTTTTATCCAGGCTACCACCCTGGGACCCACTCCCAGGCTGGCTAATTTGATTATTAATCTTTGTGTGGGACTGTGTCAAATGCCTTGCTAAAGTCTAGGTAGGCCATGTCCACAGCCATTCCCTGGTCTACTACTTTGGTCACCCAGTCAAAGAAACCAATTAGATTTGTTTGACATGACCTTCCCACTGTGAATTCATGTTGCCTTGGGTCCTATGCCCCACTGGCCTCTTGGTACTCAACAATTCTTTCCTTCAGAAGTGATTCCATCATTTTTCCTGCCACTGAGGTCAAACTGACATGTCTGTAGTTTCCTGCCTCTGTCTTGCTCCCACTTTCGTGAAGGGAAATCTCATCCACCCTCCTCCAATCCTCAGGTACCATGCCATCCTCTCATGATTTATTAAGAAGGGTAGTCAGTGGTGTTACTAGTTCTTCCCTTAGTTCTTTTAGAATTCTGGGATGAATCCCATCAGGCCTCACTGCTTTACCTACCTTCAGTTTTAAGAGTTCTTTCAGAATCCTTTCTTCTGTGAAAGGACTAATGAACCCCCCCCTATCCAGAGTGCTTCTATTGACTGGATTAGGTATCTCCCCCTGCTTTTCCATTGTGAATACTGAGCAGAAATATTCATTCAGAATCTCTGTTTTTTCACTGTCGCTGTCTGCCCAACCACCTTCTTCTTTATTCAGTCTCAGTATCCCTGCCTTCATCTTTCTTTGCTGTCCAATGTACCTATAAAAGGTTTCATCCCCCTTCTTAACTGAGTTGGCTATCTTTTCCTCAGTTTGGGCCTTTGCTATTCTGACTGCCTTCCCCACTTCATTCTGCTTTAACTGGTACAGTTCTCTGTCCTGCTCCTTCTGTGTTTCCTTATACTTCCAGAATGCTATCTTTTTCTCCCTTACCTTCCCAGCTACTTCTTTTGAGAACCATAGCGTTTTTTTTTCTTTCATTTTGATTTGTTTATTTGCTTCACACAATGGCTTGTTGCCTCTGTGATGGCAGTTTTGATGCTTCCCCATTGTTGCTCCACCCTACCTTCTTGCCTGTTTACTAGTGCTTTTCTGAGGCACTCTCCCATTTTGACAAAATCAGCCCTCCTGAAGTCCAGTACCTTCACTTTTGTGTGGCTTGACTCTACAGCTAAGTTTATCTTGAACCACACTGTTTGGTGGTCACTTGTTCCCAGATGGCTACCCACTTCAAGATCTGAGATCCAATCTTCATCCCCGTTTGAGAGTACCAGGTCTAAGATTGCTCCCTCCTTCCCGAGTGGGTTCCAAAACTAGCTGTCTGAGGCATGCCCCGTGTAGGGCATCAAGAATGGCATTGCTCTTGGATGTGGCTGCAGCAAAGGTGCTTCAGTAAATATCTGGCATATTCAGGTCCCCCATCAGCAATATCTCCCCTTTCTCTGCCATCCCAAGGATGCCTTCTATCATTTCCTTTTCCATTTCCTCCCCCTGAGACAGGGGTCTGTATACAACCCCTGTGCAGATTGTGGAGTCATTTCGAGTCTCCAGGGTGACCCACAGTGATTCCTCTCCTCCCTGTTTACCCTTTAGTTCTGTTGCTTTGATCCCTTCCCTTACATAGAGAGCTAATCCTCCTCTACTTCCTTCCCTGTCCCTCCTGTAGATTGTGTACCCCGCTATGTTGACATCCCAGTCATGGTTCTCTGTGTACCATGTTTCTGTGACTGCCACAATATTCAGGCATCCCTCTTTTCCATCAAGACCACCATTCTGGGGAGTTTTTTCCCTAGACTATGGGCATTGGTACTCATTGCCCTCCATTTTTTCATTGCTTTATTTCTTTTTGCCCCATCCCTGTCCTTACTGCCTTTGTCTTTTTCTCTATTTACCCCATCCCTTATCCCTATCGACTGCTCTTTCTTGGGGTTTACCTCACTAACTACCCTGATTTTTTTGGTGGGGTAGGATTTCCCCTTCTCCTTTTCAGTGCTTTCTCCCTTGGCTAGTTTAAATGCTTGCCAATGAAGCATTTAAACCTATCATCTAGGATTCTGGTTCCCCTCCTGGATAGCTGCAGACCATCACACCTGTATAGGCCAGCATCCCTCCAGGTGGAGCCCCATTCCCCAATGAAGCCAGATCCCTGAGCTCTGCACCAGTTTTTCAACCAGTCATTGAATCCCATGGTGCAGAGTACCCTAGCCTCATCCATGCCATAGACAAGTAACACTTCTGAGAAAGTTACCATGTGTGCTACTTGTCTAAGGCCCCTCCCCAACTCCACAAACTCCTGTTGCACTGCTCTGATCCCATTCTCATCCAGGTCATTCATCCCTAGGTGGATAATGACATCCAGCTCCCTCCCCCTTGCAGCTGCTCCCATGAATCTAAGGATTTGTTTCCTGTCCCTCCAAGCCATGGTGCCATGCAGGCACCTTACCTCCCTTTCCCCTCCCTCCCCCAGTTCTACCCCCCTAACAATTGAGTACCCAACCAGGAGTTGTTTCCTTTCCCTGTGGGGTCCCGTGCCACACTCCTGTGGGTCTCCATCATGGAGGTTCCCAGCATCATCCTTGGTCTCCACTGTGGGTGCCTCCATATAGGAACCATGCTCCGCCAGAGTGGCGAATGAATTGTGGAGAGGCACAACTGGAGGGATGCAACTCTGTTCCACCACCCTCACACACTCTGAGCTCACCATGGTCCAATCACTCCTCTTTCTTGTCAACCTCTGAGGTAGTGGCAGTGGCCTGGGTGGTCCCAGGGTGGGGGAGCAGGTTTCCCGAATCATTGCCAGGTCAGCATGGAGACGAGCAACCTCTTCCCTCAGACCAGAGAGGTGCCTGCAAATAGGGCAGCAACACAGTTTCCATAATGTCTCCCGGAACACTGCTGCTCCACAGCCAGTGCTTTGCACCACTCACCACATGTCTGTGTCCCTTCCTGTTACAGATGCTTTCCTTTTTTTTTGTTCTTGTTTTAGTGTGTGCAAGCTAGTGAGTGTCTCTACCCCTATTCAGTGTGCTGTGCCTTTAAGATATGAACAGGTGTATGTTGTTAGCAGTTTTGGGGACGTGAAGTCAGAACCCCTGCTATAAAAAAGTTATGTGCTTAGGGTGGGTGGGAGAGGGGAAGGGTGGGAGGGAGTAAACCTATGCCATCCAGAAACAATCAACTGCAACTCTGATCCTCCACCCCGGGAAGTGTCTTCCTTCCTTTCAGACACCTATTTCACAGAGGTTAAGTACCAGGTCTAGTCACAAATGACTGCAAATATCTCCCAGCTACAGTTCCTCCCTGGCAAATTAAAGTTAAAACTAAGACAAGTCAACCCTAAAAACAGAAAACAGAAAAACAGAAGAGCCATTTCCTGTGTAGCGTGTATTCCCTACCTGCTATGCTTGGTGGGGGGGTTGCAGTCAGGAGCTCGTGGCAGGGCAAACATCTTTCTTAGCCCTCACGACCACTGAGAAAGCTGCGGACAGAAGGATAAACAATGGATTAAGTACAGGTAAGAGTGGAGGAGTAGCTGAGAATGGGGGTGAGAGAAAGAGACAAGTATCACGATATTGTAGGGAAGTACTCAGGCTACATAGTACATCAGTGTAAAGCAGCACAAGGAACTTTAAAAATTGCTAAACATTTTGGGCAAGAGGGGAAAAGGAATAAAAAATGTACATGAAGGAAGACTAAGGGAGGGATAGTGAGGCTTAATAAAGGGAGGGAGGGAGGGTAGGCAGAGCGTAACTGTGAAAAGGCAAAGACACTAAACAAATATTTTAGCTCAGTATTTACAAAGGAAGAGGGGGAGGTACCTAAAACAAACGTAGAAACACTCTGGATACAGAAGTTGATACCAGCCCATTTACAGAAGAAAGGGTTCTGAAAGAACTCTTAAAACTGAAGGTGGACAAAGCAATGGGGCCTGATGGGATTCATCCAAGAATTCTAAAAGAACTAAGGGTAGAACTAGTGACACCACTGACTACCCTCTTTAACAAATCATGGGAGGATGGGGTGGTACCTGAGGACTGGAGGAGGGTAGATGTGATTCCCCTTCACAAAAGTGGGAGCAAGGCAGAAGCAGGAAACTATAGACCTGTTAGTTTAACCTCAGTGGTAGGAAAAATGATGGTATCACTTCTGAAGGAAAGAACTGTCGAGTATCTAGAGGCCAGAGGGGCACAGGACCAAAGGCAGCATGGATTCACAGTGGGAAGGTCATGCCAGACAAATCTGATAGATTTTTTTGACTGGGTGACCAAAGTAGTAGATCAGGGAGGGGCTGTGGACATGGCCTACCTAGACTTTAGCAAGGTATTTGACACAGTCCCACACAAAGATTAATATACATGTTAGCCAGCCTGGGAGTGGGTCCCAAGATGACAGCCTGGGTAAAGAATTGGCTGGAGAATAGGACACAGAGAGTAATAGTAAATGGAGTCCACTCTGAAGAAAAGGGGACTACTAGCGGGGTACCGCAGGGTTCAGTATTAGGACCGGTCCTCTTCAATGTCTTTATAAGTGACATTGCAGAGGGAGAGGAAGGAAAAGAATGTCCCTTTGCAGATGACACAAAGATCTGCAACAGAGTTGATGCACAAGGTGGGGAGGAAAGGATGAGAAGGGACTTGGCAAGGTTAGAGGAATGGTCAAATGTATGGCAGCTTAGATTCAATGCTAAGAAGTGCAAGGTAATGCACCTGGGAAACAAAAACCCAGGGGAACAGTACACAATGGGGGGTGAGATACTAACAACAACAAAAATGGAAAGGGACCTGGGGGTAGTCATATCAGATGACCTAAAGGTGGGCAAGCAATGTGAGAGGGCAGCAAGAAGGGCTGGGGGATATTGGGATGCATAGGGAGAGGCATCACCAGTAGAAAATAAGAAGTTATTATCCTCTATACAGACTGCTGGTGAGACCCCATCTGAGTACTGCATGCAGTTCTGAGACCCAATTCTGCAAAGACATAGACAGGATGGAAGCTGTCCAGAGGAGGGCAACTAAAATGGTGCAGGGTCTGCACCGGAAGACATATGAAGAGAGACTTAAGGAGCTTAATATGTATAGCCTCAAGGAAAGGAGGGAGAGGGGGGACATGATAGAAACTTTCAAGTACCTCAAGGGAATCAACAAAGTCCAAGAGGGTAGCATCTTTCAAAAAAAGAGGTGTTCAAGAACAAGGGGCACAATTTGAAGATAGAGGGGGCAGCTCAGAGGTAATTTAAGGAAGTATTTTTTCACAGAGAGGGTTGTGGATGCATGGAACGGCCTTCCGGAGGAGGTTGTGGAGTCAAAAACAGTGGTGGAATTCAAGCATGCATGGGACAGTCATAAGGCAATTCTAGGGGCTGGGGGTAGGAAGAAGTAGGCTGCTGGTTAACTAGGATCTGCAGCTTATACATAGATACATAGATACATAGACAGTGTCGGCAGATAAGGGCCTGTGGCCCACCCAGTCTGCCCATTTGAGCTTGTAAGTTCAGTTTGTCTTCCTAGAAGTCTGTTGCCCCTTACCCCTGACCTCCAGAATTCCTTTATGTCTATCCCATGCATTCTTAAATCCCGTGATTGTTTCAGCCCCACCACTTCCTCTGGCAGGGTGTTCCACTTGTCCACCACCCGTTCTGTGAAGAAATTCTTTCTCATGTTTCCTCTGAATCATCCTCCTCCAACTTCATCCCATGCCCTCTAGTCCTGGAGCATCTTTTCGCTTAAAATAGTGTTTTCCTGCACCCTGTTCCTCCCTGTGAAGATACTTGTATGTCTCTATCATATCCTCTCTCCCTCCTCTCCTCCAGGAGTACATGTTCAGTTTCTTCAACCTGTCTTCATAGGACTTGTGATGCAATCCATGCACCATCTTTGTTGCCCTCCTCTGAACCTTCTCTACCCTGTCTATGTCCTTACGTAGGTATGGTCTCCAGAACTGTACACTGTACTCCAGATGGGGCCTCACTAGTGTCTTGTATATGGAATTATGACCTCCCTTTTCCTGCTGGTGATGTCCCTGCCTATACATCCCAGCATTCTATTTGCTTTACCTGCTGCCTTGTCACACTGTTTCCTACCTTGAGGTCATCAGAGATGACAACCCCAAGATCCCTTTCCTGCTTGGTGCATGCTATATCCTCACCCCCAACTGATATATTGTGCCAGGGTTTTTGTGCCCCATATGCATTATCTTGCATTCTTTGCATTGAATTTCAACTGCCAAACCCCTGACCATTCTTCAAGTTTCTGCAGGTCGCTTCTCATTCTGTCTACACCCTCTGGTGTGTCTACTCTGTTACAGAGCTTTGTGTCATCAGCGAACAGTGAAATTCTGCCTTCTAGGTCCTGCGCAATGTCACTGATGAAGATGTTGAATAGGACCGGTCCCAGCACTGATCCCTGTGATACCTCACTGGTCACTCTTCCCTCTGTGGAGTGACAGCCATTTACCACCACCCTCTGTGTCCTGCCACCCAGCCAGTTACCTACCCACCACACTACTGTCCTGCCCACACCCATATTCCCCAGTTTGTGTAATAGTCTTCTATGTGGCACAGTGTCAAAGGCCTTGCTGAAGTCCAGGTACTAGTCACCAACAAATTAAATTTAAGACACTGCATTGTTAAGGGGGAGTTATAAACTCCGGCACTGTGTGTGTGTGTGTGTGTGGGGGGGGGGGCAGAGCATCACTCGATCACTCGCTAATGAGCAGAGCTTCTACAAGCCATTTTCTAAAAATGCTGATTGGGGGGGGCAAGTAAGTCTGAAAGATGATAGTGCGTGTGTGTGTGTGTGAGAGACCATGGCAACCACCTCTAAAAATGCAGGCAGAGGAACTATTTTGTTACAAATCTTACTTGAAGCCAGATTTTCATTAACATTTTTCTTATTAAACTTTAATTTTTTGACAGTGCCCATTTTCTAAGCGCAATAATACCCTCCAGGGTGGGTGGTATTTTGCTATACTGGACCTTCCGGCCCTCCGCCTGTGGTGTCGGGCTTCATTATGCCACTGGGCGATCCGCTATAGCACAATACCGCCCACCCTGTCAGGTATTATTGCTTGCATTGATGCCAGGCTCTAACGAGCTGTAGTCTTTTGAGCAGCTACAAGAGAAGTTTAATCTGCCTTGTAAGGACTTCTGGAGATATCTCCAGCTGCGCAGCACGATCTACGGCTTACAGTCAAGATGCTGCTTGGATAACAAATGGCAATGGCTGGCTACCCTGCATAAAACACCTTCTGGCCGGGGGCTTATAGGCCGGTTTTACAGTACCTGGTGAGACTCTCAGCCTGACCTTTCCAACCACTGCAGACAGAAATGGATTGTGGATATAGGTGCAGAGATCTCAGAAGGTTCCTGGTCAAGGTACCTTAAAGCTGCTTAATCTACTTACAGAGATGCTAGGAGCCGCTTCTTGCAACTTAAAATTCTTCTGCACTGGTATCGAACACCCGCTGCCCTACATTCAGTTGGGGTTCTCCTGCACTCGAACTGTGGGAGGTGCCAACAACCCTCCACTCATCTCCTCCACATACTGTGGACTTGCCCTCAGGTTTCTGTGTTTTGGACCTCTGTCGCAGTAGAATGCTCCAAAGTACTGGGAGCCCCCATCACGCTGGTAAACCCTAAGTTATTATTAGGAGATACTTCTGAGTTTCCCTTTCTACCCAAGGCTCACCGAGAATGGCTTATGCTAGCCCTGCTGGAAGCCAACCGGCTTTTCATGATGCATTGGAGACAACCAAACCTTCCTGCTCTGGCCTCCTGGAACATGGTACTGGCCCACTTGTCCCTTCTGGAATGACTGTCCTACTCTCACCGAGGACAAATGAACCAATTTCTGTGTAAGTGGAATGCTTATCTTCAATCGCCCCTGTGCAAGACCCCAACCCCCTCCCGGTAACTCCCCCTTTGTTAGGTAATGATTTTAAGGAGTGCATTTTCTTTTCCACCATCTGGCAGCTCCTGATTGGGAAGGTGTGAGCCCTAAAGTTTAGGTTGTGGTTCGTTATCTGTATTGCTGGTTCAGTAAGTTTAGGTTAGGTAAGAGGTGGCAGAAGCTTGTGATTTTGCATTCTTTACTCTGCAGTTATGAAGTTATATGTGTATGTTTAATGTCTTTTTCCTTAAGATGTTACACTTGTATACCTACTGCTGTTTACATGTAGAAAATCTTCAATAAAATTTTCTATGATAAAAAAGCATGAGAGAGGTAACTCATAACTTTTACCCCTAAATGAAAGTTTAACACCTGTTTCGCATTCCTTTCTACACCTGAGCCACTGCAGGGCTTCCAAATTAATAGTAACTTTTGTCTCCATAAATGTAAAGGATGCTCCTCAGTTATTTTGATTTTATAAATGATAGACTTAAGATTCTTATTAAAATGCTCATAGTAAAAGGAGTGTAACTTACCCTCCCCCCAATACTTTACAAACAAGTCATACCTAGGTTTGCTTTAGCCATTAGATGGCTCCAAAATTATAGTTGCTGGTTACCACTGAAACAAGTGGTGTTTCTCATTGATATTTTTAGAAGTAAACTTATAAAGACACATATTATACATCAAATACAAGATGCGCTTGCCCTCTTGAACGGTACGCCTCCATTCCTGACTTCATATATCCTTTAGGAGCCTGAGCCAGCTGGCCCTTCTGCCTCTATATTTATACAATCCCAAGGCATGACCATTTGAACAAGGTGGACCTCATTAAATATGCATGAAGCTATTTCATTTAACTTGTTAACTACATACTATGAAGCTTTTTCTTACTCTGTAATGAGGTACTAATGTTATAAAAGGACTGCTGGTTGAGAAATAAACCCGAAACTGCCTGTAATATGTGAAATAAAAGTTTTTGAATCTGAAAAGGGTGGGCCTAAGGTCAGATGACCCTCTAAGTAGATACAAAAGGAGCAGAGTTTCAAGTGTCTTCAGACAGCTACTGTAGGTCAGAGTAAGTCTGACCAGAGAGGTGAGAGGACATGCTGTCTCTGTGTCCTAATGTTTAGCAGTGTATTGCTGATTTGTCTACTGTTCACATTGCTGCTGTTTTTTGTTTTTATTTTTATGTGCTCAGTTCTCTATATTACTACTGCCTTAGTAAAGAAACTAAATCTAACTACTCCTAGTGTGTTAAAAGAGCACTTGCTTGTGTTATGTCCACTTTATTTCCCACTCACATCTATAGTTGTAACTGGTCTCAGGTGCAAGGGAAGGGGGAGGAGGAGTAGGAAGAGCTTGGGTTTGAGCTAGGACAGGACTCGTGTGTGAAGGGAGGACAATGGAGAAGAGAGAGTCAGGTTTAAGATAGGACAGTGTGGCAAGGGTTTGATTGGAGGGTAATGATGGAGGGACATAGGGCATAGAAAATGGTTTGAGACTGCGTCTCTTCTGGGTTCAAGGATGCATCACTTCTGGGATTGGAAGCAGGACTTCCAGCACAAGGTCAGGGGTGAGTCTTCCAGCTGTCAAATGATGAGAAGCACGATGATTGGCTAGAATTTATTATTTGACAAATTATGTGAACTTTTACTACCAATACCGAATTTCAACAACCCACATTGTACACAACTGGCCTTCTTCCCCATTGGCCCAGGTAAGAATTTAATACCCCTTCTACCAGACCAAATAGTATGTAACTGCCCCTCCTCCCTCATCATACTGGCAATGATTAAAAATCCACTTTTGACAATGACCACGGGACCCAACTCCCCTTCCTCCCTCATGTTCCTAGTAATGACTAATTACCCCTTCACCAGTGCACATAATATCCATCACTCCCTCCTTCCCCATGTTCCTAATAATGACTAATTACCCCTTCACCAGTGCACATAATATCCATCACTCCCTCCCTCCTCATGTTCCTAATAATGACTAATTACCCCTTCACCAGTGCACATAATATCCATCACTCCCTCCCTCCCCATGTTCCTAATAATGACTAATTACCCCTTCACCAGTGCACATATATCCATCACTCCCTCCTCCCTCATGTTCCTAATAATGACTAATTACCCTTCACCAGTGTGCACAACATCCATCACCCTCCCTCCCTCATGTTCCTAATAATGACTAATTACCCTTCACCAGTGCACATAATATCCATCACTCCTCCCTCCCTCATGTTCCTATAATGACTAATCACTCCCTTCACCAGTGCACATAATATCCATCACTCCCTCCTTCCTCATGTTCCTAATAATGACTAATTACCCCTTCACCAGTGCACATAATATCCATCACTCCCTCCCTCCCTCATGTTCCTAATAATGACTAATTACCCCTTCACCAGTGCACATAATATCCATCACTCCCTCCCTCCCTCATGTTCCTAATAATAATTACCCCTTCACCAGTGCACATAATATCCATCACTCCTCCCTCCCTCATGTTCCTAATAATGACTAATTACCCCTTCACCAGTGCACATAATATCCATCACTCCCTCCCTCCCTCATGTTCCTAATAATGACTAATTACCCCTTCACCAGTGCACATAATATCCATCACTCCCTCCTTCCCCATGTTCCTGGTAATGGTTAAATACCCCCTTTCTTCAACACAAGACACCAAAACTCTCACACTGTCCCACTAATAATGACACACACACACACACACACACACACACACACACACACATACTTTTCATCCAGCCCACATGGTACATAATTTCCCCTCCTCCATTGTCCTAGCAATGATTACATATCCCCTTTTAAGGTTAGGTGAAATGAGGGCAAGCCACCCCACACACAGGACAACTCATAAACCAGCTGTACATTGGTTAATTGAGTCTGCATGTTAGTAAATCTTTCTGTTACTATGTTGTGATATTTTCTCCATCACAGAATGGGAGATATGACGGCACGACTTGCAGGTACTACGTCCTGATCACTCCATTTCATTGGCATCGGATCCGGTCTCATTACCGCCTACGTTGTTCTGGCTTAAGCAACATGAAGCAGGTTTGTACAAATATACTGTATACATCGGCTCTTTACATATCAGCCATGTCATAACAGTCAGTGTTTTGTAATGCAATCAGAAATGTTGCAACACTGTACGGAGGTCACAGATCCTGCAAACAAATATTCCATTGTTTTGTATGATGTGAAAAAATTTATAAAGCATTTAACTGAAAAAAAATTCCCTTTTACCAATTCCCATAGTACCAACTCCCCCAATCCCAATGTTCCTAGTACTGATTAAATATTGTCTTTCACCAGCACACATAGCATCCAGACTTCCCACCGCCTCCATTGCCCTAGTAATAATGACACACACATGGCCTTCCATCAACCCACAGAGTACGCAACTCCCCTCCTCCCTCATCATCCCAGTAACGATTAAATATCCCCTTCGTCAATGTCATAGTACCCAACTCCCTCTTCTCACACATGTACCTAGTAGTGATTAAATACCTCCTTCCACCAGTGTATATAGTATCCATCATCCCCTCCTCCACAAGGTCCTGATAATGATTAAATATCCACTGTACACCAAGACACATGACACCCTAACTCCACCACCTTCACCTCTGTCCTGGTAATATCTGCAAATGCTTACACCCTTCCACCAACCTGTAGAGTATTAAACTCACCCTTATCGCTCATCATCCTAGTAATAATCAAATTTCCTTCTTTGCTACACACATACTACCCAACCCATCTCCTTCCCCCATAGTCCTGAAAATAATTACATACAGTACCCCTTTCACCAGTCAACACAGTATCTGTCTCACCCTTCTTCCAAATGTTCTGCTAATGATTAAATTTCCTCTTCCTTCATTCCGCATAGTACCCATCCCCTCATTACCCCACAGTCTTGATAATAAGTACATATCATAATTCCCACCAACCCACATAGATACTGTCAGCAGATAAGGTCCTAAGACCCACCCAGTCTGCTCATTTGAGCTTGTAAATTCACTTTATGTTTTTCTAGAAGTCGGTTGTCCCTTACCCCTGACCTCCAGAATTGCCTTATGTCTATCCCATGCATTCTTAAATCCTGTGATTGTTTCAGCCCCGATCACTTTCTCTGGCAGGGTGTTCCACTTATCTACTACCCTTTCTGTGAAGAAATTCTTCCTCATGTTTCCTCTGAATCACCCTCCCTCCAACTTCATCCCACGCCCTCTAGTCCTGGGACATCTTTTTTGCTGATAAATAGTGTATTCCTGCACCCTGTTCCTCCCTGTAATGTACTTGTTTGCCTTTATCATATTCCCTTTCTCCCTCTTCTCCACCTGGGGGTACATATTCAAGTCCTTCAGCCTATCATCATAGGACTTGTGATGCAATCCATGCACCATCTTTGTTGCCCTCCTCTGAACCTTCTCTACCCTGTCTATGTCCTTACGTACGTATGGTCTCCAGAACTGTACACTGTAATCCAGATGGGGCCTCGCTAGTGTCTTGTATAGTGGAATTATGACCTCCCTTTTCCTGCTGGTGATGCCTTTGCCTATGCATCCCAGGATACTATTTGCTTTATCTGCTGCTCTGTCACACAGTTTAGAAACACAGAAACATAGAAGCTGACAGCAGCTAAGGAATGCAAGGCCCATCCAGTCTGCCCATTTATTTTTCTACCTTATGAATGTGCCATCAGCCTTTGCTCTGTCAATGGCCTATCTATTCATACTCATCTGCATTGCTCCCTTATGCCTATCCCATGCCTGTTTGAAGCCCTGCACTGTATGCATATCCATCACTTCCTGAGGTAGGCCGGTCCATGCATCCACCACCATTTCTGTGAACAAGAACTTCCTCACATTACCCCTTAATCAGCCTCCCTCTAATCTCATGCTGTGTACTTTTGTTTTGCTACTTTTCTTATATTGAAACATGTTAGACTCTTTAACCTTGTTAATGCCCTTAAGGTGTTTGAATGTTTTGATTATATCACCTGTCTCCCTCCTTTGCTGTAGGGAATACATAATGAGCTCTGCTAATCGGTCCTCATATGTTTTGTGATGCAGTCCCTGCACCATTTTGGTTGCCCTTCTCTGGACTGCCTCCATTTGGTTAATGCCCTTGTGTAGGTGTGGCCTCCAGTACTGCATGCAGTACTCCAGATGGGGTCTAACCAGTGTCTTGAAAAAAGGGATTATTACCTCTCTTTTATGACTTGTGAAACCCCTACTAATACACCCAAACATCCCCTAGCCTTACCTACTGCTTTAGTAGTCTGCTTGGATGATTTCAGGTTATCTATGATGATGATGCGTAAGTGTCTTTCGTGCCTATGACTGCCAGCAACTCCGCACCCAGCCTATAGGTGGTTTCAGGGTTACTCTTCCCTATGTGCATGATCTTGCACTTCTTTGCATTAAACCCCAGTTGCCACTCTTCCGACCATTTTGCCAGTTTATCCAGAGCTCTTTTCATTCTTCCCACCCCATCTGGATCATCTACTCTGTTGCAGATCTTGGTGTCATCTGCAAACAGATGAACCTTACCCTCCAGTCCATCTTCAATGTCACTGATGAAGATATTAAAGAGGAATGGCCACAGGACTGATCCCTGAGGTACCTCACTTGTGACCTGCATCTCTTCTAACTGTATACCATTAACCTTCACTCTCTGTTTTCTGCCCGTCAACCAGTTTGCCACCCAGTTGACCAACTTCTGACCTGCCCAGAGCCTACCCACCTTATTAATCAATCTTCTATGTGGAACAGAATCGAAAGCTTTGCTGAAGTCAAGGTAGGTGACATCAACTGCTCCCCCTTGGTCCACCACTCCAGTCATCCAGTCAAAGAAATCTATGAGATTAGTTTGACAGGACCTTCCTGTTGTAAACCCATGCTGTCTTGGATCCTGTGCTCCTATGGATTCCAGGTGTTGCACTATCCTTTCCTTAAGGAGTGCACTACTGAGGTAAGACTGACTGGTCTGAAGTTACCTTTCTCCTCCCTGCTACCACTCTTATTGAGCGGGATCACATGAGCCCTTCTCCAGTCTTCTGGGACCTCTCCAGTGCTCAGAGATTCACTAAACAGTTCTGATAATGGCTCTGCTATTTCCTCCCTTAGCTCCTTTAGTATCCTGGGATGTAAGCCATCTGGTCCCATTGCCTTGTCCACCTTGAGCTTATCAAGCTCTTGTAGGATTCTTTCTATTGTGAAGGGACTCGTGCACAACTCCCTCCTCCCTGTGTCTATGGTGCTGAGCTGTGGGCCCTGTCCTACCTTTTCCTCAGTAAATACTGAGCAGAAGTATCTATTTAGGATATATACTTTTACATGGTCCTCCTCCTCACATGCCCCCTTATCCTTTTTGATCTTAGTAATACCTCCTCTGGACTTTCTCTTTTCAGTAATGTATCTATAGAAAGTCTTGTCACCTTCTTTTACTGTTCTTTCTAGTGTTTCCTATGTTTGGACCTTTGCCTGCCTTACTGCCTTCCCTGCTTCCCTTACGGAAGTTCAGTATGCCTCCATGTCTTCATCCCACTGTGTTCCCTTATATTTCCTGAAGGCCAGCCTTTGGGCTCTAACCTTTTCTGCTACTGTTTTGAGAACTAAAGTGGTTTCCTTCTTACTTTGCTCTTCCTTTTCTTTCTAACACAATTGGATGTTGCTTCAAGTATTGCATCCTTAATGCTTACCCACTCTGCTGGTACCCCCTCACCTGTATTTCTTCTTGCCAGCGCTATCTTAACTCTGTTGGCCATCTTATCATAGTCATCTCCTCTGAAGTCCCATATTCTTGCCTTGGAATAGGATGATTTAGTTCTAGTGGCCAAATTGAACCTTACCATGCAATGGTCACAGGCCCCCAGGTGACCTTCTACCTGGAGACCTGTTATCCTTTCTCTGTTAGTCAGTACTAGATCTAGGATAGCCCTGTCTCTTGTGGGTTGTTGTACCAGTTGTTTGAGGCCCTCCCCCTGCAGGGAATCCACTATGTGTCTAGTTCTGGAAGATGTTCCTGCTAGTATTGACCAATCTGTATATGGCATGTTGAAGTCTCTCATTATCAGAATCTCCCCTTTTGGGTAACCCATGAGGTAGGCACATGAGAAAGGGTGCTGTCCATAACAGCGGCTCCTTCCCGGCGCAATCCCTCATGGCAATGGGAGGGTAGGGCGACCGGATGAGACTGTGGCGAACTGGGCGACAGATATTACTATGCATGTCGTGGAGGGGTGGGAGCGAGCATGGAAAGCGTAGGCTGTAAGGGGGCAGAGAAGCTATAGGGGGTGGTGCTGCAGTGGCTGTCTGAGCTACATCGTGGTGTCGGAGGTTGGCTAGTGGTTGGGGTGGGTGAGGTACTGGGTTCGGGTCCGTGCACTGGTGCGATTTTTTTGTGCCCAGCCCGAAAGTTTATTTATTTTACTGCTTTCACCCCCCCAACATGCACCCCCTGGAGTTGAGAATCCTTAAGTAGGTGGATGCGGAGGCAAAGCCCCCTGTGATGGGGGTGTGGGGGATGCAGCCTCCTTACAGAAAGCAGTAAAAAAACTGTCCTGTTGTGCTGGGGTAGTCAGAGTGCCGAAAATGTTTTCAGCACTCTGACTGTGCGATAACAGTGATCACCATTAGGCATTCGCCATTATCACATAGACCCCCTCTTTTGTATATCTTCTAACAGTAATGTGTCTATGTCCACCCCCTGGTCTGTAGGCCTGTAGGCCACCCCAGCTGGTATGGCTGTCCCATTTCCTGTTTCCAGGGTGACCCACAGTTCTTTTGGCTCCTTATGTGTATTCTGAATTTCTGTAGCTTTGATATTTTCATTGACATAAAGGGCCACTCCACCCCCTCTTTTTGCTCCTCAGCCTCTTCTGAACAGTACATAGCTGGGTACTGAAGTCTCCAAAGTGTGGTTACTGGTAAACCATGTCTCACTAATGGCTACTATGTCCAGTTTAGCCTCTGTCATTATTGCCTGCAGGTCTGGGATCTTGTTTCCCAGACTGTGAGCATGTGTGTACATGATTTTCCATTGGTCAAATTTCTGTGTGTTAGTTGTTGGGCAAGGTCTGGCATTTCCTCTATGCGTCGTACGGGGAGCCGGACCTTTTTCCCTTACTTGGTGATGCAAATGAACTACAAACATGCTGAACTCCTGCTTGATCACTAGCTGAGGTGGGAGGGGTGTCCTTCCCATTCAACGTATTGGGTGATGCACCCCTTCCCCATTTGCTAGTTTAAATATTCTGCAAAGATGTCAAACTTCTGCCCCAATGCACTGACTCCCTCCTTAGTCAGATGCAGTACATAGTATTTAAAGAACTTTCTCTCCCCAAACTGTTACCAGTTATCTACAAATTTGTGTCCTTTTTCCTGGCACCAGCCTTTGAGCCATATGTTTATCTCCCCTTCTGTGACCTTCCGTCCATCTGCCCCCCTCTACCAGACTGGCAGGATCTTGGAGAAGGAGATGCTGGATGAAATGGATGAATATGGATGAAAAGGATGTCAATGCCCCCTGCATCCTTGTACAATTTTAGCAATGCGGTCAGTGTCTCTCCACACTGAAGTACCTGGGAGACATCTGACCATTACCCCTGGCTGGAGATACGTATCAACTCCCTGAATCATTGAGTCTCCTATGATCAAAAGTGTTTTGGATTTCCTTTTTGCTTTTTTGTTTTGGTTCCTGTTTAGGGCGAGTTTTGTTGTGCTAGTTCCTGTGCTGCAGTGTCCTCTGCCCCTTTGTTTGATTTCAGAGATAGCGGTAGATACCTGTTTGCAGTTTTTATATGGTTTGTGGAGGTGATATGCTGGAGAGCAGTGAGTGATGGGGCACCCAATTTGCCTCTCCTAACCACCTGCCAGCCTCCCGGACCAACTACCGTCTGCGGTCGAGGTATTTCTTTTGGATGCTGGAGAAATGGCTGGCAGTTAGAAACATAGAAACATAGAATTTGATGGCAGATAAGGACCGCTTGGCCCACCCAGTCTGCCCATTACCCCACCTAATGGATAAGCTGCAGATCCTAGTTAACCAGCAGCCTACTTCTTCCTACCCCCACCCCCTAGAATTGCCTTATGACTGTCCCATGCATGCTTGAATTCCACCACTGTTTTTGACTCCACAATCTCCTCTGAAGGCTGCTCCATGCATCCACAACCCTCTCTTGGAAAAAATACTCTAAATTACCTCTGAGCTGCCCCCATCTTCAAATTGTGCCCCTTGTTCTGCACACCTCTTTTTTGAAAGATGCTACCCTCTTGGACTTTGTTGATTCCCTTGAGGTACTTGAAAGTTTCTATCATGTCCCCTCTCCCTCCTTTCCTCGAGGCTATACATATTAAGCTCCTTAAGTCTCTCTTCACATGTCTTCCGGTGCAGACCCTGCACCATTTTAGTTGCCCTCCTCTGGACAGCTTCCATCCTGTCTATGTCTTTGCGAAGACTGGGTCTCCAGAACTGCATGCAGTACTCCAGATGGGGTCTGACCAGCTGTCTGTACAGAGGGATAATAACTTCCTGTTTTCTACTGGTGATGCCTCTCCCTATGCATCCCAGTCCCAGTATCCCCCCAGCCCTCCTTGCTGCCCTCTCACATTGCTTGCCCACCTTTAGGTCATCTGATATGACTATCCCCAGGTCCCTTTCTATTTTTGTTGTTGTTAGTATCTCACCCCCCCATTGTGTACTCATCCCCTGGGTTTTTATTTCCCAGGTGCATTACCTTGCACTTCTTAGCATTGAATCTAAGCTGCCATACATTTGACCATTCCTCTAACTTTGCCAAGTCCCTTTTCATCCTTTCCACCCCACCTTGAGCATCAACTCTGTTTCAGATCTTTGTGTCATCTGCAAAGAGACATACTTTTCCTTCCAGTCCCTCTGCAATGTTGCTTATAAAGACATTGAAGAGGACTGGTCCTAATACTGAACCATGCGGTACCCCACTAGTAACCCCCCTTCCTTCAGAGTGGACTCCATTTACTATTACTCTCGTGTCCTATTCTCCAGCCAATTCTTTACCCAGGCTGTCATCTTGGGACCCACCCCAGGCTAGCTAACTTGTATATTAATCTTTTGTGTGGGACTGTGTCAAATGCCTTGCTAAAGTCTAGGTAGGCCATGTCCACAGCCCCTCCCTGATCTACTACTTTGGTCACCTAGTCAAAGAAATCTATCAGGTTTGCCTGGCATGACCTTCCTGCTGTGAATCCATGCTGCCTTGGGTCCTGTGCCCCTCTGGCCTCTAGATAATCGACAATTCTTTCCTTCAGAAGCGATTCCATCATTTTCCCTACCACTGAGGTTAAACTAACAGGTCTGTAGTTTCCTGCTTCTGCCTTGCTCCCACTTTTGTGAAGAGGAATCACATCTGCCCTCCTCCAGTCCTCGGGTACCACCCCATCCGCCCATAATTTGTTAAACAGGGTAGTCAGTGGTGTCACTAATTCTACCCTTAGTTCTTTTAGAATTCTGGGATGAATTCCATCAGGCCCCATTGCTTTGTTCACCTTCAGTTTTAAGAGTTCTTTCAGAAATCTTTCTTCTGTAAATGGGCTGGTATCAACTTCTGTATCCAGAGTGTTTCTACTGTCTGTTTTAGGTACCTCCCCCTCTTCCTTTGTAAATACTGAGCAAAAATATTTGTTTAGTATCTCTGCCTTTTCACAGTCACCCTCTGCCCATCCTCCCCCTTTATTAAGCCTCACTATCCCTCCCTTGGTCTTCCTTCACTCCCTGGTGTACCTATAAAAGGTTTTATCCCCCTTCTTAACTGAGTTTGCTATCTTTTCCTCGGTTTGGGCCTTTGCTGTTCTGACTGCCTTCCCAGCTTCCTTTTGCTTTAACTGATACAGTTCTCTGTCCTGCTCCTTCTGTGATTCCTTGTACTTCCTGAAAGCTTTCTTTTTCTCTTCACACTGTGATGCCAGTTTTTATTATTTCCCATTGTTCTTCCACCCCTCCTTCCTGCCCATTTGCTAGTGCATTCCTTAGGCACTCACCCATTTTGGCAAAGTCAGCCCTCCTAAAGTCCAGTACCTTTGCCTTTGTATGGCTTGACTCTATTGCTGTGTTTATTGTGAACCATACTGTTCGAAGGTCGCTAGTTCCCAGATGGCTACCCACTTCTACATCTGTGATCCTCTCTTCATCTCCATTTGAGAGAACCAGGTCTAAGATTGCTCCCTCTAGAGTGGGCTCCAATACTAGTTGTCTAAGGCATGCCCCCTGTAGGGCATCTAGAATAACCCCACTCTTCAAAGTGGCTGCTGCAACTGCACTCCAGTTCTGGCACATTCAGATCATCCATCAGCAATATCTCCCCTTTTTCTGCCATACTAAGTATACTTTCTATCATTTCCTTGTCCATTTCCTCCCCTGAGAAGGGGGTCTGTATACAACCCCTGTGAGGATTGTGGTGCCATTGCCGGTCTCCAAATTTACCCACAGTGCTTCTTCTCCTCCCTGTTTTCCCTTTTGTTCTGTTGCTTTGATTCCTTCCCTTATGTAAAGAGCTACTCCTCCTCCTCCTCTTTTACCCTCTCTGTCCCTCCTGTAGATAGTGTATCCTGGTGTTTACGTCCCAGTCATGGTTTTGTGTGAACCATGTTTCTGTGACTGCCACGATATCCAGATGTTCCTCCTCCATCAAGGCCACTAATTCAGGAAGCTTGTTACTCAGACTACGGGCATTGGTACTCATTGCTTTCCATTTCTTGATGGCTTTACCTTCTGTTGAAGCATCTCCCACTGACCTTTCTACCGCGGTCTTTTTCTCATTTAGTACCCTGTTTTGTAGGGAGAGGCTGGGATTTTCCTGCTGCTTATCAGTGCCTCCCCCCTTGACTAGTTTAAAAGCTTGCCAATGAAGCATTTAAACCAATTGCTCAAAAGACTTGTTTCCTCCCTGGACAGATGCAGACCATCCTGTCAGTATAGGCTGGTGTCCCTCCAGGTGGAACCCCAGTCCCCAATGAAGCCAAACCCCTGTGCTCCACACCATTTTTTTAACCATTCATTAAACTGCATAGTGCAAATTACCCTTGCCTCACTCATGCCACTGACAGGCAGCACCTCTGAGAAGGATACTGTGTGTGCTACTTGTCTTAGGCCTCTCCCCAGTTCTACAAAGTTTTTCTGCACTGCTCTAATCTCATGTTGAGCCAAGTCATTTGTCCCTAGGTGGACAATGATGTCCAGCTCAGACTCCTGCAGCTGTTCTCGTGATCCTGAGGATGCGCTTCCTGTCCCTCCAAGCCATGGCACCAGGCAGACACCTTACTTCAGTTTTCCCTGCTCCCCCCAGTTCTATCCCCCTAATAATTGAGTCCCCCACCAGGAGCTGCTTCCTTTCCTTGTGGTGTCCTCTGCCTCCTTCCTGTGGGCCTCCCTTGTGACAGATGTCCTCAGCCTCCTTAATATCCTTTGTGGGTGCATCCATAGGGGAGCTGTGCTCCCCCAGAATGGTGTATGGATTGTGGAGTGGAACAACTGACTGGGTGTGCCTCTGTTCCACCATCCTCACCCTCCCTGAGCCCACTGTGGTCCAACTGCTGTGCTTTCTTTGCAACCTCTGAGGTAGTGGTGGTGGGTCTTGTGCTCCCTGGATGGGGGAGGTTCCCTTCCTACCATCCAGTCTGGCCTGTGGGAAAGATCCCTTACTGCTGTCCAGTGTGGCCTGAAGATGAGCAAATTGCTCCCTCAGGGCAGAGAGTTGTCTGCAAATAGGGCAGCATCTCAGCCTCCAGAAAGACTCCCGGAAGACTGCTGCCCCACAGCCATTACATTGCACTACTCCTCACATGATTATGTACTTTTTTTGTGTGTGTGTGTTTGTGTGTGTGATTGGTTTGTTATATAGAAATATATATATTATACAATGTGTATGCTTATATTTTCAGTGCTGTGTGCTAGAGAGGATATGACATTGATATGACCTTGCACTCCTGAGGAATGATGTCAGAACCCCAGGTATAAAGGAAGTATTTCTAGGGTGGGGGGTGAGGTGTGGAAGGTTGGGCCTAAACTGTGCCTCACAAAACAATCAGCTAAGAGCTCTGACCCACCGCTACGATGAGTGCCTTCCTGTCAGCAAGATACAATACACAACAATTTGACAGAGAAAATCCCCTGCTAATCAAACAGAGAAAAATCCAGACATCCAAGTCAGACACAGGTAAACCTCCCCAGCCCCAAAACAGCCTGGTGGTTTGTGCTCTGAATGCAGTCAGCCCCAAAATAAGTCAACTGTGCTTTAACTCTTCCTGCACTGAAAATCTTATGAATTGTAACAAGACTGTCTTTTCCTGATAATTCTAAGTTTCTTATTTCACCTTTCAGTTAGAAATAGCCTCCACCTGCAGAATATCTGCTACAAACCAAAGACAATTGTAAGGTTCACCTCCCTCTGTTGTGAACACAACTCACTTTCTTGCAAATCCTATGTTCAGTACTGTAGCTCCCAGTAAGTTGTAGTTTGACTTGAAAAATATTAGCTGTTCTGATGAGTTTGCTATAAAACACTTGCTTATAATACTATTGTTCTCAGGTCTGTTACCAAAGCTATTGGCTGATAAGTAGCTGTGATGTAATCACTTCCTGAGAAAGTCTGGAATTTCCTTTTAAGGCACACAAAGATAAACACAAAAAACAGTTTACTGTCTAGGTCAAATACACAACCTGTACCTGCACTTATTTCAGGATTTGTGACAAATGTTTAGCCCAGGGTTTAAACTCTTCCTGCACTGAAAATCTTATGAATTGTAACAAGACTGTCTTTTCCTGATAATTTTAAGTTTCTTATTTCACCTTTCAGTTAGAAGTAGCCTCCACCTGCAGAATATCTGCTACAAACCAAAGACAGTTGTAAGGTTCACCTCCCTCTGTTGTGAGCACAACTCATTTTCTTGAAAATCCTATGTTCAGTATTGCAGCTCCCAGCAAGCTGTAGTTTGACTTGAAAAATATTAGCTGTTCTTATAATATATTTCCTCCTGAATATGCAATTTGAGGCATGTAGTCTTTGCCCATTGTGCCTGGAGCAGAGCCCTTAGATGTCCAATTGCCTAGCATGTAGGACAATGTCCTAAATCCTGTATAATTGCCCTTTTGAAAGGTGTCCTGCAGTACTTGCAGTTAATATTATCCATTCCAGATAAGTTGCTGGGTTTAGAACCTGGTCAGAGTAATTAGAAGGAGTAAAATAAAAGTAAAAGTTTGATTTTGTGTTTTGTTTGTTTGTTTTTGTATAACTTGTTATAACAATTTAAATAACTTTTACCCCTGTAAATGAGGTCACTGTGTAGATACCTCTCTGATCTTCCCCTTCCTGCTTTGCTACAGGAAATGTCACAACTGTGCCACCCTATAAAAGGAGTGTAGCATGGGGTGGCTGGGGATGGGGTGTGTGGCTGGGCCTTCCCTCTGCTGAAAAAGAAGAATCACAGACAAAAGAAACAAGGAGCTAAGAGCAGAAGCAATCAGCCAGCAACAAATGCAGTAGCCCTGAAAGTTTATCCTAATGACAGATAAAATGGTAAAACCTGTAAAGCACCACCTGTAATAATTTCACAGAAGATATACCCTGTAAGAAACACTTTGCTACAGAGAAAAATAAAGCAGTAACAGAAGATATACCTTGCAAAAGACAATTTGAATCGGAAGATTACAGCAATAATCTGTAAGCACACACTTATAGGCATACCCTGTAATAATGCAGCAGAAAGGAAGCAGCAACAACAATTTGAATCAGAGAAAAATAAAGCAATAAAATGTTAGCAACAAACATCAACAATCCTTGTGAGTATAAAAGAAAATAATAACACACAATAAATCTGCCTTGCCAAAAGAAGCCTTAATCCTTTTTCTTGCTCTGGTAAGGTCCTTTGCTCTGTCATTAACATTAACAAAATGGAGGCAGTCCAGAGAAGGGCAACTAAAATGGTGCAGGGACTGCATCAGAAAACAAAGAGTCTAACATGTTTCAATATAAGAAAAATAGCAAGACAAGAGGACACAGCATAAGATTAGAGGGAGGCCGATTAAGGGGAAATATGAGGAAGTTCTTTTTCACAGAAAGAATGGTGGATGCATGGAACGGCCTATCTCAGGAAGTGGTGGATATGAGTACGGTGCAGGGCTTCAAGCAGGCATGGGACAGGCATAAGGGAGTAATAAAGATGAGTATGACTAGATAGGCAATTGACAGAGTACAGGCCTATGGCACATTCATAAGGTAGAAAAATTGGGCAGACTGGATGGGCCTTACGGGCCTTATCTGCTGTCAACTTTTGTGTTTCTATGACTGTGGGCATTGGAACTCATTGCCCTTCATTTCTTGATGCTCTTACCCCTTTTAGGCCCTTCTCTGTCCTTACTGCATTTGCCTTTTTCTGGATTTACCGCTGTTCTGCTCACTATTAACTTCTCTACCTTTTTGTCTACTTTGCTAACTACCCTGTTTCATTGGGAGGGGAGCTGGATTTACCTTCTTTCTTTAGTGCCTCCCCACTTGGCTAGTTTAAATGCTTGCCAATGAAAGATTTAAACCTATTACTTAGGATCCTGATTCCCCTCCCAGACAAATACAGACCATCACACCAGTATTGGCCTGAATCACTCCAGGTGGACCCCCAGTCCCCAATAAATCTGCATCCCTGAGCTCTGCACCAGTTTTTCAACCAGTCATTGAATCCTATGAGGCTGAGTACCCTTGCCTCACCTATGCCATAGACAGGTAGCACTTCTGAGAAAGTTACCATGTGTGCCACTTGTCTAATGCCCCTCCCTAACTCCACAGACCCCTGCTGAAATGCTGTGATCCCATTCCCAGACAGGTCATTTGTTCCTAGGTGGACAATGACATCTAGCTCCCTCCCCTATGCAGTTGCTCCCATGATCCTGAGGATTTGCTTCCTATCCCTCCATGTGATGGAGCCAGGCAGGCGCCTTACCTCCCCCAGTTCTACCCCACTAATGATTGAGTCCTCCACCAGGAGTTGTTTCCTTCCCTGTGGGGTCCCATGCCACCTTCCTGTTGGTCTCTTTTATGGAGGTTCCCAGCATCCTCCTTGGTCTCCACTGTGGGTGCCTCCACAGAGGAACCATGCTCCACCAGAATGGTGAATGAATTGTGAAGAGGAACAACTGGAGGGATAAAGAACCTCTGTGCACAAACACTGAGGCAAGGGTTACCCCAAAGGGCATTTGGCTGGGAAGCCAAGTTTCAAGAAAATACAAAATCACACATGCCCCCACAATGCAAAGCATCATGGGCTGCATATGCAAATCACCACAGAATGTTATGCTGGTCCAACTTTAAGCAGAATTGCATGGTGCCAAAAGGCCTCTCACACAGTTTGAAAAGGGTGCTAACAGAAGACATAGACACGTGTTTCATCCTACCAGGACTCATCAGTATGCCTCGTCTGTTTGACACCCCAGTGGAATGGACTAGCTAACCTTAAGGCAGTGTGCCTTGGATATATTGTGGTGAACCCATTAAAATAAAAACTATTTAAAGACAAAAAACCTCTGTCATGAAACACTGAGGCAAGGAGTTTACCCCAAAGGGCATTTGGCTGGGAAGCCAAGTTTCAAGAAAATACAAAATCACACGTGCCCCACAATGCAATGCATCATGGGCTGCATATGCAAATCACCACAGGATGTTATGCTGGTTCAACTTCAAGCAAATTGCATGGCGAAAAAGGCCTCTCACACAGTTTGCAAAGGGTGCTAACAGAAGACATAGACACGTGTTTCTGGCCTACCAGGACTCATCAGTATGCTCATCTGTTTGACACCCCAGTGGAATGGACTAGCTACCTTTAAGGCAGTGTGCCTTGATATATTGTGGTGAACCCATTAAAATAAAAACTATTTAGAAGACAAAGAACCTCTGTGCACAAACACTGAGGCAAGGGTTACCCCAAAGGGCATTTGGCTGGGAATCCAAGTTTCAAGAAAATACAAAATCACACATGCCCCCACAATGCAAAGCATCATGGGCTGCATATGCAAATCACCACAGAATGTTATGCTGGTCCAATTTTAAGCAGAATTGCATGGTGCTGAAAGGCCTCTCACACAGTTTGCAAAGGGAAGCACAGAAGACATAGACACGTGTTTCCATCCTACCAGGACTCCATCAGTATGCCTCGTCTGTTTGACACCCCAGTGGAATGGACCAGCTACCCTTAAGGCAGTGTGCCTTGGATATATTGTGGTGAACCCATTAAAATAAAAAACTATTTAAAAGACAAAGAACTTCTGTGCACAAACACTGAGGCAAGGGTTACCCCAAAGGGCATTTGGCTGGGAAGCCAAGTTTCAAGAAAATACAAAATCACACATGCCCCCACAATGCAAAGCATCATGGGCTGCATATGCAAATCACCACAGAATGTTATGCTGGTCCAACTTTAAGCAGAATTGCATGGTGCCGAAAGGCCTCTCACATAGTTTGCAAAGGGTGCTAACAGAAGACATACTGGAGGGATGTTCCTCTGTTCCACCACCCTCACCTTCCCTAGGCCCACCATGATCCAACCGCTCCTCTTTCTTGGCAACCTCTGAGGCAGGGGTGGTAGTTTGGGTGTTCCCTGTGTGGGGGAGGAGGTTTCCCATATCATTACCAGGCCAGCATGGAAATGGGCAACCTTCTCCCTCAGACCAAAGAGATGCCTGCAAATAGGGCAGCAACATAGCCTCCCAGAACATCTCCCGGAAGACTGTCACTCCACAGCCAATGCACCGCACCACTCCTCACATGTCTGTATCACTTTCTAAGAGGTTTTTTTTTGTTGCTAGTGTGTGCAAGCATGTGAGTGTGTTGACCACTTATTCAGAGTGCTGTGCCTTTAAGGATATGAAGGTTGGTATGTCCTTTCAATTTTGGGGAAGCAATTTTATAACCCTGATATAAAGGAAATGATGCACTTGGGGTGGGTGGGGTGGGAGGGTGGGACTAATCCCGTGCCCTACAGAAGCAATCAACTACAACTCTAAACCATCACCCCGGTGAGTGCCTTCCTTCCTTTCAGAAACCTATTTCACAGAGTTTAAGTAAAAGGTCTAGCCTCAAATGACTGAAAATATTCTCCTAGCTAAATTTCCTCCCTGGCAAAGAAAAGTTACACTAAGAAAAGTCAAACACAAAAACAGAGAACCAAAAAACTGCTTTGTTATCAGGCAGATGGAGCCTAACAGGGCTCAAACAAAATATGACAAGTACTATAAGAAAATGTTGTTTCATCAAGCAAACAGGGTCTGGCATGTAGGGGCGTAACTATGCCAAATACATAATATTTTGTCTGAAAAATGCTCTTTAATCAGACAAAGCTTAACACACACGGCTCAAAGTTTGTCAAATGCTGTACTGTAAAAACATTTTCTTTTATCAGACAGATGGTACCTAACACACAGGGCCCAAAGTATGTCAACTGCATACTGTTCAAAAATGTTATTTTATCAGGCAAACAGAATCTGTGCCAAGTATGGAGTATGTTGTGCAAACAATGCTCTTTTACCAGATAGATTGAGCCTAAAACACACAGTAGGGCTGAAAACTATGCTAAGTACTGAGAAAATGGCTCTTAGATCAAAAATAAATGACTTACTAGCTTAGCTCACAGCCTGCTTGCCTGCCCTAAATCACCCTGTATAAAAAATATAGGGTTATAGCCTAGGCAGTACTCAGCATCACACATTGTCTTGTCTGAGCTTGCAATCCTTGCTTGCCACAAGAACAAACACACAACACAAACCCATATAAGGCCATTTAGAAGAGGCTGTTATTTATTTATATCTAAACTCTTGGTATCCCAGGTCACCCCTGAAAACAGGCACTTGTGCATAGTGGGCCTTACCCGGTTACCAAGGACTAAAAAAAAAAAAAAAAATGTTGGTGAGAAGTTGAGAACCTTAAAGTTTAAACCTAGAACATAATCACCACCCTGAGAATGTGCTTATTATTTCTTTCTGAGCCATGTAAGCTCTTACTATTTCTTGTTGATGAGACAGAGAAAGAGAGAGAGACTTTGATTTATCAATCAGGATTAGAGATGCAGCAAAATTTTATTATACCGGCAAAATTGCATATTACGCTGCACAAAACATTTTGCACAATTTTGCCCCATGACAAAATTTCACCTGAGAAATTACGCTTGCAATTACTGCTTTCATTTGCACATTTTGCCGCAAGTAAGTATCACATGACTTTCTCTCTAGCAGACTGCGGGTCACACGGGTGACTGCACTTAGGCAGGAAGCCAGACTAAATTTACATCCTTTAGAGCTGTTTCAGCTTAGGAAGTAGGAGAGGAGAGATACCACAGCAGGAGAGCTCAAACTTGTGTTTCTAAAAAGTGGAGTTTGTGTGTGTGCATTTGCAGCTTATTTGATTTGTGATCTGTTCATAGAAACAAACATAGAAACATAGAGACTGACGGTAGATAAGGACCGCAAGGCCCATCCAGTCTGCCTATTTCTTTTTCTTCCTTATAAATGTGCCATCGGCCTTTGCTCTGTCAGTGGCCTATCTATTCATACTCATCTGTATTGCCCCCTTATGCCTATCCCATGCCTGTTTGAAGCACTGCACTGTATTCATAGCCACCATTTCCTGAGGTAGTATGTTCCATGCATCCACCACTCTTTCTGTGAAAAAGAATTTCCTCACATTCCCCCTTAATCGGCCTCCCTCTAATCTCATGCTGTGTCCTCTTGTCCTGCTATTTTTCTTATATTTAAACATGTTAGACTCTTTCACCTTATTAATGCCCTTAAGGTGTTTGAATGTTTCGATCATATCACCTTTCTCCCTCCTTTGCTCAAGGGTATACATATTGAGCTCCATTAATCTGTCCACATATGTCTTCTGATGCAGTCCCTGCACCATTTTGGTTGCCCTTCTCTGGACTGCCTCAATTTGGTTAATGTCCTTGTGAAGGTGTGGCCTCCAGTACTGCATGCAGTACTCCAGATGGGGCCTAACTAGTGTCTTGTAAAGAGGGATTATTACCTCCCTCTTACGACTTGTGTTACCCCTACTAATACATCCTAACACCCCCCTAGCCTTACCTACTGCTTTAGAGGTCTGCTTGGATGATTTCAGGTCATCAGTGATGATGATGCCCAAGTCTCTTTCTTCCTTTGTGACTGCCAGCAACTCCCCTCCCAGCCTACAGGTGGCTTCAGGGTTTCTCTTCCCTATGTGCATGATCTTGCACTTCTTTGCATTAAATCCCAGCTGCCACTCTTCTTACCATTTTGTTAGTTTATCAAGATCTCTTCTCATTCTGCCCACCCCATCTGGATCATCTACTCTGGTGCAGATCTTGGTGTCCTCTGCAAACAGACAAACCTTACCCTCCAATCCATCTGCAATGTCACTGATGAAGATATTGAAGAGGACTGGCCCCAGGACTGATCCCTGAGGTACCCCACTTGTGACTTGTATTAGTTTAAAAAGTTAATATTTTCTATTAGTGTTTTTTCCTCATTTTTATATTCATCTATCTTTTTGATTTTGTGTGTGTGTGTGTGTGTGTGTCTAAAACTCCCCTTTATTTTTTAATTTTTTTGGGGGGGAGTTGTAGGAGAAGAAGAAGATAGAGATTACAGCTGATAATTCTAAGACTGGGAAGAAGGCAGCTGTAGCACCCCCACCCAGTGTCCATATTAATAGGTGGGCCTTTATGTCTGTGCCCCCCCAACAGCAGCAGGAGGATGTGCCCCCCACCCCCAAGCAGGGGAATGTAGCCCCCACTCTCCCAGGAGCAGCATGAGCCCCTCACCCCATCCCAGTAGCTGCAGGATCCTCCTGTGACCCCCACCCCAGGCAACAGCAGCAGCAGGCACCTCCAGATGCCACCCCCCCAGCTGGAGCATGCGCCCCCACCTCCTCTGAGCAGCATCATGATGTGCCCACCGGCCCTGGGACATCAGCTGTTGCCCCCCTCCCACAGTAAGTGTCATCTGCTGTGTGGTGTTTTTCAGTAAAAACACAAATGATAATTATGTTGTGATCTGCAATTTGTGTGGCAGATCAGTTAGAGGGGGCAAGACCAGGGCTCATTTTGGCACTGGTGCCAAAGAAACCATCTGTAGCACCACCACACTGCAGATTGGCTTAAAAGACAAAAAGGGCTGGCAGCAGGTAGAGGGGCCCAGGATACTGCTGAGCAGGTAGTAGGAGAAGGGGGCCAGCAGGAGGCAGGAGACAGGGGCCAGTGGTCAGCATAGGTGTCATAGAAGGCAGCAGCAGAAGGAGGCAGGTGCAGAACCCCCATCACCTTAACCCCAGAAACACAGGCATCACTGAGTTCATGGTGGGGACCCAGCAGCAGAAGGAGGCAGGTGCAGAGCCCCCATCACCTTAACCCCAGAGACACAGGCATCACTGGGTTCATGGCGGTGACCCAGCACTAGCACCAATAGCAGTAAGCATTGAAGAAGACCTGAGAGCATTGCGCAGAGAGGTGGGAGCTAATTTACGACAGGAGGTCGGGGGGGACCTCAGGAAACTCCTTCAGGAGCAAGAAAAAATGCCTGAGCTCCTGACGGAGCTGTGTGGAGGTGGTGGTGGCAAAATATGTACCTGGCTCCGGTGCGGTACAACGGTCAGCCTCCAGACTAGTCAGGGCAGCACTGGCAGCAACATTTGTTTTCTTTTCTTTATCTTGTCCTGGCTTTCTTACTGTCACTCTTCCCTCATCTGCACCCTCTAAAAATAACAAAAAACAAAACATATATATATATTTTCTGTCATCTTCTTCTATAGCGTTTCATTTGGTTTTTTTCCAGCTTTTTGTGTGCTATGCAATGTTTATGCTCCCTCCCTCCCTGTCCTCTTTCATTTTTTTTTGAAATTTAAGTTTATTAAGTTTTCGAATACAAAAGAAAAGAGCCAACAATACATTAAGGAAGACATCTTAAGGAATTAACAAGGAAAAAAAGAAGGTTACATATAATCAGGTTAACAAAACACCAAAAATAAGTATAGACACCCAACGTAATCTAGACCAATACAGTCTCGAACAGAAAAGAATACCCCAAACCCCCACCTCCCACCCACCCCCAATCCCCCACCCCAAAGCCCTGAGAGTTATCCTAGCGGAAGATAGGCCAAAACTAGACAAAAAGTTAGACAGGGGACTATCTGCAGTCTGGAAATGAAACACCCTGGAGGGGTTAAGCTGGTATATGAGACTAAGAATAGGGCCAACCGGGGGCATGACTATACTAAGTAGAGTGCATTCAACTTGCCCCATTT
Source organism: Neoceratodus forsteri (assembly GCA_016271365.2). Taxonomy (NCBI): domain Eukaryota; kingdom Metazoa; phylum Chordata; order Ceratodontiformes; family Ceratodontidae; genus Neoceratodus; species Neoceratodus forsteri. Next base: position 114,960,669 of record CM057455.1, on the reverse strand, counting down.
CTGAGTGAAAGACCCCGGGTTGTGCCTATAACTAGCAATAAATTTCTCGGTATTGAGGTTGAGAGACAACTCCCTCAGCCACTCTTGATAAGTAATAGTAACCAATGCCTGAGGACCAGCTTCTTAACAGCCATTGAGATAAGTGCCATGTGGTATTTACGCTCCATCACCGAGATGGCGGAATAATTACCCAAAATACATATATCAGGAGTGAATAACTCTTTCAGACCTAAGAGCGGGTTAAGACGGTCTCTAAGAGCAACCCATAAAGGGGCCACCTTGGCACAAGCCCAAAAAATATGCAACAAGTTCCCTTCGGCAACCCCACATCTTGAGCAGAGACTAGACTCCTGCTTCCCAAACCTGGCCAACTTGACTGGGGTGTAATAGAGATTATTTAAAATATAATACTGGGTCAGTCTGTGGTTATCCTGGGATAAGTAACGATACACATCCTTCCAAATTGAACCCCAGACAGGGATAGAACACGAACCTGAGAGAGACCAGATTTTGGAACCCTCTAAGGGAATGGGGAAAAGGTCATCTAACATTTTATGATAGATAATAGAGATGCTTCTACGCGAGTCAGCCGCCTCCTGGACCTTAGCAAGAAAAGGCCTTAATTTAGATGGAGAACAAGTGGGACCCAAGGTTTGGAGAATCAGGTGTCTCAGTTGAAAAACTTTAAAAATAAATCTCTGAGGGATGTGAAGGGCCTTTAAAATACCATCCGAATTGAGGAGATTGTCCTGATTGTACAGAGACTCCACAGACAAATTTTGTAGCTGCAGAAGCCAGTCCTCAGCTATGCAACCACCCCCAATTTTAAGGTTAGGATTCAAAACCAAGGGCTGGGCTGAATCTTTGGACGGGAGGAGATTAAAGAAATTCCAGCATTGAGAAATGACTCTAATGGACAGGCCAATAGGAGACTCACGAATGACCGGGGGAAGCTTGGAGAACGGAAGCCAAAAAATACGAGAAGGGCTCAGACCCACCTGGACTAATAAATTTACCTCAAGCTGATGCCAAATGGGTAGAAAGGTGGAAGACTGAGTATTAGACAGCTTCCCTAATCTAGCCAGATGGCTTGCCCAATAGTACAGCAAGAGATTGGGTAAACAAAGTCCCCCCTTATCTCTGGGCACAGTAAGCTTGAGGAAGGCTCTACGAGGCAGTTTCCCCTTCCAAACAAAATTAGACAGCGCTGAGTTAACCTGAGCAAAAAACCGCCTGGGAAGCCAAATATTAAGGTGAATCAGGGGGTATAATAGCCGGGGCAGAATATTCATTTTGATGATATTGATACGCCCCCAGGTGGAGAGAGGCAACCGCTGCCAACGATCGAGGTCACACCTAATTCTCCTGACCGCATTAACTAAGTTGAGCTCCTTGGCCAAACCCTCACCCCTGGTTACATGCACCCCTAGGTATTTAAAGGAACCAGTAACCCATTTCATGCCAAACCGCACAAAATCCGATTTAAAGGTGAGAGAGTTGACCGGGAATATGACCGATTTGGAGACATTCAGCCTATAATTAGAAACCTGACCAAAGCGGTCAATAATTTGAAGGACATGAATTAAAGAGTGTACGGGATCGGAAAGGTATAACAATATATCGTCAGCAAAAACCGATAAAGTTAGGGGAAGTTGCGCAAGGGTACAGCCCCTGATTTGCGATGAGCCTTTAATACTCACAAGCAACGGTTCCAAGTATAGGTTGAATAAGTAGGGGGACAGGGGACAGCCTTTCCGGGTGCCTGCACATAGGGGAAAACTGGAAGAAAATACCCCGTTGCAATAAACTTTGGCCGAGGGGGATTTGTAAATATAAATCATTTGAATGAAGGAGTCAGGAAGCCCATTTTCCTCAGGGTAGCCCATAAGAAGTCCCAGTTCACGCGGTCGAAGGCTTTTTCTGCATCGAGAGCAACAAGGACCATGGGATCAGGAAAGGTATGGGATGCCTGAAGGACATGGGCAAGAGTTCTCAGATGGTCAGCAGATGATCACCCCTGGACAAAGCCAGCCTGTTCCTGGCTCAGCAAATGCTCCCAGACCGATTTGATTCTGGACGATAGAATTTTGGATAGGATTTTAATATCATAGTTGAGGAGCGATATTGGACGATAACTGGCAGGGTCCGAGGGAGGCTTGTCAGGTTTAGGAATCAGAATAATTATTGCTTCTAAAAAAGAGGGTCAGACTCTACCGCAGAAAACAGGTATTCGTAAAGCTTAAGCAAATATAGGGATAGCTTTGCAGAACACCCTGTAGAAGGAGAGGGGTAACCATCCTGGACCAGGGACCTTCCTAGAGGCAGGTCATTGATTGCCTCTTCAACCTCACCCAGGGTGATAGGAGCAGAAAGCATATCACAGTGATGAGGCCAAGGGATGGGAGCTTAATGTTATCAAGAACCGCCTCCGCCAGCTGAGCTCATGACGCTGTGGAGCTGGTACCATAGATGTCTCTAAAAAAGCTTCAAAAATATGGGCAATCTCCCTAGGTAACGACTTAGAGGTGCCATCCTGAGCTTTGAGTGCCGGAATTAGACGGGAACCCTCTACTTCTTTCAACCTCATCGCCAGCATCCGGCCCGATTTCTCCCCCTGATCGATATACCTAATCCTGGACTTGAAAAGAGCATACTCCGCTTTGTCGTGGGTTAAGTCATTGTATTCATTCCTGAGTTTGATGAGAGCCGACAAATTAGCTGGGGAATTAACGGAGAGAAATTGCTCTTCGGCTAATCTCAACCGGTTAGACAGCGATCTGGTTTTGGACTCCCTAACCCTTTTCCTAGTAGCCGCAATCTTGACAAGCTCCCCTCGAAGGAAACATTTAAAGGAACACCACAATACATCCGCACGATGAACGGAACCTTGGTTCAGGTCAAAATACATACGGATCAAATCCCTGATCTGGGAAACAGAGTGTTCCTCCTTCAGAATTTGCGTATTGAGTTTCCACAACGTGTCGCGTTGGCCCTGGATATCGGGAGAAACTTTGATCCAGACCAGAGAGTGATCTGAGATAACTATCGTTCAATACCTCACTTGAGAGATACAGCTCATTAGTGAGGAACTGACAAGGAAGAAATTGATTCTCGACCACATTTGATGCACCTGGGAATAAAAGGAATAGAGCCAACTGTCGGGATTGAGAAGACGCCAGGGGTCACAGAGGCCCAACAAACTAATAAAATCAGAGAGGGCAAGTTGGGCAGGGGATGCTGGTCTAACTGGTCTATAAGTTTTATCAGATATATTGGACGGGGCAACATTCCAGTCGCCCCCTAAGATAAAAGGGGAGGGTAGGTATCTGCTCAGGATATCGGTCAGGGACATAAGGAAGGACGGATCGCCACCCACCGGGGCATAAATCGCCCCAACCACCAAACTACTATTGTCCAACTGACCCTTGACCAAAACATATCTGCCCTCCTGATCAGTAATACACTCCTCTGCAATGAATCTGACATAGTGCTTAATCAGGATTGCCACCCCCCTACTAGCTTGCGAACCTGGGGCAGTAAAAACCTGAGAAAAACCCAGTCTATGCAGTTGCTTGTCCTCAGAGGCGGCCAGATGTGTTTCCTGTATAAAAATAATATCTACATTGAGCAGGGCACAATTCAGAAAGAACTGACATCTCTTGAGGGGGTCATTGATGCCTCTAATATTCCAGCTGGCAATTTTAACAAAGCTCAATGCCATGCTAGCTTAACTAATGGAAGATCAGGCACCAGGGCAACACCAGACTTACAGATAATATCCAAGAAAAAACCCACAAGAATGGCCCAACCATAGTAAGACGCACTTGAGTGGAACAACTCTCCGAGGCCCCTCCCCCAAAACCCATGGAAAACAGACCCCTAAATATAACAGTGCCAACATTACCCATAGAAAAAACAGAACCCTGGGATCCCCTATGCCAGGGAAACAAAGCCCAGGATACACTAAACAGGAAAAAGTAGTCAAACCCCCACCCCAATTAAGAGACCCTACAGCAAACCCAAAAATACCCCCCAAACTATATACAAACCGGCCCTACAGTAACAGGTAAGCCAGTACACCACTGCAGAATGAGCTTTGAAGGAATGGTCCCCAGGGCTGACAGTACACCGACTCCTGCAAAATAGCCCTGACTAAAGACCTGGATAAGAAAGAGGCAACAGGAGCAAAACTCGAACGAAGCCGGTACCGCATACCCCAAAAAACGGTTGTGGGACTGCATCTCAACGCCTACCCCTCACCCCCAGCCAGAAACGAGAGAAAAAAGGGGAATATTAGAAAGCCAATAGCACCAACATGTTGAAAATCCCAACCCCAAACTAGACTGGAAAAGACCGTCTTACACAACCACACCCAACAACTATCACAGCCCAATTGACTTGGTGCCGCAAGGTGATACTCACCCCCAGGAGCGGACACACCGGCCTACATACATCCCACCACACCAAAACCGGTGAAATAGAGACGGGAGCAAATAAATCAATGGGGAGCTTGTGCCCAAATCGACCAGGCGATCACCCCACTAACCGGAAGGGAAAGGGGGAGGGAAGAGTGGGTAGGACCCCACCGGTGCAACAGTAAAACGGGCCCAGTAGCATCCCAATCAAAACCGAGGTTCCCACCCCCCTCCCTCGCACACCCAGGCGGAGGCCCCATCTCCAGAAGGCCCAAGCCTCCACCTCAAACCCAATGCCGCCCGACCCACACAAGAGGCCGACACCCCCCCCATGAGAAGCCAGAAGTGGACCCAACGACCCAGCAAATCAAGGCTAAGCAATCCATGTAGGCACAGAAAAAGAACACTATCAACACTAAAAGTTCAGCATAAACAGTCAGCCCGATTTAAAGAGATCAGGCAGCTTCCTGGTGAGTTCACTTTTGGCTTGCTCCGGAGACTCGAAGGTGGTCCAGGCACCATCAAGAAAAACCTGGAGCCTTGCCGGATAGTTCACACAGAAACGGTGACCAGCAACAATCAGTTTGGAGACCAGAGGGTGGAACTCTTCTCCTCAGTCTGATTTCAAAAGGTAAGTCCTGGGAAATCCTCAGCGCATGATTCTCCCATGACAGCTCTGTAGGCTCTTAACTTTCAATAAAATGTGCTGCCTTCCAGGTAACTAGCATTTTTATTAAAATGGGTCTAGGTGAGGATCCAGGTGCAGGCTTAGGCCTGAAAGATCTGTGGGCACGCTCGATGTGGTAAGAGGAGTATATGGGAGAGGGACCCATGATCTTAGTAAGGAGTTTTTGCACGAAAGACAGGATGTCAGGGCCCTCCTCACCCTCCGGTAGTCCCAACACCAGAATGTTGTTCCTCCTGCTGTGCCCCTCGAGATCCTCCGTCTTCAGCTTCAGTTTCGCTACTTGTTGCTTGAGCATCGTTAATTCGGGTTCACATTTGGCCTTCCAGACTTCCAATGAACTGATCCTGGCCTCCAAATCACCAACCCGAGTAGTAAGGGAGGCGAGGTCCCCACGCATCGATTTGAGCTCTGCCGAGATCTCATGCAGCGTTTCATGGAAAGGAATCAGCTCCTGTAAAAATAGGTCTTCGGTGAGCGGGCCGGATGAGACACCTGAGGAGCCGGATTTAGCGCTAGACCCCGTGGATTGGGTTCTCGATTTTTTAGCCACTTTCTTGGGGGTATTTGGTGGCGTATGCTTGGCCCCGGCGCATTTCATCTCGGCCTCCATCGTCGCACCGCACCTTGGCGAGAAACTTACTGGAAAGGTAACCGATCGCCAAAATAAAGTGACGGTGAACTCTGTGGGGATTAGGGTAATAGGTAGCTCTTCAGAAAAAGTTGACAGAAAACGGCAAACAACTAGATTGTCTGGCTGAGAGGGGAGAGCGAGTAAACTACGCTGCCATAAAGAGCACCGCCCCACGTGACAATCCTGTCCTCTTTCATACGTATCCCCTGTCCCTGCCCTGACGCTTATAGAAACATAGAAACATAGACTTTGATGGCAGATAAGGACCGCTAGGCCCATCTAGTCTGCCCATTTCCCTACCAACAGGATAGGCCGCAGATCCTAGTTAACCAACAGCCTATTTCTTCCTACCCCCACAAGAATTGCCTTATGTCTGCCCCATGCATTCTTGAAATCTCCCACAGTTTTAGACCCCACAACCTCCTTAGGAAGGCTGTTCCATGCATCCACTACCCCTCTGTGAAATAATACTTCCTCACATTGCCCTGAACCGCCTCCTTCTATCTTTAAATTGTGTCACCTTGTTCTTGTAAGTCTCTTTTTCTGAAAGATGCTACCCTCTTGGACTTTGTTGATTCCACTGAGGTACTTAAAAGTTTCTATCATGTCCCCCCCCCCCTTCTTTCCTCAAGGGTATACATATTAAGCTCCTTTAGTCTCTCCTCATATGGCTTCTCTTGCAGACCTTGCACCATTTTAGTTGCCCTCCTCTGGACTACCTCTATCCTGTCTATGTCTTTGCAGAGATGAGGTCTCCAGAACTGGACACAGTACTCAGATGGGGTCTCACCAACTGTCTGTACAGAGGGATAACAACTCTCCTGTTTTCTGCTGCTGATGCCTCCCTATACATCCCAGTATACCCCCAGCCCTCCCTACTGCCTTCTCACATTGATTACTAACCTTAAGGTCATCTGATATGATTACCCCCAGGTCCCTTTCTTTGTAGTTGTTACTACCTCCCACCCATTGTGTATTCTTTTCTGGGTTCTTGTTTCCAGGTGCATTATTTTGCACCTTTGCATTGAATCCTAGCTGCCATACGTCTGACCATTCCTCCAACCTTGCCAAGTCCCTTTTCATCCTTTACATGCCTCCTCTGGTATCAACCCTGTTGCAGATCTTTGTGTCATCTGCAAAGGCATACTTTCCTTCCAGTCCTCTGCAAAGTCACTGATGAAGACATTAAAAGGACTGGACCCAATACTGAACCCTGCAGTACCCCACTAGTAACCCCTCTTTCTTCAGAGTGGACTCCATTTACAATTACCTTCTGTGTCCTGTTGTGCAGCCAATGGTTTACCCAGGCTACCACCCTGGGACCCACTCCAAGGCTGGTTAATTTGACTATTAATCTTTTGTGTGGGACTGTGTCAAATGCCTTGCTAAATTGAAGGTAGGCCATGTCCACAGCCCCTCCCTGGTCTACTACTTTGCTCACCCAGTCAAAGAAATCTATTAGATTCGTCTGACATGACCTTCCCACTGTGAGCCCATGCTGCCTTGGGTCCTGTGCTCCACTGGCCTCTAGGTATTCAACTATTCTTTCCTTCAGAAGTGACTCCATTACTTTCCCTACCACAGAGGTCAGACTGACAGGTCTGTAGTTTCCTGCCTCTGTCTTGGTCCCACTTTTGTGAAGGGGAATCACATCCACCTTCCTCCAGTCCTCGGGTACCACACCATCCTCCATGATTTATTAAAAGAGTAGCCAGTGGTTTCACTAGTTCCTCCTTAATTCTTTTAGAATTCTGGGGTGAATTCATCAGGACCCATTGCTTTGTCCACCTTCAGTTTTAGGAGTTCTTGCAGAACCCTTTCTTCTGAAAGGACTGGGATCGACCCCCTATCAAGAGTGCTTCTGTTAATTGATTAGCACTTCCCCCTCCTCCTTTGTGAATACTGAGCAGAAATATTCGTTCAGTATCCCTTTTTCACTGCCCCTCTGCCCACCCACCATTCATTCTATTCAGCCTCACTATCCCTCCCTTTGTCTTTCTACGCTGCTGATGTACCTATAAAGGTTTTATCCCCTTCTAACTGAGTTGGCGATCTTTTCCTCAGTTTGGGCCTTTGCTATTCTGACTTCCTCCCTGCTTCCTTCTGCCTTAACTGGTACAGCTCTCTGTCCTGCTCCTTCTGTGTTTCCTTATACTTCCGGAATGCTATCTTTTTCTTCCTGACTTTCACAGCCACCTCTTTTGAGAACCATAGTGGCTTTTTCTTTCATTTTGATTTGTTTATTTGCTTCACACAAAGGCTTGTTGCCTCTGTGATGGCAGTTTTGATGATTCCCCATTGTTGCTCCACACCTCCTTCTAGTCTGTTTGCTAGTGATTTTCTGAGGCACTCTCCCATCTTGCCAAAGTCAGCCCTCCTAAAGTCCAGTACCCTCACTTTTGTATGGCTTGACTCTGTAGCTGAGTTTAATGTGAACCACACTGTTTAATGGTCACTTGTCCCCAGATGGCAACCCACTTCTAGATCAGAGATCCTCTCACTGCCCCCATTTGAGAGTACGAGGTCTACGATTACTCCCTCACGAGTGGGTTCTGAAACTAGCTGTCTAATGCCTACCACCTGTAGGGCATCAAGAATGGCCCTGCTCTTGGATGTGGCTGCAACAAATGTGCTCCAGTTAACATCTGGCATATTCAGGTCTCCCATCAACAGTATCTCCCTTTCTCTGCCATTCTAAGAATGCCTTCTATCATATCCTTGTCCATTCCCTCCCTGACATGGGGGTCTGTACACAACCCTGTGTGAATTGTGGTGCTCTTTCCAGTCTCCAAGGTGACCCACAGTGCCTCCTCTCCTCCCTGTTTACTCTTTTGTTCAGTTGCTTTTATCCCTTCCTTTACATAGAGAGTTACTCCTCCCCCTCTTCTCCCCTGCCTGTCTCTCCTGTAGGTTATGTACCCTGGTATGTTAACATCCCAGTCATGGTTCTCTGTGTACCATGTTTCTGTGACTGCTACGAAATCCTGGCATTCCTCTTCCATCAAGGCCACCAGCTCAGGGAGCTTGTTGCCCAGACTACAGGCATTGGTACTCATTACCCTCCACTTCCTGATGGCCTTACTCCCTTTTGCCCCATCCCTGTCCTTCTTGCCTTTGTCACTTTCTCCATTTACCCTGCCCTTCTCCTATCGACACCTCTATGTTGGTGTTTGCCGTATTTCTACTACCATGATTATTTGGGGGCTGATTTCCTGCTCTTTCCAGTGTTCTCCCCTTGGCTAGCTTAAAAGCTTGCCAATGAAGCATTTAAACCTATCACCTAGATCCTGGTTCCTCCCGGACAGATGCAGCCCATCATGCCAATATAGGCTTGCATCACTCCAGGTGGACCCCAGTCCCCAATGAAGCCAATCCTGAGCTCCACACCAGTTTTCAACCACTGATTGAATCCCATGGTGCGGAACACCTAGCCTCTCCTATGCCATAGATGGGCAGCACCTCCAGAAGGTTACCGTGAGTGCTACTTGACCATAGGCCTCCCCAATTCCATAAACTCTTTCCTGCTCTCTAATCCTCTCTTAGCCGGGTCTTTTGTCCCTAGGTGGACAATGACATCCAGTTCCCTTCCTGTGCAGCTGCTCTGGCAACTCTGAGGATTGGCCCCTGTCCCTCCAAGCCATGGTGCCAGGCAGGCACCTCACCTCCTCTCCCTTCCTCCCCAGTTCTACCTTCCTAACATTAGGAGTCCCCACCAGGAGTTGTTTCCTTCCTGCAGGGGTCCCCTGCCACCCTCCTGTGGGTCTCCTTTGTGGAGGTTCCCAGCATCCTCCTTGGTCTCCACTGCGGATGCCTCCATAGAGGAACCACACTTTGCCAGAATGGCATAGGTATTGTAGAGAGGTACAACTGGAGGGATGCACCTCTGTTCCACCACCCTCACTCTCCCTGAGCCCACTGTGGTCCAACTGCTCCTCTTTCTTGGCAACCTCTGAGGCAACGGCAGAGGCACTGGTGGTCCCTGGATGGAAGAGGATGCGCCCCCTGTCATGTGTTACTGTCTGTCAGTCACTTTTAGTCTTTTTTACCCATAATCACTGTACCTTTCTTCTTGGTTTAGGTTAGTCCCTCTGACCTGTATGTATTTCCTCCTCCTATCCACAAATGTCAAGTATTGTAATTTGTAGAATGTTCCTAGGAACAACATTTTTTCCTAAAGCTATGTGTGATGTTGTGGGCTGGCAGCAGTTGTTTTGGCTGTGTGCAGGATCAGTCTGAATAAATATGTACACAACAATCATAGAAACATAAGCACTTTTACTGCGAAGTTAAACATAATGTCATTTTTTCTGGGTGCTTAACACATGTGTCCCCATGGCTTGGGCTTGCCATAATGTTAACTTGGTGTTACAGTGCCCAACCACACCACCCGGTCCAAAACGTGCTCTAATATGGCTACAGTTTAACACAGCCTCTTGAAGCCATGCTGTGCAGAGTAGGCATGATAACACGAGGAATATAGTATGACCAGAAAACATTAGGATGACGTAGAGAATGTAGAGTGAGACAGAGCGTTGCCACTGTCTAACATGGCCCATAATTCCAGAAATGTTTCCCAAAAATGTTACAGTGAACCAAGACTCAGCCATGATGTTTTATGGTGCCCCCCCACCACCCAGACATTAAATAGGCATTTTAGGGTCTGTTTGCCCAACATTTCTGCCTGAAACTCACTGCTGCTGGTGCCAAACGGGGCCTACAAGTCTAGAAATGTTTCCAATAATATTGCACAGTACATTGAGACAGAAATCAGGTGTCAGACATGCAGTTACATGGCTCATACCCACCATGAGGACCCAAGTGTGCTGTTTTCTGCAGCGTTTAAATGCTTTCAGGGCCTAAATGTGGTGCTGCTGCTTCCAAACTAGGGATGGGCGGACCCGAAAAAGTCCTGACCCTTATTATCAGGACCAAGGTCCAGGTCAGAGTCCTGATTACTTATGAATCAGATCAGAACCTTAAGGAAATATGAAAACATTCACAAAATGCACTAAAAATAAAGACTTTTTCTAACCTGCCTGTGCTGGTCTGTGTTTTGACTCTTCTATGCATTCTTCTGCTCTGTCTTTTCTTTCTTGTTCTTCCTTCCCATCCCTTACCTTCTGTGCGGGGTATGGATAAACATACTTCAGGTCACCTTCCTTCCCCAGTATGAATGCACATATCTATCCCCTCCCAGACCCAATTCTTACATTGCTGCTCCTCCTTCCCTGTTTCCAGATTTCTGCCTCTTCCCTGCCCTAGGATTTCCCATTTCTGCCCTCCCCTACCCAGGACTTCCCATTTATGTCCCCTCCTAGCCAGTATTTTTCAGCCTCCTTCCCTGCCCCATATTTCTCATTTCTGCCCACACCCTGCCCTAGTTCTCAAATTTCTTCTCCCTTCTCTGCCTTAGTTATAACGTTTTGGCCCCCTTCTCTAGCCCAGTCCTGACAACTGACTGCTGCCTGCAGTGCATAGCGTCCCCTTCTCCTTCCCCCACAAATTTCATATCCATCTCTAACTTTACTGTAGTGCAGGTAATACCCTCACCACACACTGCAATCTGCAATTTTGCTAACTAGAAAAACAAATCTTTATCTTCTGGTCAGGCTGGTGCTCGTCTGTTGCCATGCTGCTGCCATCAACCACTTGCCTGCTACATCAGTCAGACATCAACTACTGCCCCATTTGCCCAGTGTAACCACTGACTATCCGCTTCCTTGACTGGCTGCCCACTTCTGATCTCTTTATCAATTGACCACGATGGACCGACCAACTGCGATGGACTGACCTATCATGATGGCTGCATTGGTCCCAAGTTTCATCGACTGGAATGCTGATCCAGCTGCAGCTGAGCAGGGTGGGCAGCTGCCCCTCCTCAAAAAGGATGCAGCCCAGACCCCCCCCAAATAGATAGAAAGGAGTAATTATACACCACACCATATCAAATCCTGCTTTCTTGTAAAGACAAAAAAATAACACATTTTCCCCCCTTATTTTGCCAGCGTTCCATTCCAGCTTACTTTTTAACTGATGGGTACTGCAGCTGAACCAGCTAGAAGGGGGCCTCATGAAAATGTCTGCCAAACGGGTCTCTCCCCTGTGCCCCCCCCCAAAAAAAATATTGGCAGATCAGACCACCTCTTACAATACATAGATACTTTTTTATTTTTAACCACTGAGTGCACAGACGCTAATACCAGGTGTTCTTAGCCAGCATTCCCCACTGAATATGGCCCAAGCCAAGAGATCATTGTTTAATAGCTGAACAGCAATTTTCATTGGCCTTAGCGAACACTTTGCTTTTCCAGGACTGCTGCTCCTTTTATTGGCTGCAACAACTGGCGGCTCACCTGGACTGTCCTTCTCAGACTTCATTTATTTATTTATTAAAAAAAAATAACTTTTTCCCCAGTGTGATGACTGAGGCAAAGATCTAGAGGGAAGTGTCGCAATCCACACCTCTGCCCACTCAAACTGATCTGAACCCCGTAGTACGCAGACATGGACATTCAGCACGCTTGAAGTGCTAATGCAGAGAGCGGATACAGGAAATAGGAAAACAAATCCAGTCCAGAAATAAAATAAATGAAAAAATATATATTTTTTTTACTGTTATTACTATTGGGGCATTTCCTTTAGAATCCTACAGCGGATGGGATAGTTTATGCAAATGGGAGAGGTATTTTCACGGACACGGTACACTTCACAGCTGGGTTCTTATTTACCTGCATCAGATGGACATCATGGGATCGGGGGGGGGGTCTGATTCTCAATGAACAGGTCCGTGCATCCCTATTCCTAACATGGCCCAGAAGTCCAGAAATGTTTCCAAAAAAATGGCACAGTGCACTGAGACTGAAATCAGGTCCCAGCCATGATGTTTTATGGCGCCCAAACTACCACCTGGACCAAACGATGGTCTCTGGTTCACTGTTTACAATTGTTTTTTGGCCACATCTTGGTTTTGCCAGTGTAACACAGGCAGTAAATGTCCAGAAAAGTTGCAGAAAAAATGGTACATTAAATTGAGAATGGAATCTGGTCTCATAGATACATAGATACATAGACGGTGTCGGCAGATAAGGGCCTATGGCCCACCCAGTCTGCCCATTTCAGCTTGTAAGTTCAGTTTATGTTTTCCTAGAAGTCTGTTGCCCCTTACCCCTGACCTCCAGAATTCCTTAACGTCTATCCCATGCATTCTTAAATCCTGTGATTGTTTCAGCCCCCACCACTTCCTCTGGCAGGGTGTTCTACTTGTCCACCACCCGTTCTGTGAAGAAATTCTTCCTCACATTTCCTCTGAATCATCCTCCCTCCAACTTCATCCCATGCCCTCTAGTCCTGGAGCATTTTTTCACTTAAAAATAGTGTATTCCTGCACCCTGTTCCTCCTTCTTAGCAATGATGTTTTAGGGTGCCCCTCCACCACCCACACCTACATCTCTGACATAAGGGAGGTTATCAGGAGTGAGAAGAGTCTTTTTTCGGATGACAAAGCGGGGGTGGTGGTGGATGGGGAGCAGGGGAGGGTGGGCCTGCAGGGGGACCTGGAGGCTTTGGAAAGGTGATCTAGAAAGTGGAAACTGAGTTTCAATGCAGGAAAATGCAAGGAAATGCACCTGGGAGCCAGAAACCCAGGCCAAGTGTACACCCTGGGGGGGGATGCTACAAGTCTTGATGGCTAAGAGGGACCTGGGGTGGTGGTGGATGTCAAGATGAACAACGCAGAGACTTGTAGAAGGGCAGTGGCCAAGGCCAGCAGGATGCTTGGAAGCATTGCTAGGGGGATCACCTCCAGAAGGAGGAAAGTGATACTCCCTCTGTATAACTGCTTGGTGAGGCTGCACCTCGAGTACTGCATGCAGTTTTGGAGGCCACACTTAAACAGGGACATTGAACTCCTGGAGAGGGTCCAGAGGACAGCAACCAAAATGATCTGGGGCTTGGGGGACAGGACCTATGGGGAAAGGCTCAAAGAGCTAAATATGTTCACATTGGAAGAGAGAAGGGACCGGGGAGACATGATAGAGGTCTTCAGGTACATGAAGGGGATAAAAAGGAGAGGCACAGTCAGGGTGCTCCAAAGGAAGGGGGGGCAACTAGAGGGCATGGGTGAAAGTTGGAGGGCAGGAGATTCAGGGGAGAAAGTAGGAGGCGCTACTTCACTGAGAGGATGGTGGAGCCATGGAATGCACTGCCCAGGGGGCTGGTGGGGGTAGGGACAGTGGAGGGGTTCAAGAGGGGGTAGGACAGGTACAGGGGAAGGGTTCTGGGAGCAAAGTCCAGTGCATTGAGAACATCCGGGACTGGGAAGGGAGAAGACAGAGAGGGTGAGGGGGGCAGCAAGGTCAGCTCCCAGGGTGGGGCTGACCAAATGAGCAGATGCGAAAGACCGATAGGTCTATTCTGCTGCCATTTTAGTATGTTAGTAAATAGCTGTTTTAGGGCCCATTTGCCCAACACTTCTGTCTGAAACTCACTGCTGCTGGTTCCAAACATGACCCAGAAGTCCAGAAATGTTTCCACCAATATGGCAGTGCACTGAGACTGAAATCAGGTCCCAGCCATGATATTTTATGGCGCCCACACCACCACCCACACCAAACCATGGTCTCTGGTCCACTGTTTACAATTGTTTTTCAGTCACATCTTGTTTCTGCCAGTGCATCTCAGGCAGTAAATTTCCACAACTGTTTCCCAAAAAATTGCACAGTACATTGAGACAGAAATCAGGTGTCAGACATGCGGTTACATGGCTCACACCTACCATGAGGACCCAAGTGTGCTGTTTTCTGTAGTGTTTAAATGCTTTTTGGGCCCTAGTGTGGTGCTGCTGCTTCCTAACATGCAACATAAACCACTTTACCACAATGAGAAAAATAAATCCTCCTGCAAAATACTCCTGCTGTGACTTAAACTTGCACTTAATCCCTCCTGATGCTGCGTTCTCAGTTGATTGCGAACTGTGGAATTATCATTTCACAATGATGATCCCCTGGTTAGCGCTGTTGTCTCTGTGGTTTTAAGTCAGTGTGGATTGAATTACTTTTGAGTGCTGCTGCTGTTGCCTGTTGTTCTGACTAGTTGCCAAGAGAAGTAATGCTTTGTCTGCTTCATGGGGATCCTCTTCACATAGTCGATTGATGCTTCTGCTGCTGCAAACGTAAGTATCTGTATTTACTTTTTCAGGTGCAAGAGAAGGGGAATGGTGGGTTGGTAGTGTGACGTCATGAGTTCTTATATGTTTGCACTTAATTTATATTTATCTAGGGTGCTGAGGAGTACGTCATCATGACAACATGCATGTCAGCCCAGGACCTGGATATGGGATGCTCGAATGCACCACATTTAACACTGCTCAAGGACAAGGTAAGTACTGAATTTTTCATTACGAGGATGGATAGGTGTCTGCAGCTCAGATATCTGACTCAGATTGTAATTGTATTATTTTTTTCTTTTCTAAACACATGCAGGAATTCAAGAGCTGTTTACTTCTGGTGTACTGCTGCTGCTGTTGCTGTTCAATATGTGTACAACTCATTAACTGGTGGTAAGTATTTCTTAGTTTGTGATGGTCTTTGGTGGGAGGGTGGATGCGTGGGAGGAGGTGGTGGAGGATATGATTAAGTAATAAGTTTGTGGTTACTGCAGGACAGAGATGTCAGACTTTGACAGTAACTATCTTATATATGGCTCTGTCAATATTCAGGATTTCCGCTGCTGGGGTACATAGTACGTTACCTCTCTCCAAATCTGGCTGCTGGGCACTGGCTGTGCTCATCAGACATAGTCTGTTCATGTCAAGTGTTGAAGTTTAACAGCCACTTCCTGATGTAACAATAGCTTCCTGTAATGATGGGGGGGGGGGGTCACCCAGTTGTTGTAACAATGCTAAAAATGTTTTCTTCTTTTTTCCTTATTGCCACACAGGTACAAAGTACTTGAAGTGGAGTGGTGGCTTGGGTTTTCTGGTGGACATTTGTGAAGCATCCCATCTCTGTGCGGCATTGGTGACTAAATAGAAGTCTTCCGTCCTGGTGTGTGGACGCTGAATTGAGGTGTTGCACCTGTGAGGTGTGGGCCACTGCTGACAACTAAAAACATATGTTTTTTTTTTCTTCTAACTGTTTAACCAGGAGAGACACACTAAGCTGAAAGCTTTTTCACTGGTGCAACCTGGGAGCACAGGAAAGCTAAGTGACTTGCTCTGGGCCACACAGTATATGCAGGTGGGGGTTTTGGGATTGAAACCCAGGTCTCCAGATTTGCAGCTCAGAGCCTTAAACCACTGCACTATACTTCTTTTTGGTGGAAGACTGCTGGAGGAGGAGGAGGATGAGTCATTTAGCTGGACTCAGAGGCCGCATTAACGTATGCTGAGTAATGCAGTACTGGCTGTGCGCTGTCTGACTAAGTTGCCATTGTTGCATATACAGTGATGGCACACTCACTAGACATTCATTCATGGTGTCATGGAGGAGGTATATGTGGAAATGGGGTGGAGTGCTGGTGCTGGCTGTGGGGGTGGGGCACAACACCTTTAGCCTTCTTCCAGTGACACATCATCCATGAAGCAGCCGTCACAGTCTTCGAGACTGGAGTCATCACCAGGTGGAAATTCAGTCAGCACTGCTGCTTCATCTGCCTCCCTGCTAGCAGAGGCCTTTCCACTGTGGACGTCTTAATTGTCATCATCATCCCAGAGACAGAGTTCTTGGGGCAACACCATCAAAATAACTGTGTTATATGGAATGTGAGCCTCATTCATTTTTATAAATGTTAGGCTGGAAACATTCTTCGGTGACGGATTTGTCGTATGGTCACGCACAATGGCTCCAGCAGAACTGAACACCCATTCCACACTGGCACTGGATGGTGGGCAGCTGAGATGTTTAAAAGCAACTGATGCCAGTGCAGGCCACTCATTCACTTTGCTGTTCCAGTACACCAAAGGCTCATCAGTGATGCCAAGATGCTTGGTGTCTCTTATCCTGGCATCCACTATACATCGTGCTGCCCTGAGTCCTACTGCCTCATCAGGCTCGTCCTCCTCGTTTTCAATTTCTTCCATGCTCACCTGGTACACAGCATCCCAAATGGGATTACCTGCCGTGTTCTGCTGCGACTTTGACATTTTCTCAGCTCTGGTGGCCTGTGATGAGCTGCTGGTGGTGATAGTAGCAACACCTGGTATATGTGCCCTTTGTCTCTCTGTATTTTTCATCTGTTTTTTCACCATGTACCCATCTGACAAGGTAATTGGTCAGTTTCTCCACTCACACATGACCCCCTTCAATCATGGCAGGCAAGCCATGTTTGTACCATGGATCTAGCATGGTAACAACAGCAAACTCATTACACTGCATAATGCCAGAGATATGTGTATTGCTGTCCAGTATACGGAGCATGTGACCCATTACATGAACAGCACTGTGATCATCACTTACCTCCATCTGGTGATGGACATTCACCAGTGTCTGCCTCAGCACACGTATAAGGGATGTTGACTGACTTATACAGGTAGTGTCCCCACTCACAGCCTGTATTGCATGCTCAAATGGATGCAGAATGCATATTATGCCATCCATTTGTTGCCACTGCACTGTTGTTAGAGTGATGGACACTCTAGCACTGCCCCGGGTGGTGTGCAGCAGTAAGTAATCTGGAACCACCTTATACTGTTCATACAGCTGGTCCAGCATGTATAGTGTGGCATTCCAGCTGGTAACAATATCGAGCTTCATACAGTGCTGAGACAGATAGTTATTGCTTTGCAGCTCACACAGATGGTCACGGGCCTTTGCAGAATGGGCAAAGTGAATACAGATATGTCTGGTGACAGTTTCTTTTATCTCATCATGGTCCAGAAATTGCAGCACAACTTGATTAAGGCAGTGTGCCAGGCAGGGGACTCTGAAAAACACACTGTCACTAATGCACTTAACAACATTGGAGCCTTTGTCACTGGCAATAAACCCCGCTGTGAGTGACTGTGCGTTGTGCCACTCATCAATGTTATTTAGCAGCACGTTCAGCATTTTCTCAGCAGTGTGAGACCCTGTAACCCCTTGCATAGTTATGGTTGCATTGCTACCACCACAGTTCTGCTTTACGCAGGTTTTGCCAGGGCCCAAATCAACAACCACCCCAGGTATCTGTGCCCAGTGTGCTGTTATTCATGGATTTGAGCTGCCCGTTGTCTGCCCACTTGTCCACATATCCATGCTAAGGTGGGTATATTTTGAGGAAGACTGCTTCATGGCATGTAGGACAGACTGTGAAACTCTGCTGTAGAGTTTGGGCATGGCACATTTCGAAAAATACGTTCACAATGGCACTTGTTATTTGGGACAGGCACAGGCCATCAAATGGCAAAATCCTACATTTTCCACAAAAGAGAAGGGCAACAGGTCGATGATAAGCATTTCAGCTGTGGCTGCATTCAGCTCATGTGCAGCAACATGACTGAGGCCCCCTCAAACACTCTCCTCAATGTGGGCTGCATCTTTGCAGCGGGTCGACAAAAACGTTTTACTTTTGCCACCAATGTTGTTCTTGCTGGGGTACCAGGTGACTCTTGGGGCCTAGGATGTGCATCATGTATGAAACTGGTTATTTTGATGGATTTGGGGCCTGATGGTATACTTTTATGACTCGAGGGTGTGGCAGCTCCACTGCTACTATGTCCACTGTTTGGGAGAGAAAATGATTCCTCACACTCCTCCTCCTCCACTGACCCACTCAGCCCTCCCTCCTCCTGCTCTATTGTACTGCTGTCACTAACATTAAGCTTGACAAGGGAAGTCCTGCCAACAGCTCTGGTATCTTTCTAGTGTTGATGCCAGCACAATGGGTGCTTGTTTTTCACATGGGTGTGCTGCCCACTGCTGTCTTGGTGGCTGCCCTTTTTTCCATGACTTACACATGCTTGACACAGCTGACAGATCACTACGGTGTCATCAGCTGCATCAAGCATGAAACAATCCTAAACAAGGGACTTAGCAACTCTAGATTTGACTTGATGGGACTGAGACTTGGACAGTGAAGCCAAAGGTTTGGAAGTTTTTGCTTTTTGTGCAGCTTGCATGATATCCACCATGCTACGTTTGGGAGGTGGGGTGACTGGACTGCTTGTTTTAGGCTTGGTGATATCCTCACCCTCAATCTTGTCATCTAGATGGGCTACATCGTCAACCTTCATCTTTTTCACTTCTGGCTCCCACAGGGGATCCAACACCTCTTCGTCACCGGTACCAAAACATATTATATCCTCCTCCTCATCCCTATCACTGCCTACTGCCAGACCAACTTTTCCCTACTCTGGCATCTCCTCACGGGTTGGGGGGCTGACTTTGCTTATCTCCTTCTCCCGGAGAAACAGACTGAAGCTGGACACTGTCACCCTCACCACCACCATCGGCTCCTCCTTGAACAGGAACAACAGTCACACTGACAACTTTTTCAACCTCCTCCTGGACCTCTGTGCCTCCACTGGTGTGAGTGTCTCTCTTATTCCCGGTATCATTCCCAACAAGCATACTAGCTACAGATTGGGCAGTAAAAAAAAAATGAGTCACAGATTTCAAGCCACTTCTAACTTTGATTTTGCTGCTACTGTCTGCCACAGCAGCAGTGGCAAGGGCCATAGAGGGCATGAATTCACAAATAGGTTTGTTTTTTCCATCAGACTTCTTTGAGCCACCTCCCACCCTAGCACCTTTACCTGAACGTCTCTTGGCATGCATATTCATTTTTTATATAGTAGACAGCCAGGTCAGGCAGTAAACAACAGTGGTGTAACAAGGATGAAAGGGTTATTATGTTAAGCAAATTCAATCAAAAACAGGAACGCAGCAATGCAGAAACTAGATTACAATTTTAATTTCTGTGAGCAATTCAATAATTCAGCATGCCTGGATATGGGCAAGTCAAGTGGTCCGGTCACTGTTCATGAATACTTTCAATAAAGAAAATAAATCACAAAAGTGATTCAGCAGAGGGAAACAGAAACATAACTACTGAGTCAGAAGAATGTAGTAACTGTTCAAATAAAGAAAAGCTAATATTCTTCAGGTGGAAGATACCTCTGTCTGAAAGCTGAAATGCTGAACTTAGAATCTGCAAGAAAGACAGTCTTGCTCACAGCAGAGGCAGGTGTACCTTAGTTTACATTTTACAATTGTTATTGTACTTTGGTTTGTAGCAGATTCATCAGAAAAGCAAATATTCTTCAGGTGGAGGCTACTTCTAACTGAAAGGTAAAATACTGAACTTAGAAGTATCAGGAAAGACAGTCTTGCTCACAGCAGAGGGAGGTGCACCTTACTTTACATATTACAATTTTTTATTATTCTTTTCAGTGAAGGGGCTAGCATTCCTGCTTTGGAAATTGGGAGTTTAAAACCTAGAGGGATTGAAATACTGTTTACTGTGTCTGTCCTTGTGCACAGCTGACATGTTTGAAATTGTTGTTTGGTAACTGTTGCATTGCAATATTTGTGATACTGTGAGTTATTCACTGGGCTAAGGATTTGACATAAGTCCTGTAGTGAGTGCAGGTTAGATGGCTGTATATTTGATCCAGACAGTGCCCCAGGGGGTGAAAACTGTTTTTTGGTTTTCTCTGTGTGTCTTAAAAGGCTAGACCAGGCTGTGTCAGGAAGTGCTTACATCACAGCTACTTATCAGCCAATAGCTTTTGGAAGAGTCTTACAGACCTGATAAGATTACTATAAGCAAGTGATTTATGGCAGATTCAACAGAAAAGCTAATATTCTTCAGGTGGAAGCTACCTCTGGCTGAAAGCTGAAATACTGAACTTAGAATCTGCAAGAAAGACAGTCTTGCTCACAGCAGAGGGAGGTGTACCTTAGTTTACATTTTACAATTGTTATTTTACTTTGGTTTGTAGCAGATTCATCAGAAAAGATAATATTCTTCAGGTGGAGGCTACTTCTAACTGAAAGGTAAAATACTGAACTTAGAAGTATCTGGAAAAACAGTCTTGCTCACTACAGAGCAAGGACACAGTGAATTTAAAATCTGCTGGCGACGTGAACTTGAAGTGGCCACTTCATGTTGGCACTCCGCTATGTGGAGTGCCCCATAGGAAAGGCTTACTTTGTCTTGTTATTATTACTTTGCATTGTCATTCCACCTTAAAGAAGAAGTAAGGAGGAGTGACAACAATATTGGCAGCATCCCATCCACAGTCACCAGAATGAATGTGCATCCCCAAAGTGCTACTGTCCTGTGTCCAGAAAACTCCCCAGAGCTGATGAAGGGAAATGAGAGCATGACAAGAAATGCAAAGTCTCCCAGAATTAATGGTGCACTCAGTCATGCGTGCAGTGGTCACACGCGGTTACCAGAATTAATGTGCATCCCCAAAATGCTACTGTCTTGTGTCCATAAAATTCCACAGTGCTGACAAAGTGAAATGAGAACATAACAAGAAATGCAGTTTCCCAGAATTAATGGTGCAATGCAAATGCACAGGCAGGTTAAGATTAGCTGCACACTCAAGAGATGCACACAAAAAGGCACAAGAACACCTAACAAATGCTAACAAGTCACAAATCCAAATCTGGAAAGGAAAACATTTTGCCAGTGGGGGGATTAGTGCACAGCAGTAACAATCCACTACCAGTAAAGATACCACAAAGCAGTATAAAAAATTCATGAAGGTGCGGTGGATAGCAGGCTCATACTGCTGCAATTACTCGGTAACAATAAAAGGTGTCTAATTTAATGACATGCATCACACACACTCACTCACACGCACACTCAAGTAATGTGTAGCAAATTGAAAGCCTTTAGTAATGTAACCAAATGTTTTAAACAGACAAATTGTACACTGCTGCACCACAACAATCAGCAAACAAATGTCAAAAATGACTGAAAAAATTACTGTGAGTACATTGTCCCTGATTCTCCCCTTCCCCCACAAAAGACAGACCACCTGTGTGTTGTTGTGTTCAGATCGGCAATCAATTTATTATAATCCATATTTACATTTTGTTTAAATTACCATCACCATCTTTACTATTGTCTTATTACACCTCTTTGATTATATTGCATTACATATCAATATCAGTTCAAATCCTCCTCTTCTTCCACTTCTTCTCACCTCCCCAAATGAAAACCTGGGAGCCTTCTTCTCTTTTCTTATAGGTAATGGTGAGAACCAAGACTGCTTTCTTCTCCTTCTCCTCCTTTTCCTTTTTCATTCCCCCCCCTTCCCAATTGCCTGTCTCCAGCTTGCTTTGGATGACTGGCCTTCCCCCCTTCTTTCGATCTCGCCCCCCATTTACTTGCTTTGTTGTCTCCTCCAGGCCTCAATAAACCCCATCATCTCTGTGTTGAACATATCTATGGCTAGGTCCAATAGATATACTCTGTCTGATCTGTAAAAATCCTTTACCCACTTTTCCACTCCCCTCAGTTTTACATGCCCTCCCATGTTTTTTTCCAGTGTCCCTACCCTACTGTTCATCTTTTTCCTGGCTCTGTCTACCGCTACGTGTCTGTGTGCATGTCTCCACCCTCTCCATGATATCATATCGGACCACACCAAGCTCACATCTGGCCACCATTGTTTTACCTTCTCCAAATCACTTTTGACCCTTAGATATGTGTCCACCATGGCTTCTCCCCTATGTCGTTCCCTCCCAGGTGTATAATAATTAAATCTGGTATGGGTCTCCATTGCTTCATCTCTTGCAATGTTGGAAGTAATTGTGCCCATTTCATCCCCCGGATGCCACGCCATATCAGTGTACAGTGTCCGATGTCCTGGTAGAGCTGCTTTTCCCCAGCCTTCTTTTCAGCTCTCTTTTCTGCCCAGTAAATGTAGGAATGCCCACAGATCCATACCTCCCTCATCCTCCCTCTACCTATTGAATTAGACAAGACACTTTTTAATACCTAAACCTTCGTGATCTGTTCCTTTCTTTTTTGTCTCTGTTTTTACTTCCCTAGCCCCTCACACACCCTCCCACCCAATATGCCCCTCCTCTTTGTCTGATCTGTTCCTGCAAAAGAAACATAGATGGCATGTTAGTCTTTAAACCTTAAAAGTACAAATCTATCTCTTGCAACTGGCATACCGCCAGCGTCCCATTTCCCAAATATTGTTCGCTGACTCTCCCTCTGTCGCCCATTTTGACGTGGCTCCTATCCGAAAAGAATGGGAAGAATAACTAGCTGTGTCTTCACCAGAAACTCCATGCCTTTCTTAAGTATGGCTGTTGCCTAGTAACTGGTCACCATCCTCCCATCCCCATGTACAAATAATCTCTCTTCTTATTTGTATCGCTCTGCGGCGTAAGCCTACAGTCTCTTTACTGAACACAAGGACCCATGGGTGTGAGGTTTTATGGCTATAACACAACCTTTTCCCAACTGATCTGTTTTAGACCTCCTGAATATGAGTTACATTGTTTCCTGACCATATCTCATCATTCCAACCTCCCATCTTCGTCCTTTCTGCCATGCCCCACTGTCTCACTCACTCTCAATGCCCCTGTGAACATTACCACATAAATTGTAAAGAATAGCTGTGCTTCATCCTTGGATTTACAAATTTTTGGCAATATGCCCATAATCTGGCTAACCAATGCTTCGTTATTGGTCGCCATCCATGTTTCAAACTGCTCCACCCTACCATCATCCTCCTTATCAACATTGATTTTGTGGGATCCTGCCATCTCTTTAGGCTACATACTACACTGATCCCAGCTAGGTATACCCCCATGGTAGTGGATTCCACCCCTTTTGCCATTGATCTACTGTAAACTTTCCTAGCTGCTCCTCTGTAACTTTCCCACTTACCTCCATGTGGTGCGCTGCCCTGAAAGCCTGCAACGCCTGCCATGCCCCTTCATAGGCCCTCAAGGTCCGTGGTGCCCATGAGTAGTGAAACAGCATCTCATCTCCCTCTTGTAAACATCCCAGATATTCTTTGGAATTGGCATTTTCTGTTCCTCTGCTGTTGGTACCAGCACCCAGAAACTATCCATCTGCAGACAGGAAAGGCTGTCAGCTAGGATATTCCTCACCCAGTCTATGTGCTTGGCCCTCAATGACATATTCAGCTGTAACCCTCTTAACACTAATTGCCTCAAAACCCACATTACTGGCAATGACCTGCCTCCCATGTTATTCAGGACATCCACCACTGCCCTATTATAACAGCAGAATGTAACCTTCTGATTCCGCAATTCCTCCCCCCATACCAGGGTGCAGGCCCCAAATGGCATTACTTCCAACAGTGTGACTCACCCAGCCATCTCTTATCCAGTCAGCTGGCCATGGTTCTGCAAACCATGTTCCTCTCACGTACCCCCCATCCCCTTCCCCCGCCACATCTGTATACAAATCTAAATCGGTGTTATAGACCCACTCTTCCTGCCAAAAGGATATGCCATTGTAGCTACTTAGAAATTCCTCATATACCTTGAAGTCATCTTTTACCCCCTGTGTTATATCCACCCAGTGGTGTGGTCTTGTCACCCCTGCTGTTGCTCTTGCTAGCCACCTTGTGAATGTCCTCCCTGGCCCAATTGCCCTGCACACAAAATTTAAATGCCCCAGTACTTGCTGCACCTGCCTTAATTGTACTCGCCTCCTACTCATGTGTTGATGGCTCAACCCTCATAGCTTCTGAACTTTTTTGTCGGGCAACCAAAATACTTCTCCCAGCACATCCACCTCAATCCCTAAAAACTCCAG
Source organism: Neoceratodus forsteri (assembly GCA_016271365.2). Taxonomy (NCBI): domain Eukaryota; kingdom Metazoa; phylum Chordata; order Ceratodontiformes; family Ceratodontidae; genus Neoceratodus; species Neoceratodus forsteri. The sequence goes on along the minus strand of CM057455.1, from coordinate 114,936,197 downwards.
CACCTTGCTAGGGCCTTCTGATTTTTTTCTGGTGCCAATGGGACACTGAGCTAGCCACATCATTTTTGAAAGCTAGCTAGCATATCTTCTGTCTCCATGCATCCACTGCCTATCAACAGAAAATCATCCAAGTAATGTATAACAGCCCTGTACCATTTTTCTCTGGAAGAGCCACTGCAGGCAGGTGCTGAGTGTTTCAAATGTAGCACAGGCTATAGAACAACCCATAGGCATCGCCTTATCAAAATAATACTGGTCTCCTATTATAAACCCCAACAAGTCCCAGTCCTCCTTTCTAACCAGGAGCAAACAGAAAGCCAACTCAATGTCTGTCTTCGCTCAACATGCTTCGGGGTCACCTGGATGATCTGCACTGCCTCTTCCAGCCTGGCATAGGTCACCCGGCTGTGCTCTTCCCCAATAAAATCGTTAACAGAATCTCCCTCTGGAAATAATAGGTGGTGGATCACTCTGTATTCCCCTTCCTGTTTCTTAGGCACCAAACCCGGGGGGGATCCTCAAGTTGTCTATCAGGGGAAAAGGATACAGGCCTTCCACTCCCCCTGCTGCCCTCTCCTTTTCTATCTTCTGTCTCAAAATGTTTTCCTTTCCCCTGACTGATCCTAAGTTATTAGCCTCCCTCACTTGTCTTGGCACTTCATACTGTAAGGAACAACCTGATCTAAAACCCATCTTTAAGTTTTCTGCTACCTTTCCCAGGCCTCTCTCTTGATGGGGGTTCTGGTGGTCTGAAATTGTTCCCTTCCCACCCTGCTCACCTCTCCCCACCCCTTGCCACCCTCCCCAGGCATTTTTCTTCTGCCCCTTTCTTCAGTAAGAGTGGGCTCCCCTGCTCCTGTACCTCGTGCCTCTCATCCCTCTCTTCCATGCCTGCCCCCTATAACCCTGCTCCTCACGAAAGGGCTGGTGGCCTGTCCCTTGTGTGCCTCCTGCTTGTGTCCCCTGGAATCACAAAGGTTCTGCATCTTGTTACCGGATTTGAACCCCTACATCTAGATCATGCATGCCTAAATTCGCACTGGGGCCACAAACAAAATGCTCTATTGTGCCCCCAGCAACATTTTTAAAGCATCCCCCCTTTCTTTCCCATTTCTCTGTCCCGGGTGGATTGGTTGGTAACATAGTCCATTCATTAATCAAGCTATTTTGTGTCCCATCTTATGTCCCTATATGTGGCCATCCTTTGGCGAAAAAATTCATCATAGTATATCCACCCCACCCCCCCTTTCACTTTTGCCACTGTATGATCAGGGAATATGTGATCATTGAGATACCCAGCTCCGGCTTCTTTTCCATCACAATGGTGGAATATGTGGCAAAGCCCACAAACCACTCATCCCACATCTTACCTTTTGTAAATCTGTCTTCCTCTTTCTTACCCAATAACAGTATGGCAGCAGCCATCTCACTTTTCCCTATACTCTCTGACTCCTCATACTTGACAGCCGCTTCCCTACTTACCAGATCAAATATGTCCACATACTCCCTCTTCCATATTTTTTCCTTTGTGGCCAAAGGCACATGCTCCTCTATCCGCATGCCCGGTGTTCCTATTTCCCTTGTACCTTTTCCCACGCTGTCCATTCCCTTTTCCCCTCCCCCTGTGGATTCCTTATCTGACCTAATCTCTGCCAACACAGTCTCCATCTGCCCTAGTCCCCTACCCCCAGAACCGCAATAATTTGCCCAATATACTCCTTGATACTCTCACCTATGGAACCTGATATACTACCTGTTGGCCTGTCCGCTCCCTGAGGCCTGCTGTCAATGAGTTGCATCGGACCATTTTCTTGTGGTGGTGTTGTTGTCTGTGGCATCAGGGGTGACAGGGAAACTGTGGCCTAGGGCTCTGTCCTGGGCTCCACCAGAGGCACTCCCACTGGTTCCGGGGGAGGCACTAACAGCTCCAGAACACAAGGAGGCTGCGGTACTGGGCTGACCACTCAGGGAGAGGCCACCACTAGCAGCTGCTGTTGTGGCCTTTTTGGACTACGTGTCCTCCCTGTCGATCTTTTACCATCACCCCCTTTTCCCTTCTCCGCTTTCCATTTCTCCTCCGACCTCCCTGGCTCATCCCCTTCCACCAGCTACTACATCATGTTGGCCTTCTCTGCCAAATCTACAATTGCCTTATATGTCTCTGCTCTTGATGGCTTGCTTCTCTTTGGTGCCATCCTTTCTCCTAATCGCGCCTGCATAAAAGCTGTAAAGAAAACTGAAAAAATATAGCTTGTTATCAACTTGCCAAGTTTAAACCCATCATCTGGCCCCGCCTTTACTGCAAACGCACCCCCACAGCAGACTGACCCCCATATTCCAGTTCATCTTTGCTCATGCTTATATTGGCTTTTTTTTTTTGAATACTCCCTTAAAAAAACAGCACCCATGATAAATAGGACTCTTGCCTCATGACATCAGATGCCATCTAGCCACCGCATGGGCCTAGTTCACTCCGGGAACCAGCGTCATTTCTCTGCACCTCCCCATCTCTCTGCACACCTGCGCAGGGTGCACCACTGTCTGCCTGTGGATTCCCAATGCTTTTTCAGCTGGCATCGATGTCCTCCCTACCCGTCTCCTTGTACCTCAGGACTGGAGGATGGCTCATGTGGTGCCCCTCCACAAGAGTGGCCCCAAGGATGAACCGGGAAACTACAGACCAGTGAGCCTCACATCCATCGTAGGTAAGCTAATAGAGACTATCCTGAAGGAGAGGCTGGTGGCCCTCCCTAGAGGCCAAGGACTGCAGGACAGCAGACAACATGGCTTCCGCATGCAGATCCTGCCAAACCAACCTGGTTGAGTTCTATGACTGGGTAACTAGAGCAACTGGACAGGGGTCATGCAGTGGATGTCTGTATCTGGACTTCAGTAAGGCATTCGACTCAATGCCACATGGAAGGCTGGGAAGGAAGTTAGTAGGCACAGGGGTGGGTGCAAAGCTGGTGAGATGGGTAGGAAACTGGCTGCAGGGAAGGCAACAGAGGGTAGTGGTGGGTGGGGAGCTCACACCCAAAGGCAGTGATGAGCAGCTTCCCACAGGGCTCGATGTTTGGACCAGTGTTGTTTGGGATATTCATTGCAGACATATCATGGGACATCAAGGCGAGATCAGTCTGTTTGCTGATGATACCAGGTTGGCGCGGTGGTGGATGACCTAGGGGATGGCAGGGGTTGCAGGATGATCTGGCAAAGCTTGAAACCTGGTCAGACACCTGGCAACTGGGGTTTAATGCCAAAAGGTGCAAGGTGCTGCATTTTGGGATGAAGAACCCAAGGAGGAGTTACCAGCTAGGGGGAGTGCTGCTAGCCCAGACAGAGGAGGAGAAGGATCTGGGTGTGCTCATTACAGGGTCAATGAACAACTCAGCACAATGTAGGAAGGAAGCTGCAAAGGCCAACAAAATGCTGGGTGGTATTGTAAGGGGTATATCCTCAAGGAGGGAGGAGGTGATTCTGCCACTGTATAGGTCATTAGTTAGACCACACCTGGAGTACTGCGTGCAGTACTGGTGTCCGTATCTGAAGAGGGACATTAAGTTACTGGAGGGTGGCGCAGGCGACAAAGATGATCAAGGGTCTGGGGGACTTATCATACGAGAGGAGGTTGAAGGAGTTGAACATGTACTCACTGGAGGAGAGGAGAGACAGGGGTGACATGATTGAAACCTTTAAATACATGAAAGGAATTAACAAGACATGTACAGAGGGGCTGTTCAAAGTAAGGAAGGGGAGGGCCACCAGGGGCCATGATATGAGACTGGAGCGAGGAAGGTTCAGGAGGGAGATGAGGATACAATTTTTTACAGAGAGGGTGGTGGCTGGGTGGAATGCATTACCTGCAGAAGTGCTATGCAGTAGAACAGTGGACTGCTTCAAATGAAGATGAGACAGGACAAGGGGGAGGATTAATGAAGGGGAAGGGTGGAAGGGAGGGGCAGCTGCAGAATAAGGGGCGCTAGCTGCACATTCGAGCAGACTTGATAGACCTCTAGGCCTTTATCTGCTGGCAAATTTCGTATGTTCGTAACAAGTCTGACCCAGTATCTCGCCCTTATCATGTTAACATAAACCCTGTATACATGGTAATACCACACCGTAAGGTGCCTTATTCTTATGAAAACAATTTGCTTTCTTATTTGTTTTAGAAAAGACAGAATTTCTTTGTTTTAAAATTATTATTATTTTTTTTTTTTTTATTTCTTACCTTGCACAAATTCCTTGTCCACAAATCTTTTTTCTCAGGCTGGTTCTGAACAAATTCAGCAACCCAATTGATAGCCAATCTGACGTGCTGCTTCTGTCGAACTAACTCCAACAAAATTATCCAGCAAAAGAGGCTGAATACCTCTGTGCTGCCTGTTATGTACCCTGTATTTTTCCTCCTCCCACTTCCTTTATCCTCCTATCGTTCTCCTGTTCCTCCTTGAGCTCCTCCTCTTCCTGTTACCTGACTATTGTCCCTGTGGCTCCATCCCCTTTCCTCTCCCTCTTCCCCTTTCTGTGCAATACTACTCTGTCACCAGGGGAGGGGTCCAACAGGACAACTTGGTATGCCCCTTAAAGGGCAAACTCCATTAACACGGTTATACAAGAAAAATATAACCAAAACAGAAAGACTGCCTTTTTCTCCCAGTGAATCTACCTACACCACAAATATGTCCGTCCCCAAAGCACACTTCACAGTACACAGACTGACTGTTCCAAATTAACATTCAAAATCCACACACAACAATAAACACTTGATGATATGAGCACAGAAGGGTTTCCTACTATCGATGTACTAAATTTTGAGCAAAAAATATTACTCAAAAAGGTATTTAAAAAAAGCTTTTAGAGGTTTTGAATTGCAGAGCTCTGAGAGCAAACTGTCTCCAGCTACCACGGCACACACTATCCTGGCCAGAACAGAGGCTGTGCCAAACAATCTAGAGCCCATGTGACCTGCAATCCCATAAACAACTGCAGAATTTCATTTGGAGCTCAATTACTGGGTGAAGTGAGGCAAATTACATTGATTTCAATGTACTTTGCCTTAAAATTGGTGGAGAAGTGGTTTGGGGAAGGCAGAATAATGCAAAGTCAGTGGTTTCAATGGACTTCACGTTCCTCATTATGAAGCGAAGTACTCCACTTCACATTGTGGAGTTCTTCAGGGAATCTGCATTACTCAATGAATCACTTCACAGAGCAAATTCAGGTCACTTCGCCCACCACTACTTACAGTACTGTAACTCACATGCTGTACGGGAAGGAACGCGAATGCCTACGGCTGTACTTCCCCGAAGAGCTGTAGCACAAAACTCCCCGACTTAAAAACGCTCACAATGTGTACAATGATGGAGTGGTGAAGCCTGGAGAGATACATAGATACACAGATACATAGACAGTGTCGGCAGATAAGGGCCTCTGGCCCACCTAGTCTGCCCATTTGAGCTTGTTAGTTCAGTTTATGTTTTCCTAGAAGTCTGTTGCCCCATTCCCTTGACCTCCAGAATTCCTTTATGTCTATCCCATGCATTCTTAAATCCCGTGATTGTTTCAGCCCCCACTACTTCCTCTGGCAGGGTGTTCCACTTGTCCACCACCCGTTCTGCGAAGAAATTCTTCCTCATGTTTCCTCTGAATCGTCCTCCTTCAAACTTCATCCCATGCCCTCTAGTCCTGGAACATCTTTTTCACTTAAAAATAGTGTATTCCTGCACCTTGTTCCTCCCTGTAAGATATTTGTATGTCTCTATCATATCCCCTCTCTCCCTCCTCTCCTCCAGGGAGTACATATTCAGTTCCTTCAACCTGTCCTCATAGGACTTGTGATGCAAGTCATGTACCATCTTTGTTGCCCTCCTCTGAACCGTCTCTACCCTGTTTATGTCCTTACATAGATAAGGTCTCCAGAACTGTACACTGTACTCCAGGTGGCGCCACACTAGTGTCTTGTATAGTGGAATTATGACCTCCCTTTTCCTGCTGGTGATGCCCCTGCCTATGTATCCAAACATCCTATTTGCTTTACCTGCTGCCTTGTCACACTGTTTCCCAACCTTGAGGTCATCAGAGATGATAACCCCAAGATCCCTTTCCTGCTTGGTACATGCCATATCCTTACCCCCCAACTGATATTGTAGCGTTGTGAAAAAAAATTACTGTTAGTAAATTATCAATTACGGATACTCAGAAAGGAGACAAATGGAGACGAGACTGAAGGCGGAAGAATTTAATGATTATAACAATAATCACAGCAAGAGATTACAAGTGGTACATTCTTCACTCTTCAAAATAACAGTGTGTGCTGGCTTGCTTATATAGTGGAAGACAGCATCATCATTTCCTATGGTTTTCTATGATTGGTCCAAAACAAGCACAAACATCAACTTACAAGGCAATACTCCTTTGGTATATGTATGAGCTCATTCTTGGTCAGCACAAGTATAGATAGTGTACATTCTATTATTATATATGGCTAGTAACAGTTGTCACTACCAGTTACCAAGGTCTAGGAGGAAAAAATAGGTTTGGACTTAGGAATGTGCATACAAGCATTTTGGCCTGTCCTGATAAGAATAAACACTAGAGATAATCAGAAGGGATAATTTGGACTCTATCCTGTGTTTTTGTCTTGCAGACACATAAGACAGCTGTTTGCTATTACCTACATGGTCAGCACAAATATCAAAAGGCACTTTAATATTGCAACTTGTGGCTTAGTTTGTCTTGTGGCTTTACAAGTTTTATATGATCCAATTATATAGGCCAACATTTGTTACACACACACACACACATTATGTTTTAGACCAAAATGAGGTTTAGGCTGAAATATAGGGACACACTTCTTTATCCCTTGTTACAGATATGTTATGCCAGGTTTTTTGTGCCCCATATGAATTATCTTGCACTTCTTTGCATTGAATTTCAACTGCCAAACCCCTGACCATTCTTCAAGTTTCTCCAGGTCCCTTCTCATTCTGTCTACACCCTTCAGCGAACAGTGAAATTCTGCCTTGTAGGTCCTGCGCAATGCGACTGATGAAGATGTTGAATAGGACCGGTCCCAGCACTGATCCATGTGGTACCCCACTGGTAACTCTTCCATTTGTGTAGTGACAGCCATTTACCATCACACTCTGTGTCCTGCTGCCCAGCCTGTTACCTACCCATCACACTACTGTCCTGCCCACACCCATATTCCCCAGTTTGTGTAATAGCCTTCTATGTGGCACAGTGTCAAAGGCCTTGCTGAAGTCCAGAAAGGCCATGTCCACTGCCCTCCCTGATCCATATCCCTAGTCACCCAGTCAAAAAATTCAATGAGGTTGGTCTGACATGACCGCCCCCGGTAAAACCATGATACTACAAAACATGCTTACAATACATCCAAGTATCTAGCAAAAAAATTCACCTGTGATGTGATTGTGAATCATGATTTGTGACTGCATTAGTGACCGTGATGGTGAAGGATGTGATTCAGTGTCGACGGTGTGAGATAATCAATATGGAACTGTACTGGGAACGCAAGTGTCTATGGCTTTTCTTCCCCGATGAGCTGTAGCACAAACTCCCTGACTAAAAAAAGCTCATTAATCAATCAATCAAACTTTATTTAACTAGGCAAAATCCTCCTTGAGCAAGCTTATTTGCAGGATGGTCCTGGACAAGTAGTACATCTACAACTACAGCAAAATTACCATATAAGCTGTGCGCACACAATGAGCAAATAAAAGACAGTATCAGAGAAACAGATAAGATAAGGGCTGGGGAGTACATATGGTGAACACTATCTGAGTTCATAATTGACTGTATATATAAAGGATTCCCTCACGATGTGGGATTATTCAGACAAAGGTCACAAATGTTACACTAAGATGAGGGATACCAGGTAGGGTAAGTGAGAGGACAACAACCGAAGGTATATGTGTGGGGGAAAAACAAAGGAAAGGGTCGGTGAGGGGTGGAAATAGATGTAGTTAAACAAACAGGTGGGAGTTGGCAGAATAAACCCTAGCTGGAAAGAAAAAAGAGAAGTGCTAGGGGAATACATGTAAGTGCCAAGAGTTTGGGGAGCCACAGGAGATGGAGGAGGTGGTTATTTGTTGCATACACACAGGGCTCTCAGTTTGAGAGTGAGCAGCCTCCTGAAAGAGTAAGACCCCGGAAGGGAGGATAACCTGACAGTTTTTTGCATGACATTCCAAAGGGTGGACAGAGAAAAGACCGCCAAGCCATGTTGTGTCCTTATTTTGGGTGCTTTAAGAGAGAAAAGAGACAAACTCCTTAGACCATACATTCCCTCAGTATGCTGAAACAGCATAGAAATATAGGTCAGTAGTTTATCAGTCAGGGCCCAGTATTTCCACATGAGGGCATTTTTTTGCCTTCTCAAAGTGAGGGAGGGCAAGTCTAGTGCCTGATAGAGCAGGCAGTGGTGGGTGCATAATGGCATGTTTAGGATAATCTCAGTGCACGATGGTAGAGGGTGTCAAGTTTACATAGTGCCTGAATAGGACAGTGACTATAGAGAAAGTCAGCATAATCCAGCAGCAGTAGAAAAATTGTTTGTACATGTCATTTCCTTACTTCAAGAGTAAGGAGGTGTCTTATCTGATAAAATATGCCTACACGTTGTCTTAACATTTTAGCTAGTTCATTAAGGTAAGCCAAGAAGTTGAGCCTGTTATCCAGCCAAACACCCAGGTATTTGAATTTTTCTACTAGTTCCAAGGCTTCGCCAGGCAAGGTATACATCTGGAGGCTAGAAGATGGTCCTATGAAGTAGGCAGCACAAGGCGAGATAATCATAGCTTTGGTCTTTTTGACATTAAGCAGAAGCTTGAGCCTTATTAAGTTGCGTTGAAGGATGTCAAAGTCTAACTGAAGCTCCTCATGGGCTATGTCTAAGGAGGTGTTAGTAGTATAGAGCACGGTATCATCAGCTAATAGATGAACGTTAATTGTGCATATGTAGAAGTCTATATGGTTTATATAAATAGCAGATAATAGTGCCCAAGATGAGGCCTTGTGGCACACCACACGTCGGGGACTTTAACAGAGACAGTTCCCCTTGATCTTTGATTTGTTGCATTCAGTTGGTGAGGTAACAATCAAACCACTTTAAGACAGTGTTGTTTACCCCAATGCTGCTCAAGGCATTGAGTAGAATATGATGATCCATTGTATCGAAGGCCTTGCTAAGATCTAGCAAGAGGGCATAGATGTATTGGTATCCAGGGTGGTTTGCCATTCATTGGACACTTTGGCAAGGGCTGATACAGTACTGTGCTTGGGCCTAAATCCCACTGGGTGAGGTTTAGGAGGTTTTCAATGTCAAGAAACTCTCTGAGTTGAGAGTTAACAGCTTTTCCCATGGTCTTTGATAGGATTGGGGGAAAGGAAATCAGGAGGTAGTTGTTCAGGTCAGTTGGGTCACCAGATTTAAAAAGAGGAATAATGTGCGTTGTTTTCCAAAGTGGTGGCAACTCACCATGAGCCAAGGAACTATTAAAAGGTGAACGATTGGAGCTGTCAGGTGATAGTAGTCAAGTTTCAAGAAGAACGGTTCTAAGAGGTCAGCACCAGCACACTTTTTAGTGTCCAAGGCTATCAGGAGGTCCTCCACCTGTTTAAAGTTCAACTCCCTCCCCTCAAGTATCGCTGATGCCCCCTCCATCTCTCATTTCAAAACCTTCCTACGTAATCACCTGCTTACTATGTGCAACTGTTGCTGCTTGTAATTTTCCCTTGCTCTCCTCGATGACAAAGCTCCCTGAGTGGCTGCTCCCATCCCACTACCCCCTCCTTATTTTGTCCTAACCACTATTCCACTTGTATCAGTGATAATGTCTTTCTATAAGCAAAGTTAATCCAAATTGTAGCTGGCTACTGTATCATCATAACCACCTGGTTGTTACAATTGTTCTCCTCTAATTTACTGTGCACTATTATTGTTTTGGTTATTATTGTTTTGTTTCTCTCTGTGACAAGGTACCTTTGCAAATGCGCCTCTGGCTCAAAGGTTGTAAACTGATGTTTTAACAAATAAAATAAATAAATAAAGGTTACTAGATGAAAGCTAAAGAAGGAGTGCCCTGGGATAGCTGTGGTGATAGGGCTAGGGCCGTCATTGTCATCACTGCAGACACTCACATTACTGGTGGGTGAGGCATCAAATGCAAGGCCTGCAGTGGCAAAGTGGCTATTTAGTTTTTATAGGATGTCTACCTTGTCCATGTAGGAAATGTCTCCTATCACAATCTTGGCAGGCAAAGGTGAGGCTGATAAGTGACCTACTACCTCTCTAAGAGCTTTCCAGAATTTAGTGGAACAATTTTTATTCAATTTTAAAGCAGACTGGAAATAATGTGATTTTTCAGTTCTAACAAGTGTGGTGCAGGCATTTCAGGCAACCCAAAAGGCCAGCCAGTCATAATCCAATTCTGCTTTCCATGCCCTTTTCCACAGTACATCCCAGTCCCTCAGCACTTTCTTTGGGGCGGGTGTGAACCAGTCGGGTGACCTTTTCCTACATTTGATTTTTCTAAGCGGTGCATGTTTATCAATTACATTCAGTACCAGGTTTTGGAAGATAATATAGGCTTCTGAGACAGAGGGTGCCAGATAAAAATCCTGCCAGTTAATATTCCCTAGGTCTGCCAGGAAGGCAGGTTGGCAGAAGTGTTTTAGACTTTGTTTTAGTTTAAAAGTGGAGGTAGGAGGCCGCTACGGGGAGCTTCTAATACAGGCAGTAGCACAGTGGTCACTCGGGTCACTGTGGAAAACCCCTGTGTGAGAGATACTGTGTGACTTATTAACCAGGATAAGTTTCAGTAATGAGCTGCAGTCAGGGAATTTCTTGTTATGATGGATATTCTCTGTGGTAACCTGGGTTAGGCCACGCTCATCGCAGAACTCCTTAATTTTGTTAGAACAGGCATCATTCCAATTGAGATTAAATTCCCCCATTATTATGCATTCTGAGTCGTTTTTTTCCAACAGGGAGTGAAGGTGACCCAGTTGCCAAACCTAGCAGAAGGGGACCTATAACAAGTAGATATTAAGAATGCCACTCCAAAAGATAAGGTCAACTTCACAGCTAGGCACTCAAATTCCTTCAGCATAGAGGTGTGAACAATATCAGAGACAGAGAGATTGGTTTTGGTATAGATGGCAACTCCACCACCCCTTGTTGGCCTGTCACACCTGAATAAATTATAACCGAGGATATTAACAGTTTTGTCAGGAATGTTGTTTGTGAGCCATGTTTCTAAAAACATAGTGATATCTGGAGCCGTATGTAGTACCTAGGGTTGGACCATGTCAAATTATTTTAGGCAAGCTATGGATATTCATATGTAGAAAGCTGAGACCTTTGAGCAGAGAGAGGTCCGAGGGTACATCTATGAAAAGGGGTGGATCAGGGTTTAAGTCCACACTCCCTGAGCAGAGTATAAGAAGAACTAATAGTTTCCTAAGGCAGTTTATAATTGTTTTTAATGCAAGTTTATTTTGATGCTTAGTGTGCAGTGTTTTGCAGTTTGCATTGCTGAGGGTAGCAAAACAATGAATGAGAGGCAGGGCATAGATCGCCACTCCAACTGGGAGGAGGAATGATAAGTGGGTATGGATGGAAGATCTGGGATGGAGGGGAGATATAGTGAGTGTGTGGAGGTCAGTACCTTTGGAGTAGGACAGATAGTGAGCTAACACCATACCATGTAGCACTCGGTAATTGGGCATGTCTTGTAGGACTGTATTCTCCATACATTTAACAATGAGGTCATAAGGGAGGAGTAGGAGGCAGCTGAGGACAAGAAAAGTTGTCAGTGGAGCCATTAGATTAGAGGTGAAGCAACAGGCAGGAAGGACGGGCATACGGTGCCAGTCAAGTACGGGGGAGGAGTATCTCTTTAAGGGAGGGCAGCTTATAACCTAAACCAGCACAGTTTGGTGGTGACCTAAAAAGGAAGATTAATGAGTACAATGGCAGGGTGGTGAAGCCTGGAGAGATACTACAAAACATGCTTACAATACATCCAAGTAACTAGTCAAAAAATTAGTGTTATGATTCATGACGTGATCATGAATCATGATTTGTGACTGCATTTGTGACCATGATGATGAAGTATGTTATTCAGTGTCAATGGTGTAAGATAACTAATATAGAACTATATTGGGAACGCGAATGCCTTTGGCTGTACTTCCCCGATGAGCTGTAGCACAAAATTCCCCGACTTAAAAACACTTATTAATGAGTACAATGATGGGGTGGTGAAGCCTGGAGAGATACTACAAAACAGGCTTACAACATCCAAATAACTAGTAAAAAAATTAATGTTGTGATTCATGACGTGATCGTGAATAGTGATTTGTGACTGCATTTGTGACCATGATGATGAAGAATGTGATTTGTATCCTGAGTGACTCGAGATGATGGTCCTGATTTAAAAATGCATATTAATGTGTACAATGTTCATGCAGAATTATACACCACACCTGTCCGGTACTCTGAAGGGAAGCCAAAGAAACAACTGTGACTTAAGTTACAGATGGAGACTGGGCCTTAAAGAGATGAAAATGCACAGACAGATTAAGATTGTGCTGCACACTGAAGAGATGCAGAGGCAAAGGCACAACACCTAGCCAGTGCTCACCATCAGAAATTCAAATCTGAAAAAGAAGACCTTTGCCAGTTGGGGCGGGCCATGGGGGGGGGCAGTGTACTGCCCTGCCGCAGTAACAGTCTCTAGTACTAGTACCAATAAAGATACCACAAAGAAGTACAAAAATCACACAGCTACAGTGGATAGAAGGCAGAGTTGTGGTCAATTCAGAATTTATTTGAAATTCATAAATCAATTCAAATAAAACTGTGATCAAGTGGGTATATGGAATTGAATTGGATTTAAAACAAAACGAAAGCAACAGAATTGGAATTGAATTGAATTTGACATAATAATTATCAATTTGATTTGAAATCCAATTCTTAAATAACATTTATTATGCACAAAACCTTTGCTTTAAATTGTGGAATAGCATTCATAGTGTAGTCTGGCTTAATGTTTGGCAAATGAGGCATCATGAACCAAAAAGTGAGCTACCATGTTGCCAATGACTGATTGATTTGAACCAATCAAAGTGCTTTACGGTGGAGAGCAAATCACTTTGGCTAGTTCAACTCACTGGTTCTGTCAATCACTGGTAGCACTTGGTAGCTAAACCTAATGATTAATTGAGCCTGGCTCAATGGTCAACACATCTGTTTGTAAATCACACAATCACAGTAACGGGTTTCATGAATGATGAGCCGATTGCAGCTAAGCACACCTTCTGCCTCATCCAGAGGAACTCTGTAGGTGAGTCTGTTATTATCCAGTTGTGATGTGAATGCTCACACCTGTTCTTTAATTAATTAGAACAATCTCACCCGTCTTGTAGCTCTATATAACAGCCAGCCTTACACTCATTGTTTGTTGAGTACATCTTTGGAAAGACAAGGAGAGTGACTAGGAGTGTTGGGATTTGGAGAACAGTTTGGTGTGTTGGAGAGTTTTGAATGATTACTCTGATTTGGATTTGGACCTGGACTGGAATGGAGAAACCTGATGACTGAATGACCCAGGACTGGAAGAGGAACTGAGAAACAGAATAAACCCTATTGTGCTTGCTATCTGACCACAAACTTTGCCTGACAAATTGGACATTGATGTTGCTCTCAAGTGCCATTATGCCAAAAAAGTATTCAGTCTTTGAACATTTTGGGGAGCCATGTGAATATAATGCAAATGGGAACTATCGTGCTATATACAAATACTGTGGAACTTCTGTCTGGCTCAATAAAAGCTACTTCTAAATTCATAAGGCACTTCAAAGTAAGTACAGTTAAAATTTAAATTCTTTGTCTTGCATGTCAACATGGATCGATAATTTTTATCGATCAATTCAATGAGTATGTTGTTTAACTAGAGAATCCTCTAATGCTACTAGAGTATATTGAGTGAAAATGTTGTCTGTATGGTTATAATATGGATAACATATAATGTAAGTTGTATGTTAATGTTTTAGATGACACACCCTGAAGTCTTTGGGGAGTCGTCTCATCAATCTGGCCTGACCTCAGGCCCCAAGAAGTGGGAAGCCACAGACCCTCACCAGGAGAAGCTTACCAGAAAAATCGTTAGCTTCATTGCTGAAGACCTCATGCCTTTGTCTGTGGTAGGCAACACAGCATTTCGCGCCATCCTCAGCAAAGCCAAACCACGTTTCACCATGCCCAGCAGGAAACATGTCAGCCAGAAGCTACTTCCTGAACACACTTCCAGTGTCCAAGATAAACTGAGGAATCAAATGCAGCATGCACAAAACATTTACCTCACCATAGATCTGTGGTCTAGCAGAGGTATGATGTAATTTATTGGATTCACAAGCCACTTCATTGATGCCCACTCACTAGAGACCACCATGTTGGCTTGTCGCTGATTTAGGGGTGCACATACTGCAGAGAACATTTACAAGCAGTATGAGGAAACTGTGACATTTTATAACATTGCGGCTAAAGTGTCAGGCATAGTGACTGACAATGCTGCCAACATGGTGAAGGCATTCACTATATTCCCACCAGAAGATGTCCAAGACAGTGATGAAGACCAGGTTGAGGATGTTGCCATTGAAGTGGTGAATATGAAGGACAAGCTGGATTATTTGCCACCTCTGCATAGCCCTTGTTTAGCTCACACTCTTCAGCTGGTTGTTTGTGATGCCCTTGAGCAGGCTGGTCCTTTAAGAGTAGTGGTGGCAAAGGTGTTGAGAATAGTTGCTCACTGCCATAAATCCAACAAGGCCACAGAGATACTAGAGGGACACTGCAAACTACAGATGTCAAATGTCACAAGGAGGAATAGCCAGCTTAAAATGCTGAGGTCTATTCTGAAAATCACTACAGAAGTCATATCTGAGCCTAATATCCCATGCAAGCTGACACCAAATGAACTGAAAACCATTGGTGAACTCTGTGAAATTCTTACGCCCTTTGAGGAGGTCACTGAGAAGATTCAGGGGAACCGGATAATCACTGCCAGCTATGTCACTGCATGTGTCAGAGGTTTATGTCATGCAATGGCACATATTAGTGAGAAGTACAGTAACATGATGGTATCAACCATGCAGTCATCCTTGGAGATACGACTTGCAAAGTATGAGGAGATGGAGAATTTCAAGATGGCTGCAAGCCTGGATCCTCGCTTCAAGCTGGACTGGTGCGAGGATGAGGAAGTACACAGCATGAATGAGCTGCTGATTGAAGAGGTGACCTCACTGCTGACATGGCTACATCACCTCCATTAAGAGAACACACCAAACTCTTCTCATACATGACCTCCCGTTCTACTGAAATGAGCAGCAGTAACACAAACACATTTGCACGTGTTGAAATCTCGAACTACCTGAGTCAACCCTGTCTGCTAGAAGACTCTGATCCTCTGGCATATTGGAAAGAAAACTGATAGATTCCCTATTTATCCCAACTAGCCTGCAAGCATCTCGCCATTCGTGCCTCATCTGCACCTGTAGAGAGACTTTTTAGAGTGGCTGGCAACATTTTCAGGCCTGAATGATGTAACTTCAGTGGCACAAAATTTGAAGAGCTAATGATGATCAGATGCAACAGATTTGATAAGTGATGGCTATCCTCGTCATTCCTTCCTGATGTAATAAGTGACAATATATATAACAAAATGCGTAACTTGTGTTGGTTGTTGTTGATTCAAACTTAGGAAATTTAATGGATTGTGAGAGAGTGGGCCATATTCACCAAGTGTTTTGGGGACTGGTTAAGGACAGTTTTCCAAACTACACACAACACTCATTGAAGCATTAAGATGCAAAACGACATCTTCCTTTGCATGGCTTTCTATTTCGTCATTTTAAAGCTTCTGTGAATTTGTGAATAATTTCAAGAAGAGTCCTTAACCAGTCCTGTCCTAAACTCGCTTGGTGAATACAGCCCACTATTTGGAATTGACCACATTGATTTAATATAATTGGAATTACAATTTGAGAGGAAAGTATTTGAATTTAATTTGAATTGGGAACACATAATTGTATTGGAATTTGAATTGATGGATTTGAAGAGGTAAGTGAATTGAATTGAATTACTGGAATTGACCCCAACTCTGATAGCAGGTTCATATTGCTGACATTATTATGTGGCACAATAAAAGATGTCTGATTTGATGACACACATCATACACTTATACACACACACACAGACACACACACACACTAAGTAATGCGTAGCAAACTGAAAGCTTCAGTAATATAACCACATATTTTAAATGAACTAAAATTATGCACTGCTGCACCACAACAATCAGCAAAAAAAATGGCAAGAATTATTGAAAATATTACTGTGTGTACATTAACACAGTTATACAAGAAAAGTATCACCAAAACAGAAAGCACTGTCTTTTTCTCCAAGTTAATCTACCTATACCACAGATACGCCCCTCCCCCAAAGCACACTTCCACTGTCTCTCAGTACAGAGACCAAATGTTGTACATTAACATTCAAAATCCATACACAAACAATAAATGCTTGATGATATGAGCACAGGAGGGTTCCTATAATCGATGAACTAAAGTTTCCGCAAAAAAAATTACTCAAAAAGGCTTTTTTAACAGCTTTTAGAAGGTTTGAATCAGAGACAGCTCTCAGAGCAGATTGTCTCCTACAGCTTCCTATATGCACTACCTCAAACTGAGGCTGTGCAGAACAATCTAGAGCCCATGTGACCTGAAATCCCCAAAATTACTGCAAAATTCACTTTTGGTGCTTAAAAACAAGGTGAAGTACATTGTTTTCTATGTACTTCACCTTAAGAATTGGTGAAGTAGTGGTTTGGAAAGGTGGAGTAATGTGAAATCATTGTTTTCAATGGACATTGTGTTACCCATTATATCGCAAAGTACTCCACATCGCAATGCAGAGCACTCCGCGAATTTGCTTTCATTCTGTGAATCACTTCACGGAGCGAATTGGGGCCACTTCCCCTGTCTCTACAGCAAAAGGAGGTGTACCTTACTTTACATATTACAAGTGTTATTATTATTTTCAGTGAAGGGGCTTGCATTACTGCTTTGGAGATTGGGAGTTTAAACCCAGAGGGATTGAAATACTGTTTACTGTGTCTGTCCTTGTGCACAGCTAGCTTGTTTTGGGGCTGATTGCTTTCAGAGCACAAGTCACCAGGCTGTATAGGGGCTGGGGAGGTTTACCTGTGTCTGACTCAGCTGTTTGTTTTTTTCTCTGTTTGATTTGCCGAGTATTTTCTCAGTTAAATTATTGTGTAGGTCATCTTGCTGACAGGAAGGGCAACACTCATCGTAGTGGTGGGTCAGAGCTTTTAGATGATTGTTTTGTGAAGCACAGTTTTGGCCCAAAGCCCCCCTTACCCTCACCCACCCACCCGGTACCATTCCCTTATACCAGGGTTCTGACATCATTCCTCAAGAGAACAAGGTGCATACCACTGTCATATCCTTTCTACCACATTGTACTGACAATATAAGCATACACATTATATAATATATATATAACAAAACAATCACTGAAAAAAAAACATGCAGGACAAATAGGAAGGTAGATAGACATGTGGGGAGTAGTGCAACGTACTGGCTATGGGGCAGCAATCTTTCAGGAGTCTTTCTGGAGGATGAGATGCTGCATATTTGCAAGCAACCTCTCTGCCCTGATGGAGGAGGTTGCCCATATTCAGGCCACACTGAACAGTAGTAAGGGAACCTCCCCCACCCAGGGAGCACCAGTAATACCACCACTACCTCAGATATTGGAAAGAAAGCACAGCAGTTGGACCACAGTGGGCTCTGAGAGGGTGAGGGTGGTGGAAAAGAGGCACACCCAGTCAGTTGTACCACTCCATAATCCATAAACCATTCTGATGCAGCATAGTTCCCCTATGGATTCAAAAACAGAGGAGACTAAGGAGGTTGTGGACAACTGTCACAAGGGAACCCCACAGGAAAGAGTGGGAGGACACCACAGGGAAAGGAAGCAGCTCCTCGTGGGGGACTCAATCATTAGGGGGATAGAACTGGGGGGAGCAGAGAAAACTGAAGTAAGGTGCCTGCCTGGTGCCATGGCATAGAGGGACAGGAAGTGCATCCTCAGGATCATGAGAACAGCTGCATGGGAGACTGAGCTGGACTTCATTGTCCACCTAGGGATGAATGAGTTGGACAACACGAGATTAGAGCAGTGCAGGAGGAGTTTGTGGAGTTGGGGAGGGGACTAAGGCAAGTAGCACACACAGTATCCTTCTCAGAGGTGCTGCCTGTCTATGGCAAGGGTGAGGTGAGGGTACTTCACACCATTCAATTCAATGGATGATTGAAAAAATGATGCAGAGCACAGGGGTTTGGCTTCATTGGGGACTGGGGTTCCACCTGGATGGATACCAGCCTATACTGGCAGAATGCTCTGCATCTGTCCAGGAAGGGAACAAGTCTTCTGGGCAGTTAGTTTAAATGATTCATTGGCAAGCTTTTAAACTAGTCAAGGGGGAGGCACTGATAAGCAGCAGGGAATTCCCAGCCTCCTCCTACAAAACAGGGTACTAAATGAGGTAAATACTAAGGTAGAAAGGTCAGTAGGGAGCAGGACAGGGGTGAATGAAGAAAGCAAAGTCAATAATGACAGGGATGGTGCTGCAAGAGGTAAAGCCATCAAAAAATGGACAGCAACGAGTATTAATGCCCGTAGCCTGGGTAATAAGCTTCCTGAATTAGTGGCCTTGATGGAGGAGGAACATCTGAATATCATGGCAGTCAAAGAAACATGGTACGCACAGATCCATAACTGGGACGTAAACATACCAGGATACACTAGCTACAGGAGGGACATGGAGATTAAAAGAGGATGAGGAGTGGCTTTCTACATAAGGGAAGGAATCAAAGCAACAGAACAAAAGAGTAAAAAGGGAGGAGTGGGTCAATTTGGAGACAGGCAATGGCACCACAATCCACACAGGGATTGTATACAGACTTCCATTTTGGGGGGGAGCATGGACAAGCAAATGATTGAAAGTATCCTTAGAATGGCAGAAAAAGAGCAGATATTGCTGATGGGGGATCTGAATTTGCCAGATGTTAACTGGAGTGCAGTTGCAGTAGCCACTTCTAAGAGTGAGGTCATTCTAGATGCCCTACAGGGGACATGCCTTAAACAACTTGTATTGGAACCCACTCGAGAGGGAGCAATCTTAGACCTGGTACAGTACTCTCAAATGAAGATGACAACAAGATCACAAATTTAGAAGTGGGTAGACATCTGGGAATTAGTGACCATTGAACAGTATGGTTCATGATAAACACAGCAGTAGAGTCAAGCCATACAAAGGCAAAGGTAATGGACTTCAGGAGGGCTGACTTTTCCAGAATGGGTGAGTGCCTAAGGAATGTACTAGCAAATGGGCAGGAAGGAGGGGTAGAAGAAAAATGGGGAATAATCAAAACTGCCATCATAGAGGCAACAAGCCTTTGTTTGAAACAAATAAACAAAACAATGTAAGAAACCACTATGGTTCTCAAAGGAGGTGGCAGGGAAGGTTCAAGAGAAAAAGAAAACATTCAGGAAGTACAAGGAATCACAGAAGGAGCAGGACAGAGAACTGTACCAGTTAAAGCAAAAGGGAGCTGGGAAGGCAGTCAGAACAGCAAAGGCCCAAACCGAGGAAAAGATAGCCAACTCAGTTAAGAAGGGGGATAAAACCTTTTACAGGTACATCAGGGAGTGAAGCAAGACCAGTGGAGGGATAGTGAGGCTTAATAAATGGGAGGGGGAGTGGGCAGAGAATGACTGTGAAAAGGCAGAGAAAACGATCATTCTTGATGCCTTACAGGGGGCATGCCTCAGACAGCTAGTATTGAAACCCACTCGGGAGGGAGCAATCTTAGACCTGGTACTCTCAAATGGGGACAGAGAAAGAATCTCAGATTTAGAAGTGGGAAGCCATCTGGGAACAAGCGACCACCAAACAGTGTGGTTCACAATAAACACAGCCATACAATCAAGCCATACAAAAGCAAGAGTACTGGACTTTGGGAGGGCTGACTTTGGGAAAATGAGAGAGTGCCTCAGAAAAGCACTAGCAAACAGGCAAGAAGGAGGGTGGAGGAACAATGGGAGGATCAAAACAGCCAACACAGAAGCAACAAGCCTTTGTGTAAAGCAAATCAATAAAACACAACAAATGAAAAACGCTATGGTTCTCAAAAGAGGTGGCAGGGAAGGTTAAAGAGAAAAGGACAGCATTCAGGAAATATAAGGAAACACAGAAGGAGCAGGACAGAGAACTTTATCAGTTAAAGCAGAAAAGAGGCTGGGAAGGCAGTCAGAATAGCCAAAGGCCCAAACCGAGGAAAGGATAGCCAATTCTGTTAGAAGGGATAAGACCTTTTATAGGTACATTAGGGAGTGAAGAAAGACCAAAGGAGGATACTGAAGCTTAAAAAGGGGAAGGAATGTGGGTAGAGGGTGACAGTGAAAGCAGGATACTGAACGAATATTTCTGCTCAGTATTCACAAAGGAAGAGGAGGGGAGTTACCTAAACCAAACAAGAGAAACACTCTGAAGATGGGGTCGATACCAGTCCATTTACAGAAGAAAACTTGAAAGAACTAATAAAATTGAAGGTGGACAAAGCAATGGGGCCTGATGGGATTCACTCAAGAATTCTACAAGAACTAAGGGTAGAACTAGTGACACCGCTGACTACTCTCTTTAACAAATCATGGGAGGATGGGGTGGTACCCGAGGACTGGAGGAGGGCAGATGTGATTCCTCTTCACAAAAGTGGGAGCAGGACAGAGGCAGGAAACTACACACAGTTAGTTTGACCTCAGTGATAGGGAAAATGATGGAATTACTTCTAAAGGAAAGAATTGTTGAGTACCTAGAGGCCAGTGGGCCACAGGACCCAAGGCAGCATGGATTCATGATGGGAAGGTCATGTCAGATGAATCTAATAGATTTCTTTGACTGGGTGACCGAAGTAGTGGACCAGGGAGGGGCTGTGGACATGGTCTACCTAGATTTTAGCAAGGCATTTGATACAGTCCCACACAAAAGATTAATAGACAAGATAGCCAGCCTTGGAGTGGGTCCCAAGGTGGTAGCCTGGATAAAAAATTGGCTAGACAACAGGAAACAAAGGGTAGTAGTAAATGGAGTACACAGTGAAAAAAGAAGGGTTACTAGCGGGGTACCACAGGGTTCAGTACTGGGACTGGTCCTTTTTAATGTCTTTATAAGTGACATTGCAGAGGAACTGAAGAGAAAGTATGTCTCTTTGCAGCGACACAAAGATCTGCAACAGGGTTGATACACAAGATGGAGTGGAAAGGATGAGAAGGGACTTGGCAAGGTTGGAGGAATGGTCAAATGTATGGCAGCTCAGATTCAATGCAAAGAAGTGCAAGGTAATGCACAGGAAACAAAACCCAGGGCAAAGTGTACACAATGGGGGTGAGATACTGACAACAGTAAAAATA
Source organism: Neoceratodus forsteri (assembly GCA_016271365.2). Taxonomy (NCBI): domain Eukaryota; kingdom Metazoa; phylum Chordata; order Ceratodontiformes; family Ceratodontidae; genus Neoceratodus; species Neoceratodus forsteri. The sequence goes on along the minus strand of CM057455.1, from coordinate 114,914,620 downwards.
GAAAGGGACCTAGGGGTAATTATATCAGATGACCTAAAGGTGGGCAAGCAATGTGAGAAGGCAGTAAGGAAGGCTAGGGGGATACTGGGATGCATAGGAAGAGGCATCAATAGTAGAAAACAGGAAGTTGTTATCCCTCTGTACAGACAGTTGATGAGACCCCATCTGGAGTACTGTGTGCAGTTCAGGAGACCCCATCTCTGCAAAGACATAGACAGAGTGGAGACTGTCCAGAGGAGGGCAACCAAAATGGTGCAGGGTCTGCACCAGAAGACATACGAAGAAAGACTAAAGGAGCTTAATATGTATACCCTTGAGGAAAGAAGGGAGAGAGGGGACATGATTGAAACTTTCAAATACTTCAAGGGAATCAACAGAGTTCAAGACGGTAGCATCTTTCAGAAAAAGAGATATGCAAGAACAAGGGGGCACAATTTGAAGATAGAGGGGGACGGCTCAGAGGTAATGTGAGGAAGTATTTCTCCACAGAGCCTTCCTGAGGAGGTCATAGAGTCAAAAACAGTGGGGGAATTCAAGAATGCATGGGACAGACATAAGGCAATTCTAGTGGGGGGTAGGAGGAAGTAGACTGTTAGTTAACTAGGATCTGCAGCTTATCCGTTAGGCAGGGAAATGTGCAGACTAGGTGAGCCAAGCGGTCCTTATCTGCCATCAAATTCTATTTCTATGTTGGGGTGGGAGGGCTTTTGAGGGGTAGTGCTGCAGAGGATTGCTGAGCTGGCTCCATGGCATGGTCGGTGGATCTATGGCTTGAGTGGGCAGGGTGCTGAGTTGGGGTCTGGGCACTGGTGCTTTTTTGTTGTGCCCAGCCTGAATTTTTTTAAACATTTTACACCCCCCCCAATATGCTCCCACCTCCTGAGTTAAGAATCCTAAAATAGGAGTGTGTTGGGTGAAGTCCCCCAGCGGGGTGGGGGTGGGCATGCAGCCGCCTTTATGAAATGTTGAATTGCAAGTCCCCAGCACCGTATTGCTGTGCACTGGGGAGTTGAAGCTCCAAAACTGATTTTCAGCACTCTGACTAAACCATCACGGCGATCGCTTTTTGGCAGTTGCCATTATGACATGGAACCCCAAGCAGTGTTTGTTCTGGAAAATAATATTGGCAAACATGTAAACAAACTGAAGTGCTCTGTTTAAAAATCCTGACAGTTGTAGAAATTACTGTCATTTTTGTTATTTTTTTGAGTTTGGAAAGCTATTGAGTATAGAAGACTGAGGAGAGCGAGTGACTCGGTGGCTTCAGAAGTCGAGATTCCAGAGTAAGTGAGTGTTGCTAGCAACACTCACTTACACTTGAATCTCATCTCCTGAAGCCACTGAGTCACTCTTTCTCCTCAGTCTGTACTCAGTGGCTTCCCAAATTCAAAAAATAATGAAAATGAGGGTACTGTAACTTCTACAACTGTCTGGATTTTTAAACAAACTACTTCAGTTTGTGTGCATTTTGGTCAATATTTTCCGGAATGAACACTGCTTGGTCACACTTCACTAAGGGACTGCAGAAAGGAAGCAGATTTTCTCAGAGAGTATGTGTGCACCAGTAAGTATAAAAATGATAGTTTATGTAGGTGTGTGTTCATGATGTTTTTTTACACACCCTCAGTTACTGATCAGCACACATACCCCTCAGGCTTTGCTCTTAAAGTTTATGGCTCATCATCACTCACCTCAGGTGTGTAGCATAACATCATAACACACACCTACCTAGCCAATATTCTCTATATAAAACATTTAATTCTTATACTTGTTTGACCTTTAACAGTTCTCTCACTACATTTGTTTACGTAAGTAATTAGGTTTGGCTGAATCCCTTAACTCCATCCATCCTCCCTGGTAAAAATAAACCAACTAAGGTAATCCCTTTCACTCACGATGAGTCTGATTAAGACCAGCCACCTGCGGTGCAGGTCTTACACCTGGATCAGGCCAGGATTCAACTGCAATGGTGAATTCCCTGTTGGCAGGGTGTGGGCAGCCCTCAAGTCCCTAAAAATGGAAAAAGCTCCGGGTCCGGATGGAATACATCCCAGGGTGCTAAGGGAATTGGCTGATGTTCTGGCTGCACCCCTGTCAGCACTTTTTAACATTTCCCTTCAGAAGGGAAGGGTGTCTCAGGATTGGAGGGTGGCACACATCATGCCTATTCACAAAGGTGGCTCAAGAGAGGAGCCGGGGAACCACAGGCCTGTCAGCCTGACGTGGGTGGTGGGCAAATTGGTGGAGGCCATCCTATAGGAGAGGCTGGGGGTCTTCCTGGAGGAACCGGGATACCAGGATGATCACCAGCATGGCTTTGTCCCGGACAGATCATGTTAGACTCACTTTGTGGAGTTCTACAGTTGGGTGACCAAGGTGCTGGACCAGGGAAGGCCAGTGGATGTCAACTTTCTAGACTTCTGCAAGGCATTTGATTCAGTACCTCATACTGGGCTACTGGACAAGCTGGGGGAAATGGGGGTAGAGAAACAGATGGTCAGGTGGCTTGGGAACTGGTTATCTGAGCATACCCAGAAAGTGGTGATTGGCAGGGAAGTCTCATGTTCTAGGAGGGTCATTAGCAGAGTCCCACAGGGATTGGTTCTGGCCCACTCCTGTTTAACACCTACATCCCAGGCATCAGAAAAGGTATCAGGAGCGAAATGAGCCTCTTTGCAGACAACTCGAAGCTAGTGGTGGTGGTGGATGGGGAAGAGGGTAGAGTAGCCCTATAGGAGGACTTGGAGGCTCTGGAGAGGGGGTCATGTACCTGGAAACTGAAATGTAATGTGGGGAAACGCAGGGTTCTTCACCTGGGGCCTAGGAACTTAGAACATGTGTACACACTGGGAGGGGATACACTGCAGGCTTTGACTGGGGAGATAGACCTGGGATGATGGTGGATGCTAAACTGAACCACTCTGAGCACTGAAGGAGGGCTGCGGTCAAGGCAAACAAAATGCTGGGGTGTATCACCAGAGGGATAACATCAAGAAGTCAGGATGTGATTCTCTCTCTCTATAACTGCCTAGTTATACCACACCTTTAATACTGCATGCAGTTTTGGCATCTGCACTTAAAAAGGGACATTGCAGTCCCAGAGATGGTGCAGAGGAGGGCAACTAGAATGATTCAGGATCTGGGGGATAGGTCCTATGAGGAGAGATTTGAGGAACTCAACCTGTAATCTCTGGAGGAGAGGAGAGTTAGAGGAGATATGATCAAGGTCTTCCAGTATCTATAAGGAGTAAATAGGGTAAACCTAGATGGGTGTTCCCAGAGGCAGGGATGGTCCACCAGGGGCATGGTTGGAGGCTGGAGGGAGGGAGACTCAGGGGAGACAGAAGGAGGCATTACTTCACTGAGAGGGTGGTGGAACCATGGAATGCACTGCCTGAGGAGCTGGTGGATGTGGATTCTGTGGAGGGGTTCAAGAGAGGCTGGGACAGGTATAGAAGGGAGCTGAGTAATGCCAACACTGGTGGGGGTACTTCAGACAGGGGTGGGGATCCATGGGGGGCAGGGAGGGCAGCAGTGGTGCCCATCACAGGTACTGATGGTTGAGCAGACTCAATAGACCATGAGGCCTACTCTGCTGGCATTTTAGTATGTTAGTATGTAAGCTCAGGATTCTCTATCAAACCACTCCTTCATCAGTTTGGTACAGCCGCAATCCCGCTCACCCCCAACAGAGATAAGCCACAAGCTTGCCTGCCTCCAACAGCTCCAGCTTCACCACAGCACGTACAGGACTCGCACTGCCATTATAGTCAAAGACACTTATAAAGGGCACATCCACGTAAGCAGATTCTACCCATTACAGCGAGTGGGCGCTGTAACCAAAGACCACGCTTTTTAGTTAAACAACATGCCACTGTAAATGCAGTGCTGTACTGCACTGTGCTGCGGGTTAAATAAGATGCGATTCACATTAGTCTGCTATAGCATTAAATACTGCATACTGTATCAGGACTGCAGCACAAGATGCAATTCATGCTGCGATTCACTCTGTATGACGGTAACTAAGCATATCCAACCTTCCACCACTGAGAGCCAGGTTACAGTACAAGACAGGATTCCATTTAAGCTGTAATGCAAAACTTCTTTTTACCTGGAGTTTTCTCAACATCTTTCATTCAGGAGGGTTGTTTCATCAGTAGACAGTTATGTGTTGGTTTCTGAAATAGAGTGGCTATTTTTTCCACCCAGTCATGAGCAAAGAACTGGGAGTCAGTGCGTGGGTCTACAGCACAGTACAAGATGGGATTCAGTTTAAGCTGTGCTGTGACTTGACATGCCGAGACTGACCATGTGATTCAGTTCTAATGACTGTGTCCACCAGACAAATGAGGTGTTAACTTGGGTGTTAGTTGGCCCTACTCAGTTAAAGATGTACTGAGTGTTGGGATGCCATGAGAAGCTGCACAATTCAATTCTAATTGCTGCACCCACCACCAGACATGAGGTGTTAATCTGGGTGTTAATTAGCCTTATTCTCTTACAAGATCACTGCTGGCTGCCCGAAATAGCAGGGACAAGTAAGTCTCTATAACCATCACATTTAAACAGTGCACATATGGAAGTGGTAAATAGCAAATGGAAATTACAAGCAAAAACTGACTGCCCATGATATCCGAGGGTGGGTTAAGTGGAGTGGACAGTATTCAAAGTGATTTGTGAATCTGGCACTATTTTTTAAGTCTAGGCTCTAACTGGTTTACTTCTGCTACAGGCTCACAACCCCTTTTCCTGCCACCAATTACTAGACAGACTTGTTAAGCCAGAATTGTTCAGGATCTCATTGTAAAATTGTTTAACTGATTAGCCAGTTTTTATAAGGCTTTTTGCATTAAAAAACTGTTTGAATATCCCATTAGTTGCCAGTATTTTCAGTTTTCTATCTGCTGCCTGCCTGATTTCTATCTCTCTTCCCTCCCTTCCAGGAAATTACAGCCAGCTGCTTGTGGCACAGGTCTTAAGCCCATATCAGGCTTGGAGTCAACTGTGACTTGGGATTCTGAACCAAACCACGTTTTCTGCAGTTCGGTAAAGCCGCAAGCCCGCCCACCACCAACTGAGATGAGCCGTAAGCCCACTTGCCTCCAAGAGCTCCAGCTCCACCACAGCAGGTGTCCGCCCACCCAATCTGAAGAATTATAGCCTGTCTGTCACATGACTGGTGCACAAAAAACTAAGTGTCAGGTTTCACATTATCTCCTTATCAATAAAGCCCACTAGGGTCAGCATTGCCCATCTCTCCTCAGTAAAGCAGAAGTCCTGGAAGTGTTGGCTCTACTATGAAATAACAGCTTTATCGACTAAGTCAGCTACAGTATAGTGATAACCACCAAACTGTTCTACTATTCAGCTTGTATAATGATCATCACAATACTGATGTTACTGCACCAACCGATCCTTATCACAGAAGCTGAAATCATCCCACACAAACACAGTTTTACCCTTATTCCAAACCCCTTCACCCGACTCAGTCCCCATGCTCAGTAGGATAATGTTACTAGTGTCTATGCACTCACCCTCATAACTGGCTATTCCATTGCATGCATAGAAACAAACAAAACTGCAAGCGGATGCAGGCCATATGGTCTATCAGGTCTGCTCGAGTGTGTAGCTAGCAGTTAATATCTGTCTTTCGGATGAGATGTTAAACCGAGGTCCTATCTGCCTGGATTGGTGGTAGTTCAGGTGGATGTTAAAGATCCCATGGCACTTATCGAAAAGAGTAGGGAAATTTTATTGGTAATAAAATGGGCTTCATTACAAAAAAACAAAACAACTCAATAAACAGAAACAATCCAAACAAGGCAAAAATCAGTTAACAGAAGAAAGTATCACAATGTTTCCAAAACAATACAGCTTGCGAAGTAAAAAAAAGTAAGAAGTCAGACTTTTTTACAGAACACAAAGCAGCCCGAATATTACAAAAATACTTCATGAATGGAAATAGTTTTTGGTGTAACACTAGCAAACATCTGACTTGCCATAAATAATAACGAATAATAGCAAAATTATATATAAACTGTCAACATGATACTTTCTATTAAGCAGGTCATTCGTGCAAAACATAACATGTTCATAAGAAAGAGAGGTCAGCAAGGGTTCTGCCCAGTTAGCAGATAGGGTGACCAGCTTCAAAGAGAAGGGCATTCACAAAATAAATGTTGCTGAGTTTCACAAACATTGAGGCAAGAGGATCTAGGACAATATCTCAAAGACAAGGCTTTATGCTTATGATTGTTATTAACTCCTAGTCTATCATAGTTGCATAACCATACCATATCCCATAAATCAGATGGCAGCCGTTGATTTAGCAGTTGGTGGAGTACCCAGGAGGCGTCCAGAGGGCAGAACGGAAAAACAATCTCCTCCTGAGCCTCCAACCTCCAAAGTCGCTTCATAGTTGGGGTCTAGATAAGATACAAAAGTCCTGAGGATGAAGACACCAGGTCAAGGCCATCTTAAAACTCTTTCCCATAAGAGGGATCAGTTGGGATTTGAAATAACCCCTTTATAATTTGGCTTGCCAGTTATCAAGGCAGAGGAGAACCATGCTAAAAATAGGGCTTCCAAAAACAGTCCCTGGTTTCAGCACTTTCCATAATTATAATGAAGAAAAAGGCTGTAAAAAAAACAGCGGGTGGATCATACCAAGTCCACCTTCCTTGGCGGTCTGTAAAATAATATGTCTTTTAATGGGTTTAGCCTGGATCCCCACAATCCTTGAAAAAATCCCGTTAATCTGGAAAATAGGAAATGGGGAGGAACACATAACAAAAGATGCAGGAAAATCGGTATAACCAGAGTTTAAGGGCACAACCCGTTTCTTCTTCCCAATTAAATGCTTTTTCACCCATTAATCACATTATCTGCCTTTTGTAGGGCAAGATTCCAATTATAGATATGCGGATCATCACAACCAAAAAAATACCTAAATACGAAAAACATTAGTGGATACAGAAACACCAGCATAAAGGCCTGTACTAGGGAGGAAGTATGCCCTAGTAGTACACAAATACTTTTATAAATTTATCTTAGAACCTGAAACAGAAGAATGCCTGTAAAACCTGAACAATATCCTCTTGTTTGATGGAAGAATCACAGCCAAAATTAAATCGTCCATAAGCTAATATTTTAAGTGGTAAAGAGGAGGGAGTACAGAGCAACCCAATAATCTGTGGGCAAAGAAAAAAGGCTCTCAAAGAGTATCAATAAAAAGGTATATAATAAAAAGGGACTTAGCAGGCACCCTGGCGTACAGGCAGAGATAGTAGGGCAGCCTATCCAGCCGTTCACATTAGGACGTATTACAACATTCCTATATAATAAGCGAAGCCAGGAAAGGAAGCATACAGGAACCAAAAGCCTTCAGGGCTGAAATAAGAACTCATGAGAGACTGTATCAAATGCTTTTCCTGGTCTAAACTTATAATCCATCCTGTTACAGCATTTTGTTGTCCCAGAGTAAACAATTCTCTCAATAAAATCAAATTGTCAGAAAGATGCCTACCTGGGATACCAGGTTTGAGTTGGAGCTAATCATGTGTGATGCCAAAGTAATCATTCTAGATAAAAGAATTTTGCAAGGATCTTATAATCCACATTAAGCAGACTGATTGGTCTCCAATTTGTAATGTCAAAGGATCCCTTTGTTCTTAAACAATAAAATCAGTAGCGTCTTTCATAGAAGTAGCAAGGCATCAGAATGTAACATCTCATTATAGAGAATAGTTAGAACCGGAACAAGATCAGCAGAAAGTCTTGAAAAAATGTGAGGTTAGGCCATCAGACCCCGGAACAGAATCGATTTTAAACTAGTAATGGCGCCAATACCTCTGGTTCAGTAATGACCGAGAGAAAGCTTGTTCGATCAGAGTCCAAAGCTGAGGTAAGGACAGTGAGTGAAGAAAATGATCCGCATTGTCAAGGTCAGCTTTAGTACCAAACATGTTGAAAACATAATTTTCAACACAGTGAAGCAAATCCTCAGGTTTCTTAAGTAACTCCCCGATGGAGACAATAGAGAGGTAATTAATTTGGCTTCAACTCTATCTTTACAGGCCTTAAATGGGTCTAAACAACCTTTAGTAAGATGAGTGCCAAAGCAGCCTCCTGACCCAAAGAGTCAACACACGATTATACTGGGATAACCTCATTTTAGCGCTGACCTCACTAATCTGAGAGCTAAAATCATGAGTAGTAGAAGCTAGCTAAAGAGAATAGGTGCTGTAGCTGATGCGTAGTGACAGATAAGACAAATATTTAGTATTCTGTTTTTTGCCGCTACCTTCTGAAAAAACTGTTTCCAGCTTAGCTTAGATTCCTCCCACCAATCCATCCCAGTATCATAAAATCAACTACTGACAACGAGCTGTAAACTCTTTGTGCCAAAGTTTAAGAAAAAGAGGGTCATTAAGTAGAGAATCATTAAGGCGCCAACTGGCTTTCTTACATCTAGAGCAGAGTCCCAGGAAAAAGTGGCACATGAGACAGCGTGATCTGAAAATTCGGTAGCCACAGTTGTACAGGAAAGTAAAATCAAAATCTTAGATAAAAAGAAAATCTATCCTAGTATGTAAGGACCCTTTAAAAAAGTGGACCCACCAGGTTTATGGAAATGTCTATAAACATCCACAAGCTTGGCCATAGAGACCACACTATTTAAAGCCACAGAGTCACAAAATAACTTGGAAGTCTTTAGGCCTCGATCTGTTTGATGTAGGCACTAATTGAAATCTCGACCCATAGGGGTAATCTGGAGGAAAAAGTGGGAGGCTTAATTTGGTGAAAAGGAAGCCCTCTGAGCCTTCAGTTTGGTAGCGTGGGTCCCAATCATATGAAATCTCTCAGATTTATATGAAATCTAATAACAAAGCTCTACCAGGAAATATCTACAAGTCTAGAGACTGTAAAATTAGAGCTGGAGAACAATATCCCGACCCCATCACAAGTATCAGGTCCAACAGACCGAAAAGAAAGCCTGCAGTCCATGCCTTAGAGGCCTGGAATAATTCCCATGGGTCTTTAATCTAGTGTCAACAAGGCAGATAATGTCATTCTGTAAATCAAAGGGTTAAAAATCCCCTAATTTTCTCTTCCCTTTAATACTGTTCACATTTAAAGAGCAGATCTTTAAGGAAGACAGGATTTAAGTAATAGGTGGTGACTTACCCTTAAATCGCTGCCTAATGCGTTTTGCAATGGGATCCGTATCAGCCCCATCACCCCCATCCGGGAAAAGAAAGAAGAGAGGAGGAATCAGTATCCTCACCCCGAGTCTTTGTCTGAAAATCTGTGGCTAAAACCGCAAATTTGTTAGAGGTTTGCCAGTTCCGTGCAGAGGATCCTTTTCAGTAGCAACAGCTAAACCCTTCCTAGTCCGTTTATGGGTAACAGTGGTAAAACTAAAATTATCTCCCCTTGACCCGAGGGGAAGCATATCCATATCTGGAATAACGGGTGTAGTATCAGGAAACCACAATGGCAGTAGGAGTAGGTATAACAGGAAAAGAGGGTTGGAAAGCTGGAACAGAAGAGACATCTCCAACTACCGGAGGAGGGTAACCTCTGAATTAGAGGAAGCTAGACTATGGGCAAGTGACTGTTGAGCAATAGTAATAATGCCATCATGAGAGGGACAATCTTCTCTGTTATGAGAGGCCCAGGGGCACCTGCCATCTGGCGTGGCCAGTCCCATCCATAAGTTACACTTAAATGAATTAGTACATTTAGCTGCAATATGACCGTATTCAAAGCAGTGGCTACATTTAAGAGGTATCACAAGCCGAACTTAAATAGATGCGTGACCCACATTTAAAACAGGACTTGGGTTGTCCGGCGTAAAAATGAAGCCCTTGTCTTTACCTAGAAAAGAAAAAATTAGGCAAATATATGTTGGGCCAGTGTTAGTGGAAAAAAGCTAACACGGACCTTCCAACTGCCATCCCAAATCTGTTCAGAGTCTAGATTAGGGGTAGGCCTATTCAAGACTTCACAGCGTTTGTTTAACAAAATAAAATGTCTTCAATGTGAACTCCTCATTTTTAAAAACAACAGTAATGTTACGAATGGCAGGTTTGGTGAGAGGGATGGCCTGGAAGGGGACAAATGGGTGTAGTCTGAAGTTTGTCATATTGGGCCCAGAATCTATCAAGCCCAGACATTTGTTTAAAACTAACATCAAAATTGGAATTACCTATATTAATCAGGGCAAAAATCTCAGAAGAAAAACTTCATGGAACCCTTAAGGAGGGTTTTAGCTATATACAAACGATCTGGTGGGAGTTCTAATCCACCCTTATAAAACAAGCGTACTGCATTCCTCTAGGTGCAGGTTACCTTTGGAGGAAAATAAATCAGTAAGTTTAAATGTTGAACTTTTAGGTGCAGCAACAGTAGGTAACAAAGTAGGTCCTGAGAAAACAGTAGTGGGTTCAGGTACAGTGAAATAGACTTAGAAACAACAATAGTGTCACTAGTAACAGTAGAAGAAGAAAGAGTCACACCCGGGGTTCGTTGGAGCTCAGGTCATTATTCTTAGCAGAGTTTTGAAGCATATTAATGTAGACAGGGTCCTGAGAATCAGGAGTCAAGTCCTTCAATATCTCTTTCCCAGCCAGCATGTAATAAAGCTGACTCTGGTGACCAGTCTAAATCAGTATTTGGCCAGATTTAATTTTTTGGGAATAAAGGAACCCCTCGTTTGGACCAGCCAGGTTCCTGTGTAGCTGAGAAAAAAAATACTGTGGGTTTCTCTGAAAGCAAGCGGAAGGAGTTGTAGTGCTAAAGTCACTTACAGAGCAGGGAATAGCTGCAGGGTTTCAGAATCTGGCTTTTCGATGTCGATGATAGTGGGTCATTTGAAGTAGTCAGAAACAGCAGTAGCAGGGGTTGAAGAATTCTCTACAGCAGGAACAGAAGCGAATCCATCGGTGGGCCGTTGACTGAGGGCTTTCCAATGCCGGCGACGTCGAGGGAGGAGAACAAGGAAGTGGCGTCCGGCGATGCCTCTTTGAGCTTCGCAATGCAGAATCTAAAAGCTGCAATTGCAGGACTAGCCTCGCGCTGCTCCTGAAGACTGGAACTGAGCGCAGACCACTTTGCACATCGGGTAGACTGAAACAACTTCTTTAGAGTCATTTTGAAGAGCAGTCAAATTCAAAAATAGTCGTATTACTAACATCAGCTACAGCAAGACATGCATCTGGGGCCTCTTGAGAAGGTAGCACAGAGGAGGAAGCGACTCCCTGAGCTAACAGCGTCCATCTCCTCCAGGGATCATGCAACTGGCCATCTTGCAGCCAACAGCAAAGGCTCCACCTACTCAGAGTAGGGGAATTTCCCCGGTGCCCTGGCCAAATTTCCCTCATTCACTAATAAATACCACCAATAGCTTAATCTAGTTCAAGGTCAGTTGGCATTCATCTGTATCCCCATCCCCCGGGTCGTGCCTGAAAATAGGCAGGATTTGTCTAGTGCACTTACCCGGTCAACAAAAACTAAAATAAAATAAAAAAATATTAAAATAATACACTGCAGATGACCCTCCCTCCTCTACCCCCAAAACGGTGACACTCCTCCTCACTGTGTCCCATCCCTGTTTAAAACTGCCCACTGACTTACAGAGTAACACCTCTTTGTGTAGCACATTCCACATAGTTACCACCCTTTCAATAAAGAAGTGCCTCCTTATTTCCCTCCTGAACCTTTCACCCTCCAGTCTAAGACCATGTCCCCTCATGTTCTTCCCTCCCTCCCCTTAATTTAAAATTCCCCTATGTACCAGTCTTGTTTATAGCCTTCATTCAGTATATTTAAATGTCACTACCTTATCGCCCTATCCCTCCTCTCCTCCAGGGAATACATGTTAAGCTCCCACAGCCTTTACTCATAGGGTTTGTCCTCCAGTCCCAGGATCATCCTTGTTGCTCTGTGCTAAACCCCCTTCTGTAATTTAGCAGAGCTTCAACCCATCTGTATGCATACTCACACCGTCACTTCATTTTGAATAAAACTGGCTTACAACTTCAAGCACCAAGGTAAGTTCAACAACACAAAGGAAATAACCATATCTATGAGAATTTGTATTCAACAAATAATTCTCTTGCTCAGGAAGTATAGAGCTTAATCCTGGTCCTTCAACCTGACTAACGTCACCTGCAGACGTTGCCTCTGTTTAAAGGCCTAACAATGATGGTAATCAACATTTGGAGCATTCAGGAGAAATTAACTGAAGTGCAGGCATAGGTATCTCACACACTCATCCAGATATCTTAGTATTAACAGAAACATGACTAAAAAGCATCACTACAGACCAAGCCTTGGCACTCCCATCAGTATTCCCTTTACTGGGCAGACAGAGTCACCAGGAGGAAGCAATCTATGTCAATCCACCACTGTTCTGCATACCATCTCAAAGACAAGGGAATGTGAATGCTTAGCCTTTTCACAATGATCTCAGTGATCATAACATAGTAGTATACGTCAGGAATTTAGTAAAACCTGTCATAATTAGTAAGCCTGTATCTAGAAGGTCCTTCAGGAAGTTTAACTCTGCCAGCCATTTGACTGATCCGCGAGATATAAACTGGCAATACTTCCACTTAGCATCTACTACCCAAGAAGCATTGACCCTTTTTACTTCCACTCTAAGTAGAGTTGTTAACAAACATGCCCCATGTCTACCCCCAGAGTATAAAAAGCTTCTTGCCCTGGTTCAACGAGGATATCAAAAAAGCCTTGATAAAAGGGATCGGCTATGGGCAACCACTAGATGAACTAAATCCCCCTCGGAGTGGACAGCTTTCCAGGAATGCCACAATGCCTGCAATAAATTGGTGAGGAATGTGAAGGAGAATTGCTACATCAATTTACGTGAATCAGCAGAAGGGAACCCAGTAAAAATAAGGTGTATCTTCAAGCCTGTGGAAGGTAGTAAAGCACCTCCACCCTTGTCAGATAAAATAACAAAGGCACCTCTATAATCGACACGCCCACAATACTGGACAAACTCAATACGCATTTTAGAATGGCAGACCTTGACTTTGACTCCTCCCAGTCAGCTGCTTTGTGTCCTTCTATTCTCCAAACAGCTACATCGCCCACTCCTCCACTCATGCTGCACTCACCTTCTCTAACATTACTTATAAACAGGTTGAAGACCAATTGCTTAAGCTGCACACTAAAAAGGGCTCCAAAACATAGAAAATCAGTTCCTTTTTTATAAAGCTAGGCCACTGCTACTTTACAGCCCTAATTACCCACATATTTAACCTATCATTAGCAGAAGGGACCGTATCACATGACTGGAAGGTAGCCCACCTGCTACCTCTTTTTAAATCAGGGGATCCTAGCAACCTAAATAACTATAGGACTACTTCAATCCAGTCAGTCCTCTCAAAATTGTTTCCATGTCAAAAGGGCAAAGACATAACAGTGACTACAATAAGGGCAAAATCAATTTGGCCACTGTGAAGAGAGTGATGGTAAATAACAGCTACTGTGCTAACAGCAACAACTGCATTAATACAGTGGGCTTTGCCCCCTGCACCGCTCTTTGAGGGAGACTTTGCCCCCACACCCCTTACTATTATAACCAACTCTGAGGTTGTAGCACTTCAAGGAGGGAGGAAATTCCATTATTGCTATTTGTGCAGTAGCTGTAATTTACCTTTGCCCTTTTCACAGTAGCTGAAATTACTTTGCCCTTACTAAAGTCACTGTTATGTCTTCGCCCTTTTGGCATGCTACTTCAAAATTACTTAATTGGTTAGCATTCAAGCCAGAGCATTCCTGGACAAGCACCAGTTAATCAACCCCCTACAGTCTGGCTTCAGACTACTGCACAGCACAAGGAGGGGTTGAAAGGATGAGAAGGGGCTTGGCAAGGTTGGAAGAATGGTCAAATGTTTGGCAGCTCATATTCAATGCAAAGAAATACAAAGTAATGCACCTGGAAACAAAAACCCGGGAAAGAGTACATAATGGGTTGGGGTGAGATTCTGACAACAACCAAAATGGAAAGGGACCAGGGGACAGTTACAGTATATCAGATGACCTAAAGGTAAGCACGCAATTTGAGAAGGCAATAAGGAGGGCTCGGGGGATACTGAAATGCATAGGGAGTGGCATCACCAGTAGAAAACAAGAAGTTGTTATCCCTCTGTACAGACAGTTAGTGAGACCCCATCTGGAGTACCGCATTCAGTTCGGGAGACCCCATCTCTGCAAAGACATAGACAGGGTGGAGGCTGTCCAGAGGAGGGCAACCAAAATGGGGCAGGGTCCGTACCAGAAGACATATGAAGAGAGACTAAAGGAGCTTAATATGTATACCCTCTAGTAAGGGTGGGGGGGGGGACATGATAGAAACTTTCAAGTACTTCAAGGGACTCAGCAAAGTCCAAGAGGGTAGCATCTTTCAGAAAAAGAGATGTGCAAGAAGAAGGGGACACAATTTGAAGATAATGGGGGGTGGCTCAGAGGTAATGTGAGGAAGTATTTTTTCACAGAGAGGATTGCGGATGCATGGAACAGCCTCCCTAAGGAGGTAATGGCATCAAAAACAGTGGAGGAATTCAAGAATGCATGGGACAGAAATAAAGCAATTGTAGTGGGGGGTAGGAGGACATAGGCTGTTGGTTAACTAGGATCTGCAGCTTATCCATTAGGTAGGGAAATGTGCAGACTAGGTGGGCCAAGCCGTCCTTATCTGTCATCAAAGTCTATGTTTCTACAGTACAAGTCGCATTAAAATGTTCCTCCAATAAGTTGTTTGAGCATTTCTGACTGAGTTGCAAAAGTGTTGCTGGATCTAGCACAAAGACCTGCACAAACTGTTTCTTAAGAGATAAAATGCAGTTTTGCAATGCATTGTGGCTGAACTACAGATGCATTCCAAATGAGCTGTAAAAACATTTTAATAACATTGCTCGATCTAGTTAAGCATTGAAAAACAATGCAATATGAGTTGTCAGTGCACTGCCAACTGTAAAAAAAACAATGCTAAACCAACTCATTGGTGGAACAGTTTAATGTGATTGTACTGCATGTTTCAGCACAATATCAGCATTTTCCAAAGCAACAAGTGATAGGTTAGAGGCCATATTTATCAAACTAGTCACTGCGGGTATCTTCCTAGACCTGAGTAAGGCCTTCAGTATGATAGGTCATCTCCTTCTTCTTGTCAGCCTTAAACAATTGGGTTTTGATAACTCTGTACTGAACTGGTTTGCCAGTTATCTGGGGGATACACAACAGATAAAAGCTAACAGAACTCTCATCCTTACTTCCCTTGCTTAGAGGGATTACACTGGGCTCCATTCTAGGTCCACTGCTTTTTCTGATCTATGTTACTTGAATAAAAAACATCACTGACCCTAACATCCACTTATTTGTAGATGACACTGTCTTATATACTGTATCTCAAAACCCTCCTTCACAGAAGTCTGCACGGCACTACAGATGGACTTTAACCAACTTCAGCATAATCTAATAGTGTTGAAACTATTGCCGAGCGCTAACAAAACTAAGGTGATGTTCTTTCAATCACCCAAATCATCCACTACCAATCATAACCATAGCATTACCCGCCCAGTACCACGCTCCTGGGTGATAAGTTCAAGGTAGTGAATAACTTCCAATACTTATTTATTTATTGAATTGTTTCACTGTGTCTGTGTGACTCCAGTCATGGAAGGATGTCCTGAATTTGTTCCAGACCCCCCAAAGACTCACTAAAATGCTAAGGAAGAGCAGAAACAAATAAAAATAAAAGTGCAGGACAGAAACAACCCCCTTTCTGCCTCCTCCCCAAAAAGTGTGTTTAAGTATCCTGGCTGCTGACTGTATGCTGTAGTAAAATAGCCAGCTAGCTGTAGGGAAAAGTTAAGAACTGTTTTCTACAGCTCTAAATAAGACCAGTTAATTAAGCAGCTTGTTGCTGTTTTGTTACTTAAAAATACACCATTCTGTGTGGTATAGGGTTTGCATCTGCTCTAAGGAATGTTTAAAAAGAGCAGACAAATACCTCCACAACAAAAACACAGTTACAATCACAGTAAGACTCTGGGGCCCCATTAAGGTTATTTGTGGTATTTAGCTGAGCTCCTAGTAAGGTACACATTGCTTTAAGTAGAAGCAAATAAAATACATGTTTGGGGCTTGTTTACCAAAGGACATTTACAAGGTGCTTACCTGAATTTAGTCTAGGAAGATCGTCAGTTTTGGAAGTCAGAAAACACAAGAAAACTAGATAAAGCTCTAAGGATAACTTTTTTTATGAAAGTCATTCTTTACCTTTGGGGATCCCCTTTGTTTGCTGTATGTGGCACTGTTATAGGGCTGGCAGCCCACAGACTGATTTAATGGAACTCCCAGTAAGTGAGGTCACTGCCAGGGGCAGAGCTAGGGGAAATTAAGTTCCTCATAGCTATAAAAATGTGTAGCCAGGCCAGAATGAATATTATGTAATGTTGCAAGGACTCCTATTAACCAAGGCTTAGAAATATCCCCTTTTCTTATGTTTAGGCTGGAATATGGGCCTCAGAAAGATATGCGTTTAGTTATAAGGCATAATGTGGGAGTTTTCAAGGGAAGTGATGTCACTAGTATGGCTGTACAAAAGCCTACCACTAGGGGCAGAATTTAGAGTGTCAGTGGAGAGCTGACTGTGTGAGATGTAAGACCTCTGTTGCAAAAGCACGTGTTTGCACATTTAATGTAGCTGTTTGTGTGCCATTGGGCATAACAGTGACTTTTGACTTGAAAACTGCTGAACTAACTAATATTTTCTTGATCTCTGTGCAACTGCTGATCATTTTATTCAAGCAAAATAAAATGATAAATGCCACCTGGCATTTTTTATGCACTTGAGCTGTGGTCAGCCTGAAGCTTTTATCCTGAAATCCCTATCCTGCTGCAACTGGTGTCAGAGTGGGATTCCTGGCTGAACGTCCAAGTCATCCTGAGGGAGTTCAGTTGGGGGTGCTAGACCTAGCACCTCAGGATAGACAGAAAGTGCATGGCACCAGAGAAGATGCATAAATATGGAGATGGTGGCCTGAGCAAGGCACCACAGGACCAGATGGCTGACCAGATGAGATTTTTGCCATAGATAAAGGAACGCTGGCTGGAGGCGGAGAGTCACTGGAGGGATGCAGAGCTCTGAGTGCAGGAGCTGAGGATCCAATTGGAACAGGCCAGAGACCCATCCAGGAAGGAACCTGGGCAAGTCGACAACTCAGTGGCATAGGAGGATGTCCGGGCTATGGTGGAGGATGACTCAAACTGGATTAATCTGTCAACGTTGCCGATATTTCCAGGATGTTATCTGGAGGAGGACTCCCCAAAGGAACATTTGTGGTTAGTACTTTCTGAACTGCCCATATTTCCAGGATGTTACCTAGAGGAAGACGGCTTGACAGAGGACCAGTCCCCAGGTAAGACTGTTTTTGTAGAGTCTGGGGTGAAGACTACAAGCAACATAGAAGAGGTTGTAATAGTCAAAGGGATGTTAAAATGTGTTGTACCCCTTCCTTGAAATGTGATGATTTATGTACCGTAAATTGGAGAAAGGTACAATTGGAGGATTCAGAAATCACTAGGCTAGGGGTGTATATATTACTACAGCAAACTTTCTGCCCCCTCAAGTGTGTTGCAAGTATCCTGGCTGCTGACTGTATGCTGTAGTAAAATAGCCAGCTAGCTGTAGGCAAAAGTTAAGAACTATTTTGTACAGCTCTAAATAAGAGCAGCTAATTAAGCAGCTTGTTGCTGCTTTATTGCTTAAAAAATACACCATTCTTTGTGGTATAGGGTTTGCATCTGCTCTAAGGAAAGTTTAAAAAGAGCAGACAAACACCACAACAATAAAAACACAGTTACAATCACAGTAAGACTCTGGGGCCCCATTAAGATTATCTGTGGCATTTAGCTGAGCTCCTAGTAAGGCACACTTTGCTTTAAGTAGAAGCAAATAAAATACATATTTGGGCCTTGTTTACCAAAGGAAATTTACAAGGTGCTTACCTGCATTTAGTCCAGGAGGATCACCAGTATTGGAAGTCAGAAAACACAAGAAAGCAAGATAAAGCTCTAAGGATAACTTTTATGAAACAGTTGTTCTTTACCTTTGGGAAGCCCCTTTATTTGCTGTATGTGGCGCTGTAATAGGGCTGGCAGCCCACAGACTGTCTGATTTAATGGAACTCCCAGTCAGTGACGTCACTGCCAGAGGCGGAACTAGGGGAAATTAAGTTCCTCATAGCTATGAAATTGTGTAGCCAGGCCAGAATGAATATTATGGTAATGTTGCAAGGACTCCTATTAACAAAGGCTTAGAGTTATCCCTTTTTCTTATGTTTAGGCCAGGATAGGACCCTCATAAAGATATGTGTTTAGTTAAAAGGCATAATGTGGGAGTTTTCAAAGGAAGTGATGTCACTAGTATGGCTGTACTAAAGCCTACCACTAGGGGCAGAATTTTGATAGAGTGTCAGTGGAGAGCTGACTGTGTGAGGTGTAAGACCTCTGTTGCAAGAGTGTGTGTTTTTATTTATTTATTGGAAGATATTGGAATTACAATCCTTTGAGTCATTGACTCTTTTACAAAGGCTCCACGCCAATAAAAACATACACTAAGTATCACAAACATTAACCATTGGGTACAACTGTTATACATTTGGCAGCAGTACAAACTTAAAACATATGGCATGGTTCTAAACTTAAAACATTGATAGAGGATTAAACATTTGGTGCCACGTAATGCAGGGTTACATCAACTGGGATCTTAAAGTGGTCCAGGGTCAAACATTTTGATTCACATGACAGTACCACAGTTTCGGAGGGTCTTACAAAATAGGCCCAGAGTCAGGCTACCATAAAGTGAGATTAAAGATCGTAGCTTAAGGAAATAGATGAAAGTACTTCGGGGGGACCCCATCTATGTAGCATTGGTACTGGGTTTTAATGATATCTACAGTTACAGGTTGCCGAGTTGAGGAGTGTCCTAAGACTAGCTTTAAATTGATCGAAACTGGATGTTAGGGAGATTGTGAATGGTAGGTTGTTTTGCCATAGAGTGGCACGATAACGGAAGGACCATTGCCCAAGGGAGGTTCTACAGTGTGGGACTAGTAAGGGGGTGTTTGCAGAGTGTCTTAGTGCCCTTCTGTGCAAAGCAGTTTGAATAAAAGGGTGAAGGCCTGTCGGTGCTTGTTTGTGTAGTATCTTCCTTGCTAGAAGGCAGGTATGATACTTTACCCTATCTTGGAAGTTTAGCCAGCCAGTGAGTTTGTAAAGCTCTGAAGTATGGGTTAGCCTGTTACAATCAGAGACCAGGTGGCAGGCTTTAAGGGCGAGATTGATGCTGCACATGGCAGTATAATAAGCAGACCCATAAATTTCTATGCCGTACTCCACCAAAGGTAGTATAGAGGAGGACACTACTAGATGCATTTCCTGAAGGGGAATGCAGTCCCTATGTCTGTATAGGATCCCTAACCTGGCATTGACAGAGAAGGATACTTGTTGGATGTGAGCTTGATAGGTAAGGGAGGAGTCCAACATGACTCCCAGGTATTTGAAACTGTTTACCTATTCCAGAGCGGTGTCATGGGAGTTTGTGATGATTAGTGGCATGTTACACAGTGGATTTTGGAGGTGGGTGAAGATTATAGACTTTGTTTTTTTATAGGTAAGTATTAGGTGGTGTTCAGAGAACCAGGTTTTGAGCTCAGCACAGAAGGTCTGCAGGGTGGCTTGAATGGTGTTGAGATGATGATGTCTCCAAAAGACTACAGCATCGTTAGCATAAAGCATAAGCTTCCCATTGTACGATTTGGGGAGGGAGTTCAGAAAGAGGGTGAAAAGCAATGGGCCTAAAATGGACCCTTGCAGGACCCCGTGTGGACTGTTTTTTTGGAGGATGTGGTCTTATTAGCTTTAACCTGCTGTGTCCTTCCTTCGAGATAGTCATTGAGCCAGGAGGTGACTTCAAGGGAGATATTTAGTGATGGAAGAGTGTGGAGCAGATGCTCATGACTGACCGTATCAAAAGCTTTGGTCAGATCGATATAGAGAAACCCCACTACTGCGCCATGATCCAGGGCCTCGTGCATATAGGAAGTAAATTCAACAAGGGCAGTGGAGGTGCTGTGACCCCTCCTGAACCCATGTTGTTCTTGACAGAGCAGATTGTGATTGGTCAGGTAGTCAGTGAGCTGGTCCACCACTATTTTCTCAAGACCCTTTGAGAGAGGGGGCAGTATGGATATTGGCCTATAGTTGCTGGCAGAAGTGGGGTCACCATTCTTTAATATAGGAGTTATAACTGCTCTTTTCCAAGAAGTGGGGAACTGGCTGAGACATAAGGATAAGTTAAATATTTTGGTGAGATGGGGCAAGGTCACATGCAAGGTTAGCCTTACTAGCTTGAGGTACAAGCCGTCGCTACTATAGCGAGCATTTGCCAGTGATTTGCCTAGGTAGCATTTTGCCTCATTGCAGGAGATGAGTCATAGTCTGAAAGGAGGTGAGTTGAAATTGGTAGGGGAGTATATGGGGTGGTTACTGATCGGGTCGAAGAAGTTAGGGGGGATAATGTGACTGAGGTCTGTGAAGGCAGTATTGAGGGCTTCGGTAAAAGATTTAGGGTCCTGGGAGATAACCCCATCAGTCTGATGCTGCATTGGTGTGGGGATACATTTTTACTGGTTAGTTCTTTAATGTTTCTCCAGAATTTGCAACCAGAGCCCCAGGAGGTGGTAAGAGCTTGGTTGTAATACTCAGCTTTGGTGTGATGGATAGCCCATGTGTAGCTATTTCAAGCCTCCCTGTAATTCTGTCTGCCTTGGAGGAGTTGTGATGCAAGGGCCTTGTGCCATAGGTTATCCCTGTTTCTCATGCTATCAAGTAATGACTGGGAAATACAGGGGGTGTTTCGGGGTTTTTACTATTTGTCTTGAGTAGGGGGGCAAAGATGTCACAAGCCGCGTTAAAGGAGGAAACAAAATAGGTGAGGGCAGAATCAACTGATTTGGCAGTGTGGATAGGAGACCAGTCAATGGAGGCAAGGTAGGATTTTTTGGCATGGGAGGGCTCCTTTCCTAAAGCATCTTTGCACTGTGGTTTTAGGGAGGTCTGAGGGAATTTTATTAGACCACCAACAGGTAACTGTGGAATGGTCACTTATCACGTCAGGGAGCACCTTGATATGGGAAAGGTTATTTGGATGGTTGGTGAGGATAAGGTCAATAAGGGTGGAAGTTCCAAAATTTGAGTGCAACTCGGTTGGGGATTGGACCATTTGAGTAAGGTCATAAGCAAGCACTGCTTCTTTGTATGAGGAGGATGCAGCAGATAACCAGTTTATTTATTTTTTTATTTTAGTTTTTGTTGACTGGGTAAGTGCACTAGACAAATTCTGCCTATTTTCAGGCACGACACGGGGAAGGGGGATACAGATGAATGCCATCTGACCTTTGAACCAGATTAAGCTGTTGGTGGTATTTTTAGTGAATGAGAGAAATTTGGCCAGGACACCGGGGAAATTCCCCTACTCTTTTCGATAAGTGCCATGGGATCTTTAACATCCACCTGAACTACCACCAATCCAGGCAAATGGGACCTTGGTTTAACATCTCATCAGAAAGACAGTACCTCAGAAGTGCAGCACCCCTCTCATGCTGCACTACAGTGTTAGTACTGGGATATTAACCC
The DNA here is from genome assembly GCA_016271365.2 of Neoceratodus forsteri. Classification (NCBI taxonomy): domain Eukaryota; kingdom Metazoa; phylum Chordata; order Ceratodontiformes; family Ceratodontidae; genus Neoceratodus; species Neoceratodus forsteri. Next base: position 114,892,888 of record CM057455.1, on the reverse strand, counting down.
AAGTGCCAGATGTGGGAACTGAACCCACAGTCCTCTGATCTCCCGGCCTCAGAGGTGAGAGTGCGACCTACTGAGCCACTGACACTGCCATTTACATAGAAATCACCCAGTAAGATCACTTCACACTTGGGAGGAAGGTGGGCAGTTCTGGGCAGTACTGAGTCAAAAGCAGGTTTTTGGTTTTGAGGGGAATAAATACTGCCAAAATGCATAGTATTTTTCTTGGATTGCCAAAGCTGATCTTAACTGCTAAAGTTTGTGCTCCATAGGAGGGATGCGGGATAGGGACTGAGAGGGCATGCAAGAAGGATCTAGTATAGATGGCACAGCCTCCACCCCTCTTGCTTAGCCAGTCAGCTCGATGTATGGTGTAATCGTTGAGGGTAACAGAACCATTTGTGATGTTTTCTGAGAGCCAGGACTCAGATTAGGTGAAGACGTCTGGGGAGTTCTGCGTAATCCATCCCTGAAGAGAGGTGAGCTTCCTCTGGAGGCTGCAGATGTTAAGGGCAGCCAGCTTTAGGCTGCCATGCTTGCCCTTATGAGTGGCTCCATAGGTAGGTAGGTAGGAGGACCAGGGTTAGGATGAACATTCCCGGATAGAAGGAGAAAGAGGGGTGTATTCCGGAGAAGTGCCAGCCGGAGTATTTTTGCCTTGTTTCTGGTTGCTGTGGTGGTATTAGTTGTGGTAGTAGTGACTGGAATAGGGAGGGAGCGTAGTAGGTGGACTACGAGAGTTGGCGACACAGGAGGTTGTTTCCCCGGTGGGTAGCCGCAGACTGGGGTCAAAGGGGGTACCTCAGATGTTGTCGTGGTGGCAGTGCAGTGAAGTATGTGTGCTCAAGGGTTAATTTGCCTGCCTGGGTAGGCATATGTTACGGCATAGTAGTAGCCCAAGTGGTGGAGGTTGAGGGGGCATGGTGGGAGATATCCTCTTGTAGACCAGCCTACAGGCAATGTAGTAGTGCTGGTGGAAATAGGTGGGGCTGTTGGTGTGATCAGCATGGTGAGGAGGACTGCTACTATGAGGTGAGGATTCATTTTTCTCTATCCTAGTATTGTGTGTGCTGACTGAGATTAGTGGCCACTAGTGGTGGTGGTGTTGTATAAGTTGCAAGTGGGAAAGTAGGCTGATTGGTTATTTTAGTCATGTGACTGACCTACCCTATATATTTCAGTGTTTACCAAGGGCGGTGGTGGGGGTGGTGGGACAGCTGATGCGTAGCATCGGTGGGGCCAAACAACAACACTGCCTAGACCAGGCCGGTTGCAACTTCGGGCACCTCCACAGCATTTTAAATGGCTCTGTACCTTGTACTAACTGCTCCTGGAGTGAGGGGGAGGGCAGTAGCAAAGCCCTGTTTGCACACTTAATGGAGCTGTATGTGTGCCACTGGGCACAACAGTGACTTTTGACTTGAAAACTGCTGAACTAACAAATATGGTTTTGATTTCTGTGCAACTGCTGATCATTTTATGCAAGCAAAATAAAATGATAAATGCCACTTGGCATTTTTTATGCACTTGAGCTGTGGTCTGCCTGAAGTTATTATCCTGAAATCCCTACCCCGCTACATTCGCCAGGAAAAATACACTGAGCAACTTAATGCTCATCTCACGGTACATCCTGGGGGAAAGGGGAAAGGGATATACAGAGTACGAGTTCAGATAAGTACATACAGACAGTGTAAATTATACATACAGTTATAAAACAGGAACATTGCACATGAGACAATATAGGCTGTTGTAGAGTTTCTGTGTAGGCAGTTCTTAGGAGCAGCATACAAAATAGAATCAGTACAGGTAATGAGCAATAGGTTACAAGGTTGACAATGCATAAAATACAGACAGTACACTAGTACAATATGCAGCAGGGTGAACACATAGGAACCAGTCACCCCTATTTATGTGCTAGTCTATAAGGGGAAGTATAAGTTCAAGTAGGGTGGGGGGGTGAGAAAGAGGAAAGGGAGAGAAAAACAGAGAGGGAGACAGATAAGGAAGGGGGTCAGGAGCAGGTGCAAGAGGGTGTGAGGTAGATGTGCAACACAGTGATAAGGGAGTAGAGGGAGAGAGGTGTCAGATTTATGGAGGGAGCATTCCACATTTTAGGCAGGTTGTAGAAGACTTTTAGCCAGAGGAAGCGGTTCTGCAGAGGAGCGAGATGGTGTGAGTGTCAGCTTGGGATCTCAGGGAATATAAGGAGAGGGTAGGAGTGCCAAGAGAGGAGGAGATATATGAGGGGAGAGAGCCAAGCCAGAATTTAGAGATGAATTTAGCACCATGAAGCAAGCGCCGGGAGTGTAGGGGAAGAAGATTGAGAGAGCAGTAGAGGTCACAGTGATGGGTGCGGGGGGGCATCAAGGGCAAAATGACAGAAGGAGTTAAAGAGAGATTCCAGTCTGGATAGGTGGGTCTGTGGGGCAGCATCTTAGACTATGTCTCAGTAGTCAAAAATGAGCATGATTATCTACTGTACCAGCTCACGCCTGGCAGCGAGTGGGATGCAGCTGTGGTTTCTGTAAAGTTCCCCAAGCTAAGGCCTTAGTTTTTTCAGAATAACATCAATATGTACAGAGAAGTCCATGTGTCTGTCCAGCCAGATGCTGAGATACCTGAAGGAGGAGGAGTCCTCAAGAGCAGTCCCATCAAGGGTGTGAAAGGTGGGGAGGTGACTTAGCCTAGCGAGTCTCTGCATTGTGCCAAATGACATGGAGACCGTCTTCTTGGCATTTAGAAAGAGTTGATGAGAACTAAACCAGAGTTGGACTTTAGTGAAGTCAGACTGGAGCCTGGTAGTGACATCAGCAACAGTATTGCCAGAGGTAAACAATACTGTATCATCCACATACATGTGGATGCTAGATGCAGTGCAAACCAGGGGGAGGTCATTCAAAAAGATGGAGAACAGAACGGGGCCTAGCACAGAGCCTTGAGGGACTCCAGTGGTTATAGGCAGGGGGGAAGAAATGGCATCAGCAGTTCTTACTGATTGCGACCTGCCGGACAGGTAGGCACTGAACCATCCTGTAGCAGACGGGGATAGTTCAGCAGCTGAAAGGCTGTGAAGGAGGAGGGGGTGAGAAACAGTGTCAAAAGCTTTAGCCAGGTCTACAAAGATAGCTGAGGTAATGTGTCCTTTGTCAAAGCCTGAAGACATGGTGTCAGTTAATCTTAGGCGTGAGGTGGTGGTAGAGTGGAAATTCCTGAAGCCTGACTGGAAGGGGGTGAAAAAAGTGGAGTCAGAGAGAAACAGAGAGAGTTGTTTGAGTGCTATGTGTTCCTGTAACTTAGCTAAGGTTGGCAGTAGGGAGATAGGATGATAGTTACTAGGAGAGGAGGGGTCGCCACCCTTCAGGAGGGGGAAGACAACAGCATGTTTCCAGACAGAGGGCACAGTGGCAGTCACAAAGGAGAGGTTTAGTAACAGGGAGAGTGAGAAGGCTATGGCAGGACCAGAGATGTGTAGGAGCCTGGGGTCAAGGCCATCAGGTTAGGAGCCTTTGGTAGGGTTTAGTGGCAGGAGAACTTGAAGGGTAGAGGCAGGGGTGGCAGGAGAGAAGGAGAATGGGGGAGGTATAAGGGGTTTGGAGGAGGGGACAGGGCAGAGGAGCAGAGGGGAAGAAGATGGAAGAGGGGAAAGAAGTGGGGTGGGGGACAGTATAACGGGTACAAGAGGAGCCAGTGGGGCAGGGGATGTGCTAGGAAGGGTGCATAACAGAGAAGAGGCATTGGTGGCGAAGTGGAAGTTGAAGCAATCTGCACTATTGATAGGTTCTGAGAGAACAGAATGATTGTACCTGAGGGAGGGGTGGAGGAAAACAAGAAGGAGTGAACAACCTTCCGGAATTTAGAAGGGCTATTTGTATTAGTTTGGAAGTTAGATTTGAAATGATCTGCTTTAGCAAGGCAGATTGCTTTAGTGCAGCCATTCCTCAGTTCATGGTAGTGTTGGTGATCTCCAGGGCAGTTGGAGGCTTTGGCTTTGAGTCATGCAAGGTTGCGAGCACGTTGGCAGGTCAGAAGCTCAGGAGTGACCCGGGGAGTTTTACACCATGGACCCTGGTTTTGCGGGGCTGGGCACTGGAGTTCCAAACCTGCAGAAACTTAGAAGTGAAGTAGGCAAGGGCATTGTCTGCTGAAGCTGCTGTGATAAGGGGGGGCCAGTCAGTTTGCAAAAGGTTGTGAAGCAAGGATTGCAGGTCGAGTGATGTGAAGGGATGAGTGAGAATAATTTTAGCAGGGAGTTTAGGCCTATGTATTTTCCGCACTACGAATGTCATGTGGTGGTCACTGATGGAGTGAGAAAGTAGCCCTGAGGCCACTACTCGATGTGGATGGGAGGTGAGGACCGGGTCCAGCAGGGAGTGGTTTAGTGTTTTATGATTTAGACGAGTGGGTTCCTGGATCAGCTGATGGAGGTTTAAGGCTTTGATAGTGGAGTGGATATTAACCAGTCACACTGACTTTAAATTGTCTGTTGGAAGCTGAGAAACGTACTGCAAAGAACAAACTACAACTCCATTTAGGACCTGGAAGCCTGATTAAGGTATAATACTACAGAGCACTTGGTAAGAAGGGGAGGTACGCTTTCTACGAAAAGTTTTATTTTTATTTTTATTTTTCCTTATTGGCATTAAGCAGAGAATTGCATGATTCCATTAAAAGTGTAGTAATTTTATAACCAGAGGGAGTGAGTTACAATTGAATTTGCTTGAGTGCTGGGGTTGAGACCTAGGATTTGGAAGGATATTTTTGTAACATTTTAAGTGTCCTGCTGGCTAAGGAGTGAGTCCATTTTTATCCCTGGACTCAGTAGAGTGGTTTGTGTTGGAGCTGTTGTCTAGTAAATTGTGGTGTTAGTTGTATTACTATAAAGGACAATACTCACCAGGGTGGTGGAGCAGTTGTATATTTGATTGTTTCTAACAGTCACCAGTGGCTGTGCACTACCCACCCACCCTTTCCCACCCCCACCCCCTCAGGCGTGGCATTTCCTTTATAGCCACAGTTCTGACATCACTTCCTCAACAGGTCTTGGGGCAGAACTGTCATATTGCTAATAACCCTGCAACATGCATAAAGAGTAGGTACACAAAACAAATAATAAAATAAATATATATATAATTACATATTGTATATAATAAGGGAGCCGGACATGTGGGGAGTGGTGCAATGCACTGGCTGTGGGGCAGCAGTTTTCCGGGAGACATTCTGGAAACTGCGTTGATGTCCTATTTGTAGGCAATTGTCAGCTCTGAGAGAGGAGGTTGCCCACCTCCAGGCTGAACTAGCAAGGACTAAGGAGGCCTCCCCCTCCCAAAGAGCACCACAACCACTGAGTCAGAGGTTTCAGAGTATGAAGAGCAGTTGGACCACAGTGGGTTCAGGGAGGGTGCGGGTGGCGGACCAGAGGTGAAGCCCCCTAGTTGTACCTCTACACAAATCATATGCCATTCTGGCAGAGCAAGGTTCCTCTATGATGGCACCCTCAGTGGAGACCCAGAAGAATGCTGAGGACATCCACAAGGGAGACCCACAAAAGGGTGGCAAGGGACACCACAGGGGAAGGAAACAGCTACTGATAGAGGACTCAATTGTTAGGGGGATAGAACTGGGGAAAGGAGAGAAGGAAGTAAGCTGCCTGCCTGGTGCCGTGGCTTGGAGGGACAAGAAGTGAATCCTCACAATTGCAGAAGCAGCATCACAGGAGAGAAAACTAGATATCATTGTCCACCTTGGGACAGATGACCTAGCTAGGCATGGGATCAGTGCAGTGCAGAATGAATTTGTGGAGTTGGGGAGGGGCCTCAGAGAGGCAGCAAGCACAGTAACCTTCTCAGAGGTGCTACCAGTCCATGGCATGAGTGAGGCTAGGGTACTGCACACCATGCAGTTTAATGAATGGTTGAAAAACTGGTGCAGAGCACAGGGCTTTGGCTTCTTTGGGGACTGGGGGTCCACCTGGAGAGATAAAGGTCTATACTGGTATGATGGTCTGCATTTGTCCACAAAGGGGACCAAGCTCCTAGGTGACAGGTTTAAATGCTTCCTTGGCAAGCTTTTAAACTAGATAAGGGGTGAGGTACTGATAAAAGGCAGGAAAAGTCAAGCCTCCCCCCACAAAACATGGCAGGCAGTAGGGTAAACACTGAGGTACAGAGCTCAACACAGGGCAGGACGGGGGTAAATGGTAAAATAGATAAGAGCAGGGATGGGGGGAAAAAGGATAAAGCCAACATTAAATGGAGGGCAATGACTACCAATGCCCGTAGTCTGGAAACAAGCTTTCTGAGCTAGTAGCTTTGATGGAAGATGAACAATTGGATATTGTGGTAGTCACAGAAACATGGTACCCGAGAACCATGACTGGGATGTCAACATACCAGGGACAATCTTCAGAAGGGACAGGGAAGGTAAAGAGGAGGTGGAGTAGCTCTACATAAGGGAAGGGATCAAAGCTACAGAACAAAAAAGTAAAGGGGAGGACAAGAGGCACTCTGGGTCACCTTGGAGATGGGGAATGGCATCGCAATCTGCACAAGGGTTGTATACAGACCCCCATCTCAAGGGGAGGAAATGGACAAGAAAATGATAGAGGACATTCTCAAAATGGCTGAAAAAGGGGAGATACTGTTGATGGGGGACCTGAATATGCCAGATGTTAACTGGAGGACATGTACTGCAGCCACATCCAAGAGCAGGGTCCTTCTCGATGCCCTGCAGGGGGCAGACCTTAGACAGCTAGTGCTGGAACCCACTCGGGAGGGAGCAATACTAGACCTGGTACTCTCAAACGGAGAGAGGATCACAAATTTAGAAGTCAGTAGACATCTGGGAACAAGCGAACACTGCACAGCGTGTTCACAATGAGCACAACCATGGAGATAAGCCATACAAAAACAAGGATACTGGACTTTAGAAGGGCTGACTTTGGCAAAATGGGTGAACACCTGAAGAATGCACTAGCAAATGGCCAAATAGGAGGGGTGGAAGAACAATGGAGAAAAATCAAAACTGCCATCACAGAGGCAACAAGTCTTTGTGTAAAACAAATAAAGAAAACAAAGTGGAGTAAAAAAACACTATGGTTCTCAAAAGAGGTGGCAGGGAAGGTTAAGGAGAAAAAGGCTGCATTCAAAAAGTATAAGGAATCAAAGAAGGAGCACGACAGGGAACTGTATCAATTAAAGCAGAAAGAAGTAGGAAAGGCAGTCAGACTAGCAAAGGCACAAACCGAGGAAAAAATAGTCAACTCAGTTAAAAAGGGGGATAAAACCTTTTATATGTACATTAGGGACCATAGAAAGGTTAAGGGAGGGATAGTGAAGATTAATAAAGGAGAGAGGAGGTGGGCAGAGGGAGACAGTGAAAAGGCAGAGATACTGAATGAATACTTTTGCTCAGTATTCACAAAAGAAGATGAGGAGCAGTCACCTAAACCAGACAATAGAAGCACTTTGGGTAGGGGGGTTGACACCAGTCCATTCACAGAAGAAAGAGTCCTGAAAGAACTCCTAAAACTCAAGGTGGACAAAGCAATGGGGCCTCACGGGATTCACCCCAGAATCCTAAAAGAATTAAGGGGGACCTAGTGACAACACTGACCACACTTTTTAACAAATCATGGCAGGATGAGGTGGTACCAGAGGACTGGAGGAGGGCAGATGTGATTCCCCTTTACAAAAGTGGGAGCAAGGCAGAATCAGGAAACTACAGACCTGTAAGTTTGACCTCAGTGGTAGGGAAAATGATGGAATCACTTCTGAAAGAAAGAATTGTTGAGTACCTAGAGGCCAGCGGGGCACAGGACCCAAAGCAGCATGGATTTACAGCAGGAAGGTCATGTCAGACTAATCTAATTGATTTCTTTGACTGGGTGCCCAAAGTAATAGACCATGGAGGGACTGTGGATATGGCCTACCTAGACTTTAGCAAGGCATTTGACACAGTCCCACACAAAAGATTAATAATCAAGTTAGCCAGCCTGGGAGTGGGTCCCAGGGTGGTAACCTGAGTAGCGAACTGGCTGCACAACAGAAAACAGAAGGTAATGGTGAATGGAACACATTCCGAAGAAAGGGGGGTTGCTAGTGGAGTACCTCAGGGCTCAGTACTGGGTCCTATCCTCTTTAACATCTTTATAAGTGACATTGCAGAGGGTCTGAAGGGAAAGGTATGCCTCTTTGCAGATGACACAAAGATCTGTAACAGAGTTGATACACAAGACGGGTAGAAAAGATAAGAAGGGACTTGGCAAGGTTGGAGGAATGGTCAGACATGTGGCAACTTAGATTCAATGCAAAGAATGCAAGTAATACACCTGGGAAACAAAGACCCAGGAGAAGAGTACACACACAGCAGAGGAGGTACTAACAAAAACAAAAATGGAAAGGGACCTGGGGGTAGTCATATCAGATGACCTAAAGGTGGGTAAGCAATGTGAAAAGTCGGTAAGGAGAGCCAGGGGGATACTGGGATGCATAGGAAGGGGCATCACAAGTAGAAAAAGGGAAGTGGTTATCCCTCTATGCAGACACTTTGTGAGACCCCATCTGGAGTACTGTGTGCAGTTTTGGAGACCTCATCTACACAAGGACATAGACAGGATGGAAGCAGTCCAGAGGAGGGCAACTAAAATGGTGCAGGGTCTACATCAGAAACCATATGAAGAGAGACTGAGAGAACTTAATATGTATATCCTTGATGAAAGGAGGGACGGGGGGGCATGATAGAAATGTTCAAGTACCTCAAGGGAATCAACAAAGTCCAGGAGGGTAGCATCTTTCAGAAAAAGAGATGTGTAAGAACAAGGGGGCACAGTTTAAAGATAGAGGGGGGATGGATCAGGGTAGTGTGAGGAAATTCTTTTTCACGGAGAGAGTGGTGGATACATGGAACAGCCTTCCTGAGGAGGTCATTGGGTCTAAAACAGTGAGGGAATTCAAACATGCATGGGACAGACGCAAAGCAATTATAGTGGGGGGTTGCAGGAAGCAGGCTGTTGGTTAACTAGAATCTGCAGCTTATCCAGTAGGTAGGGAAATGGGCAGACTGGGTGGGCCAAGTGGTCCTTATCTGCCGTCAAAGTCTATGTTTCTATGTTTCTATGTAACCAGCAATCGGGCCAGCCAGTTTAGATTGAAGACACCCAAGATGAAAAGTTCCCACCTCCAGCGAGCAAGGAGAGCTTAAAGACCAAGTCAGTGACGTTTGAATGTGGCAGACCAGGGTGACAGTAAACTCCTGCAATGAAAATGGGGACTGTGGGAGGATAGGAGATTTTTAAAAGGAGAGCCTCATGTGATGACTGGACAGATGTAGTGAAGGAGGGAGTGATCTGGAGGGCAGAGGAGGTATAAATAGCCACACCACCACGTCGTCCGAACCTGTCCTGTCTAGATAAAATAAAGCCAGGGATAGCTATTGCCTAGTCAGGAAAGGATTTGGATAGCCAGGATTCGGTGATCACAATGATATCAGGGGCATAGTCATGGACCAAGGTGTGTAAAAGGGAGATTTTGGGAATAAGACTTCTTATGTTTAGGTGGATAATTTTAAGTCCATTTGGTAGTGAGAGTGGATTTGTGCCTGGGTGGGCACCGGCTTGTGGATGGGTAAGTGCAGGGCCAGGGTTTGGGTGGATATCACTGGATGCTAGAAGGAGCAGGAAAATAAGAAGCTGTGGGAGCCTGCATCCCTTGGCAGAGCGATAGAGTAGTTGTTTACTAATTTTAGGGGTGAGAGTGAGAATGAAACGTAGGATACTATCTTAAGGAGGGAAATTAGCTGAGTGTGTGCAGATGTGATTGTGGCACAGGGGAGTGTATGGCAGTGGGGTAGGGAAGTAGCAACCAGGTGGGGCATTGTTCCAGTGGGGCATGCCAAATTGTCAACCACCATCAGGGATGCTAGCAGACTAGGTTGGTCTATCGGCAGCTGAGTACAGAGTGACAGAAATATGAACAGGATGAGCCACAATTTTAAAGTTTGCCAGGACTCCATAGTACACCCAGTGAGGGTGAGAGAACACAGGAGGTTGATGACTAGAGTAAGTGAGCAGCAGCTCTAGAGGAGGGAGCCACAGCCTGATGCCGCTAGTAGCTGAGAAATATAAGGAGCCAATGGGAAATTGGGTAGATAGAACAAAAAAGCTGATCAGGTGATCAGCGATGATTATAAGTGTCAACCATGAGTGGGTAGCTGGGGGAGGGGAGTCAGCGCACAGCACCAGTGGGGTAGAATGGCTGGCGGCAAGTGCTGTACCTGGAAGGCTGAGGATCCAGGCAGGAGGACTCTGGCGGCAGCCTGAGAGCACCGTTAGCCAGGGGAGCCAAGCGGGTCGGTGGTTTGAGCCTGCAGTCCCAGAGAGGGGGTCCCAGCTGGAGAGAAGGGGGGGAGAGATTAAGCAAGCTGGCCAAGTGCAGGAGCCAGAGACAGCACAGCAGGGAGCCCACTTTGCAAAACAAAGGGACCAGTAGTTTGAGCACCAAAAAGTCTGGACTTAAACGGAGCAGCACCAATTCCCTAAGACAACTGTAATCACAAAACTTTTCAGAATATTTAAACAGCTTAAATCTCTAAAACATTTGCAATTTAACATACAATTTGGTAGAAACTTGAATTGTTGAACAAAATTGCTGGTTTAGAAGGAGCAGAGACCAAGGAGAGCTTCGGACCAATCGGAGCGGGCCCAAGAAAGGTGCTTGTGTTCCGAATGGCTAGCGGCAAGTGCCATACATGGAAGGCTGATGATCCAGGCAGGAGGACTGGGGCAGCAGCCTGAGGAGTGCCGTCGGTCTGGGGGCTGAGCAGGTCGGCAGTTTGAGCTTGCGGTCCCAGAGAGGGGGGTGCCAGCTGGGGGTTGTTACTCTACTCCCACTTATCCTTTGTATCATATATCGAGGCACTGTCCCAAAACTGAAGCAGATACTCAGATTCTTTTTTCAGAAACAACTCTCCAGATTTCAGAATCAGGCTTGCTCAGGCCGCTTTCATGCCCCTATTGGACAATGCAGATATTATTTTTAAAAACTGAAATAACCATTCTTCATCAATTGGAAACTTCCTGCTATCGTGTTATTTGTTTCATTACCAATGCTTCACCCAGAACCCACCATTATTCTTTGTATAAGGAGGTGAGCTGGACCTCCCTGGCAACTAGAAGACTTATTCATACAAACACCTGGGTTTACAAAGCTCTGCTGAGCTATCCCTAACTGTAGTAGAGAAAAAGTTTTGTGCCTGATGTTTTCAAACGGAGAGAGGAGAGTATGTGGGGGATAGGAAGTTTAGGGGAATTTTTATGGGGAGGAGGGAGGAGAGGGTTGTTGAGAGGAGTGGGGGTGGGTTTATTTTTTTTATTTCTATGACCTCATTATTTCTGCCTACCCAAAGGTTAAAATGATACCTCAGCAATGTCACAGTATACTCTTATATTAAGTTCATATTCAACTACAAGAACATGTTTGTGATATTATGATATGCCTATGTAGAAATGTTAGAATCTAGATACTGCAACTAAGACAGGCGTACATACTAAACATACCATGTTATTATTTTAATTTTTATTTTTTGTGTATTAATGTACTGAAAACAAATAAAGCTTTTTGAATTAAAACAAAAAAAAAAAAACAAAGCTCTGCTGAGTAAGTTGCCCCCTACATCACTGCTATCCTCCACCGTCCCCACAGTTCCTATGCGCTATGGAAATGTGCATACATTTTGCTGGAGGTATCAAAATGTTGCACTCACTTTAGGATGTCAGCCATGACCTGCACATTTCCCACAGCCTGGAACAAACTCCAGTCTATGCTCAAATTGCAAAACTTGATCCCCTTGAGTACATTCAAATTGATTATTGTTAAAATTACTCCAGACATCTTCCAGTGTTACTAACCTTTTCTTCCTATCCTCGTCCTAGTTTTCATTATTTCTTTATTTTCTCGACCTCTTCCTACCTTCTAGGAGTATTAATTACATTTTTTATTTATTTTTATTTTAAATTTGTGAACTGAGTAAGGACACTGGGCAAAAGCCTTCCTTCTGGACTGACACGGAAACAAAACCATACAAATATTGAAACATTAGAATTCAAATACAGATATAAGAAACTATAGAACACAGTATTAAATATTGTCTTCAGATGCATGTTATTGTAATAAGTCTGCTTTAAATTTGGCTTTAAATACCAACAGGGAGGAAACAAAATGTAAGGAAAATGGCAAATCAGTCAACAACATGGGCCAACAGACACAAAGGAACGAGTACTATATTTATTTTTAACAATGTTGGATTCCAAAACAATCTCCTTATTAACCAGTGAATCCCTAATCACAATGAAATCTGACCGAGGAAAGGAACTCTTAGAATATATAGCCTGATGAACTAAACAACCCATGGAGTAAAGACATTTTGACTTTAGGGATAACCCGTTTAAGGAAGTATAAAATGTACAATGAAGATCATCTGGGAAACAGAAAAAAAGTGACAGATATTGTTGTATGCCACACCAAGGACTTGAGTCTCCCTCACACCAAATTTATAGTACCGGGAAAATACATAGTCCAGGTGAGACATCAGAGTTCCCAGTGCAATAGATCTATGAGATTCAAAAGACAAAAATGGTTTAAACTTGTACAGTATTCCTAACTTTAGTTTAATAGTCCTACCAACCTTCTTGACTTGAGCGAGATACGTTAGACCAGGGTCTAATAAGAACCCAAGATATTTAAATTCAGCCATCTGCTCTAGTTGAATACCTAAGCAGCCACAAACCTGCTAGATGGGATTCACCTTCAGTCTGACAGTACTGCCAAATGTCATTGTCTTGGTCTTTTTCACAATCGTGACCATAAAACTGGAGGATAACTGAGAGCACAATAACTGAAAATCCTTCTGAAGTGCACTGCTAATGTGATCAGATGTTTGACACTGATAAAACAGTATTAAATCATCCACATAAAGGAGACAACTTCTAGAGCTGATGATACTGTAGATAAAATACAGTTAATGAATAATGTAAATAACAGGGGACCAAGTATGGAACTCCTGTGGGCCCCACACAAAAGGGGTCGGGAAGTAGAAGACACTGAACCAATGGAAACCATCTGTGACCTACCCCACAAGTTAGTTTTTTAATCTAGGCCACAACATCATCTGAAATATCCATTTCCAGGAGCTTTTAACAAAGCAAGAGGTGATTAATCAGGTCAAAAACCCTGATCAGGTCTACAAACACTTCCTCTGTCAGGATGCCCCTATCACATCCCTGTGTTGGCGAACCTGACCAGGGCCATGCCAGTCTCACAACCACATCTAAAACCATGCTACTCAGCACAGAGGACACAAATGATTAAATGCTTTGTGCACATATCCAAGTATGCACATTGTATGTATTAGGCTATGACCAGTATTGTAGGCTATTGTTTAACTTTGTTAGTTCTGTCACTAACCCTCCCATTTCTCTTCCCCTCCTCTTCTCTCCGCTACCCATGATCCTCAGACTATTTTAACAATATCACTTTCTACTGCCATAAGTACTATTGTTCACCCCATCTCCCAACCCCCCCATATCTATTTTTTCCCATCTGCCCGCTCTCTTTTCTCCCCTGCTCTTATTTCTTGTCTAACCTACCCTCCCCCTGCCTGGCTGCCCTACTTCTAACTTGTAGCTTGCACTGTAAGACTAGTCAACTTATTGCTACATTTTATATTACATTGTGTATCATGTAAGGTATTATTTGCATTTTGTATTTTATCTTTTGCAACATTGTATTTTCTGTGAAATATCTGACATAGAGCTTGTGTAATGGTGTCTGTGACTCAAGGGTTGTAATTCTGAAACTTCAATAAATAAATAAATCAAAATAAAATACCTACTAAAACTGTTTTATGTATTCTAACCTCGTAACATAACATGTAGTGTATTGTATTGTATTAAGGAACCACCTTGCAAATAAGCTTGCTCAATGGTTGTCATCCCTTCAAAATAATCTGAACCGAACTGATTAAGACCAGATGCTTGTTCTCCTAAATGAGTAGGAGAGTCTATGTGATTGTAAATAAGTGAATTAATTATTAGTAAGAATATAGTCCAGTGGTGGAAGGGATGGGAGAGACATCAAGGAACACCACTTGACCTGACGTGCTTCAGTTCTTATTGTCGAAGGAGATAATCTAGGTATGCTGCCATGTATTTTCTAGATGACCCCCCTCTGTGTAATTACAGAAGGACTGCAAATAATTTCTATGCAGCCCTAAAAATTGCTATGATACAAAAAGGAAATGGGGATAGAACAGGGAAGGGGAAAGGGAAGGTGGGAGAGGGTGAAGGGAAGAAATAGCTAAAAGCTTATCACATGAGTCTTCCACTGATAGGGCTAAGCAATCATTAGCTAGTACTGTATGGATAGAGCACAGATGTTAAACAGAGCAAATGAGAGACTGGTCAATGGTGCCACCACTGTTACTGGTGAGGGGGCAAGAACACAGGATTGCATCTCTTTTGTTACTTAATTTCATGAACAAACCCATGTAGTTAAACAATATATATTTGATAAGTGGTATACGTTAGAGATGGAGCGAACATTTAAACATATTACACAGTCTAAACCAGAAGAGGTGTTTAGAAGGTGCCAACATTTGATAGATAGGGTGACACACAGTTTTTATAGAGACACGTCTCACAGAGGAGGCTGCCAATTACTGAGTGTCACTTTCAAGTGTAGGACTTTTTCAGTTTTAAATGTTTACCAAGTGTAGTAACATTGACTGCGATCCTATTACTGTTATATACTGTATCTGGCTTTGTGTACATGTGGTGGTTACTGAGCTGGGAAAAACAGTCTGAAATTTAAAGCAAGAATAGCAGAACATTTGAGATGTATTGCTAAGGGAGACATGGAAATGTACTAGCCTCACACATAGGGCTCAACTTACAAAGCCCTGAGGATGACAGAAGGTGCACACGTCAAACAATACGCAAGTGGCACCTTGTATCAACAAATGCATCAACCCCTATTTTTGAACATGATCTGCATCAAAAAGGGGAACCACTGTGTCAAAATGACACTGCACCTGTACTGTAACCCAGATCTTGGTGTGCCAGGTCACAAGGGGGCCTGTGCCATGGCAGGAATGCAACATCCCCTTTTCTGCAATTTTACAAGCTCTGCTGAGACACAGCAAGGGGACTCACTTAGACTAGACAGGAGGTGTCCTAAAGGACCATACAGTACAATACACAGTATCAAAGGGGGCAGGGTCTGAATGTGAGCTGTCAGGGGAAGAAGGGACACAGAGATGCCATATGGGTAGCTACAGAGACAGTGTCCAGAAGTCGTACCACCTCCTAACCATCCCAACCCCTCTAGTGTTGTGCCAGGCAGGGTAAGTCGGATCCCTGCACTAAATCTTGCAGGTGCACCACATGTGTGGTGCTATACAGTGGCCTGCTAATTACAAGAACTTACTGAAAAATAAACTATTATAGAGCTGAACTTGCTAAATACAAGCAATCATTCAAAAATAAATGTTTATTACAAAATGGAAAAACAATAGAGAATGGAGTGGGGGATGCAAGAAAGCAGAGGTGTGAGGGATAAGACCAAAAGGAAAGGTAAATGAGTGAGAGAGAGTGACAGCAAACTGCAGCAAGGGAGCTATCAAATAATTTGTCATCTAAAAAGTGTGATGTAAGGGAACAAACAGCAAAACTATTTCAGACAAGCTCTGATCTATAATAGGTTACTTCATTTTTGAGACAGTGCTTGGAATCAAAAAGCTCTGCCTTATAAAGTTTTGCATTATTCTTACTTTTGAATGAAATATAAATTACAATATATGAGCAGTAGCTTACATTTCAGCAAGGCTCACTTTAAGGCCCCCCTTTCTTTTTTGCAGTACCTTTGGCACTGTTTTCCTTTTCCCCTCCCCCTCCCTTCCTCTCTGTTCCCATTTGTATTTATGCTTTAGTGATTGCGAATAATTTACGAAGATGTGGTACATTTGAAGAATCAAGTATATAATTGGGATATGTATACATGTATTTGCATCTGAGCACTGCTGACTTAAACACTATCTCCCCCCACCCCACATTCTTTTCATTTCCATTTGGATCAGATTTTTTTGTTCTTCTTTCTCTGTGGCAGTGGTTTAAATATGGGATACAGAGGGATTAAAAAGTAAACATGATGACATCAATATCTGAAGTAAATACACAACATACCCAGTGCTGCTGCCCCACTGCTGTTGTTTTCTGTGAATAAGCTAACCCCACATGCTGTGATATTGTTATGTGCTTTCTTTTTTGTTGTGTTCTGTTTTGTCATCCATGTTTTCCATCCCTCATTTTGTATCAAGAGAAAGACAGAGTATGGGTGCCTGCAGAGAGTCTGCTCTGGCAGATTGAGCCATGACTGGGGGAAAGCTTGCATTTAATGACCCCAAGCAAGTCACTTAACTTCCTTGTGCTCCCAGGTCACCCCTGCAGCCATGCTTCAGGTTAATGCGCTGTTTCTGGTTAAATAATTCCCCCGTTCTCCTAATGAGCAGTTGACAGAAAAATATGCAGAGCTCCATTGGTCTGCCATTGATCCAGGATACATGTTGTTTTGTAGGAAATTATAGAAATATCCTGGCTTTTGTTTTTAGATGGTGACAGGAAGGAGTGAGCTGCTGATCAGTCGGGAGCCAGTAGTGAGACTGATAGCTGTGAATAGTGCTTTCCTCAGTAATACTGTTTTGCCCTTTTAAGTCATTTTAGTTATTTTTCTGAGAGACAGGGAATTATAAATCTGCTGAAGTGCTTTACTATCTGCCAGCTCAAACTTTCAGTTAAGGCCCATTATGTAAGCAGTTCAGATTGGTCAGGTTCAGCTCCAGAAAAATGAAAGTGAGTTTATTTTGACATTTTTTGGAGGTGGCTATGATTATTTAATTTGTTGTGCTGATGCCCGCCCCCCCCCCACTGACTTGCACTTTCTGCATTGGCTGTGATAAGATGTACTATGTCTCCAAAGAACCAGTCAGCCAATCAGAGTGACCCATTGTCAGACCCCATTGTATAATATTGAGTAAGGGATTCTTCATTAACTGCTATTGTTTGTAATCTTACACATATTCAAACTGGCAGGTGAAACACACTGATCTCCACATTCAAGCTGATAGCAGCATGCTTTTGAACTATAACAAGCACTGAGGTTGAGAGCAGGTGATCGGCACTGTGTGGGACTACTTCAGTTTTTTGCATTATCAATATATAATGATGGTCTCTTACAAGTCTCACTACTCCAAGCCCATCATTCAAAACTTTAGAGGTAAGTGGACAGCAACATTGTGACTGTACCACACTGCAACAGTTTGAGCTGAAAGACTTTTTGTCTTCCAGCTTTGGAAGTGAGCAAGCATCGGTTTTAACGGCTTGAACAGTGAGCCTTTTGAACCCTGCTGTGTTTATATTGTTAGTTTTGTTTTCTTATTTATCTTTACTAGTTGTGAGTAAGGTGTGCTAGGAGAAGGCAAGTGGGACAGAGAGGGGACAGTGAGTGATCAGGATGCCAGTATAAGTCACCAAAGTGAACTGAATAAATTGGACATTTGGATTACATATAAAACATAGATAGTCTAGGACTGCATGGGGGAGGCAGATTCTGCAAGGTATGCTACGTTCCATTTTATGTACAGTTGTGGTGTGGGGAATAAAAATATGACCAACATTTAACAGATGAAAATTCCATATGCCCAGCGATAGGAAATCTGCTGCATCCAGGTTGCTAAGACTCATTTTAAGACATTAGTACTGCTATCTTAAGGCCACGAGAAAAAGCAAGTCTTGAGAGATCTGGATGCAGGGATTTCCTCACTCATTTTCTATTCATCAGCTTAACATCCTACTTCACCTATGAGTTTGTGATTGTTCTGAGCATAGGGGAGATTGGACAGGAACAGTATGTCTGTCCACACTGCAACACTGCTTGAGCCGAAAGACACTTTCGCTTCTGTTTTTGGAAGCAATCAACAGCTTGAACAGGTGAGACTTTTGAACACTGATGTGTTCATACTGTTAGAAGTTTATTTTCCTTCCTACTTTTATGAGATTAAGTGTTCACACCTGCTGTGAGACAAGTGTTCTAGGAGTGGATTAGTGGGTGAGGGGTTAAAGCAGGGACAGCGAGTGAATGGGATTGCTGATGGGGACAGTGCTGGTATAAGTCACCAAAGTAAATGGAAGAAAACTGGTTTGTTGGATTAGTGATTAAAACCAGACATTCCAGGACTACATGGGGCAGCAGATCTTGAATATATGTTGAGCAGCATTTTACATAGAGTTGCAGTTTGGGGGAAGAAGAATATGGCTGTCATTTAAAAGACGAAAATTCCGTACACCAAGAGATATGAAATGTGTTGCATCCAGGCTGATAAGGACTTGTCTGAAGACACTGGAAGTGCTTTCTTGATACAACAGCTAAAACCAAGTCTCAGCAAATCAAGACGTAGGGATTTCCTCACTCATTTATTTTCATCAACATAACATCCTACTCAATATTTTGATGGTCTCCACTTCTTCCTGGGTCAATCTACTAACCACAACTACTGTACCTATGGAAAAAAAAAGTTTCCTAAGGGTGAGAAAAGAGGGTTCTATAAAGCAGAGTTAGTGGGACATGAGCTTCTTGGCAGTTCTAATGGAAGTTGAAATCAGAAATAGTTTTTAGAAAATGGGTAATAAGAGAATTTTCCTCTAGCAGCGTTGATCAAAGACAACCCATGAGATCACCAGTTTAGGAAAAGAGAACCCATTCTTGGTAGCTAAAACTTGATTGAGGGGATGAGAAATGCTACCTCAGTGTAAAATGATAATGTCCCTCTGCCCCTTACTCTGAGCAGTTTACGATTGTTTAAGTGGTGGTCAACAGTATTCTTTCCCTGAGGTTTTGATGAGCTCTTCTAATGCATAAAAAATGCACACTTGGATTATTAAAAAAGTATTAATTAGATTATTAAAAACAATTCAGTGACATAATCCCACTTAATATGCAAACCTTTGCTTAGCATTTATTGTATAATACCAAATCTACCTTCCTACTTCCACTTATATAGCACTACAGATGCTAGTGATTTTACTGTAGTTTTTAGGAGACACTATATTACCTTTACTAAGTTATCTCTAAAGTACTGTTCTACTGCAGACTATGCAAAGTACACTGTAGAAAGAATATACCACAGTATTTGTAGACAGCATACCAAGAAGAACAGAGAATATGATCCAGCACAGCCTTAGTTTTTAATAATGAATTTATCTTCATTTTTGTAGCTACAAAACATACTGTATAAGAATGAATCTGCCTGTAACATTTGAAGAATTAAGATAATATAATGTGACAATGACAGTGAGGTAAGGAAAGTACCCTGTTTAATAAGAAAAATGACTTACGTTACACACTGTCTGTGGTCTTCTGGCTTTGTGATGCTGAGTGAAGGGTTGCCACTTGACATATATATTGGTGCAATTGAACCAAAAATAAAATCGCCATTCATGAAGTATGCATCAGCACTAGGAAGGGACAGCTTACAGCCAGGTGGAGTGATCTCACAAGTAGAAGAGGACAACAGTAACAGGGTAATGACAGCACAAGGTGTAATACCTGAGGAATGCAGAGTACAACAAGGAGAGAGAGAGAGAGTGAGTGTGAGAAAAGGAGACTGAAACGGATTGACAAAACAAGAGCAGTAACAGAACAATCACAGCACATGGTGCTGCACCTCACAGTAATACTGCTGAGTCACAGGAAGGAGGGCGAGTGTGCATAAAGGAGACTGACATGGCAGGACCAGTAACAGGACAATAACAGTCATGGTACCATACCTGTTGGAGACACTGCCCAACCACAAGAGAGGGGGTGAGTGTAAGGAAAGGAGACTGCCAGAATAGGAAAGAAGCAGGACATTGACAGCACAAAGTACCAACTGATGGAGATACTGTACAATGGCAAAAGAAAGGGTGAATGTGAGTAAAGGAGTCTGTCACAGCAGGGGTAGTAGCAGGACAATGACAGCACATGATACCATACCTGATGGAGACAGTGCACAACCACAAAAGAGAGGGTGAGTATGATGAAAGGAGAAAAGCATGGCAGGAACAGTAATGGAACAATGAGAGCACAAGGTGCCATAACTGATAGAGACACTGCACAACCACAAGAGAGAGGGTGAGTTTGAGGAAAGGAGACTGACACAGCAGGGGGATTTAGTCATGCAGCTATGTATTAACATAATCAAAAAGAGGTGTATTAGCAAATATTTTAAAGAGCAACAGCAAAATGTCTAACTGCTGTGTGTGTGTGTGTGTGTGTGTGTGTGTGTGTGTGTGTATTTTAAATACAGTGAATGATTTCTTTTAATTCTACTAAATCAAATGATACCTAACTATGGTAACCTTACCATTGCTCATTTTTGCTTCTTATTTCTGGCTGCTTCAACATTTATTTATTGGGTTCTGGAAGCCAGAGACATCGTTGGAACTTTTTGACCAATGGAAAAAAAACACTCTAATTGGTTGTTGATAAATTTCCCCAAAAGAATCAAATAACTAAATATAATTATATATGAGAGTTACTATACTTATATGTGTGTCTTTAGGGTGCCTGACTTTCTCAAAGTGTGAAAAAATATGAAACTTTTAATTGGTGTTATATTAAATGTACCTCAGGTGGAATAACACTTATACAACCCCATGATAGATAATGTCCTAAAATCCCATTATTTAATTGTCTCCTAATCTCATAGCTGCAATTATTTAATATCCCAGGATGATACATTGTGAAGGTCATGCACTATGGGACTTGCAATGCCGTTTTTGTAAATGACAGCCATTGCAATATACAACGTCTATTAATATCTCACAACAGGAATGGAAATATGTGTTTAAGTTATACTATTCTAGCATACAGTAAATAATGAAACAAAACTCACACATTGTAACTGTCTCTGTGAACTTTTACAGATTGTTTTTGCCCTGATTATGTTGTCTAGATTTCACAGAAACAGATACTCATAGAAGTTGTTGTTAGAAACAGGAATGCTTAGCCCACTCACTCTGTCCAGATTTCGATTGCATATCTTTGTTTAACACTTTTTAGTTATGTCCACATTTTCTCTTTGCCTATCAGATGGTCTTCCTTCCATATACCCAAGCCCTTCCACCTATTACCAACAGACTGAGTTGCCCAGCAGATGGCACACCCATCATTTACGCCAGAAGCTTGGAGGGTTGTTGGTTGTAGCCTCACACCAGGAACTTGAGGTCTAAATCCCATCACTGAAACTATTAGTGCAGCAAGGGGGGTGCTGCCTTCCTGAGGTACAGTTTTTCAGTTGACATGTAAAACTGAAGTCCTGTCTCCCTGTTCTAGTGTTTGTGCAGGTGGACAGTAAGGATACAATGGCATGTCTCTAAACATTGAAACATAGAAACATAGAATTTGACGGCAGATAAGGACTGCTTGGCCCACCCAGTCTGCCCATTTCCCTACCTAATGGATAAGCTGCAGATCCTAGTTAACCAGCAGCCTACTTCTTTCTACCCCAACCCCCTAGAATTGCCTTATGGCTGTCCCATGCATGTTTGAATTTGATCACTGTTTTTGACTCCACAAGGCCATTCCATGCATCCACAACCCTCTCTGTGAAAAAAATTCTTCCTTGCATTACCTCTGAGCCGCCCCCCATCTTCAAATTGTGCCCCCTTGTTCTTGCACACCTCTTTTTTTTGAAAGATGCTACCTTCTTGGACTTTGTTGATTCCCTTGAGGTACTTGAGCATTTCTATCATGTTCCCCCTCTCCCTCCTTTCCTCGAGGCTATACATATTAAGCTCTTTTAGTCTCTCTTCATATGTTTTCCGGTGCAGACCCTGCATCTTTGCTGCTTATTTCTGGCTGCTGCAACATTTATTTATTGGGTTCTGGAAGCCATTGACATCACTGGAGATTTTTGACCAATGGTGACACACTCCATTTGGTTGTTGATGAATTTCCCAGTTGGGAATTACACCAGTGTACTGGGCACATTTCCCCAATTGACTGAAAATAACAGCAACAGCTTCACCTGATTAAATACACTGTGACAGGGCTGCAAATAGGTAGATCTGATTAGCACTCCTTTTCCAGTTAAAAATAACTAAATAAACTAAATATTGAAGGAGTCCTCTGAGTGTCCACTCCACTGCCAGCCTCTGCTAGAATCCCACTTTGAAGCCTCAGGCTAAAAACTAAGGCTTATTTCCAAGGTTGGGACATCACTGGTGCTGGGTGGAAACCGTGAATTCTCAATTTGTGGAAATTTAGAACGTTCTGTGACTTTTGCAAAATGTTCCGTAATACTGACTTTGGTGAAATTTAAACTCTTCGAATGTGTTTGCTGATTTTTTTGCCCTGTTCTGCAAACTTTCTGGCTGAATTGTGAAATGATTCACATTTACTGCAGAATGACAATTCTGTGAAATTCCGTTTCGCAGTGTAACACATCAGTCCACAATTCATATAATCATTCTACATTTTGATAATAAGGTCTGTGAATTCCTTTTTGTAGTTCAACACAAAAGTTGTCAAAGTGCATTCTGAAATATGACAGAAGCTATATTTTGATTCGTGGCAATTCTACCAATTAAGCAATAAGGCATGAACAAGGGTTATGTTAATGATCTGTTAATCACCTTCTAGAGGTGTACTGTAGCACGAAGTGTAGCCGAGTGCCACATGCCCCTAGTGGGTGATTAACTGACCATTAACATAATCCTTGAGAGTGCCTTATTGCTATTATAATAAAAAAATGTAAACAGTGTTAAATCTTGTTCAGCATATGGTTAAGCTCTACATGTATGTTAGTAAAAGATTAACATAAGGCTGTTAGAATGTTTTCAGCCAATCAGAAAGCTCCATTTCTCAGACCCTTTTTATAATAGAATTTAATTTTCACACATCACCTGGAATCACATCTTCTTAAACTGCCGGACACTTGATTCCAATTTTTGGGACATGTGAGTAGGGTGAACTGAAAAAAAAAGTTTTTATTTATTTGAAAAATGTGTAACTGAGAGAGGCATACTGAGCCAAGGCTTATTTCCAGGTGTGACTAGGGGTGGGGAGGGACCCTACTACACCTGGGTGTGAGGAAGCTTCATCAGCCTTGGGTCATGTGGCTGGTTTTCCTACAAGGCATGATCCTGAGGAACATCCCAGCTAGAAGCATTCTGGGGCCATGGGAAGAGCAGGTGAGCCCCTTTCCAGATCCATTGTCAGAAGGAAAGTTAGTAATAGTGGCTCTGCAGGTAGCACACTCTCCTTTGAGGCTAGCAGATCAGAAGCCTGTAGGTTCTATCCCCACATCAGGCACTTTGGTTAAATCCCAGTACTGACACTGTAGTGCGGCATGAGGAGGGTTCTGCACTCTTGAGGTGCTGTCTTTCAGATAAGACATTAAACCAAGGTCCCATCTGCCTATTCTGGTGGTAGTTCAGATGGATGTGAAAGATCCCATGGAACTTCTTGAAAAAAGTAGGGTTATGTTAGCCTGGTGTCCTGGCCCAATTCGCCCCATTCATTAAAAATACCACCAACTGCTTAATCCGGTTCAAGGTCAGTTGGCATTCGTCTTTTTCCCCCTCCCCTGGGTTGTGCCTGAAAATAGGCAGAATTTGTCTAGTGCACTTACTCGGTCAAGAAAACTAAATAAATAAAAGTAAATGTTAACATGTAATGACCCCATGTCACTCATCAAGAATAAAGGTTCCTTCTGATTAAAGGCTGCTCCAGAAAAATGACAGCACTTTTCCCCACTTGACACTACTTGCCTTAGTGTAGAGGTGCAATGGAAGAAGATGACCTTCCTCTCCCAGGCAGGAGGTGTTCAAGCTGAACATCTGAGCCCCACCTTGTTGGTCTGCTGATACTACTAGATGAACAGCCTCAGACTTTTTTCCTAATGCTTGATTTTGTTAAAGATTTATAGAGTTATGATTAAATTCCCTTTGTAAAGGAAGACATGTCTACTGCAAAGTATAGAATACCTTACCTACTAGCATAAACTCAAATTTTACTGATTTCATCATTTTATAACCTGGAAAGGCACACTGTGCCGAGGCTCATTTCCAGGTGTGACCCAGTGGATGGGGGAGGGAAATACAAAGAGAAAAAAAATTACAAGACAGATAGGGTGACATAGGTAACATTGCAGATGTAGGCACAACATGAAGACCAAATATATTAACAACAGACAGGGGTTACACAGGCAACATTGCAGATGTAGGAACAACATGGAGACCAAGTATATTAACAACAGATAGGGGTTACATAGGCAACATTGTACAAAAAGCAGGTGTCTCCAATTATAGCTTCCTGCTGTTTTTTAACAGAAGAGAACTTTGCTTTCAGATCAAGTAACACCAGTCTAGAACTACAATTTTTTTCATTAATTGCCCTCCTCTCCACCCTCCACCCTTCCACCCTAAGCCAGTTCTACTGTTATCGCCACTGGATTTGACTAACAACAGGAACTTCCTGTTTTGCAGTAGGAAGGGAAAGATCAATGAGACACATTAGTTTCACTAACCTTGAAGAAAACTAAAAAATTACCCCCCCCCAGGCTGCTGGAGGTCTGAATCCAAGCACAGAAGAAGGAGACTACTGAAGACTACAGGAAGTTCCTGTCCCAGAACAGAAAGGGTGAGAGTTGTAAGGGTACATAAGCAGTAGGAAAGTAAGTGTAAAAATACATAGAGGGAGGAGACAGTAAGCATACAAAGCAACAGGATAGAGGACACAAAATAAGTCAAGGTCAAGATAGGGGTAGTACAGTGCAATGACTGTGGGGCAACAGTGTTCCAGGAGACATTCTGGAGGCTGTGATGCTCCCCTGTTTGCAGGCACCTCTCTGGTCTGAGGGAGGAGGCTGTCTGTCTCCAGGCTGACCTGGCTAGGACTCGTGAAACCTCTTCTCCCACCTAGGGACCACCAGCTCCACCACAGATATCTCAGAGGCTGCCAAGAAAGAGGAGTGGTTGGACCAAGGTGAGCTCAGGGAGGGAGAGGGTGGTGGAACAGAGGTTTATCCCTCCAGCTGTACCTCTTTACAATCCATATGCTGTTCTGGTGAAGAGGGGTTCCTCTATGGAGGCACCTGCAGTGGAGACCTATGAAGATGCTGGGAACCTCCACAAAGGAGACCCACAGGAGGGTGGCATGAGACCCCACAGGGGAAAGAAACAACTCCTTGTGGGGGACTCTATCATTAGGGGTTAGAAGTGGGGGAGGAAGGGGATAGGGAGGTAAGGTACCTGCCTAGTGCCATGACTCAGAGTGACAAGAAGTGAATCCTCAGGATCGCTGGAGCAGCTGCACAAGGGAGGGAGCTGGATGTCATTGTCCAGCTAGGGACAGATGACCAGGCTGTGAATGGGATCAAAATGGTGCAAGAGGAGTTTGTAGAGTTGGGGAGGGGCCTTAGACAAGTAGCACATATGGTAACCTTCTCGGAGGTGCTGCCTGTCTATGGCAAGGATGATGCTTGGGTATTCTGCACCATGGGGTTCAATGGATGGTTGAATAACTGGTGAGGAGCTCAGGGGTTTGGCATCATTGGGGACTGGGGAGCCACCTGGAGTGACACAGGCCTATACTGGTGAGATGGGTTGCATCTGTGCAGGGGGGACCAGGATCCTATGTGATAGGTTTAAATGCTTCATTGATAAGCATTTAAACTAGCCAAGGGGAGAGGCACTGAAAAGGATCAGGGAAATCCCAGCCTCCCCCCACAAAACACAGTAGTTAGTGAGGTAAACACCAAGATAGAGAAGTCAGTAGGGAGCAGGACAGGGGTAAATGCAGAAAAGGGGTAAGGCCATAAAAAAAATGGAAGGTGATGAGTACCAATGCTCACAGTCTGTGTAACAAGCTCCCTGAACTAGTGGCCTTGATGGAAGAGGGATGCCTGGATATTGTGACAGTGACTGAAACATGGTACACAGAGAACCATGACTGGGATATCAACATACCAGGATACACAGGCTACAGGAGGGACAGGGTGGGCAAAAGAGGAGGAGGAGTAAATCTCTATATCAGGGAAGAGATTAAAGCAACAGCACTAAAGAGTAAACAGAAAGTTGGTGAGTCACTATGGGTCTCCCTGGAGACAGCAAATGGCACCACAATCTACATGGGGGTTGTGTGCAGACCCCGATCTCAGGGGGAGGAAATGGCAAGGAAATGATAGAAGGCATCCTTAAAATGGCAGAAAAACTGGATATTTTGTTGATGGGGGACCTGAATATGCCAGATGTTAACTGGAGTACCTTTGCTGCAGGCACATCCAGGAGCAGGGTGATTCTTGATGCCCTACAGGGGCATGCCTCAGACAGCTAGCATTGAAACCCACTCAGGAGGGAGCAATCTTAGACCTGGTACTCTCAAATGGGGAAGGAATAAGGATCTCAGATTTAGAAGTGGGTAGCCATCTGGGAACAAGTGACCACCAAACAGTGTGGTTCCCAATAAACACAGCAAAAGACTCAAGCCATACAAAAACAAGCGTATTGGACTTTAGGAAGGCTGACTTAAGGAAAATGAGAGAGTGCCTCAGAAAAACACTAGCAAACAAGCAAGAAGGAGTGGTGGAGGGACAATGGGGAATAATCAAAACAGCTATCACAGAGGCAACAAGCCTTTGTGTGAAGCAAATCAACAAAACAAAATAAAGGAAAAGAAAACACTATGGTTCTCAAAAGAGGTGGAAGGGAAGGCTAAGGAGAAAAGGATAGTATTCAAGAACTATAAGGAAACACAGAAGGAGCGGGACAGAGAACTTTATCAGTTAAAGCAGAAGGAGGAAGGGAAGGCAGTCGGAATAGCAAGGGCACAAAGTGAGGAAAAGATAGCCAACTCTGTTAAGAAGGGGGATGAAACCTTTTATATATACATTAGGGAGCAAAGAAAGACCAAGGAAGGGATGCAGAGACTTGATAAAGGGGAGAAAATGTGGGCAGAGGGTGACAGTGAAAAAGCAGGGATACTGAATGAATATTTCTGCTCAGTGTTCACAATGGAAGAGGAGGAGGAGGAGGTACCTAAGCCAAACAAAGAAAAACTTTGAATGGGGGGTCGATACCAGTCCATTCACAGAAGAAAGTGTTTTGAAAGAACTCTTGAAACAGAGGGTGAACAAAGCAATGGGGACTGATGGGATTCACCCAAGAATTCTAAAAGAACTAAGGGTAGAACTAGTAAAGCCACTGACTACTCTCTTTAACAAATCATGGGAGGATAGGATGGTACCTGAGGACTGGAGGAGGGCAAATGTGATTCCACTTCACATAAGTGTGAGAAGGGCAGAGGCCAGAAACTACAGATCAGTTAGTTTGGCCTCAGTGGTAGGGAAAATGATGGAATCACTTCTGAAGGAAAGAATTACTGAGTCCCTAGAGGCCAGTGTGGCACAGGACCCAAAGCAGCATAGTTTCACTGCAGGAAGGTCATTCCAGACAAACCTAATAGCTTTCTTTGACTGGGTGACCAAAGTAGTAGACCAGGGAGAGGCTGTGGATATGATATATTGAGATTTTAACAAGGAATTTGACACAGTCTCACACAAAAGATTAATATACAAGTTAGCCAGCCTTGGAGTGGGTCCCAAGGTGGTAGCCTCGATAAAAAACTGACTGGACAACAGGATGGAAAGGGTAATAGTAAACAGAGTCCACAATGAAGAAAGGAGGGTAACTAGTGGGGTACTGCAGGGTTTGGTGGTGGAACCAGTCCTCTTTAATGTCTTTATAAGTGACATTGGAGAGCAGCTGGAAGGAAAAGTATGTATCTTTGCAGATCACACAAAGATCTGCAACAGGGTTATAATGCACAGTGGGGTGGAAAGGATGAAAAGGGACTTGGCAAGGTTGGAGGAGTGGTCAAATACATGGCAGCTCAGATTTAAAGCAAAGAAGTGCAAGATAATGCATCTGGGAAACAAAAACCCAAGGGAAGAGTGCACAACGGAGGGTGAGTTAATAACAACAACAAAAATTGAAAGAGATCTAGGAGTAATTATATAAGATGACCTAAAGGTGGGCAAGCAATGTGAAAAGGCAGTAAGGAGGGCTGGGGATACTGGGATGCATAGGGAGAGGCATCAACAGTAGAAAACAGGAAGCTGTTATCCCTTTGTACAGACAGTTGGTGAGACCCCATCTGGAGTACTGTGTGCAATTCTGGAGAAACCATCTCCACAAAGACATAGACAGAGTGGAGGCTGTTCAGAGGAGGACAACCAAAATGGTTCAGGGTCTACACCAGAAGACATACGAGGAGAGACTAAAGCAGCTTAATATATATACCCCTGAGGAAAGAAGGAAGAGGGGGGACAAGATAGAAACTTTCAAGTATCTCCAATGAATTAACAAAGTACAAGACGGTAGCATCTTTCAGAAGAAGAGATGTGCAAGAACAAGGGGGCACAATTTGAAGATAAGGGGGGATGGCTCAGAGGTAATGTTAGAACGTATTTTTTCACAGAGAGGGTTTTGGATGCATGGAACAGCCTTCTTGTGGAGGTTGTGGAGTCAGGAACAGTAGAAGAATTCTAGAATACTTGGGACAGACATAAGGCAATTCTAGTGGTGGGTAGGAGGAAGTAAGCTGTTTAACTAGAATCTGCAGCTTATCCATCCAGTAGGGAAATGGGCAGACTAGGTGGGCCAAAACAGTCCATATCAGCCATCAAATTCTATGTTTCTGTGTTTCTATTGCAGATGTAGGAACAACATGGAGATCAAGTATATGAACAACAGATAGGGGTTACACAGGCAACATTGCAGAAGTAGGAACAACATGGAGACCTAGTATATTAACAACAGACAGGGGTTACATAGACAACACTGCAGATGTAGGAACAACATGGAGACCAAGTGTATTAACAACAGACAGGGGTTACATAGGCAACATTGCAGGTATAGGAACAACATGGAGACCAAGTATATTAACAACAGACAGGGGTTACACAGGCAACATTGCAGATGTAGGAACAACATGGAGACCAAGTATATTAACAACAGACAGGGGTTACACAGGCAACACTGCAGATGTAGGAACAACATGGAGACCAAGTATATTAACAACAGACAGGGTTACACAGGCAACATTGCAGATGTAGGAACAACATGGAGACCAAGTATATTAACAACAGATAGGGTTACACAGGCAACATTGCAGATGTAGGAACAACATGGAGACCAAGTATATTAACAACAGATAGGGTTACACAGGCAACATTGCAGATGTAGGAACAACATGGAGACCAAGTATATTAACAACAGACAGGGTTACACAGGCAACATTGCAGATGTAGGAACAACATGGAGACCAAGTATATTAACAACAGACAGGGTTACACAGGCAACATTGCAGATGTAGGAACAACATGGAGACCAAGTATATTAACAACAGACAGGGGTTACACAGGCAACATTGCAGATGTAGGAACAACATGGAGACCAAGTATATTAACAACAGATAGGGTTACAGGCAACATTGCAGGTATAGGAACAACATGGAGACCAAGTATATTAACAACAGACAGGGTTACATAGGCAACATTGCAGATGTAGGAACAACATGGAGACCAAGTATATTAACAACAGATAGGGGTTACACAGGCAACATTGACAGATGTAGGAACAACATGGAGACCAAGTATATTAACAACAGACAGGGGTTACAAGGCAACATTGCAGATGTAGGAACAACATGGAGACCAAGTATATTAACAACAGACAGGGGTTACATAGGCAACATTGCAGATGTAGGAACAACATGGAGACCAAGTATATTAACAACAGAGAGGGTTACACAGGCAACATTGCAGATGTAGGAACAACATGGAGACCAAGTATATTAACAACAGACAGGGGTTACACAGGCAACATTGCAGATGTAGGAACAACATGGAGACCAAGTATATTAACAACAGACAGGGGTTACATAGGCAACATTGCAGATGTAGGAACAACATGGAGACCAAGTATATTAACAACAGACAGGGTTACACAGGCAACATTGCAGATGTAGGAACAACATGGAGACCAAGTATATTAACAACAGACAGGGTTACATAGGCAACATTGCAGATGTAGGAACAACATGGAGACCAAGTATATTAACAACAGACAGGGGTTACATAGGCAACATTGCAGATGTAGGAACAACATGGAGACCAAGTATATTAACAACAGACAGGGGTTACACAGGCAACATTGCAGATGTAGGAACAACATGGAGACCAAGTATATTAACAACAGACAGGGTTACACAGGCAACATTGCAGATGTAGGAACAACATGGAGACCAAGTATATTAACAACAGACAGGGGTTACACAGGCAACATTGCAGATGTAGGAACAACATGGAGACCAAGTATATTAACAACAGATAGGGGTTACATAGGCAACACTGCAGATGTAGGAACAACATGGAGACCAAGTATATTAACAACAGATAGGGGTTACACAGGCAACATTGCAGGTGTAGGAACAACATGGAGACCAAGTATATTAACAACAGACAGGGGTTACACAGGCAACATTGCAGATGTAGGAACAACATGGAGACCAAGTATATTAACAACAGATAGGGGTTACACAGGCAACATTACAGGTGTAGGAACAACATGGAGACCAAGTATATTAACAACAGACAGGGGTTACACAGGCAACATTGCAGATGTAAGAACAACATGGAGACCTAGTATATTAACAACAGATAGGGGTTACACAGGCAACATTGCAGATGTAGGAACAACATGGAGACCAAGTATATTAACAACAGACAGGGGTTACACAGGCAACATTGCAGATGTAGGAACAACATGGAGACCAAGTATATTAACAACAGACAGGGGTTACACAGGCAACATTGCAGATGTAGGAACAACATGGAGACCAAGTATATTAACAACAGACAGGGGTTACACAGGCAACATTACAGGTGTAGGAACAACATGGAGACCAAGTATATTAACAACAGACAGGGGTTACACAGGCAACATTGCAGATGTAGGAACAACATGGAGACCTGGTATATTAACAACAGACAGGGGTTACACAGGCAACATTGCAGATGTAGGAACAACATGGAGACCAAGTATATTAACAACAGACAGGGGTTACACAGGCAACATTGCAGATGTAGGAACAACATGGAGACCAAGTATATTAACAACAGACAGGAGTTACACAGGCAACATTACAGGTGTAGGAACAACATGGAGACCAAGTATATTAACAACAGATAGGGGTTACATAGGCAACATTGCAGATGTAGGAACAACATGGAGACCAAGTATATTAACAACAGACAGGGGTTACACAGGCAACATTGCAGATGTAGGAACAACATGGAGACCAAGTATATTAACAACAGACAGGGGTTACACAGGCAGCATTGCAGATGTAGGAACAATATGAAGACCAAGTATATTAACAACAGACAGGGGTTACATAGGCAACACTGCAGATGTAGGAACAACATGGAGACCAAGTATATTAACAACAGACAGGGGTTACACAGGCAACATTGCAGATGTAGGAACAAGATGGAGACCAAGTATATTAACAACTGACAGGGGTTACACAGGCAACATTGCAGATGTAGGAACAATATGGAGACCAAGTGTATGAACAACAGGTAGGGGTTACACAGGTAACATTGCAGAGGTAGGAACAATATGGAGGCCAAGTATAGTAACAACAGATAGGGGTTATACAGACAACATTGCAGATGCGGTCGCGAGGGCTAGCTACTGTAGTAGCCCTCCCCACAGCCCACCGAACCTCCCCCGCGGATGACGGAGCCAAGAGCCAACAGTGCGGTCGCGAGGGCTAGCTACTGTAGTAGCCTTCCCCACAGCCCACCGAACCTCCCCCGCGGACGATGGAGCCAAGAGCCAACAGTGCGGTCGCGAGAGCTAGCTACTGTAGTAGCCCTCCCCACAGCTCACCGAGCCTCCCCCGTGGACGATAGAGCCAAGAGCCAACAGTGCGGTCGCGAGGGCTAGCTACTGTAGTAGCCCTCCCCACAGCCCACCAAACCTCCCCCGTGGACGACGGAGCCAAGAGCCAACAGGTAGCGATCCCTGTCCGCAGCCGCTCGCCAGGAGCTATGCCACAGGATTCAAACTTGGCGCCTTTTTTTTGTTTGGTACTCCCAGCTCAGCTTGGTTACAATCTTGCCCCCGGAGGAGCGGAGCTGCTGCCTCGTAATTATTTCTGCACTCTGCCTCCCTGAGCCCAAACCTGTACCCCTTAGGCGTGCTTAATCTGGCTTTCACAAGGGTAAATTAATTTTAAAGCTCACAAGTGTAAGGAATTAGCCCTGTGCTGAAGGCAGTACTGAGCGCCACAGCCAGCGCAGCAATTCTCACTGCCTCAATTTCCCTAGGGTCCTCTATGCTTGTGCATCTTGCAATCTGTTGTAAGAGCCACAATTCATTTTGGGTCTAGCTGCACTAAATTCAGACGCCTTAACGACGGGGAATTTCGAGCTTTACTGCTTCTAAAGAGTAGCTGCTTTCAATCTAGCCTATTGTGTGCCTGCTTTCTACAGCCTGTATAAAATTGCTTGCTCGTTAATATTCTGTGCTGTAAGAGTATACTGCTGGTTTAGAAGTCGTAGCTCCTCCTCCCCATCCACCTACCTGTATTTAACAGCTGCATTTCTTTTGTCCCCCTGCAGTGCGGTCGCGAGGCTAGCTACTGTAGTAGCCCTCACCACAGCCCACCGAACCTCCCAGCAGACTACCTGAGCCAAGAGCCAACAGTCTGGTCGCGAGGGCTAGCTACTGTAGTTGCCCTCCCCACAGCCCACCGAATCTCCCCCGCGGACGACGGAGCCAAGAGCCAACAGGTAGCGATCCCTGTCCACAGCCGCTCGCCAGGAGCTCTAGCCCTGCCTGCGCTACACGCAGGCTCCCCACCGCCCCCACCACCACCCTTGCTGGGCTTCTCCTTATATAGTGCACCACGAGCTGTTTTAACCAATCAGCCCACTTTCCCATTAGTTCCCCATACTTTTCAGCCACTAGTGGCCACCGCTGTGCAGTTTGTCTTCTCTACTGTGTAAGTAATTCCAAAGCTAGTCCTAAAAGCAAGAATATAAACTAAACTTAAACATGCAGTTCTTCGCTCTCACTATCTCTTTACTCTGCCTCTCCCTATCCTCCCTTCCACCAGCATCCCACCCCACTCTGCCTGAGTCATTGCCTCTCCTCCCAATAGCCCCCATATCACCCCCCCCTCCTCCACAGCAACAGTGGAACTAAACATGTCGCCGTGGCCCAATTGGTCCCTGGGGGCCTCTATCCTCCCTCCCTCCCTCCTTCCATGCAGATTTGCCCGCTCTTCAAAGCCCCCTCCACAAGTACCCCAACCACACCTCATGTACTGCAATACACCCCACCCGAAGCCGGAGATCTCTAAAGCCATTACGCTACTAAGTCACTCCCTGGCCCTCCTCCTCCTCATAGCCAGGGACATTGAATACAACCCAGGACCCACAGCATCCAACTCTGCTCAACACCCCTCAACGGCCACACCCCTCCCTAAAGGACTTAAGATTGTCCATCTCAATATATGCAGCATTCTAAACAAAATTGCTGCCTTACAAGCCACTATCCTCACTCTCTGCCCTGACATTGTAAAAATCACCGAATCCTGGCTAAAACCTCACAACCGGGATGCGGAATTCTCCATACCTGGGTTCACCCTAACCCTCAAGGATAGACAGGGCAGAAAGAAGGGTGGTGGCACAGCCATGTACATCTCCTCTGCTCTAAAATTTTCTTTTATCACCTTGCCAGCCCCCACACAACCTATAGATTCCCTCCTAGTCAAAATCTCACTAACTCACTCCATCCCAATCTATATAGCTGGATCCTACTGCCCACCTGAAACCCCACTGAGTAGCATCCTCGACCATCTCGGCACCCTGAGGTCACTTACGGAGGGCGGCGAACTTCACTTACTTGAGGATTTCAATCTAAATTGGCTAGGCAGGGGAGCCTCCAAATCTCGGCAACACATAATTGCCCTAAATTTGTCCCAGCAAATAGTGGAACCGACTCGCCTAAACCATAAATCCAACAAACATACTCTCCTGGATTGGGCGCTTACCACCCACCCCCATCGGATCATTCAAGGTAGCATACTCCCAGACTCCCTTAGTGACCACCATATGACCTACATGGTGCGAAAAATCTTCAGACCCTCTGTTCCCCCACCCCGGACACTTCTCAGTAGAGTTTATAAGTCCCTTGATCTGCCAGCGCTCCTATACGACCTTACCAGCATCGACTGGTCTTTCATCACAAAGGCCTCCTCCATTGATGATGCCTTGAAATTTTTCTCCTCAAGTTCCTCTCCATCTGGGACAGCCACGCTCCATTCAGGCGATCCCATGTAAGAGGAACCCATTTGCCCTGGATAACAACAAGCCTGATGCAACAACTACAGGCCAGAGACCACGCCTGGAAATACTTCAAGGCTTTCAGGTAGTCTTATAGGCCCAGCACCATCATCGTTCTCTACGCAATGCCTGCACTAGGTTCATATAAGGCAAGCCAAATCTAACTATTTCAAAAATGCTTTAAATAACAGTTCCGGTCACCCAACTCAATTCTGGAAGTCGATAAAATCCTTCTCTCCCCACCGGCCCAACCCCCTACCCCTCACTTAACGTTGCAGGAAACTATCTCGGATCCGAGCATGGTAGCCTCCGATTCAATTCTTACTCTCCACTGCTGCATCATCCCTCTCCTCCTTTCCGTTTCCCTTCCCCACCCTCTACTCCCTTACTGTACCCTCCTCTGCTTCTTTTCTCCATGCCCTGTATCCTCAGCTCAGGTGCTAAAACTACTGATGTCTCTCAACCCAGACAAAGGTAAATGTCCCTCTGGCCTCGACTCTAAAATGCTCCGGCTCTCCGACCTGCCTAGCCCACCCGCTTACCCTGCTGTTCAATCTGTCATTTAAACTCGCACAGTCCCCAAAATTGGAAACAAGCCACAGTCATTCCACTGCCCAAAGGGGGGGACCTCTCCTCACCTTCCAACTACCGCCCTATATCCCTGCTCCCCATCCTGGCCAAACTTCAAGAACGTCTTGTCCTCTCCCAACTCCACCACTATCTTGAGTCGATAAACTTCTTAACCCCTTATCAGGCCGGGTTCAGGAAAAACCACTCCACCACCACCTCTCTCCTCCGGCTCACAGACGCTATTCTCACTGGTATGGATAAAGAGGATTTAACAGCTGCCATATTTATTGATCTGGAAAGAGCTTTTGACACCATCTCCAACCCCTTGTTGCTGGCTAAACTTGCTCTAGCTGGGCTGTCGGCAAATGCAAATAACTGGTTCCACTCGTACCTGTCAAATAGGTCCCAATCTGTCCGTGTTGGCTCGGCTACATCCACCCTACTCCCAGTCACCAGCAGAGTCCCCCAAGGGTCGGTTCTCGGACCCCTACTATTCTCTATATTTCTCAGTGACCTGCCAGCTGTCTGCCCAAATACGGCCATCCACATGTACTCGGACGACACAGTGTTGTTCACCTCTGGTCCATCCTCTAGTGCGGTGGCAGCCTGTCTACAAAAGGATTTTGACTCCGTCCAACGTTGGCTTACCTCAAACCAACTAGTCCTAAACTAAAAAAAAACTGTCTCCCTCACCTTTGGCTCCCGGCCCAAACTGCACGCTCACTCGCCACCCAAGTTCTACCGTTGGACAGCTCCCCACTGGAGACATGCACCTCCTATCATTATCTAGGTGTCTGGCTAGATCAACACCTAAACTTTTCTGCACACATTGATGCTATGCACAAAAAAACTGAACCCTATGTTGGGTGCCTCTACCAAAACAAACACTTGCATACCCTGCCAACCAGGCAAGAAATAGTCAAAAATGATCCTCCCTATATTTGACTATGGTGATATTATCTATGTAATACGCCTCAAACATCCTAGCAAGGCTAGACCCCTTTCAACTCTTTTTCTGCTCTGTCATGGATCGCTTCCAGCACCCACCACTGTGCCCTCTATCAATCTTTGAACATCACCTCATTACAGAACAGAAGATCACGCCACTGCGCTAAAACCTCGGCAAAGTTCTGGTCAAATTCACTCCCATCCTACCTGTCTGCCTCTTTAACAGCCTTAACCCCACCATCCTATGCGCGCCGTAACAGCGACGCCAGGCTCCTCCGTATCCCACATAGATCCACTTGGTCTGGACAGGCTGCTTTCAGCTATAGGCTACCCAAACTATGGAATTCTTTGGCAACCGTTATTAGACACTCCTCAAGTACTCCCCAACTAAATGCCCTTCACTGGTACCTCTCGTCCACCTGCTCCTTTTACCCCTAACTCCCTCTCTCTTGTACCCACCCAGCATATGAATCAAGTCTGGTCTCTCCACTGTTTTTGACCTGCTTCAATTGTAAAACATTGTATACGGTACAACATTTCTGCCATCCCTCAATCTGATCCGGTCGCATTATGTATGTTACCCACTGCTGTTATATTACTCCAAATGTATGATGTTTGCTGTCTTTGCCATTGTTCCACTGTATGTACTTTAGATTGTATCATGTTCCCAATGTACCCAACAACCCCAGGGCGCATCTGGAATCGAGCTGTACTCTGCTCAGCATGCCTTCCTGGTAAATCTCTTAAATAAATAAATAAATAAATGTAGGAACAACATGGAGACCAAGTATATTAACAACAGACAGGGGTTACACAGGCAACATTGCAGATGTAGGAACAACATGGAGACCAAGTATATTAACAACAGACAGGGGTTACATAGGCAACATTGCAGATGTAGGAAGAACATGGAGACCAAGTATATTAACAACAGACAGGGGTTACATAGGCAACATTGCAGATGTAGGAACAACATGGAGACCAAGTATATTAACAACAGATAGGGGTTACACAGGCAACATTGCAGATGTAGGAACAACATGGAGACCTAGTATATTAACAACAGATAGGGGTTACACAGGCAACATTGCAGATGTAGGAAGAATATGGAGACCAAGTATATTAACAACAGATAGGGTTACATAGGCAACATTGCAGATGTAGGAACAACATGGAGACCAAGTATATTAACAACAGATAGGGTTACATAGGCAACATTGCAGATGTAGGAACAACATGGAGACCAAGTATATTAACAACAGATAGGGGTTACATAGGCAACATTGCAGATGTAGGAACAACATGGATACCAAGTATATTAACAACAGACAGGGGTTACATAGGCAACATTGCAGATGTAGGAACAACATGGAGACCTAGTATATTAACAACAGATAGGAGTTACATAGGCAACATTGCAGATGTAGGAACAACATGGATACCAAGTATATTAACAACAGACAGGGGTTACATAGGCAACATTGCAGATGTAGGAACAACATGGAGACCAAGTATATTAACAACAGACAGGGTTACACAGGCAACATTGCAGATGTAGGAACAACATGGAGACCAAGTATATTAACAACAGACAGGGGTTACACAGGCAACATTGCAGATGTAG
The DNA here is from genome assembly GCA_016271365.2 of Neoceratodus forsteri. NCBI lineage: Eukaryota > Metazoa > Chordata > Ceratodontiformes > Ceratodontidae > Neoceratodus > Neoceratodus forsteri. The sequence goes on along the minus strand of CM057455.1, from coordinate 114,855,246 downwards.
GAACAACATGGAGACCAAGTATATTAACAACAGACAGGGGTTACACAGGCAACATTGCAGATGTAGGAACAACATGGAGACCAAGTATATTAACAACAGATAGGGTTACACAGGCAACATTGCAGGTGTAGGAACAACATGGAGACCAAGTATATTAACAACAGACAGGTGTTACACAGGCAACATTGCAGATGTAGGAACAACATGGAGACCAAGTATATTAACAACAGATAGGGGTTACACAGGCAACATTGCAGATGTAGGAACAACATGGAGACCAAGTATATTAACAACAGATAGGGGTTACACAGGCAACATTGCAGATGTAGGAACAACATGGAGACCAAGTATATTAACAACAGACAGGGGTTACACAGGCAACACTGCAGATGTAGGAACAACATGGAGACAAAGTATATTAACAACAGATAGGGGTTACATAGGCAACACTGCAGATGTAGGAACAACATGGAGACCAAGTATATTAACAACAGATAGGGTTACACAGGCAACATTGCAGATGTAGGAACAACATGGAGACCAAGTATATTAACAACAGACAGGGGTTACACAGGCAACATTGCAGATGTAGGAACAACATGGAGACCAAGTATATTAACAACAGATAGGGGTTACATAGGCAACATTGCAGATGTAGGAACAACATGGAGACCAAGTATATTAACAACAGACAGGGGTTACACAGGCAACATTGCAGATGTAGGAACAACATGGAGACCAAGTATATTAACAACAGAGAGGTTACACAGGCAACATTGCAGATGTAGGAACAACATGGAGACCAGGGCCCAGATTTTCAAACTGCGCCATTCTGGATTTGTAATGATGTTCATTCACAAATCTGGACGTCGCGTACGGTATGGGCTGCACTCCTACTGGCTGTAGCTCTGCACCAATGGGCGGCAGCCCTACCGGACAGTCAGTCGGCGGGCGAGCGGGCGGCAGTCGGGTGGATGCTGTCGCTCACTGCCGCGGGGAGCGGTGGAGGGGCTCGTGGGTGGGTGGGTGGGGGACACCAGACACCAGGGAGATGTTTGGGGTTGTGATGTGACATTCTGCCCGAGATCGGGCTTTACAGTCCACTGGACCACCAGGAGATATTCGGGTTGGGGGAGGGTTACATTCTGCCCGCAATCGGGCACTGGGGGTTCATATATCGCCTGCCCGCGATCGGGCTGTGGGAGATGTGGTGGGGGAGTTCATTAATCTGTACTGCCCGCGATCGGGCTTCGGGATATGTGGGGGCTTGCTAACTGTAATGCCCGCGATCGGGCCGATGCGTGGGGGTTTGTAACTGTGATGCCCGCGATCGGGCTGTGGAGATGTGGGCGGGGGTTCAGTGTTACTTCCCATGCCCGCTCGGGCTGGTGGGGAGGCACAGGGATCGAGTGCCAGTCAGCCAGGGTGGCAGCTGCTGTGTTGATCCCCGCGACAGCAGCTCACCTGTGGGTGGCCCTCAACTGATCCTTTTTTTGCCTGGTTGTGCAGGCGCAGGTTAGGTTGCGATGTATCAACCTTCTGCACAACCCGACTGAATATCGGGTTGCGCAGGTTATGCATGGTTCCTCCCCCTCCTGTTGAGCATGCATTCATTTGCATTGCTCTTTTGCGCAACCTGTTGCCAGTGGAGCAACTGCCTCCTGCTGAATATCGCAGAATGGTGCAATGTAGGACTTGCGCATGGAGCAATCCTTTTGAATATCTGGGCCCAGGTATATTAACAACTGACAGGGGTTGCATAGGCAACATTGCTGATGTGGGAACAACATGGAAACCAAGTCTAGTAACAACAGACAGGGGTTACATAGGAAACATTGCAGATGTAGGAACAACATGAAAACCAAGAATATAGACAACAACATGGTTTAACACAATAATATTTTGGATACATTAAAGAAAACAATAAAAGTGGGCAGTGCCTGCTGGGGTAGGTAACAATGTTAGTGGAATCCAAAGATACACAATGGGTGGAGTCAAAATTAACAACAATGGTAGGAGGTCTAAGCAAAAAGGGTGTAAGAGGAAAGAAGGTGAAAAGTTAAGGTAGTTGTTGACAAGGAAGGGAACCTCCCCCATCTAGGGAGCATCAGCGCCACCACCACTACCTCAGAGGTTGCGAAGAAAGCACAGCAGTTGGACCACAGGGGCTCAGGGAGGGTGAGGATGGTGGAACAGAGGCACACCCAGTCAATTATTCCACTCCACAATCCATACACCATTCTGGGGGAGCATAGTTCCCCTATGGATGCACCTACAGAGAAGACAGATGACAACTGTCACAAGGGAGGCCCACATGAAGGAGGCAGAGGACACCACAGGGAAAGGAAGCAGCTCCTGGTGGGGACTCAATTATTAGGGGGATAGAACTGGGGGGAGCAGGGAAAACTGAAGTAAGGTGCCTGCCTGGTACCATGGCTTGGAGGGGCAGGAAGTGCATCCTCAAGATCATGAGAATAGCTGGAAGGGAGTCTGAGCTGGACATAATTGTCCACCTAGGGACAAATGACTTGACTCATCATGAGATTAGAGCAGTGAAGGAGGACACTGCAGAGTTGGGGAGGAGCCTAAGACAAGTAGCACACACAGTATCCTTCTCAGAGGTGCTGCCTGTCAATGGCATGGGGGAGGCAAGGGTAATTAGCACCATGCAGTTTAATGAATGGTTGAAAAAATGGTGTAGAGCACAGGGGTTTGGCTTCATTGGGGATTGGGGTTCCACCTGGAGGGACACCAGCCTATACTGGCAGGATGGTCTGCATCTGTCCAGGAAGAGAACAAGTCTTTTGAGCAATCAGTTTAAATGCAAGTCACTTAACCTCCTTGTGCTCCCAGGTCGCTCCTGTAAAAAACTTTCAGTTTAGTGTGCTATATCTGGTTAAACAACTAAATAAAAAAATAAAAAAATAAATGATTCATTGGCAAGCTTTTAAACTAGTCAAAGAGGGAGGCACTGATAAGCAGCAGGAAAATCCCAGCCTCTCCCAACAAAACAGGGTACTAAATGACAAAAAGACTGAGGTAGAAAGGTCAGTGGGGGATGCTGCAACAGAAGGTAAAGCCATCAAAAAAATGGAGAGCAATGAGTACCAATGCCCGTAGTCTGGGTAACAAGCTTTCTGAATTAGTGACCTTGATGGAGGAGGAACATCTGGATATCGTGGCAGTCACAGAAACATGGTACACACAAAACCATGACTGGGACTTACACATACCCAGGATACACTATCTACAGGAGGGACAGGGAGGGTAAAAGAGGAGGAGGAGTAGCTCTTTACATAAGGGAAGGAATAAAAACAACAGAACAAAAGGGTAGACAGGGAGGAGAAGAAGCACTGTGGGTAAATTTGGAGACAGGCAATGGCACCACAATCAGCACAGGGGTTGTATACAGACCCCCTTCTCAGGGGGAGGAAATGGACAAGGAAATGATAGAAAGTATACTTAGAATGGCAGAAAAAGGGGAGATATTGCTGATGGGTGATCTGAATATGCCAGATGTTAACTGGAGTGCAGTTGCAGCAGCCACTTCGAAGAGTGGAGTTATTCTAGATGCCCTACAGGGGGCATGCCTTAGACAACTAGTATTGCAGCCCACTCGAGAAGAAGCAATCTTAGACCTGATTCTCTCAAATGGAGATGGAGAGAGGATCATAGATGTAGAAGTGGGTAGCCATTTGGGAACTAGCGACCATCGAACAGTATGGTTCACAATAAACACAGCAATAGAGTCAAGCCACACAAAGGCAAAAGTACTGGACTTTAGGAGGGCTGACTTTGCCAAAATGGGTGAGTGCCTAAGGAATGCAATAGCAAATGGGCAGGAAGGAGGGGTGGAAGAACAATGGGGAATAATAAAAACTGCCATCACAGAGGTAACGAGCCTTTGTGTGAAGCAAATAAACAAAACAAAACGATGTAAGAAACCACTATGGTTCTCAAAGGAGGTGGCAGTGAAGGTTCGAGAGAAAAAGAAAGCATTCAGGAAGTACAAGGAATCGCAGAAGGAGCAGGACAGAGAACTCTATCAGTTAAAGCAAAAGGAGGCTGGGAAGGCAGTCAGAACAGCAAAGGCCCAAACTGAGGAAAAGATAGCCAACTCAGTTAAGAAGGGGATAAAACCTTTTATAGGTACATCACGGAGTGAAGGAAGACCAAGGAAGGGATAGTGAGGCTTAATAAAGGGAGGGAGGGTGGGCAGAGGGTGACTGTGAAAAGGCAGAGATACTAAACAAATATTTTTGCTCAGTATTTACAAATGAAGATGGGGAGGTACATAAAACAAACAGTAGAAACACTCTGGATACAGAAGTTGATACCAGCCCATTTACAGAAGAAAGGGTTCTGAAAGAACTCAAAACTGAAGGTGGACAAAGCAATGGGGCCTGGTGGGATTCATCCCAAAATTCTAAAAGAACTAAGGGTAGAACTAGTGACACCACTGACTACCCTTTTTAACAAATCATGGGACGATGGGGTGGTACCCGAGGACCGGAGGAGGGCAGATGTAATTCCCCTTCACAAAAGTGTGAGCAAGGCAGAAGCAGGAAACTACAGACCTGTTAGTTTAACCTCAGTGGTAGGGAAAATGATGGAATCACTTCTGAAGGAAAGAATTGTTGAGTATCTAGAGGCCAGAGGGGCACAGAACCCTAGGCAGCATGGATTCACAGTGGGAAGGTCATGCCAGATGAATCTGATAGATTTCTTTTACTGGGTGACCAAAGTAGTAGATCAGGGAGGGGCTGTGGACATGGCCTACCTAGATTTTATCCAGGCAATTGACAGAGTCCCACACAAAAAGATTAATATACAAGTTAGCCAGCCTGGGAGTGGGTCCCAAGATGACAGCCTGGGTAAAGAACTGGCTGGAGAATAGGACACAGAGAGTTATAGTAAATGGAGTCCACTAAGAAGAAAGGAGGGTTACTAGTGGGGTACCACAGGGTTCAGTATTAGGACCGGTCCTCTTCAATGTGTTTATAAGCGACATTGCAGAGGGACTGGAAGGAAAAGTATGTCTCTTTGCAGATGACACTAAGATCTGCAACAGAGTTGATGCACAGGGTGGGGTGGAAAGGATGAGAAGGGACTTGGCAAGGTTAGAGGAATGGTCAAATGTATGGCAGCTTAGATTCAATGCAAAGAAGTGCAAGGTAATGCACCTGGGAAACAAAAACCCAGGGGAAGAGTACACAATGGGGGGTGAGATACTAACAACAACAAAAAATGGAAAGGGACCTGGGGGTAGTCATATCAGATGACCTAAAGGTGGGCAAGCAATGTGAGAGGGCAGCAAGGAGGGCTGGGGGGATACTGGAATGCATAGGGAGAGGCATCACCAGTAGAAAACAGGAAGTTATTATCCCTCTGTACTGACAGCTGGTGAGACCCCATCTGAGTACTGTGTGCCGCCTGGAGATCCAACTCCACAAAGACATAGACAGGATGGAAGCTGTGCAGAGGAGGGCAACTAAAATGGTGCAGGGTCTGCACTGAAGACATATGAAGAGAGATGAAAGGAGCTTAATATGTATAGCCTCCAGGAAAGGAGGGGAGGGGGACATGATAGAAACGTTCAAGTACCTCAAGGGAATCAACAAAGTCCAAGAGGGTAGCATCTTTCAAAAAAAGAGGTGTGCAAGAACAAGAGGGCACAATTTGAAGATAGAGTGGGGTAGGCTCAGAGGTAATTTAAGGAAGTATTTTTTCACAGAGAGGGTTGTGGATGCATGGAATGGCCTTCTGGAGGTGGTTGTGGAGTCAAAATCCGTGGTGGAATTCCAGCATGCATGGGACAGTCATAAGACCATTCTAGGGGGTCGGGGTAGGAAGAAGAAGGCTGCTGGTTAACAAGGATTTGCAGCTTATCCAGTAGGTACAGAAATGGGCAGACTGGGTGGGCCAAACGGTCCTTATCTGCCATCAAATTCTATGTTGAGCACAGGAGGTGAAGAATTTGTTAAAATGAGTGGCAACTGAGAGATGGTCAGAGACAAGAGAGCCATCCACCAGGAGGGGAGGGGTAGTGGACTGTGCTGGTGGGTCAAAGAGGGTGTGGATAACCTTCCAGAATTTAAACTGGAGGTTTGATTTGAAGTAGTGGGCCTTCACAGTATGGACAGCCTTAATGCAGGAGCTCCTGAATGATCTGTAGAATAAAAGGTCAGACAGGGTTTGAGAGGATTTATACCAAGTTCAACATAGATCCCATGACTTGCAGATATTGATAAGGTCAGACTTAACCAAAAGTGGTGGGAGTGTTTGACCCTGGACTTTCTAAGTTGGGTGACAATGTTCCAGGTATGGATAAATATGGCATGGAAGAAGCGGAGGGCAGTATCAATGTCTGAGAAAGAACTAGGAAGCAGTCCTAGGCAGCCAGGTAATTTATGGTTGCATTAGTGTCAAGAGACCTGAGTGATCTGTACTAAATGTACTTGGGAGCAGAATGAGTGGGCTTCACTTTCCTGATACACTATGCCATACAGTAGTCACTGAAGGAATGCAGTAGAATGCCTGCTGCAATGCTGTGATGGGGTGGGAGGAGAGCACCCAGCCCAGAAGAGAATGATTATAGGAGTAAGGACTGTGCCAGATGGGTTCACTGACTAATTACAAGAAGTTTAAGGACTCAGTCCTGTGGAGTATGGGCCTGGAGGCAGGAGAAAGCTAATTTATGTTGAAATCCAAAAGAGGCAGCATGGGAAAAGAGAGACAGGCGGGATTCTTCTAGGGTAGAGAGAGAGATTTTATGAGAGCTGTACAAAACACCAACAAGGATGGGGAGAGTATAAGGGAGGGATAGGCTGGCTAGAAGAAGCTTGTGAGATTAATGAAGTGATTCTCGGAAGGTGATGGAGTAAGCTAGATTCTGACAGACATATATGGCAACGCCACCACCTCAATGCTTACCATGGTCCTGACAGAAGAGGTTCTAGTCAAGGAGAACCCAGCTGGAGTCAGGTACCCTGGCAGAGATCAAGGATTCAGAGATATACCAGAGGCCAGGAGAGTGCTAAGATATCCAAACTTTAAGAGGGTTGAGCTTAGGGAGGAGGATCCTAGCATTAAGGTGGAAAATGCTAAGGCCATTGGGGAGAGTGTGGTAGAGGAGGGACAAGGGGGCCAGGGTTGACTTCAACATTACCAGCATGAAGGTAAAGACTAAGGAAGAGAAGGAGACTGTAGTGGGACTTTCACCCCCTTGAATGAGGAGGAAGAAGAAGGGATAGTGGAAAGGTCATGAAGGCACAGTGGAGAAATTTAAGGTTTAGGGAAGGAGGATGGATAAGCACAGAGTAGAGGGTGGGTGTATGGTACCAAAGAAAAGGAGAGAAAGGGGAGAGAGAGATGGAAAGATGTAAGACTGGACAAGGAAGGGGGAGTATATTTTAAGGGGAAGAGAGGGGGAGGTATAGGAAAAGGAATGGGGGAGGGTGGGGAAGAGGGAGGCAACAGGGCTAGGAGAGAGGTAAGACTAAGGCAGACAGTAAGGGTATTGGCATTGTGAGGTATAATTAGAGATACAGCAGGTGACTGAACTGAGGTGGCTCAAATAGCAAATACGTTAATGGTGAAGAAAAATGCAAGATCTTCACAATTTTCAACCTAATCAAGCTGGGATATAAGCAAAAATGAAAAATGAAAAATGAAAGAAGTCAAAAAGACTGAGGAGATGGCCAAAATAAAAGAAGATCTGCAGTTACAGGACAAACAGCTACCAGATGTTAGCAGGAATCAAATAACACAAGTTAATAATGAAAAGAAAAATGAAATAGGATATTTTGAAGGCCAACATAAAAACAAATCTAAGATGGATAAAAAGACTAATAATAAAAAAAAATACAGGAATAGAAAATGAGATACAGACTTAGGGACACCCGTAGTTAAAAACAGAATAGCTGGATACAGATCAGACTGTTATGCTGCTAAGAGAGGTAAATAAAGATGAGAATGAGAACAACCATGTTTTACGGATTTTGACCCATTTGATTTGTAGTAATGGCTTCAATTAGATATTTTAGAGAAGGATATTTGTAGAGCTTCTAGAGTGCATGATTGTTTAGGAATTGATCTGATATTGTTATTCTATAAACATGAAATAATGGCCAATTACGCATGGTGAAACACTAAGTAAATATAACTTAAATATGGATTTCCCAGTGTCAGTGACTAAATTGATAGACAGTGGAACTTTAATTGCACAGGATCTGTGGAAAAATGGCCACTGTCTACTTCCTGCAAGACATTATGTTGTGTTATGGTTTTCAAAATGTTTCGCCAGACATAACACTATTCATTTTTGGGATTAAACGCCAGGGTTATGAATCTCAACATGAATCTATCATTTCATGAAGTATTGCTGGAATTATCTCAAAATGTATAGATACAAAATTTATAGGGTTCTCTCACAAAGTGATATAATAATGTTACAAGAAACATGACACAGTCCTGAAACTCTAGAAAAAATCAACTAAATGGTTATATAGAAGTACCGTGTACTGAAGTAAACGTTAAAAAAGGGCCATCATATGGGTTGACTATGAACCTTTATTAAAGTATCTGACTATATACAAGTTGCGGAAACAGTTATCAAATCAAATTACTTCGCATTATTAAAATCAGGAGTCAATTACTGCTGCTGGACAATATTTGTATACCCCTAAAAATACATCATTACATGATAAAGAACGGAGTTCAAAAATAAAAGATATTAAAATAATGTTAAGTAGTAGACAAAATATAAAAATATTAATTATGGGTGATCTTAACTTTAGGTATGCCAACAGCAAAGGTTACTCTGCCGTGCAAGAAATAATGTCAAACTTAGGTATCCCCCACAGACAAACTAGGGATAAAACATATAATGACAAACACCTTCAAATAACAAATTTACTATATACTTTACAGTTAGCAATACTAAATGGATGTTTTCCATATGACTTCGAAGGGAAACAACATATTTAAATTCAAGGGATTCCTCAACAATTGACCATGCACCTTGCTCAATATATGATTTTGAAAATTATATGGATTTAAAAATAGTACAAAGGATGGAACGCGATCATCTGCTGCTTGTTCTTGTTAGATAATCAGACCTTCCAATAATACAAAAAGAGGAGGAACAGCTAGATCTTAGAAAAAAAGACTCGGGGCCAGCTATTCAAAACTTTGCACCAGGGCTAAATTAGCACTGCCTGGTGTGTTAAATTAGCCCAGATCCAATAGCCTGCTATATTCAAAAGGCATGGCCCCAGTGCTAAACCTGTTTAATATAGTATGCTAAGGAAGCTGGGAAAACTGGGCTTGGAGTTCAGTGCAAAAATAGCCTAGGAATAAGACAGCTCTGAATATAGGAACCAGGAAGTGCAAACCACAACAGCATCCCAATTCACAGCAATGTGAAGGAAGGTAAAGGTGAACTATGTAGCCAGTGTGTATGCTAGCAATGGAGTGGAGTCAGTAAAGCTGCAAGCAGCAGCACATGTGAAATTACATTGTGCAAAAATGTACAATGTTCCTGAAATGTTTGCACGGCACAAACACAATTGCGCAAGTTTAGCATGGAGCTAAGTCATTTGCCCAGTGCCATCATGTTTGCCCAAGATAAAACTTTGTTATATTTAAAAGTGACATGCAAATGAGCCTACTTAGGTATCCCATGGGCAAACATCCAGATTAGCATCTCATTATGACCTGAATTGCATGCGGTTAGCCCAGTGCTATTGCAGAGTCCACAGCTCCACCTGTAGGTCGGTCAGTCTGGAAGTATAGTGGTTGGTTGGGCCTGCCCACAGCTCCACTTGTACATCAGTCTGGCAGTGCATGATGGTAGCTGCAGGCTACAGTTGTTCAATACAGCATAGAATATTGTGCCCCTTGGGACTACGCAGCACAGGCACAGGTGGTGGTGCTACAGGCAAATGCTGCATGTAATTGTCAAACTGTATTTCATGCTACAGTGCACAGCAGACATTACGGTAGCAAGAGGGCCAGTAGTGTGAGGAACACAGCAATGCCTATGTTGTGTAGGGCAGTAATGACCATTGCACAGTACACAGTGACAGGCCCAACCTGCAGGTGTTTACTGACAGTGGACATTACTGTTAGGCTGTTGTGCAACCCACAGATGCTGCACCACTGGCATGGGATGCTCACAGTGAAATACACATGGCTGTCTGTGTGTGCTGTGATGTCTGTACAGATGTGCGGTATGTAACTGGGTGGGGGCACATACCATCAGACAGGCACACTGGTTTTGGGGTATTCCCAACACTGGCCCATGTGCACAGCGTGACTTGCCCCAGCCTTTTGGCTGCACCCAGTCTGTGGTGCAGCCTGGCCACTTGTAGACCTTCCCCTCAACACCCTCCATGCCTACTGTGTTGCACGTGTGTGCTTGCATCTGTTGGTGTCCACAGAAGGTTGTTCTGCAGGTGTGTGCTGTATGGCCACACTGGCATAGAGTACACTGGGAGCTGGGTCACCCCTTATTGCTAGGCATGGCAGGGACTGGTGGCAGATGACGGCATCATAGGGATGCCATTAGGGAGCAGCATGTTTCCTCTATGTCTGGCACATTTCTATGTGTCATACTTACTGGTTAGGATTGCGTAAAGCCACACACAGTCATGCAAAGTTGTGCAAAGCCACAAAGTCTCACAAATCTGGTTTGCCCACAGTTAAGACTACCTTTTCCTGGGTGGTAAGTTGAACTGTAAAAAGTGTTGCACTAAGTCGCTCAAAACCACTTTGTGTAGTGCTATTCACTGAATATAGCACTGCACCTGTATTAATGTACACGTCCCTTCAGTTTGTCCCTCGCATACATTATAATTTTGCCTGGCGCTAATGCAGTTTGAATGCACTATTTGACTGTTTGAATATAGTGGGCCCAACCTAACCCAATGCTAACCCTCAACAAATGGTTTGTGCCTAGAGCAAAGTTTTGAATATCTGGCCCTCAAATGGGACAGAGTCTCAGAATTTATAGCTAAAAATATTGGTGCATATTCACTTCAGAAGTGAAAGATTTGTTGGAAATTGAATTTGAACCTAATGAAATATATCATATAATCATGTAAACATATCAAAAACATAGAAACATTAAGTTCTAAAAAACCAAAACAAACCATAGCATGCAAATATGAAAACTGGTTTTACAAATATTGTAGACAGGAGAAGAAAAAATTAAATATGCAACTTAGACCTACAAAAACAGACCTAACAAGAGCCATTATAAATGCTCTTAAGCAAGCTAGGCAAGAATATAAAACACATGTAAAATTAGAAAAGTATGAGCATCAACAACTTCTGTGGGAAACCGTGTATAATGATGTTATACATTGGGATGATCAGAAATGTTGGTCTCTTGTTGCCTCTGCTACAAATGATGTTAAAACCAATATAGATATCTATATTGCACGAGATAAATGGGTAGATTACTCTTCTAAAATCTTGTGGGATGAAAACATGCAAAACCATCAAGACTTAATTGAGATTAATGACAACTTTGAGTGGTTTACAACAGAAGAGAGCAGCAAGGCAAGCAATAGTTTTAAGAGAAGTAAGTTACTAGGACCAGATAACTTATCTACAGATTTTTTTTAAATTAAATGTTGAATGGTGGGTTAATATACTTAAGGATTTTTTAAATAAAATTGTTATGTGTCTGTATTTTAATCCAAAATGGCATGGAAGTTGCGTTCTTCCTATATATAAGAAAGGCTATATTTTGGATCCTAGTAATTATAGAACAATTAGTCTATTAGACAGTCTAGCTAGAAAATTAAAAATACACTGTCAACCTTGAATAGGTTTGATTATCTATACGGCTGACACTCGGTTGCCCCATTTATAATCACTTTGAATGTTAGGGTAGTCTTTCAGATTTGGTACTCGGCTGAAGTTTGGGAACTTGTGAGTCTTGCAAAGTTAAAATCTGCTCTAAATAATGCATATACAAAAATACTTAAAATTACCAAAATGTACTTTAACTGCCTCAGTGAGGTCACAGATTAGACAACCGAGTCTGGAACATATGGTACAAGCAAAGCTAGTTAATTACTGGATTAAAACTAAAACAGACATAAAAGATCCATTGATTAAAATATGCATGAAAGAGAAAGACAACTTATTGTCACAAATCCGCTTAACTGGTCATCCATCTACTCCCAAAGTGCCACCTCTGAGTGTAGAATTGTGAACAGTTTAACAGAAAAAGGTAGCCCTCTTGTCTGTTTTGTGGGTTCAAGTCACTTTAGTCTCAAGTTCGGGAAGGATTCAAACTGATAACCTCTTGTTAGCCTACCCAATTATCAGGCTCAGATAATTCTGTCTTTGGGGGGCCAGAAATCTTTGCCTACGGGCACCTAACCAGGTATTACAAAATGAACCCTTAGAATTCAATGCAAGACTTAGAGAACTCTTATCTGTTTCCCAGTTTGGTATCACCTTAAGCACATGCATAAGGTTCAGCAATAACCATTTAAGCTTCACTTACTGCATATAAAAAGAAATTTCAAGGCAAACCAGGCAGTTTCTGTTTTTACAGTATAAATATTTATTTTAAAATAGATAAAATAGGAAAACATTAAAATACAGAACAAGATATCCCAACACATACAGTATAGCCTTAAAAACAAAACGGGTTTAAAAGTGCAAATTCCTACAATACATACATTCAGACTAGTCTTGTCTAAGGTCCATACTTCTTAACCTTTCAGTGCTTCATGGTCTCTCTTCTCTGTCAGATAAAAATGTGAATGTCCATTCTAACGTCTGCTCAGAAGGTTTAAAAACAGTCTTGAGACGGCCTTCTCTCTGAGGTCACCTAACTCCACCTTGGTGTATTCAAAATTATATTTTATAACACAGGATGTCATACTAAGATATTTAAAAAAATATGGATGACATAATAAATCGCCTCTCTTCCTGTACTTGTCCAAACTGGTCTGGGATCTCCTTCCTCTTAGACATCAAAAGTCTCTTTGATGTAAGACACTGTATACTTCAAGCAAATGTATACTGGACTACTGAATTTAGTCTGAGACTTGGTATCACCATGCATCAAAGGTCTCTTTGATGAAATGAGCTGGCCTGCTGGGAAGATACCCAAAACACTGGCCTGTGTCCTTTTTTCTCAGGACACTTAGTGCACATCAAAGGATGTCCCTGGGGGCATTATAAAATTGATATTTTGGTTCCTGGTTTTCAAAGCAAATTTAATAAAGTAATTGCATTTCAGATAGCTGCAGTTTTAAGCTATTTCCTGTCCTTTGAACTTATCCCGGGTGGGGATGATGAGTCAGTTCCAACAAGATGGCAGTTTCTTTTGACACAGTCCATCATACATTTTTTCTTATTTACAAAAATAATGATACAGGGATCAGACCCAGCTGTCTACCTGTGACAATTCCTCTCCACTTAGACTGAATTTGGGGGGGTCTATCCCCTGCATGGGATGAGCTTCCCAATTTAGTTTACTCCTCATACACACTGGACAACCCATCTGAGTTCTGATTAGTCACTCCAGCCATATGTAAAATGGTCATGTCATATCCTTGGTAAGCAAGACTCCATCGCAGAAATCTGCCATTGTTTTCCCCCATCTGCGTCAGCCAAACCAGGGGGTTGTGGTCAGTCTGCACCACAAAATGCTGCCCATACAAGTATGGCTCCAATTTCTTAGGGAACACACTATGGCCAGACACTCCTCTTCCACTGTGGAGTATGCCTGCTCCCGGGGAAGTAACTTTTTACTCAGGTAGGCTATTGGGTGATCCCTCCCCTGGCTGGATGTCTGATTCAGTACTGCCCCAATACCCATGTCTGTGCCATCAGTCTGAATTATAGAGGTTTTACTAGAGTCAGGACTTGCCAAAAGAAGAGCACTGCACAGTGCCTCCTATAGTTTGAAAAAGGCTTTCTCACAAGCTGGGCCCCAGGCAATTTTCTTTGGCATCTTTTTCTTTGTCAGGTCAGATAGGGGATCAGCTAGGGCACTGTATTGGGTGCCAATTTTCTATAGTACCCTGCTGTCCCAAGAAAACTCCTGACCTGCTTCTGAGTTTCTGGTCTGGGCCATGCCTGGATAATCTCTATTTTTATTTGGTTAGGACGGAGCAATCTCCGGCCTAACACATGCCTGAGGTATGCCACTTCTCCCATGGCCACCTGGCACTTCTCAGCTTTGACAGTGAGCCCGGCCCTCTGTATCCTGCCAAGCACTTTGCTAAGGTGGGATAAGTGTTCCTCCCAGCTGGTACTAAAGATGGCAGTGTCATCCAGGTATGCCACGGCGTACTCCTCAGCATCATTTAACACCTGGTTCACCAACCTTTGGAAAGTGGCCTGGGCGTTCTTCATTCTGAAAGGGATTACTTTAAACTCAAATAAGCCTATCGGAGTGATGAAGGCCATCCACTCCCTACCTCTGTCCATCAACTCTTCCTGCCAATACCCTTTTGTCAGGTCAACGGTCATAAGGTAGGTCGCCCCTCCCAACTTGTCCAGGAGTTCATCCATCCAGGACATCAGGTGGGCATCTGACTTTGTAACTGCAATCAGTCCAAGATAGTCCACACTGAAATGAGTTGAGCCATCTGGCTTGGGTACGTGGACTTCAGGTGAGGCCCAGGGACTGTGGGATCTCTGGATTACCCCTAAATCCAGCATCTCCTCCACTTCCCTCCTAATGTCCTTTGGGACAGCCTCTGACATCTGATATGATGTCCGCTGTATGGGCATCTGTGTCTCTGTCTCCACATCGTATATCACTAAGGGGATTAGTCCAGACTTGGCACTAAACAAGGAGGCAAAGTCAGCTAAAACCTCCCTTACCTTCTTGATCTGGCCCTGGGTCAGCTGAGGAGACAATTTTACTGCCTCCACAGAGGACTCCCGCTTACTCTCTTCCAGCAAATCCAGAAGGGGGTCTCCTTCTTCTATCCACTCCGCATGACTACTTACTGCAAACACCATGTCAGCCCTATTGGCATATGGCTTCATCATGTTGACATGGTACATCCTTTCTGTCTGTCTACGGTCAGGTAACTCCACAATGTAGTTTACAACATTTACCTTCCTAACCACTTTGTACGGTCCTGCCCACTCAGCCTGCAGCTTGTCTTTCCAGACCTGAATAAGGACCATAACTTCCTGGCCCACCATGTATGAGTGAGCTCTGGATCTGTAGTCATACTACATTTTTTGTTTCTGTTGGGCAGCTGCCAGGTTGCTCTGGGCTGTCCCCATAAGCTCTTTCAGCCTTTCCCTAAACCTAAGGACGTAATCCACAATGGGAGTTCCCTGGGTGGCGTGCTTGCCTTCCCAGTCCTCCTGGATCAAGTCTAGGGACCAGAGTACCCAGCATAAATACAAGAGTTCAAAGGGGAAAATCCTGTCTCTTTTGGGGCACCTCCCTGTTTGCAAACAGGTGGGGAAGGTATTTCTCCAGTCCCTCCTATGCTGTTCAGCAAACACCCGTAGCATTGTCTTTAGGTAGCATTGAATCATTCCACAAACCCATTGGCTTGTGCGTGATACAGTGTTGTACATCTCTGCACTGCCCCTCACTTCTCCCATAAACTTTTCATCAGGTCTGACATGAAGCAACCCCTTCAATTGGTGATTATCTCCTGCGGAAACCCAACATGGGAGAAAATCCCAAGTAAGGCATCTGCCACAATGTCTGTCCTCAGGGGATAGGGCGATTGCCTCTGGGTGCCTAGTGGCATAATCCACCACAGTCAGGATGAATCTCTTCCCTGAGGAGCTGGGGGTATTTAATGGCCCCACAATATCCATTCCCACCCTCTGGAATGGCTCCTCCACTATGGGCAATTAAATCAGGGTGGCTCAGGTTTTCTTGTTTCCCTATTTCTTGGCACCAGTGACAAGACCTGCAATACTCCTTCATCTGCTGGGTGAATTTAGGCAAGTAGAAATTCTGGGTCAACCACTGCATAGTGCACGCTATTCCTAAATGACCAGACAAGGGAATATCATGGGCAATCTTTAGCAACTGCTCATGATATCCATGGGGAATGACAAGCTGCCTGCCTAGCATCCTTCCCTCTGTCTGTACTGCCTGAGTATGCATAAGTCCTTCTTACAAGTAAACCTTATGTCTGCCGTCACCTCACTGTGCACCGTCCGAGTCTGCCCATGTCCCCAGCTTCTCTAAACTAGGGTCACTCCTCTGAGCATCTGCGAATCCCTCACACATTCCCAAGGCATGAGACAGGTCCCCTTCAGTCACTAAACTAGGGTCCTTAGCTCTAGCATTAGGGCCCTCAGGATCACTGTCAATCCCAACCCTCTGACAAGGAGTCACCCCTCCCTCTTCGGAGTAACCCTGTTTAGCTGTGTGGTTACTTGCTACTGGGGAAATTTCTACCCCCTTTTTATCATTCTCCCCATCTGGAGCCACAGGCTGGGGAACCAGCCTCTCAATAGTTTCCACAATGGTTTCTGTTGGGTTCAGGGAATTACAATTTTCCCTTGCCGCTTTGCTATGGGTAACTGCACATACCATCCCCAGATGGAGATTGTTACCCAGGATCACATCCACTGCTAATGTTTTGGCTACAGCCACCTGTCGCACAGTTCCCCCTGTTTCACCCCAGTCCAGGAGAACACTAGCAAGTGGTAATGTTTTCTCTTCACCATTAAAATTCTGTACAGTGATGTATTCATTGGGTATAAGCTGACCAGGCTGTACCAGGTTCCCCTTTACCAAGGTCAGGGATGCCCCTGTGTTCCTTAACCCCTGCATCTGTACACCATTCACCATGATTGGGTGCATGTGTTCCCTCATATTCACTGACATGCTCCCAAGGATACACAAACAACCCACTTCTTTTCTAGCACCCTGTTGTGTATTATTGCTTGCCTTTTTGGGACACTGTCTGGCAATATGCCCAGTTTATTTACACAACCAAAATACATTTCTTACTTCAGAGAAATCTTTTCATTGAAACCTGCTGCTAACTGGTTTCAGTATAGGCTGTGAGGGTTTTAGCTGCCCTGAAGGAGTGCTTTTTCCCTTTCTGTGCTGCCACGCCCACACCATTTGCTCTCAGAGCGGGTCTGCTCTTGGCATAGCGATCCAAGAGTTCAACAGCCTCTTGCACTATTTTGGGATCTCGGTCCTCTAGCCATGTATTTAGCTCTTCTGGGAATGCCCAATAAAACTGTTCTAATAATATCACATTTTCAATTTTATCAACAGAGTTTGCCTCAATTCCTTCCCACCAATGTTTTAAAAACTAACATTGTTTCATGGCTAGCTCCTCATAGCTCATATCAGAGCTTCTCCTGAGCTTACGGAATTTAGCTCTGTTTAATTCTGCAATTAATTCAAACTTTTTTAACAGTGCAGCTTTTAGTTTGCTGTAATCTTTACTGTCCTCATTGTCTATTTCACCCAATGCATCCCGAGCTTTCCCGGTAAGTAGTGGTGATAGCTGGAAGCTCCAGGACTCTCTAGGAATTTTAGCCTGAATACAAACTTTTTCAAAAGAATTTAAAAAGGCATCCATGTCCTCTGCCTTTTTAAATTCCGCTATTAATTTGGAGTTCAATTTGTAACCCAGTCCTGTAGTCCCAGTTAAACCCAAGCCACTCACCTGCTCTGGTGCTGCTGGTTGGAGTCATAGCTTCTCCAGTTCGTGTTGCCTCTGCTGCTCCTCTGCATCTCCCTGGTGCTCACACTCCTTACGGCCTGCATTTCTATTTTCTTCTCTGCCTCTCAGCATTCACTTTCTCTGTCACAGTCCACCTCTCACTTCTCTCACTCTGCCTCTTGGTGTTCTTGCTCTCTCTCTCTCTCACGGTTCACCTCCCTCTTCTCTAGCTCTGCCTACTGTTCCATCCTGTGCAACTCAGTTTGCTGCCTGAGTACCTCTGGATTCAGGATACTGGTGACCTTCCCCTGCTGCTCTGACCCTTCACTGACAGTGGTCCTGCTGTCCTCCTCATCGGCTCTGGACCCTTCACTGGCCACTAGCCCTTCCACACTTGAGGTTTGGTCCTTTCCAGTCACGGTTACTGACTCACTGCTCTCGGTATCTGCTACCATCAGGGCATCTATGAGTCTCTGCTTGCTTGCTTTCACCTCGAACAGGACACCTCTGTCCTCGCACAACTGCCTAAAGTAATCTACAGTGTGCCTGCTGTAGTTGGAAGACTTCTTTCCTAACTACTGGTATTCTGACTGGCACTTCAGAAGAAAAAAAATAAAACGGGTAGGAACTTGACTGTAGCCAAGGGATAGAGTTCTGTTTCTTTTTGGAAAAAAAAACACTGCCTTTCCTTTTTCCAAGTGAGCAGAACAGTCTCAAGCTGACACACTGAACATAAAGTTTATACCACCAAACTTTTTATACCACCGCTGCCAACCAATCTGTCACAAACCCGGTCAGCCTTCTACTCCCAAAGTGCCATCCTCTGAACATAGAATTGTGAACAGTTTAACAGAACAAGGTAACCCTCTTGTCTGTTTTGTGAGTTCAAAACAGCTTAGTCTCAGGTTCTGGAGGGATTCAAACTGATAACCTCTTGTTAGCATGCCTAATTATCAGGCTCAGATAATTCTGTCTTTGGGGGGGCCGGAAATCTTTGCCTATGGGCACCTAGCCAGGTATTTCAAAATGAACCCTTAGAATTCAATGAAAGACTTAGAGAACTCTTATCTGTTTCCCAGTTTGGTATCACCTTAAGCACATGCATAGGGTTCAGCAATAACCATTTAAGCTTCACTTACTGTATATAAAAAGAAATTTCAAGGCAAACCAGGCAGTTTCTGTTTTTAAGGTATAAATATTTACTTTAAAATAGATAAAATAGGAAAACATTAAAATACAGAACAAGATATCCCAACACATACAGTATAGCCTTAAAACAAAGCGGGTTTAAAGTGCAAATTCCTACAACACATACACTCAGACTAGTCGTATCTAAGGTCCATACTTTTTAACCTTTCAGTGCTTCATGGTCTCTCTTCTCTGTCAGATAAAATGTGAATGTCCATTCTAACGTCTGCTCAGTAGGTTTAAAAGCAGTCTTGAGCTGGCCTTCTCTCTGAGGTCACCTAACTCCACCTTGGTGTATTCAAAATTATATTTTATAACACAGGATGTCATACTAAGATATTTAAAAAAATATAGATGACATAATAAATCGCATCTCTTCCTGTACTTGTCCAAACTGGTCTGGGATCTCCTTCCTCTTAGACATCAAAAGTCTCTTTGATGTAAGACACTGTATACTTCAAGCAAATGTATATTGGACTACTTAATTTAGTCTGAGACTTGGTATCACCAGGCATCAAAGGTCTCTTTGATGAAATGAGCTGGTCTGCTGGGAAGATACCCAAAACACTGGCCTGTGTCCTTTTTTCTCAGGACACTTAGTGCACATCAAAGGATGTCCCTGAGGGCATTATAAAATTGATATTTTGGTTCCTGGTTTTCAAAGCAAATTTAATAAAGTAATTGCATTACAGATAGCTGCAGTTTTAAGCTAATTCCTGTCCTTTGAACTTATCCCGGGGAGGGGATGATGAGTCAGTTCCAGCAAGACGGCAGTTTCTTTTGACTCAGTCCATCATACATTTTTTCTTATTTACAAAAAAAATGATACAGGGATCAGACCCAGCTGTCCACCTGTGACAATTCCTCTCCACTTAGACTGAATTTGGGGGGGGTCTATCCCCTGCATGGGATGAGCTTCCCAATTTAGTTACTCCCATCACACTGGACCCATCTGAGTTCTTATTAATCACTCCAGCCATATGTAAAATGGTCATGTCATATCCTTGGTAAGCAAGACTCCATCGAGAAATCTGCCATTGCTTTTCCCCGTCTGCGTCAGCCAAACCAGGGGGTTGTGGTCAGTCTGCACCACAAAATGCTGCCCATACAAGTATGGCTCCAATTTCTTAGGGAACACACTATGGCCAGGCACTCCTCTTCCACTGTGGAGTATGCCTGCTCCCGGGGAAGTAACTTTTTACTCAGGTAGGCTATTGGGTGATCCCTTCCCTGGCTGGATGTCTGATTCAGTACTGCCCCAATACCCATGTCTGTGCCATCAGTCTGAATTATAGAGGTTTTACTAGAGTCAGGACTTGTCAAAAGAGGAGCACTGCACAGTGCCTCCTATAGTTTGAAAAAGGCATTCTCACAAGCTGGGCCCCAGGCAATTTTCTTTGGCATCTTTTTCTTTGTCAGGTCAGATAGGGGATCAGCTAGGGCACTGTATTGGGAACCAATTTTCTATAGTACCCTGCTGTCCCAAGAAAACTCCTGACCTGCTTCTGAGTTTCTGGTCTGGGCCATGCCTGGATTATCTCTATTTTTATTTGGTTAGGACGGAGCAATCTCCAGCCTACCACATGCCTGAGGTATGCCTCTTCTCCCATGGCCACCTGGCACTTCTCGGCTTTGACAGTGAGCCCGGCCCTCTGTATCCTGCCCAGCACTTTGCTAAGGTGGGATAGGTGTTCCTCCCAGCTGGTACTAAAGATGGCAGTGTCATCCAGGTACGCCACAGCGTACTCCTCAGCACCATTTAACACCTGGTTCACCAATCTTTGGAAAGTGGCCTGGGCGTTCTTCATTCTGAAAGGGATTACTTTAAACTCAAATAAGCCTATCGGTGTGATGAAGGCCAACCACTCCCTACCTCTGTCCATCAACTCTTCCTGCCAATACCCTTTTGTCAGGTCAACGGTCATAAGGTAGGTCGCCCCTCCCAACTTGTCCAGGAGTTCATCCGTCCAGGACATCAGGTGGGCATCTGACTTTGTGACTGCAATCAGTCCAAGATAGTCCACACTGAAATGAGTTGAGCCATCTGGCTTGGGTACGTGGACTTCAGGTGAGGCCCAGGGACTGTGGGATCTTTGGATTACCCCTAAATCCAGCATCTCCTCCACTTCCCTCCTAATGTCCTTTGGGACAGCCTCTGACATCTGATATGATGTCCGCTATATGGGCATCTGTGTCTCTGTCTCCACATCGTATATCACTAAGGGATTAGTCCACTTGGCACTAAACAAGGAGGCAAAGTCAGCTAAAACCTCCTTACCTTCTTGATCTGGCCCTGGGTCAGCTGAGGAGACAACTTTACTGCCTCCACAGAGGACTCCCGCTACTCTCTTCCAGCAAATCCAGAAGGGGTCTCCTTCTTCTATCCACTCCGCATGACTACTTACTGCAACACCATGTCAGCCCTATTGGCATATGGCTTCATCATGTTGACATGGTACATCCTTTCTGTCTGTTCACGGTCAGGTAACTCCACAATGTAGTTTACATCATTTACCTTCCTAACCACTTTGTACGGTCCTGCCCACTCAGCCTGCAGCTTGTCTTTCCAGACCTGAATAAGGACCATAACTTCCTGGCCCACCATGTGTGGCGAGCTCTGGATCTGTAGTCATACAACATTTTTGTTTCTTGTTGGGCAGCTGCCAGGTTGCTCTTGGGCTGTCCCGATAAGCTCTTTCAGCCTTTCCCAAACCTAAGGACGTAATCCACAATGGGAGTTCCTTGGTGGCGTGCTCTTCCCAGTCCTCCTGGATCAAGTCTAGGGACCAGAGTACCCAGCATAAAATACAAGAGTTCAAAGGGGAAAATCCTGTCTCTTTTGAGCACCTCTTGTTTGCAAACAGGTGGGGAAGGTATTTCTCAGTCCCTCCCATGCTGTTCAGCAAACACCGTAGCATTGTCTTTAGGGTAGCATTGAATCTTTCCACAAACCCATTGGCTTGAGGGTGATACAGTGTTGTACATCTCTGCACTGCCCCTCACTTCTCCCATAAACTTTTCATCAGGTCTGACATGAAGCAACCCCTTCAATTGGTGATTATCTCCTGTGGAAACCCAACATGGGAGAAAATCCCAAGTAAGGCATCTGCCTCAATGTCTGTCCTCAGGGGATAGGGCGATTGCCTCTAGGTGCCTGGTGGCATAATCCACCACAGTCAGGATGAATCTCTTCCCTGAGGAGCTGGGGGTATTTAATGGCCCCATAATATCCATTCCCACCCTCTGGAATGGCTCCTCCACTATGGGCAATTGAATCAGGGTGGCTCAGGTTTTCTTGTTTCCCTATTTCTTGGCACCAGTGACAAGACCTGCAATACTCCTTCATCTGCTGGGTGAAGTTAGGCAAGTAGAAATTCTGGGTCAACCACTGCATAGTGCACGCTATTCCTAAATGACCAGACAAGGGGATACCATGGGCAATCTTTAGCAACTGCTCATGATATCCATGGGGAACGACAAGCTACCTGCCTAGCATCCCTCCCTCTGTCTGTACTGCCTGAGTATGCATAAGTCCTTCTTACCAGTAAACCTTATGTCTGCCGTCACCTCACTGTGCACCGTCCGAGTCTGCCTATGTCCCCAGCTTCTCTAAACTAGGGTCACTCCTCTGAGCATCTGCGAATCCCTCACACATTCCCAAGGCATGAGACAGGTCCCCTTCAGTCACTAAACTAGGGTTCTTAGCTCTAGCATTAGGGCCCTCAGGATCACTGTCAATCCCAACCCTCTGACAAGGAGTCACCCCTCCCTCTTCGGAGTAACCCTGTTTAGCTGTGTGGTTACTTGCTACTGGGGAAATTTCTACCCCCTTTTTATCAGTCTCCCCATCTGGAGCCACAGGCTGGGGAACCAGCCTCTCAATGGTTTCCACAATGGTTTCTGTTGGGTCTAGGAATTACAATTTTCTCGTTGGTCTTATGAGTAACTGCACATACCATCCCCAGATGGAGATTGTTACCCAGGATCACATCCACTGCTAATGTTTTGCTACAGCCACCTGTCATCAGTTCTCCTGTTTCACCCCAGTCCAGGAGAACACTAGCGAGTGGTAATGTTTTCTCTTCACCATTAAAATTCTGTACAGTGATGTATTCATTGGGTATAAGCTGACCAGGCTGTACCAGATTCCCCTTTACCAAGGTCAGGGATGCCCCTGTGTTCCTTAACCCCTGCATCTGTACACCATTCACCATGATTGGGTGCATGTGTTCCCTCATATTCACTGACATGCTCCCAAGGATACACAAACAACCCACTTCTTTTCTAGCACCCTGTTGTGTATTATTGCTTGCCTTTTTTTGGACACTGTCTGGCAATATGCCCAGTTTATTTACACAACCAAAATAAATTTCTTACTTCAGAGAAATCTTTTCATTGAAACCTGGGGCTAACTGGTTTCAGTATAGGCTGTGAGGGTTTTAGCTGCCCTGAAGGAGTGTTTTTTCCCTTTCTGTGCTGCCACGCCCACACCATTTGCTCTCAGAGCGGGTCTGCTCTTGGCATAGCGATCCGAGAGTTCAACAGCCTCTTGCACTGTTTTGGGATCTCGGTCCTCTAGCCATGTATTTAGCCTGCTGGGAATGCCCAACAAAACTGTTCTAATAATATCACATTTTCAATTTTATCAACAGAGTTTGCCTCAATTCCTTCCCACCAATGTTTTAAAAACTAACATTGTTTCATGGCTAGCTCCTCGTAGCTCATATCAGAGCTTCTCCTGAGCTTACAGAATTTAGCTCTGTATAATTCAGCAATTAATTCAAACTTTTTTAACAGTGCAGCTTTTAGTTTGCTGTAATCTTTACTGTCCTCATTGTCTATTTCACCCAATGCATCCCGAGCTTTCCCAGTAAGTAGTGGTGATAGCTGGAAGCTCCAGGACTCTCTAGGAATTTTAGCCTGAATACAAACTTTTTCAAAAGAATTTAAAAAGGCATCCATGTCCTCTGCCTTTTTAAATTCTGCTATTAATTTGGAGTTCAATTTGTAACCCAGTCCTGTAGTCCCAGTTAAACCCAAGCCACTCACCTGCTCTGGTGCTGCTGGTTGGAGTCATAGCTTCTCCAGTTCGTGTTGCCTCTGCTGCTCCTCTGCATCTCCCTGGTGCTCACACCCTACGGCCTGCATTTCTATTTTCTTACTCTGCCTCTCAGCATTCACTTTCCTGTCACAGTCCACCTCTCACTTCTCTCACTCTGCCTCTTGGTGTTCTTTTGTCTCTCTCTCTCGGTTCACCTCCCCTTCTCTAGCTCTGCCTACTGTTCCATCCTGTGCAACCTCAGTTTGCTGCCTGAGTACCTCTGGATTCAGGATACTGGTGACCTTCCCTGCTGCTCTGACCCTTCACTGACAGTGGTCCTGTTGTCCTCCTCATCGGCTCTGGACCCTTCACTGGTCACTAGCCCTTCCACACTTGAGGTTTGGTCCTTTCCAGTCACGGGTTACTGACTCACTGCTCTCGGTATCTGCTACCATCAGGGCATCTATGAGTCTGCTTGCTTGCTTTCACCTCAACAGACTCCTCTGTCCCCAGTAACTGCTCCAAAGTAATCTACAGTGTGCCTGCTGTAGTTGGAAGACTTCTTTCCAACTACTGGTATTCTGACTGGCACTTCAGAAGAAAAAATAAACGGGTAGGAACTTGACTGTAGCCAAGGGATAGAGTTCTGTTTCTTTTTGGAAAAAAAAACACTGCCTTTCCTTTTTCCAAGTGAGCAGAACAGTCTCAAGCTGACACACTGAACATAAAGTTTATACCACCAAACTTTTTATACCACCGCTGCCAACCAATCTGTCACAAACCCGGTCAGCCTTCTACTCCCAAAGTGCCATCCTCTGAACATAGAATTGTGAACAGTTTAACAGAACAAGGTAACCCTCTTGTCTGTTTTGTGAGTTCAAAACAGCTTAGTCTCAGGTTCTGGAGGGATTCAAACTGATAACCTCTTGTTAGCATGCCTAATTATCAGGCTCAGATAATTCTGTCTTTGGGGGGGCCGGAAATCTTTGCCCATGGGCACCTAGCCAGGTATTACAAATGAACCTTTAGAATTCAATGAAAGACTTAGAGAACTCTTATCTGTTTCCCAGTTTGGTATCACCTTAGCACATGCATATGGTTCAGCAATAACCATTTAAGCTTCACTTACTGTATATAAAAAGAAATTTCAAGGCAAACCAGGCAGTTTCTGTTTTACGGTATAAATATTTACTTTAAAATAGATAAAATAGGAAAACATTAAAATACAGAACAAGATATCCCAACACATACAGTATAGCCTTAAAACAAAACGGGTTTAAAAGTGCAAATTCCTACAACACATACACTCAGACTAGTCGTATCTAAGGTCCATACTTTTAACCTTTCAGTGCTTCATGGTCTCTCTCTCTGTCAGATAAAAATGTGAATGTCCATTCTAACGTCTGCTCAGTAGGTTTAAAAGCAGTCTTGAGCTGGCCTTCTCTCTGAGGTCACCTAACTCCACCTTGGTGTATTCAAAATTATATTTATAACACAGGATGTCATACTAAGATATTTAAAAATATAGATGACACAATAAATTGCATCTCTTCCTGTACTTGTCCAAACTGGTCTGGGATCTCTTCCTCTTAGACATCAAAAGTCTCTTTGATGTAAGACACTGTATACTTCAAGCAAATGTATATTGGACTACTTAATTTAGTCTGAGACTTGGTATCACCAGGCATCAAAGGTCTCTTTGATGAAATGAGCTGGCCTGCTGGGAAGATACCTAAACACTGGCCTGTGTCCTTTTTATCAGGACACTTAGTGCACATCAAAGGATGTCCCTGAGGGCATTATAAAATTGATATTTTGGTTCCTGGTTTTCAAAGTAAATTTAATAAAAGTAATTGCATTACAGATAGCTGCAGTTTTAAGCTAATTCCTGTCCTTTGAACTTATCCCGGGAGGGATGATGAGTCAGTTCCAGCAAGACGGCAGTTTCTTTTGACTCAGTCCATCATACATTTTTTCTTATTTACAAAATGATACAGGGATCAGACCCAGCTGTCCACCTGTGACAATTCCTCCACTTAGACTGAATTTGGGGTCTATCCTGCATGGGATGAGCTTCCCAATTTAGTTTCATCCTCATACACACTGGACAACCCATCTGAGTTCTTATTAATCACTCCAGCCATATGTAAAATGGTCATGTCATATCCTTGGTAAGCAAGACTCCATCATAGAAATCTGCCATGTTTTTCCCCATCTGCGTCAGCCAAACCAGGGGGTTGTGGTCAGTCTGCACCACAAAATGCTGCCCATACAAGTATGGCTCCAATTTCTTAGGGAACACACTATGGCCAGGCACTCCTCTTCCACTGTGGAGTATGCCTGCTCCCGGGGAAGTAACTTTTTACTCAGGTAGGCTATTGGGTGATCCCTTCCCTGGTTGGATGTCTGATTCAGTACTGCCCCAATACCCATGTCTGTGCCATCAGTCTGAATTATAGAGGTTTTACTAGAGTCAGGACTTGTCAAAGAGGAGCACTGCACAGTGCCTCCTATAGTTTGAAAAGGCATTCTCTCGAAGCTGGGCCCCAGGCAATTTTCTTGGCATCTTTTTTCTTGTCAGGTCAGATAGGGATCAGCTAGGGCACTGTATTGGGTACCAATTTTCTATAGTACCTCTGCTGTCCCAAGAAAACTCCTGACCTGCTTCTGAGTTTCTGGTCTGGGCCATGCCTGGATTATCTCTATTTTTATTTGGTTAGGACGGAGCAATCTCCAGCCTACCACATGCCTGAGGTATGCCACTTCTCCCATGGCCACCTGGCACTTCTCGGCTTTGACAGTGAGCCCGGCCCTCTGTATCCTGCCCAGCACTTTGCTAAGGTGGGATAGGTGTTCCTCCCAGCTGGTACTAAAGATGGCAGTGTCATCCAGGTACGCCACAGCGTACTCCTCAGCACCATTTAACACCTGGTTCACCAACCTTTGGAAAGTGGCCTTGGCGTTCTTCATTCTGAAAGGGATTACTTTAAACTCAAATAAGCCTATCGGTGTGATGAAGGCCAACCACTCCCTACCTCTGTCCATCAACTCTTCCTGCCAATACCCTTTTGTCAGGTCAATGGTCATAAGGTAGGTCGCCCCTCCCAACTTGTCCAGGAGTTCATCCGTCCAGGACATCAGGTGGGCATCTGACTTTGTGACTGCAATCAGTCCCAGATAGTCCACACTGAAATGAGTTGAGCCATCTGGCTTGGGTACGTGGACTTCAGGTGAGGCCCAGGGACTGTGGGATCTCTGGATTACCTCTAAATCCAGCATCTCCTCCACTTCCCTCCTAATGTCCTTTGGGACAGCCTCTGACATCTGATATGATGTCCGCTGTATGGGCATCTGTGTCTGTGTCTCCTGTCTCGTATGTCACTAAGGGGATTAGTCCAGGCTTGGCACTAAACAAGTAGGCAAAGTCAGCTAAAACCTCCCTTACCTTCTTGAACTGGCACTGGGTCAGCTGAGGAGACATTTTACTGCCTCCACAGAGGACTCCTGCTTACCCTCTTCCAGCAAATCCAGAAGGGGGTCTCCTTCTTCTATCCACTCCGCATGACTACTTACTGCAAACACCATGTCAGCCCTATTGGCATATGGCTTCATCATGTTGACATGGTACATCCTTTCTGTCTGTCTATGGTCAGGTAACTCCATAATGTAGTTTACATCATTTACCTTCCTAACCACTTTGTACGGTCCTGCCCACTCAGGTTGCAGCTTGTCTTTCCAGACCTGAATAAGGACCATAACTTCCTGGCCCACCATGTATGAGCAAGCTCTGGATCTGTAGTCATACTACATTTTTTGTTTCTGTTGGGCAGCTGCCGGTTTGCTCTGGGCTGTCCCCATAAGCTCCTTCAGCCTTTCCCTAAACCTAAGGACGTAATCCACAATGGGAGTTCCCTGGGTGGCGTGCTTGCCTTCCCAGTCCTCCTGGATCAAGTCTAGGGACCAGAGTACCCAGCATAAATACAAGAGTTCAAAGGGGAAAAATCCTGTCTCTTTTTGGGGCACCTCCCTGTTTGCAAACAGGTGGGGAAGGTATTTCTCCCAGTCCCTCCCATGCTGTTCAGCAAACACCCGTAGCATTGTCTTTAGGGTAGCATTGAATCTTTCCACAAACCCATTGGCTTGTGGGTGATACAGTGTTGTACATCTCTGCACTGCCCCTCACTTCTCCCATAAACTTTTCATCAGGTCCGACATGAAGGAACCCCTTCAATTGGTGATTATCTCCTGTGGAAACCCAACATGGGAGAAAATCCCAATTAAGGCATCTGCCACAATGTCTGCCCTCAGGGGATAGGGCGATTGCCTCTGGGTGCCTGGTGGCATAATCCACCAAAGTCAGGATGAATCTCTTCCCTGAGGATCTGGGGGTATTTAATGGCCCCACAATATCCATTCCCACCCTCTGGGATGGCTCCTCCACTATGGGCAATTGAATCAGGGTATCTCAGGCTTTCTTGTTTCCCTATTTCTTGGCACAAGTGACAAGACCTGCAATACTTCTTCATCTACTGGGTGAAGTTAGGCAAGTAGAAATTCTGGGTCAACCACTGCATAGTGCACTTATTCCTATATGACCAGACAAGTGGATATCATGGGCAATCTTTAGCAACTGCTCATGATATCCATGGGGAGGACAAGCTGCCTGCCTAGCATCCCTCCCTCTGTCTTTACTGCCTGAGTATGGAAGTCCTTCTTACCAGTAAACCTTATGTCTGCGTCACCTCACTGTGCACCGTCCGAGTCTACCCATGTCCTCAGCTTCTCTAAACTAGGGTCACTCCTCTGAGCAGCTGCAATCCTCACACATTCCCAAGGCATAAGACCAGTCCCTTCAGTCACTAAGCTAGGGTCCTTAGCAGTAGCATTAGGCCCTCAGGATCACTGTCAGTCCCAACCCTCTGACAAGGGGTCACCCTCCCTCTTTGGAGTAACCCTGTGTAACTGTGTGGTTACTTGCTACTGTGGAAATTTCTACCCCTTTTATCAGTCTCCCATCTGGAGCCACAGCCTGGGAACCAGTCTCTAAGTGGTTTCCACAGTGGTTTCTGTGGGGTTCAGGGAATTACAATTTTCCTTTGCTGCTTGGCTATGGGTAACTGCACATACCATCCCTAGATGGAGATTGTTACCCAGGATCACATCCACTGCTAATGTTTTGGCTACAGCCACCTGTTGCACAGTTCTCCCTGTTTCACCCCAGTCCAGGGCAACACTAGCGAGTGGTAATGTTTTCTCTTCACCATTAAAATTCTGTACAGTGATGTATTTATTGGGTATAATCTGACCAGGCTGTACCAGATTCCCCTTTACCAAGGTCAGGAATGCCCCTGTGTTCCTTTACCCCTGCATCTGTACACCATTCACCATGACTTGGTGCTTGTGTTCCCTCATGTTCACTAGCATGCTCTCAGGGACACACAAACAACCCACTTCTTTTCTAGCACCCTGTTGTGTATTATTGCTTGCCTTTTTGGGACACTGTCTGGCAATATGCCCAGTTTCTTTACACAACCAAAATACATTTCTTACTTCAGAGAAATCTTTTCATTGAAACCTGGGGCTAACTGGTTTCAGTATAGACTGTGAGGGTTTTAGCTGCCCTGAAGAAGTGCTTTTCCCTTTCTGTGCTGCCACGTCCACACCATTGGCTGTCAGAGCAGGTCTGCTCTTGGCATAGCGATCCAAGAGTTCAGCAGCATCTTGCACTGTTTTGGGATCTCGGTCCTCTAGCTATGTATTTAGCTTTGCTTGCATGCCAAATAAAACTGTTCTAATAATATCACATTTTCAATTTTATCAACAGAGTTTGCCTCAATTCCTTCCCACCAATGTTTTAAAAACTAACTTTATTTCATGGCTAGCTCTCGTAGCTCATATCAGAGCTTCTCCTGAGCTTACGGAATTTAGCTCTGTATAATTCAGCAATTAATTCAAACTTTTTTAACAGTGCAGCTTTTAGTTTGCTGTAATCATTACTGTCCTCATTGTCTATTTGACCCAATGCATCCTGAGCTTTCCCAGTAAGTAGTGGTGATAGCTGGAAGATCCAGGACTCTCTAGGAATTTTAGCCTGAATACAAACTTTTTCAAAAGAATTTAAAAAGGCATCCATGTCCTCTGCCTTTTTAAATTGCGCTATTAATTTGGAGTTCAATTTGTAACCCAGTCCTGTAGTCCCAGTTAAACCCAAGCCACCTATCTGCTCTGGTGCCACTGGTTGGAGTCATAGCTTCTCCAGTTCATGTTGCCCCTGGTGCTTCTTTGCATCTTCCTGGTGCTCACACTTCTCATGGTCTGTGTCTCTATTTTCTTGCTCTGCCTATTAGCATTCACTTTCTCTCTCATGGCCCACCTCTCACTTCTCTCACTCTGCCTCTTGGTGTTCTCGCTCTCTCTCATGGTTCGCCTCACTCTTCTCTCGCTCTGCCTCCTGTTCCATCCTGTGCAACTCAGTTTGCAGCCTGAGTACCTCTGGATTCAGGATACTGGTGACCTTCCCCTGCTGTTGCGGCCCTTTACTGACATTGGCCCTGCTGTTCTCCTCATCAGCACTGGACCCTTCACTGGCCGCTAGCCCTTCCATACATCTTGAGGTTTGGTCCTTTCCAGTCATGGTTGGTGACTCGCTGCTCTGAGTATCTGCTACCATCAGGGCATCTATGAGGCTCTGCTTGCTTAATTTCACCTCGAATGGGACTCCTCTGTCCTTGCACAATGCCTTAAGTAATCTACAGTGTGCCTGCTGTAGTTGGAAGACATCTTTCCTAACTACTGCTATTCTGACTGGCACTTCAGAAAAAAATAAATAAAATGGGTAGGAACTTGACTGTAAGCCAAGGGATAGAGTTCTGTTTCCTTTTGAAAAGAAAAAAAACACTGCCTTTCTTTTTTCCAAGTGAGCAGAACAGTCTCATGCTGACACACTGAACAATAAAGCTTATACCACCAAACTTTTTATGCCACCGCTGCCAACCAATCTATAACAAACACGGTCAGCCCTCTACTCCCAAAGTGCCATCCTCTGAGCCTAGAAATGTGAACAGTTTAACAGAACAAGGTAACCCTCTTGTCTGTTTTGTGGGTTTGAATCATCTTAGTCTCATTTTCTGGAGGGATTTCAAACTGATAACCTCTAGTTAGCATACCTAATTTTCAGGCTCAGACAATTCTGTCTTTGGGAGGCCAGATATCTTTGCCTATGGGCACCTAACCAGGTATTGGAAATGAATCCTTATAACTCTATGCAAGACTTAGAGAACTCTTATTCATTTCCCAGTTTGGTATCGCAATAAGCACATGCGCAGTGTTCAGCTATAACCATTTAAGCTTCACTTACATAAAAATAAATTTCAAGGCATATCAGGCAGTTTCTGTTTTTAGAATATAGATCTTTACTTTAAAATAGATTAAATAGGAAAACATTAAAATACAGAACAAGATATCCCAACTCATATAGCCTTAAAACAAAACAGGTTTAAAAGTGTAAAATGATTGGGTGCATGTGTTCCCTCATATTCACTGACATGCTCCCAAGGATACACAAACAACCCACTTCTCTTCTAGCACCCTGTTGTGTATTATCTTGCCTTTTTTGGACACTGTCTGGCAATATGCCCAGTTTATTTACACAACCAAAATAAATTTCTTACTTCAGAGAAATCTTTTCATTGAAACCCAGGGCTAACTGGTTTCAGTATAGGCTGTGAGGGTTTTAGCTGCCCTGAAGGAGTGTTTTTCCTTTCTGTGCTGCCACGCCCACACCATTTGCTCTCAGACTGGAGTTCGTTTGGAGTATAGCGATCCGAGAGTTCAACAGCCTCTTGCACTGTTTTGGGATCTCGGTCCTCTCAGCCATGTATTTAGCTCTGCTAGAATGCCCAATAAAACTGTTCTAATAATATCACATTTCAATTTTATCAACAGAGTTTGCCTCAATTCCTTCCCACCAATGTTTTAAAAACTAACATTGTTTCATGGCTAGCTCCTCGTAGCTCATATCAGAGCTTCTCCTGAGCTTACAGAATTTAGCTCTGTATAATTCAGCAATTAATTCAAACTTTTTTAACAGTGCAGCTTTTAGTTTGCTGTAATCTTTACTGTCCTCATTGTCTATTTCACCCAATGCATCCCGAGCTTTCCCAGTAAGTAGTGGTGATAGCTGGAAGCTCCAGGACTCTCTAGGAATTTTAGCCTGAATACAACTTTTTAAAGAATTTAAAAAGGCATCCATGTCCTCTGCCTTTTTAAATTCTGCTATTAATTTGAGTTCAATTTGTAACCCAGTCCTCAGTCCCAGTTAAACCCAAGCCACTCACCTGTCGGTGCTGCTGGTTGAGTCATAGCTTCTCCAGTTCGTAGTTGCCTCTGCTGCTCCTCTGCATCTCCCTGGTGCTCACACTCCTACGGCCTGCATTTCTATTTTCTTACTCTGCCTCTCAGCATTCACTTTCTCTGTCACAGTCCACCTCTCACTTCTCTCACTCTGCCTCTTGGTTCTTTTGCTCTCTCTCTCTCACGGTTCACCTCCTCTTTCTAGCTCTGCCTCACTGTTCCATCCCATGCAACCTCAGCTTGCTGCCTGAGTACCCCTGGATTCAGGATACTGGTGACCTTCCCTGCTGCTCTGACCCTTCACTGACAGTGGTCCTGTTGTCCTCCTCATCGGCTCTGGACCCTTCACTGGTCACTAGCCCTTCCACACTTGAGGTTTGGTCCTTTCCAGTCACGGTTACTGACTCACTGCTCTCGGTATCTGCTACCATCAGGGCATCTATGAGTCTGCTTGCTTGCTTTCACCTCGAACAGGACTCCTCTGTCCTCGCACAACTGCCTAAAGTAATCTACAGTGTGCCTGCTGTAGTTGGAAGACTTCTTTCCTAACTACTGGTATTCTGACTGGCACTTCAGAAGAAAAAAAATAAAACGGGTAGGAACTTGACTGTAGCCAAGGGATAGAGTTCTGTTTCTTTTTGGGAAAAAAACACTGCCTTTCCTTTTTCCAAGTGAGCAGAACAGTCTCAAGCTGACACACTGAACATAAAGTTTATACCACCAAACTTTTTATACCACCGCTGCCAACCAATCTGTCACAAACCCGGTCAGCCTTCTACTCCCAAAGTGCCATCCTCTGAACATAGAATTGTGAACAGTTTAACAGAACAAGGTAACCCTCTTGTCTGTTTTGTGAGTTCAAAACAGCTTAGTCTCAGGTTCTGGAGGGATTCAAACTGATAACCTCTTGTTAGCATGCCTAATTATCAGGCTCAGATAATTCTGTCTTTGGGGGGGCCGGAAATCTTTGCCTATGGGCACCTAGCCAGGTATTACAAAATGAACCCTTAGAATTCAATGAAAGACTTAGAGAACTCTTATCTGTTTCCCAGTTTGGTATCACCTTAAGCACATGCATATGGTTCAGCAATAACCATTTAAGCTTCACTTACTGTATATAAAAAGAAATTTCAAGGCAAACCAGGCAGTTTCTGTTTTTACGGTATAAATATTTACTTTAAAATAGATAAAATAGGAAAACATTAAAATACAGAACAAGATATCCCAACACATACAGTATAGCCTTAAAAACAAAACGGGTTTAAAAGTGCAAATTCCTACAACACATACACTCAGACTAGTCGTATCTAAGGTCCATACTTTTTAACCTTTCAGTGCTTCATGGTCTCTCTTCTCTGTCAGATAAAAATGTGAATGTCCATTCTAACGTCTGCTCAGTAGGTTTAAAAGCAGTCTTGAGCTGGCCTTCTCTCTGAGGTCACCTAACTCCACCTTGGTGTATTCAAAATTATATTTTATAACACAGGATGTCATACTAAGATATTTAAAAAAATATAGATGACACAATAAATTGCATCTCTTCCTGTACTTGTCCAAACTGGTCTGGGATCTCCTTCCTCTTAGACATCAAAAGTCTCTTTGATGTAAGACACTGTATACTTCAAGCAAATGTATATTGGACTACTTAATTTAGTCTGAGACTTGGTATCACCAGGCATCAAAGGTCTCTTTGATGAAATGAGCTGGCCTGCTGGGAAGATACCCAAAACACTGGCCTGTGTCCTTTTTTATCAGGACACTTAGTGCACATCAAAGGATGTCCCTGAGGGCATTATAAAATTGATATTTTGGTTCCTGGTTTTCAAAGTAAATTTAATAAAGTAATTGCATTACAGATAGCTGCAGTTTTAAGCTAATTCCTGTCCTTTGAACTTATCCCGGGGAGGGATGATGAGTCAGTTCCAGCAAGACGGCAGTTTCTTTTGACTCAGTCCATCATACATTTTTTCTTATTTACAAAAAAAATGATACAGGGATCAGACCCAGCTGTCCACCTGTGACAATTCCTCTCCACTTAGACTGAATTTGGGGGGTCTATCCCCTGCATGGGATGAGCTTCCCAATTTAGTTTACTCCTCATACACACTGGACAACCCATCTGAGTTCTTATTAATCACTCCAGCCATATGTAAAATGGTCATGTCATATCCTTGGTAAGCAAGACTCCATCATAGAAATCTGCCATTGTTTTTCCCCATCTGCGTCAGCCAAACCAGGGGGTTGTGGTCAGTCTGCACCACAAAATGCTGCCCATACAAGTATGGCTCCAATTTCTTAGGGAACACACTATGGCCAGGCACTCCTCTTCCACTGTGGGTATGCCTGCCGCGGAAGTAACTTTTACTCAGGTAGGCTATTGGTGATCCTCCCTGGTTGGATGTCTGATTCAGTACTGCCCCAATACCCATGTCTGTGCCATCAGTCTGAATTATAGAGGTTTTACTAGAGTCAGGACTTGTCAAGAGGAGCACTGCACAGTGCCTCCTATAGTTTGAAAAGGCATTCTCACAAGCTGGGCCCCAGGCAATTTTCTTGGCATCTTTTTTCTTGTCAGGTCAGATAGGGATCAGCTAGGGCACTGTATTGGGTACCAATTTTCTATAGTACCCTGCTGTCCCAAGAAAACTCCTGACCTGCTTCTGAGTTTCTGGTCTGGGCCATGCCTGGATTATCTCTATTTTTATTTGGTTAGGACGGAGCAATCTCCAGCCTACCACATGCCTGAGGTATGCCACTTCTCCCATGGCCACCTGGCACTTCTCGGCTTTGACAGTGAGCCCGGCCCTCTGTATCCTGCCCAGCACTTTGCTAAGGTGGGATAGGTGTTCCTCCCAGCTGGTACTAAAGATGGCAGTGTCATCCAGGTACGCCACAGCGTACTCTCAGCACCATTTAACACCTGGTTCACCAACCTTGGAAAGTGGCTCATGCCTTCATTCTGAAAGGATTACTTAAACCTCAAATAAGCCTATCGGTGTGATGAAGGCCAACCACTCCCCTCACCTCTGTCCATCAACTCTTCCTGCCAATACCCTTTTGTCAGGTCAATGGTCATAAGGTAGGTCGCCCCCCCAACTTGTCCAGGAGTTCATCCGTCCAGGACATCAGGTGGGCATCTGACTTTGTGACTGCAATCAGTCCCAGATAGTCCACACTGAAATGAGTTGAGCCATCTGGCTTGGGTACGTGGACTTCAGGTGAGGCCCAGGGACTGTGGGATCTCTGGATTACCTCTAAATCCAGCATCTCCTCCACTTCCCTCCTAATGTCCTTTGGGACAGCCTCTGACATCTGATATGATGTCCGCTGTATGGGCATCTGTGTCTCTGTCTCCACATCGTATGTCACTAAGGGGATTAGTCCAGGCTTGGCACTAAACAAGTAGGCAAAGTCAGCTAAAACCTCCCTTACCTTCTTGAACTGGCACTGGGTCAGCTGAGGAGACAATCTTACTGCCTCCACAGAGGACTCCTGCTTACTCTCTTCCAGCAAATCCAGAAGGGGGTCTCCTTCTTCTATCCACTCCGCATGACTACTTACTGCAAACACTATGTCAGCCCTATTGGCATATGGCTTCATCATGTTGACATGGTACATCCTTTCTGTCTGTCTATGGTCAGGTAACTCCATAATGTAGTTTACATCATTTACCTTCCTAACCACTTTGTACGGTCCTGCCCACTCAGGTTGCAGCTTGTCTTTCCAGACCTGAATAAGGACCATAACTTCCTGGCCCACCATGTATGAGCAAGCTCTGGATCTGTAGTCATACTACATTTTTTGTTTCTGTTGGGCAGCTGCCAGGTTGCTCTGGGCTGTCCCCATAAGCTCCTTCAGCCTTTCCCTAAACCTAAGGACGTAATCCACAATGGGAGTTCCCTGGGTGGCGTGCTTGCCTTCCCAGTCCTCCTGGATCAAGTCTAGGGACCAGAGTACCCAGCATAAATACAAGAGTTCAAAGGGGAAAAATCCTGTCTCTTTTTGGGGCACCTCCCTGTTTGCAAACAGGTGGGGAAGGTATTTCTCCCAGTCCCTCCCATGCTGTTCAGCAAACACCCGTAGCATTGTCTTTAGGGTAGCATTGAATCTTTCCACAAACCCATTGGCTTGTGGGTGATACAGTGTTGTACATCTCTGCACTGCCCCTCACTTCTCCCATAAACTTTTCATCAGGTCCGACATGAAGGAACCCCTTCAATTGGTGATTATCTCCTGTGGAAACCCAACATGGGAGAAAATCCCAATTAAGGCATCTGCCACAATGTCTGCCCTCAGGGGATAGGGCGATTGCCTCTGGGTGCCTGGTGGCATAATCCACCAAAGTCAGGATGAATCTCTTCCCTGAGGATCTGGGGGTATTTAATGGCCCCACAATATCCATTCCCACCCTCTGGGATGGCTCCTCCACTATGGGCAATTGAATCAGGGTATCTCAGGCTTTCTTGTTTCCCTATTTCTTGGCACAAGTGACAAGACCTGCAATACTCCTTCATCTACTGGGTGAAGTTAGGCAAGTAGAAATTCTGGGTCAACCACTGCATAGTGCACGCTATTCCTATATGACCAGACAAGTGGATATCATGGGCAATCTTTAGCAACTGCTCATGATATCCATGGGGAGTGACAAGCTGCCTGCCTAGCATCCCTCCCTCTGTCTTTACTGCCTGAGTATGCGTAAGTCCTTCTTACCAGTAAACCTTATGTCTGCCGTCACCTCACTGTGCACCGTCCGAGTCTACCCATGTCCTCAGCTTCTCTAAACTAGGGTCACTCCTCTGAGCAGCTGCGAATCCCTCACACATTCCCAAGGCATAAGACCAGTCCCCTTCAGTCACTAAGCTAGGGTCCTTAGCAGTAGCATTAGGGCCCTCAGGATCACTGTCAGTCCCAACCCTCTGACAAGGGGTCACCCCTCCCTCTTTGGAGTAACCCTGTGTAACTGTGTGGTTACTTGCTACTGTGGAAATTTCTACCCCCTTTTTATCAGTCTCCCCATCTGGAGCCACAGCCTGGGGAACCAGTCTCTAAGTGGTTTCCACAGTGGTTTCTGTGGGGTTCAGGGAATTACAATTTTCCTTTGCTGCTTGGCTATGGGTAACTGCACATACCATCCCTAGATGGAGATTGTTACCCAGGATCACATCCACTGCTAATGTTTTGGCTACAGCCACCTGTTGCACAGTTCTCCCTGTTTCACCCCAGTCCAGGGCAACACTAGCGAGTGGTAATGTTTTCTCTTCACCATTAAAATTCTGTACAGTGATGTATTTATTGGGTATAATCTGACCAGGCTGTACCAGATTCCCCTTTACCAAGGTCAGGAATGCCCCTGTGTTCCTTTACCCCTGCATCTGTACACCATTCACCATGACTTGGTGCTTGTGTTCCCTCATGTTCACTAGCATGCTCTCAGGGACACACAAACAACCCACTTCTTTTCTAGCACCCTGTTGTGTATTATTGCTTGCCTTTTTGGGACACTGTCTGGCAATATGCCCAGTTTCTTTACACAACCAAAATACATTTCTTACTTCAGAGAAATCTTTTCATTGAAACCTGGGGCTAACTGGTTTCAGTATAGACTGTGAGGGTTTTAGCTGCCCTGAAGAAGTGCTTTTCCCTTTCTGTGCTGCCACGTCCACACCATTGGCTGTCAGAGCAGGTCTGCTCTTGGCATAGCGATCCAAGAGTTCAGCAGCATCTTGCACTGTTTTGGGATCTCGGTCCTCTAGCTATGTATTTAGCTTTGCTTGCATGCCAAATAAAACTGTTCTAATAATATCACATTTTCAATTTTATCAACAGAGTTTGCCTCAATTCCTTCCCACCAATGTTTTAAAAACTAACTTTATTTCATGGCTAGCTCCTCGTAGCTCATATCAGAGCTTCTCCTGAGCTTACGGAATTTAGCTCTGTATAATTCAGCAATTAATTCAAACTTTTTTAACAGTGCAGCTTTTAGTTTGCTGTAATCATTACTGTCCTCATTGTCTATTTGACCCAATGCATCCTGAGCTTTCCCAGTAAGTAGTGGTGATAGCTGGAAGATCCAGGACTCTCTAGGAATTTTAGCCTGAATACAAACTTTTTCAAAGAATTTAAAAGGCATCCATGTCCTCTGCCTTTTAAATTGCGTATTAATTTGGAGTTCAATTTGTAACCCAGTCCTGTAGTCCCAGTTAAACCCAAGCCACCTATCTGCTCTGGTGCCACTGGTTGAGTCATAGCTTCTCCAGTTCATGTTGCCCTGGTGCTTCTTTGCATCTTCCTGGTGCTCACACTTCTCATGGTCTGTGTCTCTATTTTCTTGCTCTGCCTATTAGCATTCACTTTCTCTCTCATGGCCCACCTCTCACTTCTCTCACTCGCTTGGTGTTCTCGCTCTCTCTCATGGTTCGCCTCACTCTTCTCTCGCTCTGCCTCCTGTTCCATCCTGTGCAACTCAGTTTGCAGCCTGAGTACCTCTGGATTCAGGATACTGGTGACCTTCCCCTGCTGTTGCGGCCCTTTACTGACATTGGCCCTGCTGTTCCTCCTCATCAGCACTGGACCCTTCACTGGCCGCTAGCCCTTCCATACATCTTGAGGTTTGGTCCTTTCCAGTCATGGTTGGTGACTCGCTGCTCTGAGTATCTGCTACCATCAGGGCATCTATGAGGCTCTCTGCTTAATTTCACCTCGAATGGGACTCCTCTGTCCTTGCACAATGCCTTAAGTAATCTACAGTGTGCCTGCTGTAGTTGGAAGACATCTTTCCTAACTACTGCTATTCTGACTGGCACTTCAAAAAAAATAAATAAATGGGTAGGAACTTGACTGTAAGCCAAGGGATAGAGTTCTGTTTCCTTTGAAAAAAAACACGCCTTTTCTTTTTCCAAGTGAGCAGAACAGTCTCATGCTGACACACTGAACAATAAAGCTTATACCACCAAACTTTTATGCCACCGCTGCCAACCAATCTATAACAAACACGGTCAGCCCTCTACTCCCAAAGTGCCATCCTCTGAGCCTAGAAATGTGAACAGTTTAACAGAACAAGGTAACCCTCTTGTCTGTTTTGTGGGTTTGAATCATCTTAGTCTCATTTTCTGGAGGGATTTCAAACTGATAACCTCTAGTTAGCATACCTAATTTTCAGGCTCAGACAATTCTGTCTTTGGGAGGCCAGATATCTTTGCCTATGGGCACCTAACCAGGTATTGGAAATGAATCCTTATAACTCTATGCAAGACTTAGAATCTTTATTCATTTCCAGTTTGGTATCGCAATAAGCACATGCGCAGTGTTCAGCTATAACCATTTAAGCTTCACTTACATAAAAATAAATTTCAAGGCATATCAGGCAGTTTCTGTTTTTAGAATATAGATCTTTACTTTAAAATAGATTAAATAGGAAAACATTAAAATACAGAACAAGATATCCCAACTCATATAGCCTTAAAAACAAAACAGGTTTAAAAGTGTAAAATCCTACAATACATACACTCAAGCTAGTCTTGTCTAAGGTCCTTACTTCTTAATCTTTCAGTGCTTCATGGTCTCTCTTCTCTCAGTCAGATAAAAATGTGAATGTCCATTCTAAGGTCTGCTCAGTAGGTTTAAAAACAGTCATGAGCTGGCCTTCTCTCTCAGGTCACCTAAGTCCACCTTGGTGTATTCAAATTTATATTTTATAACACAGGGGGCTGGATATTCAAACTGCTCCATTCAAAGGCGCAAGTCCTTGTGCTGCACAAAATAGATTTGCAGGGGTGTGTCCCGTGCGATATTCAAAGGAGTTGCGCTATTGAGCAACTCCTTTGAATATCGCTCCCCAGCCATAGCCACTGTGCATGGTGCAGTGGAACTTGCACAAGCGCAAGTTGACAGAGTGGAGCAGTCAACTTGCGGTGGTGCAAGTACCATTGTGCCATGCGCAAAATCATGATATTCAAAAGGTGACATGCAAATGGGGCAATAATACATGCAAGGCACAGGGGGCACCATTTGCATGTCATTATAGCCTCATTTGCATGCCATTAGCATGTAGGTGCGCCGATCCCCGAGGACTTGCGCATGGCGCCCTGCCAGGCAGCAGCTGTCAGGGACCGACGCATCCTGTAGCCCGATCTCGGGCAGCAATGTGGCTCCCCCACCTCCTCCCGTACATCTCCCTGGTGGTCCAGTGGACCGAAATGCCCGATAGCGGGCAGAAAGTATACAGAACCCCCCCACATCCCATGTGCCCAATCGCTGGAAGAAAGTATACAGAACCCCCCCCACATCCCATGTGCCGATCGCGGGCAGAAAGTATACAGAACCCCCACATCCCATGTGCCCCAATCGCGAGGCAGAAAGTATACAGAACCCCCACATCCCATGCCCGATCCGCGGGCAAGAAGTATAAGAACCCCCCACATCCCATGTGCCCAATGTCGTGGGCAGAAAGTATACAAGAACCCCCACATCCCATGTGCCTGATCGCGGGACAGTAAGTAAATTGCCCCAAAACATCTCCCTGGTGTCTGGTGTGGCCCCACCCACCCACCCAGAGAAGCCCCCCACCCCACTCCCCACCGGAAGCGGCGAGGCAGCATCCACCCGCCTGTCTCCCCGCCTCCCGCCCGACTGACTGGCGGTGGGGCTGCTGCCCATTGGTGCAGAGCTAGAGCCAATGGGCGTGCAGCCCATCCTACATGACAGTCAGATTTGTGAATGAATGTCATTCACAAATCTGAACTGTCATCGTATCATATCTACACACCATTGGCTCTAGCTCTGCACCAATGGGCGTGCAGCCCCTACCGGCCAGTCAGGTCGGCCGGCAGCAGGTGGCAGGTGGGTGGAATGCTGCTGCCCGCAGGCTGCCGGGGAGCGGGTGGTGGGGCTTCGTGGGTGGGTGGGGTGGGGCCACACTGAGACACCAGGGAGATGTTTTTGGGGCGAATTTACTTACTGCTCAGCGATCGGGCACATGGGATGCGGGTGGTTCTGTATAATTTCTGCCTGCGATCGGCACATGAGG
Organism: Neoceratodus forsteri; assembly: GCA_016271365.2. Lineage (NCBI taxonomy): Eukaryota > Metazoa > Chordata > Ceratodontiformes > Ceratodontidae > Neoceratodus > Neoceratodus forsteri. The sequence goes on along the minus strand of CM057455.1, from coordinate 114,813,992 downwards.
TGTGGGGTTCTAGAGTACTTTCGCCCGCGATCGGGCACATGGGATATGGGGGTCTGTATACTTTCTGCCTGCGATCGAGCATTTTGGTCCACTGGACCACCAGGGATGTGAATGGGAGGAGGGGAGCTACATTGATGCCGCGATTGGGCTGGGGGCACAGGGACTGGGTTGGGGGCCAGCCACAGGTGGCAGCTGCTGTGTTGTGCCCTGCAATGCAGCAGCTCACCTGTGGTGGCCCTCAACTCAAGCCTTTTTGGCTCAAAGTTGTGCAGGCGCAGGTTGGGGGTTGCGCCTGCTCAACTCTGCACAGCCCGACTGAATATCGGGCTGCGCAGTTTATGCATGGTTCCTCCCCCTCCAGTTGCGCATGCATTCATTTGCATTGCGCTGTTGCTCAGCCTGTTTTCAGTGGCGCAACTGCCTCCTGCTGAATATTGCGGAATGGCGCAATTTAGGACTTGCGCATGCGCAACCCTGTTGCGCATGGCACAACCCTTTTGAATATCTGGCCCCAGATGTCATACTAAGATATTTAAAAAAATATAGATAACATAAAAAATTGCCTCTCTTATTGTAACTTGTCCAAACCAGTCTGGCATCTCCTTCCCCCTAGACACCAAAAGTCTGTTTGATGTAAGTCACCGTATACTTCAAGTAAATGTATATTGGACTCCTTAATTTAGTCTGGGACCTGGTATCCCCAAGCATCAAAGGTCTCTTTGATGAAATGAGCTGGCTTCCTGGGAGGATACCAAAAACACTGGTCTGTGTCCCTTTTTCTCAGGACACCTAGTGCTCATCAAAGGATTTCCCTGAGTGCATTATAAAATGGATATTTTGGTTCTTGGTTTTTAAAGCAAATTTAACAAAGTAAATGCATTTCAGATAGCTGCAGTTTTGATCTTTGTCTAGTCCTTTTAACTTATCACTGGGAGGGAGGGTTGATGAGTCAGTTCCAGCAAAACAGCATTTTCTCTTGACACAGTCCATCATACATCTTTTTTTTATTTACAAAAAAAATGACACAGGGATCAGAATCAGATGTCCAAGTGTGACACTTATTACATTATAACAAAAAAGCTTGGTGGAACAAAATTGAACTTTTGTTGGACACTTACAGGCGTACTTATTTAAAAAACACTGGCTAGTCAAAATATAGTTATAAATTCTAAATATACAGCTTTTGTCACAAAAAGGATTTATGATCTTTCTAGACAGAAAGATATATGAAATATACAACATCTAAAGTCCTTGAAAACCTTACCATGGCTAGTAAACAATATGACAGACCACAATATTAAACCGTACCTTGCTTTGGCTAAAAACAGTGAACATAGAATAATATTAACTAGATATAGGTTTAAAACTTTTTCTAAAAATGCATGACTAGCTCACTATAATAAAGACCAAATGATCTCTGTAAATTTCAAATATGTATTACATGAAATAGAACACCTAAAGCACGTACTACACTGCCCATGGTATGCTATGCCAAGGAGGAAATTCTTCTGTAAATATCTAAATTCTTACAATATTCCCAATAGATACTTATTGGATCTAATATTTAATACAAACAATGAAAAGATCCTTACAGATCTTGCAATTTATTTAATTTTCATTGGTAAGATCTGAGAGAAAAGAATTGCAGTACTAACATCATAATGCACGGACGCTGTTCTATAGATTCTGAAATGGATTGAATAGCTTATAGGGCCACTCTTTCTTGTCTTTTATCCTAAATCAATTTCTTATCCTCTGTCTTACATCAGTTTTTAATTGTTGGAAACTGACAATGTATTAAGGTCATAGGACCTGTGATTTTATGTTTTTTTTAACTTAATCTTAATTATAAAACATGTAATGTTCTATTTTTGTATTGATTTGTGAAATAACTTTTAAGAAATGACTAAGGTCAATCAATAAATTAATTTGTATTTTATAAGCAAAAATGTGAGTAGAATTGTAGGAAACCTATATATAATAACTTTATATATATATATATAAACCTATATATAATAACTATATATATATATATATATATATATAAACCTATATATAATAACTATATATATATATATATATATATATATATATATGTAAACCTATATATAATAACGAGGTAACTCTTGATAAGCAGCTCTAGGATTACTGAGATAGCAGTAGCAAGTAAGTCAGACAGCAAATTATACAAGCTATTGGTAAGGAAACTCACGATCAAGGTGACCCAGAAAGGGAGTAAGCAAACACTTGCATTTTGGCCTGAGTTATACAAATTAATCAAACAATGAGTATCAGAAGTTCACGGTTAGGGTGATACATATAGATATTAAACACTGATTACCATTGCAGCGTAAGAAACAATAGATACAAGAGCTGTTTCAGCCAAAAACAAGTGAAGTAAGTGTCTGTTGCCACAAACAAAGGATCACAGTGACCCAGAGAGTGAGTAGGCAATAATTAACCCAAGCATCTGGTGTAAATAGTTAAATGTGCAAGTGAACCAGGTGGGAAGAGAACAATTCTAGTGAGCTGGTTGCCATGCACAGCTGTGAAACTGATTGACAAATGGGACAGTCAGTCAGTATGTCTATGATGGAGCAGCTTCCCTGGCCAATGGCTGACCTCATGCTGATTCTGGGAAGACTACTTAGGTTGATGTCTTTTGCACTTGGTCCTTAGTGCAAGGACTGCTTGTACTGAATGGTTCTATGTGATAATGGCAATCATGGAAAGGCGATTGCCGTTGGGGTGAATGTATATCAGAGAAAATCACTTTTACCAATGTACACTCCTGGTGCATGGCAAAAGGGTGCCGGGGACTTGTGTTTTTTTCTGTTTGTTTATCTTTATCCCCCAAACCCCTCTACTAAAGGATTCTCAACTCCAAGGGGGTGCATGTTGGGTGGGGTGAAAACAAAAAAAAATAATTTACAGAGAAAGGCGCTAAAATCCTGATGTTCCGAGCACCGAACCCAGCTCCTTCCCAAACCTAGCCTTCCATGAACCCACCATGTCACACATCCAGCTTGGCAATCCACCATCATGTGACACCTCACAAACCCCCCATCCCCTTCCACCCATCACATGGCATGCTCACTCCCCCCCTTGCATATACATACAGCAAGAGGATGCTGATATACCCATATTTGCCCCCTGTCCAGTAGCCCTGTGAACAGGTGCCACTAGTGAGTGACCCTTTATGTATGCACTCACTAGTGGATGCCCTTATCACAGGATACAGTACTGAACATCTTTATGGAGAGATGTAGATAGGATAAGCGATCCAATTGACTGGCTGGGTTCCTGGAGAGTGGTGCATCATGCCCATTGTGACTGGCTGTTTCTGAGTCAGTTCCTGGGACTCTGGTGGTAATGGCTAGCATTGGGGGAGAGTCAACTGTGGTGGTTGGACAAATTCTCTCAACCACTTGGAGATTAGCAGGCAGGGCAGGTCAGTGGTGAAATGGTTTCTAGTGGCAGAAAGCCAAATGTTTGTAAGAGGGCTCCTGACAAAGGTGAATCATGTGCCTCTTCTGGATGAGTGATCTGATTGACTGGTTGGGTACCTGGGGGAGTTGTGCTCCACATCCTTTGCAGCCAGCTGTTGCTGAATCAGTTCCTGGCTCTCTGGTGGGAATGGCTAGTGTTGGAGGGAGAGTCTGCTGATGTGGCTGTATAGACTTTCTCAGTAAGGTAGGGCAGTAGTGAAGTGGTTCCCAGAAGTAGAAAGCTGAATGTTTAAAAGAGGGCTCCTGAGTTCGAATAACATGCCTCTTCTGAATGAGTGAGCTGACTGACTGGCTGGGTTCCTGGGAGGCAATGCTTAATGCCTGTTGTGGACAGCTGTTGTTGAATCAGTTCCCAGGACTATTAATGGAACACCCAGTGTCAAGGGGAGAGTCTGCAGAGGTGGTTAGGCAGACACCATCAACCCCTTGGAGAATGGCAGGCAGAAGAGGGCAGCAGTGAAATGGAGTCCTTGTTTGCTACCTTGCAGTCTCAGACCACAATTTGCTGAAATTTCAAAACCATAGTTCTGACATTAGTTATATTGCATTATTTGGTTAGCCAAGAAACTCACTAAAGGATCTATTGGGAGACATAATTGTCATACTTAGCTTCAATTTCTTTTGCTCACATTCCAGGAAATCAGAGTAAAGTGTTGTTTGCCTCCTCTGGAGACCACTTAAGATATGAAGATATGTGCATTCAGTTTTTGTCCAATGATTTGGTTTATTAGCATTCTCCACATTTACCACCTTCTGGAACCATCAAGAAAAGGTCCATTCTATTCTTGCTGTTTGCCTTCTACTGTTGGGTGCTCTGCCATTTTTCACCATTACCAATCAGAACCATTGAAGAGGGGTGCATTCTATTCCACAAATGTATCTTCTATGATTGCGTGCATTATCATTTTCCACTGTAGCTAGAGGGAACCATTGAAGAGATGCACATTCCATTACTCAGATTTATATTCTGCTTTTGGGGGCATTATCATTTTCAACTGTTACCAGTAGGAACAACTGAAGAGAGGAACATTCCATTCCTTCAATTTGTATTCTGCTATTGGGTGCATTATCATAGTTCACTGTTGCAAATGGAAACCACTGAGGAGTAACACATTCCATTCCTCAAGTTTATATTCTACTATTGGGTGCCTAATCATGCTCAACAGTTACCAGTGGAAACCGTTGAGACACATTCTATTCCTCCAGTTTTTATTCTGCTATTGGATGCATTATCATTCTCCACTGTAACTTCTGGAAACCATCAAAGAGAGGCAAATTTAATTCCTCCGATTTATATTCTGCTATTGGATGCATTATCATTCTCCACTGACACAAGGGGGAAACACTGAAATGAGAGAAATTCCCTCCCTTTAGTTTATATTCTACTTTCTGGTGCATATTCATTCTCCACTGTTATCACTTGGACCATTAAAGAGAAGCACATTCCATTCCTCCCATTTATATTCTAATATTGGGTGCATTATCATTCTCCACTGTTACCAGTTGGAACCATTCAGGAAAGGCAAATTCCATTACTTCAATTTATATTCTACTTTTGGATGAATTACCATTCTCCTCTGTTCCCATTGGGAACCATTAAAGAGAGGCACATTCCATACCTCCAACTTATATTCTAATATTGGGTGCATTATCATTTGTCCCTGTTACCAGTTGGAACCATTGAGGAAAGGCAAATTCCATTCCTTCAATTTATATTCTACTTTTGGATGAATTACCATTCTCCTCTGTTACCATTGAAGAGAGGCACATTCCATCCCTCCAATTTATAGTCTGTTATTGGGTGCATTATCATTCTCCACTGTTAGCAGGAGAACCACTGAGGAAATGCACATTCCATTCCTTCAATTTATATTCTAATTTGGGTGCATTATCAGTCTCCACTGTTACCACTGGGAACCACTGAAGAGAGGCACATTCTGTTCCTTTAGTTTATATTCTGCTATTAGGCACATTATCATTCCCCACTTTTACCAGAGGGAGCCATTGAATACAGCTACATTCCATTCCTCCAATTTATGTTCTTTTTTTGGGTGCATTATCATTCCCCACTGTTACCACTGGGAACCACTGAAGAGAGCACATTCTAGTCCTCCAGTTTATATTGCCCTCTATATAGGGATGTCAGTATGGCCCAGAGGTTACAGTAACAAGCTGTGAATGAGCTTGGTACATCCAGCAGACCAGACATTGATTTGATTCTCACAAGTTCCATCTGCATACTGTGTGACTCTGAGCAAGTCACTTAACTGCCCAGTGCTCCCAGGTCACCCTTGAAAACAGGCAGTTGTGCCAAGTGAGCCTTACCTGGTTAACAAAGACTAAAATAAAACAATAAATATTCTGCTATTGAGTTTATTATCATTCTCCACTGTTATCAGGGGCACCACTGAAGAGAGACACATTTTTTATTTTATTTATCAAGTCTAGGATTACAAATACCTTTGAGCCATGGCTCTTTCACAAAGGTTCCGCGTCAGAGTAATACAAATTATGGGGAACATAAAGACAGACATTACAACAGTGTGGACATTGCAAACAAAGTACAGATTAATACAGTTCAAGGGTAGCATTGTAACAAGGCAGCCAGCGGTATTTGTCAGAGAAAATAGTTAACAGATAAGAAGTGCCAGAGTCATAGGGAGAGGGAAGAGGGAAGAGGGGAGGGGTGAGAAGGAATGTAGGAAGGGTGGAGAGAGGGTGAAAAGTGCAGCATTTGGTATACCAAGATGCGGGGGTAGAATCCAGTGAGGAGGGAGGGAGGGAGGGGGACAACTAGAGCAGAAAGGGAAGTAGAGAAACAAGGTAAATTGGGCAGTCACAGGAGCTGTTGGTAGTAAGGTAGTCCTGGAGCCTAGTTTTAAACATACCAATAGTTGGGGCAGAGGAGATGGTTAGGCTGAGGCCATTGAACCAGAATGGTGGTTGATAAGCAAAAGAGCGTTGTCCCTGTGAAGTGTGACAGTGGGGAACTTTCAATAGCTGTAGGGTGGATCTCCTAAGGCACCATTTGTTAATTCAGTGTTGTAACAGAGTTGAAACCCCAGAAGGTGCAAGACCAAGGTAGATTTTTTTCACCATGGAGCAGGTGAGAAACTTTATGTGGTTTGATAGTTGGAGCCAGCCAGTGTGAGTGTACTGGTCACATGTGTTGGTGATACGGTGAGCACCAGTGATGAGCCGACATGTTTTATTTAAGGCAGTTGAGAGGCATCTAAGGGTTGTGGTTGTGGCCGAGCCATAAATGATGAGACCATAGTCTATTACAGAGATCACAGTGCTCAGGACTGCAACCTTCAAAGATTCTGGCATGAGGTGTGGTCTGTGTTTGTAGAGGAGACCAAGCCGAGTATTAGCAGCTCTAGCTACATTATCTACATGAAGTCCATAGGAGAGATTAGGGTCAAGCTGTATCCCTAAGTATTTGAAGGACCCCACCTGATCTAGAGCGTTCCTCTGGGTGGTGGAGATAGCCAAGTGGTGTAGCTTGTGTGGGTTATGAGAGCTGCAGAAGAGCATAGATTTGGTTTTCTTGTCATTGAGGACCAGTTTATGATTAAGAAACCATGTTTCTACAGAACTGAAACCAAGTTGAAGGCTGTGTTGAAGAGTTGCAGGATCTTTGTGAGTGGAGAATACAACAGCATCATCGGCATATAGTATGATCTGCTCAGAGCAGTGGTAAGGGAGGCAGTTTAAGAAAAGGCTAAAAAGGAGGGGTCCCAGTATGGATCCCTGTGGGACACCCGAGCGAACAGGCAGGGTGTTAGAAAGAGCATCCGCAATTTTTACTCTCTGTGACCAGTTTTCTAAGTAGCTTTTAAACCAGAGAGAATAGTCAGGTGATAGCCCGGCATTCAGTAGTTGGTGTATTAGTAGTCCATGGTGTACTATATTGAAGGCCTTGGAGAGGTCAATGAAAATGGCTCGCGTGAGAAGGCCGTTGTCAAGGGATTTGTGCAAAGCTCCAGTGAACTCACAAAGGGCTGCGGTGGTGTTGTGGCCTTTCCGGAAGCCGTGTTGTTATGGACAAGGTATATTGTATTTATCCAAGTGGTCGGTAAGTTGATTTGCCACGATGCGCTCGAGTGCCTTAGAGAGTGGGGGCAGTATGGAGATAGGGCGATAATTTGAGTGAATCGTCTTGTCCCCACTTTTATGGATGGGTGTCACGGTGGCTGTTTTCCATAGGTCTGGGAATTTTCCACAGCTGAGTGAGAGGTTTAGGATTTTTGTTCATGGATGAATTACCTCATCAAGGGTGAGCAACAGAAGCTTAAGGGCCAGGGTGTCACTACTAGATCTAGATTTAAAGATAGCTGCAGTAATATAGTGGTGAACTTCATTCAGCCTTACCTTCCTGAAGTAGAAGAGGGGATGGTTAGGCTGAGGGACTGAGGTTTTTGGGGAGTAGGCCCTGTTTTCGAAAAAGTCATGGGGTAGAACAGCACTAAGGTCTGAAAAAGCCAAGTTAAAGATGTTTGCGATCACCTTGGGGTCAAGGGTTGAGGATCCATCAACCATTAACATGGCTGGAGAGGTTTTGGGCTGCTTCCCTGTGACATCCTTGATATTGTCCCAGAAAGCATGACCATTTTCCCATGTATTGGTGAGAGCGTCTTCATAATAGGTGGATTTCATTAGCTGTATGGCTTTTGTCCAGGCATTTCATGATTGTTTGTAATTTTGGATGTTCAGTTGTTTGCCAGTGGCCCTGGCAACTGCCCAGAGGTGATCCCTTAGTTTCAGCTGTGAGACAAGAGCAGCGGTGACCCATGGGATAGAGAGAGATTTTGTTTTGCGCCTTTTAGCAGCAGCAAAGAGGTCGTAGGCTTTGTTGAAAATTGAGATGAAGTGATCAAGAGCCAAGTTAACATCTGTTGCTTCATAGATGGGTAGCAAGTCTTGTAGAAGCAGGTGTTGTTTGAGATGTGGATGTTTTCCATGAGGAAGGACTCTGCTAGCGATAATTTTGGGAGGGGGCTTAAGGAATTTGTTAGACCATGCACACATGATTGGGGAGCGGTCACTGAGTGAGTCTGGGAGAATGGTCTTATGAGAAATCCTTGTGGGGTGAGTGGTGAAGACCCAATCCAAGAGGGTACTGGTGCCAGTCTTGTAGTTAATCCAAGTAGGGGAGTTTATCATTTGCGTGAAGTTAGGAGCTGAGATGGAGTCTTTATAGGCACTGGCACTCAATGCTAACCAGTTTATGTTGAAATCCCCTAGTAGAATAAGTTCAGCTTTGGGAGGATGAGAGTTGATAAAGTTTAGGACGTCATTGAATCCATGTTTAGGGTCCCTGGGTGGGATGTATACGGAGACAATAGTCAGGGCTTTATGGTTGGGACCTAGGATGATTTTTATTGGCAGAATCTGAGCTGAGGCAGAAAGTGATGGAGTTGCTACAGGGTGCCAAGACAGGGAGTCTTTGATATAGATTGCGCAACCACCGCCTTTTTTGGACATCCGGTCCAACTTGTGGACATTGTAGCCCAGTATTGTTACTGCTGAGTCAGGAACTTTAGGTGTCAGCCAAATTTCCACCACTGCGAGGATGTCAGGGTTGTGTTGGCATATGAAGGCTTGGAGTGCATCCAGCTTTGGTAGTAGGCTGCAGATATTAATGGCTGCAAGGATAAGGGCACCTGGAGTTTGTGTGTGGCCTGAGCCTCTAGGGCCAGGATTGGGATGGACACTGCCTGACATGAGAAGGAGGAGGAGTAGGAGTTTTAAGGGGCAGAGTTGCTGCTCTTTGAGAGATAGTTTTGATTGTTATTTCCTGGAGTAGAAGTTGCAAGGTTCCAGGCGGTGTCCCATATGGACTGCAAGGTGGTACAGTGTAGAGAAGTGGCCACACTTGTTGAGAGTAGTGGTCAGGTTAAGTAACCAGGAATATCCAAACGGTGCACCAAGCACAAGTCTTGAGTGGAAGTGGAGAGTTCCCTTGGAGTAGCAGTGGAAACCAGAGTAGAGGGTGGCAGGGGTGGGGTGGGGGTGGCTAGAACCTGGGAGAGAGAAGAGGGGGACCAGGGCAAGCTGGAGGAGGAGAGGCAAGAGAAAGGCAGAGAGAGCCCACGTGGCTTACGTACTAGATAAAGAGATAGAGATATAGCCCTCTAGTGGTGAGAGGATATAATCTGCTAATTGAAAAGTCAACAGTTAATATCCTGCTATTGGGTGCATTATCCCATAGAAGTATGCAATATATCCTAATATATCCAAAAATGTATGCAATATAAATCACATGCTTACCAGTAACATACAGACAATTCAACAATAGCTACAAACTACTCCTAAATTGATTGTGTCAAAGACACAGGCAATGCTCTTTGCCCCCATCCCAAGGCCTTGAAACAGTCAAACACCACTTCTGATCATATGTCTAGACTGTGCCTCTCTTGAACAAGCAAATTCCTTCGATTATCTTGGAGTCGCATTAAACCCTTTTCTTTATTTTCAGTCACATTTCTCTAACACCTGTAAAGCTGTTAATGCTAGACTTGGCCTAACCGATTAAACTAGGCACAACCTTCCCCAACACACATGCATGTCTTTCATGAGAGGCATACCGTATTACTCCCAAATACTCTGCGTGACTTTGTACTTGGAGGTATTATTAAAAGAGTCATCACCAACCTGGATCCTCAACAGCTCTCAGAATGGATTACGTCACACTCTAATCAATATCCCCTCAGATCCTCAGACCTTGGATTACTTACAGTACCTTAAATGACAGCAGCTTTCAAAAACTTTACTTCTAGGTTGTGGAATAATATATTATCTGACATTAACATTGCTACTACTATTTATGTGGGCTTCAAAAAATCCTTTCGTATGCACCACCTCGATAGCACAAAATGTAAATGCTTCCCCAACAGGAAGATTGCTGACTTATGTTGCTGGATACTGTACTACTCTGGCATTCAATTCTCTTTCATGTTATAATATTGTGTTGCTGTACTTGTATCTGTCAATTAGAACCTTATTGATACAGTGGATGAGAAATTGTTCTCCTTAATGCATCTGGGAAACAAAAACCCAGGGGAAGAGTACACAATGAGGGTAAATTAATAACAACAAAAATTGAACTGGGCTTTAATGCCAAAAAGTGCAAGGTGCTGCATTTTGGGATGAAGAACCCAAGGAGGAGTTACCAACTAGGGGGAGTGCAGCTAGCCCAGACAGAGGAGGAGAAGGATCTGGGTGTGCTCATTACAGGGTCAATGAACAACTCGGCACAATGTAGGAAGGCAGCCTCAAAGACCAACAAAATGCTGGGTTGTATTGCAAGGGGTATATCCTCGAGGAGGGAGGAGGTGATTCTGCCACTGTATAGGTCACTAGTTAGACCACACCTGGAGTACTGCATGCAGTACTGGCGTCCGTATCTGAAGAGGGACATTAGGTTACTGGAGGGGGTGCAGCGCAGAGTGAGAAAGATGATCAAGGGTCTGGGGGACTTATCATACAAGAGGAGGTTAAATGAGTTGAACATGTACTCACTGGAGGAGAGGAGAGACAGGGGTGACATGATTGAAACCTTTAAATACATGAAAGGAATAAACAAGATGGGTACAGAGGGGCTGTTCAAAGTAAGGGGGGGGAAGGGCCACCAGGGGCTATGATATGAGACTGGAGTGAAGAAGGTTCAGGAGAGAGATGAGGAGACACTTTTTTACAAAGATGGTGGTGGCTGGGTGGAATGCGTTACCTGCTGAAGTGGTATGCAGTGGAACAGTGGACTGCTTTAAACAAGGATGGGACAGGACAAGGGGGAGGGTTAATAAAGGAGAAAGGTGGAAGGGAGGGACAGCTGCAGAATAAGGGGTGCTAGCTGCACATTCGAGCAGACTTGATAGACCTCTAGGCCTTTATCTGCTGGCAAATTTTGTATGTTTGTACGTATGTTCGTAAGGAGATCTAGAAGTAATTATATCAAATGGCATAAAGGTGGGCAAGCAATGTGAGAAGGCAGTAAGGAGTGCTGGGAGGCTACTGGGATGCATAGGGAGAGGCATCAACAGTAAAAAACAGGAACTTGTTATCTCTCTGTGCAGACAGTTGGTGAGCCACATCTGGAGTACTGCGTGCAATTCTGGAGACCCCATCTCTGCAAAGACATAGACAGAGTGGAGGCTAGTCGGAGGACAGCAATCAAAATTATGCAGGATCTGCATCAGTAGGCATACGAGGAGAGACTAAAGCAGCTTAATATGTATACCCTTGAGGAAAGGAGGGAGAGGGGGGACATGATAGAAACTTTCAAATATCTTAAGGGAATTAACAAAGTACAAGAGGGTAGCATCTTTCAGAAGAAGAGATATGCAAGAACAAGGGGGTACAATTTGAAGATAGAGGGGGGACAGCTCAGAGGTAATGTTAGAAAGTATTTTTTCACAGAGAGGGTTGTGGATGAATGGAACAGCCTTCCTGAGGAGGTTGTGGAGTCTGGAACAGTGGGAGAATTCAAGAATGCATGGGACAGGCATAAGGCAGTTTTAGTGGGGGGTAGGAGGAAGTAAGCTGTTTATTAACTAGAATCTGCAGCTTATCCATCACGTAGGGAAATGGGCAGACTAGGTGGGTCAAGCTGTCCTTCTGTGCCATCAGATTCTATGTTTCTATGTTGCACTATCTGCTTATATACTGTACATATTGTATCCAATCACACATTGTAATAAGTAATATATTGTATTCCTATTGTTGTACTCTGCCGGGTCACACCTAAAAACAGGCAGTTGCTGTCAAGTATATCTACCAGGTTAACAAAAACTAAATCTCATTCTCTAATGTTACCATGAGGAAGCACTAAACAGAGACACATTCAGTTCCTCCAATATATTCCACTTTTGGGTGCATTGTCATTCTCCACTGTTACCAGTGGGATCCATGGAAGACAGGTACATTCTATTCCTTTCATTTATATTATATTATTGGGTGCATCATCTTTTTCCACTTTTACCAGGGGAAACCATTGAAGAGAGACACATCCCATTTCTCCAGCTTATAGTCTGCTATTGGGTGTATTGTCATCCCTGACTGTTACCTTTAGGAACCATTGAAGAGTGGCACATTCCATTCCTTCAATTTGTATTCTTCTACTGGGTGCATTATCATTGTACACTGTTACAGCTGGAAACCACTGAAGAGAGGTACATTCCACTCCTCCAATTTGTATTCTATTGTGGGGTGCATTATCATTCTCCACTGTTACCAGTGAGAATCACTGAAAAGAGACACATTCCATTCCTCCAATTTGTATTCTACTATTAGGTGCATTATCATTCTCCACTGTTACCACTGGGGCCATCGAAGAGAGGCACATTCTATTCCTCCAGATTATATTCTAATTTGGGTGCATTATAATTCTCCACTGTTACCAGGTAGGATCATTGAGGAAAGGCACATTCCATTCCTTCAATTTATATTCTACTGTTGAGTGCATTAACATTCTCTCCCTTTACCACTGGAAACCACTGAAGAGAGGCACATTCTATTCCTCCAGTTTATTTTCTGCTATTGGGTGCATTATCATTCCCCACTGTTACCAAAAGGAACCACTGAAGTCTGGCACATTCCATTCTTCAATTTATATTCTACTTTTGAGTGTATTTTTATTCTGAACTGTTACCTTGGGAGCAACTAAAGAGATACACATTTAATTCTTCTAGTTTGCATTCTGCTATCAGGTGCATTATTATTCTCCACTAATACCAGGGGAAACACTGAAGATAGACACATTATATTCTTCTTTGAGGAACCACTAAAGAGAGACATATTCCATTTCTCCAGTTTATAGTCTGCTGTTGGATGTATTACCATTCCCAGCTGTTACCAGTGGGAACCATTGAACTCAACTCAAATCAACTCATTTTATTTTAAAAAGCGCAAGTCAAACAATTAACCTATTGAAACATAGAAACATAGAAGTTGACAGCAGATAAGGACCGCAAGGCCCATCCAGTCTGCCCATTTCTTTTTCTACCTTATAAATGTGCCTTCGGCCTTTGCTTTGTCAGTGGCCTATCTATTCATACTCATCTGTATTGCTCCCATAGCCACCACTTCCTGAAGTTAGCCATTCCATGCATCCACCACCCTTTCTGTGAAACAGAACTTCCTCACATTATCCCTTAATCAACCTCCCTCTAATCTCATGCTGTGTCCTCTTGTCCTGCTATTTTTCTTATATAGAAACATGTTAGACTCTTTCACCTTGTTAATGCTCTTAAGGTGTTTGAATGTTTCGATCATATCACCTCTCTCCCTCCTTTGCTCTAGGGTATACATATTGAGCTCTGTTAATCTGTCCTCATATGTCTTCTAATGCAGTCCCTGCACCATTTTGGTTGCCCTTCTCTGGACTGCCTCAATTTGGTTAATGTCTTTGTGGAGGTGTGGCCTCCAGTACTGCACGCTGTACTCCAGATGGGGCCTAACCAGTGTCTTGTAAAGAGGGATTATTACCTCCTTCTTTCTACTTGTGATACTCCTATTAATACACCCTAACATCCCCCTAGCCTTACCTACTGCTTTAGAGGTCTGCTTGGATGATTTCAGGTCATCGATGATGATAATGCCCAAGTCTCTTTCTTCCTTTGTGACTGCCAGCAACTCCCCTCCCAGCCTATAGGTGGCTTCAGGGTTTCTCTTCCCTATGTGCATGATCTTGCACTTCTTTGCATTAAATCCCAGTTGCCATTCTTCCAACCATTTTGCTAGTTTATCCAGATGTCTTCTCAATCTGCCCACCCCATCTGGATCATCTACTCTGTTGCAGATCTTGGTGTCATCTGCAAACAGACAAGCCTTACCCTCTAGTCCATCTGCAATGTCACTAATGATGATATTGAAGAGGACTGATCCCAGGACTGATCCCTGAGGTACCCTACTTGTGACTTGCATCTCTTCTGACTGTATACCATTTACCACCACTCTCTGTTTTCTATCCTTCAACCAGTTTAACACCCAGTTGACCAACTTCTGACCCACCCCGAGCCTACCCAGCTTATTTATCAATCTTCTATGTGGAACAATGTCGAAAGCTTTGCTGAAGTCAAGGTAGGAGACATCAACTCCTCCCCCTTTGGTCCACCACTCTGGTTACCCAGTCAAAGAAATCTTTGAGATTAGTTTGACAGGACCTTCCTTTCGTAAACTCATGCTGTCTTGGATCCTATGCCCCTATGGATTCCTGTTGTTGCACTATCCTTTCCTTAAGGAGTGCCTCCATAATCTTGCCCACTACTGAGGTAAGACTGACTGGTCTGTAGTTCCCTGCCTCCTCCCTGCTACCAATCATGTGGAGCGGGATCACATGAGCCCTTCTCTAGTCTTCTGGGACCTCTCCTGTGCTCAGAGACTCACTAAACAGTTCTGCTAATGGCTCTGATAGTTTCACCCATAGCTCCTTAAGTACCCTGGGATGAATGCCATCAGGTCCTATTGCCTTGTCCACCCTGAGCTTAGCTAGCTCTTGTAGGACCCTTTCTTTTGTGAAGGGAGTAGTGCTCACCTCCCTCCCCCCATTTCCATGGTGCTGAGCTGTGGGCCCTACCCTACCTTCTCTTCAGTAAATACTCGGCAAAAGTATCTATATAGGATAGATGCTTTTACAGGGTTCTCCTCTTCACACACACCCTTTTCTCCTTTGAGCTTAGCAATACCCTCTCTGGACTTTGTCCTTTCACTAATGTATCTATAGAAAGTCTTGTCACCTTCTTTTACTGTTCATGCTAGTGTTTCCTCAGTTTGGGATTTTGCCTGCCTTACTGCCTTCCCTGCTTCATCCCACTGTGTTCCCTTATATTTCCTGAAGGCCAGCCTTTTGGCTCTGATCTTTTCTGCTACTGTTTTGAGAACCAGAGTGGTTTTCTTCTTCTTTTGCACTTCCTTTTCTGTCTAACACAATGGGATGTTGCTTCAAGTACTGCAACCTTAATGCTTGCCAACTTTGCTTGTACCCCCTTACCTGTGTTTCTTTTTGCCATGGCTAGCTTAACTCTGTTGGCCATCTTATCAAAGTCAGCTCCTCGGAAATCCCATATTTTTGCTTTGGAATGGGACGATTTAGTTGTAGTGGCCAAATTGAACCATACCATGTGATGGTCACTGGCTCCCAGGTGACCTTCTACCTCCAGATCTGTGGTCCCTTCCCTGTTAGTCAGTACTAGATCTAGGATAGCCCTTTCACTTGTGGGTTGTTGTACCAGTTGTCTGAGGCCCTCCCCTTGTGGGGAATCCACCATGTGTCTAATTCTGGCAGATGTTCCTGCTGGTATTGACCAATCTGTATCCAGCATGTTGAAGTCTCCCATTATCAGAACCTCCCCTTTAGCTGTTATGTTTTGTATATCTTCTAAGTGTAATGTGTCTATGTCCTCCCCCTGGTCTGAGGGCCTGCAGACAACCCCAGTTCTTATGGCTGTCCCATTTCCTGTTTCCAGGGTGACCCACAGTTCTTCTGGCTCCTTAGGTGTATTCTGAATTTCTATAGCTTTGATATTTTCATTGACATACAGGGCCACTCCACCCCCCTTTTTGCACCTCAGTCTCTTCTGAACAGTACATTGCCAGGTACTGAAGTCTCCCATTTGTGGTTACTAGTAAATCATGTCTCACTAATTGCTACTATGTCCAGTTTAACCTCTAACATTATGACCTGGGATCTTATTTCCCAGGCTGTGAGCATTTGTGAACATGATTTTCCATTGGCCAGATTTTGGTGTGTTAGTTGTTGGGTGAGGTCTGGCATTTCCCCTGTGCTCCGTATGGGGTGACAGATGTTTTTTCTTACCTGTTGATGCAAATGAACTGCAAACATGCTGAATCCCTGTTTGACCACTAGCTGAGGGGGGAAGGGTGTTCTTTGCATTTGACATATGGAGTGCTGCACCCCTCTCCCTATTTGCTAGTTTAAATATTCTGCAAAGAAGTCAAATTTCTGCCCTAATGCACTTTCTTCCTCCTTAGTCAGATGCAGTCCTTTGAATTTAAAGGACTTTCGCTCCCAGAACTGTTTCCAGTTCCCTACAAATCTGTGTCCTTTTTCCTGGCACCAGCCCTTTAGCTACATGTTTAGCTCTCCTATCTCCCATTCTTTGACCTTCCATCCATCTGCCCTCATCTCCCAGACTGGCAGGATCTCAGAGAAAGAGATGCCAGATGAAATGGATGATAGTTTGTCACCCAGCCTGGTCAGGTGTTCCTTGGTCTCCACAACTGACTGGCTGGCAATATCATTAGTCCCAATGTGTACCAGGATGTCAATGTTTCTCCTGCTCCCTGAACAATTTTAGCAATGCGGTCAGTGCCTCTCCACTCTGATGTACCTGGGAGACATCTGACCATCACCCCTGGCTGGAGATAGGTATCAACTCCCCGAATCATGGAGTCTCCTAAGAACAGAAGTTTTTTGGATTTCCTTTTTGCTTTTTTTGGTTTGGTTCCTGATTGGGGTGAGTTTTGTTGTGCTAGCTCCTGTGCTGCACTGTCCTGCTCTGCAGTGTCCTCTGCCCCTTAGTTTGATTTTGAGGAAAGAGGCAGATACCTGCTTGTAGTGTTTATATGGTATTTGGAAGTAACATGTTGAAGAGCACCAAGTGATGGGACACCCAATTTGCCCATACTAACCACCTGCCAACCTCCCGGACCAACTACCCTCTGTGGTTGAGGCTCTTCTGTTGGATGTTGGGGGAAATGGCAGGTGGTTCTTATAATGTATTTTCTCTTGATTATGAAATTTGAGGTGTGCAATCTCTGCCCATGCTGCCCGGAGCTGAGCCCTAAGATCTCAAATGGCCCAGCATGTAGGACAGTGTCCTAAATCCTGTAAGACTGTCCTTCTGAAAAGTGTTCTGCAGTACCTGCAGTTAATGATATCCATTCCAGATAAGTTGCTGGGTTTAAAACCTGGTCAGAGTAATTAGAAGCAAGAATAATTTTGTGTTTTGTTTTTGTATAACTTGTTATAACAAGTTAAATTACTAGTGCCCCTGTAAATGAGCTCACCTTGTGGATGCCCCACTGATCCGCCCCTTCCTGCTTTGCCAGAGAAAATGTTACAACTGTGGTACCCTATAAAAGGAGTGCAGTGTGGAGTGGTTGGGGATCGGGGTGGGTGGCTAGGCCCTTCCCCTGCCAAAAAAAGAACCACAGATGAAAGCCAGTCAACAGCCTCGTCATCAACCTGAAGAGAGAGACATTCTATTCCACCAGTTTAACTTTTACTATTGAGTACATTATCATTTTCCACTACCTGGGAGAACCATTGAAAAGAGAAAATTCCATTTCTCAATTTATATTCTGCTGTTTAGTGCATTATCATTCTCCACTGTTACCAGTGGGTACCACTGAAGAGCGGCACATTCCATTCCCCCAGTTTATCTTCTACTACTGGGGACATTATCATTTTTCACTGTTACTAAGGGAACCATTGGAAAGAGATACATATATATGACTAATTTCTCCTGTGTTACTTTAAACTGCAAGTGTATTAAACATCTGAAAAGGGAAAATTGACATGGGGTGGGTCAGTACATGCACTTCCATAATTTGTAGATGTAAGATACAATACTTCAGAATGTGACTGGGGGATGCAATGCAGTGGCAAATGTCACTTTAGAATGATGTTTTGTGCAATTTTTAAAATACAGCAGCTATCAGATTTTGAAATGTCACCAGGCAGCAATTGTGGAATGCAGCAATGACACAGTCTCAGAAAGTTGGTAGAACACATAATTTCAGAATGTGGCAGTGACGCAAAATTTCAGAATGTGGCAGTGATGCACAATTTCAGAATGTGGTAGTGACACACAATTTCAGAATGTGGCAGTGATGCACAGTTTTGGAATATGTTGGTGATGCACAATTTTGGATTGAGACAGTGATGCACACTTTTGGAATGAAATGGTGATGCACAATTTCAGAATGTGGTGGTGAAGAGCAATATCAGAATATAGTGGTGATGCACAGGTTCAAAATGTAGTGGTGATGTAAAGGTTTGGAATGCAGCAGTGACATACAGGTTTGGAATGCAATGGTGATGTGCAATTTTGCAATGCAGTGCGGATGCTCAATTTCAGAATGCAGTGGTGACAGACAGTTTCAGAATGTGGCATTGATACAAAATCTTGGATTGTGGTGGTGATGCACAGGTTTGAAATGCAGTGGTGATGAACGATTTAAGAATGCAGTAGTGATGCAAAGTTTCAGAATGTGGTGGTGACACACAGTTTCTAATGTGGCAGTGACACACAATTTCAGAGTGTAGTGGTGATGCCCAGGTTTGGAATGCACAACAGTGACACACAATTTTGAAATGTGGTGGTGATGTACAATTTTTGGAATGTAGTGGTGATGTACAATTTTTGGAATGTGGTGGTGATGTACAATTTCAGAACATGGTGGTGTGCACAGTTTCAGAATGCAGTGATGGCACGCAGTTTCAGAAAGTGGTGGTGTGCACAGTTTTGAAATGATGCAGTGACACACAATTTCAGAATGTGGCAGTGATGCATTGTCTTGGGATGTGGCAGTGATGAATATTTTTGGAATGTGGCAATGACACCTAATTTCAGAATGCTGTGGTGATGTTCAGTTCTGGAATGAGGTGGTGATGTATAATTTCAGAATGCAGCAGTGAAGCGCAATTTCAGAATGTGGCAGTGATGCACAATTTTGGAATTTGATGATGACGCACAATTTCAGAATGTGGTTGTGACATGCAGTTACGGAATGCCGCTATGATGCACACATTCAGAATGTGGCAGTGATGCACAATTTTGGAATGTGGTGGTGATGTACAGTTTTGGAATGTGGCAGTGATGCACAATTTCAGAATGTGGCAGTGACATACAGTTTTGAATTGTGGCAGTGCCATATATTTTTGGAATGTAGTGGTGACAAATATTTTCAGAACGTGGCAGTGATACCCAATTTCAGAATGTTTCGGTGATGCTCAATTTTGGAATGTGGTGGTGATGCATAATTTTGGAATGCGGTGATGAAACAGTTTCAGAATGCAGTAGTGACACAGTTTTGGAATGTGGTGGTGATGCATAATTTTGGAATGCGGTGGTGACAGTTTCAGAATGCAGTAGTGACACAGTTTTGGAATGTGGTGGTGATGCATAATTTCAGAATGCAGCAGTGATGCACAGTTTTGGAATGTAGCAGTGAAACACAATTTTGGAATGTGTCAGTGACACACAGTTTTGGCATGTGGCAGAGATGCATAGTTTTGGAATGTGGCTGTGCTGCATATTTTCAGAATGTGGCAACACTCAATTTCAGAATGTGGCAGTGATGCACAGGTTCAGAATGCAGCAGTGATGCACACTTTTGGAATTTGGCAGTGACACACAATTTTGAGATGTGGTGATGTACAAATTTGGAATGTTGTGGTGATGTATAATTTCAGAATATGGCAGTGATGCACAGTTTCAGAATGTGGTGGTGATGCACAATTTCAGAATGCTGCAGTGACACACAGGTTCAGAATGCAGCAGTGATGCATACATTTGGATTGTGGCAGTAACACACAATTTCAGAATGTTGCTGTGACACACAATTTTGCAATGTGGTGGTAACACATAGAGGTGGGCGAAGTGGCCAAAATTCGCTCCACGAAGCAATTCACAGAGTAATGCAGAATCCGCATAGTAATCTGCAACGTGAAGCGGTGTACTTCACATCATAATGAGCAATGTGAAGTCCATTGAAAACAATAACTCTGCATTACTTTGCCTTCCCCCAATCACTTCTGCACCCATTTTAATGTTAAGTACATAGAAATCAATGTAGTTCACATAATTTTGTCTTGTTGGTGAGCTCTAAGGTGAATTTCACAGAGATTCATGGGATTGCAGGCCACATGGGCTCTAGATTTTCCTGCACAGACTCAGTTCTGTGTAATGTGTGTGTAGTGGTAGCTGGAGACAGTTTTCTCTCAGAGCTCTATGATTCAAACCCCCTAAAAGCTGTTAAAAAAAAGCCTTTATGAGCCATTTTTGGTTTTTATTTTGCTCAAAATTTAGTACACCGATTATAGGAAACCCTCCTGTGCTCATATCATTGAGAGTTTATTGTTTGTGTGTGGATTTTGAATGTTAGTTTAGAACATTCGGTCTATGTATTGACAGACATTTGAAGGGTGCTTGGGGAGGGGCATACCTGTGGTGGAGGTAGACTAACTGGGTGAAAAAGGCATTTTTTTTCTGTTTTGGTTATATTTTTCTTTTATAACTGTTAATGTACACACACTAGTATTTTCAGTAATTCTTGACATTTTTTGGTTGATTGTTGTGGTGCAGAAAGGCAAAATTTCAGTTTATTTAAAAAATGTGGTTATATTACTGAAGTTTTCAATTTGCTATGCACTACTCGTTGTGTGAGTGTGTGCAACACATGCCATCGAATCAGACACCTTTTATTGTGCCACATAGTAACTGCAGCAGTGTGAACCTGCTATCCACTGCATCTGATTTTGTACTGCTTTGTGGTATCTTGGTTTTGGACTGTTACTGCAGTGCACTGTCCCCCCCGACTGGCAAAAGGTATTTTTTCCAGATTTGATAGTGACTTATATGAGCACTAGTCAAGGTATTGTTGTGACTTTGTATCTGCATCTCTTCTTGATTATGCAGTGCAATCTTAATCTGTCTGTGCTTTAGCATCTGTTTAGTGCCCAATCTCCATCTGCAAGCCACAGTTATTGTTTTTTTTTTTTGGCTTCACATCCACCAGCCCAGACTGAAAGTTCAGAAATCTAAATTTGTTTCTAATTTTCTTCATGATCCCCCTAAATGCCTGCAGAGTCATGCAAGCAAAGCTGTTTTTGGCCATGGCACTGCTGCCAGTTGCAAGATTGTCTGTGGATGTGGTAGTATGTAGAAGTGCATAGCTGATGTCAGTAAAGGGATTTCTCCATCAGTGTTTTTTACAGTGCAGTCTGTAGCTTCACTCATAGTTGGAGGAGCTGATGTCCTAGCTGGTGGTGTTAGTGCAGTTTCTGCTGGATGAGTATTGCTGCCTCAAGTTCCACTTCTGACCAGTTAACCATTTCAAAAAATATAGCTGAGTCTAAAGCTGTGACTGACAGTGTAGATGATGTCATACTCCCCATTGACATCCCCATGGTAGTTGAACATGATTCTAATCCTGGCGGTAACTAACAATGTCACATTTCTTCCAGTGCTGTTGAGATCATGCCTTTGCCATCCAATGATTCAAAGTGTGGTGCAGAAATGTTGGGTGTTGATGATGATGATGATGCGGTAGGTGGAACATGTTCTCCACAGGACAGCATCCAAGCTGAAAATGTGGGTGTAGATGCGGATGATGTTGATGAATATGATAATGATGTCAGTGACCCCTGTTAGGAACCAAAGAAAAAGAAAGTCAAGATGGCTGTGTCTGGGTCTGTTGGTGTTAAATCCCCCCTCCTGAAAAAAGTTGTGATTTAGGGTTTTCTGTTGATCATGATCATGATGATGCAGTAATTATCATAGGTAGTCGTGGGGGTCAGTAGGAGTTCAAGTGCATCCAGCAAGAAAAATCATGTAGTACGGCCCCCATTTCAGGGGATAAAAAAACAGAGTGCAATAAGTAGCAACAGGGATATGTTAAAAGTAGGGGATCACAAATTCCTTGTTTGAGATTATTTTTGTCCAATATACTAATTATGAGTCACTTATAAACCTGCAGCTTTGCCATGTGTGTGTGTAAGTCGAGGTAAAAAGGGGAGTCATCTGGGCATGGGGGGCTAACATACACATCTTAAGAACAGGCGCATGGCACTGTGAACCTGGCTCCAGAGGATGGCTAATGCCATAGTGGGGTATTCACTCACATCATCAGCCTTACTGAGTATGTTATCCCTTCCATGAGTATAAGACCAAGTACCAATGTCTGTAGTAGAGATGAAATAACACCAGAGAATTACTGTTCGCATGATGAAGGGGAGGATTATTATTTAGAAATCTTGTCAAGTGGTGGTCAGAGTAGCAGCAGTGGTGGCGCTAGTGGTGGTCAATGCACTATGCCAAGGAGGCATAGAAAGAATGAGAAGGGACTTAGCAAGGTTGGAGGAATGGTCAGAAGTATGGCAGCTAGGATTCAATGCAAAGAAGTGCAAAATAATGCACATGGGAAACAAGAACCCAAGGGAAGAATATACAATGGGTGGGGAGGTAGTAACAACAACAAAAAAGGAAAGGGACCTGGGGGGTAATCATATCAGATGATGTTAAGGTTAGCAAGCAATGTGAGAAGGCAGTAGGGAGGGCTGGGGGTATACTGGGATGTATAGGGAGAGGCATCAGCAGCAGAAAACAGGAAGTTGTTATCCCTCTGTACAGACAGTTGGTGAGACCCCATCTGGAGTACTGCATCCAGTTCTAGAGACCCCATCTTCACAAGGACATAAACAGAATAGTGGGAGTCCAGAGGAGGGCAACTAAAATGGTCGAGGGTCTGCAGGAGAAGCCATATGAAGAGAGACTAAAGGAGCTTAATATGTATACCATTGAGGAAAGAAGGGAGAGGGGGACATGATAGAAACTTTTAAGTACCTCAGCGGAATCAACAAAGCCCAAGAAGGTAGCATCTTTCAGAAAAAGAGATGTGCAAGAACAAGGGGACACAATTTAAAGATAGAAAGCGGCGGTTCAGGGCCAATGTGAGGAAGTATTATTTCACAGAGAGGGTAGTGGATGCATGGAACAGCCTTCCTGAGGAAGTTGTGAGGTCTAAAACTGTGAGAGAATTCAAGAATGCATGGGACAGACATAAGGCAATTCTTGTGGGAGGGTAGGAAGAAATAGGCTGTTGGTTAACTAGGATCTGCGGCATATCCTGTAGGTAGGGAAATGGGCAGACTAGATGGGCCAAGCGGTCCTTATCTGTCGTCAAAGTCTATTTTCTATGTTTCTGTGTATGTCTAGTGCAAGTGGTATATCAGGGCCTTTACTTAAAACAGGGAAAATAACTTAATTCGTGGACTTGTCACCTGTATACCCCTTTTCATCACATATCCACACCCCACCCCTGGCCATTCGCGAGCAAAACCATGTGTCGCACCCTGTGCAAAACCTGTAAGTCAGTCCACGTTGGAGAATGTGTGGGCTGCCTGTGAAGTCTCACTCACTTAAAGCAAAGTAATGAGGAATGAGCAAAGTGAAGTCAAAATTACAATGCAAAGTGGCAAACTGAGGGTTTAAAATGGGCACTTTGTGTAGTGAAATGGTAACATGAAGTGGCCACTTCACATCCATTTCACAGGTGGAATTTTACTTTGTTGCATCTCTAGCAATGCATATTTTTAGAATGTGGTAATAATGCTTGTTTATGGAATGTGATGGAGACACATAATTTCAGAATGCAGCAGTGATGCACAGGTTCAGAATGCAGTAGTGACACTCAGTTTTGGAATGTGGTGGTGACACACAAGTTCAGAATGCGGCAGTGACTCAGTTTCAGAATGTAATGGTGACTCATAATTTTGGAATGTGACAGTGATGCACAGGTTCTGAATACAGAAGGGACACAATTTTGGATTGGGGCAGTGATGCTCAATTTCATATTGTGGCAGGGAGCCATAATTTCAGAATGCAGCGGTGATGCACAGGTTCAGAATGTGGTAGTGACACACAATTTTGGAATGTGGTGGTGGCACACAGTTTCAGAATGTGGTGGTGACGCATAAGTTCAGAATGTGTCATGATGCACAATTTGTCAACATGGCATTAAACACAACTTGGATGGGATGTCCAATTATGGAATTTGTCGAAGATGTAACATTTCAGAATGTGGCAGGGATGTGCAGTTAGGGAATGGGAGAGGGATGTGCAATTTCAGAATGTAGCAGGGATGCACAATTTTAGAATGTGGCTGGGACAAATAATGTTGGAGTGTGGTGGGGATGTGATACACAGTTTTGAAATATGGTGGGTGTGTACAGTTCTGGAATGTGGCAAGTACAAGCAATTTCAGAATAAATGGTGTCTTCTGTCATGTTCCGACAGTGTAAATCCCCATTATATTCCGAAATTGCCAGTCTCCACCAAATTCTTCAATGTGTGTCCCTGTCACATTATAAGACTGACTGTCCCACCACTTTCGACTATTTCACTGAATATCATTCTGCTACTGAAAAAAAAAAGCAGGATGAGCTTGTTTCATGGACTAGTCAACAACAAATGTTTTAGTCAGCTGCTCGATTGACAACCTTGAGACATGCCAAAGACTCCAGAGCACGAATACCAGCATCTGTCAGTCAAGCACGTGGCACAGCACGCTTACATGTACATAAATACATATGCATGCTCAAATGCGACTGTAGCTGGAGCTCAAGTCAGCCGTCTTTTACTGACATCACTTTGACTCGGGTTCCATCAATCCACATCTTGGAGATTTTTTGTTTCAAATGGAGAAAACAGCAACATAACTTATGACTGGCAAAAAATGAAGCTATCAAATCAGAAATACAAAATGACAAAATAAACACACAGAACAAGGTGAGGCAAAATCTTTATTTAGCAGGGCACGGCCAAACCAGAAACAAAAGTAGGAGAAAAATAGTGAATGCCTGCTCTTTAAACTCTTTCTCCATAACAGCTGGGACAGGGCCTTGTACAGCCCTGTCAAATGAGTGCAATTTCATTCTCCACTGTTACCAGGGGAATCATTGAGGAAAGGCACATTCCATTCCTCCAATTTATATTCTTCTTCTCGGTGCAATATCATTCCCCACTGTGACCTTTAAAGTCCACTAAAGAGAGACAAACTCCATTACTCCAGTTTATATTCTATTATTGGGTGCCTTATCATTCCCCAGAATTACCAGTGGTTACCATCGAAATGAGGCACATGCCATTCCTTCTATTTTTATTATTCTTTTGGGTGCATTATCATTCTCCACTGTGACCTTTACAAACCACTAAAGAGAGTCATATTTCATTTCTCCAGTTTATATTCTACTACCTACTGCGTCATAATGTCATATGCTTAACAGCGTACAACATTATAGCTAACCCGGAATAGCACCATACTGGAAAGTGAATGGTGCAATTCCGCTAATACTGCTGTGCATGGTATTGCACCACTCACACTATCCCAGGCAGAGGATAAGACCTCTGCTGCGGTAGGGTTCCACTGAGCAGCTGCCATGGCTCAATGGACCAAGCCACTGTAACAAGGAACCCAGGAGTTGCTTCTGGGACCAGGTTTGATTCTCTGGCTGATAAACTTTTATTTTTTTCAACTTTTGTGCAGTGTCGTGTTGACCTCCACTCCGGGAGTAGGGAATCCTTATGGGGGATGTCGGGGGTCACAGCCCCCCAAAACAGGGGATGCAGTGGGCATTGCCCCCTGCAAAAAGAAGATGTGCCACATGGAAGAAATTGTGCTCAGTTGGCAGTGTGATTTTTCCATGTGACATAATGTCTTGTGACAGTATGACCCCTGCCTTCTACTATTGTGTGCATTATCATTCCCCAATGTAACCAGTGGAAACCACTGAAAAGAGACACATTACATTCCTCCAGTTTACCATCTGTTATTGGGTGCATTATCATTTCTCTGTGATGAGGATAACATTTGAGAAGAGACACATTTCATTTTTCAATTTATATTTTACTATTGGGTGCATTGTTTTTCCCCACTGATACCGGTGGGAACCCTTGAAGAGAGGCACATTCCATTCCTCCAGTTTACATTCCACTATTGGGTACATTATCATTCTCCACAGCTACCAGGAGGAATCACTGAAGAGAAACACATTCCATTCCTCCAGTATGTATTCTATTTTGGAGTTCCTTAGCATTCTTCACTGATATCAGGGCGGAGGAGGGATCTCCCTTCATGTCAGTGAGGATATTGAAGTGATTGATGATGGGAGAATTAGAGATAATGATGAGGAAAGTAAGTCTATATGGATTCATTTCATAGTGGCCTCAGGCAGAATAATAAGATTACAAGAAGTCTATAGGCCCACGGGTCAAAGAAAGGAAAGGGACAGTCATTTTGGGGAGGAACTTAAAAGAGGGGTAGGAAAGGTGGAGGTGGACGTGATGGAGGACCTAAACTTGCCAGAGATTGATTGAGAGGTCCCAGTGGCCGAGAGCACCAGGAGTCAGTCACTGCTGGATGCCTTTCAAGACCTTCTACTGGTACAACTAGTTAAGGAACCCACTAGGCTGTCCACGGTCCTGGATGTGGTACTCACTAATACAGAGTTAGCGGTTGCTGTGAGAGTGGTGGAACAACTGGGGAATAGTAACTACAGCTCTGTGTGATTTGAATTGGCCATAAAGGCTGATAACCTGCACTGGAGAACTGAGGTCCTTGACTTTAGAATGGCAGACTTCAATTAGATGATGGGAATCGTCAGGGAGAAATTAGTAGAGGTGCAGAGCATAGTCAGGTTGCTGGAGAAATGGAAGGCAGTCAAGGGAGCTATCCTTGAGGCATCGAAGATATTACTGGCCTACCTTTTTCCACTCATCATCGTACCCTTTATGCTGCTGTGGGTGGCTCTTCCTTCAGTACAGGAGAAACAGAAATGCTGTGCTCTGGATGTTCAGAACTATTATCAAAACACCACTCCCATATATCTCTGATTGTCTTCCGCTATGCAAGCTTGAGAACTATGCACTGAGAAGCTACTCCTTTATTTCTTTAAAGGTACCTTAGCTAAAAACAGACTTTGGTAGAATGGCTATAAGTTTTGCACTGCCATCTCTATGGAACAAAATACAAAAACCGTTAAAGCTTAGTACACCCGTCAGTCTATCCTCCTT
Source organism: Neoceratodus forsteri (assembly GCA_016271365.2). Taxonomy (NCBI): domain Eukaryota; kingdom Metazoa; phylum Chordata; order Ceratodontiformes; family Ceratodontidae; genus Neoceratodus; species Neoceratodus forsteri. The sequence goes on along the minus strand of CM057455.1, from coordinate 114,786,664 downwards.
CAAGACACTATATGACCATTCGGTCAAGGAAATTTGCAACTGCTTCCCCCTGATCCTAAACTTCCCTGCACTTATAGCATACCATAATGGTACTGTCCTCTCTGCTGCACCCAACCTTGTGGCCTCTTCTTCATATTTCTCTAATACCTAATTGTGCTCCCCGCCTTCCTGTCCAGTGTCCTCTCCGAGGCTTCGTCCGTCCCTCTTCTATCCCCTATGACCCTGCCTGTACCCTATCTTGCCTCGCCTACCACACACCCCCTTTACCCTGTTACATTGGTTTTTTTTTTGTTTGTTTTTTAACTCACTGTCTGTCTTGTTTCTTATGGCACTGTATGTAATATACCATTACCTAACATTCGTTGTTTAACTATTGTATCTCTGTATTACATAATATTACTGAGGTGTTATGTTGTAACTGTTCATATATTGTATATTCTGTGTTCCTATGCTAACCAGATCATCTTGTAAATGAGCTATGCTCAATGGTGTTCGCCTGGATAAATCAAGATTTGATTGATTGATTAATTGATTGATTAATATGCATAAAAGTAGTGACAAAGAAAAACAGGTTGAAGAAATAACTATGGTTCTCACCCAGAGTAAAGGAAGTGGTTGGGGCCAAAAGGGGCATTTTATATATACAAGAGTAAACAAGGAGCGGTACAATGGGAGTCATATCCTTAGATAAGCAGGGAGGTTTGGCTTGCCCATTGGTGAGAGGTTTGAGGCATCACGCCCTACCTTGTGCTACATTAGCGACCCGAGTTAAGGATTCTACTATTGAGTACATTATCATTCTTCACTGTTACCAGCGGAAACCATTGAGAAAAGGTACATTCTATTCCTCCAGTTTCTCTTTTATTATTCAGTGTTTTTCCATTCACCACTGTTACCAGGAGAACTGTTGATGAGAGGAGCATGCAATTCCTCCAGCATCTTATCTACTATTAAATGTATAACCATTGTCCGTTGTTACCCGGAGAACTGTTGCTGAGAGGAGCATGCCGTTCCTCCAGCATCTTATCTACTATTAAATGTATAACCACTGTCCGTTGTTACCAGGAGAACTGCTGCTGAGAGGAGCATGCAGTTCCTCCAGTATCTTATCTACTATTAAATGTTTAACCATTGTCCATTGTTACCCGGAGAACTGTTTTTTTTTTTTTTTTATTTAACTTTTTTCCTCCTTCAGAGCCCTCTCCCCACCGCCTAGGCATCCGCCCGGTCACGGGCCGCCGGCTTCTGCCCTCAAATCAGCCACTGCCACCCGATACCCCGTGGCTTACCCCCCACGGTGGGGCCCACGACCCACGGCTCCCGAAATGCACCGCGGGCACTGTAATTAGGTCGGGGGCACGGCCTGAGGGCAAATCGAAGCCGCGGCGGGCTTCATTCGTGGCGGCGGGATGGCTCCATCTTTTTCCCTGTTTTCTCCCCTAGGGAGGTGGGGTTGTGCAATGACGCACAGCATCTGCCCCACCTCCAAGTAAGTGACCTCGGCAGTGTGATTGCTCCTGGCCTCCGCCAGGAGTCCCCATCGCCCCGGAAGCTGCCCCGACCCTCCCCCCATAGAAGGAGAGCAGTCCAACGGACGCCGATCCATCTCCCCGCCAGCCCTCTGACGACTCGGGTACGTTCCCGAATCCAGGTCACCGGCGTTGCAAGCGGAAATCCAACCGCTGCGCCGATGGGCTACCCGGAGAACTGTTGCTGAGAGGAGCATGCCGTTCCTCCAGCATCTTATCTACTATTAAATGTATAACCACTGTCCGTTGTTACCAGGAGAACTGTTGCTGAGAGGAGCATGCCGTTCCTCCAGTATCTTATCGAATATTAAATGTATAACCATTGTCCATTATTACCAGGAGAACTGTTGCTGAGAGGAGCATGCCGTTCCTCCAGTATCTTATCGAATATTAAATGTATAACCATTGTCCGTTGTTACAAGGAGAACTGTTGCTCAGAGGAGCATGCAGTTCCTCCAGTATCTTATTGAATATTAAATGTATAACCATTGTCCGTTGTTACCCGGAGAACTGTTGCTGAGAGGAGCATGCCGTTCCCCCAGCATCTTATCTACTATTAAATGTATAACCACTGTCCATTGTTACCAGGAGAACTGTTGCTGAGAGAAGCATGCCGTTCCTCCAGTATCTTATCTACTATTAAATGTATAACCATTGTCCGTTGTTACCAGGAGAACTGTTGCTGAGAGGAGCATGCCGTTCCTTCAGTATCTTATCTACTATTAAATGTTTAACCATTGTCTGTTGTTACCAGGAGAACTGTTGCTGAGAGGAGCATGCAGTTCCTCCAGTATCTTATTGAATATTAAATGTTTAACATTGTCTGTTGTTACCAGGAGAACTGTTGCTGAGAGGAGCATGCCGTTCCTCCAGTATCTTATCTACTATTAAATGTATAACCATTGTCCGGTGTTACCAGGAGAACTGTTGCTGAGAGGAGCATGCCGTTCCTCCAGTATCTTATCTACTATTAAATGTATAACCATTGTCCACTGTTGCCTCCTCTGGGATTGACTGAAGAATGACTTAAGAGAGGAGCATTGCATTGCTCCAGCTGCCATACTAAAATGCTGAAAGCAAGCAATCAGCACAGCTGGAATGGACACTGTACACTGCTAAAAACCCGGCCATGGTCATAGGATAATACCCCCAATTGGGTACTAAATACAGATATCAAGAAGCACTCACAAGGTTATTAAATACAGATTTTGAGTAGCACTCACCACCACAGGATCACTGCAAATTTTTGTGTCCACATCCACTTTCTCAAGGCACTGCAGCACAACCCATCAGTGCTAACTTACTTAGCAGAAGTCATTAAAGTGACAGTATGGAGTTTGTCTTCAAACCAGCATGTACATAAATAAGAATATAAAGAAACTGCAAGGTGCTAACGTGTACAGAAAGACCTGTGGTAGATAGCCAATCACTTGTAGTGTGGATATGATAAAAATGGGACAAACAAACAGAGTATAAGAGATGGAGGGTGGTATGTCACCACTAAATCAGAAGGGTAAGGAAAGACATCCAAAAAGGAAAATGGGGAGCAGACAAGAGGAGCACAGGAAGGGGAAGAGAAGAAGGGGAATGATAAATGCCAGAAGATAATATTTAGTCCCTACATTTTAAAAAATACTGCATCTTGCAATGATACTACCTCACATCCTCAAATATAGTATACTGAAGCTCAAAACTAGATCTTGCCATCATTTTTACAGCAAACAAAAAGACTGTATTATTTGAAGAATGGGTAAGCAGAAAAGTATTATTAGTCTTTGCAGAAGTCTAGCCCCTACCTTATATTGCCTGTAAGTCTCTCATTTTAAAAGATTGTTATCAAAGCCATCACCATGTATCTTGAGGGCAGCGCACTCTAGTCCCACGGCTATGAACTAATGTCCCAAGCCATTTTTATGAACATGAAGTGACAAGTCATTTTATCTATCTCTTTAAGCAATACACCTAAAGTGGTCATTAATGTGCATTTTGAAGGGTTGCAAATTCATGGCAGCATACAATGTGTTACATTAACCCAGCACTACAGTATATACGCTATTGATTGTGTGCTGCAGTGTATAAAGTCACTTACCTCTGACTTTTCTTCTTTAACCAGATGAACAAAAAGTTTAGTAGTTACAGAACTTAAGTTCTCCTATTTATTGGTAAGAGAGTTCTGTCCTGTGCTATGACATGGATTCCAAGAGGCTATGTATAAGACTGTCTTTTATATCAGTCTCTCTTACTAACATACTAAAATGCCAGCAGAATAGGCCTAATGGTCTTTCGTGTCTGCTCTTTTGGTCAGCCCCCACCCTGGGAGCTGACCTTACTGCCCCCTCGCTCTCTCCGGCTTCTCCCTTACAAGTCCCGGATATTCTGCTGCACAGGACTTTGCTTCCAGAACCCTTCCTCTGTATCTGTCCCACCCACTTTTGATCCCCTCCACTGTCTCTGCCTCCACCAGCCCCCTGGGCAGTGCATTCCATGGCACCACCACTCTCTCAGTGAAGTAGCACCTCCTCCTTTCTCCCCTGAATCTCCCCACTCCAGCTTCCACCAATGCCCTCTAGTTGCCCCTCTCCTTCCTACAGAGCACCCTGACTTCTCCTCCCCTATTTAACCCCTTCATGCACCAGAAGACCTCTATCATGTCCCCCCGGTCCCTTCTCTCTCCTAATGTGTTCATATTTAGCTCTTTGAGCCTCTCCCCATGGGTCCTGTCCCCCAGGCCCCAGATCATATTGGTTGCCTTGCTCTGGACCCTCGACAGGAGTTCAATGTCCCTCTTTGAGTGTGGCCTCCAAAACTGCATGCAGTACTCGAGGTGTGGCCTCACCAAGCCATTATACAGAGGGAGTATCACTTCCCTCCTTCTGGAGGTGATCCCCCTAGCGATGCATCCCAGCATCCTGTTGGCCTTGGCCACTGCCCTCCTACAAGTCTCAGAGTTGTTCATCTTGACATCCACCAACACCCCCAGGTCCCTATCAGCCATTGAGACTTGTAGCATGCCCCCCCCCGCCAGGGTGTACACTAGGCCCAGGTTTCTGGCTCCCAGGTGCAGTACCTTGCATTTCCCTGCACTGAACCTCAGCTTCCACTTTCTAGACCTCCTTTCCAGAGCCTCCAGGTCCCCCGTAGGGCCACCCTCCCCTCCTCCCCATCCACCACCACCCCCAGTTTTGAGTCATCCACAAACAGACTCATCTCACTCCTGATACCCTTCCTTATGTCAGAGACGTAGGCATTGAAAAGGAGAGGCCTGAGAACCAATCCATGAGGGACCCCACTAATGAACCTCCTTGGGGATGAGACTATCCCGCCAACCACGACCCTCTGGGTCCAGTCCTGGAGCCAATTGCATATCCATCTGATCATCTGGCTCCCCACCCCCATTTCTTCCAGCTTATTCAACAGGCCCCCATGAGAAACAGTCAAACGCCTTGCTGAAGTCAAGATAGAGGACATCCACCGGTCTACCCAGGTCCAAGGCACTCATCACCCAGTCATAGCACTCCACAAGGTTTGTCTGACATGATTTCCCTGGGATGAATCCATGCTGTCTATAATCCAGGCACCCTGACTTTTCCAGGTCCCTCCCAGCCTCTTCTTAACAATGCCCTCCATCACCTTGCCCACTACCAATGTCAGGCTGACGGGTCTGTAGTTCCCTGCCACCTCCCTCACCTCCCTTCATCCCCCCCCCTTGTGGATAGGCACTATATGCGCCACCTTCCAGTCTGAAGGCACCCATCCTGTCCTCAGGGAAATGCTGAAAAGCTCCACCAGAGGTTGCGCCAGGACATCCACCATTTCCTTCAGCATTCTGGGATGTAATTTATCAGGCCCCTGTGCTTTCTCCGTCTTAAGGGACCTGAGGGCTTCCCTCACTCTCTCTGCCATGATTTCCACCTCTGCTGCCTCATCCCTCTGCTTTGTCTTCCCCCCTCCTGCCAGTGATGGCTCCCCCCAGACACGCTGATTGACAAAGGTCCTCCACCTCCTCAGTTTCACCATCTCCTCCCATGTATGATGCAGTCCTCTCATTTTCCTTGGTGAAAACTGAGGCGAAGTATTCATTTAGTACCTTAGCCTGCTCCCTCAGGTCTTGTGCCCATCCCTCCTCTATTTCAATCCTGCTATTCTGCCCTTCACCCTTCGTTTTTCCCCAATGTATCTAAAGAACCCCTTGTAAAAAACCAAAACAAGGCACTGCGTCAGCATGTGGTATAAAAGCAAAACAAAATGGTTATATTAAATGCACCCTGAAAATAGAAAATAGAGTTAAAAATCTACGTTTCAACCTTAGGTCTTACTCAGGAAATATCTGAAAGAGAAAAAAAACAAGTAAAGAACCCCTTGTTCCTTCTCCTAATTTCCCTGGCCAGGTTCTGCTCCTTCCTTGCCTTAGCTGTCCTCACCACCCTAGTGGCCCTTCTCTCCATCAGCTCGTACCCCCTCAATCTCTTTCACTTCTTGAGCACTTGAAATGCCTATAAGCTGCCTTCTTTCCCCTCACTACTTCCTAAACCTCCCTGCTCCACCAGCAGGGTTTACGGGCCCTACTGCATTTTCATCTTACTCTTGCACAGGTGCTGGTAGCAACCTGCACCCCCATCCTGATGATTTCCCACCTACTGTCAGCATCCAAGTCAGGTCCAATCCCATCCAAGTGCTTCTTCCCATTTCCTTGAAATCCGCACCCCTGAAGTCAGTTACCTCCATCTTTGTGAAGCCTTCTAACCCCCCCCCCCAGGTCCAGGCAGAACCAGACCGTGGCATGGTCGCTCCCTGCCAATGGATATCTTACCTCTAGGCCCCCAATTTGGTCACTGTCTGCCAGGACCACATCCAGTATCCGTGCATCCCTGGTCGGTTGCCCCATCTGCTAAGTTAGGAATGCATCCTGAAAGACATCCAACAACCTCTGTTCCCTGGCCACCGAGGATGTCATAGTCTCCCAGTCCATTCTTGGCATGTTTAAGTACCCCAACACCACCACCCTTCCCCTGCCAGCAGACTGTCCTCCAGCTCTTCCGCCAGCGCAAGGGGTCTATACACCACTCCTATTTTTGCTGTCTTGCCCCCCCTTATAATCAAGGTGACCCAAATTGCCTCCACAGTTCCCTCCACCTCCTCCATACCTCCTATGCCAATGCAGTTTTTGACTATTATTGCAACCCTTCCTCCCCTTCCCTCCCCCCTGTCCTTCCTGAACTTGGTGTAACCCTCCAGGTTCAGGTCACAGTCATGTTCTGCAGTGGCCCAGGTCTCAGTGACTGCAGCCACATTCACCTTTTCCTCAGTTAGCATCACCTAGAGCTCAGGCATTTTATTGCCCAAGCTCCTGGCATTTAGTAGGACTACCTTCCACCCTTTCCGTATATTTCCATTTCCCCTGCTTGAGTTCCCATGGGGATTCCATCTGCCCCCAATCAGCACCTTACCAGTTGGCCTTTTCCTGCATTCCTCCAGCTCCCCAGGGGGGTGGAGATATAGTTCTTCCTTTATCGGACCCCCTCGACAACCTTTTCTCCAATTCCTCCCCCCTTCACAAGTTTAAACCCCACCTTTCATAAACAAACTCCTCTATTTTCAACTTTAGGATTTCCTTCCCCTCAAAATTGAGATGGAGCCTATCTCTAGCACATAGCCCCTTATTTTCCCATGTTTCCCCCAAATCCCCCATCAACCCATAACCTCTGGCCCAACACCAGTCCCTGAGCCACTGGTTTATATCCTCTTGTGTTACCTACTAGCCCTTGGCAATGGCAGGATTTCCGGGAAGGAAATTGTGCATCCTATGTCATGACAGACCCTGGCAAGCTCCTTGAACCTTGCCTGTATCTCTAGCTCACTGTTTCCCTCAATGTCATTGGTATCCAGGTGGACCAGTATGTCCGGGGAACCTCCACAGTCCTTTACCAGCTGATATACGTCATGCTTGGCCCTGTGTACCATTAGTCCAGGGAAGCATTTTGTTCTAACCGGGCTGGCCTCCCCCTCCCTATCCTATTTGATACCCCTGATCATGGAATCACCCAACAGGAGCACTCTGATTACCCTTTTCCTCCATTTCCCTGCTTCCATGTCCCTCATCCTTTCTACTGGCCCCTCTTCCCAGCTGGCTCCTTACTCCTCCCCATAGCTCGGTACCCCCTGCTACCCCCTCCTTATTTACCCTGGCCAACCCCTCCCCTTCGATGCTATGCCTCTCCTCCTCCCAGGTATCCTTTTGTACCCCGCTATCCCCCCATCACTGCTCGCTAGACTTGCCTGGCTCGTTCTCCCTTCCTTTCCATCTCTGTTCATCCCCTCCTTGCCTGTCGTGCTCCCCTGGCATGAACCTTCAGCTACCTTTACTGTATCTTCCTTGTATTTCTGGTCCCTCTCCATGCCCTTTCCTCCCAACTGGTCCTTCTCCTTGCGCTTTCCTCCCTCTACCCCCTCCTCTTCCTGCTCTGATCCACTGCTCCCCACATTTTCCTGCATTCCAAGTTCCCCTCTGTTCTTCCTGCTGTCTGACCCCTGCCTCCTGTGCCCCACTCCCTTTCCATCTCTAACCACCCCTGTCATGGCTACATCACCCCCCATCCTCAAGCAGAAGAAGAGAATTGAAGTGGTTACTGAGCTTAAGGTCCGATCCACCTCTCCTCCTTGCTTCCTTCTGTCCAGCCCCAGCCATCTGCCTACTTCCCTGAGAATGTCCTCCCTTTGGTCACCCCCTTTGTGAAGGTCCCCAGATACCTGCCTGCTTTCTTGGTAGTGTCCTCCTTTAAGGCCCCCTCTGTCAGGGTCCCTATGGGACCCCATAGTACTCTCCTGCTCTCTTTTCCCTATGCCCCCACCCCTAGTGCTTAGTGCAACCCATGGGACAGCCCCTGCCCTATTCCCCAACCATACCTCTTCCCTCCCGCCAGATGTCTCCTAATCCCCTCAACCTCCTCCCTAAGCTGTGCCAGCTGGTAGCACACTGGGCAACCACCGAACTTCTTAGCCAAGTCCAGTATCATGGCAGCTCCACACCCTGTGCACGCTACAACCCTCCCAAAGATGCTGGCCCTAATGACGTGTGGTCCCATCCCCCTTCAAGTAGGATTCCTTGGATGAATCACCAGGTTCCCTCTCTAAATCCAAGGAGAACAGCACATTCGAGCAGACTTGATAGACTGTAAAGCCTTTATCTGCACATTTGTGTGTTAATATCTATTTAGTTTTTACTGACTGGGAAAGGAGGGCTAGGCAGTTCTGCATATTTTCAGCCTTGTCCCAGAGGGGATACAGATGGAAACCAGCTGTGATTAAACCAGATTAAGCTGCTGGTGGCATTTTTAATGAATGGGGGAACATAATCGGGACACCAAAAAAAATTCCCCTACTCATCAGTAGGGGGCAACACTGGTCATTTTTCCAAGAAGGTGGAGCTGGAGGGTGTCGGAGCAGTATGTCCAGGTATGGGCAAGTTTGCTTCCTTCCCATTACATCTCCTCCTTTAGAGGCTTTCAGTGATTTTGAGCTTTCTGGTATACATATTCCTGGGAATGCTGCCCCATCCACCTTGTCTTGTGATTAGATGATGCAGTAAATTAAATTCTGCCAGCGAAGTGAACACAGTGTGGCCACTTTGCATTATCATAACGCTACATGCAGTGACCATTGGAAAGTGCTCACTTGACTTGTTATTATGACTTTGCATTGTTATGCCGCCTTAATGCAAAGGAAGGCGGAATGACAATATAGGCAGTCCCCCACACATCACATGGCTTATAGTAGTGTAAGTCACATGCTTTAGCCAGGCAGGAAGAAAATGAATCATACAAGCAAATACTTTCATTTTCTCCTTCACAGAGCTACAGAGTAGAGATGCAATGAATTTAAAATCCACTGGCGAAGTGAATGCGAAGTGGCCACTTCACGTTGGCACTTTGCTAGGCGGAGTGCCCCATAGGAAAGGCTCACTTCACCTTGTAATTATTACCCCACATTGTCATTCCACCTTAAATGCAAAGTAAGGAGGATTGACAACAATATTGGCAGCATCCCATCCACATAGCCACCAGAATGAATGTACACCCCCAAGTGCTACTGTCTTGTGTCCAGAAAACTCCCCAGTGCTGATGAAGTGAATGTGAGTATAACAAGAAATGTTAAGTCTCCCAGAATTAATGGCGTACTCAGTCATGTGTGCAGTGGTCAGGTCACACACAGTCACCAGAATTAATGCACATCCCCAACTTGCTACTGTCTTGTGTCCAGAAAATTCCCCAGTGCTGATGAAGTGAAATGAGAGCATAACAAGAAATGCAGTCTCCCAGAATTAATGGTGCAATGCAAATGCACAGACAGATTAAGATTGCTCTGCACACTCAAGAGATGCATACAAAAAGGCACAACACCTAACCAGTGCTCAGAAGTCACAAATCCAAATCTGGAAAGGAATACATTTTGCCAGTTGGGGGATTAGTGCACGGCATTAACAATCTACTACCAGTAAAGATACCACAAAGCAATATAAAAAATTCATACAGGTGTGGTGGATAGCAGGTTCACACTGCTGCAATTACTCTGTAACACAACCAAAAGGTGTAATTTAATGGCACTCATCACACATACACTCACACACACTACAAGTAATGAGTAGCAAATGGAAACCCTTTAATAATATAACCAAATGTTTTAAACAAACTGAAATTATACACTGCTGCACCACAACAATCATCAAGAAAAATGTAACCAAAACAGAAAGACTGCTCTTTTCTCCCAGTTAATCTACCTACTCCACAAATACACCCCTCTCCTAAAGCACACTTCACAGTACACAGACTGACTGTTCTAAATTAACATTCAAAATCCACACCCAATAATAAACACTCGATGATATGAGCGCAGAAGGGTTTCCTACAATTGACGTACTAAATTTTGAGCAAAAAATATTACTCAAAAAGGCATTTTAAACAGCTTTTAGAGGTTTTGAATTGCAGAGCTCTGAGAGCAAACTGTCTCCAGCTACCACTGCACACACACACTACCCAGGCCAGAACTGAGGCTGTACCAAACTATCTAGAGGACATGTGACCTGCAATTCCATGAATAACTGCAGAATTTCATTTGGAGCTCAATTACAGGGGAAAGTGAGGCGAATTACATTGATTTCAATGTACTTCACCTTAAAATTGGTGGAGAAGTGGTTTGGGGAAGATGGAATAACGCAAAGTCATTGGTTTCAATGCACTCCGCGTTCCTCATTATGAAGCAAAGTACTCCACTTCACACTGTGGAGTTCTCCACGGATTCCATGTTACTCAGTGAATCACTTCATGGAGCAAACTGGGGCCACTTCTCCCACCACTACTTGCAGTACTGTAATTCACATGCTGTATGGGAAGGAACATGATTGTCTATGGCTGTACTTCCCCGAAGAGCTGTAGCACAAAACTCCATGAACTTAAAAACACTTAATAATGAGTACAATGGTGTAGTGGAGAAGCCTGGAGAGATACTGCAAAACATGCTTACAATACATCCAAGTAACTAGTAAATAAATGAATGCTGTGACTCATGACGTGATCGTGAATCATGATTTGTGACTGCATTTGTGACCGTGATGATGAAGAACGTGATTTGGTGTTGATGGTGTGAGATAAACAGTATGGAACTGTACTGGGAATGCAAATGCCTACAGTTGTACTTCTCTGATGAGCTGTAGCACAAAACTCCCCGACTTAAAAACACTTATTAATGAGTATAATGGTGGGTTGGTGAAGCCTGGCGAGATACTACAAAACAGACTTACAATACATCCAAGTAACTAGGAAAAAAATTAATGTTGTTATTTGTAACGTGATCGTCAGGGACACTGGTTTACCGGGATTGAAAAAGGACAAATTCCATTTTGCATATTATAAAAAAAAGGTACTGTCACCGGTGTCTGTTAAGTTAAAATATGTTTTTTGCAGTTTTTGGTTTTATGTACTGCATTTAACAATTTTTAACGTTGCTAACATGCATTTTAGCAGTTTTGACCTCCACTATTGCACATCCTTCCATCCTTGTACCAATTTAAAGTTATTTTAGGTATAAGATGTGACAGCAGCAGCAGCACTATAGCCCTATCTTTGAGGTGTGATAGAAGCACATGGATTTATTTAACTCCAAAAATTGATTAGCGTTTTGCTCATAAAAGTGCTAAAACATTGTGAAAATGCATAGCACTTGCCTCACTGTGTTTAAAAAACATAACACTTCTAGAAAACCTATAGAAATACTTTCTGTACAGTTAGCATTGTCCCAAGAAAAAAACTGCTAATCAATTATTTAAAACCCTGAAGCAGTACTACGGCCCCCATCCTTCAGGTGCTATGGCAGAACCAACAGCACTACAGACCCATCCCTCTGGTGTGATTGCAGCAGCAACAGCACTGTGCCCCCCTCCCTCTGGTGTGTTGGAAGCAGCAACAATGTGGCCCCTGTCCATTAGGTGTGATGGCAGCAGTACTATGTTTTGCATTCCTCAAGTGTGATGTCAATATCAGCACTATGGCCCCCATCCCTCAGGTGTGATGGCAGCAGTACAACATTTCCCATCCATCAGGTGTGATGGCAGTATCAGCACCATGGCCCCATCCCTCAGGTGGGTTGGCAGCAGTACAACATTCCCCATCTACCAATGGTTATGGCAGAAGCACTACAGCCCCCGTCTCTCAGGTATGATGACAGTTGCAACAATGCAGTCCACTTCCCTCAGGTGTGACGACAGTAGTGACAGCACAATGATCCCCTTTCTACAACACTCACACCCTAAACGTGCAAGTTATAAATTACTTAGCCTCTTTGCTTGTTAGAACTCAGATGTGAATTAATCTGAACCACCACTACTAAGGTGGGCCACCTTTGTTTTTTCCTGTCATTTAACTGTCTGAACTGGATTTCTGCCTGTGACACCACTGACCAAGGTTTGAGAACAGATTTGGGTGTTGGAGGATTGGCCGGGGGGGGTGAAGGCTTGAGTGTCCAGCGACCACTCGTCCTCTCCTGGGAGGGAGGGTATATTCACTGCTCAGCATTTGCTGGCCCCAGTTGGAGGCTGGAGGCACAGCAACACACTGGGCCTTGCTGCGGGAAGGAGTGTGATGGATATCAGCTTGTGCCTTGACATCACGTGGCCTATCACACCACCACGAAAATAGGAAAACACCTGCTGACCACCCAGAGGATGTCTCCTGGTCCCTCCATAAGCATGAAGCCCCAGACACATGTATCTGTTCTGTCCCCTGCCATGCCTGGGATATATACAGGCTGCTCTTTAGGGTGATTGTCCTTCCCTGTTAGCCTCCCACAGTGGTAGGGGCTCACCCAATGAAGGGTTACTTTGGGTTACCAGGTAGCATGGCCATAAGGATCAGTGGATGGTGGTCGGGACTTAGCAGTGGAGGAATGGTGGCTTGGCAGGCTGAAGGAGTGGATGGCCAGGGGGTAGGAAGAGCAAAAAAAAAACTGCCTGAATTTGCTTCTTTGAAATAAAGTGTCTTCACCTGAAAACAATTCACAAGTGATTAGAGGAGGACCTTCTAATGGAAAATCATGCATCTCACAAACACGTGGATGCCTTTTTTTTCCCTTGGTCTCCATGAAATGGTGTCTCTCAGTTTTCATGTCTGAGGTAAGAGGTGAATTGAGCACCACTCTGCCCACCAGCATCATACTTCCCCTGGGGTGTTACCTTCTGTGTGTCACTAAATGTGCTTTCAAATCCACTGGCCAAGCATAAGTACAATTAAACAGGCTGGATAGTATAGCGCAGTGGCTTAAGGCTCTGAGCTGCAAATCTGGTGACATCTAGCAGACCAGACTGGGGTTTGAATCCCACAGTTTCCACTTACATACTGTGTGACCCTGAGCAAGTCACTTAACTTCCCTGTGCTCCCAGGTCATTTCAGTAAAAAAGCTTTCAGCTTAATGTGCAACTCCTGGGTAAACAATTGCATAAAAAAAAATAAACACTTAACATTTGCTTTTTATCAAAGCAGTCTGTCAGGAAAAACTTTTTGTTGTCACAGAGACTGAAACAGCAGGTGGGAGAGACGGTGCAAATGATTCCATTCACCTAAATGGGGTGCTAACTGTGAAGTCTTTTTTGTAAGTAGTAAGGCAGTTTCTGCCTTGTGAACATACTTTGATTCAGACTAGTTTTCATTCAAACAACTGAGGATTTTGGATGGCCCTGCTGATTGTAAACTTGAATAAGCTAGTTGGTAACAATGGTCCTGTGCTTAGCAGCCTACAACCTTGATGTTCACATGCAAAGAATACAATAAAAACCTCACTAAAGTCTAAAAACAAGATTATGAAACACATAAAATGTATTTGAACATTCATATTTACCTATACAAAATCATTGCAGCCAGAGTAAAACTCAGGTAAATTACATGGCACCCTGGCTACTGAATGATGTAGTAAACATTGATATTTTTTTATATATTTTTTGTAAACCAGGTAAGTCCCTTAGGCAGAACTGCCTGTTTTCAGAGGTGTCTCAGGAGCACTGAGTAGGTTAAGTGACTTGCTTGGAGTCATGGAGTATGCAAGTGGAGGTTGTGGGAATCAAACCAAAGTTTTCTAGATGGACTTAGTTCAATCACTGTTTGTTACTATAACCACTAGGCTATACTGCCAGCCATAACACCCATAACACCCATATATAATGTTAAATTAATGATTTCAGTAATGGTGCACAGTATCTACAGTGCAAATTATGAACAATAAACACTTTACATTTTACTTAAACTGAATTATTTGCCTCTTCATCTACTTATGTTTTCTTACACCAAAGTGAGTGTGTAATTAACAGAGCTCTGTAAATAGCCTGTGGTAGCACTACTGCTTGCAATGCCAGGGACCCGGGGTTGAAAGTGAATTCGGGTTGCTAGAGGTCTGGCCAGGGGAGGAGTATTGAGCACATCGGGGCCACTTTCCTCCTCTGGGAATGGTGGCCTGCAGGTCCTGCTGCTTTACTGCCACCTGGGTGACCACAGATGGTGGTGCAATGGGGCTGCAGAGCAAACAGGAAGAGAGGAAGCAAGCCAGGATCTGGAGCAGTGGCATGTCTCTGTGTCCTACCTCCTTAGATCCCCTTGAGTGGCGTTGCCCTCAGGGACAGAGACCAGAAAACCAGTAACAATCACCCCACATCGGCTGCTAGTAGAAGGGATCCAGCTGCCCAAGACTTCATAACCAGGTTCCATGAGAGACCCACTGGGCTGCCCGACACACATTAAAGGACTGTGGAGGCATGACCTGGGGTCCTCTCCCTTCCCACCTGGGGGATACAACCTAGGCAGGATGGGGGCAGACTCACAGGAGCTCCTGAGTATTACTTGGGTTGAAGCTAGGGGCTACTCAGCCTAAGGATCTCTGAAAGGTGAAGACTGATTCTGTGAGAAGTGGGTATAGAAAGAGAAAATAAAAAAAAAATTAAAAAGATGCTAAAATCTTAGCTATTTTGTGGCAGGGAGATGCAATTTCCATTAGGCACCAGTACAAGAATTCAAAATCTACAATCCAAGCAGGATTTCACGATTGTTACCAATAAAAATGGAAAACCAGGGTCTCTGGTGATCGTGAACAGTGATTTGTGACTGCATTTGTGACCGTGATGATGAAGAATGTGATTTGTATCACGAGTGACTCGTGATGATGGTCCTGACTTAAAAACACATATTAAAGAGTACAATGTTCATGCAAAATTAGGCACCGCACCTGTCCAGTACTCTGAAGGGAAACAACTGTGACTTAAGTTACAGATGGAGATTGGGCACTAAAGAGATGCAAATGCACAGACAGATTAAGATTGTGCTGCGCACTGAAGATATGCAGATGCAAAGGCACAACACCTAACCAGTGCTCACCATCAGAAATTCAAATATGGAAAAGAATACCTTTGCCAGTTGGGGTGAGCTGTGGGGGGGGGGGCAGTGTACTGCACTGCTGCAGCAACAGTCACTAGTACTAGTACCAGTAAAGATACCACAAAGAAGTACAAAAATCACACAGCTGCAGTGGACAGCAGGTTCACATTGCTAAAATTATTATGTGGCACAATATAAAGGTGTCTGATTTGATGACATGCATCATACACATACTCACACACAGACTAAGTAATGCGTAGAAAATTGAAAACTTCAGTAATATAACCACACATTTTAAACAAACTGAAATTATGCACTGCTGCACCACAACAGTCAGCAAAAAAATAGCAAGAATTATTGAAAATATTACTGTGTGTACATTAACACATTTATACAAGAAAAATATCACCAAAACAGAAAGCACTGTCTTTTTCTCCAAGTTAATCTACCTACACCACAGATTCGCCCCTCCCCCAAAGCACACTTCCATTGTCTCTCAGTACGGAGACTGAATGTTGTATATTAAATCCTCACACAAACAATAAAAGCTCGATGGTACGAGCACAGGAGGGTTTCCTATAATCCATGAACTAAAGTTTCAGCCAAAAAAAGACTCCAAAAGTTTTTTAACTGCTTTTAGAAAATTTGAATTGCAGAGAGCTCTCAGAGCAGACTGTCTCCTACAGATTGCTACACACACTACCCCGAACTGCGGCTGTGCAGAACAATCTATAGCCCATGTGACCTGAAATCTCATGAATAACTGCAAGATTTGCCTTTGGAGCTTAAAAACAAGGCGAAGTACATTGTTTTCAATGTACTTCACCTTAAAAATTGGTGGAGTAGTTGTTTGGAACGGTGGAGTAGCATAAGTCATTGTTTCAATGGACTTTGCATTACAATATAATGTAAGTACTCCGAGAATTCGCTTTCCTCCATAAATCTCTTGCAGGTGAATTTAGGCCACTTCGCCCATCTCTAGTAGAGAGAGGAAGCATTTTGTGTAGGAGAGAAGAGTTCTTGTTATGTTTCTTCAGCAAATTCAAAAAACCCAAATGCTCTTTTAAAAGCTAATTGTTTAGGTTTTTTTCATATTGTTTTGTCAGTTAATTTTTTATGTTTGCTTGCGCGCATGCACAAGAAACGTGTAGCAGCTTAAGAGAGAAGCAGGTTGTGGAGCTGTTGCACTGTGGCAGCCAATGCTGGCACTGCATTGTTGGGCTTTTCAATGCTCAGTCAATGAAGGCCCAGTGTCCTCATGACACTGGTTCTGTAGAGTGCCACCAACCTGTAATGATTTTGCTGCTGCAATCAGGGGCCACCTCATCATTGCAGCATCAGCTATTCTGCTGCAATGAGGGAGAGACCCGTCATTGCAGGGCGGTACCTTGCCTGCTGTAATATTACCAGGAACAAGTGGGCTCTATTCTACTTCCTCAGCCCCATGAAAGCTGACGAGGGTGCTCAATCCCCCTGTCAGCAGACCCCCGACTCACTTAATTTGCTGACGGGGAGCCCACTCCCTGTCAGCATAATGTCCCCAACCCCCAATTTCTGTTGTGTACCGAGGGGATGCCCAGTCCCTCTCAGCATCATGCACACCCCAAGTCTTTCTTTGCTGATGGGGGGCCCAATCCCTGTCCACTTCAGTCCCCCTTCCCAGTTCAATTTGCCTATGGGGAGCCCACTCCCCATGGGCATAATTTCCCCACCCCCCCAATTTCTGTTGTGTGCCGAGGGGTGCACAATTCCTCTCAGCATCATATGCCCCCCCAGACCCATTTCTGTTCCAACGGGGGTACCTATCCCATGTCAATTTTGGTCCCCCTCCCCACAAATGCAGGTGGCATACTGGGAGCCCACCCCAGTGTACCTAACACACTTGTAAAAGAAGAAAATCAACTCATGTTGTCTTTTTTTACCTGTAAAACAAGAAAATGGTCCCTTAACATGTCCAGTGCCTCTCCCCCAACCCGCACCAACCCTCTGCATACCCCACCTCCTCACAACCCCCTCACTCCATACTTACCTGGGGAGCCCAGGACAACAATTTTCAGTGGGCCAGGAACACATCTACACTCTTGAAAGCTGACCGTAAACTGAAGAAATGCCGGTAAGCTGGATAATGGTATTACTAGTTTTTTAAACTTTGGTGCATATCTTGGGCATTTTTGAGAATGTTGGCACCAAATTTTCAACATATGGTTATTGGGACCCCTTCTCATGAATTCAGTCACTGTCATGACGTTATTTGTCCTGAATGGTGATTTTGCAGTCACTGCACTGAATCACCTTTCCGGACTAATTAATGAAATGACACTGCACTGTTCATGAGATGGGATCTCAAAAAGCCTATGTTGCAAAATGTTGCAAAATTGGGAAAAGAATCCAAAAAATCCCAAAAATGACTGCTTAATGAGCATGCCTTGTGCAGTTTCCATGCACGTTCATAACTTTGTGAATTTGTTATATTTTTTACTCCAGAATTTTAACATTGGCATTTTTTCACACCTCCTAATGAACAGTACAGCTGTCATTTTACACATCCTGGCCAAACTGTGTTTTTGCACTTCCAAGGCAGAATAGCATGATTGCTGTGGCAAATCAGTTTTTGGGACAGATTAAGAAAATTTCAGTGACACCGTTCATGAGTAGAGGTCCTAAAATGCCTATGTTGAAAATTTGGTGATGAAAGTCCCTAAAATGACTGTGGTACAAGTGTGCATTGTGCAGTTTCAATGTACCCTTGTTAACTTTACAAATTTGCAATATCTTCATGCCAGATTTTCAACAGTGGCATTTTTTCACACCTCCTTATGAATAGTACAGCTGTCATTTGTCATATCCTTGCTGAAATGTGTTTTCACACTTCCGGCATACCATAGCGCAGTTGCTGTTGGAAATCAATGTTAGGGACAGATTAAGAATGAGTGAGTGAGTGAGCTCAGTGGAGCTCTGTTGGGACTGCTGTGGATTTTTTTGTGGGCAGAAAAAGGTGCCAATGCAGGCAGGATCCCAGTACAAAAGGGCAGCCTGCAGCTCTGAGAGAAACAGAACAAGCGAGTGAGAGAGGGGGAGTGAGCAAGCTCAACAGAGCTCTGTTGAGACTGCTGCAGATTTCTTTGTGGGCAGAAAAAGATAGCAATGCAGACAGGAGCCTAGTACAAAAGGGCAGCCTTCAGTGCCAGAAGAAACAGAATGAGTGAATGAGAGAGGGTGAGTGAGCAAGCTCAACAGAGCTCTGTCAGGACTGCTGTGGATTTCTTTGTGGGCAGAAAAAAGGTGCCAATGCAGGCAGAACCAGTACAAAAGGGCAGCCTGCAGCGCTGGGAGAAACAGAATGAGCAAGTGAGAGGGGGGAGTGATTGAGCTCAATTGAGCTCTTTTGGAAGTTTAGAGTTGCCCACTCTGCCGCCCAGTGTCCTCTATGGTCCTATATTACAGCAGGGTCTCTGGGGTGGAGACATAGTTATGATTGGATACTTTTAGGATTGCTGTAATAATGCAGATTTGGTTGTTCTGCTTATTTCCCTAACTGAGCTAAGTACTGAGCTACAGTATACTGTTAGGACTACTGTAATAATACATATTTATTTGTTCTGTTTATTTCTCTAACTGAGCTGAGTAACACATGGAGTGCAATAGGATTTTTAACTGGGCTAAGTGAAAGTATATGAGGGCAGAGAACAAAAAGTATGGTAGCTGAGGGGTAAAAAATGGACAAGGAGGCTTTAGGATTGCTACAGTAATACAGTATCTAATGGATGAGATTTGAGACTGAATTAACCTGGTCTGCAAGTGGACAGTAGGAGGACTAGTGTGGGGAAACAGGAATTTGAGTAACTAGGGGCCTAACAGTTGTGCTGTAGTTTAGTTATTTAACCAGGAGAGACACACTAAGCTGAAAGCTTTTTTACAGGCACAATCTGGTAGTAGGGTACAGAAACTGGGAGTAAGAGCCCGTAACATAAGATGAGGGCCAAAATGGGTCAGGTGCCGCATGTCAATAGGGCGGGCATCTTTGGAAGGGTGGTGGAGTGTACAGGGTGAGGGTCCACCATGATTCTGGACTGGGCTTGGAGGATGGGGAGTGTATGGTCTGTAGACAACTGGCTAGTTTGAGGGAGGACTGTGGAGGTTAGGAAGGAGTCTAAGTGGCAGGGCAAATTAGTATGGTAGGCATCCTGGCTGGGTAGGGAACAGGGGATGGCAAGGGGGGATGGGTAAGAACATTAGGGACTGAAACTGACCCCAGTATCAGAAGAACTATCAGGGATGAAGAAACCAAGAGGAGTACCAGGGGAGAGAGCAGATGGCTGCAGGTAGGTAGGTAGGGACCAGGGGTGGGACCAGGGGGGACATGGAGAGGAACAAGTAGGAGGGGGTACTTGATAGGGGAAAGAGATATAGGAGGGGTATCAACTAAGAATAGATTCAAGCCTCTGCTATGAGAGAGAGGGGGAGCAGAAACATAGTGAAGGGGGAAGACAAGTGCGGCATGAGAGGGATGGCAACAGGTAGGGGAAGAAGTAGCAAGGATGAAAGGGTAGAAGGGGGACAGTAAGGAAGGAGGGGTAACTGGAGGAGAGAAGGCTATGGGAAGAGAGAAGGATATGAGGGGCATCACTATTGGGATCTAAGGGAATGGGGGCTCTAAATCGACAACAATGAGGATAGGAGAGGGGAAGTCAACATGGGAAGTGCAGTAGGACTTAATCCGGCCGGGAAGGGGTTCAAGGGGATGGGAGGAACAAGGCACAGAAAAGGGGTGTGGTGGAATTAGGGGGTGCAGATACAGAAGTCACAGAGGGTGCAGCTGATGGGGGTTAGGAACAGGGAAGAACAGATACTAGGGTGGTGGAGGGGGGCATTAGAAGGGAAAGGGGTAAGGGACAGGGGGTTACTCATCCAGGGGGATTCTATACTGAAAGGGCCAAGGTGGGGTGGAAGGGGAGAAGGCACAATCATATCTGGGTAGAAGCTATCCCTGGGTTGACTGCAGGAGAGACAGGGCAGCCACTGCTGAAGTGCGCAGCAAGGGAGAGGAAGAAACCTCATTTAGTGTTACATGTGGGTACAAACAACTTGGCTGGGGAGACTGTGCAAGTAGTGAGGGTGAGGTTTGAGGAGTTGGGCAGGCAGTGTGAGGGATGGGGGAGTCGGTGGCATTCTCAGAGGTCCTCCTAGTACCATGTGCAAGCACAGGGAGGAAAGGTAGTATCGAGGAGTTGAAAGACTGGCTGAGGGATTAGTGCCACACCAAAACTTATGGGTTAGTGACTAACTGGGGAAGGGTCTGGGGGAATAGTGACTTGTATGCGGGGGACAGGCTACACTTGAGCAGGGAGGGCAGGGGAGTATTAAAGGTGGGATTAGAGAGGTATTTCTCTACTACGGTGGATTTAAACTGGGGGGGTGGCAAAATGACTGAGATTGGTTGAAAGATCCAGACAGGGGAGCCTAATGAGCTTACCCTCTAGATATAGGTAGAAGAGAAGGTGCAGTAACCATAGCAGGGGGTGGGCAGAGTGGTCTGAGAGTAATACAGAAGACACCACCACCTGGTAAGAAAAAGGAGGAGAAAGGGTGTGGACTACTGGCAGGAAAGACACAAGTCAAGGAGAAGAGTGAGTGGAAGTAGGGGTACATGTGGGAGGTGGTCTCTCTCAATGCAAGAAGCCTGCAGAACAGCATTGCAGAGCTTCAAACACTCCTTTCGGAGGGCAAGGTGGACACTGCTGTAGTGATAGAGACTTGGGCCACTGAGTACCATGATTGTGACTTGTCAATCCTGAGATACAGGATATACACGAGGGGCCAGGGGTTTGGGGGGGGGTTGCACTATATGTGAAGGAAGGAATCAAATGCATAAGGGATGAGGGTGAAGAGGAGAGGTCAGAAGCACTTTGAATGCAGATCCTGGACTCCAAGGCCAGAAAGGTGAGGTTGGGAGTGGTGTACAGACCACCAGCCCAATCTAGGGAACAGGATGGTGAGTTGGTGGAGCAGATAAGGAGGGTGTGTAGAAGGCTGAGTGTGGTGATAGTGAAGGATTTTAACCTACCAGGAGTTGACTGGAGCACCCCAGCCACTAGCAGTACCAGGAAGCAGGTGGTCCTTGATGCAGTCCAGGATGGCCTTCTGACGCAATTGGTAAGTGGGCCTACAAGGCTTGGTAGCACTCTGGACCTAGTACTGGCAAATGGGGAGGAAGTGAGGGAAGCAAGGATGGAGGGCCCACTAGCGGGTAATGACCACCAAACTGTGTGGCTCATTCTCTTGCTGGGCAGGGAGACTGGAGCCATGGGCACTAAGGTGGTGGATTTTAGTAGGGGGACTTTGGGAGGATAGGAGCAATACTGCAAGGTAGACTCTAGAATATAAGGTCAGGGATGGATGCAGAACAAAAGTGAGGAGTCATAAAGACTTGACTAACAGAGGCCACAGTAGCCTGCACCAGTGCTAGGAGTAAGAAGAGCAGAGCCAAGAAACCATGCTGGCTGAAAAGGAAGTGCTGCATGGGTTGAGGGCAAAGAGGGCTGCATACCAGAAGTACAGGAGAACAGGAAAGGGAGAGGATAAGAAAGCTGGAGTTGGTCGTAGAAGTGTGGAGGGTGAAAAAGCTAAGGCCTCCAGGGAATTAAGGTTAGCACAGAGCATAAAGGGAGGAAAAAATGACTTTTTTAGGTATGTCAGGAAAAAGTGGATGTGCAAGGAACATATTGTGAGGATAAAGCAGGGAGCGGATTGAATGGAAAAGGAGGAGAAGCAAGCAGAAATTCTAAATGAGGAACAAACAGACAAACAAACAGGAGGAACAAAATGGGGGAGAGATGCTGTGGGTTAAGCTGGAAAGGAAAATGGGGACAGCCATCCGCATAGGTGTGGTCTATAGACCACCAGCCCAGGAGGAAGAAACAGATAGGGAGCTGATGCTAACCATCCAGAGGATGGCAGACAAGGGTGAGGTAGTACTGGTTGGAGACTTCAATATTCCAGACGTGGACTGGAGCATTCCAGCAACAGCATCAACTAGAGCAGATTTATCCTGGACTCCTTCAGGGTGCCTTCCTCAAGCAACTGGTCATGGAACCAACTCAGCAGAAGGCAATACTGGACCTTGTGCTCTCAAACAGGGACAGTGTGATGGGGTAAGAGTGGGAAGCACCTGGGAACAGTGACCACCAGTCACTGTGGTTTGAAATCACAGAAAGAGCAGAACCAAACCACACAAAAACACGTATCCTGGATTTTAGGGGGGCAAACTTTGGGAAAATGGGGAGATACTTGAAAGAGGCATTAAGGGGAATGGGGCAGGAATCAGGGTTGAGGAACAGTGGGAAGTATTTAAAATGGGGATTACAAGAGCAACAGAATTATGTATTAAGCAGGTTAGCAAGAGGAAAAGGAAGAGGAGACCATTATGGTTTTCCAAAGAGGTAGCAAAGAAAGTGAAAGCCAAAAAGATTGCATTCAGGCAATACAAAAAGACACAGGCAGAAGGGATAGGGAGAGTACCAGGAGAAGCAAAGGGAGGCAGGAGATCAGTAAGGGAAGCCAAAGCTCAGACAGAAGAACATATTGCAAAATCAGTGGGTAGGGGGACAAAACCTTTTACAGGTACATAAGTGAAAAAAGAAAGGCAAGGAGGGATGAGTGAGACTGAAGGGGAGGATGGGGCTGTGTGGAGGATGACAACAGTGAAAGCTGACATATTGAACAGGTATTTCTGCTCAGTCTTTACTAAGGAAGAGGAGGATAATGGGTCTGAATGGAGTACAAGAGGTGAGAATGGTGCAGAAATGGACACAAGTCCTTTACGAGAAGAGGTTCTGAAGGAACTGGAAGTAATAAGAGTTGATAAAGCAATGGGGCCAGATGGGGTGCACCCAGGGTCCTTAAAGAACTAAGAGAGTGGTGGCTGAACTCTTGCTATCCTGTTTAGCCGATCACTAGAAACAGGAGAGTACCCAAAGACTGGAGGATAGCAGATGTAGTCCCTTATACAAAAGTGGGAACAAAGAGGAAGGGGAACTACAGACCAGTCAGCCTCACCTTGGTAGTGGGGAAGATCATGGAAGCACTACTGAAGGAGAGATTGGTGGAACATCTGGTTGTCAATGGACTACATGACCCAAGGCAGCATGGTTTCACCAGGGGATGGTCATGTCAGATCAACCTCATTGAATTTTTTGGCTGGGTGACTAGGGAGGTGGATCAGGGGAGGGCAGTGGACATGGCCTATCTGGACTTCAGCAGGGCCTTTGACACTGTGCCATATAGAAGACTATTGCACAAACTGGGGAATATGGGTGTGGGCAGGACAGTAGTGCGGTGGGTAGGTAACTGGCTGGGGAGCAGGACACAGAGGGTGGTGGTAAATGGCTGTCACTCCACAGAGGGAAGAGTGACCAGTGGGGTACCACAGGGATCAGTGCTGGGACTGGTACTATTCAATATCTTCATCAGTGACATTGCACAGGACCTAGAAGGCAGAATTTCACTGTTCGCTGATGACACAAAGCTCTGTAACAGAGTAGACACACCAGAGGGTGTAGACAGAATGAGAAGGGACCTGCAGAAACTTGAAGAATGGTCAGCGGTTTGGCAGTTGAAATTCAATGCAAGGAAGTGCAAGATAATGCATATGGGGCACAAAACCTCTGGCACAATATATCAGTTGGGGGGTGAGGATATAGCATGCACCAAGCAGGAAAGGGATCTTGAGTTATCATCTCTGATGACCTCAAGGCAGGGAAACAGTGTGACAAGGCAGCAGATAAAGCAAATAGGATGCTGGGATGTATAGGCAGAGGCATCACCAGCAGGAAAAGAGTCATAATTCCACTATACAAGACACTAGTGAGGCCGCACCTGGAGTACACTGTGCAGTTCTGGAGACCATACCTACGTGAGGACATAGACAGGGTAGAGAAGGTTCAGAGGAGGGCAACAAAGATGGTGCATGGATTGCATCACAAGTCCTATGAGGACAGGTTGAAGGCACTGAACATGTACTCCTGGAGAGAGAGGAGGAGAGGGGATATGATAGAGACATACAAGTATCTTACAGGAGGAACAGGGTGCAGGAATGCACTATTTTAAGCGAAAAGATGTTCCAGGACTAGAGGGCATGGGATGAAGTTGGAGAGGACGATTCAGAGGAAGCGTGAGGAAGAATTTCTTCACAGAACGGTGGTGGACAAGTGGAACACCCTGCCAGAGGAAGTGGTGGGGGCAGAAACAATCACGGGATTTAAGAATGCATGGGATAGACATAAAGGAATTCTGGAGATCAGGGGTAAGGGGCAACAGACTTCCTGGAAAACATAAACTGAACTTACAAACTTAAATGGGCAGACTGGGTGGGCCATAGGCCCTTATCTGCCGACACTGTCTATGTATCTATGTATCTATGTATTTCCTTTAAGGAAATGGATGGTCCACTACCAGCATGGACTGGGGGGGTGGAGATGGGGGGGAGGAGGTGATGGACAAAGTGATCACATGGAGAAGGGAGCTAGAAGGGCTGAAGGCAGTAAAGGTGGACAGGACACCAGGTCCAGATTGCATCCACCCTAGGGTGCTGAGGAAGATGGTGGAGCTGTTGGCTGAGCCACTGGCAGATCTGTTCAACACCTGCCTGGAAATGAGGTAAGTGCCCCAGGACTGGAGAGTGGTCCATGTGGTGCATATACACAAGAGTAGGCCAAGGGAGGCACCAGGAAATTATCAGCTGGTCAGTCTCACGTCCATAGTGGGTAAGCTCTTATGGAGGCGATACTGAAGGAGCGGCTGGTCCATTCCTAGAGAGTAATGGCCTCCAAGATGAGCAGCAACACGGATTCATCTCAGGGAGGTCTTGTCAAACCAACCGAATAGAATATTGGGTTAAGCCGAACACCCCACCCGAAGGCACACCTCAACAGTTTTCGGTGTCTGCAGGATAGGGTGTGGTGAAATGGCATGATTGTTATGAGTGACAACCCAAATACATACCCCAAGGCCGGTCCATCTCTGCAGAGTGGAGGTGAGATTGGTGTGAAATTCAGTACATCACTGTCATTCCTACTCTGTATCTGTCTAACTCCTGCATTTCCAATGCTAATACCAGCAATAAAACTTTCGGCATTGACAAACGCTTGTTCTTTTGGGTGACTGATTTCTTTGTTTTATAAGTTTTGTTGTGTGTGTATGCATGTGTGTGTGTGTGTGACTGTGACTGTGTGTGTGCCTATGTTGTGTGAGTGTGTGTGTGTGAAGTCACTCATCACATCAGAGAGGGAAAGAGTAATTTTTTTGTGATGGACCAGGGACAGTATGTGGCCCATGGCAGGAGGGGAGCAGAGTGCACATGTGGTGGTGGACTGCTCCAGAGTCTTTGGTCCTGCCTCTCCCCCTCTGTAAGCAGCAGCACCACCACCAGTGCCAAGTCCACCAAGTCTGCCACCACTACTGGTGGCAGCTGCAGGAGCTCCAGCAGCACTGCCTCCACAGTAGCAGGTGGAACCCCAGGTGTGTGACCATGCTGCTGGCACTGCATCTTCACCTCCCATGCCTGATCCCCCCCACAACTCCCCATTTTGGCAGTTTTTCAACTGTGTTGGTGGGACAGCAGCCTTGTGGCATATCTGCTTTATGGTGTGCATGTGTGTTGTGGCCCCCGGGGGACATATCTGGGGGCTGGGGGCCAGTGCACCCATATGTTGAACCACCACAATGTGGAGTGGCAAACTGTCACAGAATAGACCAGGCCTTCACCTGTTGGCCCTTCTGTGGCAGTGGCAGAGGGTGCTGCTGTTGTGTATCACTGCAGCAGGAGGAGTACCACAGCAGCAGCAGCTGCTCAACCACCACCACCCCCCAACACGGCCACCAGCACCACCCTCACCACCACCACTACCTGGTTTAATCCCCCACCTGTGGACCCCACAATGCCTGCAGCTCAGCCAGACATAGCACTTTTGTGGACCACAATGGAAAAAAAAAAACGAGAGGGTGGGTGCTGTCCAGCAGCAGTTGGAGCAGATAGTGACACCAGTTACAGATTGTGTCGCTGCTCCATCTGCTGCTGGACTATCAGGGGATCCCCCACTAGATTTTGGTTCTGCACACTTCCAGCCCCCAGTGCTGTAAAGAACACCGACGGCACACATGCAGTTTAGCATAGCTTAGATGCACTGCTCAGTCCTGCTTTTTGACAAATATTTCACTAGTCCTGACACAAAGTAAACATTACTGAGGCTCCAGAAATATTTATTTTTTGAAATAAACATTAAAGCAGCAGTGCAACAATCTGGTGAAAATGTTGACCTGTACTTTTTTATGCTATTTTACATTGCCACTTTACTTACCTCCTGACTCATGTGATACCATTCTTTCCAGTATCTGAGTCTGCTTTAGTACTTTTTTTAATGTCTGAAATAATAAAAGGAGCAGTCCCTTTAATACGGTGTAGACCAGGTCAACAGTGTTTTCCACTGTTTTTGTCCATCAGTTGTCTATATATCACTTCTGTGGTGAATAAAATAAACAATTATGCAGCAGGCACTGTTTTCTGATCTGACAGAATAATATTTGTTCAAAAACAGCTGCAAATAGTGTTGAAAACCTGGTCCAAGCCATATCAAAAGGGGTGTTCCTTTTATTTTTTCGGACATGATGAAAAGTACTAAAGCAGACACAAATTGTGAAAAGAAGGGTATCATACAAGTCAGGAGATAAGTACTGTCTGGCAATCTAAAATAGCATAAAAAAGTATAGGTCAAAATTTTCAACACGTTGTTGCACTGCTGCTTTAATTTAAAATGTAATTATGACATTATGTGCTGAAAATCACAACACACAAAATGCAACTGTCTTGTGAAAATTGTGCCGACAAAGTAAAATGGGAGCTGTACATCACATGCAAAGTCCCCCAGAATTTATTATACAGTCACTCATGTGTGCAGTGGTCACACAGAGTCCCCAGAATTTTTCTGCATTCCCAAAATGCAACTGTCTTGTGTCCAGAAAGTTAACATACTGTGATGATGATGTCATGATGCACAGTGTCTTGCCAAACCAATCGAAGGAGAGGTCACATGACATGAATCCTTTCAGTGTTCTGTCAGAAATTATGACCGTGAGATAACTGTTGCTGGTTCAAAGTGTGCTGCAATTCCTGCATATGCAGTGCAATCACTTCAATAGGATGGAAGGGAGCCCTTTCTGTGTAAACTAATAGTAGCCTCGGTGAGTTTATATATTTATTTTCTAGATGAGGGGGTTGACATATATATATATATATATACATGTACTCATTGTATTGTTTTGTATCACAGGTCACATACTGTTGGTGTGTACATTACAGTGCTAGATGAGAAAGTCTGGAAAAAATTGGAAATAGAATACTCTTAAGTTAATGAAGGTAAGTATTTTATTTTTGGGGGGGATATTTGCAAGTACAGTAGCAGCCACTGACACTGCCAGCTATTTCCCAAAATTTCTGTGATATTTCCATAAATATCTCCTGCTTTTTGCATTTCAACAGTAGGGGCAGCAGAGAGAAATTCTTCAGAAATTTTGCGAAATATCTGGAAATAGCTGGCAATGTCTGTGGCTACTACTGTAGGTCTCATTAATGGTTAATCATTTGGTTACTTCTTCACCAATTATATCTGCATCCTTCTCTAATCTGGTAATGATGGTCATCGTCATCGATTGAAATGACTTCTGCTTGTTGCATGCCTGCCCCAGGCCGGGGGGGGGGGGCATGATGTTGAAGAAGCTTTTTGGATAAGGCAACTGTGACACAACAAAGCACTGGAAGTTTCCTAAAAAAAGAAATGAAGGACTTATTACAACTTGATTGCAGCAGTAAGACATTATGTTTAAGCTGTAGCTGTTCCACCACGGGTATCTGGATTAACATAGATAGTAAGCTCTCCCACTGTAATCATCAGATCACAATTTAATTGAGAACCAGGATGTGTAACAAATACACTACATCAGTGTCCCTGCAACTCAACACAAGTTGCATTGTAAAACCACATCTTGTCAAGTAACACAAGAAGCTAGAACCCAGAAGGGGAAGGATCCAGATTCATTACAATGCTTTTCAGTAACTGCTCACTGCTATTTTTGTTTTATACTTAGATTGTGGGCTTTTAGTCTTCACTTAGAATTGTTTTGGGGCTGTTGACAATTTAAAACCTAGTTTGGTGTGCTTGTAGTGCTGGTGTATTCCTTTGCTGTCTTTAATTGCTGCAAATTTAGTATTGGCTTGTCTGGTTTGCCCTGTAGTTTGGGTGAGGGGTGCTAATTGTCTGACCTCTGACCTCAGCTACATGATAACTAGAGGTGGGGCTTGGTCAGAGTTGAGGTAGCAAGCGATATTTGTTTTCTCAGAAGAAGCCAGAACCTAGAAGGGGAAGGATCCAGATTCATTCCTGTGCTTTGCTGTAATTGATCACTGCTATATTTGTTTTAACCTTAGATTGCATGCTTTTAGTGACACTGTTATTTCTTTGCTGTCTTTACTTAGAAATATTTTTGGGCTGTTGAAACTGTAAAACCTAGTTTGGTGTGCTTTTAGTGGCAGTGTATTCCTTTTCTGTCTTTAATTGCTGAAAATTTTGCCCCCCCCTTCCCCAACTGTTAATTATATGCCCCATTAAATCTGATTGACCGGAGCTAAGCACAGGGAATAGTAGGGGTTGTGGAGAACAAGGGGCATAAGGGGGAAGAAGCCCACCCTCAGGACAACAAGTGTTTTGACTATTTTTTTTTCCTTCTTTAAAGAAAAGTATCTGAGGATCAGTGAAGGGATTTTTAGGACAGTAAATTAATAAAAAAAGGAATTAGGAGAGCTTCAGTAACAGTTAGGCACTAGAATAGCAGTATAAGTGCAGTATAATGTGGGGCCTGGTGCAGTGCAGTGGCTGTGGGGCAGCCATATTCAGGCAGTCCTTCTGGACACTGAGGTGCTGCCCTATCTGCATGCCTCTCTCTGGACTGTGGGATGAGGTAGACAGACTCAGAGCAGAAGTAAACTGGATCAGGAGTTCCAGCACCCCTATCCAGAGACCACCCAGTCCAATGCCGCTGCCTCAAAGGATGCCAAGAACAAGGAGCACTTGGATGACAGCGGGCTCAGGGAAGGTTAGGGAAGTCAGGCAGAGGCACATCCCAGAACCTATCCCACTCAATAACTCATATGCCACACTGGCAAATAGGTACAACCAAATAGAGGTACCCAGAGAAGTGGAAGGGCAGGATGTGGAGGTTAGCCAAGGAGGTGACCTTAATGGGGACAGCAGTGGACACCAAAGGAGGAATTAGCAAATCCTGATGGGGGACTCCATCATAAGAGGGATCCAGCTAGGAACACAAGAAGGGGAGGACAGGGAGGTGAGGTGCCTACCAGGTGGCACAACATGGAGAGATGGAAGGAAGATCCTGGGGATCGCTGGGAAAGCAAGATGAGAGGGTGATCTGGATGTCATTATCCACCTAAGTACTAATGACCTGGCAAATGGGAAGCCAAAAGAAGTTCAACAAGAGTTTAAGAAATTGGGGAGGGGTCTCAAGCAAGTAGTTACTTCTGTCACCTTCTTGGAAGTACTTCCTGTGAGAGGCAAGGGAGAGCATAAGGGTGCATGCACCAGGAACTTTAACTCATGGTTGAAGAACTGGAGCTGTGAGGAAGGGTTTGGATTCATTGGTGACTGGAGACCCACCAGGAGGGATGGAGACTTGTTCAAGCCTGATGACCTGCATCAATCCTTGATGGGAATCCAAGCACTCAATGAGAAGTTTAAATGCCACATGGACAAGCATTTAAACTAGCCAAGGAGGGAGGTGGCAGGCCAGCATGGAGGGTATCTAATTGCCCACACCCCACAGCTAGCAGTGGAACTATTGAACAGGAGGAGTGGATATCTCTACAAAGCAGTGTGCAAAAGATAGAGATAAGTAAAAGTAAGTAAAAGATTTATTTTTATTTAGGATAAATTCTTTCTTCACATCTTAGGCCGAAGCCTTTCTTCAAGATGATCCTTAAATTTGTTCAAATATAAACACAATACAAAGATCACTTTCAATCTCTAAGACCTTACAGACATATAATAAATATAATTATATTCCAACAAGCCTTGTACAACTCATTTCACAACATGAAATGCCAATTAAAAATCCAATAGATTTCTTA
Source organism: Neoceratodus forsteri (assembly GCA_016271365.2). NCBI lineage: Eukaryota > Metazoa > Chordata > Ceratodontiformes > Ceratodontidae > Neoceratodus > Neoceratodus forsteri. The sequence continues at coordinate 114,756,041 of CM057455.1, read as the reverse complement.
TTCATCCATTGTACATGCATCTAACTTTCAATTCCTCTGTCAGAAACTCGGTAATCAGAGATGATTTATAGCCTGATTTACTTTTTATATCATTCAATAGTTGGCTGTTTGAAGCATATTCAGCTTTTAATGTCATTTCAGTAAAACTATTTTTTACCCTAGGTTTGTAGGGAGTTGCCCCATTATCTCTTAATTTATATTTCTGCTTAACATTTTGCTCCTCTGTTTTATCCCTAAGATATTTTGGTTCTCCCATTGTTTGTAATCTATGTGTTTGAAGGGCCCTTATCATTTTTCTCTTATTTTCAAGTGTTAGCCAATCCAATGTCAAATACAAATTTCAATGGTGGGTTTTATAGTCACATTGTAAAATGAATCTGGCTAAATTATTATAAGTAACCTCAAGCTTTCTTAAGAGAAAGCCTGAGTCCTTTCCAGTCATTCCATAATCTATTATAAGAATTAATAACTGATTTACTATTGATTTCCGCATACTAATATCTGTACAAAACCTATTTCTTCGAAAAGCCCCTAGTTTTCTATTTACTTTACCTACCAATTCTTCCATATGTATATCAAATGTCAGTCCCTGGTCAAGCCAAACTCCTAAGTATTTATAAAAAGAAACCTGCTGTAATGTTTCCTGTCTTAATGTTTTTATATTCAGATCCTGTTTATGATTTATTTTATCCTTTGTATTGAAAAAAGAAGAGGTTTTATTTTTTTTACTGTTTAATACTAATTTTAAATTTACTAACCATTTTTCTAACCCTGTGAAATATTCCTGAATTCCCTTTTCTATCTCATTAATATTTGTACCACACACTATTAAAACTGTATCATCCACGTATAATTTAATTTTGGTGTTAATAGCTACTTTTACCAAATCATTAACGTAAATCAAAAAAAGAGTTCAGCCCAAAATGGACCCCTGTGGTACCCCTCTAACAGCTTTAAGCTGTTTTGAGGTTGCATCATCAAGTTGAACCAGTTGTGTTCTTTCAAATAAGTTGGAAGAAAACCATCCCAGTGTTTCACAGTCTAGGCCCAATCCCACCAACCTCTGAAGCAAAACCCTGTGGTCCATGGTATCAAAGGCTTTGGATAGGTCCACAAACACCATGCCCACCCCCCCCCAAGCTGAGAGGAGAAAAGATCTATTAGGTCAGTGAACGTGGTGTCCATTGAACGCCCTTTTCAGAAACCTGATTGTGAATTCAAAAGTAAGTGGGATTTCTCCAAATAACCACTTAACTGGTTTTGTACCAGTTTTTCCATTAACGTTATAAATGCCCTAGGTGGCTAGGCAGGAAAAGGGCAAAATTTGACAGAACGGCAGATAACAGGGAGAACTAGGGATAAAGGACAACCAGGGAAGGGGCTGGAGTAGAACAGCTAAACAGTCTAGGGAATTTAAATCATGGAAAGCCATGTGTGCCAATGCCAGGAGCCTTAGCAACAAGATGGAGGATCTGAAGGCTGTCGTGGTGCAGTCAGACCTGGACATTGTGGCCATCACAGAGACCTGGTGTAATGATAACCATGACTGGGAGATGGACATACTTGGCTACAACATATTCAGAAGAGACAGGGCAGGTAGAAAGGAGGAGGAGTGGCACTTTATATGAAAGATGTTATAAAGGCCACAGAGATCCAGGAGGAATAAAATGGAGGAGAGATACTGTGGGTTAAGCTGGAAAGGAAAATGGGTCCAGCCATTCACAGAGGTGTGCTTTATAGACCACTAGCCCAGGAGGAAAAAACAGATAGGAAGCTGATGCTAGCCATTCAAAGGATGGCAGCCAAGGGTGAGGTAGTGCTGGTTGTAGACCTCAATATTCCAGATGTGGACTGGAGCATACCAGCAGCACCAACCAAGAGCAGATTTATTCTGGACTCCCTTCAAGGTGCCTTCCCCAAGCAACTGGTCATGGAACCAACTCAGCAGTAGGCAATATTGGACCTTGTGCTCACAAACAGAGACAGTGTGATAGGGCTAACAGTAGGGGAGCATCTGTAGAACAGTGACGACCTGTTATTCTGGTTTGAATTCACAGAAGGAGCCGAACCAAACCACACTAAAACATGAATCCTGGATTTTAGGGGGCAGACTTTGGGGAAAATGGGGAGATGCTTGAAAGAGGCATTAAGGGAAATGGGGTGGGAATCAGGGGTTGAGGAACAGTGGGCAGTATTTAAAATGGGGATTGCAAGAGCAACAGAATTACGCATTAAGCAGGTTAGCAAGAAGAAAAGGAAGAGGAGACTATTATGGTTTTCCAAGGCGGTAACAGAGAAAATCAAAGCCAAAAAGACTGCATTCAGGCAATACAAAAAGGCACAGGCAGAAGGGGATAGGGAGAAGTACCAGGAGAAGCAAAGGGAGGCAGGGAGGTCAGTAAGGGAAGCCAAGGCTCAGACAGAAGAACACATTGCAAAATCAGTGGGTAGAGGGGACAAAACCTTTTACAGGTACATAAGTAAAAAAAGAAAAGCAAAGAGAAAGGTAGTGAGACTGAAAGCGGAGGGTGGGGGCCACGTGGAGGATGACAACAGTAAAGCTGACATATTGAACAGGTAGTTCTGCTCAGTATTTACTGTGGAAGAGGAGGGTAATGGGCCTGAAGGGAATACAAGGGGTGGGAATGATGCAGAAAAGGACACAAGTCCCTTTACACGAGAAAGAGTCCTGAAGGAACTGGAAGGAATAAGAGTTGATAAAATAATGGGGTCAGATGGAGTGCACCCCAGGGTCTCTAAACAACTAAGAGAGGTGGTGGCTGAACCTCTAGTAATTCTCTTTCACCAATCACTGAAAACAGGGGTGGTACCAAAAGACTGGAGGACAGCAGATGTAGTCCCCTTATATAAAAGTGGGCACAAAGAGGAAGCAAGGAACTACAGACCCGTCAGCCTCACCTCAGTAGTGGGAAAGATCATGGAAGCACTTCTGAAGGAGAGATTGGTGGAACATCTGGTTGTCAATGGACTACAGGACCCAAAGCAGCATGGTTTCACCAGGGGGAGGTCATGTCAGACCAACCTCATTGAATTTTTTGACTGGATGTCTAGGGAGGTAGATCAGGGGATGGCAGTGGATGTGGCCTATCTGGACTTCAGCAAGGTCTTTGACACTGTGCCACATAGAAGGCAATTACACAAACTGGGGAATATGGGTGTGAGCAGAACAGTAGTGCAGTGGGTAGGTAACTGGCTGGGCGGCAGGACACAAAGGGTGGTGGAAATGGCAGTCACTCCGCAGAGGAAAGAGTAACCAGTGGGGTACCACAGGGATCAGTGCTGGGACTGGTCCTAAAGGAGGCAGTATAGTGCAGTGGTTTAAGGCTCAGAGCTGCAAATCTGATAACATTCAGCAGATCAAACCTGGGTTTGAATCCCACAGCTTTCACTTGTATTCTGTGTGACCTTGAGCAAGTCACTTAACTTCCCTGTGCTCCCAGGTTGCACCTGTAAAAAAGCTTTCAACTTAGTGTGGGTCACCTTGTTAAACAACTAAATAAAGAAATAACACATCTTCATCAGTGACATTGTGCAGGATCTAGAAGGCAGAATTTCCCTGTACGCTGACGAGACAAAGCTCGTAAGAAAATGGACACTCCAGAGGGTGTAGACAGAATGAGAAGGGACCTGCAGAAACTTAAAAAATTGTTAGAGGTTTGGCAGTTGAAATTCAATGCAAAGAAGTGCAAGATAATGCATATGGGGCACAAAAACCCTGGCACAATATATCAGTTGGGGGGTGAGGATACAGCACGCACAGTGTTGCAAGGCAGTAGGTAAAACAGATAGGATGCTAGGATACATAATCAAAGGCATCACCAGCAGGAAAAAGGAGGCCATAATTCCACTATTCAAGACACTAGTGAGGCCCAACCAGGAGTACAGTGTACAGATCTGGAGACCTTACCTACGTAAAGACATAGACAGGGTAGAGAAGGTTCAGAGGAGGGCAACAAAGATGGTGCATAGATTGCATCACAAGTCCTATGAAGACAGGTTGAAGGAATTGAATATGTACTCCCTGGAAGAGAGGAGGGAGAGAGGGGATATGATAGAGACATACAAGTATCTTACAGGGAGGAACAGGGCGCAGGAATAGACTATTTTTAAGTGAAAAAGATGTTCCAGGACTAGGGGGCATGAGATGAAATTTGAGGGAGGACAATTCTGAGGAAACATGATGAAGAATTTCTTCACAGAACGGGTTGTGGACAAGTGCAACACCCTGCCAGAGGAAGTGGTAGGGGCTGAAGCAATCACGGGATTGAAGAATGCATGGGATAAACATGAATGAATTCTGGAGGTCAGGGTTGAGGGGCAACAGGATTCTAGGAAAACATAAAGCAAACTTGCAAGCTCAAATGGACAGACTGTGTGGGCTGTAGGCCCTTATCTGCCAACACTGTCTACATATCTATGTAACATGACCTGGGTCCAGCTTTTTCAATGCTGTCATGGCCGCACAGCTGCAAATTTGGAATACAGTGCGTGATAATTTGCAGAAATATTTTTTGTGATGTACGTGTCACCTAGTTTTTGTATCAGTTGGATTTGTTGCACTCGCATGAAAAAAAGGAACAGCTGAAATAAAACTGATATACTTGCCAGTATGGATTGGAAATGGATACCTCATAGGTTCCTGTAGACAGTACTGCTGCTGTACCATTGATACAGATATTCAGTGAAGTTGAGCTGTTTGTTGTTAACCTGTAAAAAAACTAAATAAGTTGACCATATGAGTTTGACCATTGAAGCTCAAAAAAGCAACAGAAAACAAAACACACAGCTAAATAAAGTTGAATAGCATGAAAAATATTTTCACACATACTTTATAGTTTTAATAGTAAGAAGCTGTGTGCCTGTGGCTGATAGATGTGGTCTCCTGTTCAACTCCCTCTGCCTTGGCATGCTCAAGACATGTAATGGAAAACATTGTCACAATGGTGGTGGTGGGTGGTGGTGGTCATAGCTGAGGCACATGATGACATTCTCTCTCACATCTTCCTGAATCTGATGGTGATGGCAGTGGCAAACAGTAGTCTTATGGTGGTGGTAGTCCTGGGAGACACACTGTCACATTCCCTATGGTGGCAGTGGAGAACAGTGGTCTTCTTGTGGTGATAGTCCAGGGGGACACACTGTCACATTCCCTGTGGTGGCAGTGGCAAACAGCGGTCTTTTATGATGGTAGTCCAGGTGCCAGAATGTACTGTTCTCTGTGTAATAAATGTGACGTCACTTGTCATATGGAATTTGAGTCACTATGAGTGGGACACTGATTTAACTTTGTGAAAAAGAAAACATGTATCATGCGAGACATGTGACAGCCTTTTAACCACATAAGTTAAAACCTGTCAACATTAACCTCATAATCACTCATCATAATACTCATAAAGAAAGCTCCCCTTGCAGTCTTCTATGTCTAAATTTTGAGCACTGGGAAATTCTTTCTCCATTGTGTTATCACCTACGTCAGTGGTAGGCCACATCATGCTGTCACTGCCACCAGGATGGTCCCTTTCTACAACAGCAAAACAATGAGTATGCTGGGGTATAAATACTGAGTTTGCAGCCTGAGCTGGTATGTGCCTCTCATTCATTTTTATATTGCTTGCACGCATGTGCAAGAAACATAGTGCCATTATCGGAGATTTCGGAGGTGTGTCACCTCCTCCTCCAATTCAGTCAGCGTGCTGGCAGGCACGGCCCCTGTAAGCCAATGCATTTTGGAGCTCTAAAATGCAGTGGCATACAGTTGAAAGGGGAGCTACGCTTGAGTGAGCACCGATAAGATATCTGTTGCTCATGCGCAGCTCCCCCCTCAGACACACGCACTGTATAGCCGACAGGGTGCCAAATCCCCATCAGCTGGGCTGCATTCCCACCCCAGTAGTAAGTGCCATGCTGGGAGCCCACCCCAGCATGGCAAGCAGTCCTTTTGCCGACAGGGGTGCCCAATCCTCCATCGGCTGAACGTCCCCCCTCGTCCTTGTGCCCGCTGGGAGCCCACCCCAAGCGTGGCATTGCTCTGGCCGGTAGAGGTGCCCCATCCCCATCAGCTGAACGCCCCCCAATGTCCTTGTGCCACGCTGAGAGCCCACCCCAGCATGGCAAAAGGTCCCATGACGCCTTTTTTTTTTAACCTGTAAACAAAACTGTCCAGCGGCGGGTCTCCCAACCCCCGCCCCCACAACCCACACCCACCCACTGCACACCCAGCCTCCTCACACCTCCCCTCACCCCATACTTACCTCTGGACTCCGGCGGGACGATCTTCGGTGGACCGGGAACACTTCTGCACTCTTCAAAGGCGACCACGAACTGAGGAAATGCCGGTAAGCTGTATTATGGGCAAGATAGGGGGGGATTCAACTTTGTTGCATATCTCAGGCATTTTTGGGAATTTTGCACCAAATTTTCAACATGGGGTTTTTGGGACCACTTCTCATGAATGATGTCACTGTCATGGCGTTATTCAGGCCCGAAGGGTGATTTCGCACAGTGACTGCGCAGTGACTGCGAAATCACCCGCCGAAGCCTGAACTCTGCCATGAGAGTGTCGTCGTTCCTGAGAAGGGTCCCAAAACCCCATGTCAAATATGGTGCCAAAATTCCATAAAAATGACTGTTTTATGAGCATGCATTGCAGTTCCTACGCGCTCGTAAGTTCTGAAATTCGATATTTCACTCCAGATTTTCAACATTGCCATTTTACCACACCTTCTTATGAGTAGTACAGCTGTCATTTCTCATCTCACCCAAAATGTGTTTCCGCCTATGGCAGTAGAATGGTGCAGTCGGTGTGGAAATCAATGTACAGGACAAATTAAGAAAATCACAGTGACACTGTTCATGAGCAGAGGTCTTAAAATGGCTATGTTGAGAATTTGGTGAAAAAATTCCTAAAAATGACTGTTTTACGAGCGTGCGTTGCGCAGTTCCTACACACGCTCGTAAGTTTGTGAATTGTCAATATTTGCACTCCAGATTTTCAACATTGCCATTTTACCACATCTCCTTATGAGCAGTACAGCTGTCGTTTTTCACATCCTGCCCAAAATGTGTTTCCGCCCATGTAGCGCACAATGGCGCAGTCGGTGTGCAAACTCAATGTATGGGACACATTAACAAAATCACATTGACACTGTTCATGAGCAGAGGTCTTAAAATGGCTATGTTGAAAATTTGGTGAAAAAATTCCTAAAAATGACTGTTTTACGAGCGTGCGTTGCGCAGTTCCTGCGCACGTTCGTAAGTTTGCAAATTTTCAATATTTGCACTCCAGTGACTTCCAAATACCTAAACAGCACATAGAAGCAAGCAGCATTTGGCATTGACAAATGCTTGTTATGAATATCAGCAAACTGACATTTGCAGGGGAGAGGTTTGTACGGTGATCCTGAGCTATTGCCCCTGCTGAGCAGAATACCCTTTCGACACTCACACTGGAGGGTGGGTGTGTCAGGTACTTCAGTGCCACAGTGGTCAGCTCTGGCTATTCACTGACCTTTCCACTCCAGTATAAAAGGGGATTGTCAGTGATTGACAGATGCCTGTTTTCAGACACATATGACTCAACCATTTGCTGTGCTGCTGTAAGTCCAGTGGTTGATGCTTCATCCACTTTTCCAGAATCATTTATGTCACAAATCCTCACTTGGGACAAAACCTCCCAAAGTGGATTAACGCCAACTGCTTTTGATGACAGCCCACCTGGAACTGCAGTCCCCTTCCCCTTACAGAATACGCTTGATACTCCTCCAGGTTCACCTTCAGCCTGATTATGCTGCTGATGTTTGCTGACCTTGGCACGAGACTTCTGTGACCCATTGAACCAAATGCACCAATTACCCACTGACAGTTTTTACCTGCTCAGGCCCGCCCTCCAGCACTGAGGTAATTCCATGTTTGTATTGTGGGTCCAGCATTGTTACTATTGCAAAGTTGTCACTACGTAGAATGCTCAAGATGTGATGATTCTGGTCATATATTCTCAGCATGTGTTTCAGCAACACACTGCTAACACTGTCTCCGACAACATCAAAGCTATTCTGTACATTCACCAATGTCTGCCTCAGCACCCGGAGTAGTGGAATTGATTGACTAATGGAGGCAGACTTCCCACTCACTGCCTGTGTACCTTGTTCAAAAGTCATCAAGATTGTTATTACAGAGTCCATGAGGTGCTACTGTTCAATCGTCATAGACATGGAGGCCCCGGATCTGTCATGGCTAGTGTACATGATGAGATATTCTGAGATGGCTTTGTACTGTTCATACAACCTCTCTGCCACGTATAAAATGGAGTTCCACTGGGTGACAGCTTACAGCTTCAAGCAGTGCTACTGGAGGCTGTTTCAGATCTGCAACTGCTGAAGTTGGACACGGGCCTTTGCAAAGCATAAAAAGTGAGAAAAGATATGGCGTGCAACTGTCAGCATTTCCTTTATATCAGGGTGCTGCAGAATCTCCTCCACCACAATATTTAAACAGTGAGTCATGCATAGAACCTGAAAAAAGCCACCATTTGTGATGCATTTCACCACATTTGACCCATTGTCACTTGCTATGAACCCAGATCTCGGGGACAGGGGTTTCATCCACTAGTTAATTTCAGTCAGTACCAGGTACAACATGTTTTCAACAGTGTGTAAGCAGGTCACATTGTGCATAGAAATCATTGCATGCTGTCGAATTCCTGGAAGATTGCTACCACAACACTCCACCTTACTACACTGATTATTCACACTACCAACAGCGCAAACAACCCCGGCACCTGCACCCAGTCTGCAGTTATACACAAATATGAACTCCCCGCTGTTTTGCCACTTGTCCACATATCCATACTTAAATGGATGAATGGAGAGGAGGAATGTTGAAGGGCATGTCTTACTAAGTTGGACACAGTACAGTACAGCTCAGGGACAGCTCGGGTCGAAAAGTATGTCCTGGATGGAACTTTCCATTTTGGACAGGCACATGCGGCAAACCACAAGAACCCAGAATTCTCCACAAAGGATATAGTAAAAGATCAACTGCCAGCATTTCAGCTACAGCAGCATTAAGGTCCCGTGACTCTGTATGACTGGGTGGGACAACAGTTTATGAGCAGAAGCACTCTGTAATGTAGGCTGACACATATTTTACATGGGGTGTGATGACAAATGGTTCTGCTCTGCAATTAGCAGGAGGTGGAGTGTGGATGTGTGATGAGGACAGTTGCACAGGTGATGTCAAACCCAGAAATGCAGTTATTTTCCCAGATTTAGCAACAGGGGTTGATGTACCACTTGCACTAGACATACTATTGTACATTGACCACCACTGCCACCAAAACTGCTACTCTCACCACCAATGAACAAGATTTCAAAATTATTCTGTTCTTCCATCTCATCATGCCTGTAGTAATCCTCTACTGTTATTTCATCACTGCTGCACACATTTAATTTTCTACTTAATGTTACAGTCATGGAAGGGGATAACATGTTCCTTATGGTTGATGACAAAGGTGAACGCTCCACTGTGGTACAGGTATTAGCTACCAATTTGTGCTGGGTCCACAGTGCTATATGCTTATTCTTAAGGTGTGTATGCTGACCCACTGTGCCCAGATGGCTCCCCCTGACTCATCATTTGCATCTTGCACAAAAAAATCCCAAACAAGGGATTGTGATGCTCTAGTTTTAACATGTCCCCCGATGCTGCTTATTGGGCTCTGTTTTGTTTAAGCCATGAAGTGGGGGGTGTGCTGCATGACTTTTCAGGCAGGACACACTTGGACTGCAACTGACCACCATTACTACCTATCATTATTACTGGGTCATCATCATCAACAGAAAGTGGTAAATCACAACTTTTTATGGTGGGGGGGGTGGAATTCTAACAGACTTAGACACAGCCACTTTGAATTTCTTTTTCTCTGGTTCCCAACAGGGATTACTGACATCATCATATTCCTCAACATCATCCACATCTTCTGCTTGGATGCTGGCATATGGACTGCATGTTGCAACCACAGCAACATCATCATCATCAGCACCACGATCACCTGAAATGTTCTCACCACACCATGAATCAGTGCATGGCAAATGCATGATCTGAACCACAGTGGAATAGAACATACGAATGTGCCAGAAGAAACAGACCACCAGTGCTATCTAAGTCTGCTCAAGTGTGCAGCTAGCACCCCTAGTTTGCAGCTGCTCCACCTCCTCCCATTTGCCATCCCACTGCCACCACCCACCTCCCCAGCCCTCACTCTCCCCTGTTCCCTGTCCCTTGCCCTTTTGAAGCTGTTCACATATTTACATGATACCACCCATTCTGGTAGAGCATTACATTTTGCTACCACCCTCTCTGTGAAATAGTGTCTCCTCATTTCCTTCCTAAATCTCCCCCCTCTATTCTTAGCCCATGCCCCCAGTGACCCTCCCCCTCTTTAACTTAAAAACCCATCTGCCCTACCCTTATTGATCCCCCTCAGATACTTGAATGTGTCTATCATGTCCCCCTGCCCCATCTATCCTCCAGGGTGTATATATTAAGGTGTCTCAGTCTGCTGTCATAGTCTGTCCCTTCCATTCCACATATAATCTTTGTTGCCCTCCTCTGTACCCCCTCCAATATCCTGATATCATGCTTTAGATTTGGCCTCCAAAACTGCACACAGTACTCTAAGCGTGGCCTTACCAGTGACCAGTAGAGGGGCAAGATCACTTCTTTTTGCTGGGACAAAAAAGCCCTCTTTATGCACCACAGCATTTTGTTCTCTTTTGCAGCCACTCTCCTGCACTGGGCAGTGTTGTCCATGGTCCCTGTTATCATTATCCCAGGTCCTTCTCCTCCTCAGTGATCCCCAGCTTAACTCCTCACAGCCAGTATTCTCTCCTTGGGTTCTTCACCCTAAAGTGCATGACCTTACACTTCTTTGCATTGAACCACAGCTGCCACCTATCTGACCACTCCTCTAGCTTTCTTAGGTCCCCCTGCAGCTGCTTCCATCCCTGCTCTCCACTGGTTGGTTTGACAAATCTTCCCTGACACAAACCCATGCTGCCTCACATCCTGGAGGCCATTATCCTCCACGTACAACACCAGACTTTCCTTTAGTATTGTTTCCATGAGTTTGCGCACTATGGAGGTGAGACTTACAGGACGATAATTACCTGGTTCATCCCTTGGTCTGCTCTTGTGTAATGGTACTACATGTACCATCCTTCAGTCCAGTGGCACACATCCCAACTCCTGAGAGGTGCTGTACAGATCCACCAGCAGCTCCGCCAATACCTTCACCATCTCCCTCAGAACCTTGGGATGGATACCATCCGGCCCTAGTGTCTTGTCTACTTTCAGTGCCCTCAGTCCCTCTAGGACTCTACTTGCCGCAATTCTTCCATCTGTTGCCTCCTCTCCACCTGACCTCACCCTCCCAGCCCATGGTGTTAGTGGTCCCCCCTTTTCTTCTGTAAACACTGAGCAAAAGTATTTATTCAGTGCTTCTGCCTGCTTCTCACCCTTTTCTGTCCACTCCCCACCCATTTTATCTTCACTATGGTCTCCTTGCACTTCCTTTTCTCCCTAATGTATCTGAAAAAAGCTTTCTCCCCCTCCCCATTAATTGCCTGCGGTAATCTCAGTTTCCTCTGGGCCTCGGCTTCTCTCACTTTTCTGGTTACCTCCCTGGACCATCTTGCATACTCCTTCCTATCCACTTCCTTTGCCATCTTTCTATACCTCTGGTGCACCTCTTGTTTTGCTCTCACCACCTCCACTACCTTGCTGTTCAACCAGCATGGTTTTCTTCCTCCGCTCCTCTTACTTTGTGTCTTGGTTCAGGCTTCTGTTGCCTCTACAATCCCCAATTTAATAATATCCCATTTCTGCTCTGCATCCATCTCTTGCCTTATGCCCTCTAGTTTCCCTTTCAGTACTTCCTGCATCCTCTCAAACTCTGCCCCCTTGAAGTTTACTACCTGAGTAACTGATTTCTCTGGCTCCCCGCACATCGTGATATTAAACCACACTGTTTGGTGATCACTGTCAGCTAGTGGGTCCTCCACCTTTATTTCCCTTATTGCCTCCCCATTCAACAACACCAGATCTAAAGTGTTCTTTACCCTATGTAGGTACACTAACCAACTCTGTCAGGAGACCCTCCTGATTGCATCCAGGAGCAGTTGTTTCCTAGCACTGAACGTGGCTTGAATGCTCCAGTCAACCTCCGGCAAGTTGAAATCTCCGACGATGACCACCTTCCCTTTTCTGCATACATTTCTGATTTGTCTGGCCAATTCTTTGTCAAGCTCCACAGACTGGGACAGCGGCCTGTATGCTGCCCCAAACCTCAGTTTCCTACTCCTTGAGTCTACGAGCTACAGCCAGGTTGCCTCTGTTCACCTTTTTTCCCCCTCGTTCCTTGTACATTTGATCCTGTCCCTCACATAGACTGCCACACCACCTCTCCTCCCTTCCTTATGGTCCTTCCTATATACTTTGTATCCTGGGATTGCCAGATCCCAGTCCTGGTGCTCAGTGGCCCATGTTTCTGTGACGGCTGCAATATCCTCCCTCCACACTGCTAAGAGTGCCTATAGTTCACAGATTTGTTGCAAAAAAACAACTGTGGCTTCAACAACAGATACAGATTTAAAGTCACACCAAATCTTTCATCGTGTGCTATCATTGACATGATGATCAGAATCCTCACGTTCAGTTACTGGGATGTTACTGGGAAGTATGACATAATCTACACTGTCACTCACTGGCATTGCTTCACACTCCACTATATTTTTGGACATGGTAAACTGGTCAGAAGTGGAACTTTAGGCAGCAATACTTATACCACCACCAGCTGGGACACCATCATCTCCTCCAACTATGAATGAAGCTACTGACAGCACTGTAAAAAACATTGAAGGAGAAATACCTTTCCTCATATAAGCAATGTACTTCTGCAACTGCATGCTACCATGCCCACAGACAGTCTTACCACTGGCAGCAGTGCCATTGTGAGAAACAGCTTTGTTTGCATGACTCTTTGTGGACATCAACAAGAATATTCTAAACAAATTTAGATCTTGGAACATTCTCTCGGGGTCGGAGCCGGGGGGGGGGGGCGCTGGATGTGAAGCCAAAAAACAACTGTGGCTTCAACAACAGATACAGATGCAAAGTCACAACAAGTTCAACAATACCTTAACTAACCAGTGGTGCTCTCAAGTCCCAAACAATCCAATCTGGAAAAGCTCACCTTTTCCAGTGAGAGGGAGCACTGACTCCAGATTACTGCAGTGCAAAACCAAGAAAAGATACCACAATGGCAGTACAAAATCACGCAGCTGCAGTGGATAGCAGGTTCACACAGCTGCACCCGCAATTACTCTGTGGCACAATGGAAGGTTTATTATTTGATGTCATCCGCACACACACACACACACACACACACACACACACACACTCTCACACTTTATCTATAAGTAATGCATAGCAAATTGAAAACTTCAGTAATATACAACCTATTTTAAACAATCTGAAATTATGCACTGCTGCATCAGGTCCAGACCATGACACACATGATCAGCAAACAAATGTCAGCAATTACTGACAGTATTACTGTGTGTACTTTAATACAGTCAGTTATACAAGAAAAATATATACAAAAAGCAAAGAACTCCCTATTTCTCCAAACTTAAATCTACTTATACCACAGATAGGCCCCTCCGACAAAGCACACTTCCACTGTCCGTCAGTACACAGACTGAATTTCATACATTTACATTCAAAATACATACACAATAAACACTTGATGCTATGAGCACAAGAGGGTTTCCTACAATTGAACTAAAGTTTGACCAAAAAAATTACTCAAAAAGGTTTTTTAGCAACTTTTAGGTTTGAATCACAGAGAGCTCTCAGAGCAGACTGTCTCCTATAGCTTTCTACACACACTACCCCAAATTGAGGCTGTGCAGAACAATCCAGAGCCCATGTGTCCTGAAATCCCATGAATCACTGCAAAATTGGCCTTTGGAGCTTAAAAACAAGGCAAAGTGAGGTGAAGAACACTGTTCTCATTGTACTATGCCTTAAAATTAGCAGAGTAGAGGTCTGAGACAGCAGAGTAACACAAAGTCATTGTTTTCAATTAACTTTGCGTTACCTATTATAATGTGAAGTACTCCGCTCCGCATTGTGGGTACTTCATGAATCCACCTTCATTCTGCAAATCACTTCATGGAGCGAATTGAGACCACTTCGCCCACCACTACTTGTGATGCCATGCATACACTGTTGAAGACACAGCACTCTATGGAGCAAGATCTTTCTGCAGATAAGGTTCATTTACTAAAAGATCTTACACAAAAGAAACAGCATTTACTTACTTTGATTTCGTAGGAGGAAGCTTTTTTCCTCTGTGAAAAGGAATGACTAATTACATTGCACTGGACATGGGACATGCAGCGAGGTGGGCTCACTTTGCTTGACATATACCTACAACCTGTCAAAGTTTGTGATGCAGCAGCATCAAAGGAGCTGCCACTACCTTTAAGCATTTCTGAAAGGATTGTGTCGGTCGTTCCTCAGCCTGCTCTCTCAACATCTGTTTCTGCTACTGAAGAGATTGACTTTGTTGCCACTGACACTTCTGTTCCAGTGAAGGATGCAGATATTCCAGTACTGGTTCAAACATTTCTGAAGTCTCAATTGGATTCTACTCCTTCAGAAGATTTTCGTTCTGAAGGAACTTTGACACTGCCCTGATCTGCTCCCGATAACACTGTTTTTTTTCTTTGAGAATGAGATCTGCAACTCTGCCTAAAGAGACAACTGCTTGTAATAAATCTCTGGTGCTATGTTGAGGCAGGGGTAGGGGCAGGACTGGTTCTTCAGACTCACCCCCACCCCAATGACTGGTCATCAGTATCAGCCTTGCATAGAAGCTGGGTGGACTAGGAACTCCGATGGACAACGGCAGCTGTAAACTCATACGGAGCCACAGCCATCTATCTCTTTCCAAAGTATGCACTTTTCTACTTCTTCTGATTGTGCTGACATCTTTTCTGAAAAACCTGTTGCTCTTTTTTGCTCTTTTTACTTTAAATAATGCATTTTCCTAACCTTTTGAGCCTAGAACTCCCCCTCCCCAGCAGACGTTGTTTCACCACTGGATGTCTTTGTTGGTTTTTCTACAATGGCCCCGATCTTTCTCATTCAGGCTGTTGAACCTGTTTTTATGGAACTTGAGGGCTTATTACAATTTTCTAGTGACTGTCCCTCAATGCAGGAACTGCTGGAATTGGAGTCAAAGTTGGCTGTTCTGTGCTCTGTTACAAAGACTGAATTGACCACTGAGGGCAAAGACCTTACCCCTCCAGACCAAACCTTTACAAATGCCGATAGGAGTACTTCTTGGGCAGAAAGGATGGGACATGCTGATGCAGCAGCTGTTTCTACACACCAGATCCCACCCACAAGAATGGAATGGCAGACCAATATTCAGCCCTTTAAAGGGTCACATTTTAGAAAATGTAACATTTTTTTCACACTTACCAATGCTAGATCAATGAAGAAATTGTCTATTTACTCCACAAAGGGGGGTCTTGACTTCCAACCAGACTGAGTTATGTTGGGAAAACCTTTCTCAAAAAATATCTCCATTACTTTTCCAATAAAATCTATTCTCTCATTCATACTGCCACTGATGATTTTTTTTCTCCCAGCTTTAAAATGTTAGCCAACTTAGATTGCTTTTGGTTGCAATACATTGCTTTGAAGCACATGCCACTTTGGCTGGCCTTTCAGGCTATCCCCTTGGTCAAACCTGCACTATGGGCTGTCACAATTCCCCTGCAAAATGAGGGGGTCAGTGTGTACAATGTCAAATACTGGCTCACCCAATGAAGTGATATTATGAGGGACCCTGAACAAATCATGGACATAGTACAAAATGTACAAGTTATTGAAGGTTCAAAGTAAAGATACAACACAATTTATCTGGCTTGCAACATCTATCTAGTGTTTTCTACCTGGGTAGGGATAGACGACAATACCTCTCTCCTGGTCGGTCAAAAACATGCTTTAAGTGTGGCTCAGAGAGTCATTTGAGTGTTACACGAGGTCCCTGCACCATTATTGGAACCCCTAGAGGAACACCATAGACAGCCAGCACTTAGGCATATGTTATACTAATATATAGGACATAGGACATCTACCATACAAGAGTAGATGTTGGAATATGTATGCATATTATTGTTATACACTTTGCTTTCTAATACACATATGTATTTCTTGCTTATAAGATGTAAGGACACCTGTGTCCTTTTAATGATTATGATATATAAGTCGGCATTGCCACCTTTTGGTGATTTGTACTACTACACTGATATATGTACAACTGTGCTTCCTTTGTCTTTACAAAGTGATGACTACTACAAAATTGTATAATGTTATCTTGGGCTGTGAACCCACCTCTAATTTAGCCAGTAGGGCTCATCTCTGTAACTTGAAATGTTTCTATCTTATGGTAACCATAGTAATTATCATAGGTCCTGTATATAATGTAACACATTACGTCTTCTATCTCGGAGACCCCAAGAAACACAGAGAATCCTTTAGGTATAGGGGACGCTTTACATTGGCACCCAGTTCGTATTTGGTAAGAAGTGCTTAGGGTAACTGTGATGTGTCCTTTTTGGTAGTAATAAGCAAGTTTAATACTCTTATGCAATGTGTCTGTGATTCCTTGCATTCCCATTATTGCCTAGAACCCGAGAATGAGGTTTAGACCTAACAATTGGTGACCGCATGCAGGCAATATTTGGTGTTTGCAAAGTTTCACTTGTTGCTTCAAACTATTCCCATTCCAAAGAGGACTGTAGGTGTGCATTCCCACATTGCCTATCCCATTCTACAACCAATTTGTAATAACTTGCAAAGTCTAGCTGTTTTCTGGGTGTGGTTGATGCTGACTCAACCCACTCCACAGCAGTTTTGAATTGCAGGTTTACAAGTGCACCGTAGCCTGACTGTGAATAAAGTGCTCCTGTTTTGGATCGATACCCAGCACGGATCCTTTTTCTCAGTTTAATTTTTCATTCCCTCCCACAGAATGGCCACCATATCAAATATCTGTGCAGAACAGAGACGCAATGTCTCAAACTTCCTTGCCTCCCATGGAAGATGGGCTGACTTCACATGTGATGCAAGTAAATCCGAAAACCTGTACTGGGGATTTCAACTTAGTACTCAGAGATGAGACAAACAGCTGGAAAGCGAGAAGCTAAAGGGCTGTTGGTCACAGCTCTCTGTGCTTCTCTGGAAGCCTCCGAAGCGAGGTTTTGAACCCTTGAACTGCAAATCTCATCACTTAAGCAGGAGATGGGTTTGTAGGAAACTGAATGTGTGAGATGTGAGCAGGATTTGGAATCTGAACTCCAAACTCTGTGAAATGAAAAGGATTCCCTTTTACATCTTTCCGCCCAGGCAGGCGAGCAGGAATATTGTATGTTGAAACAGGAGTGTCAAAGTTTGAGACAGGATAAGGTACAGGCTTGCAAATGAATGACTTATTAAGAAGAACGAATAAGCAATTGAGTGAGGAGCTGGGAGAGATTCAGGACAAGATAAATCAGGTACGTACTGACTTAAAAATGGCTACTAGGGACAATCGTGAATTGAGCACCGCATATAGGGTGTTGCAGAAACAAATGCAGGATAAAGTAGATATTAATGTTGCAAATGTGAATCATGCTGAATGTGAATCCAAGATGGCAAAACTGAGCCATCAGCAGGAGGTTCTGGCTGGACATGTTAAGGTGATGGGAGGTGTAACCCCTACCTTAACTATGTCATCTGAAGGGGAGGTATCAGGTGATGACATCTCACAGTACAACGCCCAGCCACACCCCTACTATGGCCCAGACTCACCACCCCGCCATCCCCAAAATGGCAGACACCTCTTGCACTCAACCCACGTCATACTTAACCGATGTGATGATGCGCATCATGGGCGATACCAACATGGTGACCCACAAGATGGGGGGGAGTAGGCCTGTGCCTAGTCCTGATGGCACCACCGGTGACTATTATTACTGTGGATGATAAGGCAGAGATTGAGAAAATTGTAGATGCCACTTTAGGCAATGTGACCCTACCTGACAGAAACAAAGGGACCCTCCTGATGCAGATCAGACAGGTGCTGGAGGAGGCTGCTACCCGGGATGGAATGGTCTGTACTGTGGTGGAGGCCACAGATCAGGCAGCCCTGGATGGCACCCGAGGGAACCTACCTCCACCTGATCATACCAATAATCCCCTACAAATGGCCTACTCTGTTCAGCAAATAGCTGACAGCATTGGTCGGATGAGCCCATCCGACAACCTCAGCAGCCACTTGAAAAAGGTGCATGCTAAATGTGAAATGCTTAGTCTCGCTGCAGACTACCAAGTCCAGATCCTATGTCAGACCATTGATCCTGGATTGTGGGCAAAACTCTCCGATCCTGTCCTCCAGAATGGCACTGCCACCTTTGATGAAGTCACAGCTGAACTCATTTCTGCACACAGCCCAGGTGTAGTAGGAGTGATGCTTGCATACTCTGTGAAACAGAATGCAAAAGAAAGTCCAGTGACTTATCACCAGAGCCTCTGGATGGTCTACCAAGCAGGGAAGCATATTGCACAGGAAGCTGCAGATGTACACTTTATTGAGTATAAGACCCTGTTCCTTAGGAACATGATCCCTGCAGTAAGAGAAAAGGTAGAGCCAACCACCTATCCTACCAAAGAGAGGTTTGCTGACATCCTTCAGAAAAATGAGAGTTTATTAATTGTACATCCGTGATTTGGACTCCAGTTCCAAGAAGGTAGCCACCATGGAGACTACTCTGGAGTCGACGATGCACTACACAGTGGAAGGGCACGCCCATGAGAAACAGTCCCACCGTGCAGACAACCAACACCTCCAGCAGGCCCAACAACCACCACCACAACAACAGCAGCAACAACAATGGGGTGGGAACCAGAATTATCATAAGAATAAGAAACAACACAAGAATAACAAGGGTAAACAACAAAGACCAGGCCCTTCATATAGGGAGATAGCCAAACAGAATCAGAAGTTCCAAGAACTTCTGGGGCAAGTGCGCACTGTAGTGGATGCTGTTCCGGCTCAGACCCTTGCTGCCATACAATGGGAGCACAGGCCTCAACAGGTCATGGGGATACCAGAAGTACAGGCCCTCATGCCCATACAGGCCTGAACCCAGTAGAGGTTCCCTGTATAGCATCAGTGTAGCATGGTGAGGTGGTTCAAAGGAGCCAGGCCCAATCCCTCCATGCTTCAATTTGCACAGATTGACAATTACAGGCCCTAGTCTGTATTGCAAACAAGCTGGTCTTGGATGCAAATGGAAAGCCCTGCACTGAGGCCAAGGTCAGGGGATGCCTGCTAGCAGTGTTATTGGAAAAAGGCAAGGCTGTGTCTGTATTACATACTAACACACTAAAATGCCAGCAGAATAGGCCTAACGGTCTTTCATGTCTGCTCGTTTGGTCAGCCCCCATTCTGGGTGCTGACCTTGCTGCTCCACTTGCCTTCTCTGGCTTCTCCCTTCCCAGTTCCGGATATTTTTGCTGCATTGGATTTTGCTTCCAGAACCCTCCCCCTGTACCTGTCCCTCCCCCACTTGAACCCCTCCACCATCTCTGCCTCCACCAGCCCCCTGGGCAGTGCATTCCATGGCTCCACCATCCTCTCAGTGAAGTAGCACATCCTCCTTTCTCCCCCCAAATCTTCCCCCTCCAGCTTCCAGCCATGCCCTCTAGTTCTCTTCCTCACCTCCTCCTTCCTTCGAAGCACCCTGACTGTTCTTCCCCATTTACCCTCTTCATGTACCTGAAGACCTCTATCATGTCCCCCTTTTGTCTTCCAATGTGTACATATTTAGCTCTTCGAGCCTCTCCTCATAGGTCCTGTCTCCCAAGCCCCAAATCATTTTGGTTGCTGTCCTCTGGACCCTCTCCAGGAGTTTAATGTCCCTCTTTAAGTGTGGCCTCCAAAACCGCATGCAGTACTCAAGGTGCGGCCTCACCAAGCAGTTATACAGAGGGAGTATCACTTCCCTCCTCCTGGAGGTGATCCCCCTAGCGATGCATCCTGTCTGCTTGGCTGCTGCCCTCCTTCAAGTCTCTGAGTTGTTCATCTTGACATCCACCACCACCCCCAGGTCCCTCTCAGCCATCGAGACTTGTAGCATTCCCCCCCCAGGGTGTACAATTGGCCTGGGTTTCTGGCCCCCAGGTGGAGTACCTTGCATTTCCCCGCATTGAACCTCAGCTTCCACTTTCTAGACCATACATGATGACCACCCAGAGACATCCCCTTGGTCCACCAGATGGAGGACCAACATGTCAGGAGTAGATGGAACTAGGTTGCCTGCATACCACTATCTACCACTGCCTGTAGAGCGGGGACACCTGAAGGCCTATCACACCTTCCAACTAATGGTATTGCATGATCATCCTAGTATAACTGGAATGACTTTCTAGCACCAGATGGCTATGTGGTGGACCTAGCCAACATGTTACTGATACAGAGTCAGGGTCAATACCATACCATCATGATTCCTGAATTACAAGTGGTGGCCACAATATCTGCCAACAATAAAGAGTATGACGTCATAGATTTGTTCAAGAACCATGAGATTTTCTCAAAGCTTCTCCACATTCTACAAAGGCATTTGGAGGCATTTGCCACCAACAAGCATGACTGTGGCAGAATGCCCACTGCCATAGAAGAGATAGGCCCAGCACATAAGAGGCAAAGGCAATAGCCTTTTCCAACAGGGGCCCTGCCTTCTCTCAGAGAAACAATAAAATCACTCCTCAAACAAGGTGTAATCAGGACATGTGTCTACTGCCAACTACCCAGTGAGGCCTGTGAAGAAACCCACATGTGTCTGGAGATTTACTATTGACTACAGGAGACTGAATCAGGTCACCCCCAGTTGTGCCCCAAATGTGGCATCAGTACCTGATGTGCTGCGACTTTTGACACCTGACCAAAAATGGTTCAGTGCCCTGGACATCTCCAATGGTTTCTGGTCATTACCATTGGCCCCTAAAAGTCAATATAAACTTGCTTTCACCTTTGAGGGTAGACAGTACACATGGGCCTGTTTACCACAGGGATTCCATAACAGCCCTTCCTTGTTCCAACTACACATGTTGGATGCCCTTGAGGGTTTCTGTACTCCCCAGTATCTTTTGCAGCATGTAGATGACCTGCTGTTGGCAACGGTCACACAGGAACAACACTTAGATCTTTCGGATGAACTACTGACCCTCATAAAGACAGTAGGCCTCAAATGTAACCCAGCAAAAGCACAACTATGACAGTAAGTGGTACTCTTCCTGGACCTAAGAATTACTGATCAAGGCTGAAACCCTACCTGGAAGAAGATACAAGGATTGCAAGACTTGCCTTTACCCACCAGTGTGGCCACTCTAAGGAGATTTCTAGGTATGATGAACTATTCTAGAGATTTTATTTGTGATTTTGCTCAGAAGGCTGCTCCTCTGTAGAAATTACTGAAAAAGGACATTCCCTGGAATTGGGGCCCCATTCACACCCAGGGTGTGACATCACTGAAACAAACCTTGGTCTCAGCCCCAGCTCTGGTCAACCCCAATCCAGCCATGCCATTCCATCTTGAATGTGCCACCTCTGACATAGCCATGTCAGCAGTGCTTGCCCAGAAGTTTCATGGCACTTTGAGACCCATTGCATATGCATCACAGCTCTTGACCTCAGTGGAACAGCAGTACAGCCTTTGTGAAAGGAACCTTCTTGCTACCTACTGGGCTGTCAGACACTTCTTGTATATCATTGGGTACTCTCTTCTGATCATTAACACAAACCACACCCCAACTACCTCTCTGCTATCAGACAGAGTGAAGGATGGGTTAGTCTCTAACACCAGGCTGACACACTGGTCACTTCTTCTCCAGGATAGGGACATTCAGGTCCACCCAACCAAAATGCCATCCATGCTGGTGCATGGCCTCCTTTTCCAAGGAGAACCCCATGACTGTACACTGCAACCATCTGATCTTCCAGATCCAAGTTCTTTCCTCCCTGCCATGCCACAACTACTTGAAAATACTTCATTGCATCTTATCTTTATGTACAGTTCAGCTTCCTATTATCAGGGAGAACAAATTTCAGGGATGAGTATCTTAGTGATTTATCCTTATGGTAACACTGTTAAAATTTCTGTGCGTTGCAGTGTTGCATCATCACAATATGCTGAGATGGCAGCGGTGGCCTGTGCCCTCAAGTTCATTCAGCATGGGTCAGAGAATACTATAATCTTTACAGGCTGTAACTGGGTTTGTTGTTCTCTTGCAGACTTTCTTTCTGGCAGAAAAACTCTTTCCTCTCCTCTGATGGCAGTCCAGTAAAACATAAGGAACTGGTAATAGACATACACTCACTGGCGCAAAGGTTTGCAAACAAACTCTATGTACACAAAGTTAAAGCTCACTTCGTACATGACCCCTATCATCTTCAATAACACTGCAGACACCCTTGCCAAGGAAGGGGTCCAAGGGGGGGACACCTGGATGATGGACCATCCAGAAGCCAGGGTGGCTATACACATTGCAGCAGTCAAAAAGAAATTCAAACACTTTTCCCCCTTGGACCTGTCTGCAGCCCAGCATGCTGACTCTGAGCTCAAAGATGTGTTCAGATTCCTTGATGAGAGCATTGAACAGAACTTCTCTCCCCACAACCCCTACTGGAGGCATAAAGGTAAGTTACACTTGTCCCCAAATGACAAGCTCATCTGGTATCAGCCAGATGATACCCCCACCAAATTTGTGGGTGGTTCCCAGACACCTCAGGTCCTCATTTTTGCACAAAGTGCATGACATCCCTACTGGTGGACACCAGGGAGTAGAAAACACCCTCCAGAGACTCAAGCCCACTGCTTGGTGGCCTAGTGTCACCAAGGACATCAAACAGTACATAGATAATTGTCTTGTTTGTGTGCAAAACAAACCCATCCCCACCAAATAAAATGACAAACTACTACCACAAAGGCACTCGGGCCCTTGGCATGCCATACAGATTGATTTTATTAGCCCATTGACCAATACCGCTTGGAATAACAAGCACGCCCTTGTGGTAGCTGATCTCTTCTCTAAGTGGGTTGAAGCCCTCCCCACTAAGACATGTACTGCTAAGACCACTGCCAAAATCCTGGTGGAACAGATTTTCTCCAGGTGGGGTCTACCTCTCAAGGTAGACTGTGATAAGGGAGCCAATTTTACAGGTGAGTTGATGAAAGAAGCACTTGAACTCATCAGAGTTCATCAGAAATTCCACATACCCTACGACCCACAGTCTTCAGGTCAAGTAGAAAAAGCCAGCAGATGGATTAAGCAAATGTTTTCTAAATTCATTGAGGACAATCTCAAGACTTGGGATTCCCTGTTGCCATTACTCCTTATGTCAATCAGGGGCACACCCTCAGCCACCGCATAGTTAACACCATTTGAGGTGATGACTGGCAGACAGATGAGATTACCAGAACATTTGTTGTTTGACCTGCATACCCCCATGGCAGACCGCATGTCTGAAGACCAATATATGGAGAAACTCAGACAAGACCTCATACACACACACTTGTATGCTGCCAACTGCATGGGCAAGACCCAGCAACAGTCCAAAATACAGTTTGACAAACACGCACAAGAAGTGGACTGGCAAGTTGGAGATCAGGTAATGGTTCTCAGATTTGCACATCCCACACACTCCTTCTCCAATAATGGGAAGGCCCCTACCCTATTGTCAACAAGCTCAGTCTGGCAGTCTATCAGATTAGACTAATGCACAACAAACTGACTGACAAATGGTTACATGCCAACTGGTTGAAACTGTATAAAGGAGTATAATTACTTTTCCTCACCCCATTGGGCTGAATAATGCTAACTTCTTAATGTTTGGTTTTCCTTTTCAGGTTCTATGACAAGATGTCAATCTTGTTCTACTTTCTCCTCATCTCAGACATTGTCCCATGCATCCAAGGCATGGTACAGCACCTCCTTCCTCACCTTGATCTTCCAGCATCTGTCCCAGGGGGAGTGTCTATCAATATATCCGACAATTTTATAACTGTTCAGGAAGGTTCTGATGCCTACCTCACTGCCTCGGTTGTTGATCCTGATAAATCTACCCTACAAATTGAGTGTCAAACCACTTCACAAGGACAAATTCTCCTTGTGGCCAAGCTTTCCAAGGGAACCTTCCATGGCTGGCCCAATGCAAAATTATTCCCTATGGTTTGCTGTCCTTACTCTAGACTGCTCTCAGACATTCTGGTTTATATAATATTACTTCCTTGATTGATCCCTCATATTGTAATTCCTTGTCTAAAGACTCTGCCAGGAAATTTTGTGCTGTACACAACATGGCCTCTGCTGCCATGTATCTTTCTGCGTTACCCCCTACAGATAAACAGCTTTTGGAATGTCCAAAACATACCCCTGGTCCCCGCAGTGGTCTAACAGCCACTGCCTTACCTGGCACACTTATTAATAATTTAAAATTTATGCATATACCTGTGTTGTTCAATTTAACTTACTGGAACATGAAAGAATTTGGTATGTGTCATACTACTAATGCTTCAGCATTTTACAGTACTTTATTGCTTGATAGTTTAGCAGCTTTTCAGATTCATACTCAAGACCCTATTGCTGGGGTACACACCAATGAGTATAGAGGCAATTTCAGGAGGAAACCTAATCCTGATAATCAAAGTCACAAACGTAATACCAGTGAGGTTGACAGCTCTGATGTCACAGGTGCCACAGGCACCATCACAGGTCTTTTTTGGTACAGCTATGTCTATTTGGAATAAGGCAGACATTGCTGCTATCAAATCACATTCAGCAAAATTCCAAACTGGTTTGGTAAATGATATAATACCCCCATTATTGCATGGTGTGGACGGCCTTAGTCAGGAAGAAAGATACACTGAATACAACATGCACGACATCGCTAAGGCATTTACAGATTCTAAAGATAAGATTACCACCCCCATTGCACAGAATAACAAAGCAGCAGATAGACAATACATTGCCCATGAGATACTGTGTTCAGCCTATGGCGCATGCATTATCACTACCATCAATAATCTTTTCTGTCATCTAGAATCGAGAAGGATCCCCTGATATTATTCATGACAGACACATTTCTAAATGATACTATCCATGGTGTAAAACCCCTAGCTGTATTGCAATGTGTCTGCAACAAACTCTAACTATTCCATTATCCACAGCTAAGAATTTGGGTTTTGTGACCAGGCACCCTAACACTGGTCCATGTTTTACTTCTCAGAAATGTTCTATTAAGGATAAAATGTTTGTTTCTTTTACTGTCTCTTTACCACGTTTTGATCCTACTACAGCTTTATTTGACAAACTTGCTACTATAAACTCTATCAGGCACCTTGATGATGATATCTACAGAGAACACCTTGACTTACTTCCTCTACTGGTCTTCTATCCTATCCTGAATGCCTGGGTCGCCCCTGGTGCAGATTGCTGTGCAAAGAAGGGCTTCATTTACTTGTGTCGATGTGATGTATTTGATGTTATTAAACCTGTATGTGGTTGTTCTCCCGACAGTATTGATTGGTCCTTTTCCATGGACGATGACATCTGCACTAATGGCACAGTCTTTTCGGACTCAACATTAACTCCAGAAAAGGTTTACCAATTTTATCGAGAGTAAGTTCATCACCTGTCAACATGGATTTTGAAGACAACCTACATCTGCCAGGTACAGTTGCAAAAATGGAGACTTCCTGCTGTTAAAATGCAATATAATTCTGATGGCGAATACTGCGTAGTCACAAACTTTAATAGTTTATTTATTTATTTTTATTTATTTATTTAATTTATTTAGTTGTTTAACCAGGTATAAGAGTTACACATATGGAATGCAAACATGTATTATAGAGAGCCCCAACTTCTGCTTTGTCCCTCACCAGAAAGCGGTCATTGTACACACCGTTATAACCCCCATCCCCCTTATGGATGCTGATATCATTGATGATAACCCTGATTATCTGCTCATCCTATCTAATGATGTACAGTATTTTAATGTACTCATTGACTCCCTTACTATTACATTAAAATTACTTTTAGAGAGGAAAGATACTTATTTCATCAACATCAGCAATAATATTACTAAAGCTAACGAAGCTGTCCTTGCACTTATTAATGATGGTGATATGAACAGTGCATTAACTAGCATACTAACATACTAAAATGCCAACAGAATAGGCCTAATGGTCTCTTGAGTTTGCTTGATTTTCAGCACCCGCATTGAGGGCCAATTTTGGTGTCCCCCCTCCCCCTTGGTATATACTATCCCCAGTCCCAGATGTTCCACCTGCATTGGGCCTGGTCAGATTTACCCTCCCCCTGTACCTGTCCCATCACCTCTTAAAGCCATCCACAGTCTCCACCTCTACCAACTCCCTGGGAAGTGCATTCCATGGCTCCACCACCCTTACAGTGAAATAACATCTCCTCTCCCCTCTCAGCCTGCCCCCTTCCAGCTTACACCTGTGACCTCTTGTTGCCCCATCCTCCTTCCTTTGGAACACCCTCACTGGGCCTTCTTTATTAATCCCTTTCATGTACTTAAAGACCTCTATCAAGTCCCCACTGTCCCTCTTCTCCTCCAGGGTGTACCTGTCGAGTTCCTTAAGCTTCTCCTCATCGGTCCTCTCCCCCAGGCCCCAGATCATTTTGGTTGCCCTCCTTTGCTCCCTCTCTAGGAGTGTAATGTCCCTCTTTAAATGTGGTCTCCAAAACTGTACACAATACTCGAGGTGTGGCTTAACCAAGCAGTTGTACAGTGGAAGGATCACTTCCACCTTTCTGGAGGTAATCCCCCTGACGATGCATCCCAGCATCCTATTTGCCCTTGCTGCTGTCCTCCTACAGGTCTCTGAGTTGTTCATTTTGACATCTGCCACTATCCCCAGGTCCCTCTCACCCTCAGTGACTTGAATCATGTCTCGTCCTAGGGGATACCCCTGGCCTGAATTTCAGACTCCCAGGTGCAGAACCTTGCACTTCCCCACACTGAATTTTAGTTTCCATTTTCCCAACCACATTTCCAGAGCCTCCAGGTCCTCCTGCAAGGCCACTCTCCCCTCCTCCCCATCTATCTCTGCACCCAGCTTTGAGTCATCTGCAAAGAGATTCATCTCACTCCTGATCCCATCCTAATGTCTGAGATATAGGCATTGAACAGGAGTGGCTCCAGCACTGACCCCTGGGGAATCCCTCTAGTAACCCACCTTGGGATTGAGGCTAACCCTCCAACCACCACCTTCTGAGTACGCTCAGAGAGCCAATTTCCCATCCATCTTAACAACTGTCTTCCTACCCCCATTTTCTTCAGCTTAGCCAGCTGACCACTGTGGGGTACTGAATCAAATGCCTTGCTAAATTCCAGAAAGAGGACATCCACTGGCCTACCCTGGTCCAGGGCCCTCATCACCCAGTCATAGAACTCAACAAGATTTGTCTGGCATGATCTTCCCATGACAAAGCCATGCTGCCTATTGTCCAAGTACCCAGTTCACTCCAGTAACCCCCTAGCCTTTCCTTGACAATACTCTCCATCACCTTGCCGACCACCGATGTCAGGCTGATGGGCCTGTAATTTCCCACCTCCTCTCTTGATCCCCCCTTGTGGATTGACATGACATGGGCCACCCTCCAGTCTTGGGGCACCCACCCAGTCCTCAGAGAGATGTTGAAAAACTCCATTAGAGGGACTGCCAGAATATCTGCCAGTTCCTTCAGCACCCTGGGATGTATCTCATCTGGTCCAAGTGCTTTCTCTGTCTGAAGGGACCTGAGGGCTTCCCTTATTCTCTCCACTGGGATTTCAGATTCCACTTCCTCCCCCTTTTCACCCTGCATTGCTGGGCCCCTACCTGTCTGTGGTTTCCACTCACTTTCTCCATTCCCATCAAGGACCCTGGTCTCTACTGGTCTCACCCCTTGCTCTGATTTGCCTCCGCTCCCCTCACAAGACATAGTCCCTCCATCCACCCTAGTAAAAACTGTGGCAAAGTACTCATTTAGGACTTCTGCCTGTTCCCCACCTCCTCTGCCCAATCTTCCCCTATTCTTATCTTGCTGATCTGCCCCCTTACTTTTCTTTTTTCCCCATGTCTCTAAAGAACCCCTTGTCCCCCCTCCAAATCCCACTGGCCAAGGACTGCTCCTTTTTAGCCTTAGCTGCTCTCTTGGCTTTCAGCTCATATTCCTCCTGATCCCTTTCACTCCTTGAGCAATTGAAGGGCCCATAGGCCACCGTCTTTTCCCTTTCCACCTCCGGTACCTCCCGGGTCCACCAGCAGGGTTTTCTGGCCTTACCAAACTAATGCCTTTCCCTTGTGCAGGATCTGGTAACCTCCTGTATTCCCCTCCCAATGATCCCCCACCTGCTGTCAGCATCCATATTTGGCCTTATCCTGTCCAGACAATCTTTAAGGATCCTTCCCAGCTCCCTGAAGTCTGCACCCTTAAAGTCAGTTACTACCATCCTTGTTCAGCTTTCCTCCCCCCCAGGTCCAAGAAGAACCAGACTGTGGCATTATCACTCCCAGCCAACAGGTCCCTCACCTCTAGGCCCCTAATCTGATCACTGTCTGCCAGGACCACGTCCAGTGTCCAGGCCTCCCTAGTTGGCTCCCCCAACTGTTGTGTCAGAAACGCATCCTGGAAAACATCCAGCAGCCTTTGCTTTCTGTCCACTAGTGATGTCCTAGTCCCCCAGTCAGTTCCTGGCATGTTGAGGTCCCCCATTACCACTACCCTTCCCTTTCCCAGTCTACAGTGTCCCTCAAGATTTGTCACTAAACTTTCTTCCAGGACCTCTGCCAGTGCTGGTGCTCTGTATACCACTCTGACCTTTACTCTTTTACCTCCCTGCATCAGCAAGGTGACCCAAATATCCTCCACATTCCCTCAGCCTCCTCTACCCCTCCAATACCTATGCCATTTTTGACTAACAGTGCTGCTCCACCATCCCTTCCCTCACCCCCATCTTTTCTGAACATAGTGTAGCCCTCCAGATTTAGGTCCCACTCATGCCCTTGAGTGGCCCAGGTCTAAGTGACTGCTGCCACATTTACCTCCCCATCAATTAACATCACCTGGAGCTCAGGCATTTTATTTCCGAAGCTCCTGGCATTTATCAGGACCTTCCTCCACCCCTTTTCCCTCCTCTCCTGTCTCCCCCTTGAGCTCCTATTTCTCAGCTCCTGCACCTTACCTGGTGACCCATTTCCATATCTCCCTAGCCCCCTAGATGAGTGGAGACTATGTCCCTCATTTATTGTACCTGTTAGCACTGCCCCTTTTTTGATCCCGCCCTCCTTCACAAGTTTAGCTCATTGCTCCACAGGAGCTCTCTGAAGTTGCAGCACTTGTCTCCTGTATACTGTTAACAGTGAATCCTGGGCCTTTCTAAGCAAAATCAAGCCATAATTGGCATGCCACAAACAAATGCTAATAGCACATAAACCATAAGTGATTAAGTGATTTCCATTTATGTTGTTTGTACTCAGGTGCACTAGAATGTCCTGGGCCCCCCCCCGCATTCCCTTGCCAGTGAATACAACTCGTGCATGGCCTTGTGCACCATCAAGCCTTGGTGGTATTTAGTTCTGATCAGACAAGTTTTACCCTCCTCCTGCCCCTCCCACTAGATGCCTCTGATCATGGAGTCCCCCAGTAGCAGTATTCTAACTTCCTTCTTACCTTTCTGTTCACCTCTCTGGTTCCCCCTCCTTCCATGCCCCCCCTCCTCCTCCTCCCTTCATCTGGATTCTCCCCTCAACTGGCTCCTCACATCTCCCACAATTTGGGTGCTGAAGGTATCCCCTTCACTATTGTCCCTGGTCACCTCATCTACCCATGTCCTGGCCTTCTTTATCCCCCCCACCCTCATATATTTCTCTGTATCTCTTTCCCCACACTTTATTAATCCATCCATCCTATCCATTTGCCTACTTGGCCTTCTGCTCACTATCATCCCATTTACATGCTGCGCCTTCCTGCCTGTCATGCTCCCCTGTTCCGTACCATCAGCCTCCTCCTTATTCCCCTGATCCCCCATTTTTTCTCCCCTCCTACCCCCTTCCCCATCCTGTCTGTGACCCCTCTATTGCATCCTTGCCACTTGCCCCTTCACCCATTCTATCTCTTCCTGCCACAGCTATACCAGCATCCTCCTCCTCCTCTTCCCCCACACACCCCTTCTACCAATGGGTGTAGAGGGTTAAAATGATTTGTGAGCCTTAGTCCATCCCCCATTGCCCCATCCCTACTGTCTCTCTCGGTTTCCTTTGGACACCCCCAGACTCTTACCTACTGATGTGGAATTTTCCACCTTTTGTGACCCATTTGCCAGGGTCCTGTAGCACCCCCTGTGTCCCTCCCTTGCCTCTCTCCTAGTGTGAGCAACTCACTTCACTCCTCCCCCAGCTTGGGAGGCCTCAGCACCTAGTGCTTCCATGTAGGTGACCACTTGCCTCCTACCTCTCCAACCCTTCCCCCAGCTCCCCAGCTGCCTTTGGATCCCCTCTACTTCCTCCTTAAGCTGTGCCAGCTTGTAGCACACTGGTCATCCCCCAAACTTCCAAGCCCAGTCCAGCATAATGGCTGAGCCACACCCTATACACCTAACCACCCACCCAGAGATACCTGCTCTAGTGATATGCAGTCCCTTTCTCATCATCCCAGCAGTCTTTTCTAATCCAAATTAACAACTTAGTGGCTCTATAGTTTCTCAAGCTACCAGTACCTATACCTAGGTAATTTCCCCCATACTGCATGCAGACTTTTAAATTTGCAATGCGTTGGTGGCTGAACTTTTCCCCACCTGACTATCAGCCTTGAGAGTTAGCTTATAGGGGAAATTTACAACTCCCTCAGCTCCTCTCTCCCAGCCTTTTAAATCCAACCCCCACTGGCTTGAACTACATGAGCTATATCTGAAGCCTTTTGCTCCAATTGCAGGGCAGGCATTCCCCTATAAATGAGCTGTGCTCGGGGTGAGAGGGGTGGGGGAGGGTGGTATTAGGGCCCACACCTGACTCTCAAGACAGTGTATCAGCCCTGTGTCTGCCCCTCACTGCATCTCCAAGCACTACAACCTCCTCCAGAGGAAGGTCCCACATAAACACTGTATTAAACAAGTCAGCACTCCTGCCCTAAAGATCCACAGACTGATAAGAACTTAAAGCTTATCCAGCTACTAAAATCCTTTCCCCAGCTGCTCAGCCAAAGCAGGTTCCACAACCTCTGCCAGCCCCAACTGTTTCTGCAGTACTGCTATGTGAGAAGCCCTGGTATTTAAGCCCCTATGAGCTGTAGATTGATCCTGGCTGAGAAGGACAGATGCTTCCAGAAGCTGTTCACAATACCTGTAGAAAAGATAAATGAATATCCAACTTCCTCTTAGGATGCCCCACAGAAAACAACATGTATTACATAAGTCAGCACTCCTGCCCTAAAAGTCCACAGACTGATAAGAATTTAAAGCTTATCCAGCTACTAAAATCCTTTCTCCAGCTGCCCAGCAAAAGCGGGTTCCCACAACCTCTGCCAACCACAACTGTTTCTGCAACTAACACTTGGTTAGAAATTGCATTTAAAGGTGTTAATATTATACAAGTATTTTTGATATTTTTTCTCATTATGCTTTGCTGCCTAACACAGACTGTGTCAACACTGTGAGCAGCTAGAGTTCCTTTACAATGCTCGCACGTCAGGTCTATAAATGACCCCTACTCTGTATCCATTTCCCTAGTTTTGCTGTGTTGTCCTGGGAGGCAACAAGAGGGGAAATGTTACATGAGGTCCCTGCACCCTTACTGGTATCCACAGAGGTACACCGTAGACAGCCAGCACTTAGGCATATGTTATACTAATGTATAGGGCTTATAAGAGTAGATGTCAGGATATGTATGCATATTATTGTTATACACTTTGCTTTCTAATACACATATGTATTTCTTGCTTATAAGATGTTAGGACACCTGTGTCCTTGAAATGATTATGATATACAAGTCTGCATTGCCTTTTGGTGATTTGTACTACTACACTGATATATATGTACAACTGTGCTTCCTTTATCTTTACAAAGTGACGACTACTACAAAATTGTATAATGTTATCTTGGGCTGTGGAACCACCTCTAATGTAGCCAATAGAGCTCATTTCTATAACTAGAAAAGTTTCTATCTTACAGTAACCATAGTAATTATCATAGGTCTATAATGTAAGACATTATGTCTTCTACCTCAGAGACCCCAAGAGACACAAAGAATCCTTGTGGTATAGGGAATGCTTAGTATTGGCTCCCAGTTTGTATTTGGTAAGAACTGCTTAGAACAACTGTGATTTATCTTTTTTGGTAGTAATAAATAAGTTTATTACTCTTATGCAACATGTCTGTGATTCCTTGCATTCCCATTATTGCCAAAAACCTGAGAGTGAGGTTTAGACCTCCTGACATGAGAAATGTATGTGACAAAAAAAGATGAAACCTCTGACTGCAATTTGGGCATGTCAGCTTGCAATGCACTAATGACTTCAGTTGTAACCTGTGTGAGGATGTCAGTTATTTTTAAATGAACTGTAATTTAACCATGCATAACAGGGTGTGGAGGGGTTGTGGGATAACAGATGGACCAGACACCGAACTTCAATTTCAACACACAATCTCTATGTGATGTTTATTGAAAATGTAGGAGATAGCCTTAAGCAATGGCATATCCCTTCTTCAGTACATCAG
The DNA here is from genome assembly GCA_016271365.2 of Neoceratodus forsteri. NCBI lineage: Eukaryota > Metazoa > Chordata > Ceratodontiformes > Ceratodontidae > Neoceratodus > Neoceratodus forsteri. Next base: position 114,723,121 of record CM057455.1, on the reverse strand, counting down.
TTTGCAGCAACAGACAATGTATGTCCTTTCTGTGCACTAAGCCAACACTTACTGATTCACTGATCTCTGATCTAACTTAGCAGTTGAGATTCAGCCTCCACCCTATGTAGGCCTTGTTTGATTGGGTACAAAAAAAAACAAGCTAAAGACAAAGAACCTGAGTGCAGAAGCACTGAAACAAGGGTTACCCCAAAGATCATTGACAATATGTCAAGTTTAAAAGAAACACAACATCAGACATACTTTGCTAATCCAAAGCATCATGGGATATATGCAAATCAACATGACACTTCAGATTGTCTCAGTTTTCAGCAATTTACATGCATTTTAAATAGCACAACTAACCTTTTTATAAAACAGTTAATTAGTACATTTTATCTTTATCAAAAACACCTAGTGCCATGGCATTTTCAACATTTACAGGTTTCGTAAACATAAGATATATAAAATGCATCAAGGTATTTAATGACTTAGTAGTGCTATTACTTAATAAATCCAACTATGATAAACACAACCTGTTGTTTTACATATGCTCCGAGGTCACCACAATAACCTCCCAGTATGAGGACCTGAGAGGGAAAAGGAAATTAAAAAGGACACTATAACATAGTGAAGAAAGGAGAGGGGATGCCCATAGGTGGCCAGCCTTATAGACTAGAAATTGTACAGGATAGACTAGGCTAAGAAATATTTATTTATTTTATTTATTTATTTATTGAAAATTTCGGAATTACAACCTTTGAGTCAAGGACTCCTTTGCAAAGGCTCCACGTCAGTCATGACAGTACAATTACAACAAGACAGTATGGACAATGTTCTCAAAACAGAGAAATTACATTTCGACAAACGTTTAAAATCATAGCTTAAGTCAAAGGCTACACGTCAGTTGTAATATTGAATTTTACATAGAGACAAGGTTTGTACAGAAAATTGCCAGGACATTACAGGAGTTTAACAATCACAGTATAGGGTATTGCCAAGACTGAGATAATATCTGTGAGTTGCGAGTTTTCCTAACGATGTGGTGGCCCAGGTGCCTGACAATCTATGCGAAAAGATGGAAAACAGCTACAGGTCTCCATGTTGAGCAGATACTTCTTGCACTCTGTTTTGAATAGTCTTAGACTGGGGGCAAGCAAGATGGAAGATGGTAGATTGTTTAGCCAAAGTGGAGCACGGTAACGGAAAGATCTTTGCCCCAGAGAGGTTCTGCAGTGGGGAACTGCGAGGGAGGTCCCTGCTAATCGTTTTAAGGGTGCCCCTATTGGGGTTGCTGATGAGGCGATGCAGACAGATGGGTGTGAGTTTCATAAGGATCTTTCTTGGCTTGGAGGCAGGTATGGTATTTAAGCCTCTTCAAAGGTTAGCCAGTCCGCTTGATAATAGAGCTGACAGGTATGTGTTTGTCTACTGCTGCTGGTGACCATGCGGCAGGCTTTGTTTAGTGCTATATTGATGCTGTGTAGGGCTGATTTGTCAGCAGCACCGTACATAGTTATTCCATAATCGACCAATGAGAGGACCGAGCTAGTAACGGCTAAACGTAGAGCCTGAGGAGGAAGGCAGTGTTTGTGCCTGTAAAGAATGCCAAGTCGGGTATTAACTGAGGAGGAGAGAAGTTTAATGTGCTGGTGGTAGGTAAGGGATGTGTCCAGGGTGATACCTAGATATTTAAAGTGGGTGACCTGTTCAATGTGGTTACCCTGTAGGTTTGAGATTGAGAGCAGGAGTTATAGAGGGGTTTTGACGATGGGCAAACATCATGGATTTTGTCTTGTCATAGTTAAGTATTAGACGGTGGTCAGTGAACCAGTATTCAAGCTCCCTAAAACAGCCTTGAAGGGTGTTTTGAGATGTATGAGGTTGGTGTGTTTCCAGTATAGCACGGCATCGTCCAATAGTAATAGCTTCCACTACATGCTGAGGGGAGTGAGTTCAGAAAAGAGTGAACAAGAGCGGGCCAAGTATTGACCCTTGGGGACACCAGCCAGAACTGGTAGTTTGGAGGAGAGTGTGTGACTAATTTTACTTCCTGCGTTCTGTCAGTCAGATAGTTCTTGAACCAGGAGATAGCTTCAGGAGCAATATGGAGGGCTGCCAGGGTATGAAGAAGAAGCTCATGATTGACGGTGTCAAATGCTTTGGTCAAATCAATATAGATTGTACCAACTGCTGACCCTGTTCAAGGGCTTCATGAATGTAAGATGTAAATTCTAGTAGTGCTGTGGTAGTACTGTGCCTTTTCTGAAACCATGTTGCTCATGGCAGAGGAGACCATACTTGTCAAGGTATTCTGTGAGTTGGTCAGACACAATTTTTCAAGAGCTTTTGAAAGGGAGGAAGGATCGTAATGGGCCTATAGTTAGCAGGGGTAGTTGGATCACCTTTTTCAGGATAGGTGTGATAATACCCTCTTCCATAGTGTAGGGAATTGGCCATGACACAGTGAGTGGTTGAGGGAGTTTGGTGAGATGTGGGAGAGTCTCATTAGGGTGAGCCAGAAGGATTTAAGGTCGAGGAGTCACTGCTGTAACGCGAAGTTATGCAGTGCTTTGGAGAGGTAGCTTTAGCCTGATTGCACGTAAATAACACACAGCCTGAAAGGAGGGGTGTGGGGAACAGGGGAAGTAGTAGGTGTGTGGGAGATGGGATCAAAGAAGTTTTGGGAGGACTTGACTGAGGTCAGAGAAGGTGGTGTTTAGGGTATAGGCTATGGTGGTGGGGTCATGTGAGAGGGCACCCTGGACTAAGAGCTGGGTTTGGTCTGTGTTTGTGACTTTCCTACATAGTTCTTTAACATTGTTCCAGAAAGATTTCCGGAGCTCCATGTGGTGGTGAAGGCTTGTTGATAGTAGGTGGCCTTGGCTTGTCGAATAGCCCTTGTGCATTTATTTCTTGCTTCTCTGTAGAGCTGTCTGTCTTGGGGCAGCTGAGAGGATACGGCCCTGTGCCAGAGGCTATCCCTGTGCTGCATCTGTTGTAGGAGGGACTGGGTCATCCAAGGGTGTCCCAGGTTTTATTACCTTCTTTGTGAAAGGGGCAAATATGTCACAGGCTGCATTGAAGATAGCAATAAATGCAGTGAGCGTAGCATCTATAGATTGTGCAGTATGCACTGGCCCCAGTCACAGGTGGTGAGGTACACCCTGAGAGAGAGAGGGCACCTTTTTGAGGTGCCTTTGTATGGAAGTTTTAGGTTTGATTGGCATATTTTTATTTGACCACCAGCACCCGACGGGGGAGTGGTCACTAAGTACATCGGGAAACACATCGACTTTGGAGATGTGGTTTAGGGAGTTTGTAAAGATAAGGTCTATAAGTGAGGAAGAGCCTGTCCGAGGATCCTGTCTAGTGGGTGAGGGTACTACTTGAGTAAGATCATAGGCACTTGCTGCGTCTTTGAAGGAATCCGACGTAGTGGATAGCCAGTTCACATTAAAATCACCCATAATAATCAGTTCGCTTTTAGGGGGTAGATAGGTTATTGCTGATAGAACAGAATCAAATGCTAGTTTCTGTTTTGTTGGGGGGATGTAAACTGCCATAATATAAAGAGGTTTGCCAGTAGTGCCAATGGTAATTTTAATTGTAGTGGACTGGGCACCATGCTCAGGCATGGGAAGTGGGACCAATAGGGTTTGAGGATGTTCTAGCATATATGGCACAACCCGCCCCTTTTCCTGCCCTATCAGTTCTGAAAAGGGTAAAGCCCTTGAGAGAGACCGAGTCATCTGGGACCTTTTTGAGAGCCAGGTTTCTGATAAAGTAAGGATGTCCGTGGGTGTTAGCAAGCCAACCCTGCAGCAGGGTAAATTTTCTTGGAAGACTGCAGATATTGAGGGTGGCCAGGAATAGGCCACTATGTGCGTCTTCTTAATTCCATGTTGCATGGGAGGACCTGGGTTGGGATGGACGTTCCGGATATAAGCAGGAGGAGAAGGAGAGTTTGCGGAGAGCGAATATCCTCATCAGCTTATTTGAGGTGCAGCGGACCAGGATACGTGGGTGATTTGGTGGGGCTAGTAGGTATGGGGAGTGCGGTTACTAGTTGAGTTAGGGTTACTAAGAGGTATGTGCAAGCCAGTGGGGGTCTGGGCGGTGGGGAGGGTTTGGGCAAGCCATATTCCATTTATGGTACAGCTAAAACTAGGGGTACAGTTTTTGCTGTGGAAACCAAGTGGGAGAGGTTGTAGGCGATTTGACCCAGGTGCCTTTCCAGTGAGATGGGTAGAGGAGCCAGCAGCGGGGTCCCTATTAGTTTTAAACACCCATGAGGTTAGCAGGGGGTGAGAGACAAGTATAAGGATAAAAAGTTGTAAGCTGCAAGAGGTGGTGTTCATAATGGCAGGAAACTGTAGGTCTACAAATGTAAGAAAAAAGGAGGAGGCCCTCTAGTGGTGCTGCAGTATAAGCTGCAGATGGCAAAGTGGGCTGATTGGTTTCGCACCACCACGTGCTATTAGCTATAAAAACAAATGCCGACCAAGGGTGGTGGTGGGGGTGGTGGGGAGCGGTAGCGCGCAGGGGACAAACTGCAGTTTAATTCCACGGAGAAGACAAGCAGGCTGAGAGCGAGGGAAACCTCAGGAAATGTCCCGTTCGTACCTGGCTCACTGCGGTGGTCTGCAGGCTTGCTGGGGGGAAGGCATTTATTGCAGACCTTCGCGATCGGCAATCTGGCTATAGAAGAATTGTTGCATCAGATTTAAGAAAAGGTTGGTCCTCGAGAGTGGCAGGAGCTCTCTGTCACACAAGGATGGCAGACCACCTCAGGACACCATCATGAACAATGCACAGAGTCTTACTCCAAAAACTTAATAAGTGTAACAACCCTGTCCCCTTGGGTTACTAGAATCCCATACATATCAGCTCTAGGAAGGTAGCTGGGCAGCTGGTAAAAACTCATTAGGGGTTTCTACAAGATAACATCATTACCTACTTAACTGGAGTGAGTAGGAAATGCATTAGGTCATTTAGAATGTTCAGAGCAGCATGTGTCACTTTGGAATGTAGCTGATTAGGCAGTTTAGAATGTTGGGATTTAAATAGAGAGAGTAGTCAACAGTTCAGAGCTGGAGTTCCAGCTGAAAGGAGCTCTGTGAGTGAGGCTCCCTAGGGCATAGTCAAAAAACCAGGAAGGGACTTCTGGTCGATAGATTTCTCACCCTAGCGAGTGGAGAGACAGCAGCACCCAGCGAAGTGGTGGAGACAGTGGATTGCCAAGACACTGGTGTGTCATTTTTTCTTTGAGGAAGTCTGGGACTGAAAATTCAGTGAGATTATGGGGAAGCCCCCTTAGACCAGGACTTTGTCAGTTGCCCTGTGAGGAAACAAGAAATATTTCCTGTCATCAAAATCTAAGGAAAAGCTTTTGATACTGTGAGTACAGAACTGAACTCTTAGCAGTACAGAATTTCTATGTAGGTGTATGTGCCTTGAGATAAGGCTAGTGTACACTTGTTTTGGGCTATTACCTCAGGAACAAGGGGGAATTATGATAAAAAATGTGTTTTAGGAGTCCTGTCAGTCATGGAGTACTGAGGATCCTAGTTCTTGTGTAACTCAGAAAAGATGTCGGAGTCTGACTTGGGATGGGTTGTAGGAACGCCATCTGAAACTCAGTCAGGGCTAACTGGTCTTGTATGGGCACAAGGTCACCCTTGTAATAGTAACATTGACATTATTAAGAAGAGTAGAGTGTGTGGTAACCCAACCCATAACAGACACTCAGTCTGCAGTCAGACAGAAAGGTCAGATCCCCTAGCAAGAGGGGTGGACAGTACAAAAGTAAATGATAGTTCTTAGCCAAAAGGGTGTATCAGAGAAGGTGGAATGTGTGTTAAACAATAGCAAAGTAAAGAAAGAAATGTACTTTGGAAGTGTTTGAAAAAAGAGTTCTGCATGCCTCCCCATACAGTGACAAATTTGGGGGACCACCATGTTCATTGTTTCATATGTTGAATAAAGCCTTACTGTAAAAACCTAATTTTCCCTGTATGGACAGTTGAATTAATGCTCCTTTACTATTGTTGTAGGGTCCCCTGCTCATAGGTTTATACTGAGCATATGCCTGGCACCTTTCCCCAGACCTGGTAAAAGTATAAATGTTCATTTAGGCACCTTTAGCTGCCAGCCTGTAATATCTTTGAGCCAGGCATTTCCCCACTGTCAGGGGTGATGCCTTTCTGCTATACCAACTAGTGGTTTGATGCCAGTCTGGGCACATGTAGGGGAGCACTATTTTGCAAGAATGTGTCTTGACCTGGGTGGGTGGGGGGTTGCATAAGGAAGCTGCTAAGCAATGTGTGCATCAGGTTAAGACTACCAGCAGACATCCCTGGGACAGACTCTACTACACAAGAGCAGTGTACATCACCTATTCCTTTAACTATTCCTGTACCAGACATGAAGCAAGTGGAAACAGTCACCATGCTCCGTTCCAGTATGTTTACGAATGATCTTGCCATGGATACCTCTCAGCAAGACCTACAGGAATATGAAATCATGCCTCCCCCTGACATACATAGATACACAGATACATAGACAGTGTTAGCAGATAAGGGCCTGTGGCCCACCCAATCTGCCCATTTGAGCTTGTAAGTTCAGTTTATGTTTTCCTAGAAGTCTGTTGCCCCTTGCCCCTGACCTCCAGAATTCCTTTATGTCTATCCCATGCATTCTTAAATCCTGTGATTGTTTCAGCCCCTACCACTTCCTCTGGCGGGGTGTTCCACTTGTCCACCACCTATTCTGTGAAGAAATTCTTCCTCACGTTTCCTCTGAATCGTCCTTCCTCCAGCTTCATCCCATGCCCACTAGTCCTGGAACATCTTTTTTGCTTAAAAATAGTGTATTCCAGCACCCTGTTCCTCCCTGTAAGATACTTGTATGTCTCTATCATATCCCCTCTCTCCCTCCTCTCCTCCAGGGAGTACATATTCAGTTCCTTCAACCTGTCCTCATAGGACTTGTGATGCAATCCATGTACCATCTTTGTTGCCCTCCTCTGAACCTTCTCTACCCTGTCTATGTCCTTACATAGGTAAGGTCTCCAGAACTGTACACTGTACTCCAGGTGGGGCCTCACAAGTGTCTTGTACAGTGGAATTATGACCTCCCTTTTCCTGCTGGTGATGCCTCTGCCTATGCATCCCAGTATCCTATTTGCTTTACATACTGCCTCGTCATACTGTTTCCCTACCTTGAGGTCATCGGAGATGATAACCTCAAGATCCCTTTCATGCTTGGTGCATGCTATATCCTTACCTCCCAACTGATATATTGTGCCAGGGTTTTTGTGCCCCATTTGTATTATCTTGCACTTCTTTGCATTGAATTTCAACTGCCAAACCCCTGACCATTCTTCAAATTTCTGCAGGTCCCTTCTCATTCTGTCTACACCCTCTGGTGTGTCTACTCTGTTACAGAGCTTTGTGTCATCAGCGAACAGTGAAATTCTGCCTTCTAGGTCCTGCACAATGTCACTGATGAAGATGTTGAATTGGACCGGTCCCAGCACTGATCCCTGTGGTACCCCACTGGTCACTCTTCCCTCTGTGGAGTGACAGCCATTTACCACCACCCTCAGTGTCCTGCCATCCAGCCAGTTAGATAATCACCACACTACTGTCCTGCCCACACCCATATTCCCCAGTTTGTGTAATAGTCTTCTATATGGCACAGTGTTGTGATGATATGACAAAAGAAGTTTCAGATTTTTGACTCTGGTAAATAGGAAAAGCACCTTAAGAAACTTATGTCATATCCCAAACCTCCAAAATCAGTTTCCAAATTCACCCCTGTACCTTTGGGAAACAGATTAGAAGTCCAGGATGCAGATAGAACGGACTTGGATGGTAGTCTAGAATCTGAAACCTCTTTTGTCATATCATCACAACACCCAGCATCAACATACTAAAATGCCAGCAGAATAAGCATAAGGGTCCTTCGTGTCTGCTCGTTTGGTCAGCCCCCACACTTGGAGATGACCTTACTGCCCCCCCTTGCTCTCTCTGGCTTCTGCCTTCCCAGTCCTGGATATTCTCGTTGCACTGGTTTTTGCTTCCAGAACCCTTCCCCGTAGCTGTCCCACCCCCTCTTGAACCCCTCCACCGTTTCTGCCTCCACCAGCCCGCTGGGCAGCGTATTCCATGGCTCCACCACCCTTTCAATGAAGTAGCACCTCCTGCTCCTTTCTCCCCTGAATCTCCACCTCCAGTTTCCACCCATGCCCTCTAGTTGTCCCCCCTCCTTCTTTCAGAGCACCCTGACTGCACCTTCCCTATTTACCCCCTTCATGTACCTGAAGACCTCTACCATGTCTCCCCGGTCCCTTCTCTCTTCCAATGTGTACATATTTAGCACTTCGAGCTGCTCCCCATAGGTCCTATCCCCCAAGCCCCAAATCATTTTGGTTGCCCTCCTCTGGACCCTCTCCAGGAGTTCAATATCCCTTTATAAATGTGGACTTCAAAACTGCATGCAGTACTCGAGGTGCAGCTTCACCAAGCAGTTATACAGTGGGAGTATCTCTTCCCTCCTGGATGTGAGTCCCCTAGTGAGGCATCCAAGCATCCTGTTGGCCTTTGCCACTGCCCTCCTACAAGTCTCCAAGTTGTTCATCTTGACATCAACCACCACCCCCAGGTCCCTCTCAGCCATCGAGACTTGTAGCCTTCCCCCCCCCAGTGTGTACACTTGGCCTGGGTTTCTGGCTCCCAGGTGCAGTACCTTGAATTTCCAGACATGGAAAAAGAGTAACCTTCAATTAAATCAACTAAAAAACAAAAGAAGAAATTTAAGTTATTACCAGAAGTAGTAGTGAAAAGATTGTGGACCTTGAGAGGACACTGGTTTATGCCGTTCTATTCTTTTCATGGCTCCAGCCATAAAAGTGGCAACCTTAAACATCAGCAGTATTAACAAGGTTGGAAAGCATGACCTCCTTTTTTCTATACCTAAAGATTTACCTTTTGATGTTTAACTTGTGCAAGAAACTAGAATGAGTAGCATGGCTGACATGGTTCTGGCACTACAAATATGGTGTTGGGGCTCCTCTTTTTGGTCCTCTGGGACTGATACCAGTGATAGGGTAGACATCTTATTAACGGGCATATGCTTCATGTAACAATACCTCAAGGGAATCAACAAAGTCAAAGAAGGTAGCATCTTTCAGAAAAAGAGATGTGCAAAAACAAGGGGACACAATCTAAAGACAGAGGGAGGATGGCTCAGGGGAAACGTGAGGAAGTATTTTTTCACAGAGAGGGTGATGGGAATCTGGAACAGCCTTCCTGAGGGTGTGGGGTTAAAAACAGTGGGGGAATTCAAGAATGCATGGAACAGGCATAAGGCAATTCTGGGAGGGAGTAGAATGAAGCAGGCTGTTGATTTTTAAGATATGCAGCATATCCAATAGGTATGGAAATGAGCAGATGAGGTGGGTCAAGTGGTGCTTATCTGCCAACAAAGTCCATGTTCCTATATTTCTATTGGTCCCCATATCAGAAGTTGCAAAGCCCCCAGAGAACATCCTCATCCCTATCATGGTTGACTGTAGCTTCATTTTTAGTTACTGTTGTGCCAGTTTAGCACTTTGCTTAAATTAGTACATACAGGACCAGGAAGAAGGAGGCCAACTGGACAGCTTTAATTTGGGCCCTGTGTGAATGCACCATCTGTAGCTCCCCTAAGGCTCACTCTGTATCCTGTATCAAGGGACACAGTTTTGGCTTATTACCATCGCACATTACGGCCAGCAAGCAGTGGATCAGGACTTTGGTATAGTTGCTGCTCATTGCTTTCAGTTGTTAGGAGGGGTTGATCTGCTGTTAAATCTTCATCCTCCTCACTAGCACATGTATGACTGAGGTTATCTGTGGGCTACTGATTTGCTTGAAATCCCCCTTTACTGCCTATGTGCGCTGACAACTTTGTGAAGGGCAAGGGCTGTAAGTGAGTGTGCAGGGTGAGAGACTGACACCTGCATTTACACTCCTTAATCGCACATTATGGCCAGCAAGCAGTGGATTGGGACTTTGGTATTGTTGCTGCTTATTCTTTTCAGCTGTTAGGAGGGGCTGATCTGCTGTTAAATCTCTGTGCTGCTTGCTAGAGCAAACGTGGCATGAGCGCCACTCCTCAGAGGAATGCATCTAAAATAGTTTAAGGTTAGGTGTTAGTTTACATAAGGGATCATTCTGTATATGATTGTTTTCTCTAGGAACAAATTTGTGATCAGTTACCATGGTAAGACACTGCCAGGAGGTAGAAATTTGGAGAGACTGGGAGGATGCCCCGTACACGGTGAAGGGTGGTAAGATCGAGATTATTGGGTCCAGGAGGCACCCTGGATGACAGGCACAAGAGAGAGGCCTGACATGTTTGGTGCCTGTCTCCAGGGTCTCCACTAGACTAAGTGGTCAGGTAACCCATGGGGCTACCTTTCCCACAAATCCCCTGAGGGTAGTGCTATGCAATGCCAAGTTGATTAGAAATAAGACTGCAATTATTGTGGATCTGGTTTCCTCTGTTGACCTGGCTTGCATTACAGAGACTTGGGTTGGGGACGATGCAGGTCCAGTTTTTTAGGCTGCCGTTCCCACTGGCTATACTGTAGTGCACTGCTCCAGAAAGGAGTGCAGGGGTGGTGGTGTAGCCATCTGTTTTAGATCTGACTTGGGCTTCACCGTGCACCCAGTGGGAACCCCAGATTCTTTTGAATGTGTGGCCATTCATGATGGTCCAGGTGCAGGGTGCAGAATTTTCCTGGTTTATCGCCCTCCAGTGATAGCGGGGAATTTTCTGCAGGTGATTGCTGAATTCATCACCAGTGAAACATTGGAGGCCCCCAGATGTATTATTCTGGGGGACTTCCGTGTTTGGGCCAATGACAAATTATATCAGCCTGGTAACAACCTCCTCCAAATTATGTCTTCTTTGGGCCTGTCACAAGCTGTTTCTGCTGTGACCCATCAGGGAAGCCACACATTTGATCTGGTGTTCTCACTGGGGCTTGAGATAGATAATCTCAGGACTGATCGGGTGGTTTGGTCCGATCACTGAACAGTGCAGTTCTTGTTCAGAGCTCCCACTGGATGCCCTTCCCCTACTGAGATGATGATCTGCCACCCTTTATGGGGTTTGACCTCAGAGGGATTTTTGGTGGCAGTCGATCTATCTGATATGGGAAATGTATGCATCAGAGACGTTGGTGCTATGGTAGACTCATATAATAGGGTTCTATCTGATGCCATTGACTCCCTCGCACCTGTCTGAGTACGTCCCAAATCTTTGTACCTGAGGTCTCCTTGGTTTGACGGGGACCTTAGGGAGATGCAGAGGAAAGGTCAGAGGTTAGAGCGCTGCTGGAGGAAATCTGGCTTGGATGCAGACAAACTGGCCCTGCTTGTGCATTATAATGCATACCAGGGGGCAATGAACCATAAGAAGGCAGTATTCCTGTCCAGGGAGTTTGCTGCTGGGAAGAGCCGACCAACTATACTTTTTTGGACTGTAAATAGGTTACTTCATCCTGCCTGTGTGCAGCTGAAGAAGGTTTTTTCAGATTTCAAATGTGAAGAGTTTGCTCCGTTCTTCTCAGAGTGTCTAGTATTCAGCAGGGTGTTCCTCCAGTCAGCAAAGTCATAGCTGGAGAGGGTCCAGAGGAAAGCAACTAAAATGATCTGGGGCTTGGGGGGCAGAACCTATGGGGAGAGGATCAAAGAGCTAAATATGTACACATTGGAAGAGAGAAGGGATTGGGGGTACGTGATAGAGGTCTTCAGGTACATGGAGGGGGTAAATAGGAGAGGCACAGTTAGGGTGCTCCGAAGGAAGGAGGGGGGCAACTAGAGGGCATGGGTGGAAGCTGGAGAGGGGGAGATTCAGGGGAGAAAGGAGGAGGTGCTACTTCACTGAGAGGGTGGTGGAGTCATGGAATGCTCTGCTTGGGGGGGCTAGTGGAGGCAGAGACAGTGGAGGGGTTCAAGAGGGGTAGGACAGGTACAGTGGAAGGGTTCTGGAAGCAAAGTCCAGTGCAGCAAGAATATCCGGGACTGGGAAGGGAGAAGCCCGAGAGGGTGAGGGGTCAGCAAGGTCAGTTCCCAGGGTGGGGGCTGCCCAAACGAGCAGACACGAAAGACCGATAGGTCTATTCTGCTGGCATTTTAGTATGTTACTATCTTAGTAAATAACTGTTTTGGGGCCTGTTTGCCCAACATTTCTGCCTGAAATTCACTGCTGTTGGTTCCAAACATGGCCCAGAAGTCCAGAAATGTTTCCAAAAATATGGCACAGTGCACTGAGACTGAAATCAGGTCCCAGCCATGATGTTTTATGGCTCCCAAACTACCATCAGGACCAAACGATGGCCTCTGGTTCACTGTTCACAATTGTTTTTTGGCCACATCTTGGTTCTGCCAGTGCAGCTCAGGCAGTAAATGTCCAAAAAAGCTGCAGAAAAAATGGTACATTAAATTGAGAATGGAATCTGGTCTCTGCCATGATGTTTTAGGGTACCCCCCTCCACCACCCAGACATTAAATAGCTGTTTTAGGGCCTGTTTGCCCAACATTTTTATCTGAAACTCACTGCTACTGGCTCCAAACATGGCTCAGAAGTCCAGAAACATTTCCCAAAAAATGTCATAGTGCATTGAGACTGAAATCAGATCCCAGCCATGATGTTTTATGGCGCCCAAACTACCACCCGGACCAAATGATAGTCTCTGGTCCACTGTTTGCAGTTGTTTTTCGGTCACATCTTGGTTCTGCCAGTGCAGCACAGGCAGTAAATGTCCAGACAAGTTGCAGAAAAAATGGCACATTAAATTGAGAATGGAATCTGGTCTGAGCCATGATGTTGTAGGGTGCCCCCCTCACCACCCAGACATGAAATAGCTGTTTTAGGGCACGTTTGCCCAACCGTTCTGCCTGAAACCCACTGCTGTTGGCTCCAAACATGGCTCAGAAGTCCAGAAACGTTTACAAAAACATGTTACATAAAACTGATATGGAAATCGGGTCCCAACCATGATGTTTAATGGTGCCCACACCACCACCCGCACCAAACCATGGTCTCTGGTCCACTGTTTACAATTGTTTTTCAGTCACATCTCGTTTCTGCCAGTGCATCTCAGGCAGTAAATTTCCACGAATGTTTACCAAAAAATTGCACAGTACGTTGAGACAGAAATCAGGTGTCAGACATGCAGTTACACGGCTCACTCCCACCATGAGGACCCAAGTGTGCTGTTTTCTGCAGCGTTTAAATGCTTTTCGGGCCCTAGTATGGTGCTGCTGCTTCCTAACATGCAACATAAACCACTTTACCACGATGAGAAAAATAAATCCTCCTGCGAAATACTCCTGCTGTGACTTAAACTTGCACTTAATCCCTCCTGCTGCTGCGTTCTAAGTTGATTGCAAACTGTGGAATTATCATTTCACAATGATGATCCCCTGGTTAGCTCTGTTGGCTCTGTGGTTTTAAGTCGGTGCGGATTGAATGACATTTTGAGTGCTGCGGCTGTTGCCTGTAGCAGCTGCCGGCTGCTCTGACTAGTTGCCATGAGAAGTAATGCTTTGTCTGCTTCATGGGGATCCTCTTCACATAAGTATCTGTATCTATTTTTTCAGGTGCAAGAGAAGGTGGATAGAGGGTTGGTATTGTGATGTCATGAGTGTTTATATGTTTGTACTTATTTTATATTTATCTAGTGTGCTGAGGAGAACATCATCATGACAACATGCATGTCAGCCCAAGATTTGGATATGGGGGCCCAGATATTGAAACTGCGCCATGGAAGTGATCAATAGCAGCAGCAAGAACAAGTCCACTGTGCCCATGCACAATATACGTGATATTCAAACACTGCACAGGTCAAGATGCACCTGCGGCACACAACTGAATATCGTACCAACTGCACCATAGCACAATCAGGGATGTGCAGTGGTGCAGGTCAGATGCACAATAGCAAAACCAGGGATACTCAGTGGAGCAGGGCAGCAGCACAACAGCACAATCAGGGATGTGCAGGGATAGGATGCAGGAGCCCACCACCCATGGTAGAGATGGAAGAGGAGCACACAGCATAACAGATATCACCCCCCCACACCCCATGCACTGCGCAACCTGAAGAGAGCTGGAAAAACCACTGGCCCATGAACACCAGCAACAAACCCACAGCCGTGGCATGGTGCCCCAGCACACCCCCTGGCAAGCTGTGACCGGCACACAAGGAGGTCTGGCCACCCAATGCCACACCATCCCACCAATGCAGAGCACATCCTGCACCATGATCCCCAGACACCCTGCCCAGGAGCAGCGTCCACCAGTGCAGGACACCCCATGCATGCCACCACCACACTGTGACAATGCAACCCAGTGCACCACAGAACCATGCAAGGCAGCCCCACCACGAGCAACCTTCAGTGGGTGGCAGCAGACAACGATGCAATGACTGCATACACAATGCTGCCATGTATGTCCCCTCACGGTACAGCTGACAGACCGAACATGTGTTGGCACATGAGGTACCCCTCACATGACAGGGCATGCCCTGGACCCCACCACCAGTGGTACAGCACCCTGCACACCCTCCTAAGGACACATCCCATCCCAGCACTGGCCACAACAGCCAGTGCAGACACCCACAGTGGTGCATGGAAGCATGCACCACACAGGATGCAACACTGTGCATGGACAAACACCCACCCATACCCAAGGGCACACCAACACAGGGACACAGTTATGGGTCAACCAAGCCTCTGGCATGGGGCCACAGAAACTGTGTACACATGGCCCGCACCCCTCCATGGCACAGGAGTGTCAGCCACCCTGCACAGGCACCATGAAGCTGTACACCACCAGCATGCACCCGGAGCACAAGTGACGGACAGTGGAGCACATCCCTGCAACAGACACAAGTGACAGCATGGAGGTGGGACAACAACAGCAGAGGCCATAGTGCCACCTGAGGCAGACATGCACTACACCAGAGACAGGAGGCAACCTGGCATTGTGCTGGTTACAGTGGCTGTCCAGCATGGACAGCCACCACTGACATGCCAGCGGACTGTGCAGGTCACAGACATGCAAGGGTGTCAGCTGCACAGGCCATGGATGGTCTGACAGGTGTGCCATGGACATAGTGCATGCACTGTGGACCACAGCACACAGTCATCCAGTGCACAGGGAACAACACATAAACCACAGCTAGTGACTGATAGCTATGCCCACACCATAGTCACTTCCTTTATGGACACACACACTCATGACTGCACCACCCCTGACGCCAAGCACACCACTGAAGCTGAGCACCTGTAGCCCACTGCAAATCAGAGAACACCACAGTAGGCATAACAAAACAAATGTATATTAAAAGATAGAAAACAGCTATATACAAATATGCACACAACAGTTGGGAGTGTGGGCCACAAACCAGGTGGGAGTGGGTAAGGGGCAGGGGTGACCAAATGGTAGAGGGAAGGAGGAGTGTGAGGGTGTGTCCGGGGGGATAGGGTTGAACCCGGAGCATGGGATCTTCAGCGGGCGCCCCGGTCCCCACTCCTGTGGTGCCTCCCGCCATGACTCCTCCTGACGCCATGCTGGTCCATGCACTGCAGGATCTCAAGAGAGGCACGTGCCACCTGTAGCAGCTCCTGCATGGCCCTCTCCAGCTGCATCATCCTCCATCCACCTAGGACAAGGGAAAAGAGTCAATAGGTGTGAATGCCCATCCCCCTGCAGCCCACCCATTGTGCATGGCATACAGCCATGAGACACGCTCCTGTGATGCTGTGCGACCACCCACAGTGATCGTGTCCACATGACCTGCCCACCCAGGCACACACAGCCTTGCGGACCGCTGCACACACCCACTGCCCAAGTCCTGCACAGCACCACCGTGGTTGTACAGTGACATGGCTATTAGGTGCGAAGGCAGTGGCACAGCCATGTACCTGGTGCACGCATGGACCACCAGCAATGCACACCAACACATGCAGTGCCACTGGACAGTGCTGACTGTACCATGTGGTGTGCACGGCAGTGGTGTCAATGGATGGTGGCCATGCGCCACCTGCCCTGCAACACAGCATGCACAGTATACCCTGGAAGAAAGGCACTCACCATCATCGGCCTGATCCGGGCGCTGTACTAGGATGCAAACGGCTGCCTCTGGCTGTTGCGCAGCAACCCTACCCATGCCTTGGTGTCTGTCTTCTCTGGCTTGGCGCCGCTTTTCAGGGCCTAGGGTGCAAACATGGAGAGGGGAATATCAGTACAATCCAGTATCAAAGGCCCCCCATCCTGGGGTGTGTGCAATCCTGCATAGCCCAGCCATGCCACAACCCACCCAACACCACCACCACCAACAACAACATCACCAACACCACTGCCCACACTGGATGACCCACCCCCCCGTGTGGTGGACAAATATCCACCGTGATACCCATACAGACGCAACCAGTGTATGGATGGGGCACCTTCCTGGTCATGGTACTGCACCTCTCCTGGCATGGCAAGCCTGTCTGGGTCCCTCCGCTGGAGGTCCCTGTATCTGTGGTGACACTGCTCTGCAGTACGGTCCATTCCTGTGGCCTCCTCAAGTGCCACCACCACCTCCTCCCATACAGCACTCCTGGCCCTGTCTAGGGGTGCATTTCCAAACAGTGCCCCAGCATGGGGCTCCACTATGGCCACCAAATTGGCCAGCTCCACCTGGCTCCAAACAGCAGCCCTCCATCTTGCCATCACTGAAGCTGGTCGGAGTCAAAATGGCACTCAGTAGCGCACGTTTACCATGTGCAGATCCTGTATGGAACAGCGCTGCAATTCCCCATCATGCTGTCACTGAACAGCATGATAGTGGTGCACCCATGTGGACGCATGGTGCCTAGGGGATAAAGGTCGGGCACAGGGTCAAGGGTCTCTCATGCACGGACCACCACAGCATGATTGGTACTCCCTGCATGTAGCGCAGTTGGGTGCCTGTGTGAGATGCCCAGTAGTGGGCTACCATGCTGTGGCTCCATGGTGCCTACAGTGCCCCAGTGCAAGAGCACCATACATGTGAACAGCATACTAGCACCTCTGGCACAATGGTGGCCGTGCTCTGCACTGTCTCCCGAGCACAGCACATCAGCAGCGCAGCAGGCATTGGCATCAGCATGCCGGGCATGCGCCGTTCAGTGTCCACTGCGCACGTCACAGAGCTGTGCCCTTCGGTGTCCACTGCACACGTCACAGAGCTGCACCCTTGCCTGAGCATGTTCAACACAATTGCGCAAGGTGCAACAGCACGCTATTCAGCCGGCATATGCAAATCAGCTCATCAGCGATTTAATGGCACAGATACTACATTAGCATCCACTTAAAATTGAGCCTCGCCTAATTTGCATGCATTGCACAATATAAATGCAACATTAGGTTGCAGAGGCCATAGTCTGGTATTGCAATCTATTGTGGTGAGTGGCATGCTGTTTGGGAGTGTGAACTGTGGTGTGTGGGAGATGCATGGGACTGCACAGTCAGAGGTAACACCTGTCATTCCCACAGGATCAATCATGAGTGAACATGAGGTGGAGGAGGAGGAACAGAGATGTGGGAGATGGAGAAGGCCAAACTTTACCAAGGCAAAAACAGATGCCCTGTTTGAGGCCTACCTTGACCAGGGACCACTGCTCAGCGGACAGCGGGGAACACCACAGGCCCATGCTGCAGCATGGGGTGAGGTGGCACGTGCCATCAACCATCATGGTAGCCACCAGCAGAGGAGGATTAAAGATAAGGTGGCTGCCATCAGGGCAGCACAGGCTGTGACTGGTGGGGGATAGCCGGCTGTGCAATGACTGGCGGGACAGGAAGAGTGGGCTGCTTGCAGCATGCGGCATTGTGCCATCAAGGGTGCTCCAGGTGGTGACTTCCAGATGGGTGGTAGCCCTTCGCTGCGTGATAGGTCCTGATCTGTCACTGTTGGGGGGGGAAATGCCACAGGGCAGGGCAGATGCATTAATGCTACTGTGTTCCCTTACAGCTCCTTAGCATCTACATGGGTCAGTGGTGGTGGGCTCGTCCACTGAGGGTGATACTCTGGACACAGAGGAGGGCCCATCAACCTCCACAGGTGTCCAAGGGTCAGGATGACAATGGGCCCACATGGCTGTCCAGACTGATGTTGGTGGAGCAGGTGCAGAGGAGACCCTGCCCATGTCCCAGCATGACAGCATCCATGGATGCCAGCATGCTGAGACTCGGACTGGTGCCAGATCCATCACTGATGATGATGGAGCTCACATCATGGACAGTGATACATGTGGGCCAAGGATGGCCACACAGCAGGTTACGGCATGGGCATAGCCGTGGGTGGTGCTGCCGTGGAGGCTTGCATGACATCACAGTCCCAGCCTGTGCCTGTCTGCACCAGTGGGGCAGCACTGATGTGTGTCCAGGACAGTGGGGCTTTTGCAGCAACTGCAGTGGCACCGTTGAGCCCTGGAGAGCGGTGGCTGGAGGGGCAGTGTCAGCAGTTGACCAATGGCCATGGGGTGGACAGTGTCAGAGGGTGGCATCAGTGCACCGCCTGTGGACATGCCCAGGCATGGCTCTGGTGTGAAGCAACCAGCCTCAAGGGGTGCTGCCCAGCATGGCTGTGAACACCATGAGGGACAGCATGCCAATCAGGAGGATGACCTCTTAAATGAGCTCACCCGCATACTCCATGAATCAGTGGATTAGCAATTGCGGCTTATGACGGCTGTGGTTGCACTCAGTATGGTCCTGTGCCAGGTAGAGGAGCAGTGCAGCAGGGACACCGGTCTGCTCCTGACAGAGATGGACTGGCTGCGGGAGGATGTGACCGCTGCCACTGACAGGCAGACACAGGCATTCACAGCTGTTATGGCCACAATGGGCACACAGTTATTTACCCATGTGCCGCAGACACCACGCAGTGCCATGTCCACCTCCCCATTCCTGGTGTCGTGCAACACCCTCCTTGTTGACACCGGGTTCAGCTATGGACATCCCGAGCACGTCTGGTACAGGCATGTTCGGTGAGCTGCAGACCCCTGCTCGAGAATGGTCGTGTTCCCGCAGCAGCACCCCTGGTCCCCATTGGTGCCACCCCATAAGGCCATTGGTCAGCCTGTCACTGCTGGTGGGTCTCGGTGGGGCCACCCATGCATCCGTGGTGGCCGTGGCACTGTGCCGCATGACTGACCTGTCTCCCACCATGGCTACTGTCTGATGCTGCACCGTGTGCAGTGTGTTGTTCAACATGCAATGCACAGGTGGGGTACCCGGCCCTGCACACACACACACACACACACACACACACACACATATGTTCCATGTGCACACCCTCCCGGCTGCTGGTCACTGTGGCGTGTGCATGATGATGCCTGCGCTGCACTGTCCACCACTGCGCAATGGTGTCCAGTGTCTGAGACATGCACAATGACAGGCACTGGGTGTGGTGGTCTGTGGACAGGTGTATGGCTAGGGGTGGCGGTTGGGGTCGACGTGCCTCCTACCCTTTTTGCATGTCTTGTGGGGGGGGTGTGTGTGTGTGCATGACCGCATGCCGTGTTAGGCCTTGCCCATTCCTGACAGCGTGTGCGGTTCCATGCTCAGCCAATTCCCTTTATGACATGCACCCTTGGGGT
This sequence comes from Neoceratodus forsteri, assembly GCA_016271365.2. Classification (NCBI taxonomy): domain Eukaryota; kingdom Metazoa; phylum Chordata; order Ceratodontiformes; family Ceratodontidae; genus Neoceratodus; species Neoceratodus forsteri. The sequence goes on along the minus strand of CM057455.1, from coordinate 114,703,454 downwards.
TTGTCCATGCATGTTTGTGGGTTGTGCACTTGCCATTGGTGGTTGCACATGGCCCCATGACTTACCTGGGTTGGTTGAAGTGCTTCTATGTGATGGTGTCCCGGTGCACCTGTGCCATCCGGATCAGTCTGGGGTCCCTTCGACTGGGGAGGGGGCTGCCCATCACCACCTGCAGCAGCGTCCTCATTGTCCCCATCACTGTCCCCCTCTTCGACCTGTACAGCTATCCCACAGTCATTGGCCATGTCGTGCAGGATGCAACAGGCCAGGAATAGCCCGCAGGCCTTTGAGGGGCTGTACTGTAGGGCACCGCCAGATGTGTCCAGGCAATGGAAACGTGCCTTCAGCATCCCAAATACCACTCTATGACATTGCATGTGGTGGCATGTGCCTCATTGTACCATTGTTGCGATGGGGTCGCAGGCCACCGGTATGGTGTAAGCAGCCAGGGATGGAGTGGATATCCATGTGTCCTGTCTGTAGAGGATGGACATTAGCTTGGTGATCAGCATCGCCCTGCCATGGGCCATCTAGGCCAGTACCCATGTCACCTCTGACTATGCCCATCCCAAGATCCATGTCTTTCTCCATGATTTGCATACTCATCCACTAGGTGGTCAGTGGGGATGTCCCCACTCCCAAACCTGGGGCACAGTGCAGCCTGGTGCCAGATGAAGGCATCATGTGCTCCCCCAGTGTGTGTGGCACAGACATTGGTTATGTGCCCCCTAGCATCGCACACCACCTGGCAGTTGATGCTTGCATAGCCCTTCCGACTGATGTATGTAGCACCTTCCAGGCAAGGTGGCGTGCGGATGGCCATATGAGTGCAGTCAATGGCCCCGAGCACAACAGGCATACGTGCTACCCTGTGGAACTCTTGTATGTGTGCTATGCGCTCTGCCTGTGTGCTGGGGAAATGGATGTACTCCACAGCGTGATGCAGCTGACTGGGTTATGCCTTGTGTGTCCCCTGTTATTCTCTGGAAGGTACCCGTGGCGAGCAGGCACATGACAGCTGTCACCTTTGTCTCCACTGACAGAGCATGGCTCTGTCATGTGGGTGCCTGCATCTCATCACTGCACAGCTCACAGAGCCACCTCAGGATCGTCCGGTTCAGGCGATACTGGACTACTATCTTGGTGTCACTGTAGTGCTCAAAGCTGGTGCGGGCTCGGTACTGCCTGTTGGGGGCATACCACCAACGGGCCCTTCCACGGCTGTGCCCCCCCTGATGCCTGCCTTCTGACACCCCTCATTACTGCCTCCATCTGAATGGTGGCACTGGCCATGTCCCTGGCTTGTGTTCCCCCCCCCGGCAGCTGTATTCCTGTTCTTCCCACTGTCCTTTCTGCTATTCCCCCTGCACCAGGAACACCTCCCAGATTTGGCTGTCCAGCCCACTGTCACTGGCCTCAGTCCATTGTGGCACTTCCCTTTTACTCCTGCACAATGGCACAGGCTCCCCACTCATTTCCTGTTCCTGGTAGTTGCCAGGTGTGCTCTGTCCTGCTCCTGCCCAGTCCTGCTCACTGCTACTCTCTGCCTAGCTGCAGTCACCTCACTCCCACCTCTGGCTTCCCTGTAGCATTCTTACACCTCTCTCTTATTCCTTTTTATTTTGGATCATTTCCGCTATCACGCAACTTCCATTTGCTCCTCTATTGGGCATGGCGCATGCTGTTGAATGTTGCACTGCGCCATTTATTCATGGTTCCTCCCCCTTCAGTTGTGCATGCATTCATTACCATTGCACTCTTCCGCATTATGATTTGGGGTGCGCAGCTGCCTCCCACTGAAGATCACACAATGGCACATTTTCGGACTTGCGCTGGCCCATCCCTGTTGCGCATGGTGCAACCCTTTTGAATATCTGGGCTGGGATGTTTTTAATGCACCACATTTAACATTGCTCAAGGACAACGTAAGTACTGAATTTTTCATTACGATGATGGATAGGTGTCTGCAGCTCAGATATCTGAGTCAGACTGTAATTGTATTATTTTCTCCTTTTTTAAACACATGCAGGAATTCAAGAGCTGTTTACTTCAGGTGCGCTGCTTCTGCTGTTGAATATGTGTGCAACTCATTAACTGGTGGTAAGTATTTCTTAATTTGTGATGGTCTTTGGTGGGTGCGTGGGTGGGTGGGTGGGAAGAGGTGGTTGAGGTTGGGTTGCAGGATATGGTTAAGTAATAAGTTTGTGGTAACTGCAGGACAGAGATGTCAGACTTTGACAGTTACTATCTTATATATGGCTCTGTCAATATTCAGGATTTCAGCTGCTGGGGTGTGTAGTAGGTTACCTCTCTCCAAATCTGGCTGCTAGGTGCTGGCTGTGCTCATCAGACATACATAGTCTGTTCATGTCAAGCATTGAAGTTTAACAGCCACTTCCTGATGTAACAATAGCTTCCTGTAATGATGAGGGGGGGCACCCAGTTTTTGTAACAATGCTAAAAACATTTTCTTCTTTTTTTCTTATTGCCAGAAAGGTACAAAGTACTTGAAGTGAAATGGTGGCTTGGGTTTTCTGGTGGACATTTGCCGAAGCATCCCATCTCTGTGCGGCATTGGTGACTAAATAGAAGTCTTCCATCCTGGTGTATGGACGCTGGATTGAGGTGCTGCACCTGTGAGGTGTGGGCCACTGCTGACAACTAAAAACATGTGGTTGTTTTTTTTTTTTTCTTCCAATTGTTTATCCAGGTGAGACACACTAAGCTGAAAGCTTTTTGACTGGTGCAACCTGGGAGCACAGGAAAGTTAAGTGACTTGCTCAGGGTCACACAGTATATGCAAGTGGGGGCTGTGGGATTCAAACCCAGGTCTCCAGATTTGCAGCTCAGAGCCTTAAACCACTGCACTATGCTTCTTTTTGGTGGAAGACTGCTGGAGGAGAAGGAGGAGGCGGATGAGGAGGAGGAGTCATTTAGCTGGACTCAGAGGCAGCATTAATGTATACTGAGTAATGTAGTACTGGCTGTGCACTGTATGACTAAGTTGCCATTGTTGCATATACAGAGACGGCACACTCACTAGACATTCATTCATGGTGTCATGGAGGAGGTATATGTGGAAATGGGGATGAGGTGCTGGTGCTGGTGCTGGCTGTGGGGGTGGGGCAAAACACCTTTAGCCTTCTTCCAGTGACACATCATCCATTATGCAGCCCTCACAGTCTTTGAGACTGGAATCATCACCAGGTGGAAATTCAGTCAGCATTGCTGCTTCATCTGCCTCCCTGCTAGCAGAGACCTTTCCACTGTGGACGTCTTCATTGTCATCATCATCCCAGAGACACAGTTCTTGGGGCAACATCATCAAAATAATTGCATTATGTGGAATTCATTTTTATAAATGTTAGGCTGGAAACATTCTTCGGTGACGGATTTGTCCTATGGTCACGCACAATGGCTCCAGTAGAACTGAACACCCGTTCCACACTGACACTGGAAGGTGGACAGCTGAGATATTTAAAAGCAACAGATGCCAGTTCAGGCCACTCACTCACTTTGCTGCACCAGTACACCAATGGCTCATTAATGATGCCAAGATGCTTGCTGTGTCCCATGTAGGCATCCACCATACGTTGTGCTTCCCTGAGTCCTGCTGCCTCATCACGATCCTCCTCCTTCTCTTCAATTTCTTCAACACTCACCAGGTACAGAGCATTCTAAATGGGATTACCTGCCATGCTGTGCTGCAACTTTGAGATTTTGTCCAATTTAGTGGCCTCTGATGATTTACTGGTGGCGATGGAGGTAGCACTACCTGGTATTTTTTTATGTGCTTTTTGTGTCTCTGCATTTTTCATCTGTGCCATGTACCCGCCTGACAAGATAATTGGTCAGTTTCTCCACTCACACATGACCCCTTCAATCATGGCAGGCAAGCCATGTTTGTACTGTGGATCCAGCATGGTAGCAACAGCAAACTCATTACACTGCATAATAGAAACATAGAAACATAGAAGTTGATGGCAGATAAGGACCGTAAGGCCCACCCAGTCTGCCCATTTCTTTTTCTACCTTATAAATGTGCCATTGGCCTTTGCTCTGTCAGTGGCCTATCTATTCATACTCATTTGTATTGCTCCCTTATGCCTATCCATGCCTGTTTGAAGCCCTTCACTGTATTCATAGCCACCACTTCTTGGGTAGGCTATTCCATGCATCCACCACCCTTTCTGTGAAAAAGAATTTCCTCACATTCCCCCTTAATCGGCCCCCCTCTAATCTCATGCTGTGTCCTCTTGTCCTGCTATTTTTCTTATATTTAAACATGTTAGACTCTTTCACCTTGTTAATGCCCTTAAGGTGTTGGAATGCCTCGATCATATCACCTCTCTCTCCCTCCTTTGCTCAAGGGTATACATATTGAGCTCTCTTAATCTGTCCTCATATGTCTTCTGATGCAGTCCCTGCACCATTTTGGTTGCCCTTCTCTGGACTGCCTCAATTTGGTTAATGTCCTTGTGAAGGTGTGGCCTCCAATACTGCATGCAGTACTCCAGATGGGGCCTAACCAGTGTCTTGTAAAGATGGATTATTACCTCCCTCTTACGACTTGTGATACCCCTACTAATACACCCTAACACCCCCCTAGCCTTACCTACTGCTTTAGAGGTCTGCTTGGATGATTTCAGGTCATCAGTGATGATGATGCCCAAGTCTCTTTCTTCCTTTGTGACTGCTAGCAACTCCTCCCAGCCTATAGGTGGCTTCAGGGTTTCTTCTCTATGTGCATGATCTTGCACTTCTTTGCATTAAATCCCAGTTGCCACTCTTCTGACCATTTTGCTAGTTTATCCAGATCTCTTTTCATTCTGCCCACCCCATCTGGATCATCTTCTCTGTTGCAGATCTTTGTGTCATCTGCAAACAGACAATCCTTACCCTCTAGTCCATCTGCAAGGTCACTAATGAAGATGCTGAAGAGGACTGGCCCCAGGACTGATCCCTGAGGTACCCCACTTGTGACTTGCATCTCTTCTGACTGTATACCAAATACCACCACACTCTGTTTTCTGCCCATCAACCAGTTTGCCACCCAGTTGACCAACTTCTGACCCACCCCAAGCCTACCCAGCTTATTTATCAATCTTCTATGTGGAACAGTATCAAAAGCTTTGCTGAAGTCAAGGTAGGCAACATCAACTGCTCCCCCTTGGTCCACCACTCTGGTTACCCAGTCAAAGAAATCTATGAGATTAGTTTGACAGGACCTTCTTTTTGTAAACCCATGCTGTCTTGGATCCTGTGCCCCTATGGATTCCAGGTGTTGCACTATCCTTTCCTTAAGGAGTGCCTCCATAATCTTGCCCACTACTGAGGTAAGACTGACTGGTCTGTAGTTCCCTGCCTCCTCCCTGCTACCACTCTTGTGGAGCGGGATCACATGAGCCCTTCTCCAGTCTTCTGGGACCTCTCCTGTGCTCAGAGACTCACTAAACAGTTCTGCTAATGGCTCTGCTAGTTCCACCTTTAGCTCCTTAAGTACCCTGGGATGTATGCCATCAGGTCCCATTGCGTTGTCCACCCTGAGCTTAGCAAGCTCTTGTAGGGCACTTTCTTTTGTGAAGGGAGTAGTGCTCACCTCCCTCCCCCCTTTGTCCATGGTGCTGAGCTGTGGGCCCTGCCCTTGCTTCTCTTCAGTAAATACTGAGTAAAAGTATCTATTTAGGATAGATGCTTTTACATGGTCCTCCTCCTCACATGCTCCCTTTTCTCCATTAAGCTTAGCAATACCCCCTCTGGGCTTTCTCCTTTCACTAATGTATCTATAGAAAGTCTTGACACCTTCTTTTACTGTTCGTGCTAGTGTTTCCTCAGTTTGGGACTTTGCCTGCCTTACTGCCTTCCCTGCTTCCCTTAGGGCAGTTTGGAATGCCTCCCTATCTTCATCCTGCTGTGTTCCCTTATATTTCCTGAAGGCCAGCCTTTTGGCTCTGACCTTTTCTGCTACTGTATTTGAGAACCAAAGTGGTTTCCTTCTTCTTTTGCACTTCCTTTTCTGTCTAACACAATGGGATGTTGCTTCAAGTATTGCATCCTTAATGCTTGCCCACTTTGCCTGTACCCCCTCACCTGTGTTTCTTTTTGCCAGGGCTAGCTTAACTCTGTTGGCCATCTTATCAAAGTCAGCTCCTCTGAAGTCCCATATTTTTGCCTTGGAATAGGATAATTTAGATGTAGTAGCCAAATTGAACCATACCATGTGATGGTCATTGGCCCCCAGGTGACCTTCTACCTGGAGATCTGTGATCCCTTCCCTGTTAGTCAGTACTAGATCTAGGATAGCTCTGTCTCTTGTGGGTTGTTGTACCAGTTGTTTGAGGCCCTCCCCCTGCAGGGAATCCACTATGTGTCTAGTTCTGGCAGATGTTCCTGCTGGTATTGACCAATCAGTATCCAGCATGTTGAAGTCTCCCATTATCAGAACCTCCCCTTTAGCTGTCATGTTTTGTATATCTTCTAACAGTAATGTGTCTATGTCCTCCCCCTGGTCTGGGGGCCTGTAGACAACCCCAGTTCTTATGGCTGTCCCCTTTCCTGTTTCCAGGGTGACCCACAGTTCTTCTGGCTCCTTATGTGTATTCTGAATTTCTGTAGCTTTGATATTTTCATTGACATACAAGGCCACTCCTCCCCCCACCCTTTTTGCACCTCGGTCTCTTCTGAGCAATACATAGCCAGGTACTGAAGTCTCCCAAGAGTGGTTACTGGTAAACCACATCTCACTAATTGCTACTATGTCCAGTTTAGCCTCTGACATTATTGTCTGCAGGTCTGGGATCTTATTTCCCAGGCTGTGAGCATTTGTGTACATGATTTTCCATTGGCCAGATTTCGGTGTGTTAGTTGTTGGGTGAGGTTTGGCATTACCCCTGTGCGTTGTATGGGGAGACAAACCTTTTTTCTTACCTGGTGATGCAAATGAACTGCAAACATGCTGAATCCCTGTTTGACCACTAGCTGTGGGGGAGGTGTTCTTCCCATTCGACGTATGGGGTGCTGCACCCCTCTCCCCATTTGCTAGTTTAAATATTCTGCAAAGACGTCAAACTTCTGCCCCAATGCACTGACTCCCTCCTTAGTCTGATGCAGTCCATCAGATTTAAAGAACTTTCGCTCCCAGAACTGTTGCCAGTTCCCTACAAATCTGTGTCCTTTTTCCTGGCACCAGCCCTTGAGCCACGTGTTTAGCTCCCCTATCTCCCCTTCTGTGACCTTCCGTCCATCTGCCCCCTCTCCCAGAGTGGCAGGATCTCAGAGAAGGAGATGCTGGACGAAATGGATGATAGTTTGTCACCCAGCCTGGTCAGATGTTCCTTGGTCTCCACAACTGACCAGCTGGCGAGATCATTAGTCCCTATGTGTACTAGGACATCAATGTTTTCTCCTTCTTTGATAATGCCAAATATATGTGTATTGCTGATCATTATACAGAGCATGTGACCCATTGCATGAACAGAACTCTGATCATCACTTTCCTCCATCTAGTGATGAACATTTACCAGTGTCTGCCTCAGCACACATATCAGGGGTATTGATTGACTTATAAAGGCAGTGTCCCCAATCACAGCCTGTATTGCATGCTCAAATGGAGGCAGAATGCATATTATGCCATCCATTTGTTCCACTGTTCCGTTGTTAGGGCGATGGACACTCCAGCACTGTTCCTGGTGGTGTGCAGCAGTAGGTAATCTGAAACCGCCTTATACTGCTCATAAAGCTGGCCAAGGATGTACAGCATGGAGTTCCACCTGGTAACAAAATTGAGCATCATACAGTGCTGAGGAAGATGGTTAGTGCGCTGCAGCTCGCGCAGATGGTTACGGGTCATTACAGAATGGGCAAAGTGAACACAGATACATCTGGCAATAGTTTCTTTTATTTCATCGTGGTCCAGAAATTTCTGCACAACTAGATTAAGGCAGTGTGCCAGGTAGGGAACTCTGAAAAACCACCGTCACTAATGCACTTAACAACATTGGAGCCAATGTCACTGGCAATAAACCCTGCTGTGAGTGACTGTGTGTTGTGTCACTCATCAATGCTATTTAGCAGCATGTTCAGCATTTTCTCAGCAGTGTGAGACCCTGTAACACTTTGCATAGTATGGTTGCATTGCTACCACCACAATTCTGCTTTACACAGGTTTTGACAGGGCCCAAATCAACAACCACCCCAGGTACCTGTGCCCAGTGTGCTGTTATGCACAGATATGAGCTGCCCGCTGTCTGCCCACTTGTTGACATATCCATGCTAAGGTGGATATATTTTGAGGAAGAATGCTTCATGGCATGTTGGACGAACTGTGTAACTCTGCTATAGAGTTTGGGCATGGCACATTTGAAGAAATACGTTCACAATGGCACTTGCTATTTGGGACAGGCACAGGCCATCAAATGGCAAAATCCTACATTCTCCACAAAAGAGAAGGGCAACAGGTCGATGATGAGCATTTCAGCTGTGGCTGCATTCAGCTCATGTGCAGCAGCATGACTGGGGGAGACTTTGAGTGCCGCTCAAACACACTCCTCAATGTGGGCTGCATCTTGGCAGCGGGTCGATAAAAACATTTTACTTTTGCCACCAATGTTGTTCTTGCTGTGGTACCATGTGACTCTTGGGGTCTAGAATGTGCATCATGTATGAAACTGGTTATTTTGCTGGATTTGGGGCCTGATGGTGTACTTTTATGACTCAAGGGTGTGGCAGCTCCACTGCTACTATGTCCACTGCTCGGGAGGGAAAATGATTCCTCACACTCCTCCTCCTCCAATGACCCACTCAGCCCTAACTCCTCCTGCTCTATTGTACTGCTATCACTAACATTATGCTTTGCAAGGGAAGTCCTGCCAATAGCTCTGGTATCTTTCTAGTGTTGATGCCAGTGCAATGGGTGCTTGTTTTTCAAATGGGTGTGCTGCCCACCGGTGCCTATGTGGCTGCCCTTTTTTCTACGACTTACACATGCTTGACACTGCTGACAGATCACTATGGTGTCATCAGCTGCATCAAGCATGAAACAATCCTTAACTAGGGACTTTGCAACTCTAGATTTGACATGATGGGACTGAGACTTGGACAGCGAAGCCAAAGGTGTGGAAGTTTTTGCTATTTGTGCTGCTTGCATGATATCCACCATGCCACGTTTGGGAGGTGGGGTGACTGGACTGCTGTTGTAGGCTTGCTGATATCCTCATCCTCAGTCTTGTCATCTAGATGGGCTACATCTTCAACCTTCATCTTTTTCACTTCTGGCTCCCACAGGGGATGCAACACCTCATCATCATCTGTACCAAAACATATTATATCATCCTCATCATCCCTATCACTGCCTACTGCCAGACCAACTTTTCCCTTCTCTGGCATCTTCTCACTAGGGGGTCTGACTTTGCTTATCTCCTTCTCCTGGAGAAACACACTGACGGTGGACACTATCACCCTTACCAACATCATCAGCTCCTCCTTGAGCAGGAACAACAGTCACAATGACAATTTTTTTGACCTCCTCCTGGACCTCTGTGCCTCCACTGGTGTGAGTGTCTTTCTTATTCCCGGTATCATTACCAGCAAGCATACTAGCTACAGATTGGGCAGTAAAAAATAATGAGTCAATAGATTTCAAGGCACTTCTAACTTTGATTTTGCTGCTACTGTCTGCCACAGCAGCAGTGGCAAGGGCCATAGAGGGCATGGATTCACAAATTGGTTTCCTTTTCCATCAGACTTCTTTGAGCCACCTCCCACCCTAGCACTTTTACCTGAACGTCTCTTGGCAAGCATATTCATTTTTTATATAGTAACCAGCTAGGTCAGATAGTAACCAACAGTGGTGTAACAAGGAGGAAAGGGTTAATATGGTAAGCAAACTAAACTGCAAAACAGGAATGCTGTAATGCAGAAGCTAGATTACAATTTTAACTTATGTGAGCAATTCAGTAATGCAGTGTGCCTTGATATGGACAAGTCAAGTGGTCCGGTCACTGTTCATTATTACTTTCAATAAACAAAATAAATCACAAAAGTGATCCAGCAGAGGGATACAAGAACATAACTACTCAGTCAGAAGAATGTAGTAACTGTTCAAATAAAGAAAAGCTAATATTTTTCAGGTAGAAGCTACCTCTGACTGAAAGCTGAAATACTGAATTTAGAATCTGCAAGAGACAGTCTTGCTCACAGCTGAGGGAGGTGTACCTTAGTTTACATTTTACAATTGTTATTGTACTTTGGTTTGTAGCAGATTCATCAGAAAAGCTAATATTCTTCAGGTGGAGGCTACTTCAAACTGAAAGGTAAAATACTGAACTTAGAAGTATCAGGAAAGACAGTCTTGCTCACAGCAGAGGGAGGTGCACCTTACTTTGCATATTACAATTTTTTATTATTCTTTTCAGTGAAGGGGCTAGCATTACTGCTTTGGAGACTGGGAGTTTAAACCTAGAGGGACTGAAATACCGTTTACTGTGTCTGTCCTTGTGCACAGCTGACTTGTTTGAAATTGTTGTTTGGTAACTTTTGCATTGCAATATTTGTGATACTGTGAGTTATTCACTGGGCTAAGGATTTGACATAAGTCCTGTAGTGTCTCCGGGTTAGATTACTGAGTATTTGATCCAGACAGTGCCCCGGGGGGGGGGGGGACTGTTTTTTGGTTTTCTCTGTGTGCCTTAAACGGCTAGACCAGGCTGTGTCAGGAAATGCTTGCATCACAGCTACTTATCAGTCAATAGCTTTGGGAAGAGTCTTATAGACCTGATAAGATTACTATAAGCAAGTGATTTATGGCAGATTCATCAGAAAAGCTAATATTCTTCAGGTGGAAGCTACCTCTTGCTGGAAGCTGAAATAATGAACTTAGAATCTGCAAGAAAGACAGTCTTGCTCACAGCAGAGGGAGGTGTACCTTAGTTTACATTTTACTATTGTTATTGTACTTTGGTTTGTAGCAGATTCATCAGAAAAGCTAATATTCTTCAGGTGGAGGCTACTTCTAACTGAAAGGTAAAATACTGAACTTAGAAATATCTAGAAAGACAGTCTTGCTCATGACAGAGCAACGATGTAGTGAATTTTAAAATCTCTGGCGATGTGAATGAAGTGGCTACTCATGCTGGCACTCATGTGGAGTGCCCCATAGGAAAGGCTACTTTGTCTTGTTATTATTACTTTACATTGTCATTCCACCTTAAACGCAGGTATGGAGGGTGACAACAATATTAGCAGCATCCCACACAGTCACCAGAATGAATGTGCATCCCCAAAGTGCTACTGTCTTGTGTCCAGAAAACTCCCCAGTGCTGATGAAGGGAAATTAGAGCATAACAAGAAATGCAGTCTCCCAGAATTAATGGCGCACTCAGTCATGTGTGCAGTGGTCACACAGTGTCACCAGAATTAATGTGCATCCCCAAAATGCTACTGTCTTGTGTCCAGAAAACTCCCCAGTGCTGATGAAGGGACATGAGAACATAACAAGAAATGCAAAGTCTTCCAGAATTAATGGTGCAATGTAGATGCACAGGCAGGTTAAGATTGTGCTGCACACTCAAGGGATGCATATGAAAAGGGCACAACACCACCTAACTAGTGCACACAAGTCAAAAATCCAAATCTGGAAAGGAATACATTTTGCCAGTCGGAGGATTAGTGCACTGCAGTAACAATCCACTACCAGTAAAGATACCACAAAGCAGTATAAACAATTCATGCAGGTGCAGTGGATTGCAGGTTCACACTGCTGCATTTACTCTGTGGCACAATAAAAGGTGTCTGATTTAATGGCATGCATCGCGCACACACACTCACACGCACACTTAAGTAATGTGTAGCAAATTGAAAACCTTTAATAATATAACCAAATGTTTTAAACAGACAAATTGTACACTGCTGCACCACAACAATCAGCAAATAAATGTCAAGAATTACTGAAAATATTACTGTGAGTACATTATCCCTGATTCCCCCCTTCCCCCACAAAAGACAGACCACCTGTGTGTTGTTGTGTTCAGATCGGCAATCAATTTATTATAATCCATATTTACATTTTGTTTAAATTACCATCACCATCTTTACTATTGCCTTATTACACCTCTTTGATTATGTTGCATTACATATCAATATCAGTTCAAATCCTCCCCTTCTTCTGCTTCTTCTCGCCTCCCCTGGTGAAAACCTGGGAACCTTCTTCTTTTTTCTTATAGGTAACAGTAAGAACCGAGACTGTTTTCTTCTCCTTCTGTTGCTTCTCCTTCTCCTCCTTTTCCTGTTTCATTCCTCCCTTCCCTCTTGTTCCCCATAGCCTGTCTCCAGCTTGCGTTGGATGACTGGCCTTCCCCCCTTCTTTCATTCCCCCCATTTTCTTGCTTTGTTGTCTCCTCCAGGCCTCAATAAACCCCATCATCTCTGTGTTGAACATATCTATGGCTAGGTCTGATAGACGTACTCTGTCTGATCAGTAAAAATCCTTTACCCACTTTTCCACTCCCCTCAGTATTACATGCCCTCCCATATTTCTTTTCAGTGTCCCTACCCTCCTGTTCATCTTTCTCCTGGCTCTATCTACCGCTACATGTCTGCGTGCATGTCTCCATACTCTCCGTGGTATCATATTGGATCACACCAAGCTCCCATATGTCCAACATTGTTTTACCTTCTCCAAATCACTTTTGACCCTTAGATACATGTCCACCCATGGCTTTTCCCCTATGTCGTTCCCTCCCAGGTGTATAATAATTAAATCTGGTATGGGTCTCCATTGCTTCATCTCTAGCAATGTCGGAAGTAATTGTGCCCATTTCATCCCCCTGGATGCCACACCATATCAGCCTACAGTATCTGATGTCCTGGTAGAGCTGCTTTTCCCTGGCCTTCTTTTTGGCTCTCTTTTCTGCCCAGTAAATGTAGGAATGCCCACAGATCCATACCTCCATCATCCTCCCTCTACCAATTGAATTAGACAAGACACTTTTTAATACCTAAACCTTCGTGATCTGTTCCTTTCTTTTTTGTCTCTGTTTTTACTTCCCCAGTCCCCCACACAACCTCCCACCCAATATGCCCCTCCCCTTTGTCTGATCTGTTCCTGCAAAAGAAACATAGATGGCATGTTAGTCTTTAAACATTAAAAGTACAAATCTATCTCTTGCAACTGGCAGACTGCCAGCGTCCCATTTCCCAAATATTGCTCACTGACTCTCCCTCTGTCGCCCATTTTGACGTGGCTCCAATCCGAAAAGAATGGGAAGAATAACTAGCTGGGTCTTCACCCAGAAACTCCATGCCTTTCTTAAGTATGGCTGTTACCTAGTAACTGGTCACCATCCTCCCATCCCATGTACAAATAATCTCTCTTCTTTTTTGTATTGCTCTGCGGTGTAAGCCCACAGAGCCTTTACTGGACACAAGGACCCATTGGTATGAGGTTTTATGGTTATAACACACCCTTTTCCTACCTGATCTGTTTTAGACCTCCTAATTATCAGTTGCATTGTTTCCCAACCATATCTCACCATTCCAACCCTCCATCTCCGTCCTTTCTGCCATGCCCCACTGCCTCACTCATTCTCAATGTCCCTGTGAACATTACCACATAAATTGTAAAGAACAGCTGTGCTACATCCTTGGATTTACACATTTTTGGCAATATGCCCTGTAATCTGGCTAACTAATGCTGTGCTATCGGTCACCGTCCGTCCCTGTCCTTTTGTTTCAACCTACTCCACCCTTGCATCATCCTCCGTATCAACATTGATTTTGTGGGATCCTGCTATCTCTTCAGGCTACATACTACACTGATCCCAGCTAGGAATACCCCCATTGTGGTGTATACCACCCTCTTTTGCCATTGATCTGCCATAAACTTTCCTAGCTGCTCCTCCGTAACTGGACCACTTACTGACATGTGGTGTGCTGCCCTGAAAGCCTGCAATGCCTGCGATGCCCGTTCATAGGCACACAAGGTCCGTGGTGCCCCTGAGTAGTGAAACAGCATCTCAGCTCCCTCTTGCCAATGTCCCAGATGTTCATTGGAATTGGCATTTTCTGTTCCTCTGCTGTTAGTACCAGTGCCCAGAAACTATCCATCTGCAGATGGGAAAGGCTGTCAGCTAGGATATTCCTCACCCAGTCAATGTGCTTGGCCTTGAATCACATATTCAGTTGTAGCCCTCTTAACACTAAGTGCCTCAAAACCCACATTACTGGCACTGACCTGCCTCCCCTGTTATTCAGGACATCCACAACTGCCCTATTATGACTCCAGAATGTAATTTTCTGATTCCGCAATTCCTCCCCCCATACCAGGGTGCAGGCCCAAAATGGCATTACTTCCAACAGTGTGACTCACCCAGCCATCTCTTATCCAGTCAGCTGGCCATGGTTCTGCAAACCATGTTCCTCTCACATACCCCCCATCCCCTTCCCCCGCCACATCTGTATACAAATCTAAATCAGTGTTATAGACCCACTCTTCCTGCCAAAAGGATATGCCATTGTAGCTACTTAGAAATTCCTCATATACCTTGAAGTCATCTTTTACCCCCTGTGTTATATCCACCCAGTGGTGTGGTCTTGTCACCCCTGCTGTTGCTCTTGCTAGCCACCTTGTGAATGTCCTCCCTGGCCCAATTGCCCTGCACACAAAATTTAAATGCCCCAGTACTTGCTGCACCTGTCCTAATTGTACTCTCCTCCTACTCGTGTGGTGATGGATCGATCCTCTTAGCTTCTGAACTTTATTGTCTGACAACCAAAATTCTTCCCCAGGACATCCACCTCAATCATACATAGATACATTGACAGTGTCGGCAGATAAGAGCCTATGGCCCACCCAGTCTGCCCATTTGAGATTGTAAGTTCAGTTTATGTTTTCCTAGAAGTCTGTTGCCCCTTACCGCTGACCTCCAGAATTCCTTTATGTCTATCCCATGCATTCTTAAATCCCGTGATTGTTTCAGCACCCACCACTTCCTCTGGCAGGTGTTCACTTGTCCACCACCAGTTCTGTGAAGAAATTCTTCCTCGTGTTTCCTCTGAATCATCCTCCCTCAACTTCATCCCATGTCCTCTAGTCCTGGAACATCTTTTTGCTTAAAAATAGTGTATTTCTGCACCCTGTTCCTCCTGTGAGATACTTGTATGTCTCTATTCATATCCTCTCTCCCTCCTCTCCTCCAGGAGTACATGTTCAGTTCCTTCAACCTGTCTTCATAGGACTTGTGATGCAATCCATGCACCATCTTTGTTGCCCTCCTCTGAACCTTCTCTACCCTGTCTATGTCCTTACGTAGGTATGGTCTCCAGAACTGTACACTGTACTCCAGGTGGGGCCTCACTAGTGTCTTGTATAGCAGAATCATGACCTCCCTTTTCCTGCTGGTGATGCCCCTGCCTATACATCCCAGCATCCTATTTGCTTTACCTGCTGCCTTGTCACACTATCAGAGATGATAATCCCAAGATCCCTTTCCTGCTTGGTGCATGCTATATCCTCACCCCCCAACTGATATATTGTGCCAGGGTTTTTGTGCCCCATATGCATTATCTTGCACTTCTTTGCATTGAATTTCAACTGCCAAACCCCTGACCATTCTTCAAGTTTCTGCAGGTCCCATCTCATTCTGTCTACACCCTCTGGTGTGTCTACTCTGTTACAGAGCTTTGTGTCATCAGCGAACAGTGAAATTCTGCCTTCTAGGTCCTGTGCAATGTCACTGATGAAGATGTTGAATAGGACCGGTCCCAGCGCTGATCCCTGTGGCACCCCACTGGTCACTCTTCCCTCTGTGGAGTGACAGCCATTTACCACCACCCTCTGTGTCCTGCCACCCAGCCAGTTACCTACCCACCACACTACTGTCCTGTCCACACCCATATTCTACAATTTGTGTAATAGTCTTCTATGTAGCACAGTGTCAAAGGCCTTGCTGAAGTCCAGATAGGCCATGTCCACTGCCCTCCCCTGATCCACCTCCCTAGTCACCCAGTCAAAAAATTCAATTAGGTAGGTCTGACGTGACCTCCCCCTGTTGAAACCATGCTGCCTTTGGTCCTGTAGTCCATTGACAACCAGATGTTCCACCAATCTCTCCTTCAGTAGTGCTTCCATGATCTTCCCCACTGCTGAGGTGAGGCTGACTGGTCTGTAGTTCCCTGCTTCCTCTTTGTTCCTGCTTTTGTATAAGGGGACTACATCTGCTGTCCTCCAGTCTTTGGGTACCTCTCCTGTTTCCAGTGATCGGCTAAACAGGATAGCCAGAGGTTCAGCCACCACCTCTCTTAGTTCTTTAAGGACCCTGGGGTGCACCCCATCTGGCCCCATTCCTTTATCAACTTTTATTACTTCCATTTCCTTCAGGTCCCTTTCTCGTGTAAAGGGACTTGTGTCCATTTCTGCACCATTCTCACCCCTTGTACTCCCTTCAGACCCATTACCCTCCTCTTCTTCAGTAAAGACTGAGCAGAAATACCTGTTCAATATGTCAGCTTTACTGCTGTCATCCTCCACGTGGCCCCCACCCTTCCCCTTCAGTCTCACTATCCCTCCCTTTGTCTTTCTTTTTTCACTTATGTACCTGTACAAGGTTTTGTCCCCTCTACCCACTGATTTTGCAAAGTGTTCTTCTGTCTGAGCTTTTGCATTCCTTACTGACCTCCCTGCCTTCCTTTGCTTCTCCTGGTACTTCTCCCTATCCCCTGCTGCCTGTGTCTTTTTGTATTGCCTGAATGCAATCTTTTTGGCTTTCACTTTCTTTGCTACCTCTTTGGAAAACCATAAAGGTCTCCTCTTCCTTTTCCTTTTACTAACCTGCTTAATGCATAATTCTGTTGTTCTTGTAATCCCCATTTTAAATACTGCCCACTGTTTCTCAACCCCTGATTTCTGTCCCATTCCCCTTAATGCCTCTTTCAAGTATCTCCCCATTTTCCCAAAGTCTGCCCCCCTAAAATCCAGGATACGTGTTTTTGTGTGGTTTGTTTCTGCTCTTTCTGTGATTTCAAACCACAATGACTAGGTGGTCACTGTTCCCCAGGTGCTCCCCACTGTTACCCCATCACACTGTCCCTGTTTGTGAGCACAAGGTCCAGTATTACCTTCGCCGAGTTAGTTCCATGACCAGTTGCTTGAGGAAGGCACCCTGAAGGGAGTCCAGGATAAATCTGCTCTAGTTGATGCTGCTGCTGGGATGCTCCAGTCCATGTCTGAATATTGAAGTCTCCAACCAGGACTACCTCACCCTTGTCTGCCATCCTTTGGATGGCTAGCATCAGCTCCCTATCTGTTTCTTCCTCCTGGGCTGGTGGTCTATAGACCACACCTGTGCGGATGGCTGTTCAATTTTCTTTTCCAGCTTAACCCACAGTATCTCTCCCCCATTTTGTTCCTCCTGGATCTCTGTGGCCCTTATGTCATTTTTCACATACAGTGCCACTCCTCCTCCCTTCCTGCCTGCTCTGTCTCTTCTGAATATGTTGTAGCCAGGTAGGGCCAGCTCCCAATCATGGTTATCATTACACCAGGTTTCAGTGATGGCCACAATGTCCAGGTCTGACTGCACCATGACAACCTCCAGATCTTCCATCTTGTTGCTAAGGCTCCTAGCATTTTCACACATGGCTTTCCATGATTTGAGCTCCCTAGACTGTTTCACTGTTCTACTCCAGCCCCTTCCTTGGTTTTCCTTTATCCCTGGTTCTCCTTGCTGTCTGCCCTTCTGCTGAATGTTGCCCCTTTTCTGCCGATCCACCTCTTGGGCACTAATCTCCATCTTTTGCCACTGCTTTGCAGAGATGGCCACTCCTCTGGTTCACTGGTTCCACTGCTAGCTGTGGGGGCTGAGCAAGTGAGGTACCCACCTTGCTGGCCTGCCACCCCCTTTGCTAGTTTAAATGCTTGTTCAATGTAGCATTTAAACTTATCATTGTGCTTGATTCCCTCCAGGATGGATGCAGACCATCAGGCTTGAACAAACCTCCATCTCTCCAGGTGGGTCCCCAGTCACCAATGAATCCAAACCCTTCCTCACAGCACCAGTTCTTCAACCATGAGTTAAAGTTCCTGGTGCATGCACTCCTATGCTCTCCCTTCCCTCTCACAGGTAGTACTTCTGAGAAAGTGACAGAAGTAGCTTCTTGCTTGAGAACCCTCCCCAATTTCCTAAACTCTTCCAAAACTTCCTTTGGCTCCCCATTTGCCAGGTCATCAGTACCTAGGTGGATAATGACATCCAGCTCACCCTCCCGTCTTGCCTTCCCAGTGATCCCCAGGATCTTCCTTCCATCCCTCCATGCCGCGGCACCTGATTGGCACCTCACCTCCCTGTCCTCCCCCTCCTGTGTTCCTAGCTGGATCCCTCTTATGATGGAGTCCCCCACCAGGATTCACTTCCTCCTCCTCTGGGGTCCACTGCTTTCCTCGATGAGGTCACCTCCTTGGCTAACCTCCACATACTTTCCTTCCACTTCTCTGGGTACCTCTATTTGGTTGTCCTCATTTGCCAGTGTGGCATATGAGTTCTTGAGTGGAATAGGATCTGGGATGTGCCTCTGCCTGACCGCTCTAACCCTCCCTGAGCCCACTGTCATCCAATTGCTCCTCATTCTCAGCATACTTTGAGGCAGTTGTATTGAACTGGGTGGTCTCTGGATAGGGGTAATGGTACTCCTGACCCAGTTTACTTCTGCTCTGAGTCTGGCTACCTCATCCCGCAGTCCAGAGAGATGCATGCAGATAGGGCAGCACCTCAGTGTCCAGAAGGTCTGCTTGAATATGGCTGCCCCACAGCCACTGCACTGCACCACTCCCCACATTATACTGCAATTCCACTACTTTTCTGCTACTGAAGCTCTCCTAGTTCCCTTTTTATTAATTTACTGTCCTAAAAATCCTGCCACTGATCCTCAGATAATTTTCTTAAAAAAAAAAAAAAGAAACCAATAAATAAATAAATGAGTCAAAACACTTGTGCTGAGGGTGGGCTTCTTCCCCCTTATGCCCCTCCTACTTCACACCCCTTACTATACCCTGTGTTTAGCTCCTGTCAATCAGATTTAACAGGGCATATAATTAAGAGTTGGGTGAAGGGGGGGGGCGCGAAAATTTGCAGAAATTAAAGACAGCACAGAATTACCCTACCACTATGTTTTAAATTTGCAACAGCCCAAAAACAATTATAAGTAAAGACAACAAAGAACGTACGGTGTCACTAAAAGCCCACAATCTAAGTTTAAAAGAAAAAATAGCAATTACCAGTTACTCTAAAGCACTGAATTGAATATGTTTCCTTCCTTCCCCTTCTGGCTTCTTCCAAATTTCCAGCACCTTGCTATGGCCTTCTGTTTTTCTCTGGTACCAATGGGACATTGAGCTCATCACATAATTTTTGAAAGCTTGCTAGCATATCTTCTGTCTCTGAGCGTCCACTGCCTATCAGCAGGAAATCATCCAAGTAATGTATAACAGGCCTGTACCATTTTTCACTGGAAAAGTCACTGCAGGCAGGTGCTGAATGTTTCAAATGAGGCATACGCTATAGAACAACCCATAGGCATTGCCTTATTAAAATAATTCTGGTCTCCTATTTTAATCCCCAACAAGTCCCAGTCCTCTTTTCTAACCAGAAGCAAACGGAAAGCCAACTTTATGTCTGTCTTCGCTCAACATGTATCAGGGGTCACCCAGATAATCTGCACTGCCTCTTCCAGCCTGGCATAGGTCACCCAGCTGTGCTCTTCCCCAATAAAATCGTTAACAGAATCTCCCTCCAGAAATAATAGGTGGTGGATCACTCTGTATTCCCCTTCCTGTTTCTTAGGGACCAAACCCGGGGGGGGGATCCTCAAGTTGTCTATCAGGGGAAAAGGATACAGGCCTTCCACTCCCCCTGCTGCCCTCTCCTTTTCTATCTTCTGTCTGAAAAAGTCTTCCTTTTACCTGGCTGATCCTAAGTTATTCATCTCCCTCACTTGTCTTGGCACTTCGCACTGGAAGGAAAAACCTGATCTAAAACCCTTCTTTAAGGTTTCTGCTACCTCTTTGTCCAGGTACCCTGTGAGCCACTTCTCCCAGGCCTCTCTTGATGGGGGTCCTGGTGGCCTGAAATTGTTCCCTTCCCACCTGCTCCCATCTCCCCAACCCTTGCCACCTCCCTGGCATTTTCATCCACCCCTTTCTTCAGTAAGAGTGGACTCTACTACTCCCATGCCCCCTGCCTCTCATCCCTCTGTTCCATGCCTGCCCCCTACAACCCTGCCCCTCATGAAAGGGCTGGTGGCCTGTCACTTGCGTGCATCCTGCTTGTGTCCCCGGGACCACGAGGTCCTGCATCTTGTCGCTGGATGGGAACCCCCACATCTAGAGCATGCATGCCTAAATCAACACTGGGGCCACAAACAAAATGCTCTATTGTGTCCCCAGCAACATTTTTGAAGCATACCCCCCTTTTCTTTCCCATTTCTCCCTCCCAGGTGGGTTGGTCGGTAACATAGTCCATTCATAAATCAAGCTGTTTTTGTTCCATCTTACGTCCCCATATGTGGCCATCCACTGGTGAAAAAAATCATCTTAGTATATCCACCCCATCCCTCCTTTCACTTTTGCCCACTGTATGATCAGGGAATATGTGATCAACGAGATACCCAGCTCCGTCTTCTTTTCCATCACAAAGGTGGAATATGTGGCAAAGCCCACAAACCACTCATCCCACATCTTACCTTTTGTAAATCTGTCTTCCTCTTTCTTACCCAATAACTCTATGGCAGCTGCCATCTCACTCTTCCCTATACTCTCTGACTCCTCATACTTGGCAGCCTCTTCCTTACTTACCTGATCAAATATGTCCACATACTCCCCCTTCCATATTTTTTCCTTTGTGGCAAAAGGCACATGTTCCCCTGTCCTCATGCCCGGTGTTCCTATTTCCCTTGTACCTTTTCCCACGCTGTCCATTCCCTTTTCCCCTTCCCCTGTGGATTCCTTATCCGACCTAATCTCTGCCAACACAGTCTCCATCTGCCCTAGCCCCCTACCCACAGAACTGCAATAATTTGCCCAATATAGCCCTTGATACTCTCACCTATGGAACCTGATGCACTATCTGTTGGCCTGTCTGCTTCCTGAGGCCTGCTGTCAATGAGCTGCATCAGTCCATTTTCTTGTGGTGATGTTGTTGTCTGTGGCATCAGGGGTGACAGAACAACTGTGGCCTAGGGCTGTGTCCTGGCCTCCACTGGAGGAACTCCCACTGGTTCTGGGGGAGGTACTAACAGCTCTGGGACACAAGGAAGCCATGGTACTGGGTTGTTGTGGCCTTTTTGGACTACGTGTCCTCCCTGTCGGTCTATTTCCATCACCCCCTTTTCCCTTCTCCACTTTCCGCTTCTTCTCCGACCTCCCTGGCTCATCCCCTTCCACCAGCTGCCACATCATGTTGGTCTTCTCTGCCAACTCTACAATTGCCTTATGCGCCTCTGCTCTTGATGGCTTGCTTCTCTTTGGTGCCATCCTTTCTTCTAATCATGCCTGCACAAAAGCAGTAAAGAAAACTGAAAAAAATATAGCTTGTTATCAACCTGCCAAGTTTAAACCCATCATCCTGCCCCGCCTTTATTGCAAACACACTCCCTCCAGCAGGCTGACCCCCATATTCCAGTTCATCTTTGCTCATGCTTATATTGGCTTTTTATTTTTGAATAATCCCTTAAAAAACTGCACCCATGATAAACAGGCCTCTCGCCCCATGATATCAGATGCCATCTAGTCACCACATGGGCCTGATTTTCTCAGGGGAATCGGCGTCATTTCTCCAGGTCCCCTGCTGCTTTCCATGCAACCACGAGGGTGCACCATTATCTGCCTGTGGATTCCCAATGCTTTTCAACTGGCATCAATGTCCCCACCTGTCTCCTCACAGTTCTCGCTAGTCCCACAGGGTTTCCCATACTACTCACCCTTCGCAGGGCTTCCCGCAAACCTCCTGTTTTGTTGCTCCTCCCGGGAGCCCCCTACAGTGAAAAAACTCATTAGCTTTCTCTATCCATGGGTATAAATGCTAGGTTTACTCTATGTTCAGGCACCACTGGAAACTCCTCCCCATCCCCCCAGCAGTCCGATTCCCAAGTGAACTGCAAAAAACAATTCCAAGATATCGCATACAAAAAAAACTCTTTTGGTAGAAATACTCTTGCCCTTTTGTCTGCTTCCAGGGCTTTCAATGCTACTCCCCACATAACCGTAGCTGAAAAATGTTCAATATCTCCTTCACCATGCGGTGTGATGTCAGACGCCAAAATCGCTGACCGCGTGGCTTCCTACTAGACCTTGCCACTGGATTGGCACTGAAGCAGAGCTCTCCCCTTGCAGCTTGAATCAGGAAATTCAATCACTATTTTGTCTGCTTCAGTAGACTTATCGCACCCTCCTATGCTGCCTTCTTTTTGTTCACAGGCTGTAAATGCCACATCCCCACCTCCCTCAGGCTATGCCACCCCACCTGCCAGCTTCTGTTCTAAATTAACATTCAAAATCCACACACAACAATAAACACTCAATGATATGAGCACAGAAGGGTTTTCTACTATCAATGTACTAAATTTTGAGCAAAAAAGTTTACTCAAAAAGGCATTTTAAACAGCTTTTAGAGGTTCTGAATTGCAGAGCACTGGGAGCAAACTGTCTCCAGCTACCACTGCACACACACTACCCAGACCAGAACTGAGGCTGTGCCGAACAATCTAGAGCCCATGTGACCTGCAATCCCATGAATAACTGCAGAATTGCATTTGGAGCTCAATTACAGGGTGAAGTGAGGTGATTTACATTGATTTCAATTAACTTTACCTTAAAATTAGTCAAGAAGTGGTTTGGGGAAGGCAGAATAACGCAAAGTCATTGGATTCAATGGACTTCTTGTTCTTCATTATGAAGCTAAGCACTCTGCTTCACATTGTGGAGTTCTTCATGGATTCTGTGTTACTCAGTGAATCACTTCACAGAGCAAATTAGGGTCACTTCACCCACCACTGCTTACAGTACTGTAACTCACATGCTGTACGGGAAGGAACTCGAATGTCTATGGCTGTACTTCCCCAATCAGCAGTCGCACAAAACTCCCAGACTTAAAAATGCTTAATAGTGAGTACAATGGTGGAGTGATAAAGCCTGGAGAGATACTACAAAACATGCTTACAATACAAACAAGTATCTAGTATAAAAATGTATGTTGTGATTCATTACATGATCGTGAATCATGATTTGTGACTGCATTTGTGACCGTGGTGATGAAAAACATGATTTGGTGTCGACAGTGTGAGATAATTAATGTTGAACTGTATTGGGACTGCAAATGCCTATGGCTGTACTTCCCCAATGAGCTGTAGCAAAAACTCCCTGACATAAAAATGCTCATTAATCAATCAATCAAACTTTTTTTAACCAGGCAAAATCCTCCTTTAGCATGCTTGTTTGCAAGATGGTCCTGGACAAGTAGGACGTTTACAACTACAGCAAAATTACCAGATAAGCAGTGTACACACAGTGAGCAAATAAAAGACAGTTACAGAGAAACAGATAAGATAAGGTCTGGGGAGTACATATGATGAACACTATCCGGTTTGAGAATTGACTGTATGTATAAAGGATTCCCTCAAGACGTGGGATTATTCAGACAAAGGTCACAAATGTTACACTAAGACGAGGGATACCAGGTTGGGTAAGTAAGGGAACAACAACCGAAGGTTTATGGCTGGGGAAAAACAAAGGAAAGGGTCTGTGAGGGGTGGAAATAGATGTAATTAAACAAACAGATGGGAGTTGGCAGAAAAAACTAAAGGTGGAAAAATGAAGGGAAGTGCTAGAGGAATACATGTAAGTGCCAAGAGTTTGGGGAGCCACAGGAGATGGAGGAGGTGGTTATTTGTGGCATACACACAGGGCTCTCAGTTTGAGACTGAGAAGCCTCCTGAAAGAGTGAGGCCCCGGGAGGGAGGATAGCCTGACAGTTTTCTGCATGACATTCCAAAGAGTGGACAGAGAAAAGGTAATAGCCACTGAGCCATGTTGTGTCCTTATTTTGGGTACTTTAAGAGAGACAAGAGACAAACTCCTTAGACCATACATTCCCTCAGTATGCTGAAACAGCATAGAAATATAGGTCGGTAGTTTATCGGTTAGGGCCCAGTATGTCCACATGAGGGCATTTTTTTATCTCTTCAGAGTGAGGGAGGGCCAGTCTAGCACCTGATAGAGCAGGCAGTGGTGGGTGAATAGTGGCATGTTTAGGATAATCTCAGTGCACGATGATAGAGGGTGTCAAGTTTACACAGTGCCTGAATAGGACAGTGACTATAGAGAAAGTCAGCATAATCCAGAAGTGGTAGAAAAGTTGTTTGTTCATGTCATTTCCTTGCTTCAAGAGTAAGGAGGTGTTTTATCTGATAAAATATGCCTACACGTTGTCTTAGTTTTTTAGCTAATTCATTAAGGTGAGCCAAGAAGTTGAGCCTGTTATCCAGCCAAACACCCAGGTACTTGAATTTTTCTACTAGTTCCTAGGCTCCGCCAAGCAAGGTATAAACCTGGAGGCTAGAAGGTGGTCCAGTGTAATGGGCAGCACAAGGCAAGATAATCATAGCTTTGGTCTTTTTGGCATTAAGCAGAAGCTATAGTCTTATTAAGTTGCGTTGAAGGATGTCTAAGTCTAACTGAAGCTCCTTGTGGGCTACATCTTAGGAGCTATTAGTAGTATAGAGCACAGTATCATCAGTGAATAGATGAATGTTACTTGTGCTTATATAGGAGTCTATATGGTTTATATAAATAGCAAAGATAATAGTGCCCAAGATGGAGCCTTGTGGCACACCACGCAGCAGGGACCTTGCCACCAAAAAATATTACTATACACAGACGATGCAGTCCTGTTTTCCAGCCACCATGACATTACAGTCCTTGAATCCCAGCTGCAGCTCGACTTAAATCGCATCGAAGACTGGTTCAATTCTCATAAACTTGTCCAGAACCACAGCAAGATTAAAGCCATGTCCTTCTGTAACCGACAGAGCAGGCACAACTTTCTGTCCCTCACCATCAAGAACCACACTGGGAACCCACTCAAACATATCAAGGAGTTCAAGTACCTTGGTATTACCCTGGATAGTACCCTCTCCAACACTCGGCATATTGACACTGTTGCCAAGACCGCCAATATACAGATTGGACTACTACACAAACACAAGCACTGTATGCCTGCGGATGCCCTTAAACTAGCCATCTACAATTCTGTCACCTCTATCATTGACTATGGCCTTGCCATCTATGGCTCTGCCTCAACAAGTGCCCTCCACAGGATCTCAGTTGCTCTCAACAAAGCCTGTAGACTACTGATGGGTGCAGCCCGACAAACTCACACCTGTGACCTCTATGCACAGGCCAGCTGGCTACCCCTATGCAGCAGAATACAATACCAGACCTGCTTACTTACCAAAAATATTCTCCTTGGTCTCATGCCACCTGGTGTTAGCTCACTCCTTACTACCTACAGTGGCACTCAACAAACACGTGGTGCCCAATCTCTTACCTTTCAGGCTCCCAGATATCGTATCTCCATGGGTCAGCAGTCCTTTATCTATAGAGCTGCTCATTGGTTCAATTCCCTCAATAAAGAAGCACTTTCCTCTACTACACTTGGACCCTTCAAAAGGAATCTCAAACTTTACCTCACCTCTACCACTCAATGTGACTGCTTCTCTGAACAGAGATCTCTCTAAACACCTCCCAGCTCACTCGTGTCTCACAGCCTGCCCTTTCCCAATCTCATTCCCTCTGACACTGGGCCTTCCTTGTGACTCCTTTCCTGCTTCACATCTGCACTGGTACAAGACATTTTCCACCACCATCGGACAGTGGCCCATTAGCCTGCCAACTTCCTCTCCCGGTCGCATGCCTGCAATACTAACTACCTATGGTGCCCTCTATCTCTTACTGTTACCGCAGCCAGCTGCCTACTCAAGCTGCTCGTTTTATGAATATTATCTCAAAGTATGTTGTAACTGAGTATCTTTATTTTTTCTTTTAGTTGTTTTGATTGTTTATTGTGCATTCTTTTACAACCTCTGTATGTATGCTGACCCTCATCCTTTGACATGGAACCTTTGTAAATGAGCAGTTTCTGCTCAAAGGAATTTGTAATCTGAGAATTTGATAAATAAATAAATAAATAACTGAGACAGTTCCCCTTGATCTTTGATTTGTTGCATTCTGTTGGTGAGGTGACAATCAAACCACTTTAAGGCAGTGCAGTTTACCCCAATGCTGCTCAAGACATTAAATAGAATATGATGATCCATTATATCGAAGGCCTTGCTAAGATCTAGAAAGAGGGCATAGATGTATTGCTTAGTATCCAGGGCGGTTTGCCATTCATTGGACACTTTGGCAAGGGCTGATACGGTACTGTGCTTGGTCCTAAATCCCATTGGGTGGGGTTTAGGATGTTTTCAAAGTCAAGGAACTCTCTGAGTTGAGAGTTAACAATTTTTCCCATGGTCTTTGATAGGATTGGGAGAAGGAAACTTGGGCGGCAGTTGTTCAGGTCAGTTGGGTCACCAGAATTAAAGAGAGGAATAATGTGCACTATTTTACAAAGTGGTGGCAACTCACCATGAGCCGATTAACTATTAAAAAAGGTGAACGATTGGAGCTGTCAGGTGATAGCAATCAAGTTTTAAGAAGAACGGTTCTAAGAGGTCAACACCAGCACACTTTTTAGTGTCCAAGGATAGCAGGAGGTCCTCCACCTGTTAAAAGGTTACTGTATGAAAGCTAAAGGAGGAGTGCCCTAGGATAGCTGTAGTGACAGGGCTATGGCTGTCGTTGTCATCACTGCAGACACTCACTTTACTGGTGGGTGAGACATCAAATGCAAGGCCTGCAGTGGCAAAGTGGCTATTTAGTTTTTTATAGGATGTCCACCCTGTCCGTGTAGGAAATGTCTCCTATCACAATCTTGGCAGGCAAAGTTGAGGCTGATGAGTGAACTACTACCTCTCTAAGAACTTTCCAGAACTTAATGGAATAATGTTTTTATTTTCTTCTAAAGTGGACTGGAAATAATGTGATTTTTCAGTTCTAACAAGTGTGGTGCAGGCATTCCTGGCAACCCAAAAGGCCAGCCTGTCAGAATCCAATTTTGCTTTCCGTGCCCTTTTCTACATTACATTCCTGTCCCTCAGAGCTTTCTTTGGGGCGGGTGTGAACCAGTCGGGTAACCTTTTCCTACATTTGATTTTTCTAAGCGGTGCATGTTTATCAATCACATTCAGTACCAGGTTTTGGAAGATAATATAGGCTTCTGAGACAGTGGGTGCCAGGTAAAAATCCTGCCAGTTAATATTCCCTAGGTCTGCCAGGAAGGCAGGTTGGCAGAAGTTTTTTAGACTTTGTTTTAGTTTAAAAGTGGAGGTAGGAGGCCGGTAAGGGGAGCTTCTAATACAGGCAGTAGCACAGTGGTCACTCAGGTCACTGTGAAAAACCTCTGTGTGAGAGATATTGTGTGGCTTGTTAACCAGCATAAGATCCAGTAATGAGCTGTGGTCATGGGATTTCTTGTTAGAATGGATATTCTCTCTGGTAATCTGGGTTAGGCCATGTTCATTGCAGAACTCCTTAATTTTATTGGAGCTGGCATCATTCCAATCAAGATTAAAGTCCCCCATTATTATGCATTCTGAGTGTAAAAAACAAAAACAAGGCACTGCATCAGCATGTGGTCTAAAAGCAAAACAAAATGGTTATATTAAATGCACGCTGAAAATAGAAAATAGAGTTAAAAATCTACATTTCGACCTTAGGTCTTCTTCAGGAAATCTCTAAAAGAGAAAAAAAAAACAAGTTAGTGTTTGAGTATTCTGAGTGTGTTTTTTCCAACAGGGAGTGAAGGTGACACAGTATGCCAAACCTTGCAGAAGGGGGCCTATAACAAGTAGATATTAAGAAGGCCACTCCGAAAGATAAGGTCAATTTCACAGCTAGGCAGTCAAATTCCTTCGGTATAGAGGTGCAAACAATATCAGAGACACAGAGACTGGTTTTGGTATAGATGGCAACTCCACCTTCCCTTGTTGGCCTGTCACACCTGAATAAATTATAATCGAGGATATTAACAGTTCTGTAGGGAATGTTGTTCATGAGCCATGTTTCTGAAAACATAGCGATATTTGGAGCCATATGTAGTACCCAGGGTTGGACCATGTCAAATTATTTAGGCAAGCAACAGATATTCATATGTAGAAAGCTGAGACCTTTGAGCAGAGGGAGGTCCGAGGGTGCATCTATAAAAAGGAGTGGACTGGGGTTTAATTCCATGCTCCCTGAGCAGAGTAGAAGAAGAACTAATAGTTTCCTAAGGCAGTTTATAATCATTTTTAATGCAAGTTTATTCTGATGCTTAGTGTGCAGTGTTTTGCTGTTTGTATTGGAGAGGGGTAGGGCATAGATCGCCACTCCAGCTGGGAGAAAGAATGATAAGTGGGTATGAGTGGAAGATCTGGGCTGGAGGGGAGATACAGTGAGTGTGTGGAGGTCAGTACCTTTGAAGTAGGACAGATAGTAAGCTAAAACCGTACCACATAACTCTTGGTAAGAAGGGGGGGGCAGCTTATAACCTACGCCAGCACAGTTTGGCAGTGACCTAAAAAGGAAGATTAATGAGTACAATGGCAGGGTGGTGAAGCCTGGACAGATACTACAAAATATGCTTACAGTACATCCAAGTAACTAGTCAAAAAATTAGTGTTGTGATTCATGACATGATTGTGAAGCATGATTTGTGACTGTATTTGTGACCGTGTTGATGAAGTATGTGATTCAGTGTCAACGGTATGAGATAACTAATATGGAACTGTACTAGGAACGCAAATGCCTTTGGCTGTACTTCCCCGATGAGCTGAAGCACAAAACTCCCCGACTTAAAAACACATATTAATGAGTACAATGGTAGAGTTGAGAAGCCTGGGGAAATAGTACAAAACAGGCTTACAATATATCCAAGAAACTAGTAAAAAAATTAATGTTGAGATTCATGACACGTGATAGTGTTTTGTGACTGCATCTGTGGGCTTCCCAAGCTGCTCCTGGGGCCCTGGCAGTCTTCAAGCGGGCCACAGCTAACAGATTACCTGAATGACCCCTGGACAGATTCAGGTATGCACTGGATCTCCGAAACTCGTGGTTTTGAATGCCGATGTTTTGACTGGATGCCCAGTGGAGGAGCCAGGCACTGATTGACAGCTTTACTCCTTGGCTGATTTTCCAATGCCTGGTGCTTCCTGGTCTCAGGGAAATCTCTTTCTGTGCTTTGTTCTGGACTGAATTTTTTCACCCACCCCTGTCCCCCACCTCCTCACAGTATTAAACAGACCCTCACTCCACCCCTTCCTCAGCCTAGCAGCTGATTGATCACTCCACTGCTGCACCTTTTCATGCTATTGGCCTCCCTGTCTTCAATACCTGACTTGACCCACTTTCTCAGCTCCCCTTTTTAAAGCAGCCCCACCCACAGGATCACACATTTGCTCTCAATATTTTCTCCAGTCACTCCATCTAACTCCTCTCTATTACTGCTCTACCTGCCCTATTGTTAGGGACCTCACCCTAATTGGATTGTTTACCCTTTCAACTATAAACCAGCTAGCAGTTAAGAAGGCCAGCAACACCAAACAAACTACCATGGGGTGCAACCACCTACTACTACTCCTCAGTACCTCTTTTGGCATTGCTGGTACCATATACAAATTTGGACCCCTACCTCCCCACTCTGAATCCTCACTGGGTGCAAACTGAAAGAAAAGCATACACATGGCCAATACCACTTCTGGTAACGATAGGCTCTTTATCCTCCCACACCTCCCATACACAGTTGTTGCCAAGCCAACCTTCCAAACCATAACCTTAATGGTTAGCTTTCCTCCAATTTAACACAGGCATATAGACACCTCCCCCACCTAAAGCACAGGTTACGGAAGACCTGAGGGAAGATAAACATCACCATATCTGCCAGAAAGGTTATCTTTCTGCTACTGCTACTCTCTGGCAATGTTCATCCAAACCCTGGACCAACAACCCTGAGGAGCAGAGGGGTCCATGCAGTGAATGGCCTAAAGATTGCATCTCTAAACATCTGCAGCCTAACTGCCAAATTTGACCAGCTCCAGGCTTGGGTGACCATCCATGCCCCTGGCATACTCTGCCTTACTGAAACCTGGCTGTTGGGTATCATCAAAGATGGTGACGTGGCCATTGAAGGATTTCAAGCATCCTATATGCCAGAAACTCACTGAGTTGCTCCATCATCCCGATCTCCAAAGTTGTGGAGGATTATGAGCTACTAGTGGTAAAAATACAAGTTGGCCTAAAAGGCAAGATCCTTACCATTGCCACAACCTTCCTGCCCCCCAAGAAAGCCAAGGAAGGCCTTCCTCTTGTTATGGAAGAAATTAGTGCACTCAGAAAGGGCTCAGAACTCATCTTGACCAGTAACTTTAATAGTAACTGGTTATGTAAGGAGGTGACACCCTCCAGAGAACTAATCACCTCCCACAATCTCACACAACTTGTAACTCACCCCACCAGGCAGAACTACAAGGCTGGTACCAGCACCCTCATTGACAGAGTCTTAGCTAGCTCACCAACTCAATTCTCTGAACTTAGTGTTCTCCCAGATGTGCTGAGTGACCACTCCCCAATCTCCTTTATATGGACCACTAAACTTGCCAAAAGCCCACCTCACCTCATCGAGATCAGGGTTCTGCAGAAAGGCAGTCTTGGATCCCTCAAATTGGTACTGTCTGCCTACAACTGATCCCCCATCAACAAGGCACCTATGCTGGACCAAGCCCTTAGTTTTTTCACTGAGGGCTTCAGTTCCATCTGTGATATCTATGCACCATGCACAAAATGGAAAATTCGTGGGGGAGGTTAATGGCTGGATTGATGGCAAGCTCCTCTCCTTCCTAAAGGAGAGGGACTGCCTCTGGGGAAAAAGCCTTAAACTCAGGCAGCAAGCATGATCTACAGTGCTACAAAATGGCTAGAAATCTGTGCACCAAACTTATCAGGCTCGCAAAAGCCAATTTCCATATGACTCAGCTTAACAATGCATGGGGAGATGGAAAGAGGTTTTGGGACAACATCAGGAACATCCTTGGTAAAGATCAAAAGCAGCACCCAAAGATGCTCATCATTAATAACTCATGCTCTTCAGATCTGCTAGCCATTGCTGATGCCTTTAACCAGGCCTTTACAGACCTGTCCTCAGTGCTGCCTCCAGACTACCTTCTGCCTGTGGAGGACCAAGGTTGCGTTAACCTGCTCATAACTAACCACCCAGCCTTCAACTTTAAGAAGGTGATGGTGAAGGAGGCCATAACGATGGTCAGGAAAGTTCTAGGCAAAACCAGATTGGGGAGTGATGGGCTAGACAAGAAGTTACTATCTCTCACCCTTGATGTTCTTATCATACCCGTAACAATGCTATTTAATAAATCCTTTGTTCTAGCTCAATTTCCAGAGATATGGAAGCAAGCCCTGGTAACTTCAATGCGTAAGAATGGTGACAAGGTGCTGGAAACCTGGTAACAAACTACAGACCAATATCTATCCTCTCCCCACTATCCAAAGCTTTGGAAAAAAATCATGGCAAGCCAACTCACAGAATACCTCAGTAAGTACAATCTGCTGTGCCAAAACCAACATGGCTTCAAGCAAAAACACAGTACCACCACGGCACTGCTGGAATACACTGACTATGCACAAAAGGCACTGGATGAAGGCAAATTGGTGGGGCCCACTTTCATTGATCTCACCATAGCCTTTGACATCGTCAACCACCTTCTACTAGTACTCCAGCTCCAAAGATTGGGTGTGGCACCAAACACTGTAAATTGGTTCAATGACTACCTAACACACAGGAGCCAGTGAGTCAAAATCAGGCAGACGTTATCCAGCTCCAGAGACGTACTCCTAGGAGTCCCTCAAGGATCAATTCTAGGGCCCCTGCTTTTCAGCATCTTTGTAAATGACCTACCCACAGCCTGTGAAAACAAACTTTTTCTGTATGCAGACAATGCAGTGCTACTGAGCAGCAGCACCTCTAAAGTTGCCCTACAAACAGAACTACAGAACTCTTTCAATAAACTTGAGGACTGGTTCAGTAGTCAAAAGGCGCTACTAAATTACAAGAAAACCAAGGCCATGATACAATACAGCCCCTACTACAAACACAAGTATGCTGCCCTCATAATCACCAACAAGGCTGGTGAGTAGATTGAGCAGGTGCACTTGTTCAAGTACCTTGGAGTCACCATTGATGACACTCTCACTTATACACATCACGTAGACTCCCTTGTCAGAGTGATAAACACAAAGATCAGGGTCCTCTATAGGCATATTGCTTGTTGAGTACATCTTTGGAAAGACAAGGAGAGTGACTAGGAGTGTTGGGATTTGGAGAACAGTTTGGTGTGTTGGAGAGTTCTGAATGATTACTTGGATTTGGATTTGGACTGGAATGGAACAGAGAACCCTGATGACTGAATGATCCTGGATTGGAAGAGGAACTGAGAAACATAATAAACCCTGTTGTGCTTGTTATCTGACCACAAACTTTGCCTGACAAATTAGACATTGCTGTTGATCTCAAGTGCCATTATGCCAAAAATGTATTCAGTCTTTGAACATTTTGGGGAGCCAAGTGAATATAATGGAAATGGGAACTATCGTGCTGTATGCAATTACTGTGGAACTTCTGTCTCTGGCTCAATAAAAGCTACTTTGAACTTCATAAGGCACCTCAAAGTAAGTACAGTTAAAACTGAAATTCTTTGTCTTGCATGTCTACATGGATTGATAATTTTATTGATCAATTTGATGAGTATGTTGTTTAACTAGAGCATTCTCTAATGCTAGTAGAGTATATTGTGTGCAAATGTTGTCTGTGTGGTTATAATATGGACAAAGTAATGTAAGTTGTATGTTAATATTTTAGATGAAACACCCTGAAGTCTTTGGGGAGTCATCTCATCAATCTGGCCAGACCTCAGGCCTGAAAAAGTGGGAAGCCACAGACCCTCACCAGTACAAGCTTACTAGCAAAATCATTAGCTGAAAACCTCATGCCTTTGTCTGTGGTAGACAACACAGCATTTCATGCCATCCTCAGCACAGCTGAACCACATTTCACCATGCCTAGAAGGAAACATGTCAGCCAGAAGCTACTTCCTGAACATACTTCCAATGTCCAAGATAAACTGAGGAATCAAATGCAGCAAGAAAAAAACACTTACCTCACCATAGATCTGTGGACTAGCAGAGAAATGAGGTAATGTATTGGATTCACAAGCCACTTCATTGTTGACTACTCACTAGAGACCACCATGTTGGCTTGTCACCGATTTAGGGGTGCACATACTGCAGAGAACATTTACAGACAGTATGAGGAAACTGTGACATTTTATAACATTGCAGCTAAAATGTCAGGCATAATGACTGACAATGCTGCCAACATGGTGAAGGCATTCACTATATTCCCACCAGCAGATGTCCAAGACAGTGATGAAGACCATGATGAGGATATTGCCATTGAAGTGGTGAATGTGAGCAACAAGCTGGATTATTTGTCACCTGTCCATAGTCCTTGCTTTGCTCACTCTCTTCAGCAGGTTGCTTGTGATGCCCTTGAGCAGGCTGGTCCTTAAAAAACAGTGGTGGCAAAGGTGTTGAGAATAGTTGTTCGCTGCCATAAATCCAACAAAGCCACAGAGATACTAGATGGACACTGCAAACTACAGATGTCAAATGTCATAAGGTGGAATAGCCATGCTGAGGTCCATTCTGAAAATCTCTATGGAGGTCTGATCTGAGCTTAATATCCCATACAAGCTGACACCATATGAACTGAAAATCATTGGTGAACTCTGTGAAATTCTTGTGCCCTTTGAGGAGGTCACTGAGAAGATTTAGGGGACCGGATAATCACTGCCAGCAATGTCATTGCATGTGTCAGAGGTTTACGTCATGCAATGGCACATATTAGTGAGAAGTACAGTAACAAGATGGTATCAACCATGCAGTGATCCTTGTAGATACGACTTGCAAAGTATGAGGTGATGGAGAATTTCAAGATGGCTGCAAGCCTGGATCCTCACTTCAAGCTGGACTGGTGCAAGGATGAGGAAGCACACAGCATGAAGGAGCTGCTGATTGAAGAGGTGACCTCCCTGCTGCCAAGAGCTGCTGACATGGCTACATCACCTCCATTAAGTGAATGCACCAAACTCTTCTCATACATGACATCCCGCTCTACTGAAATGGGCAGCATTAACACCAACACATTTACACATGTTGAAATCCCGAACTACCTGAGTCAACCCTGTCTGCTAGAAGACTTTGATCCTCTGGCATATTGGAAAGAAAAACTGATAGATTCCCCTATTTATCCCAGCTAACCTGCAAGCATCTCGCCATTCCTTCCTCATCTGCACCTGTAGAAATACTTTTTAGTGCTGCTGGCAACATTTTCAGGCCTGAATAATGCAACTTAAGTGACACAAAATTTGAAAAGCTAATGATGATCAGATGCAACAGATTTGATAAGTGATGGCTATCCTCGTCCTACCTTCCTGATGTAATAAGTGACAATAAATATGACTAAATGCGTAACTTGTGTTGGATGTTGTTGAAACAAATTTAGAAAATTTAATGGATTGTGAGAGAGTGGGCCATATTCACCAAGTGTTTTGGTGACTGGTTAAGGACAGTTTTTCAAACTACAAACAACACTCACTGAAGCTTTAAAATGCAAAAAGACATATTCCTTTGCATGGCTATTTTGTCATTTTAAAGCTTCTGTGACTTTTGTGAATAGTTTCAAGAACTGTCCTTAACCAGTCCTGTCCTAAAATCGCTTGGTGAATACAGCCCACTATTTGGAATTGACCACATTGATTTAATATAATTGGAATTGAAATTTGAGAGGAAAGTATTTGAATTGAATTTGATTTGGGAACACATAATTGTATTGGAATTGGAACTGATGGATTTGAAGAGGTAAGTGAATTGAATTGAATTAGTGGAATCGACCCCAACTCTGATAGCAGGTTCACATTGCTGACATTATTATGTGGCACAATAAAAGATGTCTGATTTGATGACACCCATCATACACTTACACACACACACAAAGTAATGCATAGCAAATTGAAAACTTCAGTAATATAACCACATATTTTA
Organism: Neoceratodus forsteri; assembly: GCA_016271365.2. Lineage (NCBI taxonomy): Eukaryota > Metazoa > Chordata > Ceratodontiformes > Ceratodontidae > Neoceratodus > Neoceratodus forsteri. Next base: position 114,668,161 of record CM057455.1, on the reverse strand, counting down.
AACAAACTAAAATTATGCACTGCTGCACCACAGCAATCATTAAAGAATGGCAAGAATTATTGAAAATATTACTGTGTACATTAACACAATTATACAAGAAAAATATCACCAAAACAGAAAGCACTGCCTTTTTCTCCAAGTTAATCTACCTACACCACAGATACGCCCCTCCACAAAGCACAATTCCACTGTCTCTCAGTACAAAGACCAAATGTTGTACATTAACATTCAAAATCCACATACAAACAATAAATGCTTGATGATATGAGCACAGGAGGGTTTCCTATAATCGAAGAACTAAAGTTTCAGCAAAAAAAAATACTCAAAAAGGCTTTTTTAACAGCTTTTAGAAGGTTTGAATCTCAGAGCAGATTGTCTCCTACAGCTTCCTACACAAACTACCCCAAACTGAGGCTGTGCTGAACAATCTAGAGCCCATGTGACCTGAAATCCCTTGAATCACTGCAAAATTAACCTTTGGAGCTTAAAAACAAGGTGAATTACATTGTTTTCAATGTACTTCGCCTTAAGAATTGGTGGAGCAGTGGTTTGGGAAGGTGGAGTAACATGAAATCATTTTTGTCAATGGACGTTGTGTTACTGATTATATCGCAAAGTACTCCTCTTTGCGTTGTGGAGCATTCCGCAAATTCACCTTCACTCCACGTATCACTTTGTGGAGCTAATTGGGGCCACTTCACCCATATTTACAGCACAGGGAAGTGTACCTTACTTTACATATTACAAGTGTGATTATTTTTAGTGAAGGGGCTTGCATTACTGCTTTAGAGATTGGAAGTTTAAACCCAGAGGGATTGAAATACTGTTTACTGTGTCTGTCCTTGTGCACAACTGGCTAGTTTTGGGGCTGATTGCTTTCAGAGCACAAATCACCAGGCTGTATAGGTGCTGGGGAGGTTTGCCTGTGTCTGACTCAGCTGTTTGTTTTTTCTCTGTTTTATTAGCTGGATATTTTCTCAGTTAAATTATTGTGTAGGTCATCTTGCTGACAGAAAGGTCAACACTCATCATAGTGGTGGGTCAGAGCTTTTAGATGATTGTTTTGTGAGGACAGAGTTTGGGCCCAAAGCCTCCCCTTCCTCTCACCACACCCACCCCTGGTACCATTTTCTTTATACCAAGGGTTTTGACATCATTTCCTCAAGCTAACAAGGTACATACCACTGTCATATCCTTTCTACCACATTGTACTGACAATATAAGCATACACATTATATATATATATATATATATATATATATATATATATATATATATATATATATATATATATATATACATATATATATATATATATATATATATGTATATTTACATATATAAACAAAACAATCACTAAAAAAAAAAAAAACATACAGGATAAACAGGAAGGTAGACATGTGGAGAGTAGTGCAATGTACTGGCTGTGGGGCAGCAATCTTCTAGGAGTCCTTCTGGAGGATGAGATGCTGCCTATTTGTAGGCAACCTCTACCCTGAGGGAGGAGGTTGCCCATCTTCAGGCCACACTGAACAGTAGTAAGGGAACCTCACCCAGCCAGGGAGCACCAGAGCCACCACCACTACCTCAGAGATTGTGAAGAAAGCACAGCAGTTGGACCACACTGGGGTCAGGGAGGGTGAGGGTGGTAGAACAGGGGCACACCTAGTCAGTTCTACCACTCCACAATCCATACACCATTCTGATGGAGCATAGTTCCCCTATGGATTCAACCACAGAGGAGACTAAGGAAGTTGTGGACAACTGTCACAAGGGTGCCACACAGAAAGGAGGCTGAGGACACTACAGGTAAAGGAAGCAAATCCTGGTGGAGGACTCAATCATTAGGGGGATAGAATGGAGTGAGCAGGGAAAACAGAAGTAAGGTGCCTGCCTGGCACCATGGCTTGGAGGTACAGGAAGTGCATCCTCAGGATCACAAGAACTGCTGCACGGGAGACTGAGCTGGATATCATTGTCCCCCTGGGGTGAATGACTCGGCTCAATATGAGATTAGAGCAGTGCAGGAAGGGTCTTTGTGGAGTTGGGGAGGGGCCTAAGGCAAGTAGCACACACAGTATCCTTCTCAGAGGTGCTGTCTGTCTATGGTAAGGGTAAGGTGAGGATACGTCACACCATGTGACTCAATGGATGATTGAAAAAATGGTGCAGAGCACAGGGGATTGGGAACTGGGGTCCCACCTGGAGGGATACTAGCCTATACTGGCAGGATGCTCTGCATCTGTCCAGGAAGGGAACAAGTCTTCTGGGCAGTCAGTTTAAATGATTCATTGGCTAGCTTTTAAACTAGTCAAGGGGGGAGGCACTGATAAGCAGTAAGGAATTCCCAGCCTCCCCCCACAAAACAGGGTACTAAATGAGTTAAAGACCAAGGTAGACAGGTCAGTAGGGAGCAGGACAGGGGTGAATGGAGAAAGCAAAGTCAATGAGGACAGAGATGGTGCTACAAGAGGAAAAGCCATAAAAAAATGGAGAACAATGAGTACTAATGCCCCTAGTCTGGGTAACAAGCTTCCTGAATTAGTGTCCTTGATGGAGCAGGAACATCTGGATATCATGGCAGCCACAGAAACATGGTACACACAGATCCATAACTGGGATGTAAACATGCCAGGGTACACTAGCTACAGGAGGGACAGGGAAATTAAAAGAGGATGAGGAGTAACTCTCTTCATAAGGGAAGGCAAAAAAGCAACAGAACAAAAGGGTAAAAAGGGAGGAGAGGAAGCAATTAGGGTCAATTAGAAGACATGCAATTGCACCACAATATGCATAGGGGTTGTATACAGACCCCCATCTCAGGGGGAGGACATGGACAAGGAAATGATAGAAAGTATCCTTAGAGTGGCAGACAAAGGGGAGATATTGCTGATGGGGGATCTGAATTTGCCAGATGTTAACTGGAGTGCAGTTGTAGCAGACACTTCTAAGAGTGGGGTCATTCTAGATGCCCTACAGGGCAGTTGCCTTAAACAACTTGTATTGGAAACCACTGAAGAAGGAGCAATCTTAGACTTGGTACAGTACTCTCAAATGGAGATGATGAGAGGATCACAGATTTACTGTAGAAGTGGGTAGCCATCTGGGAATTAGTGACCATTGAACAATATGGTTCATGATAAACACAGCAGTAGAGTCAAGTCATACAAAGTCAAAGGTACTGGACTTCAGGAGGGCTGACTTTGCCAGAATGGGTGAGTGCCTAAGGAATGCACTAGCAAATAGGCAGGAAAGAGGGGTGGAAGAATAATGGGGGAATAATCAAAACTGCCATCATAGAGGCAACAAGCCTTTGTGTGAAGCAAATAAAACAAAACAATGTAAGAAACCACTATGGTTCTCAAAGGAGGTGGCAGGGAAGGTTAGGGAGAAAAAAAAGCATTCAGAAAGTACAAGGTATCACAGAAGGAGCAGGACAGAGATTTGTATCAATTAAAGCAAAAGTAAGTGGGGAAGTCAGCCAGAACAGCAAAAGCCCAAACCAAAGAAAAGATAGCCAACTCAGTTAAGATGGGGGATAAAACCTTTTATAGGTACATCAGGGAGTGAAGAAAGACCAATGGAGGGATAGTGAGGCTTAATAAATGGGAGGGGGGTGGGCAGAGGTTGACTGTGAAAAGGCAGAGATACTAAACAAATATTTTTGCTCAGTATTTACAAATGAAGAGGGGAAGTACCGGAACCAAACAATAGACACATTCTAGATATGGGGGGTTGATACCAGTCTATTTGCAGAAGAAAGGGTTCTGAAAGAACTCTTAAAAGTGAAGGTGGACAAAGCTATGGGGCCTGAGGGCCTTCATCCCAGAATTCTAGAAGAACTAAGGGTAGAACTAGTGACACCACTGACTACCCTCTTTAACAAATCATGGGAGGATGGGGTGGTACCCAAGCACTGGAGGAGGGCAGATGTGATTCCCCTTCACAAAAGTGGGAGCAAGGCAGAAGCAGGAAACTACAGACCTGTTAGTTTAACCACAGTGATTGGTAAAATGATAGAATCACTTCTGAAGGAAAGAATTGTTGAGTACCTAGAGGCCAGAGGGGCACAGGACCCAAGGCAGCATGGATTCACAGAAGGAAGGTCATGTCAGATGAATCTAATAGATTTATTTGACTGGGTGACCAAAGTAATAGATCAAGGAGGGGCAGTGGACATGGCCTACCTAGATATTAGAAAGGCATTTGACACAGTTCCACACAAAAGAATAATATATAAGCTGGCCAGCCTGGGAGAGGGTCCCAAGATGGCAGCCTGGGTAAAAAATTGGCTGGAGAATAGGACACAGAGGGTAATAGTAAACAGAGTCCACTCTGAAGAAAGGCGGGTTACTAGTGGGGTACCGCAGGGTTCAGTACTAGGACCAGTCCTCTTTAATGTCTTTATAAGCAACATTGCAGAGGAATTGGGAGGAAAGGTATGTCTCTTTGTAGATGACACAAAGATCTGCAACAGAGTTGATATGCAAGGTGGGGTGGAAAGGATGAGAAGGGACTTGGCAAGGCTGGAGGAATGATCAATTCCCCCTTTCCCTCTGCCACCTCCTCCCTTACCTCACCCCCTCCTTGCCCTTATCCCACTGACTCCCCTCTTCCTGGACCTGTTCAGGCCCTCTGGTCTCTACTCTCCCTTATCTTTTACTCCTTCATCTGCTCTCCTTTTTCCCCTCTTTTACCTCTTCTCCCACCTTAGTCTCCCTTCCTTCTTACCTTATGACAAGGCCTCCGGTTGCCATATTTTCTTTTCCTTCTCTATCTGGACTCTGCCCTCTCTTCTCCCCTACCCCTTCCTTACTCTTCCCCTTCTCCCCCACCTCTGATTAGAAATGTTGCTTCAAATGCACTTTATTGTTTTCTATGCTTGCTTGTAATCTTGAGTGTGTAGCACTGTTCCCACTTATTTACCAGTTGACTTGCTGTGCTCCAATGATACCATGTATGTTGTCTATACCTCCATTGATACCATGAATGTTGTCTATACCTCCCTAACTTATTGTAACCCTTTCCTTTGATGCGGAACCTTTGTAAATGAGCTACCCCAAGCTCAAAGGTATTTGTAATCTGAGATTTAAATAAATAAATTTAAAAAATATAGCAGCTTAGATTCAGTGCTAAGAAGTGCAAAGTAATGCACCTGGGAAATAAAAACCCAAGGGAAGAGTACACAATAGGGGGTGCAATACTAAGAACAACAAAAATGGAAAGGGACCTGGGGATAGTCATATTAGATGACCTAAAGGTGGGCAAGCAATGTGAGAGGGCAGTAAGGATGGCTGGGGGGATACTGGGATGCATAGGCAGAGGAATCACCAGTAGAAAAGATGAAGTAGTTATCCCTCTGTACAGACAGTTGGTGAGACCCCATCTGGAGTACTGCATGCAGTTTTGGAGACCCGGTCTCAGCAAAGACATAGACAGGATGGAGGCAGTCCAGAGGATGGCAACTAAAATGGTGCAGGGTCTTCACCAGAAGACGTATGAAGAGAGACTTAAGAAGCTTAATATGTATAGCCTCGAGGAAATGAGGGAGAGGGGAGACATGGTAGAAATTTTCAAGTACCTCAAGGGAATCAACAAAGTCCAAGAGGGTGGCATCTTTCAGAAAAAGAGATGTGCAAAAACAAGGGGGGCACAAATTGAATGTAGAGGGTGGACAGCTCAGAGGTAATGTGAGGAATAATTTTTTCATGGAGAGGGTTGTGGATGCATGGAACAGCCTTCCTGAGAAGGTTGTGGAGTCAAAAACAGTGGTGGATTTCAAGAATGCATGGGACAATTATAAGGCAATTCTAGGGGGTTGGGGTAGGAAGAAGTAGGCTGTTGGTTAACTAGGATCTACAGCTTATCCATTAGGTAGGGTAATGGGCAGGCTGGGTTAGCCAAGCTGTTCTTATCTGCCATCAAATTCAAATTCTATGTTTAAAGTCACCCAAAAAACAGTCAATATGTAAGAAAAGTATAACAAATAAGTAGCACACCAACCACAAATCTTTAGACTTGAAAGAAATTACAGAAACTCACTCACAACTTGTGAGAAATATGTCAAGTCTTAGGAACTAACCTTCTCTACTTTCATTTCACACACACACACAAACACACACACAAGGTTGACCCTCCCCCACCCACTCTCTCACAGACACAGAGAAAACTGAAACACTAAGTTTAAATAACTATTCTCCAAAGACACACACAAAAAAATATGTTCACTCGCAGCACTAGAAACTAAACTTACGATTTTGTGAGCAAATAACTCTCACAAATCACAAAAAAATAGGTTTTTGAAGGGTTTATTGGCTGTGATACACCACACTGAACTGCTGTCCAATTCAACAGACAATATACTGTGAAGGAAACACCCTGCACATGAGATGTCAGCTATCTACCCACAATGCATTGCAAATTTGTTGGCTTAATTGTAAAACATCAGTGAAACTGAGGCAAAATGGCAAAATTTCAGCTCCCAGGACAGAAACTGGCTTAATTTGGGTGTAATTTCAAGCTGAACCTGGGGCAAAATTATGTTTCACCTAGACAAAATTTTTCACATAATGCAGAAATTATGCGAAATATTACACTCTGCGTAATTTTTCGATTTCGCACATCTGAAATCAGGATACACTGCAATAAAAGTAAACAAAAAAATGATTTTCAGTATTGTTTGAATCAAAGGCAGGCTGTCTGAGTTTAAAGTTTAAACCCAGTCCCACAACAACACAAAGCAGTTTCTGCCAAAAAACATACCACTCCATCAATTGCATTGTTCAGAAGGAGAATACTTGTGACACATCAGAGAGGGCGGAAAGCAAGGGAACAGAGGATTTTTTTTTCCAATAAAAGGTTTCTTGATTTTTTTTAAAGAAGAAAAAATAAAATAAAAACGTACAAACCTTGAACACCAGCTGATACAAATTTCAGTAAGGCAGCAGTATTGATATTAATATTAGCACTTAACTAAATCATTAGATATCTAAACATTCTGTAGGGTTGAGCAATACTGAAGCATAAATAAGTCATACCCAACAAAGCATGTGTAAAAATACATTGAAACAGTCACCTATTAATTCGTACCTACTAAAAGTTGTCAACACTGTGTTACTTTAATATAATGACTGGTGAGCCTATATATCATTCAGATTGTCATTACTCTCAAATGTCATAATAACCTGAAAACGGGTTATTACGGCATTCTGAAAACAACTCACTTGCACTGTCCATGAGTGTCACTTGCACCTTCCTGGCAGCATAGCGTGACCCAGCAAGGTAGCCCATGACATGGGTATTGGTGATTGAGCGCTTGCATTATGGTGACTCAATTCCGGTGCATGTCATGGGGGCTACTGATGAGGTAGGGTGACCAGATGTGGTGGGTTGGCACATATGGTGATGGACAGCTAGTTTTGGAACCCACTTGGGAGAGAGCAATCTTAGACCTGGTACTGTCAAATGGGGATGGAGAGAGGATCTCTGATCTTGAAGTGGGTAGCCATTTGGGAACAAGCGACCACCAAACAGTGTGGTTCATGATAAACTTGGCTGTAGAGTCAAGCCACACAAAAGTGAAGGTACTGGACTTTAGAAGGGCTGATTTTGTCAAAATGGGAGAGTGCCTCAGAAGAGTACTAGCAAACAGGCAAGAAGGTGGGGTGGAGCAACAATGGGGAAACATTAAAACCACCATCACAGAGGCAACAAGCCTTTGTGTAAAGCAAATGAACAAATCAAAATGAAAGAAAAAATCTCTATGGTTCTCAAAAGAAGTGGCAGGGAAGGTCAGGGAAACAGAGATAGCATTCAGGAAGAATAAGGAAACACAGAAGGAGCAGGACAGAGAACTGTACCAGTTAAAGCCGAAGGAAGCAGGGAAGGCAGTCAGAATAGCAAAGGCCCAAACCGATTAATAGATTAAAAGATTAATAAACAAATTAGCCAGCATCAGAGTGAGTCCCAGAGTGGCAGCCTGGGTAAAACACTGGCTGGACGGCAGGACACAGCAGATAATAGTAAATGGAGTCCACAGTGAATAAAGGAGAGCTACTAGTAGGTACTGTGGCCGGTCCTTTTTAATAGCTTTATTAGAGACATTGCAGAGGGACTAGAAGGGAAAGTTTGTCTCTTTGCAGATGACACAAAGATCTGCAACAGGGTTGATACACAAGGTGGGGTGGAAAGGATGAAAAGGGACTTGGCAAGGTTGGAGGAATGGTCAAACGTATGGCAGCTTAGATTCAACACAAAGAAGTGCAAAGTAATCCACCTGGGAAACAAAACCCGGGAAGAGTACGCACTGGGGGGTGAGATACTGACAACAAAAAAAATGGAAAGGGACCTGGGGATAGTCATATCAGATGACCTAAAGGTGGGCCAGCTATGTGAGAAGGCATTAAGGAGGGCTGGGGGAATACTGGGATGCATAGGTAGAGGCATCTCCAGTAGAAAACAGGAAGTTTTTGGCCCTCTGTACAGAAGTTGATAAGACCACATCTAGAGTACTGCGTACAGTTCTGGAGACCTCATCTCCACAAAGACATAGACAGGTTGGAGGCTGTCCAGAGGAGGGCAACCAAAATGCTGCAGGGTCTGCACAGAAGACATATGAGGAAAGACTAAAGGAACTAAAGATGTATAGCCTCAAGGAAAGGAGGGAGATGGGGGACATGATAGAAACTTTCAAATACCTCAAGGGAATCAACAAAGTCCAAGAGGATAGCAACTTTCAGAAAAAGAGATATGCAAGAACAAGGGAACACAATTTGAAGATAGAGGGGGGACGGCTCAGAGGTAATGTGAGGAAGTATTTCTTCACAGAGCCTTCCTGAGAAGGTTGTAGAGTGAAAAACAGTGGGAGAATTCAAGAATGAATGGGACAGACATAAGGCAATTCTAGTGGGGGGGTAGGAGGAAGAAAGCTGTTGGATAACTAGGATCTGCAGCTTATCCGTTAGGTAGGGGAAATGTGCAGACTAGGTGGGCCATGCGGTCCTTATATGCCATCAAATATTGTTTCTATATTAGGGGTGGGAGGGGTTTTGAGGGGTGGTGCAGTAGAGGGCTGCTGAGCTGGCCACATGGCATGGTCGGTGGATCTACAGCTTAAATGGGCAGGGTGCTGAGTTTGGGTCTGGGCACTGGTGCTTTTTTTGTTGTGCTCAACCTGAATTTTTGTTTAAACATTTTACACCCCCAATATGCTCGCACTTTGAGTTAAGAATCCTAAAATAGAAGTGTTTAGAAGTAAGTCTCCAGCCGGGTGGGGGTGGGCATGCAGTCGTCTTATGAAATGTTGAATTGCAAGTCCCCGCACAGTTTTGCAGTGCACTGGGGAGTTGAAGCTCCAAAACTGATTTTCAGCTCTCTGACTTAACTATAATGGCGATCGCCTTTTGGCAGTTGCCACTGTGACATGGAACCCCAAGCAGTGTTTGTTCTGGAAAATAATATTGGCAAACATGCAAACAAACTGAAGTGCTTTGTTTAAAAATCCGGACAGTTGTAGAAGTTACTGTCATTTTTGTTATTTTTTTGAGTTTGGAAAGCCATCGAGTATAGAAGACTAGGGAGAGTGGGTGACTCAGTGGCTTCGGAAGACGAGATTCCAGAGTAAGTCAGTGTTGCTAGCAACACTCACTTACACTTGAATCTCATCTTCTGAAGCCACTGAGTCACACGCTTTTCTCAGTCTGTACTCAGTGGCTTCCCAAATTCAAAAAATAATGAAAATGAAGGTACTGTAACTTCTACAACTGTCAGGATTTTTAAACAAAGCACTTCAGTTTGTGTGCATTTTGGTCAATATTTTCCTGAATGAGCACTGCTTGGTCACACTTCACTAAGGGACCCGAGTCACTCACTAAGGGGCTGCAGAAAGGAAACAGATTTTCTCAGAGAGTATGTGTGCACCAGTAAGTATAAAAATGATAGTATATGTAGGTGTGAGTTCATGATGTTTTTTTACACACCCTCAGTTACTGATCAGCTCATATACCCCTCTAGCTTCGCTCTCGAGGTTTATGGCTCATCATCACTCACCTCAGGTGTGTAAAATAACATCATAACACACACCTACCTAACCACTATTCTCTATATAAAACAATTCATTCTTATACTTGTCTGACCTTTAACAATTCTCTCACTACATTTGTTTGCTTAAGTAATTAGGTTTGGTTGAATCCCCCAATTCCATCCATCCTCCCTGGTAAAAATAAACCAACTAATGTAATCCCTTTCTCTCATGATGAGTCTGATTAAGACCAGCCACCTGCGGTGCAGGTCTTACACCTGGATCAGGCCAGGATTCAACTGAAATGGTGAATTCCCTGTTGGCAGGGTGTGGGCAGCCCTCAAGTCCCTAAAAATGAAAAAAGCTCTGGGTTCGGATGGAATACATCCCAGGGTGCTAAGGGAATTGCCTGATGTTCTGGCTGCACCCCGTCGGCACTTTTTAACATTTCCCTCCTGATGGGAAGGGTGTCTCTGGATTGGAGGGTGGCCCACATCATGCCTATTCACAAAGGTGGTTCAAGAGAGGAGCCGGGGAACCACAGGCCTGTCAGCCTGACGTGGGTGGTGGGCAAATTGATGGAGGCCATCCTAAAGGAAAGCCTGGCGGTCTTTCTGGAGGAATGGGGATACCTGGATGATCACCTACATGGCTCTGTTCCTGGCAGGTCATGTCAGACTAACCTTGTGGAGTTCTACGATTGGGTAACAAAGGCACTGGACCAGGGTAGGCTCGTGGATGTCCTCTTTCTGGACTTCAGCAAGGCATTTGATTTGGTATATCATACTGGGCTGCTGGAAATGGGGGTGGGGAAACAGATGATCAGGTGGCTTGGGAACTGGTTATCTGAGCGTACCCAGAAAGAGGTGATAGGCGGGAAAGTCTCATGTTCTAGTAGGGTCATTAGCAGGGTCCCACGGGGATTAGTTCTGGGCCCACTCCTGTTTAACACCTACATCTCAGACATCAGAAAAGGTATCAGGAGCAAAATGAGCCTCTTTGCAGACAAATTGAAGTTAGGAGCGGTGCTGGATGGGGAAGAGGGTAGAATAGCCCTATAGGAGGATTTGGAGGCTCTGGAGAGGGGGTCATGTACCCGGAAACTGAAATGTAATGTGGGAAAATGCAGGCTTCTTCACCTGGGGCCTAGGAACTTAGTACATGTGTACACCCTGGGAGGGGATACACTGCAGGCTTTGATTGGGGAGATAGACCTGGGATGGTGGTGGATGCCAAACTGAACAACTTTGAGCACTGAAGAAGGGCTGTGGTCAAGGCAAACAAAATGCTGGGGTGCATCCCCAGAGGGATAACATCAAGAAGCCAGGATGTGATTCTCCCTCTCTATAACTGCCTGGTTAGATCACACATTTAATACTGCATGCAGTTTTGGCATCTGTACTTAAAAAGGGACATTGAACTCCCAGAGATGGTCCAGAGGAGGGCTACTAGAATGATTCAGGGTCTGGGAGATAGGTCCTATGAGGAGAGACTTGAGGAACTCAACCTGTACTCTCTGGAGGAGAGGAGAGATAAGGGGGTTTTGATCAAGGTCTTCCAGTATCTAAAAGGGGTAAATAGTGTAAGTCTAGATGGGTGTTCCTACAGAGGCAGGGATGGGCCACCAGGGGTATGGTTGGAGGCTGGAGGGAGAGAGACTCAGGGGAAAGAGAAGGAGACATTTCTTCACTGAGAGGGTGGTGGAACCATGGAATGCACTGCCTGAGGAACTGGTAGATGTGGATTATGTTGAGGGGTTCAAGAGAGGCTAGGACAGGTATAGAAGGGTGAAGCTGAGTAATGCCAACACTGGGGGGGGTACTTCAGACAGGGGTGGGGATCCATGGGGGGCAGGGAGGGCAGCAGTGGTGAACATCACAGGTACTGATGGTTGAGCAGACTCAATAGACCATGAGGCCTACTCTGCTGGCATTTTAGTATGTTAGCTCAGGATTCTCTATCAAACCACTCCTTCAGCAGTTTGGTACAGCCGCAAGCCCACTCACCCCCACCAGAGATAAGCCACAAGCTTGTCTGCCGCCAACAGCTCCAGCATCACCACAGCACATACAGGACTCACACTGCCAGTATAGTCAAAGTCACTTATAATGGGTACATCTATGAAAGCAGATTCTGTGCTTTAAAGCCAGTGGGTGCAGTAACCAAAGACCATGCTTTTTAGTAAAACAACATGCTACTGTAAATGCAGTGCTGTACTGCACTGTGCTGTGGGTTAAATAAGATGCGATTCACATTAATCTGCTATAGCATTAAATACTGCATACTGTATCAGGACTGCAGCACAAGATGCAATTCATGCTGCGATTCACTCTGTATGGCAGTAACTAAGCATATTTAACCTTCCACCACTGAGAACCAGATTACAGTACAAGACAAGATTCCAAATAAGCTGTAATGCAAAACTTCTTTTTACCTGGAGTTTTCTCAACATCTTTCATTCAGGAGGGTTGTTTCATCAGTAGAGTTATGTGTCGGTATCTGAAACAGAGTGGCTATTTTTTCCATCCAGTCATGAGCAAAGCATTGGGAGTCAGTGCACAGGTCTACAGCACAGTACACGATGGGATTCAGTTTAAGCTGTACCGTGACTTGACATGCCAAGACTGACCATGTGATTCAGTTCTAATTACTGTGCCCACCAGACAAATGAGGTGTTAATTTGGGCGTTAGTTGGCCCTACTCAGTTAAAGATGTACTGAGTGTTGGGATGCCATGAGAAGCTGCACAATTCAATTCTAATTGCTGCACCCACCACCAGACATGAGGTGTTAATCTGGTTGCTAATTAGCCTTATTCTCTTACAAGATCACTGCTGGCTGCCCGAAATAGCAGGGACAAGTAAGTCGCTATAACCATCAAATTTAAACTGTGTACATATGGAAGTGGTAAATAGCAAATGGAAATTACAAGCAAAAACCGACTGCCCTTGATATACGAGGGTTGGGTAAGTGGAGTGGACAGTATTCAAAGTGATTTGTGAATCTGGCACTATTTTTCAGTCTAAGCTCTAACTGGTTTACTTCCGCTACAGGCTCACAACCCCTTTTCCTGCCACCAATTACTAGCCAGATTTGTTAAGCCAGAATTGTTCAGGATCTCATTGTAAAATTGTTTAACTGATTAGCCAGTTTTTATAAGGCTTTTTGCATTAAAAAACTGTTTGAATATCCCATAAGTTGCCCATTTGTCATTTTTGTATCTGCTGCCTGTCTGATTTCTGTTTCCCTTCCCTCCCTTCCAGGAGATTATAGCCAGCTGCCTGTGGCACAGATCTTAAGCCATGATCAGGCTTGGAGTCAACTGCGACTCAGGATTCTGCACCAAACCACGTTCTCTGCAGTTCGGTAAAGCAGCAAGCCCGCCCACCACCGAGATGAGCCATATGCCCGCTTGCCTCCAAGAGCTCCAGCTCCACCACAGCAGGTGCCCGCCCACCCAATCAGAAGAATTATAGCCTGTCTTTGTCACATGACTGGTGCACAAAAAACTAAGTGTCAAGGTTTCACATTAGTGCCTTATCAATAAAGCCCACTATGGGCAGCATTGCCCATTTCTCCTCAGTAAAGCAGAAGTCCTGGAAGTGTTGACTCTACTATGAAATAACAACTTTTTCGACTAAGTCAGCTACAGTATAGTGATAACCATCAAACTGTTCTACTATTCATCTTGTATAATGATCGTCATAATACTGATGTTACTGCACCAACTGATCCTTATCACAGAAGCTGAAATCATCCCACACAAACACAATTTTACCCATATTCCAAACCCCTTCACCCAACTCAGTCCCCACGCTCAGTGGGATAATGTTACTAGTGTCTATGCACTCACCCTCATAACTGGCTATTCCATTGCATGCATAGAAACAAACAAAACTGCAAGCGGATGCAGGCCATATGGTCTATCAAGTCTGCTTGAGTGTGTAGCTAGCAGTTAATATCTGTCTTTCGGATGAGACGTTAAACCGAGGTCCTATCTGCCTGGATTGGTAGTAGTTCAGGTGGATGTTAAAGATCCCATGGCACTTATTGAAAAGAATAGGGGAGTTTTTATTGAAAATACATCAAAGAAAACACCAAAAAACCAGAAACACATACATTAGTTATATATTACCATAATTAAAAGGAAAAATCAATTACCCAAAACATCATCATATATATTACCCCCAATCCCCTTTATTTATATTTAATAAAAATCTGGAATCCTTTCCACCATTTGAATATTTTCCCAGCAGTCCCAAAGTGTTTATCTTTCATATGAACAGATTTCATTGCTTCCATAATAAGTACATAAAAAGTTTCATATGACATAAACTTTTTTTGTAGTACTCACTGGCATCTAGCTTGCCACAAATAATATTTTAAACAACAAAAGAACACAACTAGGGTACCCCAATCATGAGAACCCAACAAGTGAGGAAAATACCCCAAAACCAAGGCCTGATAGTCCAGATTTTGTAACCATGGAAGCTGTAGCTTAGTGCTTAAAAAAACCCATAACCCTGAAGCATAGGAACACTTAAATAAAAAATGATCCATAGTTTCCTCCTTCGCCTGACACAGCATATAAGGACAATATCTTTCACTAATCATTTTATGCTTAGCATTCCCCTTGACATATAACCTTCCATAAACTGACAGCCGTAGCACCTCCCACATTTGAGAAGGAATCCTATGGTAATTAAGTTGTTTAAGAACAAATTCAGTACAAAAGGAAGGACAATTAACAAATACAGGTTCACTTGGATACAATTTTCCCAGGAGAAAGAAATATAATCCACCCATTATATTATCTTTAATACACTGATAAGAAAGGGACCAGCTAAACAACTTCTGAGCACATGGTGTAAAAAACCCTGGGATATATATACTTTTGGGAATCCATGAGGTAAGGGGTACACTCCAAACCCCAAAAAAGGATTTAACATTATTCATTACCCATTTTTGCTGCATAAATAATGGAAGGGGGAATCAAAATTGAAGTTCTGAGTAAGAAAAAGCCCATAAAAAAAACTAAGAGGATCCACCATGCCCAACCCCCCTTTTGAAATTGGGAGATAGGTATAGCAACGTTTAATGGGGTTAAGCCTACTCCCCCAGAGCATTGAAAGAAAAATATGCATACAACTGTGTTTCTAGAGCTAGCGGGGGAGGGTATACCAAAGCAATATATAACAGCCCAGGAATAATAAACTTTTTGATAACCAAAATCCTCTTTATTTTTGATTCTCTCCATCCCTTTCATCTCTGAACCTTCCCTTCTGCTTTTTTCAATGCAATTTCCCAATTATCCACAGGGAGGTTATGGCCTCCAAAATTTACTCCTAAAATGTTACATGGAAGGGAGGAAAACACAATATTAGATACTGTAAACTGATCATAATCAATAGGCCCTAAAAGCAACCCTCTAGATTTCTTTGTATTAATTTTTGAGTTGGAAATCTTCTCATATTTAGAGATACAACTTATAACAATAGGGATTTGAGCCAATGCAGTCAAAAAAATACAAATATCATCCTCATAGGCTTGAACAAGCACTGAATCTGAAGGCAGATACCCAGAAATGCCTGTTAATCCATCCTTCTGATCTAACATTTTAAGTAATGGATCCAAAGAAAAAGCATATAATAAGGGGCTCAAGGGGAAACCCTGTCGTACCCCAAAATTAACTAAGACTGGGAGGGAACACTGACCCTTAATGACAGGATATACTACCACTTTGTTATACATTAATTTAATCCAATAACCAAAATCATGAGGTAACCCATATTTCTCTAAAACTAAAAATAAATAGGAACGAGATACCCTGCCAAAGGCCTTATTTTGGTCAAGCAACAGGATACAATGCCAATTAGGAGATCTATTAGTAAACTCTATTATTTCCCTAATAATAGTAATTGCAGACAGAATTTTCCTGTTTGGAATGCCGCAAAACTGAAGAGGATGTAATAACTCAGCCGACACTGATCGTAACCTTTTATTTAAAATTTGAGATAATATCTTGAAATCTGAGTTCAAAATGGTTATAGGTCTCCAATTGCATAGAAGAGTTCTATTACCACCCTTAAAAAGGAATATCATTAATCCTGCTGAAAACTGCATAGGCAAACAGCGAAGGCCATGTAAAAAGAAAAAAAAAACTTCTCTAAACAGGAAGCTAAAATCTCACCAAATTGTTTAAAGAATTCATATGACAACCCATCTAATCCTGGGGAAACTCCACCCTTTAAGGAAGCAAAAACTTCCAAAATTTCTTGCTGGGATATAGAATCTGCTAATTTATGCACTTCCTGCCCAGTTGAAGGAATTATAGTAACATCCTGAAAAAACTGATGAACATCACAACTTGGGGTCTTAGGCCCTTGCTGTTCTTTTACATAATCCTGAATAATAGAAAATAAATCATCCTGAGAGGTTTTAAAGTTCCCATCCTTATTTTGTAACACCTCTAATCCTAAAGAACTTCTTTTGTCCTTAAAGGCCTCAAAGGGGTCACCTAGAGGTGTTCTTTGAGTGCCAAAGGAAAGCTCAGAATGTAAAGACTGTGCTCTATCATACTGGCACTCCCTCATAGCAGACTTCGTAAGGGAGATTTGAGAAGAAAAATCTCCTCTAGAAGTATTCGCCACTGAGAACAGCCCCTGAAGTTTCTTCCTAAGATTTAAATATCGTAGAAATTTAGCAGTGACTCGTTGTTTCCCATATTTTTGGAAGAATTTCCTGATATCCTCTTTTGTGTCCACCCACTAATCCCATAAATCCTCATATAGAAACATAACAGATACTTGGGCAGCCAATAAAGAGGACATACCTTTTACAACCCCATGGTCCTGCAAAACAGAAGTATTTAATTTCCAATGTGGTTTATTTATAGGTTTATATAGGGAGTCGCTAAAGGAAACAGTGGTCAGAAAATTCAGTAATATGAGTTTTATGGACCGGAAGGGATAAATTCCTTGAAAAAAAGAAATAATCTATTGTAGATATCAAGGATCCCTTTCTAAATGTATAATTCAACCCCTTATCCTGATAATTCCTCCCATTCATTAACCCTGCTAAATTAATAACCCTCTCCAAGGCAATAGTGTCACAATACATTTTCTTCCCTGCTTTACCCCTACTAAACCCAGAAATTTCATAATTAAAATCTCCCCCAAAATAATATAACTAGAGGTAGCCAAAAAGGGGGCAAGGCCTCTACACATTGCCACCCTACCCACCTTTGTCTGTGGCCCACAAACTATTATAAAACGAAAATCAGCCTGTTTCCATAAACCATCAATGATAAGTACCCTTCCTGGTATAAGATCCACCAATTTTTTAAGAGTGAAATTAAAGGAACCAAAAAGGATCCCCACACCGTCTGCTCTATCTAATCCAAAGGACCAATAGGAGGGTCCCCAAATACATTCAGATTTAAAGGACCGACACTGATCTAAAGTATAGACCCATGTTTCTTGTAGAAAACAAATATCGAGGCCAAACTGATGAAAAAAATAAAAAAGAGCATTTCTTTTACAGTTGTTTAAAAGACTACTGCAATTTAGAGATCCAACATTAAGGGGAATCATAGATATTTAGGTTTTCTTCCTCCTTTTTTTCTTCTTCCCTTTGTAATCTGTGGAAGAAGTTTTACTCCGATGAGGTTGTGATAAGGCAGGGATACCAGTATCCATATCAGAATCCCCTGTAACAGTATCTAAAATAGCATATGAATTTTCCATCTCAAAATTAGGGATGTCTACTGAAGTCGAGGGGGGGATGTTATTTTTTGGGGAGGGGAAGGGACCGAGGATAAGGGTTTAGAACTTCTAGTAACTCTTTTCTCCACAGTACTAGAACTAAGAGGTTTAGCTTTTACACTATCATGATAGCATACTGGTGGAAACTCTTTAACATCAGAGGGGTCAGGAGGTCCGCATCCTGCTTTAGAAGGAACAGCAGGTTCAGACCCCAAGACCTCTCTCTCTTCCTCTACCCCTTCAAACTTTGTGATTTTAGTGTGAAGACCTATTTTATGATTTTTAGAAAAGGCTTCATCCTGAGCTCTTTGTATTATTAACTCGGGACTACTGACAGAGGCTTTGTTAGAAGCCGGCCATGGACAATTCCTGTACCCATGACCTGACTCTTCACCCAAATCACATTTTACCAGGTTACCACACTGAAAATTTCCATGTCCAAGTTCCCCACATAACTCACATCTGGTGGTGTCACAGGAACTAGAGAGATGTGTCCTATTCCCACATTTATAGCATGCCCGAGGCTGGCCAGCATAGAAACATACCCCCCTATCTCTTCCTAAAGAAAACGAATTAGAAATATGTTTGATTTCATTATTAACTTGTTGTAATTTCACCTTATACCTCCAACTACCATTCCAAAATAACTCTGAGTCTAATACAGCCTCAGGGCTACTTAACACCTCACATTTCTGAGAGAGCCAAAAAGAAATATCATCAACGTGAACCCCTTCATTCATAAACATTACAGTCACATATTTAATTAATGATGGAGTAAGGGGAGTAACAACAAAGGGAGACCATAACGGGGAAAATTTCAACTGGTTGTATCATTGCCAAAATAAGTCCAACAGAAAAACAGATCTAAAGCTGACATCATAATTGTCTTCTCCTGAAATATTAATGAAGGCAAACACGTCTTTAGGTGAGAATTGTAGAGATTCTTTTAAAAGAAGTTTCCCCACATACACATGGTCAGGCCGATCAACCAATCCCTCTTTATAACATAGATACATAGATACATAGACAGTGTCGGCAGATAAGGGCCTATGGCCCACCCAGTCTGCCCATTTGAGCTTGTAAGTTCAGTTTGTTTTCCTAGAAGTCTGTTGCCCCTTACCCCTGACCTCTAGAATTCCTTTATGTCTATCCCATGCATTCTTAAATCCCGTGATTGTTTCAGCCCCCACCACTTCCTCTGGCAGGGTATTCCACTTGTCCACCACCCGTTCTGTGAAGAAATTCTTTCTCATGTTTCCTCTGAATCGTCCTCCCTCCAACTTCATCCGTAACGTAACTGCATAACGTATGTGGACAGCGTTTCTACGAGGGGCCGAGTCTTTAAGAGATTGTGTAAAGAAATCTGAAAGAAGAGGTCTAATGGGGGGGGGTTCACCGGAGGATTGTTAAGATTTTTGTCGTCCACTATAACATTAGTTCCTATTTTCTCCAGAATAGATGGTAAGGGATCAGTTAATTTGTCAGTTTCAGGTTGCATTATCTGAGGCTCATGTACTTTCTGGAGCGCAGGAGACCACTCTGAAGGGAGAGAAGACAAGGGCAAAACTGATGACCAATCTGGGTCTGGGATCCATGTTCCTGAAGGGTTTAATTTCCATCCAGAATCTAATAGCGCTTTCTCTGGAGCCCAATACTTATCTTCAGTTATATTTTTAGCAGGTATGGAAAATGCTTGCTGAATTAGTCTAGAAGTAGAAATCTTCTGAGGGAACTTATTGTTATTACCAGTCTGCTGTATGTGATCCATATGCAAGTTCTGATTTGCTGCTGTTAAGGCAGCTCTTTTATTTTTAATTATATCTGGGGAAGCCTTATTTCTATTCACAAAGGAAAAGAAAGTAGCAAACACTTGGCTGGAGGCATCTGTTTGATATACCAGTTCCTCCTGTAGCCTACAACCAGCTTGTTGTTTAGACTCTTCCACTATCGAGGAACCTGAGCCAATAGTAAAAAGCTTTGTTTGCCTGTTACTAGGCAACGCACTGGCACCGGGAAAGTTTGAAAGGTTTAAAACTTTAGACTGACCTTGCAAGCTTTCATTTGAAGTTCCATAAATAGTGACTTTACCATTGGGACTCGGCTCTTGGCACTCGCCATAACCAGCGACCACACTGCCAGCCGAAATTCTTCCGGATAAATCCCAATTTTGAACATTTTGTGAAGATTGTAAAACGGGATAGTTCTCCTCCACCTGTGTGGTGTCACCGACCGAAGCAACTGCATCCTCCGCAATGACAGGCTTAACAATCAAACTTGATGCAAGATTACCTGAAGGGGAACTGTCCTCAGCTCCTTCACCAAAAATAGAAGAACTCAGAGACACTGACGATTCGTGAGGTAAAGGAATCACTTTTTTCATAGAACCAGCCATTATCGTATCCATATGCTCATTTATAACTGCAGCGTCTTCTTGAAACACATAAAAAGTTCCTGTTTGTACTGCGGAACCAAAACCTTCATTATTTTCAAGTCCCGAGGAGGAGGCTCGCTCCCCTGGCTCACAGATGTCCTCACCCTCCAACGAACTCTGCATAGTGGCCATGACGATGGTCAGCAATTCCCCCAAGCAGCAGGGGAATTTCCCCAGTGCCCTGGCCAAATTTCCCTCATTGACTAATAAATACCTCCAACAGCTTAATCTAGTTCAAAGTTAGTTGGCATTCATCTGTATCCCCATCCCCCAGGACATGCCTGAAAACAGAGGTCAACAAAAACTAAAATAAAATAAAAAAAAATAAAATAATACACTGCAGATGACCCTCCCTCCTCTACCCCCAAAACGGTGACACTCCTCCTCACTTTGTCCCATCCCCTTTTTAAAACTGCCCACTCACTTACAGAATACCACCTCTTTGTGTAGCACATTCCACATAGTCACCACCCTTTCTATAAAGAAGTGCCTCCTTATTTCCCTCCTGAACCTTTCACCTTCCAGTCTAAGACCATATCCCCTCATGTTCCTCTCTCCCTCCCTCCCCTTAAGTTAAAATCACATCTGTACCAGTCTTGTTTATTGCCTTCATTCAGTATATTTAAATGTCACTACCTTATCGCCCCATCCCTCCTCTCCTCCAGGGAATACATGTTAAGCTCCCACAGCCTTTACTCATAGAGTTTGTCCTCCAGTCCCAGAATCATCCTTGTTGCTCTGTGCTAAACCCACTTCAGTAATTTAGCAGAACATCAACCCATCCATATGCATTCTCACACCATCACTTCCTTTTGAATAAAACTGGTCTACAACTTCAAGCACCAAGGTAGGTTCATCAACACAAAGGAAATAGTCATATCTATGAGAATTTGCATTCAACATATAATTCTCTTGCTCAGGAAATATAGAGCTTAATCCTGGCCCTTCAACCTGACTAACGTCACCTGCAGATGTTGCATCTGTTTAAAGGCCTAACAATGATGGTAATCAACATTTGTAGCACACAGGAAAAATTAACTGAAGTGCAGGCATAGGTATCTCACACACTTGTCCAGATATCTTGTATTAACAGAAACATGGCTAAAAAGCATCACTACAGACCAAGCCTTGGCATTCCCATCGTATTCCCTTTACTGGGCAGACAGAGTCACCAGGAGGAGGCAATCTATGTCAATCCACCACTGTTCTGCATACCATCTCAAAGACAAGGGAATGTGAATGCTTAGCCTTTTCACAATGATCTCAGTGACCATTACATAGTAGTATATGTAAGGAATTTAGTAAAACCTGTCACCATTAGTAAGTCTGTATCTAGAAGGTCCTTAAGGAAGTTTAACTCTGCCAGCCATTTGACTGGTCCGCAAGATATAAACTGGCAATGCTTCTACTTAGCATCTGCTACCCAAGAAGCATTGACCCTTTTTACTTCCACTTTTAGTGGAGTTGTTAACAAACATGACCCATGTCTACCCCCAGAGTATAAAAAGCTTCATGACCCAGTTCAACGGGGATATCAAAAAAGCCTTGATAAAAAGGGATCGGCTATGGGCGACCACTAGATGAACTAAATCCCCTGCGGACTGGACAGCTTTCCAGGAATGCCAACATGCCTGCACTAAATTGGTCAGAAATGTAAAGGAGAGTTCCTACATCAATTTATGCAAATCAGCAGAAGGAAACCCAGTAAAAATAAGGTGCATCTTCAAGCCTGTGGAAGGTAGTAAAGCACCTCCACCCTTGTCAGATAAAATAACAATGGCACCTCTATAACTGACACGCCCACAATACTGGACAAACTCAGTAAGCATTTTACAACAGCAGGCCTTGCCTTTGACTCCTCCCAGTCAGCTACTTTGTGTTCCTTTATTCTTCAAACAGCTACATCACCCAGCCCTCCACCCACACTGCACTCACCTTCTCTAACATTACTTACAGACAGGTTGAATTCCAGTTGCTTAGGCTGGACACTAAAAAGGCCACTGGAGCAGACAATATCCATTCCTTTTTTATAAAGTTAGGCTACTGCTACCATACAGCCCCAATTACCCACCTATTTAATGTATCATTAGCAGAAGGGACTGTAACATACGACTGGAAGGTAGCCCACCTGTTACCTCTCTTTAAATCAGGGGATCCTAGCAACCTAAATAACTATAGGCCTACTTCAATCTAGTCAGTCCTCTAAAAATTGTTTCCATGTCAAAAGGGCAAAGATGTAATAGTGACTACAACAAGGGCAAAGTCAATTTGGCCACGGTGAAGAGAGTGTGATGGTAAATAACAACTACTGCACTAACAGCAACAACTGCATTAATGCAGCTGGCTTTGCCCCCGCACAGCTCTTTGAGGAGGACTTTGCCCCCAACCCCCATACTATTATAACCAACTCTGAAGTTGTAGCACTTCAGGGAGGGAGGAAACTCCATTATTGCTATTAGTGCAGTAGCTGTAATTTACATTTGCTCTTTTCACAATAACTGAAATTGCTTTGCCCTTACTGAATTCACTGTCATGTCTTCACCCTATTGGCATGCTACTTCAAAATTACTTAATTGGTTAGCGTTCAAGCCAGAGCATTCCTGGACAAGCACCAGTTACTCAACGCCCTACAGTCTGGCTTCAGACTACTGCACAGCACAAGGTGGGGTTGAACAGATGAGAAGCGGCTTGGCAAGGTTGGAAGAATGGTCAAATGTTTGGCAGCTCATATTCAATGTAAAGAAATGCAAAGTAATGCACCAGGAAACAGAAACCCAGGGAAGAGTACCTAATGGGGTGCGGTGAGATTCTGACAACAACAAAAATGGAAAGGTACCAGGGGACAATTATATCAGATGACCTAAAGGTAAGCACGCAATTTGAGAAGGCAATAAGGAGGGCTCGGGGGATACTGAAATTCATTGGGGGCAGCATCACCAGTAGAAAACAGGAAGTTGTTATCCCTCTGTACAGACATTTAGTGAGACTCCTTCTGGAGCACTGCATGCAGTTCTGGAGACCCCATCTCCACAAAGACATAGACAGGGTGGAGGCTGTCCAGAGGTGGGCAACCAAAATGGTGTAGGGTATGTACCAGAAGACATATGAAGAGAGACTAAAGAAGCTTAACATGTATACCTTCTAGGAAAGAAGGGAGAGGGGGACATGATAGAAACTTTCAAGTACCTCAAGGGAATAAACAAAGTCTAAGAGGGTAGCACCTTTCAGAAAAAGAGATTTTCAAGAAGAAGGGGCACAACTTGAAGATAATGGGGGGTGGCTCAGAGATAATGTGAGGAAGTAATGTTTCACAGAGAGGATTGTGGATGCATGGAACAGCCTTCCCGAGGAGGTAGTGGAGTCAAAAATAGTGGGGGAATTCAAGAATGCATAGGACATACATAAAGCAATTCTAGTGGGGGGGTTGGAGGACATAGGCTGTTGGTTAACTAGGATCTGCAGCTTATCCATTAGGTAGGGAAATGTGCAGACTAGGTGGGCCAAGCCGTCCTTATCTGTCATCAAAGTCTATGTTTCTGCAGTACAAGTCGCATTAAACTGTTCCTCCAATGAGTTGTTTTAGCATTTCTGGCTGAATTGCAAAAGTGTTGCTGGATCCAGCACAAAGACCTGCACAAACTGTTTCTTAAGAGACAAAATGCAGCTTTGCAATGCATTGTGACTGAACTGCAGATGCATTCCAAATGAACTGTAAAAACATTTTAATAACATTGCTCGATCTAGTTAAGCATTGAAAAACAATGCAATATGAGTTGGCAGTGCGCTGCCAACTGTAAAAAAACAATACTAAACCAGCTCATTGGTGGAACAGTTTAATGTGACTTGTACTGTATGTTTCAGCACAATATCAGCATTTTCCAAAGTGACAAGTGATAGGTTAGAGGCCATATTTATCAAACTAGTTACTGAGGGTGTCTTCCTAGACCTGAGTAAGGCCTTCAATATGATAGGTCATCTCCTTCTTCTTGTCAGCCTTAAACAATTGGGTTTTGATAACTCTGTACTGAACTGGTATGCCAGCTATCTGGGAGATAGACAACAATAGATAAAAGCTAACAAAACTCTCATCCTTACTTCCCTTGCTAAGAGGGATTCCACTGGGCTGCATTCTAGGTCCACTGCTTTTTCTGATCTATGTTAACAACTTGAATAAAAACATCACTGACCCCAACATCCACTTATTTGTAGATGACACTGTCTTATGTATCTCAAAACCCTCCTTCACACAAGTCTGCACGGCACTACAGATGGTCTTTAACCAACTTCAACATAATCTAATAGTGCTGAAACTATTGCCAAGCGCTAACAAAACTAAGGTGATGTTCTTTCAATCACCCAAATCATCCACTACTAATCATAACCATAGCATTACCCGCCCAGTACCACGCTCCTGGGTGATAAGCTCAAGGTAGTGAATAAATTCCAATACTTATTTATTTATTGAATTGTTTCACCGTGTCTGTGTGACTCCAGTCATGGAAGGATGTCCTGAATTTGCTCCAGACCCCCCCCCCCCAAGACTCACTAAAATGCTAAGGAAGAGCAGAAACAAATAAAAATAAAAGTGCAGGACAGAAACAACCCCCCTTTCTGCCCCCCCCAAGTGTGTTGCAAGTATGCTGGCTGCTGACTGTATGCTGTAGTAAAATAGCCAGCTAGCTGTAGGCAAAAGTTAAGAACTGTTTTCTACAGCTCTAAATAAGAGCAGTTAATTAAGCAGCTTGTTGCTGCTTTATTACTTAAAAAAATACACCATTCTGTGTTATATAGGGTTTGCATGTGCTCTAAGGAAAGTTTAAAAAGAGCAGACAAATACCTCAACAATAAAAACACTGTTGCAATCACAATAAGACTCTGGGGCCCCATTAAGGTTATCTGTGGTGTTTAGCTGAGCTCCTAGTAAGGTACACATTGCTTTAAGTAGAAGCAAATAAAATATATATTTGGGCCTTGTTTACCAAAGGACATTTACAAGGTGCTTACCTAACTTTAGTCCTGGAGTGCTAGTTTGGAAGTCAGAAAACACAAGAAAGCTAGATAAAGCTCCAAGGATAACTTTTTTTATGAAACAGTTGTTCTTTACCTGTGGGGAGACCCTTTGTTTGCTGTATGTGGCACTGTTATAGGGCTGGCAGCCCACAGACTGTCTAATTTTATGGAACTCCCAGTTAGTAAGGTCCCTGCAAGAGGCAGAGCTAAGGGAAATTAAGTTCCTCATAATTATAAAATTGTGTAGCCAGGCCAGAATGAATATTATGGTAATGTTGCTAGGACTCCTATTAAGCAAGGCTTAGAAATATCCCTTTTTCTTATGTTTAGGCCAGGATAGGACCCTCATAATGATATGTGTTTAGTTAAAAGGCATAATGTGGGAGTTTTCAAAGGAAGTTATGTCACTAGTATGGCTGTACAAAAGCCTACCACTAGGGGCAGCATTTAGATAGGGTGTCAGTGGAGAGCTGAGCGAGGTATAAGACCTCTGTTGCAAGAGTGTGTTTTTATTTATTTATTGAAAGATATCTGAATTACAATCCTTTGAGTCATCAACTCCTTCGCAAAGGCTCCACGTCAATAAGAACATACACTAAGTATCACAAGCATTAAATACTGGGTACAACTGTTATACAATTGGCAATAATACAAACTTAAAACATATGGCACAGTTCTAAACTTAAAACATTGATAGAGGATTAAACATTTGGTGCCGTGTAATGCAGGGTTACATCAGCTGGGATCTTAAAGAGGTCCGGGGTCCAACACTTTCATTCACATGACAGTACAACAGTTTTGGAGGGTCTTACAAAATAGGCCCCGAGTCAGGCTATGATAAAGTGAGATTGAGGATCGTAGCTTAAGGAAATAGATGAAAGTCCTTCGGGGGACCCCATCTATGTAGCACTGGAACCCAGTTTTAACGTTATCTACAGTCACAGGTTGCCGAGTTGAGGAGTGTCCTAAGACTAGCTTTAAATTGACCAAATCTGGATGTGAGAGAGATTGTGGATGGTAGGTTGTTTAGCCATAGAGGGGCACGATAACAGAAAGACCATTGCTACAGTGTGGGACTAGTAAGGGGGTGTTTGCAGAGTGCTTTAGTGCCCTCCTGTGAGAAGCTGTTTGAATAAAAGGGTGAAGGCCTGTCAGTGCTTCTTTGTGTAGTATCTTCCTTGCTAGAAGGCAGATATGATTCTTTACCCTATCTTGGAAGTTTAGCCAGCCAGTGAGTTTGTAAAGCTCACAAGTATGCGTTAGCCTATTACAATCAGAGACCAGGTGGTAGGCTTTGTTAAGGGTGAGATTGATGCTGCACATAGCAGTATGATCAGCCGACCCATAAATTACTATCCCATAGTCCACCAAAGGTAGTATAGAGGAGGACACTGCTAGATGCATGGCCTGTGGGGGAATGCAATGCCTATGTCTGTATAGGATCCCTCACTTGGCATTGACAGAGGAGGATACTTGTTGGATGTGAGCATGGTATGTAATGGAGGTGTCCAACATGACTCCCAGGTATTTGAAACTGTTTACATATTCCAGAGCGGTGCCATGGGAGTTTGTGATGATTAGTGGCATGTTACGGAGCGGGTTTTGGAGCTGGGTGAAGATCATAGATTTTGTCTTTTTATAGTTAAGTATTAGGTGGTGTTCAGAGAACCAGGTTTCGAGCTCACCAAAGAAGGTCTGCAGGGTGGCTTGAAGGGCGTTGAGATGATGATGTTTCCAAAAGACTACAGCATCATCAGCATAAAGCAGAAACTTCCCACTACAGGATTTGGGGAGGGAGTTCAGAAAGAGGGTGAAAAGCAATGGGCCTAATATGGACCCTTGCAGGACCCCTGTGTGGACTGTTTTTTTTTTTTTTTTGGAGGATGTGGTCTTACTAGCTTTAACCTGCTGTGTCCTTCCTTTGAGATAGTCATTGAGCCAGGAGGTGACTTCAGAGGAGATATTTAGTGATGGAAGAGTGTGGAGCAGATGCTCATGACTGACCATATCAAAAGCTTTGGTCAGATCGATATAGAGAGACCCCACTACTGCGCCATGATCTAGGGCCTCGTGCATATAAGAAGTAACTTCAACAAGAGCAGTAGAGGTGCTGTGACCCCTCCTGAACCCGTGTTGTTCTTGACAGAGCAGATTGTGATTGGTCAGGTAGTCAGTGTGCTGGTCTGCCACTATTTTCTCAAGGCCCTTTGAGAGAGGGGGCAGTATAGATATTAGCCTATAGTTGCTGGAGGAAGTGAGGTCACCACTCTTTAATATGGGAGTTATAACTGCACTTTTCCAAGAAGTGGGGAACTGACTGTAACATAAGGATAAGTTAAATATTTTGGTGAGATGGGGAAAGGTCACATCCAAGGTTAGCTGGACTAGCTTGAGGTCCAAGCCGTCGCTACTATAGTGAGCATTTGCCAGTGCTTTGCCTTGGTAGCATTTTGCTTCATTGCAGGAGATGAGTCATAGTCTGAAAGGAGGTGAGTTGAAATTGGTTGGGGAGTATATGGAGTGGTTACTGATCGGGTCGAAGAAGTTGGGAGTAGAATGTGACTGAGGTCTGTATTGAGGGCTTTGGTAATAGATTTAGGGTCTTGGGAGATAACCCCATCAGTTTGAAGCTGCATTGGGGTGGGGATACATTTTTCCTGGTTAGTTCTTTAATGTTTCTCCAGAATTTGCTACCAGAGCCCCAGGAGGTGGTAAGAGCTTGGTTGTAATACTCAGCTTCGGCTTGATGGATAGCCCATGAGCAGCTATTTTGAGCCAGCCTGTAATTCTGTCTGGCTTGGGAGAATTGTAAGGCAAGGGTCTTGTGCCATAGGTTATCCCTCTTTCTCATGTTGTTAAGTAGTGACTGGGAAATCCAGGGGGTGTCCAGGGTTTTCACTAAGTGTCTTGAGTAGGGGGCAAAGATGTCACAAGCAAAGTTAAAGAAGGAAATAAAATAGGTGAGGGCAGCATCAACTGTTTGGGCAGTGTGCATAGGAAACCAGTCAATGGAGGCAAGGTAAAATTTTTGGCTTGGGAGGGCTCCTTTCCTTAAGCGTCTTTGCACTGTGGTTTTAGGGGGGTTTGAGGGAATTTTATTAGACCACCAACTGGTAACTGGGGAGTGGTCACTTATCGCATCAGGAAGCAACTTGATATGGGAAAGGTTATTTGGGTGGTTGGTGAGGATAAGGTCAATGAGGGTGGATGTTCAAATTTTGAGTCCAACCTGGTTGGGGATTGGACTATTTGAGTAAGGTCATAAGCAAGCACTGCTTCTTTGTATGAGGAGGATGTAGCAGATAACCAGTTTATATATTTTTATTTATTTTTTTATTTTAGTTTTTGCTGACCGGGTAAGTGCACTAGACAAATCCTACCTATTTTCAGGCACGACCCGTGGGAGGTGGATACAGATGAAGGTCAATTGACCTTTGAACCAGATTAAGCTGTTGGTGGTATTTTTAGTGAATGAGATAAATTTGGCCATGACACCGGGGAAATTCCCCTACTCTTTTCGATAAGTGCTATGTGATCTTGAACATCCATCTGAACTACCACAAATCCAGGCAAATGGGACCTTGGTTTAACATCTCATCAGAAAGACGGCACCCCTTAGACCACGTGATGCAGAGTGCCGAGTAGCAGCTCCTCTGCGTAGCTCCAGCCTCCCGATTTTATATTCATTTTTTTCTGCTACCGTAATCATTTAAAACCCTCTGATTTATAAGGTTCCTGTCATCTAAAGCTCCAGACCCTCCAAAAAGCAAGATTCGAGCACTGATGGAGGCTTATATGTAGAAAGCCCCACAAAAGCATACGCCTCCAGTCACCCCCTAGAAGACCCCAAAGAAATCCCAGGCATCAAGTGGGCCTGATAGACCCGATCACCTCAGTCAAGCAATGGAGCAGGAACCTTTAACCTTAAATAGGGCCAGAATGCAGTTGTTTTCATGCAGAAGCTAGTGGAATGGGTTGCTGGTCCCTGTCCCTTCAGCCCTGCATACACCATTGAACGAGCTCATAGATCGTTGAGGCCAAAGCCACCTCCCATTATATGCTGCTTTCAGAATTTTTTAGAAAGGCAACACTTTCTGGTAAAAGTGAAAGCTTTACAAGAGGCTCACTGGGAGAATTCCAAGCTGAGAATTGCACAAGATCTGCAAGGATCAGTTAGGCTGAAACGTACAGCATTTCACCCCATTGTATCTAAGATTATTGCTGCAGGGTTCAAGTTCAGGATGGGGTACCCGGCCAGGCTGCAAGTGTTTGTGAATGGTTCCTGGCTTACCTATGAAGATCCTGAATCTGCTCTCTCCAGTCTAAAGCTCACCATGCCTGATTTGTTTCGGGATCCATGACAAGATTTGCTCTCCTGGTGAAGGGAGTCTCATGCTGTTATGTGGGAACTGTCATTTTGCAATTTTCAAGAAGTACGGAATGATTGTTTGCTTCTAGAAATTCCAGTTATCTAAATGGACATATTTAAACCTTAAAGAGTCAACTGTTCTGGGACACTCACACTTTAGTCTGTTTAAAATTAGCCTGTAACCTTGGTTATCTTTTGGTGGAAATGTTTATTTTACTAGTCAGGGGGAAGGGGGATTTCTCATATTCTAATTTTGTTGGATGTGCTGGCCTTCATTACTGAAGGGAAGAATACCCCAAATTGTTAAGCCGCAATATCACATTCAAAGTGATTACGTTTTGGGCCTGTGCTGGGCTAATCCCTAACTCTCATGCAAATGTGCGGTGTGGTAATTCAGTATCTACTAGAGGGAGCTCAGTGTGCAGGAATGCCAGGTCAATGATAGAGGTACTTTGGGGATGACCTCCTTCTGCTGTGTTCCCTGTTTCTGGCTGGGGCCATTGAAAACCCCTATTTTGTCCTTCTAGGCATTCAGACTGGCATGGTGCTGACATAACGATGTCCTAAGTCAAAACTTATCACATAAGGTTCAAGGTGTTGGGGTCCAGTCTGTTAAGCAAGCCACTGAACTCTGGTTTGAAAGGGCAATTTCTCTTTCCCTTCTGTACGATATCTCGTCTGGTCTGCTATTTGGCAAGAGCTCTCTCTATAGGGGCACTGGAGATCCATTTTCCTATTCACTTCTCGGGGTCTCTGGACACTTGTTCAAGTTTCTCTAGGTACCTTATCTCTGTACTTTTACTCCTTCTCAAATAAGATACACTCTTGCTCATGGTCCAACACTTCTTGTAAGCCACTGGGGGTTGTTAATGAACGCTAATTTATTTTCTTTCTCCTCAGGATTTGAGGGCATTCATTTATATGGGAGGACTGTCATTATGTTTATGACAGTGGGTTACCTCGGGAGGCTGGGGGATAGGGGAAAGGACACAGTACTGTGCTAAACATTGCTTGTGACAGCTGGGTGAGTGGGGAGGGGGGCTTAGAGTTTCTAGATTTGTTTGTTTCTTGTCAAGTGGAAGGGGAGATGTTATGGGGGAAGGGTAAGGATATTCATGGATGAGATGGGGAGGGGGAGGGAGGACTATACAGCAGTAATCTTTGGAATCTAGTTGAGTGTTTCTCAATTTTCTTGTAAAGGGCTGATAATACTAAGTTCATTAATCCTATTTAGATGGCTAGCGATATGACTTTTGCTATCTGGAATGTTAAGGGGATCAGGAAAAATCCAAACAATATCAGGTGCTCAAACATTTGAGTCTATTGCAATCTCAGATAACAATATTGCAGGAATCCCATTTACTACAATCTGAAGCCTTACAATTAAGGAGGCAACAGGTGGGTCAGGTCTATGACACTCAGAGCTCCGCTAATAGTTGTGGGGTCATGCTAATTATTAATAGAGGCATTCCCTTTATTTCCACACAGGTTATTAAGGATCCGGGGGACAGATCTGTTTTAGTCAAAGGCACTCTCTGGTCAGTACCACTTTTACTTTGTAGTATATATGGACCCAATATTGATGACCTGGGATTCTTTATGAGGCTGATAACTATTATTCTTCCAATGCTTCCCATCAGGATCATTATGGAGGGCGACTTTAATCAGGTCATAGACTCTAAACTGGATAGGTCAGTTAGTAGACTGAGGGCGCTGTCCCCGGGGCAGAGGGCACTTAAGGATCTGGTAGATCAATGCGGGCTCTGTGATGTTTGGTGCATGTTGCATCCTAACTCCAAGGAGTTTACCTTCAATTAAATGGTCCACAGCTCGCAGTCTCGCATTGACTACATCTTTATTTCTCAGGGTCTCTTGCCCGGGGTCAAGTCCACCTCGATCCAACCTGGCCCTACTTCCAACCACTCCCTTGTGGTATGTAACTTGACATTCCTTAATTCACCTAAAAGAGAGACCAGATGGAAGCTCAATGAGCAGCTCCTTAAGAATGCCAAGTATTGTAAGCTTATAAGAGAGCAAATTGAGTTCTTTTTTTTATCTAACCCAGTAGACAGTGCAAAGCCTGACATTTTATGGGGGTCCTTTAAAGCATACATGAGGGGGTTCTTATCAGTATAGCGACCAAAAGGAATAGGGCACAGGAGGAAGAGCTATTATCATTATTATCCCAAATTAAGTCCCTTGAAGCAAATTTCTCTGTCAGTACTTCTAATGAGGACAGGATGAGGCTTCTGGCAGCCAAAGATAGATATCTAGAGCTGCTAAGGGAAAAGGCAGAATTAGCTATAATCTGAAGCAGAGCCAGTTATACGGATCAGGGAAAGAAAGCGGGGTGCCTGCTTGCATTGCATTTAAAACAACAGGATCTGCAAGATTTATCCCACCAGTTCTTGCCAGGGGTGTATTCCAGTCATTTCAGATTTGTACACCAACCTGCCACACTGCTACCCCTTCCCCACTGTTGTTCATGTCTGCACCCCCCCAAACCACCCAGCCACCCCCCACGACACGAGTCCAAGGTTTCTGGCTCCAATCAGATGATTCCCACACTTGACTTGCTGTCTGTCTGAGCTGTTAGTGTGGTACTTGCTACCCACTGGCTAACGCTATTGACTGCACCCCAAGTCCAAGATCTTGGCATAAATTGTTTCTCTTTCCCCTGTAGGTAGGCAAATTTGCTCCACTTGCCACTCCACATGAAGTCTTCTTTCTTTTAGCTGTTTCTGAGTCTGTTCTTCCATCTGCTGCTCCTCAGTTCTTCTACTGCTTCTCTCTCTCCCAGTTTAATTAAACTAATAATATGGTTTCTAACTTTGCTGAGGCATTTGCCACCTAAGACCTGCCACAGGCAGTCACTATGCAGGAGGACCATGCGGACCTAATTGGGACCTTCAGCTTCAACATGCATGGTCCACTCTGCCACCCCCTCAAAAGAGAGCTAAAAGGGAAGAGAAAAAGCCTGCAAAGCCAAACAAGGGAATTTAAATGTGGTGGACTACAGAGGGCAGAGCAGTGCTGGCTAGCTTGTTTTCTACCCCCTGCTACTAAACTTGGTACTCCATGGCTTACATGGAGTATCATTAACTACGCCCTTGGTTCTGGCACAGGCAGTTGGGTCCATGAGATTATCCCCTACTGAGATAGTGCAAGAATTTGCTCTATATTACAAAAAATTGTACAGGGACATGGAGAATCCTCCTCATTCTGAGATTCGTGAGGAGTACTTAAGGGACTCCGACCTGCCCTCCCTATCAGAGCAACAAAAGTGTTTTCTGACTTCTCCCATATCTCAGGAGGAGATCTCAGAGGTTATCAGAGGGCTGCCCTCAGACAAGGTCCCAGGTCCGGATGGGTTCTCCTCATTATTTTACAAAGTTTTTTGTGAACACTTATTACCAGTTCTTTATCGCTTATTTCAGTACATTTTATCTGGGGCAGAGGTGGACCCCTACCTGTTTAAAGCCCTGATTGTTCTTCTCCCCAAACCAGATAAGGATCCTGAGTTAGTTCAAAGTTACAGGCCCACATTCATCTTAAATCAAGATATCAATATCCTCTTGAAGAAATTAGCCGATAGGTT
The DNA here is from genome assembly GCA_016271365.2 of Neoceratodus forsteri. Lineage (NCBI taxonomy): Eukaryota > Metazoa > Chordata > Ceratodontiformes > Ceratodontidae > Neoceratodus > Neoceratodus forsteri. The sequence goes on along the minus strand of CM057455.1, from coordinate 114,634,973 downwards.
AACTGTAGTCCTTCCTGATCTAATAGGTATGGCCCAGGTTGGATTCATGAAGGGACGTTTGTCCTCAGACCATCTGCGCACCCTCTCTCATGTCTTCTCAGTCTCCAGGGATGCTGTGTTTCTCGCTGGGCTGGTCTCCCTGGATGCTGAGAAGGTATTTGATCATGTGAACTGGAACTTTTTGTTCCATGTCCTTGGGGCCTTCCAGTTTCCTCCTATCTTTATATCCTGGATCGGTGCATTATACAAAACTCCAACAGCAAAGATCTCTGGAAATTGTGCATTTTCCAAGACCTTTTCATTACACTCAGGCACCAGGCAGGGTTGTCCCCTTTCTCCCCTTTTATTTAACTTGTATCTCAAACCTCTCATTCAAAATATTCTCAACAATATGGAAATACAAGTTATTTGGGTGGGGCGTCATGAGGTTAAGATCACTGCATATGCAGATGATCTCCTAGTGTATGTATCCCACCCTGTATCTTCCATCCCAGCTCTGCTGGGTGAAATTGCTAAAATTTGCACCCTATCCAGTTATAAACTGAATGCTAACAAATCCTAATTTTTCCCTTTAAATCACAAGACATTCAAGATTGATAATACCCCCTTAGGTTTATGTTGGGTTCCTAGGACACTAAAATATCTCAGCATTAAACTAACTCACAACCCCTCGGTATGGTTTAGGGAAAATCTGGAGCCCCTTTCTCAGCTTTTAACTCAGGATCTTGACAGATGGTCTAAGCTTCCTATCTCGCTATGGGGCCAGATTAACATAATCAAGATGAATATCTTCCCAAGAATTTTCTACCCCCTATCTCTCCTTAATACTTTTATCCTATTATCCTGGTTTAAAAAATTGCATGGCATTTTAAACAAGTTTATCTGGTCTGACAAATACCCCCGACTGGCTTATTATAAGCTGGCTGCTCCAAAATCTGAGGGGGGTTTGTGGATCCCTCACTTGGCTATATATTAATGGGCTAGCCATTTGGCAAAATGTATGAAATGGGTATGTCCGGGTCCTGAAAAGGTGCAGCTGACATGGCTTAGAATAGAGTTGGATTCAATTTAGTCTATGAATCTGGATCCCCTAACTCTGTTTTATGTAAAAATGTCTCGGGTGCATGGCATCGAGAAGTGTCCCCCAAATGCCACTTCTTTAAAGGTATACGTGCAACTTTGCTCCTTCTTGCGCTATACCCCCCAGTTAGATCTGGCCCAATCCATTTGGAACTCCCCATCTTTCACTATGAACAAGTAGCAGATTCCCCAAACTTGGCTGCCCCAATTGGGAGATGGGATAGTATTTTCCTTTGTGGATGAGGAGGGGCAATGGCTGCCTGCAGGTAATCTTATTCGGAAATTTAGTATCCCGGCATTCTCACATTTCAAAGCAGTACAAATAAGACACCTACTTACAACAGTGATAGGTAATACCCCTCCCAATCAGACAGTTGGGGCCCTGATCCCAGAATTCTCTTCTCTAATTGGATCTTCAGGTATTGTATCTAAATTATATCTAGCTTTGTTTCACAGAAGATATGGGGACTCTTTTGGACCAACGAGGTTCTGGAGTTCCATATTTCCCCAATATTCTCCTAATTGGCAGGCTTTGTGGAGGTCCTGTCATAAATTTGTCTCCCAAGATTGGTTGCATCTTATGCAATATCACATTTTGCACAACATGTATTATATATAGGATAAAGTATGGGGAGAAGTGTGTTACCAGAATTTAACACACACCCGAGTTGTTGATGGCACATAAACCCCCAAGGGTGAAGCCCGAGGGGTTTATGAATGCCATCCAACAACGAGGGTGTGTTTTAAATTCGAGTTTGACACACTTCTCACCATATTTTATTTTATATAATTAAAGGGCTCTGTTTTTTGTCTTTCGGTTTCGTCCGCTGTTTGGAATCTGCTTAACATTTTTTTTTTTTTTACTTCTGGGTGATGTGATGCTGCTGGAGGCTATTTGTGATGAAGGTAACACCCAAGAAGTAAGTGTTTTTTTTTTTTCAGTTCATGCTGCTTGAGGTGACAGGGACAGTTAGAAGCTTGCGCTATGTTTCGTTAGTTGTCTCGAGCGCTTTGGTGTTAAAAGGGAGCACGTGAATGCCATAACACCTACTCAGGTGTCATGGCATTTAACACACGGTTTTGTCAATGGCAAAAAATGGAGACCATTAATTATACTCCGATTAAGTTAAAGAAATGGGGTCTGTTGGACTCAAACATATGTGTTAAATGTTCCTGGGGGGAGGGAACACTCCTTCATGTATTTTGGTCCTGTCCCAGGATTTTTTCTTTTGTGGGACTCTATCACAGCCTTCCTGGATCCTATACTGGGTTTGCAAGGGTACTTCATGCTCAACATTTGTCTCCTAGGGGACATGTCCTCTATTAAAGTCAAAGTGAGAAGGTGTCTTATTTCTATGATAGCTCCATCTGTCAAGAAGCTTATTTTATGTCACTGGAAAGACAATCTACTCTGACTTTGCAGGAATGGATGAATAAAATCCTTGCTAACCTGCAAATGGAAAAATCTATTGCCTGCCTTCACAACAGATTATCTGTTTACACTCAAATATGGGATCCCCTTCACTCTCTAATTCTAGACTTAATAAACATAATAAGCTGCTGTATTCTTGTTTTATTCTCATGTTAACTGCCTCTTATTGTGAAAAATCTGTTAACAAAATTTGAATTGAAAAAAAAAAAAGATGGCACCTCAGAAGTGCAGCACTCCCCTCATGCTGCACTTCAGTGTCAGTACTGGGATATTAACCCAAGTGCCAGATGTGGGAACTGAAACTACAGCCCTCTGATCTCCTGGCCTCAGAGGCAAGTGTGCTACCTACTGAGCCACTGACACTGCCATTTACATTGAAATCACCCAGTAAGATGACTTCACACTTGGGTGCAAGGTGGGCGGTACTGAGTCAAAAGCAGGTTTTTGGTTTCGAGGGGGAATATATACTGCCAAAACATATAGTATTTTATATAGTATTTTTCCTGGATTTCCAAAGCTGATCTTAACTGCTAAGGTTTGTGTTCCATAGGAGGGTTGCAGGATGGGGACTGAGAGGGCATGCAAGAAGGGTCTAGTATAGATGGCACAGCCTCCACCCCTCTTGCTTAGCCAGTCAGCTCGATGTATGGTGTAATCATTGAGGGTGACAGAACCATTTGTGATGTTTTCTGAGAGCCAGGTCTCAGATTAGGTGAGGACGTCTAGGGAGTTCTGTGTAATCCATCCTTGAAGAGAGGTGAGCTTCCTCTGGAGGCTGCAGATGTTAAGGGCAGCCAGCTTTAGGCTGCCATGCTTGCCCTTTTGAGTGGCTCCATAGGTAGGTAGGAGGGCCGAGGTTAGGATGAACATTCCCGGATAGGAGGAGAAGGAGGGATGTGTTCCAGAGAAGTGCCAACCAGAGTATTTTTGTCTTGTTTCTGGTAGCTGTGAGGGTATTAGTTGTGGTAGTAATGACTGGGATAGGGAGGGAGTGTAGTAGGTGGACTACGAGAGTTGGCAACATAGGAGGTTGTTTCCCCGATGGGTAGCCGCAGACTGGGGTCAAAAGGGGTACCTCAGATGTTGTCGTGGTGGCAGTGCAGTGAAGTATGTTTGCACAAGGGTTTATTTGCCTGCCGGGGTAGACATATGTTATGGCATAGTAGAAGCCCAAGTGGTGGAGGTTGAGGGGGCATGGTGGGAGATATCCTCTTGTAGACCAGACTACAGGCAATGTAGTAGTGCTGGTGGAAATAGGTGTTGCTGTTGGTGTGATCAGCATGGTGAGGAGGACTGTTACTACGAGGTGAGGATTCATTTTTCTCTATCCTAGAATTGTGTGTGCTGACTGAGATTAGTGGTCACTAGTGGTGGTGGTGTTGTATAAGCTGCAAGAGGGAAAGTAGGCTGATTGGTTATTTTAGCCATGTGACCTACCCTATATATTTCAGTGTTTACCAAGGGCGGTGGTGGGGGTGGTGCGGCAGCTGATGCGTAGCATCGGAGGGGCCAAACAACAACACTGCCTAGACCAGGCCGGTTGTGACTTCGGGCACCTCCACAGCATTTCAAATGGCTCTGTACCTTGTACTAATGGCTCCTGGAGTGTTGGAGAGGGCAGTAGCAAAGCCCTGTTTGCACACTTAATGGAGCTGTATGTGTGCCACTGGGCACAACAGTGACTTTTGACTTGAAAACTACTGAACTAACTAATATTGTTTTGATTTCTGTGCAACTGCTGATCATTTTATGCAAGCAAAATAAAATAATAAATGCCACTTGCCATTTTTTATGCACTTGAGCTGTGGTCTGCCTGAAGTTATTATCCTGAAATCTCTACCCCGTTACATTCACCAGGAAAAATACACTGAGCAACTTAATGCTCCTCTCACGGTATGTCCTGGGGGAGAGGGGAAAGGGACATACAGAGTACGAGTTCAGATAAGTACATACAGACAGTGTAAATTATACATACAGTTATAAAACAGGAACATGGCACATGAGACAATATAAGCTGTTGTAGAGTTTCTGAGTAGGCAGTTCTTAGGAGCAGCATGCAAAATAGAATCAGTACAGGTAATGAGCAATAGGTTACAAGGTTGACAATGCATAAAATATAGACAGTACACTAGTACAATATGTAGAGGGGTGAACACATAGGAACCAGTCACCCCTATTTATGTGCTAGTCTATAAGGGGAAGTATAAGTGCAAGTATGGTGGGGGGTGAGAAAGAGGAAAGGGAGAGGAAAACAGAGAGGAAGACAGATATGGAAGGGGGTCAGGAGCAGGTGCAAGAGGGTGTGAGGTAGATGTGCAACACAGTGATAAGGGAGTAGAGGGAGGAGGAGTGTCAGATTTATGGAGGGAGAGCATTCCACATTTTAGGCAGGTTGTAGAAGACTTTTTAGCCAGAAGAAGTGGTTCTGCAGAGGAGCGAGATGGTGTGAGTGTCAACCTGGGATCTCAGGGAATAGAAGGAGAGAGTAGGGGTGCAAAGAGAGGAGGAGATATATGAGGGGAGAGAGCCAAGCCAGAATTTAGAGATGAATTTAGCACCATGAAGCGTACGCTGGGAGTGTAGGGGAAGTAGGTTGAGAGAGTGGTAGAGGTCACAGTGATGGGTGCAGGGGGGGCATCAAGGGCAAAATGACAGAAGGAGCTAAAGAGAGAGTCCAGTTTGGATAGGTGGGCCTGTGGGGCAGCATCATAGACTATGTCACAGTAGTCAAAAATGGGCATGATTATCTACTGTACCAGCTCATGCCTGGCAGCGAGTGGAATGCAGCTGCGGTTTCTGTAAAGTGCCCCAAGCTTAGGCCTTAGTTTTTTCAGAATAACATCAATATGTACAGAGAAGTCCATGTGTCTGTCCAGCCAGATGCTGAGATACCTGAAAGAGGAGGAGTCCTCAAGAGCAGTCCCATCAAGGGTGTGAAAGGTGGGGAGGTGACTTAGCCTAGAGAGTGTCTGCATTGTGCCAAATGACATGGAGACCGTCTTCTTGGCATTTAGAAAGAGTTGATGAGAACTAAACCAGAGTTGGACTTTAGTGAAGTCAGACTGGAGCCTGGTAGTGACATCAGCAACAATATTGTAAGAGGTAAACAATACTGTATCATCCGCATACATGTGGATGCTGGATACAGTGTAAACCAGGGGGAGGTCATTCAAAAAGATGGAGAACAGAACAGGGCCTAGCACAGAGCCTTGAGGGACACCAGTGGTTATAGGCAGGGGAGAAGAGATAGCATCAGCAGTTCTTACTGATTGCGACCTGCCAGACAGGTAGGCACTGAACCATCCTGTAGCAGACGGGGATAGTTCAGCAGCTGAAAGGCTGTGAAGGAGGAGGGGGTGAGAAACAGTGTCAAAGGCTTTAGCCTGGTCTACAAAGATAGCTGAGGTAACGTGTCCTTTGTCAAAGCCTGAAGACATGGTGTCAGTTAATCTTAGGCGTGAGGTGGTGGTAGGGTGGAATTTCCTGAAGCCAGACTGGAAGGGGGTGAAAAAAGCAGAGTTGGAGAGAAACAGAGAGAGAGTTGTTTGAGTGCTATGTGTTCCTGTAACTTAGCTAAGGTTGGCAGTAGGAAGATAGGATTATAGTTACTAGGAAAGGAGGGGTCACCACCCTTCAGGAGGGGGAGGACAACAGCATGCTTCCAGACAGAGGGCACAGTGCCAGTCACAAAGGAGAGGTTTAGAAACAGGGAGAGTAGGAAGGCTATGGCAGGACCAGAGATGTGTAGGAGCATGGGGTCAAGGTCATCAGGTGAGGAGCCTTTGGTACAGTTTAGTGGCAGGAGAGCTTGAAGGGTAGAGACAGAGGTGAAAAGGGAGAAGGAGAATGGGGAGAGGTATAAGGGTTCGGAGGAGGGGACAGGGCAGAGGAGCAAGGGGAAGGGATGGGAGAAGGGGTGACATGGGGTGAGAGGAAAAGAAGTGGGGTGGGGGACAGTGTAAAGGGTGCAAGAGGGGGCCAGCAGGGCAGGGGATGTGCTAGGGAGGGTGCATAGCAGAGAAGAGGCACAGGTGGTGAAGTGGGAGTTGAAGCAATCAGCAATATCGATAGGTTATGAGAGAACAGAATGATTGTACCTGAGGGAGGGGAGGCGGAGGATTGGAGGAAGATGAGAAGAGGGAGTGAACAACCTTCCGGAATTTAGAAGGGCTATTTGTATTAGTTTGGAAGTTAGATTTGAAATGCTCTGCTTTAGCAAGGCAGATTGCTTTAGTGCAGCCATTTCACAGTTCACGGTAGTGTTAGTGATATCCAGGGCAGTTGGAGGCTTTGGCTTTGAGTCATGCAAGGTTGTGAGCACGTTGGCAGGCCAGAAGCTCAGGAGTGACCCAGGGGAGGTGCCCGCCATGAACCCTGGTTTTGCGGGGCTGGGCATGGGAGTTCCAAACCTGCAGAAGCTTAGAAGTGAAGTAGGCAAAGGCATTGTCTGCTGAAGCTGCTATGATAAGGGGGGACCAGTCAGTTTGTATAAGGTTGTGAAGCAAGGATTTGCAGGTTGAGTGATGCAAAGGGATGAGTGAGAAAAATTTTAGCAGGGAGTTTAGGCCTATGTATTTTCCGCACTACGAATGTCATGTGGTGATCACTGATGGAGTGAGAAAGTAACCCTGAGGCCACTACTCTATGTGGATGGGAGGTGAGGACCAGGTCCAGAAGGGAGTGGTTTAGTGTTTTATGATTTAGATGAGTGGGTTCCTGGATCAGCTGATGGAGGTTTAAGGCTTTGATAGTGGAGTGGATATTAGCCAGCAATGGGGCCAGTCAGTTTAGATTTATGTCACCCAAGATGAAAAGTTCACCAGCACAGGCAAGCAAGGAGAGCTTAGAGACCAAGTCAGTGATTTTGGAATGAGGCTGACCAGGGCCACAGTAAACTCATGCAATCAAAAAGGGGACTGTGCGAGGATAGGAGATTTTCAAAAGGAGAGCCTCATGTGATGACTGGACAGATGTAGTGAAGGAGGGAGTGATCTGTAGGACAGAGGAGGTATAAATAGCCACACCACCACCTCATCCGAACCTGTCCTGTCTAGATAAAGTAAAGCCAGGGAAAGCTGTTGCCTGGTCAGGAATGGATTTAGATAGCCAGGATTCAGTGATCACAATGATATCAGGGACGTAGTCATGGATCAAGGTGTGTAAAAGGGAGATTTTGGGAACAAGACTTCTTATGTTTAGGTGGATGATTTTAAGTCCATTTGGCAGTGAGAGTGGATTTGTGCCTGGGTGGGCACCAGCTGGTGGATGGGCAAGTGCAGGGCCAGGGTTTGGGTGGATATCACTGGATGCTAGAAGAAGCAGGAGAATAAGAAGCAGTGGGAGCCTGCATCCCTTGGGAGAGCAATAGAGTAGTTGTTTACTAATTTTAGGGGGGAGAGTCAGAATGATAGGTGAGGTTACTATCTTAAGGAGGGTAATAAGCTGAGTGTGTGCTGATGTAATCATGGCACAGGGGAGTATATGGCAGTGGGGTAGGGAAGTAGCAACTGGATGGGGCATTGTTCCAGTGGGGCATGCCAAATTATCAACCACCATCAGGGACACTAGCAGACAAGGTTGTTCTATCAGCAGCTGAGTACAGAGTGACAGAAGTATGAACAGGATGAGCCACAATTTTAAAGTCTGCCAGGACTCCATAGTACACCCAGTGAGGGTGAGAGAACACAGATGGTCGATGACTAGAGTAAGCGAGCAGCAGCTCTGGGTGGGGGCCACAGCCTGATGCCTCTAGTGGCTGAGAAATATAAGGAGCCAATGGGAAATTGAGTAGATAGAACAAAAAAAGCCGATCAGGTGATCAGCGATGATTATACGTATAAGTGTCAACCACATGTGGGTAGGCGGGTGGAGGGTGGGGAGCTGGTGCACAGTGCCAGCAGGGTAGAACAGCTGGCAGCAAATAGCATACTTGGAAGGCTGAGGATCCAGGCAGGAGGACTCAGGCGGCAGCCTGAGAGCACCGCTAGTCCAGGGGCCAAGCGGGTTGACAGTTTGAGCCTGCAGTCCAAGATGGAGAGAAGAGAGAGGGGGAGAGATTAAGCAAGCTGGCCAAGTGCAGGAGGCACAGACAGCACAACAGGGAGCCCACTTTGCACAACAAAGTGACCAGTAATTTGAGCACCAAAAAGTCTGGACTTAAATGGAGCAGCACCAATTCACTAAAAGAACTGTAATCACAGCCCTTTTCAGAACATTTAAACAGCTTAAATCTCTAAAACATTTGCAATTTAACATACAAGTTGGTAGAAACTTGAATTGTTAAACAAAATTGCTGGTTTAGAAGAAGTAGAGACCAAGGAGAGCTTCGAACCAATCTGAGAGGGCCTAGGAAAGGTGCTCACATTCTGATTGGCTGACGGCAAGTGCTGTACGTGGAAGGCTGAGGATCTGGGCAGGAGGACTCAGGCAGCCGCCTGAGGAGTGCCATCAGTCCTGGGGCAGAGCAGGTTGGCAGTTTGAGTCTGTGGTCCCGGGGGGGTGCCAGCTGAGGGTTGTTACTCTACTCCCACTTATCTTTTATATCATTTTAAAACAATCATATATCGAGGCACTGTCCAAAAAACTGAAGCAGATACTCAGGTTCTTTTTTCAGAAACAACTCTCTGTTCTCTCCAGATTTCAGAATCAGGCTTGCTCAGGCCACTTTCATGCCCCTATTGGACAATGCAGATATTATTTTTAAAAACTGAAATAACCATTCTTCATCAATTGGAAACTCCCTGCCATCGTGTTATTTGTTTCTTTACCAATGCTTCACCCAGAACCCATCATTATTCTTTGTATGAGGAGGTGAGCTGGACCTCCCTGGCAACTAGGAGACTTATTCATACAAACACCTGGGTTTACAAAGCTCTGCTGAGTAAGTTGCCCCCCTACATCACTTCTATCCTCCACCGTTCCCACAGTTCCTATGCACTTCGGAAATGTGCATACATTTCGCTGGAGGTATCAAAACGTTGCACTCACTTTAGGATGTCAGCCATGACCTACACACTTCCCACAGCCTGGAACAAATTCCAGTCTAAGCTCAAATTGCAAAACTTGATCCCTTTGAGTGCATTCAAATTGATTATTGTTAAAATTACTCCAGACATCTTCCAGTATTACTAACCTTTAATCCTTATCCTCGTCCTAGTGTTCGTTATTTCTTTATTTTCTCTACCTCTTCCTACCTTCTTGGAGTATTAATTACATTTTTTATTTATTTTTATTTTAAATGTGTTAACTGGGTAAGGACACTGGGCAAAAGCCCTCCTCCTGGACTGACCTGGAAACAAAACTATACAAATATTGAAAGATTAGAATTAAAATACTGATATAAGAAACTACAGCACACAGTATCAAATATTACAATAACGTGCATCTAAAGACACTAAGTGGCTTTAAATTTGGCTTTAATTACCAGCAGGGAGGAAACAGAATGTAAGGAAAATGGCAAATCAGTCCACAAACATCTGCCTACCGACACAAAGAAATGAGTACCATATTTTTTTTTTACTATGTTGGATTCCAAAACAATCTCTTTATTAACCAGTGAATCCCTAATCACAATCAAATCTGACAGAGGAAAGGAAATCTTATAATATATAGCCTGATGAACTAAACAACCCATGGAGTAAAGAAATTTTGACTTTGGGGATAACCAGTCTAAAGAAGTACAAAATGTACAATGATGATCATCTGGGAAACAGAAAAAAAAAGTGACAGATATTGTTGTAAGCAACACCAAGGACTTGAGTTTCCCTCACACCTAATTTATAGTATAGGGAAAATACATAGTCCAGGTGAGACATCAGAGTTCCCAGTGCAATAGATCTATGAGATTCAAAAGACAAAAATGGTTTAAACTTGTACAGCATTCCCAATTTTAGTTTAATAGTCCTACCATCCTTCTTGACTTGAGCGGGATACGTTAGACCAGGGTCTAATAAGAACCCAAGATATTTAAATTCAGCGATCTGCTCTAGTTGAATACCTAAGCAGCCACAAATCTGCTAGATGGGATTCACCTTCAGTCTGACAGTACTGCCAAATGTCATTGTCTTGGTCTTTTTCCCAATCGTGATCATAAAACTGGAGGATAACCGAGAGCACAATAACCGAAAATCCTTCTGAAGTGCACTGCTAATGCGATCAGATGTTTGACACTGATAAAACAGTGTTAAATCATCCACATAAAGAAGACAACTTCTAGAGCTGATGATACTGTAGATACAATACAGTTAATGAATAATGTAAATAACAGGGGACCAAGTATGGAACTCCTGTGGGCCTCACACAAAACGGGTTGGGAAGTAGAAGACACTGAACCAATGGAAACATTCTGTGACTTACCCCACAAGTTAGTTTTTAATCCAGGCCACAACATCATCTGAAATATCCATTTCCAGGAGCTTTTAACAAAGTAAGAGGTGACTAATCAGGTCAGAAGAAGCCAGAAGGTGAAGGAAGGAAACATATTCAATTCAGTGCTTTAGAGTAACTGGTAATTGGTATTTTTCTTTTAAACTTAGATTGTAGGCTTGTAGTGACACTATACTTTCTTTCTGTGTTGTCTTTACTTATAATTGTTTTGGCTGTTGAAAATTTAAAACATAGTGGTGGTGTAATTCTGTGCTGTCTTTAATTGCTGCAAATTTTATCTTGGCTTGTCTGACTGTCCTGTAGCTGGGTGAAGGGTGTTGGTGTCTGCCTCTGACCTCAGCCTACGTGATAACTGGAGGTGGGGCTTAGTCACAGTTAAAGCAGCAAACAGAGGTTCATCTTCTCAGAAGAAGCCAGAAGGTGAAGGAAGGAAACATATTCAATTCAGTGCTTCAGAGTAACTGGTAATTGGTATTTTTCTTTTAAACTTAGATTGTAGGCTTGTAGTAACACTATACTTTCTTTCTGTGTTGTCTTTACTTATAATTGTTTTTTGGGCTGTTGAAAATTTAAAACATAGTGGTGGTGTAATTCTGTGCTGTCTTTAATTGCTGCAAATTTTATCTTGGCTTGTCTGACTGTCCTGTAGCTGGGTGAAGGGTGTTAATTGTCTGGCCTCTGACCTCAGCTACGTGATAACTGGAGGTGGAGCTTAGTCACAATTAAAGCAGCAAACAGAGGTTCATCTTCTCAGAAGAAGCCAGAAGGTGAAGGAAGGAAACATATTCAATTCAGTGCTTTAGAGTAACTGGTAATTGGTATTTTTCTTTTAAACTTAGATTGTAGCTTGTAGTGACACTATACTTTCTTTCTGTGTTGTCTTTACTTATAATTGTTTTGGGCTGTTGAAAATTTAAAACATAGTGGTGGTGTAATTCTGTGCTGTCTTTAATTCCCCTTCCCCCAACTCTTAATTATATGCCCTGATAAATCTGATTGACAGGAGCTAAACACAGGTTATAGTAAGAGGTGTGAAGTAGGAGGGGCATAAGGGGGAAGAAGACCACCCTCAGCAAGACAAGTGTTTTGACTCATTTATTTATTTATTGGTTTCTTTTTCCTTAAAAAAAAATATATATCTGACGATCAGTTACAGGATTTTTAGTACTGTAAATAAATAAAAAGAGAACTAAGAGAGCTTCAGTAGCAGAGAAGTAGTGGAATTGCAGTATAATGTGGGGAGTGGTGCAATGCTGTGGGGCAGCCATATTCAGGCAGACCTTCTGGACACTGAGGTGCTGCCCTATCTGCATGCATCTCTCTGGACTGCGGGATGAGGTAGCTAGACTCAGAGAGCGAAGTAAACTGGGTCAGGAGTACCATCACCCTATCCAGGGACCACCCAGTCCAATGCAGCTGCCTCAAGGATGCGAGCGAGGAGCACTTGGATGACAGTGGGCTCAGGGAAGGTTAGAGCAGTCAGGCAGAGGCACATCCCAGATCCTATTCCTCTCAAGAACTCATATGCCACACTGGCAAATGAGGACAACCAAATAAGTACCCAGGGAAGTGGAAGGAAAGGATGTGGAGGTTAGGCAAGGAGGTGACCTCAGTGGGGAAAGCAGTGGACCCCAGAGGAGGAGGAAGTGAATCGTGGTGGGGGACTCCATTGTAAGAGGGATCCAGCTAGGAACACAGGAGGGGGAGGACAGGGAGGTGAGGTGCCTACCAGGTGCCACGGCATGGAGGGATGGAAGGAAGATACTGGGGATCACTGGGAAGGCAAGACATGAGGGTGAGCTGGATGTCATTATCCACCTAGGTACTAATGACTTGGCAAATGGGGAGCCAAAGGAAGTTCAGGAAGAGTTTAGGAAACTGGGGAGGGGTCTCAAGCAAGTAGCTACTTCTGTCACTTTCTCAGAAGTACTACCTGTGAGAGGCAAGGGAGAGCATAGGAGTGCATGCACCAGGAACTTTAACTTATGGTTGAAGAACTGGTGCTGTGAGGAAGGGTTTGGATTCATTGGTGACTGGGGACCCACCTGGAGGGATGGAACTTTGTTCAAGCCTGACGGCCTGCATCCATCCTGGAGGGGAATCCAAGCACTCAATGATAAGTTTAAATGCTACATTGACAAGCATTTAAACTAGCAAAGGGGGGTGGCAGGCCAGCAAGGACGGTACCTACTTGCTCACCCCCCACAGCTAGTAGTGGAACCAGTGAACCAGAGGAGTGGCTATCTCTGCAAAGCAGTGTGCAAAGATGGAGATTAGTGTCCAAAAGGTGGATAAGCAGAAAAGGGCAAAATTCAGCAGAAGGGTAAACATCAAGGAGAACCAGGGATAAATGACAACCAAGGAAGGGCTGGGAGTAGAACAGTGAAGCAGTCTAGGGAGGTCAAATCATGGAAAGCCAATGTGTGCAAATGCCAGGAGCCTTAGCAACAAGATGGAAGATCTGGAGGCTGTCATGGTACAGTCAGACCTGGACATTGTGGCCATCACTGAAACCTGGTGTAATGATAACCATGACTGGGAGATGGCAATACCTGGCTACAACATATTCAGAAGAGACAGAGCAGGCAGGAAGGAGGAGGAGTGGCACTGTATGTGAAAAATGACATAAGGCCACACAGATCCAGGAGGAACAAAATGGGGAGAGATACTGTGGGTTAAGCTGGAAAGGAAAATGGGGCCAGCCATCTGCACAGGTGTGGTCTATAGACCACCAGCCCAGGAGGAAGAAACAGATAGGGAGCTGATGCTAGCTATCCAAAGGATGGCAGACAAGGGTGAGGTAGTACTGGTTGAGACTTCAATATACCAGACGTGGACTGGAGCATCCCAGCAGCATCAACTAGAGCAGATTTATCCTGGACTCCTTCAGGGTGCCTTCCTCAAGCAACTGGTCATGGAACCAACTCGCAGAAGGCAATACTGGACCTTGTGCTCTCAAACAGGGACAGTGTGATGGGGGTAACAGTGGAGGAGCACCTGGGTAACAGTGACCACCAGTCATTGTGGTTTGAAATCACAGAAAGAGCAGAACCAAACCACACAAAAACATGTATCCTGGATTTTAGGGGGGCAGACTTTGGGAAAATGGGGAGATAATTGAAAGAGGCATTAAGGGGAATGGGACAGGAATCAGGGGTTGAGGAACAGTGGGAAGTATTTAAAATGGGGATTATAAGAACAACAGAATTATGCATTAAGCAGGTTAGCAAGAGGAAAAGGAAGAGGAGACCATTATGATTTTTAAAGAGGTAGCAAAGAAAGTGAAAGCCAAAAAGATTGCATTCAGGCTACAAAAAGACACAGGCAGAAGGGATAGGGAGAAGTACCAGGAGAAACAAAGGGAGGCAGGGAAGTCAGTAAGGGAAGCCAAAGCTCAGACAGAAGAACACATTGCAAAATCAGTGGGTAAAGGGACAAAACCTTTTACAGGTACATAAGAGAAAAAGAAAGACAAAGGAGGGATAGTGAGACTGAAGGGAGGATGGGAGCCACGGAGGATGACAACAATAAAGCTGACATATTGAACAGGTATTTCTGCTCAGTCTTTACTAAGGAAGAGGGAGGTAATGGGTCTGAAGGGAGTACAAGGTGAGAATGGTGCAGAAATGGACACAAGTCCCTTTACCGAGAAAGGGTCCTGAAGGAACTGGAAGTAATAAGAGCTGATAAAGCAATGGGGCCAGATGGAGTGCACCCCAGGTCCTTAAAGAACTAAGAGGTGGTGGCTGAACCTCTGGCTATCCTGTTCAGCCAATCACTGGAAACAGGGAGGTACCCAAAGACTGGAGGACAGCAGATGTAGTCCCCTTATACAAAGTGGGAACAAAGAGGAGCAGGGAACTACAGACCAGTCAGCCTCACCTCGGTAGTGGGAAAGATCATGGAAGCACTACTGAAGGAGAGATTGGTGGAACATCTGGTTTGTCAATGGACTACAGGACCCAAGGCATGGTTTCACCAGGGAGGTCATGTCAGACCAACCTCATTGAATTTTTGACTGGGTGACTAGGGAGGTGGATCAGGGAGGCAGTGGACATGGCCTATCTGGACTTGCAAGGCCTTTGACACTGTTCCACATAGAAGACTATTACACAAACTGAGGAATATGGGTGGGCAGGACAGTAGTGTGGTGGGTAGGTAACTGGCTGGGTGGCAGGACACAGAGGGTGGTGGTAAATGGCTGTCACTCCACAGAGGGAAGAGTAACCAGTGGGGTACCACAGGATCAGTGCTGGGACCGTCCTATTCAACATCTTCATCAGTGACACTGCACAGGATCTAGAAGGTAGAATTTCACTGTTCGCTGATGACACAAAGCTCTGTAACAGAGTAGACACACCAGAGGGTGTAGACAGAATGAGAAGGGACCTGCAGAAACTTGAAGAATGGTCAAGGGTTTGGCAGTTGAAATTCAATGCAAAGAGTGCAAGATAATGCATATGGGGCACAAAAACCTGGCACAATATATCAGTTGGGGGGTGAGGATATAGCATGCACCAAGCAGGAAAGGGATCTTGGGGTTGTCATCTCTGATGACCTCAAGGTAGGGAAACAGTGAGACAAGGCATCAGGTAAAGCAAATAGGATGCTGGGATGTATAGGCAGGGACATCACCAGCAGGAAAAGGGAGGTCATAATTCCGCTATACAAGACACTAGTGAGGCCCCACCTGGAGTACAGTGTACAGTTCTGGAGACCATACCTACGTAAGGACATAGACAGGGTAGAGAAGGTTCAGAGGAGGGCAACAAAGATGGTGCATGGGTTGCATCACAAGTCCTATGAAGACAGGTTGAAGGAACTGAACATGTACTCCTGGAGAGGAGGGAGAGAGGGGATATGATAGAGACATACAAGTATCTTACAGGGAGGAACAGGGTGCAGGAAAACACTATTTTTAAGCGAAAAAGATGTTTCAGGACTAGAGGGCATGGGATGAAGTTGGAGGGAGGACGATTCAGAGGAAACATGAGAAAGAATTTCTTCACAGAACGGGTGGTGGACAAGTGGAACACCCTGCCAGAGGAAGTGGTGGGGGCTGAAACAATCACGGGGTTTAAGAATGCATGGGATAGACATAAAGGAATTCTAGAGGTCAGGGGTAAGGGGAAACAGACTTCTAGGAAAACAAACTGAACTTACAAGCTCAAATGGGCAGACTAGGTGGGCCATAGGCCCTTATCTGCCTACACTGTCTATGTATCTATGTAAAAACCCTGATCAGGTCTACAAACGCTTCCCCTGCCAGGATGCCCCTATCACATCCCTGTGTTGGTGAACCTGACCAGGGCTGTGCCAGTCTCACAACCACATCTACAACCATGCTACTCAGCACAGAGGACACAAATGATGAAATGCTTTGTGCATCCAAGTATGCACTTTGTATGTATTAGGCTATGACCAGTATTGTAGGCTATTGTTTAACTTTGTTAGTTCTGTCACTAACCCTCCCATTTCTCTTCCCCTCCTCCTCTCTCCACTACCCCTGATCCTCAGTCTATTTAAACAATGTCACCTTCTACAGCCATAAGTACTATTGCTCACCCCATCTCCCCACCCCCCAGATCTATTTTTTCCCATCTGCCCCCTCTCTGTTCTCCCCTGCTCTTATTTCTTGTCTAACCTACCCTCCCCCCTGCCTGGCTGCCCTACTTCTCACTTGTAGCTTGCACTGTAAGACTAGTCAACTTATTGCTACATTGTATATTACATTGTGTATCATGTAAGGTATTATTTGCATTTTGTATTTTGTCTTTTGCAACATTGTATTTTCTGTGAAATATCTGACATAGAGCTTTTGTAATGGTGTCTGTGACTCAAGGGTTGTAATTCTGAAACTTCAATAAATAAATATATCAAAATAAAATACCTGCTAAAACTGTTTTATGTACTCTAACCTTGTAACATATCATGTGCTGTATTGTATTGTATTGTATTAAGGGACCACCTTGCAAATAAGCTTGTTCAATGGTTGTCATCCCTTCAAAATAATCTGAACCGAACCAATTAAGACCAGATGCTTCTTCTCCTAAATGAGTAGGACAGTCTATGTGATTGCAAATAAGTGAATTAATTATTAGCAAGAATATAGTCCAGTGGTAGAAGGGATAGGAGAGACATAAAGGAACACCACTTGACCTGACGTGCTTCAGCTCTTATTGTTGAAGGAGATAATCTAGGTATCCTGTCATGTATTTTCTAGATGATCCCCCTCTGTGTAATTACAGAAGGACTGCAAATAATTTCTATGCAGCCCCAAAAATTGCTATGATACAAAAAGAAAATGGGGAGAGAACAGGGAAGGGGAAAGGGAAGGTGGGAGAGGGTGAAGGGAAGAAATAGCTAAAAGCTTATCACATGAGTCTTCCACTGATAGGGCTAAGCAATCATTAGCTAGTACTGTATGGATAGAGCACAGATGTTAAACAGAGCAAATGAGAGACTGGTCAATGGTGCCACCACTGTTACTGGTGAGGGGGCAAGAACACAGGATTGCATCTCTTTTTGTTACTTAATTTCATGCACAAACCCATGTAGTTAAACAATATATATTTGATAACTGGTATATGTTAGAGATGGAGCCAACATTTAAACATATTACACAGTCTAAACCAGAAGAGGTGTTTAGAAGGTGCCAACATTTGATAAATAGGGTGACACACAGTTTTTATAGAGACACATTTCACAGAGGAGGCTGCCAATTGCTGAGTGCCACTTTCCAGTGTAGGACTCTTTCAGTATAAAATGTTTACCAAGTGTTGACATTAAGTAGTAACATTGACTGCAATACTATTACTGTTACATATCTGGCTTTGTGTACATGTGGTGGTTACTGAGCTGGGAAAAACAGTCTGAAATTTAAAGGAAGAATAGCAGAACATTTGAGATGTATTGCTAAGGGAGACAGGGAAATGTACTAGCCTCACACATAGGGCTCAACTTACAAAGCCCTGAGGATGACAGAAGGTGCCCGAGTCAAACAATACGCAAGTGGCACCTTGTATCAACAAATGCATCAATCTTTATTTTTGAACATGATCTGCATCAAAAAGGGGAACCATTGTGCCAAAATGACACTGCAGCTGTACTGTAACCCAGATCTTGGTGTGCCAGGTCACAAGGGGACCTGTGCCATGGCAGGAATGCAACATCCCCTTTTCTGCAATTTTACAAGCCCTGCTGAGACACAGCAAGGGGACTCACTTAGACTAGACAGGAGGTGTTCTCAAGGACCATACAGTACAATACATGGTATCAAAGGGGGCAGGGTCTGAATGTGAGCTGTCAGGGGAAGAAGGGACACAGAGGTTCCATATGAGTAGCTACAAGGACAGTATCCAGAAGACGTACCACCTCCTAACCATCCCAGCCCCTCTAGTGTGGTGCCAGGCAGGGTAAGTCAGATCCCTGCACTAAATCTTGCAGGTGAACCATGTGTGGTGCTAGGCAGTGGCCTGCTGGTTACAAGAACTTACTGAAAAATAAACTATTATAGAGCTGAACTTGCTAAGTACAAGCAATCATTCAAAAATAAATGTTTATTACAAAATGGAAAAACAATAGAGAATGGAGTGGGGTAAGCAAGAAAGCAGAAGTGTGAGGGATAAAACCAAAAGGAAAGGTGAATGAGTGAGAGAGAGTGACAGCAAACTGCAGCAAGGGAGCTATCAAATAATTTGTCACCTAAAAGTGTGATGTAAGGGAACAAACAGCAAAACAATTTCAGACAAGCCCTGCTCTATAATAAGTGACTTCATTTTTGAAACAGTGCTTGGAATCAAAAAGCTCTGCTCTAAAAAGTTTTGCATTATTCTTACTTTTGAATGAAATATAAATTACAATATATGAGCAGTAGCTTACATTTCAGCAAAGAGCTCACTTTAAAATTTACTTTCTTTTGCGTACCTTTGGCATAGTTTTTCCTTTTCCTCTCCCCCTCTCTTCCTCTCTGTTCTCATTAGTATTTATGCTTTAGTGATTGCGAATAATTTACCAAGATGAGGTACACTTGAAGAATCAAGTATATAACTGGGATATGTATGCACCTATTTGCATCTGTGCACTGCTGACTTAAACACTACCTCCCCCCAACCCACATTCTTTTCATTTCCATTTGGATCTGATTTTCTTTTCTTCTTTCTCTGTGGCAGTGGTTTAAATATGGGATACAGAGTGATTAAAAAGTAAACATTATGATGACATCAATATCTGAAGTATATACACAACGTACCCAATGCTGCCGCCACACTGCTGCTGTTTTCAGTAAATATGCTAACCCTACATGCTGTGATATTTTTATGTGCTTTCTTTTTTGTTGTGTTCTGTTTTGTCATCCATGCTTTCCATCCCTCATTTTGTATCAAGAGAGAGAGAGGCAGAGTATGTATGCCTGCAGAGATTCTGCTCTGGCAGAATGAGCCATGACTGGGGGAAAGCTTGCATTCAATGACCCTGAGCAAGTCACTTAACTTCCTTGTGCTCTCAGGTCACCCCTGCAGTCATGCATCAGGTTAATGAGCTGTTTCTGGTTAAATAATTCCCCCGTTCTCCTAATGAGCAGTTGGCAGAAAAAGAAGCAGAGCTCCATTGGTCTGCCATTGATCCAGGATACATGTTGTTTTGTAGGAAACTATAGAAAGATCCTGGCTTTTGTTTTCAGATGATGGCAGGAAGGAGTGCGCTGCTGATCAGTCGGGAGCCAGTAGTGAGACTGACAGCTGGGAATAGTGCTTTCCTCAGTAATACTGTTTTGCCCTTTTAAGTCATTTTGGTTATTTTTCTGAGAGACTGGGAATTGTAAATCTGCTGAAGTGCTTTACTGTCTGCCAACTGAAACGTTAAATTAAAGCCCACTATGAGAGCAGTTCAGATTGGTCAGGTTCAGTGCCAGAAAATGAAATGAGTTTGTTTTGACATTTTTGGAGGTGGCTATGATTATTTAATTTGTTGTGCTGATGCCGCCCCCCCACACTGACTTGCACTTTCTGCATTGGCTGTGATAAGATTTGCTATGGCTCCAAAGAGCCAGTCAGCCAATCAGAGTGCCCCGTTGTCAGACCCCATTGTATAATACTGAGTAAGGGATTCATCATTAACCGCTATTGTCTCTAAGTTTGCACATATTCAAGCTGGCATGTGGAACACACTGATCTCCACATCCACGTTGGTAGCAGCATGCTTGTGAACTATAGCAAGCACTGAGGTTGAGAGAAGGTGATCAGCACTGCATGAGACTACTTTTGATTTTTGCATTGTCAATATATAGTGATGGTCTCTTACTAGTCTCACCACTCCAAGCCCATCATTCAAAACTTTAGAGGTAAGTGGACAGCAACATTGTAACTGCACCACACTTCAACAGTCTGAGCTGAAAGACTTTTTCTCTTCCCGCTTTGGAAGTGAGCAAGCATCAGTTTTAACGGCTTGAACAGTAAGCCTTTTGAACACTGCTGTGTTTATACAGTTAGAGTTTTGTTTTCCTACTTATCTTTATTAGCTGTGAGTAAGTTTTGCTAGGAGAAGGCAAATGGGACAGAGAGGGGGCAGTGAGCCTTTTGAACCCTGCTGTGTTTATACGGTTAGAGTTTTGTTCTCCTACTTATCTTTACTTCTTGTGAGTAAGGTGTGCTAGAAGAAGGCAACTGGGACAGAGATTGGACAGAAAGGGGACAGTTGGTGATCAGGATGCCAGTATAAGTCACCAAAGTGAGTTGAAGAAATTGGTCATTTGAATTACATATTAAACATAAAGAGTCTAGGACTACATGGGGGAGGCAGATCCTGCAAGGTATGTTAAGTTCCATTTTATGTACAGTTGTGGTGTGGGGAATAAAAATATGACTAACATTTAATAGATGAAAATTCCATATGCCCTGCAATAGGAAATCTGCTGCATCCAGGTTGCAAAGACTCATTTTAAGACATTAGTACTGCTATCTTAAGGCCACGAGTAAAACCAAGTCTTGAGAAATCTGGATGTAGGGATTTCTTCACTCATTTTCTATTCATCAGCTTAACATCCTACTTATAGAAACATAGAAACATAGAAGTTGACGTCAGATAAGGACCGCAAGGCCCATCCAGTCTGCCCATTTCTTTTTCTACCTTATAAATGTGCCATTGGCCTTTGCTCTGTCAGTGACCTATCTATTCATAGTCATTTGTATTGCTCCCATATGCCTATCCCATGCCTGTTTGAAGCCCTGCACTGTATTCCTAGCCACCACTTCTTGTGGTAAGCCATTCCATGCATCTACCACCCTTTCTGTGAAAAAGAATTTCCTCACATTCCCCTTAATCGGCCTCCTCTAATCTCATGCTGTGTCCTCTTGTCCTGCTATTTTTCTTATATTTAAACATGTTAGACTCTTTCACCTTGTTTATGCCTTAAGGTGTTTGAATGCCTCGATCATATCACCTCTCTCCTCCTTTGCTCAAGGGTATACATATTGAGCTCCGTTAATCAGTCCTCATATGTCTTCTGATGCAGTCCCTGCACCATTTTGGTTGCCCTTCTCCGGACTGCCTCAATTTGGTTAATGTCCTTTTGAAGGTGTGGCCTCAATACTGCACGCAGTACTCAGATGGGGCCTAACCAATGTATCTTATACAGAGGTATTATGACCTCCCTCTTCGACTTGTGATACCCCTACTAATACACCCTAACACCCCTAGCCTTACCTACTGCTTTAGAGGTCTGCTTGGATGATTTTAGGTCATCAGTGATGATGATGCCCAAGTCTCTTTCTTCCTTTGTGACTGCTAGCAACTCCCCTCCAAGCCTATAAGTGGCTTCAGGGTTTCTCTTCCCTATGTGCATGATTTTGCACTTCTTTGCATTAAATCCCAGTTGCCACTCTTCTGACCATTCTGCTAGTTTATCCAGATCTCTTCTCATTCTGCCCACCCCATCTGGATCATCTACTCTGTTGCAGGTCTTGGTGTCATCTGCAAACAGAAAGCCTTACCTCTAGTCCATCTTGAGGTCACTAATGAAGATGTTGAATAGGACTGGCCCAGGACTGATCCCTGAGGTACACCACTTGTGACTTGCATCTCTTCTGACTGCATACCATTTACCACCACTCTCTGTTTTCTGCCAGTCAACCAGTTTGCCACCCAGTTGACCAACTTCTGACCCACCCCGAGCCTACCTAGCTTATTTATCAATCTTCTATGTGAACAGTGTCAAAAGCTTTGCTGAAGTCAAGGTAGGCGACATCAACTGCTCCCCTTGGTCCACCACTCTGGTTACCCAGTCAAAGAAATCTATGGGATTAGTTTGACAGGACCTTCCTTTGTAAACCCATGCTGTCTTGGATCCTGTGCCCCTATGGATTCCAGGTGTTGCACTATCCTTTCCTAAAGGAGTGCCTCCATAATCTTGCCCACTACTGAGGTAAGACTGACCGGTCTGTAGTTCCCCGCCTCCTCCCTGCTACCACTCCTGTGGAGCGGGATCACATGAGCCCTTCTCCAGTCTTCTGGGACCTCTCCTGTGCTCAGAGACTCACTAAACAATTCTGCTTATGGCTCTGCTAGTTCCTCCTTTAGCTCCTTAAGTACCCTGGGATGTATGCCATCAGGTCCCATTGCCTTATCCACCCTGAGCTTATGCGGCTCTTGTAGGACCCTTTCTTTGTGAAGGGGTAGTGCTCACCTCCCTCCCCTGTGTCCATGATGCTGAGCTGTGGGCCCTGCCTTACCTTCTCTTCAGTAAATACTGAGCAAAAGTATCTATTTAGGATAGATGCCTTTACAGGGTCCTCCTCCTCACATGCTCCCTTTTCTCCATTAAGCTTAGCAATACCCCCCTCTGGACTTTCTCCTTTCACTAATGTATCTATAGAAAGTCTTGTCACCTTCTTTTACTGTTCGTGCTAGTATTTCCTCAGTTTGGGACTTTGCCTGCCTTACTGCCTTACCTGCTTCCCTTAGGGCAGTTTGGTATGCCTCCCTATCTTCATCCCGCTGTCTTCCCTTATATTTCCTGAAGGCCAGCCTTTTGGCTCTGACCTTTTTCTGCTACTGTATTTGAGAACCAAAGTGGTTTCCTTCTTCTTTTGCACTTCCTTTTCTGTCTAACACAATGGGATGTTGCTTCAAGTATTGCATCCTTAATGCTTGCCCACTTTGCCTGTACCCCCTCACCTGTGTTTCTTTTTGCCAGGGCTAGCTTAACTCTGTTGGCCATCTTATCAAAGTCAGCTCCTCTGAAGTCCCATATTTTTGCCTTGGAATGCGATGATTTAGATGTAGTAGCCAAATTAAACCATACCATGTGATGGTCACTGGCCCCAGGTGACCTTCTACCTGAGATCTGTGATCCCTTCTTTGTTAGTCAGTACTAGATCTAGGATAGCCCTGTCTCTTGTGGGTTGCTGTACCAGTTGTTTAAGGCCCTCCCCCTGCAGGGAATCCACTATGAGTCTAGTTCTGGCAGATGTTCCTGCTGGTATTGACCAATCTGTATCTGGCATGTTGAAGTCTCCCATTACCAGAACCTCCCCTTTAGCTGTCATGTTTTGTATATCTTCTAACAGTAATTTGTCTATGTTCTCCCTCTGGTCTGGGGGCCTGTAGACAACCCCAGTTCTTATGGCTGTCCCATTTCCTGTTTCCAGGGTAACCCACAGTTCTTCTGCTCCTTATGTGTATTCTGAATTTCGTAGTTTTGATATTTTCATTAACATACAGGGCCACCTCCCCTTTGCACCTCAGTCTCTTCTGAACAATACATAGCCAGGTACTGAAGTCTCCCAAGTGTGGTTACTGGTAAACCACGTCTCACTAATTGCTACTATGTCCAGTTTTGCCTCTGACATTATTGCCTGCAGGTCTGGGATCTTATTTCCCAGGCTGTGAGCATTTGTGTACATGATTTTCCATTGGCCAGATTTTGGTGTGTTAGTTGTTGGGTGAAGTTTGGCATTACCCCAGTGCATCGTATGGGGAGCCAAACCTTTTTTCTTACCTGGTGATGCAAATGAATGGCAAACACGCTGAATTCCTGTTTGACCACTAGCTGAGGGGGGAAGGGTGTTCTTCCCATTCGACGTATGGGGTGCTGCACCCCTCTCCCCATTTGCTAGTTTAAATATTCTGCAAAGACATCAAACTTCTGCCCCAATGCACTGACTCTCTTTAGTCAGATGCAGTCCATCAAATTTAAAGAACTTTCACTCCCAGAACTGTTGCCAGTTCCTACAAATCTGTGTCCTTTTTCCTGGCACCAGTCCTTGAGCCACGTGTTTAGCTCCCTATCTCCCTTCTCTGACCTTCCATCCATCTGCTCCCTTCTCCCAGACTGGCAGGAGCTCAGAGAAGGAGATGCCAGACGAAATAGATGATAGTTTGTCACCCAGCCTAGTCAGGTGTTCCTTGGTCTCCACAACTGACTGGCTGGCGAGATCATTAGTCCTTATGTGTACTAGGACATCAATGTTTTCTCCTGCTTTGTGAACAATTTTAGTAATGCGGTCAGTGTCTCTCCATGCTGATGTACCTGGGAGACATCTGACCATCACCCTTGGCTGGAGATGGGTATCAACTCCCTGAATCATGGAGTCTCCTATGATCAGAGTTTTTGGATTTCCTTTGTGCTTGTTTAGTTTTGGTTCCTGATTTGGATGAGTATTGTTGTGCTAGCTCCTGTGCTGCAATGTCCTGCTCTGCAGTGTCTTCTGCCTCTTTATTTGATTTCAGAGATAGAGGCAGATACTGTTTGTAGTGTTTATATGGTTTTTGGAGGTAATGTGTTGAGAGCAGAGAGTGATGGGGCACCTGATTTGCTCCTCCAACCACCTGCCAACCTCCTGGACCAACTACCCTCTCGGTCGAGGTTTTCTGTTGGATGCTGGGGAAATGGCGGGTGGTTCTTATAATGTATTCCTCTTCAATATGAAATTTGAGGTGTGCAATCTCTGCCAATGCTGCCCAGAGCTGAGCCCTAAGATCTCTAAAGGCCCAGCATGTAGGACAGTGTCCTAAATCCTGTAAGACTGTCCTTCTGAAAATTGTTCCACAGTACCTGCAGTTAATGAAATCCATTCCAAATAAGTTGCTGGGTTTGTAACCTAGTCAGAGTAATTAGAAGGAAAAAAAATGCAAGTAATGGTTTAATTGTGCTTTGTTTAACTTGTTATAACAAGTTAAATTACTAGTGCCCCTGTAAATGAGATCACCTTGTGGAGGCCCCACTGATCCGCCCCTTCCTGCTCTGCCACAGGAAATGTCACAACTGTGGTACCCTATAAAAGGAGTGTAGTGTGGGTGGTTGGGAATGGGGTGGTGGCTGGGCCCTTCCCCTGCCTAAAAAGAAGAACCACAGACGAAAGAACAAGGAGGTAAGAGCAGAAACAATCAGTCAACAACAAATGCAGTAACCCTGAAAGTTATCCTAATGTTAGATAAAACTGTAAAACCTGTAAAGCACCACCTGTATAATTTCAGAGAAGATATACCCTGTAAGAAACACTTTGCTCCAGAGAAAAATAAAGCAGTAACAGAAGATATACCTTGAAAAGACAATTTGAATCAGAAGATTACAGCAGTAATCTGTTAGCACACACCTGTAGGCACACCTTGTAATAATGCAGAAGAAGGTATACCAGCAACAACAATTTGAATCAGAGAAAAAATAAAGCAATGAAATGTTAGCAACAAACAGTAGCAATCCCAGTGAGTAAAAAATAAAAACACCACCACACAGTAAATCTGCTTAGCCAAACTAAGTCTTAATCCTTCTCCCTTGCTCTGGTAAGTTTCTCTACTCTGCCTTTCAAGCAGTCTTAGAAGGAAAGAGCTCAGGTGAAGCTAGGTGCCTTGGCCAGCAAACCAAGTCTTCTACCTCCTCTCCTAATAGTCTGTGGTTGTTCTGAGCATAGGGGAGATTGGACAGGAACAGTATGGCTGTACCACACTGCAACACTTCTTGAGCCGAAAGACACTTTCGCTTCGGGTTTTGGAAGCAATCAGCAGCTTGAACAGGTGAGACTTTTGAACACTGATGTGTTCATACTGTTAGAAGTTTGTTTTCCTTCCTACTTTTATGAGATTAAGTGTCCACACCTGCTGTGAGACAAGTGTTCTAGGAGTGGATTAGTTAGTGAAGGGTTATAGCAGAGGCAGCGAGTGAGTGGGATTGCTGATGGGGACAGTGCTGGTATAAGTCACCAAAGCAAACTGAAGAAAACTGGTTTGTTGGATTACTGGTTAAAAACAAACAGTCTTGGACTGCATGGGGCAGCAGATCCTGAAGATATGTTGAGCTGCATTTTACATACAGTTGAAATTTGGGGGAAGAAGAATATGGCTGTCATTTAAAAGATGAAAATTCCATACACCAAGATATATGAAATGTATTGCATCCAGGCTGATATGGACTTGTTTTAAGACACTGGAAGTGCGTTCTTGATACCATAGCTAAAACCAAGTCTCAGCAAATCAAGACGCAGGGATTTCCTCACTCATTTATATTCATTAACATAACATCCTACTCTATATTTTTATGGCCTTCACTTCTTCCTGAGTCAATCTACTAACCACAACTACTGTACCTACAGTAAAAAAAAGTTTCCTAAGGGTGAGAAAAGAGGGTTCAATAAAACAGAGTTAGTGGGACATGAGCTTCTTGTCAGTTCTAATGGAAGATGAAATCAGAAATAGTTTTTAGAAAATGGGCTATAAGAAAATTTTCCTCTAGCAGCATTGATCAAAGACAACCCATGGGATCACCAGCTTAGGAAAAGAGAACCCATTCTTGGTAGTTAAAACTTCATTGAGGAGATGAGAAATGCTACTGCAGAGTAAAATAAGAATGTCGCTCTGCCCCTTACTCTGAGCTGTTTACGATTGTTTAAGTGGTGGTCAATAGTATTCTTTCCCTGAGGTTTTGATGAGCTCTTCTAATGCATAAAAAATGCACACTTGGATTACTATAAAAAGTATTAATTAGATTATTAAAAACAATTCACTGATATCATCCTACTTAATATGCAAACCTCTGCTTAGCATTTATTGTATAACACCTAATCAACTTTCCTACTTCCACTTATATAGCACTACAGATGCTGGTGATTTTACTGCAGTTTGCAGGAGACACTATATTACCTTTACTAAGTTATCTCTAAAGTATTGTTCTACTGCAGACTATGCAAAGTACACTGTAGAAAGAATATACCACATTATTTGTAGACAGCATACCAAGAAGAACAGAGAATATGATCCAGCACAGCCTTAGTTTTTAATAGTGAATTTATCTTCACTTTTGTAGCTACAAAACATACTGTATAAGAATGACTTTACCTGTAATATTTGAAGAATTAAGATAATATAATGTGACAGTGACAGTGAGGTAAGGAAACTGCCCTGTCTAATAAGAAAAAATGATTTATGTTACATACTGCCCGCGTTCTTCTGGCTTTGTGATGCTGAGTGAAGGGTTGCCACTTGACAAACATATTGGTGCAATTGAACCAAAAATAAAATTGCCATTCATGAAGTATATATCAGCACTAGGAAGGGACAGCTTACAGCCAGGTGGAATGATCTGACAAGCAGAAGAGGACAACAGTAACAGGGTAATGACAGCACAAGGTGTAATACCTGAGGAATGCAGAGCACAACAAGGAGAGAGAGAGTGAGTGTGAGAAAAGGAGACTGAAACAGAGTGACAAAACAAGACCAGTAACAGAACAATGACAGCACATGGTGCTGCACCTCACAGTAATACTGCTGAGTCACAGGAAGGAGGGTGAGTGTGCATAAAGGAGACTGACATGGCAGGACCAGTAACAGGACAATGACAGCACATGGTGCTGCACCTCACAGTAATACTGCTGAGTCACAGGAAGGAGGGTGAGTGTGCATAAAGGAGACTGACATGGCAGGACCAGTAACAGGACAATGACAGCACATGGTGCTGCACCTCACAATAATACTGCTGAGTCACAGGAAGGAGGGTGAGTGTGAGTAAAGGAGACTGACATGGCAGCACCAGTAACAGGACAATGACAGCACATGGTGCTGCACCTCATAGTAATACTGCTGAGTCACAGGAAGTAGGGTGAGTGTGAGTAAAGGAGACTGACATGGCAGCACCAGTAACAGAACAATGACAGCACATGGTGCTGCACCTCCCAGTAATACTGCTGAGTCACAGGAAGGAGGGTGAGTGTGCATAAAGGAGACTGACATGGCAGCACCAGTAACAGGACAATAACAGTACATGGTGCTGCACCTCACAGTAATACTGCTGAGTCACAGGAAGTAGGGTGAGTGTGAGTAAAGGAGACTGACATGGCAGGACCAGTAACAGGACAATGACAGCACATGGTGCTGCACCTCACAGTAATACTGCTGAGTCACAGGAAGGAGGGTGAGTGTGCATAAAGGAGACTGACATGGCAGGACCAGTAACAGGACAATGACAGCACATGGTGCTGCACCTCACAGTAATACTGCTGAGTCACAGGAAGGAGGGTGAGTGTGCATAAAGGAGACTGACATGGCAGGACCAGTAACAGGACAATGACAGCACATGGTGCTGCACCTCACAATACTGCTGAGTCACAGGAAGGAGGGTGAGTGTGTAGTAAGGAGACTGACATGGCAGCACCAGTAACAGGACAATGACAGCACATGGTGCTGCACCTCACAGTAATACTGCTGAGTCACAGGAAGGAGGGTGAGTGTGCATAAAGGAGACTGACATGGCAGCACCAGTAACAGGACAATAACAGCACATGGTGCTGCACCTCACAGTAATACTGCTGAGTCACAGGAAGGAGGGTGAATGTGCATAAAGGAGACTGACATGGCAGGACCAGTAACAGGTCAATAACAGTCATGGTACCAAACCTGATGGAGGCACTGCCCAACTACAAGAGAGGGGGTAAGTGTAAGGTAAGGAGACTGCCAGAGCAGGAAAGAAGCAGGACATTGACAGCACAAAGTACCAACTGATGGAGATACTGTACAATGGCAAAAGAAAGGGTGTATGTGAGTAAAGGAGTCTGTCACAGCAGGGGTAGTAGTAGGACAATAACAGTAAATGCACCATAGCTGATGGAGACACTGCAAAACCACAACAGAGGGTGAGTGTCAGGAAAGGAGTCTGACAAGACAATAGCAGTAACAGTAACAGGACAAAGACAACATGTGATACCATACCTGATGGAGACAGTGCACAACCACAAAAAAGAGGGTAAGTATGATGAAAGGAGAAAAACATGGCAGGAACAGTAATGGAACAATGAGATCACACGGTGCCATAACTGATGAAGACACTGCACAACCACAAGAGAGAGAGAGTGAGATTGAAAAAAGGAGACTGACACAGCACGAGGATTTTGTTATGCAGCTATGCATTAAGATAATCAAAAAGAGGTGTGTTAGCAAAAATTTTAAAGAGCAACAGCAAAATGTCTAACACTGCTGTGTGTGCGTGTGTGCATATGTATTTTAAATACAGTGGATGATTTCTTTTAATTCTACTAAATCAAATGATACCTACCTATGGTAACCTTACCTTTGCTCATCTTTGCTGCTTATTTATGGCTGCTACAACATTTATTTATTGAGTTCTGGAAGCCAGTGCTCAAGGGTGACACACTCCATTTGGTTGTTGATGAATTTCCCCAAGAGAATCAAATAACTAAATATAATTATATATGAGAGTTACTATACTTATATGTGTGTCTTTAGGGTGCCTGACTTTCTCAAAGTGTGAAAAAACATGAAATTTTTATTGGTGTTATATTAAATGTACCTCAGGTGGAATAACACTTATACAGCCCCATGACAGATAATGCCCCAAAATCCCATTATTTAATTGTCTCCTAATCTCATAGCTGCAATTATCTAATATCCCAGGATGATACATTGCGAAGGTCATGCACTATGGGACTTGCAATGCCATTTTTGTAAGTGACAGCCATTGCAATATACATCTATTAATATCTCACAACAGGAATGAAAATGTGTGTTTACGTTATACTATTCTAGCATACAGTAAATAATAGAACAAAACTCACACATTGTAACTGTCTCTGTGAAATTTTACAGATTGTTTTTGCCCTGGTTATGTTGTCCAGATTTCACAGAAACAGAGACTCATAGAAGTTGTCGTTAGAAACAGGAATGCTTAGCTCACCCACTCTGCCCAGATTTTGATTGCATATCTTTAACACTTTGTAGTTATGTCCACATTTTCTCTTTGCCTGTCAGATGATCTTCCTTCCAAATACCCAAGCCCTTCCACCTATTGCAAACAGACTGAGTTGCCTAGCAGATTGCACACCCATCATTTAGGGTAGAAGCTTGGAGGGTTGTTGGTTGTAGCCTCAAAGCAGGAACTTGAGGTCTAAATCCCAGCATTTAAAGAGGGGGGTGCTGTTTTCCTGAGGTACAGTTTTCAGTTGACATGTTAAACTGAAGTTCTGTCTCCCTGTTCTAGTGTTTGTGCAGGTGGACAGTAAGGATACAATGGCATGTCTCTAAACAGTTGAGAATTACCTCAGTGTACTGGGCACATTTCCCCAATTGACTGAAAATAACAGCAACAGCTTCACCTGATTCAATGCACTGTGACAGGGCAGCAATTAGGCAGATCTGGTTAACCCTCCTTTTCCAGTTAAAATTAACTAAATAAACTAAATATTGAAGGAGTCCTCTGAGTGTTCACTCCACTGCTAGCCTCTGACAGAATCCCACTTTGGAGCATCAGGCTGAAAACTGAGGCTTATTTCCAAGTGTGGGACATCACTGGTGTTGGGTGGAAACTGTGAATTCTGAATTTGTGGAAATGTAGAACATTTTGTGACTTTTGCAAAATGTTCCATAATTCTGACTTTGGTGAAATTTAAACTCTTCAAATGTGTTTGCTGATTTTTTGCCCTGTTCTGCAACATTTCTGGCTGAATTGTGAAATGATTCACATTTACTGCAAAATGACAGTTCTGTGAAATTTAATTTCACAGTGTAACACATCAGTCCACAATACATACAATCATTCTGCATTTTGATAATCAGGTCTGTGAATTTCTTTCTGTAGTTCAACACATAAGTTGCCAAAGTTCATTCTGAGATATGACAGAAGCTGTAGTTTGATTCACGGTAATTCTACCAATAGAATTTAATTCTCACACATCACTTGGCATCTCATTTTCTTAAACTGCTGGACACTTGCTTCTAATTTTTGGGACCTGTGAGTACAGTAAGGTGAAAAAAAGGTTTTTATTTATTTGAAAATTTGTAACTGAGAGAGGCATACTGAGCCAAGGCTTGTTTTCAGATGTGACGGGGGCGAGAAGGGACCCTACTGCACCTGGGTGTGAGGAAGCTTCATCTACCTTGGGTCATGAGGCTGGTTTTCCAACAAGGCATGATGCTGAGCAGCATCCCAACTAGAAGCCTTCTGGGGCCATGGGAAGAGCAGGTGAGCCCCTTTCCAGATCCATTGTCAGAAGGAAAGTTAGTGACAGTGGCTCTGCAGGTAGCACACTCACCTGTGAGGCTGGGAGATCAGACACCTGTGGGTTCTATCCCCACATCAGGCACTTTGGTTAAATCCCAGTGCTGACACTTGTAGTGCAGCATGGGTGCTGCATTCTTGAGGTGCAGTCTTTCAGATAAGATATGAAACCAAGGTCCCATCTGCCTGTTCTGGTGGTAGTTCAGTTGGACCTGAAAGCTCCCATGGCACTTCTCGAAAAAAGCAGGGTTAGGTTTCCCTGGTGTCCTGGCCCAATCCTCCCCCCCCCCATTCATTAAAAATACCACCAAAAGCTTAATCTGGTTCAAGGTCAGTTGGCATTCATCTTTTTCCCCCTCCCCTGGGTTGTGCCTGAAAATAGGCAGAATTTGTCTAGTGCACTAACCCAGCCAAGAAAACTAAAAAAATTTAAATAAATGTTAACATGTAATGACCCCATGTCACTCATCAAGAATAAAGGTTCCTGCTGATTAAAGGCCACGCCAGAAAAATGACAGCACTTTTCCCCACTTGGTAATACTTGTCTCAGTGTGGTGGTGCAATGGAAGAAGATGACCTTCCTATCCCAGGCAGGAGGTGTTCAAGCCGAACATCTGAGCCCCACCTTGTTGGTCTGCTGATAGTACTAGATGAACAGCCTCAAACTTTTTTTTCTTAATGCTTGATTTTGTCAAAGAGTTACAGAGTTATGATTAAGTTCGCTGTGTAAAGGAATACATGTCTACTGTAAAGTATTGAATACCTTACCTACTAACATAAACTCAAATTTTACTGATTTCATCATTTTATAACCTGGAAAGGCACACTGTGCCGAGGCTCATTTCCAGGTGTGACCCAGTGGAGGGAATACAAAGAGGAATAAAAATTACAAGACAGATGGGGTGACATAGGTAACATTGCAGATGTAGGCACAACATGAAGACCAAATATATTAACAATAGACAGGGGTTACATAGGCAACATCGCAGGTGTAGGAACAACATGAAGACCAAGTATATTAACAACAGACAGGGGTTACACAGGCAACACTGCAGATGTAGGAACAACATGAAGACCAAGTATATTAACAACAGACAGGGGTTACATAGGCAATATTGCAGATGAAGGAACAACATGAAGACCAAGTATATTAACAACAGACAGGGGTTACACAGGCAACACTGCAGATGTAGGAACAACATGGAGACCAAGTATATTAACAACAGACAGGGGTTACACAGGCAACACTGCAGATGTAGGAACAACATGAAGACCAAGTATATTAACAACAGACAGGGGTTACATAGGCAATATTGCAGATGAAGAGACAACATGAAGACCAAGTATATTAACAACAGACAGGGGTTACACAGGCAACACTGCAGATGTAGGAACAACATGGAGACCAAGTATATTAACAACATACAGGGGTTACATAGGCAACATTGCAGATGTAGGAACAACATGGAGACCAAGTATATTAACAACAGACAGGGGTTACATGGGCAATATTGCACATGTAGGAACAACATGGAGACCAAGTATATTAACAACAGACAGGGGTTACACAGGCAACATTGCAGATGTAGGAACAACATGGAGACCTAGTACATTAGCAACAGATAGGGGTTACATGGGCAACATTGTACAAAAAGCTGGTGTCTCTAATTATAGCTTCCTGCTGTTTTTAAAAGAGGAGAACTTTGCTTTCAGATCAAGTAACACCAGTCTAGAATTACAGCTTTTTTTAATAATTGCCCTCCTTTCCATCCCTCCACCCTTGCATCCAAAGCCAGTTCTACTTTTATAGCCACTGGATTTGACTGACAACAGGTACTTCCTGTTTGGCAGTAGGAAGAGAAGGATCACTGAGACACAATAGTTTCATCAACCTTGAAGAAACCTAAAAAATAGTTCTCCCCCCAGCTGCTGGAGGTCTGAATCCAAGCACAGAAGATGGTGACTACTGAAGACTATAGGAAGTTCCTGTCCCAGAACAGGAAGGGTGAGAGTTTTAAGGGCAAATAAGCAGTAAGAAAGTAAGTGTATGTATACATAAAGGGAGGAGACAGTAAGCATACAAAGCAACAGGAGAGGGGACACAAAATAATTCAAGATGGGTGTGGTACAGTGCAATGGCTGTGGGGCAGCAGTGTTCCAGGAGACATTCTGAAGGCTGTGAAGCTGCTCTCTTTGCAGGCACCTCTCTGATCTGAGGGAGGAGGTTGCTTGTCTCCAGGCTGACCTGGCTAGGATTCATGAAACCTCTTCCCCCACCCAGAGACCAGCAGGGCCACCATTGCTATCTCAGAGGCTGCCAAGAAAGAGGAGTGGTTGGACCAAGGTGGGCTCAGGGACTGAGAGTGTGGTGGAACAGAGGTATATCCTTCCAGCTGTACCTCTTCACAATTCATAAGCTTTTCTGGTGAAGAGGGGTTCCTCTATGGAGGCACCTGCAGTGGAGACCAAGGATGATGCTGAGAACCTCCACAAAGAAGACCCATAGGAGGGTGGCATGACACCCCACAGGGGAAGGAAACAACTCCTGGTGGGGGACTCTATCATTAGGGGGGTAGAAGTGGGGGAGGAAGGGGAAAGGGAGGTAAGGTGCCTGCCTGGCACCATGGCTTGGAGTGACAGGAAGTGAATCCTCAGGATCATGGGAGCAGCTGCACAAGGGAGGGAGCTGGATCTCATTGTTCACCTAGGAACAAATAACCCAGCTGTGAATGGGATCAGAGTGGTGCAAGAGGAGTTTGTAGAGTTGGGGAGGGGCCTTAGACAAGTAGCATGTATGGTAACCTTCTCAGAGGTGCTGACTGTCTATGGCAAGGATGATGCTAGGGTATTCTGCACCATGGGTTTCAATGGATGGTTGAATAACTGGTGAGGAGCTCAGGGGTTTGGCTTCATTGGGGACTGGGGAGCCACCTGGAGTGACACAGGCCTATACTGGCGCAATGGTTTGCATCTGTCTGGGGGGGACCAGGATCCTATGTGATAGGTTTAAATGCTTCATTGGCAAGCATTTAAACTAGCCAAGGGGGGAGGCACTGAAAAGGAGCAGGGAAATCCCAGCAACCCCCCAAAACACAGTAGTTAGTGAGGTAAACACCAAGATAGAGAAGTCGGTAGGGAGCAGGACAGGGGTAAATGTAGGGAAAGACAGTAAGGACAGGGATGAGGATAAAAGGGGTAAGGCCATAAAAAAATGGAAGGTAATGAGTACCAATGCTCACAGTCTGTGTAACAAACTCCCTGAACTAGTGGCCTTGATGGAAGAGAGATGCCTGGATATCATGGCAGTCACTGAAACATGGTACACAGAGAACCATGACTGGGATGTCAACATACTAGGAGACGCAATCTACAAGAGGGACTGGGTGGGTAAAAGAGGAGGAGGAGTAGATCTCTATATAAGAGAAGGGATTAAAGCAACAGCACTAAAGAGTAAGCAGGAAGTTGATGAGTCACTATGGGTCACCCTGGAGACAGGAAATGGCACCACAATCTACATGGGGATTGCGTGCAGACCCCCATCTCAGTGGGAGGAAATGGACAAGGAAATGATAGAAGGCATCCTTAAAATGGCAGAAAAATGAGAGCTATTGTTGATGGGGGACATGAATATGCCAGATGTTAACTGGAGTACCTTTGCTGCAGGCACATTCAGGAGCAGGATCATTCTTGATCCCCAACAAGGGGCATGCCTCAGACAGCTAGTGTTGAAACCCACTCAGGAGGGAGCAATCTCAGACCTGGTACTTTCAAATGGGGAAGGAATAAGGATCTCAGATAGAGTCAAGCCATACAAAAACAAGAGTACTGGACTTTAGGAAGGCTGACTTTGGGAAAATGAGAGCGTGCCTCAGAAAAACACTAGCAAACTGGCAAGAAGGAGGGTTGGAGGAACAATGGGGAATAATTAAAACAGCCATCACAGAGGCAACAAGCCTTTGTGTGAAGCAAATCAACAAAACAAAATGAAGGAAAAAACACTATGGTTCTGAAAAGAGGTGGAAGGGAAGGTTAAGGAGAAAAATTGAGGGACTATAAGAAAACACAGGAGAAGCAGGACAGAGAACTTTATCAGTTAAAGCAGAAGGAGGAAGGGGTGACAGTCAGAATAGAAAAGGCACAAACCGAGGAAAAGATAGCCAACTCTGTTAAGAAGGGGGATGAAACCTTTTATAGGTACATTAGGGAGCAAAGAAAGACCAAGGGAGGGATACAGAGACTTAATAAAGGGGAGGGAACGTGGGCAGAGGGTGACAGTGAAAAAGCAGGGATACTGAATGAATATTTCTGCTCAGTATTCATAACGGAAGAGGGGAAGGAGGTACCTAAACCAAACAAGAGAAAAACTCTGATTAGGGGGTTGATACCAGTCGATTAACAGAAGAAAGGGTT
This sequence comes from Neoceratodus forsteri, assembly GCA_016271365.2. Taxonomy (NCBI): domain Eukaryota; kingdom Metazoa; phylum Chordata; order Ceratodontiformes; family Ceratodontidae; genus Neoceratodus; species Neoceratodus forsteri. The sequence continues at coordinate 114,599,172 of CM057455.1, read as the reverse complement.
TTGAAAGAACTCTTGAAACTGAGGGTGAACAAAGCAATGGGGCCTGATGGGATTCACCCAAGAATTCTAAAAGAACTTAGGGTAGAACTAGTAACGCCACTCACTACTCTCTTTAACAAATCATTGGAGGATGGGGTGGTACCTGAGGACTGGAGAAGGGCAAATGTGATTCCACTTCACATAAGTGGGAGAAGGTCAGAGGCAGGAAACTACAGACCAGTTAGTTTGACCTCAGTGGCAGGGAAAATGATGGAATCACTTCTGAAGGAAAGAATTACTGAGTACCTATAGGCCAATGGGGCACAGGACCCAAAGCAGCATGGTTTCACAGCAGGAAGGTCATGTCAGACAAACCTAATAGATTTTTTTGACTGGGTGACCAAAGTAGTAGACCAGAGAGAGGCTATGGGTATGGCCTAACTAGATTTTAGAAAGACATTTGACACAGTCTCACACAAAAGATTAATATACAAGTTAGCCAGCCTTGGAGTGGGTCCCAAGGTGGTAGCCTGGATAAAAAACTGGATGGACAACAGGATGCAAAGGGTAATAGTAAACAGAGTCCACAGTGAAGAAAGGAGGGTAACTAGTGGGTGCTGCATGGTTTGGTACTGGAACCAGTCCTCTTTAATGTCTTTATAAGTGACATTGGAGAGTACCTGGAAGGAAAAGTGTGTCTCTTTGCAGAAGACACAAAGATCTGCAACAGGGTTGATACGCATGGTGGGGTGGAAAGGATGAAAAGGGACTTGGCAAGGTTAGAGGAATGGTCAAATGTATAAAAGTTCAGATTCAATGCAAAGAAGAGCAAGGTAATGCTTCTGGGAAACAAAAACCCAAGGGAAGAGTGCACAATGGGGGGGGTGAGTTAATAACAACAACAAAAATCAAAAGAGACCTAGGAGTAATTATATCAGATGACCTAAAGGTGGGCAAGCAATATGAGAAGGCACTAAGGAGGGCTGGGGGATACTGGGATGCATAGGGAGAGGCATCAACAGCAGAAAACAGGAAGCTGTTATCCCTCTGTACAGATAGTTGGTGAGACCCCATCTGGAGTTCTGTGTGCAATTCTGGAGAACCCATCTCTGCAAAGCCATAGACAGAGTGGAGGCTGTTCAGAGAAGGGCAACAAAAATGGTTCAAGGTCTGCACCAGAAGACATACGAGGAGAGAGTAAAGCAGCTTAACATGTATACTCTTGAGGAAAGGAGGGAGAGCCGGGACACGATAGAAACTTTCAAGTATCTCCAATGAATTAACAAAGTACAAGAGGGTAGCATCTTTCAGAAGAAGAGATGTGCAAGAACAAGGGGGCACAATTTGAAGATAGAGGGGGGACGGCTCAGAGGTAATGTTAGAAAGTATTTTTTCACAGAAAGGGCTGTGGATGCCTGGAACAGCCTTCATGAGGAGGTTGTGGAGTCAGGAACAGTGGGAGAATTCTAGAAAGCTCGGGACAGACATAAGGCAATTCTAATGGGGGTAGGAGGAAGTAAGCTGTTGATTAACTAGAATCTGCAGCTTATCCATCTGGTAGGGAAATTGGCAGACTGGGTGGGCCAAGTGGTCCTTATCTGCCATCAAATTCTGTTTCTGTGTTTCTATTGCAGATGTAAGAATAACATGGAGACCACATAAATTAACAACAGATAGGGGTTACATAGGTAACACTGTAGATGTAGGAACAACATTTAGACCAGGTATGTTAACAACAGATAGGGGTTACATAGGCAATATTGCAGATGTAGGAACAACATGGAGACCAAGTATATTAACAACAGACAGGGGTTACACAGGCAACATTGCAGATGTAGGAACAACATGGAGACCAAGTATATTAACAACAGATAGGGGTTACACAGGCAACATTGCAGATGTAGGAACAACATGGAGACCAAGTATATTAACAACAGACAGGGTTACACAGGCAACATTGCAGACGTAGGAACAACATGGAGACCAAGTATATTAACAACAGATAGGGTTACACAGGCAACATTGCAGACGTAGGAACAACATAGAGACCAAGTATATTAACAACAGACAGGGGTTACATAGGCAACATTGCAGATGTGGGAACAACATGGAGACCAAGTATATTAACAACAGATAGGGGTTACATAGGCAACATTGCAGATGTAGGAACAAGATGGAGACCAAGTATATTAACAACAGACAGGGGTTACACTGGCAACATTGCAGATGTAGGAACAACATGGAGACCAAGTATATTAACAACAGATAGGGGTTACACAGGCAACATTGCAGATGTAGGAACAACATGGAGACCAGGTATATTAACAACAGATAGGGTTACACAGGCAACATTGCAGATGTAGGAACAACATGGAGACCAAGTATATTAACAACAGATAGGGGTTACACAGGCAACACTGCAGATGTAGGAACAACATGGAGACCAAGTATATTAACAACAGATAGGGGTTACACAGGCAACATTGCAGATGTAGGAACAACATGGAGACCAAGTATATTAACAACAGACAGGGGTTACACAGGCAACATTGCAGGTGTAGGAACAACATGGAGACCAAGTATATTAACAACAGACAGGGGTTACACAGGCAACATTGCAGGTATAGGAACAACATGGAGACCAAGTATATTAACAACAGATAGGGGTTACACAGGCAACATCGCAGATGTAGGAACAACATGGAGACCAAGTATATTAACAACAGACAGGGGTTACACAGGCAACATCGCAGATGTAGAAACAACATGGAGACCAAGTATATTAACAACAGACAGGGGTTACACAGGCAACATTACAGATGTAGGAATAACATGGAGACCAAGTATATTAACAACAGACAGGGGTTACACGGGCAACATTGCAGATGTAGGAACAACATGGAGACCAAGTATATTAACAACAGACAGGGGTTACACGGGCAACATTGCAGGTGTAGGAACAACATGGAGACCAAGTATATTAACAACAGACAGGGGTTACATAGGCAACATTGCAGGTGTAGGAACAACATGGAGACCAAGTATATTAACAACAGACAGGGGTTACACAGGCAACATTGCAGATGTAGGAACAACATGGAGACCAAGTATATTAACAACAGACAGGGTTACACAGGCAACATTGCAGATGTAGGAACAACATGGAGACCAAGTATATTAACAACAGACAGGGGTTACATAGGCAACATTGCAGATGTAGGAACAACATGGAGACCAAGTATATTAACAACAGCCAGGGGTTACATAGGCAACATTGCAGGTATAGGAACAACATGGAGACCAAGTGTATTAACAACAGACAGGGGTTACATAGGCAACATTGCAGATGTAGGAACAACATGGAGACCAAGTATATTAACAACAGACAGGGGTTACACAGGCAACATTGCAGATGTAGGAACAACATGGAGATCAAGTATATTAACAACAGACAGGGGTTACACAGGCAACACTGCAGATGTAGGAACAACATGGAGACCAAGTATATTAACAACAGTTAGGGTTACACAGGCAACATTGCAGATGTAGGAACAACATGGAGACCAAGTATATTAACAACAGATAGGGGTTACATAGGCAACACTGCAGATGTAGGAACAACATGGAGACCAAGTATATTAACAACAGATAGGGGTTACACAGGCAACATTGCAGATGTAGGAACAACATGGAGACCAAGTATATTAACAACAGACAGAGGTTACACAGGCAACATTGCAGATGTAGAAACAACATGGAGACCAAGTATATTAACAACAGATAGGGGTTACACAGGCAACATTGCAGATGTAGGAACAACATGGAGACCAAGTATATTAACAACAGACAGGGGTTACACAGGCAACATTGCAGATGTAGGAAGAACATGGAGACCAAGTATATTAACAACAGACAGGGGTTACACAGGCAACATTGCAGATGTAGGAACAACATGGAGACCAAGTATATTAACAACAGACAGGGGTTACACAGGCAACATTGCAGATGTAGGAACAACATGGAGACCAAGTATATTAACAACAGACAGGGGTTACACAGGCAACATTGCAGATGTAGGAACAACATGGAGACCAAGTATATTAACAACAGACAGGGGTTACATAGGCAACATTGCAGATGTAGGAACAACATGGAGACCAAGTATATTAACAACAGACAGGGGTTACACAGGCAACATTACAGATGTAGGAACAACATGGAGACCAAGTACATTAACAACAGACAGGGGTTACACAGGCAACATCGCAGATGTAGGAACAACATGGAGACCAAGTATATTAACAACAGACAGGGGTTACACAGGCAACATTGCAGATGTAGGAACAACATGGAGACCAAGTATATTAACAACAGACAGGGGTTACACAGGCAACATTGCAGATGTAGGAACAACATGGAGACCAAGTGTATTAACAACAGACAGGGGTTACACAGGCAACATTGCAGATGTAGGAACAACATGGAGACCTAGTATATTAACAACAGATAGGGGTTACACAGGCAACATTGCAGATGCAGGAACAACATAGAGACCAAGTATATTAATGATAGGTAGGGGTTACACAGGCAACCTTTGCATATCTAGGAACAACCTGGAGACCAAGTATAGCAACAACTGATAGGGATTACACAGGCAACATTGCAGATGTAGGAACAACATGGAGACCAAATATATTAATAACAGATAGGGGTTACAGAGGCAACATTGCAGATGTAGAAGCAACATGGAGACCAAGAATATTAACAACAGCTATGGGTGACATAGGCAGCATTGCAGATATAGGAACAACATGAAGACCAAGTATATAGACAACAACATGGTTTAACACAATGTTATTTTGGATACATTAAAAAAACAATAAAACTGGGCAGTGCCTTCTGGGGTCAGTAACAATGTTAGTGGGATCCGAAGACACACAATGGGTGGAGTCACATTCTACAAAAATAGTAGGCGGTCTAAGCAAAAAGGGTGTAAGAGGAAAGATGGTGAAAAGTCAAGGTGGTTGTTGACAAGGACAAGATGGATCAGAAAGATTCTTTAGCTTGCCTCTAAAGCCAGGGATTGAGGGGGAGAGGTGTAGGGGAGAGGGGAATTGGTTCTTGAGGGAAAGGAGTCAGTAGAAGAAAGCAGCTTGTCCAACAGAGCAGTCAGGAAGGGGAATAGATAAAGTATGTAAATCCCTGGAGCAGAGAAAGTAAGACGAGGAAGGGGCAAGGGAGATGAGTGAAGAAGGTAGAAGGGAAGGGAACCAAACTGATAATTAGCAAAGAGGGAAGCACAGTAGGACTAGTGACAAGCCAGTAGGGGGCAGATGGAGAGGGAGAAATAGAGAGAGCAATGATGTCTTAAAAAGGGGAAAGTTGGCTGTAAAATGACAGAAGGCATTGCAGAGGGTGTCCAGTCTGGCAAAGGAGGAAGATATGGTGGTGCCATAAACTGCATCCATATAGTTAAAAACCAGGAGAACCATTCTGATTACAACTCCTAGCTGAACTGGAGAAAGACTGGGAAAACTATTTTGATTACCGGCTCCTGGAGGAACTGGAGAGAGAAGCTGTCCTTATCGTGGTTCAAGGCACCAAGTTTGGGGCAACACTTGGCATAAATGGTATGAATGTGGGCAGATAAGTCAAGCTTGCTATCAAGCCATACACCAAGTTACTTGAATTCAAAGACAACCCCCAGGGAGATGCTGCCCTGTGTGGAGAAAACAGGGGAGGGTGAGAGTTTCTGGCTGGTGCCAAAAATCATAGACATGGTCTTCATGGTTTTGAACCTGCCAGTGTGGAACCAGCACAATACACTGTGGAAGTTATGCTGAAGCAGATCTTTCATAGCTGAAGCTGAAGACTCAGAGATATAAAATGACCATGTTTTCCACATATGCAAAGGGACACATGTGGCAGGGAGGATATCTAGGAACACTGAAAACTGGATAGGTCCCAGGATGTAGCCTGTGGGACCACTGCTAGGAGAAGGTGAGGAGAGGATGCCTCCTACCTGTACTGTCTGTTGCTGGCCAATGAGGCATGAGTGGATCATGCTGACAGACACTGAGAAGCCATCCAAGCTCAGCTTTTTGAGGAGGAGGGAGTGGGACACCTAGCCAAAGGATTTGGCTAGATCAATAAATATTGCTGAGGAGATACAGTATGCCCCTGCTCCATGCCAGTGAGGATACAGGCAGTTACCCGTAGCTGAGAAAAGATGATAGAATGGGGCTTCCTAAAGCCTGACTGGAGAGAGAGAGTAAAATACAGCAGTAAAAAAGCTCAGCAAACTGAAAGTAGACAAGTCTTATGAAGCTTTGCAAGAGAAGGAAGGAGTGAGATCAACCATAGGTTGACAGGGGAGGGAGGTCACTCTTTTTGTGCTAAGCCAAAACCTTGCAACCTTCCATTTCAGAAAGGACAGCAATGAGTGAGAAGAAGAGATTCAGAAGGTGAGTTAGTGGAGAAGTGATGGCTGGAGCACATATACAATATGTAGAAGTTTAACTTACAAACCATCAGGGCTGGACTTAGGAGGGTTACGTGAAGTAAGGATGAAGAAGACTTCATGGAGAGAAATTAGAGAGAATTGGAAGCTTCAAGTGATTGAGGTGGAAGAGAGACAACAGGGGATGTGGGTGACCAAGGGATGGAGGAGAGGGTAGAGCACAGGAGGTGAAGAATTTGTTAAAATGAGTGGCAACTGAGAGATGGTTAGAGGCAAGAGGCTGGACTGTGCTGGTGGATCAAAGATGGTGTGGATAACCTTCCAGAATTTAAACTGGAGGTCTGATTTGAAGTAGTGGGCCTTCACAGTATGGACAACCTTAATGCAGGCGCTCCTGAATGATCTGTAGGATAAAAGGTCAGACAGGGTTTGAGAGGATTTGTACCATGTTCAACATAGATCCCATGACTTGCAGCTATTGATAAGGTTAGACTTAACCAAAAGTGGTGGGAGTGTTTAACCCTGGACTTTCTAAGTTGGGTGTCAATGTTCCAGGTATGGATAAAAATGGCATGAAAGAAGCAGAGAGCAGAATCAATGTCTGAGAAAGAACTAGGAAGCAGTCATAGGAAGCCAGGTCATTTAAGATTGCATTAGTGTCAAGAGACCTGAGTGATCTGCACTAAATGGATTTAGGAGCAGAATGAGTGGGCCTCACTTTCCTGATACACTATGCCATACGGTACTCTCTGAAGGAATACAGTAGAATGCCTGCTGCAATGCTGTGATGGGGTGGGAGGAGAGCACACAGTCCTGAAGAGAATGATTATAGGAGTAAGGGCTGTGCCAGCTGGGTTCGCTGACTTATTACACGAAGTTTAAGGACTCAATCCTGTGGAGTATGGGCCTGGAGGCAGGAGAAAGCTAATTTATATTGAAATCCAAAAGAGGCAGCATGGGAAAAGAGAGATGGGAGGGATTCCTCTAGGGTAGAGGGAGAGATTTTAGGAGAGCTATAGAAAACACCAAAAAGGATGGGGATAGTGGAAGTGAGGGATTGGCTGGCTAGAAGAAGCTAGTGAGATTAATGAAGTGACTCTCGGAAAGTGATGGAGTAAGCTAGATTGTGACAGACATATATGACAACACCACCACCACAATGCTTACCACGGTCCTGACAGAAGAGGTTGTAGTCAAGGAGAACCCAGCTGGAGTCAGGTACCCTGGCAGAGATCAAGGATTCAGAGTTATACAAGAGACCAGGAGAGTTCTAAGATATCCAAGCTTTAAGAGGGTCGAGATTAGGGAGGAGGATGCTAGCATTAAGGTGGAAAATGCTAAGGCCAATCAGGAGGGTATGGGAGAGGAGGGACAAGGGGGGCCAGGGTTGACTTCAACATTACCAGCATGAAGGTAAAGACTAAGGAAGAGAAGGAGACTGTAGTGGGACTTTCACTCCCTTGAATGAGGAGGAAGAAGAAGGGATAGTGGAAAGGTCATGAAGGCACAGTGGAGAAATTCAAGGTTTAGGGAAGGAGCATGGATGAGCACAGAGTAGATGGTGGGTGCAAGGTAGCAGAGAAGAGAAGGAGAGGAAGGGGAGAGAGATGGGAAGATGTAAGACTGGACAAGGAAGGAGGAGTAGATTTTAAGGGGAAGAGAGGGGGAGGTATATGAAAAGGAATGGGGAAGGGTGGGGAGGAGGGAGGCAACAGGGCTAGGAGAGAGAGAGAGAGAGAGAAGACTGAGGCAGACATTAAGGGTATCAGCATTGTGAGGTATAATTAGAGATACAGCAGGTGACTGAACCAAGGTGGCTCAAATAGCAAATACCTTAATGATGGTGAAAATGCAAAAGCCTCACAATTTTCAACCTAGTCAAGCTGGGATATAAGCAAAAATGAAAAGTGAAAGAAGTAAAAAACTGAGGAGATGGCCAAAATAAAAGAAGATCTGCAGTTACTGGACAAACAGCTACCAGATGTTAGCAGGAATCAAATAACACAAGTTAATAATGTAAAGAAAAATGAAAAGAGGTATTTTGAACGGCAACATAAAAACAAATCTAAGATGGATAAAAAGACTAATAGTAAAAAAAATACAGGAATAGAAAATGAGATACAGACTTAGGGACACCCGCAATAATAAATAGAACAGCTGGATACAGACCAGACGGTTATGCTGTTAAAAGGGGTAAATAAAGATGAGAATGAGAACAACCAAGTTTTAGGGATTTTGATCCATTTGATTTGTAGGAATGACTTCAATTAGATATTTTAGAGAAGGATATTTGTAGAGCTTCTAGAGTGCATGATTGTTTAGGAAATGATCTGATATTGTTATTCTTTAAACATGAAAGAATGGCCAATAACGCATGGTGAAACACTAAACAACCAAGTAAATATAACTTAAATATGGATTTCCCAGTGTCAGTGTCTAAATTGATAGACAGTAGAACTTTAATTGCACAGGATCGGTGGAAAAATGGCCACTGTCTACTCCCTACAAGAGATTATGTTGTGTGATAGTTTTCAGAATTTTTCACCAGACATAACACTATTCATTTTTGGGATTAAACACCAGGGTTACAAATCTCAACCAAGGTTAAAATTACTTGTGACTCAACTTTTTGTTAATATGCTGGGAACAGAGTTTTATGAAGATTACATTCTTACTGTAAATAGAGTGCACAAGAACTGGGAAGAAGGTAATCTGATAGATCTAGTTCTTAATAACAAATCCTTGGCAGAAAACCTACTGGAAAACAATTTTTCATTAGATGATCTTGAGATACATAGAGGTACTTTGTATTTTAAATAGTTTTTTATTTTAATGGGTTCACCACAACATATCCAAGACACACTGTCTTAGGGTAGCTGGTCCATTCCACTGGGGCGTCAAGCAGGCGAGGCATACTGATGAGTCCTGGTAGGATGAAACACGTGGCTATGTCTTCTGTTAGCACCTTTTTGCAAACTGTGTGAGAGGCCTTTCGGCACCATGCAATTCTGCTTAAAGTTGGACCAGCATAACATTCTGTGGTGATTTGCATATGCAGCCCATGATGCATTGCACTGTGTGGGCATGTGTGATTTTGTATTTTTTTGTGAATTTATATGTTGCACAGTCACATGTTGTGCAAAAGGACAGCACAATCAGTGAAAACAATGTGCATTACAAAGATCAAGTTGTCAATAGATGACTTATTATAGTGAATGACTCAGGGAAGTGAACAATAATAGAATAAGCAGTGTCCTAGTTTCAGCTCAAGGTAAAAATTTTGCTCTACTACGGATATACACCAAACATTTAGTGAACATGTATCTATTATTTCATGGAGCATTGCTGGAATTATCTCAAAATGTATAGATACACAATTTTTTAGGGTTGTCTCACAAAATGATATAATGATGTTACAAGAAATGTGACACAGTCCTGAAACTCTAGAGAAAAATCAACTAAATGGTTATATAGAAGTACAGTGTACTGAAGTAAAGGTTAAAAAAATGGTCATCATATGGGTTGACTATGAACCTTTATTAAAGTATCTGACTATATACAAGTTGTGGAAACAGGTATCAAATCAAATTACTTCTTATTATTAAACTCAGGAGTCAATTACTGCTGCTGGACAATATCTGCATACCCCATAAAAATACATCATTACATGATAAAGAACTGAGTTCAAAAATAAAAGATATTAAAAGAATGATAAGTAGTATATGAAATATCGAGATATTAATTATGGGTGATCTTAACTTTAGGTATGCCAACAGCAAAGGTTCCTCTGCCTTGCAAGAAATAAAGTCAAACTTAGGTATCCCCCAAAGACAAACTAGGGATATAACACATGACAAAAACCTTCAAATAACAAATTTTCTATAAACTTTACAGTTAGCAATATTAAAAGGATGTCTTCCATATGACTTCGAAGAGAAAACAACATATTTAAATTCAAGGGGTTCCTCAACTATTGACCATGCACCTTGCTCAATATATGATTTTGAAAATTATATGGATTTAAAAATAGTACAAAGGTTGGAACGCGATCATCTGCTGCTTGTTCTTGTTAGATAATCAGACATTCCAATAATACAAAAAGAGGAGGAACAGACAGATCTTAGAAAAAAAGACTCAGGGCCAGCTATTCAAAACTTTGCACCAGGGCTAAATTAGCACTGCTTGGTGTGCTAAATTAGCCCAGATCCAATAGCCTGCTATATTCAAAAGGCATGGCCCCAGTGCTAAACCTGTTGAATATAGTATGCTTAGGAAGCTGGGAAAACCGGGCTTGGTGTTCAGTGCAAAAATAGCCCAGGAATAAGACAGCTCTGAATATAGCAACCAGGAAGTGCATACCACAACAGCATTCCAATTCACAGCGATGTGAAGGAAGGCAAAGGTGAACTATGTAGCCAATGTGTATGCTAGCAAAGGAGTGGAGTCAGTAAAGCTGCAAGCAGCAGCACATGTGAAATTACTTTGTGTAAAAATGTACAATGTTCCTGAAAAGTCTGCACGGCACAAACACAATTGCGCAAGTTTAGCGTGGAGCTAAGTCATTTGCCCAGTGCCATCATGTTTGCCCAAGATAAAACTTTGTTATATTCAAAAGTGACATGTAAATGAGCCTACTTAGGTATCCCATGGGCAAGCATCCAGATTAGCATCTCATTATGACCTGATTTGCATGCAGTTAGCCCAGTGCTATTGCAGATTCCCACAGTTCCTCCTCTAGGTCAGTCTGGAAGTACAGTGGTTGACTGGGCCTGCCCACAACTCCACCTGTGGGTCAGTCTGGCAGTGCATGATGGTAGCTACAGGCTACAGTTGTTCAGTACAGCATAAAATATTGTGCCCCTGGGGACTACACAGCACAGGAACAGGTGGTGGTGCTGCAGGCAAATGCTGCATGTAATTGACAAACTGTACTTCATGCTACAGTGCACTGCATACATTACAGTAGCAAGAGGGCCAGTAGTGTGAGGAACACAGCAATGCCTATGGTGTGTAGGGCAGTAATGAACATTGCACTCTACACAGTGACAGGCCCAACCTGCAGGTGTTTACTGACAGTGGACATTACTGTTATGTTGTTGTGCAACCCACAGATGCTGCACCACTAGCATGGGATGCTCACAGTGAAATACACATGGCTGGCTGTGTGTGCAGTGGTGTATGTACAGATGTGTGGTATGTAACTGGGTGGGGGCACATACCATCAGACAGACACACTGGTTTTGGGGTATTCCCAACACTGGCCCATGTGCACAGCATGGCTTGGCCCAGCCTTATGGCTGCACCCAGTCTGTGGTGGAATCTGGCCACGTGTAGACCTTCCCCTCAACACCTTCCATGCCTACAGTGCTGCATATGTGTGCTTGCATCTGTTGGTGTCCACAGAAGGTTGGTCTACAGGTGTGTGCTGTATGGTCACACTGCCATAGTGTGCACTGGGAGCTGGGTCACCCCTTATTGCTTGGCATGGCAATGACTGGTGGCAGATGATGGCATTATAGGGATGCCATTAGGGAGCAGCATGTTTCCTCTATGTTTGGCATATTTCTATGTGTCATACTTACTGGTTAGGGTTGTATAAAGCCACATACAGTCAAGCAAAGCTGTGCAAAGTCACAAAGTCACTCAAATCTGATTTGCCTACAGTTAAGACAACCTTTTCCTAGGTGGTAAGTTGAACTGTACAAAGTGTTGCACTAAGTCACTCAAAACCATTTTGTGTGGTGCTATTCGCTGACTATAGCATTGCACCTGTATTAATGTACATGTCCCCCTCAGTTTGCCCCTTACAAACATTATAATTTTGCCTGTCACTAATACAGTTTGAATGCACTATTTGACCATTTGAATATAGTGGGCCCAACATAACCCAATGCTAACCCTCTACAAATGATTTGTGCATAGAGCAAAGTTTTGAATATCTGGACCTCAAATAGAACAGAGTCTCAGAATTTATAGCTAACAATATTAGTGCATATTCACAGCAGAAGTGAAAGATTTGTTGGAAATTGAAATTGAACCTGATAAAATATATCTTATAATCATATAAACATTTCAAAAACATATAGAAACATTAAGTTCTAAAAAACCAAAAACAAACCATAGCATGCAAATATGAAAACTGGTTTTACAAATACTGTAGATTGGAGAAGAAAAAATTAAATAGGCAACTTAGACCTACAAAAACAGACCTAACAAAAGCTATTATAAATGCTCTTAAACAAGCTAGGTAAGAATATAAAACACATGTAAAATTAAAAAAATATGAGCATCAACAACTTATGCAGGAAACCATGTATAATGATGTTACAAATTGGGATGATTAGAAATGTTGGTCTCTTGTTGTCTCTGCTACAAATGTATATAAAACCAATATATTGCACCAGATAAATGGGTAGATTACTTTTCTAAAATCTTGTGGGATGAAAACATGCAAAACCATGAAGACTTAATTGAGATTAATGACAACTTTATGTGGTTTACAACAGAAGAGGTCAGCAAGGCTAGCAATAGTTTTAAGAGAAGTAAGTCACTAGGACCAGATAACTGTTCTGTAGATTTTTTATAAATTAAACATTGAATGGTGGGTTAATATACTTACGGATTTTTTAAGTAAAATTGTTATGTGTCATATTTTCAACCAAAATGGCATGGAAGTTACATTCTTCCTATATATAAGAAAGGCTATATATTGGATCCTAGTAATTATACACCAATTAGTCTATTAGACAGTCTAGCTAGAATTAAAAATACACTGTCAGCCTTGAATAGGTTTGATTATCTATATGGTTGACCCTTGGTTTCCCCATTTATAATCACTATGAATGTTAAGGTAGTCTTTCAAATTTGATACTCTGCTGAAGTTTGGGAACTTGTGAGTCTTGCAAAGTTAAAATCTGCTCTAAATAATTCATATACAAAAATACTTAAAATTACCAAAATGTACTCTAAATGCCTCAGTGAGGTCACAGATTAGACAACCGAGTCTGGAACATATGGTACAAGCAAAGTTAGTTAATTACTGGATCAAAACTAAAACAGACATAAAAGATCTGTTGATTAAAATATGAATGAAAGAGAAAGAGATCTTATTGTCACAAACCCACACAACTCGTCAGCCCTCTACTCCCAAAGTGCCATCCTCTGAGCATAGAAATGTGAACAGTTTAACAGAACAAGGTAACCCTCTTGTCTGTTTTGTGGGTTTGAGTCACTTTAGCCTCAAGTTCTGGAGGGATTCAAACTGATAGCCTCTTGTTAGTGTACCCAGTTATCAGGCTCAGATAATTCTGTTTTCAGGTGGACCAGGTATCTTTGCCTATGGGCACCTAACCAGGTATTTCAAAATGAACCCTTAGAACTCTATGCAAGACTTTGAGAACTGTTATCCGTTTCCCAGTTTGGTATCACCTTAAGCACATGCACAAGGTTCAGCTGTAACCATTTAAGCTTCACTTACATAAAAATAAATTTCAAGGCACACCAGGCAGTTTCTATTTTTAGAATATATATCTTTTCTTTAAAATAGATAAAATAGGAAAACATTAAAATACAGAACAAGATATCCCAACACACAGAGCCTTAAAAACATAACAGGTTTAAAAGTGCAAATTCCTACAATACATACACTCAGACTAGTCTTGTCTAGGGTCCATACTTTTTAACTTTTCAGTGCTTCATGGTCTTTCTTCTCTCAGTCAGATAAAAATGTGAATGTCTATTCTAAGGTCTGCTCAGTAGGTTTAAAAACAGTCTTGAGCCAGCCTTCTCTTTGAGGTTACCTAACTCCACCTTGGTGTATTCAAATTTATATTTTATAACACAGGATGTCATACTAAGATATTTAAAAATATATAGATGACATAATAAATTGTCTCTCTCTTCCTGTAACTTGTCCAAACCAGTCTGGGATCTCCTTCCCCCTAGACATCAAAAGTCTCTTTGATGTAAGTCGCTGTATACTTCAAACAAATGTATATTGGACTCCTTAATTTAGTCTGGTACCTGGTATCCCCAGACATCAAAGGACTCTTTGATAAAATAAGCTGGCTTCCTGGGAGGATACCCAAAACACTGGCCTGTGTCCCTTTTTTCCTCAGGGCACCTAGTGCACATCAAAAGATTTCCCTGAGGGCATTATAAAATGGATATTTTGATTCCTGGTTTTCAAAGCAAATTTAACAAAGTAATTGCACTTCAGATAGCTGCAGTTTTAAGCTATGTCCTGTCCTTTCAACTTATCCCTGGGGGGGGATTGATGTGTCAGTTCCAGCAAGACAGCATTTTCTCTTGACAAAGTCCATCATACATTTTTTGTTATTTACAAAAAAAATGATACAGGGATCAGAACCAGCTGTCCAAGTGTGACACTTATTACATTATAACAAAAAAGCTTGGTGGAACAAAATTGAACTTTTGTTGGACATTTATAGACTTACATATTTAAAAAAAACCTGGATAGTCAACATATAGTTACAAATTCTAAATATACAGTTTTGTAACAAAAAGGATTTATGATCTTTCTTGACAGAAATATATACGAGATATACACGATCTAAAGTCCTTGAAAACCTCACCATGGCTTGTAAACAATATGACAGACCACAATATTAAACCATACCTTGCTTTGGTTAAAAACAATGAACATAGAATAATATTAACTAGATATAGGTTTAAAACTTTTTCTAAAAATGTATGAATAGCTCACTATAATAAAGACCAAATGATATCTGTAAATTGCAAATATGTATGACATGAAATAGAACACCTAAAGCACGTACTACACTGCCCATGGTATGATATGCCACAGAGGAAATTCTTGGGTAAATATCTAAATTCTTGCAATATTCCCAATAGATACTTATTGGATCTAATATTTAACACAGACAATGAAAAGATCCTTACAGATCTTGCAATGTATTTAATTTTGTTTGGTAAGAACCGAGAGAAAAGAATTATGATATTAACATCATAATGCATGGACACTGTTCTATAGATTCTGAAATGGATTGAATAGCTTAAAGGGCCACTCTTTCTTGTCTTTTGTCCTAAATCAAGTTCTTATCCTCTGTCTTACTTCAGTTTTTAATTGTTGGAAACTGACAATATATTAAGGTCATAGGGCCTGTGATTTTATGTTTTTTAACTTAATCTTAACTATAAAACACATAGGGCCAGATATACAAAACTTTGCCCAGGGCAAAATTAGCACTGCCTGGTGGGCAAACTTAGCCCGGAGCACAGAGCAAGCTATATTGAAATGGAATTAGCCCAGTGCTAATCCTGCTGAATATTGCAGTCTAAGGATGCTGGGCAAACTGGCCTGTGAGTGAAGGTCAAAAATAGCCTAGGAATAAGACAGCACTGAATAAAGCAACCAGGAAATATAACCCACAACAACAACACAGTGCGCAGCAACATGAGGGCAGGTACAGACAAACTACATGGCCAATGTGTGTGTGCCAGCAAATGCATGGACTTAGTACAGCTGCAGGAAGCAGCAGATGTGAAAGAACAGTGATCAAAACTGTATATTATTTCCCCTACCATTAGCGCTGTGCTATCACATTAGCACGTCATTAGCGCGGAGCTAAGCAGTTAGCCCAGTGCAAACACGTTTGCCTGGAGCTAAAATGTGCCATATTCAAAAGTGTCATGCAAATGAACCCACTTAGTTAGTCTCTGGGCAAACAACCAGATTAGTATCTCATTATACCCTGATTTGCATGCAGTTTTCCCAGCGTTACTGCAGGGTCCCACAGAGCCACCTGTAGGTCAGTCTGGAAGTACAGGGGCTGACCACGTCCAACCACAGCTCCACCTGTAAGTCAGTCTGGCATTGCAAAATGATAGCTGCAGGCTACATGTAAACAGAACAGCATAGTATAGTATAGCATATTGTACCCCAGGGGACAAGACAGCATAGGCACAGGTGGTGGTGGTGCTGCATGCAACTGTCACACTGTAGGGCATGCTACAGTGCACAGCAGACACTACAGTAGCAAGGGGGCCAGTAGTGTGAGGGACACAGCACTGCCTATGGTGTGTATGGCAGTGATGATGACTGCACTGTACACAGTGACAGACTCAACCTGCAGGTGTTTACTGACAGTGGACATTACTGTTACACTGTTGTGTGACCCACAGATGCTGTACCTGTGGCATGGGATGCTCACAGTGACATGTACATTTCTGGCTTTGTGTGCTGTGGCAGTTGTACAGCTGTGCAGTATGTGGTCGGGAGGGGGGCATATATTATCCAAAAGGCACACTAGTGTTGGGGTATTCCCAATACTTGCCCATGTGCACTGCATGATGTGTCCCAGCCTTGTGGCCACACCTGGTCTGTGGCACAGCCTTGTCACCCATACACGCTCCCCTCAACATCCTTCATGCACACAGTGCTGTATGTGTGTGTTGGCATCTGTTCATGTCCACAGATGTTTGGTCCGCAGGTGTGTGCTGTATGCCCATACTGTCATGCTGTCCACTGGTGGCAGGTTCACCAGTTACTGCCTGGCAT
Source organism: Neoceratodus forsteri (assembly GCA_016271365.2). Classification (NCBI taxonomy): domain Eukaryota; kingdom Metazoa; phylum Chordata; order Ceratodontiformes; family Ceratodontidae; genus Neoceratodus; species Neoceratodus forsteri. The sequence continues at coordinate 114,582,193 of CM057455.1, read as the reverse complement.
GGCTGGAACTGGTGGCAGATGATGGCATCTTTGTGATGCCATCGGTTACCAGCATGCTTCCTCTATGTTTGGCTTTATCTATGTGTCATATTTATTTGTTAGGGTTGCGCAAAACCTGCGCTAAACTCACGCAAACACCGCGCAATGCCAAAGTGTTGTACAAAGCTGATTGCCCAGGGTTAAGACAAGCTTTTCCTGGGCGGTAATTTGCACTGTGCTATGTGTCTCGCTAAGTCATGCAAAACCACTTAGCGCAGCACTAGTCACTGAATATACTGTAGCATTGCACCTGTATTCATATCGGTTTGCCCCTTGCATACATTATATATTTTGCCAGCGCTAATGCAGTTTGCCCCGTGCTATTTGTGCCCCTTGAATACAGCAGACCCGCGCTAATCCCGCGCTAAACCTGCGCAAATGGTTTTTGCCCGGTGTAAAGTTTTAAATATCTGACTCATAATGTTCTATTTTTGTATTGATTTGTGAAATAACTTTTAAGAAATGACTAAGGCCAATCAATAAATTAATTTGTATTTTATAAGCAAAATTGTTAGTAGAATTGCAGGAAACCTATATATAATAACTATATATATATATATATATATAAACCTATATATAATAACTATATATATATATATATATATATATAAACCTATATATAATAACTATATATATAAAAACCTATATATAATAACTATATATATATATATATATAAACCGATATATAATAACTATATATATATATATATAAACCTATATATAATAACGAGGTAACTCTTGATAAGCAGCTCTAGGATTACTGAGGTAGCAGTAGCAAGTAAGTCAGACAGCAAATTATACAAGCTATTGGTAAGGAAACTCACGATCAAGGTGACCCAGAAAGGGAGTAAGCAAAGACTTGCATTTTGGCCTGAGTTATACAAATTAATCAAACAGAGTTTAACAAATTAAACAAACAATGAGTATCAGAAGTTCACGGTTAGGGTGCTACATATAGAGATTAAACACTGATTACCATTGCAGCGTAAGAAACAATAGATACAAGAGCTGTTTCAGCCTAAAACAAATTATGTAAGTGTATATTGCCACAAACAAAGGATCACAGTGACCCAGATAGTGAGTAGGCAATAATTAACCCAAGCATCTGGTGTAAATAGTTAAATGTGCAAGTGAACCAGGTGGGAAGAGAACAATTCTAGTGAGCTGGTTGCCCTGCACAGCTGTGAAGCTGATTGGCAAATGGGACAGTCAGTCAGTATGTCTATGGTGGAGCAGCATCCCTGGCCAATGGCTGAACTCATGCTGATTCTGGGAAGACTACTTAGGTTGATGTCTTTTGCACTTGGTCCTTAGTGCAAGGACTGCTTGTACTGAATGGTTCTATGTGATAATGGCAATCATGGAAAGGCGATCGCCGTTGGGGTGAACGTACATCAGTGAATATCAGTTTTGCCAATGTACACTCCCGGTGCATGGCAAAAGAGCACCGAGTACTTGTGTTTTTTTTTGTTTGTTTATCCTCACCCCACCCCCATACCCCCCTACTGAAGGATTCTAAACTCCGGGGGGGTGCATGTCGGGTGGGGTGAAAACAAAAAAAAATAATTTACACAAAAAGGTGCTAAAATCCCGATGTTCCCAGCACTGAACCCAGCTCCCTCCCAACCCTAGCCTGCCATGAACTCACCATGTCATACAGCCAGCTCGGCAATCCACCATCATGTGACATCTCACAAACCCCCCATCCCCTTCCACCCATCACATGGCATGCTCACTCCCCCCGTGAATATACATATAGCAACAGGATGTTGATATACCCATATTTGTCCCCTGTCCAGTAGCCCTGTGAACAGGTGCCACTAGTGAGTCACCCTTTATGTATGCGCTCAATAGTGGATGGCATTATCACAGGATACAGTACTGAACATCTTATATAAAGAGATGTAGATAGGATAAGCGATTCAATTGACTGGCTGGGTTCCTGGAGAGTGGTACATCGTGCACATTGTGACTGGCTGCTTCTGAGTCAGTTCCTGGGACTCTGATGGTAATGGCTAGCATTGGGGGAGAGTCTACTGTGGTGGTTGGACAAATTCTCTCAACCACTTGGAGATTGGCAGACAGGGCAGGTCAGTAGTGAAATGGTTTCCAGTGGCAGAAAGCCAGATGTTTGTAAGAGGGCTCCTGACAAAGATGAATCATGTGCCTTTTCTGGATGAGTGATCTGATTGACTGGTTGGGTTCCTGTGGGAGTTGTGCTTCACATCCTTTGCAGCCAGCTGTTGCTGAATCAGTTCCTGGCTCTCTGGTGGGAATGGCTAGTGTTGGAGGGAGAGTCTGCTGATGTGGCTGTACAGGTTTTCTCAGTCCCTTAGAGATTAGCAGGTGGGGTAGGGCAGTGGTGAAGTGGTTTCCAACAGTAGAAAGATGAATGTTTAAAAGAGGGCTCCTGAGTTTGCCTCTTCTGGATGAGTGAGCTGACTGACTGGCTGTGTTCCTGGGAGGCAGTGCTTAATGCTTGTAGTGGCCAGCTGTTGTTGAATCAGTTCCCAACCCTATTATGGGAACACCCAGTGTTAAGGGGAGAGTCTGCAGAGGTGGGTAGACAGACTCCATCAACCACTTGGAGAATGGCAGGCAGAAGAGGGCAGCAGTGAAATGGAGTCCTTGTTTGCTACCTTGCAGTCTCAGACCACGATTTGCTGAAATTTCAAAACCAGAGTTCTGACATTAGTTATATTGCATTATTTGGTTAGCCAAGAAACTCACTAAAGGATCTATTGAGAGACATAATTGTCACACTTATCTTCAATTTATTTTGCAGGAAATCAGAGTAAATTATTGTTTGCCTCCTCTGGAGACCACTGAAGATATGAAGATATGTGCATTCTGTTTCTTCAGTTTCTGTCCAATGATTTGGTTTATTAGCATTATCCACATTTACCACCTTCTGGAACATCAAGAATAGGTCCATTCTATTCTTTCTGTTTACCTTCTACTATTGGGTGCTCTGCCATTTTTCACCATTGCCAATCAGAACCATTGAAGAGGAGTGCATTCTATTCCACAAATGTATCTTCTATGATTGGATGCAATATCATTTTCCACTGTAGCAAGAGGGAACCATCGAAGAAAGGCACATTCTGTTACTCCAATTTATATTCTGCTTTTGGGGGCATTACCATTTTCAACTGTTACCTGTGGGAACAACTGAAGAGAGGAACATTCCATTCCTCCAATTTGTATTCTGCTATTGGGTGCATTATCATTGTTCACTGTTGCAACTGGAAACCACTGAGGAGTGACACATTCCATTCCTCAAGATTATATTCTACTATTGGGTGCATAATCATGCTCAACAGTTACCAGTGGAAACCGTTGAGACACATTCTATTACTCCAATTTTTATTCTGCTATCAGGTGCATTATCATTCTCCACTGTAACTTCCGGAAACCATCAAATAATTGAATTCCTCCAATTTATATTCTGCTATTGAGTGCATTATCATTATCCACTGACACAAGGGGGAAACACTGAAATGAGACAAATTCCATCCCTTTAGTTTATATTCTACTTTTTGGTGCATATTCATTCTCCACTGTTATCACTTGGACCATTAAAGAGAAGCGCATTCCATTTCTCCCATTTATATTCTAATATTGGGTGCATTATCATTTTCCCTGTTACCAGTTGGTACCACTGATGAAAGGCAAATTCCATTTCTTCCATTTATATTCTACTTTTGGATGAATTACCATTCTCCTCTGTTACCATTGGAAACCATTAAAGAGAGGCACATTCCATCCCTCCAATTTATAGTCTACTATTGGGTGCATTATCATTCTCCACTGTTAGCAGGAGGACCACTGAGGAAATGCACATTCCATTCCTTCAATTTATATTTTAATTTGGGTGCATTATCAGTATCCTCTGCTACCACTGGGAACCACGGAAGACAGCACATTCTATTTCTCCAGTTTACATTCCCCTCTATATAGGGATGGCAGTATAGCCCAGAGGTCGAGTAATGAGCAATGAATGAGCTTGGTACATCCAGCAGACCAGACATTGATTTGATTCTCACAAGTTCCATCTGCATACTGTGTGACTCTGAGCTAGTCACTTAACTGCCCAGTACTCCCAGGCCACCCTTGAAAACAAGCAGTTGTACCTAGTGAGCCTTACCTGGTTAACAAAGACTAAAATAAAAAAAATAAATATTCTGCTATTGGGTTTATTATCATTCTCCACTCTTGTCAGGGGCACCATTGAAGAGAGACACATTCCATTACTCAGTTTATATTCTGCTATTGGGTGCATTATCCCATAGAAGTATGCAATATATCCAAAAATGTATGCAATATAAATCTCATGGTCACCCATAACACACAGGCAATTCAGCAATAGCTACAAACTACTTCTAAATTGTGTCGAAAACACTGGCAATGCTCTTTGCCCCATCCCAAGGCTTTGAAACAGTCAAACACCACTTCTGATCACATGTCTGGACTGTGTCTCTCTTGAGCAAACATATTCCCTCGATTATCTTGGAGTCACATTAAATCCTTTTCTTTATATTCATTCACATTTATCTAACACTTGTAAAGCTATTAATGCTATACTTGGCCTAGCCGATTGAACTAGGCACAACCTTCCCCAACACACATGCATGTCTTTAGTGAGAGGCTTACCATATTACTCCCAATGCTTACATACAATATTGCAGTATGTGTATCTTCAGCATTTAAACTAGCACTCAGAAAGTGTTGGACATTACCTACAACATTTGTAGTTTTACACTTTATTCAAACAGACTTACTGTGGCTCTACCCAAATACTCTGCGTGACTTTATACTTGGAGATATTATTTGCAGAGTCATCACCAACCTGGAGCCTCCACAATTCTCAGAATGGATTACATCACACTCTAATCCATATTCCCTCAGACCCTCAGACCTTGGATTACTTACAGTGCCTTAAATGACAGCAGCTTTCAAAAACTTTACTTCTAGGTTGTGGAATAATATATTATCAGACATTAACACTGCTACTACTATTTATGTGGGCTTCAAAAAATCCTTTCGTATGCACCACCTCAATAGCACAAAATGTAAATGCTTCCCCAACAGGAAGATTGCTGATTTATGGTGCTGGATACTGTACTACTCTGGCATTCAGTTCTCTTCCATGTTATAATATTGTGTTACTATACTTGTTATCTGTCAGTTAGAACCTTATTGATACAGTGGATGAGAAATTGTTTTCCTTAATGCATCTGGGAAACAAAAACCCAAGGGAAGAGTACACAATGGGGGGGTGAGTTAATAACAAAAATTGAAAGAGACCTAGAAGTAATTATATCAAATAACCTAAAGGTGGGTAAGCAATGTGAGAAGGCAGTAAGGAGGGCTGGGAGGCTACTGGGATGCATAGGGAGGGGCATCAACAGTAGAAAACAGGAACTTTTTATCCCTCTGTACAGACAGTTGGTGAGCCCCATCTGGAGTACTGCATGCAATTCTGGAGACCCCATCTCTGCAAAGACATAGACAGAGTGGAGGCTATTCAGAGGAGGGCAACCAAAATCGTGCAGGGTCTGCATCAGAAGACATACCAGGAGAGACTAAAGCAGCTTAATATGTATACCCTTGAGGAAATGAAGGAGAGGGGGGGACATGATAGAAACTTTCAAGTATCTCAAGGGAATTTACATAGTACAAGAGGGTAGCATCTTTCAGAAGAAGAGATATGCAAGAACAAGGGGGCACAATTTGAAGATAGAGGGCGGACAGCTCAGAGGTAATGTTAGAAAGTATTTTTTCACAGAGTGGATTGTAGATACATGGAACAGCCTTCATGAGGAGGTTGTGGAGTCAGGAACAGTGGGAGAATTCAAGAATGCATGGGACAGGCATAAGGCAATTCTCGTGGGGGGTAGGAGAAGTAAGCTGTTTATTAACTAGAATCTGCAGCTTATCCATCAGGTAGGGAAATGGGCAGACTAGGTGGGCCAAGCGGTACTTATGTGCCATCAAATTCTCTGTTTCACTATCTGCTCATGAACATATTGCATCCAATCACACATTATAATAAGTAATATATTGTATTCCTATTGTCATGTATTGTGTTCCTATTGTTGTGCTCTGTCGGGTCACACCTAAGAGCAGGCAGTTGCTGTCTAGTATGTCTACAAGGTTAACAAAAACTAAATCTCATTCTCTAATGTTACCATGAGGAACCACTAAACAGAGACACAGTCAGTTCCTCCAACAAATTCTACTTTTGTGTGTATTGTCATTCTCCACTGTTACCAGTGGGATCCATGGAAGACAGGTACATTCTATTCCTTTCGTTTATATTACATTATTGGGTGCATTATCTTTTTTCACTATTACCAGGGGAAACCACTGAAGAGAGACACATCCCATTCCTCCAGCTTGTAGTCTGCTATTGGGAGCTTTGTTGTCCCTGACTGTTACCTTTGGGAACCATTGAAGAGTGGCACATTCCATTCCTTCAATTTGTATTCTTCTACCAGGTGCATTATCATTGTACACTGTTACAGCTGGAAACCACTGAAGAGAGGTACATTCCACTCCTCCAAATTGTATTCTATTATGGGGTGCATTATCATTCTCCACTGTTACCAGTGAGAACCACTGAAGAGAGACACATTCAGTTCATCCAATTTGTATTCTACTATTAGGTGCATTATCATTCTCCACTGTTACTAGGTGGGACCATTGAGGAAAGGCACATTCCATTCCTTCAATTTATATTCTACTGTTGAGTGCATTAACATTCTCTCCCTTTACCACTAGAAACCATTGAAGAAAGGCACATTCTATTCCTCCAGTTTATATTCTGCTGTTGGGTGCATTATCATTCTCCACTGTTACCAGTGAGAACCACTGAAGAGAGACACATTCAGTTCATCCAATTTGTATTCTACTATTAGGTGCATTATCATTCTCCACTGTTACTAGGTGGGACCATTGAGGAAAGGCACATTCCATTCCTTCAATTTATATTCTACTGTTGAGTGCATTAACATTCTCTCCCTTTACCACTAGAAACCATTGAAGAAAGGCACATTCTATTCCTCCAGTTTATATTCTGCTGTTGGGTGCATTATCATTCCCCACTGTTACCAAAAGGAACCATTGAGGACTGGCACATTCCATTCTTCAATGTATATTCTACTTTTGATTGCATTTTTATTCTCAACTGTTACCATGGGAACAACTAAAGAGATACACATTTAATTCCTCTAGTTTGTATTCTGCTATCAGGTGCATTATCATTCCCCACTGATACCAGGGGAACCATTGAAGATGGGCACATTCTATTCTTCTTCGAGGAACCTCCAAAGAGAGACATATTCCATTTCTCCAGTTTATAGTCTGCTGTTGGGTGCACTACCATTCCCAACTGTTACCAGTGGGAACCATTGAACTCAACTCAAATCAACTAATTTATTTTTAAAAAGCGTAAGTCAAACAATTAACCAAATTGAAAGATAGAAACATAGAAGTTGATGGCAGATAAGGGCTGCAAGACCCATCCAGTCTGGTCATTTCTTTTTTTACCTTGTAAATGTGCCATCAGCCTTTGCTCTGTCAGTGGCCTATCTATTCATACTCATCTGTATTGCTCCCTTATGCCTAACCCATGCCTGTTTGAAGCCCTGCACTGTATTCATATCCACCACTTCCTGAGGTAGGCCATTCCATGCATCCACCACCCTTTCTGTGAAAAAAAATTTCCTCACATTACCCCTTAATCTGCCTCATTCTAATCTAATGCTATGTCCTCTTGTCCTGCTATTTGTCTTATATAGAAACATGTTGGATTATTTCACCTCGTTAATGTCCTTAAGATGTTTGAATGTTTCGATCCTATCACCTCTCTCCCTCCTTTGCTCTAGGGTATACATATTGAGCTCTGTTAATCTGTCCTCATATGTGTTCTGATGCAGTCCCTGCACCATTTTGGTTGCCGTTCTGTGGACTGACTCAATTTGGTTAATGTCCTTGTGAAGGTGTGGCCTCCAGTACTGCATGCAGTACTCCAGATGGGGCCTAACCAGTGTCTTGTGAAGAGGGATTATTACCTCCCTCTTATGACTTGTGATACCCCTACTAATACGCCCTAACATCCCCCTAGCCTTACCTACTGCTTGGAGGTCTGCTTGGATGATTTCAGGTCATCAGTGATGATGATGCCCAAGTCTCTTTCTTCCTTTGTGACTGCCAATAACTCCCCTCCCAGCCTATAGGAGGCTTCAAGGGTTTCTCTTCCCTATGTGCATGATCTTGCACTCCTTTGCATTAAATCCCAGTTGCCACTCTTCTGACCATTTTGCTAGTTTATCCATATCTCTTCTCATTCTGCTCACTCCATCTGGATCATCTACTCTGTTGCAGATCTTGGTGTCATCTGCAAACAGACAAGCCTTACCCTCTAGTCCATCTGCAATGTCACTAATGAAGATATTGAAGAGAACTGACCCCAGGACTGATCCCTGAGGTACCCCACTAGTGACTTGCATCTCCTCCGATTGTATACGATTTACCACCACTCTCTGTTTTCTGCCCATCAACCAGTTTGCCACCCAGTTGACCAACTTATGACCCACCCCAAACCTACCCAGTTTATTTATCAATATTCTATGTGGAACAGTATTGAAAGCTTTGCTGAAGTCAAGGTAGGTGACATCAACAGCTCCCTCTTGGTCCACCACTACGGTTACCCATTCAAAGAAATCTATGAGATTAGTTTGACAGGACCTTCCTTTTGTAAACCCATGCTGTCTTGGATCCTGTGCCCCTATGGATTCCAGTTGTTGCACTATCCTTTCCTTAAGGAGTGCCTCCATATTCTTGCCCACTAGTGGGGTAAGATGACTGGTCATGACAGTTTCCTGCCTCCTCCCTGCTACCACTCTTGTGGAGTGGGATCAAATGAGCCCTTCTCTAGTCTTCTGGGACCTCTCCTGTGCTCAGAGACTCACTAAACAATTATGTTAATGGATCTGCTAGTTCCACCCTTAGCTCCTTAAGTACTCTGGGATGAATGCCATCAGGTCCCATTGCCTTGTCCACCCTGAGCTTAGTGAGCTCTTGTGGGACCCTTTCTTTTGTGAAGGGAGTAGTGCTTACCTCCCTCCTCCTGTGTCCATTGTGCTGAGCTGTGGGCCCTGCCCTACCTTCTCTTCAGTAAATACTGAGCAAAATTATCTGTTTAGGATAGATGCTTTTATAGGGTCCTCCTCCTCCTCACATGCCCCCTTTTCTCCTTAGAGTTTAGCAATACCCCCTCTGGACTTTCACTAATGTAGCTATAGAAAGTCTTGTCACCTTCTTTTACTGTTCGTGCTAGTGTTTCCTCAGTTTGTGATTTTGCCTGCCTTACTGCCTTCCCTGCTTCCCCCAGGGCAGTTTGGTATGTCTCCCTATCTTCATCCTGCTGTGTTCCCTTGTATTTCCTGAAGGCCAGCCTTTTGACTCCGACCTTTTCTGCTACTGTATTTGAGAACCAAAGTTGTTTCCTTCTTCTTTTGCACTTCCTTTCCTGCCTAACACAATGGAATGTTGCTTCAAGTATTGCATCCTTAATGCTTGCCCACTTTTCTTGTACCCCCTCACCTGTGTTTCTTTTTTGCCAGGGCTAGCTTAACTCTGTTGGCCATCTTATTAAAGTCAGCTCCTATGAAGTCCCATATTTTTGCCTTGGAATGGGATGATTTAGTTGTAGTGGCCAAATTGAATCATACCATGTGATGGTCATTGGCCCCCAGGTGACCTTCTACCTGGAGATCTGTGATCCCTTCCCTGTTAGTCAGTACTAGATCTAGGATAGCCCTGTCTCTTGTGAGTTGTTGTAGCAGTTGTTTGAGGCCCTCCCCTGCAGGGAATCCACCATGTGTCTAGTTCTGGCAGATGTTCTTGCTTGTTTTGACCAATCTGTTGCCGGCATGTTGAAGTCTCCCATTATCAGAACCTCCCCCCTTTAGCTGTCACATTTTGCATATCTTCTAACAGTAATGTGTCTATGTCCTCCCCCTGGTCTGGGGGCCTGTAGACAACCCCAGTTCTTATGGCTGTCCCATTGCCTGTTTTCAGGGTGACCCACAGTTCTTCTGGCTCCTTATGTGTATTCTGAATTTCTGTAGCTTTGATATTTTCATTGACATACAGGACCACTCCACCCCCCCACCTTTTTGCACATCTGTCTTTTCTGAACAGTACATAGCCAGGTACTGAAGTCTCCCAAGTGTGGTTACTGGTAAACTATGTCTCACTAATTGCAACTATGTCCAGTTTAGCCTCTGGCATTATTGCCTGCAGGTCTTCCATTGGCCAAATTTCGGTGGGTTAGTTCTTGGGTGAGGTCTGGCATTTCCCCTGTGTGTCATATGGGGAGACAGACCTTTTTTTTTACCTGTTGATGCAAATGAACTGCAAAAATGCTGAATCCTTGTTTGACCTCTAGCTGAGGGGGGAGAGGTGTTCTTCCCATTTGACGTATGGGGTGCTGCACCCCTCTCCTCATTTGCTAGTTTAAATATTTTGCAAAGACGTCAAACTTCTTCCCCAATGCACTGACTGCCTCCTTAGTTAGATGCAGTCCATCAAATTTAAAGAACTTTCGCTCCGAAAACTGTTGCCAGTTCCCTACAAATCTGTGTCCTTTTTCCTGGCACCAGCCCTTGAGCTACATGTTTAGCTCCCCTATCTCCCCTTCTCTGACCTTCTGTCCATCTGCCCCCCCTCTCCCAGACTGGCAGGATCTCAGAGAAGGAGATGCCAGATGAAATGTATTATAGTTTTTCACCCAGCCTGGTCAGGTGTTCCTTGGCCTCCACAACTGACCAGCTGGTGAGATCGTTAGTCCCTATGTGTACTAGGACATCAATGTTTTCTCCTGCTTCCTGAACAATTTTAGCAATGTGATCAGTGTCTCTCCTTGCTGATGAACCTGGGAGACATCTGACCATTACCCCTTGCTGGAGATAGGTATCAACTCCCCAAATCATGGAGTCTCTTATGAACAGAAGTTTTTTGGATTTCCTTTTTGCTTTTTCTGTTTTGGTTCCTGATTTGGTCAAGTTTTGTTGTGCTAGCTCCTGTGCTGCAGTGTCCTTCTCTGCAGTGTCCTCTGCCCCCTTTGTTTGATTTTGGAGATAGAGGCAGATACCTACTTGTAGTGTTTATATGGTATTTGGAAGTAACATGTTGGAGAGCACCAAGTGATGGGACACCTGATTTGCCCCTCCTAACCACCTGCCAACCTCCCGGACCAACTACCCTCAGCCGTTGAGGTTCTTATGTTGGATGTTGGGGAAATGGCGGGGTGTGCCTTATAATGTATTTCCTCTAGAATATGAAATTTGAAGCTTGCAATCTCTGCCCATGCTGCCCAGAGCTGAGCCCTAAGATATCCAATGGCCCAGCATGTAGGACAGTGTCCTAAACCCTGTAAGACTGTCCTTCTGAAAAGTGTTCCACAGTACCTGCAGTTAATTATATCCATTCCAGATAAGTTGCTGGGTTTATAACCTGGTCAGAGCAATTAGAAGGAAGAAAATGCAAGTAATGGTTTGATGTTGTGTTTTGTTTTGTATAACTTTTTATAACAAGTTAAATTACTAGTGCCTCTGTAAATGAGCTCACCTTGTGGATGCCCCACTGATCTGCCCCTTCCTGCTTTGCCACAAGAAATGTCATAACTGCGGTACCCTGTAAAAGGAGTGTAATGTGGAGTGGTTGGGGATGGGGGTGGATGGCTGGGCCCTTCCCCTGCCAAAACAGAAGAACCACAGATGAAAGAACCAGGAGGGAAGAGCAGAAACAATCAGTCAACAACAAATGCAGTAACCCTGAAAGCTTATCCTAATGTTAGATGAAACTGTAAAACCTGTAAAGTACCACCTGTAATAATTTCAGAGAAGATGTACCCTGTAAGAAACACTTTGCTACAGAGAAAAATAAAGAAGTAACAGAAGATACAGTATACCTAGCAAAAGACAATTTGAATCAGAAGATTACAGCAGTAATCTGTTAGCATACACATAAGCACACCTTGTAAAAATGCAGCAGAAGTTATACTAGCAACAACAATTTGAATCAGAGAAAAATAAAGCAATGACATTTTAGCAACAAACATTAGCAATCCCCGTGAGTACAAAATAAAAGTAACATCTCACAGTAAATCTGCTTAGCCAAAATAAGTCTTAATACTTTCCCTTGCTCAGGTAAAGTTCTTTCCTTTCAAGCAATCTAGAAGGAGAGATATCAGGTGATGCTAGGTGCCTTGGTCAATAAACCAATAAAAAATACAGCAGTTAAAACAGATACACAATTAAAAGCATATTTAAACAAACAGTATTCCATAGTCAATAATTAATTCACAGTCTGAGAATGTGAGACTGAAAAGATTCGTTTTAAGGGCTGATTTGAAGCTCCCCATGGTCAGGCATTTACTTACCCAATGTGGTAGTGAGTTCCACAGGGTAGGGACCATGAACAAAAATGCCATGACACCAGAAGGCTTCAGACAAACCCTGGGAACCTTTAGCAATCCCTTGTTGCTGGAACTGAGTGTATAGAGAGGACAATAGGGGCACAGGAGTTCTTGCAGATAACGAAGACCCTCTCCATGTAGGCTTTATAGGTCTGCAAACCAACCTTGAAAGTGACTCACCACTGAACTGAAAGACCGTGCAGGCTGAGGAGCACAGGTGTGACATGGCAAGCTCAAAATTAGCCAGTCAACAGCCTCTTCATCAACCTGAAGAAAGAGACATTCCATTCCAACATAGAAACATAGACTTTGATGGTAGATAAGGACCGCTTGGCCCATCTAGTCTGCCCATTTCCCTACCTACAGGATAGGCCTCAGATCCTAGTTAACCAACCACCTATTTCTGTTTAACTTTTACTATTGGGGGCATTATTATTTTCCACTGTTACCATGGGGAACCGTTGAAAAGAGACAAATTTCATTTCTCAATTTATATTCTGCTGTTTAGTGCATTATCATTCTCCGCTGTTACCAGATTTAATCATAGAAAGGAACCACATTGCGCTATTTCAATTTATATTCTACTATTGGATGTATTATCAGCCTCCACTGTTACGAGGTAGATCCACTGAGGAATGACACATTCCATTCCTTCAATTTATATTCTACTTTTGGATGCATTATCATTCTCCACTGTTATCAGGGGAACACATTGAAGATAGACACAGTCCCTCCCTCCATTTTGTAGTCTTCTATAGGGTGCATTAATATTATCCTTGTTACCAATGGGAACCATGGAAGAGAAGCACATTCCATTCCTTGAGTTTATATTCTTTTACAGTGTGCATTGTCATTCTCCACTGTTACCAGTGGGTTCCATTGAAGAGAGGCTCATCCCATTCCTCAAGTTTATCTTCTACTACTGGGGACATTATAATTTTTCACTGTTACAAAGGGAACCATTGGAAAGAGACACATATATATGACTTATTTCTTCTGGGTTACTTAAAACTTCAAGCGTATTAAACATCTGAAAAGTGTGTGCTGACATGGGGTGGGTCAGTACATGCACTTCTATAATTTGTAGATGTAAGGTACAGTACTTCAGAATGTGATGGGGGTGCAATGCAGTGGCAAATGTGGCTTTAGAATGACAATGTTTTGTGTAATTTTAAAAATACTGCAACTATGAGATTTTGAAATGTCACCAGGCTGCAATTGTGCAATGCAGCAATGACAGTCTCAGAGGGCAGCAAGGAGGGCAGCAAGGAGGGCTGGGGGGATACTGGGATGCATAGGGAGAGGCATCACCAGTAGAAAACAGGAAGTTATTATCCCTCTGTACAGACAGTTGGTGAGACCCCATCTGGAGTACTGTGTACAGTTCTGGAGACCCAATCTCTGCAAATACATAGACAGGATGGAAGCAGTCCAGAGGAGGGCAACTAAAATGGTGCAAGGTCTGCACCAGAGGACATATGAAGAGTGATGAAAGGAGCTTAATATGTATAACCTCAGGGAAAGGAGGGAGAGGGGGGACATGATAGAAACATTTAAGAACCTCAAGGGAATTAACAAAGTCCAAGAGGGTAGCATCTTTCAAAAAAAGAGATGTGCTAGAACAAGAGAGCACAATTTGAAGATGGGGGGGCAGCTCAGAGGTAATTTTAGGAAGTATTTTTTCACAGAGAGGGTTGTGGATACATGGAATGGCCTTCCAGAGGAGGCTGTGGAGTCAAAAACAGTGGTGGAATTCAAGCATGCATGGGACTGTCATAAGGCCATTCTAGGGGGTGGAGGTAGGAAGAAGTAGGCTGCTGGTTAACTAGGATCTGCAGCTTATCCAGTAGGTAGGGAAATAGACAGACTGGGTGGGCCAAGCAGTCCTTATCTACCATCAAATTCTATGTTTCTATGTTTCTATGTAAGTTGGTAGAACACATAATTTCAGAATGTGGCAGTGATGCACAATTTCAGAATGTGGAAGTGATGCAGAATTTCAGAATGTGGTAGTGACATACAATTTCAGAATGTGGCAGTGATACACAATTTCAGAATGGAGTAGTGACAGTTTCAGACTGTGGCAGTGGCACACAGTTTTGGAATATGTTGGTGATGCACAATTTTGCATTGAGACAGTGACACACAATTTCAGAATGTGGTGGTGAAGAGCAATATCGGAATATAGTGGTGATGCACAGGTACAAAATGTAGTAGTGATGTACAGGTTTGGAATGCAGTGATGATGTGCAATTATGGAGTGCAGTGCTGATGCACAATTTCAGAATGCAGTGGTGACAGACAGTTTCAGAATGTGGCATTGATGCAAATTTTTGATTGTGGTGGTGATGCACAGGTTTGAAATGCAGTGGTGATGCATGATTTAAGAATGCAGTAGTGATGCAGAGTTGCAGAATGCGGTGGTGACACACAGTTTCTAATGTGCAGTGACACACAATTTCAGAATGTGGCAGTGATGCATTGTCTTGGGATGTGGCAGTGATGAATATTTTTGGAATGTGGCAATGACACCTAATTTCAGAATGTTGTGGTGATGCTCAGTTCTGGAATGTGGTGGTGATGTATAATTTCAGAATGCAGCAGTGAAGCACAATTTCAGAATGTGGCAGTGATGCACAATTTTGGAATGTGATGATGACGCACAATTTTGGAATGTGGTTGTGACACACAGTTTTGGAATGTGGCTGTGATGCACAATTTTGGAATGTGTCAGTGACCTAGTTTCGGCATGTGGCAGAGATGCATAGTTTTGGAATGTGGCTGTGATGCATATTTTCAGAATTTGGTGGTGATGCTCAGTTTTGAAACGTGGTGGTGACACATAATTTCAGAATGCCGCAGTGACGCACAATTTTGAAATGTGCTGATGCACAAATTCAGAATGTGGTGGTGACGTATGATTTCAGAATATGGCAGTGATGTGCAATTTTGGAATGTGGCAGTGATGCACAGTTTCAGAATGTGGTAGTGATGCACAGTTTTGGAATGTGGTGGTGACGCATAATTTCAGAATGCTGCAGTGACGCACAGGTTCAGAATGCATCAGTGATGCATAAATTTGGATTGTGGCAGCAACAACACACAATTTCAGAATGTTGCTGTGGCACACAGTTTTGGAAAGTGGTGGTAACAGATAGAGGATGGCGAAGTGGCCAAAATTCTCTCCAATAAGCAATTTGTGGAGTAATACAGAATCCGCAAAGTAATCTGCAACGTGAAGCAGAGTATTTCACATCATAATGAGCAACATGAAATCCATTGAAAACAATAACTCTGCATTACTTCACCTTCCCCAATCACTTCTGCACCCATTTTAATGTTAAGTACATAGAAATCGGTGTACTTCTCATCACTTTGCCTTGTTGGTGAGGTCTAAGGTGAATTTCGCAGTGATTCATGGGATTGCAGGTCACATGGGCTCAAGATTTTTCTGCACAGCCTCAGTTCTGTGTAGTGTGTGTGTAGTGGTAGCTGGAGACAGTTTGCTCTCAGAGCTGTGTGATTCAAACCTCCTAAAAGGTGTTAAAAAAGTATTTTTGAGCCATTTTTGGTTTCTTGCTCAAAATTTAGTACACCGATTGTAGGAAACCCTCCTGTGCTCATATCATTGAGTTTTTATTGTTTGTGTGTGGATTTTGAATGTTAATTTAGAACATTCGGTCTGTGTACTGACAGACACTTGAAGTGTGCTTGGGGGAGGGGCATATCTGTGGTGGAGGTAGACTAATTGGGAGAAAAAGGCAGTCTTTCTGTTTTGGTTATATTTTTCTTTTCTAACAGTGTTAATGTGCACACAGTAGTATTTTCAGTAATTCTTGACAGTTTTTGGTTGATTGTTGTGGTGCAGCAAAGCAAAATTTCAGTTTGTTTAAAAAATGTGGTTATATTACTGAAGTTTTCAATTTGCTATGCACTACTCGTAGTGTGAGTGTGAGTGTATGCGACACATGCCATCAAATCAGACACCTTTTATTGTGCCACATAGTAACTGCAGCAGTGTGAACCTGCTATCCACTGCATCTGTGTGATTTTGTACTGCTTTGTGGTATCTTGGTTTTGGACTGTTTCTGCAGTGCACTGCCCCCTCCCCCCAACTGGCAAAAGGTATTCTTTTCCAGATTTGATAGTGACTTATGAGCACTAGTCAAGGTATTGTTGTGACTTTGTGTCTGCATCTCTTCTTGATTATGCAGTGCAGTCTTAATCTGTCTGTGCTTTGGCATCTGTTTAGTGCCCAATCTCCATTTGAAAGCCACAGTTATTGTTTTTTTTTTTGGCTTCACATCCACTGGCCCAGACTGAAAGTTCAGAAATCTAAATTTGTTTCTAATTTTCTTCATGATCCGCCTAAATGCCTGCAGAGTCATGCAAGCAAAGCTGTTTCTGGCCATGGCACAGCTGCCAGTTGCAAGATTGTCTGTGGATGTGGTAGTATGTAGAAGTGCATAGCTGATGTCAGTAAAGGGATTTCTCCATCAGTGTTTTTTACAGTGCAGTCTAGTTTCACTCATAGTTGGAGGGGCTGATGTCTTAGCTGGTCATGTTAGTGCAGTTTCTGCTGGCATGAGTATTGCTGCCTCAAGTTCCACTCCTGAACAGTTAACCATTTCAAAAAATATAGCTGAGTCTAAAGCTGTGACTGACAGTGTAGATGATGTCATACTCCCCATTGACATCCCCATGGTAGTTGAACATGATTCTAATCCTGACGAAAACTCACAATGTCACATTTCTGTTGAGGTCATGCCTTTGCCATCCAATGATTCAAAGTGTGGTGCAGAAATGTTGGGTGTTGATGATGATGATGATGCGGTAGGTGGAACATGTTCTCCACAGGACAGCATCCAAGCTGAAAATGTGGGTGTAGATGCGGATGATGTTGATGAATATGATGATGATGTCAGTGACCCCTGTTAGGAACCAAAGAAAAAGAAAGTCAAGGTGGCTGTGTCTGGGTCTGTTGGTGTTAAATCCCCCCTCCTGAAAAAAGTTGTGATTTAGGGTTTTCTGTTGATCATGATCATGATGACGCAGTAATTATCATAGGTAGTCGTGGGGGTCAGTAGGAGGTCAAGTGCGTCCAGCAAGAAAAAATCATGTAGTATGGCCCCCCATTTCAGGGGATAAAAAAACAGAGTGCAATAAGTAGCAACAGGGATATGTTAAAAGTAAGGGATCACAATCCTTTGTTTGAGATTTTTTTGTCTAATATGCAAATTATGAATCAGTTGAAACCTGCAGCTTTGCCGTGTGTGCGTGAGTCAAGGTAAAAAGGAGAGTCATCTGGGCATGGGGGCTAACATATACATCTTAAGAACAGGTGCATGGCACTGCGAACCTGGCACCAGAGGACAGATAATGCCATAGTGGGGCATTCACTCTCATCGTCAGCCTTACTGAGTATGTTATCCCTTTCCATGAGTATAATACCAAGTAGCAATGTCTGTAGTAGAGATAAAATAACACCAGAGGATTACTGTTCGCATGATGAAGGGGAGGATTATTATTTAGAAATCTTGTCAAGTGGTGGTCAGAGTAGCAACAGTGGTGGCGGTTGTGGTGGTGTTGGTAAATGCACTATGTCTAGTGCAAGTTATGAAACTGAAATTGTCTAAATGTACCCCCCTGACTATGAATGTACTCTTATACTGTGTAACTGTGTGCTTACCTAATGTAAAGTGGTTGGTATTCTCAACCCCGGGTCGCCCCTGAAAAAGGAATCTCTGGCCTCAGTGGGCTTACCTTGGTAAACAAAATCTAAATAAATAAATGGTACATCAAGGCCTTTACTTAAAACAGGGAAAATAACTCCATTTGTGGACTTGTCACCTGTGCACCCCTTTTCATCACACATCCACACCCCAACCCTGGCCATTCGCAGAGCAAAACCATGTGTCACACCCAGTGCAAAACCTGTAAGTCTGTCCACGTTGGAGAATGTGTGGGCTGCCTGGGAAGTCTCACTCGCTTAAAGTGAAGTAATGAGGAGTGAGCAAAGTGTAGTCAAAATTACAATGCAAAGTGGCAAACTGAGGGTTTAAAATGGGCACTTTGTGTAGTGAAATGGTAACATGAAGTGGCCACTTCGCATCCATTTTGCAGGTGGAATTTTACTTTGTTGCATCTCTAGCAATGCACATTTTTAGAATATGGTAATAATGCTTGTTACGGAATGTGATGGTGACACATAATTTCAGAATGCAGCAGTGATGCACAGGTTCAGAATGCAGCAGTGACACACAGTTTTGAAATGTGGTGGTGACACACAACTTCAGAATGCGGCAGTGACACACAGTTTCAGAATGTAGCAGTGACTCATAATTTTGGAATGTGACAGTGATGCACAGGTTCTGAATGCAGAAGTGACACAATTTTGGACTTTGGCAGTGATGCTCAATTTCAAATTGTGGCAGGGAGGCATAATTTCGGAATGTGGTGGTTATGCAGAGGTTCAGAATATGGCAGTGACACACAATTTTGGAATAGAAACATAGTAGAAACATAGAAGTTGATGGCAGATAAGGACCGCAAGGCCCATCCAGTCTGCCCATTTCTTTTTCTACCTTATAAATGTGCCATTGGCCTTTGCTCTGTCAGTGACCTATCTATTCATAGTCATTTGTATTGCTTCCTTATGCCTATCCCATGACTGTTTGAAGCCCTGCACTGTATTCATAGCCACCACTTCTTGTGGTAAGCCATTCCATGCATCTACCACCCTTTCTGTGAAAAAGAATTTCCTCACATTCCCTCTTAATCGGCCTCCCTCTAATCTCATGCTGTGTCCTCTTGTCCTGCTATTTTTCTTATATTTAAACATGTTAGACTCTTTCACCTTGTTTATGCCCTTAAGGTGTTTGAATGCCTCGATCATATCACCTCTCTCCCTCCTTTGCTCAAGGGTATACATATTGAGCTCTGTTAATCTGTCCTCATATGTCTTCTGATGCAGTCCCTGCACCATTTTGGTTGCCCTTCTCTGGACTGCCTCAATTTTGGTTAATGTCCTTTTGAAGGTGTGGCTCAATACTGCACGCAGTACTCCAGATGGGGCCTAACCAATGTCTTGTACAGAGGGATTATTACCTCCTCTTACGACTTGTGATACCCTACTAATACACCCTAACACCCCCCTAGCCTTACCTACTGCTTTAGAGGTCTGCTTGGATGATTTTAGGTCATCAGTGATGATGATGCCCAAGTCTCTTTCTTCCTTTGTGACTGCTAGCAACTCCCCTCCCAGGCTATAAGTGGCTTCAGGGTTTCTCTTCCCTATGTGCATGATTTTGCACTTCTTTGCATTAAATCCCAGTTGCCACTCTTCTGACCATTCTGCTAGTTTATCCAGATCTCTTCTCATTCTGCCCACCCCATCTGGATCATCTACTCTGTTGCAGATCTTGGTGTCATCTGCAAACAGACAAGCCTTACCCTCTAGTCCATCTGTGAGGTCACTAATGAAGATGTTGAATAGGACTGGCCCCAGGACTGATCCCTGAGGTACCCCACTTGTGACTTGCATCTCTTCTGACTGCATACCATTTATCACCACTCTCTGTTTTCAGCCAGTCAACCAGTTTGCCACCCAGTTGACCAACTTCTGACCCACCCGAGTCTACCTAGCTTATTTATCAATCTTCTATGTGGAACAGTGTCAAAGCTTTGCTGAAGTCAAGGTAGGCGACATCAACTGCTCCCTTGGTCCACCACTCTGGTTACCCAGTCAAAGAAATCTATGAGATTAGTTTGACAGGACCTTCCTTTTGTAAACCCATGCTGTCTTGGATCCTGTGCCCTATGGATTCCAGGTGTTGCACTATCCTTTCCTTAAGGAGTGCCTCCATAATCTTGCCCACTACTGAGGTAAGACTGACCGGTCTGTAGTTCCCCGCCTCCTCCCTGCTACCACTCTTGTGGGTGGGATCACATGAGCCCTTCTCCAGTCTTCTGGGACCTCTCCTGTGCTCAGAGACTCACTAAACAATTCTGCTAATGGCTCTGCTAGTTCCTCCTTTAGCTCCTTAAGTACCCTGGGATGTATGCCATCAGGTCCCATTGCCTTATCCACCCTGAGCTTAGCAAGCTCTTGTTGGACCCTTTCTTTTGTGAAGGGAGTAGTGCTCACCTCCCTCCCCCTGTGTCCATGATGCTGAGCTGTGGGCCCTGCCCTACCTTCTCTTCAGTAAATACTGAGCAAAAGTATCTATTTAGGATAGATGCCTTTACAGGGTCCTCCTCCTCACTTGCTCCCTTTTCTCCATTAAGCTTAGCAATACCCCCTCTGGACTTTCTCCTTTCACTAATGTATCTATAGAAAGTCTTGTCACCTTCTTTTACTGTTCGTGCTAGTGTTTCCTCAGTTTGGGACTTTGCCTGCCTTACTGCCTTACCTGCTTCTCTTAGGGCAGTTCGGTATGCCTCCTATCTTCATCCGTTGTGTTCCCTTATATTTCTGAAGGCCAGCCTTTTGGCTTTGACCTTTTCTGCTACTGTATTTGAGAACCAAAGTGGTTTCCTTCTTCTTTTGCACTTCCTTTTCTGTCTAACACAATGGGATGTTGCTTCAAGTATTGCATCCTTAATGCTTGCCCACTTTGCCTGTACCTCCTCACCTGTGTTTCTTTTTGCCAGGGCTAGCTTAACTCTGTTGGCCTTCTTATCAAAGTCAGCTCCTCCAAAGTCCCATATTTTTGCCTTGGAATGGGATGATTTAGATGTAGTAGCCAAACTGAACCATACCATGTGATGGTCACTGGCCCCCAGGTGACCTTCTACCTGGAGATCTGTGGAATATGGAGGTGATGCACAGTTTTGGAATGTGGCATTGACACACAATTTCAGAATGTGGCAGTGCCACACAAATTCTGAATGTCATGGTGGCACACAGTTTCAGAATGTGGTGGTGACGCATACGTTTTGAATGTGGCATGATGCACAATTTGTCAATGTGGCATTAAACACAACTTGGCTGGGACATCCAATTTTGGAATTTGTTGGAGATGCGCCATTTCAGAATGTGGCAGGGATGTGCCATTTGGGAATAGAAGAGGGATGTGCAATTTCAGAATGTAGCAGGGATGCACAATTTTAGAATGTGGCTGGAACACATAATGTTGGAGTGTGGTGGCGATGTGATATACCGTTTTGAAATATGGTGGGTGTGTACTATTCTGGAATGTGGCAAGGACCAGCAATTTCAGAATAAATGGTGTCTTCTGCCATGTTCCGACAGTGTGAATCCCCACTATATTCTGAAATTGCCAGTCTCCACCAAATTCTTCAATGTGTGTCCCTGTCACATTATGAGACTGACTGTCCCACCACTTTCGACTATTTCACTGAATATCATTCTGCTACTGAAAAAAAATCAGGATGAGCTTGTTTCGTGGACTAGTCAACAACAAATGTTTTAGTCAGCTGCTTGATTGACAACCTTGAGTCACACCAAAGACTCCTGAGCATGAATACCAGCATCTGTCAGTCAAGCACATGGCACAGCACGCTTACGTGAACATAGATATATACACATGCTGAAATGCAACTGTAGCTGGAGCCCAAGTCAGCCATCTTTTAGTGACGTCACTTTGACTCGGGTTCCAGCAATCTACATCATGGAGATTTTTTATTTCAAATCAAGAAACAGCAACATAACTTATGACTGGCAAAAAATGAAGCTATCACATAAGAAATACAAAATGACAAAATAAACACACAGAAGAAGGTGAGACAAAATCTTTATTTAGTAAGGCACATCCAAACCTGAAACAAAAATAGAAGAAAAATAGTGAATGCCTACTCTTTAAACTCTTTCTCCATAACAGCTGGGACAGGGCCTTGTTCAGCCCTGTCACATGAGTGCAATATCATTCTCCACTGTTACCGGGGGAATCACTGAGGAAAGGCACGTTCCATTTCTCCAATTTATATTCTTCTTTTCGGTGCAATATCATTCCCCATTGTGACCTTTACAGTCCACTAAAGAGAGGCAAATTCCATTAATCCAGTTCATATTCTCCTATTGAGTGCCTTATCATTCCCCAGTATTACCATTGAAATGAGGCACATTCCATTCCTTCTATTTTTATTATTCTTTTGGGTACATTATCATTCTCCATTGTGACCTTTTCAAACCACTAAAGAGAGACATATTTCATTCCTCCAGTTTCTATTCTACTACCTACTGAGTCATAATGTCATACACTTAACAGCGTACAACATTACAGCTAACCCGGAATAGCACCATACTAGAAAGCAGGTGGTGCAATTCAACTAATACTGCTGTGCATGGTATTGCACCACTCACACTATCCCAGGCAGAGGATAAGACCTCTGCAGGGGTAGGGTTCCACTGTGTAGCTGCCATGGCTCAATGGACCAAGCCACTGTAACAAGGAACCCAGGAGTTGCTTCTGGGATCAGGTTTGATTCCCTGGCTGATAAACTTTTATTTTTTTTCAACTTTTGTGCAGTGTCTTGGTGACCTCCACTCCTGGAGTTGAGAATCCTTATGAGGGATATCAGGGAGTTGAAGCCCCCCAAAACAGGGGATGAAGTGGGCATTGCCCCCTGCAAAAAGAAGACTTATGCTATGTGAATGAAATTGTGCTCTGTTGTCAGTGAGATTTTTTCATGTGACATAATGTCTTGTGACAGTATGACCCCCTGCCTTCTACTATTGGGTGCATTATCATTCCCCAATGTTACCAGTGGAATCCACTGAAAATAGACACATTCCATTCCTCCAGTATACAATCTGTTATTGGGTGCATTATCAATTCTCTGTGATTAGAATAACTTTTGAGAAAAGATGCATTTCATTTTTCAATTTATATTCTACTATTGAGTGCAATATTTTTCCCCATTGATACCAGTGGGGACCCTTGAAGAGAGACGCATTCCATTCCTCCAGTTTACATTCCACTATTGGGTACATTATCATTCTCCACAGCTACCAGGAGGAATCACTGAAGAGAAACACATTCCTTTCCTCCAATATATATTCTATTTTGGAGTTCCTAAGCATTCTTCACTGATACCAGGGCGGAGGGGGGGATCTCCCTTCGTGTCAGTGAGGATATTGCAGTGACTGATGATGGGGGTATTAGAGGTAATGCTGAGAAAACCAATTCTATAAGGATTCATTTCATAGTGGCCTCAGACAGAACAATAAGATTACAAGAAGTCTAAAAGGTGCATATCAATGTCATATCCTCTCTAGCACACAGCACTGAAAATATAAGCATATACATTGTATAATATATATATTTCTATATGCCAAACCAATCACACACACAAACACACACACACACACAAAAAAAAAGTACATAATCATGTGGGGAGTAGTGCAATGTAATGGCTGTGGGGCAGCAGTCTTCCGGGAGTCTTTCTGGAGGCTGAGATGCTGCCTTATTTGCAGACAACTCTCTGCTCTGAGGGAGGAATTTTCCCATCTTCAGACCACACTGGACAGCAGTAAGGGAACCTTTCTCCAGGCCAGACTGGATGGTAGGAAGGGAACCTCTCCCATCCAGGGAGCACCAGACCCACCACCACTACCTCAGAGGTTGCAAAGAAAGCACAGCAGTTGGACCACAGTTTGGCTCAGGGAGGGTGAGGATGGTGGAACAGAGGCACACCCAGTCAGTTGTTCCACTCCACAATACATACACCATTCTAGGGGAGCACAGCTCCCCTATGGATGCACCCACAGAGGAGATTAAGGGGACTGAGGTCACCTGTCACAAGGGAGGCCCAGAGGAAGGAGGCAGAGGACACCACAAGGAAAGGAAGCAGCTCCTGATGAGGGACTCAATTATTAGGGGGATAGAACTGGGAGGAGCAGGGAAAACTGAAGTAAGGTGCCTGCCTGGTGTGATGGCTTGGAGGGAAAGGAAGCGCATCCTCAGGATCATGAGAACAGCTGCAAGGGACTCTGAGCTGGATGTCATTGTCCACCTAGGGAGAAATGACTTGGCTCAACATGAGATTAGAGCAGTGCAGAAGGACTCTGTAGAACTGGGGAGGGGCCTAAGACAAGTAGCACACACAGTATCCTTCTCAGAGGTGCTGCCTGTCAATGGCATGAGTGAGGCAAGGGTACTTTGCACCATGCAGTTTAATGAATGGTTGAAAAAATGGTGTGGAGCACAGGGGTTTGGTTTCATTGGGGACTGGGGTTCCACCTGGAGGGACACCAGCCTATACTGGCAGGATGGTCTGCATCTGTCCAGGAAGGGAACAAGTCTTTTGAGCAATCAGTTTAAATGCTTCATTGGCAAGCTTTTAAACTAGTCAAGGGGGGAGGCACTGATAAGCAGCAGGAAAATCCCAGCCTCTCCCTACAAAACAGGGTACTAAATGAGAAAAAGACAGAGGGTAGAAAGGTCAGTGGGGGATGCTGCAACAGAAGGTAAAGCCATCAAGAAATGGAAAGCAATGAGTACCAATGCCTGTAGTCTGAGTAACAAGCTTCCTGAATTAGTGGCCTTGATGGAGGAGGAACATCTGGATATCGTGGCAGTCACAGAAACACGGTTCACACAATACCATGACTGGGATGTAAACATACCAGGATACACTATCTACAGGAGGGACAGAGAGGGTAAAAGAGGAGGAGGAGTAGCTCTTTACATTAGGGAAGGAATCAAAGCAACAGAACAAAAGGGAAAACAGGGAGGAGAAGAAGCACTGTAGGTAAATTTGGAGACTGGCAATGGCACCACAATCCGCACATGGGTTGTATACAGACCCCCTTCTCAGGGGGAGGAAATGGACAAGGAAATGATAGAAAGTATACTTAGAATGGCAGAAAAAGGAGAGATATTGCTGATGGGTGATCTGAATATTCCAGATGTTAACTGGAGTGCAGTTGCAGCAGCCACTTCGAAGAGTGGGGTTATTCTAGATGCCCTACAGGGGGCATGCCTTAGACAACTAGTATTGGAGCCCACTTGAGAGGGAGCAATCTTAGACCTGGTTCTCTCAAATGGAGATGAAGAGAGGATCACAGATGTAGAAGTGGGTAGCCATCTGGGAACTAATGACCATCGAACAGTATGGTTCGCAATAAACACAGCAATAGAGTCAAGCCATACAAAGGCAAAGGTACTGGACTTTAGGAGGGCTGATTTTGCCAAAATGGGTGAGTGCCTAAGGAATGCACTAGCAAATGAGCAGGAAGGAGGGGTGGAAGTACAATGGGGAATAATAAAAACTGCCATCACAGAGGTAACAAGCCTTTGCGTGAAGCAAATAAACAAAACAAAACAATATAAGAAACCACTGTGGTTCTCAAAGGAAGTGGCAGTGAAGGTTCAAGAGAAAAAGAAAGCTTTCAGGGAGTACAAGGAATCACAGAAGAAGCAGGACAGAGAACTGTATCCGTTAAAGCAAAAGGAAGCTGGGAAGGCAGTCAGAACAGCAAAGGCCCAAACTGAGGAAAAGATAGCCAACTCGGTTAAGAAGGGGGATAAAACCTTTTATAGGTACATCAGGGAGCGAAGGAAGACCAAGGGAGGGATAGTGAGGCTTAATGGGGGTGGGGTGGGCAGAGAGAGACTGTGAAAAGGCAGAGATACTAAACAAATATTTTTGCTCAGTATTTACTAAGGAAGAGGGGTGGTACCTAAAACAAACAGTAGAAACACTCTGGATACAGAAGTTGATATCAGCCTATTTACAGAAGAAAGGGTTCTGAAAGAACTCTTAAAACTGAAGGTGGACAAAGCAATGGGGCCTGATAGGATTCATCCCAGAATTCTAAAAGAAATAAGGGTAGAATTAGTGACACCACTGACTAATCTGTTTAGCAAATCATGGGAGGATGGGGTGGTACCCGAGGACTGGAGGAGAGCAGATGTGATTCCCCTTCACAAAAGTGGGAGCAAGGCAGAAGTAGGAAACTACTGACCTGTTAGTTTAACCTCAGTGGTAGGGAAAATGATGGAATCACTTCTGAAGGAAAGAGTTGTTGAGTATCTAGAGGCCAGAGGGGCACAGGACCCAGGGCAGCATGGATTCTCAGCAGGAAGGTCATGCCAGACAAATCTGATAGAGTTCTTTGACTGGGTGACCGAAGTAGTAGATCAGGAATGGGCTGTGGACATGGCCTACCTAGAATTTAGCAAGGCATTTGACACAGTCCCACACAAAAGATTAATATATAAGTTAGCTAGCCTGGGAGTGGGTCCCAAGATGACAGCCTGGGTAAAAAATTGGCTGGAGAATAGGGCACAGAGTGTAATAGGAAATGGAGTCCACTCTGAAGAAAGGGGAGTTACCAGTGGGGTACTGCAGGGTTCAGTATTGGGACCGGTCCTCTTCAATGTCTTTATAAGCAACATTGCAGAGGGACAGGAAGGAAAAGTATGTCTCTTTGCAGATGGCAAAAAGATCTGCAACAGAGTTAATGCACAAGGTGGGGTGGAAAGGATGAAAAGGAACTTGGCAAGGTTAGAGGAATGGTCAAATTATGGCAGCTTAGATTCAGTGCTAAGAAGTGCAAGGTAATGCACCTGGGAAACAAAACCCAGGGAAGAGTACACAATGGGGGGTGAGATACTAACAACAACAAAAATGGAAAGGGACCTGGGGTAGTCATATCAGATGACCTAAAGGTTGGCAAGCAATGTGAGAGGGCAGCAAGGATGGCTGGGGGGATACTGAGATGCATAGGGAGAGACATCACCAGTAGAAAACAGGAAGTTATTATCCCTCTGTACAGACAGCTGGTCAGACCCTATCTGGAGTACTGCGTGCAGTTCTGAAGACCCAGTCTTTGCAAAGACATAGACAGGATGGAAGCTGTCCAGAGGAGGGCAACTAAAATGGTGCAGGGTCTGCACTGGAAGACATATGAAGAGAGACTTAAGGAGCTTAATATGTATAGTCTCGAGGAAAGGAGGGAAAGGGGGGACACGACAGAAAAGTTCAAGTACCTCAAGGGAATCAACAAAGTTCAGGAGGGTAGCATCTTTCAAAAAAGAGGTGTGCAAGAACAAGGGGGCACAATTTGAAGATGGGGGGGTGGCTCAGAGGTAATTTAAGGAAATATGTTTTTCACAGAGAGGGTTGTGGATGCATGGAACGGCCTTCCGGAGGAGGTTGTGGAGTCAAAAACAGTGGTGGAATTCAAGGATGCATGGGCCAGTCATAAGGCCATTCTAGGGGGTTGGGGTAGGAAGAAGTAGGCTGCTAGTTAACTAGGATCTGCAGTTTATCCAGTAGGCAGGGAAATGGGCAGACTGGGTGGGCTGAGCGGTCCTTATCTGCCATCAAATTCTATGTTTCTATGCTTCTGTGTTTCTATGTTTCTATGTTAAAGGCCCATGGGTCAAGAAAGGGACAGACAGTTTGAGAAGAAACTTAGAAGAGGGTTAGGAAAGGTGGAGGTGGACGTGATGGAGGACCTAAACTTGCCAGAGATTGATTGAGAGGTCCCAGTGGCCAAGAGCACCAGGAGTCAGTCACTGCTGGATGCCATTCAAGACCTTCTGCTGGTACAACTGGTTAAGGAACCCACTAGCCTGTCCACGGTCCTGGATGTGATACTCACTAACACAGAGTTAGTGTTTGCTGTGAGAGTGGTGGAACAACTGGGGAATAGTGGCTACAGCTCTAAGTGATTTGAATTGGTCATAAGGGCTGGTAACCTAACCTACACTACACTACTACAATGGAAAGGGAGATGCTAGGGCACTTTTCACCAGGGAATTCATTGATTGGTTGAAAAACTGGTGTGGAGCTCAGGACTTTGGCTTCATTGGGGACTGGGGAGCCACCTGGAGGGATGCAGACCAATACTGGTGTGATGGTCTGCATCTGTCCAGGGGGGGAACCAGGATCCTAAGTGAGAGGTTTAAATGCTTCATTGTTAAGCATTTAAACTAGCCAAGGGGGGTGGCACTGAAATGGAGCAGGGAAATCCCAGCCTCCCCACAAAAAACATGATGATTAGTGAGGTAAACACCAAGGTACAGAAGTTATTAGGGAGCAGAACAGATTTAAATGTAAAAAAGGCAAAGGCAGTAAGGACAGAAATGGGTCTAAAAGGGGTAAGGCTATAAAAAAGTGGAGGGTGGTGAGTACCAATGCCCATAGTCTGTGTAACAAGCTCCCTGAACTAGTGGCCTTGATGGAAGAGGGTTGCCTGGATATTGTGGCAGTCACAGAAACATGGTACACAGAGAACCATGACTCGGATGTCAACATACCAGGATACACAATCTACAGGAGGGACAGGGAGGGTAAAAAAGGAGGAGGAGAAGTAGCTCTCTATGTAATGGAAGTGATCAAAACAACAGAACTAAAGCGTAAACAGGGAGCAGATGAGGCACTTTGGGTCACCCTGGAGACAGGAAATTGCACCACAATCCGCATGGGGGTTGTATACAGACCCCCATCTCAGGGGGAAGGAATGGACAAGGAAATGATAGAAGGCTTTCTTAGAATGGCAGAAAAAGGGGTGATATTGTTGCTGGGGGACCTGAATATGCCAGATGTTAACTGGAGCACCTTTGCTGCAGGCACATCCAAAAGCAGGGTCATTCTTGATGCCCTACAGGGGGCATGCCTCAGACAGCTAGTATTGGAACCCACTCAGGAGGGAGCAATCTTAGACCTGGTACTTTCAAATGGGGATGGAGAAAGAATCTCAGATTTAGAAGTGGGTAGCCATCTGGGAACAAGCGACCACCAGTGTCATACAATCAAGCCATACAAAAGCAAGAGTACTAGACTTTAGGAGGGCTGACTTTGGGAAATGAGAGAGTGCCTCAGAAAAGCACTAGCAAACAGGCAAGAGGGAGGGGTGGAGGAACAATGGGGAGTGATCAAAACAGCCATCACAGAGACAACAAGCCTTTGTGTAAAGCAAATCAATAAAACACAACAAAGGAAAAAACCGCTGTGGCTCACAAAAGAGGTGGCAGGGAAGGTTAAGCAGAAAAGCACAGCATTCAGAAAATATGAGAAAACACAGAAGGAGCAGGACAGAGAAGTTTATCAGTTAAAGCAGAAAGAGGCTGGGAAGGCAGTCAGAATAGCAAAAGGCCCAAACTGAGGAAAGGATAGCCAATTCTGTTAAGGGGGATAAGACCTTTTATAGGTATATTAGGGAGTGAAGAAAGACCAAGGGAGGGATACTGAAGCTTACTAAAGGGAAGGGAATGTGGGTAGAGGGTGACAGTGAGAAAGCAGGGATTCTGAACGCATATTTCTGCTCAGTATTCAGAAAGGAAGAGGAGGAGGAATTACCTAAACCAAACAAAAGAAACACTTTGAAGATGGGGGTCGATACCAGTTCATTTACAGAAGAAAGGGTTCTGAAAGAACTAATAAAATTGAAGGTAGACAAAGCAATGGGGCCTGATGGGATTCACCCAAGAATTCTAAAAGAACTAAGGGTAGAACTAGTGATACATAGAAAACATACAAACATAGATTTTGATGGCAGATAAGGACCGCTTGGCCCACCCAGTCTGCCCATTTCCCTACCTAATGTATAAGCTGCAGATCCTAGTTAACCAACAGTCTACTTCTTCCTACCCCACCCCCTAGAATTGCCTTATGACTGTCCCATGCATGCTTGAATTCCACCACTGTTTTTGACTCCACAACTTCCTCTGGGAGGCCGTTCCATGCATCCACAACGCTCTCTGTGAAAAAATACTTCCTTAAATTACCTCTGAGCTGCCCTCCCTCTATCTTAAAATTGTTCCCCCTTGTTCTTGCACACCTCTTTTTTTGAAAGATGCTACCCTCCTGGACTTTGTTGATTCCCTTGAGGTACTTGAACGTTTCTATCATGTCCCCCCCTCCCTCCTTTCCTCAAGGCTATACATATTCAGCTTCTTAAGTCTCTCATCATATGTCTTCCGGTGCAGACCCTGCACCATTTTAGTTGCCCTCCTCTGGACAACCTCCATCCTGTCTATGTCTTTGCAGAGATTGGGTCTCCAGAACTGCATGCAGTATTCCAGATGGGGTCTCACCAACTGTCTGTACAGAGGGATAATAACTTCTTGTTTTCTACTGGTGATGCCTCTCCCTATGTATCCCAGTATCCCCCCCCAGCCTTCCTTGCTGCCCTCTCACATTGCTTGCCCACCTTTAGGTCATCTGATATGACTACCCCCAGGTCCCTTTCCATTTTTGTTGTTATTAGTATTTCACCCCCCATTGTGTACTCTTCCCCTGGGTTTTTGTTTCCCAGGTGCACTACCTTGCACTTATTAGCATTGAATCTAAGCTGCTATACTTTTGACCATTCCTCTAACCTTGCCAAGTCCCTTCTCATCCTTTCCACCCCACCTTGTGCATCAACTCTGTTGCAGATCTTTGTGTCATCTGCAAAGAGACATACCTTTCCTTCCTGTCCCTCTGCAATATCACTTATAAAGACATTGAAGAGGACTGGTCCTAATATTGAACCCTGCGGTACCCCTCTAGTAACCTCCCTTTCTTCGGGGTGGACTCCATTTACTATTACTCTCTGTGTCCTATTCTCCAGCCAATTCTTTACCCAGGCTGTCATCTTGGGACCCACTCCAAGATTGGCTAACTTGTATATTCATCTTTTGTGTGGGACTGTGTCAAATGCCTTGCTAAAGTCTAAGTAGGCCATGTCCACAGCCCCTCCCTGATCTACTACTTTGGTCACCCAGTCAAAGAAATCTATCAGATTTGTCTGGCATAACCTTCCCTCTGTGAATCCATGCTGCCTTGGGGCCTGAGCCCCTCTGGCCTCAAGATATTCAACAATTCTTTCCTTCAGAAGTGATTCCATCATTTTCCCTACCACTGAGGTTAAACTAACAGGTCTGTAGTTTACTGCTTCTGCCTTGTTCCCACTTTTGTGAAGGGGAATCACATCTACCTTTCTCCAGTCCTCGGGTACCCCCGCCCCATCCTCCCATGATTTGTTAAAGAGGGTAGTCAGTGGTATCACCACTGACTACTCTCTTTAACAAATCATGGGAGAATGGGGTGGTACCCAAGGACTGGAGGAGGGCAGATGTGATTCCTCTTCACAAAAGTGGGAGCAGGACAAGGCAGGAAACTACAGACCAGTTAGTTTGACCTCAGTGGTAGGGAAAATGATGGAATCACTTCTGAAGCAAAGAATTGTTGAGTACCTAGAGGCCAGTGGGGCACAGGACCCAAGGCAGCATGGATTCACGATGGGAAGGTCGTGTCAGACAAATATAATAGATTTCTTTGACTGGTTGACCAAAGTAGTAAACCAGGGAGGGTCAGTGGACATGGCCTACCTAGATTTTAGCAAGGTATTTGATACAGTCCCACACAAAAGATTAATACACAAGATAGTCATCCTTGGAGTTGGTCCCAAGGAGGTAGCCTGGATAAAAAATTGGCTTGACAACAGGACGCAAAGGGTAGTAGTAAATGGAGTCCACAGTGAAGAAAGGAGGGTTACTAGCAGGGTACTGCAGGGTTCAGTACTGGGACCGGTCCATTTTAATGTCTTTATAAGTGACATTGCAGAGGAACTGGAAGGAAAAGTATGTCTCTTTGCAGATGACACAAAGATCTGCAACAGGGTTGATATACAAGATGGAGTGGAAAGGATGAGAAGGGACTTGGCAAGGTTGGAGGAATGGTCAAATGTATGGCAGCTCAGATTCGATGCAAAGAAGTGCAAGGTAATGCAGATAGGAAACCAAAACCCAGAGGATGCATACACAATAGGGGGTGAGATTCTGACAACAGTAAAAATAGAAAGGGACCTGGGGGTAATTATATCAGATGATCTAAAGGTGGGCAAGCAATGTGAGAAGGCAGTAAGGAAGGCTGGGGGGATACTGGGATGCATAGGAAGAGGCATCAGTAGTAGAAAACAGGAAGTTGTTATCCCTCTGTATAGACAGTTGGTGAGACCCCATCTGGAGTACTGCGTGCAGTTCTGGAGACCCCATCTCCGCAAAGACATAGATGGAGTGGAGGCTGTCCAGACCAGGGAAACCAAAATGGTGCAGGGTCTGCACCAGAAGACATACAAAGAAAGACTAAAGTATACTCTTAAGGAAAGAAGGGAGAGAGGAGACACGATAGAAACGTTCAAGTATCTCAAGGGAATTAACAAAGTCTAAGAGAGAAGCATCTTCCAGAAAAAGAGGTGTGCAGGAACAAGGGGGCACAATTTAAAGATAGAGGGGGGACAGCTCAGGGGTAATGTGAGGAAGTATTTTTTCACTGAGAGGGTTGTAGATGCATGGAACAGCCTCCCTGAGGAGGTCTTGGAGTCGAGAACAGTGGGGGACTTCAAGAATGCATGGGACAGGCATAAGGCAGTCCTAGTGGTGAGTAAGAGTAAGTAAGCTGTTGGTTAACTAGGATCTGCAGCTTATCTGTTAAGTAGGAAAATGGCCGGACTAGGTGGGCCAAGCGGTCCTTATCTGCCGTCAAATTCTATGTTTCTATGTTACTGGAGAACTGAGGTCCTTGACTTTAGAATGGCAGACTTCAATTAGATGATGGAAATGGTAAGGGATAAATTAGTAGCAGTGCAGAGCATAGTCAGGTTGCTGGAGAAATGGAAGGCAGTCAAGGGAGCTATCCTTGAAACATCAAAGACATTACTGGCCTACCTTTTTCCACTCACCATTGTGCCATTTATGTTGCCATGGGGTGGCCTTCCCTTCAGTACCGGAGAAACAGAAATGCTATACTCTGGATGATCAGAGCTATTATCAAAAAACTACCGTTATATATCTCTGATTGTCATCTACTATGCAAGCCTGGGAACTATGCACTGAGAAGCTACTCCTTTAATTCCTTAAAGGTACCTAAGCTAAAAACTCACTTTGGTAGAATGGGTATAAGCTTTGCACTGCCATCTCTATGGAACAAAATATAAAAATCATTAAAGCTTAGTACCCGGTCAGGCTATCCTCCTTCAAGACACTACATGGCAATTTGGTCAAGGAAATTTGCAACTGCTTCACCCGATCCTAAACTTAGAAACATGGAAACATAGACTTTGATGGCAGATAAAGACCACTTGACCCACCCAGTCTGCCCATTTCCCTACCTATTGGATAAGTTGCAGATTCTAGTTAACCAACAGCCTACTTCCTGCACCCCCCCACTATAATTGCCTTATGTCTGTCCCATGTATGTTTGAATTCCCCCATGTTTTAGACCCCACAACCTTTCCATGAAGGCGGTTCCATGCATCCACCACTCTCTCCATGAAAAAGAATTTCCTCACATTACCCCTGAGCCGTCCCCCTTCTAACTTTAAATTGTTCCCCCTTGTTCTTACACATCTCTTTTTCTGAAAGATGCTACCCTTCTGGACTTTGTTGATTCCCTTGAGGTACTTAAAAGTTTCTATCATGTCCCCCGTCCCTCCTTTCATCAAGGGTATACATATTAAGCTCTCTCAGTCTGTCTTCATATGGTTTCTAATGTATTCCCTGCACCATTTTAGTTGCCGTCCTCTGGACTGCTTCCATCCTATCTATGTCCTTGCATAGATGAGGTCTCCAAAACTGCACACAGTACTCCAGATGGGGTCTCACCAACTGTCTGTACAGAGGGATAATCACTTCCCTTTTTCTACTTGTGATGCCCCTCCCTGAGCATCCCAGTATCTCCCTGGCTCTCCTTACTGACTTCTCACATTGCTTACCCACCTTTAGGTCATCTGATATGACTACACCCAGATCCCTTTCCATTATTGTTGTCATTAGTACCTCCCCTGCTATTGTGTACTCTTCTCCTGGATTTTTATTTCCTAGGTCATAAGTTAGCATTAAATTTATAATTGGCATTAAAGTAAGGTCATTAGTTAGACCACACCTGGAGTACTGCATGCAGTACTGGTGTCCGTATATGAAGAGGGACATTAAGTTACTGGAGGGGGTGTAGCGCAGAGCAACAAAGATGATCAAGGGGCTTGGGGACTTATCATACGAGAGGAGGTTGAAGGAGTTGAACATGTACTCACTGGAGGAGAGGAGAGACAGGGGAGACATGATTGAAACATTTAAATACATGAAAGGAATAAACAAGACAAGTACAGAGGGGCTATTCAAAGTAATGGAGGGGAAGGACACCAGGGGCCATGATATGAGACTGGAGCGAGGGAGGTTCAGGAGGGAGATGAGGGGACACTTTTTTACAGAGAGGGTGGTGGCTGGGTGGAATGTGTTACCCCCTGAAGTGGTATGCAGTAGAACAGTGGACTGCTTCAAATGAGGATGAGACAGGACAAGGGGGAGGGTTAATGAAGGGGAAGGGTGGAAGGGAGAGGCAGCTGCAGAATAAGGGGTGCTAGCTGCACATTCGAGCAGACTTGATAGACCTCTAGGCCTTTATCTGCTGGCAAATTTCATATGTTCATATGTTCATATAGATGTTGCCCTCATACTTATTGTGTGTATTAAAAAAGAAGAATCCACATAAATATGTTTTGAGATCAACTATGGGGACATCTTATCTAGCTCCAAGAAGTAAAACTAGTTATGGGAATGAGACATTAGCTATTATGGTCCCAAGAACTTGGGATAGGCTATGTAGACAATTAAAAGTTCAAGCATTACTTTCATTAGGGTATTTTAGAACAGCATTGCTTAGTTTGTATAACAAACATTGTAATTGCTATGGATAATTTTACAATTTAATAATGCTAGCTAATGTATTTGTTAAATAATTTGTTTTTGTACGTTATGTATATTGTATGATTACCATGAACTTGTTTTACGTAATGGTTACATTTGTAAATGAGATTGTAATCTCAAATTACTATCCAATAAATCTGATGATGATAATGAATTCCACATAATGCAGAAAGGCAGCAGCAATGGGCAACAAAATGCTGGGGTGTATTGCAATGGGCATTACCTCGAGAAGAAGGGAGGTTATTCTACCACAACACAGATAGCTGGTTTTAGCACACCTGGAATACTGGGTGCAGTACTGGTGCCCATATCTATAAAAGGCCATTAGGCTACTGGAGGGGGTTCAGTGTAGGGCAACGAAGATGATTCAGGGCCTGGGGGGGAATTGCCATATGAGGTCAGAATAAGAGAGTTAAACATGTACACACTGGAGGAGAAGCAGGATATGTGGGACATGATTAAGACCATCATATACATGAAGGGAATAATCAAACCTGACACAGACAGTCTATTCAGGAGGAGAGTGGGGAGAAACACTAGTAATTAAATAAGTAAGTAAGTAAAACTTTATTTATGTAGTGTCTTTCCAAAGCCAAGGTACTGTAACAAAGCATAACGATAACCCTAGATAAATAAAACAATAGCAATACAAATAACGTAACAATATTACAGATATTAATCATCCAGATTAAAAATATCAAGGAAAAGTCAGGATGAATAGATAAGTTTTAAAATCAGCTTTAAAACTTTCAATGGTCAGGCATTCTCTTAATTTACGAGGTAGAGAATTCCACAGGGTCGGAGCCACAAAGGAAAAAGCTTGAGCACCAGAATTTTTCAAATACACCCTGGGGATCTTTAGCAATCCGTCATTGGTGGATCGGAGAAGACAGTGGGGGTAGTAGGGAATCAGAGGATCTTTCAGATAGCTGGGTCACTGATCATGTAGGTCTTTAAAGGTTAGCAAGCCAACCTTAAAGGTGATCCACCACTGAACAGGCATTTAATGCAGTTTGCACAGCACAGGTATAATATGACTAGCCCTGGATATGCCAGTCAGGAGCCTGGCTGCCATGTTCTGCATTAGTTGCAGGTGATGGATGTCAATCCCTGGAAACCCTTGTTAGAGGGCATTGCAGTAATCAAGGTGGGTGGTGATGAAGGCGTGGACCAAAGTTGGTAGGTCATCCGGAAGAACCAAGTGTTTCACCCATGTGATATTCCTCAGATGGTAGAAAGACGATCTAACCACTACTGACACCTGAGATCTCAGAGTCAGGCTGTCATCAAAAATAATGCCTAGGTTCCTCACCTGGTCTGAGTTGATGAGCTGGATGCCATCAAGCCATAAGCCAGATGACAGCCCAGCTCCCATACCAGCACCCCAACTGTTCTGGGTCTACCACCAACACCTCAGTCTTATCTGGGTTCAGCCTCTGTGAGCTAGCACTCATCCAGTCCTTGATCTTGGTGAAACATTTGCTAAAGACAGAGACTACACCCTCTTGTCCAGGTAGAAAAGACATATACAGTTGAGTATCATCTGCATAGCAGTGAAAACTCAAACTGCATCATCTGATGATATCTCCTAATGGCAGCATGTACACTGTGAACAACATGGGTGACAATATGGAGCCCTGCAGGACCTCACAGGACAAAGGGAGGGCACCAGAATAAATTCCAGTGACTACCCTCTGAGATCTACCCATGAGGAACAGTTGAATCCATTTCAGGACCACACCTGATAGTCCACAAAGGAAACACAGGTGCACCAAAAGCACACCATGGTCCACAATGTCAAATGGTGCAGAGAGGTCAAGAAGGAACATGGTGTTACAAGCCTTTCAATCTCTAACTGTTAGGAGGTCATTCAATACCTGTATGAGTGCAGTCTCAGTACTATGTCTCTTCTTAAATCCAGACTATAGAGCCTCATAGATAACATAGGTCCCAAGATAATCCTCTGGCTGTGACACAATCACCTTTTCAATAACTTTGCCTACAAAAGGCAGGTTAGAGATAGGTGTGTAGTTAGCTGGATGGTTTGGATCCAAGGAGGGTTTTTCTAAGGAGTGGTCATATGACCACCTCCTTTAGGGGATCTGGAAAGATCCCCCTCTCCAGAGAACCACAAACAATTTCAGCTAGGGTCAGGCAGATGAAATCTTCAAAGCCCACTAATAGGGGTGTAGGGCCCGGATCCAAACTACAGCTGGATGGGTGCAGAGTCTGGATGATTCTTACAATATCTATTAGTTCCAGCCTATTGACGTCTGACCAGGCAGACCAAGTGTTCATCACCCCCCACCAATCACCACAATTCCTCATATGGAGAGCTAGGCTGGTGCTGGCCCATATGCTGACCACCTTATCTGTGAAGAATTGAGAGTTCACATCACACTTAATCTGTGAAAAAAAGTCTCCAGGTTGGAGACAGATTGGACTGCACAATCTGTCTACAGTCCGGAAGAGCTGTGCCGGTCAATTCTGCACTGCAGAAATCTCCCTGGACAGTAATTCTGCCTTCTTACAGGTGATTTCTGATTGATAGTTTCCATAATGTTCCATCCATCTAAGTTTATCAGCATCCAGGCCACACTTCCACCCAGCTTTCTCCAACCTTCAATCCCTTCTCCTCAGCACCTTCAAGGAACCATCAAACCAAGGGCTCCTTGGGTGAAGAGTAAGGGGTTGAACACAAAGATGTGCAATCTTGCACAGGGCATTTCCCACTGCCCTATTATAGGTCAGTGCCAGATCTCCAGGACTCATGCATTCACTCGATAAACCCGATAGATCCAGTACCACCGCTAGGCTATGACATGAGATTGGAGGGGGGTAGATTCAGGAGGGAGGTCAGGAGGGAGGTCAGGAGGGAGGTCAGGAGGAATTTCTTTATGGAGAGGGAGGTGGCAAAGTGGAATGCACTACTGGTTGAGGTGGTGGCATGTAACACAGTGGAATGCTTCAAGAAGGGTGGGACATGACAAAGGGGAGGCTAAAGGAAGAGAAGGGGAAGGGGTGAGGCAGCTGCTGACTAGGAAGCTAGCTGCAATCTCGAACAGCCTAGCTAGGCTAGGATGACCTTTTGCTGCTGGCAACTTTCATATGTTCATATGTTTGTAATGTAAAATGAGTAAGAAATTTCCTGCATTCTAAAACATTAAGACTCGGTTTTAGCCGTGACACTAAGATAGCACTACCAACGACTTAAAACAAATTCCGGACAAAATGGAGACATGACATTTTCTATCTATGGGCATATGGAATTTTCATCTTTTAAATGACAGTCATATCATTAATCCCTGCACAGCAATTGTGCATACTATGGAATTTTCCATACCTGCATGACCCGACTCCCCCATGCAGTCCTGGACTGTCTGTTTTCAATATGGAATCCAACAGACCATATTCTTCAGTTTACTTTGGTGACTTATACTGGCATACCAATCACTCACTGTCCCCTTTCTGTCTCCTGTCCCACTTGTCTGCACCCAGCACACCTTACTCACAACTAGCAAAGATAAGTAGGAAAACAAAACTGTAACAGTATAAACGCAGCAGGGTTCAAATGGCTCACTGTTCAAGCCATTTTAACCAATGCTTACTTACTTCCAAAGCCGGAAGTGAAAAAGTCTTTTGTCTCAAAAAGGGATGCGGTGTGGCACAGCTGCAATGTTGCTGTTAAGTCACCACAATGGTCAGAATAATTACAAGCTCACAGAAGAAGAAGCAAAAGTAAAACAGCGAGAGCTTGTTATTTGTTTAGGGATGTCGATCACACAACTAAGACAGTGTGTGGAGAGAGAGAGAGAGAGAGAGAGAGAAAGAGAACACACCTTGGCTGTTTAAGTCCTCACACCCGACCCCCATACTTTGAGTCTGACCGTACTTGCACTCACACTTGAGTGAGAATCAGACATGCAGCTAAGAGACTTTCACCCTAGCAAATAAGGTAAGAGATTCAGAATGGTACAATGAAAATAATCTTTATTTTACTCAAGAACTCATTGACTCCTAGCCGACGCCTGTAGTCGTCAGTAAAAAAACACTGGTGTGTCCTGAGTACGTCTGCAGAAGTCGGCTACTGACTCCCAGTGTGCCCAAGCAACGTCGGGAGAAGTCACTTATATATTTTAATATATAGTGTAACAGAATATAATATATATTTGACTGCATAGCACCGTTGGAAAGGTAATGTTATGCTGAACAACTCTGTCACTTATATTTTGTGCATATCATGCATACTTTAGGAGTTATTTGCATTTGTTTATGGTGTGGTGTGTATGGCTTATGTTGCCTGTTTTAGTGAAAAAATATTTTTTTTGCTGTTTCAACCAGTTTAAAAAAAACAAAACAAAATCACATATTATTATTTGCATACCACCATTGGGAAGGTACTGTTGTTCTGAACAACTTTGCCGCTGATATTTTGTGTATATCATGTATACTTTAGGAGTTATTCACATTTGTTTATGCTATGGTGTGTATGGCTGACATGTTTTCCATCAAGATTCACCTAAGCAGCTTGAATAAAATTCACTTTTTTGGCACTTCAGCAGGTATAAAATAAAAACCGTATTGATTACAACTGGTTGCATAGCACCATTGGAAAAGCATTTTTGTGCTAATCAACTTTCATGCTGATACTTTGTGTGTATCACGTATACTTTTGGAGTTATACGCATTTGTTTATGATATGGTGTGTTTGGTTGAGATTCAGCCCTCAAATCTCGCCAAAGCACTTTGACTAAAATGGAGAAAAATTACATTTTATAGTAAAAAGATATCTTTTTTTTAACTAACATAATATTAAAACACCATCTAATGTATGTATGCTTAATTTGGTGTTGATATTTTACATATTTTCCAACAAAAAATGGCTTATGTTGCACTTTTTTAGTGAAAAAAATATTTAGTTTTCTCTTTCGACCAGCATAGAAAAAAAACTAAATTACTTATTATTACATGCATGCCACCATTGGAAAGGCAATTTTGTGCTGAATAACTCTGCCACTCATACTTTGTGTCTAGCATATACAGTTATTGAGCTATTAGCATTTGTTTGCAACATGCTGACTATGGCTTGATTTTGCTTAGAAAGGCCCAGGATTCACTGTTAAAAGTATACAGGAGATTCAGGAGGCAAGTGGTGTAATCACAGAGTGAGTCTGTGGAGGCAATGAGTTAATTGTTTTTGCAGTGCCAAGCAGTCTCTTCCTACTTTACAACTGACAAAAGGACTGCAGTCTCCTAGGAAATATCTCTAATTTTCAGTTAAGCAAGAGATAAAGTATAGCGACCCCTGCTGGAAAAAACAAGTGTATGAAGTAGTTTGCCTTTTTAAAAGCACTTGAATGATTTTATTTACATATTTCTGATTGTTGGCTTTTCTTTTTTTTTATTCTAGCAAATACACTACACAAGCAATAGGACATGATGTGGCATTGGTTCTACCTGGTTTACCCTACTCTCAGGGGCTAAAGGCACTTGGTCTGTGGCATTGCACCTTACTATGCCTGTGGGCATGGGGTAAACCTAGTACAACCAATGCCCCAGTGTGTCCTATTGCTTAACCAAGCAGGATCTAGCACAGAAGATGTTCTTAGTTAGGCAGTATCTTCAGAGCCACCATACTGGTACTGTAGCAACCTGAGCAATGACTACCATGTAATGGCAACCCATTGTCATAAGTGGTGGCCTCCATTACTGGTACTGCAGCAACCTGAGCAATGACCACCACATTGTGGCAACCTATTGTCACAATCAATGACCACCCTTTCTAGTACTGCAGCAACCTGAGCAATGATCACCACCCTGAGGCAACCCATTGTCACAAGTGGTGGCCATCCTTACTGGTACTGCAGCAACCTGAGAAATGACCACCACACTGTGGAAACTCATTAGCACAAGCAGTGAACACCCTTACTGATACTGCAGCAACCTGAGCAATGACCACCACATTGTGGTAGCCCATTGTCACAAGCAATGACCACCTTTACTAGTACTGCAGCAACCTAAACAATGACTGTGGTGACCCATTGTCACAAGAAATGACCACCCTTACTGGTTCTGTAGCAACCTGAGGAATGACCACCACACTGTGACAGATCATTGTCACAAACAGTGACCACCCTTTCTTGTACTGTAGCAAGATGAGCAATGACCACCACACTGTGACAGCCCATTGTCACAAGCAATGACCACCCTTACTAGTACTGCAGCAACCTAAGCAATGACTGTGACAACCCATTGTCACAAGAAATGACCACCCTTACTGGTTCTGTAGCAACCTGAGCAGTGACCACCACACTGTGACAGATCATTGTCACAAGCAGTGGCCACCCTTTCTAATACTGTAGCAAGATGAGCAATGACCACCACACTGTGACAGCCCATTGTCACAAGCAGTGGCCACCCTTACTAATACTGTAAGAACCTGAGCAATGACCACCACACTGTGACAGATCATTGTCACAAGCAGTGGCCACCCTTACTAGTACTGTAGCAATCTGAGTAATGACCACCACACTGTGGAAGCCCATTATCACAAGCAGTGACCACCCTTACTGGTACTGTAGAAACCTCATCAATGACCACCACACTGTGGCAGCCCATTGTCACAAGCAGTGACCACCCTTACTGGTACTGTAGCAATCTGAGCAATGACCACTACACTGTGACAGCCCATTGTCACAAGCAGTGGCCACCCTTACTGGTACTGTAGTAAGCAGAACATTGACCACAACACTGTGACAGCCCATTGTCAGCAGCGGTGGCCACCCTGTAACTTGTCAAATTATTCAGGGATGCCAAAGTGGTGTACTGTGCCTGTTATAGATGAGGCAGGATAGACTACAGCAGAAAGCCATTCCTGTGAAGAGAAAGAAGAAAAGCAGGAATAGTCTGTATATTATTGTAGTAGGTGATGGAAAGAAATGTGGTTTGGTATCACAACATACACTCAAACTGTAAACCAACATAATTTAAAATATGAAGAGGAAGTATGTTCAATGTCTTAGAGGGCTGAGGTACTTGAGTGCCCTACCTCTCTCCACACTGGTGACCCATGTCTGGCACCAAGCATGGGTTTCTGGAGGTTGCAGGGGAGGAAAAGAATTGTGCTCCCAACAGTCTGCTCTCTTGTCACGCAGTGGTGGACTGCATGGTCTGCCAAATGACTGGCTTCTCCTAGAGGCCTGGTGGCACTGTAGGTGGAGCAGATCATATAAGAGGGAGGTGCTGCAGGACTCAGTGGCATGCTTGTGCCTCCAAAAGAGTACACTGATTAGCTCAGTCCAGCATGGGGAAGGGAAATATAATAGTGAAAATGAGGCAGGAAGGCATAAATGAAGCCTGCATGCTGAATCTCAGCTGCTGCATTTATGTTTCCCTGATCTGCCAACTGGATTGTGCTTCAGGGGAAGGATGGCCCTTGCCTCCTGACCCCATCATAGGGGGGAGTCAATGGGGGTCAGGAATGCTCATGTAAGTCCCTGGGAGATGCTAGATGGTAGGAATGATGGGTAGGATGTGAGGGGCATACCACCTGTCCTTGCTACAGGTGGAAAGAAAGAGGATGAAAGAAATCTGCTGAGGATGGGGAGAGAATGTTATTTTTTATACAGTGCCTGTCATGCAAACAGTAAAACAAAACACTTTATGATCAGGTGAGTGAGGCAACAGAATGCTCTGTTTTATATAATGCCTTTTATACTAATTGTAACCAAAAACACTGTACAATTCAGTGAAGGAGGAGCAATAATTTTATCCTTTATTTAATGCCTTTCATTTAAAACATAATGCAAAGCACTTTATAGTCTAGAAAGGTACTTACGAGAATGATTTGCTTTACAGTACATTAAACCTTTATTGCATACTGTGACCCTGGTAGGTATAGTGAATAGTTTTGAACTGTACCAGTTTACCTTGTATTTACATCTAGCAACCACATTCATTTTTCCGAAATGTGTTCCATGTAGCCCTGTATCCAAATGAATGATACTGTTTGAATCTTTCATCTTAGCCAAGAAGGCTGGGAGAAGTTTATCTTCTGCTGGCAAAATTCCGGTGAAAGTATGATTTTGCTTCCATGAATTTTCACCAAAATTGTGATTCCAGCTGCTTCCATCCTGTGTAAAATGTATTTGTCCACTTTGTACTGCAGTTGCTATGGAGACTGTACCAAGTTTCATACAGACATGTACCATAGTTCATGTCTATGTCTTTAAAGGTGACTGAGGAATAAACATTTAGCCATTTTAAAATTACAATTCATACTTATGTAAACTGATGAATTGTAAGCCCCTATAACTTTAAAAAGCAGAGAATGGAATATCACTGATTTTGTTAGGTTCATTGATCTTAAATATTAGGCTTTCAGCCAACTCCTCAGAGCCCAGTAGCATAGTGTCGTCATAGAGGCATAGACCCGGTAGCGTGGTCAAACCAGGAGAAGTTATAAAATTAGCAAGTAGCATTTTATTATTATTATCAAT
Organism: Neoceratodus forsteri; assembly: GCA_016271365.2. Classification (NCBI taxonomy): domain Eukaryota; kingdom Metazoa; phylum Chordata; order Ceratodontiformes; family Ceratodontidae; genus Neoceratodus; species Neoceratodus forsteri. The sequence continues at coordinate 114,538,505 of CM057455.1, read as the reverse complement.
AACAATAACAAAAAAAAATTAATTCTGAAGAACAGCAATTGATACAGGCAGTGCAAACAAACAGAAGTCCTTCACATGAGAAACTCTTTAAAATATCCTGCTCTCTCTTTCTCTAAAGAAAGTATTGCTGCCTTTATACATTTTCCTCTGGTAATTAAACTCTGCATATTTTTCTTACAAATTACACCACCTGTGTTTTACAAACTGTATTAAGACTTTCTCAGTTTCTATCCTGTGAGCTGCCTGAATAACACATTAGTCTTCTTAACAGGTGCAACCAATTAAGATGTCCTGTCCCAGGGCTGATTTCCTGCTGAAAATTACATAACGTTGTGGTGGTCAGAATGCACCTCACAATTAACCTTCTGGCCCAGATATTCAAACTGCGCCAGGCTGTGGTGCAAGCTTAGGCGCAGCACAACATGGCTGTGCAGTGGTGTGGACTGAGCGATATTCAATGGAGCTGCACCATGGCACAGCATCATTGAATATTGCACCCTGGCCACCCGCAGTGTTCATGGTGCAGTGGCACTGCGCCAGTGCAAGTGGCCAGAGTGAAGTATGGGGATGCGCTAGCACAAGTTCCATTGCAGTATGCACAGCAACCATGATATTCAAAATTTGACATGCAAATGGGGCCATAATGTATGCAAGGCACAAATGGGTCCATTTGCATGTCATTATGGCCCCAATTGCATGCAGGTGCGCCAATCCCCAATGACTTGCACCTGGAACCCTGCCAGGCAGCAGCTGTCGGGACTGACATTCCCGGTAGCCAGCAATGTACTCCACAGCCCGATCATGGGCTGCAGTAAAAAAAAGGAAAGCATAAATCCTTGGTGGTCCAGTGGACCTGACCACCCAATCGCAGGCTAAGTAAATATATAAAATCCCTATCATCCCTGGTGGTCCAGTGGACCTACCCGCTCGATTGCAGGCTGAGTAAATTAAGAAAATCCCTATCATCCCTGGTGGTCCAGTGGACCGCTGTCTGCCTGATTGTGGGCATTTGTAATAAAAAAATAAATTTGTCCAATATCTGGGGTGGTCCAGTGGACCGCTGTCTGCCTGATTACAAGCATTTGTAATAAAAAAAAAAATATGTCCAATATCCCTAGTGGTCTAGCAGTACCCCCCACACCCCCAGCCCACGCCCTCCCCCCCTTCATCAGCCGATGGGTGGCAGCACCCACCGCCTGCCGCCCGCCACCCACCGACTGACTGCGTGAGCCAATAGGAGTGCAGCCCGTACTGCACTACACATTCCAAATATGTGAATGATCCATTCACATATCTGGAATGTGTAGTAGGGTACGGGCTGCATGCACATTGGCTCATGCTGTGGACCAATGGGGATACAGTCCTACCGATGGTGTCAGTCGGCGGGCAGTGGGGCGGCAGGCGGGAAGGGTGCTGCCACCCACTGGCTGACTGGGGGGGAGCCGGGCGGTGTGGCTCAGTAGGTGGGTAGGGAAGGGGGTACCACTAGACCACCAGGGATATTGGACTTATTTATTTTTTTATTACAAATGCCCACAATTGGGCAGACAGCGGTCCACTGGACCACCAGGAATATTGGACAGAATTCTTCATTTTTATTACAAATGCCCATGATTGGGCAGACAGCAGTCCACTGGACCACTAGGGATATTGGACAGAATTCTTCATTTTTATTACAAATGCCTGTGGTCGGGCATGGGGGGCACCGCCAGGTGCAGCTGGAGCTCGGGTGGCCACCCACAGGTGGTAGCTGCCATGTTGTGCCCTGCAATGCAGCAGCTCACCTGTGGGTGGCCATCCATTGTTCCTTTTTTTTTTTGATCAGCTTTGTGCTGGCACAGGTAGGGGTTGTGCATGCATGGCTCTGCACATCCCGGGCTGAATATTGGGCTGTGCAGGGTATGCATGGGCATGCCCCCCCTACCTGCACCTGCATACATTACTGATGCACTCCAGCACATCGGGATTTGTGCAGCGCACTTTTCCCTTTTGAATATTGTGCTGGGGTGCATCAGTGAGTTGCGTGTGGCCATCACAACCCCCCCCCAAACAAACCTCAGGGAAGACTGCTGTTGGCCTCAATTAATATTTGTAGTGTCCCTAAAAAACACACACTACTTCAAGGTTGGATTACCCAACATGCTCCTGACATTCTAGCCCTCTCAGAAACCTGGCTATCCAAAAAAATCTCCAACAATGCAGTCTCCCTAAGTAACTATAACCTTTTTAGGGCAGATAGACCTGATAAGCGTGGGGGTGGCTGTGCAATATTCATTAAATCTAGACTCAGTGCCACAGTCATGGACACTCCTCCCCACCCAGAACATGGGGCGCAGACACTTACAGTCAAAATTAGCCTGGGCACCAACACTATCCACATCATCGCTTCCTATATCCCCCTGAGAAACCAGAAATATGTGTTTGAATCAATCCTACACACTATCGCTCACCTCCCAAATGCTAACGAATCCACATTAATGGGCGACTTCAACATTGATTGGCTATCCCCATCCTCCTCCACCTACAAAGATGCAGCACAGGCTATGGACCTCACCCAAATTGTTACCTCACCAACAAAGTGTGACACAAGAACCGGGACCTCCACACTACTGGACCTTATTTTTACAAACAGACCACGTGACATCACCCGGGCCTCAGTGCTCCCAGATGCTATCAGTGACCACTCTCCGGTTATCTGCTTGTGGTCGGGTAAACTCCCCCCAGCACCACCAACCACCACATGGCATCATAAGCTCAAAAAAGGAGGCCTTGACGCCTCAAAGAATACCTTGTAAATAGCAACTGGCTACCCATATATAATGCACAGACAGTGGATACCACCCTTACCCACTTTATAACTACGTTTAACAAAGCCTGTGATATATTTGCCCCCTTCACAAAGCAGGTGGTGAAAACCAGGACTACCCCCTGGATCACACCTTCCCTTATAAACCTTATGCAACACAGGGACAACCTTTGGCACAAGGCCATAGACACACAGCGCACTAGGGACAAACAACTATATAGGGAGGTGCGTAATAAATGCACCTGGGCAACTCGCAGGGCAAAAGCTGAATACTACCAGCATACCCTCTCCACCTCCCGGGGAGACAGGAAAAAATTCAGGAGCAACATTCAGGAAATCAGTGGCAAAACTCACTCCCCCACCCCTACCCAACTCAATGTGAATGGGGACATTACTCAAGACCCAGCTAAAATCGCTGAAGCCCTCAACGACTCCTTCTCTGACCTCTCACATATCCTCCCCCCAAATTTCTTCCACCCTCCAACCCACACCACACCATGTCCAGAGAATATAGATCTCCCACCCCTATTCCGGCTCCAAACCATTCCCGACAACCTGGCCAAACGCTACATCTCCAAAGCTACCGCTAACACTCGCTCCAGCAATGACTCCCTGGACCTAAAACTGATTAGGCTTACCCTGGATGTTACACTACCCCATCTCACAAAAATTCTTAACCTCTCACTCTGCCTCAGCCAATTCCCCTATAACTGGAAAAAAGCCTTGATCACTCCTATCTTAAAGAATGGCGACCCCACCTACACCGGTAATTATAGACCAATCTCAATACTCCCTCCTCTCTCCAAAGCACTTGAAAAAACAGTCTAGACCAGCTTACAGAGCACCTTACGAGACACAACCTCCTAAGTAAGGAACAACATGGGTTCCATGCTGGCCACAGCACCATCATGGCCCTCACTGAACTAACCACGTTCATCCATGGGAACCTGGACCAAGGATCTATTGCCGGGGCCATCTATGTAGACTTAACAAAGGCATTTGACACTGTCAATCACGATCTTCTCATCCAAGTCCTGCCACAACTAAATGTAGTCGAGTAGGTCTCGGCCTGGTTCAAGAACTACCTCTCGGGTCGCTCTCAGCAAGTAAGAATCAACTCCACCATCTCCAACCCCAAACCTGTGTGCTTGGGCATTCCACAGGGGTCTATTCTGGGCCCACTGCTTTTTACACTCTTCCTTAACTCACTCCCCAAAGCTTGCAGTGGTCATCTCCTACTTTATGCTGATGATGCTGTTCTTTCCTGGCAACACCCACAGCCAGACACCCTCCAGCTCTCCCTTCAGGAGTTTTTCAGGAAGCTGGAAAACTGGTTTACTGTACACCGCCTGATCATTAACTATTCCAAAACTAAGTCCATGACCTTTGCACATCACCAAAGCCCACACAGCCAGATGATACTCCAAATCATAAACTTGGATGGTACCCATCTGGAAAATGTTACTCATTTTAAATATCTAGGTGTCACCTTAGATACCTCCCTCTCCTACCACAGACATGTACGTCTCCTCTCATCAGCGATTAACTCCAGAATTGGTACCCTCTACAGGATCAAGAACAGCCTGCCTTCCCATGCCATGCAAATAGCTGTCACCTCCTCCATCCTCTCACTTCTCAATTATGGGATTGTTATCTACAGCAATGCTGACAACTCCACCCTAAGTAGCATAATCACAGCGCTTAATAAAGCCTGCCGCCTCGTTACTGGCTGTGACAGACTCACCAACACCTGCGACCTGTACACACAAACAGGTTGGCTTAATTTCCATCAAAGACTCAAATATCAAACCTGCATCTTAGCAAAAAAGATCCACCTCCAGCTTACTCCAGCCGGACTATTCCCCATCATCAGCCTGGCCCCTCACAGGCAGACTACCCGACTGTCGGCTACCTCATCCTTCACAGTCCCCCATGTCGAACGTCTCTAGGGCAGAGATACTTCTGCTACCATGCCCCCAAATGGCTCAACACCCTCCCCTCCTACTATCTCCCTGACCCACAGCATCGCACTTTTCAAAACAGGCCTTCGAACACACCTCCTTGAAAACTCTAAATGTGAATGCCAATAAGGCCTGCTCTCTCCCCCCCATCCCCTTAACTGACTCTAGGACTTCCTAGTCCCTATGTTCCACCCTCTGCATTTAGCTCTGTCTTGGGCCCACATGTATGCCTCCCATAAGCTTTTAAAATGCCTCTCAAGTGCCATGTCAATTCTGTAACCTGAAAAAATCAAAGTGTAAAAAAAAAAAAAAGAAATTGTGATTCTTTTAAATCTTTATATTGTCTTGTGTCTCTCCACCCCCCTGTAACCACCATGGAGCCATTGTATAAAAAAACTGTCTGTACTGAAACCTGTATATAATTGCTCATTCCATCTATCTTTCTTGTACTTTGGTTCTCCCTCCACCCCCTGTAAATGATGTGGAGGCTTTGCAAAGGAGTCTATGACTCAAAGGATTGCAATTCCGATTATACTGTAAAATAAAAAAAAAAATGTGCAACCCTTTTCAATATCTAGGCCTCTGTGTTTATGATAAACCCAAAGAGCTTTCTGTAAGAATTTCTATAATGTAATTATATAGATCGAAGAGAACCCTCTTTTTAAATTTATTTTTATTTTATTTATTAGAATCTTGAATTACAATTACCTTTTAGCTGGGAGCTCTTTTGCAAAGGTTCCCACATCAATGAATAATACATACTGCAGTTCATACTGTGGCTGTATTGGAAACTGAAGGTGAAACACTTGTTATGGTTCTCATCCCAGTACCCTAAGTAAGTGGTCACCTCCCATTAAGAAACCACATATCCAGTCTATTATTAAACGTTTTATTTTAACTGTCAATTATTCCTGTTGGTAGACTGTTCCATATTCCATTTCACTGATCTATGCAGCCAGGATAGTGTTATGCTTGTGCACCTGTGTTAGTTTGGTTTTGACCATTCGTACTCTCTATTCCAGAGGAATTACCTCCCTGTGATGTTATGAAAGGCAAGGAACATTCGGAGAGGTTTCCACCCCTAGAGGTGCCACGAGACGATTCCCGTGACAAAAGGTACGTTAGGAATCCCCCTAAGGAGAGAGTGCTGCCACTGGAGAAGATGAGGAGGATGGTGGGGCAAAGAAAAAATGCTTCACAATGAGGCTGGGAGGAACTGCTCATATAGCTCAGGAAGTGGGAGTGGCTGGCTGCTTGGCCACCGAACTCCAGGTGAAGCCTTTCCAATTCACTGACCTACGCAGCCAGTATAGTGTTATGCTTGTGCAACTGTGTTAGTTTGGTTTTGGCTGCTTGCACTCTCTATTCCATAGGAATTACCACCCTGAAGGGTTACGAAAGGCAAGGAACCCTCAGAAGGTTCCACCCTTAGAGGTGCCAGAGGATGATTCTTGTGACTAATTTATTTTAATTTATTTATTTAGCTTTTGTTGACTGGGTAAGTGCACTAGATAAATCCTACCTATTTTCAGGCACGACCCGGGGGAGGGGGATACAGATGAATGCCAACCGACCTTGAACCAGATTAAGCTGATGGTGGTATTTTTAGTGAATGAGGGAAATGTGGCCAGGACACCGGGGAAATTCCCCTACTCTGCCTGCAGGGGTGTTGTCACTTCCTGTGGACAGGATGGAGGGGCTCAGTTTGCAGCTGGACACAGGAGGAGGAGGAAGTGCCAATGTGGCAGGGGAGCAGGATATGCTGCAAGGAGGAGGAGGCCTGGTTTCAAGGCCTACAAACTTGCAAACGGGAGAGGAAAGTCAGAAAGCTATTGCTTTGGAGGCTGCAGTTTCGGCAAATGAGAAAGACTTGAGTGCATCAATGGAGGAGAATGATGTGCCGGTATGTTTCTTTGAAGATAACATGGATTGGTCTCAGATCATGGAGGATGCTGAAGAAAAAACCCAGGTACCATGCACCTTGCCTGATAATGTTAAGACTGTATCGGATAAAGAGAATTAGTTTAAGAGCTGCTAAGAAAGAAGAGCAGCTTAAATCACAACATGAAGCGCTGCAAAAAGAACTGTTACCTTCGGATGCTGCAACTATGATTTCTGTTGTGCCGTTTGATGCACCTTGTGAATCTGCAGTGGCAGAATCGGTGAGTTCTTCAGCTTTACACTTACAGTCCAAGGATTTTAATACATTTTCTGATGAAGCACACCCTTTGGAGACTGTTCCCCTGCTTGACAGGCCTGTCTGTTGACCTGACAGTAGTGACAAGCTTCTGGTAAGTCAGCGAGTGGCTGACAGGAGCGAGTGTAGTGCGTCAGTGTCAGACGCATTGAAGGATTTCTCCGCTGGAATGCAGAAATCGTCCATTGCTTCAGGGCAAGATGTTCCCTTCATGGGTGAAGACTGGACAAAAGAGTCGGCTCTGCAAAAAGCTGGATGGATACAAGGAGTTGATGGACGATGGCTCCCAGATAAGACTTGGGAAACTTTTTCAGGTACTTCTGTGAGTGGTTCTCCCCCTTTTGAGGCAGTTTCTGTCAGTGTTTCTGCATCACCTGCTACTGCTGTAACATCGGGGGAGGGGGGTTACTTACTGATACAGAACTATTAATGGAGGCATCAGGACCTTCTGGCCTGGCTTCTGAAACCACTTCACCTAGGTCCCCCCCTCCCCAAATGAAGACAGGAGACGGTGTGGGCCTTTTTTTTCAGACCTGTTCAAAAATAACAAGGTTGAGCAAGCTCCTCGCCGTAATGCTGTCCGCTTGAGGTATAGAGGTGGTCTACAAGAGCATCCGGATAGGATTTATGTTGCCAGGACTTTATTACTTAATTCTATGCATTTTCGTGCTGAAGACATATTTGCCCTAATTAATATTAGAGGTGAAGATTACTTTGATGTCAACTTTAAAACATGTATGGGGTTAGACACTTTTTGGAGGAAATATGAATCTCTTAAAATGACTCATTATGGACACCCTTTTGGGCAATACCATTAACAAAACCCCTCTTTAAAACTATTAATATCATGTTTAGGAATGAGGGTGTTAATGTGGGGGATATTCTTTTTTGGTTAGGAAAAAAATGTGATGTGTTGGGCCCTTCGGAGGCCATCATGGATTCGGAGGGAACTTGGACAGGGAACTGGAGATTTAAAGTTAAATTACAAATAGTAGAAAATTAGGTTCACCATATACCTAACAGCTTTTTTTGGGGTAAAGATAGGGGTGTCTGTTTTTACCCAGGTTAGCCTAAAGCTTGTTATAAGTGTGGTAGTGGTAGGCACCATAGCAGTACTTGTGATCGGGTATGCTGTGCTTTGTGTGGTGACTATGACCATGATAGTGCTGTTTGGGCAGACTGGGTGGGCCAAGCGGTCCTTATCTGCCGTCAAATTCTATGTTTCTATGTTTGTAGAAATGTCTTTTGCTGTAATTTATGTGAAGAACAGGGCCATGCGTACCATCAATGTCCCTGGGCAGGTCAGAATAGACCTGGAGGCCCAGATAAGGACTCCCTTATCAGTCAGGCCCAAGATAGATGTAGGCCACCAGGGCCGCTTCCTTCAGCTGAAGGAGAACTCCAAGCTAGACCAATTAGTCACACCGATGCTTCTCCCTCTAGCCCTACTCATACTGCACAGGCCCCCTTCCGAGATACTGGTGCTTCCTTTTCTCATACCCCTGAAGAACTTGTGACCTCTCAGTCTTCTCCTGTAATTTCTAACTTACAGAAACCTATGCCCCCCCAGGAACTGATATTCAGCTCCCTAAAAGGGTGACTAGGTCTGTTAGTAAAAGTAAGGCCCAACCTGTACAGATCCCACTTCAGAATACCTATCAGATACTTCTAGATAGAGATATGGGTTCTGAGACTGATGTTTCTTCCAGGTCTGAGGTGGTCTCAGAGATGGAGTATGACAATGACACGGTTCTGTCTGGTAGGGGAGTTAAAAAGAAATTAGGAAAAAAAAGGAAAAAGATAAGGATTAATTTTTCTTTTCCCTATTTTGTTTTATGACCTCTTTATGTATAGCTTCTCTTAATGTTCGGAGTATACAGAACATTAAGAAAAGAGCTGCAGTTTTATCCTTCTGTAAGGATTTAAAAACTGATATCCTTTTTTTACAAAACTAGGCTTCATCCCTGCATGATATTTCTTCCACTAAGAGACTGTGGCCCTGGGGATTTCCTTTTGGACATTTGGGGATGCATGGGATGGCTAGGGATTTTGTTCTATACATCTCATGTCAAAGTCCAGCAAATTTTAGATATTGTCCCTGTACGGGCCCTTTTGGTAGATTGCTATTGGTTTGGGTTTCCTGTGCACCTGATTAACACTTATGCTCCACAAAGTAAAGCAGCTAGAGTGGATTTATTTAATATTACTAAGCCTTTTCTTTTTACTGAGTGGCATGTGCTCTGGGGAAGGGATATGAACTGTGGGTTAGATTTAAAACTTAAAGATAACATTCAAAAGAAGGTTTATTGTGACTCTCGTGCTCTTAGAGATACTTTGCTCACAGGCCTTAAAGATGCTTATAGATTTCTGTACCAAGATACGGGAGCCACATATTATAGAAGTGTATTGTCTACACGTATAGATTTCATTTTTGTATCTCAGTTTTTATATCCTCAAAGATTTCAACTTTCTTTTTCTGAATTTACTGATCATGTTCTGCTATTATGTGACATATCTTTCCGAAATATTCCTGCTAGATTCCCTGCTGTTACTCGGAGGTGGAAGATGAATGTTTGTTTTTTTACAACACTCAGAGCTTAGATTAAAGTTGGCAAATCTATTTTTTTATAGGAAATCTGTGGCAGAATTTTATGAGGATTGGATGCATTGGTGGTTGGATACAAAAGAGGAATTTAAAAAATTGTTTATCGATTTTGGTAAATTTACTGGTAATAAGGATTATTTACTATATTTGCACTATAGGGATCAGTTTCACAAACTAATGTCCTTACCTAATGTCTCAGACTACAGAATTAAAACTCAATTGGATGAGATTAAAAAACAAATGTTTTCTTATCATGCTACTAAAGCAACTGTCCAGAATACAGAATTTAGATATAGTACGACCACATAACCGTATTCTGATCCATATGCGGCCTGTAAGGATACTGTACTTCATAAAGTAATGATGGGTCTGTATGATAATAATGGCTGTTGGAAAACTTCAAATGTGGAAATGTTAGAAGTTGTACATTCTCATTTATTTCAATTTTTGGGTACAGAACCTGTTTCTTCACGTATTTGGGGGCAGAATGTTTCTTATTCTATTCCTTAGCTAGATTCTGTTTTAATTACTGAGCTAGAAATGCCTATTTCTGCCCAAGAGGTTAGGGCGGCAATTACTAGATTAAAACCGAGGGTTTCTCCTGGGATAGATGGTTTATCACATGAGTTCTATAAGCAATATATAGATGAACTAAGTGTCATATTACCGCATGTATTCCATTCTTTGGTTGTGACAGAAGACAGATTCGTGCGGAACTTTGTCTCAGCATTGGTAGTTTTTATTTTTGAATCTGGAGATAGATGTGATTTGTGTAATTGGAGGCCTATTAGTCTCTTTAATACTGATTATAAAATATTTTCTTTTATTCTGTGTAGTAGATTACAGAAGGTGGCATCCATGCTGATACATCCTGCACAAACCTGCTCTGTTCTTGGGAGGAACATTAAACAAAATTTACTATTATTAAGGGCACTAACAGAATTTGGTAAACAAAATAAATTGTCTGGGTTTCTTTTGGCCCTGGATCAGAGGAAGGCTTTTGATACTGTTTCTCATGCTTTTCTGTTTACTGTTTTAAAATATTATGGATTACCTGGTCAAATGCTGGCATGGATTACATCCTTGTATAAGGGTGCTTCCTTTTCCCCCATAGTTAATGGTTTGGTAGGGACAAGTATTGATTTATAATGGGGGGGTTCATCAGGGATGCCCACTAAGCCCTTTGCTTTTTGTTTGTTTTTGTTGTTGAATTTTGTTGACCCAGTAAGCCCACTGGGCCTAGAAGTCCCTTTTTCAGGGGCGACCAGGGGGAGGGGGGATACAGATGGTGAGCAACTGAATTTGAACCAGATTAAGCTGTTGGTGGTATTTTTAGTGAATGAGGGAAATTTGGCCAGGACACCGGGGAAATTCCCCTACTCTTTTCGATAAGTGCCATGGGATCTTTAACATCAACCTGAACTACCACCAATCCAGGCAGATGAGACCTCGGTTTAACGCCTCATCCGAAAGACGGCACCTCAGAAGTGCAGCACCCCTCTCATGCTGCACTACAGTGTCAGTATTGGGATATTAACCCAAGTGCCAGATGTGGGAACTGAACCCACAGCCCTCAGACCTCCCAGCCTCAGAGGTGAGTGTGCTACCTACTGAGCCACTGACACTTTTTACTTTTTACTTTTATATTAGATCCTTTGATCAGAGGGATAATAAGTAATGATTTGATTTTGGTTGTTTCTCCAGGTATGGATATTTCCCCTCAAAAAAATCTCTGCTTATGCAGATGATATTTGTTTTATAGTGCAAGATTCAGTCTCAGGAATTAGGGCATTACAACAGTTTGAGGATTTTTCCAGATTTTCGGGAGTATATTTAAATTATGATAAATGTTTTGATTTACAAATAGGTTTAGGAGATGTGGCACAAATGATTGGTTCTGTTAATATAGTACATTCTTATATTAAGATTTTGGGAATTTATTTTGGATCTTGTGATGTGGCTTCTTTGAATTGGGAAGAGAAATTAGTGTTGGGGGAAAGAAAGGTACAGATGTGGAAATTCTGGACTCTCTCAAAATTAAAACAGGTTTCTATTATTAAAAAGTTTCTTCCCATTTTTTTGTATATTAGTTATGTTTTCTCTTACCTTTAAAATTTGAAACTTGATTATTAAGTTGTTTTTTTCAAATGTTATGGGGTAACAGGTTAAATCCCATCAAAAGAGATTTTACTTATCTGCCAATTCAGGCTAGGGGGCTTGGTATGATAAATCTGGTGTTTTTTTTCTATTCTTTCTTTTTTAGTTCTATCTTGCATAATGATTCAAATACTACTGAGGATTTATGGATGGATTAGACGGAAGAGCTGTTTAGCTCTTTTTTTCAATATTGGGGGATCAAGGAATTAAGAAGGTCAAAGGCTTGAACCTTCCTGATTTTCAGTCCCTGATTTCAGAAAAGTAAAAGCATGGCAATTACAAAAAGCAGAGGCCTTTATACTGAATAGAAAACAGATTTATCGTAGGATCTTGGAAATGAATTTCTTGGTTCAGGTAGGTTTTCCAAAATGCTGTCCATCTAGACTGCAGTTTGCATTGAAACTTTTAAGAGACCCTAGAGTTCCTGTGCATTTGTGGGATGTTTCTTGGCTTTGTTGTTATGGGAGATTAGGGGTCCGTGGCAATTGGAAACATAAGGTGGTGGAGGAAAGGGAGTGTTTAAGACCAGGGTGTGATGGGTTATTACAAACCCTAGAACATTTTTATATTAATTGTCCATATATTGTACTTTTCTGGCTTGATTTACAGAGTAAATGGAAGTGGGGTCCTATTAATTATGAATCCTTAATTTTAGGGGACTACTCAGGGTTTTTAAGGTGATATCACCCTAGTACTCTGAATGTGATCTATGCCTGCATAAAATATCATCTTTGGCAAGCTCGGTGTCACTATTATTTGCAACATGCTGTTTTATTAAACTCTGTTATTATTTCACAAATTGAAAAATCAATACAAAAAGTTAAAACTTCTGATTTTTTAAAGATGGCTAGGAGGACATTTGCTATATTTTGGAAAAATGTAGAACATTTATTTTGATTCATTTTTCTTGTTTTTTGATTGGTTTTGGATGTTCATTTCCTTTGTTATTTATATTGCTGATTTTCTTTTTTTGAGTATTTTTTTGTGACTTCCTGTGATGTTATTTCTCTGCAATAAAGAATTCCCCTACTCTTTTTGATAAGTGCCATGGGATCTTTAACATCCACCTGAACTACCACCAATCCAGGCAGATGGGACCTCGGTTTAAAGTCTCATCTGAAAGACGGCACCTCAGAAGTGCAGCATCCCTCTCACGCTGCACTACAGTGTCAGTACAGGGATATTAACCCAAGTGCCAGATGTGGGAACTGAACCCACAGCCCTCTGATCTCCCGGCCTCAGAGGCAAGTGTGCTACCTACTGAGCCACTGACACTGACAAAGGTAGATGGCAGTGGTAGATTAGAAATCCCCAAAAGAAATGTATAATCATCCCCAAGAAAGAGGCAACACAAAGCATATGAGCAAGCAGTAACTGTGACATAGGAGCAGTTACTGTAATGTAGTAGTAGAGAAGCATAGGCAGTCTGATAATGCAATGAGATGGTCAGTTGGATAAAGTAATGACTGCCCAGGCTTGTGTAGCATGATACTGATGGTCTGTGTTGAGATTAGGGGATTCCCTAAGGAGAGAGGGAATGGCAGGATATTCTCCACCTCCATCCAACAGTGGAACCTACCTAAAGAAATACTGGAAAACAACTATGATAATTGAAAGACTTTGCCTGTAGTTCAGTGGCCAAGCAGCCAGCCATGCCCACTTCCTCAGCTATATAAGCAGTTCCTCTCAGCCTCACTGTGAAGCATTTTTTCTTTGCAGATGAAGGCTCTGTCAATTTGTCCTCTGAGCTGGTTGGGCCTCCCTGGCTGGCTGGAGCCTGCCTCCCCGACCCAGCTGCTCCTGCTTGTCTGTGCTGGGCTTCTGTGTCTATTTTTCTATTGCTGGTTTGTATATTGCCTTTGGCTATGTGTGTTTTCTTCCTTTTGGGGGGAGGGCTTTTCTAAGCTCCTAGCATACTGCTACTTCAGACCTCATACTGCTTGCTTTCAGTTACTCACAACTCTCAATTACTTGCACTGCAACTGCAAACCTGATCTGTGTGTTTCAGCTCAACTATAGCTGTTCCATGTGGCATACTTTATTACTTTCACCTGACTTAGATTTATTTGAGCCTAGCTATACAGCAGCCATTGCTCCTTGCTTACACAAACCATTGCTTCATGCCTACTGCCATTCCCTCAGCTTCCGCCTGGAATTCTGCTGCACTCAATCTGCATTTGACCTTGCAAGGTCTAACCTCTCAATGCTCATTATGATCTCAGCACGCCATGCTCATTCTGCTCACCAGCTTTTCAGCTGTCAGTAAATTTCTGGGGCATGCCAGCCATTCTATTCTGGCACAGGGTTCCTGCAGCCGACAGTCTCACTCTGCATTTAGTCCACATCTTGAGTGTGTCCAACTTGGGGAGGGATCCTTCTCACATGGCCCATAGCTGGGAATGTCCTCACCCCAGGCTTGGCTTTAGCTGCCTGCTACATGACAGCAGCTCTTAGTGTAGAATTTAAGACTAACGGTGAATGGTGGTTATGACTACCTCCTTTGGGTCTAGTGTACCATTATATCAGTTAGCCATTGATTTTAGTGGTTTCCCTAGCAAGGCACCTTCACCGCATTCTGTCTATGACTGCCTCTGGTTCACCTGATTTGATTTAGGGTGGGTAGGCCAAGTGAGTGCCTCAGCAGCTGTTGCTCTCCTCCTGTACCTTGGATGCATGTATTATTGCAGAGTTTTTCTCAAAACCTTTCATGGCATTCCCACTAGAGGGTTTGAGTGACAGCCTTCCTCCAAATTAGAAAATCTTCCACCTCCCTTTAATAATGTTTTCAAAATTGCAACTGCAGAAGTGTCACTAATTAAACTATCCCAAGACTGGAGGGAAGGCAACCTAGGCCTTGGATCCCCAGAGATTTCCTCCTCCTAGGGTTTTTTTTTCTCTCTTCCATTGCCTCAGGTCACAACACTTAGCGTAGTTGTTTTTACTAGTTTCTTTAGATAGGTTCTATTGTTGGAAGGAGGTGGAGGATGTTCTGCCATTCCCTCTCTCCTTTGGGGATACCCTAATCTCAATGCAACCATCAGTATAATGCTACACTAGCCTGGATATTCATTACCTTATACAACTGAGCATCTCATTGCATTTTTGAACTGCCTATGCTTCTCCACTACTACGTTACAGTTACTGCTCCTATGTCACTGTTACTGCTTGCTCTTATGCTTTGTGCTGCCTCCTTTTTGGGGATGATACTACATTTCTTTTGGAGATTCCTAAGGTACCATTAGCCATGGGAAGTGTCCCGAGGCAAATCTAGAGGTGGAGCCCTCTCTGAGAGTTCCTTGCCTTCTTACACCTACAGGGTGGTAATTCCTCTGGAAGAGAGAGTGTGAAAAGGACAAAACAAAACTAACACAGTTGCATAAGCATAACACTATACTGGCTGCATAGGTCAGTGAACTAAGTGTTATGACCTGAGGCAATGGAGGATAGAAAAAAACCCATGAGGAGGAAATCTCTGGGGATCCAAGGCCTAGGTCAACTTCCTTCCAGGCTTTGGACAGTTTATTTAGTGATGGCCCTGCAGCTGCAATTTGGAAAACCCAATTAAAGGGAGGTGGAAAATATTCAAATTTGGAGGAGGGCTCTCACTCAAACCCTTTAGCGGGAATGCCATGGACGGTTTCAAGAAAATTCTGCAACAATACATGCAACCAAGGTGCAGGAGGAGAGCAATGACTGCTGAGACACTCACTTGGCCTACTCACCCTAAACTCAAACCAGGTGAACCAGAGGCAGTCATAGGGAGAATGCAGTGAAGGTGCCTTGCTAGGTAAACCACTAAAGTCAATGGCTAATCATTATAGGGGAACACTAGAGCCAAAGGAGATCATTGTAACCACCCTTGACCACAAGTCTTTAATTCTAAACCAGGAGCTGCTGTCACATAACAGGCTGCTAAAGACAAGCTCAAGGTGAGAACATTCCCAGCTATGGGCCAGATGAGAAGGATTCTGCCCCAAGTTGGACACGCTCGAGAAGCGCACTAAATGCAGAGTGAGACTGTTGGCTGCAGAAACCCTGTGCCAGATAGAGTGGCTGGCATGCCCCAGAATTGACTGAGAGCTGAAAAGCTGGGGAGCTGAATGAACACAGAGTGCTAAGATTGTAATGAGCATTGAGTGCTGAGACCTTGCAAGGTCGAATGCGGATTGAGTGCAGCAGAATCCCAGAGGCTGAAGCCAAGGGAATGGCAGTAGGCATGAAGCAATGGTTTGTGTAAACAAGGAGCAATGGTTGCGTAAGGAAGTGTGGACCTGCACATAGGTCAGTAAACAGAGTAGTAATAATTGGACCTGCATGTAGGTCTGTATAACGTAGAGCAGACAACACTGAGCAGTGGGGCAAGCCAGCCAGTCATTTCAAAGCCAAATCAATGTGACAAACTCTGAGGATTTTCATTGGTGAAGTCAGGATTTAGAACAGAAATAATTAGCCACATTAACCACAACACCCCAAACACCTCCAAGTCCCCACTGTCAGACAAACAAGGAGGCAATGGAAGGGCCAAGAACCACATGCAGATATAAAAGCTAATTTAATAGCCTCAGCAGGAGCTTTAGCTAACCTCAGAGTAGAACAAGGTAAAATAGCAATGGGAGTAAACAAAGCAATCGCAGGAAGCAATTAGGCCTGTGCAGCAGTAGTGAAAACAATTGAGTACACTGAGTTGTAACTGCAATAAACAAAATAAAAGGAGGCACAATGCTCTGAAAGTACTGTCACCAGGCAGTGCAATGAGACTGCTGCAATGAGGTAATTAGAACAAGCATGAGTGAACTGTATAGCTAGGTTCAAGTAAATCTGTGTCAGGTGAAAGTAATCGAGTATGCAACATAGAGCAGCTATAGTTGAGCTGAAACACATAGATCAGGTTTGCAGGTGCAGTGCAAGTAATTTGAGAGTTGTGAGTAACTGAAAGCATGCAGTATGAGCTGTGGAGTAGCAGTATGCTAGGAGCTTAGAAACAAAGCCCCCCCCCCAAAAGGAAGGAAGCACACACATAGAAACATAGAATTTGAAGGCAGATAAGGACAGTTTGGCCCACCCAGTCTGCCCATTTCACTACTTAATGGATAAGCTGCAGATCCTAGTTAACCAGCAACTTATTTCTTTCTACTCCCACCACCTAGAATTGCCTTATGACTGTTCCATGCATGCTTGAATATCACCACTCTTTTTGACTCTGCAACCTCCTCCAGAAGGCTATTCCATGCATCCACAACCCTCTCTGTGAAAAAATATTTTCTTACATTACCTCTGAGCCACCCCCCATCTTCAAATTGTGTGCCCTTGTTCTTGCACACCTCTTTTTGAAAGATGCTACCCTCTTGGACTCTGTTGATTCCCTTGATGTACTTGAAAGTTTCCATCATGTCCCCCCTTTCCCTCCTTTCCTCGAGGCTATACATATTAAGCTCCTTTAGTCTCTCTTCATATGTCTTCCAGTGCAGACCCTGCACCATTTTAGTTGCCCTCCTCTGGACAGCTTCCATCCTGTGTATGTCCTTGTGGAGACTCGGTCTCCAGAACTGCACAAAGGACTCCAGATGGAGTCTCACCAGTTGTCTGTACAGAGGGATAACAACTTCCTGTTTTCTATTGGTGATGCCTCTCCCTATGCATCCCAGTATCCCTCCAGCCCTCCTTACTGTCCTCTTACATTGCTTGCCCACCTTAGATCATTTGATATGATTACCCCCAGGTCCCTTTACATTTTTGTTGTTGTTAGTATCTCACCCCCATTGTGCACTCTTCCCCTGGGTTTTTGTTTCCCAGGTGCATTACCTTGCACTTCTTAGCATTGAATCTAAGCTGCCATACATTTGACCATTACTCTAACTTTGCCAATTCCCTTCTCATCCTTTCCACCCCACCTTGTGCATCAACTGTGTTGCAGATCTTTGTGTCATCTGCAAAGAGGCATACTTTTCCTTCCAGTCCCTCTGCAATGTCACTTATAAAGACATTGAGGAGGACCAGTCCTAATACTGAACTCTGCGGTACCCCAGTAGTAACTCCCCTTTCTTCAGAGTGGACTCCATTTACTATTACCCTCTGTGTCCTATTCTCCAGCCAATTCTTTACCCAGGCTATCATCTTGGGACCCAATTCCAGGCTGGCTAACTTGTATAATAATCTTTTATGTGGGACTGTGTCAAATGCCTTGCTAAAGTCTAAGTAGGCCATATCCACAGTCCCTCCCTGATCTACTCCCTTTGGTCACCCAGTCAAAGAAATCTATTAGATTCATCTGGCATGACCTTCCCACTGTGAATCCATGCTGCCTTGGGTCCTGTGGCCCTCTGGCCTCTAGGTACTCAACAATTCTTTCCTTCAGAAGTGATTCTATCATTTTACCTATCACAGCCAAGGCAAAATACAAACCAGAAGTAGGAAAATAAACAAAGAAGTCCAGCAGAGACAAGCAGGAGCAGCAAGGTGGGGCTGCACAGGTCCCAGCCAGCCAAGGAGGCCCTACCAACTCAGAGGACAAACTGGTAGAGCCTTTAGCTGCAAAGAAAAAATGCTTCACAATGAGGCTGAGAGGAACTGCTTACATAGCTCAGGAAGTGGGAGTGGCTGACTGCTTGGCCACCGAACTCCATGAAAAGCCTTTCCAATTACTCTCTGTGAAAAAACACCCCCTACTGCTTGTTTTATACTTAAATCTATGAAGCTGCAGTGGGTGACCCTGGTTTCCACATTGTCCTGTTTGTATGCAAATCCCATTTCCACAAAAATATATAGGGGTCATTTATAACATCCCACAATAACAAAAGGTCCCCTTCTTGTCTTCTTTTTCCAGAGACATGAGATTTACAAGTTCTAATCTATTTTGGTACTCTTTTTCATGTAAACCTATTATTTGTTTAGTGAATATTCTCTGTATCTTTTCTAATTGAAGCATATCACTTTTTTGAGTGGTGACCAAAATTGTGAACAGTAGTCTACATGTGATCTTGCATACTGTAGGTATGGTACAGTGGGAGAAGAAACCTAGCATCCCTGGACACAGTGTTCCTCCTTATGTTCCATAGTATCTTGTTTGCTGTACTAATCACTGCATTGGTTTGTTTTGAAAATTTAAAATAATCTGTTATCACTATGCCCAAATCTTTCTCAAATGTAGTAACAGAGTACACCCTCTCCTAGGTGATACTGGTGTTGACTATTTTGGGGACCCAATTGTACAGCCTTAGATTTGTCCATGTTTAGAGCCATACCCCTTGACTTTTTCTACTCAGAGACATTGTCTAGATCCATTTGAATTGGCAAAATATCTTCAAGGGTACTACAGCACCCCCCCCCAACTGCACACACACACACATACACATATACACTTTTAGGTCAATCCAATACAAATGCAAGATTGGTAGACCAGAGAATAACTTATGGATAAAGTACAACAGAGGTCAAAATATAACAAAACAGATTTACAAATAAATGAGAATGCATTTAACAATTGGTAAAAAAGACATTGCAGGGAACAAATCAACAGTGAGATTCAGCTGAGGAGGCTTTCTCAAGAAGTAATGTGGGAGAAAGGAGCAGTAGGTGGGGTTGTTGCAGATCGGTTAGGAGAGGTAAATGGGGGTACAAAGAAGGGTGAAGTTACTGGAGGAATAGTGGAGAATCAGCTGGGAGGCTTTGCCAAGATGGTAAGTAAGAAGGAAGTAGAGGTAGGTGGGGAAGATGAGGATGGGTATGGGAGGTAGTTGGGGATGCATGGAAGGGAGAGGGGGGTTGGAGGAATAGTGAAGGTAGGATATGGTGGTAGAGGGCTTCGAGGCGGGTGTGGAGGGGTTATGGAAAGGTAAGAGCAGTGCATGTGAGACTGAGGAGGGTTGGAGGAATAGAGGCGGTAGGATATGAGGGGCTGTGAGGTGGATGTGGAGGAGCAAAGGCAACCAATGGAGGAAGAATTCAGATGCTGCAGTTGTGATTACAGAAAAGTTTATCATTATCAAGGTATACTATTTGGTGCCGCTCTCTATGGTGCGTTACTTAGGTGTTACTGAGGTGGTAGCTAGTTACCATGGTGTTGGATGTGGTGTGGGATGACTAGTTATTTTAGTTGCAACTGAATTTCTTCCCTTTTCCACACAGTGTCTACTTGAGCCGGCACAGCACTTATGTGTGTCTGAATTGTAAATAGATGTCCCCCTCAGAATTAACCAGCTGATGACATCAGGTTGCAGTGCAGGGATACTGACAAATTTAATTATCCCAGATATTCCCCCAGTCAATACAGACACTTTATATTGTGGGTGCTCAGATTGGCAATTAATTTAATTATTTTAATATTTCCAAAACCTTCACATACAAACCATCAAATCTTATTAATAACCATCCTTACAAGTGATCATATTTACATAATTTTTATACAGACATTGCATGCCAAAGCTGTGGAACTCCCTCCCTGCTGCCATCCGGCTAGTGTCCCCAACTCAGAAACTTAACCCTCTCATAAAAGCTCATTTCTCATCCACCTTTGCCTGTGGCTAACTGCCTAGGCTATATGTAGGCTGTCACTGATATGCTCCTTATATGTCGAAGTGCCTAGTCTGCTTTCTTGTTGAATGATTTTGAATTGTTGCTACTGTGTTTATTGTTTCAATTCTTTGTATTCTGTTGTACTGAACTTTAACTTAATTGTTATATTCCTTGTACTACCATCCATTTTTGAATATTGTATATTGCATATTGTATATATATCTTATCCCCACTATCCCCAGGATGTACCTAGAATCAATCTTTTTTACTTTGGTCCCCTCAGCTCCCCCAACCCCTTTTCTGCTTTTCATTTATTCCCACTTTACCCTTTCTTTTCCACTTCTTTTTTTCATCTCCTGCCATCCCACCCCAGCTGCCCATTACTAGGAGGCTCTCATTGTTTCCTGTTTTTCATCTGTATTCCACCTTCAGCAGTCCCATAACAACCAAAATTAGTGGATGGAAGGGAAGCTATTCAGAAAGTAGCAGAAAAATGAGGTAGATCCCTTCTTTGTAGCTGATTAAATACCTCTCCTCCCACTGACCATCAAATTAGTCATTAGTCCAGGCCTTTCCCTTCCCCCTTGCTCTCTCCCTTCATTCTCCTCCCCCTCCCTTTTAGACTCCCTCCCTTCCTTCTAGATTATTCCTACTTCTGGGTGGGGGACTGGGACCATTTTGTCTGCCTTTTAACAGGCAAACCTCATTAGATCAAGAATATTGAGTACTGTATCTGTGAATGTGGTCTGCAGTCTGTTAATAACATCAAGAAAGAAATGAATGTACTTTTTTCCCAATTTGTGTTACTGAAACAGGCAGGTTCCCCATTATACTAACTCGAAAAGAAGGTTATGCCACACCAAGGAACGAATGTGCCAGGTAAAAAAATAAGTTCCATCAAAAGTTAACAGAACTAGTACCAATCAAAGCACACTCATATAGTGTATTTTATATCTGTTTTACCCATCAATAGCTGTTCATAATGGGAGAAGTCACTCACCATGGAAATTATGCTTGTTCCAAAATATTTTATTTTTAATCCATAAGTATCAGGAAAAAACAGGAATGTAATCCATGAACATGCAGCAATACAGAAGACAAACAGCTCCCCAAACTTGCAACATAAAATCCGCTCCACAGTCAGCTCAACTATGCTCCACCTGACATGTTTCACTCCACTGAGCTTTTTCAAAGGTGTACATGTAGATAATTACCTATTAATTAAATACATCTACCCTTTAAAGTGACACAAACCAATTTCAAATACAAGTCGGGTTCCGAGCCCAACACTAATTAATATACACATAGAAATGCATAAATTTATCATGAGAGGTATCATAACCTGTTACTCTAAATAAAACAATAATGGCATGAATAGTGCTACCAATAATAAAGAAGCATTATATAGGCACTTATACAGGGCAAAAGACCTAGTTATATCTGTCCATTGTATAATAAAAAAAATCCATAAAGGAAGTGCAACCTAAAAAACAAAAACAAAATAATTTTTTAGAACAGCATAATATATACAACAACTGAATACACATTAATATTATTTTAAAACTTCAGCGTCTAATTTTCAAAAAAGGTTTTTATTTCAGTTTTTCCATTTAAACCATTACATTCCATACTTCCAAAAGCATAGATCCAATATTGCTCTTGTCTGAGCAGGAGATTATCAAAATCCCCACCCCTCCGAGACAATACTGTTTTTTTCAAGACCTTGAAACAAGAGCCATGATCTGAGCCTACATTTGCTTTTAAAATATGCAATGCCAATGCATTTTTAATATTTTTGTTTTCAATGGATCTAATATGTTCACCTATGCAGGTTTTAAATGCCCGCTTCATTTTTCCAATATAGAAAACCCCACATTTGCATAGGGCTAAATATACAAAGCCACATGTAGAACAAGTAATAAATCCTCTGACTGGAAAATCTTTCTTAGTTTGTGGATTTGTAAACATTTTTGTATTGCAAATCATAACACAAAATTTACAATTTCCGCAACAGTGACTACCATATTTTTTGCTAGGTAGCCACATACAATGTCGCTCAGATGATGGCTGAACTGAATGTGCTAGATGATCTTTTAAACTAGTACCTTTGCTATAAACTATCTAGGTCCATTTTCTGAAAGGTCACTTAGACCTAGGTCCTGAAACAAGATATGCCAATGCTTTTTCACTATAGTGGAAATTTCTTTTGACTGTGCATTGAAGGTGCTCACAAAAGGTTTAAATGTCATTATTGACTAGTTCATTATTCTCTTCTTTCCTCTTTAATAGAAAACCTCTATCCAGAGCATCTACTTCATTTCTACCCTTATTAACAATACTGATTGAATATCCCCCTTCTCTGAAACTATTCTCTAAATCATAAGCTCTAAGTCTATATGAATCAGAGGTGTTACAATTTCTTTTTTTTCGGATGAGCTGACCTTTAGGAATAGCTCATGCCACATGAAATTAAACCTTTTTTGAAAAATAGACGATGAAGTTTTAAAATAATATTAATGTGTATTAGGTTGTTGTATATATTATGCTGTTCTAAAAATTCTTTAGTTTTTTTGGTTTTTAGGTTGCACTGCCTTTATGGATTTTTTTTGATTATACAATGGACAGATATAACCAGGTCTTTTGCCCTGTATAAGTGCCTATATAATGCTTCTTTATTATTGGTAGCATTAAACATGCCATTATTGTTTTATTTTGAGTAACAGGTTATGATACCTCTCATGATAAATTCATGCATTTATAAGTGTATTTTAATAAGTGGTGGGCTCTGAACCTGACTTGTATTTGAAATTGGATTGAGTCACTTTAAAGGGAAGATGTATTTAAGTAATAGGTAATTGCCTGCATGTACACCTTTGAAAAAGCTCAGTGGAGCAAAACGTCAGCTGGAGCATAGTGGAGCTGACTGTGGAGCGTGTTTTACGTTACAAGTTTGGGGAGCTGGTTGTCTTCTGTATTGCTGCATGTTCATGGATTAAGTTCCTCTTTTACTTGCTATTTATGGATTAAAAAGAAACTATTTTGGAACAAGCACAATTTCTGTGGTGAGTGACTTCTTCCATTATGAACAGCTATTGATAGAACTAACAGATATAAAATACACTGTATGAGTGTGCTTTGATTGGTGCCGGTTCTATTAACTTTTGCTGGTCCCCATTATACTGTAACAAACAAAGCATTGGTAGTCTAATGGCCCAATACCATTTACAATGTGAGAAAAAAATGTTGTCTAGTGGTGCCTCCTTCCCTATCCTGATCTCCCCCTTTATAGTGAAAAAAAGCCCTGATAATCTAGTGCCCCCCCATCCTGATGCCTTTTATTGTGTGCAAATGAATCCTGCAGTATCTATGCCCCCATATGAAATGTAAAATCAGAAGCTCCCAAAACTCCTGTGTCACACCGACTCTTTTAGATATCATGAAGTGCCAAGATGAGCTTTGGAGCATACCCTGTAGCACTGGCAGAGCCACTGACATTCAAAAGTGTAAGGCAGACTGTAACAACTGTACTTAGTCTATCAAGAAAGCAGAAAGTCTTCATTTTAAAAGAGAATTGGAAAATGCATGGAGGGATGGCAGGCATTCCTCAGACAATATCCAAACCCTATCTGGAAAACCCAATAAAGCACCCACATCACAAATAAATATAAAGGGTACACTAACCCACGACCCAGTAATCATTGCTGAAACTTTTAATCAAGCCTTTACTGACCTTGGTGTGCTGTCCCATGACTTCCAGCTCCCAAGACAAGACAGACTAGCCCCCAACCCTGAAACAACCACCCCTAAGCAACCACACCCCTTCTACCTTATGATAATCCGCCAGAAGGAGGCCAAAAAATATATAACTAAGGTGCTCAACAAATCAAGAGTGAGTAATAACAAGCTCAATCTCAAGCTCCTGGAGCTATCCCTTGATGAAGTACTCCATCCTTTAACCAAGTTCATAAACCTATCCCTCATTTCATGGAAGTTTCCAACTGTCTCGAAAGCAGTGGTTGCCACCCCCGGTGTATAAGAGTGGCGATAGAACCAATCGCACCAATTATTGCCCCATCTTAATTCTCCCTCCACTTTCAAAATCTGTTGAACATATCATATTGGATAAATTGTCTGAATAACTTAACACATACCAACTGCAAAGTAAACAGCAGCATGGTTTTCACAAACAACATAGCACAGCCAGAGCACTCTTGAAATTCATGGGGTACATTCCCAGTGCTTTTCATCGGGGGATCTAGGTGGGGGCTACCTACATAGACCTCACCATGGCCTTCAACACAGTAAACCATGGGCTGCTTCTGCATCAGCTGTCAAACACTGGCCTCTCCCCTGAATCTATGGCTTGGTTTCAGAGTTACCTCCAAGGGATAGCACAAAATGTAAAACTTTGTGAAGTTTGCTCAAGCCCCCTGAGCATCACCACAGGTGTACCACAAGGCTCATTACTGAGTCCACTACTTTTTAGTCTGTTCTTAAATTCACTTCCATCTGGCTGTAACAAATCAGGTTTTGCTCTATGTGGTGGATGCAGTAATCTACTTGTCCCATTCCGACCCTGTGAAACTCAAGAACCATTTGCAATCTGATTTCTCCTCAGTGGAAAAATGGTTCAAAGACTCTAAACTACTCCTAAAACATGAAAAAAGCAAGACTGTGATCTTCACATCAACTCACAACAGGCATAGGAACTACCAATTGCAAGTTGTTAATAATCAAAACTCTCCTCTTGAACCTGTAACCCACTTCAAATACCTAGGGCTAACATTATACTCAACATTGCCATATACTTGACACATTGACCAGGTTGCCAGAAATGCAAATACCAAACTAGGCCTAATCTACAGAAATAAGCGCTACTTTACTTCTGATGCCATGAAATTGGTTGTGTCCGGCTCAGTTCTAGTGCCAACTGACTATGACCTTGCGATTTATGGTGCAGCAACTTCCACAGCTCTCAAAAGAATTAAAATTACCCTAAACAAAGCTTGCAGGCTAGTTGTGGGAGTGCATCGCTTAATCCACACTTATGAGCTTTATGCCCATAGTGGTTGGCTCAACCTTGATGGTCGTATCTACTACCAAACATGCCTGCTCACCATCAAATCCATACTTGGCCTGACCTTTGCAGGGGTTCAGAACCTCCTCAAAATCTCTGACCAAGCTAGATACATAAGGGGCCTCAATGACCACACCATGAAAGTCCCATTCTGCAGAACCTCCCTACAGCAACATTCCTTTCAATACTGCGCCCCCACCTGGATAAACTCCCTCAGTAGAGAGCTGCTAAATGCAACCAAACTGGGTCCATTTATATCCCAACTCCGAGCAACCCTTGCCTTGGATGGTACCCTTGACTGCACTATGTAGTTCACCCCATCCCCCTCAATCTTTCATTGACCTCCCCTTGTACATCTGACCCTGCCTCTCTAATCTCCCACCAACTATTACTCTCCCTCATACCCCCACTGCCCCTGCATTTTCTCATTCCATCCCCACCCTCCCTCCTCTCCCCACTGCATTTTCCTGGACTGTGTAATCCTCCACCCTGCTTCCCTGCTTTTATCTCTTCCCTTTGCTATCATCACCCCTCCTCTTGTCCCCTCTCCTATATCCTCTGACCATGCCATCTGTCTCCATTTTTCCTATATTGCAATAAATAAATAAATTAAATAATCCCAATAGTCTATCAATCTCCCATCCTTAACCTTCCTAACCTGATATTGTAAATGTATTAATTTTTGCAGTACATTGCTGCTTTAATAGTCATTATTTCCAGTGTTTGGATTTTTTGATAAGGTATGGATGTATTTCCAGTGCTAGCTGCTCTGTTAGTGTCCAAACTAAGAAGCAAAATAAATGTTACTCCTGTCACCTGGAAAGAATTGTGCCTTTCATAGTTTAAATTGCAAGCAGTGACTTCATATTTGTAGCAAACACATCAGAAGACAGTTAAACATTAAAATGGTAATTGTATTGAAACTGTAACTCAACCATCACTTCCGCCCATAAACAGGTTAAGGTGATGGAGACAGTCACCCTTAGATCTCCCATCCTGCAATTCTTGCTTGAAACTCCCGCAATCCCCGACTCCCTTCCAATTCCTCTAACAACTCTGCCCAGCAGCCTACTATCCCAAGTACAACCTGCACCACACTGGACCCTGCAATCACTTGTCAGGTTACATGTGCAGTTAGTCATGTCTCATAATTGTTGGATTAATTAAATGTGCAGCTTACATGGTGCAAAGTTTTTCCAAAATGTTAAATAACTACATAAATAAATGAATAAATAAAAGTCTCCAAAGTGCATCTGAAGTACAGTAACTGAACATAATATTTTACCTGAACGATTAATTTATTAAGGACATAAATTAAACATGATGAAAAAGGCGACACTGACTTCTTCCCATTAATTCTGTCACTGGTTCTGTTTAATACCATAAAAACTAAAGAGGACAAAGGAAACAAATATTACATATTTATGGAGTTATACTAAGCAATAGTATCTGTCTGTCTGTCTGTCTGTCAATCTATAATGGTATATCTCATTGCCGACTTTGTGTATTTAGTATCTATTCCCACAGCACGAGAAATTGCAGAATGATGGCATAAAATTAAGCAATAATGCCTGACAGAGTGTGTGTCATGCTGGGTTAACACCATGCCTAGGTGGTTGGGCATGAGGCTGCAGGCTGAGTGCATCCAATAACTGAGGAATGACATTATCCCAAACGACGTACACCCTGGAGGGCATTATTGCTATTATACAATGGCTCATTGTTATACAGAATTAAAAAAAATCATTTTAAAGATGTTTTTGGGTGGAAAAATATTTTTGGTTTTTAAAAGAAGATGAAACAATGAAGCACATCATCAAGCACATCAAGCAGCAAGAATCTAGCAAATGATCATCTCCAGGTTCACAGTGAGGCTGAGACTAGACCTGTGATGTTGTATTGAGATAACAGCATGGGGCCAGCCCAAGACTGACCATTCGGAGTCCAGGATTTTTTCTTGTCATTGTATAATTAAGCAATAAGGCATGACAAGGTGTGGTATATCATGAGATATCGTCACACCTCAGGTGGTTGGGCATGAGGCTGCAGGCCGAGTGCTTCCAACCATCCGAGAAGTGATGATATCCCATGATATACCACACTCTGGAGTGCCTTATTGCTATTATGAACTGGTTCAATTGATATTTTATGCATTTAATGTAACAAAAGAAAGTTTTTAAACATTTAATAGTGTTTTTATATGAGTATAAGTAGACATTTTAAAAAAAGTTTGAGTATGTCATGTTTTGGCCAGTAGGTGGTGCTGTTGCATGAGGATTTTGTTACAGTCTTAATTGTTGAGTTATTCATCCCCCCCCCGTAAGTTTAGTTTGCTTGACCACATTGATATTGTTTGACTTTTTTTGTTTGAGGAGGTGAAGATGTATTTGTTTATGCCAAAATCACAATGTGAAAAGGGAGATAGCTGGGTGGACAATAAAGTGCATATCAACATACACCTCAGCTCCGCAAGGTGATAAGTTTTTTTTTTTTAGACGTATCCTAAGATCCATTGGATCTAATGCATTTTGCCCTCAGTATTTTAGTCATGACGTGCTTCTGAGGAAAGAAAGAAGGTAAGGGCGAAGCCTGGTATTGTTGAGGAGCGGGTTGTAGATTTTGCCATTTGGCACAAGGCAGCATGGCAGCAAGGGTGAGCAGTACTTGTTGCTCTGAAAGGAAGCACTTGCTGCGATGAAAGGAAGATTTTTTTTGTGTTTGCAGAGCATGTGCTTTGGGTGACATTTAGGGGGGGACAGTTGTGAGGATGTGTTTATTTTTTTTTTTTACCCTCTCAGTGGAAGACTGACTTGCTTCGCCTGTGGGGATGAAGAGAACGTTGCACTGGGAGTGAGGAGGCTGGTGGGCGGAGGTTTACCGAAGCCATGATGATGTAGCCTGATATCATCACGGCTTCAAAACCCTCTTGGCCAATCAGCTTCCTCCATTTATGATCTCCAGTTCATAATACTGTATATGTACTGTAATATTCATGCTACTCAGCGAACTGGCTGCCAGTAGTGATCTATGGGAATTGTATTAAAAATCAGTTGTAATGATAACAGCAATGCTAATAATAATAATAATTATTGAATGGCAGTGAGTTTTTTTTAAACTGGATAGATGTGTGACTTCAGCTTCCATATAAGTTCTGGGATTAGAGGGTGCATGCGGGCAAAGAGAGCTCCAACTCTGGATGACTGTTATGGGAGTTACCAGTCACCAGCTTCACAATGAAGAGTTCACAAGAAATGTGTCTCATTGTGTGCAGAGAAAATAAACCAACCACCTGTCTCAATTACTGTATATGGCCCCCATAACAGTTTCAATGCAATATTGACACCACATTCTCTTCCTACAGTCTTTTCAGAGCTTCATGTCTCCCACCAATCATGCTACAGTACATGAGAAACAGGGCTTCATAAAAATCAGAGCCCACCTTTGGCGCAGTGCCCCTGGTTTTTCTAACATATAGCAAATGCTATATACTCTACATCAGAAAGACACGATGCTTTAAAATATGGATATTGTAGGCAGATACACGTATGGATTTGTGTCTACACTTTATGTGCATGGGACAAATTACAATAATGGGGTAGTGCATCTCCCTGATGTACAAACTGTAATGTATTGTAATGTCCTGCTTAACATTTTGCTTTTAGTATATTTTGCTTTATTTCATGTTTTGAGGTCCTGGCCCTTGATTGTGGTGTGTTTCACTGTACAATAATGTAAACTGTATAACCTAGGAAAATGTCATGTCAATGACATAGGAAAACTGTAGGAAAATCAAGACATAGAGCACAGTGCTTATTGAAAGAGAGGGGTTACTGTATTTGAGTATTTAACATCAAGTGCAAGCTAATAATCTGCACAAATAGTGGTATCCCATGCATCAGGGGACTGCAAGTCAAGTATCAAATCACACAAAATCAGAACTGACAGAATGATATGCATGTTCCAGATGTACCTCACAAAAGGATAATTGGATAGAAACACACTCAAATCGGGGTCTCTGTGACAGAGTTAGGCTACATCCTTGACTGTGACTGATGGAGCACTTTTCTATCTCCTTATTTCCTAGCTACCAAAACTTCTGTCACACAACAGTTAATGCTTTTCTCTTTGCTTTTCTTCCCCCCCCCCACACCCTAGGTCAGCCACCTAGCGTAGCTCTTTACTATCCATACCAACTTCCTACTAGCACTCTCTTTTCATCCTTTTTCCATTTCCATCCACCCAGTCCCAAAAATGATGCCAAACACCTGGAGAGGTTTTGAGTAAAGTGAATAAGTGCATTTTGTGTACAAAAAGCCTGAAGGCTATTTTAAAAAGGAATACATACCGTTAATGAAGTCTTTTTTTCAATAAAAAGTATTCAGAAGGCATATAAAACAATAATAATTTCAGATTAATACAGTTATACAACATCCTTATGGTATTTTCATAAATTCTCATTATAAACCTGTTATTGTACAAAGCTAAACAAAAAAACTGTGATTTGCTTTATAAAAATGCTTTGACATTATGAAACAGAGATATAGAGTCATTATCTGTGAAGATATACACTGTACCTTTAATTGAACCAGGAAGTCCCCTGGAACAAACTCTCTTGGTTTTAAAACATGTCCAGACATGTAACAGCATGTTCAGACATGAAAATAGAAATGGTTTAGTCAGGTGACCCCACCAAAAAGATATAAAAGCTCTTTACTGAGTTCTCTTCAGTTCAGTCCAGTGAGGCTCAGCCCTGAGAGAAGAGGAGAGAGGTTCTACTGTTTGTGCAGACAAGCTGTTGAATGCAGATGAGAAGGGTCTTAGGAGCTCTAAGATCCAGGACTGCATTATGGGAGAAACCACTGATGTTAAGTAGTGATTTTCTTTGCAATATTTTTGTTTTCATTTATTATTTTTCTAACTTTTGAAAAATAAATATCACACCATGGTGTGTTTTAAACCTGTACACTTTCCTCGTCTGAAGTTTATTCCCACATGCTATGACAAACTTGATGTTAGAAGTGGGATCATACTGGTTGTCCAGAGAAATGAGGGTTAGACCAGTACCCAGATACCAACCCTAGTATCCAGACATATGGGGGCCAAGAGCAGGATGGCGTACCTCCAGAATCTCATGGATGCCAAGGATCTGTTGAAGGAGGAGGGGCTTACCTGTGTGCACACCAGAGCCCTGGTGAGGAGAACTGGAGAGGAGCTACTGATGGATTGGAGCTTGATGGAATGCAGAGGTGGACCAGCGCTGGAGAGAGGCAGAACACCACTGCCAACTGCTGATGGATGGTTCCAGACCAGAAGATTTTGTTGGTGAAAGCACAGGAGCAGGATCCTTGGGTTTTATAGGAAGAGGACCCCCCTTATAGAACCTTTGTTGGCAGCCACTTCTGAGATCCTGTTGTTGCCCATTTTCCCAGGCTGTTTCATGGTGCAGGACGGTGACCAGGGAGATGAGACCCCAGATGAGACTGTTGCTAGGGATTCTGTAGTGGGGTGGAAACCTTCAAGCAAGAAAGAAGGAGCCATTGAGGCTGAAGGGACCTTTTCTTGCTCAGTTACAACTGAAACTATTAACAGTATTTACATTACTGACTGGGGTAGATTAGTCTTGGGGATCTGGGTGACATAGGATGAAATGTATGAAACATTTAATGTTTAAAATGAATATAGCTTTAAAAGCTGGTGCTGAGTACAGTCAGTTGAGGGTACCAGAACGGTGAAATGGTTAAAAAGAAAACTCTTGGTATGTTACAAATAAGGGCTGAAAGGAAACTCCAAAGGTTTTGGGAGTTAGGAAATGGTGGGTTGATGTTAATAATAATAACAACAATAATAATAATGTTAGTAGTAGTAAAAACATTTATTCAATACATGAATTGAAAGCTTAACTGAGACAATGTCATTTTCAGTGAAGTCCAAATGTATAATGATTACTTCAGTTGTTATACATAGTCATACTTCAGTTATTACATAAAAATAGTCACACAATCAAGTACAGACACACTTTAAATATACATAGAATACTTACAAATAAACAGTTGTGCACAAATACAATTATATCAGTTAATCCCAGGTCCCATTTTTATTCTCTCCTCCCTAAACCATGATTTCATTTGTGCAATCTGTTTCTTCTCACCCTCTTTCCTAAGTGAGACAGGTAATGAATTCCATAAGTGCGGCCCCTTATAGAACAAATGTGATCTTCCTAGTTCTGTGTTATATCTTGGGAGATGATATTCTATTCAGAGGGCTTTCAATCACCATGGCCCCAGATGAATCACTGCTGGCCATGGACTCACACACAGCCGACCAGCAGAGCTTCAGATTTCATCCCTCAGAGGGCTCGCAAGCACAACAGCCCCAGAGAATCACTGCTGGCCACAGGACCACACACAGCCAACCAGCAGAGCTTCAGATTTCAGCCCTCTAAGGGCTCTCAAGCACCACGGCCCTGGAGAATCACTACCGGCCATGGGACCACACAGAACCGACCTGCAGAGCTTCAGATTTCAGCACTCAGAGGGCTCTCAAGTGCCACGGTCCCGGAGAATCACTGCCGGCCATGGGACCACACATAGCTGACCAGTTGAGCTTCAGCTATAAAATATTTTCCCTTCCAAGCCCTGGACTTCCCATGGATTGAGAGCTCCATTTACAAATGGGCTCTTCCTTGGCTGCTTTCTGAACCCCATTGGCTTCCTCAACTATTTCACCAGCCTAATTGGGGCTTGCTGGGCATGTGGGACTGAGCTAGCATTTTAAAACTTTTAAATCTGCTGCTCGGTGGCAATCGCTAGACAAGCTGATTTTTGCTGGCTTAGAAAAGAAAACAATCTACCTCTTGCCATTTTTAGCTTTCCTAGCTGCTTCTAATTGCAATTTCTCAACAGCCTGAACTACGTAGTTGTACCTAGCATCTAATTTGTCATTAATTTGTTAGACTTACCTAGCCCTACCTGTTGGCCTGCTGATAGTCTAGTGCCTGGAAATTATATTGAACTATATAATGGCAAAGGACGGCAGAGCTATGTTAGCATTTCTCACTGATAATGCATAATATGTAGTGCTGAATGAGCTAATTTTAGGATTTTAAATTGTTTATTCTCCTAGCAGCAGTTTTGGAAACCTTATTGTTTCTCCTGCCATCTTAAAATGGTAGTGCATGCTGTCTATGTTAGATAGGGAAAAATGAGGATTGTTTGTTGATTTTACTCCTAGCAGCAGACCTGTAACTGCTATTGTGTCCCCGACCTAGTTGCTTTTTCATGACTATTCTCTGGCTGCCTGCTACTTTGTTTTTTTTTAACCAATTATTTTACCAGGTGAGACACACTAAGCTGAAAGCGTGTTTACAGGTGCAACCTGGGAGCACAAGGAAGTTAAGTGACTTGCTCAGGGTCACACAGTATGCACCTAGGGGGCTGTGGGATTCAAACCCAGGTCTCCCAATTTGCAGTTCAGAGCCTTAACCCACTGTGCCATACTTCCCTAGCTTTTGCCATATTCTGCTAAGAGTTTTCCCCTTCGGAAACACCATCAGCACCCCCCCCACCCCCATGAAAACTTTAGCTCTCAGACACCCTGCCACTTCCCAAGCTTCTGCCTTAATTTTGCTAAGAATTTTTTCCCTTTCTGAAATGCCATCAGCACCCCTCCAA
Organism: Neoceratodus forsteri; assembly: GCA_016271365.2. NCBI lineage: Eukaryota > Metazoa > Chordata > Ceratodontiformes > Ceratodontidae > Neoceratodus > Neoceratodus forsteri. Next base: position 114,505,521 of record CM057455.1, on the reverse strand, counting down.
GCTATCTTTAGCTCTCAGACATCCTTCCAATCCTCTCACTTCTTCTTCCCCCTTCCTTCCCTCTCCCTCCTCCTCCTCCGTTTGTGGATTCAGTTGGCGCCATTCCACCAGCCTCTTCTAACCTATTGTTGCTGCCTGTACTACTGGCTGTGTCTCAACCCCTCCCAAACTCCTTTGTCCTCTTAGTCTGAGCACGCACTTGCTGGTACCCCCATGTGCCTGCCCCTGATATATTAATTGGAGTCCCTCTCACTTTCTCCTGCAGATTTCAGCCCTCAGAGGGCTCTCAAGTGCCATGGCCCCAGAGAATCACTGCTGGCTGTGGGACCACACACAGCCAACCAGCAGAGCTTCAGGTATGAGATATTCTCCCTTCCTAGCCCTGGACCTCCCACGGATTGAGAGCTCCATTTGTGATCAAGCTCTTCCTTGGCTGCTTCCTGGACCCGATTGGCTGCCTCAACTATTTCACCAGCCCAATTGGGGCTTGTTGGGTGTGCAGGACTGAGCTAGCATTTTAAAACTTTTAAATCTGCTGCTCAGTGGCAATCATTAGACAAATTGATTTGTGCTGGTTTAGAAAAGAAAACAAAATACCTTTTGCCATTTTTAGCTTTCCTAGCTGCTCCTAATTGCAATTTTTCTCCCCCCCCACACTCCCCCTCCTCCTACCTTAGTTAAATACTACTACTACTGTGGAGCCTGCCACTCCCACACCCCTTCCCATTGGGCTACATTTCTGGCTACCTCCCTCCTCAAAGGGACCCCGCTCCTCTGTCTTGGTACTCATTCCTTAAAGGGGTTCTTCACCACTGTCTTGGTAGCTCCTTTACTGACTGCACCCTGCTCTGTGCAGTCCTCCCAGTCTGATGCTTGCACTAACAGCCATTATCTTTTATGGATAGATCCTGCTTCTAAATACCAACTTTAAAGGAAAATTGGGTGATCCACCACAACAGGACCCACCTAGGCAGTATGTTCTGCCAAAGATAATTTTTGCAAAATTCTCTACCCACACAAGGAGCACTGACTCCCTCCTGTGCTCCACTCTCTTTCCACAGCTCAGACCTTCTATCTACAATCATATACCACTCCTCCTTGCAGTTAGATTGGTGCTCCATGGCCTCTCTCTCCACCACCACCTCACTCCCCCTAGCAACACGTCCCACAAAGCTTCAAGTACCAAACGTCAAAGCAAAGCTGCCTTAAAAACAATTATAAACTGCCTCAAGAAGTTACTAGTACTTCTCCTACTCTTCTTAGGGAATGTTGAACTTAACCCTGGCCCACCCCTCCCACTCAGAGCCCCATTGGACCTCTCGCAAGTCAAGGGCCTTAGTTTCCTGCACATGTATGTTTGCAGCTTACCAAAAAAATGTGACCTAGTTCAGGTGTGGGTATTACACACAGTGTCTGACATAGTTATGATTTTGGAGACATGGTTCTCAAGCCATATCCCTGACAAAGTGGTCAACATACATGGATATAACCTATTCAGATGTCAGACCCGCTAGGGGAGGTAGAGTCGCTATCTATGTCAAGATCAAATACCATGCCTCAGACATTGTTTGGACCTCCCTGCCTGAGGAATTTGAATGTCTTGCCCTGAAGTTAACCATTTCACCTGAAGTAGCCTTCTTAATATCTGCCAATCTCTGCGACGCTCAGCATTCTAGAACACCTCCACTCCAAACTGGATAAGGTGAACCTAGAAAGCATAATAATGGGAGATTTCAATCTGAACTGGAACGATACCTTCGCTAACAAGATTAAAAAGTTCTGCAATGTACAAGTGTTACAAGGGATGACTTGAGAGAACACCCGACCTAACAAGAAAACCCGCAGCCACAGTACCCGCCTGGATCTTATGCTTGTCAGTACGCCTCACAACATTACCCTTACAGGAGTTTTTTACAGTGACTGCAGTGATCACTGTGCCACTGCCTGTATTTGCTGGTCCCATAATAGGTTGTCCACTTCTACCATCAAACTAAAAATAAGTCTAAAAAACTTCTTCCGAACAGCCTTCATGATGGAGCTTGATAACATCAACTGGCAGAATTTCTATGTGGCCCCCTCTGTCACTGAGGCTTTCAATATTTCCCAAAACCTACTAGTGGGACTGATAAATAAGCATGCACCACTTAGGAGGATCAAAACAAGGAAAAGGTCCCTGGACTGGTTCACTCCAGCCTTGAAGAAAGCCCTCCAGAACAGGGATATACTGTGGAAAAGAGCCAGGACTACAAAGTTAGAAGCTGACTGGCTTGCCTTTGGGATGGCTAGAAATGCCTGCACCAAGTTAATAAGGACAGAGAAATCACGCTATTTCCTGACCGCCCTTGAAGAAAACAAAAATTGTTCTGCCAACTTTTGGAACATTCTTAAAGAGGTTGAAGTTCACTCACCAGCCTCCCACCTGCCTGCTAGGATAGTGGAAGGTAATATTTCTTAAATGACCAGAGCTGACATTCTTGAACAACTCAACCATTATTTTACCACAGCAGGCCTTGCTTTTGATGATTTACCCCTCAGCAAGCTAAATGTCCACAGCAATGCCACTGTTGGATTATCCTCTGACATCACCACAAACCCCAGACACTCCTCCTTCTGTTTTCAACCAGTTACATTCAAACAGGTGGAGAAATTGCTACTATCTCTAGACACAAAAAAGAGTGATGGTGTTGATCTTATAGAACCATTTTTCTTGAAAACAAGCCTTTACCATCTGACTACCCAAATTACCCACTTATTTAATAGTTCCCTAATTAGTGTGAATTACCTCCTCTTTGGAAAACTATGCACGTCATTCCCCTTTTCAAGTCTGGAGATCCTACTGACTTGAATGACTACTATTCTATTTCACTGCTTCCTACACTGTCAAAAATCATGGTGAAAATTGTCAATTACCAATTTAGGGATTATCTTGAATCCGAGAACCTCTTGAACCTGACCCAATCAGGTTTTAGACCAAAGCACAGTACTATAAATGCCCTCGCCAAAGTCTCCAATGACTGGCAAAATGCTTTGGATACAAAAAAACACGTCTATTCCCTCTTTCTGAACCTTAGTAAGGCCTTTGATACCGTGGATCATAGCCTTCTGCTTAATGTCCTGAACAACCTCAGCCTAGATAACACTGCTCAAAAATAGTTTGAATGTTATCTCTCCAACAGATTATAGCTCAAGGGGAACTGTCTCAACTTAAAACTCTTCCTCATGGTGTGCCTCAAGGCCCCATCTTAGTCACCTTATACATAAACCATATCAACTCACATATGTTCAGGCTACATTAATCTATTTGCTGATGATACGGTTCTCTACACTATTAACTCATCCCTGGACATCACTTACGATGAGCTACAACACGACTTTGTCACCCTCCAACACAATTTGCTAATGCACAAGCTCCTGTTTAACACTAAAAAAAACAAGGCTATGATCTTATCCCCACTTGCCGCTCATATCCAAAGGCCACCATTGAACCACCTGATTTACACCCTATTAGATGAACCCCTGGAAATAGTGGATAAGTTTAAGTACCTGGGTGTCTGGTTGGATAACCGGCTTAATTATATGGCACCTCTCGATGAGCTATCAAAAAAGCTAAGACAATGTCTTGGTATCTTTTATCGCATAAGACATCGCCTCACACTAGAAGTCAGAAAGGCACTGGTCCTTATGACCTTTATTCCACTGCTTGCTTATGCAGGCATTCTGTACAGCCACTATTCAAATCAGGCATTATGTAAATTAGACATCCTCTCTCACCATGCCTTGTGGTTTATCCAGGTTATGCCCAGTCGTATCCACCACTGCTTGCTCTATCAAAAGCTCGCCTGCCCATCCCTTACATTGAGGAGGCAAAAAAATGCCCTCTTGTGGTTCTATAGGGCCTTAACCAATAACCTATCAGATTATATCTCTGATCTCTTTGTACACATAACAGGAACATATGGCCTAAGAAGCATATCCCTGTTATCCTTCAAGTTGTTAAGAATAAGGTCCCAGTATGGTAAGGCTTCCATCATTTTCTCCCTTCCTACCTGTGGAACAACATGCAAAAGACACTAAGGTTCTCATTCCTGCCGGGTCCCCATTCCTTTAAGCTGTCTCTCACACGCATCCTGAAGGACATATGCACTTGCCACAGGTGATTCTCCTACTGGCCTCCCTGCCCTGCTCTCCATTTACTTTAGCACTTTACGTACAACTCCAGCACTTCTCTGCACACCTCCCTCTGTTTATTCATCTCACCCCGTGGTCTTACTATGTTCGTGTCATCACTCCCCCTAGTGTTGTCATCCCCCTGATGAATCCCTCCTCCCCCCATCCTTCTTCATTAAGGGTCAACCCTCCTGGTTGGTCCATTCATGCCTTCTTGTTCTATTGTGTGTATAATCAGCATCCCGCACCCTGTTACTTCCTTGCCTTGTTAAGTATTCCTCAAACTTTGGTGTTCCCTTAATTTTTTTTTAAATTGTTAACAATCTGCACACTCTGTATTATCCAATGTTGTTGTTGCTTTTTTTAACTGTATGTACCAGCCTGTTCTATTGACCAACTGTATTAATTGTATTATTTGTGTAATTAATTCTACAAGGACCATCTTGAAAATGAGCTTGCTCAATGATGACTCTGCCTGGTTAACTAAAGTTTTGATTGATTGATTGATTGATTCCCTCTGCAGATCTGAGCCTTACCTTAATTTCTCTAAAAACTACTTTATTAATGATATAACATGGAACTTTATTTCTAAAGCATGTATCCATGTAAATTATTGCATGAATACATCTTCTTTCTTTTAAGGGGTATCAATTTATTGCCTGGTATAATTCTCTTATGTGGGTTCCTTTTGGTGCCATACTAATATAGCATGGAAGTTTGTTGTAAATAGCATCTATTCTATTTAATATAGAGGCATTAGTGCCAATTAGCATCAAATCCACATAGTCCAGTAATGGGACAATAGTAGTTTTGATCACATGTTTTTGAATTGACTCTGTTGTACAATATTTTATTCAGTATAGAGCTCCCAAGTATCTACTGACTTTTTCCACAACCTGATCTACAGTACATGAACATCCCATTTAAATGACTCGTCCAAGTGCATGTCCAGATATTGATACTGTAACTGGATACCTGTTCAAGTACTACTACTACTTATAATAAACTTTACTTATGTAGCGCTCTTCAACAATGTATCAAAGTGCTGTATGACCAATCAACAATTACAATAACAATAACAATTTAAAATTTCATACAATAATTCAGTAATCCACAATATTATAAAATCATCAGTTACAAAACAATACCAAATGCCAGCTGAAATAGGTGGGTCTTAAGGGCAATCTTAAAGCTCTCCACTGTCAGGCTCTCCCATACCCAATGAAGAAGAGAATTCCACAGGGTAGGGGCCACAAATGAAAACACCCAGGCTCCAGATGCTTTTAGCCATATACCGGGAATCTCCAAAAATCCCTTGTTGGTTGAGCAGAGTGGCTGGTTGGGGGAATTAAGGATGCAGGAGATATTGTTCAGCATGAGAAGGTTCATTGTCTACCAAAAATATATGAAAGGGAAATGGATAAATGAAGTATATGAAATGATTACAAGAAATGTCTAACAGGACAGAAATGTCTATACTGTAAGATATAAAATGAGGAACCTAGGGTCATACAGGATCTAGGTATGGGGTAGAAACTAGGATTGGGACCCTTAGTGGAAACAATGTGTTAGAATTGGATTAGAGCTGGGTACAACTCACCTCAGAGAAAGTTGTGGTATAGGCCTGTATGACTGTCCTGATATCTAGATGGAGGAAGCTAGAGTCAGCATAAAACTACTGTGTATTACTTCCTTTTTTTTTTAATGTACTGGCAAAGGTACGATAGTGGGTACTCAGGGTTCTGAAGTGATGCCAAGTGATGGTAGTTGAAATGATGCCAAGTGATGGGTGCTGAAATTATGCCAAGTGATGGGTGCTGAAACAATGGCAAGTGATGGGTGCAGAGAAAGATAGAAGTCAGCATAAAATTGCCGTGCATTACTTCCTCTTTTTTAATGTACTGATAAATGTATGATAATGGGTGCACAGGGTTCTGAAACAATGCCAAGTGATAGGTATGGAGGAAGCTAGAAGTCAGCATAAAACTGCTGAGCATTACTTCCTCTTTTTTAATGTACTGATAAAGGTATGGTAGTGGGTGCACAGGGCTTCAATGAAGCTGAGTGGTGAGTGTGGAATCGATGCCTAGTGATGAGTGCTGAATCAATGCAAAGTTATGGGTGCCTAATATTACATATGAATTGTCTGAGTTGTAGTAACAAAAGTGAAATAGGGGGTATACAGTCACTACAGAAGGAAGTTCTCTGAGAGCATAGAAGGGTACTGTGCTGAACAGTATGACAGTCCCAAGGTAATGTTGTGAAAGTATTGCCATATTGCAATAACTTGGTATGATGGACACTACTAAAAATAGCTGAATTAAGGGATCCTGGGGTGAAGCTCTCATAGTGGGTGAGAGAAAGATTCAACCAACCCCCATTCTGCTGTTTTGGTAGACTATGGATGTCTGAGATGGGGTTCTTAAAAAACCAGTATAGTTCTGAGAACTGATTTTTTCTTAAGGAGGGAGGTATTTGGCGGAGTAAGGCTACACCCTCAGCTGTGACTGATGGGCCAGTTTTCTATCTCTTTATTTCCTAGCTACCAAACCTTCTGCTGTGCAACAGTTAACACCTTTCTTTGCTTTTCTTCTTTCCACCTCCACCCTAGGTCAGCCACCTAGCATAATTTTTAGTATCCCTAGTAAACTTCCTACTAGTTCTCTCTTTTCATTCTTTTTGCATTTCAATCCATCCAGTTCATGGAATGATGCCGAACTCCCAGATAGTTGTTGTGTAAAGTGCATAAGTGCATTTTGTGTACAACAAAGCATAAAGGCTATTATAAATAAGAAAAAAAATACAGTTAATAAAGTCTTTTTAAATAAGAAAGGATTCCGAAGCCATATAAAACAATAATAGTTTCTAGATTAGTAAAGTTATACAAAATCCTTAAGGTATTTTCATAAATTCTCATTATAAACCTGTTACTGTATGAAGCTAAACAAAAAACTGTGGTATGCTTTATACAAATTCTTAGTCATTATGAATTAGAGATATAGAGAGTCAATATCTGTGGAGATATACACTGTACCTTTAATTGAACCAGGAAGTCCCCCTGGAACAAACAAACTCCCTTGGTTTTAAAACACCATGTCAAGACACCTAACAGCATGCTCAGACGTGAAAATAGAAAGGGCTTAGTCAGGTAACCCCACCAAAAAGATATAAAACCTCTTCCCTGAGTTCTCTTCAGTTCAGTCCAGTGGGGCTCAGCCCTGAGAAAGGAGAGAGATTCTACTGTTTGCACAGAAAAGCTGTTGAACATAGATGAAAAGGGTCTTACGAGCTCTAAGATACAAGGCTGTATTATGGGAGAAACTACTAATGTTAAGTAGTGATTTTCTTTGCAATTTTGTTTCATTTATTATTTTTCTAACTTTTGGAAAATAAATCACACCACAGTGTGTTTTTAACCTGTAATTTTTCCTTGTCAGAAGTTTATTCCAACACACTGTGACAGTCTTCACTTTTCAAATTCACTGAACAAGTACATTTCTTTGTTTTGAAGCCTATTAGAGAGTTTAGTTCAAAAACAGAAGGCACAGAATATTATACCAGTTTAAAAAAAATCAGTAGGGGCAGTTTATATTGGATGTTAATTGGAGATATAATAATGAGTTACTACAGTACTATAATAGACAATAAATGAAGCCCACCAGCTGAGCTACTGTATGTATGACCATACTCATTCATAGCTCAGTCGGCGGGCAGCCCTAGAGTTGAGAGGAGGGCTGTGCTGCTCATGGAGGGGCAGTTGTGCTGGGGTGGTTGTTGATTTCCTGAGTCAGTGGGGGATGAGGTGTCAACTAGACTACCAGGGACTGTTTTTTTTTCTGTTTAGAGATGGCGATTAGCGTGTGTTTGTGTGTGGTGGATAGTGAGGGGGGCACTATGGAATGGAAAAAAATATTTTTAATATCGGGTTGGTGATTGGGGACCAGAATGGGACACTACACTAAGGAAAAAAATATTTATGAATATCAGGTGGGCAATCATGGATGGGTTATTGCACTACACTAGGGAAAATTATTTGTAACATTGGGTGGGTGATTGGGGACTATGTTGGGACACTACACTATTCAAGGAGGGACGGCTTCAAAGATGGAGGGCTTTTACATCCTGCCTATCCCTAGCCAGAAAAAGCTTTTAAAACCACTTTATATGAAAAATTTGCTGTTTTTCTCCAACAGAGTGCAGACCATCCAGTGAGGGATTTCACTAGGGAGGCTTTCACCTTGCAGTCATCAAATTGGGTGTCTCAGAGGCGCTCACACTGTCTTGGAGGAGTTTAGGCCAGTGGAGGTCTGAAGTGACTAAGGTGATCTTGGAGCTGATGTGTTTTTTAATAGGATGCATCAATGCCGTTGGCCCGGGTTTCGCCAGGATTACCAGATGCTCAGTGGTGGATGGTTTCTTCCCAGTTGCTTTGAAAGAAGCACTGGTGAAGCCCCACCTAAAGTTATCGATCCGGATGTCCTGGCAAATTACCATCCAATCTCCAACCTGCCATTTTTGAGCAAGGTTGTTGAAAAACTGGTGGCACATCAGTTTTAGGATCATTTGGTGCCCTTGGATATCTATGAGCCTTTCCAGTTGGGTTTTTGGGCTAGACATAGCATGGAAACTGATCTAGTTGGAGTGCATAATGATCTGCTCAGGGCTAGAGATAGAGAAGACAGGTCAATTCCTGTGCTCCTCACTCTCTCCTCAGCTTTTGACACTGTGGATTATGTTGTACTTCTTGATTGGCCCTGTGAGTTTGGTGAACTTGCTTGCATGGTCATCAAATGATTTGAGTCCTATCTCTCAGAGTGCAGCAGGTGGCATTGGGGAATTTCTCCTCCTCCCCAATGCCTCTGTCATGCAGAGTACCTCAGGGCTTGAGCTTGTCATTGATGTTGTTTGCAGTGTACATGGTGCCCCTGGGCAAGATCAGTCAGCAATACAGTGTGGAGTTTCACTGCTTTACAGATGATACCCAACTGTATTTGCTTTTTGCACCCAGAACATTGGGATTGGCTGACGTGCTTAACAGCTGTCTGGCTAAAATCAATAACTGGATGGCTTCCAGCTGGCTGAGACTCAAACCAGCTAAGACTGAGGTGCTTCTGATTGAGCCTGATCACAGGTGTGAAGGGTTGTCACTGGGGGCTAACTCTGGACTTTTTCTGGGGTCTTCTCCATTGGTGGCTTCTCCAAGGGTGAGAAATCTGGGCATGATCCTTGATTGCAGATTGACCTTTGAAGATCAGGTGCCAGCTGTAGTCAGCAGTGGTTATTACCACTTGTGGAACACTGGCCAGATTAAGCCCCTCATTCTGCTCAAGAACCTGCTGACTATAGTACATGCCTTTGTGACTTCTACACTCGACTACTGTAATGCTCTGTACTTGAGGGTCATGGGAGGGACCCTCTGCAGGTTGCAGCTAGTGCAGAATGTAGTGGCCCAGTTACTGATGAGTCTTTTATAGTCCAGTTATGTGACTCCAGTCCTATGTGCTCTGCCACTGGCTGCCAGTCAATTGGAGGGTACTTTTGAATGTGGGTCTTCTCACCTTTATGGCCCTATATAGGCTGGCTCCTGGTTACCTGTCTGAGCTCCTGACACCGGGGTTCTCTGCTCACTCCCTCCATTTCTCAAGTGGCCTCCTGGACATTTCCAGGGTTTAGCTCAAGACCTCTGGAGATTGTGCTTTTAGTGTCTCTGGGCTGACCCTGTGGAATTCACTTCTACTTGCAGTCCTGGAGGTTCCTTCAATTGAGGTGTTTAAGGGGAGGCTACAGGCCCACCTCTTTAGCCTGACCTTTGACTACTGATGTCATCTGTAGCTCTGGCCAGTCTCCTGAAGATTGGCTTCTGGAAACTTTTATCTTGCCGAATTTTAATCTTGTTATGGTTTCTATGAGGTTTTATTATGTTTTCATTTACCGCTGTATGTCCTTATTTGTGTTCAACATCCAGAGCATCTGGGATTGGGTGCTTAATAAATAAAAGTGCCTTGCCCTAAAGAAAATATAATTTTTCTTTATTTTTAGCTATTAAGCTGCTGTACCTGTGCTTAACATCATGTTCTTTGATCCACTGTGCAAAGTCTGCAATATACTGTAGCCACCCGATATCAAGAAATAATTTTTCCATAGGGTAGTGTCCCACCCCAGTCCCCGATCACCCACCTGATATACAAACATACGAATGTGTCAGCAGAAACAGACCATTTGGTCTATCTAAGTCTGCTCAAGTGTGCAGCTAGTACCCCAGTTAGCAACTGACCCACCCCCTCCCCTTTGTCATCCAACTTCCAACCCCCACCTTCCCCACCTTCACTCTACCTTGTTCCTTGTCCCATGCCCTTTTGAAGCTATATTAAAAATATATCTTGGCTGAGGGCAGAGGTGGCCAGTCTGTGGGCCAAGCTTGGCAGGATGACTGGACACCTCTGTTCCCACGAAGAGGCCACTGAGTCACCAGCCACTGCCACAATGGCTGCCCAGGCAGACGTCAGGATGGTTAAAAGAGAAGGCTTGGAGAGATTCAGGGAGGAAGGGCAGAGACAAATCCCCATGCAGTCAAGCTTAAGAACTCCTACCAAGTCTTGGAGAAGAGAAAAACTCCTGCAAGGGAACTTGAAGGCTGTGACTGGAGAGGATTTGAGGGTTCTTCAGAGGGGAAACACAGTGGGTGGTAGAAGAAGAACCCTGGAGAAGAAGAAAGTACTCCTGATGGGTGACTTGATTGTTCAGGGTGTGGATCTAGGCAAGAACAGCAGGGAGTAAAGGGAAGTAAAGTGCCTCCCAGGAGGCACAGCTCAGATGGAAGGGGAGTGAATCCAAAGGATAGCTACAACAGTGGCAAAGTGAGGGGGTGGAGATCATTGTCCATATTGGTATGAATGACCTATCCAAGGCCAGTAGAAGCATGGAACAGATGCAAGAGGAATTCAGGGACTTGGGAAGGCAGCTGGGGAAGGTGGCAGACTCAATGACATTTTCCGAGGTGCTTTCAGTCCACAATAGGGCGAGGATAATAATCCCCACATCAGTAGCTTCAATAAATGGATGAAGGGCTAGTGCAGTGAGAAAGGGTACAGCTCTATTGGGGACTGGAGTCCCATCTGGAACGATGTGACCATGTACTCTGGCAACTTGCTGCATCTGTACATGAAGGGGAAGGCAGTCCTGAATGAAAGTTTTAAATGCTATGTTGCTGAGTGCTTAAACTAGCAAAGTGGGGGGGGGAGATGAAACAGGGTTACTCAAGCAGCCCACCCACAGAAGAAGAAGAATGCAGGCAGGAGGACCAGGAAAGCAGGAAGACAACAGTAACACATACTTCAGGGATAGAAGGGATGGAAGAGGGGGTTAGGAAACATAAGAAGAAGTGGGAGGATGTAAGGTAGCAGTGCATCAATGGAACTGGTAGGGATAAGGTAAGCAAAAGGAAATGGAATGCCATGGTTACAAATGCTTGCAGTCTGCGAAATAAAATCCCAAACCTCAAGGCATTATAGGTAGAAACAGACCTGGATATAGCAGCTATGGCAGAGACCTGGTACACCACAAACCATGACTGGGATGTGAGAGTACCAGGGTATACTCTGTTCAGGAGGGATAGAGATGGCAAAAAAAGGGGGTGGGGTGGCCATGTACATCTGGGAGGACATTAAGGCAACAGAGGTACTAGGCAGACAGGGGGAAGCTGAAGCACTGTGGGTCACACCTGAACCACCCAATGGCACAGCAATCCACACAGAGGTGATCTACAGACTTCCGGCACAGGGGAAAGAATTGGACAGAGACCCAGGGGATCAAATTCATGCAATGTCAGCAAAGGTAGAGGTACTGCTGCTGGGGGATTTCAATATCCCAGATATGGATTGGACCATCTCAGCAGCAGCAGCTTCAGCCAGGAGCCAAGACATCCTGGATACTCTACAGGGGCAGTCTAAGGCAACTAGTGAATGATCCCATAAGGGACAGGGCAGTTCTGAACCTGGTACTTACCAATGGTGACAAAATCACAGATGTCCAGGTGGAGAGTCAGCTAGGTTCCAGCTACCATAATACAGTTTGGTTTAGCATACCAACAGAGACTCCATCTAGTCACACTAAAGCAAAGGTCCTGGATTTTAAGAGGGCAGATTGTGCTGAAGTGGGGAGATACATTAAGGAGGCACTAGCAAGGAGAACAATAGGAAAGAGAGTGCAGGAACAATGGGAACACCTAAAGAGAGCCATTGGGGAGGTGACAAGCAAATGTATATGGGTGGTAAGCAAAGGCAGAAGAAGGAATAGACCACTTAGGTCCTCAAGAAAGGTGGCAGAAAAAGTCTGGGCCATTAGAAAGGGGTTCAGGAAATATGAGGTAGACCAGGAGGTGTACCTAAGAAATCTAAAGGAGGCAGGAAAAGCTGTGAGGAGGACAAAAGTGCAGACTAAAGAAAGATTTGCGCAGACAGTAAAAAAAGGGGACAAGACATTCTATATGCACATCAGCAACAGGATTAAGGCTGATGAGGGACTGTGAGGCTAGAAGGTGATGCAAAAGAGTGTGTGTAGGGGGACATGGAAAAGGCAGAAATACTGAAAAAATACTTCTGTTCAGTATTGACTGAACAGGGGGAAGGACAAGGCCACCATATTGGTAACAAACATTAAGGGGGAAATAGACACAAGTCCATTCCCAGTGGAGAAAGTCCTGGAGGAGCTCACAAAACTGAAAGGGGACAAAGCAATGGGACCAGATGGCATGCACCCAAGGACATTGAAGGAACTGCAAAGGGAGCTTGCAGCACCTCTGGCAGCCATGTTCACAGAGTCACTCAATAGTGGAATAATTCTAGATGACTGGAAGAGGGCACATGTGGTGCCTCTGCACAAGAGTGGGAGTAAGGGGGGGGAGGCAGGGAATTATAGTCCAGCTCACCTCAGTTGTGGGTATGATTATGGAGGCACTGCTTAAAGAAAGAATAGTGGCACACTTGGAAACCAATGTGGCCCAGGATCTGAGACATGTATTCATGGCAGGTCGGTCATGTCAGATGAATCTGTTAGAGTTCTTTGCCTATGTGACAAGGGAAATCAATCAAGGGGGGCAGTAGATGTCGCCAACCTAGATTTTAGCAAAGACTTTGACACTGTCCCACACAAGAGGCTGGTTAACAAGATGGGTAGTCTGGGAATGGGGAACAAGGTGGTAAACTGGGTTAGAAACTGGCTAATGGGTAGGATGCAGTGGGTGGTTATTAATGGGATCCAGTGATGTGAAAGGGGGTGACCAGTGGGGTACCTCAGGGATCAGTCTTGGTACCAGTCCTGTTTAACATTTTCATTAGTGACACTGCAGTGGAGCTAGAAGGGAAGGTCTGCTATTGCAGATGATACCAAGATCTGCAACAGGGTGGATACTCCAGATGGGGTGGAGAGGATGAGGAGGGACCTGGAAAAGCTTGAATGATGGCCTGAGGTGTGGCAGCTGGGGTTCATTTCCATGAAATACAAAATAATGCACCTGGGAAAAGAAACCCTGAAGTAAGTTACAAAATGGGGGGTTGTGGGGGGTTGCTGATGATCACCAAGGAGGAGTGGGATCTGACAGTCATTATTTCTAATGACCTAAAGATGTCAAAGTAGAGTACAACTGCCCCAGAGAGGGCCAGTGGCATGCTAGGGTATATAGGCAGAGGTATCACCAGCAGAAAGCTGGAGGTGGTGATGCATTTGTATACAATGCTACTCAGCCCTCACCTAGAGTACTGTGTACAGCTCTGGAGGCCACACCTTTGTAAGGATATTAGTGGGTTGGAGGCGGTCCAGAGGAGAGGGACTAAGATGATGCAAGAATTGCAACATAATACATATGAGGAGGGACTCAAGGACCTCAATATGAACTAGCTGGAGGAGAGGAGAGGAGGGATCAGGGGACGTGATAGAAACATTCAAGTATGCTAAGGGTATAAACAAGGTGCAGGGGAAGACATCTTCCAATATAGGAGTTGTAAATAGACAAGGGGGCATGACATGAAACTGGAAGGAGGCTGGTTAAGGGGAAATGTGAGTATGTTTTTCTTCACAGAGAGGATGGTGGACCTATGGAACAGACTGCCACAGATGGGTGTGGGAGTGAGCACAGTAGAGGGTTTTAAACATACTTGGAGCAGACATTGGGGAACATTAGAGGTGGGAAGAAGGGGAGAGTAGCCATTGAACAGTTAGAGTCAAAGGCCACAAACTAGTGTAGGGTTAGGGCAGACTAGATGAGGCTGGCAGTCCTTATCTGCTGACAGTTTCTGTGTTTCTATAAGGCAGAGGCAGAAGCCCTGTGATGGACACCACATCACTCTATTGCCAGACAAATTGTATATCTCTCATGGCAGTTGTACTTACATACATTTGTATTCTTGGACTCTGCATATGCCAGCAAATTCACAATGAAGGTGGAAAAGCAGCAGGCTACCTGATGCGCATAATGCATTATTTCAATAAAGATAACATAAAAATAAAGGTACAACTATAAGCATGAGTATGAGCAAAGTCAATGTAGTCATGCCATCTTTTTATGAAAGGCTGCAGGTTATAAAAAGTTGCAAAAAATCAAAAAAAAATTGCAAAACGTGGATAAACAGTCCAACACCACCATAAGTCTTGGCATCTGCAGTACACATATAGAGAACCCTTCTCGTGTTTTAATAAAGGGAAATATAGTAATGTGTTTATGTGGAAGTAGCAAGTATTTATGTTTATATTAAGAGTAACACATTTGAACTGCAAGTTATGCTGGGTATGTAACTTGATTAATGAACGACAGTTGCGTCATGCTGAAATAATTCATTTCTCAAAGCCACATGCCCATTAATTTCAGGATATATTTGCACTTTTCATTCAATGGGTATATGACACATTCTAAATAATAAATCTTAAATAGATACAATGACATAATAAACTGAGCAAAAGGAAAACTGCCTGATACCCAACTGCAAATGTGTTTTGACCTGTAATACAATGTTTTGCAGTAGTGCTTTCTCTTTTATTTACACTGATCAACTTATAGCAATTGTGCTCTTTTAACATATTCACCTGATTGCTATTTTCATGTGATTTATCTGTGCATAGGAGTAATGCAAAAAGGATTTTCTTTTATGTTCTTTTATTTGGTAGATTAATATTATTTATTTAGTTTGTTTGACCAGGTGGGTGCACAAGGCAAACAACAGACCTTTTAAATGCTTATAAGGATCCCTTTTTAAATGCACATTTTTTTACTCAGTTTTTATGGCTGTGGGTGGAGCCTACAACCATTTTTCCATCTGTTGCCTTAAAATGGCCGATCGTGGCACCTTCCATTGGACTTTTGAAGGTATCCTTCTGAAAGTCCAATGGTGCTTGTAGCACTCCGCTGCGATCCTCTACACTATTTTTGCTGTTACTTACATATTCCATGAGAACTGCATATGCGCACCTCATATCCATGCACAGTTCTGCTGGTACTGCCATATTTTGATTGGCAGAATGCCACTTGCTGCAACTTCAAATGCGTGAATGCCGCATATGCGAAGTTGCATCACCGCAGCCATCTTACAGATGGCACTCGTTCTGCACCCTCCCACTGCTCCTGTCTACCCCACTCCCTCTGTTCCCTCTCAGCACCAAATAAAATAATCTGTTCCCTCTCAGTGCCAAATAAAAACCTCCTGCTCCCTCCCACTGCTGCTGTCCTCCCTGCTCCCTCCATTCACTATCCCAGTGCCAACATCCAGGTGCCCAATCCTCATGTTGGCATCATGTACCCCCCAACTCATGTACCACACATGGAGCCCACCACAATGTGCACACATTTATGTTTTTTCATTGCCCCTGTGCCAACATCAGGATGCCAAATCCCTGAGTCAGCATCATGTACTCCCCGAATTCGTGTGGCACACTGGGAGCCCACCCCAGTGTGCTTAACATTATTTTTTTTAATTTTCCTCTAAATAAAGAAAACTGTCCCTGACATTTTTTTATTTTACTTGTAAAAAAGAAATCATTCTCTCATCATCACCCCAGTCCTCCTTCCCCATCCTCACCATACCACTGAGCACCTACCTCCCCACACCCTCCCTTTACCCCATACGTACCTCTGGAGGTCAGCACCGTCATCTTCTCTGGACTGGGAGACATCTGTACTCTTCAGAGTCGAACCACAAACTGAAGAATCCAAGGGAAGTGTGCTATAATGACAGTCAATGGGGTATTCTACTTATGTTGCTATATCAGCCATTTTTGGGACTTTTGGACCCACATTTTCAACATGGGGTTCTTGGGACCCCACCTCATGAACACTGTCACTGTCATTTCATTACTCTATCCTAAAAAGGGGATTTAGTGGTCACTGTGCAGAATCACCATTCATGACCAATTAATGAAATGCCAGTGCCACTGTTCATGAGGTGGGGTCCCAAAAAGCTCATGTTGCAAATTTGGTGAAAATATTTTAAAAAAATGACTGTGTTATGAGCATGCATTTTGCAGTTTCTACACACGTTCCTAAATTCACCAATTTTTAATATTTTCATTACAGATTTTCACCATTGCCATTTTTGCATACCTCATTATTAACAGTACAGCTGTCAATTTTTTTTCATATCCTGCCTAAAATGTGTTTTCGCACCCATGGCACAGAATAATAATAATAATAAAACTTTATTTATTAAGTGCCTTTCAAACACCAATATGCTGTACAAATGAACAATAAAATCAAAGAATATGCATATAAAATCAGAATAATTACAGCAACCTCAAGCCATAAAAGCCTGGCTCCACAGATGGGTCTTAAGTTCCTGCTTAGAATGGTGCAGTCACTCTGTGAAATCACCTTTTGGGACAAGAGAATGAAATGAAAGTGGCGTTGTTCATGAGATGGGGTCCAAAAAAGCTTATGTTGCAAATCTGGCAAAGAAAATTCAAAAAAATTACTGTGTTATGACCATTTGTTGTGCAGTTTCTACGCACGCGCCTATGTTCACCAAGTTTTAATATTTGCACTCCAGATTTTCCACATTGCCATTTTTGCAAATGTCAATATTAACAGTGCAGTTGTCATTTTTCAAATCCTGTCCAAAACATGGTTTTGCACTTGTGTCACAGAATGGTGTGGTCGGTCTGTGAAATCACCTTTAAAGACAAGAGAACAAAACAACAGTGGCACTGTTCATGAGTTGGGGTCCCAAAAAGTCCATACTGAAAATTTGATGAAACAACTCCAAAAAATGGCCAAGTTACACCCGGTCATTCAAAATGTTCAACGCACATGTGTAACTTTGGTCATTTGGCAGCTTGCCACAGCCATATCGGCTCTGACTAGAAAGTGTTTGTTCAGATGTGGACTGACTGGCCCAGTTTTACTGACTCTGCATGTAGCACCTTCCTTACTAATTAGCAATTAGTTGTCTGTTAATGAGCTACTCTGTATAAAATGAGGTGTTAGTCACCTATTTCAACATTTTAGTCATCAAATCCAAGTCACAAAAACACCCTTCCCCACACTGAAATCAGAGCAAAAAGCCAAAAAGAATGTCCCAGAAACACTTTTCATGAATCTCAGAAGCATCCACCCTCACACAGGAATCGGACTAAAGAATGCCATGGCATGCCACAAATCACTTTATCCCAAATGAATCAGCATTTAAATGCTACTGGCATTACATTTAATTTCCACACCCCGGAGGAGAGGAGAGGAGAGGAGAGGAGAGGAGAGGGAGAGGGAGAGGGAGAGGGAGAGGTTTTATAATAGAGACCTATAAGTACTTCATCAACAGGGTGCAAGAGGGGAATCATTTTCAAATGAGACAAAGCACCATGATCAAAGGGCTTTTAATGAAGCTGGGGGAAGGGGGTTAAGAAGGATGTGAGGGCGTACTACTTCACTTAAAGAGTAGTGAACACCTACTGTGGAAAACACTGCATGCAGAAGTGGAGGAAGTGAAAGCAATAGACAGCTTCAAGCATGTGTAGGATAGACAGATCTGCACTGTTGGAGAATATTAAAGAGTAGGAAGGGTAACCATGGACCAGTAATGGTCTGTATAGTCAGGCTAGGTAGGAAACATCTGGGCAGACTGGCAGGCCAATGGATACTTTTATGCTGATAAATTATGTTTCTTTCTCTAGTTGCTTGTGTTCACATCCCCACAAATAAGGTGAATAAGGTGTCTACAGGGAGCCCATGCTGCTTAAGAACTTCCTCCAGTTCTTGAAAATGAATGCATCTACTGAGGCCTGAGCCTGGCTGTGCAGTGGTGCATTCCCAGTCACTGAGACATGAGTAGGATATGGCAGGATCCCACAGTAGATCATATGACTTAATGACTGAGGTGAGATGATGTGAACTGCTCCGTGAGCACTGAGGTGGGAGATGGGGAGATAGATGTAAAACTGGACATCTTTCATTTGGAAACAGTGGGTTTCCCTCTGTGGAACTATAGTTATGTTCAGAAGAGCTACAGTACTAAAGTTTGTTATGAGATAGGATAGGTCCACATAAACTACTATGTGACATACTGGTTCCATGTTTGAAACATGGTCAGGTGTTCCCCATCAAAATGTGCTATAGAATGGCTTTTGTTTCCAACTTTAGTTAAATAACCTTACTTTTTCACAGTGTCTGCAAGTTTCTCTGGAGAACTCTCTTTATTTTAAGAATCATTTTATTTAGTAGTTCTAGGATTACAAGTACATTTGAGCTGTCAACTCTTTTACAGAGGTTCCACATCACAGTAATTGACAGAACATAAGAAGTAAGTAGGTAGACAAAACAAATGCGTCCAATACATTTAAATACTATGGGACATTGCAATGTGATTAACAGCGTAAGAAATACAGAGTTTGTCACTTTACAATAAAGTGCATGTTAATAACAAATGAGAAACAAGGGTTAAATTGGCAAAAGAAAGTTGAACAACAGCTAGAGTATTAATGACTAGAGCAGCATTCCACACAAGAGGTACAGAGAGGTAAAGATCAGAAACAAGTGTTAACAGGTGTAAATCAGCCAGAGGGGCTTTGTCAATTGTTTGAGAGGTGGAAGAGGAAGGACATTTGGGGAGGGGAAGAAGGTGACAGGGTGGTGGGGTAGTAAAGGGTAATTCTGGGCAAGTACATAAGTGCAGTTGTTATAAACAGGTAAGCACAGTGGTTTAACTACATGATAGAATCACAACCGCTAAGGGCAGTATGATGGAACTCTAATTTACTTTTTTACCATATGGGCATAATTTTGCTACTCCTAGACTATCCCCTGGTAGGGAGTTTATTCAGTTTGGGGTATGGTATTCGAACTCTCATTGCCCCAACGTGGTGCAGAGGAAAATTACCTGGTAGGGCTGACTGTTGGTGCCTCTGGTTGGCTTGGATCTTTCTGAAATAGTCAGCAGAATCTGTATGCCTGGGGGGGTAAGACAGAGAGATGCTTTTTTGGCTAGCAGGCAGGTTTGATATTTCAGCCGGCCTTTCAGCTGAAGCCATCCTGTTTGGGTATATAGTTCAGAGGTATGTGAGAATTTGGGTGCTCCTGTTACAATCCTACATGCCTTATTTAGTGCAACAGTGAGTCTTTTTAGGAATTAGTCAGATGCTACTCCATAAATAACCAGGCCATAGTCAATGGTGGAAAGCACTGAGCTATTGACTGCCAGTAGAATTTCTTCAGGAGTCACACAATGATTATGTTTGTGTGGGAGACCAATTTTTGTATTGATTGCCTTAGCCACTTGACCGATGTGGACTGAGATAGTGAAAGTGCTATCTAACACAGCTCCCAGATATTTGAATGAATGGACCATGTCTAGCAAGACATCTTGGTTGTTTTTTATTTATTTATTTAGCTTTTGTTGACCGGGTAAGTGCACTAGACAATTTCTGACTATTTTCAGGCACGACCCGAGGGAGGGGGGATACAGATGAATGCCAACTGACCTTGAACCAGATTAAGCTGTTGGTGGTATTTTTAGTGAATGAGGAAAATTTGGCCTGGACACCGGGGAAATTCCCCTACTCTGATGCTGCTGTGCTGATGTTTCTGCATTGTGGCCAGTAGGGGGACAGGCCATTTCCAAGATGGCCACTCCATGTGGACAAGGGAAGAGAAGGAAGTCTGTGGAGCAGGAGCTAGCCTCGACTCTTGCTCCAGGTGTTGTGGAGGCTCCAGCCGTGGATTTGGCTGAAATTGAATCAGATATTGAACTTCAGGATGGTTTTGTGAGCTGGGAGCAATCAGTTTTGGATAAAACAAAGAAAGAAACTGGACAGTTGGAAATTGCAACAACAGGAAGAGAAAAGGTATTGTCGGTATTTGAACCTGCAACCTCTACAGAAAAGTCGCTTATTAAACCACTAAATGTGGGTCTGAAACAGGATAATGCTGCGATAATGTTTTCTGCAGAAATGGAAGAACCAATTTCATCAGATAGCTCCAAGGGCGAGATGAATTTAAAACTGCAGGCTGACAGAGAAAGCCAAGATATTAAAACACAGCAAACAGACTGCAGGACAGTGGCGCAAAATATGGAGCAAAAAAAGGTACTGTGTCTTATTTAAGTTATAGTTCTGGCAGGCTAGAGTTGCCAGCAAAAGAGTTTGCCTCTGGTGTTAAAAAGAATGCTCTGTTCTTGTTTAATGAAGCTTCACTGCGGTGTGTTGAGCTCCCTGACTGCAGCAGGTGTCAGCCTGATTGTAATGAAGAGCACAAAGGCAAAGTTAAGGTTGATCCCAAGATTGTAAACAGCTCTGTGGAAGAGAGCTTAGAGCAGCAAGGCTTGAGCTCCATTTCCCAAGAACAAATAATCTCTCTGAATTCAGTGCAGGCTGGTATTGTCTCTGCTGCTAAAAGTGAGTGCTTACTGCCAGTTTCGGTCTCTGATAATGTCAAAGGAAGTAACGAAGTGAAGATAAATGATTTATCTGCACAGAATATATTGCCATCTACTTTTGTGAAAATAAAACAGCACAGTTGAACAAGGTAGCTGGGTTTGTGTTCAAACAGCAGAGTCAAGAGATTTCAGCAACTGACTCAGCTGTTACATATCAAAAGACTGACGGTTCCCAAAGTGGGGCTACAGATTTCTTTTTTTCTGACAAAATGAACCAAAAAAAGTCTACAGCTGATATACAGATGGCAGACCCCTTTTTTTTACATAAAAAAGGCTCGCAAGATTCTTGGTCACCTCATAAAGCTTTAAGTGAAGCAGGGTGGAAACAGACAGTAGCTGGTGTATGGAAGCCTGATCCTGCTTGGGACTCGAACTTATCTTTATCTCAGCATTCTCCTGAGTGGATTCCAGGTGGCCAGCAGCAGAAAGGGGAGGAAATCCTCTTGCAGGAGCCCATTCGGTTTAGTACAGATGAGGACACTGTACAACCTCCCCTCCCTCTTCACAGAAGCCTTTGATGTCTGAACTTTTCTCAAATTCCCATAGGGAAGCAGCCCCTAGGCACAATGCTGAGAGGCTGAGGTATAAAGGAGGGTTAGAAACTAGGCCAGATAGGCATTATGTGGGGAAAACCTTGTTGAAAGACTCACTGCATTTCACCCCTCAGGATGTTTATGCTTTCATTAATATTTCAGGGGAGGACAATTATGACATAAGTTTTCGTTCTCAACAGGCTTTAGAGTTGTTCTGGGTTAGGTATGGACAAGTTAAGTATTCTCCTATGTGGACACACTTTATTGTTATACCACTCTCAAAACCCCTGATTAAGTTTGTTACAGTTATGTTCCGAAATGAAGGGGTATGGGTGGAAGACATAACCTTTGGTTAAAAAATGTGAAGTACTAAGTGAGCCAGAGCCTATTTTAGATACAGAGGGTTCTGGACTGGAGGATGGAAGTATAAAGTTAAATTAAGGCAAACAGAGGCTGGAATTGAACATATACCTAACTCCTTTTGTTAGGAAAGATAGAGGTATGTTTTAAGCGGGCAGCCCGTGCATGTTATAAGCGTGGGGCTAGAATGCACCTTTCAAGTGTATGCGATCAGCCCCGTTGTGATAATTGTGGGGAGGTAGGACATTTAACCATGTTTTGCAGCAATCTATCAAGTTGCGATTTGTGCGAAACTAAAGGCCATGTGTTCAAACTATGTCCTTGGGCTGCCCAAAAAAAATCCTTTTGTTCTAATTCTGAGGTTTTTATTCAAAAAGCCCAAGAATCCATGGTTAAAGCTACTCTCCAGGATACGTGCCCCCCTTCCCCTGCAACAAATCAGATGAAATTCCCTCTAGGCAAGAGAGAAATTGGAAAAGAAGGGGGTTTAACAGGGAAGGTGTTGAACCAAAAAAATTAAACTCACCAAGTAGGGAGGATCAGCGTGAGATATTCTCAGATATTGTTAAGATAGTTAAGGGCAACATGGGTCCCCCTAACCTCTCAGATTTCCCTCCAGTGTGTTATACGGAAGGGGTCACAGATGCGGTGGTGGTGGCAGCCGCCGTTGATAAACCAGTGACTGTACTGCCCCAAAGAAGATCTTTATGGAATTCACTATCAAAAAATCCCTCCCCCAGTGGAACAGATTGATACCAGTAACTCATATGCGGCTCTGTTTTCCTCTTGGGGTAACACTGAGATAGAGGTTGAAGATTCAGACTCTCAAAAATCCTCACTTTCAACCAGGTCACAAATCACGGATAATTACAAGGATAAAAAAAAGAAAAAGAGGAAAAAACAATGATTTAAATACTTAAAAGGTTAATGAGGTTGGTTTGGGGTTCTTTGAATGTTCATAGCTTATTGAATATGGTTAAGCGACAAGCCCTCTTTCATTATATACATGAATTTCCTGTTTCTGTTTGTTTTTACAAGAGACATGGATGTATTCCATAGATCAGTTGGTGGCATTTAAAAGATTGGTTTTGGGGCCCTTCTATTTTGGTCATTTGGGGAAGATTCCGCAGATGGCATAGGAATAGTGTTTAATTCATATGACTTCCAGTTACACAATCTGATAGATCTAATACCAGGAAGGGTCCTGATTATCGATGGGAAGTGGCAAGGGCTAGCTTATAGGTTTATCAACATTTATAACCCCCAAACAAAAGCAGGTAGAGTTAATTGTCTTAAATCAGTACAGCCTTTTTATTAACAACAGTTAGAGTATTATGGGGGCGACTTTAATTGTCCCATTTCACCCATGCTAGTATAAAAATAAAAAACATACTGTGACTCTAATGCTTTAAGCAAAATTATAAAAAGTGCTGGACTCTTGAACTGTCATAATGCTTTACAGGTTGGAGAAGGTTTTTCATTTAAAAAGGGGAAGAGATTTTCTCTAATAGACCATATGTTAGTGTCACCTAATATGCAAATAGAATCTTTTAAAATATTTCCTAGTGAATTCTCGGACCATTCCTTTCTATTAAGTTCTTTTAGCTTTTCAGACAGGCAAGTTAAAAGGCTAGTTAGATGGAAACTCAATAACTCCTCATTAGAACTCCCTTATATACAAGCTGGGGTGAGATACCTATTAAGAGCCAGGTTATCAGTAGCCTTTTTATATTCAGATTTGGGAGATTGGTGGTTAGAGACTAAATCGGACTTAAGGAAATGGTTTAAATTGCAAGGAGTTAGAGCAAAGAATGACAAATTCTGCACTATTTAGGTTTAAGACAACAATTACAGAGGCTTATGACTATAGCTTATTCTTCTAGGATGGATTACTCAGAACAAATTGCTAATCTTAAAGAAAAAATGAAAGAGTTTCAGTATGATAGAGTGAAAGCCATGAGGGCCATTTTAACTAATAGAATTAAAAAATCACCCATTGGGGATCCATTCGAAATGTGTAAACAGGTAAGAGATTCTATGAAAATGGAGGTACTCAAAGATTCAGATGGTAATTTGGTATCCTCTGTGGCCCAACTAAGAGAAGTGATTGTAGAACATTACCGCTCTTTGAATCCTCTTGAAACAATCCCCAATTCAGCTATGGCTGCCTATTTAAAAGATATTTTAGTTCCAGTTAACCTAGTTGGGAGATCGGAGGTATGGGAACCTATCACTCCAACAGAGATTTCAAGCTCCATTAGGTTATTGAAACTAAATATTTCCCCCGGAATAGATGGGATTTCCAATAACTTTTATAAATTATTTTCAGACGAACTTAGCCAGTGCCTATGTCTCTTATTTAGGTTTTTTTTAGACAAAGCTACAATCTATCCCTCTTTTACAGAAGGGTTATTGATTTATATATTTAAGTCAGGGATAAGCAAAACATTACTAACTGGAGACCAATCACTCTTTTAAACTCTGATTATAAAATCTTTACTGGTATTTTAAATAATAGGCTGAAGAATTTAGCTAAAGAAGTTATTTCACCTTTCAATATTGTGGGTTACCAGATAGAAGAGTCCAGTCTGCTCTGATGTTGATTCGAGATGTAACTGAGTATTTTACTGAGTTAGGGTCAACTAGATGCTTAATAGCAGCTGACTTAGAAAAAGCCTTCGATAGAGTTCATTTGCCGTTCCTTTTCCTTACCCTTAAGCATTATGGGGTTCCAAAGCAATTATTGAAAATAATTGAGAAATTATATGATACTTATACAGTAATTCCAAATTTAAAAGATCAGAAGGCGGAAGGTTTTAAGTTAACTACAGGAGTTAGACAGGGTTGACCTCTAAGCCCTCTTCTTTATATTTTCGCTTTGACCTCTTTTTGCAAACGATAGTTTCGAGACAGATTTGGAAGGGTGTTACAGTGAATGGGCAGAGGGATTTGCAATTAAGGATACAAGCCTATGCTGATGATTTAGTAGTATACTTGGAAGATAGGGCCTCAGTAATTCATTTTGTGACTGCATTTGAGGCCTTTGCAAAGGTATCAAATGCAAAAATAAATTTAAATAAAACAAAGGGATTATTTATTGGAGCTACTGGTGCTGAGGAAGTGTGTCAGGAGGGTATTAACATCTCCCGTAAACCTCTTAAAATATTAGGGATATTGTTCGGTTCCCAGAAAATGCCTGTTGAAAATTGGGAAGATGTCATTATTAAAATAGAGAGTAAGGTTAATAGATGGAAACAGTGGAAAATGACCAAATTAAAAAGGGTTCAGGTAATCAAGCAATTTCTTCTTCCAACGATACAGTATGTGGCGATGATTTTTCCGCTTCCTGTGTTTTTTGAGACTAGAATACATAGTGTGTTTTTTCAAATGTTATGGGGAAATCGCTTAAATCCTGTTAAAAGGAGCTATTCGTATTTAATGAAAAATAAGGGTGGTTTAGGAATGGTAGACCCAGTGATTTTTGTGCATGCTTTGTTTTTATCAAACTCAATTAAAGAAGGGTTAAAAGTAGAACTAGAGGCAGTAGAGTCATGGAACTTGAAAACAATGGGTAAATACTTTAAGAATTGTTACACTATAGCCCCTAAACTGAATCGCTACTTATATATTCCATCATATTTTAGGCCAACGCAGAAATTGTTCAAATGGAAAACACAGAAACAGGTAATTCTGAATAACAACATGAAGGGGTTTATCATTTTCTAATGTCGTTGACTCTTCCCTCAGAACCAGGATTTAAAATTGTCCTATGACTTTAAATTCTAGTGTATTAGCTCAATTAAACTGCAAGAGGATGCCTCAAAACAATGGGAGACGAGTGGCTGATCTTTACGGAAACTGAATGTCAGAGGAAATGTACAAGGTTTTACAGGAAAGATTGTGCCTATACTTGGATTGTATTAATGTAGAAGAATCGATGGAACATTTTTTTCTTAGATGTTCATATGCGACTGGTTTATGGTTATACCTAGAAAAGCTTTGGGGATTTAAATGGTTATGTAATATGTCTTATGAATTTTTGATTCTAGGATGTTATCCCAAGAATTTGTCTGAATTTCACGAAGAAACATTATCCTTATTTTTGGGATGTCTAAGACGTTATTTATGGCAAGCTAGGGTTCAATGGGTTCTTTATCAAAAGAGAATGCCTTACTCTTGTGTAAGTAGGTTAGTCATCAAGGAGCTTATACTTATTTATACACAGGACGCATCAAGAGTGACCCCAGGAACTTTACGTAAATGGTGGAAAGGTTTTCTTCACTTTATTAAGTTCAACTAATAAGAGTTAAAAGTGGACTGGATATTTGTTAATAGTTTACTTCTCATAATTTTTTGTGTTCTCGTAGCGTTTACAATGTAATACTTGCACATCTCTTTGATTTTGTTATGTTATATGTTATGGAAAAGTTTTGTTCTATCGATTATCCTACTTTAAAGTGTTGCTGTTTATGTTTTTTTATGACAATAAAAACACCCCTACTCTTTTCGAGAAGTGCCATGGGATCTTTAACATCCACCTGAACTATCACCAATCCAGGCAGATGGGACCACGGTTTAACGTCTCATCAGAAAGACGGCACCTCAACAGTGCAGCACCCCTCTCATGCTGCACTGCAGTGTCAGTACTGGGATATTAACCCAAGTGCCAGATGTGGGAACTGAACCCACAGCCCTCTGATCTCCCGGCCTCAGAGGCGAGTGTGCTACCTACTGAGCCACTGACACTGCTATGTTATGCATAGCAGGCTTATAATTCCTGTGCTTACTGTGTAATGAGGTGAAGAGCATGGATTTTGTTTTCTTATAGTTTAAAAGCAGTTTTCCCTAATGAACCAGTTTTCAATATCTTTGAAATTATGCTGTAATTTTTTTCCCCAGGATTATGGAGTCAGAGTGACTTGTGAAAAGTACAGCATAATTTGCATATAATAGAACTGAATCTTGGCATTGTAGGGGTAAGCAGCTTAGGAATAGGCTAAATGGTAGTGGTTCAAGAATGGACCCTTGTGTTACTTCTGCACACATTGTCTGACTATCCAATAGGACACCACTAATTGTTAAGGCTGTAAGCAGAGCCTACAGCCATTTTGTGAGAGCTCTGTAGCTCTAAAAATGGCCCATCACAGAACCCCTTCCATTGGACTTTTGGAAGTATCCGTCTGAAAACCCAATGGAGCTTAAACCCCTCCATCATGAGCAGCCCATGGAATGACAGCTGCACTATTTTGGCATGAACTACTCATGCACACGACTCGTGAGCATCCATAGTTCTGTGGGTGCCACCATGTTGCATATGGCAAAATGTCATTCAGTATTTTCTGTGCCCCCCCAAGTCATGAATAACATCTCATGTGGCACACTGGGAGCCCACCCCAGTGTGCAGAATTTTTTTTCTATAGATTTAAAAACAGTCCCTCATTGCATTTTTTTCCCCTGGTGCCCCCTGCCTAAGTCCTGCCTGACATCGGGGTGCCCAGTCCCCATGTCGGCATTCATGTAGCAGACTGGTATCCCCCCAGTGTGCTGAAATGTATTTTTTTTGCTGTAAATTAGAAAACGGTCCCTCGTTGTAGGTTTTTTTCCCCTGTGAAACTGAAAACAGTCCCCTGTCATCGCTGATTCCCCCCTCCCCACCATCCTACTGAGCACCCACCTCCCCACACTTCTCTTACCCCAATTTACCTCTGGAACTTGAGGCTGTCGTCTTCTCTGGACTGGGACATGTCTGTACTCTTCAAAGCCCAACTGCGAACTGAAGAATTAAAGGTAAGCATGCTATACAGCCATTCAATGGGGATTTTCAACTTATGCAGATATCTCAGCCAATTTTTGGAATTTGTGCCCCAAATTTTCAACATGCGGTTCTTGGGAACCCACCTTGTGAAAACTGTCACTGTCATTTTATTACCATGTCCCAAAAGGTGATTTCGTTGTCACTGTGTGGAATCACCTTTCGGGACCGATTCTTAAAATGACAGTGCCGCTGCTTATAAGGTGGAGTCGCAAAAAGTCCATGTTGCAAATTTGATGAATAAATTTTAAAAAATGACTGCATTATGAGTGTGCATTGCACAGTTCCTATGCACACTCCTAACATCACTAATTTTCAATATTTTCACTCCACATTTTTAACATTGCCATTTTTGCACACCTCCTTCAAAACAGTACAGCTGTCATTTTCCACAACCTGCCCAAAATGTATTTTTGCACCTGTGGTGCATAATATCTCTCTTGCTGTAAGCAATCACCTTTTGGGACAATATAACAAAATTACACTGGCACCATTCATGAGAAGGGGTCCAGAAAAGGCTACGTTAAAAATTTGGTGCAACACCTCCAAAAAATGGCCAAGTTACACCTGGGCATTGAATAAGTTCTACACAAATATGTAACTTTCATCATTTGGTAGCTCTTCACAGGCCTATGGGCTCTAACTAGATCTTTTTACTTATTAGGACCTCCCAGATAAATATCTCCCAAACCACCCAAGAGTGCCATAGGAGAGACTGGTACTAGACAATTGTTCTAGAAGTAAGGCATGGTTTGCAGTGTCAAACACTTTGGTGAGGTCAATGTAGGTTGCCCCCACCAACTGCCCAGTACTAAAGGCCTTGTGTACAGTATATAGCCAGTAAACTCTAAAAGTGCAGTGGTAGTATTATGCCCTTTCCTGAACCCATGCCGTTGGGAGCATTGAATGTGATATTTGTTTAAGTGGTCCACCAGCTGGTAAGATGCAATCTGCTGCAATGGTTTAGAGAGAGGAAGGAGAATAGATATAGAGTGGGTGTTGGCATGTATAGCCCTATTTCTACTTTCATGCACCGGTGTAACCACTGCAGCCTTCCATAGCTGGGGGAATTTGATGGTCCTGTGAGAGAGGTTTAGAATTTTTGTAAGAGGCTTAATGATCACATCAAGAGTGAGGAGAATTAGTTTAAAGTCCAGTGTGTCAGAGCTGAGCCTTGTTCTACCTAGCACCTGTTTTATGTATTTTTGTGCCTCATTGATTGTGAGTATTTTGAAGCAAAATAGTGAGGGGGGGGGCCTGACCAAGATTTCCCCTAGCAGTGCTTTTTTTGTTGACAGAATTTCCAAGGGGTTTCTGGGGAAGCACTCCACCGAGATCTGTGAAGGCATTATTAAAAGTGTCAACTATTATTCTGGTGTCTTGTGTAGTTACTCCATTTATTACCAGCATCAATCAATCAATCATCCTTTATTTTTAAAATGCTATTCCAGTACTTTATATCAAACATAATAATCAGCAAAAAACTGTTTCATAAAAGCATATTAAAACCCAGTTCTAAAACATCAAAGCTATAAATATCAAGACTTCATATAATTAAATGCATTCAGCATCAGGAAATGCTGACTCAAATAGATATGTTTTTAACGCATATTTAAAGGCCTCCATGGGTGGGCACTCTCTGACCCAATGAGGTAGAGAATTCTACAGGGTTGGGGCTACAAAAGTAAAGGATCTAGCCCCTACAGTTGTCAGACAGACCCTGGGAATCTCTCACAATCCCTCACTGGCAGAGCACATAGGACAAAGGGGACAGTAGGCATGCAAGAAATCTTGCAGGTAATGTGACCCCTGTCTATATAGGGACTTATAGGTCAGTAATCCGACATTGAAGGAGATCATCCACTGCACTGACAGCCAGTGCAGACCACAGAGCACAGGTGTGACATGGCTAGATCTCAATAATCCAGTCAACAACCTGGCAGCCACATTCTGCACCAGCTGCAGATGGTGAAAGTCCACCACCGGCATTCCTACATTAGGTATAGGGCATTGCAGTAATCAAGGCATGTGGACACAAAGGCATGGACTAATGCCAGCCTGGTGGTGCTGAGGGTTGAGGTGCTGGACACCACACCTTGCACTGTGATGGTGACCCAAGTTAGGGAGTGAGCTCAGGCACCGGAGGTTGCCTGGGAGAGGGATGAGAGTCCAATGGGCAGCTCTCCTCTCCTCGTGGGGAGGGTAATGGGCCTGTCTGTCATCCCAGTGGGGATGCTGCAGAATGCAGACTGCATGTTGGGTGAGAATGACAGATGCTAGCAGGGTTGCATGCACCATGGCATTGGGGGAGTGTCACGCTCAGGAGGGAGGAGGGGTTTCGGGGACTTACATGACGAAAAAAAAATCTCCTCCAGCCTGGATAGGTGATGGCCCTCCCAGTGCCGAACTGCCACATGCCCAATGCTGGTTCCCTGACTCTGCCCCTTTGGTCTTCCCAGGCCTATAGCTGCCTAGAGGCACAGGGAGACAGTAATGTCCTTGAAGAAGGCAGGGTCCACAGTGGGCAGTGGAACGGTTCCAGTGAGGGGAGCGGCCAGAAAGAGTTCTGGAGTTGGGGATGTAAAAAGAATCTGAAAAAAAAAAGAAAAAAAAAGGCATGGACCAATGTCAGAAGATTATCACATGGGACCAGAAGTTTTATCCAGGTGATATTCCTCAGATGGTAAACTGAGGTCTTGACAGTGGCTGACACCTGAAACGTAAGTGTCAGCTCGCTATCAAGCATAACACCCAGATTCCGCACCTAGTCAGAGGTCACTAGCAGGTTGCCTACCAGCCAAAGTGCAGATGGCTGTCCAGCCAGTAACCTCTCCACCAGATGACCTAGGTTGACAACCAGCACCTCAGTCTTATCCAAATTCAGCTTAAGCCAGTTAGCATGCATCCAGTCCTGAATCTCAGAGAGGCAGTTATTAAAGACCAAAACAGTGTTATTTTGTTCAGGTACGAAGGAAATGTACAGTAGTGAATCATCTGCATAGCAGTGCAAACTCAACCCATACTGCCTAATAATGCCTCCCAATGGGAGCATATACACCTGAACAACATGGGGGACAGCACAGAACTTTGTGGCACCACACATGGCAGGAGGGTGTGGTCGAGATAAATAACCCTGATTCCACTCTCTGCATCCTCCCTGTGAGGAAAGAGTGGAACCATCTGAGGACTGTACCAGACAGCCCACAGAGTAACTGCAGATGCTCCAGCAACACCCCATGATCAACGGTGTCAAACACTGCTGAGATATCCAAGAGGATCAAGATGGAAAAACTCCTCCAATGTCTCGCTGTCAGGAGATCATTAAGTACCTGACCCAACACAGTCTCGGTACTATGCCTCTTCCTGAATCTGGACTGGAAAGGATCATATATATTGTGGGTGGACAGATGCTCCTCAAGCTGCACTGTGACTACCTTCTCAATAACTTTTCTCACAAAGGGCAGCTTAGAGACAGGCCTGTAGTTTGAGAGACAGTCAGGGTTGAGAGACAGTTTTTTCAGGAGGGGTGAACCACTGCCTGCTTCAGGGTGTCGCAAAACACCCCAGTCTCTAATGAACACCTATCACAGCAAGGACCAGTCTCATTACCTCCCCACACCCCACCAGGAGGCATGATGGAACAGGGTACAAACTACAGTAAGTTGGCTGCAAACCCTGGATTATCTGCATAACATCCTCGATCACCAGCTGGCCAAAGTCTGACCAGACACACCAGGTGCTTGCAATCTCGCACCAATCTCCACTCTTCCCATTCAAGTGAGCTGTGCAGATCTCAGACCTGATGGTGGTCACCTTATCTGTGAAAAATTGAGCAAACTCCTCACACTTCTTCTGCGAAAAAACTCTCCAATTCTGGAGACAGACTGGATTGCACAGCCTGTCCACAGTCAAGAAGAACTGGGCCTGTCAATTTTGCACAGCTGCAATCTCTCTGGACAGGAACTTTGCCTTCTTACAGGAGACTGCAGATTGATAGTCCCTATAATGGGACATCAATCTAAGTTTGTCATCACTCAGGCCTGATTTCCACCAGTGACACTCCAACCTTCTTTCCATTCTCCTCAGCTCCCTCAAGGTCCCATCAAACCACAGGGACAAAGGGTGGGGAGTGAGGGGACAAACCCGGACAAGAGCTATGGAATCCAGAGCAGCTCCCACTGCCTTGCTATAGGCCATTAGAAGGTACTCTGGATCCATGCTAACACTCAAACCCCTGATAGATCCAGAACCACCATAAGACCATCAGGAGTCACACCCTGCAAAGGGTGGTACCAGACCATCTCTACAGAGGCAGGTCTCTTGGGTGGGGGCTATGAAACTGAACCCTATAGTGTGATGATTGGACCACCTGACGGGTTTCACCACCACATTAGAGATCACTATCCCCAGCAGGAACACCAGGTGCATTGAATGACCTTGTATGTGGTTCGCAGAAATAATCACCTGTGTAAAGCCCAGCAAAATCATCAGTTGAAGGAAGTCCTGACCAAAATTCAAGAGTTCATTGCTGACCCAGGCACTGAAGTCTGCTAGCACGAACCACCTGGAGGACTCCAACACCATCTCGACAATGAAGTTTGTGACTTCCTGCAGTAAATCAATCTCGCCCCTTGGTGGATGGTGGATGAAAAGTATCTTGCATCTCATACCTCTGCTCGTGATATATTTGAAGGCTTTGGTGACACCAACTGGTACATCTACAATGCCCAGTTCCATCTTAAATCAGATGGCTACTCCACCACCCCTATGATCCAACCTCAAGCAGTGTATCACTGAGTACCTGGCTGGAAGCACTGACTCCAAAATGGGACCAGCATTCTCATCCAGCCAGGTCTCAGTGATGTATGCCAGATCAGATGACCCAACAAGATGAACAACTACTGCTGTCTTGTTCCTAATTGATCTGGCATAGCACAACACTGCCTGGGATGGATGAGCAGTCGAGGTTAACCATGCTAATTGCCCACACAAAGTGGAGCCCTTGGGTATGGGCACCAATCAGGGAGGGCATGAGCCCACTACTTATTAGTTCATTATCACAAAAATGCTATACATTTCTTTTGATTTCATGCTGGTATATAAAGCCTTTGCTCACCAGTTTTTAGTATGGAATACTGAAATGTTGTAATATTTCATCTCACATTCATGTACAGTACCTGAAACTATACTTTATCATTTTGCTATTTCAACTCTGTAAGACTCAAAAAGACTCGTCGGGGAATGGCTGCTATACTGTAGGTTGAGAAACTGCAAGCAATGAGCTTTCTCCATGTGATAGGCAGGCAGGAAGGGAGGAGGAGTGGCACTGTATGTGAAAAATGACATAAGGGCCACAGAGATCCAGGAGGAACAAAATGGGGGAGAGATACTGTGGGTTAAGCTGGAAAGGAAAATGGGGACAGCCATCCGCACAGGTGTGGTCTATAGACCACCAGCCCAGGAGGAAGAAACAGATAGAGGGCTGATGCTAGCCATCCAAAGGATGGCAGACAAGGTGTGGTAGTACTGGTTGGAGACTTCAATATTTCAGATGTGGACTGGAGCATCCCAGCAGCAGCATCAACTAGGAGCAGATTTATCCTGGACTCCTTCAGGTGCCTTCCTCAAGCAACTGATCATGGAACCAACTCGGCAGAAGGCAATACTGGACCTTGTGCTCACAAACAGGGACAGTGTGATGGGGTAACAGTGGGGAGCACCTGGGTAACAGTGACCACCAGTCATTGTGGTTTGAAATCACAAAAAGCAGAACCAAACCACACAAAAACACGTATCCTGGATTTTAGGGGGCAGACTTTGGGAAAATGGGGAGATACTTGAAAGAGGCATTAAGGGGAATGGGACAGGAATCAGGGGTTGAGGAACAGTGGGCAGTATTTAAAATGGGGATTACAAGAACAACAGAATTATGCATTAAGCAGGTTAGCAAGAGGAAAAGGAAGAGGAGACCATTATGGTTTTCCAAAGAGGTAGCAAAGAAAGTGAAAGCCAAAAAGATTGCATTCAGACAATACAAAAAGACACATGCAGAAGGGGATAGGGAGAAGTACCAGGAGAAGCAAAGGGAGGCAGGGAGGTCAGTAAGGGAAGCCAAAGCTCAGACAGAAGAACACATTGCAAAATCAGTGGGTAGAGGGGACAAAACCTTTTACAGGTACATAAGTGAAAAAAGAAAGACAAAGGGAGGGATAGTGAGACTGAAGGGGGAGGATGGGAGCCGCGTGGAGGATGACAACAGTAAAGCTGACATATTGAACAGGTATTTCTGCTCAGTCTTTACTGAGGAAGAGGGGGTAATGGGTCTGAAGGGAGTACAAGGGGTGAGAATGGTGCAGAAATGGACACAAGTCCCTTTACACGAGAAAGGGTCCTGAAGGAACTGGAAGTAATAAGAGTTGATAAAGCAATGGGGCCAGATGGGGTGCACCCCAGGGTCCTTAAAGAACTAAGAGAGGTGGTGGCTGAAGCTCTGGCTATCCTGTTTAGCCGATCACTGGAAACAGGGGAGGTACCCAAAGACTGGAGGACAGCAGATGTAGTCCCCTTATACAAAAGTGGGAACAAAGAGGAAGCAGGGAACTACAGACCAGTCAGCCTCACCTCGTAGTGAGGAAGATCATGGAAGCACTACTGAAGGAGAGATTGGTGGAAACATCTGGTTGTCAATGGACTACAGGACCCAGGGCAGCATGGTTTCACCCAGGGGAGGCCATGTCAGACCAACCTCGTTGAATTTTTGACTGGGTGACTAGGGAGGTGGATCAGGGAGGGCAGTGGACATGGCCTATCTGGACTTCAGCAAGGCCTTTGACACTGTGCCACGTAGAAGACTATTACACAAACTGGGGAATATGGGTGTGGGCAGGACAGTAGTGTGGTGGGTAGGTAACTGGCTGGGTGGCAGGACACAGAGGGTGGTGGTATATGGCTGTCACTCCACAGAGGGAAGAGTGACCAGTGGGGTACCACAGAGATCAGTGCTGGGACCGGTCCTATTCAACATCTTCATCAGTGACATTGCGCAGGATCTAGAAGGCAGAATTTCACTGTTCGCTGATGACACAAAGCTCTGTAACAGAGTAGACACACCAGCGAGTGTAGACAGAATGAGAAGCAACCTGCAGAAACTTGAAGAATGGTCAGGGGTTTGGCAGTTGAAATTCAATGCAAGGAAGTGCAAGATAATGCATATGGGGCACAAAAACCCTGGCACAATATATCAGTTGAGGGTGAGGATATAGCATGCACCAAGCAGGAAAGGGATCTTGGGGTTGTCATCTCTGATGACCTCAGGGTGAGAAACAGTGTGACAAGGCAGCAGGTAAAAGCAAATAGGATGCTGGGATGTATAGGCAGGGCATCACCAGCAGGAAAAGGGAGGTCATAATTCTGCTATACAAGACACTAGTGAGGCCCCACCTGGAGTACAGTGTACAGTTCTGGAGACCATACCTACGTAAGGACATAGACAGGGTAGAGAAGGTTCAGAGGAGGGCAAGAAGATGGTGCATGGATTGCATCACAAGTCCTATGAAGACAGGTTGAAGGAACTGAACATGTACTCCCTGGAGGAGAGGAGGGAGAGAGGGGATATGATAGAGACATACAAGTATCTTACAGGGAGGAACAGGGTGCAGGAAAACACTATTTTTAAGTGAAAAAGATGTTCCAGAACTAGAGGGCATTGGATGAAGTTGGAGGGAGGATGATTCAGAGGAAACTTGAGAAAGAATTTCTTCACGGAATGGGTGGTGGACAAGTGGAACACCCTGCCAGAGGAAGTGGTGGGGGCTGAAACAATCACGGGATTTAAGAATGCATGGGATAGACATAAAGGAATTCTAGAGGTCAGGGGTAAGGGGCAACAGACTTCTAGGAAAACAAACTGAACTTACAAGCTCAAATGGGCAGACTGGGTGGGCCATAGGCCCTTATCTGCCGACACTGTC
Source organism: Neoceratodus forsteri (assembly GCA_016271365.2). Taxonomy (NCBI): domain Eukaryota; kingdom Metazoa; phylum Chordata; order Ceratodontiformes; family Ceratodontidae; genus Neoceratodus; species Neoceratodus forsteri. Next base: position 114,469,775 of record CM057455.1, on the reverse strand, counting down.
TATGTATCTATGTATTTATGTATAAATAAAGTGCAACCTTTCACATTTGTCTGTTTTACAGTTTTTGTTTGTTCAACAACTGTTAAAAGAACTTTGCTTAACGTGCAGCTCAGAAACCAGAAAGAAGAAAAAAAATCTTTCACCTGAAATTAAGTTAACAACTTTGGCTTTGGTGTTTTAATGAGAAAAAGGGTTTCAGCACCTTCTGTGGTGTTTTATTGGACATACCATAGCTTTAAAAATGCCATGTTTTGGCAAGTTAAAAAGCAATGTACTGCAAGTGACGATATAATAACCTTTACATGAAGGGGATGACATCAAAACTCAATTTGTTGCAGCAGTGCAGCAATAAAATTCAGGAATTCAGCTTCCAGAGAAAGTGATAAGTATACACAAGCAGACAGTCATGCTAGGGGTGGTTTGGATTAGAAAAAAGACACTGACTATGCATATACATGTATCATTTTCGTATATCTTATAATGACTCCCTTGAATTTTAATATAGTTTTCCATGCCTGATAGGTTAACTGGCAAGGCTTTCAGTGACAGCACTCATGTTAGGGACATGTGTACATTTTTTTAAGACCTGGTGAGTCAGGGTGTGCGAGGGGGCTGAATGAGAGTTGGGTCTCCTGGGGATAAATCGGGGAGTTTTTTTTAATTTTTTTAAGAAGGAATTATTCCTTTTGAGCTTTGTTTTTACTTTTTTTTTATATTTGACTGTGTGATCATTCATGAGTTACTTGGAACTTTTTATCTTTCACCCTTTGGATGGTCCTTCGGATATATTTTCAAATATTCCTGTTGTACTCTCTGGTGAATAGGTTGGACAGCTTCATTGGGAGTAGAAGTCTTTCGTTCAGTGTGTATGTTATTCTGCCCTGTTTAAGGTACTTTCACCTTCTGGACACTGCAGAAAAAGTGGATGGTAGAGAGATCTGCAGAGAATTGTACAACAGGTGTCCCTGCTCTCTGCTCTCTGTTATCCCACTTGTAATCCTCCCATCACACACACACACACACACACAGATACTTGGGACAGGAGCAAATAAATATTTTCGTATCTCCTACAGTAGTAAGACAATTGTATTGAGCTTGCTAATGGGTTATCTTTCATCATTGTTTTTAAACACAAACAGAACCCTATAAAACTTAATAAAGTGTTTATAGTACAGTTTGTTGACTGAACATTACCTGTCTTTACCAAAATTATAAGTATTGTATGAGTGAAATCCCTTACAAAGATATCATTTTTCTGCATGTGGTGAAACATCTGAAGGAAAACTACACACTTTCAAATCCCTTCTTGCACAATGAGAAACAATGAAACACAATACTATATTACATTTGTGTAAGAGTGGTACCTTTGCAAGAGATACAGAATAACTTTGAAAGAGATACACAATAACTTTGAGAACATTGAAACCAGTGGCACACAGTTACCAAAAATGTTAAAGAACATTGGTACAATGTTGTACTTCATTTCCCAAGCAGTGATATGGAACTGTGCATTACTTAATAATATAAACAGTGTTTTGTAGTAAGGCAGGTCTTTACCACAGAATGAAAAAAACAGCTGTCAGTTTCAAATTGACATTCTATATGATTTTGTCAGGACATTCCTGATTTGAGTGGCATTGTCCTGAAAAATCAAGTAAAATGTTAAATGTCCAAAAGGTACTGTAGAAAAAAATATTTTCTTACTATCTTCTAACAGTGGCAGACAACTGTCATACCTCAGCCAAAATACCGTAAAATGAGAAAGAAAGAAAGAAAGAAAGAAAGAAAGAAAGAAAGAAAGAAAGAAAGAAAGAAAGAAAGAAAGAAACCCATTCAGACAGTTTGGGGAGGGTTGAGAGGTGAGGGGGAAGGGGTGGATTTCTAGAGTGCCTAAAAAACCTCCCTCCAGCCTCTAAGCTCAGGCATGGTACAAGAATCTGTACTATATTTGGCAGGCATATACCACGTGTTTAATCACCTTATCATCTTACCTGAAAAAACAAGAGAGTGGTGTGAGGCCAGAGGGTATGGGTTGATGGGGGATTGGGGGGAGACCTGGGAGGATAAGGAGCTGTATGCTAGAGATAGACTACATCTCAATTTGGAGGGGAAGGGAATCCTTAAGTTGAAAATAGAGGGGTTCATTGGTGAAAAGTGGGGTTTAAACTTGTGAAGGGGGGTGGGATGGGAGAAAAGGCTGTCAAGGGGTGCCGATAAAGGAGGGACTCTGTCTCCACCCTGGGGACCAGGAGGATTGCAGGAAAAGGCCAACTGGCAAAGTGCAGACCAGGGAAAACAGAATCCCCATGGGAATATGAGCAGGGAAATGGAACTATAGGAAAGGGTGGAAGGTAGTCCTGCTAAATGCCAGGAGCTTGGGCAATAAAATGCCTGAGCTCCAGGTGATGCTAACTGAGGGAGCAGTGGATGTGGCAGCGGTCACTGAGACTTGGGCCACTGCAAGACATGACTGGGACCTGAACCTGGAGGGATACACTATGTTCAGGAAGGACAGGGGAGAGGGAAGGGGAGGAGGGGTAGCAATGATAGTCAAAAACTGCATTGGCATAGGGGGAGTAGAGGAGGCGGATGGAACCGTGGAGGTGATTTGGGTCACCTTGATAACAAGGGGGGGCAAGAGAGTAAAAATAGGAGTGGTGTATAGACCTCCTGCCCTGGTGGAGGAGCTGTAGGACAGTCTGGTGGCAGATGTTAGGAGACACTGCAGACTGGGCAGAGAAACGGTGGTGGTGTTGGGGGACTTAAACATGCCAGGAACAGACTGGGAGACTATGACATCCTCTGTGACCAGGGAACAGAGGTTGTTGGATGTCTTTCAAGGCGAGTTCCTAACTCAGCAGGTGAGGGAACCGACCAGGGAGGCATGGGTACTGGATGTGGTCCTGGCAGACAGTGACCAGATTGGGGGCCTGGAGGTAAGGGACCCATTGGCGGGGAGTGACCATGCCACGGTCTGATTCTGCCTGGACCTAGGAGGGGTAGAAGGCTGCACAAAGACGGAAGTAACCGACTTCAGGTGGGCGGATTTTAAGGAAATGGGAAGGATCCTTAAGGAGCATTTGGATGGGATTGGGTCAGACATGGGCGCTGATAGTAGGTGGAAATCATCAGGAGAGGGGTGCAGGATGCTACCAGCACCTGTGCAAATAGGAACAAAAATCGGTGGGGCCCAAAAACCCTGTTGGTGGACCAGGAGGTCCAGGAGGTGGGGCGGGAAAGAAAGCAGCCTATAAGCAACAAGTGCTCAAGGAGTGAAAGGGATCGAGGGGGTATGAGCTGATGGCTAGAAGGGCCAGTAGAGTGGTGAGGGCAGCTAAGGCAAGGAAGGAGCAGAACCTGGCCAGGGAAATTAGGAGAGGGAACAAGGGGTTCTTTAGATACATTGGGGAAAAACAAAGGGTGAAGGGGCAGATTAGCAGGATTAAATCAGGGGAGGGATGGGCACAAGACCCGGGGGAGCAGGCTGAGGTACTAAATGAGTACTTCACCTCAGTTTTCACCAGGGAAAATGGGGGTGCTGCATCATACATGGGAGGAGACAGAGATACAGAGGAGGGGGGGACCCTTACCGATCGGTAGGTCTGGGGAGAGGGGGAGGCATCACTGGCAGGTGGGGAGAGGGCTAAGCAGGGAGAAGGGGTACTGGAAGTGGAAATCACAGCTGAGAGAGTGAGGGAAGCCCTCAGCTCCCTTAAGACGGAGAAAGCACCGGGGCCGGATAAATTACATCCCAGAGAGCTGAAGGAACTTGAAGATGTCCTGGCAAAACCCCTGGCAGAGCTTTTCACCATCTCTCTGAGGACAGGGTTGGTGCCCCAAGACTGGAAGGTGGCGCATATAGTGCCTATCCACAAGGGGGATCAAGGGAGGTGGCAGGGAAATACAGGCCTGTCAGCCTGACCTCAGTGGTGGGCAAGGTGATGGAGGGCATTGTCAAGGAGAGGCTAGGGGTGGACCTGGATAAGTCAGGGTGCCTGGACAATAGACAGCATGGATTCATCCAGGGGAAATCATGTCAGACAAACCTGGTGGAGTTCTATGACTGGGTGACAAGTGCCTTGGACCTGGGTAGACCAGTGGATGTCCTCTTTCTGGACTTCAGCAAGTCATTTGACTCTGTTCCTCACGTGGGCCTGTTGGATAAGCTGGGAGAAATGGGGGTGGGGAACCAGATGATCAGATGGATAGGCAATTGGCTCCAGGACCAGACCCAGAGGGTTGTAGTTGGTGGGATAGTCTCATCCCCAAGGAGGGTCATTAGTGGGGTCCCACTGGGATCAGTCCTTGGACCCCCTCTGTTCAACGCCTACGTATCTGACATAAGGACAGGAATCAGGAGTGAGATGAGTCTCTTTGCAGATGACTCGAAACTGGGGGTGGTGGTGGATGGGGAGGAGGGGAAGGTGGCCCTACAGGGGGACCTGGAGGCTCTGGAAAGATGGTCTAGAAAGTGGAAGCTAAGGTTCAATGCAGGGAAATGCAAGGTACACCACCTGGGGGCCAGAAACCCAGGTCAAGTGTACACCCTGGGGGAAATGCTGCAAGTCTCGATGGCTGAGAATGACCTGGGGGTGGTGGTGGAGATCAAGATGAACAACTCTGAGACTTGTAGGAGGGCAGCAGCCAAGGCCAACAGGATGCTGGGATGCATCGCTATGGGGATCACCTCCAGAAGGAGGGAAGTGATATTCCCTCTGTATAACTGCTTGGTGAGGCTGCACCTTGAGTACTGCATGCAGTTTTGAGGCCACACTTAAAGCGGGACATTAACCTCCTGGAGAGGGTCCAGAGGAGGGCAACCAAAATGATTTGGGGCTTGGGGGACAGGACCTATGAGGAGAGGCTCAAAGAGCTAAATATGTACACATTGGAAGAGAGAAGGGACCAGGGGGACATGATAGAGGTCTTTAGGTACATGAAGAGGGTAAATAGGGGAGGAACAGTCGGGGTGCTTCGAAGGAAGGAGGAAGGGGCCATTAGAAGGCATGGCTGGAAGCTGGAGGGGGGAAGATTCAGGGGAGAAAGGAGGAGGTGCTACTTCACTGAGAGGGTGGTGGAGCTATGGAATGCGCTGCCTAGGGGGCTGTTGGAGGCAGAGACAGTGGAGGGGTTCAAGAGGGGGTGGGACAGGTACAGGGGAAGGGTTCTGGAAGCAAAATCCAATGCAGCAAGGATATCCGGAACTGGGAAGGGATAAGCCAGAGAAGGCGAGGGGGACAGCAAGGTCAGCACCCAGGTTGGGGACTGACCAAACGAGCAGACACGAAAGACCATTAGGCCTATTCTGCTGACATTTTAGTATGTTAGTAACAAGCCAATATGATTTTTTACATAAATTGTTTAAATACAGTAAACATGGGGGAGGAGGGGAAGAAGCATGCAAAGAGAGTTCTGAAATACTTAGAAACATAGAAACATAGAATTTGATAGCAGATAAGGACTACTTGGCCCACCCAGTCTGCACATTTCCCTATCTAATGGATAAGCTGCAGATCCTAGTTAACCAGCAGCCTACTTCTTCCTACCCCCAACCCCTAGAATTGTCTTATGACTGTCCCATGCATGCTTGAATTCCACCACTGTTTTTGACTCACAACCTCCTCCAGAAGGCTGTTCCATGCATCCACAACCTTCTCTGTGAAAAATACTTCCTTAAATTACCTCTGAGCTGCCCCCATCTTCAAATTGTGCCCCTTGTTCTTGCGCACTTTTTGAAAGATGCTACCCTCTTTGACTTTGCTGATTCCCTTGAGGTACTTGAAAGTTTCTATCATGTCCCCCCTCTCCCTCCTTTCCTCGAGGCTATACATAGTAAGCTCCTTAAGTCTCTCTTCATATGTCTTCCGGTGCAGACCCTGCACCATTTTAATTGCCCTCCTCTGGACAGCTTCCATCCTGTCTATGTCTTCGCAGAGACTGGGTCTCCAGAACTGCACACAGTACTCCAGATGGGGTCTTGCCAGCTGTCTGTACAGAGGGATAATAACTTCTTGTTTTCTACTGGTGATGCCTCTCCCTATGCATCCCAGTATCCCCCCAGCCCTCCTTGCTGCCCTCTCACATTGCTTGCCCACCTTTAGGTCATCTGATATGACTACCCCCAGGTCCCTTTCCATTTTTGTTGTTGTTAGTATCTCACCCCCCATTGTGTACTCTTCCCCTGGGTTTTTGTTTCCCAGGTGCAATACCTTGCACTTCTTAGCATTGAATCTAAGCTGCCATACATTTGACTATTACTCTAACCTTGCCAAGTCCCTTCTCATCCTTTCCACCCCACCTTGTGCATCAACTCTTTTGCAGATCTTTGTGTCATCTGCAAAGAGACATACTTTTCCTTCCAGTCCCTCTGCAATGTCGCTTATAAAGACATTGAAGAGGACCGGTCCTAATACTGAACCCTGCGGTATCCCATTAGTAACCCCTCTTTCTTCAGAGTGGACTCCATTTACTATTACTCTCTGTGTCCTATTCTCCAGCCAATTCTTTACCCAGGCTGTCATCCTGGGACCCACTCCCAGGCTGGCTAAGTTGTATATTAATCTTTGTGTGGGACTGTGTCAAATGCCTAAAAGTCTAGGTAGGCCATGTCCACAGTCCCTCCCTGATCTACTACTTTGGTCACCCAGTCAAAGAAATCTATCAGATTTGTCTGGCATGACCTTCCGCTGTGAATCCATGCTGCCTTGGGTCCTGTGCCCCTCTGGCCTCTAGATACTCGACAATTCTTTCCTTCAGAAGTAATTCCATCATTTTCCCTACCACTGAGGTTAAACTAAAAGGTCTGTAGTTTCCTGCTTCTGCCTTGCTCCCACTTTTGTGAAGGGGAATCACATCTACCCTCTTCCAGTCCTCGGGTACCACCCCATCCTCCTATGATTTGCTAAAGAGGGTAGTCAGCGGTGTCACAAGTTCTACCCTTAGTTCTTATAGAATTCTGGGATCAATCCCATCAGGCCCCATTGCTTTGTCCACCTTCAGTTTTAAGAGTTCTTTCAGAACCCTTTCTTCTGTAAATGGGCTGGTATCAACTTCTGTATCCAGAGTGTTTCTACTGTTTGTTTTAGGTACCTCCCCCTCTTCTTTAGTAAATACTGAGAAAAAATATTTGTTTAGTATCTCTGCCTTTTCACAGTCACCTCTGCCCACCCTCCCTGCCCTTTATTAAGCCTCACTATCCCTCCTTGGTCTTCCTTCACTCCTAGTTTACCTATAAAGGTGTTATCCACTTCTTGACTGAGAAGGCTGTCTTTTCCTTGGTTTGGGCCTGTGCTGTTCTGACTGCCTTCCCAGCTTCCTTTTGCTTTCACTGATACAATTCTCTGTCCTGCTCCTTCTGTGATTCCTTGTACTTCCTGAATACTTTCTTTTTCGCTTGAACCTTCACTGCCACTTCCTTTGAGAACCATAGTGGTTTCTTACATCATTTTGTTTTGTTTATTTGCTTCACACAAAGGCTTGTTACCTCTGTGATGGCAGATTTTATTATTCCCCATTGTTCTTCCACCCCTCCTTCCTGCCCATTTGCTAGTGCATTCTTTAGGCACTCACCCATTTTGGCAAAATCAGCCCTCCTAAAGTCCAGTACTTTTGCCTTTGTATTGCTATGTTTATTGTGAACCATACTGTTCGATGGCCACTAGTTCAAAGATGGCTACCCACTTCTACATCTATGATCCTCTCTTCATCTCCATTTGAGAGAACCAGGTCTAAGATTGCTCCCTCTCGAGTGGGCTCCAATACTAGTTGTCTAAGGCATGCCCCCTGTAGGGCATCTAGAATAACCCCACTCTTCGAAGTGGCTGCTGCAACTGCACTCCAGTTAACATCTGGCATATTCAGATCACCCATCAGCAATATCTCTCCTTTTTCTGCCATTCTAAGTATGCTTTCTATCATTTCCTTGTCCATTTCCTCCCCCTGAGAAGGGGTCTGTATACAACCCCAATGCGGATTGTGGTGCCATTGCCGGTCTCCAAATTTACCCACAGTGCTTCTTCTCCTCCCTGCTTACCCTTTTGTTCTGTTGCTTTGATTCCTTCCCTTATGTAAAGAGCTACTCCTCCTCCTCTTTTACCCTCCCTGTCCATCCTGTAGATAGTGTATCCTGGTATGTTTACATCCCAGTCATGGTTTTGTGTGTACCATGTTTCTGTGACTGCCATGATATCCAGATGTTCCTCTTCCATCAAGGCCACTAATTCAGGAAGCTTGTGACTCAGACTACAGGCATTGGTACTCATTGCTCTCCATTTTTTGATGGCTTTACCTTCTGTTGCAGCATCCCCCACTGACCATTCTATCTTGAACTTTTTCTCATTTAGTACCCTGTTTTGTAGGGAGATGCTGGGATTTTCCTGCTGCTTATCAGTGCCTCCCCCCTTGACTAGTTTATAGACTTGCCAATGAAGCATTTAAACTGATTGCTCAAAAGACTTGTTCCCTTCCTGGACAGATGCAGACCATCCTGCCAGTATAGGCTGATGTCCCTCCAGGTGGAACCCCAGTCCCCAATGAAGCCAAACCCCTGTGCTCCACATCATTTTTTCAACCATTCATTAAACTGCATGGTGCAAAGTACCATCGCCTCACTCATGCCATTGACAGGCAGCACCTCTGAGAAGGAGACTGTGTGTGCTACTTATCTTAGGCCCCTCCCCAATTCGACAAAGTCCTTCTGCACTGCTCTAATCTCATGATGAGCCAAGTCATTTGTCCCTAGGTGGACAATGATGTCCAGCTCAGACTCCTGTGCAGCTATTCTCATGATCCTGAGGTTGCACTTCCTGTCCCTCCTAGCCATGGCACCAGGCACCTTACTTCTGTTTTCCCTGCTCCCCCTAGTTCTATTCCTCTAATATTTGAGTCCTCCATCAGGAACTGCTTCCTTTCCTTGTGGTGTCCTCTGCCTCCTTCCTGTGGGCCTCCCTTGTGACTGTTATCCTCAACCTCCTTACTCTCCTCTGCGGGCGCATCCATAGGGGAGCTATGCTCCCCCAGAATGGTGTATGGATTGTGGAGTGGAACAACTGACTGGGTGTGCCTCTGTTTCACCATCTTCACCCTCCCTGAGCCCACTGTGGTCCAACTGCTGTGCTTTCTTCACAACCTCTGAGGTAGTGGTGGTGGTTTTGGTGCTTCCTGGATGGGAGAGGTTCCCTTCCTACTGTCCAGTGTGGCCTGGGGGAAGGTTGCCTTTCTGCTGTCCAGTGTGGCCTGAAGATGGGCAACTTCCTCACTCAGGGCAGAGAGTTGTCTGCAAATAGGGCAGCATCTCAGCCTCCAGAAAGACTCCCGGAAGACTGCTGCCCCACAGCCATTACATTGCACTACTTCCCACATGTTTATCTACTTTGTGTGTTCGTGTGTGTGTGTGTGTGTGATTGATTTGTTATATAGAAATATATATTATACAATGCGTATTCTTATATTGTCAGTGCAATGTGCTAGAGAGGATATGACAGTGATATGCACCTTGCACTCTTGAGGAAATGATGTCAGAACCCCAGGTGTAAATGAACTATTTCCAGTGGTGGGTGGGGTGAGGGGTGGGAGAGGTTGGGCCTAAACTGTGCCCTCACAAAACAATCAGCTAAAAGCCCTTACCCTCTGCTGTGATGAGTGCCTTCCTGGCAGCAAGATGCCCTACACAACAATTTGACAGAGAAAATACCCTACTAATCAAACAGAGAAAAATCCAGACATCCAAGTCAGACACAGGTAAACCTCCCTAGCCCCAAAACAGCCTGGTGGTTTGTGCTCTGAAAGCAGTCAGTCCCAAAATAAGTCAGCTGTGCTTAAAACTCTTCCTGCACTGAAAATCCTAAGAACTGTAACAAAAGTAAAGCTAGATCCACCTCCCTCTGTTGCTTGAAAGACTGTCTTTTCCTGATAATTCTAAGTTCCTTATTTCACCTTTCAGTTAGAAGTAGCCTCCACCTGCAGAATATCTGCTACAAAACAAAGACAATTGTAAGGTTCACCTCCCTCTGCTGTGAGCACAACTCACTTTCTTGCAAATCCTATGTTCAGTATTGCAGCTTCCAGCCAGAGATAGTTTCACCTGAAGAGTATTAGCTGTTCTGATCTATTCTGTATTACATGCTCTATGATCTTTGTTTCTGCAGGTGTTGAGATCCGTGAAAATCAAAAATTGATGAAAAATATACAACACTGTACATTCAGTACATGAAGTTAAAATATAATTGGTCTAAATAACTCTAGGAAATGTGAATGTTTGACAGTATCACAAACTATAAAACTCCTATAACATTGCACCAGCATTAAGGACTTACAAACTCATAGCATGTACATTTTTTTTTCATCAGAATGGAAGTATCCAATTTCCTTACTGACTTTGAGACACAATTTTCTTGTTAATTGAGGGGCTGTGGGGAATTGATTCTTATGCCACAGAATCCATCAACTACCACCTCAAATATTTCAATGACATTAGGTACTGGAATGTCCGAGAGTGTACATTTTTGTTCAAAATAATGCCGTTCTGAATCATACTACTACAAGTGACTCAAGACTGAATAGACAGAAAAAAAAATCCTATCCTCTCTAATCACCTCCCCACTGCAGCTCCCAATACTAAACAATTGCAATTAGCAAAATGAAGTTGCTCTTGTCACACTGATCCAGATTCAACTATCCACTCCCCATAAAAAATGCACAAGATTCTGTAGTCAGACTTGCAGTACTAGTTGTAGAAACCCTAAGATACTTAACTGTTTTTTTATTATTTATAAATTGTGTACGTGTGTGTGTGTGTGGGCTGCCCCCCAAAATATCAGATTTTATGTATATATATTCTGAAATCCAGTTTCCAAGACAACTGCAGTCAGGCATTTATCTCCAGTGAGCCTCTTATGTCATTGTCAATCAGCTGGCAATGTGTTTTCTCATGAATAAATGATGCAGTATAGTGACTGTGATCTTGTTGCAAACAAATGAAATCCTAGTTTACATTTCACTTTGTGTTTACTTGCTCTTTTTTGCCACAGCATAAACACTGCTTCATTAGAGAGAGAGAGAGAGAGAGAGAGAGAGAGACAAAGATTTGTAGCCTGCCAGCTGTGGTAAAACTACCTTCCTTGTGTGCACTCTGTCTACGAAATGATGCAGTGTTTATGCTGGTATAAAAAGAGCAGGCAGAGCACAAAGAGAAAAAATAAAGTAGGATTTTATTTGTTTGCAATTAAATCTAACAAAATCCTCTCAAATCACATCCTGCCTGCCACTCACAATGTTAAACAATTGCAATTAGCGTAATATCCCTCTTCATATCTCACTGATTCTTTTATGTCGGATTTCATCTGTTTGCAATGCAGTCTAACAAAATATGTGATGGTAACAATATTTCTATGTAATAATACTTCCATTGTTTGCTCCAGAATTTGGTGTGTGTGAGGGAGGAGGCATGGAAAATGCTGCCAAGAATCCTAGTTTTAGTGATTTATAACAGTGCTGCTAAGACTTTCACAGACAGTGCTGTCACTATTTTCCCCAGTATCTTGTGTTATATATGCTTCAGTGTGGCAGAGAATGACTTGATGTCATTTCATCTGTAGGTTAAATGAATTTGGGACAGGCAGGCAGATAATTCAAAATTCATGACAAAAGAATGAGGAAGAGTTCATTTACTACAAAAGTATTAAGACCCTGATTGTACTACTGATTTCTATTGACAGTCACTGAGAAACATTACTAGTGACAGACAGACAGACAGACAAAGATTGTTTTGTTTCAGCACAAAGACATTACAATATACTAAAACTAAAGCAAGTTCAAAACAACCATAGAAATGCACAGCCTTAGTCAGTAGGAGTATGACAGATACTCTCATTACATAGACGTGTATACAATACTGACTGACAGAGAACAGCTTATAATTGTTTGGTTTCTTGTCCACATCCATTGCAGTATAAAATATAAAAACATAAAAACATTCAACATATCCAGCTAACACAATGAATAAATAGCAATTATATTTACAAGTGTGTCTGTAGAACTGCTTTTAAATTCCAGTGCCCATTCACATGTAGTTTAATTTTTTTCCTACAAGGGTTCACATATTTGCTTGCTCACACGAAAAATACACTAAACTCAAGGCCAACATTTATCAGGTCCATCTTGGCTATATACATAATTCACTGTTCGCTAGTAGTGTACAAAAGAGAGGATTCTATTTTGTATCAGTGTCCTTCTCTTTTTTTAAGTTGCTTATTTCCCTAGCACCTAAGGGTCCATGAAAAAGCAGCTCAGATGTCCCTAATCTTGTTCTTGTATTGAGCCTTTAAAATGTCAGCATCACACTCCTCTGCAATAAGGTCCAGCTGATAAATGTAAAATTACGCCACAGAAATTACGTCAGATTCTAAACATATAAACTAAAAACTCATTTAACGTACTGGAGTCCACACTCCTTTCAATGCTACTCAAAAATTTCATATGATATGTCGATTTTAAGGTCAATAAGCTCATAGAGTGACCCAACATGAAGAATTCGAGGAGTGAGAAGGCAACACAGCTGTTGCTTAAATACATTTTCAAAAATAAATGGAACTGAAGCCAATAGGAATCATATAGGCTCCAATCAAAGATTCCTTCTATTACATTGAGTTTATTTGACCTACAATCTCTTTTTTTATATATTTTGAGTTATTCAGCAGTTCTGGACTTTTAGAAAACTGAATTAATAAAACACATGCTCCCAAATCCTGGAGTCCAGAGATTGCACAAATCAAATTATTTTTGAATTATGTAAAAGCAGCCTTCATTTTGTAAACCCCCATTAAGGTTTTTGTAGTACCTCACAGGGGGCTTACCCGGCTCTGCCACTCTTCAGTCCCCATTCTCCACTGATTCTGTCCACCATAATTTCAATTATACAATTGTGATCCATTTCCCATAGTAAGCTCCCATTCTGGAAGTCCACTTCAACTCCGGGCAGCACTTGGGCCATCAAGAAAAGCTTCTGTTGCCATCTTCTCTCTCATAAAAGGTCCAATGATAAAGAACATCTGTGAAATAAAAAGAAAGTGCTCCACTAAGCACAGTAAATTTATAGTAAAAGGCTGAACATTTTAGCCCCAACCCCATGACAATGCTGGCATACCTTTAGTAGGGTAGAATAGGCCTGCTGGTACTGTAGTACCTCTGTATTCCAGACTGTTAAGCCAAGTCCAAATGTCCTGTTCCAGATTTGCCTTGTATGGGATTCTTACAGTTCAACACCTTATTTGGTGACTCATTACTATGAAACTGCAATTTCGAGATCTGAAGTTCTACTTTTATAGTCGAACTATGATGCACCATTCAAGGGGACCACACTAGCATACTCATTGAGCAAAATGCCCTCTCATCCCTCTTGTTAGAACTCCAAGTCCTGTTAATGAACTTTCAATATCTTGGCACCACTATGCAAAAAAACACATTATAAATCACTGTAAATCCACAATTTTGGCTTCCAGGGTGGTACAATTTATAGTCTGATTCCAGCATTCCATCCAAAGAGCTTAGACTAGTGTACTCATACAGCAAAAAAGCCCTCTCCTTAGGAATGTTAAGTCCTAGTAGCCAACTACCAAAAATTGGAGACAATTGCTGGTAGACTATCTATAAATGATCACTCTGCTTCATTTAAGAGGGCCAAATTAACAGCAGTTTCACCTCCTTCTATCTGGGGGAAGCCTACCTTCTCTCTCTCCAGGAAAAACCTAGGAACACCATTGACTGTTGTTGTGCCAACCAACTTCCAATAGGCTACTCTGTCCTATGGTTTTTCTGCTGATTGGCCCATGCTCCAAGCTGCTTCCCTGGCTGCGGCTTTTGGAATTTGCTTGCTTTGCGGCTGCATTACTTCATAAGTTCTTGCTGTAACTAATTATTTAAAGTTTTAAATTAAAGTTGTTTCTACTGTTAATCTGGGGCTCACATTTTTGTGCAATTTTCGTCTGCGTTGTGCATTTTGATCAGACTACCTGCATCTCCCAAATTATTTTAAATAAAAAGTTGTACTGAAAATCACATCCTGTGTGGACCTGCCCCATATCAGAATTCACAAACCCCAAGCAAACAGCATCTTCCATACTGTGGCTACTTATCTTCACTTTCTTCTAGCTTTGTATAATTGTATGCATTTAATTGTATAAAGGATCAGGAGGTAAGACTATAGCTGGTTAGTTGAGGCTTTGTGTGTCCCTCTGCACATTTGGTAGATTGCTGAGGCCGGCTCTGAGAGGGTATGCATGGTAAAGATCCAGTATGTTCACTGTATGAGTATTGTTTTCACCTGTGATCCCTATTTTTGGCAGAATGGAGAGTATGTGCAAATGTACAGTAAGTTAAAGCCACAAAGCTACTTAGCATAGTCTTGCAATGCCTGTATGTCATTTTGCATCCTTATAATTAAACTTCTCTACTTAGCCCACCCTGAATAATACATATTGCAATAAAGGCAGTAGTCAGGAAAAGATATAAAAAAAAGAATGGTAAATATTTTTCTTAATGGCACACACTCTACATAAGGCTGTCAACTAATCAGATAACTAACAGACTGTAACATAACAAGACACTGATTCTTTTTGTTTTAGTTGTTTTACTTATTTACAAAACATCCTATTATAGCTTAATGTTAGTAGTAAGAAAGACAGTGTTTGCCAGATAACAAAAATGCCTGCAGCTCCTGTTACCTCCCCATGTCATTCTGCCCAACTAAAAGGACAGAACACAGTGGGGCATGTGATCAAAGACTATTTTGTTTTTTGTTAAATGGATTATTCTTTTGTTTTCTAAAAAAATCATGTAAAAAGTTGTGTTAGCACTGCAGTTGAGTCAGATGGACAGTGTTTACCACTTAATCTCTCTGCTTGCATCTCCTTTTTGACTGAAGAGACTAGGATGATATATGGTCTGGTCAATGACAGGCATACCTTTGAGTTATTAACAGAGAAAAAAGTGTTTAAAAATGTTTTAGATTTTGGGATAATGTCCACTTGGAAGGAGCCCAAATGCCAACCTGCAAACTCTGCCAGAGGTAAAATCTGGTGATATCCAGCAGACCAGACCTGGGTTTGAATCCCACAGCTTCCACCTGAATACTGAGTGACCTTGAGCAAGTCACTTAACCTCCTTGTGCTCCCAGGTTGCTCCTGTAAAAAAGCTTTCAGTTTAGTGTGCTATACCTGGTTAAACAACTAAATAAAATAAATAAATAAATAAAAATCAAACTCAGATCCTCTGTTATGTAGAAAGCACACACTAGTGCCACAAAAAGCAAGCCAACTAAATCATCAAATTTGGATGCCCTTACTGTAGGAGAAGTAGAAAGCATTTCATCGGAGACATGTGTCTTTCCAGTATTCCAAACAATGAACTCCAAGGTGTCCCAGGTCTTTCAAGCCAACACAGTGAAATTGCAGCAGGAACATTTCAAAAAGGATGGGATCCAGCTCAAAATACCTGATCAGCATGCTGGTGTACTCCCAGATACACATGAAGATGACATGAAAATCTTTGATTGACCAATCTTCATAACAACCCCAATGGCCAGAATATTGGAAGATTCTTTTAAACCAGCTCATAAAATGTCTTCCAAAAATGGTTTGGAGCCCCAGGAACAGAGCAATGAAACATCAAAAAACACGAAGGGGGTAAGCACTACTCTTTCCTTTACACAACAAAATACTACACAAAATACTGCACTATATTTGCACAACTTGGTGTTAGAAGATTTTCAGATATCTCCCCGAAAAACCCCCAGGAAACATTCACAAATTTAATTCAGAACCAACCAGTAAATAGTCAGAGCTTAAGGGGAAATAAAGTTTCTGAATCAAAGGGGAAATAAACTTGCTGAATCAATAAAAGAGCAGGAATTTAACTCGTGCTTAGGCTGTGATTCTAAGGCACACAGTACAATTTCAGAAGATCTCCCATTATGGACAAGAACCTTACTAACAAAAGTAAATCATATCTCTAGTAATACGGAATGCATGTTGGCAAGACAGGGAAAATGGAATCATATTTTGCCACAACCCAATCATTGGTCACAGAAAATGCCAATCTGAAACAAGAGTTAAAATAATTAAACCAAACTGTCTCTAAATTACAAGATGAAACATTAACATTATCTGACAAAATTAAAAACCTACCAAATGGCCAAACAGAATAACGTGAAAAACTATTAGACTCTGAGTTACATGCAAGAAGAAAAAATATGAGAATTATTGTTGTACCAGAAGTGTGGGATAGCCCTGGAACATTGGTGGAATCCTTTTAAATCTATAGCAGTGGCATATTTGGACATAACCCAGGACAACATAAAAATGGACACTGACAGAGTAAATAGAAGTTTAAGACAAAGACCGGTTGATTCCACCCCGTCTAAGCCTATAATTCTGAAATGTATGCGAAATGCAGATAAAGAGCGTTTGAAGGCTGCCATATATAAAAAGAAATGCATAAACATTATGGGATCTCAAATTGCAATTTACAATGATTTACTTCCTGAACTTATACAACAAAGAAAGACATCTGATGATCTCAGATGTTAATTTTGGGAAAAAGGATACAGAGCTATTATGATCTTTGCTGATATATTGAGAGTTATTGTAAAAAGTCAAAGATATGTATTTAATACGGTGGATGAGGCAACAAATAAACTCAAAGGATTAACTCCCAAGATTTCTACTTTACCCAGAACATAGCCACTTAATGTATTTGTATTTATTGACCTTTAGGAAGGTGTGTGTTGGGGGTGGGGCATTTGCAGCATGGACACCATTAGGGTCTTGCTTCTGAATTATTTGGCTTCTAAATGTTTTTTCTTTTTCAGTGTTTATACTCTACTTGGTACATAGGCATGTTATGGGGTGAAATAATAACTTTAGAATCTTTGTTTGAAAGGAGGATTGGGGAGGTCGTGAGTGAATAGGGAGACTTCTCGAGTTAACAGAATTCTCTTTTCTCCTAATATTTATTGTTGGTTCAACAAAGGTCCAAAAACATTGTTTGTGATAGATTCCTCTCTTTTATTTAACCTTCCAGCTAGTGCTTTTTCTTAGCTAAAATGGATTTATCAAAAATAAAAATATTATTGCTAAACATGAATGGAATTAACAACCCAATGAAAAGGAATAATATCCTAACCTACATAAAAAAATGGCAGTGCCTATTATCTGTTTACAAGAAATGCATTTAGACACAAAAGAAACTCAGAAATTAAAGCAAAATGGTGAAAATATTGTTTATATTGTGTAGGAACCAAGAAGAGTAGGGGGTAGCTGTTCTTTATTAAAAAATGTTTAGATATTAATGTTGTGGATACGTTTACAGATATAGAGGGTAGACTTTGGTTAATCTGAGGATAAATTCAAATACTTGTACTGTAAGTTCAGTTTATGCCCCTTCTATTAAATATGCAGACTTTCTGGCAAAAATTAACGGAGGACTTCAAGCCTTGCAAACAGATGAAATCATCTTGGCAGGAGACTTTAATGTGGTAATAAACCCTAAATTAAATAAATCATCTCCACCTACTCCAAGTAACTTTAACGTGGCCAATAAGCTGATTTATTTTATGCATCTAGAATCCTTAATTGACCTGTGGAGATTAATGAATGAAAAGGATAAAGACATCTCTCATTTTATTAATAAAATCCTAAACTTTTGCAAGGTTAGATTACTTTTTGTTCTCTAATAGCTTAATTAAGTACCTGGAAAATACTGACATGGACATAATTTGCCTCTCTGATCATGCTTTGATCAGTTTGGAAATTACAATGCCAGGTTTAGATAGGTGTAGGGCTTATCAGTGGTCATTTAATAATAACTTACTAAAAGATCCTCAGTTTATTGAATATATTTCCCCAAAAATAAAGGAATTTTGGCAATACAGTTACAGCAAAAAATATAGAGATTTCTAAGATCTTGGATGCCTTTAAGACAACAATAAGCGGTTACATTATTTCCTTTGAAATCAAAAAAGAGAAATTAAAAAGAAGTCCCTCCAAACTGACAATCATTTGAAACAACTAGACAAATTAATTTTTGAAGACTACAACACCTACTGTAAAGAATGGGAATCATATAGAATCAACAAATTAGAATTAAGCCATATACAGACTTTAAAATTAGCAAAAGTCATAAAGAAAACTAAATAATTCCATGTAGATAAATCCAGAAAGGATCTGGCATCTCTTTCACACAATGAGAAACAAAAAATATAATTACAGAAATATGGGATAAACAAGGTAAGAACCATAGCTCTGATCCAGAAATTGCAATAGTATTTGTAGAATTTGTTATGGAATTTATCAGAAAAATCTCTAGTCAGATTCTGAACATATTAATAATTTCATTCAAGCATTTGAAATAAAATCTTTCCACTTTGAATGCTTTAAAATAACCAAACAGGAAAGTATAGCAACTATAAAATTGCTGCCTAAAAATAAATTACCCAGTTTAGATGGAATAACAAACACATTTTACATGGCATTTTATTCTATTCTCTCACCCTGCATAGAAAAAAAATTTTAGAAATTTTAGACACAGAAAATACTAACTTTCCACCTATGCAATAAGCAAAGGTTATTCTTATTCACAAAACGGAACAATCTATTGATCTTCCTGACAGCTATCTTCCAATAGCATTATTAAATGTAGATTACAAATTGGTAGCTAAAATAATTAACAATAGATTGCATTCACACATGCAAACTTTCATCCATTACACTCAATAAGGATTTAGTCCTGGTTGTAAAATATCACAATTCAATTATAAAATTCAAGGGCTCATTCAATTAATTAATACAAGATTGAAATATAATAAAGATATCTGCTATACAGTTTATATAGATGCCACAAAAGGATTTGATCTAATTAATAGAAAGTTTATGTACAAAGCATTACAGTATTGGGGTCTACTTGATGACATTTTAACTATAATTAAAAAGCTATACACCGATACTAAAGTTAGATTGCAAGTTAATAACTTTTTATCAGAATAATTTTTTATGTTGAACCAAGTTCGACAAGCTTGTCCTCTCTCTCCTACACTTTTTATTCTTACTCTGGAATCTCTTTTAAATACTTTACATAGGTGCCACACAATAGAGGAGTTACTCTACCTAATGAAGAAATCAAACATATCATCTTTGCAGATGATAGTCTTTTAACAATGAAAAACATTATTTAGTCTCTAAGGGCTCTGTTAGATGTAATTAACAGTTATGCTAGTGTCTCTGGGTATGAAATAAATAATATAGCAGTTATAATGAAAATATCCAAACATAAAACAGCATCCTTAGAACAATTAGTATTGGAATTTAAAATTCAAGACCACATTAAATATTTAGGATTGTACCTATCACCCAACCAATACAGAAAATATAAAAATACAATAAGGCTAGAAACAAAATCACAGCATTATTAGACAACTGGTAAAACTCAACTTTGTCTGTATGGGGTTGTATTGACACAATTAAAATGATAGATATGCCATATTTAATTTTCATTTTTCAGAATATACTGGGAGTTCCCTCTATTGCCTGGTTCCATGATTTAAAATAATCATTTTCAAAAGTTTTTTTGGAGGGGAGGGAAACCACGCATAGCTTGGAATCTAATAATAATTCCAAGGAAATTGGGAGGATTGGGATGTCCGGACACACTAAACATTTTCTGGGACTAATATTTTGGCACTGAACTATCAATGGAACTTTATTGCATCCTCAGACCTATTGGTCCTCAAGGAAATGTTCACTATGGAAGAGTTAGACAATATTAACAATTTTTGGGCTGAAGTACTGTATGGTTTAGGCCTGGAATAAAGAATCGTATGCCAAATATCATCTCTAATTTGTTTCAAAATGCACAAAAATACTTTAAAAGTCTTATGCTGTTAGATTTGCCATGGCTGTTTTTTAAGATTTCAGATGGTAAAAATATGGGGAGAGACTCCAATTGTTTAACCAGGAGAGACACACTAAGCTGAAAGCTTGTTTACAGGTGCGACCTGGGAGCACAGGGAAGTTAAGTGACTTGCCCTTGGTCACACAATATGCAAGTGGGGGGCTGTGGGATTCAAACCCAGGTCTCCAGATTTGCAGCTCAGAGTCTTAAACCACTGCTCTATACTGTCATATTCAAAGGTCCTATACAAAAACAACATTTCTTTATTGGAGAGACCAAATTGTGGGAAGTGAATTTGTTTCATATCCACAATTATTGAACATGATTAAGGTCCCCAGATGGAAAATACTTCACTACTACTCACTAAAGAAAAAAATCCAGACAATCTTGTTGAGGTTTGGCCAGGGCCATAAGAAACTAGCAAATATATTAAAAGATCAGTCATCCCTTATAGAATTAAAGGACAAGAAATGACTTGCCTATTTCTATTGTAAAATTACAAAACCAAAACCAGGTGTTAACAACAAAACAAACAACAAATGGTCCTCAGTCTGGTACACTGCTGAACCACAGACAATGTACTTAATCTGACAGTTTTGAAATAAAATGTATGTATCTGCAAAAAATAAATCTATTCAAAGAAACACTAACAATTGGGTTTATTATACCCCTGCATGGATACATAAGAAAAATAACTAATATTCAAACCTTTGCTGGCATGACTGTAAACACAAAGGTGACTTGGCT
The DNA here is from genome assembly GCA_016271365.2 of Neoceratodus forsteri. Lineage (NCBI taxonomy): Eukaryota > Metazoa > Chordata > Ceratodontiformes > Ceratodontidae > Neoceratodus > Neoceratodus forsteri. Next base: position 114,449,090 of record CM057455.1, on the reverse strand, counting down.
CATTGTCTCTGGTCTTGCCCTAAAATCTATCCTCGGTGGCAAAGAATCAATAAGATATTATCTGACTATTTTCAAATAAATATCACTTGTACAATGGAGGTATACATTTTTCATTTTTACTAGCCCCTTAACATACACTTATCCCAACAGAAAACATTAGCCTTGGTTTCTATGGTCTTAAAAAGGCTTATTCTGGAAAACTGGAAGGAAGACAATTTAGAAAAACTCAATTTTCAGAGGTTGTGATATGCATTCTATAAAACATTACTAAAGGAAAATTTAGTTATTGAAATCTAACCCAACCATGATGACCTTTTTGTTACCACGTGGAGGGAATTGGAATATTCCTTCCCTCTGATTAGTATTATTGAATACATTATTTTAGGAAAGATTGGTTTGAGGATGGATATCATATGAGGTGTCAAAGGGTGGGGGATGGGGAGAGGGGGTGGGTGACTGAAATGTTTCTATTTGATCCTTATTAAAAACATGCATTGTTCCTTTTTCCTTATTATGTGACATGATAATGAAGATTATATCCTAAGAAAGTACTGTTACAAGTATGCATTTCTAATAAAAATATATTTAAAAGAATCAAACAAAGATTGATGCCCCTCAATGCTATGAGAGGGCTTATTACTACTGGAGATGTGCAAGTGTTCCTGTATTTTATAACAGGCAAGATATAAACATTTACAATATGGCTATTATTGGAGTCGACAGAGTTTACTTTTTGGATTTCAGACTGAGTGGTTGGTTCTGTTTCCTTTAAAACAAATATACTGTAGCAGATCTGCACATGCAATTTTTGAGATACTTTGCCCAATTGGAAAATTTATGCAACACGACTTGCAGTTGATGAGAAAATCATTGCTCTGTTGATACTTGAGCAAGATTAAACAGTTAAAATAGCTATAAAAATATATGTTGATATTTAAAGATGCTGTCTTCACTGGAGCCTTGTACAGTTCTAAAGCAGGCACACTAGTAAACCAAGCTTACCAGTATATTTGTGTGATTGGGGGATGGTCGGTAGCACAAACTGAAGGCATGTTAAAAAATATTTTTAAATAAGCAACTGATGATAATAGTATTAGAAAATAGTAAAAGATGAGATGAAGCTTTAAAGATAGTGACATATCTGTCTACTGCTTACATAAAATTATGGTGGAAAGATCAGTTATTTTATTTATTTATTACAAGTATTGGAATTACAAACATTTGAGTCCGAGACTCCTTTACAAGAGCTCCATGTCAAAGAAGTGTGAGACAATTAAGGGTGAATACATACAATAAGGAGGTTTCCAATAATAGTGTATCAACAAACAATAACTTATTGACACACACACTGAAACAGTTATTACAGATTAAACAAATAGTACATTGTACACAATTATATAGGCAAAAGGCCATGCAAGACCCAGTACAAAACTTTCAGAAATACAGTATTCAACAATAAACTAAATTTAAGGGTAGAACTAGGGGGTGTGGGTAGGTGCAGGATGCAGGGAGAGATGGGTGAGGCTGATGCAGTCAGAGAAGACCATATTAATACCTGGACAGGTTGCCTTGGCTTTGTTGAGTGTGGCTAAGGAAGTAGTCTGTTAGTCGCTGCATCCATGAATTACACAACTGATCAATGAAATCAATATCAGAAGTGTTTTGCTCACCCACAGTCATTCAGTTTTGCCAAAGTGTGATGAACACATAGGTACCTTGCTTTTTACTTCAGTTTCTTGTGGGTTTGAAATGTACAGTAGCCAGATTGGCAAGGGAGGGTGAGACGACAGAAACATTCTACAAAGATGATTCATGAAATGTTAAAATGGATGATATTCATTGTATTCATACTCCTGGGAAACGCCACTCAGTGTCCCAGTAGAGTTCATTCTTACACCCTGCCCACACAAATCTTCTGGTCTGATGAGAGAAATTTCTTCAGATCTAAATGTGGGTAGGGGGAGGGAGTAGTTCACATCCCTTACCTGAGCAGTGAGCACATCCACTCCCTGCATCAGAACAAGCACCCCCAGTTATTCATGTAGTAGACAACACTTTGAAAGAAATAAAAAAATGCAGTATGATCTATGATTCATGCTGATGGTCCAGACTGAACTGCTACTACCATCGCCACTCAATGCATTCCATGGAAATATATTGTGTGAGACTAGCTTCAAAGAAGACTGCACTTCTCTGCTTATAGAGCACTACATTATAGTAAGCTGTTCCAATGAAACTTCAGAAGGCTTAGAATATGGTATGCAAAACAGCTTTTACTGGATTACACATAAAAAAGTGGAAAGCAGACCAGACTCACTGACTGCACTGCCACGGCAAATGAATGTTTCTTCACATACCATATTATGAGCTTGCTGCAGTTTCATTCCTAATGGCTTACTAGAGTGTATCACTTTATAAGAGGTGCAGTTCAGCCTTCTTTGAAGGAAATTTCACACATAATATTTCCACATTTAGTAGCAGTTCATCAGAGGGGAGGTCCCCTTTTTCTGTCCTGCTCCCAATCGTGACTTTGTGGACTTTCTTTGTTGTACTGTGTGCTGGTCCAGATTGAAGGTTATGCTTGTTTGCACATAAAATAAGTAAGCCTTTTCTTTAAGCATAGCCCATTGCCTCAGGCATATAAAAATACAGAAAATGTGCCATAATACAGAGAGTCATTACATACAGTATACTGTATATCAGTATGATTAAACAGTGAAACCATTAAATAGGTTTCCTTAATCAATTGTATGCATACATGATCAGTTACATGGGGGTAGAAGGAGCCTGCCTCATGTAAATAAATCAAATTCAGAAATATTAAAAAATTGTTAATGGAAGTAAAGGGAGGGAGGGAGGGACAGATCATTAACAGACGAGAGAGACACCTGCCAGAAAACCTTAATTCAGCAGTAAGAATTACACAGAAACAGCACCACAATGTGCATTTCATCATGCAAAAAAACCACTTTCTTCAGATTACCACATACCCTATACCTCATATTGCAAAAGGCACAATGCCAACCACCTACTACATGCCTTATACCGCTGCCGTTACTGCACCTGCAGCATTATAACAGGGAACTATTAAATTTATTTGTAATCACCATTGTAAGGGTGACAGAGGAACTGCATAGGAAGTTTGTGAGATACCAGATCAGAGTAAGCAGCCACAACCACTAAGTGCTGTGAGGTGTTGTCAGAGATTAGATTTGAAAGGACCCAGTTTTGCTTCTGATCGAATGTCACTGTGTAGGGAGTTGAGCCAGTTGGGAGAATGATATACAAATTACCTCTGACCTTGTGAGGTATTTTTTTTTTTATTATTTTTATTTAGTTTTTGTTGACCGGGTAAGTGCACTAGACAAATCCTGCCTATTTTCAGGCAAGACCCGGGGGAGGGTGATACAGATGAATGCCAACTAACCTTGAACCAGATTAAGCTGTTGGTGGTATTTTTATTCAATGAGGGAAATTTATGGCAGTAAGGTATGGCAAAGAGGGACCTTGAAAAGTTAGGTTACAGTACCTCTAGTTTGGGGGTGGGGTTGGGGGTTGACTTAACAGGTTCTGTACTTCAGGGGAAGGGTTAACATCCAGGATTGTTTTAAGGGGGGCCAGCAAGCATATCTGATAATTGATCCTGCCATTCAGGTATAGCCACCCCATTTGATCATATAGATCACAGGTATGAGTTAGGCGATGGACCCCATTAATAAGTCTACAGGCTTTATTAAGTGCCGTCTTAATCATTTTTAGTATATTGTTAGTAGCTGGACCATGAAAGGATCTTCTATGAGAAACAGAAACTCCTTTCCCCAACCCACTGTTGCCTGAGCCCAGAATCCTGAACACAAAATTCCAACAGTGGAATTTTGCATTTTTGTTTGTTTTGGGGGACTTCGCCACCTGCACCCTCCAATATGGGGTGCTCCGCCTTGCACCAACCAGAATTACTATAACAAACTCGGGGGGGGGCATAATCCCACTGTTGAGATTTTGTGGTTCGGGATTCCGGGTTCAGGCAACCAAGGGTTGGGGAAAGGAGTGTTGGGTTTCAATAGTGCTGGCCCACAGATAACTTGGCCATAGTCAATGATGGACATAGTTGAGCTGAATATTGCTAACCTGAACACCTCAGTGGTCAGACAGTGCTTGTGGCTGTGCAACATTCCAGTTTGAATGTTGACTGCTTTGGCAATGTTGTCAACATGAATTCCAAAGATTAGGGTGCTGTCAATGGTACCACCAAGGTATTTAAAGGAGTGAATTGAATCTAGATGGGTGCTATCATGGTTTAGTATTTTGAGCCAGTGGGATTTATGTTTGTTATGTGGGCTAGAGAACAACATAACTTTTTTTTACAGTTTAATAGAAGATTTCGCTTCAAGAACCAGTCCTCAGCCAAAGTGAAATTAAGCTGAAGCTGTTTCTCTAGGTTTGTTGGGGCAAGGTAACTGATGAAGATACACAGCATCATCCGCATATAGAAGAATTCTATTGGGGCATACAAGAGGGAGGTCCTAGTATGGATACTTGGAGAACTCCTGTGCTTACTTGTCAGCTTTCAGAGAAGACGCCATTTATTTTCACTTGTTGTGACCTGTTTACTAGATAGCTATTGAACCAACCTACTGCATCCACAGAGAGCACAGTGTTGGAGAGTTGCTAAAGCAGTATTTTGTGGTTGACTATACTGAAGGCTTTGGGGAGGTCCATAAAGACTGCCCTCACAAGCTGACCATGGTCAAGCATGTTATGGATATTCTCTGTAAATTCAAACAATGTTGTGGTGGTGGTGCTGTGCCCTTTTTGAAAGCCGTGTTGTTGGCATTGAATCTGGTATTTTTCCAGATACTCAGTCAGTTGATCAGACACAACTCGCTCAAGAGCTTTGAAGGGGGGAAGGAGAATAGATATAGGTCAATAATTTGTGTGTAAGGCCCTGTGACCAACTTTATGTACAGGTGTTAATATGGCAGCTTTTCAAATCTGGGGGGATTGGGAAATCCTTGGCAATAGATTCAAAATATTAGTCAAAGATGTTAGTATCTCCTGCAAGGTTAGGGTGACTATATTGAGGTCTAGGGAGACCCAACTAAATCATTTTTCCCTAATACCCATTGTAGGTATTTCCTGGCTTCTAGTTCTGTGATAGCTTTGAAAGAGAAAGGGGGGTCCCCATGGTTGATTTTCACTATCTACATTATTTAAGCTATCAGCAACCACTAAGAAGTCGGGGGAAGAACACTGCTAAGGTCAGTAAAGTCAATGGTAAATGTGTTTGCTGTAACCTTTGGGTCTTGGGTGATTACCCCATCATTATTCAGCATGGATGGTGCCAACTTGTTCTCTTTCCCTGTCAGATCCTTTAAGTTGCTCCAAAACTTCTGGCCATCTGTCCAGGAGTTGGCAAGCTTGTTCTTGAAATGTCTACTTTTAGCAAGGTGGACAGCCTGGGTACTGGCATTCCTGGCCCTTTTATATTGCTGTATGTCCACCTGCCTATTGGTGGCTCAAGCACGATGCCACAAGTGGTCTCTAGTTTTCATAAGGTCGACAAGGGGTGGAGTGATACAGTGATTACATGTACTCTTTTTTTTTGCCATAAACATTTTATAAAATTTTAAAAACTAACAAACAGAAAACACCACCAAACAAAAATGGTGACCACAGCAGACTGAAAAAAGTACTATAGAAAAAGAACATGTCACATCCATGCAAAATATATTAAACTACTAACATATGCCATAAAAACAATATAAAAGAAAATATACTAAGAAACACATTCAGTACAATCATTAAGATAAATACAACCATTCAGAGGTATTGAACAGGATCAGGATGAAAAAAAGGGAACACAGTTAGATCCTATCTAGGCATTGTATCCAAAATATAAATTATGCAGAATATGTAAGATGCAAGAAAGATAAAATACACAAAACTCTATATCTAGTACATATTAAAAACAGGTTAACAGAAGCAAATAATGAATTAAGAACAAAAAAGAGGGAGGAGGGGGAAAAGATGAAAGAAGGAGGGGGAAGGAAAGGAAAGGGTAAGGGGGAGGGTGGAGAATGGAGAATGGAGAATTGAGGGGGGGAGAGAGGTGGATAATCGGCCTGCACAAAAATACACATTCAGAGGTCAAATATCAGAGTCTTCCCTAAAATCTTCAAAGATTAGGTGAAGGCGCATAGTCTCCTGGAACATATATCTCTCTCAACTATTTGGGTGACAAGGAAGCAAAGAGGCTGTATGGACTTTAACAACAAAAGGTTGCCAGATTCGAAAGCAGGCGGGTAGTTTACCCAACATAAGGATTACATGTACCATTAACCCTGTGTTTTCTTATGGAGACATAGATATCACAGGCTGCATTGAACACATAAGAACACAAGAAAGTGCTGACTGTAGGGGTCCTTGCGATCCATCTAGTCTGCAAATGAGAGCTACCCCCCTCCCAATCTCTTTACTGCTTTAGGTTTCCACAGTGCCTATCCCATGCTAGCTTGAACTCCCCCACTGTCTTCTTTGCCACAACCTCTGGAGGCAGAATGTTCCATTGATCCACCACCCTTTCCTTGAAGAAAAACTTTCTGCTGTTTGTTTTGAAACTACAGTCAAACCCACTTAAAAGCATAGCCTCGGGACTTTGTAATTTTATGCGTTTAAGCGGGCTATTCCTTAATACGATCTTGCTATATACAACGCTATGTGCTGACCTTGCAGCCCCTGCTGCAGCTGTGGATTATTGTGGCTGATTTGAAGTGTGCACTCTGGTAGTGTATGCTAACTGCACTGCACTACAATACTTTCTTTTGATTGTTTATTTTACATTATACTGCATTTCCCCTACCTTAATCTTGCCCTCCCTCTGCATCCATCAGTTCTGCTATGGTTACGTGGATTATGGTCCAGGTTGCCATTCATCTGGTATTCAGCAAGGATCTGTGTTTTATTTTTGACTACCCTACACACTTGGCTTTGAGACACCCCCAGCTGTTGTGCTACCTCACTTTGGGAAGAACCAGGACTGGAGAGGTTTAAGGCTTTAACCTTATCAGCCAAGCAGAGCTCCTTTTGTTTCTTCAGCATTTCTGCCATTATTGTTATGGGAGGGTGTGATCTGTCTGACTGCACTGTAACTGCCATTTTTACAACCTGCTAATTACTTAATCAGGCTCACTTCAACAAGTGAGATTTTTGCATTCTGTTAATGACTCGCTAATGACGGTCGCTTGGGAAATGGATGGCGTGGGTACTTAAAATTTATGTAGTTATAAATATAGAGAGTGAGAGTTAACTCTCTACATATAATACAGAAGTTTTATGAAACTGTTCATGGTTAGTTTTTAGAGAAGTGCTGTAAGGCAGAAACATAGACAGATGGTTGTTTCCTAAAACAATACACAGCTGGATCTGGGAAATGACCCATTAGTCTTTAATGTATAATATTGGAACAGTGCCATATTTAAAGTTTGTATAATGTTTGTACTATGTGAACTGACGCAAATAACAAATAAATTTGAAGTACAAAAAAAATTATGTAGTTACAAGGGTTTACTCAATTTTTTATCCAAGCATGTTATACTGATTGAGATAGGAAAGGAATCGGGGAATTGTTTTTTTAGTCGTTTAAGTGGGATATGCGATTAAGCGGTATTCATTTAAGTGGACTTGTCTGTACCTCCCATCAGGCTCAAGTTGTGCCCCTTTGTCCGTGTATTAGGGTTTTTTCCTGAAGCAATCCTGTGTTTGCACTGAGTTGATACCTTTGAGGTATTTAAATGTCTCTGTCATATCTCCCGTGTCTCACCTCATCTCCAGTGAATACATCCTAAGATGGTTTAATCACGATCTGAAATGTGGATAGGACTATACAAGTCCTCTCTTGCTCTGTACTCCTCACCCAACCTACCTGTGACTGTGACTAACCTAACTCCTATCCTACGCTTCCTCACGGCTACCCTGTTTCTGCAGCTTAACTACTGGGTGACCTCACTACATATAATGATTAACTCCCTGTATATTTTTTTTTCCTTAATGCAAATTATTATGGCTTGGAGTCTGTTCTAATACCCCTTGAAGTTGTAACTTGCCTATTGTGTAGTTTATGTTCTGTCTGTTTAATATGTATGTGAATCTCTGATGTGGATCCTTTGCAAAGGAGCCTTTGACTTAAAGGTCTGTAATTCTGATCTCTTCAATAAATAAAAGTAAAAAAAAAATTCATATGGTTCTTCATGTAGACCATGTATCATATTTGCAGCTCTCCTCTGCACGGTTTCCAGGTGATCCTTGGCTCGCTTGATGTGTGGTCTACAGAACTGGACACAGTACTCCTGGCGAGGCCTCACCAATGACCTGTACAGCAGGACTATCACTTTGTTTTTCCTACTTGTGATACCTCTTTCTATTCATCAAAGAATGCTGCTAGCTTTTTGTGCCACCTTTTTGCACTGCCTGGTTGTCCTTAAATCGTTAAGAATGAGCACCATCAGAATCCTCTCTACCTTAGTTTCAGTAAGCTGTTCCCCCCAACATATATTTCCAGCCTAGGTTCTTTCTCCCTCTGGTGCATAACTTTGCACTTCTTGTCATTGAAATTTAACTGCCGCTGTTTTGACCATTCTTCCAGATTTTTTACATCAGCAATCATTTATGTGACCCCCTATTGCATGTCTACTCTGTGCAGAGCTTAGTGTCATCTGTGAACAGGCATACATTTCCTTGCAAACCCTCTGTGATGTCACTGATAAATATGTTAAATGGAACTGGCCCCAGCACTGATCCCTGGGGGACTCTACTGGCCACCCCTCCTTCCTCTGACAGAGTGCAATTTACAAACACTCTTTGGGTTCTCCATTGGAGGCAGTTTCTAATACAGCCTACTATATTATATCCCACTCCTGTGTGTTCCAACTTATTTATCAGCCTCCTATGTGGAATGGAGTCGAACACCTTACTGTAGTCCAGATATACTACATCTACTGCTCCTCTTTGGTCTACTGTTCTGGTCACCCAATCAATTAAATCAATCATGTTTGTCTGACATGACCTCCAGATTGTGAAACCATGCTGCTTAAAGTCTTTTTGGCTAGTTGCTACTAGATGCTGTACAATTCTTTCTTTCAGTAATGTTTCCATGATTTTCCTCACCACTGAGGTGAGGCTAACTGAACGGTAGTTTCCAGCATCTTCCTTTCTGCCTCTTTTGTGCAAAGGTTACCTCTGTGGCTTTTTTCCAGTCATCTGGTACTGTGCCACTCTCCAGTGACTTGTTGAAGAGGTCTGCAAATGGGTGGCAAGTTCTTCTCTGAGTTCCTTTAGTATTCTCATGTTTATACTGTCAGGTCCCATAGCTTAGTCAATTTTTAATTTTGCTAATTCTTTTAGGACCCTTTCAGTTGTAAAGGGATATGTGTCCACTTCTATAGTGTTGTGTTCTTCATTCTTTAGTACCGGTTCACTTCCCTGATACTCCTTGGTGAAAACTAAGCAGAAGTATTCATTTAGAACCTCCACCTTCTGTCCATCAGTTTCAACATTCTGGCCCTCCTTAGTTCTCAACCTTGCTATACCTCCCTTACTTTTTCTTTTCTCCCTTATATATCTGTAGAATGTCTTATCCCAATTTTTATCCACTTTTACTTTTCTTTCTTCTGCTTGATCTTTGGCTACCCTAATTGCCTTCTTGTTTCCTTGAGTATTGTTCTTTATTCCTCATTGTCATTTTCTTTCTTAGTTTCTTTGTATTTCTTGAAAGCACTTTTTTCCCTTATACTAGAAAGCTACTTCTTTAGCTCTTCAGTAAATCAAAGAGAGTTTTTCCTCCTTTTAGATTTACTTATCTGTTTTGTGCATTCTGCTGTTGCCAGATTGATTGTAGTCTTCATGGCTTTCTAGATTTTCTCCACATTTCCCTCCACTACAACTTTGAGAGTGTTCCTAAACACAGCAGTGAAGTAGTCTAACACTTCGCCAACATCCTTTGTGGAGTGGATTGGGGACCAGTGCTGCTTTCTGAGGTGGGACTTTAGTGGTTCAAGTTGCCCTCTGGAAAAGAACTTGCCCTATAATAGTTTTTGCAGGGGGGTTAGAAGTCTTATTAGTCCAGTTATACATAATAAGGGAGTGGTCACTAATCACGTTGGTGAGGATGGTTGTATAAGAGATTCACTCAGGTGGATTAGTGAGTAGCCAATCCATTAGTGTACTTGACCCAGTTTGATAACTGATTCTGGTAGGCGAGTCAACCATATGGGCTATGTTGATGGTGCAGATGTCACCTTATAGGGTGCCGCATCTGGGGAGAGCCAGTTTACACTGAAGTCCCAAATCATGACTACTTCAGAGTTTTATATACATACATACTAAGATACTAAAATGTCAGCAGAATAGGCCTAATGGTCTTTCGTGTCTGCTCATTTGGTCAGCCCCCACTCTAGGAGCTGACCTTACTGCCCCCCTCGCTCTTTCTGGCTTTTCCCTTCCCAGTCCTGGATATTCCTGCTGCACTGGATTTTGCTTCCAGAACCCTTCCCTTGTACCTGTCTGACCCCCTCTTGAACCTATCCATTGTCTCTGCCTCCATCAGCCCACTGGGCAGCACATTCCATGGCTCCACCAGCCTCTCAGTGAAGTAGCACCTCCTCCTCTCTCCCCTGAATCTCCCCCATCCAGCTTCCACCCATGCCCTCTAGTTCCCCCCCTCCTTCCTTCGGGCACCCTGACTGCTCCTCCCCTATTTAACCCCTTCATGTACCTGAAGACCTCTATCATGTCCCCCCAGTCCCTTCTCTCTTCCAATGTGTACATATTTAGCTCTTTGAGCCTCTCCCCATACGTCCTTCCCCCAGACCCCAGATCATTTTGGTTGCCATCCTCTGGACCCTCTCCAGGAGTTCAGTGTCTCTCTTTAAGTGTGGCCTCCAAAACTGCACGCAGTACTCAAGGTGCAGCCTCACCAAGCAGTTATACAGAGGGAGTATCACTTCCCTCCTTTTGGTGAAGATCTTTTAAGTAGTCAAGGACTACTTTAAAGCCACTACTCTGTTCCTTTGGGGGGGTATATACTGACACTACGGTAAGATTTTTGCTGTTGGTAGCAAGTAATACTGGGATTGCTAGTTCCTGAACATTCTTTCTAGTGTTTAGTCTGGGAATGGAATGGTCCTGGAGATTGTCTCTCAGGTATAGCACAACCACCACCTCTTTTGTTAATCCTGTCCAATCTGAATAGGGTATAACCTTTTAGTGAGACAGCAGTGTCAGGGATTTTTGGTGAGAGCAATGTCTCAGCAATGGAGAGCACGTTAGGTCTGTGCTGAGTGACAAGGCTTGAATGTCAGAGTTACCAACCCCACCCCCATCCCTTCTCTCCACACACCAACAGATGTCAGGGTGTGCCTTGAGGTTGTTGGCCCTAACTCTCACCCCCATTCCATTTGTAAGGAAACTGAGTGGTAGAGTATATGACAATGGCATGAGAGTTAGGCCCAATCACCCCAAGGCACACTCCACTGCCTATTGGAGTGTGAAGAGTGGGGGTTGGGGATAGGGTTGATAACCCTAACATTGAATTTCCAAACTTGTGTTGCTGTAATGACAACCATAACTGATGCATTAACAAAGTTTTTTTGCAATATCTATCTATCTAACTATCTATCTATCTTTTTATCTATCTGTCTATCTATCTGTCTATCTGTATTTAGGATTGCACAGCCACTTCTATGTTAAACACCAAATTGTGCACTTTAATTACTTTGTAACTGTATGATGGATTTGCCTAAAATTTTGCAAGCATGGTCTGGTACAGTACCATAGATCTCAGGATCTGACAAGTTGCATTATGGTCAGCTGTGCAGTTGCGGAGCTGTGGAGCACTGTAAAGGAAAAAAATGACGTTTTGGCTATTTCTTTGCTATAGCCCAAATGGTTTGTCCATCTGATCTGAAATTCTCTGGGAATATGCAATCTGGTTCTCTGATGTGCCTATTGAAGATTTGGTGGAAAAATATTAAATTTATTCAAAAGTTATTCAAATTTTAATTTTCCCATTATAGTCAATGAGAAAAAAATAGCTGTGCCTCTCAAAAGCTGCTGCCAGTAAATTTTCCTGTCGCAAATGCCCTCTGTAGTGTCATGCTGCTGCCATCTTGTTTTCAGTTAGTGGTGGAGAAAAACAGCTGTAGTTTAAATTTTACTGCCCCTAAGTAAACACCACCAGTTGTGTTTACCTAATCAGGTCATGAGGAACACAATGTATCTGTTATTTTGAAATAAGACCACCCAGAAATGTGTTTTTGGTCATCAGGCCACTAGTAGTGTTACAAATTGTGACAGAAAGGAGGTGACACTTTTGCAAATTGCAACACTGTCGTGTCTATTCTTTCACAAGTTTTTGTGAAAGTGTCACAATTTGAGACACTATTGTTCCCCAAACCATCATTTATTTTTCTCCTCACTGCAAGTAAATGGCAGGGGCTTTTGGGATGAAATTTGCAGGGTTGCAAGCCCTAGCCCCACAGATGTGCCTTTTGGTGGTTTGGTCAAAAAAATTTACAATGGTTCCATAGTTACAATGCTCTGAAGTTGAGAAATTTCCCATTGGGTAATACTGCAGTGCCCACTGCACCTTTCAGCACCTGTATCTTGAAAATTATTTGAAATGTGGATTGTTCATGCTGGGCAGCTTTGGACTAAGCATGTGTGGAGGTTTTCAATTCATGATTACAACTGCAGTGGAATTTTTCTCATAGTTGCTATGGTTACAGAGATATTGCCAAATTAATGTTACAAGGCTTGCTTTTCATATCTATATGGCTGCAGCATGTCTCCGTACTTATATGTAAGTGGCAGTGCAGGGCCTAGAGGGAGAATTCTCCCTCATACACATACCATTATGCAAAAATGGGGAGCGTGATGGAAGCACAGGGCTCGAAGGCTCCTACACTCCCATAACCACATACCAGATACCAGTTATCAGTTACATAACACTTTCTCAAAAAGAAGGGACATTCATTGCAAAAAAATCAGTTAATGTATCAGTTAGGGTTGATAGCACAGAGACAAAAATTCGATGTTAGGATTCCCACCCCCACCATCCCAACACCACCACCCCACTCTCCACACACCAACTGGCATGGGCGTATGCCATGGGGTCATCAGTCCTAACTCTCACTCCATCCTCCTATACTGTACCATCTCATCTTGTTTACACATGGAATGGGGGTGAGAGTTAGGACTGATAACCCCATGGCACACCCAAATGCCTGTTTGCATGTGGAGGGTGAGAATCCTAATATCAAATTTCCAAACTTATGTCATTGTCCTATCAACCCTAACTGATACATTAACAGAGTTTTTTGAAATGAATACATATAGTTAGGGTTGCAGAGCCACGTCTATGTTAAACCCCAAATTGTGAACTTTAATACTGTAATTTTGCAACCGTTTGGCCGATTCACCTGAAATGTGGAATGTGCATTGTCTTGACATAGATCTCTGGATCTGTAAATTTGTGTTCCAGTTGGAGTTTCAGTTGCAGAGCTGTGTAGCATCAAAAAGTGTAAAAAATCCTCAACTTTTGTGAATTCTTTGCTTATCTCTATATCCCAAATGCTTTGTCTGTCTGGTCCAAACTTTTCAGGGTGTATGGAGATTGGATCAGGGAGCTGCCTTTTGAAGGTTTGGTGAAAAATATTAATCCATTCGAAAGTTATTAAAGTTTACATTTTCCCATTATATCCTATGGGGAAAAATATATGTTCCACACAAAAGCAAACTGTAGTGTCGTGAAAGTACCTTTTTCAGTCACAAATGCCCTCAGTGGTGTCATGCCACTGCCATCTTGATTTCAGTTATTGGTGGAGAAAAATCATTATAGTTCAAAAAACAGTGTCCCTAGCTAAACACCAATTGTTCTGTTTACCTAAACAGGGTCTTATGAACAGCATCTGTGCTTCAGGTTTTTTCAAAAACACCCAGAAATATCCATATTTTGATGTGGCCATTTGAACTGTCACAAATGGGAGCACCACACTTTGCAAATTTGAGAAAGTGTTGCAAGGTACATTTTCACAAATTTGCAAAACTTTCACAATTTGTGACAGCACCGTTCCCCAAAACATGGTTTCTTTGTCACCTCACTGCCACTACACTGTTTGGAGTTTTGAGCTGAAATTTGCAGGGTACCTTTTTCTAGTTTGGTAAACAAAGTTACACTGGTTCCAGAGTTACAGCACTTCAAAGCTGCAAATTTTCCCATAGGACTGCATTGTGGCGGTCACATCACCTTTCGGCACCTATATCTGGAAACGGTTTGAGATATTTTTCGTTAAACACAGCTTAGTACACCTTTAGGTGTATTAATCATGCATGAAGGTGGTTAGGTCATGAATACACCTGCAAAATAATTTTTTCTACACTTGCTTCGGTTACTGAGATCTTGGCAAATAAGTATTATGAGGGTTGCTTGGAATGCTTCAAGGCCTGTGCTATGTGTCTGCACTTATGAGTAGGTGGGAGTGCAGGGCCCAAAGAGCCCATGCACCCAACTATGCATGCTATTTATGCTAAACTTGGATCACTATAATCATGGGTGGATGGGATACGATTTTGCAAACCTGAGGGCATAGTTATCCAGTGTTCACTCTGCAGGAGTGAAAATATTTTCCATATCACACTGCTTCCCATCATATATATATATATATATATATATATTTATATATATATTTATTTCTCTAATATCTATCTGTCTATCTATCTATCAACATATAATATATATATATATATATATATATATATATATATATATATATATATACATACATACATATATTAGAATAGTAAAAACTCATTTAATGCTATTAGGTTGTTCCACAGCGACAAAAGTGAGGAAATTTATGTTAGGCTGAAACCTCACTGATTTCCAGCCCACCACTGTCGCTCGCATGGGGGCGATTGTCGCCAGCCTAACTCCTCACCCATCAGGAGAACAAAGTGAGAGTTAGGACCGATGCGACCCCAATGCGCACCCCAAAGCCAGTTGAAGGGCCAGTCCAAGGGGTTTTCAACTCAACACCCAATTTCCTCACTTTTTGCTGTGGAAAAACCCTAACTAATGCATTAAATGGAGTTTTTTGCCTCTAATTTCCCTTCTTTTTGAGAATGATAATGAGAAATAGTGAATGTAATGCAGCGGCGGGAGCTTAGTAACAGGAACAGCAACACAAACAGAAATGCTAACAGTGGCGCACATGGTAATGCAAGTGCGAATGACAACAGAAAGGATAACGCACACGGTGGCGTAGACGGGAACGGTCTGCCACGTGATGTGTTGTCACATAGTAACATGGTGCCTGCAAACGGAAATATCAATGGGCATGGTGACGCAACATGAAACAGAAAGAGAAACAGTACTGATGACACAAATGGCAAAAAATAACAGAAACGCAAGTGGAAAGGAAAACGCAAAGGATAATGCACATGGTGGCGTAGACATCAACGGTAAGTGAAATGTGTACGGAACCACAAGCGGAAAGGGCAACGGTAACAGTAATGTAAGCGCACAGGCTGGTTTTCCCTAGAAGCTGCATAGAGAGAGACAGTGAGTACAAAGAATGTTTGCATAATAATGGGTATCGGAGCAGAAAATGAGGACTTGGAATACTAAACAGGTCATATCTCAGGAACCGTACGACGTAGAAAAAAAATTTAAAAGTCATATGATTTACGACTGTCCTGGCTGGTTTTATATTTAGCCCCCATAAGGGAGCTAAGTATTTTTCTGATGAAAAGTCCATGTCTCACACCGTTTCCGAGATACGGGCCCTGAAAGGCAGCAAACGCCTTAATGTTATCCTATGGGAAAAAAAGAGAAGTTCAGAGTGCCATAACTTTGCCTCACTGTAATATTTTTTCACCAAACCACTGAAAGGCACATCTGTGGGCTGTTGGCTGTGTTCCTTCCAAATTTCAGGAAAAAAGACCAAACCGTTATTTTGCAGCAGGGTGCCAAAGGATTCCTGTAATGCGTCGGGCGCTGTAATGTTATCCTATGGGAAAAAGTGTCAACTTTGGAGTACTGTAACTTTGCCGCCGTGCAATATTTTTTCAACAAAACACTGAAAGGCACATCTGTGAGATGTCGGCTCATTTCCTCAAATTTCAGCCCAAAACTCAAACCATTCTTTGCAGCGCAGTGCCAACAATTGCTGTCATTTTCCCACAGACTAGAAAAGCACTGTCTAATTTGTTAAAGCTTTGCAAAATTTGCGACACTTTCATGAGCACGAAAGTACTTTGCTAAAGTACTTTTTCCAGAAATTTGAAAAACTTATTTCTGGGGTGTTTTACCCCAAAATAAAGACATGGCTAGCATCCTCAGGGTCCGACTAAGTGAATACAAAAATAATAAGGTTGCTAGAGGGTCCCAAATTTAAATGTCAAGCATTTTTCTGATCACTAATTGAAAACAAGATGGCAGATTTGCAAAAGTAACAGGGCCATTTGCGAAAGTAAAAATGCATTTGCGACACTGTCGAACTTTTTAACTTTTCCCATTGACTTATAATGGGAAATTGT